>JAWZYV010014761.1:0-2980823 GCA_038373885.1 Cheiracanthium punctorium
GAATGCACATTATTTATTTTTTGTGCATACATTGTGGCCGACTGATCTGCTCTGACGCCACATTCAGCTGAATGACCGTCATAACTTCATTTCTATGCAACATACACTTTGTATAACGATTGCAATGTATAACGATTGCAAGCCTTGCTAAATTCATTTTATTACCTCAGTAAAAACGACAGTTCGATAGCGTACCAGAGACACCTATTCTCAGTGTCACTTGACTGGCCGCAGTACGTTTATGTACACAATCACTGTAATAAGATAAAAAAAATTCAGGCTTGCTATATTCATAAAATTTTTTGGGTCTGGCTCTTGGACTAATTCGCATCAGAGGTGGCCCAAGGGTACGTAGCGCCCTGCAAACGTGAAAAAGGCGCCTCCTTTTATGCTCTATAGATCAGTGAGAATTATCGAAATTGCGCCCCTTCAAAGTCCGCGCCCCGATGCGATGCTTACCTTTGCTTAACGTGTAGGGCCGACCCTGATTCCCACCAGTTTTACTTTCCGCCGCCTGAACGGTGCGGGAGCGAACTTTTTATTTCTTTTTTTTTTTTTTTTTTTTGCTAACTCACGGGCGTTGTCCAGCAAAATCGTTGAATGACCATTTTTGTATGATTGATATAGCATTTAATACTCTCAAAAGAGTTTTGAAGTGGAGTAAATGAATTGCCCAGTATTTATTTTTTGTACATACAATCGGGCGGACTGACCAGCTCTGTCTCCTCATTCAGCTGACTGACTTGTCATAACTTTCATTTATTTACACCTTTTTCGGTGGGGGCGCAAATCCTGAATACTCATTTTATCTAGTGTAAAGCACACATAATATTGGTGAAAGCCCCATTTATCTAGTGTAAATATATTTTTCTCGGAGAGGGCGCTTGCACCTGAGCCCTCCCCTGGATCCGCCTTTGAGATGTAATAAATTCAAAGTTCTATGTTTTTTCTCTTTTATGTTGTTGTTGCTGAAGCCCTTGACAACCGCAAGCGGCCTTGCCAGATTCCTTCCCCCCCCCCGAAGGGAGGCGATTTAGCCCGTCGTCCCCTAATTTTGAACCATTTCCAAAGGAGGGACCAACCCCCTGAAATTGGCACTCCCAGAATTATTGTTTAACAACTTGGAGGACATTGGATCCACTACAGGATTTTACGTGCACCATCTCCCATTAGCGTACACGGTCCCACAGTAATCGAGCCGAGGGGAAGTTGACCCTCCCAAGCACTGGCCAAGCCGGATGTTGCTACACTTGCCGTGTTCTAATGGTAACGGAGTTGAGCGTCCAAACCACTGTGGGACTTTTTCTCTTTTATACCTTCGTTGTGAGTAATATCAATAGTGTCATTTTCGGCAATCAAGTGTCTGAACAGCTATCCGCGTAAGGACTTGAAAAGAATGAAGGGAGATCCACATACCCGTATTCCTATTTTCGGAATCAGTCCTGAAGAGATTTTTCACACTGTAGGATGTAATAGGAGATATTGAACATTCACGATCTAGAAATTAATAAATGAATAGGATATCCGGATTCCTATTTTGGCATAAGCGTACAGTTATATGTGACCGTGAGGCTAAGCCCCTCCAATGAACTTTTGGCAGGGGCTAAGCCACCTCAATAATTTATCATTGAATTTTTTTAAAAATGTATTTTACTTTAATGCAGATTATGTTTCGATGAAAGCCATCATCATAATATCATTTACAGTGAGTGATCTTAATATTAGAGCCACTTGTTAAAATTGTTAAATAATTAAGCACATTTTTATTAAGTCTGTCTTAATTAAATACATTAGAGCCCCGATTATCCGCGAGCGGGTGATCCGAGGTGCAGATTATCCGCGAGTGCCTCCGGGAAACCAAATTTTAATTACGAACCTGAAGAAAAAGAATCAAAGCCAACAACAGGGAAAATAAGATACGCCCTACAGTTAGAAGATCCAAAATTATTGACCTTAACGACGGTGTTAAGTTCATGGTTCCGGTCTTCTTACAGCTCATTAGAATCAAAATCAAAAAGCGAATAAACATTCGTTTCTTCTCTCGGTTAGTTGCTATTTGAAAACTACAATTAAAGAATTAATTGTTATTTTAAAGTCCAACTAACAACTATTAGTTTTTGTTGTAGGGTCAACTAACTCCGCTCAAGTAAATTAGTTTCAGTTGGAGAGAAAACTAAAACTAATTTGTTGAGCCGAGTTAGAATTGGAACTTCAGCTAACAACTGCTTTACTTGAACATTTACCTGTGTTCAATTAACAATTATTAATTTTTAGTCGAATGTTTAGTTCAACTTATATTTTAGTTAATGATGCGCAACTCTGACTTCAACATTTAGAGGAACAAGACAATGATGCACATCTGGCAGAAAAGCTCATATTAAGGAAAGTACGATCTAGAATAAAGAAAAGGTGTTTCGAAAGCAAAAAATAAAAACGAATGACTGATTTTTAAAAAAAGTTATTAAAAATTCTTCTTATTATTATACGTGTGTGTTTATATATGTATACGTATAAATGTGCTTGGTTTTATACTTAGCACATGCGCAATGCGGGTATATCACATTCGTTGATATATACGGTCTGGTAACTAACTAACGCCTCAGCCCCCCCCCCTCTCCCCCCCCCCCCAATAATTTTGAAAATTCGACGCCTATGTATTTTGGGAATCAACCCTGAAGCAGTATTTCGCACTATTGCGTGTAGCAGAAGATATCAAACATTCGTGATCTAGAAATAAATAAATGAATCTCTTTTGAACAGTTTAAAAGAAATAAAAAAAAAATAAAGGTGTATTTAAAACAATTCAGAAGGCTCCTTCATAAGTTTTTATACAAATAAGCTCATATGACCCAAGCACGGTTCGGTTTTGCTTTGAGCAAAACTAGACGAGAGCTATTTGTCTAGGAAGGAGGGAGGTATGCCTTGAGTTGAGGACTTTAACAACCAAACGTGGATGCAGAAGTTTTATTCAGTGTGTGCCAATGGGAAGGGGCATAAAGCTTGAATGTCGATTCAGAAGTACTTATATCATGCCGTTATTAATCAGAAAGCCCATTTTATCGTGTGCAAATATATTTATCTCGAGGGAGTAAGTTCTCCCCTTCCTGAATCTGATTGTGCGTAAGAAACTCTTTTAAAAATGGACCTTAAAAAGTCCTCCGCCCAAGCCCCCCACCAATGGCAGATATCCATCTTGCAAGTTTTCTATAACTCACAGTACACACATACACAATTCACGATACTTTTAAAATTTGGGATGCAACGGGACGACTGATATTCGTGCTAAATATTTCCCTCTATGACAAAATTGCAATTACGGATAATCATGAAAGACAGTGGTGCCATCTACACTTTGAATTTTTAAAATGCTTGATAGTTATATTTCATGTATCCGGTTAGACGTATTTTTGTGTTTAGTAAAAAATGAAGGGAAATGGCCAGTTTTGAATATCCTAATTCAAAATACTGATAGTGAAGACTAAAATAATTTCAAACATCAAGGGAGTGAGAACATCTGAAAGACTGTACTGAAAATACCCTAAAATTACAAAAGTTTGAGATGTAATGTATGTAAATACTTTTCTGTAAATTTCAAGACTGTTCAGTGACATGAGATCATCATAGTTTTCTACTGTTATATTTAGTATAGATATACATGTAATTTTGATTCACTGAGCATGGTTTGTATAAAACAATAACATGCTTCACAGATATATTTAAACATGTAGGAAACGAATTCAAGCATAAATACTTTATATGTCTATTAAAGAAAAAAACATGAAATAAATAAATAAATAATCTGAAATTAACCTACATCTTTAGTTTTGTTTCACGTACACGGAAAAACAATAGTTTTATCCCCCAAAAATTATATTAAATGCGAAATATTATATTTTACTTTAAGGAGTATGTCACAAAACAACGTTTAAAATTCTCAAAAGAAAAAAAAAATTTATTTCTAATATTTTACAGAAAAATAATTGAATGAGATGTTTCCTTGCCTCAATAAGGGAACTATGCACGTTACTCAAAGCAGGGAACATTCTGTAATTAACTTCAGCAACTTATTTAAATTTCATGGAAATCCGTGCATATTTGCGAAGTCAGAAGAAATGGAATGAAAATAGAGACGTCTAGACATGCCGATAAACAAACTGAAGACGTAAACTCATTTCTACAAATGCATCTTATATGAATTAGAACATAGTAATCAAAACCAATTTTAGATAATTTCTTTATATACATTGTAATTTATTGGAATGTGTTTGTCTGCGTAGATGGAGCATGCTACGGTAAATATAAATAAAATGCATGTAGGTATGGTTACATTTCAAGCTGATATAGGACAGCTTGACAAATTTTATTTAGCTGTTGAAAGAAATTATGTTACGTGTTGCCAAGTTTAAGAATATTTAATGAAAATTCGATTTTTTAACTGCTTATCATGAATAAATTTATTGAGATTCAATTTTAATTTTCTTTCGTAACTGTAATAGAATACTTAGTTTAATATTATGTATTTAATTTTGATGTGCATAAAAATTTTTCCGCTGATAAATGTTTTTTATTGACAAGATAAATATACTTAAATGTTTGCAAAAGTATGGCTACTTCGTTGAAAGTTAAAATGGTCTCCGTAATACATCTAGATAGAAAAACTAGACATTTTTGAGCATTTGTTCTGTGTTTATTTGAATAGTTAAATGAGCTCTTTCTATTATACGCGAATTATTTTTAATTTGATGGCAATCTGAGAATAACTTACTACAATCCTTCCAAAGTTCCTGTATGCTGGTGCTGCCATCTCTGTACTTAATTATAAGACTAAAGACGGAGAAAAATAATATTTTACATCCGTTCGTCAAAGTTTTCATTGTTATTGCTATAGCAGCAAACAGAACGTAATATTTTGTGTATAACAAACAAAAGAACAACAAAATTGAATTGACTTGAAGCACAAGGACGTCTGCATAGACGATCAGTAATAAAATTGCCGAAAAAGATTGACGTCCACTCGACGCCACAGCATAAGTTCATAATGGGTCATATCATAAGGTAGGAACTGATTTTAGAAAAAAATATTGCTGTTGCCATTGTATTTTGTACTTGTTATTAATCGCTTTTTGTGTACTTGAAAAGGAACATAATGAGTGGGTTTTGTTAAATCCTTACGGTTTGTATGCGTCGTTGCAGTAATAGCAGAAAGAGCTTTTAGCTCATTTTGACGTTTCGAGCTAAGTAAGTTCGGAAATGAATCAGAAGAGGTAGAAGGAATATTAACATTATGGATTCCCATCATCCTGATCTGCATAATTTAATTGAGAAACAGCTTTTGAGTGATTTTTATCAAAAAACAATCCTGCATTGGGTACAATTTTTACACTCCTTCTTGCTTAGTTATAATGATCAAGTGCGAAATATTTATTTGATTTTTTTGTATAAGTGCAATATTTTTATTTTATTTGAAAGTATTTTAAATGAGCTGAGGTTTTTGAACTTCATAAAGTTTTTATTTTGTTCTTTATTATGTTTATCTAAATTTTCAAATTTAAATATTTTCAAATTTGCTTTTGTCAACTTTTTTCTCTCTTCCGCTCTGGATTCTTCCAGATATAACTAGAATACACGTTAGAACCCCTTGTTTGTGTTTTGTATTGTTATGAGAAGCTAAGCACAGTCCATCTGCCTGATATTGGGGGTGCCTCGGCCAGAGGACTTTCTGAGGTGTTCTAACGCGCATTCACGTTACATCTGGAGAAAACGGACCAAAACGGCAGACTGTTAGATCGACAACCACGTGATGGTCCAAACCAGAACGCTGAACCTTCACACTTCAGCCGTCTGCCATTTTGAGTGCCTTATTCACTCGGCCATGGTGGGGCCCGAACTCCTTAAAAATTCCTCTTCCCAAGTCACCCTTCCTTTGAAGATACCCTTCGTGCAGGCTTTCCTTTTGAACAATGCAGCACTTCAACCGCCCGGGTTCTAATATTTATTATATCTGAAATTGATCCGATATTTTGAATTTTTGTGTAGATATCCAGAAAAATACATTCTGAAAAGAAAAATTGTCATCGTGTTCGAAATTTTGAAGAGTGGTTGAATATTTACCACTTTTTTACAATTATCTTAACTAATTTATAAAAATACTCGCTTTCGATTTATTCTTTTTTTTTTTTTTTTTTTTTTTTCAAGTTTGAGAAAGCCTCTGAAAAACATAGAATGGATATTTTAGCAAGAGTACGATAACTACTGAAATTACAGGCTTAAGAATTTTTTTTTTCTTTATTTAAGTTGAAAAACGGAACAAACTAACAAGAACATCTTTATGAAGATGTAAACTCTTTAAAAACCTCAGACAGAAAGTAGGTGTATTTGGAGGTTGCTGTTTTGTTAAAGCTTATTGTTCGAATGTTTGGATATGCAGATATGCGATGAAGTTAGCAGATGGCGTAAGATGATGTTTATTAATTAGCATTTTTGACATTTTTCTTTTCTCTTTTCTGACAGTTTTGAAATACATATTTTAAGCCATAATGCTGGCCTTTTCAGTGCGTTTCACAGAATATATTCATAATTGAATAGGCCACTTTAAGAACTACAAACCATTTGATTTTTCAAAACAGTTTTGAAGTATATTTTTATATAAGAGTAATTATAAGAGAATATCAATAAAATAAAAGTATTACGTACTTTGAAAGCTATAGTGGGCAAAGCAAGTCCTTGAAACCCCAAAATTTGTGTGTGCTCTTTAACGTCTTTATTAATTTCTGAAAAGCGATTGAATTTCTAGGTTTACTCGTAAAACAAAAATATCTTATTTCTTTTAATAAATAAATAAATAAACTCTTTTAAAAACACTGTTTTACAAGATATTTCTTAAAGAAATATAAAGATAGTGAGAATTCGTAAGATGTTAATAAATTAAAAAAGGAAAATATAAATTCTGAACACATCTTTTGCATATCATATTGTACACTAAAATCAAAAGAATATTTCTTACGTTTTAAAATAGAAGTGTAGAGAAAATAATTCATTTTTCTGCTCTTTTTCTGTGAAAAGATCCTTCGTATATGAATACGCGTTTGAACCCTTTAAAAGTCCTCCACCTAAGGCACCCACCCCATAGCAGTTACCCCTCGTGTAGTTTTGCCTTAAAACACAATACATTCAAAAAATGTATTTTGTAGAAAACCTGTTTAAACGTTCGGGCTGCAAAATAGAGAAAATTTTACGCGTCCGGTAAATCCTTTCAGAAAGTTTATTATACTCGTTTAAATGCTTTCGGATTACCTGGAAATAATCAAAATAAAAAACTGTGTAGTTCTGCGTTTATTTTGTTCAGTCAGAACCTGCCTAGGTGGCAGAGCTTACTACCCGCACCCAGAAAATTTTTCGAGGTGGGTCCAAACGGCGGATTTTTTTTTTTTTTTTTTTAAATTTTGGGTGTGTGCGTGTGTGTGTGTGTGGGGGGGGGGGTTCAGCAGGACGACACACCTGATGTTGCTTGCCTTTGGCGAAGGAATTTTTTTAAGGAATTCTAACGTGTATTCACGTTACATCTGAAGAAAAACGCAAAGAAAGAGCCCTAGACTGTTAGACCGACAACCGCGCAGTAGGTCAGACCTCCTCGACTTTCACACTTCAGCGATCTACCTCATTAATGTTTTATGTACTTGGCCGTAGTGAGACTGTATATCTTTCCATAATTTGTTTTTTCATCCAATCTATATTTAAAAGAGTAGGCACGACTTTTCATCTTCATTTCTTCCCGTTTTTTAATTAAATTACTTATTTATTTATTTTCACCATACAAAAATGTTTCCACAAAAATTGTGTCGTGTTTTTCAGAGCACAAGCTTTAGCAGTTCACATAGTTATCGCCATGCATTCGCTATTGGCTCACAAATGGTTTAATCAATTTATACTGCTGTTACAGTACAAATGGAACATTATTTCACAGTAATTCAGGCATTTTGTATTTATGCTTTAGAAAATTTCAAAAAGAATACTAGATAGTTAGACCTTTTCTTTTAATTCTTCGTTTGTTTGTTTTGTGTTGTGGCAATCATACACTAGGGCCATCTGCCTACTAGAGGGGTGACTTGATCGGAGCACCTTTTAAGGGGTTCAAACCCGTATTCACGTTGCATCTGGAGAAAATCGACCTAAAATCCACACCGATAGATTGTCAGAGACTACAAGACCTTTACACTTCAGCCATATAGCATGTCGAGTGGCTTATCCACTCGTCCATAGTGGAGTTTTTAATTCTTCTTCGCAAAAATTTAATCTACAACGTCTTTCAGTTTATTTAAAGCCCCACCAATGACTGAGAGGTTCTGCTCTCGAAAGTGGAAGACTCAAGGTTCAAGTGCCAGGTTCAAATCCCGGTCGCGTCTGTCGACCTAGCCGTTCGGAGTTTCCTTTGGTTTTTCCCGAAACTTCACGTAAATTCGGGCTAGGAAGTCCCCCACGGAGGGTATTCCTCATATACGTCTAGGACCCTAGTGCAGTCAATCGGACTTAGTCCACAAACATTCAATTTATTTATATTTTATTTAGCTTACTCGCAAAGCGTTTACGGGGGCTGGTGTTTCACTTATCTTCCAACCAGCACATCGTCTATACTTGATTCAGATAACTTAAAGCAGGGACTTTAAAATGAGTACACATTCATTGTTAAAACTAGGAAACTTTATTAACTAAGAACAGGTATAAAAGTGAACACCGTGAAGTTAAAACATTGCTAATTAAAACCAAGTGAAACGCTTGAATACATCTTGTTAAAAGAAGAAGCTGCAGCTTGCTGTCGCAGCAGCACTTGCTTATATACGCTCGTGCCCATAAACAAAAGGCAGCACGACCACGGTTGAGTTGTCCCTGCAGATCCTGACCAACGTCACCACTCGTTAATTCTGCTGTGGCTTTCACAATCGGCGCGGCGGCAAGGCAGGAAATTTGCCCGACACTCTGCCACCGCACGTTCATGGTTTCAGAACAGCAGTTCTTCTTCTAATAACACGGTTCTCCTGCCAATCTAATTAAATAAATAATAATAAATAAATAAATAAATAAAAATAATAGTATATGGCTGATGGAAATAATAAATGGCTATTTCTCCCAATTCTGAAATCAGTAAAACTAAACAAAAAAACCAACTAACTTACTGTAAATAAAAAAATAAAAATTTTAATTTATTCGGAAATTGTGATTTCTCAAAACTTAAATGATAATTTTTTTACAATAAGCTCTCGATTAACCGGTATCGGATTATTCAGGTTGCGGCTTCTCCGGGATGGTCTCAATTTATTATGATGCATGGAAATTAGTATTAAGCACCATTGTTAAAACATCATGGATTTCAATTTTATCGAATGATGAAATTGATATTCCCACAGAAATCGACGAGATATATTCATTTTCTTTGTTTTGTATTAATTAAATTACTTATTCCCCATTGCATGAAAATTTACTTTTTATATAATTTTTTCAACGTTTTTAGTAAAATTTGAATAAATTGGGTTATTCGGGATATTGGCTTATCCAGTATGAGGAATTTCCCGACCATCCCGGTTAATCGAGAGTCTACTGTATTATTATAGCATTATTCGCTACTGACATTAGTACTTTAAGACGATAAGAGATGGCAGCACCATAAAAAATGCACTGAGAGCATGATTGAGA
Source organism: Cheiracanthium punctorium (assembly GCA_038373885.1). Taxonomy (NCBI): domain Eukaryota; kingdom Metazoa; phylum Arthropoda; class Arachnida; order Araneae; family Cheiracanthiidae; genus Cheiracanthium; species Cheiracanthium punctorium. Next base: position 9,688 of record JAWZYV010014761.1, read on the forward strand.
GTAAATCTATATAAATAAAACTGAGTGTAAACTGTCCGTTTGTCTGTCTGTTTGTGTCTCGCGTAGCTCCGAAACGGGTGATCGTAGACCTACCAAATTTTGTACGGAAATTCTCCAAGACGGGTCTCGACACACCTCGAAGCGATTTTTTCGAAAATCGAATTAGAAAATGTTTTATTTTATGTTTTGTCCGATTTTTAGCGATTTTTCTTGCGTAATACATAATAACGCCGGCAATTGCACTCGCAAGAAAACTATATTTACATCATCGTATAGAGGAGAAAATTTTCTTTTAAAAACTGTTTGTTCGGACTGTGTAACATAATTTGCAGATTTTTGGGAATTTTTCAAATAAAATTCAATTTGACGCTGACTTTCGTAAAATATTTTTAAAACTGCTGCATCTTGAATTCTATCTGTCATAACTTTTTTATATTTGGGCAAAAGACGGAGCACACAATTCGCCCACTTTTAAAAGAAGAACGGAGGAAAAATATGAATTAGGAGAATTTTTACGAATTTTTAAGTAAAGAAGGATTTTCATTTCAGTAGCACCTGCTTATGAGTTTCGGTTTGATATCTTGCGGTTTGGTTGTCATGGATACAGTAACAATGATTAAAATTGCCAGTTGAAAAAAATAAATAAAAACGGGTCCCGCGAGCAGACGATTTCTTTGCTTGGCTCGATTTCCTTTTATAAATACTGGATTTATTTGCGAGAAGAAAAATTAAACTGAGAAAAACAATTTTAAAGCCTTTATAAATAGCGCAGTCTTATCTCTTTTCTTTTTGTAAAGGTTGCAAGAGAGGGTGACGTATTTTTAAAATAAAAAAAAGAAAATGTCCATTTCATGTAGTGTCTGAGGTATTTAACGCTAAAACATGAACCTAAAAGACAGCATGTCTGAGGAAATAAGACATTTTGAAAGTGAGAAGTTCACTGCAAATGGTTCATTTGCATTTTTTTGATACCGAATGACGCTGACATAGTTTTTTTTTTTTTTTTTGTGTGTGTGTGTGTCATTATATTGCAATGATCTCAGGTTATTACATATATGACGCAAATTTTAAGTCAAGAGTGAAATAATTTTGCTTTTTCTAGATTCCACATCACTGGAATTAATTCGAATTACACATGTGAGGAAATTTTTCGTTTCCTACCGTGCGAAGAACGGGCACGCAGCTAGTATATATATATGGTAAATGTTTTTTTCAGGGTGTTTCTCTTTTCTTTTTAAATACTACTTACTGATCTAGATATAAGCCACACTTAATGCATTGTTACAAATATATTATCGAGTAGTATACGCGCTAATAACATAATTAATTACATATAATTAAGATTAGTATTATTATTTTTATTTATCTTATTACTATTACTATTATTATTCTAAATATTTTAATTTCATATACTGAAAACAATATAATGCATTTTTAAAAATTTAATTTTTATACTCCTTTCCTTTTAATTTATATATATTTTTTCATTACTTTTATTTATTTATTCATCTATATTAATTTATAATTCCTTTAGTACTCTTTAGCTATTTAAGCCTGAACTTTTTTTCTTATTGGTTAGCTATTCTTGTTTTATAGTATTTTACAATTCTTCCCCCCCCCCCCATTACTATTTTTGTTAAGTTTTCTCTCTTTTTAACTACATGTGAATCATTTCCACATTGGCGTAACTAGCCTTACTTTCAAGGGTGGGGTACATCCCCCATTATCTTCGCTTTAGCATATTGTATGTCAGTTAGTATTAATGTATTATTATTAGCTAGTATTAGTTTATAATACTTATAATTATATATTAAATTTTCAAGTTTATAAAAAAAATCTTTCTTCGCTTATACACAGAAATCTGGATATTTTTTTTTTTTTTTTTTTTTTTTTTTTTTTTGTTTAATTGTTTCTAAATGCCGCTTTTCACAAAATAATTTTGAATGTTTTTTATTTATTCATTTATTTTTATTAGTTTCGATTAAAGTTAGCGATCTTTTAAATATTTTCTTCACATTCAAGACCATGTCTGTGCATTTACTAATGTTTAAATGGTAAGTTGTTCAATTTCTTCCAATAAAATTTTAAACCAGTAAAATTTCGTTAAAAAATGTGACCATAGAAAGGGAAATATCATAAGTTTTATTACCTTTTTATTAATTAAAAACATTTTTAAGCATCACTACTGTAGTTAAGCAGTAGAAATTTTGTTTTTATAACATTTTTAAATTATTAGAAAAAAGAACTCGAAAATAGTAAATTCCATGTGAACAAGATAAGCCCGTCCCAGTACTCTTACTCACTAAATTTATTCTAATGCTTTGGGCTAAAAAATTGACACTTTTTTAACGGGGGGAGGTTAGAATTTTTTAATAATCAATTAAAAATTAAAAATATGAAAATTACTGATATTACTGATTACATTTTTCTTCCGGTTTGTTGATAAAAATCTTAAAGGCATTTTATATCCAATTGTTAGGTTGAGCCTGTAGGTAATGTGCAGAAATTTGTATACAGCCCCAATGCAGATAAAAAGCCTTTATTAAGAAAGTTCGATTCCAGAAAAATCTGCAGGTGTTAAAAACCGTTCATTAGTGACCACCTGAAGGTCGACTAAAAACATGCGGTATTCTCAAAAGAATTTAGCACAAAAGTTGCGTCAGGAGTTTAATAAAAGCAAGTCTCAAAAAATATACGGAATTGAACAGAATAAGGGATAATGTTGGAAGGAATGGAATTCATGCACGTGCAAAAGTCATTGATATCATAGAAAAGTGTACTTCAGCTAAATGTCAGGACAGGAAATTTATTAATAATTTTAAGCGTTGCGCTCGGAAGAGTTAAAAGAAATCTTGGTGAAAGTCGAACATATAAATTTCATCTTTTTGCGTTCTTTGTAAAGAGTGGGAAAAACTAATGTCCGCTAGCTAGAAATCATTTTTGTGTATCTCGGGACGCCTTGCAGTTTTACAATAGAGCAACCGCGACAGAAGAGGGAACCTTTGAATGCCTGACCTTTGTGGTCAGGGCGCAATTTGCGGGAAGCTTTTGATGTTGGTCAGTGAGAATTCGTAGGCAAAGCTTCAGAAAAGGAAAAAATATAATAAACATCAAGGGGAGAAAAATTGAAAATAAAATTTAAGAAAAACATGGAGGTGTTGACGATAAGGCTGTAGAAATCCAATGAGAAAGTGTGAGAATTGAGAAATAACCAATGGCAAGTTAGAGAGAGGTAAATTTCGGGCAAAAGAGTTAGTAACTGGTCGGTTTAGGAGAATTAGGAGCCACAGAGTGGCTAAACTAATTATTTACGAGTTTAGGGAAAAAAGTGGGGGACGAAGATTTGAGCAAAACTGGATTGCACAGCCAGAGAAGATAGATTTCCACAGATTTCAGCAGATTCCACAGATTTTTGCAGATGTTATTAGATTTGGAGATTTTCAGTAGATTTTCTCAGATTTTTTTTCAGATTTCTCAGAGTTTCTTAGAGTTTGAGATTTTTCATCGTTTGCAAAGGTTTTCTTAGTGTATTAATTTTTCGTCGTTTAAGAACTTTCAGAATTTTATTTACGTGATCCTCATTAGTGGATATTTAAATAAGTGTGTTAAAAAATAAAACTAAAAGATGACCATCCCTTCTCTGCACCGGATTACAGGTAAATCCAGTTGCCATCAATCAATTAAAGAGTGACAAATTTGTAATAATTAATAATATTGTTTATTATTGCTAAAGTAGTTAGAAGGTGTTTTTGGTAAACAATAATAATTTAATTGTTCTAAATTAAGCCATTTTCGAGATCAGTTTAAATATTTTTGTAAATGTAAATAAGATTTTTATATTTAATAAATGTTTGTTATAGTTAATATTTTAAATCCATTTATTTTCTTTCGTCAGAAAATGCACAACGCAATGTCAAATTTTATTTTATACTTATTTAGAAGAGTTTAAATAACTTTATGAGTTAAAATAAATTACCGATGGGTCTTTATAACAATGAATCCATTTATTTCATATCTTATTTCACGGCCAAACTAAGATTTAAATTATTTCATCCATTTATTACATGTTTTAATATGTCACGCATCGTAACACAATACTTCTTAGAATATTTGAAAAGCTACCGATTAAAGTAATAAGTTTATTATTCAAATGCTATGAAAGTATTTGCAGTTAGCATTCCAACTAAATATTTCGAATATTTAAAAAAGAAATTAAAAAGAATTATATTCTAAAAGAAAGCTCAAAATTGCATGCCATTCGTGATTTGAATGACAGAGAGCCTGTTCAATTCCCGATCCTCCACCGAAGACCACCATGTACAAGTAATTAATGTGTGCACGTTAATATGTGGTTCCAAAAATCCTCTGGGCATTTACTAGTAATTTCCGAAATGCACCAACTTTCAGAAATCTTCCAACCTTTTGATCATCAAGCAGCTAAATGTTTGAACCGTGAAGCGAAAGAAAATATTACATATAACCACTTAAACGTATATATACCACAAGGCTCAGTTTGCATGGGAGTCGACAGGAGCTCAGATCCTGCACTTTTTTTTCTTTCAGTGAATTTTCAGATAAAATTTTAAATTTTAATAACATTCATGATTGTTTCTGCTTATAATAATTTTATTATATTGTACAGAATTACAACAGTAAGCAAAAATTTGCTTAATTTTACAAACAATCTGGTAATTACTGTTTTAATTTGCAGTACAGCATGTTAGGGCTCCTGTAGTGTTTTTTTTTTTTTTTTTTACTAGATCTTAAGCTTTGATTTAGCATGTTGTACACAAATAATGCAAACTATCTCTTGGAAAATGATGATGTATAGAAAGCACAAAGTATTTACAATTTATTAAGTGACACATTTTTAATTATAAATCGGAGACCGGCTAATTTTTAGGAATTAATTCTGTTATTTTTTAATCATTTTTAAGTTTTGAGATAATGAAATTTTATTCAATACATTTACTACATAAAAAATAGTGAACAATTTCTTTTGAATTTATTTAAGTCAGTTACTTATTAAAGAAGATTATGCTAATAATGCAAATAATTAGTGTTGATTAAACAAAGAGTGCTATTTGAAACAAATATTCAATAAATGTATGAACATTTCTAAAATGAGTTTAAAAAAGAACCTGCGTGCTTTCATTATCTTCCAAATATTTATTCCCTAAAAAGCGCTGTAATAATTACCCAAAACTAATTTAATTTTATTCATATAGGCTTGGATTTTATAGGGCAAAAAATTCTTCCTTTCTTAATTCGGTAGCATTTATTTATGTGATTATTAAAGCGTATATACAATGCGTCATAGTAAAAAAATATTAATTTGAAGGAAAAGGGTAAAAAATAAGTACATTTGAATATAACCAAAATATTCAAAATTTGCAAAATACATAAATAAATAAAAATTTTTAAAGTAAGAATACTTCGTTAATATGCATCATGATTCGTCCAGAATTGGAAAAAAGCACGATGGCACGTGCTCCCCAGACGAGTTATGATTAGATTCTAAAAGATTGACTTATTTTTTACTAAATCAAATGCACAGGAGCACACACATGATTTTATTTTGGAGGTGGAAAAACTCAGATGCTGTAAATCCCAACAGATATTGCATAGATTAAATGTTGAAATATATAAAAGAAAATACTATCACGTTCTCATTCTTTTAGAGTCCGAATAGTGCATTAATTAAATTAACTAATTGTAAACTTGCGAAATAAACCAGAAATAAAGTTAGACTATGTGTTGCATTATAGAATCTACCGAGCTCACAATCTTCAGAATATTGAACTATCAGGTTTCATGCCTAAGCAGTACTATTGAAAATGTTGCTTACTATGCACTGATATTTTTCATTAAAATAAAGTCGTACATGAATGCAAACATTTTAATTTCTATACAACATTATGAGAGTGGCACTAGAAGCATAGCAATAACTCTTATACAACTAAATGCATTCATTAGTCCTAATACTTTACAGATTACTTGTCAGCAAAACTAATCCTGATATCCGAATTTTTCCAGGAATAGTTTTCAATGTCCAATTAAAGAAAAACACCGAAAATTATGGTCAGCGACTTTCTAGTGTCAGATCTAGAAAAGGGAATAGGGGTCTTCATCCTCCCCCTCCCCCCCTAACAGCACGGAACGTCACAATGAGGTCGCTGTGACGTCCGTGTGAGTCACATTAGTCGCAGTCACACTGGTGACCATTAGGGACGTCAACTGGAAGTCACAGTGTGACTTGCCAGCGGCAATAGCTGGTGACTTCTTTGTGACGTCAACGTGACAGATCGTTTGTGACGTCTTGCCAGATCTTTTAACATTTGTCAATTTTTGCTACTTTTGAAAGCACCTTGCGATTAAATTTTATGACTTTGCGATATTGCTACTTTCTTGCTACTTTTTTTTTCGATTTTGTGAATTTTAAGTAATTTTGCGAATTTCTCAAAAAAAAAAGTTTCTTTCAGTTTTAAATCGGTGAAACATTTAACTCGCAGTTCTGTGAATGCGACGGCGCCATAACGTCGCATTGAAGTCACAATGTCGTGCACAAGTCATAGTGCGACTTCATGGTGACGTCACGTTGTGACGTTGCCGCAGAAGGACATTAGACAGTCAAGGCGACTTATTTGTGACTATCTTGCACGTCGCATTTTGTTCATGGTGCTATTAGGGCCCCCCAAAAAGCTGAAAGGTAACATTTTGCTTATGTCAAATAAGCTTTCTCTTAAAATTAGCCCTTCCCAAAGCAATTTAAATTAGTTTAATGCAACATTTTTCTTTACCGTACATTTTGTTTAGGTCAAATCAATTTTATTTAAAAAATTAGCACCTCCACCCCAAAAAGTTTATATCTAGCACTGCCATTTTTTAATTAACGAATGCCTATAAATCCAAAGATCTTCACCAGCAGGCGAGAGATACTTCTAAATATCGGAAGTAGAGGAAAATATGGTTTCTCACAAACTGTTAATGACCAACGAGGCGATTTTCGGAAGAAACTAATTAAACTAAACATTGGCGCATCAGCCTTCACAGGGCCAAGGCCCGTGCTGCCAGCTACACCTTCGCAACTTTGGGCTGTAGAGAGCGGAAGCACATGCCTCGATCAGTTATTCAGCCTGATACGAAGCCCCCAGTGTTTAATCTCCAAGCAAGCTAATCCTCATTTTAGAGACCCAATCAAAGGATGGAAGACTGAGTATGAACAACCATGAAGGCAATTAAAATTTTTAATTTAATACAAAATTTCACTGAAACAGAAAGAAGTGCAGGACCTTTTAGAGCTATAGAAACACTTTTTGCAAAGCTATGCGTGAATCTCGGAGGCAATTAACAAAATAATCTTGTCGGTTTTGTAATTGGAAATGAACACTATTTACAAATTCTGTAAATTGACAACATGCTAAAATTTATACAATTATTTTAGAATAGAAGATAATAAGAACCCCAAAGCTATCAAACCTTTGTCACAACACTTCCCTCCTAGCGCGATTTACCTTGTTAGTCTAAATTAATGTTCACGTTTCGCATTTTTTAAAGGGCATCGCGCCCTGTATGCCATTTTATTGTAGCCAATGCGCCTTTTCGCTTTAGTGCCGTTGCGCCCTGTCCTTTATACTGTGGCGGATTAATGCAATTTTCTCGGGGGGGGGGGGGGCGGTTAGTTAGAAGATTGACATATACATCCATTTTATGGAAGTAAAATAGGATCTTTTACAATCTAATTTCTTGTGACCGCCCCCCCTCTTTAATCCGTCCTTGCCTTTATAGAAAGAAAGAAAGAAAAAGTGTTGTATCTTTTCAGGGGGTGTGATGGAGATCACATATCTAATTTAATAATCATTTACTTTGTCTTTCTTTAATGTAATCTATCCAACATCAAGAATTCTAAATCTTTTCTGCTCTCATTTTCTGCCATTTCGGCTTTTAAATCTGTACATTCGCTTTTCGCGTATGCATTATTCTTAATTGTTTATTTCTCTACATCAGACCTGGTGGCGTCGTTCTGAGCTAAATATAGACTACATTACGTCCGTTTGAAATCGCAAGGAACATTTCTTGATTCCCCTGTTTGGAATCCTGCTGGCGTAAGTTTTTTCTGTTGCCCTGCCTCATCTTTAAAATTATATGCTCGAGATTACGTCATTTTAATTTTATTGGATTAAGTTTTAGGATTGCTCTGGAATTGGCGTTATTTAACTCAGACAAGTGTTTGTTCTCGCCAATGTGTAATTCTCTGCTGGCGTAATTTTCAATTCATTCCATCTTAATTTCACTGTACCTGTACTGGGCGTATTTTTATTTCACTCACTGGACGTATTTTTAATTCGCTGAGCCACCACCACCACCATCCGTTGTAATAAGTTTATGTTTCAATAGTTTCTTTTAAATAAAATAGTTTTAAGCATTCAATGACCTTTTTCTATACTGCCACTAAGTGCATCGCACCTGGATTTCTAACCATAACAAAGCAATTTAATGATTTAAAATACCTTAAGTAAATAACATCGTTACAGGGGGTGTGAGGAAATTGTCTTTTTTCATGAGAAAGTGTTCTTTCTAATAAATCTGCTCTACTCCTTTTTAAAAGAAATGTGAACACGGCTCTAAGTGATATATATGGTGCGTTAAGAAAATCTTCCCGATAACCTTGGCCTATATGATGTCCATTTAGAATACGTAAATTACTTGCGCTCTTCTCCCTGTCAATGTAATTCTCAATGCACCTTCCTTCTGCGTAACATGCCATCCTTCTGCAGCTTAAGTGGGAAAAATCTTAAGCTGTGATTTAAGATAGATACAGCGAAATATGTCACGGTTATACGTCATAAATTTCTAAATGATTGTAGAGGGGGAATATTTCGCTCGTTTGTCGTTAAACGAAAATAAACACTTTACAGGCCATAAATCGATGAATTTTGAAGCTCTCTTTCGTAATAAATATGAGCTGAATTCATCAGAGTCTCATACGAAAAGTTTCCGACGTTATTTATTACATCTTACGTAAAAGGGCTTGGGGAGTCAAGCATGCACAATATTTCGCGCTTCGTGGAATAAGTGTTTCAATTAGAGAAGGCGTGATTATTCAGAATTTTTTTTTGTGTGTGTTGTTGTTGTTGTTGTGAACATGTATATCGGATTTGTGGGCTTGGCTAGAAGCCCGCAATTTTTTGTATTACTTACTGCATTTTAGCTAACTTTTTTGGCCATAAGCAGTGTTGCCAACTTTGTGGGAGAAAAAGTGGCTGAAGTTAAAAGGGGCCAGAAATGGCTAAAATGTTTTCAAGCTGAGAAAAAAAATTAACTATTCATTGGCATTTTCTTCTAAGTTCTTTTGCTGCTAAAATATTCATGTCTACAAGTGTATCTTGAGTCATTTGGACCAGGCCCGGACTGGCTCCTACAGGAGTCCTCGGCTAAAATTAAAAAGGAGCCCCTTACTGAAAAATTTAGAGGAAATAGAATATTAGAATATTTAATACTTTAAAATTAGACTTACGTGCCTGAAAACCATTTAACTATTTTAAAGCTGTTGAAGCGCCTGATTTTTTGGGAACCCCTCTCGACGTAGGGTCTGTGGGGTCCTTCGCTATGCCACTGTAAAGGCGTAAGATTACAAGGAAATAAATATTCAAACTTACTCTGGTATATTACTCTGATATATATATCAAATTTAAGTAGTATATCCGTTTTGAGAAGGCCTCGTTGGGGCCCCTCTGTGATCACCGATCAGCCGGCCTGACCTGCCCGGACCTGATTTGAACTTTCATCTCCGATTTACAAAGTACTTCGGTGTTGCTAGTTCGTCAAGATCTAGCCACAAAGTAGCTAAATTAGCAGATCTAGCCACACAAATGGCCAGATCTAGCCACAAAGTGGCTAAATTGATAGATCTAGCTACAAAGTGGCTTAATTGGCAGATCTATCCACAAAGTAGCTAAATGGACAGATCTAGCTACAGTGACTAAATTGGCAGATCTAGCCACAGAGTAGCTAAATTGACAGATCTAGTCACGAAAATGGCCAGATCTAGCCACAAAGTAGTTAAATTGACAGATCTAGCCACGAAAATGGCCAGATCTAGCCACAAAGTGGCTAAATTGGCAACCCTGATCAGAAGGGTGATCCTTTTGAAAAGCAATCATCGTCACAGGACTTTTGAAATACTTTAAAAACAATCAACGATGCTAAACACTCGAAAAAATTAATAATGCTTCTTCATCCAATACACTATGGCCTTAATACTAACAATGAACCTATATATATCGCATTCAAATTTCAGAAAGGCCCTGCCATGGCCGAGTGGATAAGGCATTCAAAATAGTAGACGGTCGAAGTGTGAAAGTCCCGGGTTCCGGCCCCGTCACACTGCTGTCGATCTATCGGTCCGGAGTTTCGGTCGGTTTTCTCCAGACGTAACGTGAATACGCGTTAGAACCCTTAGAGAATCCTCCAACCAAGGCATTCCCCCATCCTAGGCAGATACCCCACGTGCAGGTTTGCCTTAATAGACACAATACAATACAAGTTTCAGAAAAAAATCATAAGCACAAAAATCACCTTCAAAAATACGCCGAAAACATGCAAGGCAAGAAATGACCTAGATCTCGTCTAGTCTCGCACTCCTAGGTCTTGTTTCCCATCTCCAAATTCAATTGGAAGATCGGAGATGCCTGGTTTAAACCCCCGTCACGTCCGCCGACATAGCCGTTTGGAGTTTTCCGTGGTTTTCTCCGAAACTCGGCGTAAATAAGTGTTTGGACCCCCTTAGAAAGACCCTCCACGGCGGGCATCCCCCCCCCGTCGGCCTGGATTTCTTGAGTAGATAATCGGCCATAAAATCTCTCAAATTAAAATCAAAACCATATTCAGGTCTCGTCTCGCATCCCCAAATCTCGTCTCATACCTGGAAGTTCCGTCTCATCTCGCGGTCTCGCAAATTGTCTAACGCCAAAATGACTTCATCTTTAATACCTTGAAGGAAGCAAAAGAGGTACTGCTGTCCCTCTTTAATCGCGGTCTTATCCACCGAAACCCAAATTCTATAGTCTCGCATCTCCAGTTCTTCTCTCGTGGTCTCGTCTTGCACACCAAGGTCTTGTCTCGGCGTCTCATCAAGCACCGTGAGTTCTAGTCTCTCGCCCTTACACTGCAAAGATGCTAGACCTCTAGAAGTCTTGTATCGTTTAGCATCCATCTGATAGCAGCTTAAATAATGTAAAACAATACTTATGTTCTGCATGTTTCCTGTGAATACTTAAGGGCGTTCCTTTTGTAAAACGATCGTCGTCTGGTGGGGTCCTGAGTATTATAGGCTACCTTTTCTGCATATATCACAAATAGTTTTTTTTACAGGGATACTCATTGCATTACGCTATATGTGTATCTCTTTAACTACTGAACCGATTCCAAAACGTTTTCACTTATAGAAAGCTACACTATTCCTGGGTAACATATGCTGAAATGCATGCATATAGCATAAATAGTTCTTTTACAGGGACACTCAAAATAATTCCAATACACTACACTACATGCACATCTCTGTAACTACTGAACCAATTTTAAAGGTTTTTTCACTGATTTCTCCTGATTAGCATTGGCTAAAACTCATTCTTACAGCATAAACAGTGCTGTTACAAGAACACTCAAAATAGTTTTCAAATATTGTCGTAACTGTCTCTATTCACCAAATGCGTAAAAGAAAATCTAAATTTAGTAACTCTGCGTACTCTCTTATTTTAAATGAAGTATACCACCATGTATCATGCTTCATTTAAAATAAGTAATGTGCATGTGGATGTTAAACATGAGACAACAAATTTTAATTTTTAAGTAAAAGCTACTTTACAACTGATAAAAGTTTTTGTATTATCTATCGCTATAGCGCAAATATAAGTGTACAATCATCAACAGGCGGGAATTTGTGATGTTATTTGAAATTTTGATTCGCACAAAAAGTATCTGAAAACATATCTAGAGTAAACGAATGGAACTGACCAGATGTTTGAATAAACAATAAAGATAAATCGGGCTAAACGCATATTGATCATAAAGCACTTCTTCCTGTGTTGCAGCTATAAAACTGTTTGGATTTATTTTATTTAAAGCGCGACATATACAGCAAAATATTGCATAGTTTGAAAATTTTCGGAAAGTTTTACAAATGGCGCAGATTTACAGTTGGTTGTAGTGTATAGTTTACCCTGTGAATCTTAAATGCTCCATTTTTTTCTGAAATTACGTCATAAATCAAATTATTTTTTTAACCGTCTTTACTCACAACAGCCGAGTCTAACTTCAGTGAAAAACTAGGAAAAATAATTGGATACCATGCATCTCTCTGTTTCAAAATTCAATTGCGGTATTGTAACACATTTCTCAAGGAGATGAATGGGCAAGGAGTTTCTTTTTCGTATTAATGGACTCCCATTGAGATAAGATGCCCTTATCAGATGACCCAAGCCGCCTCAAAACTATCTATCAACACGGGAATGCCATCCTTAATATATATATAAATTCGAGAAGCCGTTTCTGGACCACAAATTATACTGAAGTCATCACCAACCCTGCAGAGAGGCCTTTTAGCCACAGCGGCAAGAGCAGGAACTTGACTACTGAAGGAAAAGAAACAGAATGATTTAATAAATGGGGGAAAATTTGAGCACACAAATTTGAGAGTGTGGTGACAGAAAATGTAACCCTAGTTGGATTCCTTGTAGTTATCTAACACAATTTTTATAATTTTGTGAAACATTTTAATACCAATTAAAGTTTTTTTTTTTTTTCTTATCGAGTTCCACCTTGGCTTGTTTTTTTCGGCCATCTGATGCATGAAGGCAGAGTTGTTAAAATGATTTTCCATCCAAGCAGATATACAATTAAACAAGAAAGGTAAATCATGCCAAACGCATAGAGTATAAAACACTTTCCAACACGATAGTCATTCTTGAGACAAATTTGGCGATGTACCGTCATCAAACTTGGCGAGATTTTGGGGGCAACCTTAAAACACCTGTTTACATAGTTTTCCAATTCTGGTCCTCTGCCTTCGAGGCATTGGCCACTACTAGGCCGGAGTTGCTGGTCGGAGCTGTTGAGCTTTGTTTTGTAATCCTTAATAACATATATCAATTTTGCTTTGTTTGAAATAGCTGGATATCTTAAAATACGCTTCAAAGAAAATAATGTTTTGGAATATTTCTGGGTGCTCCTCACTGTGCTCATCTCACTAATTTAAGCTTACTAAAGTAAAACAATACTTATGCTCATATTGGTTATTTTACTTCCTGCAAAAATTTCTAATTGCTCTAGCTAATATGCCATTTTCCATTGATTATTCTAGTTCGAAAATGCTGTACAATAAGAAAGACTATTGGAATTGTTAGTATAAAGTACACCTGAATTATTTGAATAGGTTCCTCAGCAATTTCTTGAAAGCTGACCATTCTTCTTACACAATTTCTATGCGATACGAATTTTCCTATTGGATCATACTATCTAATGAAATGCACAGAACAATACAAACAGTAATAAAAAATTATGTCGCACTTTTGGGACACATTTTTCGGACAACTTTCAATAAAGGGGTGAGAGATAAAATGACATAGTCATTAAAACTCGGCGGTTCGAGCCTCGTCAGGGGGGAAAACCCCCTTAGCCCCCTAATTTTTTAGTTTCATTATTACCATATTAAAACGATATTAATTGACTACGTCATTTTATCTCTCACCTCTTTTTCTTTTACTCTTCCTTTACCTTTATTTCATCGACTGGAAGTAGGAGGGTTTCCTGATCTTTCCTTACAATTGCAAACGTGGGTCGATGACAACCTATGACCCACGATGACAACTTGGCGAATTGAAACGCTGAATAAAGATAATTACGAAACATGGAAACATAAAGCATGGACTCATAAAATCAAGGATGCATCAAGAATAACTTGTAAAAAGTGTACACGCATCGGGCACTGGGCTAGCGAATGTGAAAATGGAAAAAATAATTTTAAAAATAAGCCTAACAGCTTGGGATTCTTATCCACTCTGGATGACTCGCCAATAGGGTTACCAGACGAAATACAGAACCCTTACAGCAAAAATAGATGTGATGCATATAGGCCATATTCTGCAGCTTACGAAGTATTGTAACAATAGATTAAAGCTTTTGTGAACTAATAGTATTTAAATATATGTAAAATTATGTCGCATTTTTTGGAACACATTTTTCGGACAACTTTCAATAAAGGGGATGAGAGATAAAATGACATAGTCATTAAAAAATTAATTTGTTTTTACCTTGCTAACTTTTGCATCCTTCATTACAGCAAACTTTCGATATGGCGGCACTTCTTGATACCAACCACAAATAGTTTGAATAGAAGATATGCCGGTACTCAGTACCAGCCTTTACACGTTTCATAAATAAATACTCAGTATCAGCCTTCACACATTTTATAAATAAATTGAAGTTTACCCTAAAACCTAAACAATAAACGTTTTTGATTAAACTATTATTTCACCGACCGTTACCTGATTTTATAATTACAAGTTTAAACAGAGATTCCCGTAAAAAAAAATATCTCTTATCAAATTGACTCGGGAGTTCGCCAATTCAAATCAAAGTCGCACGAAAATAGTTTTGGTTCTTCATCAGAACCCTGTAAAATTGTTTCTTGTGCTATAACAAGAAGGTCGTAGACAGAAAAAAAGTTTGGGAGGGGGGGGGGGGGCTGTATGCAGCGCTTCGGGTCAGATATGTATTCGGGGATGCTAAAAATTTTTCACCGATAATTTATAAAAAAAACATTTTTATAGTAATAATAATAATGATGATGATGATAATAATATAGAGCTGTCCTGTTTCATGAATTTCTTGGGAGCAGTTCAGATTTACGAACAAGCGAGCTGAGCACATTGCTTATACATCTCACTTACGTTGCTAGCAAACGGACTTGACAAATTCGAGATTTTAAGAGATCCAGTGCAATTCCTGAAACAAAGCTTTTCTGTCGTATTTATTTATAACCCTAATGCGCACGCTGCAAGATAACATTACAGTGTAAATCCAGCTTAATCCGCAGTCACTGAAAGAAGCATGTTTTCACGTATTCCCTTGTGTAAATCGGAGATCTTTTGAGGATACTTGTCGACAGACTGGCACAGATGTTTCTACATTCAAAAGATTCTAGTCTTTTAGGGCAGTTCTTAAAATTCTCAAGTTGGTATAGTTGGTTCTTTCATAATTGAGCTAGAAGATAGAGCCCTGCAGTGGGTGCTAGAATTTAAAAAAAAATGGCAAAAATATGTGCAAACTCAATATATTTAATTCTTGTCTACTTCAAATAAATAACTTATTCAATTTTTATCACATACCTAAATCGAAATTGCGTGCTCTTCTGAAAAATCGGAACATCTCTCTCTTGCGGAATCTCTCTGCGTGTGTATTCGCGGAAACTTTTCGCGTTCGAAAGATTTCGTTTTGGTGAAAGCAGCCCGTCTTATATCAATGCTTCATGCAGAGGAAATCGTTTTATTTGCGAAAATAGAATAAATAAAATAAACTGGAAATAAAATAAAGCCATTTCAAATGAATAGGAATCGCAATTTCTCCTTCCAATGCTGATAGCTGTAGCACCCATATGACGACAATACCACTTTGCGATACCTAATTTGTTATTCAATTTGTTAACTTTTTTACTCTCGGATGTATAAAAAAGATGAAAAATACGAAAAATCGCTTAAAAGTTAGGGAAACGAGTGGATATTTAGATTTTCATAGTAATGGAAAATTGAAGGATTTGTGTGGATTTTAATACGTCTTTCGTGATTAACTTTTTAATATTTTTGTAGTAATGGATGTAAAAGTTTCATTTTGGAGTGGTACAAACCGGCATTCGGACAGAACCAGTGGGTCAATGATCAGTGTAAGTATAATATATATTAGGATTTGCTATCTATTTCTTTTCAATGGTTAATAGTTCATGAAACTTTTTTAATGAGATCCTGCGTTCTCACTTTATCGAAAATTTCTTCTGGCAACGTGCTTGGGTATAAAAAATTCTGAGATAGGTGAATATGTGGTCCCACTCCCTTAACCCTGTAACGCGCAGTGTTCCCGCTCTGGGAACACCAAACTACTCACCATGGCACAGTGGTTATGCCACTGGAAATAGCAGAAGGGCGAAGTGTGAAGGTCCCGGGTTCGGGTCCAATCGCGTGTCCGTCGACCTAACCGTTCGGAGTTTTCCGTGGTTTTCTCCGAAACTTAGCATAAATGCGGGTTAGGACCCCTTAGAAAGACCCCCACGAAGGGCACCCCCCCTTGTGTTGTCCTTCTGACGAGGATTTATAAGCGGGCTTCGAGCCAAGTACACAAATCCGATATACATGTTCACAATAACAACAACAACAACAACACCAAACTCTGACGTTTTGACTGTTGCCAGTCACGAAGAATAGATTTGATTTCTATAAAAATAGTTGCGGGTGACATAGCTCCACGAGAATCCTTTACTTTTTAGCACGTCATTTCCCGTAAAAAAATTGTCACGATTATTTTTGACAGCACTGCTGACATCTGCTGAAAAATGGACGAATGCGAGAACAGCTGGATAGATTGCCCAATGCTGAAAATAGGGCAGCCGTTGCCATCGCTCGACTTAACTACCAGCAAGATGTCGGACCACAGCCAGCTGTCGCCAAAAATGGGTCTCTAGATCTGTGGCACGCGATGAACGTTTCGATCGTCCGCCATCTTGCTGGTAGTTAAGTCGAGCGATAGCAACGGCTGCCCTTTTTTCAGCATTGGGAAAAGGTTGCGCCTCAAAGGGTTAAAGCCGATTTCTCCATAGTAAAGAGTAAATTTCTATGTACTTCGCTGTGCATTTTTGAAGGAAGTACCCTAAGTTATTGCCTGTGTGTGAGCTTGACCTTGACTGCTAGTGGAGTTTTTGCTTTGAGTAGATAGGGAGAGAGAAACGTATTCATGATTGAATTGCACATTTGCCTTGATTGAAAAATTTTATACTTTGTCTCTGTAACGATCCTCCAAAACGGTCCTATGAAAAAAACAAAATTCACTTTCAGTCCGTTTAGAAAACTAACTGGGTGAACTAAGTGAACTGGGTTTAGTAACAGGGATTTCTTTTATGAAAGTCAAAAACGTGACGTCATAAATCAAAAGCTGCGTGCGATTGACATACTCTGCCACACAACTGACGTTATATTCGCAGTTTGTGCGATTCTAAACCATCTTCTACCATGGAGGATTTAAATATTTAAATGGGGCCTTTCAGATGGAGAAACGAAGACAAATAATGTTAGTATAAGTCATAGATGTTGGTATATTTGACAGGATAATATGGTTTAAAGCGCAATAAACCCTGTTAATTAACATTTTGTGCATATTAAATTAAAACTGCTTCAAGGTTAATATATCCCTCGGTAGTTTCAACCGGAAAGACTAATTTATATATATATATATTACTTGCTTCTTAGAACTCGATTTTTCCAGTTTATGCACTTCATATTTTTATTTCATTAAAATATCTATTGATGTAATGTTCACACCTACATGCCGTAAATGTTTTGAAAGCAAAACACTTAATTTAGTTTCTTTGGGTTTGCGTGGTCTGGCGATAACTAGGTATTGGTTTACTTGGGAAGCAAGTAAAACAACATTTTAATGTTTACACACGAAGAACGTTTTCTCACGGAGCTCTTTTAGTGTTAATATTATTATTGTTACTGAAAATATTTCTTAGAAAAAACATTTAGAAAATAAACGCTCCTTATTTTACTGAAATCTTAAGTAACGTGCATTGTTCTTTTATTTGACAGCCAAAATTTATATTAAATGGATTTGAAGTTCGAGTGAATATTTAGACCAAACCTCTTACTGTTCAGGCATTTAAGGCAATAAATAAGGAAAGTGGGAAACCAGTTCACATCAAAAGAAAGAAAAAATTAGTAAAGGAATATTTAGTAAATAGCGAAAAAGCGCAAGGATTATAAAATAATTTTCTTTGCAGGAGCATTAAGCTGTCAAATCTTGCATTCGAATTAGTAATAAGTGACTCTGAATACAGTTAACCATTAAGACAGTTTTTCATTTCAAGTCTGAAAACAAGTCAACACCAGAAAATTATGTAAGCATTAGAAGGCTAAAACTACTGCAAACAATAGAAACTGCAGTGATCAAAAACAATCATGTATTTCTTTAAATGGGCGCATTAGCACTTTTAGTTCTTCCAACTCCATCATCTAGTATTCTGAATAAAAAGAAAAATTAAAAATAAATAAATAAAATAATAATTGTTTTAAAAGTTTTGTAGTTTAAAATGTTAATGTTGTTCATCATCAGACTTAAGGATTTATAATTAAAAATATTTTGTTTCACGCAGAAATAAACGGATTCAGAAGAGGCTGACTGCAAATCTGTCGGCGCAAAATTTACTTTTTTAGTTTTTAGTCAATTAAAATCTTTATCTTTTCAATTATACTGAATCCTAAATCTAAAGTTTATTGCTCAATTAAAATTGTGTTTTATGTAGAAATGTTTTATGTAGAAATCATGTTAGTTTTGATTCTATAAAAAACAAAGTTACATTTCTAATCTAATGCCTCAGCGTGTCAAGTGGTCCCGCCATGGCCGAGTGGATGTGGTTCTGAACACAATAGATGGCTGAAGTGTGGAGGTCCCTCGTTCAGCTCTACCGCGCGGCTGACAGTTTGACGGTCTGTAGTTTTGGTCAGCTTTCTCTAGATGCAACGTGAATACGCGTTATAAACCCTTAAAAGTTCCCCAATCGAGACACTTTCCTTTCAGGCAGATGTCCATCGAGCAGGCATTGCCATAACACAAAACACACTGAGTGTATTGGGTTAGTTGCAATCATGGAGTTAGAGATTGTAGGATGAAATTGAAGAGAAAGCATTCTCTCCAGCGATTAATATTTGAATGCGAGATGATGCGAGGCGACACACAGTGCTGTCGCACAAAATTATGGATTTCTATTCTGTCAAGGGCGGATTAAAGGGAAAGGGGGTGCGGAGGGGGCTACCCCCCCCTCCGAGAAAAAAGAAATTAATGTAAAAGATCCTATTTTACTTCCATAAAATGGATGCATATATCAATCTTCTAAGTAACTACCCTTACCGGCAAACTAACCCCCTTCCCCCGACAAACTTGCATTAATCCGCCACTGCATTCTGTTGCTAGATTTTCATGGTGTATTATGATGTTTTTTGGTGTATCAGATCACTAGAAATCCGAAGTCAGCCGATACCTGGTTTTTCTTCTGTGATTTAGAACAAAGGCAGGTACTTTTTGGTGGCTAGAGAGGAGGGTCGAGCTTCATTTGCCCATAGTTCAATGTATAAGTTTTCTCATTTAATTTTGTAGAATTATTTAGCGTATAAGGAAAAATGGGAAAGGGGCAGAAAAAGGACGGACAGAACCCTCCATTTGCTATGCCATTTTTGTTACTGCAGTCGAGTTGTTCGATGCCATAAACTGTCCATCTTCAAAGAGTTTTATTGCCTGTTAGGTGATCTGAAAGACCCGTCCTTAGTTTCCATTCCGATTTAGAATCACAAAAGGTAATTTTAATATGTTAAAAATGGTTTACTTAAAACATACAAAATAAGCCTCCTTATTGGAAATCAAAAGTTGAGAATGCATAAGCTCCAATGAATAAGTAGGGGAACGCCATACTCCCTCAACTACACCACTGCTGCGTGAAATAATGCGAGACGAGAAATCTCGCGCCAGACAAGGCCCTGTCTTGCCTGGCGTATCGCTTGCAAAATCATTGACTGACTCGTCTCGATCAAAAATTGACCATTTTGCGTCCATACGCACCAACGATAGCGAGTATCGATTTTTATCAACGGAGTTAGAAATGTAGCCTGGAGCTCTACCACCATAGTATCGGAAAGCTTTCGGTAGCGAATATATCGAGCCTTCTCTTCTCATGACGCCACAATCCGAGAAATATCCGATATGCCCTACTACGATCCTATCGTGTTTGTTTCACTGTCGTATTGACTATCGGAAATAATGCTGTTTTTTCCCGACACGTTGGATGAAGGCGAAAACTCGCATTCCGGTATCGGGGAGTACGAGATGGATGGGATTTTATTGTGTGGATCGTGGAGTGTCAACTACTTCCACAAAAGGACCCCTCTCCCTAGCACGGTGGGTCTGTCAAAAACGGGCTTCCACTCGTGATGGATGTCTCCGGAGTCTTCGGAAATTCTGAAGACAATGCCTTCGTTTAAGAAAAAGGGGGGAAAGTCTAGTGTTTTGATTGATTGATCGCTCTGAGTGTCGAATAGACCTCTAGCAAGCACAAAAATACTCGCTTGTTTTATTCGACACTCATCGTGGTAGCACCAAAAGGAGTGTCGCGGCTATTTATCCAAAGTATCTGACTATCCGAGAGCGAGAAATATCCGTCACTGATATTCTACGACACCATGGTGGTAGAGTCCCTGCAGGGGCTCCGGTTATTGCCAGTGTTAAATTCGGTTATTGACAGTGCTACTTCTCTGTGATAATGGTCGACCGCCGTAAAGCAATAGCTCTTACGATTGAGTTGGGTTGTGCTATCTCATGCTAGTCTACAGTCTTGGGACTCTACCACCATAGTGTCGTAGAATATCAGTGACGGATATTTCTCGCTCTCGGATAGTCAGATACTTCGGATAAATAGCCGTGACTCTCTTTTTGGTGCTACCACGATGAGTGTCGAATAAAACAAGCGAGTATTTTTGTGCTTGCTAGAGGTCTATCCGACACTCAGAGCGATCAACCAATCAAAACACTAGACTTCCCCCCCCCCTTTTTCTTAAACGAAGGCATTGTCTTCAGAATTTTCGAAGACTCCGGAGACATCCATCACGAGTGGAAGCCCGTTTTTGACAGACCCACCGTGCTAGGGAGAGTGGTCCTTTTGTGGAAGTAGTTGACACTCCACGATCCACACAATAAAAACCCATAAATCTCCTACTCCCCGATACCGGAATGCAAGTTTTCACCTTCATCCAACGTGTCGGGAAAAAAAACAGCATTATTTTCGATAGTCAATACGACAGTGAAACAATCACGATAGGATCGTAGTAGGGCATATCGGATAGTTCTCGGATTGTGACGTCATGAGAAGAGAAGGCTCGATATATTCGCTAGCGAAAGCTTTCCGATACTATGGTGGTAGAGCCCCTGGCGCACGTCCACTGGACATTAATTTATGTGAGTGTTAGTATAAGTGAAAACAGTTTATGCCAGAACGCCGCTTTCCACCTGTAGCCTTAGCTTTCTAGCCCTGCATTCCAAACAATTCGGCAAATGAATAAAGATGGCACATTAAAGTTGCTCCTTTTATAAAGCGATAGGTGTACCATGTCTTTTGAACAGCTTTAAAGAACAAACCAATGATGGTAAGCACTTGAAAAAAATAATAATGCTTCTTCACCAAATGCATTATGCTGCAAGTTCCAGGGAAAATATTTAAGCACAAAATTCGCTTTCGAAAGTGGAACGAAGCTGTATCCGTTTAATGAAATATTGCAAGATTATGTTTGTTTAAGATTTTTTCTTGAATGTTTCGGTAACTCTTACAGGTTCAGTGATTGTAATCATAGGAGGTACAGCTTCTGAAGAGACATTCCAAATTTTTTTCGTTTCTCTGGCACAACTAGATCTTTTAAAATGCTGCTCAAAAGAACAACTTTATTTGGAATTAATAAGCTTCCAAGCCGTTCAGTCACTGTCCTGGTGAAGAAAGAGAATTACATCGAAAATTTGAAAAGTGATACTGCCTCTGCCAACCAAATAGATGTGTAACTTTAAAAAAAAAGTGCATTAATTTTGAAATGTCCCTCGTATGTCTAGAGAACGACTGCAGATATCTGCCAACATCAACGTATTTTGTATCCAGAGAAATTGAAGATGCATGCTATTCCAGCGTACTTCTGATAGACAACATTCTGTTTTGCTGGTATCTTATCCATTTGATCACATCACTAGTGATAACGATGACAAGGCGCTGAATCTTTTCTGAGGTTGCTGGTATTATCTTGTTGAATTCATCAAGTGAAACTGAGCTTTTTTCCCCCATTTCCCTGGGGTATAAATTCCCCTTGTTTAATAATAATTCTTGTCATCATGTTTCGTTTTTTAGCACACTAATTTATTAGGAAAGTCTTCAGAGAGTCAAAAGCTTTGGATAGTTTTTTTTTTTTTTTTTTAACATTATCACTATCGTCGATAAACTAACTTTATAGTGGTAAATTATCTCCATCAAGATGGCAAGTGTATAAACCCGGAACCCTTAATGATGCTCTTAGAAAAAATTACCTCTTAATATCGCCTTTAAAGTATTTTGAAGAGATAATTAAAATAAAACCTTGCTAACTGTTTGTAGGATAGACTATTTTTTTCTTTACCTTGCTCAATATCTATAAAGTTATCTTAAGCTCGCACCAACAACTTTGACATGCTTACAATTTTGCACAGACTTTGCTTTGAACAGACTCCTGAACTCATAATCCATTTAATAGGTATTGTTTGTTGGTGCTAAGGCAAGCCTATACGAGGGGCATCTGTCTACGGGAGGGGATGCCTTGGATGGAGGAATTTATGAAAATATGAGAATCTAACGAGTACTCCCGTTACATCTGGAGAAAAACGACTAAAACTCCAGACTGTTATGGTCGTATTCACCAATCGAGATTATCTGTGAATCATCCGGGGATAGGCGAATTGGCAGAAAATTGTTATTCTCAAGTACAAATAATCTGTTCTTGATCTCTCCCTGAGCCCAACCTCGACCAGGTGTTGAGAGAGAGTTGTCAGAGAATTCAAGCCGGTTCTGGCGCCGCCAACCTCCACCATCGCAATCGTCAAGCACGCGGTGCTCCCTGGCGAATCATAGCGAGCTGTGTCCACTGCATGGTCCACTGTATCCACCAAAGCCAGGTATTATCTGTGGATAGTAGGAGTCGGGCTCGTGAATAAGAAAGGAAGAGACCCGTGGACAATTCACGGATTGTCCTCCAGTTCGGATTGAGGGATCCAAGAATAGCCTTGGGAAAACTCGCTTTCGTGAATACGGGCGTTAGAGCGACAGCCCTGCGATTAGGCCCGAGAGCGGAACCTTCTCACTTCAACCGTCCACCATGTTTAGTGTCTTATCCACTCGACCGTGATGGCATCTTTAATAAGTATCATTACATATTTTGATAGCTACGAAATAATATTTTATAAACATATTTCTTTCAGATTTATGATTTTGTAATAAACACTGCAAAAAATAATTCTTTTTTTTTTTATTTAACCCCCTCGGCCCCAAATTTCGAATCGAGCAGATAAAAGATCAATGAGTGGTTAGGAGTGCTGCACTATATGTGACTATCCTCAATATGAAATGTTATAAAATTCAGCCAATTACCAAACTAATTAATAAATGTTCTAGTAGTAGGCACGAGGCTATAATGAGCTAAATGAGAAAAAAAAATTACAGTTATTTTGTATGAAACCTTTTGAAACAATTTCTTTGTGAGTAAAAACATGAAAATAATTCGCATTTCTCATGCATTTTTATTGCATGCATGCATTGCATTGCATGTTTTATTCATGCATTCATAAGGATGCAGTCAGCTTTTCTGCTTCAAATGGCTTGACATGTCCATTATCTTCTCTGCTGGAGATTTTCTACCATCTACAGAGCAAAAATGATACCGTTCTGCTATTCTTGCATGTATTGTTAGTATGATACAAGATTTTGCTGTTAAAATTCTTGAAAGCGAAGAATATAGAGTAATGCAAAAATGTGTTCTAATATTAGGACATTAGGGCCAAAAGGGTTAAAAGAAATGAGTACGGAATATTTTATTTGCGGTATATTAAACAATATTATCTCAAAATAATAATTATGATATTTCAATGAAAATGCAAATAAATCTTCATGTTCTTGCTGACAACTATTCGAAAATTAATTTTTAAGTGTCAGTGTCATTTATTTGGCTTAGTAAGTTAGTAGTCAGTTTTTTTTTTTTTCACTATGTACATCATTTTTCATCCAAGTAAACTTTAGAGATGCAAAGTCATGATGTAGAATCGCTTAGAGATTTAATATACAGTGTTATAGTAGCTCTATCGGATCTTATTAAAACGCAGAGAATTTACAAGTGGGTTTACTTTTAGCTAAATTAAAACTCCAGAAAACACAATTCTCGAGAATATTAATGTACCAATAAATATTTTACGTACTACGCTCAATTTACACTTTCTGAAACACAATATGTTAATAATAAGCTAAATAGATAAACCCTGAATGACTTTGTGAGAAATGTACATGCCAGAATAAAATATAATTAGAAGAATATTTTTTTTACTTTTTAAAAGATGCAAATTTTCTTATTCATCCCCATGATCGATATACAAGCCAAATCATCACGAAGGTAGGCAGAATGATCCCCCGCCCACAAATTTGTTTTATTTATTTGACAAATATATTTATCATAACGCATTTTTTTTTAAATTAATCAACTATTTAGAGTTTCGTGGCTACAAATATGTAGGCAATGTACGATATGTGGCAGGACACCATAACTTACTGTGTCTAAAACATTAATTCTTAGATATAAATAATGGTAGGTGAAACTTTGTTAAAATTACCACTGATTATTGGTATGAGTTATTCTGATCATTTTTTACCTCTTACGAAAATTTAGATATTGACCGCACGTCTAAAAATATGTGTTTAAACAGAAATCGAAACCAAGAAGATGTGTTTTGTAACGTGAACGAAAATTTTGAGGCAGCATATAACATATTTGAGAGTAAGAATAGCGAAGCTTTTTCAGTTTTTTTAAGGGTTTAAATGAATGATTTTCTAAGCAAAGAGAAGGTTGCACGTGCCACCCGATGCTATGCCTATGTCTTCAGCAAGTTCATAAAATGTCTATAATTTGCAAAAAATGGACATCTGTTGAATATCCATAAGTCCTTCATTGAAAGCGACGCTGTTCAGTGGTTTCTGAGTTTGACAACTCTGGATGTGGGGAATACACAACACCACAAAGTACGTCAAGAGAAGACACAATAGATTGGTACTAAATACATAATCAGAGAGGTAAATAGTTTCTTAAAAAGTATATCTACAGCTTTATCTGAAACGTTAATCTCGTACGCGTGGGTGGTTTGAAAGAGATCCCTTTCAGGAGAGACTTTATCACATATCCACGACGTGTGGTTCTCAGATATCACAGATCCATTTGGCACAAACGACATTTTAAAATATAATTTACCGTTTCTGGAGTTTTACACAAATGGCCCTGTCGTCTACAGTCACATATAATTCGTAATTTTTCCAAACACATTTTTTTTTGTTTTTATTCATTTTTTGCGAATGTATTCTTTTAAAAATAGACTTAGTCTGAGTAAAAATCTTGCAAATCAATACATCTTCCTTCGCTCAAACGAGATAATCTAATCTCTTACCGAATTACAGCCAAAAACAATGAAAATGTACATGACGGTTGAATAGGGTTATGCTCCTTATTATTCAGTTCCCACTATTAGTTCCCACTCTCCCTATATTTATGTATCTTGTTCAAATTTTCAATCGTTAATAAAATACTTTTTATTCATGCACTCAAGTTCAAATACATTTTTTTAAACTTCTAGTGGATGACAATTGATGTTAATACAGTTTTTTTTTCAAATATTAATTCATTAATTAAATTTAATTAATTAATTTTAGATCCTTTTATGATGAGATTAAAAATGAATGAAAACAAAAAACTATATAAACAAACAAACTGGATTAACGGAAACGACCTTGCTTTGCAAACTGCATTAATTAATTAACTATTTAATTAAATTTAATAAAAAGTAACTAAAATAAAATTTTTCTTTCTTGACCTAAATAGGAATTGACTCAATTTTTTTTTATATTACTTGTTAAAAATACATGAACATTTTAACTCCACGAATCTTACACACTTTTAAAATAATATACTATG
This sequence comes from Cheiracanthium punctorium, assembly GCA_038373885.1. Taxonomy (NCBI): domain Eukaryota; kingdom Metazoa; phylum Arthropoda; class Arachnida; order Araneae; family Cheiracanthiidae; genus Cheiracanthium; species Cheiracanthium punctorium. The sequence goes on from JAWZYV010014761.1 coordinate 35,730, forward strand.
AGCGTAGTTGTTAAGCATAATTTTAAGCGGAATATGTTTCTTCACTGAAAATGGCCACCTCAAATATAGTTTTAAACGTGCTATTAATTCATTGTCAGTAAAATAGAAATATTAGCAGCAGCTTACGTATCTTAAAGACTATCCAAAAAACAAAAATAAATAAAATAACTGATAAAAGGCATGCTTGGGTATTGTACAGCTTTTTTTAATAATTCCTGAAAAAATGTAATATCGTGATACCTCTTAAGAGCATAGTGGTATGAAAAATATACCACATATTCAAGCTTTCTCGAAGTCGTCACATGCTAGTGTAATTTGACTACTACTTCTTATTTAACCACTTTGCCACTGTATCGGTAATTACTAAAAAAATATTGTTTTCATTTTCATGGCATTCTTTGCTTCGTAAATATAAATAATTTTGTGTTTTGTGCTGAGCCCTATAAACAATGTTTTGTGCATCAAACAGTTGTTTTTGATAATTTGAATTAATTAAAACTTGAATTTGGGTTCATTCTGAGAGGAATAATTTTAAAATTCTTCTTTAATCACAGATTTATTTCTGATTCAACTGGATCACTAGTGAAATACTTGATTAATCTTGTACAAAAAAGACATAATTCTAATTTTAAAGAAAATTTCGAAATGAATATTTCAAATTATCTTCCTATTTCTTTCAGTTCCTGTGCATACTCTAAAAAATTCTGAAACTTTTCCATATTTTATTTATTATCTGGAGTATAACTATACAAACACATACTTTAAAATAAAATTTATTCAATTTACTAATTCAGAAAAATGCAGAATCTGTAGGCACTCATATGTACTAACTCTTTTGGCGGTACCAAATTCGAGATTCGGGTACAATTCGATGTGTATTCTAATGCAATTACAATGGAAATTTAAATGGAACCGTCTGTTTTATTTACTAAAAAAAAAAAAAAAAAAAAAAAACTGTGAGCTGGGAATAGAGCCCTAGAAACCTAGAAATAGAAATAGAGCCTAGAAATAGAGCCCTGATTATGCTTAACATGCAGGACTTGGCTATAAGTTTTCTGAGTTCTCTACAAAAGTTACCAAGGCTAGTGGGCATGATGCGGATTTCTTACCAAAGCCTCATATGCTCATAACAGGCCACTGTCCTAACCTAACACCAGGCTAGACAAAATTAGTAAAGGTTAACCTGTACAGTACGACATGCAAATGTTCTCTATTTTGGTAAAATGTCGGACATCATAAAAATACAAATGATTCGTGTATTTAGAATTTCAGCTGCGCCTTTATGTGCATTAGGGTGGATCGAAAAAACTTTTTTTCGAAATTCACATTGCCTTAGTCATTATATGGTGCCAAACTAGATTTCAGCTTAAAATGCTGACATCTTGAGGTTCCACACCTCAAGTGAATGTTTATATTGGCTTTTTTTTCAAGTTTTCAATGATTTTTATGTAAAAAATATTTTTTTTAATTTAATATTTTACTAAATAATTCATTAATTTATAAAATAATATTAATGAATTACTTTCTCATTAATAATTTTTTTTATTGAAACGTTACTTCCAGATATCAGATCCAGAAACGGTTTTTGTACATAAAAAAAGCAAATTATACTCTAACATCTACTAGATGGTAGCGCGTGTTCTAATCTAACTATTATATAATAACCTAATAAGGACGTCACTTTTATTGTGTGGAATGATTCGTTTTTGCGATTGCTTTTGTTTCAACCACTTGTTTCTAATTTGTAAGATTGAAGCAATGCGTTTTATTAATTTTGATTTATATTTGACAAAAAAATAATACGGAGTTTTGAATTTAAATATGACCACAACTAGAAGTGAAACGTTTTGTAGTGTTTTCGGAATTCTAGTACTATTGAAAGAGACAGTGTTACCACCAACGTATTCTGATTTAATGAAGCATTTCTTTATCACAAAAAATGATATACTGTGGAGTAGGGGGAACAAAAAGGATACTTTAGTAAAAGAGATCATCAAAATTATTTCTTTGGACGTTGAAAGATTTTGGAAGAAAGCCTCCTTGCCTGTGGTAAGTCACCAAGAAGTAATTCCCCTTATTAAAAATTATAATGAAAGATACGATCACAACTTAAATCTATACAAGTAGCACAGTCTTTGTACACCAGATACTTCGATGGAAGAAAGGAAACAACTATTATGTAAGAAGTGAAGCTCTTTATTTACTACTGTATCTGTGGAAGAGCATATTGTTATGTTGTCAGAACCTGGTTCTGTTCACATAGGACATGTGACTCCGCATTCAGGCTCTAGTACTGATATTACCTGCAGCATCAACTTTGTTACACAGAAAGAGATTGCACTTTAGGATCTTGTTGCCGTTGGGTAAGATGCACCGAAAGTCAACATTGGGAAGAAAAATGGCGTAGTTAGACAGCTTGAAATCTTTGTTGGCGATAAATTGCACTGGTTTGTATGCTTATTGCATATTAATGAACTACCTCTTCGCCACCATTTCCATAAGATTGACGGAAAGACATTTGGGCCACACCAGTTTTCTGGAACAATAGGAAAATTTCTAGAAACGTATGAAACGTTTGCTGTGACAAATTTTGTTTCTATTCCTGTTGCTCTGCCTGAAATTGATAAAAAAGACCCCAGTACAGACCAAAAGTACCTCTTCGATATTTCTAGGGCAGTATGCTCGGGACAGTGCCATCCAGATTTGGGAAACAGAAGTCCAGGAAGATGTCTCATTCAAGCTGACTCACTACAGTGAACTGAATACTGCACCTGTACGTGTCGACTGCCGAACCAACAGAATGCTTTAAACTCCTAGTAGACTATGTGATGAAAGTGTACGTGCCATCCTGGTTTGAAATATAGAAAATCCCAGGAGCTACTCATGGAGCACGGAATGATGAAAAGAAGTTCATTCTTCCCAGAAGATTTTAAGTGAAATTATTCAGAGGAACTCTTATTTTGCTCATTCTGAAAATACTCTGTTGGCAATGCTGATGAATGATCACATATTCGGGAATTTGACCTAAGAAGAATATTGAAATCAAGAAAAACTGACTGGAAGGGAAAAATATGCCAATTTGATCTTCTAAATATAAATTTCGAAGCAGAGTAGTATTTTCAGAGGATTCACTGGGACAATCCCTTGGAACCACCAGCTACCATGAACCTCAGTGACGAAGACGTAGCAAGTATGATGAGAAACGGTTCAGAATTTGAAATAGAGAAGCTCCCTTGCCCTTCTCAAGCAGTAGAAAGGCATGTAAGACTACTAACGCAAGCATCATTGGTAACATGTGGAGCAAAAGCCAGAGATGGATACATTCGTTGTGGAATCAAATCACGAAAGGAACTACCAAAGTTCATTATTTTGCTCGGAATGTGAACTCCAAAATTGAAGACTGATTAAAATAAAGTGTTTTATTAGTCAATAATACTCGAAAGGTAAATTTGGTATCATTTCCTTTTCTGTATTAGTGTGCTTTCTAAATATTAATTGTCTTTCATAATGAAGTAATATGTAAATATTTAATAACTATGTATTCAAAATATATCCCAAAAGTTATGACACTCGGTTGCAAGTTAGTGACTTTTTTTTTTCTTTTCTTTTTTTTTTTCTTTTTTTTTTGTTTGTTTGTTAACGGCAATAAAACATTACCGTACTGTTTCTTTTTAGTAGTTAGAACTGTTTTTGAGTCAGAAAATAAAGTTACTGTAAACATTAAAATTAAATTTTAAAAAATTGATTTTTGTACTTTTTACGTTAACATTCCTTTCTTTGAGCCCAGTGTGGAACCTGGAGACAACGAGTGAATGGACTAGCATTTTTTTTCTGTGACTTTTTTGCCATACAGCACTATTTGTTTAGTCAGGCAATATTAAAATAAAAAAAAAATTTTTTTTGTTCATTTTCACTCCACCCCAATGTGCATAGCATTTCAGACATAATGCTATTTTTTGAACTTAAAATAATTCTACACAGGTTTCTGGGTAGTTAATGTTTTTCCTCCGTTGATTCTGCACAGGTGACCACAGGCTAAAATGTTATAAGCGTGGCGTATGGAAAAACTTCGAAATTCCCCCGCAGAAATTTGTGTGAGGAATCCCCCTTCTCTCTATAAATTATAATTATTTTTATTATGTGCAAATTGGTGTAACCTTTATATAGAAGTTGATGTAGTAAATAGATGCAGGTTTCTTGGGCTTCTGAGTTTTTATACTGAGCGGAAGGAGAGAAGATGACAGCCAATCATTTGAATTAAAATAGGCTGGTTGATTGACGTTTGCGACGAAGCCAAGAAAATATTTCGGGAGGATATGAAATAAATCGTGCGTAAATAAACGAAATTTCTGCACGACTTGGAGCCTGCGCTAACTAATCCGAAAATTTCGATGGGGGAGGGGAATTATCCCAATATCCTCCCCCTCCAACTACGCTCCTGGTATGAAGTATTGCTGCCTTTGGAGACTACCAAGCTCGCTCTGTCTTTTTTCTTTTATTACAGAAAAAGCTCCAATTTCCTTTTTTTTAATGCAGCAGTGAACGTGTGAGGTTCCCCTTTAGCTTAGAGCTATCCCTCTTTCCGCATTGCAATGTTTGCGGGGGGCTTTAATGTACGCCTCTGGTGCTAAGCTAAATGGATAATCTGGTACTGCCTACAAGTAATAGTGCGATGAAAATTTGAAATTCAGTTTCCGCTAGCATCTAACAAAATGGCGAATGAAAGTTGAACTGAATGCTTAGAGCTTACTGAAATTCTCGACTTCAGTTTATATCGCAGTTTAAACTAACCGAAGAAAGCCAGGACCACAACTCCCTGCTAGCTTTCGGTTCCTGTCATCGCATAGAAACCATCATTAAATAATCGAAGCGCCAGGGTCTTTCCATCCACATCACAAATTACTACGGACAAGTTGTCATCACAGATGGTGCCCCTCCACAGAATCTTCATCTTGTGCCGTGTTAGTGAGGGATGCGAGAAATGAGTGACATTGAGCAGGACAGTCGGTCCGAGTAATTGGTTCCGACTCGATTAATAAACCGAGCAATGGCATGAAGTGTTAATTGCTCTGCCGAAAGTTACATGAAGTTTTCTTTCAATAGACAGTACTGCGAGGTTTCTTTTCCGGATCATCATTAACTAATGATATGTCTTCATTAGTGTTAATTTCAATAGACAGTATTGCGAGATTTCTTTTGTGGCTCATCATTAATTAATCATATGTCTTCATTAGTATTATTCTTCAGAAGCTCCTTTCACAATTCGCAACAGACACATAAGCTGTTTTAAAAAATTTCCGGTGACACAAAAATTTCCGGCACAACACTGTCACGCTCTAATTTAATCTAATTAATTTAACCTAGTTGTTACTCACTAGGTTAAACTAGTGAGGTGTGAAGCTAGCTCTTTCATGTTCATGGGAAAATTTGTATTCAGTATTTGAAACATATTAATCGTCTTTTAAGCTATTTTAAACATTGAAACATATTAATCGACTTTTAAGCTATTTTATGTCCTCCCGTTTGGAGCGAAATATTGTTCCTTTAAATGCAGCCACTATCTGAGGATTCTGAAAAATTTTGCACTTGCATACACATTTTTCAATTTCAAATGCTACCCCATGGATTGATATTTATTACAAAAAAATGCACTTACATTAAAATGATTACCTATTTTTCTTCATATATTAAGAAAAAATGAACACTGAAAACAAACATTACTTTTTAAATTTCATCCTTAGAAGCAGAAAATAGAACAAGAATAGATGAAATATTTCTGGTTAGATATGTAAGTCACTAAATTCCATATGAAATATACTTAAGATAGTTATATTTGAAGGAATCTCATCAATATATCAAGGAAAACATCAATAATATCCTGAGATACGTTTTAAAAGTAATTATTGTAGTTCATTAATTAAATTACGTAAATCGTTTTTAAGGTTCAAACTTCGTAGCATAATTTTTGAATTCTTTTTTCAATTGAACGGTTTTTTCTTTGTTTTCTGAAATAGCTTAGAAGAGTGTAAATTGTTCGATAGATTGTATCCTGAGGGTTAGTGCAAAGTACTCGTAATACTCTTAGCTCCGGTCTCAGATACATATTTTAAAGAGTTCAGTGTAACTCACATCGTCGAATCCAACTTAACAGCTTAACAGAATACCAGATTCATCAAGAAAAAGACTTGGCAAGGTCAACAAAAGACTACCAACGAATATCGTTATTTGTCCATTATAGCGAGTTTAAACATGCATGTTACAATTTCTCATCTCTCTCGTGACTTTTATGCTGCTTCAGGAACCAGAGTTTCAAAAATTACCGTTGTTCCCAAAAGTCTTCATGAGGGAGAACTATTTCCAAGGAGACCTATTGCTTGCATTCCACACACTTCTGCTAACAGTATAGACCTTTTATCCTGGTATTTCGAGGTTGGAGCACTAATTAATTGAAAGGTTCTTAACAAAGTGAACACTTTTGTCCAAAACTCAAAGTTTTCTGGAAGATGAAAAGAAAAAAAATCTTGATATGTATTGTTTGTACAGAATTATCGAAACATTCTGGCATCATAACATAGTTCCGTTTAATTACTGAATCGGTTTCTGGCCGTTGAACGATCGATCGAGAACAACAAGATTCTACTGTCAATTCATTCGGGATTTTTAGACAAGCGATTTTTTTCGAATACTTCATTTGGCATTCAACTTCTCTGCTGATAAATCCAGATTTAGCCTAAATGTTGATTCTTGCCGTAGTTTCTCATCGAGGCAGTCAGGGTTCCGCTTCCTGATCTCTAGTGTCCCAGAGATCGACCATTATGGCAACAAAGTTTTAATGTTCCAGGCAGAAATCACATTGGATGGACGCGCATACCTTCAATGCCTTTAAACTTAAACTAAGGCACCGGTACTAGTGTTATATGTAAGGACGAGATCTTGGATTCTCATGTTTGTCTTTTCAAGGGTGTAGTTGTTTTTCATTTCATTTCAATAGACGATAAACGACAACGTGCAGCCAACGACTATAAATAAATTTCGAATAGGTCAACTAATTTTAAGAAAATGAAGATATTCGCAGGCCAGATTGGTCAGCCAAATCTCTAGGCCTAAACTCCACGAAGCATGTCTATTTTTTGGCATGTCTGTGCGGAATGGGGAGGACAATGGCGACTTACAACCCTCTCCAGTAGTTATCCAGGAATTACTGAACAACTGAGACCATTTGCCATTATAACAAATAAACTGCCTTATTTCAGCAAGAAATTGCGTTGTGAGGCCTGTAAATTTCTACTAAACTATCATACCATCTATTAACCATTCTTTTAGATGTGTGTCCACCAGGGGCGTAGCCAGAAATTTTTCATGGATGGGGGGTTACGACTACTAAAACTCATATATATGTATACGTGGGTGTGATAATGTAGTGAAGAATATACATTTTGTATGGCAAAAAATTCCTCATGGGGGGTTATGACCCCCCTAACCCCCCCCCCCTTGGCTACGCCCCTGGCGTCCACAACTGAGAACACAAAAATTATCTGTGCCATCGTATAAGATTGATTTCCTAATTTGTGCAAGTAAAGAAAAAGCAATTTTCCTCGAACATTTAGCAATCAGGATTTTTCTTTTCTTTTTTTAATTACAAATTTTATTATCAAATTATTTAATTCAAAAATAATTTAAGTCAAAGAGAATTATTTAATCATACCTGAAAGGGTTAAACCATTTTTTTTTTTTTTTTTTTTTTTTTTTTTTTTTTTGTTGGATTCTATAACCACTGTTTCAAATTATTCTATTCCGATGAGTGTTACGAACGATCATGCAAATGTGTTAAAACTGTTAGATGATTATTATTATCATTATTTCAGTGGCGGCCCGTGGTCAAAACTGTTAGTGCAGCTGGAAGCATATAACACCCCCCCCCCCCTTTTCCTCCGGACAGGATTGGAAAATCTTTGTTACTGAATTCGATGGCGGATTAAGCCCTCACCGAGGGGAAAAAAAAAAAAAAAAAAAAAGGAAATTACATAAAAAATGTAAGAGATCCTATTTTACTTCCATAAAATGGATATAAATTTCAATCAGCCGCTCTTATTCTCAAAATTGCATTAATCCGTGTCTGATTCGAAGTTTCCTTAGAATTTTCTTTTGTAACGATAACTTGAGAAGAAAAGAAAAGAAAAAAAAAAAAGAAAGAAAGAAAACTTACTTATTTTTTATAAGTCAAATCAGTCCTCCTTTCTTTTAAACATGCGAATCGGTCAGTGATGTCCCCATAAAAAGGCGTTGTTTTAATTCAGATATCAATAATTTTAAAAGCTCTTTAAAATTTCCCATGTTTAAAGAATTTTCTCGCTCGCCATGTCCTCTAAATACCAGTTCTTGCTTACTTAAAAACAATACTGCTTTGATGGGTAATTGTCCATTCATAAGCGTCTATTCAGGCTTATCTTATTGATAAATTCAGCAATATAAAGTCGAGAGTTTTCCAAACATGTATTTTCCTTACCCCCTCCCTCAGTTCTCATCCGAGCCAATCAGTTAGTCGAGTTCTCAAATTCAGCCGCCGTTAGAAAATCTTTCATCAGCTGTATCAGCTGCATACTCCCTATGCTGGAGAAGCTGCTTACGTAGTCGTTGTCATGGCAACGGTGCTGCCAATTTTCTTTTCAGCGCTCTGGGCTGAACCAAAGATTTTCCCAATTGAATTGCGGGAAGATTAAAGTGCTTTTTTTCTGAATGAGCGATCCGGCCACAATACGTTTTTTTTTTTTTTTTTTTTTTTTCCCGGAGATTTTTTTAGTTTACCGTAGGAATTCCCCAATTCTAATCTGAATTTAGGAAAATTAGTAGAATAAATTATTTTAAAGTATGTGCTGATAATTTCAAGTGCAGCCCGGCTGTACTTGCTGTATCCCACGAGCCGCCACTGCATTATTTGTAACTATATCAACCTATGTTCAAACCGAATTTTATCAAAATCTGTCCATAATTCTAGAGATAATCCATCAAATCTAAAAGTTCTTTGACTCCATTGTGTTATATATAGTTATTTAAATATTTTTAACATGGTTAACATTGCTCCTAATCTTATAAATAAAAATGAAATTCTGTTTGTTTGTTTGTTTGTTTGTTTGTTTGTTTGTTTGTGGATTTGAGTTGTATACAAATCCACAAAAATGGACCTATCAGCCTGAAATTTTGCATAGATATGTAAAATAATATAGAATAAATCATAGTCCACTTTAAAAGTTTGAAAGTCCACCCGTTCCCGGAATTTAAGAGATTTTTTATGTTCTCCACGCAAAAAGCTTTACGTAATTGTAACCCCTGTAGTGAAAAAAGTGTGAAATAAGGATCGTGGTTGCCATGTGTGGCGATTTTGCCGAATAAGATGTTTTAAATTCTCAAAGTAAAAATAAAAGAATAATAATGATTTTTTTTTTAGTTTAATCGTAGGTTATTTTTTATTATATATCGTGTGCATGGAAAATCGGAGCAGGAATGAAATGTTTTATACGCAAAACAATAAGAATTGAAGATTTCCGAGGCTAATATGTTAAAATTTTTTAGTTTGGCGAAAAAATAAAATGGCTCAAATGCCGAGAAAGTGAGTTCTAGCGGTTTGCACAGTTTCCGGCTTGGCGAATTTACTGAGAGCTTAAGGAAACGGATTTTTGAAAGCAAGTACAAAGATTTTATTAGAATACAGCTATTATTTTAATGATCCCTGCGAAAATAATGCAGTTATTAAGGGATTTCAAGCGATCTATCTTCAGCATTCTCGCGATTTTGAGGAGGATTCTAACGCTTGGCGCTATTTATCGTAATTTAATCGTCTGCTATTTGGGTTATGAATACACCTGCGTATAAGTTTTTGAAATTTTCATTCAGTTGGAATTGTGCATTTTTCTGAGCAGCTTTTCTGCATCTAATGTATTACATCCAGAAAAAAGGATGTTAGAAATATCAATTTTAATTTTGTTTAATCACACTCATGAATAATGATACACTTTCCAACTTAATGAAAGAAGGATCGAAAATAGGGAAGACCCATGGATTATAACTCTTTTTATATATAGCACTTTAGTGCGTATTTAAAAATCTGAAAGTGTGTCAGATTTTCTATGATTCTAGCGCTTGGCACAATTTAATGAGAGGGTATTTTTAAAAACAAGCGTAGGTTATCTTATAAATAAAAATGAAATTATGTTTGTCAATTTGTTGATTTGGGTAGTATACAATTCCACAAAAATGGACCTGTCAGCCTGAAATTTTACACAGATATGTAAAATAATATAGAATAAATGATAGTCCACTTTAAAACTTTGAAACTCCACTTAAAAACGTTTTCCTCCTGAAGGGTTCCCTTAATTTCCGTTCCCGGAATTTAAGAGATTTTTTATGTTCTCCACGCAGAAAGCTTTACGTAATATTAACCCCTGTAGTGAAAAAAGTGTGTGAAATAAGCATCTTGGTTGCCATGTGTGGCGATTTTGCCGAATAAAATGTTTTAAATTCTTAAAGTAAAAATAAAAGAATAATAATGATTTTTTTAGTTTATTTTTTTAGGTTATTTTTTTAATTATAATATCGTGTGCGCATAAGAAATGAGAGCAGGAATGAAATGTTTTATACGCAAAACAATGAGGATCGAAGATATCCGAGACTAATATGTAATTTTTTTTAGTTTGGCGAAAAATAAAATGGCTGATAGGCCGATTTTTAGAGTGTGAGTTCTAGCGGTTTGCACAGTTTTAGGCTTTTTGGCTCAATTTACTGAGAGCTTAAGGGAATAGCATTTTTGAAAACAAGTGTATAGGTTTTCTTAGAATACAGCATTAAATTTTAACTATCCGTGCAGAAATAATGCAGTTATTAGGACATTTCAAGCGATGTAGCTTCAGAATTCTCGCCAATTGAGTACATTGATTTAACTTGGGGGAAATCCGCCAAATTTCAGAAAATTGAAATCTCCGCATTTAGTACATCGAGGTAACGATGAATAAAACATGTTATAGTTGATAATTTAAAAAATGCGGCTGTATTAAGGGATTCCACTTTTCAAATAAATGCCTGGCGGTCGAACCATTTCCCATTTTGATTGCTGCTAAGTCAATGCTTCGAATGATTCCCTGAAAAAACTCTTGCAAAATGGCGTATGCTGGCACTTTGGCGAGGCTTAGATTTGAAACTGGATTTTACTTGAGACTGGTATATACGTATAATAAGACTGGTTATAGATAAAAATGAATGTTGGTATGTGTGTAGGCGGTTGAAAAACTCCAGCACCGTTTCACCGATCACCATGAAATTTGGTTCACCTAAGTCTTTTATCATGGAGAAGGTTTTTATGCTATCCGTTTTCCTCTAACTTTTCACTAGGTGGCGCAGCAGAACGTCGAATTCTATTCCGTTTAGCCGCTTGCTATGCGAATATGGTCCAACAAATTTCGATGAAATTTGGTACACGCGAATATTAGAACACGGAGAATATTTTTCACTATCCATTTGCTGTAACTTACCGCTAAATAGCGCTGCAACGCATCATCTTCTATACCGTTCGACTGATCGGCATAAAATTTTTTACACTTACTCATTTGAGAACGAAGAATATATTCTAACTGCGTTACTTTTGATGTTACTCACCACTAGATGGCACTGCAATGCATTATTATTTTAACTCGCCACTAGATGACGCTGCAGCAGGCCAAATTTTTGACCATTCAAACGGTGGCTATGAAAATCAGTATACATAGCTATTTGAACAATGAGAATATTTTGGCGTTATACATTTTGCTATAACTCGCCACATGACGGCTCTGTAGCAAATCATTACTTTAATTAACCACTAGATGGCTCTGCAGTGTATCACTTCTTGACTGTGCGAATAATCGCTATGAAAATAGGTATACATAGATATTTGAACACGGGGAAGAGTTTGGCACGATCCATTTTCCTATAACTTGACACTAGATGTCGCGTCAACACATGAACTTCAAGACTATTCAGCCGATCGTCATGAAAATTCGTATACATCGATATCTGAATGCGAAGAATATTTTTGCCGTATCCGTTTTGCTAAAACTCGCCACTAGATTGTGCTACGCCGCATCGCCTTCTGCACCGTAAAAACGATTGCCTTGAAATTCAGTATGCATGATTATTGAACACAATGTAACGCGATATCCATTTTGCTATATCTCTTTATTACAATAAATAGTAATCACAACAAATATTAATATCAAAAAGTCCATTCATTCCCGTGCGAAGAACGGGTACTTCAGCTAGTTAAAATATATTTTTTGTTGTTATTGTTGTAGTGCAGATTGTACACAGGAAAAATTCCCAATTTCTCTCAGATGCTCTAGGACAAGAACAAGTGTTTGGACCAAAGCCTTCAAAAAGTAAGGCTAGCTGCATTTATGATTTATTTTTATTTTTTTTTATTCCACAGTTTACAATCAAAATATGAAAATGAAACACAACTTACGGTTGTGCAAACATTAACGAGCAATTCACTTGACAAGAGTTTTTTTTTTCAAAATTCTAGAAATCTAAAATTAACAAAAAATATATTTTTAAAGATTTGTTAACCAATATTGTATGAATAAAGAATTTAAAATTAATCGATTGATTTTTTTATAAGGAGAGGACCGAATAATTTTTATAGAGCTACTTGTACTTTTCTTGGAATATTTCGATCCACAATTTCGATCCTCATCAAAAGGGGTACAGTGCCTTATCCAGTCAGCCAAGATGAGATCCGTTTTCGTTTTAGCAAAGATGATTGCAAATAGTTGAACACAAGTTTACGGGAGGCACCTGCACTTGCTTTGCAACCACTACTTGAATTTATTTCAGAGAGGGCAAACAACTTTACATTTTCACTCTTTTTCAACGCATTTAGAGGGTTAAATAGCATTTTCAATTCTCATATTACAGCTTCAAAGATCCGACAAAAATCGGAAAGATGAAAAACCTTGTTGCAATATTTAACACTATAGCGTCCTCGTATAAAAATTATGGCCCAATAAAGCAAAGTTTCACGAGTTGCCGGCAGCTTTCATACATTTGTTTACATCATCTTAAGTGGTCGGCATCTCTTCTAACTTGATACTGGGTAATTAACTCATATAATTACCGTCATCGCCCCTCAAGAAATGGATATGAACCCCTTTCAAATGTAAAGGGGTGAAAGAAAAGAAAATAGGGGGAGGCAGACACTGAAGAATTTATACCCCCGTGGAAGTGTCTGAGGGTCTTGAGGTTAAGGTGTCATCATAAAGTTTAGCACGAGGAGGGTTAGAGATCAAGTTACATTCTATTACATCACGGGTAATCGGTCCACATGGCCCCCTGAGAACCCCTGCCAACCCCCTCTCCTTTGATAAGAGCTATGAAGTAGGAGTTCATCGTTTGGCGAGCTATCTTGAAGGGGGACTACAGAGATGCTGTTGTTGGTGAACATAGATGAGGGTTTTTGAAGTTTCAAGACTACTATTTCAGCTCCAGGTAATGGGATTTCTTAAAAAATAAATACTTGGCATTTTCAAATTGCGACAGCTCATTTAGAATTGTAACTTTAATAAAGTTTTAAAAATCCCGAAAAAAAAAACGTTTTCCCCATATGCCGATAAAAAAGATTTGATGTTTGACTGCCGTGATACCAAGTGGGTAAGTATAATAGGTATCTCAATCAGTCATTGGGAGATTTTAAATTCCATTTTAAGTTTTACTTTATTCATATCAACTGAAGTTCATAAAAAGTTTATTTTTCAAAAACTTTTTTACTAAAATGAATAGCTAATAATTTATCATCAACTATTGTTTGCTGAAAACTAATGAAACTTTACAGTTTCACCCTGACCTCATAAAATTTCTGTATAGCTTAATCTGGGCGATATACAAACAAAGATGTATCAAATCAGTGACTTTCATTTGGTGTAATTTTGCTTAAGAGTGGCGGAAACGGGAGGTAAGAAAAATCCGTATTGCGAAGTGGACTTAATAATCGAGTGTAGCCAAGTGATATGAGCTAAAAGGAAATGTAAAAAGATGCCGACGTGTTTATTTGAAAATGAAGGGCCACTGTATCTTGAGTTCTTCGTTAGAAGTCCAATGATCAACGCTGATGGAGTATTGCATTATTACACTGGACATTTGAGTGCAGAAATGAATTCCAAATAGCCTGACTTATTGTTCTTTGGAGTGGTTTTGCTCCATACTAATGCGCTGGCCACATACGGTCAGAGCCATTACTAAGACTTTTTTTAGATGTGGGGTGGGGTGGGGGATGTCGATAAACTGTCAAGTCAAATATTGGTTTTTACCAATCTGTTTATATTTTATCAACAATATTTCCAACTTTTTACTTTTACCAACTGAGTTTGCGTAATTTTGACGAGCATACCAGAAATAGAAAGTAAATTATACTTTTCATTAATTTTCTTTTACCAGGTTTGCCTACTAGGTATCTAATTTTGCCAAGTTTAATAGAATTTTGCTAGTGTTAGGGGGGTCACCCCCTACCTCCCCTTTAGCAAGGGCCCTGCATACGGTCATGTGCTCAAAAAAGAAAGTTTGTGGAGTAGAATGTTGGACATTCACTATACAGATATAACATTCCACCACACCACATGACTCACATTTTTGGCCCATTCAAAAGATATCGCTGTTTTTACTTGGACAACAAATTCATGGACACTGTTCAAAAATTATTTCAACCTCAGCCAAAAAGCTTTTACGAATAAAACATTCATCACTGGATGAATAAGCAAGATAAGTGCTAGTGTAATTTTGATGATTAAGTTTAAAAATAAAGTGTACCATTTCATTCTATGGCTCCTACATCATTTTCGTTTGATCCGTGCTTAGTCTATGAAATAAAACAAAATTTATACTCTTTTGACTTACAAAAATTCCATAAAGACTTTATCACGTAAGCCTTATAATAGACCTCGTACAATCCAGCAATATATCTTTCAATCTTACGTTGGCGTCTTTCTTGGCGCTTTATTTTCCGAAATCCCTGAGCTATCTAGTCTACAAGCTTCAACAACCCTCCACTGCTAATGAACGCCAGAAATTATTAACGTTATCACATTCGGAGCCATTTATAATCTGTTTTGGGCCGTTTTCCTCATAAAAGACGCCGAGAGGGAAGGAATTTGCCGTGGCCCGTTCAGTATGTTTTCGCGTATGCGACATACAATCCTTCCCTTGCAGCCAGAACAGCGGTTGACAAATGGCTCCCGAGCGAAAAATTTTACGTTTTCATCGACGTAAACTGTGTCGTAAACTGTCCCGCTCGTGACAGGGTGAAAAGTGTTTTATAGGGTGCCCCCCGCACACGACGAAAATTGTCTAACCGAACTGTCGCTTGGAAACTGGAGAAGGAGGGCCGAATCTAAATGAGTGCCTTGATGAAGCTTCTGGTGACTTTAATCATTTTAAATTAACTTCAGAGAGTGTGTGGGTAAAACTGGGAGCTCAAGAATTGCTTTATGTAGCCTTCTGCAAGTGGCTCTAAATGAAAGAAAAGTGGTGTTTGAGGACAGTTAAATAAATGCTTTTGAGGATTTTCGTTCTTCGTGTTTTTAAGCTGGCAGTCAATTTACAAAATGAGCTACGCCAAAACTCTCACGATATGCGTTGCAATAAGTTTCTTCTTATTTTATCTTCCATGGAGATGGACCAGAGAGCATGAGTAGTACCGATTCTTGCGAGACGATACTGTAATAGGGGCAAGGCAAAATTTTAATATCAAACTGCCAAACAAGATGAGACGTTTGTTATTTTTCGCCTTGCATGACCCAATGTCCATGCGGAATAAATCGTTTAGGCCTCGTAAGATAATGCAACATCCCAATCCCCTCCCCTGTATACAGGGTATAGTACAATAACTCATCAAGCACAAAATGAGCTTCATCAAGCATGATCGCCGGCAGCATAGGGCAAGGGGGGCACTTCCCCCTTGAATTTTTGTATGCAGTGTTTTCCCTTGCTTTTTTGTTCTTTTCAACATGGTAACCATACTTTTAACTTTTTACTTAGTTCTTTGCCCCCCTCGTGATAAATATTCTGCCGGCGCCCATGTCATCAAGGCACTCAAGTGAGTGTACTATAGTACAATAGCTTGACTAATTTTGGTTGAGTGAATTCAGCAATATGAAATTTGAAGACCAAGGATAAACATGAAAGAGGACAGTTCTAAAAATAGGTGGATTGAATGTAATTGTTTAGTTAAAAAATACGTATTTTATAATTAATAAAAATTATCAAAACATTTCGGTTAAATTGAAATTCCAAGAGTTTTGATGTCATAGACAAAGGCGGATCCAGGAGGAGGGCGCAAGGGGTGCGCGCCCCCTCCGAGAAAAATATATTTACACTAAATAAGCGGGACTTTCCCCAATATTAAGTGGGCTTTACGCTAGTTAAAAGGAGTATTCACGATTTGCCCCCCCCCCCTCCGGAAAGAGTTTCTGGATCTGCCCTTTGATCATTAATCATTTGATAATGGTGGCATCATTTAATAAATGGTGGTTGGGTTTATGATTAAGGGAAAGAACTACACGGGTCTATCTGCCTAAGTGGACGATAGCTTGGAAGGAAGACTTTTTAAGAGGTTCTAAAGAGTATTCATAGTACATCTGGGGAAAGCCGCTTAAAACTCTAGACCGTTAGATCGACAGCCGCGCATTCGACCAGAACTCAGAACCTTCACACTTCAGCCACCTACCAAGTTTAGTGTTTTATGCACTCAGTCATTGGTCGGCTAAGAAATGATGGAGTTATTTGTGAACACATGATTTAAAGCAACGTTAATGCGAAATAAGAGTTGCAAATAAGAAATTATCCAATTATGATCGTTAGCAGCCACATTTAAAAAAGGAAATAAGCTGAACATTTAAAAAAAAATCACAATGTATGAAATGTTTGTTTCGGGTTATGGCAAGACTGCACGAGGGGTTTGTCTGGGGGGGGGTTGCCTTGGCGGATAAGTTTTTAAGGTGTTCTAAAGCGTATTCACGTTACATCTGTCAAAAACTGCACAAAACTCCACACCGCGACAGCCGGGCTTAGGCCCGAACCCACGCACTTTACACTTTGGCCATTTACCATGTTCAGTGTCTTATAAACCCGTCCATGATGGGGACGCAGTGTATGAAAATAAGAATGATTACAGTTTAATTAAAAAACTTATTCAAACGAGTTCTTGAAAAAATGAACCATTCTTCTTTAAAAAATGTCATTGTTTGGTCTTATGGCAAGCCTACAATAGGAGCATCCGCCTACGTAGAAGTAGCGCCTTAGTCGAAGGGCTTTTTGGGGGATTCTAACGCGTATTCATACATCTGGTGAAAACTGACCTAAACACCAGACCGTTAGATCAGAGCCGCGCAGTAAACCCGAACGCACCATTCCCCTAAAAGTGTCCAAGGATATTTCAATCAGGATCCTGTATCTCATGCGTACACTCTGGTAAATAAAAGAAAAAAAATTGATCTTTTCATATCGCTGACTTCTGCTTTTTTATCTGAATATTTATATTTTTATTTGAAAAAAAGTGCTGTGATTCAGAAGGGGGTAAATGAACTATCAGAAAAAAATTGATGACTACGAAATTAAAAAAAAATGTTTGAGAAAAGTAAAACATTTTAAACGGAAATAAAACGACAACAAAAAAAGGGGGGGGGTGGAGAAATATTTAAGAAGAGAAAACAAATTTTTTAAACGAAAAAACAACTTAAAAGAGTTTTATAGTAATAATATTCAGCTGTATTGATTCTTCTTTGTCTGAATTATAAAATATATTTGACCTTTTCTTTTTGATATCCACCCTCTAGTCAAAATGATTCTTAATTAGGTATCTTCTTTGTTTGATAACACGAGAAATCGTGTTTATCAAACATTTCGTAACGCCGGTCTACGCGTCCACACTGGCCTTTGAGGGGAATTTCTACCGACTGATCAGAAAGGATGTTATTTGTTTTTGCAGCTGGGTCCGCTTCGAAATACAAAATGAAAAATGGTAGGTAAATCTGTTAACAAGCAGTAAATTAATTCACGCCTAGAATCACATGACTGTGATGAAAAATATACGTAGAAGAAATACAACATCTGTCTACTTTCAAAAGAAAACCAAAGAAGAAATTTTCAAATTTATTCTTCTTTTTTTTTCCCAGAAAGATTTAACGGATTATTTTGCATTTTAGCATCAATAGAACGACTAATTTGAGTAGTATTCTTGATCTCAAATGATTAATTTTTCAAATAAATTTTTAAAAATATAAGTTTGCTTAAATTGTTTTTGAAGGATTACAAATGTTTGAATCAAATGCTTCCCTGTCCATTTTCAAAATTGGTCATTTCTAAAATAAAAGCAAGGAATTGAAGGAAGATTCCGGAAATAATAAACAAATGAAAATAAAATAGTAAACGTTCATTATCCTTTTTAAAAATACTTCCATGTCCATTTTTATAATTATTCAATCAAGGTAAATATTTAATTGCTTGAACATACAGTTTAAAATTTGAAAAAAATCTGATGTGGACACCACATTATTTTCTTGTACGTTTATTGATTTTTACACATTTTTGATGCATTTCATATATACATACTTAATTTCTATTTTATACATATTTAATTATTTTCGCAAAAAATATCGGCATGCTTTTTTTTTCTCTAGAAACATTTTTAGAATTAAATTTGATGATATTTCGCCAAACATCGCATGCTTGGCAATTCTGCTGGTGGAATACTGGGCACTTTCTGAACTGACCGTCTATAAGCCTTCACTGAAAGTCTTTTGAGTGAACCTGTAAATGAACTACCCAGTCGTTTCCAATTAGAAATGAAGGTGCATAACTGGATGTTTCAACAGTTCTAAATACAAGATTTTATCATTCCTCGGTCAATCATTCTTAAGTTAAAAGAGATAGTTGCCTGAGTAGATACATACAGATGTCAAAAATGATTTGTTCGTTCATACATACGTATATAGACGTCACCTAAAATCTTGCCAAAATCGATTCGAGGATGGTCAAAGTCGATATTTCCTTCAAAATCTGAATAACCAAATTTTTCCCCGATTACAATACTTCGCACAGAGAAATAAAAATGGACTTTCAAATATTCTGCAGTTTTAAAATGAGCTCTGCAAAATCAAGGTCAGGTTTATACCCTCTTAAGAAAGGTGTCGAACTAAAATTTACACTGTCTGTGAAACTTAAAAAAGTAATAAATAAAAATTAATAAATTGAGCTTTGTGACTTATTTATTGTCTCTTCATACAGTGGCAGATACAGAAATTTAGGGGGGGGGGGGATTTCCTTTTAAAAAAGCTTATTTGACCTAAATAAAATGTAGGGTAAAGCAAAGGGTAACGTTAAAGAAATATAGCTTTTTGGAAGAGGTGCCAATTAAAAAAAAAAAAAAAAAGCTAAAATGTATACAACCGTTTTCAACTTCAAATTATTAGTTTTTATTTTGTAAATATTCTTTCAAAATTTGTGTCCTTACTTGAGGACACTTTGTCTGAGAGGGTTAAAGTCTGAACTAAAGATGAACGCTATTGCGTTAGACAAAAGAGACTGGTATTCTTCTAGTCAAATTTATTGAAGAAATAAGAATTAAAATTAGTTTTCAATAGCGCAAAGTACTATTAATTACAAATCTAAGAAAATGTCGTACATTTTAGATTGGTGTCAGCTTATACAGATTTAAATATTCAAACATTAGAACACCGATAGCTTACATCTATAAATTATTCTTAAGGTGGACGATCGAAACGTTTATCGCGTGCCACATATCCAGAGACCCTTTTTTGACGACAGCTGGCTGTGCGTCGTCCGCCATCTTGCTGGTACTGTCGAGCGATGGCAACGGCTGCCTTTTTTTCAGCATTGGGCAATCTATACATCTGTTCTCGCATTCTTCCATTTTTCAGCAGAAGTGCAGTGCTGTTAAAAAGAATTGTGACATTTTTTTACGAGAAATGAGGTACTAAAAAGTAAAGTATTCTCTTGGAGCTATGTCATCCGCAACTATTTTTATAGAAATCAAATCTATTCCTCGTGACTGGCAACAGTCAAAACGTCAGAGTTTGGTGTTCCCAGAGCGGGAACATTGCGCGTTAAAGGGTTAAAGGAGCATTTTGGAACATTAAATGGTCTAATTCGTATCAGTCAGGTCGGCTTGTCGGCGTTTGCCGAGGGAACTCCGACCTAAGGAGGCCCCAGCGAGGACCCCCAATAATGGATTTACTTCTTTAGAGTAATTTGATATATATCAGAGTAATTGGATTATTTGTTTCGCAGTAATCTTACGCTTTTACACGGTATCGTAGCGGAGGACTCCCCGAAGAATCAGGAGCCCCAACAGCTTTAAAATAGTTAAATGCAGTTTTTAGGCACGTAAGCCTAATATTCAGATTTTGCATATTCTAATATTCTATTCCATCTAAATTCTCCAGTAAGCGGCCCCTTTTCAATTTCTAGCAGAGAGCCAAAAAAGGAGCCAGTACGGGCCTGATTCACATTGTGATCTCCTAGATAATTTTTAGTGCTAATTAAAGTAAAGAAGTTCGGAGTGATGTCTAATTGGCATCGTGGTCTCCTAGATTGCTTTTTTAAATACATATTGAAGTAAATGAGCTTTACTGATCTGTAATTCACATCGTCCTCTTCTGGGTGAGATTTTTTTAATGATAAAATTGAAATAACGAAGTTTAGTGTGATATCTGATTCGCATCGTAATCTCTTAGATAACTTTTTGAAAGCTAATTGAAGTGAGCTAACCGTAGAGTGATAATCAAGGTTGCTACAAGGAAAACCTGGGACACCCTTCCTCCCGAAATATGAATTTTTGTTAACAAAATTACAAAAATTCTACACATATTTAAACGCTACACTCCCTTCCTTTTTTCCGGGCTGGGGAGGCCTGATGTTCAGTTATGGAAATTTTCTGCTAGAAAATTATAATTCTCCCAAAGATATTCTGAAAACTGAAAATCATAAATATTCAGTTTTAAAGATATTCAAAGCCCCACTTTATCCCATATCTTTTGATATAGTATTTCCAAATTCAGTAATGCATGGACGCCTTCGAATATTCTTTCGTTCTTATAAAAACACTTGAGTGTAACAGAAATTTTAAATCTTGAACTTTTCGATGCCTAAATAAAATCTGTAAGATAAGTTTGGTTTCTTTAAAAACTTTTTACGTGTCGGATATTTTAACAGATATTTCTTAAATGCCGAACATCGACCCTTAAATTGTTGTAATGGTTTTTGAAACTTGAATACCACCTTTATAACTCGTCACACTGTCCATCTCAGGAATCTAGTGTCGACCAGTGGCCGATTGAATAAAATACTAAATATTGCCGGGCCGTAGATAAGAGGGTGGATATTTCCCTACAGAAAATTTTTCCCAGTTAGTTAGTATAAGCTTTATATCGTGAAGAAATTCTGTTTATTTATTTGATATTTATTTTTCCCCCTGAAAATTTTTCCTGTCTACACTCCTGCAACATTGGTAGATGGCTGAAGTTTGATGGTCCAAGTTTCTGGCCTCTCTCTCCCGGCTTTCAATTTAACGGTCTGAGGTTTTAGACTGTTTTCTTCAGATGTAACGTAAATACACTTCTTAATCCCTTTAAAAGTCCAAAATCTGAAGAACACCTCGAATTAAATACTTTAGACCTGAATCAATCTTGAAATTTACTCTGACCACAGACAAAGATGTACCAAATAAATTTAGAGAAAGTGCTATCCTTAAAATCTTCAAAGATCGATTTATATTTTACTAGAAAAATTATTACTCGAACGTTTAAAAGTTTATTTTCAAAATCTGCATTTTAAGGTTTTTAAACTACGTTTTTATTAAAACATTTAAACACTTAAAAATTTTTCCATGTTAATTTTTCATCCTTAAAATTGATAACGCTTTCACTTTTCGTTCCAAAGTCAGACGTTTATAAATTACAGAGCCACGATTTTTACTATGTAAAAAATTTTGCGACTTTAAGACCAGCGCATTATCTATTTAAATAAAGCAATGTGTAAACTGTCCGTTAGTTTGTCTGTCTGTCTGTCTGTCTGTGTCTCGCGTAGCTCCAAAACGGGTGATCGTAGACCTACCAAATTTTGTACGGAAATTCTCCGGGTCTCGACACAACTCGAAGCGATTTTTTCGAAATTCGAATTAGAAAATGTTTTATTTTATGTTTTGTCCGATTTTTAGCGATTTTTCTTGCGTAATACATAATAACGCCGGTAATTGCACTCGCAAGAAAACGATATTTACATCATCGTATAGAGGAGAAAATTTTCTTTTAAAAACTGTTTGTTCGGACTGTGTAACATAATTTGTAGATTTTGGGGAATTTTTCAAATAAAATTAAATTTCACGCTGACTTTCATAAAATATTTTTAAAACTGCTGCATCTTGAATTCTATCTGTCATAATTTTTTTATATTATGGCAAAAGTCATTCGGAGCATACAATTCGCCCACTTTTAAAAGAAGAACGGTGGAAAAATATAAATTAGAAGAATTTTTACGAATTTTTAAGTAAAGAAGGATTTTCATTTCAATCGCAGCTGCTTAAATGCTTAAAAATTTCGGTATGATATCTTGCGTTTTGGTTGTCTTGGAAACAGTAACAATGATTAAAATTGCCAGCTGAAAAAAATAAATAAAATTACTTTAATATAACAGAGTTTTCACATGTGAAATGACGTCACGAGTCACTTTGACGTCACGAGTTTAAAACCCCTTTCGAAACTCAATCAGAATAACGGACTCACAAGCAAAATATACAGAGCCTGATTATGACCAACGGGGGTCCCGGGCATTGATGAATTTGGGGGGGCCCCATCTATGAAATTTGTTTTACTTTTCATAAAATTTTGATATAAAAAATATGTTTCAGAACAATATTTGAAACTGGGCGCCCTTTCAAGCCGGGGGCCCTGGGCAAAGTCCCGATTTGCCCATGCGATAATAAGGCTCTGAAAATAT
The DNA here is from genome assembly GCA_038373885.1 of Cheiracanthium punctorium. Taxonomy (NCBI): domain Eukaryota; kingdom Metazoa; phylum Arthropoda; class Arachnida; order Araneae; family Cheiracanthiidae; genus Cheiracanthium; species Cheiracanthium punctorium. Next base: position 58,758 of record JAWZYV010014761.1, read on the forward strand.
ACACCACGCATGAAATAATTCCATATTTTATTTTACGTTGCCAGAAAAAGAATTGAATGCTGTTTTTTCACCAGTGAATTATCCAGCATTATTTTCAATTGAGATTTTAAACGGGACACGTTTCCGAATCCCAAGAAATATTTTGCGGTGTTAAACAGGGCCTGATTATGGCAAACAGGGACGCCGGGCATTGATGAATTTGGGCGCCTCCATCTATGAAATTTTTTTTATTTTTCATAAAATATGTTTATAAAAAAGAATATCTCAGAACAACCTTTGAACTTGGGGGCCATTTCGAGCCGGAGGCACTGGGCTAAGTCCGATTTGCCAGTGAGATAATAGGGCCCTGGTGCTAAATAGGCTAATCTGACAATAATTAAGCATACAAATGTATGGAGAGCTGTTTTAGTGGCAACCATAAAGTGAAATGATTATCGTTTATGCTATTGCGTAAATTGCAAAGAATCACCAAAGAGTAAAAGATTACATTCGTGGCAAATATCTAAGCCGTTTCTTTAAATTAAGCATTAACGGTTGCAAAACGAAAATATATTGTACTGGTATCAGTAAAAGATAGTATAAGTAATAGTAAGTAGATATGCTAAGGCAATATTGATCAAAGCACAATATACCGCATTAATAAATATTTCTTGAAACTAAGCCTTCTATTCATTCTTTATCAACCGTCTTACATCACAGCTAACAAAATAGTAAGTAAGTCTACGTCGCGTGAATATATCCCGCGGTAGTTTCAACAAAAAAGACTGTAACAGAACTTTCTTTTTCTTGGAATTCTGTTTTCTCACAAGAGTTACGATCACATTTTAGGAAAAAGCGGGTGAACACACTTGCGAAGAGCGGGTACACCTTGCGAAGAGCGGGTACACAACTTTTTAATTATAAAATAAAACGGTTCTCCATATCATGTACACTCATGTCCATAAATTAAGGATAATTCAGAATCACACAGAAATTGATCTCTAAAATAAAAATTTCACCTGTTAAATGATCACACACATCTTGAAGAAGAATATGCAAATTACAGGAAACCACCAGATGGCGTGGATGGTACGTCACAATGACGAGAGTGTAAGAGAGGGGTATATAAGGAATGGTCGCAAAGAAGTAAAATTGTTCACAAGCGCTGTGAAAGCCTTTCAGTGCAAAAACCGCATAGTTATGGCACAAAGGAGGCATTTGGATGATGTTTTACGTGGCAGAATTATCGGACGACTGGAATGTGGACGTACCCAGCTGGAAGTATCCGAGGAACTTGGAATCGCCCAGAGTGTCATCTCCAGGCTTTGGCAACGATTCCAAGATGATGGTAATGTGAGTAGACGTTACAGCACAGGTCGCCCCCGAGTTACAACGCCGAATGAGGACCGCTATTTGGCAGTTACTGCCAAAAGAAACAGACGGAGTACAGCATCAGACCTGTCTCGTCAGCTCTCTTCAGCTACCGGTACGACAGTTTCAAGGCAGACCGTGTACAGACGCTTAGGGCACATTGGTCTATATGCTCGTAGGCCTGTCAGATGTGTTCCACTTACCGCAACTCACTGTCGCCTGCGATTAACCTGGAGTAGAGAGCATGTATTGTGGACACCGCAACAGTGGTCTTGTGTGATGTTTTCCGACGAGTCCAGGTTTAGTTTGGAGTCAGATTCTCGCCGGACATTCATCTGGAGAGCGCCAGGTACCCGTTACCACCAAGAGAACACCATTGAAAGACACCGTTACGGTGGTGCAGGATGGCTCGTTTGGGGAGGAATTATTCTTGGTTCCAGAACTGACCTGCATGTTCAGAGTGTAACGATGACAGGCCACATCTATCGGGATGTCATTCTGGAACAGCATGTACGTTTGTTTCGGGGCGCCATGGGTGCTGAATTTGTGTTTATGGATGACAACGCCCGTCCTCACCGTGCAAACATTGTAGACGAATGCCTTCAATCGGAGGATATCACCCGTATGCATTGGCCAGCATACTCACCGGACTTGAATCCAATAGAGCATGTGTGGGATATGCTTGGCCGACGAATTGCAGCCCGTCAACCCCCTCCCACCTGTCTACTGGAACTTCGGAGTGCATTGCTTGATGAGTGGTGTAATATTCCCCAAGATCAGATTGATCATTTGATACTCAGCATGCCTAGGGAGTAAAACTCATAATTTTTATTAATTATGTCAAACATATAGCATCTTTTTTGCTCTTTACTTTTTGTTTAATAAATAGACTTTACAAATAAGTCAAATTTGTTTTGCTTCTTTCTCTTTCTTTGCTTGAACTTCATTATCCTTAATTTATGGACATGAGTGTAGTATCTAAGGTATTAATGGCATAACTTAAATCTAAAAAAGAGTATGATGCAGAAATGAGACATTTTGAATATTAGGAATTTTCACTGCGAACCGTCACGCTTTTCTTTTCTAATTGCGAATGACACCGACATAGTTTTTTGCGTCAAAATATTAATCATGGTCAGTATTTATACTAACTTTACAAATAACTAATGAGTAGCTTTTCGCCAAGAGTCAAATCATTTTGCTTGTTTTTAGATCCCAAATCACTGGAATCAATTCGAACTATACATGTAAGAAAAAGTTTCGCTCCCTACCGAGCGGAGAACGGGTACGCAGCTAGTTTATAAATAAAACAACACAATGACACTTGACATCAGTCTTAACACTTTCTTGAAAACACCATCTTATGAAATGCCAAAGAGAAATCATTCTTAACCACTTGGGACGTTTCGATTACATAACTCAACGTAAGTGAGATCTGGATAAGACTGGTCGCAAACCACCAACCTTGACCAATCCTTTCTAGAACTGCTGAAGACGGCAGAACGCTGTGGCCCTATCTCTTCCGTAATTTTTAAAACGTATCTGTTATTCCACTTTTTTAGCCTCCTTTTTTACTTTTTTCGTTTTATTCCTTGCAAGAGAAAATGGAAATCTTTGAACGGCGTCTCTGGTGTGTAAAACTGACGACAGACGAGATCTCGCGGTCCAAAGTCCTCGCCAACGCTGGGCAACAACGGAGAAGCAGCTATTATTGGAAGGCTTTCTGAACGCTTTTGAAAAGAAAAAATAGATTTGTGACTGAAAACTTGAACGGCCATGGCATGGTACCAACAAATTTTGTGTTGCATTTAAAGTATCGAAATCGGCTGTTTCTAGTAGAGGATCTAGAAAAGTTACAAAGGGAGGGATAATACCATAGTAGGACAAACCATATTGCACTGACGGATTAAACCCTTAAGCAATGGCGGCTCATGGGTTATTTAAAAGGAGGTTCACAAAACAAATTTCGAAAATTAAATATGAAGATACGACGCACCTTACAAATTAAAATAGATTTGCGTTTCCAGCAGTTAAAGGAAAACAATGCACACAACTGAAAGAAAAGAAGTCATCTTCGTTCTTACATTTCGTCACCAAGATAAGTTTTAGCAAAGGTGCTGTTTTGATTCATTTTATTTCAATTTCTTTTTCCAAAGGATAATACTGAAAAATGACATTGCTTTAGCTCCGAAACACGTATTTTACTCCCATCTTAATTGTTTACACTAGTTTGTAAAAAAATAATGTAGTGAAAAATGACAGAAATAAAGAAAGTATTAAGAAAATGACATAAAAATTAATTAACTGACCGAACGTAACAAACCAAGGGAAAATCTGGAAGCGATAACGCAAAATTGGCCCTGTATGCACAATGGAAGTGTGCGAACTGAATGATTTCATCTATGCCGTACTCCTTCAAAGCTGTCTCGGCTTCTGACACCAGAGAGGGGTTCAGAGGAAAATGCGATTGATTAGACTGTGCTGTAGTAACCTACACTAGAGTGCGTTAGCTCTAATAATCGTATTTAATAATAGTGGGGGGGGGAGAGTAAAACTCACGTTTTAAATTTACATAAATCTAGAAGTGCGCTTAATATTTATTTTAAATTTAATTTGTTAATGTGTTTATTCTTTAGTTTTTCCTTTGGGGGTTCACGTGCTCATGTGCTCCAATGGAGGAGCCGCCACTGCCCTTAAGCCTCACTACCATCAAAATCACGGGCTAAACTTTTCCCTCTATTTCTTGTGCCCGTCATATTCCCGAGCAATATTGTTCAAATGTTATGCACCAGAAAGATAACAGCATCTTAATTCTTATGCACTGATTTTCTTATATCTCAATTTATACAGCAGATGACAAATCAGACTATTTTTAACTCAATTCGGAAATAGCGTATTATTAAATAGTTGGTAGCGGTACTCAAATAAGTGTATTTGTGATATGCATTGTGTAATCTTAGCTCACTTTTTTACTAATGTTCAAAGGAAACTTTACATATATTTATTCACTTTATTAAGTAAGTTTAATAAAATTCTACTTTAGTGTTTAAAACATGCATTTTTAATTATTCACTTTTTTCTAGAAAAGACACACTATGTAACCCTAAATGTTGGATTTTCCTAGAAATTTAAAATAAAAATTTTTTTCGCGCTAAACAAAGGTCCAAATCCTTAAAATGACTTCATATCTTGTACATGTACTTATACAATTTTCTGGAATAAAAAATAGTCACATTTATGACCGTTTTCTTGAAAATAATACGACCGTTAAGGAGTTGGGGCAGTTTTGTGGGTATGACGGTTACTTGGAAGATTCACGTACGTATTCATTTTACGGAAGTAAAATAGGATCTTTTAAATCAATTTCTTTTTTCTCGAGCGTCCCCCCCCCCCCTCCTTCAATTCGTCCTTGCCCTATTGTCTGAGATACTTCACACTTTCTTTTTACCTCCTCATTTTGAATCCATTTGTGCCTAGCCTTCCTGTTTCGAGAAGCTCTAGTTTTGCAAAAATGTGAAATTGTTTGTCAGTTGCAATTAATTTTCCTAACCTTAATTCACGAGAGTATATATTTATCTGAATTCTCTACAAAATATACTTTAGCATTGCCAAGTAGAATGTAAGATTTTCAGTTTTAATACATTATTTTATTTAAAAAGTCTCACTTATGCATGAAGTTGATGTCAGAAAATTGTCTATTATTGTTGGCATCAGCAAAGACTGGAGAAAGTCATGCAAACTGTCTGGACACAAATGGGCCGATACTGCTCATGTTTAATCTGATCGCTTTCGTTATTTAAGGAGATACTACGGAGAAGTCTCACCTTTGATCTCGATGTTGTTTCCTGGAATAATTCTCCGGATGCTGTTCGGGTGGCTAATAGAGACGAGACGGGGTCAGCCCAAACCCGAGCCCTGGCCCGAAGCAGGCTCTGGCTCTGTAATTCATGATTGCGTTCGGACGGGATCGGGGTTCTTGAGAAATTTCTCCTTTACAGAACACAGATCTTGTAAACACATTTCAAAAGTGATTCATGGGAGAAATGAACTAATTACAGTGGAACCTGCTAAAGTGACCACCTTGGTAAAGAGACCACCTATCTAAAGTGAACACTTTTATGAAATTTCATTGTAACTCATAAAAAATGTATGGGGAAAATATCCTGTAAAGTGACCACCTGCGAAAACTGTATAGTGACCAGATAATCTGCCAAATTTAAGTTTTTTAACCTGTCAAATGTGACCACTTTCCACTATAAACTGCCTCTTAAATATAAAACACATTCAGATAATATAGAATGCTATATCCCTTTTCAGTTGTTTAACACAAGATTTGATTTCAACACTGATTCTCTCTTCTGTAACACTTGTTCTCAATAGATGAATAAATAAATAATAATAATAAAAAAAAATAGATAAATAAATTAAAAAGGAAAACTTGTTTTAGTCTAGATTATTCTTTTATATTTCTGTTGATGCTAAAATTGATTCAGCGTGGTTTCCCGTAAGAGGTGTGTGGGATGCAGTTAATCACATATTTACAATTACTTTTGATGAAGTTAATCACACATTTATGAGTACTTCTGATTTCCCTTTACCTATTCTAAATGTAATACTCTTGCCATTTTAAATCTCCCATCTGTCAATAATGCTATTTAACTGTTTCTTAATTTACTTTGGTTTTAGCCTTTGTAATGCATTTTGTTGGCGTCTGTAGTCTGTGAATATATTTAATTTTCTTCCTTTCCCACAGGATTACAATAATTTTGTCTAGGCTACAAAAACTATATTCTGATCACCCCTGTGGCGAGTCACATTTAAATTTTGCCAAACATGTATAAAGCCTAACATTTCTTTTCATTTTTTCAACCTGGCGATTTATTTGGCAACCGGCCCTTTTAGAACTTTGCTGTTACAGCACAGTGTGTTATCTAAACAATGTGTTCTTGATGTACACTAGTGAAAATTGTATCATGAACTATATTTGTGCACACATGAAAACCACCCAAACATTCAAGCTGTACTTTAGTAATATGTCAAGCTGCAAAATGGAAATTTATATTTTTTATTCATATTTATTATTTCTTATTATTCATTGTGACCAAGAAGTATTAAAATACATATTGAAAAGTAAGTACAAGGAAGTCGCATACAGTTTTGTATGCAATGTGCATTTTAATGTTTCAGTATTTTACTCCCTACATTCCTCTTTTTTGTTCATGGATATTTATTGATTTTGAGATCTTGTTATAGATAAACTGTACAGTGTTTCTGCAAGTGTTATTTGAATTTTAAGCATAAACAAATTTATTAAAGTGCTACCTTTGTAAGGTGCCACCTGTATAAGGTGACCAGTTCTGTCGTTCCCGAGGGTGGTCACATTAGGCAGGTTCCACTGTATTATTAATCAATAAACTTGAATATACAGAATTAGAAAGTGCATTAAGACTTTGCTATTATTATTTGTCTTTAATTTGCACAAACGGCAAAATTTATGATATTCCATCAATGAAGACATTGACTTTATTTATCAGCTGAAATTTCGAACTCCTGCTCTGACTTTAATAATATCGCTCGTGCTCGGGCGGGCTTGAATTAAATGTCCTCGGGTTCGTGCCTTAAAAAACCAGTCCGAAGTCACCTCCAGTGGCCAAGTGTTGCTCTTGAGCAATCGCCAAAACATGGGTTTAGTAAGTTGAGATCGCCCCTCTCCTTCCATTACTCTTTAGATCCGCCACTGATCTAAATGGACTGCCTCTAATAGAGATAACTTCGGGCTCAGTTTTCAAAACTCGATTCTGGGATATTAAGTCAGATCCTTATCTCCTTGACGTTAAGCTAATGAACAAACAGAAGCCTATTTTGTTGCTTTGATATTAAAAAAAGCTTTGTTCCAATTAATAAAATACACTTTATGATTTCTGATAAGTAAACATGATTATAATTTTCGATGATATTCAACTTTACTACGCTAAATCAAGCGTTTAATTTTCTGAAGGAAATGAGTCTTGGTGTATTTTTTTCTATATTTTGTACGGTTTTTGAGAAAAGGCGATAGTAATATTTCCTATTTTGAAGATATTCAACTTTGCTACGCCAAATCAAGCTTAAAGATGATTTGTCTTTAATTTTCTGAAGGAAATGAGTCTTGGTGTATTTTTTTTCTTTATTTTTTACGGTTTTTTGAGAAAAGGCGATAGCAATATTTCCTGTTTTGAATAAATTATGTCAGTTGGTATTCAAATTTTCTTTCGTCAACCCATCATTGAAACAAAATACAAAACATCTTTCTGTAGTTGAATTATCTTCAAAAATTATATTAAATTAATGATTTTTCGATGTCTTCGAATTTCGAGAAAAAACCGTTTGCATTACCTTCAGTGTATATTCCTATAACTACGGTTAAAATGTTGGTAAGATTGAATTCAGAGAGCATTTGTTGTATTTAAATCTGGTTTCTTTAAAAAAAACATCTTTACTTAGATATTTTCTTCTTTTCTTCTGAATTGCCTATTAATCTTATATAATCACATGTGATTATATGTTTATTCAGATGTATATTAAATTTTATACTCCTACTGAAATAAATAGTAATGAATCATGTTAAAATTGCATGTGCAGTCAAGTAATTGAGAAAAACATATAATTGGAGGATTGTCTATATTGTATATTCCAATTAAAAAGAAATCTACCATAAAAATGTAGTCCTTTAATTTAAAAATACTAATTTCTTTTATGATAATACTACTCAGAGTCGTAGCTAGGGTTATGAGTGAACTTGGCGAGATTTGATTTTTTACGCCCCTAAGGCTTCTTAGTATTATGTAAAAGTCTGCGAAGTGCGCCCTTCTGAGGCTTGCCCCTGGTGATGCCCCTGGGCAGCTGCCCACCTAGCTATCCCCTAGCTACGGTACAATACTATTAGTAAAAATATTCCTGTTAAAGTATTTAATATTTACGATATCTAATGTATTTCCAATGTGCAATCTATAAGATGACTGATCTAGAGAAAAAATCTATACTGTTATCCGAGAAACATTACATTATAATAATAATAATAATTATTAATAAATAAAGCCGCAAAATCATTCATTCTTGCATCTATAAGGCTTTGAAGAGGTATTTTTGTTAGAAATATATTAAAAAAATTATATTTGTAATACAAGGTAAAGAGCCAAGACGATAGTAGTTCAAGAAAATCATGCAGAAGAATAAAATCAATTATGAATTAAAATTCAAAATTGATGTTGAGGTATGAAGATAGGCGCAATTTAGTTATTTATTCCTTCAATTTTCAATTTAGCCATTCTTACTTAGAAACCTGCTAAATTTGCTCTCTTTGGTATAATTCAAGGAAACTATTTTGCTGAATGTACTGATAATAAGGTCAAAGGTCTGATTTTGTTAAAAGGATAATTTCTGATTCATATCTTTCTTTGATTTTCTGCTGAACCAGCCAGTCATTTCGAAAAGCACATATTATTATGTTTCTCAAAATCTACTTTCTTTTAGAACTGACTTTTTATAGGTACTCACAATTTTGTTAAAAGTCACGAAAGTGGTTATATCTGCTACCGTTCCAACGGAGTAGTGTAATCGCATTTATCAATACACTTCCAACTGCAGAACCAAAGACAATGTAAATAAACATGATACGGAATAAGGTTATATCGATTAATATTAAAAACACACGAAAATGTTAACTTCTTAGATGTGTATTATTTAATTTTTAATGTGTTGTGCGTTTCACTTGAATAGAATTAAACTCTGCTTCCTGCAAAAGCAATTTAAATCAAGTACGCGTTTTGAGTGAGTGTGCTTTTATATCAACATCAATAAAAATAAAAAGTTTTGATACACGGAAGCCTATGATTACTATAATGAACTTGGAGAGAATTGAAATTTTGCGTGCATGTGTGTGGTGTTATCATGTCATACACTTTTCAATCATTCCCTAAAATTTGGGATGCAGTGAATTGCATGGTTTTTGAAATGTTCAATGTTCAATCCCAAAGAATATAGGTGCAAACAATTCCGAAATAAAATCCACATTTTGTAAACAGAAATTTTCGGCTTATAATATAGCAAAATATCTCATCTCGTTGGACGATTTGGTGACTACTTTGAAAAAATACTTAAAAAATGTACTGTTTATAAAAAGTGGTTAATTATACTTCGGAACTGTTAGAAGCTATGACTAAGAAAATAAAATCTCAAAATAATATCCGACGAAAATTATGTTTGCTTCAGTCAGTCAAAACTTAATTCTTATTCTATTAATTCCTATTAATTCAACATTGTAGATACGAAGAGTTACTGTTGATAGGGTTTTAACGTTTATCCACTTCTTAAAAATTTAAAACAATTACATTAAATTAAAAAAAGAATCGTAAGTTTGTCTATATTGTAAATATACATCTCATAGAGGATCACATCAGAATACAGCTTCAATACATTTTAATATTATTCATCCTTTGTATTTGACCAAATTCAGTTTTTATAAAATTTAATATGATTTTAAGTGACAAAAATTTGTGTTTAGTACTTTTATACTCTCACATACTAAGAATAACGTATTAAAATATAAAAATGGAAAAAAAAAATTTGCTAGTGTACAAACTTTGTCAGAATTGGTCTATTACTGATGAGTAGATATGTTTCTGGAAAACAGATTAACCTATTTTTGCGTTAATACATACTGGTAAATATATATATACAATTATAAAAATATCAGCTGTTTTAAAGTCTTTTTGTTTATTTTTTATATTTAAGATGGCTGTGATACAAAACTCGATAGCAAACAAAATAACTTCATCTGGAATAAACTTCAAACTCAGAAGTCCAAGTGATTTAAAAAAAAAAATTAAATTATTTCCTTGCGTCTTCTAAACGAATTTTTTAGGGTGTGTGTATTCAGTGGAATGCTTGGTACTAAATATACTTTATTGTTCAAATAAGTCTCAAAGAATTAGGAGGCTTATGTACTCACACTATAACCACAGTTATGAGTTTTCTATTTATGTACCAGACATATGTGTATGTACTCGTTTAATGAATAAATATAATCTTTTAACTCATCAAAGAACTCAATAATAAAACTCGATTAAAGAAATATACTAAACATTATGTATTTTATAAAACTTTTATCTTTTAAAACTTTTAATATTTACATAAATGAATTTCGATGAAAAATGTGTAATTTAATAAGCAATACTACAAACATTTTAATATTGCATATGAACATGTTACTCAAACAAATGCATTTCATACAAATTTTCATTGGACATTTATTATTTTCACCAAATTAAATCAAATGTGCGGCTCAATAATTGACATTATAAACATTTCTAAATTACATATAAATGTTGACAAAAGCATAAAATGTCCTCTGTTAGCATTTATTTGAATCTTAATATCTTAATTTTTTACAAATATATACAGAAAATGTTGTTTAAAATATAAGAGTAGTTACAATTGCACTCTATTATTGTTTATTTATTATGAGCATACATTCTTTTTTCTCATAATATTTTGAAAAATACATATTTTTTTTTGGTATCAGCTCTCACCAGTTCCTCATCATATACAGGAATATTTCCGATATTTGAAATTGCATAAGAATCATCGGCTTTTTTAAAAACTTTTTTTGGGGATAACAATGCAATTTAAACATCTATCAGATCTTTTTAACAATAAAAGAGTAAATAAAATTCTCTTTGGTATCAATTTATTCGCAGTATTTTCACATGATCAACAGACCATTTTTATTCTGCAAATGATCACAAAACATCACCTTTAGTAAAATAAAACAAACAAAAATCTTTGGAACATATCACTGATTTTCACAATAACGGAAACTCTTTTTGGTACAAAATATGAATGTCCAGTAAACTTTTTAAAGTTCTTCAGGAAAAACGGTTAAAATTAGAATCGCTATTAGAATATTCTGTTTGCACATTATACAAATGTGGGAAAGCCAAATTTTATTCATTGCTAGTAAAAATACATCAAAAGTTTCATTTAGGTTATAACAAAAGTATTTCAGGTTTAAACTTACACGATTAATTGTAACATAGTATAATAATTATTTAATCATAAAGTATATAAATTACTAACTTCTGTCAATTTCTTCACATAAGTATTTACAAATGTTTCACACTTCTACAATTACTACACTTTTATGATTATTTAGTACATTTTCATTAAACATTTACAGAAAAATATATTCTGAATCATTACAATTGAAATTTTATTTTCAGATTGTATAAAGAGTCATATAAAGCTCTTAAAATAAGTGATATCCAAGGTAACTAGTGTTTCTGTGATAAACTGTACCAGTCATTTTTTAGTAAATGGAAAATAATATATGAATGACCCAACATCTTTCATTTTCTTTTTTATAAATTTATACAAATTTCTGACACGTTCTTAAGTTTTATTGTTTCTCATAACATTATTTATACTTTTTAAGCATTTCTGAAAAAATGTGACCTTTTAAAACGCATAAAAAAAAGTAAGTGTTGTTTGCAAACGAGCAAACAAAAGTTTATATGTACGTAACTCAACTAACTATGGTAAGAAAAAGACAAAGAATTTTTCAAAATGAAATCATACTTAGTCGCTGATACTTGTTTAATGATAATGGAGTAGGAACTATCAACAGTACCATTGCCTGATGCCAGTGGAGTAACCAAGGGGGTATAGGGGGTCACAAACCTCCCCATATGTGGAATTTTTTGCTATGCAAAATGTATATTCTTCACTCCCTTATCACACACACGTATACATATATGTGAGTTGCAGTAGTCGTAACCCCCTCTCCCCCCCCCCATGAAAAATTTCTGGCTACGACACTGCCTGACTCAAACTAGGCTAAAGCTTGTAAATATTTGGCTTTAATGAAGATATTTCAAAGATTTCACAATACTTGAAGTTTTTCAATGAAATTTTAAAATTAATACTTGTATATTCTTGTAATTCCAGTGCCGTGATTAGAATGGCAAATTATTTCTAGTTTACATACTTCGAAACATTTTAACAACAGGTACATTTGACTGAGACTGCAACATCTTTTACGAAATGTAAACGTATATAAAATTTCTTGACATTCTTTTAGTCCTCTTTATTTATAAAATGTAATATATTTCTTTCTGAAAATACAGTAATTCTGAAGTAAAGTATTCAGAAATGTGCACAAACAACAATTTTCACTCAATGTATATAATGTGCTAGAATACAATGATATTTATAACAATATTAGTTTTAGAATGGTGATATACACCTAAATATTCATTGGCAAAAGAGTTTATATAAAGTTAAAAGCAGATCTACTGACTGAAAATATTGTATGTATATATTTAATAGTTCCATCAGCTGAACTGCAATACGAAACGATTTAAAACTTTATTAATTTCTAAATCTATTTTTCTCAAAATAAGGAATTATTCAAAGATAAGTTTCGCTAAGTGAAATTGTGTGTTTCTTAACTGAAATTTTATGATTTGGTTGAAAAGTTTTGAGTAGTAAAATTGATTTTTATACTTTGCACTTTTTTCAATCAATCAATCAAACGGTTGACAATGAATGAAAAGCCATGTCCAGGGCCAGTTTTTCTTTACATATTAACACTGTACAGATGTGACAAGCACACGTTCACTACATAGTAGGTTGTACGTAAGTAGTAGTGCCACCGGAGCACAAGAAATACTTATTATCTTGATAAGAAGTATCTTGTGGTGTTGCGATACTACTGGAATTCAGAGAGTTGCACAACGACGTCATGGACGGTAAGCTAACGTTGAGCTGAGGTGAAGATCCACTGCTCGGTTGATGGACCATAGGAAAAGCACTGCGATCGCAACTTTGAGGAGTCAAAGAAGTTGGTAAACGATTGGACCAAGAACCAGGTGGTGGAGAAGCTGTAATAGATATATAAAATAAATTTCACATTTGATTATGTATTAAATAGCAGTATAAAATAAAAGTCAAATATTTTTTTGGTGTTTTATTAACTCTTAAACATTTTGTCTTTCGCTTATACAAGCTTGTCTCTGCATTTATATTATTATTAATTTATAAAAGTATAAAACTTATTTTCTATGCCGACCAAATTGTAGATACTCGGTCATTCCTGTATAATAATAGTAATTTATTCTCCTAACGAATTCTTCTAGCATATTTATAATTTTATTTTATTTTTAAATTTTAAATTGTTATCCAACAATAAATAAGTTTAGATATGATCTCCAGCTTTCAACATACAACCAACATTAAATCAACCTTCAGTACTAATTTAGAAATAAAATTTGTTATTTTTCGTTTAATCATTTTTAACCTTTTACTATCACTTAGTGATTTTTTTCGCTTTAAATTGACTATAATACATTTTGATTAAAATATCCCGACGATCAAAGGAAATTCAAGCTTATTTTTTGTTTTCAAGCAGTTGTATATAACATAATACGATGAATATTTTATAGTTCTACCATTAGTCACAAAGTAACTTTTAAAATTTAGATTCTGGCGCATACTCATCTACTTTACACAACAACCAAGGAAAGATTAGTATCTTATTATTCTCCTTATCGGACTACATTAGATGGCTAACCTTAGTTACTGTCCAAAAAACCTTAATCACTACAAAACCTTTTCTTTTAATAGAACACATCCCAGTGAAAAATATAAGGGTTAAAATATTTTTTTTTCTCCAGAAGTCCTTTAATGGGTATGTAATAATTTTATTACATACTCATTACAGAGTTTCTACAGCATGTATACATTACAGTTTCAAAGCATATTTAGAAACTCTGAAACATTTGCACCAAATTTTGTAAATATTTAACATTTATAGATTTTGTATGTATTCAATATTTATAGCTAATGCCTTTGAATAAAAATTAAATCCGTAAATGCAGTTGCTGATAATATATGGTTTCAATTGAGCTTTTAATCGATAACAATCATTTTACAAATACTAAAAATCTCCTCTTACAAGTTAAATTCACGAACGTGGATCAAAATAATTTTTCCTCTAACTGTACTCTTATGTGACTCTCTGCCTAAAGTACACGTCTTGAAAGAATACAGCTTCCCTCTAGCTAACTTGCTAAGTTTCCTCCAGTATCACTTTAAAATACTCATTATAAAATACCCGTACAAATTGATGATCATGGGAAGCATTTTTACAACCCCCACCATATGCATCTGTGGGCAGCATAAAATGTTACGTCAGTTTTCATGTGATACTAAAAGACAATTCTGGCACAGCACTGGTGACGCTGGGAATCAATGCGGGCCAAGTCAAACAAGCAAAGCACACACATCTACATCTTCCCATTGCACACAGCCTGGACACTGTTTATCATAAAAATTTCCCATCTGGAAGTGAAGTCTTTTCTCAGCCATTACACACAATATATTTTTAACGCTACTGCTTTAAGATTTCCCCAACTGAGGAAGGAGACCGATGATCTAGTTTTACCACCGAAAAAGAGCCCTTTTCTTTTTTGAAACTTCTTTTTTTTTCCTTGTTTTACTTCACCAAAGACGTTTGCTATCGCAGTCTGTGGTTTATCTTTGTAGATAGAGATTACCCTACGATTGACAATGGTTTCTTTGGCCTGCGACGATCGAAACGTGTGTGGTCTTAATACATAAGGGGATGGTAGCGTAAAAATCTAAGGTCAGAAAACTCCTCTGTCGACGCCAAGTAGCAAAGTTCCAAACTCTGGTTTCAATTTTCACGATCGTGAATATTTTTTTGTTTGGTTTTCAAAGCGAAATAGTTGTCTTATTAGATTATTACCATGGGAACATAGAGCAAACGAAAATTCCAAAAGATAAATTTTCACACCGAAACTCTCGCTTAGGCTATAACAGTAAAATAACGATTTGTAGCAGATAACGAAAGTCATAATCACTTTTGCTCTTTAGAAATGAATTCTAAATATATTTTTTAATTTTTTTTTACGCTTCTATCAATACCTCGGAAAAAATAATAATTTTTGAGGAACTTTAGAAAACTCTTTTTGACCTTTCATTATGTAGGCTTTTGTTAAAGGTTAGGCACTCCAATTTTTAAAATCTATTTTCTGACTTACTATAACGCTTAAATATAAAGTATGAAACAAATTAATGTCCACTACTTATTAAATAGTATAACAATTAAGTAAAGGTTATTATCCTCCTTACCAGATGACATTAGACTGCTGACCTTATTTACTCTTCAGAAAACATTTAATCACTCCGAAAACAATTATTTTAATGGAAAACATCTCAGTTGAAGAATATAAGAGTTAAATAATTTTTCCTGCGTTGAATATCGAATTTAATTTGTCTTAAGATGTTTCCAGGTTTTATTCGGAAGTTAATAAAGATCTGTGTTCAAAGAACTGTGCCTGTGAAAGAAACATTTCCACTATACGACTAAATAATTGTCAATTCTCATTTAAATTTCACACCCCAAAAGTAGGTCAATAAGTGTTTTAAAAACACAAAGCATTCAATTCAGTTGTTTCAGGATATAAATAATATTTCGAAAACCTATGATCTTGAATTCCAGTTTTTCGAACTGAAATGCATTCATCAGACTTCCTGTACTTGTAATTACAATTAGCAAAAGAATTCAGGCAGGAGTTATATTGAATCTTTTTGTAACGTTTTATCGAATACCATCATTTTTTTTCTGTTTATTATGCAGCAACAGTAGTTTTACTGTAAATCATTCAGATATAGTTAAATATCATAATTTTACTGATAAAAATAATTTTGTAAATCATAATATTCATCATCAGAAATTGAGAATCATTAAAAATGAGCATCATAAACGAAAATTATGAGAGAAACAATAATTTTACATTTAAATACTGCTTATTTAGTAAAAATATGGGACAATCATGAGCCATTTCAGTCATGCTTATTTAGTAAACCTATGCAAATAATTGTATCAAACAGTTCTTTAAATATGAATTTGGTGATATTATTAATGGATATTATTAATTGGATGCAGTATTATTAATTTTCATATGTGAATATTAATTTTTATACATGGATAAATCAGTAAAACACCTCGTTTATAGTTTAATTCTTATATTTAAACAGAACTTTTTTCATAGAAAATACTTTTTAAAATAAAAATATTAGAATGCTCATGATAAATTGAATCATCGTTGTCACAAATATTTTACTTGAAATTCTACTGCTTTTAAATTTATAAAATCGAACCGAATAACTTATCAACAAACCTGTGTTCACTTCAAGTTTCCACTTTACACCATACCAGGCATACCATACAATATGCTACCCAGAAATAGGAAAGTTATTAATTTTTTTTTAAATTAGCAGTCAGCGACTCAATTAGAACCCTATTTGCTTTTCTCATGAGAGAAAACATCCCAGTTTAACCTCTCCCATTAAATATCTTTAACGCCCTCGTTAAGGTCTTGCTGATACATCATCCAAGAAGATAATTACTCAAGATGACAGCACAATAAGGGTTAAAAGAAGATGTAAATGAAACAAGGGGACGGCAACTCTCGGTTGCGAGCTTACTGGTTGAAAATTCACCGAATGTGTCCACAAGTTGTTTCTGTTAAACTTGTGAGTGAAGAACGACTATACAGGGTGTCCCCAAAAGATGATAACGAGCTTTAATTCTTTATCTATTAGATATAAGAGGGCGGTGTTAGTTGTAAGGGAAAATGTTCAAAATAAGGTCGAAAATAACACTTAAGAAAAAGTTCCTCTCGTTAATTTTCAAAAAGTAACACATTTTAAATTTGTATACGACCACCGTATAAGAACATTCCCAATTATTAAAATGTGCCCCATACACTAACGAGGTGATGTACCAAATTTGAGCCTTTTATCATACAACGTCGTAGAGATATCTTTAAAGAAAGCTGAATGGGGACTATACATGATTTTGAATATGAACATTTATTGATAGAGTGGAAAAAAGATTTTCTTTCGTGATTTCTGTACGACCTCTGAAATGCGATCATTCGACGTGATTTTTTCCCTTCGAGATCCATTGAAAAGTGGTTTAAGTCAAATTTATATTTCAATCTTCATATCTCTGACACTTTTTAAGATATAGTTCTCAAATTTTGTATTTCTCCTCATGAGTGTATTGGGCACATTTTACTA
Organism: Cheiracanthium punctorium; assembly: GCA_038373885.1. Classification (NCBI taxonomy): domain Eukaryota; kingdom Metazoa; phylum Arthropoda; class Arachnida; order Araneae; family Cheiracanthiidae; genus Cheiracanthium; species Cheiracanthium punctorium. Next base: position 76,254 of record JAWZYV010014761.1, read on the forward strand.
ATCGGGAATATTTTTGTACGGGGGTCGAATACAAATTTAAAAAGTGTAACTTTCTGAAAATTAAAGAGAGGATTTTTTTCTTAACGGAGTCTTATTTCCCAACTTATTTTGAACATTTTTTTTTTTTTTTCAATTTACAATGCCCAGTTATCTCTAATAGATAATGAATTAAAGCCCGTTACCACCTTTTCGGGACGCCCTGTATATTTGTGTTTGGGAAAAATATAAAATGTTCAGATCCTTAATAGTAAATATTTTGCATAGAAAATGTAAAAGAATTAAATTTTGAGCGTTACATGGAAGGTAATAATTCCGAGCCAATTAATAACACTTTCTCAATGGGATTTTTTTCTAACAGAATGAAGAAATTAAAATATGTAACTGAGTTATATTTGAGGTTTTGGACTGAGAAACAAAAAAAAAAAAAAAAACAAAAAGATCCCGATACATCAGAGCTCTAAACAAAATTAACATGCTGATTGAATTACAGTACGGAACATTTAAACCAGGTATGGGCAACCTTGAGAAAGTTGTGGGCCAAAGGTTAGGATGTTAGCGAAGTCGCGGGCCATATAATTAAGATTTATATAGGGTTTTGAATGGCTTATATAGGTTTTATAAGCAATTTTGATATGCTCCGCGGGCCGGAGGTTGCCCATATGTGATTTAAACACTAAGTGGGGCATTTAATATTGCCTTTTGTAGTATCTTGTAACACGCTTCAGAGTAGAAGGATCCGGACTTGGGAATTTCAGCCATTTTTGTAAATTTCTTTTCTAACAGTGTATAAATAAATAAATAATAATTCACTGGAAGAAATTTCTGTCAAACTTTGACATTGTTAAGATCATGCTTAATTTCAAATTTCTATCGGGAGATTTAGAAACAAATGCTTTTCGAGCGCCAAAAACACATTAAATAAGGGGGGGGGGAGCTTTCGCATACGTATAAAAAAAAAGCTGAAAATGATAATGTTTATAAAATTTTAATAAAAATAGATCTTGCATTCATAAATACTTATAAGTTCCTTTAAACTTTTCCATTTGCTTTAACAAAACTGTTATAAAATTGTTCAGCTTACAAAAACTTTATAATTAAATGTAAAACTAAAACATCAAATGTACGATTACGTATGAGTGTTTAGATAAAATAGTATTTTACTCAGCATGGGGAAATTATATATACTGTTTTGTATATTATTTTGTAGCTAATATTGGGCTACTTATAAAGAAACATCCATTTTAATATCATGAAAATTTAAAATTTAGTTTACTTGATGGTCAATACTTATTTGACTTTTTCAATGACAATAGCAAATTTATAAATTAACATAGTTTACATGTATCAAGATTCAACCACTCAGAGGATGTTTTCTAAGTTTGTTTCTCAGCCGAAGTCTGCAGAACTTTCTTGTGACTCGCGTACAAAATAATACATCTTATGAGAAGCCATTCAAATGCGTAGCATTAAGAAAAAGTTTTCAAAGATTTTTACTCAAATATTTTTCTACACAGATTTGTTTTCTCAAATTCTAGTACATTGCAATGTGCATTAAAAATACAACAAAGTTGTAAATGATTGTAATAATTTATGATAGGTAAGTTTTCTGTCGATTAGATACGTATATATCACTAGAGATAATCAAGATTATCTCTACTAAAAAAAAATCTTGTTAATTTATTTATTATGAAACTTAAAGATATATTTTAGGGGTACCCCTTCTTAAAAAATTAGATTTTCTATTGCAAGGAGATAACATACTTTCAAAATGTTCACCCGTCAGGAAATTAACAAAAACATGTTGAGTTTAATTTTTAAACTGAGCAACGTATTTTATTGAGTTTAAAATAAGTAAACGGAATAATTGCTATGAACCATTTCATCTAATAAACTATCTTTGTACGCTGCAAAAAAGTCTGTCAAAATTATTAAAGAAAAAAAAGAAACCTGTCAGCCAGGACGCCAATTTATTTCGGTATGTTTTACAGATGTATTCCGTAAATTTTGTAGAGTCTCAAAATTAGGGAAAAAATTACGGAAGACTTCTGTAAAACAGGGGAATAAACTGGCGCCCTGGCTGACAGTTTTTTTTTCGTCAGTTTGATAGACTTTTTTCTTTTTTTTTACAGTGTAGCCTACATGATGGTGTATGTTAACTGGTTGTGTTGTGGTATTAAGGCCAACTATCTACACGAGTGATCTAGGCCTTTGGGTGGTTTGCCCTCCGTGGGCATCTTTCTAATGGGTCCTAACCCGTATTTACGGTAAGTTTCGGAGAAAACTACAGTATGTTAACTGGATCCCAAATATTACTCGTATACTGAGTACATGTTCATAGAACAGCGGAGTTTATTTATGCAGATTTCCATTCAACCTCAACAACTTTATATAAGCCTCATAACTTGCTCAACCTCTGGAGCAGAAGAACAAAAAAAAATCAACCACACACAAGAAGGAAGGGACGGCCTTTGAAGTTACGCTGTCTGGTTATAAACTTGACGGGAACCGAGCAATTACTATAACAAACGATCCTCTTTTTTTGAAAAAAGACCTCGAAAAAGCCCGAATCAGCCTTTTATAGCTGTGTCCAACAACATTTATATCTTCGTTAAAGGGAGCCCTTCCAATGCATCATCCCGAAGCTTAATTACTCCGAGATGGCTGCGCATTAAAGGCAAGGGACGGAGATGTGAAAGAGCGATCGCGGTGATGACAGGTCCGTGTTAGAGACGCTCGGTTGAGTTTCCACTGAGGAGACGGGAGACCAGAGAAAATTAGCGAGGACGGGCACAGAAAATGCCGAGAGGAAAGAACGAGAGAGGAGAGTATCCTCCAGCTTGTAAATTCGTGAAAACAAAAGGGTTTGTGGTTGGTAATGATGGGGCAGTGTTCGTAGAATTCATCTTTTAACCCTTTGAGGCGCAACCCTTTCCCAATGCTGAAAAAAAGGCAACGGGTGCCCCTTTTTCAGCATTGGGCAATCTATCCAGCTTTTCTCGCATTCTTCCATTTTTCAGCAGATCTCAGTGTAGTTAAAAATAACCGTGACAATTTTTTTACGGGAAATGAATGACGTGCTAAAAAGTAAAGCATTCTCGTGGAGCTATGTCACCCGCAACTATTTTTATAGAAATCAAATCTATTCTTCGTGACTGGCAACTGTCAAAACGTCAGTTTGGAGTTCCCAGAGCGGGAACACTCGCGTTAAAGGGTTAAAGCTGTAGCATGGGGAAAACAGTACTTCACAATCGTTGAATACAAACCAAAATAAACTAATACAGTCTTGACTTACAGACGTAAGTGAAAACTTCACGTTGTGAAATAGGGTACATAAACGACTTTTTGTAACACACGCACAGTTATTTTAGACACTTATAAGAACCCCTCAAACTCTTTTAAACCATTAACTAACTACACTGTTAATAGAAGTAGTTCAACATTTCATCATTCAATGGAGCTAAATTAGCTGCAACCTTTCAATAGAAAAACGTCGAACCGTGATTTGGTTCGTTGATTAGTTTAAGCTCTAAATTATGGCTCAATGTATGTAAATTAGCTGCAACCTTTCTTCATTTTCTCTGTATTTACAAAAATAACTATTTTACATGTAAGAAATTTTGTATATCAATACAATGGCTTTTTCTGCTTACATTAATGTCTTCAAAAGTTTCCTAAGTTAATAACGAACAATTAATTTATTCACTGCCAATAAGCAACTATTTTTCGTATTTGATTTGCTGCGCGCAGTCAAACGCACAGAAAAATCATTTTACAGACTCAATATTTTTTCTATATCATTCTAATAATACATAATTAAAATGGCATATTGTTATGTAGATGTTACACACCTATCTACAGAAAAATAATAATTCATTATTTTTTTTCCACTAAAAAAATAAAATCATTTATAAATTAAAAAATCATAAAACGACGGGTATAAAAATAGGTCATTTTAATTATACGTTATCAGAGTGTATGTAGAAAAAATATTGAGTTTGTAAAATGATTTTTACGCATAATCGGCTGCACGCAGTGAACCACATATAGAAAATAGTTGCTTTTAATCTCTTAATTAATTTAAATTTCCTAATTAACTAAGAAAATTTTAAAGACCTTAATGAAAACAGAAAAGGCTGTTTTATTGATATGCAAAATTTCTTACGTGTTCATAAATTCTTGATGTAAATATGGAGTCATATACATGAAAGCACTTTTTTCGATTTTCTTCTCTTTCAAAAGGTACAAGACCCCTAACTGATCAAAGAACCAAATCATGGTTCAACATTTCTCTATTAAAAGGGTGCAGCTGATTTAGCTATTGTGAGGTGAAATGTTGATCTACATCTATTAACAGAGTGCATTATTAACATGTCCCACATAAAGTAATGAATAAGCAGTGTATTAAAAAAACAATAATTATTATTGTGCTGAACTGTAATAATAATTAAAGTTTGGCACAGTACTGTAATAATAATTATAACTGTACTGTAATGTACAGAATAATATTGTACCCCGCGCTTCTTATTATCAGCGAAAAATCTCGTGCTGCGCCCGAGAAATTCGCGTTAGCTCTCTGGTACGTTCCCGATAAAAAACTAGCATAATATCCAAATATCCAATTCGTGTAAGAGAAATCGCGTTGTAGCAGAGTCGACAGTAACCAAATTGAACAATGAAATCAGTATGTCTTTTCACAACCTTCAATTCAGGCTGTAACAGAAAGGAAAAAACTGTTATTTATATGAAGATTTCTGAAAAGATCCCTTTAAACGTGAGAATTGTCAACAAAACATTCCCTTTTTTGCTCCTCGTGTTTTCTAAAATCATAATTCTTCTTAACTACAAAGTTTTGAAAAAACAGAAACAATTTCACAAACGAAATTAATGAATTGAGTCAATGGATCGGAAAATTTCAGCATTAGCTCATGAAACAAAAACGAAAACTGTAAAATCAATGTAGTCAACCGTAAACCTAATAAAACGATCTTTTAAAGTTTTTTTTTACCAAAATATTGCATATTTGACTATTCCTTGTAGGTTTGTCGTTTCTTACTATAGCACAGCTCGTAAAGACACGTCTTAGAAATTTTTAAGTTCGTTGCATTTAGTTCCTTTCAGAATAGGCTCATAAATAAAAATACATATTTTCGAAAGTACAGCTTTAAATGCTTTAGGTGCGGTGGCTCTTTCTTTTCTCTTTAAATAAACCAAAATTTAAAAGAACTCGGCTTTTTTTTGTCTAATCTTGGTAATTTAAGCATGACGAACAGTTTTAAAAATATCCTGTCAGTAAAACGTTTCCATATTCATTACTTATTAAAAACAAATTCGCGATAATAAATTTAATATAAGAGGTACTGAATTTACATCAAGATTTATTTGAATTTGCATTTTAAATAGAAAGATTACTTTAAAAAATCAACGATGAGCAACATTAAAATAGCCATTAAAGTTGTCTTCAAAGTTTTATATTTATGAAAGCTATAATTCCTGTTTTCTGTAAATGATAAAATAAAGTTACTTTAAGTTGATAATATATGCTGCATACTGCTTTAAAAAATTAAAAATTTGTGATCATTATCAATGATATATGTAACTAAGAAAACACTCTCTAGGCAAAGATTTTTTTTTTAACGTCATCATTCTCCTCAGGTTCTGTTTAAGTATCCCATGGTGTGTTAAAAATAAAGCACAGACCATTACATAGTATATTTCCCGAATTACAAGTTACTTTCATAATTTCAAGCTTCATTTTAAGAGGATTTAGTATCAGTAAAATCAGAAGAGAACGAAGGCAAAGGTCACAATAGAATCTTGACCGACGCATATCAACAAGATAACCTTCTTGACATGGGATGAAAAATATTTTCTTAAGAATATCTCACTGAATACAGTATTTTTTTGTTTTAAAATTCAGCTGTTAATTGCTCATTTTAAAATAGTGTAGCAATCCTGACTAAACTGGATGGAAGAATTAAGTCATTGTTATTTTTCGTGATTGTTTTATGAACTCATTATATTTGTGACAAAATACAATATTGTTTCGTATAAAATCTAAGGCCTTCATGTAAAAACTCTCTTTTGCCCCTAACTGACGATAATTAAGCTCATGTCTAATGTTTTTATTTATTTTAATGTATAAGAAATAAAATAATATAACTGCACAGTAAATTTGTAGATATTCTCCAACATTCACAAGTTCCACGCAAAACTTGCCAGCAGTACAGCCAAAATTACAAATATTTGTATCGAAACGCATTCTGCAAGTGACGGAGCTCTTTAAGATAGTATAACATAGATATAAACAAATTAAATCTAACAAAATATTCAAAAGCAGCGCAATCACAACAGTTGTTGTATACGAAGGCAAAATATTAGAATGAAAGATCGCGTCCATAAAACATTATGCATTCATACAAAGCTTACAGTTTTTAATAGATCTAAAGCACGATGAATTTAAGAAGAACGTGGGTTGTATGTATGTGATGACAACCAGCGGCCGTGTATTGTATTCACAATCTTTCAGTCACAAATATGTCAAATCGACAACTGAACTATCTGTACTTCAGTGCTATAATATTTAAAGTACTACCTAAAATAAATAAGCGACTGCACAATTTAGCAGTGTCGTAAGAAAGGGGGGCTGTGCTCGAGCCTCCCATACCTTTGGTGGAGGGCTAAGGTTAAGCATAATACGTTGCCTTTTTTAAGTTACTAAAATCGAAGATAACATACTGAGCCTCCTCTAAATTTATTGAATTGTATGCACCTGAAAATTTAAGTTCTTATTAATTCACTTATAAAATTTTGGACCTTTGAAATCACAAGACTATATACTTACATGACTTTTTTAAATTATATTTTACTTTGGTACTTTCAGAAGTTTTAACAGATTGTGAAAACCTAGAGAAGAGGGACATGTCTATGAGGACGAGCATAAAGTGTTGTTTCTTACTGAAAGCCTTAACAGTTAAAACTGAAATTAAATAGTAAGTAAACTAATTAGAGCTAATTTTTGTACAAAAGAATGAAAATTTTCAACTATTAACAGATTCATCTGTTAAGCAGGTATATGGCGTAGCAACAGTTTTAAATTTCATATCTTCGGAATACTTTAGGAATGAGAATCGAAGGAAAGAGAAAAACAATAAGACTGCAAGGTTGGATTAAATGATAATTATTGCAATACGGATGGCAATAGCTTCCTTGTATCGTCTGGCTAATTCACATAATGTATGGCAATGGCGCCAACTCATGTGAGTCATTCGTTCCAGTGGCTTGCGGCCGCTGTAATTAAAAGGTTTTAAATTCAGTTAATATTTGCGGAATGACAGCTTTAAAAAATAACCTAGAAGTATATTCCAACGAAAAAGAGCTTTCTTGATGGGTTTACGAAGCGATAATTCTCTGGAAATAGGATTATAAAGAAAAATTGTTACTATCATAATGAAATAAGTCACAGTTTTTGCTAGAATACTAATAAATGAAAGATAAAAACCTCCAAATGACAGACATCATTTTGAAACTAGAATCTTATTTCGGAGATGGTTGGTGTTCAGATATCTGTGTCGTACTACGAAATTAAACCTATACTACATTAAAAACAAACAGATTTTATATTTTCAATAAAAACTTACACCTTTATGTCTCACAAAAAAGATAAAATTTATTCACAGTTGCATCTTGTTGAATTGAATGCTTTCTTTAGAAGAAAAACAGTAAGCAAATCATATAAATGCACGAAACAGCGATTGCTAAGAATTAGTTGACAAAAGACAAAATTACGAAAACAGGGTTGAAACAGCTAATCAAACATAATGTATTAATATCACAATAGCTGAGAAATACAACAGTTTAAAAATTTCCAAAAATTCTGGATTCCATATAGAACTGCAGTCGCATGCTTGTAGGGTACCAAATTGTTTTGGATTAGATGATCCAACTGGTGGCCACATATCTCACTTGAAGTCATATGGCGGGTCTTTTTCCTAAAGAGGTCCATCAAGAATCAGGTACACCGAACAGACGATAAAGAACTGGTGATCTGATAAAACGCGTTCTCAGTATCTTTGTGTGACCGTGGTGTGAATTGGAAATCTGACTTGACGAAGTTTGCGCCGCAGAGGACACACGTGGTCTGAACGCAAAACTCTGTTCCCACTAGACCACGGCAAATAAAGCAGCATCCGGCTTGGCCAGTACTTGGGAGGATTAACCCTTTGAGGTGCAACCCTTTCCCAATGCTGAAAAAACGGGCAGCCGTTGCCATCGCTCGACTTAACTACCAGCAAGATGGCGGAAGATCCAAACGTTCATCGCGTGCCACAGATCTACATACCCTTTTTTGACGCAGTGCCGCACAGCCCTTTTTCCAGCATTGGGCAATCTATCTAGCTGTTCTCGCATTCTTCTATTTCACCCGCAACTATTTTTACAGAAAGCAAATCTATTCTTCGTGATTGGCAACAACCAAAGCGTCAGAGTTTGGTGTTCAGAGAGCGGGAACACTACGCGTTGAAGGGTTAACTTCTCTCTCGGCTGGAAAGCTGCGGTATCATGTAAGCTAATGGGAGCTGGTGCACGTAAAATCCGTCGTGCTCCAATGTCATCCATGTTTAACGATACCTCTGGGGGTGCCCATTTCATGTGATGGGTCCCTCATCTGAAATTGGTTCAAAATTAGGGGAACCCGAGCGAAGTGGGACTCTCTCTCACTGGGGATCATTCAAATGGAAGCCGTCCCCTTCTGCTCACCATCATCCTATATGGAGGATCTGGCACTGCTCTGCGGTTACCAAAGGACATCAGCAACAACATAAACAAGAGGACTCACATTTAAGTTCATAAATGCGAGAAAATTAGGAGTTTACCTGTCACTTGCTGAATAGAGTTCTTTGCTATATTGCAAAGTTGTCATTATTATTATTCTAAAGTAGTAAGGATATAATTTATGAACACCCCGTGTACGGATCTGCCAGAACTCGAGCGCGTGATATAATTAAAACTTTTTTTTTTTTTTTTTGACGAGAGTGACGATGAAAATGTTCTCTCCCGGAAATGCACCCTTCACTTCTGGTGAAGACAGGAGCGAAGACGACTTGAAAAGCATCTCGAGATGGGGCTGGCTCCCCTTGAGCCTTGCCAACCCGAACCTTTTTCCTCTCTGAGTGGCATTATTGAAGTGCTGCTACTCCCAGATAGACAGATAGATAGATACTCCACAGAAAAGTGGAGAAAAGAGCGTAAGTGTCAGGTGATATGATACAAGAAATTGAATTCTGATGTCTTCCGCTTTAGGATCTCTCTGGATGCATCACGCACTTTCTCCCCATTTGGAAGTGGTGAGAAACGACGAAGGGGTTAATGCAGAGGGCCTTCAGTTGCATTGTTAGTGTTATTTTTAGAGGAGCGTGGCCGATAATAAAGATCAGAAACAAGAGCTTCGGAAGATACATGTCATAGAAAGTATTTTAGTGAAGCATTCAACACTTTTAGGTTTATGCAATTGCAGATCTTTCATAAATCTATATAAATAAAATTAGACTTTTGTCTGTACATTTCTTGGAATTCAAAAATTTTGCGATTTCTATCCGTTTCAAGCACCCTGGAATTCGATGCGACCCTCAAAAAAAAGTTTGTCTGTCTGTCATTCTGTCATTCTGTCCGTGACGCTTTTTTTGTTTAAGCATCACGTAAAAGCGACTGAAGCGAATGATATGAAATTTGGTGTCATGATAGGTGGTCACTCAACTTAAAACATAGGCGTCGAATTTTTAAAAAATCTTGATTAGATTTTCAGATTTTGCGAAAATCGTTTCATACTGCGTAAATTTGTGTTCAAGCATCACGTAAAAACGACTGAAGCGAATGATACGAAATTGGGTGTCGTGATAGGTGGTCACTCAACTTAAAACATAGGCGTCCCATTTTTAAAAAATCCTGATTGGATTTTGAGATTTTGCGAAAATCCTTTCAAACTGCGTAAATTTGTGTTCAAGCATCACGTAAAAACGACTGAAGCGAATGATACGAAATTGGGTGTCATGATAGGTAGTCACTCAACTTAAAACATACGCGTCGAATTTTTAAAAAATCTTGATTGGATTTTGAGATTTTGCGAAAATCCTTTCAAACTGCGTAAATTTGTGTTCAAGCATCACGTAAAAACGACTAAAGATAATGATATGAAATTGGGTGTCATGATAGGTGGTCACTCAACTTAGAACATAGGCGTCGAATTTTCAAAAAATCTTGATTGGATTTTGAGATTTTGCGAAAATCCTTTCAAACTGCGTAAATTTGTGTTCAAGCATCACGTAAAAACGACTGAAGCGAATGATATGAAATTGGGTGTCATGATAGGTGCTCACTCAACGTAAAACATAGGCGTCGAATTAAAAAAAAATCTTGACTAGATTTTGAGATTTTGCGAAAATCATTTCAAACTGCGTAAATTTGTGTTCGCACATCACGTAATAACTGCAAAGGTGAAAAAATGATATTTGGTGAAATGATAGGTGGTCACTCACCTTAAACTATAAGCATCTAATTAAAAAAAATTGATCAGATTTCGAGATTTTGCGAAAATCGTTTAAAACTGAGTGAATCTTTGTTCTCGCATTAAGTAATAATGACTAAAGCGAATGATATGAAATTTGGTCACATGATAGATGGTTGCTCAACATAAACTATAGGAGTCCAATTTTTTAAACATTTTTATTAGATTTTGAGATTTTGTGAAAATTCTCTCAAAATACGTTCAATGATGATTTCTTCAAACTTCACGTAATAACAACTAATACGAATGACACGAAATTTAGTGATATGATAGGTAGTTGCTAATCTTAATTTATAGGCGTTGAATTTTAAAAATATTTTTATTACATTTTGAGATTTTGCGAAAATCGTTTTAAAATGCTGAAAATTGTTCCAGCATCACGAAATAAAGACTGCAGGGAATGAAACGAATTTGGGTGACATGATAGGTTGTCACTCAACTTAAATTCTAGGCTTCCAATTTTTCAAAATGTTGATTAAATTTTGAGATTTTGCGAAAATTATTTCAGTATGTGTAAATATTCATTCGCGCATCCCATAATTACGACTAAAGCGAATCAAATGGTATTACTTAGTTACTCTCTAACCTGTAATATTTTAACAATACATAAAAATTATAACTTTACTTTGGCAACATACTACATCCATTCTGTGTACTCCTACAATGCTGACGAAAGTTCTTGCTTTTTGGAAATTTGCATTCACTAACCCGTCGAGGACGGGTACTTCAGCTAGTGTAATATAATAATGCATCGTAAGAATAAATATTCTTACGATGGGTCCTTCGGGGTCCACTGGGTCCTTCGTTTCATTTTAAATACTTTAAATAGAAATCTACTGATCATCTTCAAACTCAAAAAAAGTCCCGCAGTGGTCTGGGCGCAAAACTCCGTTCCCATAAGAATTGTAAATTCAAATGGAGCAGCATCCGGCTTGGCCAGTGCTTGGGAGGGTCAACTCACTCTCGGCTCGACTGCTGTGGGACCGTGTACGCAAATGGGAGCTGGTGCACGCAAAATCCGTCGTGGATCCAGTGTCCTCCAAGTTGTTAAACGATACCTCAGGGGGTTGGTCCCTCCTCTAGAGTTGGTTCAAAATTAGGGGACCACGGACTAAAGTCGGACTTCTTCCACTGCGACCCTAAAAATGAAAGGCGCCCCCCTCTGAACATTGCCTCCCAGCCTTGGGGGATCTGGCATCGCATGCGGTTATCACAGGACATGAGTAACAACAAACACACACACACACAAAAGAAATTCATGGTAAAATTGTAGTAAAAGTTGTAACCTACAATTTATAAGCCAAAGCTACTGTTTTAATAGTAAATGCTTATTGAGAAGGAGATGAAAGGTCCTTAGAGAGAAGAAACATCGTAACATTTAAAATTTTGAAACGTAAACATAAATATAAGAGAAAAAATATTCTCACTCTTCGACGTAACTATACAGTGTACATTTATTAGATTGATAAATAATAAAGCTAAAATATTTTGAACATAAACTCAAAAATATTTTATAAATCTTTCTCCCTTTACATTTAATTATTATTTTAAGGGTTCATATAGTTTGAATGTATTTTTAAAGTACACAAATTCTTGGTATGCAGTTTCGTAGACATAAAATGTCGCAAATCACTCCTGGACAACACCTATTGTTCATCGGCGCGCAATAGTATGTTGCGGGAGCTCAACGTTACTCCAATCTTTTCTTCCTAAAATGTAAAAGCCTATCTTCTAATAACGCATACAGTCATATATGATTGTGCATAGTCCAAGTGCATAGTCCAACCTTATCTTATATATCTTAGTGTAATATAGCACCTTATCTTAATGTAGCTACCACGTTAAAAATCAAATTGTTGTCTAGAATAAGATACAAAATCAAAGCAATAAACTGTGAAACATTAAACAATTTTATTAGTGGTATTTTCAAAACAGGAGCGGTTTTATAATTTTCTTGCCTAATCGTATTGTTATTGTAGCCAGAAATTGGCCCACATAAACGAAAAAAGAAGTGCATGCATATAGAACAACTTTATCCACCCCTTTTTTTAGAATTGTGCACTTGAAATATATAATTAGAAGAGACAGGAGGGTTTTTAAACAAGTTTTGTGAAAGAATAATAAGAAAGTTTTGTGAAAGTTCAGAACGAGTTAATTCACTTCTTTAATATTAATAGTACCTACCACTAGTGTTTTAATTCATTAAAAATCTGTTCAAATGCACGAGTCGAGATTTTTATTCTTGTCTTTCTAACTGGATCACACTAAAGAATGACCCCCACTAAATATTTAAAATGTCATTAATAATTAGAATAGCATTATTGCTACCGTATTGGCCAGAATATAATGCAGTGTTTTTTGACTTATCATTGCCTGTAAAAAAAACCTGACTCACGCTAAGTCCGAGGCCTAAACATAGGATTTTTCTAATTATCCTGATAAGAAATTTGTGTTCGCATTAGATTCAGGCCAATACGGTATTTTTATTATAACGAGAGGGTCAGCCACTATCTTGTTGATAAAGCCAAAACTCTTTTATATTGTACTAAGATGTAAAGTAAATAAAATTTGTTTTGTTTCTACAATATAATTGAACGATTTACTTTATTATTTACTTTCAAAATGCTAATAATAATCAAATATTAGCATAGCATATTCTGCTTCTGCAACAGACAATCACTTTCACATACTTACACTTAATAATAATAGCGTTTGATTTCTTGAAGATTGAAGTAAATATACCCATTCAAGAATCTCTCTTACATGTGACTACGTAAGTAGAAAGTTCTTATATTAGAAGTTATCTTACAATGTTTATATACAGATGCAGATTTATTAGTTTCTTTACATCTATTTCAACAGTTTAGAATTCATCAACAAAGTTAGCTTATCGTTTGTTTTATTTTGAAAACGATAAAGTCCAAATATAGTAAAATAAAATAAACTAAATTATAAGCTTGCCTTTTACTTTAGCTTCCTTATTCTGCAAACGAAACCCATTCATCATTAAAATTCTAAACAGTAGTATCTTTACCTCCGCGCTCCAGACTCAACATTTGGAAGCAAACACCCAATCGTTGGCCGTCGTTGGCTGCCGTTTATTTCACAGATGCCGGTTTTTAATTGTTTACCTTCATTGATGTAAACACTGCGGCAGCCGTACTTCAAATCTGTATACATTAAACCCCGCCAATTTGTGTATATATAATCCAGTGGCCACTTCTCATCGGTTTACATAATTGCAAGTTTATCTCCCAAACAGCAAGGGGGAAGAACTTTTCAATATTTTTTTGCTTACATTTTGCCGGAGTTTGTGATTTTTTAACAGATTGAAGAATCATTTCTCTTGCTTTGACTTATCAGACTTTCCGTTCAAATAAACGGTCTATTCCTCAAGTGTAAACTATGGTATATAAACAAAAGTTTGTTGATGCTAACTTTCAGACGAATCGGGTAGAATGCATTTGGATAAGACAGTCGAAACAGGAGGACCGTCTTGTTCAGGTCCTGGCGTTTTACTGCAGCAACATAGGATTTTCTTACGAATTTCTAACCAGGATTTTACCGTCAAACCATCAATAACGGGTATTTTTAGACTGCTTCTGAAATACAAAGGATATGAACTGGGTGATTCTTGAGCAGACTCGGTAAGTTATCGTCTTTTATCTTCTGCACATTCTGCTAGGTCCGCAGATTTTGACATGATAAGAATTTCTCTTTATAATGATTGCAAAAGAAAGATTTTTTTTTAGGCTATTGTCATGCCTTAATGTCAACATTTTACTCACTTTGTATATGTGTTATAAATATTTATGCTTCTACGTTTACGCGTTTTACTCTCCTCGCTAAAAGTACTTTCAAAACTGAAATTCCTAGTACTAAATGTTTGTAAACATTAAACGTCAAAAGCTAAATACTTCCTAATTTAGACTTTTAAAAATGTGACACTCCCCATTTTGATTTTCTTTTCTTATTCATACTGAGATTCCCATTTAAAATCAGAAACATATAAAAAAAATATGTGCTCATACACCTATAAAATATAAGTAGACAGTTGCACCTTTCAGAATAAATTTTTAAGGGGAAAAGCTCAAACATCATAGGCGCGTGGAATGTCAATGAATTAAGAAACAAAAAAAATAAAAAATAAGCAAAATAAAATAAATAAACTTAGAAAACTCTTACAGCTTATAATATTAAAATTTTATATCGTAAATAGCTCGAAAAACTGAATACAGAAAGTAAATAATTTCCTAGGTTGAGAAATCAAAATTTATTTTTTAAAAAGTACTTTATTTTTTGTATGTTAAGATAATAAACAAACATTACATGCGTATTTTTTTCCCTTCTAAATTACACACATAATTATTTGCTGGAAATAGTGCAATAAATATCCATAAATATTCATTCTTAAAACTGTTTTTGAGCTTTTACCTCTTAAATTAAGAGATATTAAAAAATGCTAAATTACATTTGAGGATTTTATAGGATACCTATTATAATTTAAATAAATATGATCGATATTTAAAAATTAAGAGGCATCAACATTACTACATCTAAAATGTTATTTTCATAGTTTTCTTTCTTTTTTTCCTTTTCCTTTTTTTTTAAATTAAATTTACTGACTCATGAAAGTTGTAAAACTGTAGATGATGCAATATTAGTGAGTTTTAAAACTATTTTATAGACATGGTGAGTAATCAAGCGCGTCTAGTCTTCTATCACTTTAAGTTCTGTAAGCAGATGTTTGTTTGATAAGTAAAGCCAAAATGTGAGCATGCATTCGTGACTACTTTACTAGAGTTCAAATGTGAAGATTTTTTATGCAGCAGTTTTACTTTGCTTGAATACATTCACGGGAGATTTTGCATAAGTAGCAAAAGCTGCTTTAATTCGTGACAAAAACTTAACCATAGTTTTTGCATTATATTCTTTTTCCGCTTAAATAAGTCAATTTTTTCTAAACTCAACTCACAAAAATATCGTTTCTCAAAATTATTATAATAGACTGCATAATCTATTGAATGATGATAATAACAATTTTGGATGAATAGTATAACACATTTATTAGCATTTATATTGTTAACCTCTATTGCTCTGGGTGGCCGAGACGTAAAATTCATTTTTGTGCCTTCCAGTTTTCACTGCAGTACACTTACGTTTGATTGCTTAAGAATTTTTAGATTTTTTAAAACTTCAGTTTGAAATTAATGTAGATATTTCATTTATTTTAATACACAGGGTTTCCCAGAATCACTGACGTGAGCTTGTATTCCTTAAACATTGATCATACCCTAGTAGCACAAATAGTTCAAAAAACGTTCAAATTACGTTGGAAACACGTTTTTTGACCTTAAAAAACGTGTTTTAAACGTCTTTTGGACTAATTGTGCTACTAGGGTAGGCATATACAAAAAATTACAAAATTACGTAAACAACAACAAAAAAAAAAATGTAGAATTTTATGGTATCGATAAAAAATTCAGATTAGATCTTATATATGTTAATACATATTTTAAACTTTTGTGTGGTCTTCATACAAAAAAGTTATTAAAATTAGTAAAATGTGCTAATAAGTTGATGTACAAAACTTCAGATTTCATCTTAAAAAGTGTCGGAGATATGAAAATAAATATATGCTTACTTAAAACACTTTACACTGGCTCACGAAAAAAAAAAATCACATCTATAATCGCATTTCAGGTATTATTGGTATTGTACAGACCCTCGTTAGTTTTGTTCAAATATATCTTTGAGCCTTTTTATGATGAAAAACTAAAACTTTGTGCATCCCCTGATTAGGATTTGTGCTCATTTTACTAATCAGGAATTTCTTTTTATACGGGTCCGTACAAAAATTTAAATTTTGTGTTAACTTAAATTTAATATCTTAAAAATTTTAATCGACACCATAAAATCCATACCCTTTTTACCTAACTTTGTAATTTATTGCATATGTCTATGACCCATACTTAAGGAATAGAAAGCCTATGTCAGTGTTTTTGGAATACTCTGGCTTACAGCCAAATTTAAAATTGCGAAAACTCAAGTTGGATGTGCGGAATGTTTGCATGTAGCGGACCATCCTTTTTTTGTCAGTCTTGTATCCAGAACTAACTTGTTCTTCCCCAAAGTTGCTCAGACGTGGCGGTAAAGATTCACTTCTGAATTCAGAGGCCCGTTAAAAGGACGACGTCGGAAGAGAGCGTTGGAAAGATAAGAAAATCTTCACCACCTTCTTACAACGATGACAATAAAGGGGTTGGACTTAGGAAGGACTGCCCTTGATTAGAAGGACTGCCCTTAATAAAAATACTTCTCCTGCAATCTAACACACGCAATTAATTGCCTGATATTGTTCTGTAACAAACAAATTTTATATTTGAATACTCAGTCACTCAAAAGATTTAAAAAAAAAAAACTTTTAATTCTTTTGGGACAAGAAATCGGATAATTATTGTATAAATGATATGTGATCCTTGTTGCAAAAAAAGAAAAAGGAAGAAAGAGGAAGATTTCTGAAACAACGTATGTTTCCTTAACTAAAAATAATTTTAAAAAAAGCTTTAATAAGCTGCATTATTTATTTGAAAGACAAGTTAAAAAAATAGACGAGCATTAAGATATAACAGGAACAAGTTGATTACTTAAGATCCAAACCTCTTACCGATTATTCTATATATATATTTATAATTTTCGTATATTCGTAATATTTTGTAATTGTAAATTTTAGTAAGGCCGAAAATTTCATAGTAAATGCTTTTGCATTTTATTTATTTATATTATTTTTTGTTTATATTGTACTACGTTTAAAAAACATACTTTATCAAAAACCTAAAAACAAAACTTTAAAAATATATATTTTATCTCCATTAATACTATAGATTCGATCGTTTAAAATTTTGGAAACCTATTGGAATCAATAACCTTTTTTTATAGGTATGAGCATGCAGACAAGAATTTTAATTGGGAAATTATTTATAATCTTGGAAATGGTGGTTTTTAGAGCAAATCCATTTTTTTTTTTAATGGAGGCATGAACTGGTAATGTCTTGTACTGATTGAATCTTTCTCGATTAAAATGGAATACTTTTTTAAAAATAGGATAAAAATATCACTAAGAAATCTATCTGAAAATCAGTTTGAAAATAATTATCGGAAAAGTGATTCCATTCAAACAGTTTCTTTTAGGTTGTCTAGAATTCAACTTGTTTATTGAAAAAAACTTTTTACGCTCATTTTGTCCAAGGAAACTTGATGTAGGTTTTTATGGTGGACCGGTTGTTTTTTTTAAACTATGCCAAAGCATTAAAGCTTATTTTTTGAAATTGATGCAGCACTTACTTGAGAATCTATTTACGACATTTAGAGATAAAGAATTAAAAAACACGTGTAATCGAATATTTTATTTTGCATACTTGAAATATTTAACATTAGTCGATTAAAAATAAAAATCTTGCGAGTTTAGATAAGCATTCAACTTTTTGCACATACATTTGCAATACATTTTGATTTTTAGTTTATTGTGAAACTTCATGCTTTGTTATTATTTTTTGCTTTTAAAGCAATCGCTACATGCTCTTTTTATATATTTTTTGATCTGATTGAAAGTACTTAGGTATTTATTCAGTTTACGTGTTTACATTTTTCAAATAGTCACTTAGAGTATTTAGCAAACGTCAAGAAATATTTTTTTTTAGAAATTGCAAAACTATTCGATGTAAAATTTATCAAGAATAAAACTGAAGGTTTTCATGTAAATATATTCTGATGATAAATCTAATAAAAAACTAAACACAAGTTAAAAAAATATTTTACATTTATTATTAGCATATTATAATATGCATGCAGAAATATCAATAATTCAAAAATATTAAAAATTCATTAAGCTTTTTATAAAAGTATAATTATCAACTAAAAAATATACATAACTATAAATTGGATAGCATTCGCTGTCCTATTTATTTCTAGAAATAAATAAGTGGGATGTCATAGAAAACTGTTGTGATAGAAGTTCTTGTGATTATACTTTTAGATTAACCAAGACATCATTTTAAAAAAATCAATAATAAAACGCTATATCTTCTTTCTTTCTTTTACTTAAGAAAGTAATGTCATGGACAGTGCGTAGAAAAACTTTAAACTAGTCAAAAATATTGATAATTCTATTAAACCGATGATTGAAACTTAAAATATTTTAAATAAAATGTTTGTCTGACAAAAAATGTTACTTTTGGGCATTTTAATATAAAAAAAATTAACTATGTACAAAATACACTGCTTAAGCTCGTGCAAAAACTTTAAGGCAGTTATCAAAAACTCTATATTAAAGAAAGAAGTCTATATTAAGTCTTGGTAACTTGTGAATTCTTCAGTGCTTTTAACTACTCCCAATATACAGGGTGTCCATAAATGTTCAGACAAACTTCTAGGTGAGGTATGGTCATCATATGGATTGAGAATTACATAGCAATGTGGTGTCGGAAACGTCGTCTTCGTGAAGCCGTCAATAATTACTTTGGAGCAAGTGCTGAAATAATGGTGAACTTTCGACCATAGTTCGTCAAAAAATAATGTATCTTTTACAGAGAATACGGGATTAATATTTGATAGTTCAAAAATTCTATTTAATTTCATCGATGGAATGTTTGGAAACAAGCCTTTTGTTTATGGAACTTGATTAAGAAATTAGACGGGCATTTCAACGCTTTTCATAAAGTGATTATTAACAGAAAAGTGAAAAAGGCATTTTTGACCCCACATTGCTTATTATTCTTAATCCTCACGATGTGCCCTGCCTCCCATACAAGTTTATCACAACATTTATGGGACACACTGTATTTTTTTTTCTATGAACAATAAATACTATGGGAGGTTTTGTCCCAGATGAGAATCGGGACTGATCCTTTCATCTTCAGTGGTTGATCTCAATTCTTTATTTCAGAAAAAGTGTGTCCAATTATAATAAAAGCGTTTTACTGAACCGAGATGTCTCGCTGGCAGTTCCAAAGTTTCAACATTATTGATAGGATGCAACCATGGGATGGACGCGAAACCGAGAGACGAGACGAGACTTCTCGAGGTCTCACAATTTTGCTAGACGATACCTCGTTGTGCGAGACGAGACCGCAAGGCGATACCTCCAGGTGCAAGACGATACCTCCCCTCCAATTGCGAAACGGGACGGCGAGACCATACCTCGGGTCAGCTCTCGCGCGAGACCATTCTCGCGGTCTCGCGCTATAACAGGCAAATATGGTTATAATTAGTATTTCAAGTATATCCTTTAAGACATTACTTACAAGTCGGTACTCTAAAGAAACAGGAACTTTCTAGGTATTCTAATTATTATCGTTATATTAAAAAATGCATTTTGCAAATTAATCTGTAATTTTTCTTTACGGTGTGTATTTAAAAAAAATAATACGGAATTTTAAATAGTACTTAAGTGAATTATTGAAACTTTTTTCCACGGGTATTGTGTCGAGTGTAGGTAAAATACATTTATTAAGGAAGTTACCCATTAGAAAAATGATAGCCTAGATGTGGGAACCATTGTTCAAAGATATGTCCCCTTGCACATTTTGCGTCACGACCTTGCTGGTCGCTGCCGAATCTAGATCTTCGCAAGCCTGTTCTTGGCTCGAATCTAGAGCTTCCCGAGGACAGCCCTTTCGGCCCACCAAACCATCGGCACATCGGGCGTTCACCCGACCGCCCGATGCCCCAGCCCGACCCTGTTCTCAAGTACGTCTCGCAACCATCCCTAGTTCGTGTTAGAAGTAATTTGCAAGGAGAATCCATTGCATGCAATTATATTTTGATACTTTCGTACCCGGAGGTAAATATGAAGCAAGGACTCATCCAAGGGGATGGCGCAGGGGTCGCGCGCCTCCCCCGAGAGAGATATATTTTGACTAGATAAAATGGCTTTCTTACTTGACAATGGCACATTTCTTGCAATTCTGATTGTATTCAAGTTTTGTACTCTCCCCCCCCCAAAAAAAAAAATCTAGATCCGCCATTGATATAAAGACAATATGCGAAACCGCGATAAATATGTAGACTGTATATTATTTGCTTCATGCAACAAAGTAAAAATAAAGGCATTCTGGGCGTCAGACGATACCCACGAATGCGAGACGAGAACGCAAGACGATATCTCCAAGTGCTAGACGAGACCGCGAGACGACACCTTAGGGTGCGAGACGATACTTCGACGTGAAAGTGCGAGACGATACGATACCTGGGCTATTTCTTGTCTCGCATGGTCTCGCGTCCATCCCTAATAATTGAAACGGATCTGGCTTTTTGTGCTCCAGTTTGTGTGGACAGGCACGTTCTTCTGTTCGCAAATCCACGACCTATGAATAACATTACCAATGACCTATGAATAACATTATGCGTTGCAGATGACAAAAGATGATCAGTATTGATCTCTCAGTAATTTCTCTACACGCCTCTTAATTATTTTTCTCTCTATTATTCGATTTCTCTTAATTATTATTATTTTTCTTAAGTTCTCAACAACTCACACGCCATTGAAATAAATTGATCCCCACGTTGTAATGGGTGATCTCCTATTTACGTTTTGAAAGAAAAAGAAAATCTCATTTTAAATTATGTCAATAATACTTCCATACATCCCAGTCATGCCTTTTATTTTCTCCAGGAAAACTCACCTGCGATCAAGGACGTACCCAGGGGGGTGGTCCAGGGGGTCCGGACTCCCCCCTAAATTCAAGTTTTTGTTAACAAAATAATAATGATGAAATCTTTTTGTAAAGAATTCCTCCTTTTTCACGGTTTGGACCCCCCACCCCGAATTTTTTTTCTGGGTACGTCTATGCCCGCGGTCATTTGTCGTCTCATGCAATCGCTGGCGCGCAAACTATAAACATTTTAGTTAGTGTCTGATGAAAACTACTTACACTCTGCTGCATATTTAAAATTTTCAAAGCGATTAGCAGCACTGCAAAATATGTTTATACTATCACTGCAAAAGATGTTTTATTGGGATTGCTTAATTAATTTTTGCATATGGATATTTTTCAGTCGATATCAGTCAGTATACTTGCAAATTTGTTTCTCTACCTTTATGGATAACAAATTTAAGGTCTTCCTCCGCATTTATACTTTTTTGTAGCTATATTTTCATTTTAAAAGACTGCTGACTGCAGTTTTTAAACGACTTATTGTTTCGGAAACGTTTCTTCAGCTTATTTTTTATTCACTCAAAGCTTTTTTTCTTTCAAGTGATATTAATATGCTTGCTTTTATCAACGTTGTATAAAAATTTTCGAAAAATGGCCTTTGTGCTTAAGCCGCTCCAGATCTTCCTAGAGCTGGTGCATGTAAAATCCGTCGTGGCTACAATGTCCTCCATGTTTAAAACGCTACCTGTGGGAGGGGGGGGGTGCCGATTGCAGATGGTTGGTCACTCATCTGGAATTGACTCAAAATTAGGGGAACCTGAGCGAAGTCTGTCTTCCTCCCACTGGGACTCATTAAAACGGAAGCCGCACCTTCCGCCCATCGCCTTCCAATATGGGGGATCCAGTTGCCCACAGTTGCCAGAGGACATTAGCAACAACAACAAAGTATTTTTAATTTCGTATAACTAGCCTTAAAGTTTTTAAACAGGTTTCATATTTTTAAAAATTTATTACATTGTTATTAAATTGTTTAAAAATTCATTTCTGTCAAGTTTTTTTTTAATTGCGAATTATGTTTATATTCCATATAAAAATTACTATTTTAATTGAATTTAATTTTCATGCTAATTCAAAATTGTTATTATTTTTATAATAATAGAAAGTTTTTGTACGCACGACAAAATTGGTTTGCAGAAGTTCTGGAAAATAGAATTTTGTCTCTTCATATTCATACACTTAAAAATGCGATAAAATAGATATAATTTAACGCGCAGCTGAAACAAAATCTAGCTCTAAACAGGTATTAAATTTATTAAGTTATTAACTTTCTTTAAATTCAACACTGACATTGTAATTAAAGTTTAGTTTTCAGTTAAGCAAAACTAAGACTAATTGCTTTGTAAAAATTTACGCATGTACTAAATTTTACCACTGAATCATTTTGCAATACTGACGTAATAAATCCTGAAAATCAACCAGGATATTATCCGTATAAAACTCCAGATGAGGATATTATCCGTTAATTGCAAAGAGTTATTTTAATTTAGGATACTGTTCATAAGGCATTATCTTCAAATAATTAAAGAAAAATATAATAAATCCTGTAAATCAGCCCATGATATTAACCGTATAATAATTTTATTTTTAAGGGCTATTTAAGTAAAAGGTTAATTTTTATAGGGCACGATCTTCAAATATTTTTTTTCTTTAATCATCAAATTCAAGTGAAAATGCATGCAATTACTTCATGATAATAGAGAAAATTCAGTTCAAAACCACTAGCAATATCTTTTAATGCTATGGACTTTTTCTAGTTCTAGTTTATTGGAAAAAGAAAAATATAAGCAAACGAAAGTGGTAAAATTCATTAGACTAGTTTATAATAATAGAAATAATGCAGTTAGAAACCACTAGAAATATTTTTAGTTATGGATTTTCGTAGTTTATTAGAGGAATAAGAAAAAATAGGCACACAAAAGTAATATACGAATTTAAACTACATTCTCACGTTACTAAAAACATAGATGTACGCAATCGTTATATTTGTTCGATCTGGCGTGTAATTATACAGCGGTGCACGAAAAAAAAAAATAATAATAATAAATAACCAACATCCAGATTCACAATTCCCACCTTCCCCTAACCAATGATATCCTTTCCTTTTCCTGAAGTCCAGTTTAATCATGTCGTAAATAAATAAAAAGATTTTTTTTTCTTTCCTTTTTTTTCTATTCACCCTTAACTCATAGTACTTAGGTTTTCCAAACTATCACTACTAGCTTGAAAGCTAGTCTTGCTTGAGTGAAATCGAACGTTCACTTAGATGTTCTGTTTCAGCGCAGAATTGTTTTTTCTCTCTCCGTAATTAGGCTGTTTGATATTCTTTTATTCGCTGATTGGAGGTAAGAGTGGGTGGGAAATAAATGGCCTCGGCATAGCTGGATTTTGGGTTAGAAATTTGACATTTCCCAAGTAATTAAGAGTCAGGCTTCACATGATATCTTGAGTTTGTAGAAATGAATCAAAGGAAATACTTACGTTCGAATACTTATGCCCAGGGTTATAAAAACAGGCCACTTCCCGTCTTTGCAAGTTTTTTTATTTTATTTATTTTATTTTTTTATTTATTTATTTATTTATTTATTTTTTTGTTGTTGTTTAAGAAATCATAAAATCTTGAGGATAGAGAGAGTAGTAGAAGAATCTTTCAGTGGTAATTTTGGTTAGAGGATGAAATTTGATGATGATTCACCCATTCTTTTTTCTTTCTAGTATTTCAAGACATCATCTGTATGCAAGCTTTATTTTATGTTCACCATACCAAAAAGTAGTCGAGTAAAAGCTATATTTCATATATTAATTTTGTTATGAGTTAATCAGTCTTTCGTAAAACACATAACTGAAAAGACATACGAGAAGTTGTTATTATATACTTATTACATGATTATTTTTTTTAATAAAGACCCGTATTTTATTTGTGAAACCAAAGTAGGTAATATGACTTAAGCTTGAATACTTTTTTGAGAGGATGTAACACATTCATTATATGGATTTTTAAAAATTTAGATAATATGCAAAATGATGAAACGATGTTTAACTAAACAGTGTGAAACTAAAGTATATGTTGATTTACTTATTTATTTATTATTTTGTTTTATTTTTTACTTTTATTCCCTTTTTTATATGTAACAGTGATCTTATATTTTTGTTTTGCATACAAAGCTCCTAATCAAGCATTTTTTGATAATTTATTTCTTTTATAGTTCCGTACAAAAGTAAAAGCCTCATAAATAAAATATTACTATCATTATTATTATTGATTATTTAAATTAAGGTGCAAAATTTTGACACCCGTGCGGAACCAGAAATGTAAATGAATTATCAAAAAAGATTTTTAACATTAGTTTATTCATCTAATGTATCAGTATTACATATCAAAGAAACAAAACAAAATATTCTGTTTGTAATCTGGTTCTACCATTATAAAATTCACTTTCGCGTTATAAATTCGCTATCGCATCTGAGTTTCTAAGTTTTATCTCACTTAGATTTCATATTTTGAATCATTATTTCTTATATTATATAATTTCTTATATTATATTTCTTATATCATAATTTCTTACATTTCATATTATAAAACATAGATGTACGCAATCATTTATTAATTTTATCATTATTAATCATTTATTAATTTAAAATACATATTTTGGCATTTCCAAAAGAGAAAAATGAAAAACTAAGTTTTAAAAATTTATGTGTGTGTGCGTGGTGGGGGGGGGGGATAAGACGTAGATTGTTTTATATTGTTCATTTTAAAATATAATTGAAAGAACACATAAAATTACGAATGATTCTTAGACGAGAAATAATTCACCCGTAGCACTCTTGCTTAACATTTATCCTGAAATTTAATCCCAATATTTTATGTTAATTAAATGTGTTTTGCTTAAAACGTTAATTAAACTTAACTACTTTAAATTCATGCGAACGACAGTCTTCTAATTCTATTAGGTAGCGGAAAATAATGCCGCTTTTTCTTACATTAAATGAAAGATATAAATTCTTTGTAACTGTTCAGTTACAAAAAGGCTGTGCCAAGACAATGAATTCATATTACTTAAATTAAGAAAAAATGATTGCAGAAATAACTTTTTTTTCATTCATTAAATATGTATCAAAAGTTAACACATGGAGTATTTTTTATGTTATTCATTTTAAAATATAATTTTAAAAAACTCATAAAAATGACGAATGGATCTTGATGGCGAGAAAAAGAATTCCCGTAATACTCCTGCTTAACATTTATCCTGAAATTTACTGACAATATTTTATGCTAATTAAATATATTTTTATATAGTGTATTCCAATTAAACTTAACTACTTAACACAAAAGGCGATGTTCTGTTACTCTTAGGTAAAGGAAAGTAATGCCGGTTTTTCTTAAAGTAGATTAAAAAATAATTTTTTCATAAGTTTTTTTTAACTACAAACTTGTTGTGCCAAAACAATACTCTCATATTTCTTAAATTATAAAAAAAATTATTACACAAGTATCTATGGTTTATTTATTTATTTATTTATTATTCAGTAAATATAGGGTATCCCGGTAATTCCCGGACCTATGTCGAACATTTTTTTTTTTTTTTTTTGAGTTTGTGTAAAATATCCCAGGGTGCACATACAATAAAAGAAACAATACTGTGCTGTTTAATGTATAATTTAAAACATGTGTACTGCGACAAAAAAAATTAATAATGTTAAACAATTTTTTTTCTAGAACTTAGCACAAAGTTGGGCAAAATACATGTATTTGAAATACTATTTTGTATTTTGTATTTTCACAAGAAAAAGCAAAGTATTTTGAAAATGTATTTTAAAATACATTTTCAATGTAATTTGTATTTTCAAAATACTGAAAAAATATTTTTCATTTTGAAGTTAAATTACTCTTACACCGAAATTAGCTTAGTTTGGGAAAATCAAACAAACATAATAGAACTGCTGTCATTAATTTTTTCCAAGTTCATGACATAAACAATTCTGTTGCATCTGCACTATTTTAGTGTTATATGTGGTAACTAAAAAGGTGTTAGAATTTTTTGCGACGCTTAGGTTTTATTAAACAGGAAGGAGGGGGGTAAATCTCACATGCCTATTTAGATTAGTTTAATGATATTTGGTCTAGGAGGCTTTCGGTATTGCTGATAACTGATTCATAAATGTGAATGAAACTGAAAAGGGAGAAAAACATGTTTCAGTAATATTCATTGGATTTCTGAAAAAGAATTTATAAGTAATTCCAAATGCGTTACAAAGTTACAGAAAAATAAGCCAGTCAGCATTTCTGAAGTTATATTACGAGATGGACCAAGCTTCCAATTTAGATGAGTTTGCGAGTCGGGCAATTCTCAGTGGAAAAAATTTTCAAATTTTATTTGTAGATGCAAATGAGAAAGTTAAGGCGCAGTGCCAGCTTTGACAACCCAAAATATCTATCATAAGTGGAACATTCAAAGCTACTACAAATTTTAAAATTCACTTAAAGGTAAAACTTCAATTTTATCATAAAATTGATTTAGGGGTTTAGGGGTTGAACCTGAGTTCTTTTGTTCAAATGCTTAACTGAATTCAGTACGTCATATATATTATATACAAGCTTTTCACCGCCTTTTTTTTTCAAGTGAGGAAAACTTTTCTAATTGAATGTTTCGCAATTCATACTTACTTCTCTTTCCATCAAAGCATGTTTGTCCTACATTTTAAAAAAGTATGAAAGAAAAACAGTATACATATACATATTTATTTATTATTATTATTTTTGTCTTTTTTTTGGAAATCTGTGCAAACCTTAAGTTTCTTTTACTAATTTTAGTTGTTCATCATTTACTCATCTTTTTCCCATCAGATATTTAGAATCATGGATGGATCGTATTCGAGTTCTCCGAAATTTAAACCTCACCATTGATGCCTGTGTTAAAAAATATTAGGTATGGGTTTGAATTCGCTTTAAGAGCTTGAACCCTAAATTTATGCTTCTTAACATAATTTAAGATTATTTTATTAGCTTGGATGAAATAAATGAAACATTTCAGTAAACTTTTCAATTTTTGTTGTCCTTATCAAAGTAAGTAATTTCAGAGTGATACGAGAGCAGTTGACAATAAAACTACTACGAATGATGATGATGATTGGTTTTAATTTAATGACTCCGAACCATATACCACAAATTCTCGAAATACGGTTGAACTTGAACTCCTGCCGTTTTTTCTGAAAAATCAACAGATTTGAAAGTTCTAAATTCATACCCAACAGTAAAAGAACTTTTCATGAAATTTAACACCAGTTTGCCGACTAGTGCTCCTGTCGAAAGACCTTTTTCCTTTACAGGTATTATAAATGCTCCAAAAAGAAATTCACTAAGCGATAATCAGTTCAAAAAACTAGTTTTTTTAAACCAAATTATTCTCTTTCTAAATCATAGTGCTTAGAATAATTATGCCATCTTTTAAAAATCCTTTTCAAAATTTCTTTATTAAATTGCATAGTGTTAAGCAATTTAATACAGGCAACGCTATACAAGGGCAATCTGCCAAGGATGGGGGAGTAGGTAGGAGGGCTTTCTAAGGTGTTCTAATGCGTATTTACGTTATATCTGGAAAAAACCTACCAAAAATTCAGACTGTTGAATCGACAGCTGCGCGATGGGGCTCGAACCCTGGGCCTTCACACTTCAGCCGTCTACCATTTTCAGTGACTGTGCCATGGTAAGGCTATAAATGAATCTTAAAGTAGAAATATAATTCAACTCATCTTCGTTTAGAAACATACTTAATTTTATATTCCATTATCATTCATTATCACTAAAAAATAACGTTCAATAAATACTTGTCACACATGTTTGCTTTCATGCCTTTTAAGATGCAATTTATTCCAGGAAAAATTCATGTATATATATAAAAAAAGTTACTATTACATTTGTTTGTTCATCTTAAAATACACTGGAATAAAATAAACTAGAAGTTTCTGTAGAAAATTTTACTTAAATGAAGTTTTAGACGTATTTTGTGTGTATTTTGTATTTTGTAATTTTTTGTGTTTGAATAAATGTAATTTGTATTTCGTATCGAAAATACATTTTTTTAAAATGTATTTTGCCTAACTCAGACATTGCACTGCGGGTGAGACGCCGGCCTTGCGCAGGAGTTATGCCGCGTCTGTCATAAGAACTTAATGAAGTAATAAATAAAAAATATTTTTAAAAATATTCATGTCTGGACTAAAATTACCTATGTGATAGCAAAAAGAAACTATATGAATAAAAAGAGACGTATTAGCAGGTTTCTATCAATATGAGTCTGCTGACTTAGTTCACTAAATAATTTTTTTTATTGAATTTTATTTCATCAACAACGTAACATCAGTGTATTTAAGAGGGGATAAAATAGTAAATTAGTGTTTTATTTGTTTTAACATTGTTTTATTCTTTTATAAAATATGTGCGCTTCTAAAAAACTCTTGTTTCTAATAAAAAGTTCACTACTAAAATTAAATACGTATTTTTTTAATTGACTCTTAATTGTTATTTCATCAACAATGTAACATCAGTGCATCTGTGAGGGGGGCGGGGAATAGTAAAATAGTGTTTATTTTGCTTTATTTGTTTTAAAATTGTTTGATTCTTTTTACATTGTTTTATTCTTTTATAAAATGTAGGCTTTTCTAATAAAATCTCTAAACTAATTTCAAATTTATCTTATTTTTTTAAGAACAATATTTCATTGAAGCCAGAACGTTAAGATGCAAAACTATTACAATTGCAATTAACGTCTAATAACATGCCCAACTTGGTGAGTCTGTGCAAAACGGAGGGGAAAGAAGTTAATAACACTTTAAAAAATCTTCCATTAACATAAATTCAGTAATATAAAAAATAAGAGACGGAGAGATAAATTAAAATTTTACTATAAGTGGCATCCCGTACAAAAGAAATTGCAGCATGTATACCGGAATAGCGGGGCGACATGGATCCCATTTTGTACGGTACAGATGTAACACATCACAGTTGCCTGTCTTTGCAACAATAAGTGGAATAACCATACACACAGTACTCTATACAGGTACTAAACTTAGTTTTGACTTCGAAATCATGCATGGATTCAGTAATTAGCGTAAAAAAGCACTTAAGCGCAACATGTTTAAAAGTTTGGATAGTGAAATCATGCGCTGATCTCAAAATAAGGATTGTATAGTGGTAGCTAAAGCATTGAACGGGATTCCTGCGATACATCAGTTAAGGAAATCTCCCTGTACACCTATACTGCGCGTGTGGCTGCTATCTATCGACAATTACCATAAATACAAGAGGTGCTTCATCTGTTCCGGATGTGGCGACTCTCCCGGAATTACCATATACGAAGAAAGAGGAGGATAGCCACCGACCCTCCTTGGAAGGCTAATTTCAAAATACAACGAAGCTCATTTTTAGGTATTCACCTGTGTTACATTTTACAGCAAGAATTTCACGAAAAACTCCTTTTTTCTTTGAGATTAAAAGGGATATGTGAATGGGAGTTTTAACTCCTAATTCCCACAGTTTATGAATTTTGGAAAATCTTGTTGTATTGAGCACCTACGTTACATAACCTTACATGCATAGCATGACGAAATGGTGTACTACATTCTGATGCTTCGGCTAGGCGAAATATTGACATTGTACTTAAATTATGTTGAATGAGCCAATACTAACTTTACACTTACACACATACATCTTTTAAATGCTTTATTTTTATTTTTATTTTTTTCTTGAGCATATTAAATACATTTATTATTGACTTAAAACTTTGGGTCTAGATTGTACTTGGATTCCTTGTTTCGCAAGTTTGGATAATTATCTTTTGTATAGTGGAAAGCGGGGCACAATGGGACACTATGCTCATTGGGAAGATTAATAATTTTACTATGATTCATAAGCTCAAAATTTAGAAAAGTATGCCAGAATGTAGTTAACCTGTATAGCAACACTGTAAAAGCTAATCACTGTCACAATTATCTTGTAAGAAAGTTACAGCCATTTTTGTTACTACTGTCAGGAAAACCTATCAAGTTTTACTTTTAGGATTTTACTAAAAGTAAATTATCATCCAATAATCAATACCATTATATCAATTTAAAGATTTAATTTTTCTTAATTGCATTCGTGTATGCCCTTTATTTCATTGTTGTATAACTTCTGAATTTAGATTTAAAAATACTTCTTTCAGGTACAGTGGGTGATGTTGATTGGGGTATACTGGGACAATACCCCACTGTATGTAAACCAATGGCTTGTGGTAGGACATCATTTCCAATAGCCTTCCGATCTTATACCGTGATAAAATGAACTTTTGAAATATGTTGTTATCTTTTACTTTTTAATATTACTTTTTTACTTTCAATTCATAAAACATTAATCAACAAAGAATTTTGCAACTTTTATGGTGTTTCATCATTATAACTATTTTTAAATCCAGTCATTTGAAAATAGCTTTGATATCTTCTGTGTTGAATATCTCAACCTGTATTTAATTATGATAGCAATAATGTGTTATCATAATATAGCTGATTTTGTATTAAGTTTACCTTTCCCATTGTCCCACTGTACCCCTATCTGTCGCATTGTGTTTTGCAAAGAGTCACAATGTGACAACTTCAGAGTACCTTCAGAAATTTAACTTTTTCAAAGAATAAAATAAGGAGAATTCAAAAAATTACAATGAAAGCTAAAAGTTGTCAAAATATTGTTCTGTGTTTAATTTTTAGTTTTAATTAAAAGGAAAGAAATTACATTAAAGCAAGTAAAAATTGTCCCATTGTGCCCCCTTTTCCTCTATTTGTAGTTTGTACCTGGAACTAAGTATAGACATTTATTTGTGTTTATCTAAGTATTCAAAAAGGATGAAAGTATTTTATTATGCGACATAAAGTAAGCAAATAATTGATAAAAATTCAGGAAATGTTTGAAAATAAATATTTCTTCAAAACTGCACCATGTACCAAGAAAACACAGGTAGCTGTATTACTGCATGTTCTTGAAAAAATATTGACAACTAAGAGCAAGAGACCTATCAAAATATTGACTTATTCCAAATATTATATTACTGGTGTGATTTTTTAAAAAAGTATATGTACTAGAGATTTATAATCCAGACAGGGGCGTAGCCAGAAATTTTTCATGGGGGGGGGGTTACGACTACTACAACTCATACATATGTATACGTGTGTGTGTGATAATGTAGTGAAGAATATACATTTTGCATGGCAAAAAATTCCTCATGGGGGGGGGGGGGGTTGGCTACGCCCCTGTATCCAGATATTTGATTTCCAAACATTTCAGTTTATTTTTTTGCATAACTATAAAAACGTGCACTTCTCGTACCTAAAATTTTACTAACCCACTTTTTAAAATCCATTTTTAAATGTACAATTTTCTTTTTCTGAAGGCAATAAATTTTAAACAAATATCTTATGTTTATTTTAATCATTGTTAATCCAAAATAAGAACGCTAAAAATGAGATGTTCTTTAAGTGTTGTTTTTATACATAAAGATTAAATTATTTAGTAAACTGTTCGAGTCACACCCTTCGCCATGTCAGTGTCATCAGAATTAATACTGTAAATAGCCACGCTACTCTTGTAGAAACTAAAAAAGGCTTCCTTTAAATTAATGTCTTAAATTGACAGTCACTGTGATACTAATACACGAAGTGATAAATATTTACCATAAAATATGCTTAATTTTATGAGTACAAAATTTTGATTGTATTGTTAATATCCAATCAAGAAAATGCGCATGTATATTTATTGTGATAAAAATGAATTAACTATTAAAAAAGTCTGAAAATAAATTCAAACTTCACAGTTTTCAGTATTCTTTTCTACATTTTTAAATATTAATTACTGAGAGCAAATTCCCCCAAAAACTTGATTAACGTCTATCATTTAAGTGAAAATGCAATATCGACAATAATTTTAAATGCTGCCAAATGTTGTATCTGGTCAATGGATATGGATTCAGTTCAGATAATTGGTAAGCAGTTTCTTAGTATACTAAAATATCATGATTTTAAAACGATAGCCTATCGTGTTGCATGTGAAGTATAGTTCAGACACCAAGCTGGGTCGAGTCTAAGGTAATGCATTCTTTAAAAGTGAAGTGTATAAAAAAAAAATCCTAATTTTATAGAAGAAAAAAGTTTTAAAATTAAAAGTCTATTTTTTTTACCTATTTGAAAGAATAGTTCATCATTTTAAACCATTATTAATACACCAAAATATTTAATGAAGAAAGCTGCTTTAATTTTCATAATGGAAGTTAGTAAAATATAGTCTATAAGACATTTCAAATGTTTTTAGTAGAGTTGACTGTCTTACAGATTAATTCATGATTAATTTAAAGAAATGTTAGAAAATTAAAATAATCGTTTTGTTACAATGCAATGATTTTTATTACATTTTAGCCAAAATAATTAATGATATCAGTATGCTTTTAATACAGATTTCTGCAACAGATCTTCGTAATTTCTCTCTCTCATTTTTAAATATTTTTTATATCTTAAAGTAATGTAATTTGTGAGAAATAATAACTGTCTAATAACTAAAAAAAATTTGAGCTCGGCACACCACCTTAGTCTGGAATTTTGTTAATATATAAAAGGTGGATTTAAAAGAAAAGTTGAAAAATAAATATTCATAAACAAGAAGAAGCCGCTGAAACAGTATGGCAAAACGTTTCCCTATCACAAATGTTTACTTTTTCTGTTATTGTTATTTTAGGAACTAGCAGCTGGGATTTTGCACACCCCCTTAACTCATTTTCTCAACTCTCGCCGAAATTTTGATAACACCTGATACATTTGTTTTACTGATACAATAATGAAATATATTCTAAAACTCTAAAAACATTTCTCGTAACCCCTTAAAAATAATAATAATAATAAAATAAAAGAAGAAAAAGTACGTTTTGTTAGACCAGCATTCAATAAAAACCTTATCAAGTAATCCCTTCCATAAAAAGCTGGACAATTTCCTCTGCATATTTCCCTTAAAATAAATATTATATTTCAATATAGAAGACAGAACATTACTATTATTTCGATATTGCAAAATAGCCAAATCTTTATCACTTTAATTTAAATGCACACTTTTGAGCAAGGAATGTATTTTTTCTCGTCTTAAAACTCAATTTAAAAAAGCAAAATTCTAAGCTTTTCGTTGATCTGTTACTCTTATAGAATTAATTGACTGCTCGGTATTTTAATACAGGTTTAAGGTGAAATTTATAACCTTATTTATTGATATTATTTAGCCTAATTGTTTAAAATTTATTTCACTCTTTACGTTGGAGCACAATTTAACAGGAAATATTGAGTCACCATTAACCGTAACTCTAAAGAAGCTCTAGATCTAATTTATGATTAAAAAAAAAGATTACGTTTCACCATGATAGATCAGACTGAATTGCAATTGCACGATAAGAGGGAATTTAATGTTAGATTGCCAAGTTTTAAAAAAAAATGATAAATTTTGTCAGTTTTCTCAATTTTGTTAATGTGAAAAAAGTTGCCACAACCTAAAATAAACTATTCGGACTTGGCATGCTGTTTCAACAGTGAGCTTTGATTGAAATCATTTTTTAAATAATAAAAATTTAAGTAGTTTCAAACAAATGTAGTTTTTAAAAAAAAATTCTAATTATTTACGTTTCTTAAATAAAAGCAGCTTAAAAAAAAACATTTTATAAAGCAATTATATATACATGTATTTCTTAACCTTTGCTTTCTATACACTTTTTAATAGCTTTTATGAATATTATGGTATATGTGATGTTTTCATTATGTTTAATTTAGCTTTATTATTTAATTCATCATACTTTAATTTTTCGCTTATTTTTCGTAACTTTTCTGATATGTCTACAGTTTTGTCTCGGCTAAACTTAATTTTCATGCCATCCTTGCTTTTTATCCTTTTATGATGCCTATTAATATAAATTTAACGAGTAGCAATGAAGATTATTACAATAATTCATTTTCTGCTCGGTACTTGACTAATTTAGGGGTTGGGCATTACTGTCGTCATAGAAATAACCCTTAAAATTCTTTTGGTATTCTTATTTTTGCAATCTATAATGCAAGAGTAGATTACATCTAAAGCAAGACTTTATGTCATTAATAAGCGTATTATATTATATAATTGTATGTAAAATAATAATAAAAAATGCACCACATTTCTTTAATTATCCTAGTAATTTATTGATCAACTTTAAATGTTATTTTAAGATATATTTTTCAAAAGGTGGGATAATTCTATCAGGAAAGTCTTTTCAAGTTTTTCGTCCGTCAAAAAATGTTTTAAGGCCTTTGTTGT
Source organism: Cheiracanthium punctorium (assembly GCA_038373885.1). NCBI lineage: Eukaryota > Metazoa > Arthropoda > Arachnida > Araneae > Cheiracanthiidae > Cheiracanthium > Cheiracanthium punctorium. Next base: position 110,869 of record JAWZYV010014761.1, read on the forward strand.
ACGATAAAAGTACAGAGAACTATAAAGTAGCGTGTTAATGGTGAAAGTAGAGTAACGTCACAAAGGAATGCGGGCATATGAGGAATTCTATACCGTCATGAAATATTAAAACTCTTTTCGTCTTTTTGTTTGTCTAGAGGTGTGCGCCTATATTTAAAATAAACAATTTGTGTAATTTACAAGTCTCATTTTGGAAAATAAGATAAAAAAGAAAAAATGTCGATTATTAGATTAATTTTAAAACATAATTAGCATGTATTTTTAGTTTCTTCAAAATCTCTGAGTCCATTCATGGAAGGGAAAATAATTTTTTTAATTCCATCATACTCATCAACTAAAGATATTTCCTGAATGCAATGCCAGTTACCTGAACAAAATAATACATTTAGATAAAGTAAGGATGGACACCTAATGAAAACTAGGCTTGTCTCGTCTCGCGGAACAGCCAACTAGCTTAATCTCTTCTCGCAAAATCTCTGTATTGTAATGTCAAAAATGCTAAGTCTAGTCAAGCAAAAAAATTTGTAAATCCCTGTCTCATCTCGGAAAAAAAAACGTCTCACATCCATCTCTATTATTGAAGTAATAAACAATAAAATGAAAGTTAATTTGATCATTATTTCATAAATCTGATCAATTTGGAGGCACATGAATAGTAGTATACTTTTGTGAATCAGTCATATCTTACAATTTTTAAAAATAGAAACAAAAGTAATTTTCAAATGTCATCTCAACTCTCTTTTGTTTCATAACTTTTTATATAAAACAAAGATAATCCATGATAGCAATAATAGCCAATTTAAAATAACTTTCAATAACTTTGATGCATTATTGTTTACTTTCTTTTTGCTACATCTAATATGCTTCTACCATCTTACTTGATGTTATCTATAAAGTTATAAACAGTGATTAAAAAAGAAAAATAATATGTAGAAACAATTTATTTTATTAATCAGGGAGGTAGGGAGAGGTACCCGGACCTCCCTCGGAAATTTTTGAATTAAAATGTTAACAATTAACCTTCTTGTGATAAAATCTGCCTTTTCCATCTTCTGGGCTTCCAAGGAATTTCTCATCTGGTTAAATTACTGGTATAAATGATAATTTTAATCTGCGAAAGTTTATTAGATGGCTTCTAGAAAAAGTAAATAAGCAAACAAATGAACGAAATGGAATAACTACAGACTTACTTCTGAATGCCAGAGTTCAGACTCTGAAACTACTTATAACTAATGTTTTTTTATAAAATTTGAGCCATGCTCAAAATCCACCAGAAAGGAATTTATTGGAAAACGCCCCAATATTGTAAATTCTTGAAACTAACATTTACTCTTATATTTGCTTTATTTCTCACATATATTTTCAATAAACATCATTACTCCCCTCGAACAATTCTTCAACACTCCCATGAAATAATAATAAAGGTGTAGCTTTAGAATGAATAGATAAAGTTTTATGACCATTATATTTCAACTTTAACTGTAACTAATAGTATGAATAAACATTTAAGGTGTTAATCTAGTAAGATGTTGATCTAAGTAACTTTTCTCACTTATTTATTTAACAAATAAAATAAGTGAGAAAAGTTAACTTTTTTTGATGGGGGGGGGGAAGCAGTTAAAATGATACGTACTAAAGGTGAGGAGAATTTTAGAAGTTTACAGGAGAGTAAATATATATATTAAATTTTATAATCGACTACTGTAGACAGAAGCAAACGTGTTAGGGCTGAAAGTTCTTAGTAAAATACATAAATTATAACTTTTATTTGTAAAAATTTAATCAGCATCAATTCTTGAAAGTAAGAAACTGAATTAAGCATCTTTTGGGTCTTAGCTTTTATAAACTGTGTAAAATATTTTTTAATGTACAGTTTTATTTAATAGTTTATTCAATAAAAGATATTCACTTTCATAGTTTGTAAAGTTAAAAGATATTCAGAGCAAAATATATGAATTCGAATCTATGAATAATTTTTTCTGCACAGATAATGTAAATTTTCACAAATACGAATATCTTAATTGAATGTGTACTTTTAAATTTATTATGTACCTCTGTATGTCGATAATATCTTTTTGGTAAGAAAATACACTTCGTCATGAAACTGCTTCATAAGTTTTAAATAGACACTTTTACGCAATGATCGAAGCAAATTAAACCTTTTTGAAAACAATTATGCATTAAAAAAGAACGTATTCTACAATCATAAAATTTCTTCTAAATTTAGCAAGTTTTTTCACTACGTAATAATTCAAGGTAATTTTTTTACATAACGAAACTTACCTGGAACTTGTATCTCTGATGAATCGGTTGACAGGAGCCTCTGGCAAACCTGCTCTGTACCGGTTGGTGTAAAATTACTGTCGTTGGGTGTATTGGGTGTCAAAGTGTTGGGCGAAACAGATCCCGTCGCGCTGCTCGCTGGGCTAAGAGGCGACTGCTTGATGTACTGCTCTACGGGGTTCACACCGCAAATCCCCGGCCATGCACCGCCGATATCGGGCTGGGAACCGCCGTACGCTACCGTCGGAGAGGCCGTCGTCGCTATGCCGCCAAAGTCCGAGCTACTCGCCTGGGAATTCATCGCAGAAACGGTACTCATGGTCGCGGAAGCTGATACAGCACAACTTCCCATGTAGTGATTGTTGTTCTGCATACCCACAGTCGAGAAATTCAACGCGGGGTTATTGTTTGCTAAGGGGTAGCTGTAGTGAGGTGGACCAGCACCTATCATCATTTGTTCTGCACTGAAGTAGGTTTGAAGTCCAGCTATGTTAGCGCCGGACGTACCGGATGGCATGTTAGGGTTTTGCTGACCCATGCCGTCGTACCCCAACAGTCCGGCTGCGGGTGCGTTCGAAAAATAGTATGGGTGGAAGGGTACACCACATTTTCTTCGCACTGGTATCCTATGGTTTCGTTTTCCAAGTAAATCATCGGTATCTGTTGCATAAGGCTGCAGCAGACTCGCGATAGCATTGTCTGAAAGCGGGCCGCATGGTAAATTACCTTGATTCATCATTTCGTAGCCCATCACCGGTGGACTAGGAACGCCCTGGTAGTACATGGAATACCTCTGCATATCCTGGCATTTCCTTCTGAAGCCCCTCGGCCTTCTTTTTGAAGACCCGTCCTGGAAAACAGTCACACTAGCAGGATCAACAGTCCAATAATGTCCTTTTCCTGGTCTTCCCAAACCTTTAGGTAGTTTTATGAAGCAGTCATTCAGCGACAGGTTGTGTCTCACGGAATTTTTCCACCCAGTATAATCACCTCTGAAGAAAGAAAATCTTTGTTGAAGGAACTGGTATATCTCATTGAGCGTTAATTTCTTTGTAGGTGAGCTTTGGATGGCCATCACTATTAGTGCAATGTAAGAGTAAGGTGGCTTTTCAAGTCTTCTCATACCTGCACCTACTTTCTTAGGGGAACTTTCTTTTTCTTTACTGTCATCGGGCTTATCATCTGCGTTCGGTGAACTGTTGTTATCACTGCACGTGTCTTCTTTGTTTTCAATCATGTCGCTAACGCTAGTGTTCTTCATGTCGTTGTTTACACTTATCGGGCTTGTGTCATTATGATCAGGATAATACCGCGTTTTTTTCACACGACCGTAAGCAGTAGCGTCGGCCATTTCGTTCCAGGTTTTGTTCAGCAAATTCCTTTGAGCAAACGTGGAAGGATTAAATTTTTCATGCTCTAAGTCTTGTTCGGGTTCAAAACAAGGAGCTGTCGGTTGCTGTTGATATATACTTCCAAACGTCCTCTCTAAGCTGCATCGGTTGTTGCCCATAGCTGACTGCTCAGAACAGGAGGATAATCTTTCATTGTTTTCTAACTGCAGCATATAATCCTGAACAGATATATTCGGTGCAATATTAATTCCGTTCGAATGGTTATCATACGTTAAATCTTCAGTTTTGCACTTCGGAGTTTCCATACTGAATTGCATATGCTGTTGTTCTTCAAGTTTCATTATGACAGCAAAAGTATTGCAGCTAACTCAAACGGCGCTCAAAATTAAAATGCAATGAGCAAACTTCATATCGTTTTCACACATTAACGAAGAAGCATAATATATAGATTTCTTTTTGAAAAAAAAATCAGCTCTTATTTCATGCTTCTCTTTGGCGAATGGCCGTTTCTCCAAGAAATGCAAAACAAATCACTAAAATACTAAATTAATCTGAAATTTGAATAACATCCGAATAACTTCCAGCAACTGTTGCAAAAACAAAAACAATTCAACACGGTGAAAAGTTTTGGAGCACTTCCCTCAATTACAAGACGTTTCCATGCAGCGCTGCCGGAGATATGCAAACATGCAACAGGTACGTAAACATTACTTGAGCTAACTGCTGAAGAATAACCAAACCACACCGAATCCTCCGACGTCAAACGTCAATAAGCAGAGCGCATGGTAAGCAACGTGACCAAATTGCTTTGCTGCATCGAATGGGGTGATGCTTTGAACTGGATACGAGGTGTAGTAGTATCGGCCCACCCCCTCCGCTCTATTCTACTCCCCCTATCCCAGCAGAGTTTCAAAGTTCTCTTTTTCTCTGCGCTGGACTCTTTCCTCCGCCTCCTCCTCTCTCTCGGAACTATCTTTTTCTCCATGGAATGAACTCTTCGCTCGTTCTCATCTGCGCTTTTCTTTTATTTTTTTACTTCTGTTTTTTTTTCTTCTACTTCTTCTTCAGCGGATTTTGGAAAAAAAGGAGCGGTTATTACCGCATTTCGGTACGGCCGTGCGTGATTAGTTTGGATTGGAATGCAAATAAATGAATGCGATTGAAGGGATTGATTGCACTTGGCGATTTTTGTTGTGGAACGAGCGTAGGTGGGTCAGTCTTTGGAGTTTAGTCAAAAGTGAAAGAAATATCTTTTTTTGCGATTGGTTCGAGGAGAGGTGTAGTAGAGTGTTGTGTTGGTCTTAAGACATTTCTCTAGATGGGGGACCTACGTCTAAGGATTGTTAAAAGGCAGGAGGAGGGAGGCTGGGTCAACGTATGACTTTCCGATTTCGTCATAAATGTCTTACGCACCTTTTTTATAAGTTGCTATGCTTAGAGTTTTCTTTAAAAGCAATCAATTTTTAGAGTCTCATTCAAGTTTAACTTCAGACAATCACACTTGCATAATTTTTGAAAAGTTTATTTGTTTTGCACTTGATATTATGTTAAAAAAAAGAAGGAAAATAGAAAGAAAACGGCAAAAGAGAGAGAGAGAGAGAGAGATTATGTGAAAAATAATATAAAAATGTTTTAAAATTGGTTTTAAAAAATTATAATTAAAAAAGTGGAGGAAATATTTAATGAGTTTCCAATAACTATTATAACATGCCGCAGTTACATTTTCCAATAACTATTTGATTTCTTAAATTCATTCAGTTAACACTTACGATTAAGTATAAAACATTTAACACAGATAAAATGCAGCTATACTTGTGTGAAGCTGTTTTAATTTTCCTCGAAAACAACAAATACCTTCAGCTTAATGAAATTATTGCACTTTTTACTCTGCAAAATATTCGACTGAATACCGACAGTTAAAAAGAAAATTTTCAATAAAAACTATTGACAAATTCCGTAATTTTACGAACATTGAGAAGCAGTTAGGTGAAAATATTGGTTTTTCCTGCAGACTGTGACATAAAATTTACATATTCTGCAGAAACAGAAATTCGACATCGAAAAAATTGTTACGTTTAAAAATAACAAAATCATTTTCGATGCGCACATTTTTACATAATCTGAGTAAAGTCACAGACTTAATTTAAATTCATATTATTTAAAATTGTGCTATTCAGAAGATTTTTTTTATATTATTAATTAATTTATGATGCATGTACTATCTAACTATAATAGAGTATTTTTATCTTTTAGCTCTGTGACTTTTCTTATAAGAATCTTGCATCTTATGACCAGGATAAAGAAGCAAGAAAATTTTTTTCTAATGTAGTTGTTAAAATTACGTTAATAATTTTAACAGGGTTTTATAAGCATAAAATTAACGAAACCCCACTACCAAATCAGGTAGCTTTTCAAATCTACAGAACCTCTTGCCGCCTTATTAAGACAATAAAATAATAAAAACTTTGCTAAATAACATCACAAATGTTACTTGAATGGTATTTTGGCCGTCTAAGCAACTTTTATGGTGTTATGGTGGTTTGGCTAACTTTTGGTGGCGGCCATTCATGGTATTGGTATAACATTTTGATGGAGGCCACTCAGCTGTTTCGATCAAAAAGTTTTTGATCTTCGTCGGCGGCAATCATTCACAGACTGGAAGCCTCGAGACAGCTATTTTGATCCAAAAAAATTTTTCATTAGTTCGAAAAAAATATGTGGTTTCGGTACTAAATATAACTAACTACATCAGACTCATGAAAAATTTAATATGTCGCTTCACAAGATGTGTAAGATACTGTAATAAACGATAAACCTCTGCCGGTTAAGAAACTTTCAGAAAAAAAAACACGTATATATATATATCGTAACATGATGGTGTTCTTGTGCTGTAACATTAAAAATTATGAATAAATATGTGTATATATCATAGGCTAACGAAGTAGGCGGGGGGGGGGCTAAGCCCTCTCTAGAAAGATTCTCCCTATATGATTAGCTCCCTATATGAAAATTACACTTTCTGTAAGCAAGAATAAGAGATGGATCCCTTTAGTGTTTGGGGTTAGGTGAAGCTCACTACGTAGAAATATTCAAAAAACTTATCAAGTTAAGCACATAGTAAATGCATGCTAATAGCTTTAAATTACTAATACTAATTTAAACGAGGGATTTTTGTTCTGAAGAAGAAGATTCACTTAAAAATAATAAACAGTAATTATCAAGTTTTAAGCAATAAAATTTATGTTTAATTACAAAAATTTAATTGATAAAATAGAACGATGTGATTTTTTTTCATTTCTCTGACTTATTCTGGAAAGCCATTAAAAGATCCGTGTAAGATCCGCGGTGAAAAAAGCGGATCCAGACCCGGGTCCGGATAATTTTTTTTCCATCAGACGGATACGGATATGGATACGGATCTTTTTCTTGTCAGATATCCTCGGATACAGATATGGATATCCGGCACACCTCTACTTACAAACATATTTTCTGCTGGAAACAGCCCTAATTTCCAAAGGTATTAGACAATATACTGATGAAACCGTATTTAACAGATATTAGACGGTGCACTAATAAGACTGTATTTTCCGTATATATTAGAAGTATACTGATTATTTTATTTTTTAAAGACATGAGACCGTATTTTTAAATATATTAGACTGTATTTAGTTAGCTGTTAGACCGATTTTTCCAAAGGCATAGGTATACGGTAAACGGTAAAGGCATAGGTAAACGGTATACTAATGAAATTTTTTTTTCAGAAGATACTAGATCGTAAACTGGTGAGACCGTATTTTCCAAAAATACACTGCTGGCCATCGTAAATGCAACACCCTGAAGGAAGCATGCAAATAATATGAAATTTACAACATGCATTAGCTGAGGTGAGATATGCAAATGATTAGAATTTCAGCGCAGACGCACATCAAGCGCGCCTGTGGCGCCACCTCAAAGCGCTATTTAAGGCTTGGAGATTTCGACGGTTTCAAGTACAGCAATTGTGTTTTTCTTGCTTTTTTTTTCAAAAAAACGATAAATTATGCCTCGTAGGAAACAACGATCATCTTTTGATCAAGTATCCGAGTTTGACAGAGGAAGGATAGTGGCATACCGAGATTGTGGGTTATCTTTCAGGGAAATCGGTCGTCGTATTGGACGAAACCAAACAACTGTGATGCGGATATGTGATCGTTGGGTGCAGGAGGGTACGACGGACAGACGTGATCGACCGCATCGACCTCAGTGCACCACGTCACGTGATGACAGGCAGATTGTACGCATGGCAGTGACGGACCGCTCAGTCACATCACGAACCATATCACAGCAGATTCAGTCTGTAACGCATCATCCAGTGTCTGCGCGTACCATTCGACGTCGTTTACAGCAGAATGGTCTGTCCGCAAGACGTCCGTTGCTTTGTCTACCTCTGACGCGGAACCACAGACGTCTCCGCCGCCAATGGTGCGATGAAAGAAGGATGTGGACGACAGAATGGAATGAAATTCTCTTTACTGACGAGTCACGCTTCTGTATGCAACACCACGACGGTCGGATTCGAGTCTGGAGACACCGTGGAGAGAGGATGCTGAACAGCTGCATTATGCACCGTCACACTGGTCCTGCACCGGGTATTATGGTATGGGGCGGTATCGGATATCTCTCTCGCACTCCTCTAGTACGCATTGCCGGTACTTTAACCAGCCAGCGCTACATCTCCGAGGTGTTGGAGCCAGTTGTCCTTTCTTACCTTCAGGGCTTGCCAACAGCCATATTTCAGCAGGATAATGCACGGCCACACGTGGCACGCATTGTCCAAGGGTTCTTCGTCAATCACCAGATTGAATTGCTTCCCTGGCCGGCGCGCTCTCCGGATCTTTCGCCGATAGAAAACATGTGGTCCATGGTTGCTCAACGACTGACCCAGAGTTCATCCCCAGCTGTCACACCAGATCAACTTTGGCAACGTGTGGAAGCTGCTTGGTCTGCTGTACCCCAAGAACACATTCAAAGTCTCTTTGAATCAATGCCGAGGCGTGTGGCAGCTGTGATCTCCAACAACGGCGGCTACTCTGGGTACTGATTTTGGCAGGAACCACGCTTCATAGAATGCTGTAAATTTAATCATTTGTTACTTGGTCAACATGTTATCTACACAATAAATTTTGTTGTGATATCTCTTGTTTTTCTTGGTGTTGCAATTTGGGTGGCCAGCAGTGTATTAGACAGTGTACAAATGAAACATTTTTTACAGACCAGACCGTGTACTGAAGTGACGAAATTGTATTTCATCCTGGTCAATTGTTTATTGTGTTGCGTTACAGTGAAGCTGCGCAAGAGGTATCTGCCAAGGATGGAGATTGTCTTGGGTGAAGGACTTTTTAAAGAGTTCTGACGCGTATTCATCACGTAACATCAGGAGAAAACCGAACCAAACTCCAGACCGTTAGATCGAAAGATGCGCGATAGGCCAAACCAGGACGCTGGACTCACATTTCAGCCGTCTACCATTTTAAGTGTCTTATCCAATCCGCCATGGTGGGGCTCTTAATCCAGATTAGAAGAATCATACAACTAACACAGCTCAAAATATATACAGTCAACTCCGGTTATAGTGAACCTCTGGGCTGGGGACTGGTAAATTTCGTTCACTAAAATCGATGTTCCCCTATATTGGACAATGAAACTTAATACAAAATTAGAAAATAGTATTTTATACAAATACCAGTGGCGTAGCCACGGGGGGGATTAGGACGCCCCCCCCCCCTTGAGGAATTTTTTTGTCATACGTAATGTATTTTCTTTACTCAATCAAAAGCACGTATACCTATATTTAATGAGTCGCAGTAGTCCTAAGGCCCCCCCCCCATGAAAATTTTATCGCTAGGCCATTGACAAATATTAAATGTTTATCAAGTAAATCAAACATAATTGATCGCATTTATGGTTCTAGCAAGTTGGCAAGAGGTGCTGTCGTTTTTTAACCTGTGATATTGCATTGAGAACGGAAAATGAAATCGACCAAGTCAAGAGCAAAATTTCGGCTTTTGGTTGACTTTCAAAAGTACCCTGCTTTTATAAATGAATAAGATTAGAATGCATTACAGCACTGAAAAAAATTATGACCCCCCCTTTGCCCTTTTCCCCTTGTTTAGTACAGGTTAGCCTAGACCCGGACAATGCGCCTACATTTCGGAACAGGTGATTGATAATCTTCCTCTCTACTCGAAAACAAAAGAGACACTCTTCGTAGGAATCGAACATCATCTCTGCCGTCCAGAAATTTTTAAGTCCACTATAACCGAAGTCATGGTTCACTAAAACCGAAAAGTGTTGTGTACTTTTCTTTCGTATGCAGTGGCGTAGCGAGGGGGGGGGTTGGGTGTCAGAACCCCCCTTAAAATTTAGCAGAGTTCTATTATTGACATGAAGAATGTTATCCATAATGTAGATTATCCGTTACATCAGTGCCTAAAACCCCCCTAATTTTTTTTCTGGCTACGCTACTGTTCGTATGGGAATCGGGACTAATGAAATGTGTCACTATATCCGGAGTCAGTGGCGCGACCAGGATTTTAGTTTAGGGAGGGGGCTACAAATTATGCTGAACTCGGTTGTAGTGAACTTGATTATAGTTATAACTCTCTTATAACGTCAAAATATTCTGTGCTACTTGACTTGCCCATAGAACAACCTGCACACAAGCAATGTAACTCGTTATAGTCAAATAATTATCTGATATTTTCAGTATCGTTGAAACGGAGTTTAATTGTGTTTTGTACTCTAACTTCAAGTATTTATTTTAAAACTAACTTTTTTTTGTAAAAAGTACTTTAAAAGTAATTTAAAGAAAAAAATTAATTCATTAAGGACAATTTTCAATGCTTTTCACTTGTAACTTTCCTCCTTTAGGGGGCTTGACCCCCCCATAGCCCCCTCCGTGGGTGCGCCAATGTCCGGAGCTGACTGTAAATATACACAGTTTCGAAGAAGACTGACAAACACATTGTGCCCCCCCCCCCTTGCTTCTGTTTGCCTGCGCCACTGATTCGAAGTTCCAGCAGTTTTTCGAGGGCGAGCAAACAAAAAATGGAATGTTGTGCATCCAGGCTGTCTATCTGCAGATGGGAGAGCATCCTCGCCATCTTGCAGTGGGAGAAGGGAGATCGCAGCGCTCCGTCATCGCCCTATCGCATCCGAGGCGGAGCTGCGGAGCGCGCAATCGTAATTTAACTCCTCCGCCAATAAAGGCCCGACAATAAAGCATCACGTGTTTACACAATGGTGGATTCGAGACCACCCGGGGAATAGCAGTAGGGGAGGAGCGGAATCGAGAGAGTAAATTATGGCATAAAGATGGTGATCGTGAAATTTCTTCGCACGTGATTTTGGGATTCTTAAATAACTCTTTCTTCGTTTCCCTTATCTTTATTAGAAAGTTAAACAGTCATCTCCACTCCCCCCGCACTGTTATTTCTTTAATTTTATCTATTGTCTATGTAAACCCGTGTTTGGAAGCACAGTTTATAAAAATAGATAAGTTAAGGAAAATTATTCAGTTTTCCATTGTTTTTTTAATGACATTTATCTTTTTTTTTGAAGCCTGTCGATATCAAATGTCCAAGAATTTTGACGAAATATTTGCATCAAGATTTTAAGTTTGCGCTAGATGTCAGCGCAGATAACCACGCTATGGCTTGTCACATACAGAGTGGTCCAAAAGCATGATAGAAAGTAAGCGATCGTTGTGGAAAAAGACAACACGCAAGAACATGAAACCTATTTTATTGAATAAAGATATGAATGAGATTTAATATACAAGATATTTGAAATGTCTAGCGTCCCCGACCTTAGTGTTATGAAGCCGGTTCCGAAATTCTGCCATAACGCGCTGAAGTGTATCGGAATCAGGTGCATAAATCTAGCTTCTAACGGTCGATTTCTGGTCCTCCAGTAAATTGGGGGAATCCCTATACGTTCTGTCCTTGATGTAACCCTATAAGAAGTCTCACGGATTCAGGTCCGAGCTGTATGGGGGGTTACTCTATCCCTTGCCCCGTGAATGTCTTTGCATCCAGAGCAATCAAACGCTCACCAAACGTCGTTTCAAATCATGTGAAGACGTTTGCAGTTCTATGAAGACGCATCTTGCATGAACCAGAGTACCGGCATGTCAGATCTCTCACCCTACAGTGCTTCTCCCTCTAGTGGTGACTCCCTTAGTGGCTAGCACATTTGAATCTTGTATGGATGCAATTAGCGTTGCCGGGCGTCCGGATAAAGCCGGACATAGTTAGGCTTTTTGATTGCGTGTCCGGCCAAACTTAATGGTATCCGGCTTTTGTTAGACTTTTTACTGGTGACTTTGGCTGATTAGTAATAAAGTACTTGAACTTATTTGGGATTCGATATTAGTTGTATTTGATTAGAATTTAACAAGATTGATGGTAATAATAAAAAAAAGCTTGATTTTACATACAATTTTTTTGTCGTACCTATTAATACTGAGACAAAATCCTCAATATTGTAGGCTGTCCGGCCGTTTTACCCAAATGCCCGGCCGAACTGGCTGGTCTGTCCGGCTACTTAGTTTGGCGACCTGGCAACCCTAGATGCAATCCCATTTCTTTCGTGAGATTTTGTAATGATGTTTCGGATATGCTTAATTTGTGTTGGGACGCCTGTCTAGTGGAAGTGGTTGGCTGAGCATGAAAGAATGTGCGCACACGCTTTCCCGTTGTCATCAGTAATAACTGGGGATTTTCGCCCCGACGCCCGGCATTTTGCATCCCAAACATTCCCGGTAGATTCAAATCTGGCCGTCAGCCTGTAAACAATGAAAATCAGTGTGAGATTAGGACCAGAACGTCAGTCTTCTGATGACTTCAAAAACATCGCAACTTCCGAGTGCTGTGACTTGCCACGCGATTGCCACTTCACTAGGTGTTCGTTTTTTTCCCGAACTCTGAACGGCATGCCCGTCGAACGGTGACCGCAGATAAGAAAAAAGGGCGAGGGTGTAACACTTGCTTATTTTTTCTTACAATGGGGGGAGGTGTGCAACATGACTAAAAATATCCTTACGTAATACTTGAACGGCTCCAATCAATTTTAAAATATCTATATTATTTTTCTATTTAATAAACTATCTTAAAATCCAAACCAAGGCCCGAACGGCTAAGTTTCCAACTGCAAAGTAAGTTTCCAACTGCACAAAAAAAAAAAAAAAAAATGTTTTGCTGATTCAACAAAATTTTGGTTGCTCCTATTTCAAAGAAATATTTTTGTTGAATTAACAAATTTTTTTATTATTTCAACGAAACAATTTGTTAATTTAACAAAATTTTTAGCAAAGATCTATGTTTTAAGCATTAACTGTGTCCTGTGTACAAGATAGAGGCAAAAAATGAGTTAAAACCATCAAAATATTCGGTTGAAACAGTAGTAACCAAAATTTAGTTCAGTTCATCAAAACGAGGGGCGTAGCCAGGGGGGGGATATCAGGATATATGTGTGATTCAATAACAAATCAGAATTTAAATACTGTCGAAATCCTATTTATATTAGAAATGTCAATGTTTGTATGTACACGCTTAAACCCAAAGAGCGAAAAAAACGATACATCGCGGAGCGATCCGTTTCCATGGGAACCGACCGGTTTTAGTACCACTAAATACAGAAATTAATTTATACTAACATGAAAAAAAGTATTTCACGCCATTTACAAACGTTTAAAAAACCTTTACTTGGACTTTTAAAAATTTTCTTCGTTTGATTTCAATCATGATTTAGTATTCATTGTGACGCCACGTAACACACAATGTTACTATAAGCTGCCCTCATCAGCTCTGGTTAATTAAAATCAGATTATGCAATGTAAGTATGAATAAAGCAAGTTCAGATGTGTCTAAATGCACTATCTCATCGAAACTGTTTTTTCGTTTTCCTCTTTGGATATTTAACACTGCTTCTAGTCTGTTTAACTTATAACATGGCTACTTGAAGATACTAACATGGATACTTACCCTACATAGGTGCAGCACAAAAAATTGCTATATTTTAAGCCGAAAAAACATGTAGAAAAAGTGGTTATATTACAATGCCATCGGTAGATGGCGCAAATTTATAGAATATTCAGTTTTTAATAAATAAAATCACCTGAATAAGTTTTCCCTTCTTACGGGGATTTATAAGCGGGCTTCGACAAAGCACACAAATCCGGAATACATGTTACACAAACAAACAAACAAAAAATAAATTTTTGAAACTTTCATCCAGTTGCAATTATGCATTTTTCTGCGCGTCTTTTCCCCACTTCTATTTCGAATGTATTACACTCAGAAAAAGAAGGGATGTTAGAAATGTCAACACATTTGTAAGAAACTCGCTGTATCACGTGACTTATGCTCTATCATCGTTAAATGATCTGACTTGGTTAAGCATTACACCTGAATAAGTTTTTGAAACTTTTCATTCAGTTCGAATTGTGCATTTTTCTACGAAACTTTTCCCCATTCTATTTCTACTGTATTACATCCAGAAAAAGGATGTTAGAAATGTCAATTTGAATTTTGTTTAATCACACTCATGAATAATGATGCACTTTCCACCTTAATGGAATAAGGAAAGAAAATAGGGAAGAAGCATGGATTACGCTTTTAGATATAGCACTTTAGTGCGTATTATTTAAAATCTGAAAGTTCTTGAGATTTTCTGACTTTATTTTTTTTTTTCTTTCGTTTTTTGATATTCTGGAAAACGGCAAATATATTCAGAAGCTCTTCAGAATTAATGTACGACGAAAATAATTTGTACCTTTTTGTATGTTTTTATCATTAAACCATCTTATTTTTGTAACCAGTTTTTATCACTAAACTATCTTATTTTTTTTGTAATCAGGAGCGGCCCGACACGGTAAGCAAGGTAAGCATCGCATCGGGGCGTCGGCTTCGAAGGGGCGTCATGTCGAACTCAAAAACTAAGAGCATAAATGGGGGTGTCTTTTTTACGTTTGCAGGGGCGCCACTTGCCCTAAGGCCGCCCCTGTTTCTAACCATCTTAATTTTAAATTCCGTTCAGAATTTGAGATATTTCCGTCCCAAGGAAGCCGGTGAGAAACACAAGATTTATTAAGATGGCGAACCAACTGGTCGCCGGAGGCGGCAAGTAATTAATACTTTACGATGATTAAAAAAGACTAAATGAATAACAAGGCCGTACACTGAGAAATTTGATGTCTGAAGTATGTTGTGTAATGCGCTGAAGTTAACTTTTTACTTCTATGGAAAAATCACACTTCAAAAGGGATGGAACTGGATTCTTAGGATTCCTTTGACCCCCTTCGCGCTTAGGTACAGTTTTGACCTATAAGCAATGAAAACAAATATGTTACTTAAGTAATACTCAAAATAAATGATAAAAAAATACTGTAAAATGATCGCGAAATCGTGTTTCTTCATCTCGCTTGAAAGAATGATATTCCGAGAGATAAAACTTTTGAGCAATTTCACAATTATCTGATGCGAAAATTCAAATATTCTAAATAGAAAAATTAAGCAATCCCATCTTAACATCTCCTTCCTACATTTAATTAAGTTTCTAAGGCGGTTCTTTAAAGATGTAATACAAACTTTGATCAGATTTGAAAGCCAATAGTTATAAGGAATCAAGTTATGTCTGAACCTTAAAAAACATCTTTTTGCAAGCTTTTCTGTGCACTCTTACAAGCAATAAACCTTTAACATGTATTCCAAAGAAAAATCTAATGCATACACAATTCAGCAATATTTTTAATTAGTGTATTTCAGATAATTTTCAGTGCAATTTCTGTGATTAAGACTGATTTTTTTTAAAGGAAGACGTTTAAGTTTATTGTTAATAATATTGTATGAGAAGACAGGGAAATTCTGAAATTTTTCGAGTGTTAAATGCAGTTTTCTTACTTTTGTTCGATCTATGGGACGAGTTAAGTTTCATTTTTTTTATTAGGAAATGAGTATCAATCAATGAGAACTTATAAACAATTAAATCGATCAATCAATTGTGTTAAGGGGACGGTGGACGTTTTCAAAGTTTTTTTTTAATTTTTGACCAAAAATTATGAATTTTTGTATAGATATGCTTTGAAGTATGACAAAATTAAATACTTAAAAAACTTTTAAAAAAATTACTTTTTTTTAATTTAAATTAAAAAAATTTTGAATTTCGCGAAATGTCTCTTGCCCGCCAATGTTTAATTTTTTCCTTCAATTTTCTCTTGTTATTATTCAAAAATGTATTCCAAACATATTGTCTTATTAATTTAGAGATTCGTTAAAGAGTAAAATTTTAGGAATTATTTTTATACGTTAACACTGAATTTTCATAAAATTTTCATGTTTTTATAAACCTATAGTGAATTTATATAATCTTACTGATCACCAAAATTAAAACGGATAAAAAAATTTATTCTTATATGTATCTTGAGTCTCTGTTATGAATTTTATAAGACTTCTTCAAAAATTGTGTCTCAAGGGACATTTTAAAGACACAGATCAGCGAAAAATATTCATTTTGCACAAAAGGCATTTTTTCGGACATTTAAAGGACCATTTATGAGATACTTACATTTTTTAAACGCTTATAACTTTTTTACTAATTAAGTTAGAGACATGCAGTTTTTTGTTTCAGTTACAGTAAAAATCATAGAATATGAATACTTTTAAAAAACATTTTCGAATGTTTGGCAAATTTTTTGTAATGTCATAGCCCACCATCCCCTTACGGCAAACCTACACAAGCGGTATCTGCCTAGGAAGGGGTGCCTAGAGTGAAACCAGCTGTAAGTACATTCGATAGCTGTGATTGTTTGTGTAAGAATCGATTGGAGGCAGACTTTGCTGTAAAAGTTTCGCAATTACCGCCTGGTGGTGCAATTTGTTAGTGC
Organism: Cheiracanthium punctorium; assembly: GCA_038373885.1. Classification (NCBI taxonomy): domain Eukaryota; kingdom Metazoa; phylum Arthropoda; class Arachnida; order Araneae; family Cheiracanthiidae; genus Cheiracanthium; species Cheiracanthium punctorium. Next base: position 127,426 of record JAWZYV010014761.1, read on the forward strand.
AAGTCAGTAACCTGCAGCCGTTCATAAGACGCATTGCTTTTCAACCAGCGATAGTAATATCTGAATGCAAGCATGAGTAAGAACAAAATATTTTTGCAAAAGATCAAAGCTCTCATCTATTTGACAAATTGTGAGGATTTCCTAACTGAAAAAATTATAGATGCAGCATTGCAGTCCCTGGTAGTATATAACCTAATAGAGATGGGATGTTGTCGATATCATACAGTGCTTTTGGAGTTGATCCACGTGTTACGTTACGAGGATAATACAGCTCGAACCCCTTAACCTTTGCGTGGTAAAGAAGCGGTATCAGGAGATCGATGTCTTCCCCTATCACAGTGGCATGAGCACGTTCTGAAGATACGACTGTAGCACGAGTGATGTCCACATCAGCATCATGCACAGTGCATCCTTGTTTCTTCAGAGACCAAGGACGAAAATTGTGGCTTTTTTGGTCTTTAAGAAGAATGGGGTAGAGATGGGTCTTTAGAAGAATGGGGTTCTTATTTGAAAAATAACTGTGCTACGCAATATCCGGCAACTTACCAGAAAATCCATCGTATTTACTCAATAAAATAGGATGTTTTTGCACAAAACAAAAGTGCTGCATTGAGATGTGGATGCAAGCGCAATGGCCTAACGTATACAATAGCTAGTGGAACGTACTAAAATAATTAGCTACATCAACAGCTATACAATGAACGGCACGTCATCAACAGCTGTATCATGAACATGATAAAAACAATTAAGGTTTTCTTTTCTGAAATATTCTAAAATAAAACGAACTTTAAATGACAATTGAGGATATGTACTGTTTAAAATTTGGTTGGTTTATTTTCGGTTTTACAGAAAGCTCATGAGGCCTATCTACCTAAGGGAGGGGAACCTTGGGTGGAGGACTTATTTTTTAGAAGTTCTAACAAGTATTTACATTACATCTGAAGAAAACTGCCCAAACTCCAGACCGTTTGATAGACAGCCGCACACAGGACAGAACTCTGGACCTGCACACTTCGTAAATCTATCAATGTTCAGTGTCTTGCCCACTCGGCCAATGTCGATCGTAGTAGACTCAAAGAGACTCACGTACTCACGTAGACTTACGTACTCACGTAGACTCACGTACTAACATCCTTTTTCTTGATGTAATACATCTAAAAACGATGGAGGAGAAGACGCACAGAAAAAAAGCATAATTCGAACTGAATGAAAGTTTCAAAAACTTATTTCTTTGTTTGTTTGTGTAACATGTATTTCGGATTTGTGTGCTTGGCCCATAATCCTCTTATAAATCCACGTCCAGAAGGAAAAACTTATTCAGGTGATTTTATTTATTAAAAACTGCGTATTCTATAAGTTTGCGCCATCTGTCGACGGCTTTGTTAAAGTCAAAGCTCAATTGTTTAATTGTTTTTTTTTTTTTTTTTTTGTTTTTTTTTATAAAAGATAGGTTTTTTTGTATATTACAGCACAGTGTTTTTTTCGCGAGATAAAAAGTAGCCTGTTTATTAATCCAGGACTTTAACTGTCTTTATTCCAAATTTCATCCAAATCCGTCGAACCGTTTCAGCGTGAAAGAGTAACAAACATGCATACAAACATTGACATTGATAATATTGGTAGGATTTATTTATATTTCAGAACGAAGAAAAGGCAATAATATATTTGTGTGCATTCGTTTATTCCTAGATATTTTTGGCCAAACATGAAAGTTTATAAAATAAAACACTCAAAAAAAAAAAAAGTCCTTAAGAGAAATAAATGTGAAATTTGGAAGCAATCGTAGATCTTCGTGTCGGTCGACAAATATCTATAGCTGATGGACCATAGATATTTTTCGTGCCATTTGAAACGTACATACATCAGAATAAATATCTTAAAAGTGAATACTGGAAGTATCTTTTGTACTGTATGTTAATTGGTATATTTGGAGAAAAAATCGATCTAAATCTCCCTAGTTTAAGCTTCGATACATCTTGGACATTTTGCCTACATAATGGTCGAAAATTATCTGCAATCTTATTGTTAATTGACACTAGTACGGCAATCGTGTTTTCAGCATCACAAGAAGTGCACTTTATCTTCACTGAGCTTTTGAAAATGCTGCGAGAGCAAAAAACAGAGAATATGCATAATGGAGCGATCTCTCCAAGACGTATGATCAGCGTCTCAATTTATTTTGTTGCACAATGGATTGAGATGAAGGAGTTTCAACTGACATGTTAGATTTTTTATTATGTATATATACTTATATTTATGTTTCACGTCGAGAGCTGATCAGTGTTAATAGCCTTTTGGTTTAAGAAAGGTTTCCTTAATGCACATTATGCATATGTTAATCTTTTAATATGTTTGCAAAAAATTAATCAAAAATTAGAATTATTATAAACAGTAGAGAAACATTGTATATTGCTTTACTACTACAAGAAATTATAAATGAATAAGAAAAAGAATTTAGCGTGTAAATTATAGTTTTCATTTTCTTAAATGTGCACAGAGTTTCAGAAATGCCCCACCATGTTCTTTTTTCCTCGAAATTCTCATAAATGTATATTATTGCAGTGCTGTTACAATTTACCTCATATGTTTTTCTCCCAAGATATTCTTTTATATTTTTTTTTGTATATCTCTTTCGCTACTACCTATAAAATATTAAAATTTTTAGTAAAAAGCTATTTGTCGGCCAAAAATTCATGATTTGAGTGTTTTAACTATTTGTAAAATTAGCATTTGGATAGAGACATGAGCTAAGCACTGTATATTATGGAAGTTTTAAAATACATTTTACTGACAAAATGGTTTTAATTTGGTAATGGTGATAAAAAAAATCTAGCTATTAAAATTATTATTGGATGAATTTACTTTAAAAAAGAAAAATTCTCTGATTAGGTTTGCTATATTTGCTAATAGCACTCGGTCGTTTAGTTTGTACACTAGTGCAATTAGTTACATTGATTACACTATGTTACAATTGCAGAATGTGTAAATTGTCAGTTTAATTTGCAAAAAGTTAGTTGAGTAGTAGTGACTGAGTACACATAATTTGAAACTAAAAGCAGTGCCTTGAAAACTCACTTCATGTAATTCAATTACGGACAGTTTAGTTAGACGTAAGTTGTGTAAACAAACGGTATTTAATTAAAAAATAAATAAAACAACTCTACTGTTTTAGTGAAAGCAGGGCTTTCTCAATGCAATTTTCTAGCAACTCGAATTTTTCAAGAGTACTTCAGGAAAAATCATTATCATAGCAAAAATTTTGTTTGCAGAGTAGTGCGAAAATATAGAAATACACTGATTTTGTAGAGCTTTTAGAGAATAAATGGCCCTTAGCCTAACTTTTGTTTCATCAAGTCAGCGATTAATAAATTGGCTCAGAGTATACTTCTTTGTTAAAAGTCCATTCACGGCTAGAAAATGCATCGAAATCAGATTTCTGTAAATTAGCATTGCTCTTTGACGAAAAATTTAGGGAGCGGCTATAATTTCTCCTCCGGCAATCTAAAAAAATGTTGTGTTTCTCGGTGGGTTGACTCGAACAAATCCCTAAGAGAAGTTGATAAACTTTCATTTAAAAGACTTGCCAATTTTTTGTTGATATTATACAGCTTTAAATAATCAAACATATGATAAAAATGATGAAAAACTTAACTTTAGTTTCGGAAGAATATGACAACGTGGTTTGTGATTCCTGATTAGTAAAACTGCTGTGTGTGTATCTTGCTTTAATTAAAAATTCTCTTGGATCCACCTGCAACTTAAAAAAAGGCCTAGCTCAGTATGTGAGCTATAACTTCGATAACCATGACTCTTGCTCCATTTACAGTTAAACAGCCGGACAATACGACCTTGGCCATACGTTTTATAGGTCTGAGACGCTCTAACACAAATAGCTATATCTTTCGGCCCCAGCTAATTGTTCGACGACTGAATTTGGAACGCAACAGTGTCTGCGCTAACATCACCAAAACATGGTTTGCTATTTGGAGCAAAGCACTCCGTTGAATTTTTTTAAAGAAATCTTTCGAAGTGATTTCGTTATCTAATGCTTAATCTTTTCTTTAATTTTTATTTTCCAAAGGATACATCATGCCTCTCTCCTTGCCCGTGCATCTATCAAGCCAGCTAAGCGATAAGTGAGGCTGCCCAGATTCCATTATTCGAAAAAATGGAGAGGATGGAACGTTCGGAAACCGATAACAGAGTTCTCTCGATGACAGATTCATCAGCGCTAAGGTGCATTACGTGAACAAGGCAAGAAACTGTGCGAAAAGAGAAAAGAAAAATGAACGCATTACCATGTGACCAAAATGGTGGCTGAATAATGATGGTTTATTTTGGGAAATAAAGACTGAGCAAAGTGTTCTGACCTTCTGTTTTCTTTGGTAGCGTTGTGTCTGGATAGAAATCTCTTAACATAAATGTGTGTGTGCGTGTGCTTTGAATACATTAACATAATTTCATTCAGATTTCGCTGTCGGTCCACACGTGTATTTATATTAAGTTAAATCATCACATCTGTATCATGTTGTTTTGTTATGCTTGCGGCATAGAAAGAAAGTCAGTTTCAAATAACATCTTTTGTAAATTTTTCTCTGACAATATTATTATTATTACTATAAACATAAGACTTAAACCTAAAGCTCAAATTACGTGCGATATTTAAATTGATATTCCAGCCTAATAGATATAAATTAAGATATCCTCTAAACCAGCGTTTCCAACAAGGGGGCTCGAGGAAAAAAGCAAAGATTATAGCGATGATGCATGCTTTAAAAAATCATCTTATTTATTTTTATTTTTAATTAAAAACATATCTACTTCCGCTTAAAGTATTTATTCAAACTTTATAAATAACATTATTTTGTAGAAAAGGCGATTAAATGTTGATTGCTGAAGAATAAAAAACTGTATGTATGCAAAGGAATGTGAGGGGGAGGGGTACCATCTTAAGTTGTACTTTGTCGAGAGCACATTATTAGAAAGCTTTCAACCGCTGCTCTAAACAAGTGTTGTAAAAGTAGTTCGTTTTCCTGGTCATCAAAATAAATGCTAATGTTAAAATAAATGTATTTTGAATGAGCTAAAAGTGTAAAAATATTTCGACACATAAATAATTACGCTGAGATTTAAACTAAACTATTTTTTTAGTAGGACAGTGATTTTTTTATAACTTCTGTTCTAAAACTATTCTAATTTAAAAAAATTTTGTACTAAATCTATTTTAAATTTAGTAAATGTGTAAACTGTTAATAGAAACAGTTCAACATTTAACCAAAATGTGATGCAAAATTAGCTGCAAATTTTCCCCATGAGCTTGGTTCAATTAATCACTTTAAGTACCAAACAACGGTACAACGTTTCTACATAGAAAGATTGCAGACACTTAAGTACCATATTATGGTGAAATGTTGTACATCTTTCGTTACCAAATTATTCTCAAAGCTCCATTCAATACGAACATATATTCTGAGCTTTCATAATAAAGCTTAAAGTGTTATTAGAATTAAGTTCGGGCTTTTCATAATAAGCCATATAGAAAAAGTTTACATACTAAATTGAAACAACAGTTCGTAAGTAACCGCTTAAGTTAAAAAGTTTGAGAGAAATTGATGAGCAAAGAGTGTCACAGTCTTTTATTCAAAGTAGAATCAATGATATCGAAAGGTACCCAAAGTTTTTGAAATAGTCGGTGTTGTTTCCAACCACACACTAATATAAAGTATATACGAGGGTCGTCCGGAAAGTAAGTTTTCCACGTCTAGTAAAAAGGAACGAAGCATTATTAACAGGAAAAATTTGCTGCAAAATATACATCAATATTTCAGCTACTTCTCAACGCAAGGATAACCTGAACTGTAAAATTTGTCATACCATGGGATAAATTTTTGTAGTTCAGTGCCACAGAAGTTTGTCGCCTGAGAAAAGAGCCTGAGTGTCACAGTCGTTTGCAGCCTCCGTTTGTGGAAAACTGATGTCCGACAGGAATTTCTTCAGGCTCCACTGTAGTATCAGTCCTGCTTCCAATGACTTTCACCTGAAGAAATTCGTGTCCGGGTATCACTTTTCCATTGACGAAGACTGCAAGCAACTGTGACACTCTTTTTCCTTTTTCAGGCGGCAGATTTCTGTGACACTTGAAAACAAAATCTTATCCCACGGTATGACAAATGTTAAAATTCAGGTAATTCTTACCTTGAGAAGTAGCTGAAATATTGCTGTATCTTTTGCAATTGTGTTGTGTATTATGGCAAAGCTACTCGAGAGCTATCTGGCTAGGGATAGGTGCCTCGGGCGGAGGACTTCTGTAACTTTTGCAATAAGATTTTCCACGTGATAATGTTTTGTTCCTTTTCATAGGCTGCGCGAAATTTACTTTCCGAACGACCCTCGTATAATTGTAGATTATAGAGGAGCCTTAAGTCTCATGTATCCATATAACTAAGCACCTATAAAAATGTCAAGACAGTTTTTCGCTAAACCTAAGTGTTCATTGAATAAAGGTTTGTTGAAGAAATAAGCCTACACCCTATGAAATTCTTCCTCTTAGGTATGTCCTATCAATTACACACAATAACAAGCTATAGATATCTGGCATGATGCTTATTTTTCTAATGCAGTTTTTCATGCTGATTACAAATCTGAAAACCGTTTTGCTCTATCACGTCAGGTTTTCAAGATATCAACAAAAACATATATTTTTAATCCCCTTTTGTTGGGTTTTTTTTTTTTTTTTTTTTTTTTAATGGAGCGTCGAATTTTCCCATTCAATGTGACTACAATTCAGATCCCCCAGAATTTTAATATCCCAATGAAAATATATGAGCTACAATCTAAAAAACACTCTATTCAGATAGTCCCTCAGTTCCAAAGCCAATTCCACATGATCCCGTCACTTATCTAATACCAACACCACCTACAGAATTCAGAGTCAAAGAAGGAAAACAAGAAGAAATAAGTTCTCCATCTTCTAGCAACAACTCTGGCTATCATCCTGAGGAAGATACTCATTTGATTAATAATGATGATCTTTGCGACATCGTACGGGACCTGGCACTAACAAAAGGCCAAGCTTAACTGCTAGGTTCACGTCTGAAAGAATTTAATTTGCTATCACCAGGTACAAGAACTTCACAATTTTGACAGACACAAAGAACTCATGCAGTTTTTTGCAATGAGTGACAATATGTGCTACTGCACGGGCATCCAAGCCTCGGGGTAGAACATAGCACTGAAGCATGGCGACTGTTTATTGATTCCTCCAAGGCAAGTTTAAAGGCTGTATTATTACACAATGGGGACATGTATGCATCAGTACGGGTTGGATATTCTACCCATCTAAAAGAGACGTACAAAACCATGTCGCTGCTTCTTGAAAAAATTCGCTATTGCGATTGCAATTGGAATATCTGGAATAATCACTATTCTCATGGGAATGCATACACAGGGTACACCAAGTACTGCTGGTTTATCTGTGAGTGGGACAGCAGAGATAGGAAGCACCATTATATAAAGAAGAATTGGCCCATCAGAGATAAAATGCAGACAAGTAGTAAAAAACGTCCTTCGTGTCCGTTCGTTGAGCGTGAAAAAGTTATTATGCCTCCACTTCATATAAAGCTGGGGCTCATGAAGAACTTCGTGAAGGCACTAGACAACAGCTCAGATGCTTTTCGGCACCTATCCAACAAATTTCCAAAGTTATGCGAAAGTGAAAGAAGGTGTGTTCATAGGTCCACAAATAAGGAAGATCATTGCAGACAGTCACTTCGAAGACTTACTCAGAAGTACTGAAAACGATGCATGGTTGGCATTCAAGTCTGCTGTAGCCAATTTCCTTGGAAATAATAAATCTCCTGACTATGTAAATAGTGTGCAGAAGTGCATTAGAGCGTACAGCTTGATGGGTTGCAACATGTCCCTCAAGATTCATCTCCTCGACTCACATCTTGACTTCTTTCCCGAGAACTTAGGTTCTGTCAGTGATGAACATGGCGAATGTTTTCATCAGGACATCTCGGTGATGGAGTCAGGGTATCAGGGTCGATGGAGTGCAGCAATGTTAGCTGACTACTGCTGGATGCTTCAGCGCAACATGCCAAATGCTCAGCAGAAACGCAAGTCTACAGCCAAGAAATTCAAACCGAACTAACTTTAAATTAAGGAACTTTATGTTATACCTATGTATTTTATATGTGTATTATACCTTAAACTAGATGATGCTATATAGCTTATGTTAATTAGTACTCTATTCAGCAATATGTGCTCTACGGTTACTTGTCTGCGAGTTGTTTGCCTTGATACAATGTTAAACATATATGGTTAATGTCAGATATCTCAAAAACGGTGGGTGATAGAGACAAACGGTTTGCATATTTTTAATTAGCATGTCTCAATTGTCTTAAAATAAGTGTTGGATACCAAGATATCCGCCGAAACTTTTTTTTTTGTTTATGAGTGTTATTATAATAAAACAAAATGCGTTACCGCACTTATTGGTTAATTCACTCCAAAATTGACAAGAAGTAAATTCATCTATATTTAACAGAACAGGGATCATCTTATTGTCCAGCTATCAACTTTACTCAATCTGTTCTCTAAATTCACTAGACCATTTCCATATTTTCATCTTAATTTTTTTCAGTACCAAACCATATTGCGCAACATTACGTCATTACTGCTTATCGTTTTCGCTAAGAGGACAGAATGTTTTTAAAAAAATCTGTTTAAGAAATCTTGTTATGAACGCTTTTCCTTCTTTTTAAAGGATACAATTTTATTTATTTGATCCTTGAAATTCTGCTTCAAAAATGTCCCTTCAATAAACTCCACATTCCCATTATTTCCTACATTGGGTGACAGTGAATTTAAACCCTAATTTGAATTGATATTTTGTAAATAATAGTAACAGTTAAACAGTCAACAGCATGCACAATCAGCCTTCCCTGCACCGATCTCACAAAAGTTAGTCATTTCACCAATTAACTGCAGAGAAATAATTCGGCTATCAGCTTTTTCATTTTAAGAGGAATTCAGGTCGATTGAGCTGTACGTGTACGTGCTTGTAACTGATTCCCTCTCAAGATTCTTGAGATATGTCGACCAAAGTCCGATTTGGTAGATTTAGCCATTAATAAAACGATCGTAAAGAATGAAAATCCATTGATGAAACCATTTTGCATGGATAAGAAGGAAAAAAATTAGCGAAAAATATTATTATTATGATGTTTGGCTCAAAATGCAAATAAAAACAGCATGGATAGTGCTTTGGTGTGGGAGTATTTCTAAGGTTAATTTTGAGGTCGTGAATTTTAAAAATTGGATTATTATATTGAAGAATACATGTCGTGAATTAAAACGGCTATTTATTATATGGTAATTTTCTTCATCCTGCAAAAATTTTTGTTGCTCAATAGCTGCTGTTTTGTAAAATTAGTCATTACAGTGTTCCAATAAATTTTAAAATTTTAAAATCGACCACTTTGAAAAAAAAGATTCTGATGTAGATTTTCAAAAAGAGGTAAACGGCGAGAAACATAGTTTCTTTGTTTTTTCCTATGAATACATTTTAAAACAATATGAATTGATCTAAATTAATCAAAGTGTGGTTTAACTATCTTGTTTGTGAGTCAGTCAGCCAGCGATATTGTTAACATGCACACCTTGGAAAGATATAGTACTGAAGGTTTTAAACTTATCTATACACATATGCACAGAGAGAGAGAGATAAGAGTGAGACTAAGCCCTAAAATCAATACGCTCTAGAAATAACAGCAAAATTACAACACTGGAAAAAATGCTTTGTAGAATCAACAAAAATTTTGTTAAATCAACAAAATCATCCGGTTGAAGTAGCGCCAACGAAATTTTGTTGAATTAAAAAAATAATTTTGTTAAAATTACTTGGTTATTCCAACAAAACATTTTGTCAGTTTAACCAAACTATTTGTTTAAATTGTTTATTTGGTTAAAATCAACCAAATTATTTGTTTGAATTAACAAAATGTCTTTATTAACTGATGTTGTCCTGGCTCATTTAACAAAATGATTTTGTTGATTTCACTGCTATGTTTTTCAACCCACAAACACTTGGTTGAAAGTTTCAGAGGTAGGACTAAATAATTTATTCATTCATCAAAATTAGCGTTTTCATTTTAGTGTTTTTATAAATCTTGAAAGTGAATTTTTATTTATTTTTTTTTTCCTACAAAAAACTTGGTAAGGAAATCAAAAATCGCATTTGCGTTCGTAATAAAATAAGTTTGTTTACTATTTCCTCAAATTTTTCATTATAACGAGATCTAGTTTATTTCACTTAGTAATAATAATCCAAATTGCAGAAGATGTAAAAAGAAAAATATGCGTGAGCTATTTTGAAGTGTCTGGTAGCTCTCTCTCTCTCTGTTCTTTCTTTCTTTCTTCCTTTCTGGAAAGACCAAAAAAACACCGGCTGTCTAAATGAGAATTTATGCAATCGCTTAACTAGCAGAACTTAAGCGCTTTCATAAATGTTATGCAAAGCTAATAAACATTTTTATCGCCAAAATGTTTCATTTGGAAAAAGAATGTATTTTCATTTAGAAAGAATATATTTAAAAAAATCAAAGTGCTAACCATAAATGATTTTTTTTCCGGGGTGGTATATGAATTTCAACTGTTTGCTACATAAAACCGATAAGGATTTTAAAAATGTGTATTCTGCTTTAAAACTTAAACTACAAAAACATTTTCGAAATACATATGTGTATATAAATACATAACACCGGTGTTGTCCAGCTTAATCTATATTTAAGATTTTGTTGTCTCAAAATATCTTCATCGAGCCTATACATATATTAACATTTTTACGAACCAAGATTATTTACGTCTTTAGATATTTTGCTGCCCGTTACTTTGTTGAAAAATGATTCTGATTGTTTTAACTTAGTCTAACGGACAATGAGTGGCTTTCATCTGTAGAAACTTCTGTGATATCTGTCTGAAAAAAAATCTGTGATATCTGTAAAATCTGTAACTTATAAAATCTGTAGAAACTTATAAAATACTAAAATAAAAATCTGAATTTTATAAATAGATAAACTAATTATGCTTTCCTCGGAATTTTCAATAAACTGAGGAAAAACCCAATTTGTTTTCGTATTTAGTATTATCTATTTTTAAACATATTGGCAGACATAATTCCTTGATTTATCCATAAAATAAGAATTCTCCTCCGGGCGGGTCTGGCTCAGTCTTTCACTGTCCTGCGCATGCCCTTGACGCATGTGTAAACTGACTGTCAAGCTATTTCAAATTTCATTCGTTCTGAGTTTTTTTTTAAAGTTTTGTTAAATTAGAAGGGATTTTGTTAAATCAATTTCGTTGAATCAAACTTTTGTTAAGTCAACAAAACAAAGCTACCAAACTACTTAACCAAACAAGTTTTGTTAAAGTCAACAAACACTTTTCAGCGTGCAATAAGAATAGTAAAAAACAGGAATATGTACATATTTGTCAATAACAGACCAATACTTTTACCGCAAAAATAATTGTATAGTTGTAAGGGGAAAAAATATTTACAGAGCTGCATGGAAAAAATGTTTTATTATATGCACTAAAAATTTTATTTATTCAACAAAAATTTGGTTGGCGCTATTTGAACTAAAAAATTAAAATTTCTCCAACAGAATATTTTTCTGAATTTATTTTGTAGTATTAATGATCAACTTGTTGAATCAACGAAAATGTCGTAGATTCAACAAAACTATCAGGTTAAAATAAGGCCCTTTTTTGTTGCTGTAGTTGTTGTTCAAATTACAAAACTTTTTACCGTGCACAGGAAATATCCGCTTTAACTATGGTGTCCTCTCTACAATAGTTAGCAGTTATTCAGAGATCCAAATTTTTAAAAGTTCATTTTCTTGCTGATGGAGATCTAAATTATGGAAATATTTCTATAGGAGCTTGTAAACAGATTCTCTGGAAAAGTACACAATCCTGATCGATCATTTATGAAAGCAATAAACAAAGATGGTTACGAAATTGTTGCAACGAACAACAATATGCCTCATGAAGATCTAAGTATTGGAAGGATGTCTACAGAGTCTTAAAATCTATTATTTTGGGTGCCAAGTATGTCTTAAACACCAAAAAGTGCAATTGCAATGATGATTTCAATAAATATACACCAAGTACTTCAATGGTTAAAGCGTGATTACAAATAACGAGCAATATTAATTGAAATAAGCATTAAAATGTTGTAAATGATGATATAGTATGAATACAGTGCAAAAAAAAAAATTCAAACCGCATTTAGCAACAGTAAAATATCTATTAAAATGTCAATTAAAAACGCAAAAGGCTCTGCATATTTTTTTTTTTTTAAGGTAGCTTTTTGTGTAGTTCTTATTTGCACGTGCCTCATATTCAGTTTTAAGCTATTTTCAAGAGTAAAAGGCATAAAATATTTCATAGGTTAAAAAATAAAATCTTCAGCTACTTAGGGGGTTGTTACAATTAGGTTCAAAAAAGGTAATTGAGTAATTAAACTTTTTTCCCCCTGCATTCTCTCTCTCTCTCTCTCTCTCTCTCTCTCTCTCTCTCTCTCAATTTTTCATACCTTTTCCAAATTTTATTACAGTCGGCCCTTTCCAGGGCCGGACTGGGCCATCGGGCGGTCGGGCGATCGCCCGAGGGGCTGGTTGCCATGTGGGCCGCATGGGCGGTGGTCTAGAAGGCCTAAACACGACAGCGACCCGCAAGGTTGAGACACTACATGTGCAAGGGAAGGAGGGGGGGGGCTATTTTGTATGCTGAATAATGCTTCCCATATCTAAACTATCTTTATAATGATTAAAATTGCAATGAGCTTTATAGAACTTTTTAAAAATACGCATTGAGACTAGAGACCTGCACGGGCCTGAAAATTGAGTGCTGCCCGGCCCGAGCCCATAACATATTTGAAACAAACATCAAGCTCCGGCCCGAGCCGTATTGACCCATAATTTCGAAAAAAAAAAACCCTCTAAAATCCCAGAAATTTTTAAAAATGTAAACAGTACGCAATATATCAATCAATAAATATTTTTCAGGCATTTTATATTAAGCAAAGTTGTTAATATTAACTGCTGCATTAAAATAATAAAGATATCCAAATTAATGATAGTGTAAAATAGTAAAATAATCATGTAGTACAAATACAAATTGAAATTTAAAATTCTACATTTGTGGTTGGGTTTATTATTTGGGCGCTTTGTCGGTGAAGGTGGCCCACTCGTCAGGCAAAGTCCGCCACCACTAGTAATTTGTAATGCAAAACAAAAACGGACGGTTATAACATCGTTTTCTAAGAGCAACAAAACTTAAAGACTTTCCCACAATAAAGTTTTTGAAGGTAAACAGAGTAATAGCCCCATGATTCCAAAATTTATTACCTTCAGAAGCCAATTTCTAAAAACTTTTTTTTTTCGGGTTGCAAGAAGACGAAAAAAAAAAAATCACGTTACACAACAAGTCTATTGACAACAGATTTATTGTGCTCAAGTTTCACACTCGAACTACATATAACTGCATATATTAGGACAAATTATAGGAGGGGCCCGAGCAGCATCTATGGGTCCCTATAACTCAACCCGTATGGTTTGATCATGTAAGCAGCCTTTATTTAGTGAGTGCATGCGAGGACTAACTGGGCAATTTTCTTTGTGCTAGAAATAAAGGGGCTCAAAAGTTTTGTTGCTCATAGTTTGCCAATGAAGATTAAATGTTGAAGAATTAATTGACATGCACTGAAGAGCCAAAGCATAATGATCACCTACTCAATAACGCGTTGCGCCTCCTTTGGCCTTCAAAACAGCTGCAAATCGTCTTGGGCATGGATGCCATGAGTTCTCGGGTAGATAACTAGACACAGGTTGTAGCAAATATTCAAGGGGCGGTCACGCAAAGTCGATATATTGGAGCATGGAGGGGTTTGAGCTCTGAGCTACCGGGGAGAGGGGAGCAGCTGTTCTCCTGAAATCGACGAATCCTGACCATCGACGTGATGAAGGAGAAACGGGGATTCATCCTACCACACAACTCTCTTCCACATATCCATAATCCAGTCTCGATGTTCCCGTGCCCACTGTAGGCGTAGTTGACAATGACGCTTGGTAAAGGCACACGAGTAGGACGTCATCTCCGCAGTCCCATAACCAACAGTGTCCACTAAACTGTGCGTTCCGAAACACTTGTCCTCGGACCTGCATTGTATTGGGCTGTCAGCTGAGACACTGTCTGCCGCCGATTTGCTGTACTAGGCAGGACAGTCTCCAACGTCCTCTTTCTTGGATGATGCGTGGACGCCCAACATCTTGGCGCCTACTGCTCTGCTTCTCATCGTCCACTTTTTATAAATACCAACAACGGCAGATCGTGAATAAATAACAAGCCGTGCAGTTTCGGAGATACTCGCTCGGAGTTTTCGGGCCATTAGAAACTGCCCTCTATGAAATTAGCATAGATCAACCGCCTTTCCAATCACTTACAAACGTAAGAGCAAGAATGATGCCTCACCTTCTCCAGCAACAGTTAAATACCATTCCCATTTAATTATGTACTCTCCATGCCATCCAGACGAGTTCATTGAAGATGGTCATAATGTTTTAGCTTGTCAGTATATATGTTTCATTATTCTATTGCCGTATTGGCCCGAATATAACGCGACCGCGAAATATTTCATCAAGATACTTAGAAAAATCCTATATTTAGACATCGAATTTAGCGCAAGTCAGGTTTTTATAAGTTGTCTTCAAATTATTTCTTTAAAATACTCAACAAAAAAAAATTGTGTTAAATAAATCTTCTAAGCTAATGCTGCATACAGTTGAACTCGATTTTAACGTCTTTGAAGGGAACAGACCATTTAAGATTCTGACGTTGTAAATGAGCTTCTGCACTTTAGGCGAGTTATTAAACGTACGGAATGTCTTAACGCTATAAGAGCGTTATCATTAGCATAACAGAGTTCATCTTTATTTGTGCACCCCCTCCTCCCGGTAAACTAATAGCCTAGATGCGTCACTAATGTTGGGGGCCGGTCTGGTCGAATCGCCCGGCCGTTTCATCGGTCCAGTCCGGCCCTGGCCCTTTCTTTCTTGCCTTTTTAAATTGTTATTTTATTTTATTTTTGTCTTGTGGAACTTTAAACCATTGCTTGTATGACAGATTGTAAAAGAAAATTAAAATCTTGAAATCGCATGATCGAACGCCTTCAAAAGTATTAATCTTACCACTTAGAAGAATCTTCACGGCTTACTGATTTTCTGTTACGGTATAGTTTTAAAAATAAAAATAAAGAAATAAAGAAAAAATATCTGAACATTACCGAATGCTGTGTAAATAATTTTGCATACGACTTTTCAGAAATAACAAAAATATTAAGTTTTTATGCTTTAACTATTTATTTCTAAAGCGGTATGAGAAACGTCTCAACGTGCTTGGTAATAATGTGGGAATAATAATGTGGGAAAATAAAATAACATCTTATTTTTAATGTCTTGTTATATTTTTTGGCTATCATACACACCTCTGTCAACAGTTGCCAAGGGACTCAACCTCGGATATACTATGTTCGGACTCACCCTTGTATTTTCTTCACATGTGTGGCAGCAGATCTTCAAAATTACTCGTGCTTGTACAAGCGTACTACGCATTTGCCCCCTAGCAGATGATAGGTAGAAGGAATTGTGGAACAAATCCTTTGTGAATTTTAGCCTCGTAAATGTTTAATGACCAACAGTATCATTTTGTGACTCTTATTCAATATAGTTGAAATTTTGCAAATTTTCATTTCCTGTTTGTATATGAGATTAATGGTAAATAAATTTGCGTGAAAGAGATATTCAAAGAGCAATTATTTGATAATCTCATCATACGAGAGGAATCATTTTAATGTCTTACTGATTTTTATACGATAAAAAAGCAAACATATATCTGTAAAAGAATGATCCGATTAAGGCTACATTAAGGGTCATCAAGCAAAAATAAAAATGTAGTATGTGTGTTTTTTGCCGAAAAAATACACAACTATCTATTGAATAAGTAGAATCGCATGTCACTTTTCAGCCTAGAATTTATCGTGATGCTCCGAATTTGTTTTATTTTATTGCCGAAGACTGACATAGCTATATTGGATTGCTTCAAAGCTATGAACATCAGACGGGGGGGTCATTCAGAGCGTGTATATTTGCTATTCCTCACAATTTACAGCAGCGCAGTAAAAGGGGTCATTCCTGAATACTCGACGTCTCACCATGGCCGAGTGGATAAGACAATGAACATGGTGGATGGCTGAATTGTGAAGGTCCATGGTCCTAACGGGCGATCTTTAGTCTTGGACTATTTTTTCTAAATGTAACGTGAATGTGAGCTAGAACTCCTTAAAAAGCCCTCCCTCCTTATGCAGATAGCCCTCGTGTAGCAGACTTAGCTACAAACCAATCAACCAACCTGAATTCTCGACTGTCTCTCACTAGCAAATCCAGGGAATAACCTTATATATTTGATATGCACGTTTGCCGCGCGATGGTCTTTGATCATCGAAAAAGGAAAAAAGAAATGAAACATTTTTGCTGGGCTGTCATTAAAACTAAGTTTAGATAGCAAAGTCTTTTTTTTCTTTTTATTAAACAAAATGAAGACTGCGCCATGGAAAATTTAAAATTGATTTATCAAGGACCACCCTATAGGACCCCCATGCACTTTTTCAATTTTTAAATTCGTATAGTATTTACCTGCAGTTTCAAAGTTTATGGCTATCTAAAAAGTACGTATGTACAGAAGTATCTAAGACGTCTGGGTCATTCAATGTCAATTCAACACACTGATTCAGACTTGATGCCTCAGATTTTCACTCTTTATGGTATACAGCAATATATCATAGACATAAGAAAAAATACCAAATTTCAGCTGTGTAGCACAATTATTTCTGCAGTTATTAAATTTTAAAGATTTAAATTTTTATGAAAAAATTACATGTTTTGACCCCTTTAGTTGCCAGTAGGCTGGCCACCAGTGAACAACGTTCGAACGATCGAAACGTTCATCGCGTGCCACAGATCTAGAGACACTTAGAGATTAGAGACTTAACTACCAGCAAGATGGCGGACGATCGAAACGTCGGACGATCGAAGCTGGCTGTGCCGTACAGCCAGCCCTTTTTTGACGACAGCTGGCTGTACGGCACAGCCAGCTGTCGTCAAAAAAGGATCTCTAGATCTGTGGCACGCGATGAACGTTTCGATCGTCCGCCATCTTGCTGGAGTTAAGTCGAGCGATGGCAACGGCTGCCCTTTTTCCAGCATTGGGCAATCTATGCAGCTGTTCTCGCATTCTTCCATTTTTCAGCAGATGTCAGTGCTGTTAAAAATAATCGTGACGATTTTTTTACGGGAAATGACGTATTAAAAAGTAAAGGATTCCCGTGGAGCTATGTAACCCGCAACTATTTTTATGGAAATCAATTCTATTCTTCGTGACTGGCAACAGTCAAAACGTCAGAGTTCGGTGTTCCCAGAGGGGGAACACTGCGCGTTAAAGGGTTAATCAGTACCTAGACTGTATAAAAATTTTTGAATGGTGTGAAACAGAAAAGTATTGTGTCTTGTAAAAAATAAGACGAATTTAATATTGTTTTTGTATTCAACAATTTCACTTAAATTGCAAACTTTCAAAAAAAAAAAAAAAAAAAAAAAAAGAAAGCTATATAATTCTTTACGAAACCATTTTCGGTTTGTTTAAAGAAAAAAAAATAATGATAATAAACAAAACTAGAATTGAAACACTTGTAACTTGCACTTTTACTTGTAAGTTAAACAGCGTAGAGAATTGCTACTAGTTAAAAGAAAGGCAGACTTTTTAGATACTTAAGCATTTTAAAGATAACCATAAACTCCGAAACTGGTGCTAAATATTACACACAAGAAACGTGCAGACATAAAAGTGCATGTACTATAGACTTTAGGGTGGTTCTTGATAAAATCAAATTTATTTTATTTTATTTTTTTTATTTTTGCATGGAAGCAGTCTGTTTTGTTCAATTAAAGAAAAAAAAACCTTTCTCTCGAAACGATTTAATATTACTTTTAATAATAGTGTTTCATTTTTTTCAAACGAGTCTGTTTTGCAGAAGATTTTGCTTCTTTGTACAAAGCATTTTACATATGTTTAACATTTTAGTAGGCAACATTTTAAATAATTGAGAAAATGGAAAACAGAAAGTATTATTGATAATAATTATTATTTTTACAGTTTGAAATAAAAGATCATTGGGTCAAAAATCTTGCTTGTAAAGAATATGAATTTTCATATTTTTTCCCTTGGTAGTGACCCCTAAAACTCATTTTAAAAATTTGAAATTTCAATGGATTTCCTTTTTTTACGTCATAGAACGAAATGGGAGGGTACTCCATTTTAATTATAAAAATTTATTATTAATTTATTAAAATTTATGAACATTTAAAAGTGGATTTTTTTTTCCTTAAAGACTAACCTAATAGGAGCCTAATCTCAAAATTGAAGCATTATCCAAAAAATTATTAAAAAAAAAAAAAAAAAAACGATTTTTGAAAAGAGGTTTAGTTACTTCGGATGCTGTTGTTGTTTTCGTGTCCATAGATAGACGATTGCACCATCCTTGGAAATAGGCGCCATTGCCCCCGAGGGGGTCGGACTTCTGCTTGCTGGTCCCTAATTTTGAACCCATTCCAGGTGAGGGACCAACCACCACCTGAAATCGGCAGTCCCCAGAGGTATTGTCATGGAGGACACTGGAGCCACAGCCGATTTTACGTGTACCAGTTCCCATTAGCGTACACGGTCCCACAGCAATCCAGCCAAGAGAGGAGTTCACCCTCCCAAGCACTGGCCAAGCACTGGCTACTTCACTTTCAGTGTTCTTAAGGAAATGGAGTTTAGCGACTAGACCACTGCTAGACAAGTTACTCCGAATAATCGACGGAGGTTTTACCGTTGGCGGATCTGGGGGGGGGGGGGAAGCAAAAAGAGCTTAAACTCCCAGAAAAAAAAAAAAAAAATACTGTGATCTCATACCCCAACCCCACCCCCCTCTTCCCTTTCAAGAATATTTTTTTTTGGATACGCTGCTGGGTTTTACTTTCATGTTGCTATCAATCTCTCTTAAATCTTTAAATGTAGATTTTTTAAGTGTGTATATTTAAGGTTAATAAAACTAAAAGTTAAACAATAACGCAACAGTCCACTCTGGGGCCAAGGCCTGTGCTGTTCAACCACGCCTTCGCGGGCTCTGGCGTTCGGAATCATATGCCTCGGCTAGGTGGTCAGCCTGACACGAAGCCTCCAATTAACTCCCATGCAAGCTCGGTCCTTATTTTATTGGCACACTCAAGGCTGAGTCGACCTTGCCCAGCCCGGGATTTGAACCACGGACCTGTGGCATGGCAGCGCAATGCGTTAAACCGCTACGCCACTGGTCTTCATTTAAGGCTCATATCCGTAGTTTTTATTCATTTTAAAACGTGCATACACGTTCAAAAACCCTTAAAAAATTATCAGTTGCAAAAATTCTTCCTGTAAGTGGCGAAGCAAAAACCTCTTCGCTGAAACACCAAAACAATCTTCTCGACAACGAAACGTGCTGGCTACACGCGTGCGCGGCTCTAAAATAAGTCACTCGAAAACGCGGATATTTTTGGTTTTAAAACAAAGTTAGTGCGAATAATTGCTTCACAGGAATTCAACGGAAAGTGGTTGCTGGTTCGAGTTTTGCATCGCGGCCGTAGAATACGAAGAAGAAGAAGAACAAAACTAAAGGCGCCTTTCGAAATTTCTTGGAACTTGTGTGACGAACGTCTTCCTTGCGTCAGCAAAAATGGCGTGCAATAGAGATGGCCAATGATTCGATGAGTCGAATCAGTGATTCGAATCTTGGTACTGAGTGGCTCAGTCTTTACACTCACTCTCTACTGATTCGAATCTCAAGCCCTCAAGGGAAATACATTCCAAGTGCGAAGGGAAGAAAAACTTATTTTCCCTTTGCCGTTCCCAGGGATTTTCCCTTACTCTTTCAACTCTTTTCGACTCTTTACGACTCCTTTCGGCTCTTTTCGACTCTGAGTCGATAGATGATTTGAAACAGTAAATGAGTGGGTGTGGGTGAGTTGGTCACTGAGTTGGTGCAGCAACGAATCTTTACTGATTCAGTGTTTCGCTCTGTTTCGGTGATTGTATACTATCGTTGAGATTCGTTAGTTTTTCGAATCTTCAATCGACTCAGAGTCGAAAGGAGCCGAAAAGAGTTGAAAGGATGTTTCATTTAATTGGAGGGGTTTTTTCGAATCTTCTATCGACTCAGAGTCGAAAGGAGTCGAAAAGAGTTGAAAGGATGTTTCATTTAATTGAAGTTTTTTTTTCGAATCTTTGGTGTTTCATTTCTTGGTTGGTGGTCAGATTTTAAAGTTTTATCTGTCTGTGGGTGTGGAGTGGGTCGAACATCGTTTGCTTTTGGCGGGGGGCATAGGCGTTACTTCCTAAGGGCAAGAGGGGTCAATCTCCCCCCCGAAAAAAAAATTAAGGAAATCCCTCCTTCCAACTTGTCTGACTGATTTAATATTTGTTTAAAATTTAATGAAACATCCCTTTTCTACTTTTAACTTCAATATATGTCCCCCTGCCCCCACCCTCAAAAAAAAAAAAAAAAAAGAAACGGAACGTTAAGTTTACATGGTGGCGGATTTTCATGTAAAGGGAAATAGAATGAAATAAAGTTAGGATTGTGCTTGTCACTTTTAATGAAGGATACAGGGGCGGTATTAAGCGCTCTCACAAAAGGACTTTGTAGTAAGCAAAATAACATTTCGCTTTATTGCAGCAGATTTCGTTTTTTTTTTTTACCTTGTTTTTCGTTTAAGGGGAATGATTTTATTTTCTTTCGTAATTCAGAGAAATACAAAATAGGGCCTAAAGCAGTGGCGTAGTTAGTGTTATTGACAGTGGCGTAGCCAGGATTTTATTTCGGGGTGGGCTGGGTATCAAATTTAAAGATAAAGTTCAATTGTAAGCTAAGTAAAGGGTCCCATTTTTTTTTAGGGGGGGGGTAGCAGCCCCTCAGTAGGACTGGGCCAAAAATCGACATATCGGTTTTATTTCAACATCAAATATCCGATATTCCCATTTTCATTTCAGTGAAATCTCGAATTCGATAAAGGGCAAAAATACAGGCCGGCCAGGGGCGTAGCCAGAATTTTTTTATGGGGGGGGGTTATGACTACTGCAACTCATATATATGTATACGTGTGTATGATAATGTAGTGAAGAATATACATTTTGTATGGTAAAAAATTCCTCATGGGGGGTTATGACCCCCCTAACCCCCCCCCCTTGGCTACGCCTCTGAGGCCGGCGATAAGAAAATCCTGAGATCAATACCAGCTTGTGATGCTTTTGCTACTGCTTTCTCTCGGAAAGCTTCTTCTTCTCTCATCGCAGAAAAAACAGCTCCATGGTTTATTAGTCTAATTACCATAATTAATTAACGTATATCTCGGAACCTATCCACCGGAGCGCGTTTTTATTGATTCTCGACCCCCCCTAGACTCAACACCCCACCGATACTTAAAATTTCGAATGCTTTGACACCAAACTTAACCTTTTAATCTTACAGGCCCAGGGGGTCATACGAAGCTCCCCTATATTTTCAATGTGGGCATTTTAAACACTAGCCTCCTTCGACGGCATCTCCAAAGTCTGGAAACCATCCCAGAGCCAATTTCTACATGTTTGCAGTCCTTTTAAGCCTCAATCATGGTTAATTAGTCTAATTACCATAATTAATTAACGTATATCTCTGAAACTATCCATCGGAGCGCGTTTTTATTGATTCTCGACCCCCCCTCTGGGACTCCCATCGATACATAAAATTTCGAATACTTTGACACCAAACTTAACCTTTTAATCTTACAGGCCCAGGGGGTCATACGAAGCTCCCCTGTATTTTCATTTCGGGCAGTTTAAACACTAGTTTTACTGGAACAAGGAGAGAGAGATGCTAACTGCCCGAGAACTCAGCGGAGAAGAAACCCGATGAATGGGTGAAGGGTGTTTAAATAGTACGGCTTTCGGCGCAGAGAGAGGGAAAATTTCTTTAGTTGTTTTATTGATTCAAGATTCGAATCACTGATTCGAATCATAGAAGTAGTGAGTGAGTCGAGATTCGAATCAGTAAAATGAGTCGAACCGCCCATCTCTAGCGTGCAAGGATGTCATTGTTCAGCGGATCAGTTGATGTCCAGCTTTCGATAAGATGGGTGCGATAGTGATGAAGTAGAAAAATTTTGATTCGGTAGCTATTCTGAAGAATATGAATGTAAAAAAAAAAAAAAAATGCTGAGAGCTGCGCTCTGTCCGATACGCCCATCGGAAAGCCTGATGCACACTTCTTAATTAACCTATGGTTTCTCTTCGCATTCTGTCTCCAAACGGTAAAAGTAACTGGATTTACATCTAATGAACAAAAATAATGACCTCATACATGTGAAACTGCATTACGGGAATTTTCGTTTATGTAAGAAATACGGTGATTAATTCCTCGTTAATGATATATACATACACACGTGGGAAAAAGAAAAAAGACTTTAAATATTAAAAATTTTCAATTTTTCTATTAAGAAAAGTAAATAAATAAGTTAAATCTCGATTTTTCGGAATCTACATTTAAATCAGTGAAAAAATACCGCTGACAAATGAAATTATCACGAATTGGATTGCGTGGAAATTTTACTTAATACTTTCACAACCATTTTTTTTTTTTGAGAAAGAATTGAAATAAGCACTTTAATGCATCAATTGCAATACAAATTTCGATAAGATGCTGAAAAAACACTTTCCGCAGGGGGGGGGGACAAATATGTCCCATTGGTATTTTTTCGTGGGACACATGGGTCCCATTGGTACTGAAATAATGATTGGAATAGAGGAAGAAATACCCCTATCAAGGAGGAATACCAGAGGGCCATGCATTCATATTAATGCAAAGCATATTTATCCCATGGAGTCATTTGAAACTCCCTGGTTGTGCAAGAGTTAATCCTATAAATTAGGCTAAAATTTCAGCGAGTGAAATTCTTAATACTTATATTTTTTGAATACATGATTGCCTAAAAAGGTGAATGTTATTGGTCGTTTAATTTTCAATAGATTAGTACAAATTTTTTTTAGGTTTTTTTAGGAATAGGTTCTCATATTTTTTTCTCCGTATATTTGCACTGTGGTTAGGGTCGAATTTTCCGCTCGTTTTGCGTGATTTGGGGCATAATTCTTGTGTAGTTTCTTTTTTCCGTATGAGGGCGTTACTGATAAATTTTAATAAAGAAGTCTAGGCCGTGGTAGCCCAGTGGTTAAGGCGTTAGACTCGTAACCGGAAGGTTGTGGGTTCGATACCGGCGTACCACTAAAGACCACCGTGTACATGCGGTGTACGTGCACGTTAAATCCGTGGTTCCGAAAGTCCTCTCGGCGCTCGCTAGCAGTTTCCGAAAGGTGCCAATATTCAGAAGTCCCCCCACCTTCTGATGAGGTTCCAAATTGTGGCGGGAAATTTCGGGAAGGACGTATATGTAGCTCTAAGCGATACATTCAGTGACGCGAGCTGTCCTCTACTGGCAAATAAATAAATAAAGAAGTCTAAAAGGAAACGTCCAAAACATAGTAAAAAAAAAACGATAGTGATTCGTAAAACGTAAGAACTCCGTTGCACTGTTCGAAGATGCAGACGTTAGTTTCCGAATGAGTTAAATTGAGGTACTTCTCAGCAATCACCCAATTCTGATGCAGTATTTAGTCTAATATTCAACTCAGAGTTTAG
Source organism: Cheiracanthium punctorium (assembly GCA_038373885.1). Lineage (NCBI taxonomy): Eukaryota > Metazoa > Arthropoda > Arachnida > Araneae > Cheiracanthiidae > Cheiracanthium > Cheiracanthium punctorium. The sequence goes on from JAWZYV010014761.1 coordinate 151,286, forward strand.
CTCATGTTATAGATTTTTCGTAAACTACTGTGACCGGCAAAAAGGTTGCATTTGGTGAAATTTTGTTTCAGCGTAGAATTAGTTCTACGAGTTTTGAGTACACTAAAATCGTTCCATTGTCGTTAGAAACCTGCACGCTTAAAAAAAGCAGAACTAAATTCGCTCCGATGGAAATAAAAAAACTCCGAAGGATTTAAAACCGGGACAAGTTTGTCTCGGTTTTAAGTCCTTCGGAGCTATTTTAGCTCCTTCGAAGCGAATTTAGTTCTGTTTTTTTTAAGCGTGTATAAAAGTTATTTCATTGGCTTTGGCAACCTCCCACAAAAACGTATGGAGATATTAAGCTAAATACTATACAATAAGAAACTTAGTTCTTAACGCATTTTCCCTCATTGTACACAATGTACCTGAAATAACTTCACCATATAATCCTTAAGATTTTTGCCCCACAGTCATACTATTAGTATTATGTATTAAGGCAAAGCTACTCGAAGACTATCTGCCTAAGGAGGGATGCCTTGGGCGGTGGAGTTTTTTAAAGGCATGCTAGCGCGTACGTTGCATCTAGAGAAAACCGTTCAAAATTCCAGACCGTTACATCGATGGTCGCGTATAGTCATACTTATATTATATCACGTCATACTTATACGTCTCGTCATTCTTCACGTCATACTTATACCAGTCCTACTTACACTATGTCACATGCCAATATTTTATTACAACGTTGTTGCCAAGTCAAATAATTTAAGCTAAAAACGCCTGGCACTAAGAACAAGGTGAGAGACTGCTCTGAATGGCGAATTGTGGGGGAGGCTAGAAGCAGGCCAATCTCAAGTCCAGATTTGTAGAGAATTCAATTTAACGCCCACCGTCGTGCGTAACTTATGGAAACAGTTCCAGTGATCCAGAAACAGAATCTATTGAGTGAAAGCCTCGGTAATTCGTCCAAGAACCACGAAGGCTAGAGAAGATCGCCATTTTCCATTATAGTGAGGCGTAACAGGAGTGCTACAGCTTCTCAGCTCTCTCGTGACTTGTATGCAGCCACAGAAACCCATGTATCAAGGATGACTGTTTCCAAAAGACTCCATGAGAGAGGGTTCTTTGCACCTGCTATTTGCGTCCTGCTCATTCTACGATCAGGAGAATCCATTTAGCATGGTGCATAAAGCATACAGATTGGAGTATGGATCAATGGGCGACCGGCCTCTTCACTAATGAGTCCCGGTTCAGCCTATGGAGAGAACCAAGGACCCGCTACCTACCCTCCAATGTACGCGAAATCGACCATTATGGCAGAGGAGGTTTAATGGTTTAGGCAGGCATCATGTTGGATGGCCGCACAACTCTCCATGCCTTTGAAAGGGTTACTGTGACTGGTGTGAGGTATAGGTATGAAGTCTTGGAGCCCTATGTTCACCTTTTCAGGAATGCAGTTGGCCCTGAGTTCATTAATGGAAGATAACGCGAGGCCACGTAGAACTCTTCCGGTCGACAAATTTCTCGAGAGTGAGGATATTCGCCGGATGAATTGGTCAGACAGATCTCCAGACCTTAACCCCATAGAGCATATCTAGGACGCTCTGGGGAGGACTGTTGAAACTCGCAATCCCCTCCGAGAACCATCCAGGGAATGAAAACAGCGTTGCGGAACGAGTGGGACATATTGCTACAAGAAATGATAAACTGCCTTATTTCAAATATGAAATCACGCTTCCAGACCTGTATATCTGTCAGAGGGGACCTTACCCCTATTAACCTATCTATTACCCTTTTCTTTTGTTTATTCTGCAACTACTGTTTCATACCTCCCGACTCCAACGTGTGCCACGCACGATCATGCGTGTGCATTGCAATTACACTGGGGAACAATTTTTAACATAATTTCTGTTGAGTTCGATGTTTAAGCTGTTTTAGAGTCCAACGGGCACTCTGATTACAAAATGTTGTTAGTTTTCTTCGATCGCGTCAAGTTTTTTCTCTACAACTAATTTCTCTTCACTATCCTCAAGAGCGAACTTCGTGCACCGGAAATGCTGTTGCTGTGCCCCAATGACGAAGATTTTGAAATTGAAGATGATCCCATTCGTAAGGGATTTGAGCAGCATGAGTTAAATGATTTGGGGCTATCCAAAAAAGCTTGAGAATTGTTAGCATCAAGACTGCACGAAAAAAAATTGCTTGAAAAAGAAGCTTAAGTATCCTACTTTTGATACAAGAAAGTGCATTTCTGCAATACTTTCGAAGTGATGATGGATTTGTATATTGCCATAACATACATGGTTTAATGGAAGAGTTGGGAATTTCAGCTCATCGATAGCTCAAAGCGGAGCTTAGAGTGTGTACTCCTCCACAATGGAAATTTATTTGGTGCAGTCCCAATAGGTCATTCAGTATGTTTGCGTGAGGAATATGAAGACAGAGTCGTTGATTTGTTGCAATATCACATGCACCAATGGATCATCTGTATTGATCTTAAAATGGTCTGTTTCCTCCTTGGCCAGCAACGTGGATATACCAAGTATCCCTGTTTTTTGTGCATGTGGGACAGTAGAGCTCGTGAGAAGCATTGGGTGCAGTCGAAATGGCCAAGATATGACCTGAAACATGGTGATCCAAACATTCTATCAGCCACTTTTTTGTCGACAGAAAGAACATAATATTTCACCAACTCTGCATACAAACTGGGTCTCATGAAGCGATTTGTTAAAGTTTTGTCAATTGAAGGAGACTGTTTCGGCATTTCCTAACATCTCACTCGAAAGATAAAAGCTGGTGTATTTGATGGTCCACAGATTCGCCAGCTTCTTAAAGATGAGCATTTCATCGGAACAATGACAGAATGTTTGGTTGGCATTCAAAAACATAGTCAAAGACTTTCTTGGAAATACACGAGCACAGAATCACACCGAAATTGTCCAACAGCTCTTGGAGAGCTTCAAAATGCTTGGTTGCAACATGAGCACCGTTGCATTTTTTACGTAGCCATCTCGCTGACTTCCCGAAAAATCTTGTTGAAGTCAGTGATGAGAGGGGTGAGCGATTTCACCAAGATTTGAAGATCATGGAATCGCGCTATCAAGGAAGATGGGATCTGCATATGATGGCTGACTATTGTTGGAGCAGAAAGCAAGAATGTCCACAGATTAAACATTCTAGAAAAAGCTACAAACGAAAATTTTTGCCTTAATATGTATGTTTACCACTTAGTAAATAAGTTTATCTATGTGTATTAATAGAATTTAACTTGTAGTAACTATATATTTGGTAACTTTTCCCTTTATTTTTCTTTTTATGCGCATTTTGGGGGTACCCTGTATCTTAAAAAGTTGACGTGACAGACAAAAACTACAGTTACTTTTGGATTCAGGGGCCAAAAGTGATTCAAAAACAAGTCACAGTTCTAAGACAACTAAATTGCTGTTCCCCAGTGTTATTGAATGATTATTTGTTTTGTATTGTATCAATGTATGTGCATATCAAATTTCATTAAAATCCGTCTTGTAGTTCTAGAGGTAATCGACTAAGTCTGCATATTCTCTTAATTTCTTACACCAGTGTAGACAAAGGTATAACTGTAGTTGAAATTTTCTGCACTGATCTGACTATTTCGCCTACACATTGTTGGTAAACAGCTATCTAATCCTTTGCGCACTGAAATAAAAACACAAAAGTATCAACAACTGAGTATCAAGCTCTTATCACAGGCTGAATAACTTTCACTTCTTGCATATACAATACGGTTATCTAAACGAATATCTTTGTTATAAACTACTTGAAAAAGTATAAACTGGTTTTTTAACTTTTTTATTTTTCTGTAATCATTTTATCAATCGACTCTGTCATGCAATGCTCAGACTATCGGTCTTTCTTTGCTCATTTTTTGATCTATATGTTTCTTCGAAAAACTGTTTATCGAAAAAATTCCGGAATTTAAGGTAAATAATTTAAAATTTCTGTGAATTTGTTCAATTTTATGGAATACTATCTGCTTTTATTTCTTAGAACAATGTTGCTCTCACAACTAGTTAAAAATGTCTATAAGAGAATTTAACACACACGGATCGTACCTAGTGTTTACGGCTCGGTGAAGGTTGATGTTTTGTTTTACTTTTGTTTGTTTGTTTGCTTTTCTTTTTCTGCGGTTGTTCTATAAGAGTTCGTGAAAAAAAATTTCTATGTACAAGAATATGTAGAGCCATTAAATTTACTCATTGTTCATTGAATGCAAAATTAAATTTTATTATCTAAACAATTCCTAGAAGTCCACATTAACGCAGACAGAATTGGCGAAACATTTTACCACCCACTTTATGTTATTAAAAAAAAACGTAAGTTGTTTTAAGCCATTATAGTTTATTATAAAGGGTACCTACAACGATGCTATTTCAGTTTTTGCAAATCAAAAATACGTCTTATCTTTTAACAATCTATGCATATATGTATACATTCTAATGAAGAAGTGGGATACTAAAAAAAAATCTGGTATTTATAGGCCAAAATTAATAAAGAGCTTTGTAAATAATGCTAGAATTCTCAGTTTGTATGCTTATGTGCGTTATTTTAGAAATATCTTTGTTAATTTTAATTTAGGATACATGCAATAATGAAGAAATAACTTTTAGGTTAATGTCAAATATGTTATCCTTAAAGCTGTTTCTTTTGAAAACAATGGACGTCATAGAACTTTCGCACAGCTCTAAAAACAAATTAGTGATGTTAAACCCTCGAAAAAATTAATAATGCTTCTTCACTAACAGCACTATAGACTAATATTAACAGTGAATCTATATCTCTCAACTTTAAAAAAAAATTCATAAGTACGAAAATTGCTTTCAAAAATGGGGCGAAGAGTTAGTTACCTATTTCGAGAAACATTGCAAAATTCCATATGCTTAGCATTTCTTCCTGAGTGTTTTGTATAACTCGTATTTGTTCATTGTTTGTAATAGTTCACAGCACAAGTAATACTTGTAAAGAAGCATTTTTTTTTTTTTTTTTGACTTGATAGCGTAATTGAATTGAGATGTTCAAAAGTTTAAGAAGCTGTTCCAATTTAAGAAGCTGTTCAAAATTTGCACGATTTCCAGTTCGCTACAAGAAAGGTTATGGGAGATGATCACCTTATCTTCCCCTCTTTCACATCCAGCACTGCATGCAAGGTATTATAAGCTCAAACAGGCCCGGCCTGCCCAGGTCGGCTGGTCGGCTATTGCAGAGGCCCCCAAAAATGATATAGTATTTTATAATTGGAATAATTTGATATATATATCAGAGTAATTTAAGTATTTGTTTTTGAGAAATCTTACGCTTTTGCACAGCGGCGCACCGGAAGACCACACAGACCCCCCGTCCCGAGGGGGGCCCCCGAAGAGTTAGGGGCACCAAAAGCTCTAAAATAGTTAAATGTGGTTTTTAGGCACGCAATCCTAATTTTCAAACATAACGTATTCTAATATTCTATTCCGTCTAAATTCCTCAGTAAGGAGCCCCTTTTCAGTCTCTAGCTCCCAGACAGCACAGCAAACTTGCATCAAACTTGCAGCAAGCTTGATTTATCAAGTCAATACACTTGAATTAAGCTTGAAAATTTCAAGCGTGTAAGCTTAATGCAAGCTTGAATCAAGTGTTCAAGTCTACACTTGCCCAGCTTGCATTAAGCTTGACATAGCAAGCTTGCATTAAGCTTGACATAGCAAGCTTAATTTCAAGCTTAAATTCAAGCTTTTCTAAAAAAATTTCTTAAATACACGGGGCGCCCGTCGGCGAACTCGCCCCACATATTTTATTTTTCCACGCATTTTCCCCTCTATGCTGAAATTTAAATTTAACTTTATCTGTTTCCATCCAGCATCCGTGGCTGGGATCGAACTCGGTACCTAAGGGTTGGGAGGCCAGCGTCCTAAACTTTCCGCCAATCTGCCTCGCGCTAGCGCGACTAATGTTTGAAGTGACTGTCACGGTTGTCAGGCCGTTCTTTGGCGAGATCAATCAGTGCCCGATGCCGATTTCTTTCTTCTATTTTTTCATGGGATGAATCAAAATTAAAATAATGTTATGTGTGATTTATAGACTCTACTAATAGGGAAATAATCAAAATATAAACTTAAAAGCATCACATGTTTTAAAACTTTCAATATCGCGACACTCATGTTGGGCAATACTCGGCAAAATCGAGACAAAAGACTGAGTTTGAAATCAATTTCGTAGTATAATTGTATTTTATTTTGAAGAATTTCCATATTTGGAAATATAGAATCTTTTTTTTATATTCTATGGTCAAGTACATTTATGACTGATGATAAATTATTTGTTATGTGGATGTGTGTCTTTCCAAATCAAGCAGTAATCAAGTTGTATTCAAGCTTGACAGTTCAAATGACTTCTCCAAGCTTGCTGCAAGCTTAAAATGAATTGAACTGTCAAGCTTGTATTAATATGTCAAATTCAAAGAAATGTCAAGGCTTATGTGCTGTCTGGGCTGAGGGCCCTCCAAACGTCCCAGTCCAGACCTGGGCTCAAACAAGAGATAATTTTAAAATTCAAGGCTCAAAATTTCATCAGTTCTATCAGCATTACGAAACAGTATCTCTGAATCCATTGAATAAGAGATCGTAATGTGAGCCAATGAAAGTTATGAAAACAATATTAAAGAAAAACATATCAGTTAGTCAGCTGCTGTGGAGTGATTGGTGATCAAAACACATGCAGATATAGATAAAGAAAAACGTGCCACTCTCCTCTGGGGTAATTTAATCGAGAAAATTATGAATCAACCAATATTCAATTAAAATTTTCTTAGACAGAATTGCAAAGTCCTCAAATGTTTTTTGCTAAAGGCATTTAAAGCAATTCCACTAACAATTTTATTCTCTGATGTGCGCTAATGTGCTGGTTATCTTCCAAAATAATTCCACTAACTCAAACGCTAATGAACGCTTGTACAAAATATTAACAACATTTGAAGTTTCTGTATAAACGGGCAAAAATCAATAATTTATAATTTACTGTATTTCTGCACTGTACCAGATGTAAGTCTTAATCACATAATCAAGGCATGTATAACTGATAAATAACATTTTCAACTGGCAAAATTAAATTGTCTAAATAGTATCACAACGTGATGCTTATTTACAAGAATAAAAACTACTCAAGTAAGTAATACGCGATTTCTGATTAAAATAATTTATTTATAAATAACACATGAGTAATTATTCACTAAACATGATTTACATACATATTTTTAGACTATTTAAATACATTATAAAAGTGTTCACGTACCTTTACATTCAGAGCAAAATGTTTGAATTTTAGGATAAATTTTCATGAAAGAAAATGGCGCAAGATTCACAAAACGATTACCTACATCTAAAGTTCTTTAGTACGACAAAAGTATAAAAAATTGTTTTAAAATAATATAACATTTATAATACTCAGAATAATAAAATAGAACACTGTGACTGGGGGAAAACAGGCCTCAATGATAAACTCATGTTTAGTGATGGCAACTCATACGCAGGCCCGTTGCTAATAACGACGGCCCCGGACTAACTGAGCACTAAATACAGAGGGTGTTTACGCTCTTTTAGAGCGATTTCTATAAAGAATTTAAAAAAAAGTAAATGTTTCAGAATAAAAATTTTTGGCAGCAGCTTATTATTTGAAATGAGAAATATCGTCTGCTACTTTTAAATTTATTCTTCTTTGTCATATGTAAACAAGCTGTGGATTGAAGGATATGTTTTTGCGCTTTCCGAAGAGAAATATTATTATTCCATAATTCAAAAACGTTGTGAAATGCATGGTATTAAAATTTCTTAGTGCAAAATAACCAACATTATTAATCGGCAAGGTAAAAACAGTCAATTATTATTTCTACATGGAAAGAAGACTCCAAATGAATTTCCAAAAAAGGTGCGTACTGTTTCAAATGTTTCTAAAGTGAAATCGCTGGTAACAAGAGAAAATCCGCCAACACAGAGATCAATTGCCTTTAGATACTGTCTTTAGACCAAGTCTTTAGATACTGTCTGTAGCAGCAATAAATAAAATATTAAACCAAGATTTACAGCTTAAAAAAGCTAAAAAACATAATGTTCACCAGCTTTTGCCGAGACATGTGGCTCAACGCAAACTTCGAAACGTCATAATTCGAAAACTACCACTGCATTCCTTGAAAAAATGAAGACTGATACAGGTATTGCATATATACCTTTTCAACATATTCCTGCGAAGTCCCCTGACGTTTCACCTATGGACTATTGTGCCTTTGGTCTGTTAAAAAGAGCTCTTTCTAAACGCAAACCCACCACGATAGATAGATGAACTCTGGAAAGTAGTGGAAGAGGAATGGAAAGCAATACCCCTGGAAATTTTACGAAAAGCTCTTCTATCATGGAAATCACGATGCAGACTTATAGTCCAGAAAAAAGGCTATCAGATCGAACATTTAAAAAAATAGTCGTTACATTTTAAACATTAATTAATGTTTAAAATCTAAATAAACGGCCTCGAAATCGTTCTAAAAATGTGTAAACACCCTCTGTAGTTCTTTATTGAGTACGACATAGAAATTTTCATAAATTCAACACAAGCATGGTGTAAAAGCAAAAGAACACTTTTGGTAGAAAAGTCCACTTTTGGAGAAAACAGTTTATCAAAGCTTTTGTGGAAACATGTGGTGGAAACATTACAAAAATTTCTAATAAGGAATGTGTCCACCCCTAACAGCAATGCGACATCGATTCTCCATGCTGCTAATTAAGTTGTCGGACACCTCAATAGGGAGCGAAGACCACGCACGGATTAGTCTTTGTTCTAGCTCATCCAACGATCCTGTAGGAGGATTTGAAGCAGCCACTTGTCTGCCAAGGTAGTCCCAAACATGTTCTATCGTATTGAGGTCTGGAGATTGAGCTGGCCATTCCATTCGTTCCAAACCTTGACTCTCAAGACAATCCTCAACAAGCACAGTTTGGTGTGGTCGGGCATTATCAGAATGAAAACATTGCCAATAGCAGCAGCATATGGCCGAACATAGGCATCAAGGATGTCGTCCCGATATCTCACACCAGTCATAGTTCCTCCCTGGAACACATGCAGGTCAGTGTGACCATCGAGTGGGATCCCTGCCCAAACCATTATTCCACCACCTCGATAACTGTGTCTTTCTACAGTTATCGAAGTGGTATCGGGTGCTTCGTTCCCTCCAGATAAGCAGACGTCCTAAATCTCTCTCTAGCGTGAATCTGGACTCGTCTGTAAAGAGTACAGAAGCCCATCACTGTCTGGTCCAAGGAACGTGTTCTCTTGGCCAAGATAAACGGGCCCTTCTCTGTCGTCCGTTGAGGGGGACACATACAAGTGGTCACCTTGCATAGAAAGAAACTTTCGCACCGTACTAGCGAATATTCTTCTCTCTGATCCTACAGAGTGGTCTGCAACAAGTTGCGGCACAGAAATGCTCCTTCTTTTACTGGACGAAAGAGCTATAAAACGATATTCTGTGGATGTTGTAGCTCGTGGTCGGCCTAAAACATGTCTTCTCTGCACAGAAGCTTCCGTTTGATATTGATTCCAGAGACGGTAGACCACACTGCGAGACACATTAAGACGCCTAGGAGCATAAGCCTGTGACAACTCCATTTCCATTCATACGACCGCCCGCCACCTTAACGAATCGGGCAAACAGTTTCTCTAAGACATTGCGGGACCCTGCGACCTATTGTTAACGAATCTGCTAACAAAATTTGTAAATCAACAAAATTTACACGCGTAATTATGAAAGCCTGACATTTGCACATTTTTCACTGGCTCATATATGCGTGTTCTTTTGTATAAAAACAAAGTGGTAGCTATCGTTTTTGCATAAATTTGCATAACGTTCATTTTTATCATTTATATAAACCATACATTTTACTCTCAGTGTCATTTTTTTTTTTTATGGTGAGCTTCGAAAAACATGTTGTTCCTTAACTTTTGGAGGCCAATGTAATTGTAAACGCAAAGGAAATAGTTTGCTTATAAAAGGTTTTAGTCTATACTATATTACACGTGCGAATTCAAAAGTAGTATTGCATCTTTATCGATATGCAATTTTTTTTTTTTGTCTGTTTGTGTTATAAAGATAGAAAAGGTACTCTCGATAAGTGCCTTCAGTTTCTGCACCTGATATAAGCAGTAATCCCAGTAATTTCCTTTTAAAACAAGGCCATTTTTTTGTCGTTAGGCTTGGCGATATTCAGACCCAATAGTTATATCCGTCACTCAGAAGCAATAAAGAATAATAATTCCTCTTTATTTCATGCAAGAGAAAATACACTTCCAATTATCCTAGTCAATGAATATTTTTCAAGAAAGACTTGACTCTTTCATCTAATAAGCAATAACTGCAGAAAATTAATTTTGGTTTAATTTTAGATTATTTTTCCTTTTAACTTTACAAGCAGTTTATATGAAATCAGGGTCATAAGAAAAGTAAAGGATAAAAAATAATTATCAGATAGGTATGATGGGAGATGGGACAGAGATATCTGCAGTTGTAATACGAGACAAGAGAGGTCTATTTCTAACTCATTACTATTTAGGGATTTTGCGAGGCGAGACAAAGCTTTACAGTCCCTTATGCAAGACCTGATTGTCCTTTTGCTCGTCTTGCATCCATCTTTTTTCTTAAGTTATCCCTTGTAGTTTGAAAGATAATTGCTTGTCTTATAATTGATGTCTATGAAATGAAAAATTCTGTTTTCAGAAAGTTACTGCAGATATCTGTTACAGCTCCTCTCGTCTCGCATCCAAACCCATTAGAGAGAAAAAAAAAGTATTTCATCAGCATATTAATGATCAATTTTGTTGATGTTTTAACTCGAATTTTCCAGGTTTATAAAACACATGAAACACAAACGCAGATGCCAGTATCGTAGCCAGTTTTTTGGGGTAGCGGGGAAAACTCAAAACTTGGAATGCCGGATAGCTTAATAAACCGGTAGCTTTTTTTATTCTTATTAAGTAAGGGGAAGAGTTTTTGTTTAAAAGTATTTGCATATAAAAATGAGTTAAAAAGAAAATCATAAATAGAGTTTAAAATATTTGCAGCTGGAAATGCGTATATACATTTAAAAATAAGTTCGGTTTAGGTCAGCTTAATCTCAAATTTCTCAAGGTAAGCTTTTAAATTAATCCAAAAACTCAATTTTCTTCATATCTTGTTTACCTATTTCGAGTTTGGCTGCAGTCCCATGAGCGCTGATAGATGCGCAGTCGGTTGGCCATCAATCCACTTCGAAATACTCTGTAATTTCTCTTTAAACACGGTTGACTCTTCCGAAAATTATTTTACTTTAATTAAACATACAGTGTTATCTAAAATTCAGTTAGGGCTCCATCATGGCAGAGTAGGTAAAGACACTGCACATGGTAGATGACTGAAGTGAGACGGTCTCGGGTTCCGGCCCATCGCACGCACGACCATAGATCTAACGGTCTGGAGTTTTTGGACGGTTCTCCCCAGATGTAACGCGAATACGCCTTGGAAACACTTAAAAAGTCCACCTTAGGCAGATAGCCCTCGAGTACCTTTAATACACAACACAACACAAAAACTCAGTTAATTCAAGGTAATTCTCTCCCAAAACGAAGTTCCCTCCTGTCACTTTTTAAAGCAGGGAAAAATAATTGCTTGCCCACCGATGCCATGAGCAAAATGGGCTCGAGAAGATACGACAAATTACCCCCTTGCTCAAGAGTATTTCTTATCTTGATTGAAAATCATGTCTCTATCTTACTGAAAACTTTACGACATCGCTGTACTGATTTCAAAGCATTGCTCTTGCTTTTTTTTCCCAGAAGCCCCGGGTGTAGCATCTTCTGCGAAAGATCATACTTATCATCGCATCCCGCACGCGGCCTCCTATATAATCTGAATGCTCAACTTTAGCATAATCTTCGGCTGTCGTTATACGTTTCAGCATGGATACACGCCTCGTACTTTATACGTCTCGGAGAATGCAAGGAGGATTTTTATATCCCAGCATATCACGCAGCCCACCGATTGATGCGCACCCACTACGGCAAGAGTCCTCCTTAATTTATGGTCTCGAGCTCGGACCCCCTTGATAACCCCGTGATGCAACGCTACATCAAATCGTCGGGGTTGCAGCTGAGAGAATGCAGTGGGTTTTTTAGCGGAATGTTGAGTTCGTATTTTTAAAGTTATTGGCTGTTTTACTCAAATTTTAATACGATTCTGATACTAAACCTTTTGTGCTTTTAAATATTTTTTAAACTATTCTCATTTCAAAATTTGAATCTTATTTTTTTTTTTTCAAAGTATTTCATTTGTTATTTCAACTTTGAAGTGTTATCAACTCAGATCCTAAACTTCTTTCTTTTTTCGGTCAATTTTTACACTAAATTTAATTTTTAGTATCTTTCATAATTATTCCTATTGATATTAGCTTTATCACATTGCAAATAATTACAGAGGAAAGCAAAAATTTACTTAACACTAAAATAGTTGATTAATGTTGTAATTTACAGGGCAATAAATTAGAGTGGATGTTCTTTTTAGCCTATTTTAAAAATTAAACACTTTTTTAAAAGACCTTTTCACTTTTTAAAAATAAAAATAATTTATTTTTAATAATTAGTGCTATATATCTTTAATACATCAGTAAAGTTTATTATGTAAAAGTGAGTTAAAAAACATGTTTTAGAGCATTCGGTGATTTCAAGTTTGAAAGACTACATGTGCATATTCTAAATTATATATATATATATATATATATATATATATATACTATTTACATTTTAAATTTTATTCAAGTGCTAGATTATTTACCCGGGTAGATGCTCAAGAGAAAGGGGTAAATAAAGGAAAGCAGCTTATAATTTCAGATATCTTACTCTCAGCATCAACGCAACATCTGACATGGAAGCTGAAGTTAAATAAATAAATTTGTATGAACTGTTGAATAACACATACGATGTAAACTGTGAAATAAAAGAAATTTATGCATACAGAGATCAACATTATATTTTGTTTTTTATCAATCTGACTAATTGTACTTGACCGTTGGTTACCAAGATATATCATCTCTATTTTTATTTCTAATAATCTGAAAGTTTTAATGATCTAAATTTTTTGCCACATTTCAATATTTTTGCATGAAAAGATTAGAAATTATTCCGATCACAGTGCAATCATAATAATAAAATATAATAAAAATTATATAGATTTCTAAGATAAGAAATAAACCACATTTCTTATTACAGCAATAATAAAGAAGGTGGGAGTAAAAAAATATGTCTTGTACACATCAATATAATAACTCTTATTTTCTGAAGTCAGTTAAAAAGAAAAAAAGGAGGAAAGCTTATTATGACGTTTTACAACTGGAAATCAGAAATGTTTATGCCGTGAGAGCAGTTTTTCAAATCATCGCCAGGTGGTTCTTAAAATAACCCTTTTATTGCCCAGAAAAATGCTAGATTAAAAAGAAGGCTGCGATCCGTTTATGTCATCTAAATCATAAACAACCGATGAGTTTTAATGGAAAAGAGATTTTTTTCGCATAAAAGAGAATTCTGCAGTCTCAAAATCTCTTTTTTTTTTTTTTTTTTAAGAAAAGGAAAGAAGGGAAAACGCCGCTTTAACTTCCTCAGAAGCAGAAAAAGTCGGTTTTATTTCAAACGTATCGTATTTCTTCAGAGCGATTCACACTTTGTCGTATTTCAGATTGACGAGTTTTATAAATACTGACTCTAAATATTAGAGTCTGTATATAATATAAGAGGCATCTCTATATAATATAAATACTATAGTTCTTGAAGGCAAATGATGAAAAAATATCATATGATTTTTATCGGCACTAGATTGCAGCTAACTTCAATCTTCAAAAGTTCAATTATTTACTTTTAGGGAGATGCCATTTTCCAGAAAAACTGTAACATCTTATGAACTGCGACATTGGTATTAGTTGCGTCTGTTGATCTTTATGGAAATATTCGCATTACTTCATGAGTTATTATGCACTGTAAAAATGAAATAATAATAATAATATATTTACGAGAGTTTACCGTACTCCTTTTCCTACTTGCTTTGCCAGCCTCATCGGATCAAAATTTTCAGGTACGTTCACCAAATGTTATCTAAAGCTGAAATGTTGTATCGACAAGTATTTCTCTTTCGGGAAAATAACTGTGGACGGAGTATTAATAGTGTTACCAAATGTTCTTTGGGAAAAGTTTTTAATTTCAGTTATAAAAGTTGCAATTTTTTATAATTAATGTTTTCAAAAATACATTTAGCTGTATCTATAACTGTGGTTGTTAGAAAATTGAAGTATTCTAAGAACAGCTTAAAATTCACAGAAACAGACAAACAACCAATAACTTGGCTACGAAGTTCCTAATTATGTAATGTCCAACTCTAGTAGTGTCTATATTAATGCAACACCAAGTACCACATTGGTTGAGTTTCTTTTCAGCTTAAAGTCGCGGTTCTCAACCTTTTAACGTCGCGCCCACCCCCCAATAAAGGCTAACTTACGTTACATTTTTCAGCATACATTCAGTTTTTTAATCTTTAACAATGAACATTTAGTCGAATTTTCTACTGTTATCAGTAAAGTTTGAATGAACATTTTAATCGAAAATGGATATATTTTTGAGTAAAAATGAGAATAAATAAAACGATTTTTTTAAAAGCATGCATCACTACTTGCTCTTTGTTTTTTCTCGCGCCCCTCTGCAAACGCTCTACGCCCCCTTTGGGGGTTGCGCCCCACAGTTTGAGAAACGCTGGCTTAAAGCATGTCAGTTTAACCCTTACTGACGGTATATAAAAGTGCCGTAAAAATAAAATTATTTTTCAAAACAATTCATTAATTTAGTGTAACCCTTTCTTTGAAAAATCACAACCAAATACTCTATTTAATCAGATTGCATCATAACTGTATTCTATATTTGCGTAAAATTGTTCTGAATGGATAGCTTTAACCTCATTTGATTATCATATCAAGCCAACGAAATAAAGTATAAGCATTAGTGAATTTTCACACTCTGATTTTATGATTAAAGGGTTAGATTTCCAGAGAATGCGTCATTCAAAGTATTATTGACCTTTTCAGATTTCTTTGTGCTACACTCTTTTGAAAAAGGCTTATTATTTGCTTAATAAACAGTTATCAGACTTATAGCTAGTGTTTATCAGTTTTTTTCTCAATTTTCTTTATTTTACATTAATATACGTTTTTAAAGAACAGCATTTGTTATGGTCTTTGGGTGGTCCAAATTTTTCTCAAAAGTTTTCTTAGTTTTGAAACTTTCATTCATTTAGGGTCATATGGTGGAATTATGGGTCAAAAAACAACATCTTAATATTTTCTGAAGTATGAAAGATAAAATGATTTAGTTTGGCATGAAGTAAGCTTAAATAATTTAGAAATTATTCAAATAATCACTTTACCTGAAATTGAATTATTATTAATTTTATTTAAATCTGGCAGTTATGGCAAGGCGTCAAAGCTTTTTCGGAGGGGCAATGTAATACTATGCTTAGTGGAAGCCCTTAATATGGTGAAGCCCATTTAGTGTAAATACATTTTCCGAGGGGCGCGCCCCCTGCCCTCCCTGATCGCCTTGGTATGGTGATATGTGAGGTAAAATGGTCACCCTTTTTTATAGTAATGCTTATCAAAAGTAAATAATACTTTAAATTGTCATTATTTAACGCACAAACACATTTTTTTTATTTATCTAATGTGTTGCTGTATTTAAGAAAAAAAAATTATTTAAGTAATAAGATTATTTTTGATAAAGAATTGGGGGACAAATCAGCGTTGAAACAAAAATTGGGACTATTTTTTCGGACTCAAAATAGCTTCTATTTATTCAACTAGAGCATTATCTCTACTTATTATAAAAGAAGATGTCTGTCTGTGTGTGTGTCGTCGGCGTTACGGACAAAGGCTACACCTAGAAACACCAAATTTGGTACTCGGGAAGTTCTAAACTAGAAGTTATGCACCTCGAAGCGATTTTTTCAAAATTCGACCGAGAAATTTTTTAATTTCATGTTTTATGCAATTTTTGCGTATTTATTCTCACATAATTCGTTATAACGGCGGTAATTACGCTCGCAACAAAATAGCATTTACATCATCGGATAGGGGAGAAAATCTTGTGACTCGAAAAGATTCAGGATAATTCTTTATAAGCTGTATTACCTACCCTCCGTAATAAATGAAACAGCGGTGCCTTTTATAAAACTTTCAGAAAAAATTCTGTAACATGGAATTGCACAGCAAAAAATTTTTGAGAAGTGACACACCCTACTAAATGTCGAGTTTTAAGATTTTTTTTTTTTTTTTTTTTGAAAGTATCGCAACTGATACGGTTTTATCGCTTATTGCAGTGCATAGTACAGCTTATAAAGAGGCATTCTAAAAATTTTGAAGTGCATGACATAATTAGTTTCCTTATATTTATGTACCAAAATCACATGTTTTTTTCGAGCTACGCAATTAAAGGTGACATTTGAAAAAAAAAAAAAATTCGTAAAATAATTTTTAAACTGCTGCATCTTGAATTCTACCCGTCATAACTGTTTGATATTTTAGTCAAATGATAAAACATTCATTTGGCCCTCTTTTAAAAGGAAAACGAAAAAATATACAAATTAAGTGATTTTTACGAATTTTAGTGTAACTTAATGTTAGAATTAATAGCATTAAGTGAAGATTACGCCAGGGCGTAGCCAAAGGGGGGGGGGGGTTAGGGGGTCATAACCCCACCGATGAGGAATATTTTGTATATTCTTAATGTATATTCTTCACTCCCTTATCACACACACCTATACATATATATGAGTTGAAGTAGTCGTAACCCCCCCCATGAAAAATTTCTGGCTACGCCACTGGCTTATGCCATTACATTAATAAATCATGGCGCCAGAATTTATCTTGGGTTGCCACAAAAAGGATTACAGAAAAGGTTTTTCAACCTATCCATAGAAATTTTTAATTGGGCACAGGAATTTCAATTCGCAATTGAGGATCTAGGAGGTCAGTTGCTTTAAGATACGTAAAAATTACGCCACAATTTTCACGCATTTATTCCCGCTCTTTTTTTTAACACAAGGAGACGATATTTTGACTACTTACTGCAGAAATAAACTAAGAAATTCACGATTACTATTATTATAAGTGGTATTTTAACCCGTTGCTTATTTAAAATTGAAATTTTTTAACGCAGCTGAAAATGTTCTTCATTTTAAAAGTTACAAAGTTCGTTTCAAAGCACGATTTATTAAAAATTTTCTATTTCCTTTTTTATTTTTGGCATTGAATTATGGCGCAGGCGTTTTCTATAACATATGCATGCATGTTGCGAGTATAGTTTTATTTTAACGTTGAATTACGTTCCTCCATAGCGTTCCTACATAAAGCAAAGTTTTAATATGATATCGTTTGTAAACTACTGTGCGAAATATCGAAATTAACTCCCTCTACCAACCGGGGTATCTTTTACTGCAGTTAAACATTGACGTCATAAATTTAAAAAATGCGAGAAATTTTTGAATCTGTAACTGTAACGCCCTATCACAATTAAAGCGAGTCTAAATAGCTCCTCGAGATAACACAGTTTGGTGTTTTTCTGGAGACAAAACCATGGAAGATTTATAAGATATCGCTATATTGGATGCATGGATGTTTAAATTGACACCGTTTGGATATTTTCTCACCACGGTGAGATGAGATGTTTTGCGGTGCTAAATACGCCAATCTTACAAAACTATGCTTAAATAAAATATATGTGGAGAGCTTCCTTAATGGCAACCATTATGTGAAATGATTATTGCTTATGCTAATGCGTAAATTCCAAAGAATCGCCATAGAATTGGTCCCATTTGTGCCAAATAATCTAAGTTGGGTCTTTAAATCGAGCCTTGAAGAGGGAGAATGTGAAGATAGCATTAATATGCGTAATACGTAATATAAGTAGATTTGTAAGGATAATATGAATAAATCATAATATACCACGTTAATACATATTTCGTGAAATTAAAAGTATTCTGTTCATCCTTTTCAAACGGTTGTCTTACAATAACTAAACGATAAGTAATTCTAATTTGCGTTAATATATCCCGGAGTAATTTCAACAGAAGAGATTACTTGAACTTTTTAAAAAATCAAATTCTGTTTTGTCACATACAGATAGGATTTCAGTAAAATATTCGCTTCTTCACGTATGAAGAGAGGGTGCACAGCTATTCTTAGATAAATGGTTGTCCACTTTTTGTAGTGTCTGAGGAATTTAATGCTACAATTTGAACCTAAAAACAGTATGGTGTAGAAATAAGACATTTTGAAAGTCAGGAGTTTTCTGCAAACCGTGAAGCTTTTCACTTTTCTGATCGCGAATGATACTGAAGTAGTTTTTTGAATCATTGCATTGCAATGATGCCAGGTTTGTACTCATGACGCAAATTTTACGTCAAGAGTAAAAAATTTTTGCTTCTTTTTAGATTCCACATCACTGGAATTAATTCGAATTGCACATTTAAATCAAATTTTCGTCTCCTACCGTGCGAATAACGGATTTTTCTTTATATTTATATTGCTTTTGAACTAGATATAGGAAAATAGAATGTTTAAGCATAATTTGGCATAAGTTAACTGTTTAGTAAAAAGCATTTTTAATGCTGTAAAGTGAGTGACCATTATTTGCCCAGGAAACAGAGGGACCGGTAATTCCCCCATACTACCCTACAGGGGCGTAGCCAGGGGGGGATATCGGATATATCCCCCCCCCCGAAATTTTTGGATTAGTGATGAAATTCCGTCTATTTATACACATATAAGTTCATATCCCCCCCCCGAAATATTTTCCAAGCGCATATCCCCCCCGAAAAATTTTCCAAGCGCATATCCCCCCCCCCCCGAAAAATTTCCTGGCTACGCGCCTGCTACCCTATACCATATCTTTGCAAGAATAAATTTTTATGTAATGCCTTTTAGGGATCCACAACAGAAAGCTTCCATTTTAAAAAATTGTATTTTTTATTAATGCTTGGAATGGTAACATTTTGCCAAACATCATTTTTGTAGAGGTGGAAAATTGTAAAGATAGCAATAGTAAAGTCCGAAGTTACTTGCATAAATAATCAAATAAAAACTCTACTTGAAAATAGTGTATTTCTTTTTCAATATATTCTGAAAATTAAAAACTTTAGGACTGAACTAAAGTTTTGTTGTTCAGATACACTAACAGAAATTCGTGTATCTGAACAATGTACACCATGACAACGCTATAATATTTGAACACGCGGAAGAGTTTGGCGCTATCCATTTTTCTATAACTTACCACTAGATGTCGCTTCAACACATGAACTTCAGGACTGTCCAGCCGATAGTCATGAAAATTCGTATACATCGATATCTGAATGCGAAAAATATTTTCGCCGTATCCGTTTTGCTAAAACTCGCCACTAGATTGCGCTACGCCGCATGACCTTCTGCACCGTACAAAAGATTGCCTTGCAATTCGGTATGCATGATTATTGGACACAATATAAAGCGATATCCACTTCGCTATATCTGTTTATTACAATGAATAGTAATCACCACAAATCGTAATATAAAAAAGTCCATTTATTCCCGTGCGAAGAACGGGTACTTCAGCTAGTAGTACATAAATTTATTGTACATAAATTATTTATTGTTGCATATGGGCATATTTCATTCAGATTCCTCAATAATAATTATTTTCTAGATATGTGTATATTTATATTTATTTTTAAAAGAATTCTAGTTCCAAAAGAATAAAAAATGATGACATGAAAGGCCTTTATCACATTTGTCCCATAATCGCTATCGCTGATCATCAGGGCTTTTGCATATTGCAAAGCGTCTGAACGAATACCTGCGTGCATTGTAATATTGAACATCTGGGCATTCACAAAAAGGACTTCTTTCGATAAATGTACTAGAAAATCAATTTATGGCTCCCAGGAGATTTTTCCATCTTCTTTCACATACAACTTTTGTAAAACGTTAAAGGTATTTCTTTTTATGTATCTCTAAACCTTGAAAAAAGTTGCTGTATTGACAGAATTTATTTATTAAAAAGAAAAAAGAAAAAGAAAAGCATGTGTTTAAATATTTAATTCGCAGTTTTTCAGCTCGCGCGTTATATTATGTAATATTAAATAAAGAATGCATGATACATCCATTACGCATTGCATAGACACGCATACATTTCTATTCGTTTGAGTAAACTATATACCTTTTAAGAATACAAGCATACACACATTTGTTGAGGCAAAATCAATCTTCTGATAAAAACCTACTGGTTCCGACATTTATGTTTTATCTTTAGTAGGTGATCGAATTTTGTATAAAATATTGACTTCCGTTCATTTTAGAAGATTTGAGCGCTTGGTTTTGAAGTTAGCAAAGTTCATTCTCGTATTTAGTAAAATAATTTTAACGGCCCAGTTAAAAGATGTTAGGTTTCAGCTAACGTGAAACATGAAATATTCTTTCATAAACCATAACCTAAATTTCTTGTTGAAAGTATTCTTGAATTTGGTATGCTTTTATCAACAGTGAAGTACTAGTATTATTGTGGATTGGAAAATTAAAATATATATATATATATCTTCTACGTTATTTGAAGAAATACTCCTGTTTCAGCAGCACGTACGTCAATCTGATAAATTTGTTTTCGGAATGCGTGAAATGGTATTGAAATTAGTTCTTACAAATGTAAAACACATTTTAAATATTTACTTTCTATGAAATGGTACATTACCACTGTCCAAATATCAATTTGACATGACAAAATTGACGATTAATGTCAATTTAATTTCAGTGACGGTTCAATTGAGAAAACTGACGCATTTGAATTCATTTTTTTAATTTTTTTTGTGGCAAGGTTTACCTTTAATAGTTTCAGGAATTAGTTACTGCCATACCAGTTGCATTGTTTGATAAGTTTGCACTTTCAGTATTGTCTGTTTATCTTTGTAAGGTTGTTTTATTTATATTGTTTTCAAGTATTGTCTATATTTTATACCTATAAAAAAAGGAAGTGCTCCTTCTGTTTTCACTTTTCAGATGCAACTGATAGAAAAATATGCAAACTCAATTCATTTAAATGTATTATGTGCGCTTTACTTAATTAAAAACTGTAATTAAAAACGCATTTGAAGATATACCATATATTCTTATAAAATGCCTCTATTCACAAGAGCTCAAGTCTCTCATTTTCAAGAGAGACTGCATGAAAAACACTATGCTGGCATCGAAAAAAGTTTTACGCCTTTTAACACGTACTTATGGATTCATTTTCTTGGTTACACCCAGAAATTTAGAAACCTCTTTTCTCGGAAATTCATTTCTGTGACGATGGTTTCAATAGCTTTATCTACATTTGATGTGTTAGAAATATATTCGATGCTGAAGACTTTACTTGCTATAAGCCAAAACACTCCCAAAAGAGCTTTCATCTATCATACTACGAGGACGTTCGAGATAAGTTTGAGGATATTAACAATAATCAACCGTAGAAAGTTCATGATTCTTGCTAAACGTTTGGCAAAACTGTATGCTGGCGTTGCAAATAAGAGAAAACTAGACTTAAGAATTCCTGTAATTGTACTCTTAATAGTGAATGACGTTGGAATCATGACAGGCACAATTTTATACTTCAAAATAGAAATGGAAACAAACCCTCTAACGGAAAGCTCAATATTTTACTACGCTCTTGAATTAATATCAAATGCAACCCAAGTAACAGGTTTTATTCCGATATATTTTTGCACCTCTTGCTATGTTCTTAAGCGTATACTGCAGGAATTCAAAAAAAGAGCACAAGAACAACAATTTTCCGTTGACCAATTAATGAGTATCCATACTGAAATATTTAAAACAGCTATCATGATAAACAAACTTTTCCACTGGCTGCTTGGACTTACGTTGTCAGTTTTAATGATATGGATATTTTTTAATTCATACATCCTTATATTTGAGACTGGAGGACCCCATTTTCTAATTGTTTTTATAGTTTTGCACAGTTTAAAATTTGTGTCCATCTGCATGTTTGCATCTTCTGTGACAGAAGAAGCATCCCAGCTTAAAGAACAGTTGCTACAGCTTCCTCTGGACATCACCTTGTCGGAAAGTCTCCGTTTTCAAAATATGAACAACAGAATTTTTGGATTTACACTATTTGACAAAATCAGCATCGACAGAAGTCTGATTCTATCGGCCACTGGCGCT
The DNA here is from genome assembly GCA_038373885.1 of Cheiracanthium punctorium. Lineage (NCBI taxonomy): Eukaryota > Metazoa > Arthropoda > Arachnida > Araneae > Cheiracanthiidae > Cheiracanthium > Cheiracanthium punctorium. Next base: position 173,569 of record JAWZYV010014761.1, read on the forward strand.
CTAATCACGTATGGTGTAGTTATTGCAACTTTCAATGTCAAGTAAGACTGGTCACAAAATAATTAATATCTGTTTGAAATTATTTTACATATTCACGTTGCTATTCCTCCAGTCTTTGAACTTTTAAAACCTATGTCCTTTCAAGTAAAAGAATGGTGTATTTCATTATGAAATTTTCAACGGCTTCATCGTATGTCTCTTACACTTATGAAGGAACAATTGCCCTCTGCTGTTAAAGACATAAAATTCAAAATATAGTAAGAGACAACTTAATCGAACCTGTGAAAGGCAGCATCAAGAGGTTAGTTGTGCTCTTTGTTGCATGCCTATCTTCCTGGTAACGTACCTTTTAAACTGCAAATGGGCATTTTATCGCAAAAGAATTTTAAAAACTGCAATAATACTTCTTGTCTCGAAAATATCAAGATCTTACTTAGCCGATAATTCTCTTGGATCTTATTCACTTCGAAATCTAAACCCAAGTGTAATTCTATTCCGAGCCCAGGAGATAACTACAAAACCCTTTTCTTACGGGCCGACATGTCGAAGGATCAATTCTTACGACATGCGTCAGTCTAAAAGGTGGATTGAGCAGCAAAGGATCCCTCTTGGATTCGGCCATTTTCTTTCAGGATTACTGTTTCTGAGATAACAAAAAGTGAGAGGGGAGCCCGTGACCTCCCACATTGTAGACACGTGGTGCGCACTTGCTGTTGAAAATTTTCCGAGTCGCAGTTCTCTTCTTGCGCAAACAAATAGAAGTCAGGCCTTAAATAAGCTGGGGGTGAGTTCTGAAAGGGATTTCCTCTTCCCATAGTTTGCTTTGAAATTAAGGAAGATTTATTTTCGATTTGCTGCACTGTTTTGAGGTCTTGTAATCTTCCACAAAAGTTGGGGGAAACATCAAGAGTACATTATGCTTACAATAACGAAAATGGAAAATCCCATTTTTTAATTAAAAGAATGGAAATTAGTCAGAAACATCTTGACGAATTCATAAATTTTTACTAGTAGGATTTTTTTTTAAACCTACACGGTGCAAAAGACCGTCTTGGCTTGCATTACATAGAATGAAATATTAGATTAAGCATAGGTTGGCAAATATTCAATGAGCAAATCATCCCTTAGCATCCAACTTATAGCAATTAAAGAACACTATCAACAAAAGTGTTACGCTATAGCATTAAGTAAGTTTTTTTTTTATTTTTTTTATTTGTGTGTGTGTGTGGCACGATGTTGCCCGATGAGACCTTCAGTGTTTTAAGTGAAACTGGTTTGTTGTACTGCACTCTTGTTTTTAAGTATCCCTGCAGATAAAAATTACAAGACACAAAGGGGATATTTTCCATAGAGAAAAATCTCGATTCTGAACCCGATTATACCAAAATTCTGAAGGTAGCATCTGATTCATTGGATTCGTGATGTATTGTGTTTCAGAACGTGAGTATCACTGTCTGCTTCAAGAATGACGCTATCATCCAAAGATCGTCTGTTCATTTTGTCATGAAAGAACTCTGTTCATTACGCCTTTTGCAGTTTGTTACCTGAAACGCCATACTTTACTGAAAACAAGAATTATTTTATGATGTATTTTTGACTCTTCGAAAAAATAACCTGGTTCCGTTTCCATCTCCATTCGACGTATCTTGGAAGATCGTTATTAACGCAACCAAAACGCAACGCATAACCTTTTTATAGCTTCATTTCGTTCCAATTCCGTTTGTGAATACAGGCCAGTCAATGAAAAATTAGGAATATGTTCCGTCATTTGGCAGTGTGTGGTGAATTAATTTACGTTCATGGATAGAAGCAGATTTTCTGTCTTTTCTATGCACAAATTTATGTTAAATATTTGAAAATGCGTGAGCAGTTAGCCAAATTTCCAAAGGAGGAAAAAAAAAGTGCATCCATTTGCAAACAGATATATACGGACAACAGAAATTTTGTATAAAAGCTGCTATTATTTATTTATTTATTCTATTTTATCACTTCTGTTCCACTGTAGGTCACTCTAGTAGGACGCGTAAAAGCTCGAAATTCTTGGCTCACTAAACAAATTATTAAGTTCATCACCTTTACTATGTATTTTATCCCCTACCCTAGAGCTTTCATGAGTTTTTGAAACTGAAGAGATCTGACAGTCTTCTGAGAAAACTAATGGTTTTGTTTCGTCGACGTCGACCTTCATAATCTGGCCGCGTACACTTCGATAAGGTTGCCTTGGATTTCATCTCATAACTCGATGTGAAATCTCGCTACGATGAGGGCAGGGAAGCTATCAGTCGAAACTGATGCTCTGCCTTCTTGACAAATTAATGGATCTGCAGTGAATGTGGGAAATAAGAAGCGATCTGTTTTGTGTGGCACTGGTTAAAAAGACGATTTTGGTCCGAGTGTAATTTTACTTTCATCAAGAGTTCCCAGATAAAAGATGATAACGATAATAGAAATGCCATATATTGTCGTGTCCAAAAATAGGCACATTTTTGATTTTTAAAAAAATTGAATTAAAATTGACTAAATAAATCCAGTCAAAACATTTTTATGCAAATTTTGTACTTATTAATTTATGCTAACTTTTAATGGCGGCGAAAAAAATGACATTTTCAGTTAAAGTTCACTTTTCTCGCATTTTACAGATTTGGATATCAGAAAAGAAAAATGCATTAGAATCACTGAAATTTAATGTTATATCATTAGAATATTTTAAAGTAAACGCTTTTATTTAAAATTTCTGAAAGATTAGCCATCAGAATCGCATATCAGCAATTACTAGAGTCGCTTAAGATAGCGGAAAATGAAATTATTATATAAGTCGAAAATAGGGTTTTAAACTATCCAAGTATAGAATAAATTTCTTTTTCATAATATTTTATTGTTAGCTAAAACACATTAGTATGCAAATTTTCAGCTCGAGCTTGGGAAGTCAGTATAACAGCTTCCGAGCAGTTACGTATTCAAAAGATCCTTCTGTTCTACTGAATATTTAAACTGAGATTAATAGACGAGAATCTCACATACATAGTATTTATTAAGAAACTAAAAATAGCAGTATAGTTATTCCTAGACAGCAATACTATTTAATTCTATTTTTCTACAAATAGAGAATTTGACAAATAAGAATCAAACCTTATTTTTTTGCGATATTCATTGCTTCTAAATTTAAAATTTTACCTTAAAAAGAAAATGTATGCTGTTTTAGAATTCTTTTAGAAAGAGAATCTTTACTTAATGACTTTTTTAAATAATTAGCGTTTTTGTGCGACTTTTAAAAGATTTCGTTAAATAGAGGTTCAACTGCCATAATTCTTTCTATACTACCATAAGAAAAAAAAATAATGATAATAAAAAAAAGTTCACCCTCCCACACATGACACCATTTGTGGGTAACGGGACGATAAAAACTTTTAAAAGGGGGGTAAACGTAAAACACAAGAAAAGAATGCGGGGGAGGGGGGGGTTATGGGGGAGGAAGAGAAAATGAACTTGGCAAAAACGCTTCTGATATTTGCCAGAACACCTTTAAAAAAAGACCTCCCACCATTACCCGGGGGACGAGAGTTACGAATTTTTCTTACACCCCGGACAGATGTAAATACTTTATTGCCTAAACGACCGTAAAATAGAGAGATGATACGTAAGGAGTAAGTTATGCCGTAAGCTTGGGGCAGACGAGAATGCGAAAAGATGATTCCAGAGAATGAAGTGAAATCTTTTTTTTTTTTTTTTTTTCTTTTGCTTGGTGGATTTTTCAACTGAGGATGAAGAGTTCCTTTGTTTTCAAGCTGGGCTTCCAGAAATTCCCGATATTTTATGGCGTTTCGCTGTTATTTTTAACGGTGAATTCCTGTTTTTTTAATTCAATTTTATATTGAAATTCTTATTTTTATATTGAAATTCTTTTAATAATTTATATTGTTCATAAATTTTGTGCATTTATTTCATCTTGCCCTCTTTTTTTTCTTATTCTTCTCCCCTCCCCCCTAGTAAATACTATGGGGAGGGAATTAATACTAAACGAAATTTGGCATTCTGGTTATTGTTAAGCAAAGGTTACTAAAATACTGTAAACAAAAATTTCCCGATTCAACAATCCCCCCCCCTAAAATAAATAAATAAATAAATAAAAAGTTTGTAAGGTAAAAGCAGAAAAATTAATCACGTCCAACATATTATAAAATGCTTTAACAGACACTTGTATTTGTGCACGTACTAGTTATGTACCGAATAACTAACCTGTTCCTTCTTGTAGTTGCAAAATTGCACCGGCAGAAATTCACTCGTATTCCTAGAATCGTTTCACGACATTGGATTTTGAATGCCCACACTGAAGTCCAGCTGGGCCCCACCATGGCCGTGCGGATAAGCCACTGAAGTAGGGAAACGGCTGAAGTGTGAAGGTACCATGTTCGGGCCCGCCGAGCGGCTGTCGATCTAATGGTCTGGAGTTCTGGACATTTTTCTCCAGATGTAATGTGAATACGAGTTAGAACCTCTTAAAATCCTCCTACCAGTGCACCTCGTATTGGCTTGCCCTAACAAACAAACAAACTGAAGTCTAGCTGAATTTTTAATAGTGTTATTTGAAGAAACGAATTTCACCTCACAGAATTTACTCACAATGGAAAATAAATTAATTGCTATAGGGATTCGAGAGAATTCAGGATGGTTCTGCATAAGCTGCACTACACAGCGTAATGAATGAAAGTGTCAATTATGAAACTTCCTGAAAAATTCTTCAACATGGGAGTTGCACAGCAAAAATTTTCTATTAGTGACACATCCCGCTAAGTTTTGGATTTTTAAGAATTATTTCTGAAAGTTTCGTATGTGATACAGATGTAGCATTTATTACTGTGTATATTACAGCTTGTAAAGCGGTATTCTAAAAATTCTGAAGGGCTTTACATAATTAGCTCATTTGTATTTATGTACCGATATCACATGATTTTTTTAAATACACCGTTAAAAGAACAAATGCATGAACGCTAAAACTTCATAACAACGTGCGTGCTGATATAGATGTCTATCTGTGTCAGCACGTGTTGCATCATAGATGGATACGATGCACGCTAAATCTCTTGAAAGTTTCTTTTTTTCATCACAATCAGCATTTTTTTTTTTTTTTTCAAATCCGCTTTAAATTATTTCGCCACCTTTAAAACAACTTACTTTCTGGGAACCCATATTGCTGCGAAATATGTTAAATAGAAGTATGATTATGTTCCATTTACATTATTTTTTATAAAAAAATTCAGAAAAATGCAAATTAAATTTATAAAAGAGCATATTTAAACGGGAAATTTAGAAAACTAAGGAATGTGAAGTGTGAACCACATGTGGCTGTCGAGCTATGGGTTAGCTGAATCCAGAAAATAAGCACACGGGGAAAGAACGCACCCGGAAAAGAGCGCACCGGGAAAATACTCAACCGAAAAAAAAACGCACTGGAAAAGTGCGCACCCGGAAAAGTGCACACGGTATATACTAGAGATGAGTTCGGGCTCATTTTTTGAAGCCCGAGCCCGAGGACTTTTAATCCGAGCCCGCCCGAGCCCGAGCAATATTATTAAATTTGGAGCCAGAGCCCGAAATTTCAGCTAAAGACAAATAAATTTAACTACTTCATTAATAGGATACAATAAATTTTGGAGCTTCACACACCTTCTAGTTCCCCGTGCCGCTATTATTTAAAATAAGTACGTCTATTTATCCCATGAATCACTTTTTAAAATCTGTTTCAAGGAGTATGTTCAACAAAGGAGAAATTTTTTACGAGCCCGAGCCCGCCCGAGCCCGAACGCAATCGTAAATTACAGAGCCCGAGCCCGAGTCGGGCCCGGGCTCGGGCTCGGGCTTTCGGGCTCGGGCTGAGCCCGTCTCATCTCTAGTATATACAGGGTGAATCTAAACTCTTGGGCAAAACTTTAAGGGATGGTAGGGCACATAATGAGGAATCAGAATCACATAGCAATGTGGGGTCAAAAACGCAGTTTTTACTTACCTGGTAATAATCACTTTGTCAAAAGTATTGAAGTGTCCGTCTAATTTCTTAACCAAGTTTCATAAACAATAGGCTCGTCTCCAAAAATTTCATTCGTGAAATAAAGCAGAATTTTTAAACTATAATTTTAGTTTTCTGTTTTCGGAGAAAAAATGCATTAGTTTCTGACGAACAATGGTCGGAAAATGCACTGTTGTTTCAGCACTTTTTCCAAAGTGATTATTAACAGCTACATGAAGACGATGTTGCCGACCCCACATTGCTATGTGATTCTGATTCCTTATTATGTGCCCTATCACCTCTTAATGTTTTGTCCAAGAGTTTAGATTCACCCTGTATACTTATAGGCGATCAAGAAAAATATTTATACGGAATATTTCTTTACTGACTTATACACGCTATAATTTGTGAATATCTTTATATGATAGTTTAATTAGTTTTATTTGAGATCGCTTTTGGCTGGAAGCAAGAGCTGACCGTGATTGCATTTTCTTCCATTAGAAAACCTCCCCACGGAGGGCACCCCACCCATCGGCCTAGAGCCCACGCGTAGCTAATCGGCCGTAATCCCACAAACAAACAAACATCTTCCATGTAAAAATTGGAGAAACTAAATTAGACCAAATAGTAACTAAATTAAAATTTCAAGTGATTAAATTAAAAAACTTAAATAGTTTTTTCATGAATGATTACATGAAAATAATATAATTGCAATCGTTTGCTCTCATCGTGAATTACTTTAAAAATAATTCCTAATTTGTACTGTAACACAAACGGAAAAACCAAATCAATTAGTAGCAGTAATTCCATTTCAATGTCCATCTTTGCTTTCGGTGAATGAATGCCCCGCTGTGTCCCTGAGGTTGAGCTAGCTTGTAAGCTTGTAAGATAAGTCAGAACGGTCTCATACAAAAACCCAAGACGGGAAGCAACGATGGGCTCGCAAGGTTAATCGATGGCGTAGTGTTTTGGCATCTGTGCGGGAATAACGGGTTATTAGATATTCATTACAGAGAAGTACGGGCAGGGCCGGCTTTGCTATTAGGTTAACCTAGGCGATCATCTAGGGCTCACATAGTTTTTAAAATGTTTAATTTCTCTATTTAACTTTCCTGTTATTTAATTTTGCACAAAGGTTGCTAAAAAATTGTTCTTGAGAGGTCATATTTGTCAAAATTGCTATATGATTTGTGTCCTTTGCAATTATTTTTAAATTTAGCTTTTCTTTTATCAGCACATTTCAAGGTTAGGAAAGGGCCGTGCCCCCCTCCCCTAGTTGCTATATTACGGTAATGATTTCGGCGTTGGTATAAGGTAGGAGGGGTTCAAGACTAAAACATAGTATTTTTCTGGCGTAGGATCCTTGTTTAAAAAAAAATGATATATAGATGATGATTTAGTAGAGTGTACAGTATGAAGGTATACTGTACAGCATATAGGTATACTGTACATAATACATTACTTCAATTTAACACAATATAAAGAGCCTCACCATGGCACAGTAGTTATGTCACTGAAAATGGTAGATGGCCGAAGTGTGAAGGTCCCGGGATCAGGTTCCATCGCGCGCTGTCGATCTAATGGTCTGGAGTTTTGGTAGGTTTTCTCCAGATGTAACGTGAATACGTGTTAGAATACGTGTTAAGTGTTATGGGCTTTTACACACTGAAACATGGAAATATTGAACTCCTTATTTTTATTTAGAGTTTAAATCTTGCCTTAATTGGTTGCAATGATGAATTCAGCACTTAATCTAACGTTGCTAAATGCAGTCGAACTCCTCTATCTCGAAGACTTCTATGTCTCGAAATTTTACATTTGCAATCTAAATTCAGTATATTTTCCATGCTGATCTCGAATCACTTTCTTTCAAAGCCTCTGTATCTCGAATTTTGGATAGTGTAAATTACTAAAATCGATGCCTAGAGACTATATCGTTCTTCAACAACTGATGCTGCATACGCATACCTATATACCTAAAACGATAACAATAACAACAACAAAAAAAAAAGTAGATCAGGCCGTAGAACTTTGAAAAACTTTCCTTAACTATCAGGAAAATGTCGTACATGAGAGATTTTTAGTCCTTTTTAGCTTTAGAAAGAGTATAAACGAAGAAATTTAGATGTCAAAAGTCATTGAAAGACTATTTTCACTCTTAAAGGTACGTATGTTCGTTTAAAACAATCTTATAGATGCATAAATTCTGTGATCCTACCATTTTATTTTTCTACAACAAAAGAAATTAAAACTTTAAAAAAAAACTGACAGCATTTTTTTTAAGACCTTTATAACTCGAAACCTCTTTACTCGAATTTTTCTCCTTTCTCGTGCGATCGAGAGATAGACTGGTTCAACTATTCATTAGGGTGACCAAATTCTGCTATTTTGATGAAGCTGGTTAAATTAAACAGAAATACTGCAATAAAGTTTTAAACACTAGTTTAATTTTTGTATTGAATAAATAGTTCATGTTTTCATTGCAACAACATTTAACAGTCATAGTGCGCTTAGTATCTAGATATTTAATTTTCAATGTTCAAAGCGTCCTCAAAAATTGAGGACCTTTGGTCACCATAACTATACATATCTTTTCTTAAATATGCCTTGTAAAAGACAATTCCAACTTTCACAAGCACTTCAACAAGTTTGTCTTTCTTTAATATGTTCTGCGAATGCCAACTAATATATTTCATTTCACATACCATCCCGTTTATTTTGTGAATTTTGCGCTTACGGGTTAGTTTAAAATTATCTTTCTAATCAATTGTTTTAGATTTCCATTTGAAGTGGGATTTCTATTTATTTTACAGTTATTTAAATTAAATAACGTTTAATTACGGTCAACATTTTTTCTAATCTCTTTCTTAAAATTAAATTTTACAGCTCTTTGAAATGTTGCATGCACGGAGTATCTTGAATTGTGATTTTCAAGAATAATGTGAATTCAGTAGTGCTGCCATCTATTGAATAAAAATAATAATAAAGTGTGCAATATCATTTAGGGCTGTAGTTTTCAGAGATCACTAGCTTATGCTCATACAGTTTTCAATAAATAAATAATAATAATAATAATAATCTATGTATATATAAATAGTCTAAGGAAAAGCCTAGTCCCGTTTGCAGCACATTGCGCGAACGGATAACCGCGAAATTCGGCACAGTTAAAGTTCGTATGGAGGTGTTTGTCTGAATGTTAAAATTTTTGTGTAGCATGCTAATGCACCTTAAAAAATCATAGAAGTAATTTGGCACGCAGTATTTCGCGCCAAGTAGATCTATGGTTCCATTGTTGTGTCAACTTTGAAAAGCAACACTAAGTTTACAGGGTTATACTATTACAATAAAATTTGCAAAAAGTGAAATTTTCCCCAGTTTCGTAAAACGCTAATGACTAAAATGTGCTTTAGCCCTGTGCTTGGCAACTTTTTTTAGACGGTCTATAAGTGCTCAAAGTGTTGTAAATTCCATGTTTTAAATCTGTTGAAAAACGAACCGTACAGGACTGGTTGCAATCCAAAAGATGCTTCACAGAAACGCGCCAATTCGACACTTTTTTCCCAATTTCCTGCTAGCAAATTTTCTCCGAATATATTATTGAACAAATACTTCTGAAATTAATAGGGAATGAAAAGAATATTATTAATGAAGTATATGGAAATATTTTCGAAAACATACTCTAACATAACATATTGAAGTCAGTTATAATAGAACCTAAAAATTGATGATTGAACTTTTATTAATACTGACTTAATCGAACATCCGAGGAATAGAGAACATATCCCCATAGCTAAGATAAAATAATTTGCTATGATGACAATGAAATCAATAACTATCCAGTAGAGTTTTCTAATTCTTTGACTATGACTGGTTTGGGGTTTTTTTCGGCTATCCGGGAGGGAGCAAATGCAAAATTGCCAAATAATTCTGATCTGCTCCAAATGCTTACAAACCTAAAGCAATTTCTAGTACATAGCTGTTTATCCTTTTCCATATTTTGGAAGTTTAATTTAACTTCGTATTTTAATTTAATTCCGCATTTTTCCCCCAATTCCTCATTATGTAACCAATAAGCATACAAATTTCTTTTTAGTATATTGATATTTTTGTATAGATTGAATTCTGTATATAAATGATATTTTGTATACGGGTTAAAATTTACGGCTTTGTTTTGGGGAGCGACAATGTTCCAGAAGTACTCTTTAAACGTTTCCCAGAAAAAAAAAAAAAAAAAAAAAACAGTGGGATTTGCACCTGACTAACCGAAAAATACCATAATTTTCCACCACATAAGTTAATATTGAAAGTTAATTGCATCGTTATACTAATCAGAAACTTGAATACAAAGGAAGCATTAGTCATTGGAACAAGAATGCGTATCAAGTTTATATATCATAATGATATTGATTGCTAAGTTTGAACTGGAACCTCATGCAATAAAAGAATTTTAATTCCATTGATAAAATATTCTGGTACTATTTTATCATATCCTTTCAAAAACTCAATTTCCAAATATACCTGCTTTAGCGATGACAGTAAGTAAATCTCAAGGACAATCATTCGAAAAAAGGGCAAATTCATTGAGGCAGCAAGGTTTTATACATGCTCAGTTGCATGCCTCAGGAAGTTCAATCATTCAATCAAAGCCGCGTTCAATCATTCGACGGTTTAAGCCGAGGACGGCTCCAGGCTGAATTTTCGGTGGGACCACTAGATTTTTTAGATTAACCTAAATTGTTCAAAACGCAAGCTGAATGTGTGAAATCCAAGGTCGATAGAGGGAGATGACCCCTATGAGACGCACTCGCTGGAGCTGCCTTTGCATTTAGCAAAATATGATTCCTGAAGTTTGTGTTGAAACCTGAGTTTTTACAAAAATACCGTCTTCACAGAAAAATGTGGTGGTTGTAAAGTGAAATTGTACAAAAGTGGTCACTACAGACAGATGGTCTCTTAGCCAAGGTGGTCACTTTAGTAGGTTCCACTCTATATGGAATCTTGTGACATACATACTCTTTGACACAAGAACTTTATTCGTGCTCAAATTAAAAAATTTAATGCTTTATGGTCGAATTTCAACCATTGGCAGACAACTAGTAATAATAATAATAATAAATTACAAATAAATAAAAATAAGTTACACCATATCGTTGAAATGTTTCACGATAGCTTTTTATAAAATTTACAAACAATAAACCTATTCTAAGTTTTAGAAAAACAGCTTTAAATACCCTTTTAATAAATATTTCATTAACAAAAACACTCAAAAGAAATTATTGAAACAGTTTGATAAGTGAATCTGTTACATGTGTTATTTTAGAAAATTTTAATTATTTTAAATCTGTCATTCTTCATAAAGTTTTGCAAAGGAAATCTATGTTTCTAAATTTCAGACATTTTTATAAATGGTAGACAGTATGTGTACCTTACAACTTGCACAGAAGCATCCCCTTTTTTTTTTTTTTTTTTTTTTTTTGTGTGTGTGTCTTTGACATGATCTGTTTAGTTAATGAATATTAAGATGGTTTGTTTCTCCAAAAAACAGCACCCTCTAACGATATTTCAAATGAAAACAAATCAAAAGGTAAATTACTTTATTAAATACATGCTAATTAACAGAAATGCAGCTGTGTAAGCAAAAGATATGCCTGTTGGAGAGTAGAAAAATTTATGAACAGAAATTCTCTTTAGAGCTTTTATTTCTCTTAATTTTCTTTTTATTCTAATGAAGAATTACCTGCAGTAGCTTTTTTTTTCTTCGTAAAACCTAATGCACCTGCGAAATTACCTGAAAAATAATAAAATTAGAGAATTAGTTTATATTTGCACATTGTTATTATCAAGCATATCAATTTTGTTTGTTATAGTTATGGCAAGCCTACACGAAGGGTGCCTTGGTCGGAGGACTTTTTAAGGTGTTCTAACGGGTATTCACATTAAATCTGGAGGAAACCGACCAAAACTCCACCAGACCTTAATCGATAGCCGGCCGGCCGGGATGAATGCAGGACTTTGACACTTCATGAAACATATCAAATTTTCCACAATTTAAATACGCTTAAGAACTCATTAGAAGAGTTCTCCGCCCAAAGCATCCCTCCTTAGGCAGATAGCACTCGAGTAGTTTTGTCTTAATAAAAAATCCAATACAATAAATAAATAGTTAATAAACAAATAATCCTCTGGTTGCGCGTGATCCTGCTGATTTTTATTAGTGCAGCGTGACAGAAATTTTTTTGGGGTGGGGCACATTTTTAGTTTAAAAGTAGATAAAGAACGTTTATTAGAACAATTAAATTAAATTTAAGGATTTTGGGAGAAAGCTGGAAGCGTTATGCACTATGCCACTGATGGGGCACTATTATTTCTATATTAATTTACAAAAACAAAAATTGATTACAGAACTTGACTATTTAAAGAAATGTTGCAATTTTAAATTTGTTTTTATAAAGTTCAGGCTGTTCCATTTGAAAATCATACAACTTGTTGAACAGCCTTTAAAAAAAAAAAAAAAAAAAAAAAAAAAAGTAATTAATTGTGCCAGAGCCTCGAAAAATTTAGAAGGTCTACCTACAACATTTTAAACTAACATTGACAATAAACCTATAGTAAATATGAAACTATCAGGAAAAAAATATTAAACATACGGAATCTCACGACATTTCCAAAAAAGGTTAAATCTTCAGCCGATTTCTAAAGGCGATTTTTGTGCTTATAAATATTTTCTGAAAGTTGAATGAGACTTAAAGCTTTACTGTCAGTGTTAGTCCATAGTGCATAGGGTAAAGAAGTATTATTATTTAACATAAACTAACTTCATTGCAGATTTTTCTTGTTTCCCCTTTTATTTCGTCCTTCAAAAGTTCAAACGATAGTAGTTTTTGGTGCTGCCATCTATGAATAAATTAATAAAACAAAACTTTTGGAGCTTTTATTTATTGTCTGTAGATGGCAGCACAGATATCATATTATTGAAAAGTCCTTCGCCTTCAGCTAAATAACCAATCTTGATTTAGTTTCTTTCTTATTAGTTCAAGGTTAATGCGACTGTGACTGTCATAACGGGAATCCCAGACTAGATAATAGAGACAATTAAAACGTCAGAAAGGTAGTTCATAACTTTCTGGTTGCCTTGTCTATTGGTAATAATTTTCACTGCGTTATTTATGTACTTTCTTGGAAAAGCCTATATGAGGGGTATCTGCTTAGAGGGGTAGGATTGGAGGAGGGGTTCCTTGAGTGGTGGACTTTTTCAACGGGTACTAACGTGTGTTCACGTTACAAGATTATGTGTATTCCCGCTGGTTTCCGGAGAAAACCGTCCCAAACCCAGACCGTTAGATCGACTGGTCGACAGCAGCGCGGTAGGATATAGTTCATTGTGTATTAAGACAAAACTGCTCGATATCTTTCTGACTAAGGAGGGATACTTTGAGCCAAGGACTTTTGAAGGGCTCTAAAGCGTATTCACGTTACATCTCGAAAAAACGCCCAAAACTCCAGACCGTTAGATCTCCAGCCGACGTTGTAGACCAGAATCCTAGGTCTTTACACTTCAGCCATCCACAATGTTCAGTGTCTTTATTCACTAGGCCTTGGTGGAGTCGATCCTCAGATTGGGAAATGGGAGACTTCTAAATGTTAGCATTCTTCAGAAATTGTTTCCTTCAGAAATCAAAATGGTAGCAAAGTCAATCCGACGGGGTGTGCCACACCTGCCCCCACTTAAAATATTCAGCCGGCAAAATTGCTGTTCCGAACTTCCGAAACTCTTCATTCTAGTATTCAAAAGAGTTTTTAATCGGCACTTTTTCAAACTTTTGTACCTGTGAGGTCCTACTTCTAGTGCGTACAAAAACCGAGTGTGAGAAATTCCTTTCCTTGCATCAGTCAAAAGAAAGAAGTGGGAATGAATAATAGAACACTCGGTTCTCCGTCCTACCCGACACCACAGACTTCCATGACACCTGTCTCGGCATTTCCCACAAAGCGAAATGGTCATCCCACATGCCCCTAGTAATCTAGGTAAGTCTTCTGTGCACATGTCTATGGGGGGATACAGAGTCTGGAAACAGCCTGGTTCTAATTCCTCTTAAATTACAAGAAAAATTAACTTTCCGATCTAGAATTACTTACTGCCGTAAATATGCATCGATCGTATTTTTATATGATAATGTATCATATCATGTACCTTATTTAAAAGGGTGTATGTACCATTTATAGTTCTTTTACACAAGCACACAAAAGAATTAGAATGCATTACAGCCTATGGGCTGAGAATGTTTAGAGTACATTTTAGAAACGTTCATCTAGCTCAATTAAAAAAAAAAAAAAATGATATTTATTATTGAGGTTTATGAGAGCATGCTGTCCGTCGGCATGGGAGGACATAGTATTGATAGCTATACAGGACTAACAAAATAACGTGCATAGATGACGCTTTAAGGGCAGTACGTAAGAAAATATTTTAGTATCTTGTTGGATTTAACCTGTTCACTTCCGACCTTGTTAAAGACGCAATGGCAGAAATTCCTCCTTCCTGTGCCCATCGTTGTTTCCCGGCATGAGTCTTTGAGTGCCCTACCGTGGTCCAGCCATGCGCTTGTGCAAGGCTGCGGCCAGAGCAGAAACATTCTAAGACCCATGCCGGGAAGCAACGATGGGCACAGGAGGGAGAAATATCTGCCGTCGAGTCTTTGGCAACGTCGGGAGTGACCAGTTTAACAGTTCGTCATGTAATAGTATACACACAAATACTACAGTTTTGGAAAGTGTTTTATAATTAGAGTTCTCGGTATGACTTACTTTTAATTTTTGAAGTTAATATAACGACTCCATTCAGTGGTCCCAAATTAATTTCTGCCTTTGAGTCAGACCAACCCAAACTACGGCACTAATAGTTAAGTCAAGCATGAGAGTATTTTATAACTAAATTAAAAGTTAAAACTGTCCAATATAGGAAGGTGTCCAACATAGGAACCGAATCGGCAAATCTATCTTTTCAGTCGGCAATTGACTAATCCCCTACCCCCCCCCCAAGATTTTATTCCGGGATCGGCGATTAATGGTAGAGGATGAAGTATGAAGGTTCCGGCCCCGTAGCGCGGCTGTCGATCTAACGGTCAGGAGTTTGGGTCAATTTTCTCCATACGTAACGTAAATACGAGTTAGAAAGCCCTTATAAAGTCCTTCGACCAAGGCATCCCCATCCTAGACAAATCGCCGATGTGTAGCGTTGCCATAACAGGGGTCTGTCCAGGTCGAAATCGGGTCCGAAAACGGACCCTTCACAAAATTCAACAAGTTAAAAACGGACCCTTCACAAAATTCAATATCAGAAAAACGGACCCTTCACAAAATTCAATATCAGAAAAACGGACCCTTCACAAAATTCAATATCGGAAAAACGGACCCTTCACAAAATTCAGTTTGACCAAAACGGCCCTTTCACAAAATAACTATTGCACTTTTCAATTGAGTTTAGGAATTATTATCATTTAGCGATCGCCGATCGGCACCCAATAATATCTTGTCCTAAATGTAAACAATGTTGATGATGATGACGGGAGGTAGGTTGATTGGAGGCCCTAAGCCAGGGGGGTAAATTACACCGCCTACGATTGCAGTTTGAAGCAGACGCATGCACTTGTTTGTTCTTCCTCCTAAGTTCCCCTCACCTGCTATGTAGGAGCTCTCTTTCTGGGAATAAAAATCGGACTAGTAGCGAGCGCTCATTTATTATTTCTTTTCATGTGAGTTGTGTTTATGCCAAAAAATTAAACATCAAGACATATTCCACTATAATATTAATAAGGCTCATTGCCAGAAGAAAAGGTGATGACAGCTGTCATTCTCGGATAATTACAACTTTCTTCATGAATAAAGACAGTGGCGTATGTAAAAAGGGCAGCCAGGTTGGGGAGGAGATTAAAAGAAAACACTTTGTTTTCCAAACTGGCACATTTATGCACCATGTATTAAATGTTCAGAAATCGTTTGATGCAATCTCAAAATGATTAACTTAGTCCTAAATCTTATTCTAAAAGACAGACATAAATTCAGATCAATGCAATGTTTCAAAATCGCGCAAACGTTCTAACTCGCAATAATTCGTTTTGCATTTTGAAATGAATCCGTAATTCTCTAATGCTTAGTAAATATCTGTAATAACTATAAATAATCTGAAGTAGAAAGGCCATGTAATGATTACACTAAAAGCAATCATTAAGAACAACTTGCAAGAGTGCATAACATCCAATGCAAAACAACGGGAGCTACCGTCATTGCGTGGCTAAGTCTAAGCTTATTGTTTACTAATTCACAACTGCATACTTATCAAACATAACATCCTTATGGGTGAAATCATTTTCAACTCCCTTCTTTCCCCCCAACTGAAAGCGTAATGTGCCAGATGGCCCTTTTACATTGCTGAAAAAACAAACATTCCAAGGGCATCTTTCAGATCACGCAAATAAAAGAAAACAGAAACAATAATTATTTATAAAAGGACATTTTATCTCCTTGCATTAAAAAAAAAAAAAAAAAAGCTGATTGGATTTTTTTGAAGGAACAGTTATACTTCCTGTTTTGTAAAGGGTCGTTTAAACATCAATTTTGACTTCATTGTATTGTCTCCTGTATAAGAAAACTGTATGGTAAGGAAGGAGAAAAAGTTTTGGCAAATAAGAAAAGAAAAACGGACCGACATACCCAGGCATAGGGGGAGAAAAAGGACGTTGCTGGGTGCCGCGCCCTGTTTAATCGGTCGAGAATCCACACTGTGGAATGTGAAATGGGATAAATATAGGTCAATCACTGCTCAAAGCTGGAAAAAGGGGGGGGGGGGTAGAAATAGTGTAATACTGCATTTTTTCATTCTTGGGAGTGAACAACAAAGCATAGGAGTGATTTTATTGGGATTTAATATCATTTTAAAGAGCGGTCATAGGGGTACACTACAGAGAAATGCTATCAGCATAGGCAGGGCCGTAGCGAGCAATTTTTTGCTAGAACCTATCATTTTTGATAGAAGACTGAAAATTTATAACTTAATTAAATTTTTTAAACTTAATTAATGCATGGGCACATCTTACAGAGTGGGAATTTTCTGTTTGGAGACCATATAAAAATGTACATTTGTATTTATTTAGATTTAATCTTCCAACATTTATTATAATCATTACTGTAAAATTCTGTGCCCTTTTTTTTTTTTTTTTTTTTTTAAACATAAATTTGTGATTTACTGTAAAATATTTGTGAAAAATATTTAAGGAATAAAACCCCAGGTCAGTTTTTTGGGGATATTCTGTGTACACTGACAAGTAATTTTTCTTTAATGGTACAAGTTGAAATTAATTTTTAAAAATGTTAGCTAATTTCTCCCATCTGTAATTATCTGCAACTTATTTTTGCTTTCCCTTCAATTGTTGAAATTTAACTAGATTTATAAATTGCATTTTTCACATCGTTAGTATTAGAGTATTTCTAGTCGAAACTGACAGACATTGTAATATTTAAAAATTACTAAAGTTTGAATTTGGGGTGTAAATAAAAGTGTTTAGTACCTGCAATTTAAAATCAAAACTACCATGGCCTACGTTTATTATAAAATCTGTTTTTTAATCATTTAAAAGTAAAGATTTAAAGCTTTATATTTTTAATTTTAATCGAATTTTTTTTTAAATATTGTTCTAGGGTATGACTATCCCGGATGTTCAGTGAACAGGAATTATTCAGTTTTGGCCAACTTTTTTTTAAGGGAACTAACTATACCCATTTTGTTTTTAATTTTTTTAAAAATATTCAATTCTATTTCGTGATTGCTTTCTTGCTCAAAAATGAAAAAGAAAATTGGAAGAAGTTCACAAAATAAGGAAAGATTCACAAAAATAGAAAAAAATCACAAAATTAGGTATAAATTCACAAAATTAATTATAAATTCACAAAATTAGGTAAAATTTCACAAAAATGGGACCCTGGGAAAGAAACCTGGACTGACCCCTGCATAAAAAACACAAACAAACAAACTAAGAGGACTTTTGGAAGTAAGAATTAAATTTGCATGTGTACCCCTGTAAACAATGGCCTTTGGTGGATGGTAGGTCCGAGATTGAACTCAGAACCACAAACCTTTTTTCGACGGAAATCTGTCTAAACTAGAACAAAAATTAGGGTCGAAATGTAGTATTTTCCCACACGAAGTACCTCGTTTAAAACAGAAACCAATTTAGCAAGGAAATGAATAATAATTTCCGGAAAAAGCTTGCAGATAAATCGGCATAAAATTGCAAGTGAAACTTTTTTATTTAACATAAATCGATATATTAGGCCACCATCGTCTTTTTTGAGTTGGAATTTTCATCTTTAGCTAGACACGGAAAGACACCGTATAAAATATGCGCATGAAGTTTTCCTTGATTTTCTCTATTATGTTAATTCATTCAAAAAATGTCGAATATCAAATGCACTCGTCGTATAACAGCACGCACTTTCAACTTCAAAAAATTACTAATTTTTGGTGTGCGTGTTAAACACCGAATATAAAATTGTAAGTAATACAAAAAAAAAATTATTAATAAACATTACAAATATGCATTACATTACAAAAGATAATTATTGTCAACTATTTACTTGAAACATTTATCGATATATTTAACATCATAAACAACAACAACTACAAAATAAAAACTCACTGTACATATTTTCTAGCAAACTTCATCTTTGTCGAATGACATAGAAAGTTCATTTTTCAGTACATAGCGCACTGAACTGGGAGGCGGAAGGTGCCCGGTTCGAAACCAGGTCGCGTCCGCCGACCTAAACGTATGGAGTTTTCCGAGGTTTTCTCCGAAACTTAGCGCAAATACGGGTTAAGACCCCTTAGACTGATCCCCACGGATAGGGAAGGACGCGAGACGAAAAATAAGCGTCCGCGTCTCGCAAATAGCTAAAAGCTGTCTCGCTCGCAAAATCCCTATATCGTAATGTTAAAATGTGTCTCGTCTCGCAAAAAGCTGTAATCTCTGTCTCGTCTCGCAAAAAAGTCGTCTCGCGTCATCCTACCCACGAGGCACCCCCATCCATAGGCGTAAATCCCTAGCGCAGATAATTGGCTTTAAGCCCGCAACACATTTTATTCATGCCTATTTATATTTTCGGAAATGCCATCATCTTCATTGCCACTTTCTTCAATAAACTTGTCACTTTCTTCAATTCTTTTTCAATAAACATGTGTAAGCAAAAGTTATGCCCGATGGAGAGTCCACATAAAGTCATCCTCTGTTCCTTTCGTATAATGCATTTGATATTCGACATTTTTTGAATGAATTAACATTGCTGGTTCTATTTCACATCATGCTGTAATAATCCATTGATTCTGGTAGAGAAAATATGATGCGTGCTATGCACCGGTGTGATTGCTTGCAAATAGTAAGACATATACTAAATTTACAGTGCGTGCTATATGTCAGAGCGTGTTATACACCGGGATCTACGGTTCATTGATATTTCGCATCTAAATGTTTCATATTAAAAGTTTAAGGATTTACTTAGTTCAAAGAGCAGTTCAAAGCTTAGTTCAAAGAGCAAATAGTTGCTCTCCAGGGAACTTGGATAAGGACGTCCAATTTGTTATTTACTAAATTATCATAATTCCTTTTTAAAGTATTTAGACAATTTTATTAAGAACCATTGCAAGAGCAAATCAGGCAAGTCAATAGAAAAAAAGTTCCCATCACCATCTCAGAATTTCATGAATTTTTTTTTTCTTGTGTTGCCTTACCCAAGAAAAGAACAAATCTGAAATATTTTTGATTTACCCTTTTAGTTTTAGAGTTATGGAGGGGTCAAAGTACCCCAGACGAGTGACGTAGAAATAATTTAGGGCCATTTTTGCCACTTTATTGTCTCAACTGTGACTGGCTCAGAGGTGCTTCAGAGAATTTTTTCATTCCATCCTATAATATACCTTGTGTATTAACATCTCAAATTGAAAATTCATTCGAAAACAGTCAGAGCCCTTAAATAACCCCCCACCCCTCCAAATAGCCCCAATTTCATAAAAAAAAATACAGTTTTAAGAATGCTTTAAATCTTGGCTCTGACGTGATACAGAAAACATTTTTGCGCAGAGCAGTTATACATCTTCATATTAAGTGAATCCAATGTTAAAATTTTTTAAAGGCCACCAGGGCCCCACTTTACGGGGAACCAAACATGGTCCTTAACGCTAATTTATGCAATTTCAAAGCATTATTACAGCTGAAGCCGACTTTCCACAGGAGAACCCTTGGCATGGAGATGTAGTATCAACACAATAGTTTCATATTATGAAAAAACATTTTTTGAAGGCACAACTGTTTACAAGAAAAATCCCAAAATGTACCTCCCGATTTGGGATATTCCACTGGCACGCATGGGGGCTTTTCGGCGTTACTTTTAGAAGTTTAATCGACTGTAGCAGTATTGAAAATTAACTTATTATGCATGTATCACATTTATATCCTCCATATATCACAAATAGTTCTTTTACAGGGGCACTCATAAGAATTACATTACGCTGAATGGGGATCTCTGCAACTACTGAACCGATTTGAAAATTCACTGATAGTACTGATTCACTGATTTTGTGCACTATTCCTGAATATTGGAGGCTACTTTTCAGCATGCAGCATAACTAGTTCTTTTACAGGGACACTCAAAAGAATTCTAATACATTACGCTGTATGGACATCTCTGTAACTGCTGAACCGATTCTAATGATCTTTTCACTGAAAGCTATACTATTCCTGAGTAACATAGGCTAAAATTCTTGCATGTAGCATAATTTACAGGAACACTCAAAATAATTGAAATAATAAAAAAATGTACATGTTCTATAAATAAAATATTTTTATTATATAGCATTTTACATTATTTCTGTTTTTAAATATAATTTTCTTTGTAGACTAGTGAAAAAGAAGTAGTAAGTTGCTAATATTGAGCCGAACTCTTACTAGGCAGTAGAATAGGAAAAGTTATTTTAGAGTGGAAGGGTCATCGCTTCATCAGAAGTAGATGGGACTACTACAATGAAATATTTGCATACAATACCTGACTCTCATTCATTAAATGGCCTGAACGAGATGACACAAAAGCAGTCACTACAGACAGGATAATTTTTTTGTCCAAATGAATTTGCTTCTCTTACTCCATTTACGATTATTAATATAAAAAGTGTGAAAGTAGCTCACAACAAACAATACAACATACTCTATAATAAAAAAGTAAATAACCTGAGAATTTGTCCTTGAGAATTTTGTTGTAAAATAGTATACAAAGCAGAAATAAATAATGTAGAATTTCGACAATGTCTTTTATTCACAATATTATTTATTTTTGTTTATTTTAAATTAAGTATAAGACATGGTATATGTAAAGTTAATTAATTTAGATAGTTTTTTTTTCGCATTTGGCAAACGGAGACAGTTACGACAATGCTTACGAATTATTTTCAGTGTTCCTGTAAATTATGCTGCATGTATGAATTTTAGTCTGTTACTCAGGAATTGTGTAGCTTTCAGTGAAAAGATCTTTAGAATTGGTTCTGTAGTTACAGAGATGTCCGTGTAGCGTAATGTATTGGAATTCTTTTGAGTGTCACTGTAAAAAAACTAGTTATGCTGCATTCTGAAAGGCAGCCTATAATGTTCAGGAATAGTGTAGCTTTCTATCAGTGAAAAAAAAATTTCGAATCGGTTTAGTAGTTGCAGAGATCCCCACTCAGCGTAATGTAATTCTTATGAGTGCGCCTGTAAAAGAACTATTTGTGATATATGGAGGATATAAATGTGATACATGCAGGATAAGTTAATTTTCAATACAGCTACAGTCGATTAAACTTCTAAAAGTAACGCCGAAATGCCCCCTTGCGTGACAGTGGAATGTCCCAAAGAGGGAGGTACTTTTTGGGATTTTTCTTGGAAACAGTTGTACCTTCAAAAAGTTTTTTTTTTTTTTTTTCCCATAATATGAAACTACTATGTTGATACTACATCTCCATGCCAAGGGTTCTCCTGTGGAAAGTCGGCTTCAGCTGTAATAAAAAAGTACTCTTCGAAATTGAATAAATTAGCGCTAAGGACCATGTTTGGTTCCCCGTAAAGTGGGGCCCTGGGGGCCTTTAAAAATTTTTAACATTGGATTCACTTAATTTGAAGATGTATAACTGCTCTGTGCAAAAATGTTTTCTGTATCACGTCAGAGCCAAGATTTAAAGCATTCTTAAAACTGTACTTTTTATGAAATGGGGGATATTTTGGGAGGCCCTTATTTGGAGGCTCTGACCATTTTCGAATGAATTTTCAGTTTGAGATGTTAAAATCCAAGATATATTATAGGATAAAATGAAAAAATTCTCTGAAGCACCTCTGAACCAGTCACAGTAGAGACAATAAAGTGGCAAAAATGGCCCTAAATTATTTCTACGTCACTCGTCTGGGGTACTTTGACCCCCCATAACTCCAAAACTAAAAGAGGTAAATGAAAAATATTTCAGATTTGTTCTTTCCTTGGGTAAGGCATCACAAGAAAAAAAATTCATGAAATACTGATATGGTGATGGGAACGCCCTGCCTGATTTGCCCCTGCAATGCCTCTTAAACTAAATCAAAGAAATCTTCTAAAACTTCGTTGTGTTGTGGTATTCGGCCCATTATCCACGTGGGATCTTCCACGATGGGTATTGTGCCCACCGTGGGGGGGAGGGGGGGGTCTTTCTAAGGAGTCCTAACCCGTACTTACTCTCAGTTTCGGAGGAAGCCATGGAAAAATGGGAACGGTTATGTAACGACCTGATTTTGAACCAGGCACCTTCCGTCTCCCAGCTCAGAACGCTATGCACTCGGCTACTGGTGGGCCCTTCTGAAACTTCGAATGTCACTGATCATTGATAATTTACTGGAGCAAATTTGATTTTTAGTAGAAATTGTCGAAAACTATGTGGAAACTTCTTGATTATGTTTTAAGATTATGTTTTAGATCAGGGGCGTAGCCGGGGGGGGGGGGGATATCGGGATATCTCCCCCCCCCCGAAATTTTTGGATGAGTGATGAAATTCCGTCTATTTATACACATATAGGTTCATATCCCCCCCCCCGAAAAATTTTCCTGGCTACGCGCCTGCTTTAGATTATACATATTCAGTCCTTTAATAGTTCTTCGCCTAAGGCACTCATCATATCAACAGTAGATGGAGCATTCCAGACTTATTTAAAAATAAATGAATAAATAAATAAATAATAAGAAAAACTATCATTTGTCAGCAAAACAAAGAGAGAAAAGAAATAGTCTCGGATCCAAATATGGTATGACTGCAATATAAATAAGTATTTGTTTTCCTTTATTGATAAGCCATTTTTGTTACTCAGCGAATATTTTATGAGCCGCGAGTAGTTTTGTGTTTATACTGGAAAAAAATGCTTTAAAATCCGTCATGTAATGATACTAAAGGTAAATCATGTCATTGCAAAGAAAACATCAAAGAGTCATGCTGTAAATACACGTGTATCAAGATCAAAATTTAAGACGAAATAAGGAAATTGGGGTATACAGCATTTAGCATTTATAGTATTCAAAATGAAAATTTTAGAAATAAAAGTCCCTTGAAAGTCCTTCCCTGTTTACATCTTTATCATAAATTTGTAGAGGTTTTGATAATCATTTAAATGATTTTAAATGGGTTTCACTCTAATATAAAACGGAACGATTTTGAAAAAAAAAAAAAAAACTTTGTCATGAAAACAGACATGAACAAAACGTTTTATGTGCTCTTAAACGAAAAAGAATTCTGCTTATTCGCTACAAAAATCTGAAAATAAACTTTGGACAGAAAGAAAGAAAGAAAAAAAAAAAAAAAAAAAAAAAAAAAAAAACCTTTTTCATGTTTTTGTGGTCTAAAATTTTGAAAACTTTCTGACAGCTTTCTCATTGTTCCATTGTTTTTATCACGTTGTTGTGAAACATTATGAATATGAGTAAATATATATTTGGGAAATCCTTCAATAAAGTATTTTCAATTAGATGTTTACATTTTTGTATGCAACCGTTATCTCCAAATGCTCGAGTCTTATTCCATAAGAAATAAAAAAAAAACTTGGAGCTGGTTTCCTATAATAAAATTTCAGCATAATTGAAAGTGCTTTCTAGTGCATAAATGAGTGAAAAATTCAATTAATATAACATTTTTTAACGAAAATGTAATTTTTACTAACCCTTTGAGGCACAACCCTTTCCCAACGCTGAAAAAAGGGCAGCCGTTGCCATCACTCAACTTAACTACCAGAAAAATGGCGGACGATCGAAACGTGCATCGTCGTGCACAAAAGGTCTAGAGACCTTTTGTGCACGACGATGACGTTCGATCGTCCGCCATTTTTCTGGTAGTTAAGTTGAGTGATGGCAACGGCTGCTCTTTTTTCAGCATTGGGCAATCTATCTAGCTGTTCTCGCATTCTCCCATTTTTCTGCAGATGTCAGTGCTGTTAAAAATAATCGTGACAATTTTTTTACGGGAAATGACGTGCTAAAAGTAAAAGATTCTCGTGGAGCTGTGTCACCCGCAACTATTTTTATAGAAATCCAATCTATTCTTCGTGACTGGCAACAGTCGAGACATCAGAGTTTGGTGTTATCAGAGTGGGAACACTGAGCGTTAAAGGGTTAATATAATTTTAATTAGTCTTGTGTTTTTTTTTTTTTTTTATTCACTGAAATCAAGATTTGATATGCATCAGCTCAAAATGTTTGAGTTTACGCCAAATTCATGAATCAGTTTTGATTAATTGATTAATTTTTAAAAAAATGTAGAAAAAAAAAGAAAAGAAGAAGAAACTAGAAAGAAATATAAGAAGTTAATGATGCATTCTTCTATTTATGCAAAGCCAAAGTAAAGAAATCTGGCTTACTCTCGAACCCTTTTCTGAGGCTGTTCCTTTAAGAAATCATGCAAATTTTGAACAAATCTTTATAGAATTCAATGAAGCTAGACACTCCAAAAAATTTCGACTGTCTCTTCCACTTTTACAAACAGATATATAATAGGAATAGCGAAACATTCAGGAAAAATCTTAAAAACCAATTCGTTATTTTGCGAAATTTCCCTACACTAGCGCATCGGACCAAATGAATAAAAAGTTCGTGTTTCAGAATATTTTCTGAAAACCTGAATGAGACGTGTAGGTTACTAGAGAGCGAGATAAATACGCACAACAGACTAATGATCTTCTTTTTTTTACAAAAAGTCCAATGAAACCTCCCAACTTGGCACTTCATATGTTGATAGTTTTCTTTTGTGGCAAGCCTACTCGAGAAGCCGTCTGCGTACGGACGGGGGTGAGACCTTGGTCGGGGGACTTTTTAAGGGGTTCTAGCCACGCGATAGGTCTGAACGCAAGGCATTCACACTTTAGCCATCTGCCATGCCTTCAGTGTCATTATCCACTCGGCCATGATGGGGTTAGGAAACCTCCATAAACAGGACAGTTGGACTCCCTGAGTTAAACAGCATTTTAGGGAATAAAAACATCTTCATAAATCATTTAAATGCACCTCCAGAAGTTATATACATCCGTAAGTTTGACATTTTTGAATGTCATTTGATTTTGGGATTATGGCCTATTATCTACATGAGGGATCTAGGCTGAGGAGGCGTGCCCTACGTGGGAGTCTTTCTAAGGTGTCTATTTCGGAGAACTACGGACGGAACTTCGGAGAAAACTACGGACAACTCCAAGCGGCTAGGTCAAAGGACGCTACCTGAGTTTGACCAGGCACTTTCCGTCTCCCAGTTCAGAGCGATACGCGCTCGGCTACTGGTCGGGTTGACATTTTTTTTAGGGTACTATCTGAGTTTCAGAGTAACTACAGTTTGTGAAAATGTTGTATTAATATTTTAGGTATCTAACATCATCAAAAATCTGTAAAAATCATTAGCTTTTCTTCTTCTTTTGCTAAACAAGCATATATACGTCAAAACTAAATTGATTCGTCTGTGGAGCTAGTCAGTTTTAATTTGGTTAAAGACCTTCCTTAATTATAATGAAGATTCTTTAAAATTTTAATGGTCAAATTAACTATTCACAAACCATACCTCGTTTCTACCAAGTTGACGCTTAAAATTCAGAACGACGAGGAACCGTTTCATAAACAAGTCATTAGCATAATATCGATGTAAACATCCGTGACGACTCCAGTGCTTGATTTATGTTTATTACATTATTATTTCCTCTCTCTCTCTCTTTCTTTCGTTTCTTAGATCAAACTAAGATATCCCCTTTCACATTAGCGGCAGACCTTCCATCGGTTCGACAAGTCTTCTTCTTTCTTTTAACCGAATATGAGTGTTGACAGGCAAGGGTTGAGTTTTAAAACTGAGGCGAGGTGCGATTATTTATAACATTGGAAAAGAACCGGTTGGGGAAGGCACACACATATTAACCCCTTCACACTTCTGAGATATACGATAGCAAAAGGTCCATTAGCGTCGAACACCTCGTGGGTTTTCTGCTCCAGAACCATTAATTAAATAACCCAGCAATCGATTCTGGGCACTTTTTCAGAGAGTTTTTATAACACGTTTGGAGAGATAACGCGGCTGCTTCGCCATTTTTTTTTTTTTTTTTTTTTTTTCCCTCAATGAGAATGTCGGCAGTGGGCATTCTAAAAATAAAGACAAGTCATTTTTCCGCTGAATTCATTTGCAAAACATTTTCCCGAGAGAAAAGGATCCTTAGCATGAGTCCGTAACTAAATAATTTCTCTGGCCAATAGAAAGTTGCACCCATGAAAGATAGTCAAAAGAAAAGAGATAAAAAGACACAAAAGATTTCATACAAAAGACCATAATCGGCTTTAATAATTCGGATTTCCAGAAATTACTTTTTATCAAATATCCATGTATTCACAAACGTGTCTATGTCTGTTGTTTTCCAAGAAAATAATTGTAATTTTTTTTTTCCGCTCAATAAATTTTATACGAATCCTCTGCCAATCAGTGGACCAAAATGTGATTCAAAAAGTCCAAGTTTGAAGATTTCACTGTGCTGTTCAACCAATGCTGCCGTTACGGAGTTATCAAGTAAAAGTAGCCTATAGGGAGAATTCGAAGTCGCTCGCTCAAGATGCCTGAAACAAGTTGATGCGCAGTAGAATGTTATCTGTATCGTACGATACCGTTTTTTTAAAGATGTGGGCAATAGAAATCACTACAAGAAACTCACCAGCCGAATGCAAGCGCGAGAATACGCAGGAAGATTGGATAAATATGCGACAGGACAGGACTGATGTTCATCAGCGACATCCATCCATGATGTACATTCTATCTTCTAAAAGCGTTGCGGTTATTAATTCACGTTGTCTGCCCTCCTCTAATCGATAACTAGTGTGGTGTCTTAGCCATCGTACCAACAGACTAGCATTGTACTGTATTATGTTAAGTGATGAATTTCGCTTCAGTCTTGAAGCAGTTGATGGTAATTTTTTACCATGATAATGCACAGCTCTATATGACTGCCTATGTTTAGATTGTTTCTGTTCTGTTGATATTCTTAGTTTGTTGTCCAACAAGCTGAGACTTGATGTCAAATGATCATGGAGCAGGAATTGCTATAGCGTTAGTGTACCTCAAAATGTCAAAGATTTGAAGGAACAATTGAGAAATGCCTAACAAAATGTACTCAATATAAGAAGAAACTAATGGAATTTCATTATCTTTAAGGGTGTTTTACTTGAAGAGCGATTTTCGTCTCAGGACCTGTCGAAAAACTATAAAAACAGGAGGTTTCCGTGTTTCGCAGGAAACATGTCGCGCCACCTTTATTGATAAATTGCTACAAAAATCAGTAGTTATTTTCTTCACGGTGTTTGAAAAATTTTAGAAGTAAAATTAAAACTCCAAAATTGGAAAGATAAAATGGACTTTTCTTGCTGTGAAATATTGTAATAAGTTATTAGAGAGGAACGTAAATTGATCTTTTGAAAAGAAATTTCAATGAAACGCGATAAAACTGCTGATACTTTTTGAATTACCGTCTGAAATGCAATGCTTATTTATTTACTTATTTTTTAAAATTAAATTTCTCGCATAAACTTAATGTGTGCCTCACCATGGCACAGTGGTTATGTCATTGGAAATCGGAGACGGGCGAAGTGTGAAGGTCCCGGGTTCGGGTCCCATCGCGCGTCCGAGGACCTAACCGCTCGGAGTTTTCTGTGGTTCCAAAACTTGGCGTAAATACGGGTTAGGACCCCTTAGAAAGACCCCCAGGAGGGAACCACCCCATTGTGTTGTCCTTCTGACGAGGATTTACAAGCTGGCTTCGAGCCGACCACACAAATCCTATATACATGTTCAAAACAACAACAACTTAATGTTTATAAAATATCGTAACTTAGTGTTTGAAGAAACATTGTACATTTTTCAATAGCTCTTCTACTGCAGTTTTATTTTAAATCTTGATCAGAAATCATGTGCATTACGATTTACAAGTAATAATGAGTTTCAAAATTATAAAATTTATGAAAGCAAAATGCATTATATTTTTGGCCCCAAAACACTCTTAATGCATTATAAAGTGCACCAAATTTATTTTTCAAAGTTACGTTCGATAGAAATATTTTTAGTCTCCTAATTTTGAATTTGAGTCTAAAAAAAACTATGTTTTCTTTTTTCTTTTATGATAATTGGCTAGTTCTTGAAATTTGAAATTTACGGTAGTCCACAGTATAGTTACGCAGAAAATATTCTGAAAATTTGCATAGTTCTGGCATTGTAAGTTTGTTTCTTATCTGGAGAGAAAGTTAACCACATACACAAAATAAATACAGTGGAACCCCGATCTATCGTTCTCGCATTCATCGTTTTCCCGTATTGTCGTTTATTTCTATGGTCCCTGCACAAATTGTATTTAAATAACGTTAACGAAACCCGCATTTATCGCTCGTCAAAAAATCCTTTTCCCGCGTTCATCGTTCTAAAATATTTCTCCTGACCGAAACGAAATCGAAATTCAGGTGGATCCATATGGCATACAAACTTAGGTATTTATTTTCTGGTTTGATTTCTTGGATTGATGATTAAGATAGGTGAAGAGTTGTTACATGAAGCAGAGTATGTGGTGTGAAATTTAGTGATTATATTTCCTTTAATATAGACTTAGCGACGTATCTTAAGTATGGAAGAAATGTGTGGTGATGCAAAATATAAAAATAAGGGCGAAGAAGCGGAGAATAATATTCATGGCGATGAGAGAGCCTACGCTTGTGCCAAGTTTATCGAACGCAGTTACAGTATATGAAATTGTATGAACTTTTATACACAAACATGAAAACACAGAAAAGGCAAGAAAAATATTGTAAATCTTTAAATATTTCGCTTAATTAAAAAAATTAAGGAAAAACCCAGTGTAAAGTTACTGATTTTTTAGAAATAAATATCACTATATTTTCTTCAACTTATATTTGTTTCTTTTACAGTTTGGTAACAAATTAGTATTTTTGCTATGAATACATTGTGTGCATTCATAAACATGGTTTTCTTCGTATTTTGACTTTAACCCGTATTCGTCGTTTTCCCGCATGCATAGTTTTTTTCTACGCACCCCTTGAAAAACGATAGATCGAGGTTCTACTGTAAATAAAAAAATGAATAAAATAAAAAGCGGACTTCTCTCGAAAAGTGCCAATTTTAATATTGGCTTTTTCAAAAAATTAAATGACTTTACAAATCTGAAATTTGTTTCAGTTCACAATACAGTTTCTGAGAAAAAAGTCTAAAAATTTTCATAGTTCCGGCATCGTAAGTTTATTTCTGATCTTTAGTGAAAGTCCATCAAAAACGTCTTTCTTTGAAAAAGTGTCAAGTTTAACAATTAAAAAAAAATTAAAAAGTTCTTCAAATTTTATCTCAATGTTTCAATCTAGTTTCCGAGGAAACATTCTGAAAATTCTCATAATTATGAATTATGGCATCGTACGTTTATTTGTGAGCGGGAGCGAAGGTCAAGAAAATAGATAATTCTTTAAAAAAGTGTCAAGTTTAATAATATTTTTTAAAAAATTCAATAACTTTTCAAATGTTATCTCAATGTCAGTTCTCAATCTAGTTTTAGAGGAAACATTATGAAGATTCGCATAGCCATGCTATTATAAGTTTATTTCCTATCCTGACCGAAAATCACCTGAAATCCTCCGTTTTCATGTAGAACAGCCTTAAAGATAGGCATCAAAATACCATTACTAAATTTAAAAGACTACGTGCCGTGTATGACTAGAAATGTGCCATATGGTAAGCTGAAGGTGCGAGCTGAGTGCGAGTGTTTTCAACTGCGAGACAAGATTCAAAAGTTATTGGCATAACAAAAAGAACACTGATCATGTTCATAGAAACCTTCAGTCCCTTCCAGAAATGGTGAATTTTTCGTAGAAAATATTGGCCATGCAAATCTCAACAGGGAGTATAATTTCCTCAATCTTTTCCTTCAATAATTTTCAGATTCTTATAACGCCTTTATTGAAGTAACCAGGGTAAGACAGCTGAATTTAAAATATGGTACCTTGCCCTTTATTTAAAAGCAATATGCCTTTGTGCTCATACAGATAAACCGCATAAAGTACTCCTATTTTGTAAAGGTGACAATATTAAATTGTTAGTTCTTAGTTGTTTACAATCATAAATTATGGCTGTAAATCAGAATAATAGCTGGGATAAATTCAATCACTTTGCTGATCATAAATTACTTGTAACTTTAATTTTTTTTTATAACTTTGAGTTTTTTTTTTTTTTTTTTTTTTTTTTTTTTCTCATTTTATCCTGCAGCTCTGCAAGGAGCCCCGTGAGTTTAATTTTATAGCAAAGCCTATAAAGATCAAATAGCATATTTATAATTTATTCCTTATTTGTGTGATTCAAAATTTTATTTTTAAAAATGTAGAAATATGTTAGTAATAATTGAAAATGAAATAACGAAACATAAACAATATTCACTCATTTTTTCTACAATAAGAAATTGTTGGTATCTTTATAGTTTGCTTGCAAAATTTTGTGCGGTTCCAATTCAGTTTGACTTCGTGTATGAAAGACTGGAATATCCAAAGAGTCTTTATGTAAAACTCTACTCTACTGAAAGAGATTTTTTTTTAGTTATTTTTTTTTCTTTAATTAAGTGATTGCCTTTGTTATATTAAGATGTTTGATCACCTCGGATATTCTCTAATTATTTTTGACGCAAGCGTTATTTGCTTACTCATTCTCAAAAGAACAATTGTTCTCTTTCAAAAGAAAAAAAAATCTGTAATCAGTGCGTTCATCTTATACTTTTGGAAACTGTGTAATAGGAAACTGAAAACAGCTTCCCTCCGGGAAAATAACTATTTTAACACCTCCCCGTCGATCAGCTTGGCAGAACGAAAATTACTACGTTTAACACGCCTTAAATG
Organism: Cheiracanthium punctorium; assembly: GCA_038373885.1. Lineage (NCBI taxonomy): Eukaryota > Metazoa > Arthropoda > Arachnida > Araneae > Cheiracanthiidae > Cheiracanthium > Cheiracanthium punctorium. Next base: position 205,043 of record JAWZYV010014761.1, read on the forward strand.
ATAGCTTAAACTATTCTACGCGTCAAAATATAGCTCTGGGATTGACTTCTTAGCCTGTTCGACTTTCTGCACTTACGTGATATTCGCTTTGCTCAAAATTACTTCCTCTCCTAATATAAGGGCTCATGGAATAAAGTGGGCGGAGCCATAATTCGCCTTCGGACCACCCAGAGAGCCCTGGAAAGTCCACTTAATTATGGCGAGTTCCGTGCACAGAACCATTAGTATCGCATCGCATGTAATTAATGCACGCTAATGCCTTCAAGTGTGGCTTCCGAGAGTCATTTGCGAGACCATAATGAGAAGAAAATGGCTTGGAGACGATGGTGGTTTTGTCACCTTTTGTCGAAAGACCGCCCGTTTCATTATGAGTCTGGCGACACAGCGAGTTTCTGGCATTGGCAAAATGAAAATTCAAATCCGCTTTCAATGTGCGGTAGCTAATTTATCATTTCACTAGATAGTTTGCTTTGTAGATGGATCAGTCGAGTTGAATCGATTGTCGTAGTGAATTTTCCATGGGGTCGACGGGATTTAGTGAATTTATACCAAGGCGTGGCACGGTTCCCATAACAATGACACTCCAAACAGTCGATGTACTGAAATTTCATGTTCAAGCTAATTGCTTCAGATTTATCATCAGGGAAACAATGTGTCTGTAAACCAAGTTCTGTATAAAGGGAGGGAATTCAAGGTATTGCCTGAAGGCCTGGAAGGCTAAAAAAAAAAAAAGACCAGCGATTATTTTAAAGTGTCTTTGCAAACTGTTATTTCATTTTTATTTATTTTATTTTTTAATACAAAAAAAAAGCAATTCTAAATTAAAATATTTTAGTCCAAATATCTTTAGCATTAGTATATGAATTTTTTATTATTAACTATGTTGTGGCATTAAACACATATATCGGGCGACATGTGTACATTATATAGAAGACAAATCATAAGATAATTCATTGTCTGGTTAATTCAGAAGACATCCCGAAGAAATATTTTTATTGATTTAACTTGTAGGATATTACCATCTGGAAAGGGTAGATTGATCACTGGACAAGAGTTTGCCAAAAGCCGATAGTTTTGCATTGCGTTGTGTCGGCAAACCTACACGAGGGGTATCTGCCTGTGAGAGGGGGTACCTTGGGTGGAGTTCGGGTTTTAACGCGCATTCACTGTACATCTAGAGAAAATTCATCAAAACTCCATACAGCCGGGACTCCATATGGACAGAAAGCAGAATTTTCAGGGAAGTTTTTCGGATTCCATTTCTGTCCGCATTTCGCGTCAGCTTGACTCCATGTCGACAGAGGCTGCAGCAAATACCGTTATGTGAGCGCCATCTATCGTTTGCATTTTAAATTGTTTATTGTTCCTTACATATGATGTTTGAAAAAGAAGCGCGAAAAAATACATAAATAATGAATATTACCATGCTATAATGAGCTTTCATTTTTTGAATCTGATGCCGTTGATTAGAACACATTTAATTAAAAAACAAAAACAGAATAGAATCAGAGTTCAAAAGGTTTTCCTGTGAGAGAAATATGGAATTCGTGACATTAATTTAAGGTCTTCGAACTAAAGTAAGGTCTTGAACAGTTCTGTTTCAAATACTTAAACGTGTGCTTAAAGAAATTTTTTCTTTCTTATTTTACTTTTTTTCTGATTGCATAAAAATTTTATAACATAATAAGAATACATTCCAATCTCTGAGATAGATGTAAGAGCTTCAGCATCGAATCGTGACAATATCTTGTTTTCTTCCTTGATTTAAACGAACTTACACTGGCTAGCACATAACCGAAAACAAGGGCAGAAGCAGAAAAGTTCAGCATTTCCTCGTTTTTCTGTCGTGATTCTGCTGGACAGAAACGGGAAAAATCTAAAGCTCGTAAATTTTCTGTTTCAGGTTTCTGTTTCTGTCGCGTTTTCGAGTAATGCGGAGTCCAGGTCTTAGATCGGCAGCAACGCGCTAGGCCAGAACCCTTGAACTTCACAAATCAGCCGTCTACCATATTCAGTGTATTATCCACTCGGCCATGGTGGTGACAGATAAGTTCTGACCTTTGAAGATTCAAGGTGGTGGACAAATGATAACCATTCTTCTGTTCTGTCCAGCTCCAGCTTCACATAGAATGCATGTGACAATGTTTCAAGCTTCAAGCGTACAAAATCCTCCCTGTTTAGTAGCATAAAGACATGTGTTAGTGCCATTGGTACCATACCATTTTCATCATATTTTAGATTCACTAGCCTTCACAATTAACAATAAAATCAGCATTTTCAGTATGTCTTTTACTAGTGGCGGCTCGTCATAACGATTCCAAAAGTAACTTTTGTTTTCAATTTTGAAAAGTTATGCAGTGAATGGTTAATTCAAATACTAAATACATAAACAACCTACGAGTTGCAATACAATTATTTTTTTCCACGACCTCTTTCATGCAACGGAAATTCAAGTTCTTTTAATTGGTTAGCGAAAATCCGAACTTAATTTCCGGTCGTATAAAAAAGAAAATTAATGAATTAGTGAAAATAACTCAAATCAATTATTTATTAATCTGCTTCGAAGAAGGGGGGGGGGGGGCAGGCTCCTGTAAATCAACGACTGCATTCAAAACTGGATACAGCGAAACGAAAGAAAAAGTTGCTACTCAAGCCGCATCAGCAAAAGACGTTAAACAATTAAAAAAAGTCATCGTTTGATACGAGCCTATAAAACCCGTCTCATTGTAACGCCTAAATTGAAAGCAAAGCAAGAATTTTCTTCTTTTCAAATCAATTAACGCCAAGTCGCCTATGAAGTGCGCCAAAAAAGGTTAATGAGAACCGTGCTCTGCTTTATAATGGACCGTGCATGAAAAAAGGTATTCATCAATTTGTCACTTCTGCGCGGTCCCTTTGAGCAGTTAGCCGCCTTTTCCACACCTTTAGGACCTTAGAAGGGACGGGGAAGGGAGAAGACATTTTTTAATTTTTTTTTTTTTTCTGGAGAGCCCGAGGGCCTTATAAGTAATTATTGATCATACTGGGGCTCTTGTGTTTCTTCTCTTGCAAAGTGAGATCATCAATTTACTAATGTCAATGGGATGATAAAGTAGTGTAGAGCACGGTTCTATCATCTTAGATTAGTTTCTTTTTCTTCATTTTTTTCCTTCTTGTAAGCATATTGGGTAGTCTGAGATACTAAATAGTACGTAGGATTTTGAAACATTGAATGAAATCAGTTAACGCATTAAAAACAAAAAGGATTTAAGGTTAACGTATTAAGAAAAAGGAGGTGTTGTAGATATTGTAGGTATAGTATATTGTAGGTGTTGTAGGTATAGAAGAAGAATGGAAGAAGAACCTTCTTTTGCTTTTTGGTCAAATTGGGATTTTCCTTTTTCCTTTTGGTTGAATTGGGAGAAAAGCATGATTGAAAAATTGGTAAATTTTTATACAATGACAGACAATAGAATGCAGTTCAATACGCACTCCTCACCAAGTCAAGATGGGGATTCGAAATTTTATTGAATGGCGAATACTACAGTTGAAACGACCTACGGTGCCATTGTAATTTCAACACAGAAAAACGGCGCATGCACCCGGACACTGAACTGAAGCTTTATCAGAAGGAAATTTATGAAAACTGATCATTGGAACAGTAGTCTACCATGGTTGACTTTGGGAGCATAGTTATTAATTTTTTCAATTTTATTAACCTAATACTAATCCTCTTGCAAAGGATATCCAAAACAGCTTGCCGTCTTTCGGGTAGTTCCAGCTTCGGCCGTTAGATGGCGCATTAAGTGCTTGAGTTGCGATACGCATAATCCTTAGGCATTCCGTTTACGCAGTTCTGAAATTTTTCTCACTTCAAGAATAGTCGTTAATCAACCAGAAAAAAAAACATCATGTTAATCACCTTTGACTCTTGCTCTGTTTCGTAGATAATAAAACACAGATTAATTAAAAACTAACGAATCGCAGTAAATTATGAAGACCTATTAGAAACAGGGTTGACTAATTTTTTATTTCTCAGAATACCGCGGAAAAGTTGCGAGTTTGGATAAGTAAAACGATGTCGAAAAGAAATAGAATCGGTTTCGGTCGCGCACCGGCTCCGAAGTTTGCGAAATTTGGAAAATCCAAGTTTATTTTTAAATTAGTCTGTTTCTGAATGTAATAGCTCAAATTCTTATGTATTCGAACCACAAAAAAATATTGCTCAAACATTATTTATGTCCATCAACGTCTTTCGAACACGCATTGCCCACAAAGTTAATGAGATTTTGATAAAAATTCACATACGATGGTAGATTCCAGTTTAAGGGGGGAAATACTAATGTGTAATTTTTCTATTCTTTCTTTCATTACAGAATACAAGTTTAAAATCCAGTTATTTTAGAACATTAGTAATATTTGTAAACTGTTTTTTTAATTGATAAAACTACGTTTTATACATGTGAAGAGTCGTAAATCCAAGAAAATCATATTGTCAAATCTAACATCACCCATAATCAGATTTCAAGCACCTTAAGATAAGAATAACTGAAAACGGAGATCTTCTGTTGTGTTCAATATGATTTTCTTGGATTTACGACTCTCCCAATCAGGGGCGTAGCCAGAAATTTTTCATGGAGGGGTTACGACTACTACAACTCATATATATGTATTCGTGGTGATAATGTAGTGAAGAATATATATTTTGTATGGCCAAAAATTTCTCATGGGGGGGGGGGTTATGACCCCCCTAACCCCCCCCTTGGCTACGCCCCTGCTCCCAATAGAAACATAGTTTTAGAAAAAAGAATCTGTTAACAAGTATTGCTAATGTTCTAAAATATTTGGATTTTAAACTTGTACTCAATAAAGGAACAAAAAAATATTGTTAAACTAGCTGAAGTACCCGTTCCTCGCAGGGAATGAATGGACTTTTTGATATTACGATTTGTGGTGATTACTATTCATTGTAATAAAGAGATTATAGCAAAATGGATATCGCATTATATTGTGTTCAATAACCATGCATACCGAATTTCAAGGCAATCGTTTGTACGGCGCAGAAGTGCCATGCGGCGTTAGCGGCGAATTCTAGTGGCGAGTTTTAGGCAAAAGCGTATACGGCAGGAAATTATTCTGGTCGCATTCCAGATATCGATGAATACGAAATTTCAGGGCGATCGGCTGGACAGCCCTGAAGTTCATGGTGTTGACGCGAAATTCTAACGCGAAAACTCTTCCCCGTGTACAAAATATCTACTGTATATCCTATTTTCATAGCGATCAGTTGCACAGTCAAGAATTGATACACTGCAGCGCCATTAGTAGTGGGATAATTAAAGTAATGATGTTGGCATACAGTGCCGTCAAGTGGCGAGTTATAGCAAAATGGATAACGCCAAAATATTCTCATTGTTCAAATAGCTATGTATACTGATTTTCATAGCGACCGTTTGAATGGTCAAGAATTTGGCCTGCTGCAGCGTCATCTAGTGGCGAGTTAAAATAATAATGCATTGCAGTGCCATCTAGTGGTGAGTAACATCAAAAGGAACACAGTTAGAATATATTCTTCGTGCTGAAATGTGTAAGTATAAGAAATTTTATGCCGATCGGTCGAGCGGTATAGAAGTTGATGCGTTGCAGCGCCATTTTAGCGGCAAGTTACAGCAAAATGGATACTGAAAAATATTCTCCGTGTTCTAATATCCGCGTGTACCAAATTTCATCGAAATCGGTTGGACGATATTCGCATAGTAAACGGCTAAACGGAATAGAATTTGACGTTCTGCTGCGCCACCTGGTGGCAAGTTAGAGGAAAACGGATAGCATAAAAAGCTTCTCCATGATAAAAGACTTAGGTGAACCAAATTTCATGGTGCAACGGTGCTCAAACGGTGCTGGACTTTTTCAACCTCATTCACACATACCAACATTCATTTTTATCTATAAACCAGTGTCATTATATATTACCAGTCTCAAATAAAATCCAGTTTCAAATCTAAGCCTCGCCAAAGTGCCAACATACGCCATTTTGCAAGCGTTTTTTCAGGAAATCATTCGAAGCATTGACTTAGCAGCAATCAATATGGGAAATGGTTCGACCGCGAAAAAGTAAAGCAAGCCGTTATTTGAAAAGTGGAATCCCTTAATACAGCCGAATTTTTTAAAATTATCAACTATTAACGTGTTTTATTCATCGACTACTCCGATGTACTAAATGAGAAGATTTCAATTTTCTGAAATTTGGCGGAATTCCCCCAACTTAAATCAATGTACTCATATGGCGAGAATTCTGGAGATAGATCGCTTGAAATCCCTTAACAACTGCATTATTCTTCACGGATAATTAAAATTTAACGCTGTATTCTAATAAAACCTTTGCACTTGTTTTTCATTTTAATGCTATTTGCAATTTTTACATATTAGAATTTTTTCAATGATGGAAGTGCATTTACCACATATAAAATGTGAAAGTTTCTGGCACATATCACTTGTTTTGTTATTCTTACAAAATCCAATGGCACTGACATCACTTTTTTGAGAATTTGTTAGTAGTGTTCGAAATTTCTCAGGGTAGTTGTGTACTTATCTTTTTCTTCAAATGACTCGCTCTCAATTCTTCTGCCAATTTAAAAAGAAAGTTATGTCTTGTTATAGACTTACCACTCATTTCTCGGTAGATAATGAAGGCATTAGTTCCTGCCAAATCCAGCATATTATAGAAAATATGCACGGGCCATCTACGGGAAGCAGCCCGCACAGAATATTTACGTGTCATTTGGTCACTAATGTCGACTCCACATTTGGTTTTGTTGTAGAATTCTACTGTTTCGGGAAGTTTTTTCACAGTTTGTGACTCTACATTTACATCTGTATGCAAGGTACTTAGAAGCGGGACATTTTTATTCTTTTTACCCTGATAGATTGTCCGTGTAGTACCTCCATTTTTCAATAAAACTGTTTCGTGTAGCTGAGTTTTTGATTTCCTGATCTCATGCGGAATTTCTTTTCGATGTCTTCTTACTGTCTACACAAAACTTGTATTCTTCATTTTAAGTTTGTTAGCTAATGAAAGTGAGGAAGAATAGTTGTCCGCTGTCACATTTCTACCTGTATTCAGATCAGGGCTCAGAAGGCGCATTACTATATTTTAAGGAAGGCTTTCATTTTCATTTCTTGCGTTATCCTTTCCAAGGTATGGAAAAGCAATGCACATAAATCGGCATACATTGAATAAACTTGCACCTAACTTTGGATGTAAATAGTTGTTCATCCACCACCAGACTTTCTCCTGGCCTATAAGAAAGAGCACAGTTTTCTATAAATTTGTTTCAGTTGTCTGAAAACATATCAGTTTCTAAACGTTGGCTCCTGTTTCACTTCAAATCAAATGTTAGATTTTTCATGATATCTCGAAAACGATTACGGGACATTGTTTCTTTAAAAAAAGGAGGACCTCAAGTATTGTTCCACAGAAAATCGCAATCCATATTATTGCAACCACATACTCCTCTAGCATAAATAATAGCAATGAAAGCATCAAGCTCTTCTAAAGTCATTGGCCAGTTCTCTTCATTGTTCAAAGCTGCCTCTGCTTCTGTACATTTTTACTTTCCGAGCATTGCCATGTAAGGAAAGTATCGTAATCATGAAAAAATTCGACTTCGAGTTTGGTGTATTTACATGTTTTGAGGTCTTCTGAATTCATTTATGCTATTTTTAAGCAAAATGGATAACGCCAAAATATTCTCATTGTTCAAATAGCTATGTATACTGATTTTCATAGCCACCGTTTGAATGGTCAAAAATTTGGCCTGCTGCAGCGTCATCTAGTGGTGAGTTAAAATAATAATGCATTGCAGTGTCATCTAGTGGCGAGTAACATCAAAAGTAACGCAGTTAGAATATATTCTTCGTGCTCAAATGTGTAAGTATAAAAAATTTTATGCCGATCGGTCGAACGGTATAGAAGTTGATGCTTTGCAGCGCCACTTAGCGGCAAGTTACAGCAAAATGGATAGTGAAAAATATTTTCGTGTTCTAATATTCGCGTGCACCAAATTTCATCGAAATTGGTTGGACGATATTCGCATAGCAAACGGCTAAACGGAATAGAATTCGACGTTCTGCTGCGCCACCTAGTGACAAGTTAGAGGAAAACGGATAGCATAAAAACCTTCTCCATGATAAAAGACTTAGGTGAACCAAATTGCATGGTGATCGGTGAAACGGTGTGGAGTTTTTCAACTCCTACACAACATACCAACATTCATTTTTATCTATAACAGTTTAATTATACGTATATACCAGTCTCAAGTTAAAAATCCAGTTTCAAATCTTAGCTAAGAAAACCTATACACTTGTTTTCAAAAATGCTATTCCTTAAGCTCTCAGTAAATTGCGCCAAAAGCCTAAAACTGTGCAAACCGCTAGAATCACTCTCTAAAAATCGGCCTAGCAGCCATTTTTTTTTCGCCAAACTAAAAAAAAATTACATATTAGTCTCGGATATCTTCGATCCTCATTGTTTTGCGTATAAAACATTTCATTCCTGCTCTCATTTCTTATGCGCACACGATATTATAATTAAAAAATAACCTAAAAAAATAAACTAAAAAAATCATTATTATTCTTTTATTTTTACTTTAAGAATTTAAAACATTTTATTCGGCAAAATCGCCACACATGGCAACCAAGATGCTTATTTCACACACTTTTTTCACTACAGGGTTAATATTACGTAAAGCTTTCTGCGTGGAGAACATAAAAAATCTCTTAAATTCCGGGAACGGAACTAAAGTGGAGTTTCAAAGTTTTAAAGTGGACTATCATTTATTCTATATTATTTAACATATCTGTGTAAAATTTCAGGCTGGACAGGTCGATTTTTGTGGAATTGTATACGTACCCAAATCAACAAATTGACAAACAGAATTTCATTTTTATTTATGATAACTACGCTTGTTTTTAAAAATACCCTCTCATTATATTGCACCAAGCGCTAGAATCATAGAAAATCTGACACACTTTCAGATTTTTAAATACGCACTAAAGTGCTATATATAAAAAGAGTTATAATCCATGGGTCTTCCCTATTTTCGTTCCTTCTTTCATTAAGTTGGAAAGTGTATCATTATTCATGAGTGTGATTAAACAAAATTAAAAATGATATTTCTAACATCCTTTTTTCTGGATGTAATACATTAGATGCAGAAAAGCTGCTCAGAAAAAAGCCACAATTCCAACTGAATGAAAATTTCAAAAACTTATACGCAGGTGTATTCTTAACCCAAATAGCAGACGATTAAATACGATAAATAGCGCCAAGCGTTAGAATCCTCCTCAAAATCGCGAGAATGCGGAAGATAGATCGCTTGAAATCCCTTAATAACTGCATTATTTTCGCACGGATCATTAAAATTTAACGCTGTATTCTAATAAAACCTTTGCACTTGTTTTCAAAAATCCGTTTCCTTAAGCTCTCAGTAAATTGCGCCTAGCCGGAAACTGCGCAAACCGCTAGAACTCACTTTCTCGGCATTTGAGCCATTTTATTTTTTCGCCAAACTAAAAAATTTTAACATATTAGCCTCGGAAATCTTCAATTCTTATTGTTTTGCGTATAAAACATTTCATTCCTGCTCCGATTTCCCATGCACACGATATTATAATTAAAAAAAATATAACCTTACGAATATAAACTAACAAAAAAAAAATCATTATTATTCTTTTATTTTTACTTTGAGAATTTAAAACATCTTATTCGGCAAAATCGCCACACATGGCAACCACGATCCTTATTTCACACTTTTTTCACTACAGGGGTTACAATTACGGAAAGCTTTTTGCGTGCAGAACATAAAAAATCTCTTAAATTCCGGGAACGGGTGGACTTTCAAAGTTTTAAAGTGGACTATGATTTATTCTATATTATTTTACATATCTGTGCAAAATTTCAGGCTGATAGGTCCATTTTTGTGGATTTGTATACAACTCAAATCCACAAACAAACAAACAAATAAACAAACAAACAAACAAACAAACAAACAGAATTTCATTTTTATTTATAAGATTATTATGTTTTCCCCTTAAACTGTAATCTACCACTGTATGTGAATTTTTATCAAAATTTCTGATCTGGGAGGCAGCGCGCGACCGGAAGCTGCTGATAGATTTAAATAATGTTTGAGCATTAATTGTGTGATTCGAATACATAAGAGATTGAGTTATTACATTCAGAAACAGGCTAATTTAAAAAATGTAAAAAATTATCGTGAAAACGTGATTTTTTCCTATTTTCGGCAAATTTAAAGGAGATGCGCAACGGGAAGATATAAGCCGATTTTATTTTATTTTATTTACTTATTTATTTTATATTATTATTATTATCATTTATTTATTTATTTTATCTATTTATTTTTTTATTTTATTTATTTATTAGCACCTTTTTAGTCACGCAAATTCCCAACTTTTCTGCGGTATTACGAATAAAAATAAAATAAAATAAATCTGCTTTTTTGGCCATCATAATAAGTAATGAAGTCAAACCGGATGCTCATTTAGTTACGTATCTTATCTGGATCCCTCCAGAAAAATAAATTACAGCTTTTATTTTGCTTTTTCACACGACTGAGTTTAGATAAATAAATGAATGACGGACAAAAACTATAGAATCCATATATCGCAACACTTCCATTACGGAATTTTTTTTCTGCTCCCTTGTCCCGCTGTGAGTTTTACAACTCCAGTCCACGTGTTCATGGTGCTAACATGGGGGTTCTCAACTTCAGAATAATACAGCACTATTTTACCATCTTCGAATTATACGAATGAGAGAAGGTGAACCGCATTTTTTTTTCCCTTTAACAACTTCTGCTCTGCGTACAATCTAAGTGGTTGTGGTAAAACAGTAGGATACCCACCGATTATTCCTCGTAAATTTGTCGATCCTTACAGGTAATAGAATGCTCTATCACTCCCACGCCCACCTGTAGGGCCCGATTCCTTGCACGTGCTTGCCATGAATTAGAACAGTTGATTTCGAATCTATATTTTTTTCAACCATTTCTTTTTTTTATTTACACCTGTTAAGCCCCGCTGGATTCCGGTATGCAGAAATTTTCTGGCCGGAGCGGTTTTTATAAGCTCTCAATTTGTGCGAGCTCTGGAAGGTGATAAGGGCTCGAAGCTATTAGTTGATTCCCGACTGGTGGTGGTTTTTTGGGCAATGCCTCCAGTGGCGCACGCTGGGAGGCGTTGAATGCGTTAACGAAAAATACGGCGGAATTAATAGGTTTTATTGCCTGTATGGAATTTTGTTGGCTTGGGATTACGTACGGGGTGCCTCGTTTGGGGATCGGAATAGAATGGAGTCTTTTTTGTTGAATCCACATTGGAAGCTGCCTTGTTGTATTAAGATGACTGTTTGATTGCAAAATGCGCAGTGTAAATTTGCTATGAGAAACGGTGAAGGAAGTTGGAAGTTTTTTTAAATTATTCTCGTTTTTCCTATTTTTTATTGCAGCTAACGTTTTATTATGCATGTACGGAAAGCCGTTAAAAGAAGAGCCCTTTGGTTAGGTTGCGATTAGGAAACTGATATAAAGACGTGAAAAATTTAAGCGGTATGCAAATAGAGGATTAAAGTCTTAACAATTTTAAAATGTCAGATAATACTTAACCCTTTATCTACTAACGGTACTTAGAAGTACCGTAAAATTAATTTTTTTTTTAAAATTCATTGATTCATGGTATCCATTTCTTCAAAAAATCAATACCAAATACTTCATTTAATCAGTTTACATCAAAATTGCATGTTTTATTAGAGTAAGATTGATTTTAATGGACAGCTTTTTCGCTCACTTTCTAATCATATAGAGCCAGAGAAAATATGAGCATTAGTGAATTTTCAGACGTTGATTTTCTGATTAAAAGATTAGATTTCCCAAAAGTGTGCCAATCAAAGTCTTACTTCATTCTTCTTCAATTTTTGTTTTATACTCTTGTAAAAGAAACTTCGTTATTTGATTATGAAACTGTCATCAGACGTAACGGACGTCAGACGTTACATCTTTCTTCTAAATTTTATTTCTTACTACATAATTTAGTAGGGATCATTTATTAACAACTAAAACAAAAGAAAAAAAAACAGTTTCAAGTTGATATTCTTGGCAATTTTTAATGCCGTAGATAAAGTGTTAAGAAATTTAAAATGGAATGTGTGAATACTTATTTGATTAAAATAAATTTTTAATTAGAGAAAACATGGCAAGACAAATTCTAGTTAAAGTTTATACAATTTTTCCTGCCATAAATCTCAATTTTCTAGAGAGATTTTGGCTTAGCTCCCATTAATGTGAATAGGAGAGCTAATAAGACCGGAAATCAACAGTTTATAACTGTTTTCAAACGGTTTGCATTAATATTGATGCTGAAAGTTGGAACACGCTGAGCCAAAAATTATAAAATCGCAGAATATTTCTTTGTAAAATCGCCCGTTTTAATCTCTGCAACGCTTTCGCAATACATCTTCAGTAACATGAATCTGTGATGCGTATGATACTGTAAAGATGTTGTCCTCTCATTGCTGACATTCAAGGATTTCTTTGAGCTCATTAAAAGGTAACAAAACTGCCCCCAGTCTTTAAAAATGGCCGCTTATCAGTATTCTGTGTCTTCCTTTTCCGATGGCAAATGTGATTAATGCATCTTGTTTTAATTAAAAGAAACTAATTTAAAATTTAATGCTGAATCTCAGCACTCAATGTGTATAGCAGTGAAATGTTTTCAATTTGTACTAGGGAATGCAATCCCGATCCCGCGGGAACGGGATCCTGCGGGATCCCGCACAAATGTTTGCGGGACTAGTCCCGCGGGATTAAGATCCTAATCCCGCGGGATTGACAATCAATAGGCCGACATTTTTCGGCCCAATCAATAGGCCGAAAAATTTTGCATATTTATGTCTCTCATCTAACAATAATCGAATCAATAATTACAAATTTTAATTTAAAGTTTTATTTTTTAAATTATCTCCCAACGGGAGTCTGGATCGAACTTCTAAATCTAAACATTCTAGTATAAATTTTTTGTAAAGTTCCCAATCCCCAAATGAACTGAAATATTTCATACTATTTATCTCTTAGCCAAAAGTCACGAATTAATTATAAAAAGCTTTCATTTTGGTTTTTAATTTTCTTTTTTTTTTATAAATTTCACTTTTAATTATTTTACTAAAATTAAATCTAGACTAGGAAATTATTCATTGAATTTGTTCGATTTTCTACGTTACTTTTTGAGCAACTAAGAAAATAACGTAAGTATGTTAACATATCTATGAATTGTATATTCCCATTTTTAGCAACAAATATAAGGCATCGCGGGATCCCGCGGGATTAATGAATCTCAATCCCGAAATCCCGCAGGACGAAAAACAGTGAGGGATTGCATTCCCTAATTTGTACAAAACGCGGTTTGTGCAGGGGAATGATGCCTTTTGCATAAATGAAGATCCCAATTACCTTTTGTTGTTGGATACTCGAGTCTAGTTAAAGTCCTAAAGTGGTGCGATTACTAAGTCAAAAATGACCAGTGGATCTTGTTCCCAATTTCCCTATCCAGCTTGTTGATCATAAGGTCAACGCAAGTGCCAAGACTTAGTATTAACCTCTCAAATTTTAATGTACATTCAACCCTGATCCATTATTATAAAAAAAAAGAGAGAAAAATACCAGAAACATGGAAATCTGGACGAAAAGTGGCTATTTCCAAAATCTAGTGTCTACTTTATTGCTTTCCTAATAAGCTAAAACTGGTTTTTGGACGTCGGTAACTGATTTCGAGTTCAGTAATAGCCCGTTTTTACGATCGTGTGCAATAGATTCACTTAACATAGAAGAAGATTTTAATGTTTGCGACACACTGATTATAAAACTATAGCAATTTTCTGTGATTTTGTGACTTTGGCTCATCTCTGTTCTGTAGGGACAGTCGCTAGATCACGAGAAGATTCTAGCAAAAACGCGTAAACCCGAGATGAGAGGACACCACAGAATGTAACCCTACAGCTCTACGTCGATACCTTAAGCTAGTAATGCACTATGCGAGCAAAGGCAGCGACGCACGACCATATACACTTGCACAGCGGAGTGAAAGGCAGAAAAAAAACGCCAATAACTGGATCATGGTCTGAGGTAGCCGCTTTAGTCGCAGGTAGACGAAAAACCTCAACAAAGGGACGAGATATTGCTGCTGTATGGTCATTAGTGCTTCTCCTCGCAGAGTATATGCTCACCACTAAAACGCCCTAACAGTTTCAACAAGGAGCATCAGTTTTTGATAATTTTCGACTTTGGCCGTTCCAATACCCAGTCGTCGTGTCTGGGATTTGTGGAATGGATTGGGATATAGCATCCATAAATTTTTCGACATCTTGCACGCGCCATTGCACCTACACACATTGTGCGCTCCTTTTGTGCGCCAGGCAAGGAAGGCACTGCCCCGGCAAGAATGTCACTGCAACCACTGCAACAGACCTCACAGAAAGCTGCTGACAAAAGAGAATGATTTTCTCGTTAGGTTTTGCACGGGAGTCCCCTACTGTGACACTAAATCAAGAAGGGTCAAAAACTCACTCGGCTTGTTCGAGCTTCTCTGGCTCGCACAATAGAAAAGTCGACTTGTTCGACAGTGCGCCTGCAAAGGATTTGTCACTAAAAAAATAATAAAAAGCCCTCCCCACTCTTTTTTTTAAATATATTTTTCTTGTGCATAACTGGAATAGAGTAGTGTATGACCCGTGAAGAAAGTGGTGAGCAAATACGGCGATGGTATGTTTGCCTGTTTATATGATTTGTTGAAGAGGAACGGGTATTCGTTTCAGTTCAATTGTTGACCAGAGCTATTCCGTAAAGATGTTATGTAGATGATAGAGATAGAGCGAAGGTGTGGATGTCTTGTCGCTTTGTCCGTCGGTAGATGGCAGCACTAAATGCAATTTCAGCATGACAATAAAGAGCCGAAACTAAGAAAAAAAGAAACATTTCTGGTTTTCAGAGTTTGGTCTTGGTAATTTCTCTTTGCTTCAAGACATTTGTAATTTATTTCCAACTTTGTGTGTGCTTATCTTCGATAAATATTTTAATTTATTTTTATTATTACTGTTATTATTGCTATTATTCAATTTCGTATTTTTACACTTTATTAGTTTAAAAGATCGCGGTCTGAATATTTTATATACTATTTATTTATTTATTTATTTATTTTCTTATAATGACATGAATATTTTATATTTTTCAGACACTTTCGTGCACATCTTACTAGGATGGAACTAGGAACGATTAATTCACGAAGTTTTCACTAATTTATTGAAAATATTCAATTTTCGCAAACATATCTTACAGCTCTATGTATTGTGTTGTTGCAAAGTTACGCAAGAGCTATCTGCCAAGGATCGTGGTGCCTTGGTCGAAGGACTTTCTAAGGGATTCTAGTGAGTATTTACGTTCCTTCTAGAGAAATTGACCAAAACTCCAGAACGTTAAATGGACAGCCGTGCGACAAACCAGAAACCTGGACATTCACACTTCAGCCGTCTATCATTTTACAGTTCTAAGGGAAGTGGGAATTATTTTGTTGTTATTTCTCTCTCTCTCTCTCTCTTCTTTCCTTTTTTCTTTTTTAAATTTAAAATATTAATGTGTCAATGATTGGATATTTATGCTGTTTACACATTAATGCTGTTTTTTAAACTTTATGCAAAATATGACTAACATACACTAAAGGGCGATTATCTAGAACACTGAGAATGCCTCACCAGCGACCGAGCGCATATACGGTATGAACTGAGAGACGGAAGGTGCCTGGTTCAAACCCAGGTCGCGCCCTTCGACGTAGCATTGCGGAGTTTTCCGTAGTTTTCACCTAAACTTTCGTAAATACGGGTAAGGATCCCTTAGGAAGTCCCCCCCCCCCAACGGAGGGCACCCTCCTTCGGCCTAGATCGCTCGCGTAGATAAGAATGACGTAGATAAGAACGGACGCGAGACGAGAAACAGGACTGTCTCGTCTCGTAGTGGTAAAACTTTGTCTCATCTCGTCCCACAAACACATTGTCTGGACTCACGTCTCGCAGAAAAATTGCCTGTCTCATCTCGCGCGAGACGAGTTTCATTTGCTTTGTTTCATTTTCATAGGAGTTTCACTTGCTTGTTGCTCAGGTAAAATTTTAATCTAATTAAGCTACCCCAATGTGCGGAATAGTGAATTCATAAAAGTTTTAATCGGGGACGGGATAATTATAGTGAAGCCTGCTTATCACCCTCCTCTCGTTTTAGTGTATGAGATATGGGTTTCATATTTAATCGGGAACCCAGGTTTAACCTGTTCATTCACACCATCAAAAAGGAGAGACAACAGAGAGGACTTGTGACCAGGGTTGTCTCTCAGCATGGATCTTTGGATGCTCCGCTGAGATCCAACGTTGTATTAGCAAAATCGCTCCAGGAGATCATTCACGTTCGCATAGCTTGGCTTATGGTGAAAGAAGCATTTTTAATAACTGATGAAACATTTTATTTATAAATATTAAGTTTTTTAAGAGAAAAATATGAAATATCAGTAAGATTTAATTACATACCTATTCATCCCTTTTGATAAAATGTAGACAGCATTATAAGTAAACAAAAAATCACAATTATTAAGTACACAATTAGAGTATAAAATATGAAAGTAAGCATACTTCCATCAACTATTTAAAAAAATGTAATAATTACAGCCTGACATTCTAAATAAGTTTGAAATTATTCCATGAAAAAGTAATGATAGCATACTTCAATAGTTTATTCGTAATTCTGGATTATGCGCAAATATGAATTAGACATTAAAACTCACGTGCAATTCAAACCTCATGGAACGATTTTCAAAACTGCTAACAGGAAGGTCATATAATAGCCAACCCTGACTTAGCGTCCATATGAGCTACTGATGCAAATGGTTTTACAAATATAAAAATAAAAATGATTTTTAAATGTAGCTTGCTAAAATATATTTACGTAATTTTAAAATTCAATATAGGAAATCTTAAAAAAGCTTTGCATTACCAAATTCAACAAAGGTAAAAAATTTGTTAAAATGTTGGTGATAGTAAAAGTGGCACCAAAGTTAATCCCCCTGGTCCCCATCTAACAATCTCGTCACCGAATTATGAAAAATCAGAGAAGAAATCTGTCTACCATTTAATGCATCTGAAATACTATTATAAATCATGCAAAAATATTTTTTTTCTAATGTCGATTAATATTAGATTTTTCTAACATTAATTTCTGCATTTTCGAAGCATTTTGTTATGCTAAAATTCATTTAAAAGGATGCACATATTAGGTGAAGGTTGAGAAAGACTTTACTAAGAAAAAAACTATACTTACCTTAAAAAGAAAAAAAAAACGGTAAAAAAGCAGCATAAATATTTTCTTAATTTTTCTCCTGAAACAATGAAGCGAAAACTGTAAAAAATGATCTAAATTGACTAGTACTGCAATCTAGGCAGGATTTATGCATCTAGTTAAGAGCCTCATATACTTTCTACATGAATTAATGATATTGATATCACTGAAAGAAAAAAATACTAAATTCAATTGTTTTCTCTCTAAATATTGCTATTTGAAGTAGGAGCCTCATATGAGGTCCAGGGTGACGAGAGGGCTAAATATGGTCTGGCTTTGGACATACGACTGTACCACCTTTCCTCTGTTTACTTATTATTTTTTTGTCATCTATTCTTCTCTGTTTTCTTTCTTTTTTCCAGTTTCTTTCTTTATCCTCTCTTTTGTGTATTTTGTATGCCCCTCGTCCGGTCCTAATTTTAAGTGTTACGTGTTTATGTGTATTGTAGAGTGCTAATAGTATACCAGGAACGATAACAAATAGACGCAACTAAACGGTAGAGGCTTCAGGCAAAGTGTACCCTCCCTTCTCAGGATGTCATACCTCCTCAAATACAGCTCTGCAGTTCTGAATGAAAAGTAATTCGTATCGTAAATTTATGCGAGACGAGAAATTCTCGCGAGAAATCTCGCGCGAGACCTAAGCTTCGTCTCGCGTCTCGCCTCACAAAAAATTGCCTTTCTCGTCTCACTTCTCGTGTCAAAATTTCCTGCGTAGGTTTTAAAACGCAAATTGAACACTGAGCAATCAAAACTTGAAATCTTACCCCCGCACTCAACTAAATATAAAAACAGAAACGTTGTATGAGTATAAATAAAGCATATAAACAGACAGGCAACACTTCTGTAAGTAACATCTTGAATACCCTATATTCGATAAATTAAATTTATAACAGTTATGAAACAGATATCTGCAGTTTACTGTTTAGATATCGAGCTTAGAATTTAAAAAAAATGAGCCATAACTTATCAGTAGCATGCACTGCTTAAGTTATTATCAAAACGTATAGTATTAAAAAGGAAAAATAAAAAAAAAAAAAATGTTTGCGCAAAGCATCTGTTTCCTATACCACATAATCATGAAAGTACTTTTTTAAAATCAACGCGCGCAAGGTGTCATCGAATTTCACCTCTAATGACTGTTAATAAAAAATTTTCCTCAAGTGTTTTAAGCGGTATTGATTAAAGAGTTGATGAAACGAGATAGCGATTATCAGTACCAATACGTGAGAAGCACCACTATTAAGTCGTTGCAGCTGTTAAAAAATTCCTCTTGGGGGGCTCCGGCCAGTGGGGAAAAAAATTTCAGCTGCAAGGGCGACAATTATGGACTAACTCTCTACTTAACCGAAAATAGTATTAAGTGAGTGTTAATAATTGTAATGTGTTAATCAGGGTGCGAATTGCCGGGGATTGTCCCTGGCTGCAGAACGTAATATCCCTGGCTAGAGAAATATTAATGGATTCCCCTGCTGGAGAAATGTTAAAATTAGTCTCTGTCCTTACAAATTCAACATTACCTAACGATTTTAAGTATTGAGAATAGAAATTTTTTTGTTTACTAGACAAAGGAGCAAGTTACAAACATCCTTTTAAATAGATATATACTTGCCTGATGCCACTTCTCATTCTGCAACTGGGGTCGGGTTTCAAATTAAGACTGCGAAATGAACGAACAAGCGCTGCTCCGCCGCGAGCCAAATTTGAGGGTAGACGTAGAATTGACATAGGCAGGTATATATGTGCATAGGAAATCGGAGGTCGACTTTTGTTTGAATTTAAGTCCCTTTTCAGACATGTTGGCAACTACACTGTCATGTAATACTTAATATATTATATTAGTGGAGTATTTTACGCCTTCCCTCCATTTTTTTTTCTTTTCAAATGTCCCCTTTCTTTTCAAATGTCTTTTAAAATGTCCTGTTAATTCGCACCCTGGTGTTAATATGTGAGAAATCAAAACAACATATTGATGGTTCTTGTAAAGAGCTTGGAAGGTAAAATGAACTTAAAAGCATGAAATCTGATTCCATAGCCCCAGCCAATTAGCCGACCTTTATATAAATTAGTATTGAGAGACATGGACATGAGATGAAAAATGGGACTGTCTCACCTAGCAAGACACCTCTAAACTTTGTCTCGTCTCGCTAAACTCCTTTGCAATTATGATAAATAAGCCTGTCCCGTCTTGCATAAAAACTACAAACTACTGTCTTGTCTCGTAACGCATCCATCTTTAAATATAAATGGATCAGATTTCATTTTTGAAGCACTTTAAAATTGGTTGCATTTTTGACCAGTTTTCTTATACAGGGTCATAGGCGCACCCACGGAGGGGGCTATGGGGGCTGAAGCCCCCCTAAAGGTAGAAAGTTAGAAGTGAAAAGCTTTAAAAATGAAAATTGTCGCTAATGTATTACTATTTTTTCTTTTTTTAATTGTCTTCAAGTTATTTCTAACCAAAAAAGACATTTATTTGAAAAAGTTTTTAAATAAATGCTTTTGTTTATGAAACACTGTTAATCTCGGTTACAACGTCACTGAAAAGATCAGATAATTATTTATGACTCCATCCCGAGTTACATTGCTTGTGTTCTATGGGACAATCAAGTGGTACCGAATATGTAGACTCAAGTGGTACCCTAATCGAGGTTACTATAACCGAGTTCAGCAGTATTTGTATGTCGCGCAGCCCCCCCTAAACTAAAATCCTGGGTGCGCCACTGTACAGGGTGTCCCAAAAAAGCAGTAACGTGCTTTAATTCTGTATCTGTTAGTGATAAGTAGGAAATGTAATTTGGAAAAATGTTCAAAATAAGTAAAGAAAAAAAGAGTATCTTAAGAACAAATTCCTCTCGTTAATTTTCAAAAAGTTACACTTTCGAAATTTGTATACAGCCCCCGTAGAAAGAAAATTTCCAAATAGTAAAATGGGCTCCACACACTAATGAGGTATGTTCAAAATTTCAGCCTTTCATCATAAACCTTCTCGGCGATATCTTTTAAAAAAAGATGATCAGGGGCTATATATTAATTTAAATGGGAACGTTTCAGACTAGAGTGCAAGAAATTATTTTCTTCCGTAATTTCTGTACGACCCCTGAAACGCTATCATCCGACTTGATTTTTCCTTTCGAGAACCATTGAAAAGTGATTTAAGTCAGCATATATGTATCTTCATATCTTTGAGACTTTTATAATGAAAGGCTGAAATTTTGTAACATCACCTCATTAGTATGTGGTGCACATTTTACTAACGGGGAATTTTTTTATATGTGGTCGTATACAAATTTAAAAAGTGTAACTTTTTGAAAATTAACGAGAGGAATTTTCGCGTAGCGTAATCTTTTATTTTGAACATTTTTGCATTTTGCATTGTCCACCTATCTCTAATAGATAAAGAATTAAAACGTGTTACTGCCTTTTTAAGGCACCGTGTATAATGCATATGCATTGAGGGGAAGAAAAAATAAATGTAACATTTTTTTTTCTTGTGATTTCAATGATCAATTTATTTTTAGCCAGAAAGCATGTGTTTACATAAGACTTTTTGGATCTATCATTCACCAGTCTTATCTCGCTCCCTACCTATAGTTTCTATTTGCAAAACTAATTCAGCGTGCAGATATAATCACGATTTGTTTTCTTCCACTATTTATCTCCCGCAAACTAGTACTGTTGACGTGCCTACAGGCACGCCCCACCTATGTTTAACTTACCACGTAATTGAAAAAAAATCTGATCCACTCTGAGATTGCAGCAAGCGCATTGCTCCATACAGAACTCTCCGTTTTTATCACACGACCGATCCGCTGACTTCTACCAGTTCAGTCAAAACAAACTGGAATCAATAAAATTCCGATATAAAAGCAATTTTTTTAAACCCCCAACCACCTCCGTAACAGATGCTAAACGCCCTATTAACAAAAAAATAACGTGAAGTGCTGCCCTATCGATAAGTATCTAGAAAAAAAAAATAAATAAAAAGGGGCGGTGTAACACTTAACACAAAAGGTGCGAGAAGGCCCGCCTTCTTGCGACTTGATGTCAAGATCGCAGAAGTCAGATATGTAGAGTGGATGTTACCAAGCCATATGGTTGCTGTTGTACCAGAAACGGTACAGAGAGCCCCGCGTTTTTAACATCTGGGAAAGCAAAAGAGATGCTAGACTACGATAAGGCTTGTGTGTGCCATAGCAGAACGGGGCAGAAGTATCTTGAAAGGATGGAAGTCAATGGAGATGCTATCTACTTGGCTTCTGGGACGTATTTAAGTAGTTGAAGTCTTTTGTTGAATATTGTAGTGATTGAATTTGTTCCCACCAATGGTTAAAAAGTATTCCGCGCTCATAAGCAACGTTTAAAGCTTTGTATCTATTGTTTGGTAAGATATGAGCTGCAAATGTGATTTATCATTATAGGATGCATATCGGTTAACCAAATCTTTTAGTGTTAGTACGTTGTACATATTTCCTTACTTTTTTGTATATTTTTTTATCTAACCTTTCACAACTTTCATTGCTTTTATGCTTTTATCTATTGTGCCTTGTTAATTATTGTCCACCACAATATATCAACTTCTTGCATCCAGACATTTAAGTTTTCAATGGCCTTGTTGTAGGAACTGTGAGTTCTGATACAAGAGGGAAACAGATAAGCAAGGAAAATAACTATCGATGCTGTCTCGTCATCTGGAACACCGTTAAAACAACGCAAGGCATCGGGGCGTAACCAGAGGGGGTCTGAGGGAGCTGCAGCCCCCCGAAATTGGGACCCTTTACTTAGCTTACAATTTGATATTTAGTTTACAATTGAACTTTAGCTTACAAGTTGATATCCAGAACTCCCAAACCCCCCCCCCCACCCCCACCCCCGAAATAAAATCCTGCAAGTCAGTGTAAGTTATTAAAAGATATTTTGTAGTCAACGGTTTTTGTTGTTAGAAAACGTGGTTTTTACTAGTACATGGGAAGAAAATTTTTGAAAGGAGAAAATAGAATCTTTTAAAACTGTTCTGTAGGGAAGCTGATGATGGATAAAAGACAATACATTTGTACAGCTTCTCTATGTATAATTTTTTCTGACGATTTTTGATATAAATTTTGCATGGCCTTTGTATTCTTTTTTAGTTGATGTAAATGTAAGCACATTCAGCTTTAACTGATGAACTTACCAAATGGGATAGATGCTGCACAATGCTGTATCTATTCATAACAAACGCAATATGCAGTTCTTAAAGTTCGATATAAAGAGGTTTTTTTTTTTTTTTTTTAAACTTCACAGATTGTGTGTGTGTGGGGAGAGGGAGGGCGGTAAGTGAATGGAAATTTAATAATGTATAAGGTTTTGCTTTAAATAAGCCAAATGTAAGCATTACTAGTAATCCTAAAGCTTAGCTCTTTTAGTGTAATACTGAATGCATTCATATGGTACTTAACTCTAGTCATTTTGCCATTTTTAAGTAACATAATTTTATAAATATAGTTTGGACTGATGAAGTAGTTACCATAATTATTCCCCATATTTCCAGGTTGAATTACATTAAAAATAATGTGAATAAAAAATAACAGTTCAATTTTAATGGCTGGGGGGGAGAAGAGGGGGGGAAATAGGGCTCGTCTCTAGAGATAAACGCGAGACGACTTTTTGTGAGACGAGACAGAGATCTACAGCTCTTTTGAGAGACGAGAGAAACATTTTTAACACTGAGATATAGGGATTTTGCGAGAAGAGACAATGGGATTTTGCGAGACGCAAAGCGCCTATTTTTTGGTCTCGCGTCCATCCGTACCCGTCTCTGTTCCAGGGTCCAGTGCCCGTAATCGAATGTAGGGGCCATGTTATGAGAATATCATCCTAACGCAATTTAACCCTTTTGGGCCCAGATATTTTTGCGACTTTCTTCGATTTTTGCTTATACCAACAATAATAGATAAATTTCTGATGTCAACTTCCTGAACAAGGGATGATTTCTCTTAAAATCATTATACATAAAAATTGAAATGTCAACATCCTACTTGGCCATGTTAAAATATTTTGTGGAGTTGAGGTTGAATACTCGTGAATAAAGGTTAGGCAAAATAAATAACGTTTACGACTGATAGCGAAAATGCCGTCCCCAAAAAAGAGACACCAGGCATAAATGGATTAGAAACTGAACAGAAAAAAAAAACAGGGATATCCACATTAAAGCTCAGCGACGTATCCACCTTCGATCCCACAGATTTGGTATATGCTAAGGAAAAGCTGCGCAAGAGCTACCTGCAAGGGAGGCGGTAAGTGCCTTGGGTGGTGGGCTTTTTAAGGAGATTCTAGCGCGTATTCAAGTTACATCTGGAGAAAACCGTCCAAACTGCAAACCGTTAGATCAACAGACGGATGATTGGCCAGAACCGCACAGATTTAAAGTGCACACCTTGAAAATACATAAGGTGGGTATCAAGACTGAAAGCAATTTTTTTTAATTATTATTAGAAGTCTGACATTACTAACCATATTTATTGAAGGTTTGGCTTGGAGAATGGGATTGTTTTTCTAAAAGACTGAAGAATGGGATTATTTTTCTAAAAATATGAGGCCCCATCATGGGGCCTCATATGAGCCCCCAGCGACGTATCGACCTTCGTGGTGTATCGACGTATCGACCTTCGTGGTGGGGCCTCCATGAGGCTCCACCACGGTCAGTGCCTTTGGCCCAATGGCCAAAGGCACTGACCGTGGTAGAGGACTGAAGAGTGAAGCTCCCGTGTTCGATCTAACAGTCTATAGAGATTTGGTCGGATTTCTCCAGATATAACGTGAATACGCGTTAGAACTCCTTAAAAAATCATCTGACCAAGTCCCCCCCCCTCCCCGTAGGCAGATGCCCTCGTGTAGGCTTGCCCTTACACTAACTTATTAAAGGTTTTATCAAAATAGAACAACAAAAAAAAAAATTGTTGAAAAATACCATAGATTATATATATATATACCACTATTTAAAATGTTCTAGTATTTAGAGGACTTAGTAAAGAATTTCTGTTTTATACATTTCTTTTCAGAAAACAAAGCCACCTTAGAAAGTCGTATTTTTCAAAAGAAATACGAGAAGAGTGAAGGGTAACTTATAAAAGACTTGCAAACTTTCTGATGATTTTTGAAAATTATCTTTGCACAAAAAGACCAATGAGTTAAAAATTACGGCTTGGTTTTCTATAGAAAATTTCACTATGTGCTTTTGGTATCATCAATGTCTGAAATAAAAATTTTGAGTTTTTCAAATTTTTTATGTGTTAAAATTTTTTGGGGTAGCACAATGTGCACCAGATTGTAGGGAAGTCCCTTCATCATCTTATCCATTTCGAATGAAAACAGTATACATATTTCAATCAGGAAAATTTTTCGGTTAATTTTTTAATTTTTATTTAATATGAGAAAGTTTATTCGTTCTATTTTATAATTAATTATTGTCTTTTTCAGCTCGTTTCCTTCCTAGCCTGGATTCATTGCGGATAAAACTATTTTCCATTAATTTTTATAACTACTTTACAAGTCGTAGATAACATTTATGCTCGAAAATTATAGAATTTTGAAATTAAAGAAATCTGAGGAATTAAATGAAGAGTAGCGACGGTGCATGCGAGATTGGGCGTATCAATTTTTAAAAAAACTACGTTTATCAGGAAATGCAAAGAAAAAATGAGGTTCCACCGAGATTTGAACTCGGATCGCTGGATTCAAAGTCCAGAGTGCTAACCATTACACCATGGAACCGTCTTCCCATGCCGGGAATCGAACCCGGGCCGCCTGGGTGAAAGCCAGGAATCCTAACCACTAGACCACATGGGAGTTGAAAGGGGGAGAAGGAAATACCGTAATAATAAAATAATAGTAATATAAGTAATATAAAAAAAAAGATTAAGTCAATTCATACTTAGGTCAACAAAAATTTTTTTAGTTACTTCTTTATTAAATTTAATTAATAATTAATTAATTGATTGATTATTAGTTAATTAATGAATGCAGGGTCGCTTGTGAAGCAAGGGTCGATATACCATTAATCCAGTTTGTTTAGTTTATTATTTTCATTTACTTTTAATCCCACGTAATAGGATCTAAAATTTAATTAAATTTAATTAATGAAATAATATTTGAGAAAACTGTATTAACATCAAGTGTCGTCCAGTACAAGTTAAAAAAAATGTATTTGAACTTGAGTGGATGAATAAAAAGTATTTTAGTAACGATTGAAAATTTGAACAAGATATATAAATATATAGAGAGTGTGAGCTAATAGTAGGAATCGAAACAAAGGATACTGCTTTCTTACATGCTGTTGCATCAATGGCGGATTATTGCAAGTTTGTCGGGGGGGGGCGGTTGTCTGTCGGTGGGGGCGGTTAATTAGAAGATTAACATATACATCCATTTTATGGAAGCAAAAATAGGATCTTTTATATTAATTTCTCTTTTCTTGGGGGGCGGGCATCCGCCCCCCCCCCTTTAATCCGCCCTTGTGTTGCATTCTTGAATATTATTTCTAGAAGGGAAGATATTGTTTTAACTAGTTAATGAAGCTTTTCTGTTATTTAAATCATATTTTCTACTATTAGAATTCGTGAATTTTTAAAATGATTCACCTGCCGTTATTTACTGTAAACAAAATTTAATGCTTGTAGGTTTTTGACAGTTATAACTGGTTTTAGACTCTGTTATATGGCAAAAACCAACATTAAAAAAAATTATGTCAATTTTTTTTAGAAGTCTTCATTAGCTGCACTACACCCTTTAATATCAATAATGATACTTAGAGAATAAATACTGAAAAAGGAATACGTTGTTAAACGTGCCGATTAAAAAAAGAAGAAAAGAATGTGGTACAATTTCGTGCCCATTCTAATTGCAGATAGGAGACGTTCTGATTTCTTTCTTTCTTTCTTTCTTTTTTTTTTTTTTTTTTTGAGGGGGAGAACCTTTATTAAATTAGATTATTTTGGTTTCTGTTCAAGCCTTATGAAATTTTATTTTCAACTTCTTTTTCTTTTCCAGAGGGCTCGAGAGTAATTCTATTATAATTAATATTACAGAACTTTAAAAAAAAATTTAAACCAGTTGTTAAACCAGTTGTCCATTTAAACAAACGAAATTTCATTAAAGAAAATGAATTTATCAATCGATAGAAAAAGAAAAAAGGGACGAGTGCAGATTGGTATGCCGGCCGCCATCTTCTATTTTTCATTAATTTGGCTTCAGTTTAATGCTAACCTTAGTTAACTTTTTACTATAATTATTAATCAAATCA
Source organism: Cheiracanthium punctorium (assembly GCA_038373885.1). NCBI lineage: Eukaryota > Metazoa > Arthropoda > Arachnida > Araneae > Cheiracanthiidae > Cheiracanthium > Cheiracanthium punctorium. Next base: position 231,746 of record JAWZYV010014761.1, read on the forward strand.
GAATTACTCTTTTAAGGTTATTAATAAAGAATATAACTATTCGTTCTATTGTGTTAATGTATTGTAATTTATAAACCTGCATTCATTTTAACGCTAACCGCAATTGAACTTCAGCGAAAATTATTAATTAAATAATCAATTTCTTAATTAACCTTATGATAATCTAATTACTCGTTCTATTGTTTTAATGCAATATAATGTATCAATTTTATTTAAATCGAATTGTATCTGTCAGTTAACAATTAAAATAATGATTAATCTACTTTTAATTAACTAATAATTAATATAATTATTGGTTCTACTGTTTTAATGTCTTCTGCTCTCCCCATACGCAGTTGTATCTTAATAGTCCCTTTTCTCCAGCTTCTTAAGTCCGCGAGATCGGCAATACGCATGCTCTAGCTGGAAAACAAAGTAGGCTACTCTCGGTCTTCTAACGTTACGTCAATTTGAAAAGAGAGCGGAGTTAGTCGGCCAATTAGTAACAGCAGCGACCTAGCCAGGAATATTTTACGGGGGTGGCTGAGAACTCAAAAGCCAGAATGCAGTATGACTTATAAAAATCGATATGACATATATTTTTTGGCGGGGGTGGGGGACTGGAGAGAGGAATATCGAATATATCACCCCTAATTTTTAGCTACAAATGCTCGCATATCAAAAAGGAATTAAAGAAAGGAAACAAAGAAAAAAAAAACAAAAAACCATAAATTGAGTTTAAAATCTTTGCAGTTGGAAAAATACGTATTAGACAGGAGGTGGAGGAATTAATCAATAATAAATTTGGCTTAGGTCCGTAGCTGAACCTCAAATTCTTGAAATCAAGGGCAACTTTCAAATATACAGGTAAATTGTCAAAATTATCCACGAATTACGTAATTTTCTCCTTATTATACATTTACTCATTTCGAGGGTGGTTGCAGCCCCATCAGCCATGACTTGCTGGCTACGCCCCTGTGTAATAAAGCCTGCAAACGACCAAACTAGAATTCTGAATGATATCGAACCCCCCGTCGCAGTTTGTTTCTTTTTCATTTTGACCATAAAATAAATACACAAATCAGGACAAGGAATCTGGCTCCAAATTGCATGAACTGGGTTGAATTAAAAGTTTATCAAGAATCTGCCCTATAATTTGCAGAGCCAAAAGTTCTTTGAAGAGTCACTGACAGTGTGCAAGCAATGCTAATGTACGGTAGCTCTTTAGCCTTCTGAAGCAGGTAGTGAAAATCATGGCAGTATATCTTTAATAGAGGGTCCTAGAGACCAAGCAAATAAGCCTGGTGAATCTAGCAGTCGAGCTACGTGGTTTTTCTTTATAACAGCTACAAATATCTTGTCATCAGCAATTTAGAAAACATACGGCCGTTAACAGACTTGACACCTAGTTGCGACTGAAGAAATGACTCAAAACCCGCAACGATATCAACAAAAAGAAGAAAAAAAAACATTTTCACCCTCCTCCTCCACTTAAGATCGTCAAATATTTACTGACGCTTCTGCAGGTACGTCATCATGACATGCTAGAGTTATATGGAATCAACGATTCTTGGATTCTTCGAATTCCTTTTTGCAGCCGGGGGTGGCTCACCGCGGGATGTTCGCGTGAAGATGATTTGCTCATTGTGCATTTTGGCAGGTCACCTTTCAGTGGCGCGTCAACCTCTGTTTTCCCACGAAGAGATATTCTTTACCATTTTTTTTTTTTTTTTTTCCTTACGCTGAGGACACGATAACTTTTAAAATGACGAACACGTATCGAACATGCTGGTCACCACTGTTTCCTCTAAAAGGGAGGTGTATACTTATTGCATATCGGATGGTTTCCTTCATGGAATTTTTAAAATTATTAATCTGTAATTATGTTTAGCTATCCTCCTTTATGAAGATGTAATTGGATTTTTTCTTAGGATTAATTGACGAAGGGATTATAATTATACTTCCTTTATAAACATCATCCATTAGCTGGAACGGGTGAAGACATTCCCTCCGATATCGGTGCATAAACCAGACGTAAGATGAGCTCAAGAATCTTTCACTTTTTGGATGGAAAGCAGGAAATTTAACGAAGTAAATGACCTATTCGAGTTATAAATTTTAACAATTTCAACACTTATTAAGTTTTGATCACTTCTTGACTGATTTGATTTGAGTAATTTCTTCACATAAAGAGGATTCCATATAATGCACCAGCAAGTGAATATTTTCAAATTAAAGCCTTTTTTCTTAATTCCTTGAGCATATCTTGTAGTTGTGATAGCAAAAAATTGTAAAATTATTAGTAAGCTGGCAACCCGCTTCTCCTATTCAGCTGCATGATATTTTGAGAAAAATTCAATTATAACTACCTTATAGATTATTATTATATTATTAATGTTATTATTGTACTTCAAATCTAGTGATTATAATGATAACCGATGCTTTCATTTGAAATATTTGTAAGGAGAAACATCTTCTTCTTCCATGAATAAAACTTAAGTTTTGTGGTTCGAGATGCATCACAAAACCTGCAATTTGAAATACTTAGGACCCTCGACGGCTCTTGGAGAGAACGTCTCTCTTGGCAAAAGCAAGCCGACGACTAATGGCGAGTGGATAAGGCATTGAATATTGATGGATGCCCAAAGTGTGAAGGTCCAGGATTCTGGTCTACCACGCAACTGCGGATCTAACAATCTGGATCTAACATTCTGGAGTTTAGGGCGGTCTCCACCAGATGTAATGCGATCATATATTGCAACTTTAATCATATATTGTTTTGCTGTATGAATCTCTAACATTGTCTTGACATTCTTTTTAAATTGGAGGTTATTTGATTATACCAGTGGAAAAAAAAGACCATTTTCCTGTTTCATTCCAAGCATGTAGTATATTATAGTGAAATCTCCTTAAGTTGGACACCTGCGATTCCTTCAAAAGTTGTCTAACTTTCAGAGGTGTCCAACTTACATTTCTATATTATGGGTACGTTCTTTTCCCCAGAAAAGTGTCCAACTCAGGGAGGTGTCCAAGTTATGGGTATGTCCAATTTGGGACGTTCCACTGTATTATAATAAGTGCATTCACTGATAGAAGCGAAATGAAGAATCATTACAACTGGACTTACGATCTAACTTCTTTACGATCATACATTGTGATAAAAAAAAATCTATATCCATCTTGACGATTGCGGTATTTACGAGTTTATTACAATAATGTGTTGCTGCTACAAACCTTATTTTTCTTTGGTGCTTGGTTTTTCTTTTCCCTCTATTTTTCATGTATTAATCTACAAAATGCTTTGAACCTCAAATGCTCTGCAGCAGAGGCACAGAAAGTCATCAGAATATGTGAGTCAAGTCAGACGGTTCCTCGTCATGGACAAAGGGTAAGCATATACATTTAACAGTGGGAAATTTAAATTAATAATAATAACTACATAGTAAATAAATAGGGGTAACATTTAGGGTAATATATACCACTGTAAATATTACTACTGCATTCACTATCGCGATTTAAATCTTAACTTGAAAATAGAAAGACATTTTGGAAAGGGCTTGAAGCTGAAATTTGAAAGAATAACATTTCTTTAACGAGTATATTCTACATTGCTTTGTGAAATTGGTATAGTAGAAAATCTAATACAGCTGTTTTTTCGGTATTTGACAAGATTACTTCTTGTAGAAATGGAAAAGCTTCTTAAAGGACTCCACTAAGAGCAAACCATGACCATGTGTTATACAAATGCTTTTTATAGAGTTGAACGAACAATTCTTTGTTTTTAATAGCTTAAAATCTGAAGCATCAATTTTTTCTTTTATTAATTGTAATTTGTGCGTACATCAAATTTGCAATTCGCGAAGAACTACGCTCTTGTTACTTTGTCTCCTTTTCGAATTCTATTACATTTATTGCTAGTATAAATTCATAAATTTATTTAATTTTTATGACTTTGAAATATGTTTTGAAATTTCTCCAACTCTAAAAAAGTTTCTTTTTTTTTCATAATATAGAAATTTCTCAAACTCTAAGAAAGTTTCTTTTTTTCATAATATCTACTTTTTTACGCTGTCATTGACATAGAACATCACTGAATAGAAAGAAAAGCAAATGCTTGAAGCATATTTAAAAGCATATACTTTTATTTATAAAAATTTTATCGTGCACAATGCCCTTATTAAACTAGTTTACACCAATGCACCTTGATCCAACCGTAAATATATATATATATATATATATATTTTATTTTTTTATTTTTTTTCCCACTCAAGGTCTGGTTATGTTTTGTTATCAACGCATCTTTGCACGCAAAGAACAAGTTTTTTTGACCAACATGCAAGTGAAGTAAGTCTGTTTCGGAATTGCTTCTAAATGAAAAAGCTACTGCGAGAAAAAAATTAATGCACGCATGTGTGTGATACCTGCTTTTGCATATAGTGAAAGTTAGTTTTTCTTTTTTTCCCCCCCAAACATATTAAGTTAAAGATTGCTTTAAATTTCTTTTTTAAATTCAGGCTACTTTAAATTACGACTCACAAATTTTCACAATATTTTCGTTTGTTAAGTGTACTACATTTAATGTGATTGGTTTTTAGGAGCTATTTAAAAGTCCTTATGCGTCTGGAGTTTTAAGCGGTTTTGTTACGTGACGACATGTTAGAAACCCTTAAGAAGTTTTCCGCCCATGGCATCTCTCTTTATTCAGATAGCTCTCGTGTAGCTTTGCTTTAAGCAAAAACAGATAAATAAGTCCTTGTGCCAATAACCCCTCAATATTATGCGCATTTTGAAAATTAACTCCCCTTGAACAAATATATAGTTCTACTATATCAACCTCATACTTCAATTATTCAATGCCTGTATGATAGCTGAATGGTTAGTACACTATCTGTAGCATAAGCGATTGTTTGTCTTAAAGATTTAGATCAACAGTAAATTATAAGGCTAAGTATCCCTTGTATGAACAAAATGATCATGATGCCACAAGGATTTGTCCACAAATTATCTCAGTTATCAAATTTTCAAATAACGGCAGTTAAAAAAGACAGTACTTTTTGAGTGGTTTGAAATTGTTATGCATAATTGTAAAAGATTGCAAACTGCAAAAAAATTCTGTCAAATTTACAGAAATAAACTGTCAGCCAGAATGCCAGTTTATTTCCGTTTTTTTTCTTTTTTTTTTTTACAGAAGTTTTCCATAAATTTTACAGATTCTTATATTTTAGAGAAATCTTCCATATAAGAAAAAAAAAAAAAATACGAAAGATTTCCGTAAAATATACGGAAATAAACTGGCGTCCTGGCTGACAGTTTTTTTCTGTCAGTTTAAAAAACTTTTTTTTTTGCAGTGCAGTAATTTAAACGATAATGTTTTCTGCAAAAATACGTGTGTATGATATTTTTAACCCTCCGTTAGGCGCGTGGACTACAATCGCAGACCAGGACACTCACTCCAAAAAGTATTCGAATAATAGCCAAATTTCCTATTATAGTTTTGTAAATAACTAATTAGTTTTTGAAAAAAATTTTGGCTCGAGATCCAGAACCATTTCTGATTGTGACTCTATTTCTTGAAACTACTATACTACTAAACATAAAAAATGTTATGTTTTATAATAGCATTGCATGTGAAAATGTTATAAATGTTTCTAGGTTGGGTGGTTTGGATTATCAAATCATTCTATCTATCGTAATAACTCGAACACACTGCATAAAAAGTCTGTTAAACTGACAGAAAAAAAAAGCCTGCCAGCCAGGACGCCAGTTTATATCCGTATATTTTACAGAAGTCTCCCGTATTTTTTTCGCATACTGAAGATTTATGTAAAATAAACTGAGAATCTGTAAAATTTACGGTAGACTTCTGTAAAAAAAAGGAAATAAACTAGCGTCCTGGCTGACAGTTTTTTTTTCTGTAAATTTGACAGACTTTTTTTTGCAGTGTAGGCCTTATCAGTAAGATTATGTCCGGATAGGTCAAACTCATTTCTGAAAGTCTTAGTCCTGAGTTTGAGCCACTGTGTGCTTTTGTGGAATTCCAGAACTCTTTTGCATGGGATGTAATTTAAGATACGCAATTACTGAACATAACTGGCATCGAATGCGATTTCAAAATCTCAGTGCAAAAACTATATGTCAGTCTCAAACACAAACTAAGTAAAGATGCAGTCAAAATAAAGAGCTTTGTATGAATTCTGAGATTCCATTATGAACGATGGAGTATGGTTCGATTCAATTAAATCGTTCAATAAACATTCATTCGATTTGATGTCTTTAAAAAGATTCTTTTGCGGAGCCATTACGTCCTATGATGTTATGAACACCTGATTTCTCTGAAGGCAATGAAGCTCGAGCTTCAGATCTATTTTATTGCCACTTGAAATAAATTGTTGAAATTAGAGATTTAGTGAGCCCGAAAACGTTATCTGCACGGACGTGAACTCAACTGAATCTCTCTCATTTCATATGACATGTGCTCGAAGAGAAATAAGCGCTATGCGCACATCGTGGAAAACAGCGTGAAAAAACATATTAATCTAATATTAATCATGCTAACACACTTATGGTTCCAGCTTCAAGCCAAAAAAGATTTTTTTTAAATGATACTGTTCCAAGCTGTATGTAAAAAAGAAGTTGAAAAACAGCCAATTTCAAAATTATTTAAGTACGCATATGAGGAAACCTAACTGCATACCATTTCAGAAGTTAACTTAGTGTTGGAGTTCTACCTCTAGCTCCACTTCCTGATCAATTACCGACAAAATTAACTGTTCCATGCTTCAAATCATTCTCCATTGTTTAAAAATGCACATTAAATGTATCTTGATAACAAATAGTCATGATAATTAATTTAACCGAGATAATAGATAATCCATTTCATGCACTGCAAGAGACCAATGCATTAACCCTCAATTATGGTCGTTGTTGAGCATTGGCAAAACTGCAGCATTTCATAACCAACGCTTTAAAGGTGATACCAGACAGAAAGATATTGGTGTCCGCAAGTAAGCGACTAGTTTTCCGTCAACTGTGGACGGTCTTAGAATATTAATCGATATATCTGTGTAATTATGACGTCTGATTAATATTCAGACAAGCTTCCTTGTAATTAGAGGGAGGTGGACTATCAAGGAAACCGTTGAGTGTGACCAGACGAAAAAGGAATAAATATTTTTGACGCTACAAGGACACTCCTGCTAAATATTCTGCCACAGTTCGGGAAAGGTTTTTAAACTGACTTGGTTTTTTTGAATATTTTAATTCATGTTTTTAATTACGCTCTTTGAGTGTCTATGATATTCCACATGTGTTGATATACTTGTGTCAAAGTCTCCAGCGGTTAATGAACTGATCCTTACGGAACTTTGAATTCAGTCTTTCAAAGAATGTTATCCAACTTTGAAGATAAAGTCTTGCTCTCCAGGACTAGTCTGTAAGATGCCATTTCTTGTATTTAGCTATTAACTATGACGAAATAAATCATTTTAAGAATCAATAATGATTAAGTCTTTGATACATTTAAAATTTTTAAAAATAATTTGCGATATATATATATATATATATTTTGAAACACTCAAAGAATGCTTTAACAGGAAACAAAGATTGTTTTTTTAGTTTACATTGTATTTCTCTTATATCAAGGAGGTTAGTCAAATACACATGCATTTACGAAATTTTCTTTCGTTTCCTTTTTTATAAGCTTAATTAAGTTATTTATTAAAGCTGTTCTTTTGAGAAAAGAAGCAAATTTTGAAAAGTTCTTACCATCTACAACGTATGGAAAACCTACAAAAGTTATAAAACATTCAAGAAAAATCCTAAATCAAGCAGCATTGTGTAATATTTCATTAACAATAGCGCCTCAGCTCATTTTGTGAACTAGTGCTGTAAAAGTAACGACAAAATGAGTATCCGTATGTATTTGTTACTTAGATGTTCGCTATTCGTTACTAAGTATTCGTTACTCGTTACTTTCGTTACTACCAATAGAATCGGTACTAGGGTGTTATATAGTGCTCCATAACAACACATCCGGGACAGTGTTGTTATGGGTATATGCCGCCCATACATAAACCCAGGGGCGTAGCCAGGGGGGGGGGATATCGGGATATGCCCCCCCCCGAAATTTTTGGATTAGTGATGAAATTCCGTCTATTTATACACACATAAGTTCATATCCCCCCCACCGAAAAATTTTCCTGGCTACGCGCCTGCATAAACCCATAACAAAACCTAACCAAAAAGAATTTTTTATAGCGAAGTTGTACAAAGTTGTATTTAGAGCTTATTTTCTCTGATTTACAGATTTTTTTTATACACATTTATGGTTTTATACAATGCTAAATTATCCGAATTACTGAGTGCACATAGAAATTTTCCAAAGACATATGCCATTCTTTTTTTTTCTCAACCCCCCCTTTTTTAAATTCTGAACGCTGGTTTAACCTGTTCATTCTTATCATAAAAAGTGTAAAGGAAAGCTTGTGACTCATGTTTTTTCTGGGAGCGGGTTCTTGAATACTGAGATCCAGGGATTGGGACACATATATAAAATTCACAGGGCAGGGGATCTCAGTATGATACCAACTACTTTGCGTCTCTACAAGCATAATATCTTTATTATTTGTGAGTTCTTACTTCATATCAAAAACTTCTTTTGCTGGACCATTTTTCGAAGTAAATTAAAAATTACCATATTTTAAATTAAAATTGTTTAATTCAGTGAGAATTATCTATTTTTAAGATATTTCCAGTTCTATTTCTGCACTTTTGGGATGAAAGGGGTTAGCCCCTTCTGTGGGTGCATATATGAGAGTATTCTTTGAACAAAAATTATAACTCTTTTCATACAGAAAGAATGATTGCACCGGACTATGCGTATTCCATGAGTTCATGGAATAAAATGTACCATAAAATAGGGCAGATGGCCCCCTAAACGCCGACATTTTAGAAACATACTGAACTTTATTGAATTATTTTAATACAAGTGGCTTACAAAGGAGTGGGCATAGAAATCCCGGGTCGCTCCCAATTTTTTATATATTTTTTAAACAATTACTTTAAAAATGTGTTTAGGTTTCCATGCTAAATATTTTTTTTAGTTCCAAATAATATTTTAAATAATAAAAATGTGTGAATTCGTTTACTTTATAAAAATATATTTTTTTTAAAAGGTGTACTTAAATAATTTGTTATTTATTACTCATATTTCGATTCTAGCTAAAAAAAAAAGGAAAAGTTAAGTTCGCAATCCTGCTTCGGAACCATCCTGAAAGAAAGAATTCTGATTGCACCACTATTTAGTACTAAAATGTTAGAAAGCCCGAAATTAGCACCCCTTACTAACATGCTTCTCTTATATGTATTGCTCCTCTACAATTATAAGAACACCCCCTTCCCCCTCCCCCGCAAAAAAAGTTCAACTGCGCATAAGAACATACTATACATCGGATCCTATCCCCCCATTGTACGACCCATATCAATAGAGCAGCAGATGCTATATCCATCTCCATAACTGTAACGAAATATACGGATTCTTCCAAACCTCATCAAAACGATACCATTCGGCTCGGCACAAACGAATTGCAACCAGAACATACTACTACTCAAATACCGAAACTGATTTTTCCCTTTAAACAGCGAGAATCCATAATACTTCCGGTATCTAGTAACGGAACGGAACATAGTATTACTCAAATACCGAAATTCATTTTCTCCCTCCGGCAGTCTTGTATTCGAAGTTCGAACCTGGTCGATCCGAAATGCACACTCGAAAGTCATTTTCTCCCTTGAAACCGCGATCCGATATCCAGTAACAAATAACAGAAGATATTAGTACTCGATTACTGGAATAAGTTTCCCTCCTAGTTCGCCTCGCCTGGCAGTCCGTATTCGAAGTTCGAAGCTGCTCGATCCGAAACAGCTTTGGATCGAGTAACGATATCAACCGAAAAGTAACAATTCGTTACTTCGAGTCTGAGTGATTATCCGTATCTTAGTACCGAATACATGCGGTTTGCTTCAGCTCTATTGTGAACATAGAGAGGGAAAAATTCCAATACAGTTCAAAACGCATTAGAACGTCAGATAATCATAGAATTTTTTTTCCCTTGTTTATTATTGATGATACATTGATGCTTGGTGCCAGGCGCGTTCGAATCGTTTTCTAGATGCATAATTTTGTTTACCTTTAAAATTTTCAACAGTTGTGTTAATTAGTGTTGTTTTCTTAGTCCGTAGACATTTTTCCCTGGAGTGAACGTTGAGAGAGAGTAAAAATCTTCATGTCTTATGTCATCATCGCAAATCTTAAATTCATAAAATCAGCGGATAACTGGCTAATCATCAACAGACTTCATTTCTATTTCTTATCCATGATACGTAGATGGTTGGTAGCAGGACAATCGTATGGATTTTTTGCACCTTTTCCCCTTCGAAGATGCAACAATTATGAAAAAAATGTCGATTTCTTAGTTCTTGGTTGTTTATCCCTGAAATAAAATAAACATAGAGAGCGAAGAAATAAACCTCTAATACAATTCTAAAAGCATAGATCGGCAGATAATAGGCTAATCATTAAGCGATTTGATTCCCATCTCTTATGGATAATATGCTTAGTGGCAGACCTATGCCTATCCTTTATTAGACGCACATTTTCTCCCTGCTTTAGTATTCACCCTTTGACACTTCGAGACCATGCAACACAAGTAGAAGACAAGCATCGAAATGTCGAAGAGTTTGACCCGATTCATTGCTCATAGCTTGCTGCCTGACATTTCTTTAAAAGATATTACTCACCGAAAATGAAGCACAAGGAGAAAAAAAAAAAAAAAAGTATGTGAATACATCCCTGAGAAAAGTAAGAGGAAAGTCAAAATGATCGACGAAAACTCTGAAGGTGGCAACTTATCACTGCAGCTTCCTTGTGTTGTTCAAAAGATATATGAATAACTATTTAGCCCATTATGTTGTGGTATGTCCCATTATTCAGACGTTTAAATGGTACAGGTGAAGATATATGGATAAAAAATTGTTTCACCATGATTTAACATTACAGGTCTTAGTTCATGTCCATTTCATTTGCTAAATAGGAATTATTTTTCTTTATTATTTTCAAATTCGTCGATTTAACATGGTTCATAAGGAAATAGGATTTTATCACGTTTTTGCTTTTCTCGTAAATAAACAGTTGGGTTACTTCAGAATAGAATGCACGATAATTTGTGCTTTAGTGTGTGTTGTGTTCAGGAAAAGTTACACTAACCGTTCGATCGACAACCCTACGGTAGCCCAGAACTCTGGACTTTCACTCTTCAGCCATCTACCGTATTCAGTGTCTTATCCACTCGGACATAATGGGGCAGTTTCAGCTTCAGAGGTTATTCGAAAGAAGACATTTTTTCCGATATTATTGATACTTTAAGGAAATTTGCGCTTTATTTTCTGAATAACTTTCTTATTTATAAATCAATATTTACGCTTAAAATTGTTTCATTATTTCCGAGGCCTGCACGATCGATTCCGCTCATTACTTTTATCAAATTAATAAAATTTTCCGTTTTATGAGCGGAAATTCAACAGTAATTTTTTCTCTTTATTAACATGAATGAACTAGTTATTAATATGGATAAGAACTAATAATAGACATGCGTATTCAATCATTGATAAGAAAAGAGATGAAATTATTGACAACGTGATAAAATTCTAAACAGCTTTATTTTGAATGAAATAAAGTAACATTACCAAAAAACATTAGGTAAGTGTATTTTAAACTAGTATATAATTTCAGTACTTTCATGTGGCTGATCTTGCGGCTCCCTCTCTTCCTGTTTATCATTATTGCTTGAGGTTTCATGTGCTTTCCTAGTTTCTTGGTTCTGGTATTTTTCTACTCTGGCTGCATCATTGCCTTTTTTACTATCTCTCTCTGATGCTTTCTGTAATTTAAACTGCTGTTTTGCTGCTCTTAAAAAAATAATAAAAAGATACACTGCAAAAAAAAAAGTCTGTTAAACTAACAGAAAAAAAAACTGTCAGCCAGGGTGCCAATTTATTTCCGTATATTTTACAGAAGTTTTCCGTATTTTTTCCCGTATACGGAAGATTTTCTAAAATAAACTGAGAATCTGAAAAATTTACCGAAGACTTCTGTAAAAAAACGGAAATAAACTGGCATACTGGCTGACAGTTTTTTCTGTAAATTTGGCAGACTTTTTTTTGTAGTGTAGTTCTATTGCTCGTGTTTTCCTTTTTGTTCTCCTGTTTTCTTTTAATCTTACTCCTCAGGTAATTTTTATAATCAGCCTAAGACCCTATGATAGGCATGAATTCTTTATTACGATTGCTTGTAGTTTTATTTTTCAGGACTCGGGTCAACTAAGAACTTTCTTGAATGGGCTTGGTACTGTTAAGTTATAGGGTTTTCAAGGAGGAATTAGGCTGAACGTGTGCTAGGCTTTTATAGCTATCAATGGACCAAGGGTGGCTCCAGGCTGAATTTTCGGAGGGGGCCATTGAACTTCTTAGATAGCCTATAAATTGTTTAAAATGCAAATTGAACGTGAAGAATCGTAAAGTATACGAATCTAAAGTTCAAAAACAAAAAGTTCGGAGGGCGCTATGGCCCCTCTGGCCCCCTCGCTGGAGCCGCCCTTGCAATGGACTTGGTTCAGATCGAACTGATTCCGAAGCATTGGCAGGAGGTATTCGCTATGATAGTGGTACTACTTTCTCCGGGTGAATTGGGATAAACATTTCCAGTTGTAATGACATGTTTGTGCACTCCGGAAGAGACCTACGGACGTTTCCTCATTGGCTAGATTCGACCGTTAGATTACGTATCTAAGTGCTGGAACCGATATGTGAGCATCCGTAGACCTCTTTGGACGACTCATTTGGAGTGCACAAGCACGCCGGTAGAATCACGATGGCCGTAATGACACATATGAATGAATATTGTTCTGCTGGAGGTATGTCGTAACATTATGAACAGTGGAAAGCTCCTGGTTACTGAATTCTTCTTCAGAAGCTTGCAAAGGCTCTTCATTAATTGGTTCCGTCAAACAACATCTCATCCTTTTCCAAACCATGAAAAGAGAGGAATCTTCAATATATACATTTCCTATTGGTGATTCTTTGCACGATTCGACTGTTTCTTCACCTATGAACCTTTCCAGAATTAATAATAACTGTAGAAGTGCACTCATAGAAGGTGATCTTGGAGAAGCTGCAGATATCGGTAGCATCAGAGAACAGACTGGAGACATTCATGTTCCAGGGGATAAGTCTGCACTTTCTGAAACCATTCACAATTATAGCTAGAGTAATGTCCTTTATGACCTCATATAATAAGGAGCTAAAATTCTTCTTCTTCAGTATGTTAGGCTGGTTTATTCGTTTCACCCGCCAATGATGTAACTTGAATTTTCTTTCAGGGACCGAAACACCGAAACATCCATCGGCTGCATTGAGTTGTGTTGGGGGGTGCAAAAAAAAAAAAAAGTTTCTTTTGTGATTTATATAAAAATCACTTCAATGATAAGTCAAGTGAGATGCGTGACCATTCATGAGAAGCAGTACCGGACGGGTGATTTCATTGGATTCGAGCCAAGTTTCGAATGTTTTGGTGATGTATTCCTAAAAGGTGGCATCCTCTCGTTTTCATTTATTTCCATGCCCCAGTCATGAAGACGTTTCGGGCGATGATATCAGGCACTTTTTCGCACTTGAACACAACCATTGATGGAGCTAAACACCGAAAGCATTGGATGTAGTAAGCACGGTAAAGCAGTCTTTTACCTCATTATTTACAATGAAATACACATTCTTTCGAGACAACACCTTTTGTGTCTTTAGGATTAAAGAAAACTGGTGTTTCGTCTAAATTACGAACACTCCTCTTGTATCTTTTAATACTTAATGATTATAGAAATGATCGAATTCGATTATATCGATAATGACCAAAGCCTTCTTGAATGTCAATTTAATATGATATAATAAAATTTTGATATGAAAAAATTTTACTTTTGTAAACGCGTGCACTTAAAATATAATAAAATTAATACTATATGTATTGTAATAAAAGATAATCATTTAAACATTAAATATAGAAGATGAATTTACCTTTTTAAATTTACACACATATACATATTTCCTTCTAAAGGATCCAAAGTCATCTGTCCAAAGTCATCAGTGCTTTGATTATTCTCTCACAACCGGCTTTACAACAAAGATCGATGAGCAAAATTAATTAATTGCGTATCGCTTATGCGATTAGAGTTGCAACTTTTAAATACAATGCTTTTTAAGTAAAGTAGCGAAGCAAAAGAGTAAAAATAGAAAAAAAATTGAGACATAGAGAAAAAGCGGGATATATCGGGAAGCGCGATATAACGTACGTTTGCTGTGTAAACTTTTTAAAATATTTGTAGAAATAAACAACTTATTTTTCTTATGTAAATCCAACCTACAGTTAAAGGTGTGTAATGTTTATATTTCCCCTGTCTGGGTATTTACCCTTTGACACTCTCAAACCATATAACACTGCAAAGAAGGCATCCACTGCGATGTCGAAGAGATTGACTTGACTCATCCGTCATTTCTTGCTGCTTGACAACTCTTCTTTTCAATGAAGTCAGATAGAAAAAGGGGAAGAAATATGTAATACAGAAGAGAAAAGCAGGAGACCTTGATTGCATCAAAAGACAAGACGTGCATCAGATTAGTTTCATATTTTCTGTTTTATTTTACCATTGAGTGCGTTTGATGATTTCTAAAACAGAAGAATTTCTGACTCAAAATTTAATTTATTTCAAGCTAGCACTAAGATTTTAATTTAGGCTACAGTAAAATCTCTTTGAAAAAGACTCTCCCAGGAATTAAAAAAAATTGTTGCTGACAGTTTTCTGGTAAAAGTAGTCATATAGATTAAGTGGAAATAAAACTTTATTAACATTCTAAAATTTAGGGATGCAAGAGAAACTAGACGAGATTTGTATTGCTGCTGCTAAATAGGGATTTTGCCAGACGAGACAAAACTATTAAGCGAGACAGCTCTATTTTCCGTCTCATGCTTATACCTACTAAAATCAAAGTAATGAACAAGACTAAATAAATTGTCTAAAAAATGCTATTGCATTTCTATTACGTTAAGCCGAGATAAACGGTGTTAAAAATATCAACTGAAAATATTTTTAATAGTTTTAAAAATAATATGCTGTAATTATTTCAAAAATAATATTCAATAAAGGGTCAAAGACATTAGCTTTTCTTTAAAAAAATGCAATCCATTATATTCAGCCAACTTGAAGTTAATACCGTTTATTGATGTTCAAAATCATATTTCCCCTATTAAAATACATTAAGAGAGGTTTGTTTATGTCATGCTAAAGTAGAAGCTAGGGTGATTGCCATGGTCGTTGAAATGCTCTATTTGAAGCCAATAGTTTATCATTATGCATATTCCATCATTGTGAAAACAAAACTCTGCAGCTAAAATTTGCTTAATATAGTGATGTTTCCTTCTCCAACTAGAAAACAAAGAAAAGCATTTATTTTTCTATTAAAACACACTTTTTAAATAGTATTTTTTGGAGTGCAAATAAACATTGAAATACAATTATGCTTCGGTCACAGTCGTAACTACTATAAAAAAAATTATCTTTTCTCAACAAAAAGTGACACAAAGTTTAACAGCCGAAAGTCTGCGATTGGAGGGAATAGTTGAATAAAAATGTGTAGTTCTTATCTCGCAACATTTATAAAATTACTCCAGTCAGAGAGTACAGTCACCATGAATTCAGATTAAGCCATGCATTCTCTATTACAAAGTCAATAAAAAACATGTTTAAAATACTTTTTAATTTTGAAATATGAACAAGCAATTAAGATTCCAAGTACGACTGTTAAAAAGTAGTATCATTTAGCGGTGCAAAATAAAAGAAACTATTTTGTGGACAAGATAGAGGGAATTTCCTAAATGTTAAAAATCATTTTTTCCCTTTCCCCTAACCAATATGAAGTATGAAGCGACGAACGGCCGTGCATCCAGAGGATAGGAGGAAAGGGGCACAGGGACACGTGTCCCCTCCCCCAGAAGAATTAAATTTACTAGAATATTAACCTATTTTGTAAATTCAAATGAATTTACAAGTAAAAGAAGACAAAAACGTTTTATTCCCCCTCCAGAATTTTTGTCTGGATCTGCTACTGCTGACTGACCACCTGTGGCCGAGTGGTTAAGATACTAAACACTGATAGATGGCTGAAGTGTGAAGTCCAAGTTCTGGCCCGCCGCGCGGCTGTAGATCTAACTGTCTGGAGTTTGGAGAGGTTTTCTCCAGATGTAACGTAAATAGGCGTTAGAAACCCTTAATCCCCCTGCCTAAGGCACCTCAGATAGGCTTAAGGTTCAGGACCATAGTCAGATAGTCTTCGTGTTATTTTGCTTTAAGACAACAAGCACACATGAAGGGATTGGCAAATTAACGACCAAGTCGGTAGTCGAACCCGGACACAAGGATGGTTATAGAATGGTTCGTTATCCACTATACCACCTGGGCGGCTGAGTGATGAAATTAAAAGATTGAATAAGGTGCAGAACTCAGAAGAATGCAAAGTTTTCATTCAAAAATGGGTAAAAATAAATAAATGAGTAACTTTAAGTGATCGAAGGACAAATAAGTAAGAGATCTAAAAATATTTATTCTCTAAAAAAAATTTCCATGCACACTTAAGACCATGCTTAAGTAACAATTTTAGTTCCGTTTTTTAAATTTCCTAAAAAGCTACATTTCGCTTTTGCACATTTCACCAAAAGCAAGCGAAAATAATAGTTTACGATGGTTTCAGATTAATTTTAAAAGTAAACTATTTGCATTATCTTTCACCATGCCATTTGAAGCTTAGGATCAAGCCATAAAACTACAAGTCATTTAGAGACAAAACACTCAGTATGTAAGCATATACCCTTTTTCGAGCTCTCAAACTGTATAACTTAATTACATCCTCACTCTAAATCTGAATATTAATTGCCCTCATAAAGAAAAGGTATTTCTAATACTCAGAGATCATTTACTATGTTTTAAACTCGGCGAATCAACAACAGATAACTAAAAAATGAACAGCAGATAACCTTCAGATTAAATGTAATTTGTTCAAGCTTCTGAAAATTATAAATGCATTTGGTATCACAAAAACATGTACTCTGATGTTTAATCAGTTATATAAATTGATCAGAAAGGCCCCCTTTTCCCCCCCTCGAAAACATCTTTTATGACACCACAGGTAGTTACAGTCGGGTTACAAAAGACAAGCGCCAGGTTTGTAAGATAAGCGTTAATTTATTAAGCTTAATTATCGTTTAATAACTTTTTGATATTGATTGTTCAGGAATAATGATGTTAATTTCTTTTATAACATCCGCTGCTAGATAAGATGTTATGTTAATGCTGAAATGATGAGAATTTTTATTTATTTATTTATTTTTTAATCTTTTATACAATGCTATGCACTATGCTCTTTTTTTATTCGCCCTCATTTTTAATCCCGACTTCTTCTTTCATACTTTAGTTCATTTTATTTTGCTAAATTTAGAAGCTTTTTTGCGAGACAAGACAGGCATGTTTCCCGTCTCGCGTCAATCCCTATAATAATTCTCTTTCTCCATCTGCACATGTTTTACCTTAAATTATATGTAGAATAAGTTATAACTGGAACGAAAATAATTGAATGGTTTTCGTTAGAATTAATTAATAGTTACAAAATGCAGATAAACAACTTATTTTTTGGAAGGAGGAAGAGTGTATTTGGTACAACTTAATAATTCTAGCTTATTTTATCTTAAAAGATGTTTATATTTATGCAAAAAAAAAAAAATTATACTTTGAATAGTTTTGCATACATATTCAGTACAAGAACAGTAGTGGATCCAGGGGAGGGGCTAGGGGGCTTCAGCCCCCCCAAAAGAGATTGCTAAAGGGTAACATTCTGCTTTATTATACACTTTAAATAGCTAAAATGATCATTTTTTATAACTCAGCCCCTCCCCAAATACATGCACATTGGTTTAGACTAAAATTTTGATTTATAGTACATTTTAATTGGGTGCGATAAGCTTTTTTAAAAATTTAGCCCCTCCCAAAAAAAAAATTCTGTATCCGCCACTGTACAAGAATGAGAACTGGCTTTCACAGAAAACCAATTAAAGTAATGCTTCTGCAAAATAAATTTTGATATTAAAAAGATGAATTCACTTTCTTTCATTCTTTCTATATTTAAAAACAAAAATAAACAATATTTAGAATGATAACAATACCTAAATTATATTGGGATATGATTCACGATGAAAAAAAAAATCATAAATATAGTAAATGAACAGAGTTTTGCAAAGGTAGTTAAGAAAGAATCTTTTAAATCCCCACGGATCTTTTATTGAAATATATTTTCAGAATTTTAGCATACATATTCATTCTACTCAAAAGAGGTAAAGTACTTTATCTTTTTTATTAGTATTAAAATAACAGTTCTTAACCCCATGATGTATTATAATACCTCTAAATTTCTTAAAAAGCAGTAGTCGATGATTCTTCCTTTCAGAATTTACATAGTTGATGGGAAATCCATGCATTTTTATACATTAAAAAGAGGGAAAAACAAAAGGGAGAGCGAAAGATTGAGAATCATGCACACTTGTGTGTGTGTGTGTGTGTGTGTGTAAAATTATATAAATCACAAAAACAACTTGCCCTTCTATTAGTTTTAGAATCAAAGCTTTACTATAGATATTTTTTTATCTTTAAAGTTTTTTCTTTCTTTTTTGAAATACCAGTACCAATATTTAGTCTTTGCCCACGTACTCACACACACACACACACACACAAAGCTAAAGATTAAACATTGGCAATTCAGCGAAATATGACTAATTTTGTTTATATGAATTGGTGAAACTACAATCTTGAGAATCCATAATTGAATAAACTGCAAGTAAACGCATGATTTTGTAATTCAATAAACTAAAGCTTGGAAAAACCGAGAAATAACATCCTGTAAAAAACGAAACACAATAATAAAATTTTTTTTCCCACGTCGTCGGCGGGTCTCTGATAAAATATTCAATTTCCGACTACACGATCTCGGTATAAAGGGAGAGGGGGGGGTTTCTAATAAGGCATTTAATTTCCTTTCTGTACATATTTCCGAGTATCAACATCCCCCCACCCCATTTCTAACTAACTTTATTATTCCCCTTCTGCTACTTGCATCACTAATAGGTTATTGAATGTGACAGAGTTATTGCGCCCCGCAGCTAAATGCCTAATTCGGCAGGGAGGGTTCTTGCCAGCTCAGTGCGCACACCTTATTGCAAACAACGGAACTTAGCACGCTATCCATGAAAACTGCCGATTCTCAAGCATCACGTCATTCGGCCGGCAGGGTCGGCAAGAAAGACAGATGCCCATCTAATATTGCTATAAATCGCAACTAAATGCGAAATTATCTCTTTCTGATTTGGGCGGCGGACGTATGATGTGTACACTGCTGAGCGTTCTGTTTTTATGTCATTTCCCCCGGGCTTAATGACTTCATCACGAGCTTGATTGTTAGTCGGAACAAAGTGCTGTTAAGCAGAGCTTTGTCACGACTGCGAGCTTTCAGTAAGGAATGAATTCAGCATGTCCACATCTCCCCCTCCTTCCCATCTTTTCTCATCCCGTTTCTAAGGGCTGCCTTGGACCGTCTGCTGCTCTTTTTTTTATTTGACCTCCCCCCCGAACAGTGTTGCAAGTTGGAAAATTATTACCGAACACATTAAAAGTGTTTTGCAGGTCATCGTACGGCTTATACAAAGCCGAAAGCATACCACCCTGGGAGCACAGTGTTTTAGCTGTTGCCAGCTGGGCAAATGTTATTTACACGAACAAAACGGTATCCAGTGTGTTAAACGTCATCAGCATATTCAGGAAACAACGCTTCTGAAATGGGTGAAAATACTCTTATAGAGTATACTCTTCGATATTTGAAATGACGAGTAGGTATTCATTCACGTGACACTAAACGACAAAGTTAGGGTGAGTTAAAGTTAATACTGAATGAAATCTCTTATTAATTGCACAAGAATGTACCATGTAAAAATGTATCTCTGCTCTATATATGTTAAAGATGATTTGCTCATTATGAAAGGCTTCAAACAGTTCACGCCCATATAGGACTTATGACCCAATAAGGAGAAATTCTACCTTAGTAATAGCCCAAATTCAGCTATTTAAGCAAAAACAACAAATCATATGTCCTCTTTTTATTCTGTTGACGACATAAACTTCAGAGCTTTGACCATATTAATAACAGATGTTCTAATATAATGTTAATTCACAGTTTTTCCACACTTCCTACCCCTTAAAAAATAAAATAAATAAATAAATAAATAAATAAATAATTTTTTCTAAGCTTCAGTTTAGTAGTTGAGTCGTTGAATGAGTTGCTTTGAGTAAACTATAAATACCAAAAACAGTCTAAGCAATCTTCGTTCATGTATTTTAGACAGAAAAATTCAGCTATCTCTGTACAGAAGTATAAGGAGATGAGAAACTTCTGATATGTTCGCTGTTCAACTGTCTTTGTTGTTGACAAAAAATCTCTTAGTAAGTAAATAAGCAAAACTCTATCAAGTAAAGAAAAATCTAGCCCCTTGAAAGAAACTCTCTATAATCCATCAGTCGGTAAACACTCGTTACCAAATTATGTACACTTTTATTCTGTCAGTATTATGCCAAGCATTTAGGCATCACATTGACAAAATTTTCTGCTCGAACAATTAAAGTTACTCTTCCAAAACAAACAGGGAATTGATATGTATTTGTAAAAAAACAATAATGATAACCTATTTGGATATTTTCCAAAAAGATGCCATTTGTAATATTACAGAAATCTTGCCGCAAGGGGATTAGCGAAAGGATTTTCTTTTCAAAATGTCGTTTTCAAGGCTTCGTTGATTATACGTCCACAAAGCTGAAGTAACGCTTCAAATTTTCTTTGAGATATAGGAATCGTGGGAAGAATTGTAAAAAAGAAATGTTTACCTTTAGTCGTGTTAAAAAACAATAAAGTTAATGAAACACGTACTAACAAATGAAACACTTAAGTTTCACTCAAGCATGTTTAAATCAAGAAGGAAACATTACTGTAACAGCTTTACATGAGTTCAGAGTAAACTTTTTCTCATATAAACAAAAATTACTGTAATTGAAGAAGCCATTGTCGAAATACAAGACAGCTTAATTAAATTACAGAAAAAACCCACATATAGCTCGCAACGGATATTACAGAAACTTCTCAGAATCTCATAAACCTTTCGACAATGACCGAGGCACAAACAAAAAACAGAGGTAAAAGGCACAATAAAGAAAAACTATAAATTTATACCTGTAAACCATTGATTATGAAACATTTTCACAGTTTTTTTTAGGACTATTCAAAGCTCTGCTCAGAAAGATCTTCATAATTCTAAACTACTTTATTTTAGAGTCATTTTTCAGATATAATCTTGGCTGCTGTAAAATTTTGAGTTATCTTATGTTCTTATTAGCTTTTATTATTATTTCTTTTTTTTTTTCTACAATAAAACCCGGTCTACAGGTAGAAATCACGTATATTGGGATTTAATGTGTAATTTGAAATGTATACATGAAACTCATATATACAAACACGCAAATTTATATGTGCACCAATGCTTTTAAATTCTCTGAATTTTTTATAACATTTAAACTACATCTAATTTTTCTGTGATTCTTTGAATTGCTGCATTTAACTGCGACAAATTATGCATTGATACTCCTTAGTCACTGTTGTATAACACATGAACTACTTTTATTTTTTATTTTGTGATTAAAACAAAACTACACAAGGGCTATCTGCCAAAGGGGAGATCCCTTTGGCGGTGGACTTTTTAGGGATTCTGTAATGTGGTGTACTGTAGTCTAGTGTTTTGTGCTATGGAAAGTCTACATGAGGAGCATCTTCTTACCGGGGTTGCCTTGGTCGGTGGACTTTTAAAGGCGTTCTAACGTGTATTCACATTACATCTGGAGCCTTAAACTCCAGATTATTAGATAGACAGCCGCGCAATAGATCAGAGCCCTGGTCCTTCAACCTTCTACCTCTAAAATGTTCAGTGTCGATAAACGCCAGAAGAATAACGCCAGAAGTAGTAGTCCCGTAGTGGTCTGAGCGGTAAATTCCGTTCTCATAAAAACACGGTAAGTGAAGCTGCATACGGCTTGGCCAGTGCTTGGTAGGGTCAACTCCCTCTCGGCTTGACTGCTGTGGGACCGTGTACGCTAATGGGAGCTGGTGTACGTAAAATCTGTCATGGCTCCAATGCCCTCCTAGCTGTGAAACGATACCTTTGGCGGTTGGTCCCTCCTCTGGAATAGGTTCAAAATTAGGGGACCACGGGCTAAAGTTGGACTTCCTCCCACTTGTCCCCTAAAAATGGAAGGCGTCCCCTCTGCCCATCGCCTCCCTACGTGGGGGGATCTGGCACCGCATGCGGTTGGTTCTCAGAGGCAATAAGTAACAACAACAACAACAACAACAGAATGAGTAGTTTGTCAATGTTAGTAATGTCTTGCTATAATCTTCACTTATTTCCGATTCATTAATGAACTGTCAAATTCCTAGCTTTCCAACCCTAAAGGAATTAGGCAGAATTATCCCAGGAGAACAATCAATAAGCTAAACATAGCTAATTCAGAGATTCAATATGCGTGCACCGTTTCTCTTTTCGCATTGTATATATATTAAGTTAATCCTTTATTTAGAGTAATGAAATTCGTTCCAAGTCTGGACTGTGATTCGTTACGTACATGCACATATTACACAGATTTTGTTTACAGTTTCGACGGCTTATGGCCGAATCGGTAAGACACGCTGAGTATTGGGAAATAGCACGATTGAATAGGTCTAGGGTTCTGGCCTCTTGGGCGCTTTTATATAGATACTAACCGCCTCCGGCGACCAGTTGGTTCGCCATCTGAATAAATCTTGTTCGGAGAGAATCCTGTTCCTCACCGGCTTCCTTGGCACTGAAATCTCTCGGATTCTGAATAGAATCTAAAATTAAGATGGTTATAGACAGGAGCGGCCCTAGGACCCCCCCCCTTTATGCTCTAGTATGACGCTAAATGACGCCCCTTTCAAAGCCGGCTCCCAGATGCGATGCTTACCGTGTCGGGCCGCCCCTGGTTACAAAAATTAGATAGTTAAATGATAAAAACCTACAAAAAATTTTCGTCCTATATTAATACTGAAGAGCTTCTGGATATACTGGCCTTTATCAAAAAACGGAAAGGGGGACAAAAAAAGTAAGAAAATCTGAAACACTTTCAGATTTTAAATACGCACTAAAGTGCTGTATATTAACCGACCCAAACTCTAGAAACCGAGAAAACCGACCCAAACTCTAGACCGTTATTCGACAGCCGCGAGACAGGCTCCAACCCAGAACCTTACACTTCAGCCGTCTACCATTTTGAGTGCCTTATCCACTCGCCCATGGTCGGGCTTCAAGACGAGAAAAGTTCGCTTCTGTCTTTCATAAATCGTGGTCAAATAATTTACAGAAGCTTTTTAGAAAACATTTTTTGTCTATATCAAATCCTTTTTTATTTAAAAAAAAGAGGTTCGTTTCCACTAACTGCCTTTTTACAGTTTTATGAACATTCCTCGAAAATCTTAACCTGCTGTATTTTTAAAAGGTCTTTTTTTTTTTTTAACATAGAATTCTCATGTATAAGTTGAAGGTAACCATGACTTTGAAATTCTCTGTTTATCTTGTAGAAGTGCATATAAAACACTGGGGTCTTCTAAACTCAATATGCAGAGACAATTGTGAGATAAAAATACGTTGTCGTATTCTAAATTTCACATCACATTTCTCTTAACCAAGTGGGAGGGAACGCACAAAATCAACAAGTCAGGAAACTTCCCCCTTATCTTGTCGAGGGATCTCGGGGCCACTCTCGCAGTTCCATTCAGACGCAAAAAATATGTTCTGAACGCTGTTTTGTGCTTGTCCAACGAAGCGTCTACAATAGCCACATCATTGAATTCTGGTTTCTACACAAATTTTATGGACTGAAAAAGCAAACCTTTTCATATAGCCTTTAATGTTGGATTTAAAGTCCACAGTGTAGAGTAAGTAAAAGTAAATGATTGCCATGTGATATATAAGGAGATTATTATGTGAGCGTTTGTATGGTATAAATGGCTCTTTTATGAATGTCTGGTGGCAGTCAATAGAAATATCAGACTCGGAAAGTGAGCATTTTGATGGGTGTCTATGGAAACCACCCCGAATGTGGCTAGCTTTTATTTTGAATATTCCGTGGAATGCAAGTAAATAACTGATCCTTTAAAGTTATGTCATAAATTTGTCAGAAGTTGCTGATCTTGAAAAGATGAACGTAAGGGAATTTTTGATACATTGAAAAAGACTTATATTTCCAAATATATATATATATATATATATATATAGGGGGGGAGGGAATAGAATGATATATACGAAAATACCAAAATCATGTTGTGTGATTTAAAAATTAATAAGTGCATAATAAAGAAAACTATATACCAATATTATGACTAAACGTTTACAAAACAATTTATTTAGTTATTCTAAGGTAAAAAGACAGACATGAAACCATTTAAAAGAACTTGCCCGAAAGGCAAAATTTCTCAATTAATTATTGCCATTCCTGTGTAACGCTGTTTGAGAATCAGTATGCATCTTATATGAGTAATCGAACCACACACGTTTCAGAATATTTAAATGCTTCAGACAGTTTTCTTTATGTCAGCTGTCAATCCAACGCTATGACATACAGCTTTATGAATTCACCTACAGTTCTAGTGCGCAAAGATGCATGTGCCCCAAAATAACAGCACTGGTAAAAGGACATGACCTCAAAATATCTCTGAAAAATCTTTGATCCGAGCGAATTGTCTTTTCCAAAACCAGAAGACAAAACATTCATGGCAGAGCGTATTGTGCCCGGAATTTAAATTCTACCCTATTTCTCCTTGAAGAGTACGAGGCAGTAATGAAAATGTATTTAAAAGAAAAAGAAAGAGCCTCTCTTTTAACACAACGCCCTCGGTTCGTAGTGTCAGAACTTATGGCTGTTGGCAATTCGGGAACAGCACGTTTTAATGGCATATCTTTCAACTACAAGAAGAGTCCATGTCACAATGATAGCTTTCGTGGTTTGTTGTGCAATGAGGAAGTGCAATGATACCCCCAGACAGAGACGGTAAAGCGACTCGAAACAGAATATGTCTTTGTTGAAATCATCATTTTAAATGCGAGTAACACCCTTGAGTGGGATCAGCGAAGACGTTAGCATTTAGGTTATGATGATGCACAGTTGAAAGGAACAACTGACGTAGTGTTACATTAGCGCAAAGCTAATGATTATGCATTGCATGGTGTTTAAATATTAGGTGTTGTGATGTGACTACTTGTAGAGTTCCTTGCTGAATTGCGTTTTCTTCTTCAAAGATACGACCTTTCGTGTGATGTATATGCAGATGAAGTTCTAAATTTCTAATCATTATACTCTTTTCTTCCTGACAGGAGAAGATATCAAAGGAAGTATAATTTCATGTTACTTTTCTGAAAGACTATATGGTACACGATTTTTTATTATTATAATTCAGGGGTTGATGCAGACGAAAATTTGGTACCTTTCGCGGCCTCTTCCAAGATTTCAATCGATTAAAATGGCTCCTTCACAAAAATACAATCGATTTAAATGGCCCCTTCGCAAAAATACAATCGATTAAAACAGATCATCATTGGTATTGGACAATACATTTTAATCTGCTTTTCAATTATTTTAACAAAAAAAGGTGACTTTTATTAAAATTTAGTTTGAAATTCAAAAAAATTAAGTGTTGATATTCACGAAAATTAGCAATTTTCACAAAAATGGGACCCTGAAAAAAAATTCCTGACCTTTGTAATTACTGTACATTTTTTTCCAGCTGTAAAAATTGTATGCATCAATTACAAAAATTAATATAGAGTAAACCATATAGCTTTTGCCCACTTAAGGAATAAGTTCAGTAATTGCCCACAGCAAAAATGACCGTTAGGAATCAAAATTCATCGCAGATTTCCATTAAAAACTAAGAAAATATTTAATCAAATAAAATCAAATAAAAAGCATTCAAAAATAATCTTTAAACAACGTTTTTCTTAAAGCGGGCAATCACTGTCAGTGGGCAATTACTTTCTGGTTTACTCTACTCTGATCATCTATTTATAAATAATTTTTTATGAAAATGCACTTTTTTAAAGCAGCTAATTTCAGCTATCGTTATTTGAACAGAATTTTCAGTTGTTTTCTGCCTCGAAGTAAAAGTGGATGTAATTTTGACAAA
Organism: Cheiracanthium punctorium; assembly: GCA_038373885.1. Classification (NCBI taxonomy): domain Eukaryota; kingdom Metazoa; phylum Arthropoda; class Arachnida; order Araneae; family Cheiracanthiidae; genus Cheiracanthium; species Cheiracanthium punctorium. The sequence goes on from JAWZYV010014761.1 coordinate 258,158, forward strand.
ATTATCCGGTAGTTCGTGTCTGAGGGCGATGATTTTTTTTTAATTAAAAAAAAGCTACATTTATTATATAACACGAAAATAGTGCTGTTATTAAGCAATTAGCACGGAAATAATTTAAATCTACGTAATTTCGAGCTCTCAGGCTCTCACTCCATTCAGAACTGAGGAGCAACATACTGACTGGGCTAACCGGCTCTTCTTATTTATACTCTCTGACGATTTATCTCAAAACTTTACGCATTATCTTATACCAGAAAGAGACCGAAAGATTTAGGCCTATAGTTCGGGCCTATCGCGATTCTACCGATCTAACGGTCTGGAGTTTTGAGCGGTTTTCTCCAGATGTAACGTTAATACACGTTATAACCCCTTCAAAAGTCCTCATCTCAAGGTACCCCTTCTTTTGGCTGAAAGCCCTCGAGTAGCTTTGCCTTAACGCGCATTACAATATTCCAGAAAGTTCAATACGTTTCCGGTAATTCGATTGCTTAATACTATTGCTATGCGGGAAAGCAAACAGTAGAGGCCTCATAGCAAAGATCGCGCCAATTTTGACCAGAAATAAGTTTCCCAAGCAGAACCCATCTTATCAATATCGTCAATATTTAGAAAGAATACGTCGACTAAAATGAACTGTAATGGAAAATTTAAAGATCAAATATCTGTATAGTACAGAAATTTTTATTCAATATTTTATGGATTTTTTTTTTATAGATTTCTGATTTTTCAGGGATATTCAGGACTCATTTAAAAATCTATCCTTCAGAATTTTTTAATTTGGTCAGTTTATAAAATGCACATTGAACCCTCTTTAAAACTTAAACGAAATAATATAAATTCAGAGTGTTTCAATGAATTTTAGAATGAAAGAGGATTGTAAGTTTAATTAGCTGCTGCGTAAAAGTCTCGTTGTTTACCCATTACATTTCTGGTATGCGTCGTCTTAGTAACACAAGTATTGAAAATGTACAGCTGCGGAAAAAAAAGTCCCACTTGCTCTTTATTTCGCCATCGTTAGTCAAAGTTATATATACCATTCGTTTGCAAATAACGCGTACTTTAATTTACTATTAATTTAATTTGCATAAGGGGCCGTCTTCATATTTAATTCTGCATCAACTTCGTTTTTCTCAATGGCAACCCCATATTTTGACTTTATTAAACGAAAGAAAACCTTCAAGTTACCCTAAATATAAATTTTCACCAATTTTCTACGATAATTTCCCGAGATATTGCGAATTCATTTTTGCGCGTTTTTAAGGGACTTTCTGCAAATTGGAAAACGCTATTTGTAGGTTCCGAACTTTTCGCCTTTCATTTATTTCGCTCGCGAGAATTAAAAGAAATTAATATTATTTTCAAGGAAAATATTGTTCCCATCTCTCTTAAAGTTTTTTGTACTGAGAATATCAAGGGTAGAATAGAATATTTAGAACCAAACCTGTGGTCCAAATGACCCGTGAGTTCATCGTTTAGTTCTAATAGTACGAATAAAAATCAGCTTCTTACTACCAATATTATATGAGATATGAATTAAAGTATAAAAAAATATTTTAACATAGGGGGAGGGGGATTTGAGGTGCTTATAACTCACTCATTTTCTGTCCAAATTCATTGAAAATTGGTGTCCGGGGTTAAAATGTGCTAAATTTTTGAAATATGGAGTGAAATCTAGGGGTTGCTATTGAGAAAAAAAAAGCTGGTGCGAATTTTAATATGTAGATGGCCCCTTATGCAATTTTTATGCATAGCAAATTAAAGTGTGTGTCAATCGTAAACGATTGGTATCTGTAACTTCGTTGAGCGACGAACGACGGCCGAAAAATGTACACGTGGGACTTTTTTTTTCCGCAGCTGTACCTTTGAAAAGGAAAATAATACTTTACTTTCCCAGTTTTAAGTCGTTATTGGAGATCGACGTCATTTTGATGTGACGAGTTTAACGCATTCGAAATCCATTCCTATTAACTGACTCTGGCTTAAAAAGCACGCCATGAATGAATTCAGAAATTCTTATATTTCCTATTAATTGAGGTGCCATTGATTAAAATGTAAGGTTATGATTCATTTATGGATTTTCAGATTGTCCCATTCTGAATTGTTTGTGTTAATGGCAAGCCTAAACGAAGGGCATCTGCATAAGTGGGGGGGGGTGCCTTGTTCTGAGGACCTTTTAAGGAGTTCTAACGCGTATTCACGTTACATCTGGAGAAAATCGACCAAAACTCCAGGCGGTTGGTCCAAACGCGGGACCTTCACACATGATCCACCATCTGCAGTACCGTATCCACAGGGCCATAATGTGGCCTTTGTCGCATCCAGAAATTAATCAGTCAGGTTTTTTTTTTTGACATTTTGTCACATAATAAAATGCACATTTAGGCCTTTATTAAAAGCTAGACAATAAATTCAATAAGGAGACTTTTTACGAATGCAAAAATAAAAAGTATTTAGAATTTAATTAGCCGATTCGTGATCTTCGTGCCATTACAAAAGTTTTTTGCTTGTGTTGCCTTGGCAGAAAAAGCATTGAATGAATAATTCTGCATTAAAAGAAAAAAAAAAGAAAAAAAAAACATGGATTAAAATTTAAGGGCAAGTATCATGTAGCAGGTTAAAACTCTTTTGCATCTACTACGAGTTAGAGTGGCCAACCTTTTGCATATAGTGCGCCATTTTTAAAATTTTTTTTAAAATTAATTATTATTATTATTTTTTTTTTTACAGGCAAGTTCAGATACGCCATACAACTCGAGCATCTTTTTACTTCCTTACGTTCTCGGGTAGAATTGGAAAAATATGAATACGGATAGGCTTCAGTTTGGAGGAGGAAAATTAGTAACATATGAACATGGCATTGAAATTCTTGCTCTGATGAAAAGGATTCTAGACTTAATTTTTCGGATAATTGGTAGAGGATCAGAGATGGCTCGGTTTTTGATGACAATGCAGTGTTCTGGTGTGTACAATTGCTTCTTTTTTGAACGCTTCTTTCCATCAGAAATTATTAGAAATAAATTATTTCCGACCACGAAATTATTTCAGAAGTCTTCAGTCTGTCTTAACAGTTAGGCACAATGATGCAATGCGTCACTTGAAATCATCCAATGCGCCAAAAATGGCGCATGCGCTGCGATTTGGCCATCCCTGGGTTAGAGTACAGTACGCATGTGTAGCTCCGTGTAAGCTGAGAAATCTGTTGCCACATATACCAAGGAAAAACTGCAAAATAAAACTGCAATAGCATTAAAAATCATTTTTTAAAAGTGCCAGTGAATTAATGTTCTGTTTGTTTCATTATAGTATATGTTTTCTTTCTTTCTTTCCTTTTCTTTTCTTTTTTTTTCTTTTTTACTGCGAAACTTAAAAATTACTTTAGTTTTCATTTGATTATTGAATTTTTCAGCTTTAGTGCTAGTAGTGAATTCTGATGCTATTGTAACTATCATAATAGATAGAAAATGAAATTAGTTATTTATTTTAAATTCACTTAGGATTTCCTTTACGATTAATTTTTTAAATTGTAAATGAATTTGACGTAATTTTTATGTCAAGAATTCCGAATAGCATCAGAAACTCACAAAACGTAACGTGCTTTACGGAAAAAAAGCGTTTAATTTTACGACAGCCATGACAGCCCAAAAGTACACGAAACACATTGAATGTTTCACGTAGATATTTCTATTATGATATCAAAAATATTTTTAGACTTTTTGAGTAGATGACATTTTACGAAAGTGTTCTGCAGAATGACTGCCATTACATATCATACAGGCTTTGCGAATTCAGACAAATTGTTGTACACATCATGTGATGTTACTTTAGAACTTAAAAATAAAAGACAAAATGTTATTCTGTAGAAATGAAGCATTATGGAAGTAAATAAATTTATTTGGAAAATACTTCTTACTTTCTTTTTGATCTCAATTAACGCTGATATAGTTTTTATGCCATCATTTTGTAGTTGCGCTAAATAACACTCCAAGTTAGTATTTGCAAGCTAAAGTTATGTCACAAGTTAAGTAATTTCACATTTTTTTGGGAGTTTACAGCCATGCAATTAATTTCATTTCTATGAGTAAATATATGTATAGTAAAATAGCCAAACTTGCGAACCAAGGCATCCGAACGCTGTTCCAGTTTATTAAGGTAATCAAAAATTAACCAATGAATGGATAAATGGTAATCGAAATATGGCAATAGCAGATAGATATCCAATAAATCATTACATAACAAAGCAATCAGATCCGTCGAGACAGTAAAATGTGAGGATGAGATCATAGAAATAAACAAAGACAATATACATTGGCTATGCTTTTTAGGCTTCGCAAACCCAATGCTGATTACCAAATTAAAAACAAAATAACAGGATTTTGATGTAGTTACTTAGCACAAAAAAAGCTAAATATGCAACTACAGAGCGATCCTGTTAGCAAAATCAAAATGGAGGCAAAATGACCGATAGCGTGAAGACAGAGTGAAGCAAATCTTAAATGTTGCCAATAAAAGATGAAAAAATATCAGATGTCAGGTTTTAAAAATTTAAAAACAGGTTATATGTCTGATCCCTCCCGTGCGAAGAACGGGTATGCATCTAGTTATGCAATAAATAACCATGACGTGACTAATATGTTGTAGTGAAAGAATGGGGATATTATTAACCCACAGTAATATCTCCCATTAATCAAGAGTTAAATAAATTGCATATGACTGCTTGTTTGAAACTTATATGCATGCGGTATTTTTTATTTGAATAGTTTAGTTTTCGTTTGATTAGTAATATTTAACAAGTGTTTATTATACTATCTAGTAAATTATAATATTATCTCAATTCGCATAATATCAAAATACGTATTCGAAATCAAAGTTTTTGTTTGTTAATGTAAGATTCTTATATTTTGTATTTACAGACATCTGGAATCAGAATGAAAATCCAGTACATGTTCAGAATATTTAGAAGAAAAAAAAAATATAGATCATGCTGGAAATAATTTTTTGTTCTTTTCAAAAGTCATGGAACTTTTGAATAGGTTTTTTAAATATCCACTTGCTCTAAAAATTTAGACTGTTTCTTTACAAGTCGGAGTATCCACAGCTACACACGGTGAACTATAATAGTTAGGAAACATCCAGGAAAAAATATTTTAACAAACGGTATTTTTCAATATTTCTCTTTACAGATAACTCTTCCGCTCGGTCCATTTTTGAAGGCGAAAGGCGATGTTTGTGTTTAAAGGGCTTATCTGCATTTCTTTTCCCTATCTGTGGAAAAAATATTAGAAAAGCTCATGCTAAATAAATCCGAATTATTATTATCAAAAACAAATTTAATTAATCCAAACCAACATGGATTTGTTGCGGGAAAAACGACAGAAACAACGATTAAGACAAGTTACAGAAATAATCAAACACAATACACGCTTAAAGCAAAGAGCGAAAAAAAAACGATACATTGCGGAGCGATCCGTTTCCACGGAAACCTACCGGTATTTCCGCGAAAGTGCTCTTTAAGCAGTCTTTTTTCAGAGAATTCCTTTCTCGCTTCCTCTTTTTTCTGATAACTCCCCTCCTCGATTATTGTTATATTTTGCTCCGCTCTTGTGATCGAAAAACACTCCTGAAGGAGAAGCTCACTTTTGAAAACTGGGCCAAAAATCGCTCCGACTGATCGAATTTCGCTCGTTTGGTTTAAGCGTGTAAAGAAATAAAATGTGCACAGTGCCTCAGTAGATTTCACAAAAGCATTTGATTGAATACCATGGAGGAAAATTAAAATGTTTATAAAAAATTAAAACTTACCGTGAGACATAACGAATTTACTTTATTAATTCTTAACACACAGATCATCACTCGTGCACTGGCAGCATCCTGAATACAAGCATTTTCAATCGCGAGGATGCCCTCAGGGTTCGTGCCTTGGTCCATTTTTATGGAAAATCATCTTAAATTCGTTATTAATTGCATTTGACATTTCAGAGATAACACTAGTCGCATTTGCAGATGATTTACTAATAATAGGCTGAGGATCTTCGAGAAATCAATTAGAAATAATAGTAAACAAAGCTCTGGAAAAAATATTTGATCAATAAGCAATAATCTATCAATATCAATATCAAAATGCATATCAATAACAACAGGAAAACTGAAACAACTTCAAAGGCGACCATATTCTAAAATAGGAAATTTTATAATCCCTTATAATACAAAATTTAAATATCTCGGCGTCATACTAGCTAACAAACTATCATGGATTCCCCACTTAAAATATATAAATAACAAAATAGACAAAGCGATCCAACAATTATTCAAATTTTCATCATCAAACACAGGAATATCAAAACAGATCTTGAAGATATGGTATAAAGCCATTTTGGAAAGAACTATAGTCTATGCTTCATCTTGTTGGTACCCATATATAAACTGTAATGGAAAAAAATTACCCGAATCCATACAGCGAAAATGCATTCTTTTAATAACCAGAGCAAACAGTAAAACGTCCATACATGCTTTACAAGTGTTACCGGGCATGGTACCAAAAGATTTAACAATCTTTAAAGAAATAAATTATGTGTTTATATCAAGACTCGAAACATCAATAAATATTAATAGTAACCAACTCAATCCATCAGATTCAAAATACCATAAGCATATTTACAGACCGCTCATAATCCCCACATGGCTGTGGCGCAGGGTTATGTGTTTTAGTAAAAAGTGAATTCAAATACATATGCTAAGTACAAACTCCATATTCCAAGCAGAACTACTATCTATTTATTATGCAATAGAAAGGTTTAAAAATTCAATATATAATTCAGCTTTGATTTTAACAGATAGTCAATCTAGCATCTCAATATTACAAAATAACATAACTACCAATACAATAGCCATAAAATCCTAGTTAAACTAAATAACCTAAATAAAACCATCTACTTCAAATGGACCGAGGCACATGCTAATATTGTTGGTAATGAACTAGCGGACGGACTGGCCAAGAAAGCACAGTACTTAATAAATTAACAGTAATACGAATAATGGTAAAATTCCTAAATTTTTGCCAATAGATACAATCATTGTTTTCCATCCCCGACCGTTGTCAAGTTTGAAATATACGTTAAAATTAAATAAAATTAGTGATTGGCAATCCAGATGAGATCAATCAGAAAAAATGAAGATTTACATACAATTAATTGCTTTAAAACAGTATATGAAGATTTATTATTCTAAGATAGAAATCTCTATATATGTTTTACAAATCAGACCCCTTTCTATCATATCTTTATAAAATTAATAAATCACCAACTGAAAACTGTAATCTGCAATAATTTTTGGAAATTCAGTCTAATACTTTACAGTATGCCCATTAACCAAGAATTATCATTTTAAGAGGTCTCCCTCCCAAAATCACGAATCTTGGGCAAAATATATATATTAAAAAGCCATCATTTACTTAATAAAAAAATTATGGGAATATAAGAAATAGAAAATAACCAAGCCAAACATATTCCCCAAGTTCAATACGATTAACACATCAGGTAAGTGACTTTGATTCAGACTAAGCGTTGCATTTTACTTATACTGCATACAATACTATCAGAACTAATAACAATTAATACTTGAGTAAATTATTATTATTATAATTATTATGATAATTAATGTTAATTACAATATTTTTTCCCAACTCTTTTTTACACTCTTTCCTTAGTACTTCCTAGCTATTAAAGCTCGTACTACGTTGCTCATGGGTTAGTTATACTCAATTTTTTTATATATTTACTATTACTATAATTATTATACTTTTATTCTTTATTATTATTCTTATTTCCCCGTCCCCTTCCATTTACGGAATTTCTTAATAAATGTACATACTTTTGGCAGAATTTTGTCTGTTTTTATTGGCTCTAGCTGTTTCTATTTTTATTTTTGTCGATTAATTTTCTCGGTTGGCAACGATTTCTAGTCTTGCCAGTTCTTCCTCCTCCATGTTTGGTTGGCATTCATGCTGTTTTTTTCTTATAGCTATGGTCGTACCCCCAGGTCACGTAAAGCGACTTCTTTTGTCAGGTGACCTGCAGAAACCTAGCTATTTTTGTTTTTCTTTAAATTGAAATGTGAGTACGGTGGTACTTGATAATGGAGTACTCCATTTCAATTTTACTCTCCATCTCCACTTCATTGCATGGGATCGAACAATTAGGCTTACGCCCATGTGATCTTGCTTGGCTTGTCCTCCCACTTCTCTGTGGCTTTAACAGCTCTGCTTTATACAATTTCTTACCTCTGGATTGCCAATTTTTTATTTCATGTTTTCAGTTTTTTCAGTACTTTTTTTGTCATCATGTGCTACTACTTAATGTTTAATGTTTTACTCGGGATTCCGTATTACGTAAGTTTAGCTATATTTTATATTTTATATGTATATATATATATATATATATATATATATATATATATATATATAATATATCTATATATATATATATGTATATAGATATATAGATAGATAGATTTTTTTCTTTTACTCTACAGTTTATAATATACTTCAAAATATAAGATTTGGTTTCGTACTACTAAAATTCAGCATCTTCAAAAATTTATATTTTTGAATTTATTCTAATATATATATATATATATATATATATATATATATATATATATATATATATATATATATATATATATATATATAATTATTTTAAAAATTTATTTTATTTAATGTATTTTTTCTTCTACTCTAAATTTATAAATACTTTATCGTTTATTCTAAACGTAAAGAAGGGTTTTATTTTTTCTTTGCTTCAAAATTTATTAATCTATCTAATTTATCTTCAATTACACGTAAAAGAAAAGGTTTCTATCTTTTTATTTTTTTTCCACTGCTCCAAAATTTATATATATCTATGTATATATATAAGACTACCATCTAAATATAATATAAATGATATTATTGCACAGTTTACTTATGATATTGACTATTATATATATAACACTTCTCTAAAATTCAATATTCCTACTGCCTTTTTTAATATGTGGAAAATTAAAGTATTGTCGTCATTAAATAATATATTAGTTAAATCTTTTGCATCTTCAAAAAAACTATATCTATCTGATCAGATTAATTATTTGCATCAATACTTTGTTATTACTTATGTTGATAAATCGTTTAATAACTATGCAATTATTTGTAAAAAATTATATCATAGTCTATTTTCTAATTCAATTAACAACAATTCTAACTTTAAACTCACTAATACTACTGAGTCCAAATTTAATAAAAAGATACTAGCCTACCATAAGCTACTTAACCTGAAACACGATAATCTTAATTATCCTTACTTAGTATTAATCCCTAAATTTCACAAAACTCCAATTAAGTTTAGAACTGTAACTATTGGATGTAATACTTACAATAATATAGCTAGTAAATCATTACTAAAAATACTAACTTCCCTGCATAATTTATATATTAAGGCTAATTGCAATTCCATATCAGTTAGTAATAGTTATGAGCTAAAAAACAAAATTAAAGATTTACATTCTATATCTTCCATATCTACTTATGACTTTAAAGATCTATTTAATAACATACTTTTAGATGATCTCTACAATACTATACTAGATCTTTTTAATAATAGCATACATAGTCTAAATCTACCATCACAATATTCTATTACTTATTTCAAAAATCTACTTAGGTTTATATTATACAATAACTATATACTACACAATAATAAACTATACAAACAGGTCTTAGGTTTACCACAAGGTGGATCTACTTCAAGTTATTTAGCTGATCTTTATCTATTTAATTATGAGAAACACTATGATAACTCCTCACTTATAATATATAGGTACATAGATGATATTATTGTTATAGCTAAAGATAACTATATATACACAGATAAATTGCCTATTACTTATCCTGATAATTTAGAATTACTTAAAAATCCTCTTACTAATAACAGTATTAATTTTCTTGATTTACAACTAATAATAAATAAGGACAAGAAACTCACATTTAACATATATAATAAAAGAGATGAATTTCCTTTCAATGTAATTAGTTTCACAGACTTTACCTCATGTATGCATATATCTGTATTTAGAAATATCATAGCTTATCATCTATATAGAGTACTGTCTCTTTGTACAAGTAATTATAAGTCTGAAAATATATCTTCACTGTATCACATTGCTTTAATATACAATTACCCTAGAAAATTTCTAAATTCGATTCTATTTCCTAGTTGCAATTAGCATTACTATAAACATGTGTCCTTTCTGGGAATTCTTGGTTGGGGTTTGGTAGCTGGCTTGCTTATAAAATTAAAAAAAAAAATTCGATAAAATTCTGGCTTTTTAGTACATGTTTTATTGAGAAAAAAAAATATACAAATGAACTAATGATCACAGGTATCATCTAAATATAAACGCTCTTCTTTTAATTAGTATAATCTCTGACATATCTCTAGGCATATAATAGATAGCTATTTAAGCAGTTAGATGTAATCCTTTAAAATATCCTAACCCTAATATATATTATGCCAATATTTCTTCTTCTTAATAATAATTTTTAATTAAGTTTTTTTAATTTAATTTACTGTATATTATTATTATTATTATTATTATTATTATTATTATTATTATTTACTAATTCTTACTTTTTACTTATTGTTCAACTTTTCTCCAATTTTTTCTGGCAACGTATAATTTTCCCGCTTCAATTGGCAACAGCTCCATGGTTGAGCCATGTTTTCAGGCTTAATGCTTAGGTCTCTACATCTCCATTTTCTCTTCATAATTACTTTTTTTCTGAGTATATCTTTACTATTACTTTTTACTTCTTAACAGGTTAGCCCCCTGCTAGTTACATATTTAGCTTTCTTTGTGCTAAGTAACTGCATTGAAATCCTGTTATTTCGTTTTTTATCTTGGTAGCAAGCATTCGGTTCGTGGGGCCTGAAGAGTTTAGCCGATGCTTGCTACCCATTGTTTTACTCCATCCAATTCCGTTTTCTTTTTCTGATTTACCATTGTTTGGATTTCTATCTGCTGGATGTGTCTGCTTATTCCTGTTTTTACGTAAGATTCTGAGTTCATTGTTTTGCTCATCTATCATTCCATGGATATTTAGAATTTTGTATTTGCCAAGTGGATGCTACGTTGATTCGTAAGTTATGCCTTTTACTATATATATATATATATATATATATATATATATATATATATATAGATATATATATATAGATAGATAGATAGATAGATAGATCGATAGATTTTTTCTTTTACTCTACAGTTTATAATACACTTTAAAATATAAGATTTGGTTTCGTACTACTAAAATTCAGCATCTTCAAAAATTTATATTTTTGAATTTATTCTAATATATATATATAATTATTTTAAAAATTTATTTTATTTAATGTATTTTTTCTTCTACTCTAAATTCATAAATACTTTATCGTTTATTCTAAACGTAAAGAAGGGTTTTATTTTTTCTTTACTGCAAAATTTATTAATCTATCTAATTTATCTACACGTAAAAGAAAAGGTTTCTATCTTTTTATTTTTTTTCACTGCTCCAAAATTTATATATATCTATGTATTTATATATATATATATATATATATATATATATATATATATATATATATATATATATACTATATGTGTGTGTGTGTGTGTGTGTGTGTGTGTGTATGGACATATAAATCCACATGTTTCATTTTTTCTGTTTAGTTCCTTATCAAAATTTTGTTTTCTTATTTCTGTTATTGTAACTGTAAAAATTGTAAAAAAAGAAAAATAACTGTTAAAAAAAAATGTTAATGGTTCTACCCAGTTCGTTGCCGGAGTGGTGGCGTAGCTGGGCAGTAAAATCCATCCTTTGATTTAAAGCCTTAAACTTAATAGGTAGGCTGCCCTCAGATGTTAAGTTATATAGTTAGAATAGTAAATGTATAATGCATTTAGTGTAGAATTGATATCTTTTGCGAATATTTAACGTTTTTCTTTTATTTTTAAAGCTGCCTAAAAGTCCTACGACGCCTATAGTTTTTTAAAAGAAAAAGCCTTAATGAAACAAAAAAATAAAACACAGCATAGTAAATTAACATGCTGTGTTAATTTACTATGTTAACATGCTTAAAAAACTACAATCATGAAACGATTTTGTTATTATGAATTCATTATTTTCTCATTTTTGAAGAACTTAGAAAATTAAACAGGTTTTAAAGTATTCAAATGAGAAACCTGCCCTCACTGGCAAAAGTATTCCCATTATTTCCCTGTCAAATAATTCCTCGATCGCAATCTAATGTATGACGGAAACATTCAATTTTTGCACTAGAGATTACGGTTAAGCTCTGTGGTAAATCATAAATATGCCGATAATCTCCACCAGATGGGCATATTTTATCGTATCGAAAAGTCTGCCAACTTCTCGGAAAGTTTCGATTCGTATCTTGCGATTATTCAGGTGTGATCAGAATATGTTAATTTATGATATGTATCACAGTGGGTGATATCTGGACTAACTGACGAAGTTACTTTTCCTGCATTCAAGTTTTACATTCTTTCCGCGCACTCATGACTATCTCGAATGGGTGTCAAATACTAAGCAAAATGAACCACTCTGACGAATATCAATACATTAAAACCCACTAAGTTGACCACTCAGTGGTTCCACGTTTTCTTGGCAAACTCAGACAGATGGTTAACTTATCAAGGGTACAATACTTATACTTTTTGATTTTCGTATTTTATTATCTAAGTACTTATATATTGTAGCACTTGAAGTATATGCTACGAAATCACATATAAAATAGGAAATCAAAATGGTACAAGATGGGAATAATATCGCTTATTAGGGTTAAACATTAACTATACGTACATACATATTACTCTATTACGAATTTGAAATTGTCATAGTACGTATAGTTACTATGTATATATACTACATACAGTAGTAAGCTGAACAGAAACAAGTTAATTTAATTATGAAACTCAATTTATCAGTTGTACAGACTCTAATTATGTATTCAATTTGGATGGGAAGTAATAAATGGGAAAATATTAATGACTGTCATTTTATCTCTCTCCCCCTTTATTGAAAATTGTCCGAAAAATGTGTCCCCAAAAAGCGACATAATTTTACATATATTTAAATACCATTAGTTCATAACAGCTTTAATCTATTGTTACAATATTTCGTAAGCTGTAAAATATGCGTCACATGCATTTTTCTATAAATAGGATACAATCCTAAAAATTTCAACATAGGGTTACCAGGCGAAATACACAAAGATGAGAGGTAAAATGACGTAGTCAATAAATATCGTTTTAATATGGCAATAATGAAACTAAAAATGTAGGGGTTTCCGGGGGGTCTCCCCCTGACGAGGCTCGAACAGCCGAATTTATGTATATATATAAGTTGTTACAAGACATAAAACAATTTCTGGAAGTGGTCAACTTACAAAAGGTTTTGAGCTATGCTTTGGGACAAATTCTATCTAATTATCTGGTTGACAAACACAGACAGGAGGTCAACTTATAAAGGGTTCATTCATTGTTAAAGTAACTAAACCATTTTGTTCTTGGTCAATTAGACCAACTTAGACAGATGCCCAACTTACAAAGTTGGTTAACTTCACAGCTTTCACTGTACTTGAGTGTGTGTTTAGTGTTATGGCAAGCTTACACATTGGGCACCAGCCTAGGTATTCTTTTCAGGCTGAAAATTTTGCCTGATATACACTTTTCATAAATTTAACGTAACCGGTAGATCAGGGAGCTGGATTTAAGGATATATCCTCCCTTTGAGAAAGTAATCTGATTTATCATCATCAGTTTTAGATGTCTCCATCGTGGGGAAATTACATTTATTTATGCTTTTATAATATTTCTTACTACCCCCCTCCTCTCCGATTGTTTTGTGTTATGGCAAGTCTACAGGAGGCGACCTCCCTCCTTTCTGAAAATACTTCCTAGCAACACTCTGAGTAACCAGTGACTAAAAATCAAAATTGATTGGGAAAATTATTTTTGTAATAAGTGAAAATTTCTGGATTTAAAAAGTTTCAGCAATATTTAAACAAATATCTACAGCTACTTTTAAGCATATAATTACTTGCAAATAACTTTAATTACATAGTATGATTTTCCAGAAACAAATAAGTCTATGTGAGAATATTATAAAACATGTTGTTTGATAAATTAAAAAAGAAAAAAATATGTGGACGCAGTAAATCTCAAACCTTGATGCAAGAGGTACCAATAAAATATATTTATTGCTGCGTTATTATACATTCACAATTCATTTATACTTCATCATGAGTTTTAGCGAGGAAAAAATTTAAACCTGCCTGCAGATAAGATTGCTTTTACGATCACTCATTCGTGACTGTTTCAATTCCTTTTATGCTCTTCACGTAAACATTTCTGTTCACACCACACTGTAAAAAAAATAAGTAAATAAACAAATAAATAAACAAGTAAAAAGAGGAGACGAAAATCCGAACTGGAAACAAATACAAACTCTGGGCGAAGTCACGAATCTCCGTTCAAAGTAAGATTGACTCCACGATCTCATCATTTTAATGCGTGACAAAGGTCATTTGGTCAGTCACAGTCTACGTCACACCCAAACAACCAATTGGTGGGGCGGAGACAAACGTCACCAAATTTCAATTAGTCATTTTGCATGGTTGGCGAATGCTCGCAGAGACATCCTCTGCCATGCTACATAAAGTCTGTAGATGCTAGCGACCTGCGTGCCCGATTAGCACCAAGTTGTGAGCTGTAATTTTTGTTCGCAAATTGATTTTTTTATATATATATATGTATAGTGAATATTTTTGGTAGAGGTATTTATAAAGTAATGTTTCCTTAACATGCAAGACAATTTTCTGGAAAAGTATATAAATTTGAATGTTTTTAAAAAAGCCTTAAAGCCTTTTACCTCAATATTTTCGAGAACTGTGGGTGTGAGAAATTTTGTGTGAAATAATTACTCCCCATCATATAAAAATGACTGCAACAGATGAAGTTGGCAAACGATATGAAGCAACGATATGAAATTTGGCTAGGTTATAGGTGTTTAGTCAAGTCGATGTGCTGTTTTCACTTTGAAATAGTGAATAAATTTGGAAATATTTTACTAAATAATGAGAAAATTTGTTTGCAAAGTATGCAAATATCTAAAATGAATGAAAATAAATTTTGTGCATGAATTATGGTTGCTCAATTTAAAATACAAGTTACGTATTTAATTTTAAATAGGCTTCCAAATTCCAACGTTACGTATAAAATTTTAAATAGGCTTCCAAATTTTTTATTCTTTATTTATTTTGTGAGTACATAGATTTATTTAAGTCTCTCTTGAAGTAAGGAAGTGGAAAACTAACTTATTTTACTTTTCTTATTATCATCATGCTTCATAAGATTTTGAAAAGGGCAATTAACTTTAATCTTAATGACATAACAGTTTAACATAAAAAAGGTAACATAGTGAATATTGAAAAAAGGACGAGCCTTCATATTTTAATTAATCAATTTATTTTCTACCAAAATCTAACCATTCAAATGTAGTTAGCAGCCATGGAAGAAATTTATCATACAACATAAGGTAACTAAAATTATTTAATAAGGCAGAGCCATGTGTTGTGAAAGTCAATTTCGAAAAATTTGGTAATTTTGTGAACACACACACACACACACACACACATAAAAAAGTCGGGGGGGGGGGGGGATATAATAAGCAGCCGAAAAAAGTTGCTGAATAAATTTATTTACAGTGTATGAAAGAGGCAATAAGTGTAATATTTTATCAGATGACATATTGATAGAAAATCGTTCCAATTTTTAGCTTTATCACTGTTTGTTTTTTAATCTTGTAGAGGGACAAGAGATTTTGAGAGTGTGTTGTGTTAAGGAAAAAAGTGCAAGGACTGTCTATCTAGAGCAGGGTGACTTGGTCGGAGTCCTTTTTAAGGGGTCCTAACGCGTTCCCTCTGGAGGAAACCAACCGCAATTCCAGACCGTTAGATCTACAGCCGGGCTGAAAAACGTTACACCTACGCACTTCAAACGTCTACCATGTTCAATGTCTTACCAGTTGGCTATGGCGGGGCATGGAATTTTGGGAAAATACTAAATGTTATGTATATATTTCGGATGCTATTTTAATTATTTTTAATAATAAAACATTCCGAGTAATATGTTAAGACTATTTCCAACCCTATCGACCCCGTACGATCAATTAAGACTATCGATCACTTTAAGACTTATTTTCCAAAAGCTTTGTGTGAAAGCTGTTACAACATAAAAAAAATTGAATGCCAATGAATGCAAGGGACATAATTTGCAACATTTTTTGAGAATGACCGGTATGCTTTAGCTGTCTTTAGTGATTAGTATGTGGTAACAGCACACTTCTCAAAATGATATATCTTCTTTCAGCTATAGATTGACAAACTCAGTAAATCAAGAACATGCCAACAAAAGTTTATAAGCTCAGTTTAAAGAAAAAAAAAAGTTTAATCGCGGATAAAATAAGTGCACATAATTAAAGTTGTGAAAAACATATTATCATATACATACACACACCCATTAAAGCAGCTCTTCTCAACCGGTGCCCCCCCCCGCGCCATGGGGCTCGTAGAGCATTTGCAAGCGGGAGGCGAGAAAAAGAGGCAAAGAGCAAGTGATAATGCATGTTTTTAAACATCATCTTATTTATTCCTAAATTTTACTCAAAAAGATATTTATTTCCACTGTAAATGTTTATTCAAACTTTACTGATAACATTATTTCGTAGAAAAAGCAACTAAATGTTCATTACTGAAGATTTAAAAACTAAATATATGCTGAAAATGGGAGAGGTGGAGCCACCGTAAGTTACCCTTTATTCGGGTGGGGGGAGGCGACGTTAAAAGGTTGGGAACAGCTTTATTAAGGGATGTGTATGTGTGTGTTTCGCAGAAATAATATATTACCTTGTCTACTCGTGAAATAGTGGAACATTTTTTGCCAATTTTTCATGGTGAAAGTCTATAGGTGCGACTATTATGCGAGGGCGACTATTAAGCGAGTAAACACGGCACTACACAACGTCAACGCAAGGGTTTTGCTCCCATTTTTTTTTTTTTTTTTTTTTCATTTTCAAAGAGATTCACGAATTAGAAAGGGTATAGGGGGCGTGCGCCTTGGGCGGAAGACTTTTAAGGGAATTCTAACGCGTATTCACGTTACACCTCGAGAATATCGACCAAAATTCCATGCCGCTAGATCGACAGCCGGCAGGTAAGCCACAACCCTGGACCTTCACACTTCAGCTACCTACTATGTTTTAGAGCAATGCATGTGTGAGGCTGCACTTAAAACTCGATTGAGAAAAAACCAAAGTGTAAAGCAGTGCAGAAAAATGTCCTCTTTGCTAATATATAACGTACTACATGCTGTTCCGACATGTTTAACAAACAAAGAACACAAACTAAATTAAAATTGCATATTTATCGATGAAAATCAGCTCGCAGCTCATGACGAAGCTGAACTGCATTACTGCGATCCGTTAGTATCAGAAACAAGCGAGGCTATAATTCAAGAAGCTCGGTGTTTGTTTGTTTATGACAACGCTACCCCAGCCAAGGATAGTGGGTGCCTCGGTCGAAGGACTTTCTAAGGGGTTCTAACGCGTATTCACATTACATCTGGAGAAAACCTACCAAAAAAAAAAAAAAAGAAAACCGTTAGACCGACAGCCGCACGATGGGATCCGAACTGGGCCGTCACACTTCGGCCGTCTACCATTTTCAGTGACATAACAACTGTGCAAAGCTTGCCGTACAAGCCAAGAACACTAACCACTGAGCTTCAGCGGCACAGTAAGCCTGTTGCATTTATTTTTGTCTTTCAGAGACGACCGGATTGAATACGGGAATTAAAAAAAAACTATTTTTCTCTTTGTATTTATATGCTTAACAAGTAAAACAGATTGAAACTAAAAAAAATTTCAGTTTTTCTTTCAAATTAAGAGCATAGATTCATGTAGGAAAAAATATTTAAAGAATAACTGCAGCGTTCACACACAGCCACCAGTGAGGTTCGAACTCACGACCCCTGGTTTACGAGACCAGTGCTCTAACCACTGAGCTATGATGGCGTAACCGTACATCTACAGTTACTTTTCTGTTTCAGAGATGACTGGATTTAACAAGACTTAGAAGGAATAAAGGAATAATATTTTTTAACAAACAATGAAAGAGAACTCCGGAACAATCGAGACGACATCCCCCTGGCTTAATACCATCCAACCTCCTCCTACAATGGAAGAGAAGAAGCTTCCATCAAATTAAGGATACATTCTTATTTTGTTAGAAAAGCCGTATTTAAATCATTACGAAGCTAAAATAGGAAGCTGAAGTGTGAAGATTCAGCGTTCAGGCCTGGCTGTCAATCTAACGGTCTGGAGTTTGAGTTTTGGTCGGTTTTCTCCAGATGCCACGGGAATACGCGTTAGAACCTAAGCCCTTTTCCAAAGCACCCTCTCCCTAAGCAAATACCCCCTCGTATACGTTTGCTTGACTGCACAGTTCAATACAGTTGTTGATTTTCGATATATTTCGATGACTTTTAATAATTCTAAGCAAATATATAATAAATTTAAATACCTTAAAATTGCTCCAAATATTATTTAACTATTGAATTAACTACTTAAAAATCAGAAAAGAAAGATTTACTCGTATCAAATACAGCGCTAAAATATATACTACGACATATCTAAGTCAGCCACCAGTGAGGATCGAACTCACGACCCCTGGTTTACAAGACCAGTGCTCTAACCACTGAGCTATGGTGGCACACGAGATGGTAGTATTTTTGTTTTGTGCTTCGAAATTGCTAGATAAAGACGTGATTACGTTTTCTTTACTGAGAACGTCGAAAGTTCAATGCTTTAAGATTAAAAAGAAAGATAAAAGCATCAAACCTGTCTGCAGAATTTTTATAGAAAGCTTTTTGTTCGATTTTTTAGCTGTAATCAATTTCTTACTTTGACCCTGCCTAACAATAATTTTAACTCTTACAAATAAATAAATAAGAAAAATAAAAATAAATACGATAAAAAATGGTAGTATGGAAATTGAAAATTATATATATGTATAATGTATAATATAAAAAAATTTAAATATTAAAAATAAAGTAAAGCCCTCTCGTCCGGTATATCCGACCATGCTCGAGCGGACCTTCTTTGTAAATTTTTACCTTAAAGAACCTTCAATAATTACATTACATACATATATACAGCTGCGGGGAAAAAAAAAAAAAAACTCCCACTGACTCTTTATTTGGCCATCGTTCACCGTACACTCACAGCAAAGTTATATGTATCATTCTTTTACAAATAACGCATACTTTCATCTGATATTCTTAAAATTTGCATAAGGGTCCGCCTTCATATTTAATTCTGCATCAACTTTGTTGTTTTAACCAGCAACCGCATATTTTGGTTTTATCAAACTAAAGAAAACCTTCAAATTACTCTAAATACAAATTTTTACGAATTTTCTGCGATAATTTCCAGAGATATTGCAAATTTATTATTATACGAATTTTAGGGGTTATCTGTAAATTGAGAACAATCTATAAAAGTTGCTAGTTTTTTACTATTAATCAGTTCATTCTCGGGAATATACGGACGTATTATTTACAAGAAAAATAATGTTTCTGTCTTAGTTTTTTGTATTGAGAATGAAAAAAATGTCATTTATCTTCCCGTCTGATATCAAATCGGCAATTTAAAATTTGATTTTTCAAAACGATTAAGTTAATGCATTTTAAATATTGTATAATAAACAAACTTCCTTTTTACCGGTAACTTTTGAGAAAAATGTTATTTTTAAAGAAATTTAATGATTAAAATTACAATTTTGATAATTTGCATTAGTTGTTGATTAGACCCGATCTGAAAATATCAATTTGAAATAGTTTCGCCGTTTAAATTTAGTTAACGTACTACAGTACGCTACTAATGGTTAAAAATTTTTATACTTATATTTTATCTGAAGGTATTCTAATCAATTGGCTTTTAGGGGTAATATTAGTATTAATATAACAAAACGAAATATTTTTGTTATACTGTGCTTATAAACCATTGAATATCTATTTATCGAGGTGTTTCATCCATATATAACTTACTTTAAATTCGACATTATTGTATTGATCTTTAAGTATAATAAAACAGCGGTATTTCTTTAAATGGGGTTACTTTTACTGTAAAATTCTCACATACATATGAACATTTTCTAATTTATTTTGAAATTGTTACTGAGCACTCTGAAGGTTTTCTTAGTGAAATGTTGCCAAAAAAGAAACATTTCCAACAGTGAGAGGTGGTTTGCTCACCTGGCCATTATGACAATGAAAGTTATTGAACGATTTCCTGTAAGTTTCGACAATTTTCATGTAATAATCATACAAGAAAGAGTCCTGAATATTATATTCTGAAAAAGGTGATATATATTCAAAATGAAATTAAAACATAATTAAAGCACCATCAAACTTTACAAATCCATAATTTATTTGTTTCAAAATTTGCTAATTTTAATACCTCTAACATTTACTATTTTTGTGCAAAATAAATCTAACTTACATTATATGTATAAATATGCATTTTAAAAATAATTTTCGAAAACTTGTCACTTTCCAAATTGATAAACGACCCCTTAACTCATCAAAATAGGGTATTTTAATTAATATAAAATCAACTATTGAATGTTAAAATTCGAAATTTTGCGCAGCCTTGTAAAATTATTTTCTACATCTATTTTTGTTGCAAATTGGCTGCGGCTGGGTCACAAGTTATATTCTTTTCGAATATTAATGTAATAATTCAGATTTTATTAAAGCAGTATATTAATATTAAATTATGTTTGGGACATTTAGTTCTAATAATGCGAATAAAAAGCTTCTTAATATTATATATTGTGTTGTGCAAAAGCTCCGCATGGGCTATCTGCGTAGGATAGGGGGTGCCTTGGACTTTCTATGGGGTCTTAAGCACATTCACGTTACATCTGGAAAAAACTGACCAAAACTCCAGACCGTCAAATCGATAGCCTAGCATACTCCTGAGCCCGGGACCTTCATACTTCGGCGATCTATTATATTCAGCATTTTATACAGTAGGTCCTGAGGAGCTCTTCTTGACAGTCAATGAGATATGGAAATAAAGTATGAAAAAATATTTTAGCATGGGGGGAGGGAAATTTTAGAATCTCATAACTGCTTCATTTTTATTTCAAGTGTATTGAAAATTGGTATCCGAGGTTAAAATGTGCTACATTTTTCAAATATGAAGTAAATTTAGGTGTTGCCATCGGAAAAACAAATTTGGTGCGCATTTAAATAAGAAGATGATACCTTTTGCAAATTTTATGTATCGCAAACTGAAGTGTGTTTTATTCGTAAAGAATTGGTATATGTAACTAAGATGTATGACGAACGGCGACCAAATAAAATCCAAATGGGAGGGCTTTTCTTTTTTCCTCCCAAAGCTATACATATTTACAGTAATTACATATAGTAAGGCTCTCTTTCAGTAATAATAACAACTGATGTGCAGTTTAGTGCAATGTTGTACAATTAAAGAAATACTGTACTATTAAAGAAACGCTCCACGAAGGGTATCTGCCGATCTGAAGGACTTTTTAAGGGGTTCTAACGCGTATTCTGAGAAAACCGCTC
Organism: Cheiracanthium punctorium; assembly: GCA_038373885.1. Taxonomy (NCBI): domain Eukaryota; kingdom Metazoa; phylum Arthropoda; class Arachnida; order Araneae; family Cheiracanthiidae; genus Cheiracanthium; species Cheiracanthium punctorium. The sequence goes on from JAWZYV010014761.1 coordinate 279,899, forward strand.
AAAATTCCAGATCGTTAGACTGACAGCAAAGCAGTAGGCCCCTGGACCTTCTCACTTCAGCTATCTCCCATTTTAATCAGTCAGAAAACAAAGAAAATATCATACTATTGTGTGTGTGTGCGCGCGCGCGCAATACACTCTCAATGCAATAAAGTGTAAAATCTCAGCCTGTCTACAAGGATGTATATATTTTAGGTCTTTACAGCATCATTATGCACAGGCATCACTGCATATTTCTTTCTTTACACAATTTTGTCAAACTTCTGTTGTTTACACAAATTTCAAGAACCTGAATACACTACACGTAATGTAAAAAATAATTTTTTTTTTTCATTTTCTGAAAGTCCGCGGCGCAATTTGGCATGGATAACACCTGCAGCACACTAATATACATTTGCGTCATATTATGTAGCTCCGAAGAACAGCTACCGTTCGCTCCATAAACAAACGTAATGTATATGTAGGGCAATATATGTTTATGATGTAAAGCGCATTTGAATGCTCAGAATTTGATATTGTATAACAGTGGCGGCCCGTGGTCAAAACTGTTAGTGCAGCCGGAAGCATATGAGCTCCCCCCCCCCTTCCTCCCCACAGGAATGGAAAATCTTTGTTACTGAATTCGAAAACGGATTAAGCCCTCGCCGAGGAAAAAGAAATTTCATAAAAAATGCAAGAGATTCTATTTTACTTCCATAAAATTTACATAAATTTCAACCAGCCGCTCTTATCCTAAAAATTGCATTAATCCGTGTCTGATTCGAAATTTCCTTAGAATTTTCTTTTGTAACGATAACTTCAGAAGGAAAGAAAAAAAAAAAAAAAAGAAAACTTTCTTATTTTTTATAAGTCAAATCAATCCTCCTTTCTTTCAAACTTGCGAATCGGTCAGTGATGTCCTCATAAAAAGGCGTTGTTTTAATTCAGATATCAATAATTTTAAAAGCTCTTTAAAATTTCCCATGTTTAAAGAATTTTCTCGCTCGCCATGTCCTCTAAATGCCAGTTCTTGCTTACTTAAAAACAATACTGCTTTGATGGGTAATTGTCCATTCATAAGCGTCTATCCAGGCTTACCTTCTTGATAAATTCAGCAATATAAAGTCGATAGTTTTCCGAACATATATTCTCCGTACCCCTCCCTCACTTCTCGAGCCAATCAGTCAGTCGAATTCACTACAGCCGTCGTTCGAAAATCTTTCATTAGCTCTACTTAGCTACTAACTCCCTATGCCGGAGAGACTGCTTACAAACTCGTTGCCATGGCAACGGTGCTGCCAATTTCTTGATCGGCTATGAGGGCTGTACCGAGGCCTCCGAGAGAGGAGAAAGATTCTTTCTCCTCTGTCGGAGGCCTCGGCTGTACCAAGACTCACAGTTGAATTGCGGGAAGATTAAAGGGCTTTCTTTCTGAATGAGCGACCCGACAGTTACTACAACACGTTGTTTTTTGTTTTTGTTTTAGATTTTTTAAAAATTTATCATAGAAATTCCATAATTCTAATCTGAATTTAAGAAAGTTAGTAGAATAAATTATTTTAAAGTATTTGTTGATAATTTTAAGTGCAGCCCGGCTGTACTTGCTGTATCCCACGAGCCGCCACTGTTGTATAATGATAAACTTAGCGCACTATTGTACTGTAGCAATCATTGTCCGCACATATACGCCCCTTTAAAGAAGCACTTAAGGCACAATTTTGTCAGTCTTAATCTTCAACAAATATTTTTTTAAAGAATTTTTTAAAATGTTCAACGAGTATTTTTTAAAGAGTTTTTAAAAATTTGTTTTAAAATTAAAGAAAAAAAATGACTACATGAAACAAACGCACTCGCACGCCGAAAATGAACGTAAATCGGAGTTATAATTGAATTTTTGAAGAATCGATATCCAAGTGTGCAAAGTAATTAGCATTTAAAACAACAATATTATTTTTATGAAGGCTTTGTGTGAGTGACAGTGGCGTACATAAAGGCACATATTTTAAGGGGCGCAATTTTTAACAAAAAGTCTATAAATTTTCAATTTTCAATAGAAAGATTGCACCTTTTAACATTACGTTTATAACCAGCCCCGCCCCAATAAAGAAAGTATGTATGTGATGGATAGCTTGTTTGTTTGTTTTGTGTTGTTGCAAGCCTACCAGAGAGGCAACTGCCTACGGGGATTCTGCCTGAGGCAGAGGACTTTCAAAGGGGTTCTAATACGTATCCACGTTGCCTATGTAGAAAACCTCCCAAAACTCCAGAGTATTTAGATCGACAACCGCACATAGGCCCGAACCCAGGACCTTCACACGTCGGCCAGTGGTAGGTAGCATCTGGGGTGTTCCATATATCAGTTCTTGAGAATATTCGATCGGTACGGTTAGTACAAAAATGATACAAAAAATATAGCACAAAGCACCCCACGCTTTTTTCACAATAATACTATTTTTCGTTCATTAATTTATTTCTATATTAAGAATTATTTTTCGCTTTTATTTTGTTTGTTCAATTTATCACTAAAGCGTGTTTTTTGGTTTTTTGAACTATCTTTTTATTTTTCACTTTTTAGTTCGATTTACTATAAAAGAGTGTTTTTACGTTTTTGTTAAACTGTATGTATTTAAAATTTATTTTTAATTTTCGATATCTCTCATAAGACACTAAGGAACACCAAGTTGGAAAGTACAAACTGTGAGATAATTTATTTTAACTGTGCACCAGTGGCGTAGCCAGGATTTTATTTCGGGGTGGGCTGGGTATCAAATTTAAAGCTAAAGTTCAATTGTAAGCTAAATATCAATTTGTAAGCTAGGTAAAGGGTCCCATTTCGGGGGGGGAGCAGCCCCCTGAGCCCCCCCCCCTCTTGCTACGCTCCTGCTGTGCACCAAAGTATTAATCAACCTGCAGTTAAATGCTACCTTTCTCACTAAAAAGGAAAAATAGGTCTCTAATCAACAAATAAAAGCGTGTTAAAAAAAATGGCCTTAACATGTTCTTGTACTCAACTGTTCCATAATGTGATGGATCACGATATTTTGTAAAAAAAAAGTATATATATAGCCATGCCCAGGATTCGAACCTGGGTTATTGCGGCCACAACGCAATGTACTAACCACTATACGATCACGGCCACGGTAAAAAATGTTTTCTTAAGATTGTAATCTTTGGAAGTGTTCTTTCAATCAGGATAAGAAATGAGAAAATTATTTAATCCTGGCGATCCTGATCAGGATAATGAGATAAAGTTATAAAATTATTGTATTGTCACCGGTTCTTCATAAATGTACAAAGTTTAAATTAAATCTGACCGTTTAAAGTGTGCCAAATTTGAGTTCAAATTAGTCGGTTACAAACATACATACAGGTGAAGCTAATAAATAAAAGCGTGTTAAAATCAGGATAATGGGATAAACTTATCAAATTATTGTATTGTCATCGATCCTTGATATATCTACAAAGTTGAAATTAAATCTGACCGTTTAAAGTGGGCCAAAATCGAGTTCAAAGGAGTCGGTTACAAACATACAAGCATACAAACATACATACAGGTGAAGCTAACAAAAGCGTGTTAAAAAAGACTCCCAGTAAGCAAACTTTGTGGGAGCTAACAATATACTGTTACGAGGAAATGCACCTGGAAAATTGGAATGTCTTTTCACTATGTAGGAAAATGCCTTTAGAAATGTTTGGAATTAAAAAAAAAAAAAAAAAAAGTTTAAAGTTCATCTGCTTTTAATAACGCACATTACGGAAGGAAAAATAAATTGAACAAATTATAGAAAAACAGCTAAGTTCTGATAAATGAAGATCTGCCTAAATACTCGTAAGAATAATTTTAAGTGACTGTAATAAACTTCGAAAATGGTGGTAAGAGATTGTAAATTAAAATCAATTTTTTATTGTTTAACGGACAAAATGGCTTCGTAAGTGCAGAGAAATATTACGGATTCTCGATAGTTCATTTCGTTACTGCGATAAATTGTCTGAAATTAATTCTCTGCACTATCAGTAGAATATTTTCGAACCAACTTTTGAAGAAAAAAAATTTCATATGGCACAGTCAGTCATATTCCAGTCACACGTTTGAGTTCATTGCTTTACTGATTATTAGCAATGAAAGAACTTCAAGCAGAAATAAAATGCACCCCTTTCAATGGAACACTTGTAAAATCACTGGATGCTTCCTTTAGGGGCTTGTCCGACCAATGGCCGAGCGCACAGCTCTCTCAAACCCAGATCGCTTCCGCCGGCCTAGCCGTTCGAGAGTTTTCCGCGTTTTTCTCCGAAACTTCGGGTAAGTATGGATTAACACCCCTTACAATGACCACCTAGGAGGGTACACCCTTTTCGGACTAGAACACTGAAGTAGATATAATCGGCCGTAATCCCACAAAACAAAAATCTTTGACATTTGACTTCGGATACATTCGACCAGCACCAAGGAGAGCAAGTGTTGCTGTGTCTTTTGATTTGCCACAGAGCACGATTATTTTCCTGAACATCATTTTAGGTTTGGTATCTTTTGAAATTCCAAACGGCATTATCTGTGGTTAGGAAGCAATCTTCGATACGTAGCAGCTAGTGGCCACATTCATATGGCCAAAGACCAAAGTATTATGGATCATCATCGTACGACAAGGTTTTGATTTTGGTATGTATAGGGCGAACAGTTTTTTCACTGCACTACGAAAAAGAATTCTGATACATTACGGCCAATCGATGAAAATTCTTGAAAATGCACTAGCATCTAAATGGTGCATTCGATTGAGCGCAAATTAGATATGTATATTACAGGTCACGGTCACATGACCTGTAGAGATTCTCTGTATCTAAAACTGAAAGTTTGTTCGCATGGTTGCAAAAAAATAATTCTTATACATTACAGCCTATGGACGCAAATCATTTGAAGTGCGCCAGTCGAATAAGCTCAAATTGTACGTGCATATTGTAAGTCACCACACAACCTGTATAGATTTAGATGCATGTAAGACTTATAATTTTTGTACAGGGTTTCAAAAAATAATGCTTATGCATGAGGGCCTATAGACGCCGAATGTTTAAAGTGCGCTAGAGTCTAATTGGCGCATTAGAATAAGCTCAAATTGAGTACGCATATTATATAGGTTACTGTCTTACATATTTTGAAGTTTTTGGTGTGTAAAAGAGATTTTACAGGCTACAAAAAGGCATTCTTTTACATTGCAGGCTAGATTAAAATACTTGCACTTAAAATCCTCCATACAATCGCATAGTTGATCGGTGGAAATAACTTGGTACTTACCAGGTTATTTTTTTAATATACTAAATTAATGGCATAAATATATGAAAAAAAAAAGCCTTTGCCGAAACATCATCCAAGAAAACCGAGCAGACTTCGGTGTTCTCGAAAAAAAGAATCACAAGAAATGGGATAAAACTGAAACGAAGTCTTGTTAAAAATACTTTACTTTTTTGAAAAATTGCTGATTTATTCTAAAGCTATATGCAAGAAGCAAGAGCAAACTGCTTGAAAAATTACTTTTTTTTTTCATAAAAATAGCTCATCAAAATAATTTCTGTATTACTAGTTCGTGGTGATATCGTGATCATATATTTTCTATTGTAAGGTATCATACTATATATGTGCATACACGATCTCTTACTTATGAATTAGGGACAGGGTCGGCCTTAGCCACGGGCGAGTAGGGCAGCCAACCAGTCTGTTGTATATATCTTCCAATGTTACTTACCTTTCATAGTCTAACTATTTGTCAAAATATTAAACATTACATTTTTCAAAACTTAAAAAAAAAAAAAAAAAAAGCGCGTGCTCGCTTAGTCCCATATTCAGCAATGAATATAATCTGCTTTTTTTTTTGGCTCAAATCCTGATACCACAGTAAAAATATTTTTAAAAATGTTAGAAAAAACACTCTTTAAAATGAAATTGTGTTATGGCAAGCCTACATGAGGGGCATCTGCCTACGGTGGGAAAGTGTCTTGGCCGGATGACATTTTTAGGGGTTCAAATGCAAATTCTCTTTACATCTGCAGAAAACAGTCCAAAATGAAATGAAATGTGGGATTACGACCAATTATCTGTGCGAGATATCAAGGCCGGGGATGAGATCGCCCTCCGTAGGGGCTTTAAAAGAGGTCTTAACAAATATTTACGCGAAATTGCGGAGAAAACCACGAAAAACTCACAGGCTAGGTCGACGGACGCGTCTTTGAGTTAGAACCAGGCACCCTCCGTCTCCCAGTTGAGAACGCAAATGCTCTCGGTCACTGGTACAGCCAAGAATTAGACCAAAACTCCAGACCGTTAGATTGAGCCTGCGAGGTAGGTTCTAAGGCATAACCTTTAAATTATAGCCGTCTATCATGTTCAGTGTTTTATCCACTCGTCCATAGTGGATAAAACACTGAACTCTTCTCTTTTTTTAAATTAACAAATATTTTACAAAATCTTAATATGTCAAACTTCCGAACACTTTGTTTGTTTACCATTATTTGTTTTGCAATTATATTGGTACGTATTGGACAGCCTTTGCAACGGCTAAGGCTGGCCCTTCTTTGAGATTAGAAAAGTTAAATTTCAGTTAAAGTGAGATTTTTTTTCTTTCAAAAAATGTATATGTAAAAGCTCTTCCCATGAAATTTGTTTATTTAAAACTGAGGACAACTATGCTACCCTTTTAACGAAAATATCTACCATACTGTTTGTACCATAATCATTTTCCAGCCAGTTTTCAATTCAAGGTTTCCATGCATAAAGAGAGTTATTGAAGCATGTCTTTGTCGTCAACCTACCACGATGGAGTTTTTCATTATTATTTATTAGCGGGTTTCAGTTGTCACGTAACAAATGATCTTTAAAAAATGGTTTTTATCTCCATTCTCTTATATTCGAATGCGATTAGTACAATGGAAGGGGCGTCACTAACTCGTCGAATCTTCATTAGATGCGCAGAATTTGTGTCACCGTGGGTGGCATCACATGCAACAGGAAAGAAAGGGGCGGATTCTGATGGTAGCGATGCGAAACCCACGTTTCAGCGGCTGATCAAAGCTTTTGAAGGGGTCGACCATCGACGATCATCCTATGTCATTTGCGTGTTGCTTCGGGTCTTTAGCTTCCATGCTACGAGACACGATTTTTACATGAAAATCCTGGCAAGCTTCTTTCACAACAGTAGGTCTTTGTTCTTTAATAGTAACTTTAACAAAACCAACAATGATTAAGTTATTAGGCAGCAGAACGGAATCGTCGGGGATTTGTGGTTGATGGCATAAAGAGATCATTCTTTCATACGTCATTCCAGTAGCAAGTTGAAAAGAACGAAAGTTGAAGCCGGATCGCATTTTAAAATCAATTTGTTCCGGTACATTTGTAAGTTCAATGTCAACAAGGCTATTTCTATCATCAGAGAGGACATAACATCTCAGACAATGGTTTTAATTGAATGTTATTGAAAAATAAAACATTCCTTACCGAGAATTCGGCACGATGCATATCAAAAGGTTCTGAAGTTTTCAGAGGTAGCTGAGAGGTTTCTGAGCAGGCTAAAGTGCGATTCATATCTGTAGATTCACTTACGCTAGAGGATGAGCTTCAAAAGTTACAATGAGAAAGTATTTTTTTTTAAATAAATCTAGTGAACTCAGTTTGAGATCATTCCATGTCAACTGACATGGAATGATCTCCTATTATTACGGAATTTTGACTTGCGGAATTACATTGCCGTAATTTTGATGCCAAAATTACAGTAACATCTACGTGGTAATTTTTCAAAGAATTCTTTAGAAGGTTCAGAGTAAAAAAAATGCCCAAATCTTGCCAATTTTGACTGGTAACATCAAACGAAGAGTAGTTTCAAACACTTGTTTAAGGTGCCAAGTTTAAGGATTTTTTGTTAAAAGCAGACGAACATGGTACATACTAGTTACAATTTAAAAGATAGTTTTTCCAGAGTTCTGATAAAAATCCCCACAGCACCCCTCCAACATAGAGTAGACTTACTCTCTTGGTATAAATTACACTGAACTGAGCATATATCATACTTTGAAAATGTGAAGGATTTAAAAAGTCTGTGTTCGTGGACATCTCACATTTTTATCAGTGATAAGTCAGTTTGCCCAGGATATTAGGAATGAAATTAGGGACCCACAAATTAGAAGGTGTACTGTTGAACTGATGAGAAATCACAGTATTCCCAACTTCACGAAATTTTAAGTTCTCGCTCCGGGGAATTGTTCAGCGGACGAAAATTTGCAGGCAGCATTATTCGGTGTTGCTTATGTCCAAGGTAAAGGGCCTCTCTTAATTTAACGAACTAATATCTCCTTTTAAGAAAATTTCATTATTAATTATTATGGCTGTTTTAAGAGTTTATAATTGATTATTAATCAGGCAAGAAAGTATTTCCAAAAACAACTTCAGTAACGATAATGCCACAGATCTTGCGGTGAGATAGTGGAAGGGTTTCATGCTAAAGTCAAATTTGTAAATAGAAATTTGAAGCCCAATGGGAAAAACAGGAGCGATGGTTAGCAGTCGCAATATAAACTGTTAATGTCACTTGCTTCTTAAGACGATCAAACAAATTATACTAGTGAATCACGATAATTTTATTATATGCGTTTACTCAGTGTTTTATGTAACATAAAACACCCGAAACGTAAAATAAGGGACAGAAAATTGAAAAGAAATAGTGAATTTCCTGACCGCCTTTTCTGACTCTCAATTTGTAGTCATGAGACAAAATGCGTATAAAAACACTGTGCTCCACGGCCCGTTAGTTCAGTTTGTTAGAGTGCCTGCTGATAACGCCAAGGTTGTGGGCTCGATCCCGCAGCATGGGATTCAATTTTCGTTACTTACTTTCCTTTTTTACACTTTTCAACAATGTTTAAATGTTTTTATGATTTTTATTTGTCATAAGAATTATTTATAAAAGATTTTTGTGACTGCTATAACTGCACATTAAAAAGAGAAGATATACCATTTACATTTCTTTTAAAGATTTTCAATACATTACGTGTGAATATATATATATCATACAACAAACTTTCGAAGTCGTGAACCAGAATTTATTTAAAAAACTCTTTAGTAGAGTCCATGTTAACCCGGCCTGTTTGTTGGATCACACTGTTAAAACAAGTGGTTCAACGTTTCACCATTATATGGTGCTGAATTAGCTGCATCCTTCCCAAGGAGAAACATTATTCCATTTCTTGGTACTTTCTCCAAGACCATGATTAGGTAGAAGGTTGAACCATGATTTGGTAAAAAGTTTGAACCATGATTTGGTAAAAAGGTTGAACCATGTATTGGTAAAAAGTTCGAACCATGATTTGGTAAAAAGGTTGAACCATTATTTGGTAAAAAGGTTGAACCATTATTTGGTAAAAAGGTTGAACCATTATTTGGTAAAAAGGTTGAACCATGATTTGGTAAAAAGGATGAACCATGATTTGGTAGATAGGTTGAACCATAATTTGAGAAATAATAGAACCATGCTTGTGTAGTAAGTTGAACCATGATTTGGAAAATAGGGGGGGAAATCTGTGTCAGATGCAAAAAATTGCATAAATTTCATTCATAAAAATTATTTAGCACTGTAAAAATGTGTATATTTACCAAATATTTTCAAATACTTTACTTATAATTTTTTTTATATTTACCTTAATTACATATACTTCAATTAAAATTTTTAAAAAAATTATACTTTTTTTTTCCTGAATTAACAGATTTTTTAAAAATATATTTTCCATTGATAAGGTATAAAATTAAAGTATTTGAAAATATTTGTTCAATTTATGTATTTTTTTATCAAGAGAAATTTTTATGAATAAATTGCTTGCAATTTTTTACATCTGGCACTGAGATTTCCCTCTTTATTGTCTGGAGATAAGAATCTATCTATTATCCAATCTTAAATCTAGGAATAAAAGGGAATTACTGTCAAACATCGATTGTGCAATATAAAACTTTTTTGGTGCTATCTTCTTTCTCAACCTGAAATTTGAATATGTTTCATAATAACGGGGTTTACAGTGTCTAAAATTCCTACTTCCATAGAAATTGGGAACATTTGAACATTTAAAGTATGATGACTCGTTTACATTCAGCTCACTTTTGCGGCAGTAAGGAAGGGAAGTGAGAAATACTAAAATGTAAGCACCCCCTTCTACTCGTGCTGTCTCCCACTCCCTTCTAAACGGATTTTTTTGGGCAAGGCAAACTGCAGCATGAGGGGAGTGAGTATTTATACTCAACACGTTCGTTCATTTGGTGCCAATACTAGTCTTTTGACCCTGGGATTCTGATTGCTGTGTGTAAGAAGTGGGTTCGGGAAGGTGAGAAGAAAGTATGGCAGAATGCGAAACCCCCCCTCACTGCTACTCTATACTGCTGCAGAAATATTTCCGCGAGCCCGGGAGAAAATGGGAATGGTTGAATGTAAACGAGGTATTACAGTAACTGTTGAAAGTGTTTTTAGATATTAATTATGTATCAAATAATACATGCCAATTATTCTTAGTATTAGATCAATTAGGTACAACTTATATAAAGGTAGGAATTTTAGAAAAAGTAAAACCTGTTATATTATCAATCCCTATTATAATAATGATAAATCCACAAAAGTGGGAAGTAAATATTTTTTACAATGAAGGAATGATCTTGGTTCGTGTGACATGATCATGCAGCATGTTTATCTGGCATAGATGTTTTTAGTTTTATTTTTAAAAACATTTTCATACTTAACATAAAAGTACCCCCCCCCCCCGCTTTTTTTAAAGTTACAAAAAGCCCTTCCTAAAAAATCAAAAAGCTTTTAATTTTCAAGTTAGATTTCAAATAGTTTCCAAAATCATAAATATCTACATAGAATCACATTTTTAAAGCGGTGCAATGAAGTCTCCTATAGATACGAGTTGACTCATTCCTCCATGTTTTGCTGCGGACTGCCAGATTTAGCACCTCTTTTGGCACATTTCTCGAGAGATAAACTCATGCTGTGAAGCTGAACATGCACACTAGATTCCCCACCAATTTCGTTTTTCTGTCAATTTCAGTAGGAAATTCAAACATTATGCGATTTTAACTACGACAATTCAAATAATTGAAGGCTGAACAGCCATCCATACCCTATGATCTTTTGATTCAAGACCTAAAACAATGTTTTGTAACTTGAAATTGTAAGAACAAAAACTGTCCCGTGTTAAAGCAATGGCAGATGTGCAATAAATGGCATCCCTTTGGCAACAAAATATTGAATGCTTCAGCCTGTGTTACAGGAGCTCTAGGTGCAATATGCTTTTATAATCATACTCAATTAGTGAAAATTTGTTGCCCCACCCTAAGAAATACATTAATTTTACACATATATAATAACATTATTAAATTTATGTTAGATAATATTCACGAAAGTTGGAGCTCTGCTGCATGTATTAGCTCTAGAATTGCCACAGCTATATAAGTGGTAACGTATGATGCCAGGAAGGAAATGTACATCAAAATTACTTTGAGTCCCAACCTTATATTTTTTTTAAGCTCATGCACAGACAGTGAAAATACAAAGAATACTACATATGTTTCAATTAAAGATAAAAATAATCAGCTTACTAACCCCGCCCCCTCTCTTCTTGACATCTTTGTAAGAATGTTTATATACATCCATAAATTTTTTAAATCAGATTAATCACTTGTATTCGACAACAATTTAAGGCATAAAAAAACAAACAAAACCCAAATGAGTTATTTTCAATTTTTTATTAAATATAAGAAATATTAAATTTAAAACAGTAGTAACATTCACACACTTTTATTGTACAATAGGCAAGATGGATTTCTTAAGCACGTAAATCCATGAAAGTGTATCTAAATGTTATGAATAAGTACAATTTAATGAACGTTCTTTAGTAAAATAAGAGTTATCATTTACACACAATAACTAGTAAAGAATGATGGGGGGAAAAAAGTTCTTTCTTTTTACTTTTATTAAATTTAAGACAAACACTTAATTTAAACCACCAGTTTTATACTACAATAAGGTGGTGGTTGTCAATGTGTCAAAGTGTCACACAATTTTATACTACCATTGGCAAAATAGAATTTTTAACAAGTAGAAAAAGACAATTTAATGTCTAAATAAAATTACTTTGTCTGAGACACACATAAAATAATAGCAATATACAACCTGTCAGACAGACATTGCAAGTCTGATGAAGTATTTCAGAAAAATTGCAATTTCTGAACAAATTCTTAACAAGCCTAAGAAAATAAAGAAAATTTCAGAGAGTTGACACGTCTGTCATTCAAATTACCAATATATGGCTGCCATTGCCTAGTCACACTATATCTACATCACAATATCTAGTACTTTTTCCAGGAAAAATTACATTTCCAAGTAAAAAATATATTCAAAATACTTTGTTGAATGAATTATTCTTTTGTATTAAATATCAAATACTTTGGAATTATTGTCATGGCCCTTTTATATTTATACAATGATAAAGGATAAATATCTATAAATCAAAGAGATTCAAAATTTTGACACCTATTGGATTTTTCAGTTTAAAGGCTCTTATATGAAAAATTGTGCTACTAATAAATGTTCGACAAATAAATTTTGTACATGAACCTTTACGAAGAATTATTAAAATTTTATCAAAAACTGGTTCATCTTTATCAAAACCAGATATAAGGCAATGCCTCTTTTGTAAGCAATTCCATTTATCTGTACCTTTGATAACGAATAAAAATTTTCACACCCTACAAGTAATTGTTTAATTTCTGCTGAATATCTGTTCACATTAATAAGTTCACTCCCTGAAACTATATAGCTTTTTCCTACTTATCTTGAATACTCCAAATTGTAATAGCACTGCATTTGCTGTAACAAAATCATCTGACTTCCTTTTTTGCCTATTTAATTTTACTTCTAAACATGAATCCTCTTGGCAGATTTTTTTTAAGCTTATTAAAAGCTTTATTTCCCACCCTGCAGTACCCGAACCTACCAACATTTTTTAAATAGGGAAATTGTGAGACAAGAGCATCACAAATTTCTAAGCGTTCTGCTTTATTTGGATAGCACTTAAATTTGTATGCATAGCTAGCCAAATGGCTCACAAGCTCTGACGACAAACTCAACAATTTTTCATTAGTGAGGGCCTCTGCTAAAGGCTTTGAAAATTCACTAATTGGCAAATTTATTTGATGTGGCCATTGAGGTTTTAAGTTTAGCTGTACAGTAACATCTAAGTTTTTGCATGTTTGCTCTAACAAATCCTGAGTTAGAAGCGCATTTGAAAAAGGGGGGTTATCAGGACAATCTACTACTTTTTCTTGGATTGGATCTATTAAAGATGTAAAAAGTGGGCTATATGTTGCCTTAATAGGACAATCTATAACTTTAATGGTTTCTCTATCTTTTAGAGATGATATTTCTTCAACATCTAGATAAGTTTTGAAATCTGGATCATAGCCAGTGATCGCGATAACGCCTCTAGATGCGTATTTCATGCTTTAGAAATTCAGAATACGCCTTAAAAATTTCGGAATGCGTATTTTTACGCATTGCTTTTCCACATAAAATTAGGTATATTTTGATAAATAATTATGATTTGTTGATTTTAAATTTAAAAATCCAATTATTGCACTAGTTTTTGTTCAACTGACATTTATGTACCTTGACGTATAATTAGTTATTATTTATATGTCAAATGCAATTTAATTATATATTTGAATATTTAGCATAATTGTTCGTTGTTTAATTACTCCTTTGGAAAAGAAAATACTCTTTCTTAAAAGGTTAAGAAGTATTTTTACTCTTCTGAAAAAATCCTAGATCGATCACTGATCATAGCGTTGAAGAAAATAATCATCTCTGTTAAGCCCAAAGGCGGACTGCAAGACATCATAAATTTGTGCACCCTCACCCTGTAGGAAGGATGATGCCTTGATACATGTGAAGTAAACGAGGAGAACACAGAATACTCTTTTTTGCAATCATTTAGAGGACACAAAATTATGTCATGATTTTTAAAATGTGAAATAAATTTTGAAGGCAAGTAAGTTTGGAAATCACAGCTATTACATATTAATTTATTTACGCTTTTACCTTTAAACTCATTATGTGTAAACAAATGCTTCTTAAATTTTGAAAAACTATTAAATGTTAAAGGACAGTCTCTCAAACCACAAATATAGTTGAAGTTTGGATTATGTCTGAAAATTTCTTGTGAGACTTAGATATAAATAGATACAGTGGAACCCCGATCTATCGTTCCCGCATTCATCGTTTTCACGTATTGATCGTTTAATTTATATGGTCCCTGCACAAGTTGTATTTAAATAACGTTAACGAAACCCGCATTTATCGTTCGTCAAAAAATCCTTTTACCGCGTTGATCGTTGTAAAATATTTCTCCTGACTGAAATGAAAGCGAAATTCAGATGTATCCATATAGCATACAAACTTATTTATTTTCTGGTATGACTTCTTGGGTTGATAATGGTGTAGATGAAGAGTTGCTACATTATGCAGAGCATGTGGTGTGAAATTTAGCGATTATATTTCCTTTAATATAGACGTAGCGACGTATCCTAAGAATGGAAGAAATGTGTGGTGATGCAAAATATAAAAATAATGGCGAAGAAGCAGAGAGTAATATTCCTGCCGATGAGACAGCCTACACTAGTGCCAAGTTTATCGAATGAAATTACAGTATTTGGAATTGTATGAACTTTTATATACAAACATGAAGACACAGAAAAGGCGAGAAAAATATTGTAAATCTTTAAATTTTTCGGTTAATTAAAAAAATTAAGGAAAAACTCAGTGTAAAATTACTGATTTTTCAGAAATAAATATCACTTAATTTTCTTCAACTCCAATTTGTTTCTTTTACAGTTTAGTAACAAATTAGTATTTTTGGTATGAATATATTGTGTGCATTCATAAACATTGTTTTCTTCGCATTTTGTCTTAACCCGCATGCATCGTTTTTTTTTTCTACGCACCCCTTGAAAAACGATAGATCGAGGTTCTACTGTAGTAACAAAATTTCTACTACATTTAAAACAATTAAACATTTTTAAGGAATAAATATTTCTCAAAGAGTGAAATTATTTAAATTCTGTAGGCAAAATTTTTGGATTTTTTTTTTCCATAAATACATCAGACAGACAAAAAGGAAAAACTCTGGAAAAATTTTAGCAAGATTTTGAACATTCATTTGCATTCTGTTAGAAAAACATTTGAGCAATAATAATACTTACGAATTTCAAGTACTACAAATATTGTAACTGCAACAAAAGTAACATTTTTCTTTAAATAAACAGAAAAAAAATTAACGATATTTTTTAACCAACTTACTGTACAAAGTAAGTACTTTAGGGGGTACTTTACCACAATTAATTTTCAAGCAATAGTTCTGAATAAATATTAAAGTGCCATAAATTTCTTTGGGATATGATATACAGTTAAGAGCCAAAAATCCGCAAACGTCCGAAATCCTCACTCCTTCTCCGATGTAAATAATGAAATTTGCAGTCATCCGCCAGTGATGAAATTGTTGAAAAGTGTCTTGAATCCAAAGATAAATATCATTCTGATGATGATGATAAAAACTTTGGTAATAACAATATTAATAAAATCCGTTTAATAAAAGTTTAAAGCTTGGAGTAGAATACCTTAAATTTTTAGAACAGTAAAGTTCTGTAACAAAACAAGAATTAATGATAATATACAATTTACAAAAATAAATAAATAAAAGAAAGAAAGAATAGGAAAAGAAAAAAACTGAAAGCAGAAAAAAATAACATTTTAAAACAAATCACCATAGAACATGCTTTCAAAATTAGAAAAAGGAAATATTGAAACCATTTGCTTTGCTAGTCTTCACATATTTTTTTTCTTTTTTCTCCTATGCTTTTGTATTTAATGTGAAAATATAAGTTAAATACTTTTGACTGTGCTTTTATTTCATTGTAATTGTATTCTACTTTTTTAAAATTAGAAATGTAATGATTTATCTTTTATGGCCCGAAATCCACAAAATCCTAAAATCCGCACAAGCCATGGTCCCAAGCTGTGTGGATTTCTGGCTCTCTACTGTATTTAACGTATAATAAAATGATAATAATAGACAAACAGCTGCAATAAAGTCTTTTGTCTGCACTAAGCAACGGTTTTCTGCGACAACACAGAAATTTCCATCAGTTACACTGCCAAGTGAAAATATCCTCGGAAATGCAGATTGAAATTCTGTATCAAAGCTTGAGACCTAAAAGAAAAATAATAATATTGTTGATTCCCTTTCTAAAAAGAAAAAAAAATGAAAAGAAAATTGAAACAATAGCACTAGAATGACTTTAAAAGGGGTATGTCTTTCTCCTGAAACAGTACACTCTCAAGTTAAAGTTGCCATATCTCTCTGCTAAATATTTAAAATTAGATAAAAATTATATTTGACTTTTATTTTAAATTCTAGAATACTTGCTTTATCATGATAAATTATCCCTCATTACTTTGTTATTATTCAATTTATGTATTTAAAAATTAACTTTAAGACTTTTTACTTATTCATGGAAGTGTCAAGTACCATAAAAATCGGGAGAAGGGCCGCGGCTCATACGAAAAAAAAGTTAAACTTTTTCAGGGTGAGGCCCATCTGATATTTTTCCCCCCTCCAACTTTAAAACATTTTCTTGTATTTTTCACTCACTACTGTATTGATGCATTAATTTAAAAGAAAAAGAAAACCAAACCTTAAATCTATGACTGTCTAATTCCCTTTTTCCTCAAATAATTAAATCATTTGAGTTTGCTCTATGCCTGTTTGATACCTTTCTCGGATGTGAAAAACCTGGAAAGGTACATGGGGCTAGAAACACCAACATCACACATTTGATTGGCTGACAAGTTTCATTTTTAAACACACCAGTTTTTATAGTAACTGCATCATTAATTTAGAATATTATAGCACCAGATTCTTGTCCTATTTTCTATTTGTTTATTACAGCCCTTGTTTACATTTTTACTGCTGCGGCCCTTACGCCGGTGTGGCCGTTTTGCCAGTTTTTACGGTATCATGATGCTAAACGAAACATACACAAATGCTAAAAAGAAAAATTAACAATATAATTTAAAAATTAAACTTTGCTTTTTAAACTAGCATCAATTGTTTTTTTAAAGCGACAACTGCTTACACATTCTTACCGATTTAACAAAGTACTGCATAGGTTCTTTTAGTAAATAAGGGAGAACAAACAAGCCCATTTTTTTAACAGCAGTAGAAGTATCCTCAACTTCTCTCAAACAATTGATAATTGCATTAGTGTCATCTCTTTCATCTTTCAAATTTTTTTTGGACTGGAAAATCTGAAACAGATGAGCACCATGACGTTCTGCAAAAGAAAAGATTTCTTCTCTGATATTAACCGAAGAAATTCTTCAAACTGCTGCTCCTCTTGGAAGAAAAGTGGATACGCTTCAATTAAGCTGTCCACAGTTGCACGATTGTTTATTGAGCTGTGCCTAAATGAGTATGTTATGGCCATAAGTGCATTGATTTTTTTTTTTTTTTTTAATCCTGAAAGGAAATACTTTTCTTGGACTCCTCAATCATTCCAGATCTGTGAAGGCTTTGTGACAGCTCCGTTTCCCCCTCAACATGATCAGGAGCCCAGTTAATTTCTCCTTTCTCGGGATTTAATTTAATTCTCTTGGGGGTAACAAAATCAACTGATTTCCTTTTTTGCCTATTTAATTTCAATTTATTCTTTTCAGTAATTGCATCATGTGCAAACAAAAATTTACACATTTTGAAAAAAATTTTAAAATCTATAGAAAATTTTGAAAGAGATCCATTAGTTTAAGTTAATGATTACATATCTGTATACCAACTTTTTATTTCATTCGCTGTACTTGTAGTTCATGTATGAACAAAAATTTAAGCATTTTGACTAAATTTTCACAAAATTCTAAAATCGTGAAAATATTTGATGTTCAGGTTGAGTAACCACCTATTAATATGTCAAATTTTATTTAATTTGTATTCAGTCGTTATATGAGTGAACCAAAATAAGCATCACAGACAGAATGACAGGTACTTTTTTTTTTTAATGGTTTTCCAGGTGCTTAAAAGGGATAAAAATAGAAAGAGGTTTACATTTTAGGTTAATGTACAGTAAAAAGTTTTGTACAGATATAGGAAATTTGACTGAATATAGGATTTTTGTAAAATATAGGACGTTTTTGGCAGTTTAAAAAAATATATTAGAAATATAGGATATATAGGACGACTGAGAGCCAGCCCTGTATCTGAAATAATAATTAATTCTTAATGTGATTTTTCCCAGTGAACATCGCTACCCCTAAGTAAACATAGCAGTTGCAATCGACATGAGGTGAATTTTTCTAACTGCATATTATAGCACAGTTCTTCATAAGATGAAATTTTGTTCTCGTAACAAACTAGAATTAGCACTTTTTTTTTAGCCCAACTCAATAAATATTTTTGAAATTACATAAGTACAGTAATCGAAAACAAAGCTTATATCTATTACTATAATCAAGAAACCATGCAGAAATTCATAATTAACTCACAGATTACTATGGCTCTGGATACAACCAATTTGTGCTAATAGATTAGAACTTCTTTAAAAATTCACATATAAATACTAAAAGGATTAAAAATATACATACATTATCGATACATACATATACAGAAAACTTGGTATATTGGCTCTGAATACAATAAATTTGTGTTAATATTCTTATTATATTAAAACTCATTTTAAGAATTCACATATAAATACTAAATGAAATAAAAATATACATACCTAATCGGCTCCAAAGTACAGTTTGCAGCACTGTAACATACAACACACGTTGTCAAAATCAAAACAGTTTTTTTTCTTAAATACCATGCATGCCTATAGAATCTGAAATAATAGGATACTGCTGTTATAGAGTGTAAAGAAATTTAATTTCAACTTTGTCAAAGAAATATAAAATACAATACATCAATCAAAATACACAGGGAATAAACTACTCATATCTAAAAATATATATAAAGAGAACTTACAACACTCAAATTCAAATAATACCTAATTTTATATCCAAAAGAACTTTTCTTAATATTATACAGCTTTGAAATTTTTACCTTATTTGTACATAAGTAATAAGCATAACATAATGAACTTTTATTTATGTAATTTCTTAGAACAACTACAGATGCGTTATTTCAAATCAAATGTATTCAAGCAGTAGCGTAGCCAGAAATATTTTTGAGGCATGGCTGACAACTCAAAAATTAGAATGCAGTACAGCTTATAAAAATTGATATAGCATATACAGGGCCTGAAATTTCAGCTTGGAATATACTTGCCAAAAAAATAATGTATTCGCCACAAAGTTGAGTTGCCGTATATTTTACTTTTTATGTATTTTGGGATTTTTTTCTAATTAAGAAATGCTAGAAATATGCCAAGTTATTTTATATAATAAAATGGTCTCATTGTAATTGAAAATCATTTTAATGTATTGTATTTGAGATTTCATAAAGATTGTAGTATTTATGAACATAAATGAAGAGCCAATTAAAAAAAAAAAAAAAAAAAAAGTTTCGCTTTTAAAGGGTCATATCTAATACGAATTTGTGTATATTTGCCTGTCAGAACTAAAGTACTACCACTAGTTAGTGGCATCATCTGGATGAAAGTTTTCAACATCTGGCCCATTTATATGGATATAGTTAAAAAGATCGTTCATAGTGCTTGTTGATAATGCATTCCTATATGCAGTTTTAATTCGGTTAAAAGCTGGGCTGCGCAAAACGTGAAGAGAGAATGCATAGGCATAAAGGGCACTTCGCTTTAATTGTTCTGCTGAACATATCGTTTTTTTTTTTCTTTTTCTTTTAAAGGATAAATGGTATGTGAAATTGTATCTTTACATACTTTCTACATCCGGCTGTGTCAACTTTTTTTTTCCATGTATGAACATGAACTCCATCCATAATTAGACCAAATTCGAACTCACCAACAGCGAGTCGGTGAGTGGAAATTTCGTGCCCCGACACACACACACACATATATATATCTTTGGGGAGGGAGGGTGAGGGCGACACCAGAGAAAGGAATATCCCCTTGAATTTTTGCCTGAATATTTTCGCATATAAAAATGAATTAAAAAAAACAAAGGAAGTTCTAAAAAATCATAAATCGAGTATAAAACCTTTAATATTGGAAATACATACTTTTAAAAAAAAATGGCTTAGGTCCATAGCTGAACTTAAAGTTCATGAAATTAAGGTAAACTTTCAAATGTACCATCATAGAGATTAGTGATGTACCGAGTAGCAGAATACTCGACATTTACTACTCGGACTGAGTGTAGTGTTGGGAATTAAAAACACACTAAATGTTCAATGATAATCGGTGTCTGTCTGCTGTAGCTCCAGAAAGGATTTTACAGCAAGTTCTGTTGCTGAGTCTCGGGAGATGGAGTAAATTAAAAACTGAGAGGTGGCTTCTATCTTTGAATCAAATAAGTCCACAGACGAGTTAACGGATGTGAAAAGCGAGGGGAGGTAAGAGATCACGCATGGAAGCACCAAATTGCATGGAAAACAAAGAAAATCAAATTTATTTGCAAATGAAAACTATTCAAAACTGACATGGATTTCACAAAAACTTCTTTTCCTTAAATAAGAGCATCTAATTCGAAGTAGCAAATTATTTTCCCAGAAAGCTTCATAGGCCACAGAGGAAGACATCGAGGGCCGCAGGCAGCCTGTAGGAAACCCTTAGTGTAAATCAATGAGAAGGAATAGCTGAAATAAGCATTAATTTCTAAATAAGTGGATGAGCTACTAATTATTGCTACCTTGGGTAGTCTCATAATAGTTGCATAGATGGCGTGCCAAATTTTTGAGTGCATATAGTACAGTGTTCTATGAGGGTTTTTTTTTTGAAGGGGGTGGGTGAGGAAGGGCAACCATTACATATTTTTGAAATTATCTAAGTCATGAAAATTCACTGGAATATTAAACTTTATTTATTCATTAGTATTTTTCATTAGGCATGACTTTTCAGAAATGTTTTGTTCGTTGATTATTACATCATATATTTTGCAAGAAAAATCTGAATTTTAACATTTAGCAGAATATTTAACAGTATGGATACTGAAAGTTTATGCCTTTCTGCTGAATACATTTACCCCATAATTGTAAAACAAACCCCCAGACAGTAGGGTTGGCTGTCCGTCCAGGCTAATCGCAGACGTACGGTAACCCAAAACAAAGCTTGCATGCATTGCGGGAATAATTCTGTAAGCAGGGGCAGGTTTAGTGGGCGAATTTCTTTTTTTTTAACGTCTATATACAAGAAAACATAAAACCAAAGCTACAATACACTTATCTAAACAGCTTATTAAAACCTTTCTACACATATTTCAAATGAAATATAATACAAATTGAACATAACCAAAACACTACCTCTACACTGCCCCCGCTTACGGAATTTATCTCGTACTTAAGTGATCACAACAAACCAGATACAGGATTAAGCACACGGCAAGAAGCAGCACACTTGTTATATTTTGGCTCTGAATTCAATAAATGTGTGGAAAACATAAATCTTAAATAATATAAGGCGAAAAATTCACATCTAAATACTAAAACGATAAAAAATACACATACTTTTTTGATTGTCAGAAATCATATAGGCAGCTGCATGCGGCACAGTCGTATTTAAGCTCTAAATACAGTAAATTTGTGTTAATATTCTTATTAGGTCAAAACACATTTCAGAATTCACATATAAATAATAAATGAATGAGAAATATACAATACATACCTTATTGGGCTCCAAGAAGAGATTTGCAGATACGAATTCAGACACCTTCACCTTCTTGCTAACCCTAACGCGAACGGTCGCGGATGCCGCTGTCGCTGTGTTGTGTTTCTCAATGGTTGGTTGGTTTATTTCGATCGCTGAACAGCGGAGAAAATACCGAATCATGGTGTAACTTCGAACCATACTTCAAGTTGAACCAATAATTCTTGTTTTTGTAAAAGTGATCGCACCATCTTTTGGTAACTCGGTTTACTTTTCACCAATGCATGGTTCAACATTGAACTGATAGTTTTAACAGTGCAGTTGATTGAAGAGGCGTGCTAATAACGCTATGGACGTGGAGCAGTGGCGGCCCGTGGTCAAAAATGTTAGTGCAGCCGGAAACATATGACCCCCCCCCCCTTCCTCCGGACAAGAATGGAAAATCTTTATTACTGAATTCGAAAGCTGGCGGATTAAGCCCTCACCCAGGATTTAAAAAAAAAAAAAAAGAAAGAAAGAAAGAAAGAAAAGAAAACTTACTTATTTTTTATAATTCAAATCAATCCTCCTTTCTTTTAAACCTGCGAATCAGTCAGTAATGTCCTCATAAAAAGGCGTTGTTTTAATTTAGATATCATTAATTTTAAAAGCTCTTTAAAATTCCCCATGTTTAAAGAATTTTCTCGCTCGCCATGTCCTCTTAATGCCAGTTCTTGCTTACTTAAAAACAATACTGCTTTGATGGGCAATTGCATGAAGCGTCTATTCAGGCTTACCTTCTTGATAAATTCAGCAATATAAAGTAGAGAGTTTTCCTTTAATGCGTCAGCAATTTAGCTCCCACTTCTTATCAACTCCTTAAATTTTAAAGAATTTTTGAAATGCTCAATTGAGCTTTCATGTGTTTTACATGCTCCTGTGATGGTGATTAATCCATCCTATCCAGTACCATTCCAAACGTTATTTTCTATCTCAACGATTAAACACGGCCAACAAAACATTTTTTTGTAAATAAAAACTGCCCCATAGCCACGAGAATAGTGCATATCAGATGAATGGAAACTAGGCCATGCTGAGACGAACCTGCTTTTTTCTTATAAAAGGAAAATTTTGGTGTCGGTCTATTTTCTTTTAGTGGTTGTCGTTTATCATCTTCTTTCCATGTGTTAAACGGAGTTTCAAGCAAGACGCAAACTGGATAACAACGGGGCTCCATGTTTTAAAACAGTTAAATCATAGATTTCAATAACACATGGACACAGTAACAAATAAAGCTAGAAACTTTCAACATTCCCAGACAAAAAAAAAAAAAAAAAAAACTATTATTTCCGTTAGAATGGGTTAGAACAGCGGTTCTCAACCTTTTAACGTCGTGTCCCCCCCCCAACAAAGGCTAACTTACAGTGGCGTTCCCCCCACCCCCACCCCCACCACATTTTTCAGCATACATAGAATTTTTTAATCTTCAATTATGAACATTTTAAGCGAAAATGGATAAATTTTTGAGTAAAAATGAGAATAAATAAGATGATTTTTTAAAAACATGCATCACTACTTGCTCTATAGTTTTTCTCGCCCCCCCCTGCAAATGTTCTGCGGGGGGCGCGCCCCCCTCAGGTTGAGAAACGCTGGGCTAGAACATATATTCTGTGTCTTTATTCTCTCCCTCACTTCTCGTCCGAGCCAATCAGTTCGTCGAATTCACAAGTGCAGCAAAAGTCAGAAAACCTTTCTTCAGTGAGTCTTAGCTAAAACACCCTATGCTATCCTAAGCCGGAGAAACTGCCTACGTAGTCAGTCGATACCATGCCAACGGTGCTGCCAATTCCTTAATCAGCGCTGAGGGCTGTACCAACGATTTTCGCTGTTGAATGGCGGGAAGACTAAAGGTTTTTTTTTCCTAATGAGCGATCCGGCCGTTACTACAATACTTTTTTTTTTTTTTTTTTTTTTTAGATTTTTTTAAAATTTACTATAGGAATTCCATAATTCTAATCTGAATTTAAGAAAATTTATACAATAAATTATTTTAAAGTATGTGCTGATAATTTCAAGTGCAGCCCGGCAGTACTTGCTGTATCCCACGAGCCGCCACTGACGTGGAGAGACCTGGAGGTGCGTTACAAGATCAGGGGTGTGAGACTAGACGAAATCTAGGTTATTTCTTGCCTTGCATGGTCTCGCCACAAAGGAAAGACACATAAGCTCAGGGCCACACTATGTAGAAAAAGTTATTTTTTTCTTGTAAAGGTTACACAAAGTATATTTGGAAGATTATTAAGATAATAAGCAGCTTTCTTGGTTTGAGAGAAACGATACTTTGGAGCAAAGAAATTGTCTTTTATGTTGCTACATTAATTTACACCTGGCAGTGGAGTAGCCAGAAATTTTTCAAGGAGGGGGGGGATACGACTACTGCAACTCACGTATATGAATACGCGGGTGTGATAAAGGAGTTAAGAATAAGCATTTTGTATGGCAAAAAATTCCTCATGGGGGCGCTCGTGACCCCCTATTCCCTCCTCTTTGGCTACGCAACTGACGCCTAGTAATTACTATTTTCTTTGGAGTTGTGCGCTTACTTTAAATTGCTAATTCCTGAAATTAAATACTTTCAATTGAAGAATAGATTATCATATCCCAAAAACACATTAAAGTGCCTTGTTTGACTTCCGTGTATTTCAAGAATCAAAAATTAATTGGCATAAATAACTAATGAATCACTATGACTGAATGCAATAATTTTTTATTGTAATTTTTTATAATATGCTGATGGTGATGGATGATGATATACGTTGTTTTATGTTGAAAAAATATGAAAGATGATAAAGATTACCCATGCAAATGGAGATTTTGCTCTGTACGTTAGAAAATATTGTGACATTTGTTACTATATTTATGAAGGTAATACGTGAATTCACTCTAAATTATTATCATCATCATCATCAAATCTACAGTCTCAGAATGATATTGCAAAACATCCATAGTGTCTCATTTTGCATGGTTATTTATGTAGATGCGAATTCGCTATGTAATGATTTTTAATTTCAAAATCATATTTATTATGTTTGTGGCACGTACCCAGAATTTATAAAGTGAAGACTTTGGTTCTGTTACTTAAGACGCGTTGTCATGCAATGATATCGCTGTTTTCTTCTAAAAATACTTGGAGTGAACTCTCTTTCTTTTTGTTATCTAAGAATTTAAATAAATTTTATAACCTACAAAGTTGTCTCCCCTCGGGAATACAATCCTTTTTCAGGTGGTTAAGAAAGAATCCTTCTGTTTTAGATGATAAAAATGAAAATTGTTGCTGACTTTGTGGGTTTTATCACAATTGATTTTCAATCTTGCATACTTGTCACTACTAAGAAAAACAATAACCCAAGTAATGTTTTCAAAGTTGTACTTAGTTTAGAAGAGGATATTGCTTAAGACAAATCAGTAAGATCCAGTGTGAGAGTTTAATCTATTCACCACATAAAAGGTTAAAACGCTACCGTGATGCCGATTAAGTTATAAGAAAAAATAGCATATCTGGTAAAATCAATATTCATAAGGCACTCAGAAAACTGGGTTATCAAACAAGTCTACATTTCTGTTTAAGAAATCACATGCCTACTTGACAAAGCGCTCATTTCTCTGCCGAACTGAAAGAGTTTTCTTTGAGCACATTTTTGGGAGCTACAATATATCACCCTCTCTTGGTTTTCTCTCTATTCAGTCAGCAAAAGGGGAAAAAATGTGGCTAAGAACATTCTAAAAAATTGTTTTTGATCTCAGTCTGTAGCAACAACTTTGCCAACTATAAGAATCCCAGTCTGGTACGAGAATATCAAACAACGCTTCAATACCGTTATTGTCCGAAAAGAAAAAAAATTTCCATTTATTTCCTGAAACGGAATATTACACCTTCAGAGACTGCTGACGATCTTCCTGAGGACTTCTGGATTTACGGAATCATATGTGTATGGGCCCGTACGGGTACAGTAATCTCGCTATCTTCCAGTCACAAGTCCTAATTCCAACCCAATGATTGACACATTGCATAAGGTCATTGCAATATACTATAACCGAAATGCGTGCGAAATTTTCATAAGTAGATTTTTCAAAAAACAAAAGACAGAAATTCTTAGGAATAAACAGGGTGTCCCAAAAAATGTGGTAACACGCTTTAGTTCTCAATGTGAATTGAAAAAATGTTCAAAATAGGTAGGAAAAAAGGATACGTTAAAAAAAAATCTCTCGGTTATTTTCAAAAAGTTACACTTTTTAAATTTGTATGCGACCTCTGTGCAGAAAAAAATTCAAATCAGTAAAATGTGCTCCCATTCACTTATTAGGTGATGGGCAAGTTTTCAGACTTTCATTGATGTAAACGTTTATTGCTAGAGTGCAAAAAAGTATTTTCTTTTGTAATTTCTGAACGATCCCTGAAACGGGCTCAGCCAATGTGATTTTTTCCCTTTCGACAGTCATTGAAAAGTGGTTTCATTCTGTTTATATTTATCTTCATATCTCTGACACGTTTTAGGATATATTTTTCATATTCTGTGAATCACCTCATTAGTGTATGGGGCAGATTTTACTAATTGGGAATTTTTTCGCACGGGGGATCGTAATTTGAACATTTTTTCAATTTACATTTCCCACTTACTTCTTATAGATAAATAATTAAACAGTGTTACCACCTTTTTGGGAGACCTTGTATAATACAAAATGCATATTTTAGTGTAAAAGAAGATTTTGAAAAGTGTCGAGCTCTTCTTTTTTAACAAGTACTATCCATTAATATGGGCAGATGCAATACTTTATTATTGCATCGATAACTGCACGCATTAAACAAAACATTATTTGCGTGTGTATCAGTTATGTCGATCTCTTTAGCTCTTTAATTATACAGGAAGTCAGCTTGGTTACTTTTATTATCTGCTGATTATTGATAGTTCAGGATGAAAACGACTGCGCCAGACAGACTTCAATCTCATTGTTCAATTAAATATTCTGCTTTTTCGTTTTCATAAACGTGTAATTACCACTTCTGGAAACAATTGAGAAAGGTACACGGTAGCGGACGGACTGCTCTTTTAGTCTTGATTTATCATTTCTTTTTCCTCTGAGTGAATAGTTGTTAACTTGTATACGTAGGACTGCCGTGTCTTGTAGATAAACTGATTTGCCTGTGCCCTGAGAAGAAGAAGAAATACACTATGTAGTCATTTAACTGTTATGACGCTCCTAGTTATTCAAGTAGAAGTACTTTTTTTTTTTTTTTTTTTTTGTGTGTGTGTGTGTGTGTGTGTGTGTGTACGCATGTGAGTGATGATTTAAGCACTACAATGGTATAGACTTCAAAACACATGAAATAACCTTTTTAGCACCAGAGTGTTATTAATTTCAACCTTGCTTTTTGTGTAGACACGATTTTGGTACAATTTTTGCGTCGAGTCACTTTTGAAATGTGTTTGCCAGAGGGGGGGGGGCGTTAATAAACTGTTGAATGTCCCACAAGGTTTACAATTTTTTATAATTGATCGCTAAATTTAGTGCCAAAACGCGGCAATTTATTATAAATTCCGAGTATAGTTCGAAAACGCCGGGAAAATATTGTAAAATAGTTTTAGGCGATTTTAACATTGATTTTAATTCCGAAGAAGTGTTTTATAGAACAGAGAAGACAAATACGGTACACACATAGATTATGATACGCTTTCCAAATGGTATTTATAAAGGTGAAGTATGGTGTGACTATGCCTGGCGAAAATTGTTAAACAGTTTTGGTAGGCGATTTCAATGTAGATTTCTATTCCGAAGAAATGTTTTATGGAACAATGAAGGAAAACACGGTACACTCATGGATTATGATGACCATTCCAAACAGTATTTAAAATGTCTACGGGATATAGTTGGAATATGCCTGGCGAAGATTGTAAAACAGTTTCAGTAGTCGATTTTAAGATAGATTTTGATTCCAAAGATGTGTTTTACGGTACAAGTAAGAGTTGATTGCTAATTTTAACGCCCCCGCTCTAGGAAACCTAAAAAATCACGCACTTTGGCGAGCTTTGCAGTCATGGGTCTCTAGGACTTATGGACAAGTTTTAACGCTCCCAAAAGAACTATATGAAAACTAAAGTGAACAAATTAGCGATAAACGCACCTGTTAAGGAATTTGAAGACACTTCATTATTAAAACTACATTAATTGGCAACCCAAAATAAATAAAAATGTAACGGAATGCTTTACTTACATGTTGTGCCAAATCGCCATTTTAATTCTGCCACATAAATACAAAAAATCGTCGTGGTACCTCCATATGTTTAATGATCGCCACCTTGGCGAGAGTCGGGGCGTTAAAGTAGGAATCAACCCAGAATGAGAAACACGGCACACTCATGGATTCTGATGGACATTCGAAACAATATTTAAGACGGTGAAGTATAGTTTTAATATATTTGGTAACGATTGTAAAATAGTTTAAATAGGCGATTTTAAGGTAGATATCGATTCTAAGGATGGGTGTTATGGAACAAGGAAGAAAAACACGGCACAGTCATGAATAATGATACACTCTCCGACTTAATGGAATAAGAAAGAAAAATAGGGACGACGCATAATCTATGATACGCTTTTAATATATAGCACTTTGGTGCGTATTTAAAATCTGAAAGTGTTTCAGATTTTCTTCCTTTTTTTATTTTGACTATATTATTATTACCCAGGCAACACAACAATGATCTCTGAACGCGTGTCTATAAACGTTTAACTGTATTACTACTACCCAGGCAACACAACAATGATCTCTGAACGCGCGTCTATAAACGTTTAACTGTATTACTACTACCCAGGCAACACAACAATGATCTCTGAACGTATATAAAAAACTAACTGTCTGGCTATTATTTAATGGCCATAAGTAGTAAAGTGACAAACACGAACCTTTAGCTAACTCATACATTTTTATCGACTGCGACAGACAGACAGGTCATAAACAGAAATACTTTGCATAATTTTAAAACAAACCTCCGCTCATTTTGGGGCGTATCTGCAGTTTTAAAAATTAAACTCTGCGTTTAACCGAGAAGACGGAGCCAAATTTAGTTGCAATCAACATTTTAAGAAGAGTGTCTTGGAACATAATTTTTGTGGTTATTTATGACTGTGTTTGAAAACCTTGATCTATTTGGCTTTTGAAATGGCTGATTCAGTTAAACCATGAACTTAAATTCAAGTTTTCCCACTACCTATTTGTACAGTTTTATGTTAATACGCAGAATGATCGTCAAACTTCGAACCAGAGTAATCGTGAAAGGTCGGACCATATAATACTGTATTTACATAAAAATATTGTAGAAGTTCGAATATATACGATTTTGATGCGATCTCTGTTGGATGATAATTCATCTCTCAGACTCTTTTTGAGAGAATGTTTTTCGGATGCTTCCAGGATTCAACTACCCAATGTATGTGACAGATTAAGAAGGTGATATCTCGAAATCGAACAGGAAGCTGCGAAGTCTTGTGATATAGTATGGGAAAATCTATTTATCTTACAGAATCAACTGTTATTAATACTTTTTTTTCTGCACGAATTTTTAAGGTATCTCTCTATCTCTCTATTCTAAAAAAAAAAAAGTAAAGGCTTTAAGTACTGGTACAATATATTAGATTGTAACGAAAGTTTCCCGCCACTGTGTTGTGAAATCTGTACAAAAATGCAGTTATCATTAAGTAAAAGGTGTCTCAAATGGAACTGTCACTCTAGCGGATTAGAAGCATCATTTACTTCCATTTCTGTTGCAAAACGTTTGCTGCAGAATATCAACGAATTATGTGTACAGCTTCAAATACTATTTCCTGGATCATTTTCCTGGATTTAATGCAACAGAAATTTGCAATGCGCAGATTATTAAATGGCATAATATGCGCAGTAGCAGAAAAAAGATTATCCCTGAACATGTATAAAAAAAAATCCTTAAAAAAAAGTCTTAAAAATGAGCTATACTCACGATATTATTTGAAAATATAAATTTCCCGACCTCAGTCGAAAATGTTTAAATATAAAACTTTAGTAAGATGCTTAAGTACAATAACAATACTTAGAGTATAAAGGTTTAGTTTCCGAAGTCTTGTTCTCACTTTTGTAACAATTACATTCCGCTAATATTCAATTTGAATCGCACAAAGTAATGCATTTTTGTTTCGTGAACATAAATCTCGATATTTCTCTAACACATTTTAGGTGACATAGCATCATTTCCATTCTTGCTTATAGAATATGATTGTGTCCGGTTAATCCTGCGTGCTGAGCTTTCATTATCGGAAAATCTTCGTATGCCGCACTTGTGAAATACATAGAAATGACTGGATAAATAAAGTGTGAAATTAATGTTCCGTTTCACTTTAAGAATGATTTTTCATGGCTCTCCGTGACACTTATCATAATTGTCACGGAAGGCGAACAAAATTCTTGCAAAAAGCATCGAGTTCGTGTATGTCGCATGTGCAAATAATTTGCTACCGTAAATTGTTTCTTCTTAGAGTGCAATGGTGATATGTCTAAAAAGGTACTGCATTGCTACAATGGTTTTGAGGTGTGCAATTTCGTAACCGGATGCAGCACTCAATGCTACATATAGCATATGCTTTGCCAGATTTAGATCGCGGAAAAGAAGTCGTTCATTGACTAATTTTCCTTTAGAAAGCTATATCAGTATTGTATGAGGCATTTTAATAATCTACTATGTGCACGTAAGTAAACAAATAGCCCCCATCTCGCAACAAAGGCAATTAAAATTATGTACCAATCAGTTAGTTGGATGGAAAAGGCTATTGTTGTCTTGTTAAGGCCAAGCACACCAGGGCTATCTTTCAAAGGGAGGACTGCCTGCCTTGGCCAGACTCCTTAGGAGTTCTAACGCATATTCATGTTACGCCTGGGTAAAACTGCTCCAAACTTCAGACCATTCGATCGACAGTCATGAGCCATCCCAGAACTCTCAATCCTCAGCCATCTACCAATGCTTAGTATGTCATAGATTCGGCCACTTGGTCATTAGGTAGGAGACGGATGAAACCGATTTTCCTAAAGGTGGAGATATTATTTCAAAAAGAGTATAATTGTGGCAAGATTTCTGTAAAAAAAAAAAAAAATCGTGCTTTTTTTGTGGGGGGGGGGGTGTATGAAGCAAATACACACACACAAAAAGGTTTAAAACTTACTAATATTGATTAAATTACATTAAGCTATTTAGCAAAATGCCGGTAAAATTGTACATACAATACAACTGAAGTATCCGAACGTAGAAAAGAAGGTTATTGAAATAACATTTATATTACGATTTCCCAATTTTGGAAATTTATTGGATGGTGCTGAACAGTCAAAAAATTTCATTGAGGTGACTTGCAAAAAGCACTGTCTAGACAAGAAAAAGTAACAGAAATATATGCTTTTCATTAATCTGACAGTAAAGCTTTATCATTGTTATTGTTCAAAACGGTTTTATTGGAAGTTACCTAATACTGCTGTGTAATTATATTAGTTACAAGGCAATCGAAATATCTCGGCGCAATGCATACTCATAGTTCCTGAACTGCATTTTCAAATGTCACTTATGTCAAACATGCTTCTCATATTCATTATTTCCTTATAGGTATTTTGACTGATGATTTCTCAAAATTCAGCTTCTGTCAAACGATACCATTCGAAAACAAGACACAGAAGCAGATGACGCTTGCTAAGAACTCATTAATTTAAAAAGTAAAAGTGAGTTTTCATCATTTTAAAAACAAGGAAGCGAAGTCAAATCCAGGGCATCTATCAAGCAAACCCGTAGAAACTGCATGTGTACTTAAACATAATTAAGATTGAGTACATTTTAAAATATACATTGTTTTCTCCTTTTAGCGCTAAAAGGCAATTATCTTGACATGTAAATTAAAAGTGCGTTTTTATTCACTGAAGCCTTATATATAATTTTCAACAATTTCATTTCTATCCCCTGGAAAGGAACATTACGAATAGAGTAGGATCTATTCTCGTTTCCGTCAATGGAAACTTTCAATATACCATATTAATATACATATACTAGCTGAAGTACCCGTTCTTCGCACGGGAATGAATGGACTTTTTGATATTACGATTTGTGGTGATTACTATTTATTGTAATAAAGAGATATAGCAAAATGGATATCGCTTTATATTGTGTTCAATAACCATGCATACCGAATTTCAAGGCAATCGTTTGTACGGTGCAGAAGGTCATGCGGCGTAGCGCAATCTAGTGGAGAGTTTTAGCAAAACGGATACCGCTGAAATATTCTTCGCATTCAGATATCGATGAATACGAAATTTCAGGACGATCGGCTGGACAGCTCTCTGAAGTTCATGTGTTGACACGACATCTAGTGGCAAATTATGTAGAAAAATGGATAGCGCCAAACTCTTCCCCGTGTTCAAAAATCTATGTATACCTATTTTCATAGCGATTAGTTGCACAGTCAAGAAGTGATGCACTGCAGCGCGATCTAGTGGTTAATTAAAGTAATGATTTGCTACAGTGCTGTCAAGTGGCGAGTTATAGCAAAATGGATAACGCCAAAATATTCTCATTGTTCAAATAGCTATGTATACTGATTTTCATAGCGACCGTTTGAATGGTCCGTTTGGCCTGCTGCAGCGTCATCTAGTGGCGAGTTAAAATAATAGTGCATTGCAGTGCCATCTAGTGGTGAGTAACATCAAAAGGAACACAGTTAGAATATATTCTTCGTGCTGAAATGTGGAAGTATAAGAAATTTTATGCTGGTCGGTCGAACGGTATAGAAGTTGATGCGTTGCAGCGCCATTTAGCGGCAAGTTACAGCAAAATGGATAGTGAAAAATATTCTCCGTGTTCTAATATCCGCGTGTACCAAATTTCATCGAAATCGGTTGGACGATATTCGCATAGTAAACGGATAAACGGAATAGAATTCGACGTTCGACCACCTAGTGGCAAGCTAGAGGAAAACGGATAGCATAAAAAGCTTCTCAATGATAAAAGACTTAGGTGAACCAAATTTCATGGTGCAACTGTCTAGAGTTTTTCAACCTCATACCACATACCAACATTCATTTTTATCTATAACCATTGTCATTATATATCTCAGTCTCAAATAAAATCCAGTTTCAAATCTAAGCCTCGCCAAAGTGCCAACATACGCCATTGAGCAAGCGTTTTTTCAGGAAATCATTCGAAGCATTGACTTAGCAGCAATCAATATGGGAAATGGTTCGACCGCGAAAAAGTAAAGCAAGCCTTTATTTCAAAAGTGGAATCCCTTAATACAGCCGAAATTTTTAAAATTATCAACTATAACGCGTTTTATTCATCGTTACTCCGATGTAGTAAATGAGAAGATTTCAATTTTCTGAAATTTGGCGAAATTCCCCCAACTTAAATCAATGTACTCATTTGGCGAGAATTCTGGAGATAGATCGCTTGAAATCCCTTAACAACTGCATTATTTCTTCACGGATCATTAAAATGTAACGCTGTATTCTAATAAAACCTTTACACTTGTTTTCAAAAATCTATTTCCTTAAGCTCTCAATAAATTGCGCCTAGCCGAAATCTGTGCAAACCGCTAGAACTCACTTTCTCAAAATTGGCATTTGAACCATTTTATTTTTTCGCCAAACTAAAAAAAATTACCTATTAGCCTCGGAAATCTTCAATTTTTATTGTTTTGCGTATAAAACATTTCATTCCTGCTCCGATTTCCCATGCACACGATGTTATAATTTTAAAAAAAATAGCCTTACGAATATAAACTAACAAAAAAAATCATTATTATTCTTTTATTTTTACTTTGAGAATTTAAAACATCTTATTCGGCAAAATCGCCAGACATGGCAACCATGATCCTTATTTCACACATTTTTCACTACAGGGGTTACAATTACGGAAAGCTTTTTGCGTGGAGAGCATAAAAAATCTCTTAAATTCCGGGAACGGGTGGACTTTCAAAGTTTTAAAGTGGACTATGATTTATTCTATATTATTTTACATATCTGTGCAAAATTTCAGGCTGATTCCATTTTTGTGGATTTGTATACAACTCAAATCCACAAACAAACAAACAAATAAACAAACAAACAAACAAACAAACAGAATTTCATTTTTATTTATAAGATTTATCTATATATAAGAGTATATATACAAGTTAGAATTTCGGAAGAAAATTCCTAGAACATATTTTATCATTCAGAGTTATTCTTAAAGTTTAAACGATCTGCAAATAGAAAAAGTATGGGGTTCATAGTATATTCTTAAAATAGATTTCGGCTTTTGTATTGTTTAACACAAAAAAGAAAGTGAAAGTTTTATTGATGTTTAAAAAATTTACATTTAACGTCTCAGAAATCTTACATCTGATTTGAAATTTCCTCTGTAACTTTCATTTGAGAATATTATGCGCGTCTGAAATCTAATATGTTATGCCTTTGAAATTACATAGTAAACATATTTGAAAATTTTAGCAAAAATAAAAGTTGTTTAATGAAACTTCTTAAACAGATATATATAACACTACTAGCTGAAGTACCCGTTCTTCGCACGGGAATGAATGGACTTTTTGATATTACGATTTGTGGTGATTACTATTCATTGTAATAAACAGATATAGCAAAGTGGATATCGCGTTATATTGTGTCCAATAATCATGCATACCGAATTGCAAGGCAATCGTTTGTACGGTGCAGAAGGCCATGCGGCGTAGCGCAATCTAGTGGCGAGTTTTAGCAAAACGGATACGGCGAAAATATTTTTCGCATTCAGATATCGATGTATACGAATTTTCATGACTATCGGCTGGACAGTCCTGAAGTTCATGTGTTGACGCGACATCTAGTGGCAAGTTATAGGAAAATGGATAGCGCCAAACTCTTCCCCGTGTTCAAATATCTATGTATACCTATTTTCATAGCGATCATTTGCACAGTCAAGAAGTGATACACTGCAGGGCCATCCAGTGGTTCAATAAAGTAATGATTTGCTACAGCGCCGTCAAGTGGCGAGTTATAGCAAAATGGATAACGCCAAAATATTCTCATTGTTCAAATAGCTATGTATACTGATTTTCATAGCGACCGTGTTCAACTATCTATGTATACCAATTTTCATAACGATCATTTGCACAGTCAAGAAGTGATACACTGCAGGGCCATCTAGTAGTTAATTAAAGTAATGACTTGCTACAGCGCCGTCAAGTGGCGAGTTATAGCAAAATGGATAACGCCAAAATATTCTCATTGTTCTAATAGCTATGTATACTGATTTTCATAGCGATCGATTGAATGGTCAAGAATTTGGCCTGCTGCAGCGTCATCTAGTGGCGACTTAAAATAATAATGCATTGCAGTGTCATCTAGTGGTGAGTAACATCAAAAGGAACGCAGTTAGAATATATTCTTCGTGCTCAAATGTGTAAGTATAAAAAATTTTTGCCGATCAGTCGAACGGTATAGAAGTTGATGCTTTTCAGCGCCATTTAGCGGCAAGTTACAGCAAAATGGATAGTGAAAAATATTCTCCGTGTTCTAATATTCGCGTGTACCAAATTTCATCGAAATCGGTTGGACGATATTCGCATAGCAAACGGCTAAACGGAATAGAATTCGACGTTCTGCTGCGCCACCTGGTGGCAAGTTAGAGGAAAACGGATACCATAAAAAGCTTCTCCATGATAAAAGACTTAGGTGAACCAAATTTCATGGTGCAACGGTGCTCAATGGTGCTGGAGTTTTTCAACCTCATACACTCATACCAACATTCATTTTTATCTATAACCAGTGTCATTATATATCCCAGTCTCAAATAAAATCCAGTTTCAAATCTAAGCCTCGCCAAAGTGTCAACATACGCCATTTTGCAAGCGTTTTTTCAGGAAGTCATTCGAAGCATTGACTTAGCAGCAATAATATATGGGAAATGGTTCGACCGCGAAAAAGTAAAGCAAGCCTTTATTTGAAAAGTTGAATCCCTTAATACAGCCGAATTTTTTAAAATTATCAACTATAACGTGTTTTATTCATCATTACTCCGATGTACTAAATGAGAAGATTTCAATTTTCTGAAATTTGGCGGAATTCCCCCAACTTAAATCAATGTACTCATTTGGCGAGAATTCTGGAGATAGATCAATTGAAATCCCTTAATAACTGCATTATTTCTTCACGGATCATTAAAATTTAACGCTGTATTCTAATAAAACCTTTGCACTTGTTTTCAAAAATCTATTTCCTTAAACTCTCAATAAATTGCGCCAAGCCGAAATCTGTGCAAACCGCTAGAACTCACTTTCACGAAATCGGCATTTGAGCCATTTTATTTTTTCGCCAAACTAAAATAATTTACCTATTAGCCTCGGAAATCTTCAATTCTTATTGTTTTGCGTGTAAAGCATTACATTCCTGCTCTGATTTCCCATGCACACGATATTATAATTAAAAAAAAAATAACCTTACGAATATAAACTAACAAAAAAAAAAATCATTATTATTCTTTTATTTTTACTTTGAGAATTTAAAACATTTTATTCGGCAAAATCGCCACACATGGCAACCACGATCCTTATTTCACACTTTTTTCACTACAGGGGTTACAATTACGGAAAGATTTTTGCGTGAAGAGCATAAAAAATCTCTTAAATTCCGGGAACGGGTGGACTTTCAAAGCTTTAAAGTGGACTACGATTTATTCTATATTATTTTACATATCTGTGCTAAATTTCAGGCCGATAGGTCTATTTTTGTGGATTTGTATACGAACGACATTTTATACGGCAAAATCGCCACACATGGCAACCACGATCTTTATTTCACACTTTTTTCACTACAGGGGTTACAATTACGGAAAGATTTTTGCGTGAAGAGCATAAAAAATCTCTTAAATTCCGGGAACGGGTGGACTTTCAAAGTTTTAAAGTGGACTATGAGTTATTCTATATTATTTTACATATCTGTACTAAATTTCAGGCCGATAGGTCCATTTTTGTGGATTTGTATACGAATCAAATCCACAAACAAACAAACAAACAAACAAACAAACAGAATTTCATTTTTATTTATAAGATATAACATTCGTATTCACTGTTTCGGCGCTATTTGTTTGTGATTTAAAACTTTTAAAAAATGTATTTGTTTGAATTAAATGTAAAAATCGAAATCAATTTTAAATGCACTTAATAACTTTACTTCGTCAAGAATAAGAGCCATTCTTGTATCCCTTTTAGAATTTCTTACATAAAAAGTGTTGAGTAATTGTAATTTCAGTTTTTATAGGTAAACTAGCTGAAGTACCCGTTCTTCGCACGGGAATGAATGGACTTTTTGATATTACGATTTGTGGTGATTACTATTCATTGTAATAAACAGATATAGCAAAGTGGATATCGCGTTATATTGTGTCCAATAATCATGCATACCGAATTGCAAGGCAATCGTTTGTACGGTGCAGAAGGCCATGCGGCGTAGCGCAATCTAGTGGCGAGTTTTAGCAAAACGGATATGGCGAAAATATTTTTCGCATTCAGATATCGATGTATACGAATTTTCATGACCATCGGCTGGACAGTCCTGAAGTTCATGTGTTGACGCGACATCTAGTGGCAAGTTATTGGAAAATGGATAGCACCAAACTCTTCCCCGTGTTCAAATATCTATGTATACCAATTTTCATAACGATCATTTGCACAGTCAAGAAGTGATACACTGCAGGGCCATCTAGTAGTTAATTAAAGTAATGATTTGCTACAGCGCCGTCAAGTGGCGAGTTATAGCAAAATGGATAACGCCAAAATATTCTCATTGTTCAAATAGCTATGTATACTGATTTTCATAGCGACCGTGTTCAACTATCTATGTATACCAATTTTCATAACGATCATTTGCACAGTCAAGAAGTGATACACTGCAGGGCCATCTAGTAGTTAATTAAAGTAATGATTT
The DNA here is from genome assembly GCA_038373885.1 of Cheiracanthium punctorium. Lineage (NCBI taxonomy): Eukaryota > Metazoa > Arthropoda > Arachnida > Araneae > Cheiracanthiidae > Cheiracanthium > Cheiracanthium punctorium. Next base: position 317,713 of record JAWZYV010014761.1, read on the forward strand.
GCTACAGCGCCGTCAAGTGCCGAGTTGTAGCAAAATGGATAACGCCAAAATATTCTCATTGTTCAAATAGCTATGTATACTGATTTTCATAGCGACCGTTTGAATGGTCAAGAATTTGGCCTGCTGCAGCGTCATCTAGTGGCGAGTTAAAATAATAATGCATTGCAGTGTCATCTAGTGGTGAGTGACATCAAAAAGAACGCAGTTAGAATATATTCTTCGTGCTCAAATGTGTAAGTATAAAAAATTTTATGCCGAACGGTCGAACGGTATAGAAGTTGATGCTTTTCAGCGCCATTTAGCGGCAAGTTACAGCAAAATGGATAATGAAAAATATTCTCCGTGTTCTAATATTCGCGTGTACCAAATTTCATCGAAATCGGTTGGATGATATTCGCATAGCAAACGGCTAAACGGAATAGAATTCGCCGTTCTGTTGCGCCACCTGGTGGCAAGTTAGAGGAAAACGGATAGCATAAAAATCTTCTCCATGATAAAAGACTTAGGTGAACCAAATTTCATGGTGCAACGGTGCTCAACGGTGCTGGAGTTTTTCAACCTCATACACTCATACCAACATTTATTTTTATCTATAACCAGTGTCATTATATATCCCAGTCTCAAATAAAATCCAGTTTCAAATCTAAGCCTCGCCAAAGTGCCAACATACGCCATTTTGCAAGCGTTTTTTCAGGAAATCATTCGAAGCATTGACTTAGCAGCAATAATATATAGGAAATGGTTCGACCGCGAAAAAGTAAAGCAAGCCTTTATTTGAAAAGTTGAATCCCTTAATACAGCCGAATTTTTTAAAATTATCAACTATAACGTGTTTTATTCATCATTACTCCGATGTACTAAATGAGAAGATTTCAATTTTCTGAAATTTGGCGGAATTCCCCCAACTTAAATCAATGTACTCATTTGGCGAGAATTCTGGAGATAGATCAATTGAAATCCCTTAATAACTGCATTATTTCTTCACGGATCATTAAAATTTAACGCTGTATTCTAATAAAACCTTTGCACTTGTTTTCAAAAATCTATTTCCTTAAGCTCTCAATAAATTGCGCCAATCCGAAATCTGTGCAAACCGCTAGAACTCACTTTCACAAATCGGCATTTGAGCCATTTTATTTTTTCGAGAAACTAAAATAATTTACCTATTAGCCTCGGAAATCTTCAATTCTTATTGTTTTGCGTGTAAAGCATTACATTCCTGCTCTGATTTCCCATGCACACGATATTATAATTTAAAAAAAAAATAACCTTACGTATGTAAACTAACAAAAAAAAAAACATTATTATTCTTTTATTTTTACTTTGAGAATTTAAAACATTTTATTCGGCAAAATCGCCACACATGGCAACCACGATCCTTATTTCACGCTTTTTTCACTACAGGGGTTACAATTACGGAAAGGTTTTTGCGTGAATAGCATAAAAAATCTCTTAAATTCCGGAAACGGGTGGACTTTCAAAGTTTTAAAGTGGACTACGCTTTATTCTATATTGTTTTACATATCTGTGCTAAATTTCAGGCCGATAGGTTCATTTTTGTGGATTTGTATACGAACGACATTTTATTCGGCAAAATCGCCACACATGGCAACCACGATCCTTATTTCACACTTTTTTCACTACAGGGGTTACAATTACGGAAAGGTTTTTGCGTGAAGAGCATAAAAAATCTCTTAAATTCCGGGAACGGGTGGACTTTCAAAGTTTTAAAGTGGACTATGAGTTATTCTATATTATTTTACATATCTGTACTAAATTTCAGGCCGATAGGTCCATTTTTGTGGATTTGTATACGAATCAAATCCACAAACAAACAAACAGAATTTCATTTTTATTTATAAGACTAGCTGAAGTACCCGTTCTTCGCACGGGAATGAATGGACTTTTTGATATTAATATTTGTTGTGATTACTATTATTGTAATAAAGAGATATAGCAAAATGGATATCGCGTTATATTGTGTTCAATAATCATGCATACTGAATTTCAAGGCAATCGTTTTTACGGTGCAGAAGGCGATGCGGCGTAGCACAATCTAGTGGCGAGTTTTAGCAAAACGGATACGGCAAAAATATTCTTCACATTCAGATATCGATGTATACGAATTTTCATGACGATCGGCTGAATAGTCTTGAAGTTCATGTGTTGACGCGACATCTAGTGTCAAGTTATAGGAAAATGGATCGTGCCAAACTCTTCCCCGTGTTCAAATATATATGGATACCTATTTTCATAGCGATCATTCGCACAGTCAAGAAGTGATAGACTGCAGGGCCATCTAGTGGTTAATTAAAGTAATGATTTGCTACAGCGCCGTCATGTGGCGAGTTATAGCAAAATGGATAACGCCAAAATATTCTCATTGTTCAAATAGCTATGTATACTGATTTTCATAGCCACCGTTTGAATGGTCAAAAATTTGGCCTGCTGCAGCGTCATCTAGTGGTGAGTTAAAATAATAATGCATTGCAGTGTCATCTAGTGGCGAGTAACATCAAAAGTAACGCAGTTAGAATATATTCTTCGTGCTCAAATGTGTAAGTATAAAAAATTTTATGCCGATCAGTCGAACGGTATAGAAGTTGATGCTTTGCAGCGCCATTTAGCGGCAAGTTACAGCAAAATGGATAGTGAAAAATATTCTCCGTGTTCTAATATTCGCGTGTACCAAATTTCATCGAAATTGGTTGGACGATATTCGCATAGCAAACGGCTAAACGGAATAGAATTCGACGTTCTGCTGCGCCACCTAGTGAAAAGTTAGAGGAAAACGGATAGCATAAAAACCTACTCCATGATAAAAGATTTAGGTGAACCAAATTTCATGGTGATCGGTGAAACGGTGCTGGAGTTTTTCAACCTCCTACACACATACCAACATTCATTTTTATCTATAACCAGTCTTATTATACGTATATACCAGTCTCAAGTAAAATCCAGTTTCAAATCTAAGCCTCGCCAAAGTGCCAGCATACTCCATTTTGCAAGAGTTTTTTCAGGGAATCATTCGAAGCATTGCCTTAGCAGCAATCAAAATGGGAAATAGTTCGACCGCCAGGCATTTATTTGAAAAGTGGAATCCCTTAATACAGCCGCATTTTTTAAATTATCAACTATAACATGTTTTATTCATCGTTACCTCGATGTACTAAATGCGAAGATTTCAATTTTCTGAAATTTGGCGGATTTCCCCCAAGTTAAATCAATGTACTCAATTGGCGAGAATTCTGAAGCTACATCGCTTGAAATGCCCTAATAACTGCATTATTTCTGCACGGATAGTTAAAATTTAATGCTGTATTCTAACAAAACCTATACACTTGTTTTCAAAAATGCTATTCCCTTAAGCTCTCAGTAAACTGCGCCAAAAAGCCTAAAACTGTGCAAACCGCTAGAACTCACTCTCTAAAAATCGGCCTAGCAGCCATTTTTTTTTCGCCAAACTAAAAAAAATTACATATTAGTCTCGGATATCTTCGATCCTCATTGTTTTGCGTATAAAACATTTCATTCCTGCTCTCATTTCTTATGCGCACACGATATTATAATTAAAAAAATAACCTAAAAAAATAAACTAAAAAAATCATTATTATTCTTTTATTTTTACTTTAAGAATTTAAAACATTTTATTCGGCAAAATCGCCACACATGGCAACCAAGATGCTTATTTCACACACTTTTTTCACTACAGGGGTTAATATTACGTAAAGCTTTCTGCGTGGAGAACATAAAAAATCTCTTAAATTCCGGTAACGGAAATAAAGTGGAATTTCAAAGTTTTAAAGTAGACTATCATTTATTCTATATTATTTTACATATCTGTGTAAAATTTCAGGCTGACAGGTCCATTTTTGTGGAATTGTATACTACCCAAATCAACAAATTGACAAACAGAATTTCATTTTTATTTATAAGATAACCTAGGCTTGTTTTTAAAAATACCCTCTCATTAAATTGCGCCAAGCGCTAGAATCATAGAAAATCTGACACACTTTCAGATTTTTAAATACGCACTAAAGTGCTATATATAAAAAGAGTTATAATCCATGGGTCTTCCCTATTTTCGTTCCTTCTTTCATTAAGTTGGAAAGTGTATCATTATTCATGAGTGTGATTAAACAAAATTAAAATTGATATTTCTAACATCCTTTTTTCTGGATGTAATACATTAGATGCAGAAAAGCTGCTCAGAAAAATGCACAATTCCAACTGAATGAAAATTTCAAAAACTTATACGCAGGTGTATTCATAACCCAAATAGCAGACGATTAAATTACGATAAATAGCGCCAAGCGTTAGAATCCTCCTCAAAATCGCGAGAATGCTGTAGATAGATCGCTTGAAATTCCTCAATAACTGCATTATTTTCGCACGGATCATTAAAATTTAACGCTGTATTCTAATAAAACCTTTGCACTTGTTTTCAAAAATCCGTTTCCGTAAGCTCTCAGTAAATTGCGCCTAGCCGGAAACTGTGCAAACCGCTAGAACTCACTTTCTCGGCATTTGAGCCATTTTATTTTTTCGCCAAACTAAAAAATTTTAACATATTAGCCTCGGAAATCTTCAATTCTTATTGTTTTGCGTATAAAACATTTCATTCCTGCTCCGATTTCCCATGCACACGATATTATAATAAAAAAAAAATATAACCTTACGAATATAAACTAAAAAAAAAAAATCATTATTATTCTTTTATTTTTACTTTGAGAATTTAAAACATCTTATTCGGCAAAATCGCCACACATGGCAACCACGATCCTTATTTCACACTTTTTTCACTACAGGGGTTACAATTACGGAAAGCTTTTTGCGTGCAGAACATAAAAAATCTCTTAAATTCCGGGAACGGGTGGACTTTCAAAGTTTTAAAGTGGACTGTGATTTATTCTATATTATTTTACATATCTGTGCAAAATTTCAGGCTGATAGGTCCATTTTTGTGGATTTGTATACAACTCAAATCCACAAACAAACAAACAAACAAACAAACAAACAAACAAACAAACAAACAAACAGAATTTCATTTTTATTTATAAGATAAGATGAAACTTCTTGAAGTGAAAGGAGGGGGAGGAGATAGGTGATATGAAACTAACGTTTTCATTATTATTGTTATTATTTACAATTTTAAAAGCTAATTTTGTCAAAATATATCGTAAAATTGTTCGTAATATAACACTACGACAAAAGAACTTGCTAAAAATATGTTATAGCTTTAAGGGGAAATATAGCTCTGCAATATTTTTTCCTCCATTGAGAAAGGCAAGTAATTTTAACTATTATTCACTCGTCTCATAATCAGTTTATATCTTGCCCCACCATGGTCGAGTGAATAAGGCACTTAAAATGGTAGACGGCTGAAGTGTGAAGTTCCCGATTTTGACCACCAATGGCTATGGATCTACGTTCAGGAATTTTCGTCGGTTTTCTCCAACATGAATACGTATTAAAACCACTTAGAAAGTCCTTCGAACAAGAAAACGCCGACTAAGCAGATGGCCCAGCGTTGCCATCAAAACATAAACAAACAGTTTTTATCCGAGTACTTTTTATTTTCCTTATCAAACTAAATCTTATTTTTTCAAATTTCAAAGTTAAGCCCTGCATGTGCATTTTCTTTTTAAAACTAAACTTTTCTGTAGTTCAATTGCAACCGATTTCCAAGATTCTACCAATCTTAGGAAAAACAAAATTGAATTTTTTTTTTTTGCTTTAAGAAAAAAAAAAAAAAAAAAAAAAAAAATCATATTTTACTTCCTTTTTTCTCTCTTTTTCCTTCTTTTGTTTTTCTTTTCATTCTTTTCTTTTCTTTTTTTTTTTCTTTTAAGTGACATCTCCCTCTTAACTTTTTATTTAAACGATCTTTTAACCTCTTTAGCCTTCTGCTTCGTGTCTGCAAATGTATAACTGAACACGATTTTCAGAGAAAATAGAATAAATAATTGTAGAAAAGGCAGAGGTTTTTTTAACTAATGTGGAAGGAGGAGAGAAAAGAGGAAAATTCTTTGATGATTCCTCTTGACGAATTTTACGGTTTGTTAACACCTAACTCAAGATCTAATTTGAAAAGATAAATATACAATTTAAAAGCATATTTCTTCGGCGTAAAAGAAACCGGCTTTCACAAAAAAAAAGTAAATAAATAAATAATCCGAGGTCTAAAAATTAGGAATTAGTGGATTAGTGAATTAAACCACTAGAAAAAGAGACTGTCTTGTATTCAAATGTAAACGGAGAATTTCCGTAAAATTTTACAGTATGTTTCTAGTAGTTGTAAGGTTATGGCGAGTGTGGCTCGTTTTTGTTCCAAGGAATTATAAGATGAAACCACTAGAAAAAGAGACAGCAGTTTTGCTATAAATTATGAATAAAATTTTAACAACACTTTTAACCTTTTTTGAAAAGCTGTATTATTAAAATTTAAGGATTCTATGGTTGCACCATACTAACTTCCACTGATGAATGAATTTTTAATAGACAAGAGAAAAAGTAAATGTGTACTCAATAATTACGAATAGAGAGTTAAAATATTATTGCTTAGCTTTTACCAAACTTATATTTTCTACTAAGCTTTAAAAATTGTACTTATATTCATGAAATTCTCTCCAAATATATTCTATCTTTTGTGGTTAGTGATAGATCACTTACTCCGCTAAAGTTGAAAATTCCAGGGGCCGATTTGATCATGCCTGAGAGGATAAGACAATGAACATGATAAATGCCTGAATAAGTTCTGGCCTGTCGATCTAACCGTCTAGAGTTTCAGTTGGTTTTTTTCCAGATGTAACACGAATACGCGTTAAAACTCTTTAAAATGTGCTCCAACCAATAATTTAATTTGCCGGCATTTATCTTGGCAAAAAATCTGTCGTCTCAGCGGACCGACGGGATAATATGTAAGTACCCTACAAATTCTGGGTGTTATCATAAAAACCGATGTTGGCCATGATAGCTAGCCAAGTACTAACATTGCAAAATGTATGAAGAGACATTATTGATGACATTTCCATTCATAAAATGATAATAAAATACTGTATTTTGCTAATGCGTTCTTTTCTAGTTTAATAACACCAATGTTGAAATGCCAGCAACCCGATGCTTTTATAGTATGGCTACATTATTTAATGCGCATCTTCGGTTACAAAATAATGTAAAAGAAATAAGAAATGTGGCTAAAATCTGCTTTAGCCTACTGCATGGCGACTTTTTTTTTATGTGCGATAAACGCGCAAAGTATTGGTGAAAAAGTCCGAAACATCTTGCATTTTTGTCTATCCATTATTGTTATTTTGTAATATAGCTACTACGTGACACATGCTTGCTCCATTTGACGACATTGAACTGTTAATTTTGATTTTTGCACATGCATTATTGTTACTGCACAGTTTACATCTAGCTGCTGCCATTCGCAGGGTTAGAAATATCATCGATTTTCGTACCGCATACGTTAGCGCATTATATAAGTAGAAGATAATTGGGTAACTCAAGAAATCTATATACAATCAATAATAGTACATTGTTGACTTTAATAATAAATCATATTCAAATATTTCTATTGTGGATGGCAAGAAATTATATTAAAATGTAGTAAAAAAAAACTCGCCTGTTCGAACTTCGTCAGGGGGAGACCCCCTGAACCCCCCTAAATTTTAGTTTCATTATTGCCATATTAAAACGATATTAATTGACAATGTCATTTTATCTCTATGTCATCTTTCGTGTATTTCGCCTGGTAATCCTATGTTGAAATTTTTATGATTGTAACCTATTTATAGAAAAATACATGTGACACATATTCTACAGCTTACAAAATATTGTAACAATAGATTAAAGCTGTTGTGAACTAATAGTATTTAAATATAGGTAAAAAATACATGTGATGCATATTCTACAGCTTAAGAAATACTATAAGAATAGATTAAAGCTGTTGTGAACTAATAGTATTTAAATATATGTAAAATTATGTCGTATTTTTGGGACAATTTTCAATAAAGGGGGTGAGAGATAAAATGACATAGTAATTAAAAGACAAATGAGAAAATATTGTAAAACATTGTTTGAAGTATTGACAACGGTCAAAATAGTGTTTAATACAAAATAAATTTTCAACATTTTCAGGAGACATTCAATAGTATTCGGACAATTACGATTGGTTGAAAGACGAGAAAAGGGTCTGTCACGTAGCAACCCCTAAGTTGCGTCTTGTCTCGCATCCATTTCTACAGAAAATAATACAGGGAAGAATATTTCCGTATTACACTAAAATGATTCTTTCAAAAATGCTGGCCTTATTTCATGTGACAGATTTACAGAGAATAAAAAGTAAGCCTCATCAATAGCAAGATTGATATGCATTTTATGCTCTTCGAATTTTAATCACGTGATAAAAACAAATAAACCTACAGACCTACAATTACTTCAAAAGGAAGAAACTCTTGCGTTCACTTTTGTAAACACATCCTCTCCAATGATCGAACCACGGGTTTTTATCTTGATGAAATACACAATTCTATTTTTCTTTCTTGGCCATCGCTGCAGAATAGTATAAAAATAAAAGGCTCGAATTTGAATTCCAGACGATCTGCCAGTCATAAATCTCTCTTTTTCGCTTTTGCAGACCTATTCTCGTTAATCTTAATTCCGAACACGAATCTAATAAAGAACTGCAAATATATAAATAAAAAAGCAAAAATTTCCCTTGTTCTCAGAAGATCAGTCAGCCAGATTAGGATTCATTGGTTATTTTCCCAATGATTTCTTTATGGACTTCAACCAGCTGCCGGCCGTCAGAACCGGAAATCGAACTACCGGTTCGCGTGCCAAAATTTATCGGAGTTTTAGCTGTGACTTCCACTCGCTGGAAAATTACTAGTTGAGATTCAACTGCAAGAAAGAAAAAATACTTTTCTTTTTCTATCGTGGTTGTTTTGTCATATTTATGATTGCTGTGAACAATCTTTCGGCAATTATCGCCTATTTAGTGATTTAGGAAGATATATGAAGACGGCCATGTTCGTACGCCTTATTAAGGAAATCATATTTAAGTGGATTGTTATAACAGGTTATACTGTTAACATTCATCGCTTCCTAATCCTTTGAGATAATAATTGGTCTGTGAGAGAAATGTTTAGTTTTGAAAACGGCAAGGGCGGCTCCAGCCTGAAATTTCGTAGGGGGCCTTTGGATTCTAGATAAACCTATAAATTATTCAAAAAGCAAATTGAATGAATGAAATCGTTTTGGAACTTGTGAAAGCCAAGTTCAGGAGGGGAGGGGGGTGCATGGCCCCCATGGCCCATTCGCTGGAGCCACCCTCGTAAAAAGGATTAAACTTGTGCGTTTTATATGATAATTTATGTCAACATACAACAGTGGCTTATGAATAAGCCTTCCGTCTGAGATTTTCGTGCCTCTATAAGTGAATTTCACTCATTTAAAATAAAAATACACGCCTTAAAATTTTTATGACGCGTATTTTCACTCTTTGACTATTTTCGGCATACGCATATTTGAAACCAATCAACGAATATAGGTAAAAATTGTTAAAATCCGTGAAATAAAATAATTTTGCATTCATAAAACTAGAATAAATTCTACCAGAGAAATAATGGTTATCTTTCTTCTGAAACACAAGCATTCGAATTCAACTTTCACTTATTTTTCTTTTGAAGGGGGAATTGACTAGGTTCTAATTTTAATTTTGCAATTGTTATTTTAGTAATAAAGTACCTTTTACTCGTTTTACAAAGCTTTCACATCAATCTGTTAATATTTCATTAATTATAAAATGTCCCCAATTTTGTTTCAGATTTGGGGGCTCGTCCCCAACTCTATGTTCAAAAATCTGGGCACTTTATTACAAGGTCATGTTTACAGCTATATAACTTTAAGATGCATTCAAATGATGTAAAAATTGACAAAATTACTGTTGTAATTTCTCTTTCCCTCTCATTAAAATGACATGTACACTAAAGACTATAAAACTTCTTAGTACAATTGTCAAAAGAAGAATACAGCAGATCTTTTCTAACGGTCAGTGGCGGATCCAAAGGAGGGGTTGGCTTTCTCAAACTTCGCGTAAATACGAGTTAGGACCTCTTAGAAAGTCCCTCAATCAGGACACCTACTCCCCTTCGGCCTGGATCCCCCGTGTAGATAATCGGCCGCATTCTCAAAATCAAAATCAAATCAAACGAAGGAAGGGGCTGGGGGCTTCGACCCCCTCCCCCCCCAAAAAAAACAGACATTGCTTACGGGTAACATTTTGCTTTACTGTACACGTTATTTAAGTCAAATGGACTTCTTTTGAAAACCCTTTTCAAATTCTGACACAGCCCCTCTCCAAAATGACATTCTTTAGTTAACATTTGCTGTATTCTTCATTTTGTTCGAGTCAAATAAACTTTTTTTGTTACTTACGTATTATCCCGGCAGTCATTCCCGCTAAACTATTTTTTCATCAATGTGCTGGCAAACTAGGCCAGTCGTATTCCAAACCATCAATAATTTCATGTACCCGGCATTTATCTTAGCGGAAAATCGCACGTCTTGGTGGACCGACGGGATAATATATAAGTACCCCCCCCTTTTTTTTTTAATAATCCTCCTCCAAAAAATTTCTGCATCCGTCACAGGGTATATTTACTCTTTAAAAGATAAAGCTTGGAGGCTCAATGCTCTCCACAATTCAGAGCATTCTTTCAAAGGGGGATCATTCTAATATTTTCATCTCTCCTGCATACCCAGTGAGACGACACATACGGCTCCGCAGATTTAACGTGCATGTTTGCACATGCACATGGTGCACTGTTAGAAAAATAGTTCAACGTTTCACCGAAATTCCGGTGCGAATTTAGCTGCAACCGATATTTTGAAAAATGTGGTGCTAGGATTCACCATTTTAGTGGTGCTTCCTCAAGCACCATTTTTGCGGTGAAACCTTGAACCAGGATCTAGGATTTTTCTCTAACCGACTGTATGGTTAAAGCTTGAACCAATATACAGGATTTTTCTCTAACCAATTATATGGTTAGAGCTTGAACCAATATATAGAATTTTTCTCTAACCTACTATATGGTTAAAGCTCGAACCAAGATTAGGGTTTTATATCTAACCAAATGTACGGTAAGTGATTGAACAACATCGAGGTTTTTTCTCTAACCAAATGTATGGTATAAGATTAAACCAAGATAAGAAAACTCTCTTTAATGTTTTATTTATACACCGAGGGCGGATTAAAGGGGGGCGGAGAGGGCGACCCCCCCCCGCCGTGAAAAAAGAAATTAATGTAAAAGATCCTATTTTACTTCCGTAAAATGGATATATATGTCAATTTTCTAACTGCCCCCCTGACAAACTTGCATTAATCTGCCCTTAGGCGGATTAAAGGGGTAGGGGGCAACCGCCCCCCCGAGAAAAAAATGTAAAATATCCTATTTTACTTCCATAAAATGGATATATATGTCAATTTTCTAACTGCCCCCACCGACAAACTTGCATTAATCCGCCCAAGGGGGGGGCAGAGGGGGCGACCGCCCCCTCTCCGAGAAAAAAGAAATTAATGTAAAAGATCCTATTTTACTTCCATAAAATGGATATATATGTCAATTTTCTAACTGCCCCCCCCCCGACAAACTTGCATTAATCCGCCCAAGGGGGGGCAGAGGGGGCGACCGCCCCCCTCCCCGAGAAAAAAGAAATTAATGTAAAAGATCCTATTTTACTTCCATAAAATGGATGTATATGTCAATCTTCTAAGTAACAATCCCCCCCCCCCAGACAAACTTGCAATAATCCACCACTCTTAAACACTGGAAAAGATTTCAGACCCAAATTACGGTACATGTACTGGCAGCTTTGGGATGAGTACATATACCGTAAATTTCACAAATGGCATTAAGTACCATAAAATATTTTACAGTATATATATATATATATATATATGCCGTTAAAAAAGTGCATATACCATAAATTTCCTATATGGTATATGTACCGTAAAAAATTACACTACCTGTACATATACCGTATATGAAATTTCCGGTAAAAGCACCATATTTAATTTTTAAAATGGTATGTAAGCTGTAAACGAAATTTATAGTACATATACCGTAAATTATTTTTAATCAGTACATAGGCTGTAAAAATAATTTATGGTATTTGTGCTGTAATTAACTTTTAATCAGTACATATGCTGTAAAATGTAAAGAAAATTGTATCATTGATACATATTGCTACATGCAGTAGCGATTCAGGGGAGGAGTTAGGGGGTCTCAGCCCCCCAAAAATGAGATTGCTAAAGGGTAACATTCTGCTTCAGTATGCACTTTGAATATGTAAAGTGATCTTTTTTAATCACTTAGCCCCCCCCTGCCCCCCTAAAAAAAGTTTTTACATTGGTATAGACTAAAATTTTGCTTTATTGTACATTTTGCTTGGGTGAAATAAGCTTCTTTCAACATTTAGCCCCTCCAAAACAGAATTTCTGGATCCGCCACTGGTTACATGGTAGCAAAAAGAAAAATAAATAAATAGCTCTTACATTAAATTCTGCTTACACACACCTAATTTTATGCTGATCTAGTCCAAAAAATAAAAAATTGTATATTACGATTCTGTTTCCTGCATGTAACTTAAGTTAGACAAGGTGGAGTTAGTACCACATGAAAAAAAGATGTGAATAAACAATTATTCACAAAGTAGAAGTTTCTTTTTCACATACATTAAGCACTATCTCTAAACCAAAATAATTGCGTAAAGCCTTTCAGGGTAACTTATACAAAATTTGCTAAACAATCCTGCTCAATTTGATATTTTATGCTGAAACTTACAATTTAACCTTGTGAATATATTTTACCTTACCTTTTCATTGTTGTTGAAGGATTGTTTTTAAACTTAGGAAAAATCCATCATCACCATTACCCCCTAGCTCCAAACTTTTCAAACAGGTCATGCCCGCCGACCTAACCATTCGGAGTTTTCACGTGGTTTTCTGCAGAACTTTGTGTAAATACGGGTTAGGACCCCTTAGAAAGTTCACCACAGAAGGCAATCCCACCCCCGGCCTAGATCCCCTAGTGTAGATAATTGGCCGTAACCAACATTTCCATTTTCAAACTTTTCACGCTTAAACTGGGTGCTCCCATATGAAATGGCTAGTAGTTTGGGCCTTAGTAGTGAAAGGACTTGATCAGTAAGTACCCTCCAATTACACTATCAATAGTTTTTTCAATAAAAAGAATAATGAGAGATTTTAATGATACTCAGAGTAAAACATAATTAAAATTAAAAACCTTTATTAGCATTCTTTATTACATACAAAATAAATCTGCATTTCATGAAATAAATAAATAAATATATTTTTCCTCCCTTTTGCTATCATCTTCCATCTAATACCTATTGGTGATTCGCAGGAAGAAAGTTGATAACCAGAAACTGGGGGAGGAAAAGAAAAAAAAACCATTTAATTTACAATATTCAGAATTCATAAAACATTATTAGCATCTCAGAAATAAGATAAACAAAAATAAAAAGTTGAGTAAATTCAGACTGCAGTACAATCTTAAAATGTTTGAGTCAAATGCATCTAATTTAAGTCAAATTGCAAAAACTCCAATTAGCAAGCAGACAAACTTAGTGCCCCACCCCCTCTTTACAAACAAACTAGAAATTTTAGAACATTAATCAAACTACATGAGATAATCTATTAATACCAAGCGTGCATAAGTAGTTCATAAAACTACAGAAATAAAATCTGTAATTTCTTTAAAAAAAAATAATTTCTAATAAATTAAGCCTATTTAAAGAAATTAATTTTTTTACATCCAAAAAATTATTTTAAAATTAAATGTTCTGTTAATTTGATCTATTTGATAGTAATGACAATGATTTGATAGTAATGACGTACATTGATCCATGCTGTGTTTGTTGAAGAAAGTTTGGAAAACAAATTTCTGATTAACTCATGAGGAGCCTTCGAATATGTAATACAATTCACAGGTCAAAAATATGGTAAAGAAATCACATTTGAATTCTCACGGGCAGAAAAATTATTTCTCCTGCTTATGTAAAAAGTGCTTCAAATATAATACAATAAGTTTAAAATGCTGCAATGCTTTAAAATAATCTACTTACATAATACGCTAACGTATGCGGTACCAAAATCGACGATATTTGTATGCTGGGAACGGTACAACTAGATTGAAATATTAGCATAATAGCAGTAACACACACGCAAAAATGCAAATTAACAGTTCAATGATGTCAAGTGAAGCAAGCATATTTGTTACTGGTTATGTATGTCACATAGTAGCTAGATTAAAAAATAACAATGCATGCACAAAAAAGGAAAATCTTTTAGCTCTTTTCACAGTGTGTTTATCACACATCTATTTATATAATATGCTAATGTAGGTGGTACCAAAATCGACGATACTTCCATGCCTTGAACTCAAGATCTCAAATCAGTCTTCAGTACACATATGAACAAAGCAAATCTCCCTTCTGAAAGAATAGATGAAGTTTAATTAAGTTAATAATAGCATAACAAATAAAATCTTTTTGCATTTAATGATAATTTCATAGGAGAGAAGAAAATGCATGCAGTCAAATGTGAAAAACTATTCTGCAAAGTACCCTAGCAAAGAAGTCCAAACGAGACAAAATACTAAACTTTGGATTATTATTTTATTTACTTGCAAACATTCATCAGAGATAATTTTTACTAATATAAAATATTATTTTTTATTTTACTAAATAATGAAATGCCCATAAAGGGAATTGACTTTAATTAAATGTCACACTACTTTAAGACAGAGCACATTTAAATTACATTTCTTTGGGAACTTTTTACAGATTACATTTAAAATTATATTAAAAAAAAAAAAAAAAAAAAAAAAACAACGAAGTAATAAATATCTCTTTTTCCTGTATTAAAACAAACCAAACAGATATACAAACTGTCATACAAAGTCCTCTCTTCTAAACATACATATATTAAACGGATTTCTGTAATTTTAATTGTAAAAACCAAAAAAATAAATTAAAATAAAATAAAATATACTTTTAAATTCATTCTCATGGTATTTGTACAGCAGGAACAAAATTAATTTTTCAATAATTAATAATTATCATCCTTGTTAACATTTTAAAATGATTTAACAAAGAAATTCAAGTGCAACGATATATCAAAATTTAAGAGTCTACATTATTTTAGATATTCATAAACATGTTAATACTGAACAATTTCATTTTATATTAAACTAAGAATACTCCTATCATCTTTCAATAATATTAAAAATGAAAACAAAATGACATGTTGAAATGTGCTATTATTCCAATTATCTGCGCAAGGGATCTAGGCTCTAGGCTGAGGGGGGAGGGGATTGCATTCCGTGGGGGACTTGGCATAGACTCTACATATAAAAACTCTTGCACTTTAAATCACACTTCTTTTTGGAAAATCGTTCCAGATTACCTTAACAATTACCAAAAAAAGTTAAACTAACACACAAGCAATTGGAAAGTTAGAGACGCTCCTGGCTAAATGGACACATAGTATTCATTTTATAAACTAAAACCATAATGAATTATGTTATTTGAAATTTATTTTGATGATATTTGTGCAACAATATATGAAAATTAATTTTTATTCAGTATGAAAAAAAGTTGTATAAAATATAATCCTGTTTTACATTTAAAAGTGGAATAACATAGAAACAGATATGGAATGCCAAAGTTATCACTCTAAATTATTATAGATATTTACAGACAATTTTAAAAAATACTCAACATTTTCACTGTACATTGAAATAAGAATACTCAAAAAATGGAAACAAAATGAATGAAACCCAAATCGAAATCAAAGTCTATGTCATATTACTTTTAAACGATTTTTATTTTCATGCACCTTGCAATTATAAAGAGAAATTGGTTCAAAACAATGAGTCTTCTTAAAGATGTAAAAATTTATGGTTTTCAAATGTTCGTTTCTAAATTTTCGTATTTATGGGTAAACTTACTAAAGTCTTTGAAAATTGTAGGGGGGGGGGGGCTGGAAGACTGCTCGGTAGCGCTCACCCCACACAGCCCGCCACCTCTGGTTATGCCCCTGGTTGGTAGAGTTTTAGATGTAAAAACAGACAATAAGAGAAAACATTTAATTAAAAGTAGTAAGAAGGACTTGCATTAAAATATTAAAAGGTTAAAACTACACAAATAAAATCCCTTGTTAGCAGCTTTCGGTGACAACCACCACCTTCCTCAGCCATCGGCGTTTCTTGTTTGCACTGATCTCTTCCTCAATGCCTCGCCCCATCCCGGATCGATCTGCGCATGTGTCATGCCATTAATGGCGCCATCTGTAGTTAAGATTTGAAGTGCTTCCAATGTTAAGTGCATAGTTGTTCTTGGGCTATTTTTGAGAGAGATGTGCTGGGTTTATTGAATTTAATTTTGTTAAAGCGTTCTTTTTTTTCTTTCTTTAATTTTCCTTTTAGTCATTCCTATATAGCACCCAGATTTATTTGATTTATTAAAGGTAAAATTTATTTTATAGATTCCGGCTGATTCATTTTTATCTATTGAGTCTTGATCACTACGTATTCGTTTGACGATAGTTTGATTAGGCTTTATAGGAATTTTGATATTTTTCTTGGTGGCTTCATTGGTTATTTTTATTGCTGCCCCCTGCAGTAGGGTACAGCTTTAGTAAACAACGGTTTCTCTTTTTGATGGCTGCTAATGTGTTCAAGTTTTTTAATTCTATTTTTAAAGAGGTTCTTGACAAGGGATTTTGGCAGCAAGGGTGCAGAAAAATGTTTAGGACTCAATATTTCCCCAGAACACAATTTGTTCTATCTAAAATTCCCCCCAAACTGAAGCATATTTTCATTTTAGTTTAAGTGAATATCTATAGCTAGCTTCTTATGATAACAACTGCATCTCGGCACCCTCCCCCCCCCCCCTTGGCAGATCGCCCTAGTGTAGCGTTGCCATAATCATACACAATACTATAAAAAATCAATTCTTTTTTTTTTTTCTTCCCTTTTTTAAAAATATACTTGGGAGAAAAATTTTCCCCGAATCTCGTTCGGGCATTCGAACATATTCTGCACCCCTGATTAGCAGTAGCCGGATATTACAAATATCTAGCAGTACATCCGGCCTAAAATTATATAGAGAAATAACATAAATAAACATAATAAATGAATAAATTCTAAAACCTGCAATAATAAAAAATGCAAAAAAAAAAGTTTTGTGAAAATATTTTGTTTTCAATACTTTTTAGAATATATTTTTTTCATGAGAAAAAAGGGAAAAAATAAGTACTTCTATCTTTTTTTAAGATTGGAGTAAATTATTACTGGAAGAAATTAGTGTACAAAAACACTGTTTTTCAATCTTTGTAAGATTTTGGTTACCTTTTTTCCCCACTATAAATTGAATAGTGTACTTGCTGTAGTATAGCCTGCTGTGAAAATGTCCCCATCTACCAGGCACGTATCCAGAAAAACAATTTTTTGGAGGTGGGAGGGGGGGGGGTCACTGACCCCCTGGACAGTTGAATGAAAATGTCTCTTTCAAGAACTGATCTTTTAAGATATTTATCAAACTCTTGAGGGAGAACATTCATGACATTGTTATTTGTCATGACTTTAATTGCAGTCAAACTGGTACTAAATTCATGGAAACAATCCCAAAAGGATTTGATTTTTGAATTAAATCATTTGAAACTAATGAGAAAATTTAAAGAAAAAAGGGAACAATACTGTTACCAGGGGCAGGTCACCAAGTATGAAGCTTCGCCAAACTGTGAAGAAGGGTAAACATATTTACGATGGTGTCATGTTCTCAAGTAACCCTTATAAGGAGTTGAGGTGTAGTTGAGTTCTGTTGTTGTTTCATGATGTGATTAGAAATTATGTTATTGGTCAAAGAAATTAACTTAAGAAATTTGATTTTTGAATTAAATCATTTGAAACTAATGAGAAAATTTATCGAAAAAAGGGAGTAATACCGTTACCGGGGGCAGATCACCAAGTATGAAACTTCGCCAAATTGTGAAGAAGGGTAAACATGTTTACGATGGTGTCATGTTCTCAAGTAACCCATATAAGGAGTTGAGGTGTAGTTGAGTTCTGTTGTTGTTTCATGATGTGATTAGAAATTATGTGATTGGTCAAAGAAATTAACTGGGAATAAAGTTTGAAGGAATTATGTGATTGGTTGTAAGAATTTATCTGTAACCGAACCTGAAATGAACCGTTGAACACGCTTGTTTGTTGTGATTCGTTGGTGGAAAAGTGCACAGTTATTTATTATCATGTTTCAGAAGTGAAATTTCATTTTTTTTTTCCTATTAAATGAAGATAAGTTGTCTAAAACTGTAATGAATTTGCTTTATGTTAAGATGTGTCGTGTATGAATTATGTATGTGGTTGTATATGAAAATTTGAAAATGTTTGTTGAGCAGAATATTTAATGTATCCACGGTAGGCTTAAATTTTGCTTATTTGGGTGCTTTTTGATGCATCAAGGCCATTACATAAGGAATTAAATAGAAGATTTGAGGTATGTGCTTTTGTTTATTTAAATATTCATTGTATGATTTACTGTATTGGTTTACGGTTGAGATTATTGCTTTCTATTGTATCATATTTATATAAAGGTTATCGTATGCTGTGTTAGGAGATAATACCGTAAGCGGGTGTCCATCGCCAAGGGAGATGCGTTGCCAAAGCTCACTATATGTAGTAAACAATCCTGGCAGCGTTGCCAATCGAGATTACCTATTCGGCAACCTTTCCGGCGGAGTTGTGTTGTTTTATGTTGTCATGAGAAACTAAGCTGTTCGAAGGAATTATGTGATTGGTTGAACGAATTTCAAGGAGTTTAACTGGCAAAATAACTGAACTTGAATTTGCCGGGAATGGAAGTTATGTCGTCTGCTGAAGTTTTGTATTTTATAATGGTTATTTTTGAAAAGTGGAATGTTTGTTTGGTTTTATGATAAATGTAGATAATTTGTGTAGAGCTGTAATGAAATCGGTTCCTTTATATGCTGAGTTGTTTCTTATTTCTTTATCAAGTGAATTTTGACAAAAATTTGAAAATGTTTGTTGCGAGTTGTGAAGAATATGTATATAGCGTGTGTTGAGGTATAGTTGTCATGCTTATTTGAATGCTTGTAATGGCTTTATTTTGTGATGAACGCACGTTGTTCATGAATAAAATTACAGGTATGTGGTGCTTTTATTTATTTAAATGTTTATTCCTTGCTTTAAGGGACAGCAGTGTATAGCTGAGAATATTTATGGTGTTATGTTTTCATAATTATGTTAGGTTTTTACTATGTTATTTTTTGTGAATTGGGATGAAAAAATAAAAAATTTAAAGGTTTTAAGAGGGATGGTTAATTTTATTTGTTATATGGGTTTGCTCATGATTTACAGAATTCCCGTACAATTTTTAGGTTTAATATGAATAAATATATAAGGATTTTTGAGTTGTTTGTGATCAGATTTGATTCTATTCTGATTAATAGTGTAAATGTTGTGTGTTTTGCCGGTATTAAATTGCAAAAATCACGTGGGGGAGGAAGTAGTCTGTTTATTCTAGTGGTTTTCTGTTAAAGAGTGTTTTTTAACATTTTATGAAAATATTTGCAGTATATTTTTCTTGAAATCACGTGCACTATTCACGTTAAATATGATTTAATATATGTATTTTTGAGTTGTTTGTGGGAAGTTGTGTGTGTGTGGGGGAGAGGTAGTGGGTTTATTTGATGTTTTTCTATTAATTTAAAACTGTTATTTTTATTTAAATTATTACTATTAATTATTATTACTATTAATTTAAAACATTCATTTTGTTAGTTATGTGTCAACGTATGTTTATGTTTTGTTTGGCGCGAAAAAAAAGTCACCAAGGTTAGCCGCTGGCGACAAAAAAAAGTCACCAACTCAACCGACACCCGCTTACCGTATTCCCCTGTGTTATTTTAATTTTATGTGAATTGCTGAATAATTATTCGTGAGAGATTTTTAGTGTTTTAAGAAAGGTGGATAATTTTATTAGATATATGGGTTTACTTACACGGATTTGCAGAAAACAGGTACAATACTTAGGTTTAATATGAATTAATGTATAAGGATTTTGGGGTTGTTTGTGGTGAGTTTTGATTTTATTCTGTTTTTAGTAATGTAACAGGGTTTCTACAGATTTCACAGCTTTTGCTTCCCTGACATCTATCACGCTCTTCCCTGACTTTATCTAGCGTGCTTTCCCGAATTTTTTTGTTTCTATTTGTAACATTACATCCTTTAAATAATTTTTTATATATTTTGCACCTTTTTTTTTACAAATAATAATAGTAATAAAATTAATATATACAAGAATCGGGGATTCTTCGGTTACCGGGTGTCGTCGCCAAGCGGTGATGAGTCGCCAAGATTGGAGTTTGGTCGAA
This sequence comes from Cheiracanthium punctorium, assembly GCA_038373885.1. Lineage (NCBI taxonomy): Eukaryota > Metazoa > Arthropoda > Arachnida > Araneae > Cheiracanthiidae > Cheiracanthium > Cheiracanthium punctorium. The sequence goes on from JAWZYV010014761.1 coordinate 338,201, forward strand.
AGTTTGTTTACTTTAGCTTTAGAGTCCGATGTCCGTTGTAACCTGTGTGGATTGAGTTGAGGTGTTGGATGATGCTGTTGTTTGGAAGAAATTGGTTGGTTGTTGCGTTGAACACTGTGATGTTTGTTAAGGGAATTTTGTGATTGGCTGACGGTTTTTAACTGTAACCGGTGATCGGAACTTTTAAAAGGGGGATGTTTTGAGCTTGTTTCGTCATTTTTAGTTTAGTTTGCTGTGGGGTACGTGAGTTATTTGTCCGGAACATTTTACGAAATTTTGACATATTAAAGAACCTCGTCTGCTTTTTAGAATTTTAGTGAATGGTTTTAATGTTTTGGATTGTGTGGTTTTAAAAATTTTATGATGCATCCGTTGTTGGTAAATTTTAGTATTTTTAGCATGTTTTTGATTTTAGAAAGTGATGAAAAGGTATTGGATTTTTTAATTGATGTGGGCTTAATCCCGGCAAGGACGAGTGTTTGTTTTTTGTGATTTGTGTGGTTCGGAAATGGCTTGTTGGAATGATAGTGGAAGGAAGGTGGGCTATCGATTTGTTTGCAAGAATAGAAAAAAGAGTAAGTGTTCCGGAACTTTAGATCCCTTAAGTAATACTTTTTTTGAGAAAACTCGCATTAGTATAAGAGATATATTGGCTATTATTTTTTGCTTTGTTATGAAACTTCCGATTTTGTTCACATTAACTGAAATTAATTCATGGCGTGCAAGGAGGGGGGAAAAGGGTATGTCGTCAGGTACGGCCACTGATTATTACCATAAATGATATCGAGAACGAAAATAAGCATTTAAAAAATCTGTTAAAAGTAAGGAGGCCCAAAAACACCCTTTTTCAGTTTATGGCATTATATTTTTATAGACGTACCCAACTTAATAAATTTTCAACAAACGGAGAAAAAATATTTCAATTTTTGAGTGACATAAAGAGGGTATATCCAGGACCCAGGAAAGAAGGATTGAAAATGAGAAAATTTATTGTTCCAACGGTAAAATCGGAAAATATAGAAGGAGTAATTACTGCAGGTTGTAGTAAGGATCCTGAAATTGATGTAGAAGAAATTGAAGAAAGTGATTGGGAACAGTACTGAAATTTTTGGTGGATGGGGGGGTTTAGTTTGCTAAATTTGTATTTTGAGGGGGGTTTTTTGTACGAAGAATGTGCTTTTGATGTTAGTTTTTGTAAGTTTAAAAGGTAATTTAAGTAGTTGTTTAGCGTAGTTTCGTTGTTCGAATATTACGTTTTGTGAGTTTATTTTGGAGTGTGGAACTCATGTACCCCACAGCCAATTTTTTTTTTTTTTTTTTTTTTTTTTTGTATGCATTTACTGGAATATTTGAATCAGTGTTTTGGATATGTGAAGGTGAGTGAATATTTTATGTATTTATTGTTTAGTAAAACTGTGTTTCGCTCGCGGAAAAATTTGGCGACCAAAAAAAAAAAAACACGCCAAATTACGGGAGTTGGCGAAAAAAAAAATCGCCAAAAAAAATAGCCGACACCCGCTAACCGAATTACTCCCCAAGAATCTTATTTGACATCACTGGATTCTAACAAAAACCATGTTTGATAATAATTTAGGATAAAATTAAGCATATTTCAACTGCACAAGATATGCTCATAAAGAAAACATTTTAAAATTATTTATAAGGTTGAATGAGAAAATGAAAATAAAACAATTTCTATACTTAGGTTCAAACAGCAAATATTTCCTTGATTTTACTGCAAAATTCAATTTTTCTTGCATTTCCCTGACCTTTCTTTAATTTTTGCTAATTTCCCTGACTTTTTTTCCCTAATCCCTGACTTTCCAGGTCTGTAGAAACCCTGTGTAAATTTTGTGTGTTTTGAAGATATTAAAATTGAATGAATCTTGGGAGGGGGGGGGGGAGGTAGTCTGTTTATTTGAGTGTTTTTCTATTAATTTTAAACTGTGATTTTAACATTTTAAGGGAAATTTTGTTGAATATTTTTCTGCAGAAACATATTTTAGTATTTTGCCTCTTTTGAACGTTTTATATTATTTTTTTTTTAACGTACCCATAGCCCAGAGGTAGTGCTTTGTTTATGTTCATTTTGTTTGTAATTGGATTTAAGTAAGTCTACAAATGTTTTAATAAGGTGTTTAGATAAGTGTATTGTAGTTTTGGGGTTTATTTTTCCTTATATAACTACATATGTTTATGTTATGTTTGGCGAGAAAGCAAAGTCGCCAAGGTTAGACGCGACAAAAAAAAGGTCGCCAACTCAACCTGCCCCTGCTTACGGTATTATTCTCCCCCCCCAAAAAAAAGTAAATAGTAAAAGAAACAAATTTATACAATGCATGAATAACTTATCAGGCCTAAAAATATGAACACTATGTATACATATCATAAACAAATGGCTGAGTAAGTATGCCTGTTACATAATTTTTATGTAGATAAATAAGAATGAAAATTTGGGCAATGTTTTCATAATTAGAACTAATAATAACAATAAATAGATGGTACTGCATTGCATATAGATGTGTTTTCTTCTTTTTTCGTTTTATTTGCACTAGTTTTCTTAGATCATTGAGCTATTACTTTTTCCGGTAAAATCATACAAGCCGGTGCGCACCCGATGTAAACACGGCGACAGTCACTGGAGCTTTTGGTGGCTGTCGCCAACCATTTTGCACGATCAGCAAAGTATTTTAACACATTTTTTTAAAAATTTACATATATTCCACTAACAAAAACATTAAAACAAAATACACCATGCATATTTAACCTAAAAAACGTCAGCAAATTCAGTAACAGGCAATTTAAAATGAGCAAACAGTGGACTGTTTTTAACTAAAAAAACTACAGTGGATTAAGCAACCTAGTTGTACAACTAATGTAAACTGGGCAAATGCTGGCCCATTTTCAACTCAAAAAACATCAGTGGATTAAACAACCTAGCTGTACACCTCATATAAAGTCAGTATGATTAGAATAGCACATAAATAACACTTATGACAACATAAAAACATCAAATATCAATGTAAAATTCACATTAAAAACCTTAAACATCGCAAAGATTCGTTAAAACAAAGCACTTACCTTTATTTTTTTTTAATTAACCGCTCAGAAATGTCCCTAACACACACCAGCTTATAACATAAAACCAGCATCCTTTCTTTTATTTACTTTTATATTGACACTGCATTTCTAACACACAACATTTTGACTACTAGGTGTGCCACCGAATATATTGAAGATTTGAAATTGCAGTTTCAATTTTTCTAGAAGAATGTTAATGTTAAAGTTTATACTGAAATCTCAAGAGACGAAGCCAAAGGGGTTGTGTTTGGTCCTCCCAACAAAATATTAAATGTAAAACCTGTCTTTAAATGGGTGCTAAGCTGAAAGCTTCTTTAGGTCAAACCTGTTTTTATTAAGTCATGTTTATGAGTTACTACCAGGGGTTTAGTGGGACCAGAATGACGTTCCGGTACTTTTTTGTGAGCCAGAACGATGTTCTGGAACCCAGATAAAATTCTGTTATATGATCCATGATTTCGGCGAGATTTCCCCTTAAAAATGATTTTTATTTACAGTCAACTCTGAAATCTAAAATAACTTTTAATGTAAACAGTGAAATTTACAGTTAACACTAACAGTGTACATAGATTGTGTAACAGTTATTATGTATGATTGATGTGTTAAATGCAATTTCCGTTGCTTTAATTATTCCTGTGGACAGGAAAATACTCCTTCTAAAAAGGTTAAGGAGTACTTCTACTCTTCTGCAAAAACCTTAGATTGATCACTGGTTAACATGAGCTCTGTAATATTGTGATTATAACTCAACTTTGCTTTTTTCGCCCCTTGTGCAGTAAAAATGTACTTCGTTTTGCCTATTACAGGTATTTCAAGCAACAATGATCAATAAAAATTTGAAAATATAGTACAGCTTTACAGTAGGGGATCCAGGGGAGGGGCTAGGGGGGCTTCAGCCCCCCCCAAAAAGATTGCTAAAGGGTAACATTCTGCTTTATTATACACTTTAAGTAGATAAAATGATCTTTTTTTTATAACTTAGCCCCTCCCAAAATGTTTTACATTACTTTATACTAAAATTTTGCTTCATCGTACATTTTGTTTGGGTGAAATAAGCTTTTTTCAAAATTTAGCCCCTCCCAAAAATAATTTCTGGATCCGCTACTGCAGCTTTAGTATCCTTTTGGTGCACTTTTGTTTTGGCGACTTTTTCTTGCCGTGAAAAAGGAAGCCTTTATGGTAATCCTGCCCTTTGAGGATCTGAAGTTAAGACACGGTAATCCTAAAGCCGGCTTTTTATTTCTGAAAATAGCTACCTGCTAATGATGACGATGTGTTTTATGATTTTATTTTAATGGCTTTATTTTAAATTGAATTTTATTGTTTAATTATTTTTTAAATTTAAAATGGATGTTTAGGTTCACACTGACTGTTTATTTACAGTTTAGTATGAATTAACATTCTTTTGATAGTAATTTTTTTTAGGTTAATATTTTTGTTTTCCTTTTTTTATTTGTAAAGGGTAGAAGCAACAAATAATTATGTTAAATTAATATTTTACACCGTGAAATAATATTAGATATTTTGCTTTTATAATTAATATAAACAAATAATACTTAATTAGTTAGATTTTAAACAAAATATTAAATTTCATATGGTATAAAACATGACAAATTAAAATATTGGAAAATTTAATATCCAAATGTTTTATTTAATATATTATTAAAATCTTTTTAAATATTTGTGAAAAGATAATTTTTGTTTACGCACATATTTTATTTTTAAAAAATAGCAGTTAATTCATTTTGCATATTTATGAAAACTTAAAATGAGTTTTTTTTTTTTCCTGGTTACCGTTTCATATTTGACCCAGCAAGATGTGCACCTGGTCTTTCAGGCCAGGGAGATTAAAAAATTACTGTAAAAAATAAACCATCTGGTGAATATTTTTTAGATTTCGTGTAGCTGTATAAGCCTTTATTTTTCAATGAAGATTACCTTGCAGACTATTTTTGTATTTTTAAATCTGCATTGCAGACTGATGTAGATAATTCTGCTACTAAGATTATATTTAAAAAAAGCAATAAACATACACCATAATTAAAAGCATATCTAATGCCGGATATCCATATATGCCAGTCAAAAGACCTTCGGATATATCCGATATTCGGCAAATCATTATCCGGATCATCCCTAGCGTAAAACATAAAAGCAATATTTAATCACGCCATAAAATTACTCTTTTGTCTGACAATGCTTCAGCTGATTGACAATTTATGACTTGGCCTTGAATATCTCAAAACTTGCCCTTTTTGTTTTCCTTGATTTTTTATATTTTAATCACCTATTACTGCTTTATAAGATTGCAAAATTTTAAACTGGCAAGGCTTTTTAAGTTATGAATTTTTAAAGAAATAACATTCGGATCTATGTGCAATGCAGTACTATCTATTTATTGTTATTATTAGTTCTAATTATGAAAACATTGCGCAAATTTTCATGCACTGTATAAATTAGTTTTGTTTCCTATTTACTTTTTTTTGCATACCGAATGTCATTGATTTAGTGTCTTTAGCTGAAAATGTATAAGTTCTTTCTGTAACAGGGCTTACGTGAATTTTTTTTAATATGTTGCTTCTAGGTACAGTCAGGGCAGACTGCCCTCCTCATGGGAGTAAATGGGCATGCAAAATTGGGGAAAAGGAAGGGGTGTTTCCTATTATAGAAAATACTGTTTTCAAACAAGTGATATCTAAATTTTCTTGAATTTTAGGGAGGCAGTTGTCCCTCTTGCCCTTATTAAGTCTATATCCCTCCCTCCTTATTACAGGCATGAAAGCACAAAACGGCTAAAAAGACTGAACTTTGCTGAGAATCATACAGAACAAATAAATTATTATGCATTTCACACATTATCTGTTATTCTTTTATATGTGTTCATTATTAAATTAACTAATATTCATTATAAAACTGTATTCAGGATAACTAAATTCATTAACCTAATTTAAATACTACATCTCAAAACGAGAGGCTGGGCATAGCGGATTAAATTGCTCTCTGGCGATTTGGCGTGCAGTCAGACTCCTTTGGCAAGAGTCGTTTCTCCCGCTGTTATACACTCCACGCTAGGGGTTGCCGCCCGCACCACAAGTTGATCCGCGAAAAACAGCATTTTTTTTTTTTTTTTTGTTGATTAATTGTTCTAAATATATATTTTAATGCATTTAAAATTGCAGTCTAAAATTACAATTTTAGATTTGAAGGTAATATGTTACGGAAATAAAAAAGAAACAGTGGACAGTTAAAAAGCAATCATCATTTGGCTTTTGTATGAAATTTACATACGATTAGAGAAAACCCTTCTTTAAATGTTTAGTCCGGGGTTTTAGCAATTAATAGATATGGATTATAGATGCAGATAAACTCTTCGGGTTTAAACCTATATGTTCCCATGGATGCAGATTGAAGCGAGGACGAAAATTGCATTACTGATTCTTGTAGGATACTGAAAGATTAATATGGGCTAGCAATAATGTGTGTAACAACAAAGAATAATAACCGCTCGTCTTTGTAACGGTAAGAAAGTAAATGTTAAACTTTGTGTAAAGTTCATTTACATATAATCTATATTTATAAAATGCTAAATTCTTTTAATCAAGCACAAACTACTCATTCAATGAAAGAAAAAACTAATTCGTATTCAAGAACGATTTTTTAAGACTTTCTTTGGACCATTTTGTTTCAGTGAAAAATTCATAAGGTAAATAGCTAAAAACTTAAAATTAAATGAGAAAGGGGTTTACGTAATGGGTTTACGTAATTTGACAAGTGTACCAGAAATAGAAAGTAAATTATAGTTTTCGTTAAAAAATTTTACCGAGTTTGCTTACTATGTATCTAATTTTGCCAAGTTTTATACAATTTTGAGTGTTAAGGGGGATTAGCAAGGGCCCTGGATCTGCTAATTAATACATGATTCTAGAGTGTTTTATTCATTATTATACTAAATATTTGTAATATATAAAATGGGATATGCTCTGTATTAGAAACATTTAGTATAAATTCTATTATATTCTGTATAATTCAGTAAATGAAGTGATAGAAAAATTTGATTTTACTGATATATATATATATATATATATATATATATATATATATATATATATATATATAATGTATAAAGCTGTGAGATTTAGGGATCGGCCCCTGTTTTTAAGGGGCCCCGGGCTGTTGCTCCTCTTACTCTTATGATAATCGGACTCTGATGAAACTCACAGACCCTACGAACTGCATGCATCAATTCTATATGCTATAGATAAGAAGCAGAAAAAGGAAAATCTATCCCTAGATAAATTAAAGACAAAATAAATGAATGAAACAATTCCAGCCTCTTGATGACATAAAAATACTAAGAATTTGGATAAATAATAATAGACGGTAAAAAAATTAAAAGGATATATATATCCCAATCAGTATTTAATGTACATATATATAATGTTCATTAGAACATAAAGTGTAGATAATTAACTATTATATAGCTGTATACAAATTTATTAGCTCATAAAAATGAGTAAAATTAATTGCATTCAATTTTAAAACATTTCCTTTTTCCGTAAATATTCAAGAGTGGCTGATCGTTTATCAATTATTAGGCCAAGAAAATTAACAGAAGTGCGTAAACTAGAATTTTTAAATAATTCTAATACATAATACATAACATATGGAAAGATGTAATAGGCCGGAGATTAAGTTTCATTTCTTAATCTCCGGCCTCTCTTCTTCTTTATCTCTTATCTCCGGTAATTCAAATGTGATATCAATATATCGCATTTGAATTACGAAAATCACATTCTGAAGAATATATAGATTGTAAAATAACTAGAGGCAGATAGATTCTACTTGAGATGTACCACTATAGTGTATAAAGACCTTTATTATGATAAAATAATTAAAGCATTAATTTAGTAAGACTTCCAAGCATTGTACAATAATATTATTATTCATATTATAAAGCATTATTTTTATATAGTAGATTATATTTAATTTGATCAATAAATCAATAGGAATAATGTAAAATAAATCTTTAAAATCATATAAAAAGCTGAAGGGATTATTGATGGTTTTAATTTATTTAAGCAGATCAATTTTATTCATATTTAGTAGTTATTGGCATTAACATAAAGTTAATTATAGTTACTTTTTAAAGGAGAGAGAGGGGGGGGCAGTGGCGCGCACACACACACACACACACAAAAAAAAAAAATCTGGAAGGAGGAGGGGGGGGGGTGCAGAAAACATTTTTTGTCACATTTTCTTATGAAATAACTTCAATTTACAAAACAAGTCAATCTTCTATATAGTATAAACTTAGTTCGTCTGAGGGTGGGGGTGGGAGCACGTCACGTACCCTTGTGCCCTCCCTGTAGATCTGTGATGGAGGGGGCATCACCTGAGCTTTTGACTGTTTTTAAATAATCGGAAAAATGAGAAACTCAATCATTTGAAATGAATTGATGAAATATAATTGATGCAGATCCCATATATTGCATTATAATTTTTTTGTCTTAATTATCTGTTCTTTTAAAATTCATTCGTTCTTATTTCCCCCTTACTTTGGCTTTTAAAATTGCTATATTTTGTATGTTTCTTTTTAAACAAACAAAATCCTAAATTATCCTATACAGTATCTTAATGTTAGCAATTCTGAAGTCGTTCTATTCTAATCGAAAATATCGAAAATTCCCACAGCTAGGTTTAGAGGATGGAGAACCGATATTTTAAACACACTTTTCTAATGAATATTTTTTGCTTGTAATTTTTTTAAAAGCACACTTCATGTAATACACAAATGAAAATAGATGTAGTTTACATGCAAATGAACTTTACAAGTCATAACCTGCAGGCTCTCTACTTTACAATGTTTAAATTAGGATAGTTAGGATGTTTAAATTGACTAGTCCCCTTATGCGTCCAGCGTTGCTTCCTAACTTTAGTCTTTCAATGCTAAAGTGCGAAAGCAATGCAATTATTTGAAATGAAAAATTGATGAAACATAACTGATGCAGATCCCATAAATTGCATCCATCCATAATCACCCCACAGGCCTCAGCGTAAGGCAACGTTGAGCGCTCTGTTTATAAATCGAAAAGAGCAGAAAAACTATTTCGTTTGCATAGATCAGCCTTTCTTAAAATGTGTTCCAATTTTAAAGTTTAATATCTCTTAAAAATCACTTATCAACACCAGTCAAAACATTGTCTATGTATAAAGACAGGAAAAAAAAAAAAAATTGAACGGTGAAATCTGGAAATTTCTTGTATTGTCAATGACATAAGTAAAACATTAAGAAAAGATAACAAGAAAACTGTAAATAGCTGCGAGATAAAATTTCATGCGGGCGGCAACCCCTAGCGTGCAGTGTGTAACAGCGGGAGAAACGACTCTTGCCAAAGGAGTCTGACTGCACGCCAAATCGCCAGAGAGCAATTTAATCCGCTATGCCCAGCCTCTCGTCATCTCAAATGCATCAATGATGTTGTCAAAGACTGAAAACTTTCATGCTTGTTATTAGTCTGCCACTAATATTTGTGATAATACAAACTTAAGTATACAATCTTATATATAAAGTAAACAAAATAGTCAAATACAATACAAACAGACAAAAGTAAACAAAATAATCAAATACAATACAAACAGACAAAAATAATCAAATACAATACAAACAGTTTCCAAGGGGTAGTACGGTATAAGTAAACAACACCGTCGATTATTAGGGTTAACGTACCCGCAATTACGAGTTTAAGCATGACAAACAGAAGTATTCAGTAATGTAATATAATTTATTAGCCGACCCATTTTAAATGTATATCGTTTCAATTTCAAAAACTATCAAGCTGTTATTCGTGACCATTTGCCAAAATAATATTATAATTGATTCATTTTGTGTCATCAGTCGATCGCGTATGATTAGGGTTAGGCCATGCCCATCACCATGCATATGTGTGGATATCTTAATATTTTCACTTATTCAAAAACTATTATACATTGTTCATAGACTTAATTGATTCAAAATGAGAAAAAATTAACACTTTTCTTACCTTTACGGAATCCCCTCTATCCTACGCGAGCGAGCAGCGTGGGCAGCCATATTGTTTTGGTTGGTTTCACCGAAAATTCGACTTTTCGTATATCGAACCTAAAATTCAGATAATTCGGTTCGACCTGGGTTAGAATTTTTCAGGAATTTTCAAATGAACCACAAAAGCGGTGAAACGTTTATGACATTGCTTGTAGCTCTCTGTTTTCACCGGTTATTTGGTGAAAGGTTGAACTTATATTTATAACAGTGTGGTCTTGGATCAGCTAACATTTGAACCAAAATCATATACGACGCAGAATACTTACCTCATCTAACCACAGCCCTTGCAGACTATTTAATAATTCAACAGAAAAATAAATATTTACTGGTTTGAAGGTTGGATGTGTACTTTTTACTATTCCATTGGTCATACACTCCGGCCGAAGTATTTTTTTTATCAAACGTGCTGGCAAACAGTTGGCAATCGTATTCCAAACAATCAATAATTTCATGTGTCCGGTATTTATTTTGGCGAAAAATCGCTCGTCTTGGAGGACCGCCGGGATAATATGTAAGTACCTAGAATGTTTAGGCTGGCATTTCATTTTCCCTCACAGCAATATCAGCAGAGACGAAATTGCAAATTCCCATGCTATCCTATAAGAAAATCTATAACAAAAGCATGTAAAACAATTTGATGTTTTGTAGCAGTTTTTCCAATGATTTAGCTATTGACACATTACATAATGTGCATTTTCTGAAATTTGGAATTTATTTATTTATTTATTTATTCTGGCTGCATATTCAGTTAAAATTTGAAAAACCGGTTTTAGTAACATTTAATCAATATTTTTAAATATTAGCAGGGAAAAAAGGAAGAAATCTGAAACACTTTCAGATTTTAAATACGCACTATAGTGCTACATATTAAAAGCGTATCATAATTTATGCGTCGTCCCTATTTGTCTTCCTTATTCCATTAAGTTGGAAAGTATATCATTATTCATGAATGTGCCGTATTTTGCTTCCTTATTTCATAAAACCCATCTTTGGAATCGAAATCTATCTTAAACTATTTTACAATCTTCGCCAAGTAATATTACAACTATACTTCACAGTTTTAAATATTGTTTCGAATGTGCATCATAATCCACGAGTGTACCGCGCTTGTCTTTCTTGGGTTGATTCCTACTTTAAGGCTGTTCTTCGAAAAAAAAGAACTCTGTTTTTAGTCTTGGTACACAAATTGAAATAAACTAATAGCACCATGGTCTCCAAAAAATTCCAGATGGTTCTTCATAAGCTGTTTTACACACTACGATAAGCGAAAACGCTGTGGCTTTTGTGAAATTTTCAGAAAAAATTCTTAAACATGGATTTGAGCTGCAAGATTTTTCGATGAGTGACACGCTTATCGAAAATTTCCGATTTTTAAGAATTTTTCCTAAAAGTATTGAAACTGATACAGATTGGCCTGTCTTCGCAGTATGTAATACAGCTTGTAAAGAGACAGTTTCAAAATTTTGAAGTGCCTGGCATAATTAGTTTATTTGTAATTATGTACCAAAATCGCATGATTTTTTTCGAATAACACCGTTAACGCCCCGACTTTCCCCAAGGTGGCGATCATTAAACATATGCAGTAACCATGACGATTTTGTGTATTTATGTGGCAATTGTAATTTAGAATTAAAATAGCGACTTTAAACAACCTGTTTAGTACAGCATTCCGTTACATTTTTATTTATTTTGGGTTGCCAAATAATGTAGTTTGAATAATTAAGTGTCTTTAAATTCCTTAAATTCCTTAACTGGTGCGTTTATCGCTCATTTGTTCACTTTAGTTTTCATCTAGTTCTTTTGGGAGCACTGAAACTTGTGCATAACTCCTAGAGGCCCATGACTGCAAAACTCGCCAAAGTGCGGGGAATTTTTAGGTTGGCGAGAGTAGGGGCGTTAAAATAGGAATCAACTCTTTCTTGAACCATAAAAGAAATCTTTGGAATCGAAATCTATCTTAAAATCGCCTACTGAAACTGATTTACAATCTTCGCCAGGCATATTCTAACTATAGGCATATTCCAACTATATCGCCAACTATATATTAGACATATTTTAAATACTGTTTGGAATGGGCATCATAATCCATGAGTGTACCGTGTTCCCCTTCTTTGTTCCATAAAACACTTCTTCAGAATAGAAATCTGTATTAAAATCTCCTACCAAAACTGTTTACAAATTTTCGCCTGTCATATTCAAACTATACTTCACTTTTATAAATACCATTTGGAAAGTATCATAATCTATAAGTGTACCGTATTTGTCTTCTCTGTTCTATAAAACACTTCTTCGGAATAGAAATCTATATTAAAATCTCCTACCAAAACTCTTTACAAATTTTCGCCAGACATAGTCAAACTATACTTCACCTTCCATTTGGAAAGTGTATCATAATCTATGTGTGTACCGTATTTGTCATCTCTGTTCTATAAAACACTTCTTCAAAATTGAGATCTATATTTAAATCGCCTACTAAAACTATTTTACAGGCGTTTTCTAACTATACTCAAAATATATTTATAAAAGTTCAAAAGGGATACGGCGCTAAGGCAAATAGTGTCTACACCAAAAATCGTGATCGAGCGAAATAGCACTCAAGTGTAAAAATTATGCACTGTGTTGAGTCAAATTTAAGTCAAATTATCCATATTATTATGCATAAAATTATATTGTTTAATCTTATATTAATACTAGGGGCCAAAGTCCCCAGACTCGCTACGCTCGCTTTTCGTATGAGGCATTCGGCCCCTAATGAGGCATTCGTAAAAAAAGGCATAATTTCAACAGACAAAACCCGAAGATTGGATCAGATAGAATGTTACTGAGCTACACATTGCTTGGTTCTTGCATGTTCATTGGTACATAAAATTTTAAAATTCACACTGCAGTAGACCCCCCTCCCTCTCATAACACGGAAGATATTTTGTTATGGGAATCCGTGTTGTACGGGTCCTGAGCTATACTCCACCTGGAGTGCGGACTCCGCTTATAATCGCTGGAAAAATTATTTGCACTCCTCAGAAACACAATGATATTTAATGATGCCATTCAAAAGTTATATTAATTAGGAGCTAAAGCATTATAAAATCAGAACATCTGTTTCAGCTGTATTTTTGATAATGTAAAACCTATTGGACACCTTGCGAATTTGCCACCCATAGCGATTTTTTGTTATTTGGCGACTTGCGTACATGTAAAGTTAATAAAAGCTACGGAACAGATAGGATAGCTTGCCCCCAATGGCGACTTTTCATTATTTGGCGATGCACACATGCTCACAACCTATAATTACTGTTCATTTAAGGTTACCGGAAAACCGTTATCTATATTTTCATTTACATAATCGTTTGCCGATTGGCGTACTTAGCACCACGAATTATACCATCTCGTCGCGCTAGCAAACATCCAAAGTGTACTATAACTACTATAATGGCATAGTTAACGCCGCCAAATATTTCTACTGGTAGCAAATAATCCGGCTGGACCGAACTGGCTTTAAAATAATCTGCATTTTAATTATTTTTCATTTTCAAGATATTAGTTATTCTGTTTTGGAAAAACGAATAATCGCTAATTCTAAACTCCTGTTGCCTAAGCGAACTTACTATTTGAAAATTGTCAACTTTGTGTAACACATTTTGAGTTACTTATTTCATGAGATTTCGAACGAAGTGAGAATAGTCGATTGCTCATACAAATTAATCAATTGAAACTTGAACGCATTGCATTTCAGTATAATTCGGAAATTCAATACAGCTTGCATCCAGTCGTGATTATTGGAAGTATGGATAAAGTTTGCAGACATTGCAATGCCTTAAAATTCAAGCAACTGGGATGTGTAGTTCGAAGGGTAAAGTTAAGTTACCGCCATTGAATGTACCACCTGAGGCATTTTTCACATTGGTTGCTGGTAATACGACACAATCTAAGCATTTTTTGAAGAATATACGAAATTATAATACATGCTTTCAAATGACTTCATTTGGTGCAACAAACATGAGAATTATATGCCAACATTTAAAATTCAAAGACAAATATGCCATAAAGCAGACTCTTTGTTACCATTTGTGGATTCTGACCACAAGTTTTTGCAAATATACTTCATGGGAAATTCCAGCGATCAAGTAAATCAGCGTTGTGACATTAATAACGCTAATAAAAGAGAAATAATTGAATCATTGCAGAAATTGTTTCATGAACGCAACCAGTTGATTAAGTTGTTCAAAGCAGACATTGAACTAATGCCATCTGATGACCATAAAATTGTGATTCGAGCGATGACGTGATTTCAGCAGAAATTCCTGATTCAACTGTCGATCCTAATTTATTTGAGATCGTAACAGAAAATATGATTCATGGTCCATGTCGTATTCACAACATGAACTCACCCTGCATGGCTGATGGAAAATGGGGTACTTACGTATTATTCCGGCGGTCATTCCCGCCAAACTATTTTTTTCCTCAAATGTGCTGGAAAACTGTTGCCAATATCCTATTCTAAATCATAAATTATTCATGTATATGGCATTTATCTTGGCGAAAAATCGCTCGTCTTGGCGGACCACTGGGATAATACGTAAGTACCGAAAAGGTCTAAAACGTTATCCAAGACCATTGCTCGCAGAAACTATTACTGGCAATAATGGTTATTCTCAATATCGTTGTTGATCAATGCATGAAAATGATAAATCAGTAATTATAAAAGGGAAAAATCAATATGTTGAACTTGAAAAATCGTTGGGTTGTCCCATATTCGCCATTATTTATCTAAAACATTCAAAGCATATGCAATTCTGTAAAATCAATTAAGTACATTTGCAAGTACGTCAACGGTAGTGATATGGCTGTTTTTGGAGTGTCGAGGGAGAATAGATCTCTTGATGAAGTTACACAGTATCAACTTGGGCGATATATTAGTAGCAATGTAGCAACAGTCGTTCATTTAGCAGTTCATCCTGAAAATGGGCAGCGAGTCTATTTCACAACAGAAAATGTATATGAAAGAGCAGAAACACCACCAGCAACAACACTGACTGCATTTTTTGCATTATGTCGAACTGATACATTTGCCAAAACCTTACTTTATATACCAACATATTTCACTTGGAATCCATCAAAAAAAGAATTCCAACGACGCAAACAGGGACAGAAAGTTGAGGGGCAAGAAAATTTGTTTTCAACAAGCGCTTTTTTGACGATTATATATACGGTTCATCCAAATCAGGCTGAATGTTATTTTTTGCGTTTGTTATTGGTGAATGTTCGTGGACATATTCCAAAATTTGAGAACAGTTGATGGTCATTTGTGTACAACATACAGAGAAGCATGTTAAAAACTCAATTTATTTGAAAACGATGCACGATGGGAAAATTCACTAACTGCTGCAACAATTTCTGCTCATTCAAAACAAATACGCACTTTATTTGAGATCATATATTATCATCATGTTTACCATCAAATCCAAAGGAATTATGGGGAAATTTTCAAGATTCTATGACGGAAGACATTCTGCATCGACTTCGTATTAGATATTCAAACCAAGACATGCTGTAGTTCATACCAGAAATGTATAACGGAGCATTGGTTTTGATTGAAAATAATTGGTTGTCAATCATTAATAAAACATTATCACAAATGGGAATAACATCCACTAATCAACTCTCCAACGACCTTTTTCATGCTGAATTACAGCGAGAAAAAAACTTCAAAATAATGAATTAAATATATTTGTACAATCAAATATTTCAAAATTGCTTCCAGAACGAAAACAT
Organism: Cheiracanthium punctorium; assembly: GCA_038373885.1. Lineage (NCBI taxonomy): Eukaryota > Metazoa > Arthropoda > Arachnida > Araneae > Cheiracanthiidae > Cheiracanthium > Cheiracanthium punctorium. The sequence continues at coordinate 354,132 of JAWZYV010014761.1, forward strand.
GTTTACGATGTGATAATGCAAGTAGAAATAATGAGAGTGGTGGAATGTACTTATTGGATGCGCCAGGTGGGACAGGGAAAATTTTTTCTAATTTCAATTATTCTGGCAACCATACGTGCACAAAATAATATTGCATTGCAGTCGCATCATCCGGGATTGCGGCAACTCTTTTGGATGGTTGTCGAATAGCACATTCGGTACTTTAATTGCCACTGAATATCCAAAACATTGAAACTCCAACGTGCAACATTTCAAAAACATCTGGGATTTGTAAAGTACTTCAGCAATGCAAGATAATTATATGGAATGAATGCACAATGGCTCATAAAAAATCGTTGGAAGCATTGGATCGAACATTGCAAGATTTGCGCGAACATGAACGACCATTTGGTGGTGCACTAATATTATTGGCAGGTTATTTTCGCTAGACATTGCCTTGTTATTCAGCGTTCAACACCAGCTGATGAACTAAATGCATGTTTAAAAGCATCACATTTGTGCAGACATGTCAAAAAATTTTCATTGACAACTAACATGCATGTGAAAATGCAAAATGATCCTTCTGCTGAGCATTTTACAAAAAAGTTATTAGAATTTGGAAATGGAAAAATTGCAATAGAAAAAAAACAACAGGCTGTATAAAATTACCAAATGATTTTTACGCGCTTACTCACTCGCAAGAAGAATTAGTTCAAAGTGTATTTCCAAATATCAAACAAAACTATAAAACTCATCAGTGGTTAAGTGAACGTGCAATATTAGCTGCAAAAAATGTGGACGTAAATTTCATCAATATTAGCATCCAACATATGATACCAGGAGAAACATATACTAACAAATCAGTAGACACTGTTATAAATCAAGACGAAGCAATAAATTATCCTACTAAATTTTTAAATTCACTTGTTTTATCTGGACTGCCACCTCACATCATTCATCTGAAAGTTGGTGTTTCTATAATTCTTCTTAGGAACATTGACCCACCCCGTCTTTGCAATGGCACTAGATTGGCAGTCAAAAGATTATTAAAAAATGTCATTAAAGCTACAATTTTAATTGGCAAATTCAAAGGGAAGATGCGCTTATACCCCGCATACCAATGATGCCACCAGATATGCCATTCCAATTTCAAAGATTACTTCCCAATTAAATTAGCTTTTGCAATAAGTATGAATAAACCGCAAGGCCAATCACTACAAGAATGTGGATTAAATTTTGAGAATCCATGTTTTTCCCATGGACATTTATATGTGCCATGCTCCCGTGTAGGGAAACCAAGTGATTTGTTTATCTATATGACAAATGGAATCGCAAAAAACGTAGTTTATTCTAGAGCATTGCAATGAATCTTAAATGACATCCAGTAGCTACAGCTGACAAGACTTGCACATATTTGCATACCAATGTTTTGAAAATAAATATTTATTTTATGCATTAGTTGTTGCAAAGCCTCATTCCCATTAACAGAACTAGCTAATTTCCTGACTAGACTAGCAAACGAATTTTTCTTTGGCAATGTTGTGACAGCTAATACACATGGGCAACTCGGGGCTACACAGCTAGTAACTAGATAATGAAGAAAAACTCACAAAATATCTTTAAATACTATGAATGAAATAATTTTCCTCATAGGATAACATGGGGGGTTTTCGGTTGCACATTAGTGGGCAGATATTACCTTTTAAATTGATCAGATCGTGCCTCCGGGCGTAGCCTGTAGATAGGAGTTGGGATAGATATCGGGATACATCTCCCTGGAAATGTTTGCATTAATTGGCAAAAGCTTTCAGATGTTTATACAGTTGACATTGTTATTGACTTCCTTAACAATATTTTATATCGCCTCCGGAAACATATACTGGAAATGTCACTGCTTCAGTCTTTTAATAAATTTGAAATATTAATACTTAGCATCTTTAAAACTATTCCTCCCCCCCCCCCTCCCTCTTTTTCAATTGACGATCTGCAATATAATGCAGACTAAATATTTAGTTTGAAAACAACTAATAAAAATGCCCGAAAGAGTATATGTAAATGAAATTGCGGCAATAGAAGATATCTAAGATACTGTCGGAAAATGCTGCGACAGAGAGAAGTAATAAATCTAACATTAAACGATGCATGAATAATCTTATGTTAAATAAATAAGCATTTGCAAAAATCTGCGTACTGATTATGATATCAAAGAGAAACTTTGAGCCCCATTTACAATGCTACGAGCTAAATACCGATTTGTTAATATGTAAGTTCCTATTCAAATCGTTGTATTTAGATAATTCGTGGCCAGCTCAAACTCAAATACTTGTGGAGATTAATGAAGAAATTTGCAAATTTTTCGCATACAATACTTATTAATGTGCGAGAAAATTTTCACGTTTAGACTGATTAAAAATTCTGGTCTTGGGCATGCAAAAAGTAGCGCACTTGGGGCACGATTTGATACAATTAATGAGGAAATTACATTGATTTTATATGTTAAAAAATAAATAAATAACACATGTTTTTCTACAGTAGTCTTAGAATAAAGTACCTACAATAAATTGATCCTCACTTCGTGCGTCTGCGACTGCAACTTTTAGACTTATGACTGGATATGACTGTCTTCGTGCCCATCTATTTCGTTAACCCTCCAAGCGGCTGTGCCGTTAAATAAAATGCCGTCCACTTCAGTCCAGTTTTTCACTGCAGTGCATCTGTAATTTAAATTATTTATAACACTCAGGTAGGATAAAATTTGTTTTGATATTAAAGCTTGTAATTTAGGAGCTTGTTACTATATAATTAGAAATCCTATCAAAATTTTTATTTTTTTATAATTTTAAAGCTGCATGAAAATTTTAGCATGAAAACAACGTTACATTATTTGTCCATTTCCAAGACGCTCAGAGGCTTAACATTGTTGACTCCCCTGTTCTCTTTGTGTAACTGGCCAGGACTTGACCTCTTTTGCATTTGGACGCTTGCCCTGCACGCACTATCTTAACGCAATCCATGGCCTCCCCAAGGGAGGGACTGGGTGGACCCTTGAGTCCAGGGTCCGAGACTGAAAGGGGTCGGGGCGCAGCCCTAAGCAATTTAGTTTTCTAATTATTATAATTTAATACAAATTTAAAAAAATATTTTGATTTTTTTTCACCTAATGAAATTTTACGAGATTCTACTGCTAATTATAGGTTCGAACTTAAAATGTATATTTACCATAAACAGTTTATCATAAACGTTTAATAATTCATGGTGATAGTTATTGTCATTGCCTGTGTTATGTGAACTTGTTGAGCATTAGCGCAGTAAGGCTCACTGATTTTTAGAGCGAAGAAATCAATGGGAAGAAAGTGCTATCTAATGGATAGTTACCTCAGTGCACAAAATTCCGCTCCCATCACGTTACTCTGAGTGTGGAAAACGAAAATGGTTCCCCCATATCTCCTGTTTTGGATTTTGTAATGGCAAATTTGTAAACAAGATTTTCGAACTGTGAGCAAATTTCTCACCTGTTTTCACCAGTTTTGGCTTTCATAGAAAATTACTAACTGAACTACCTAGAAAATTACTAACTGAAAGCTAAATCTTGTCACCAATCTTGTCTCAAAGTATCCTTTAGACTTCACAGATTCTGAGAGACAAGTTGAAGAAATTCTACAGACGATGAGTGTTTATATAGTACAGTCTTCCAATCAAAAAGACCCGATGAAGGTTTTCACAACTCCATTTACATTAAAAATCTTGACAAATCAAACATTTTTTTGAACCTGTGTATTGCAATTAGACTTGTTTGTACAATTCCAGTAACAGTGTGTTTGTTTCAAAACTTGGCAAAGGAGCATCAACAGGGCCAAAGTCGTCTAAACCGTATAGCAATTTTAGCAGTTGAGAATGAATTTGCCAAGACTTTTCCGTCGTCACTGATCATTTTAGTCAGAAGAAAGCTCGGAAGACAGTTATTAAACAGTCTTGTTTTGTAGCCAGTCTTTATGACTCCCATGGATACTACTTTTCGTTCTAAGGATTTAGGGATTCGTGCGAATTAATGTTCACAAGGTGTATTTTCATATAAAATCAATGAGGCTCTACAACTTTATAAGTCACTTTTTTTCCTTATCTCGTTCCATTTTCGAGATAGGAATGCTTACTTCGCAGTTTTCTACCAGGTGGCATCTCAGAAGGTCGCGTTCAGTAGCGCATAGCTACTTTACGTACCTAGGCACCACTTTTATAAATATGGCAGCAGCTATTTCGAAGTTAAGAGGGTGGCGAGGAACTTTAAAGAGCGTGGGCATACTTTCGTGGTGATAGAGAATTTAATAACTTTAAAAAAATGTTTAAATTTTTTCAAATTCGGGAGTAGGGTAAAATTTTTCCATGGGGAGGAAAATATTTTTTTGCGGGGGGGAGACACTGCCCCTAGTGCACCCCCCTTGTCTACGAGCTTGAGTTTAGCATGTTCTTCTGCCCCGAATAAAAATGTCATGCATTCATCCATTCAGCTCTTTAATTATAACCTGTATTTTTAGGTTTACATTATAAAATGAATATGGATAGGATATAACGAGGTAATAACAATGTAGCACGCGGCTGTAAAATGGAAGAGAGGGGTCCGCTCTCTGATCCAGGGTCCAGAGCCCGTAATCGGATGTGGGGGCCTGCCGTGGACTAATTGCCTAGCGGCCAAATGACTGGCATTTGATAAATAAAATAAATTGATATTACTTTTTAAATGTTTTAAAAAATATTTTCTGAATCCATGGGTTTTAAAAAACAATTCTAAGGTTTCCGTGAGTAGACAGAATTTGAAGAACAACACTAAAAAGCAGCTATTATATAAATCCACTATTTTTTTAACTATTGAGATGGAACGACAGAAAAAAAATAACAGTAGTGAGAAAAGTAATAGGAAAGAACGATTTATTTTTATTGTATAGTTTTCGATTTTTAATGCAGACGTTTGTCCCCCGCCTTTTCTATGTTAACCTACTAGCATACACACACTGTATTATGATTTACTTCTTATTCCTATCAACAGTACTGTTCAGTTGGCCAACAATGCGTGAAAACGAGACGATGCGGTGGAAGAAAAAGAAAAGAAAAATAACAACCGTGCGAATTAATGGCGCAAGAGAAAGAAGAGTGATTTAAATAACATACACTGTGCGACAATACACTGGCCGAACAGATCCTCATTATCTTTAATTATTTCAGAAGATAAGAATCCTTTCCTCAGCGATTGTTCACTTTTAAACTCTTGTCAAGTGTCTCAGAATTCGCGATTTTTCTCTTTTGCGTCTCCAGTTACCGAGAAGTGATGTTTATGACGCATGTTAAACTGTCAAAAATGCTATATTTATGCGGAAAGCCGCATAAAAATTCATTTCGTAAGGTTGTATACCATGCGTACGTACAGATAAGACGAGAGAAAATACGACGCGAGAGGTGGAATAGTCAATGTGCTTTCGAAGACGATCATGCAAATAAATTTTAGTCGCTTCGGTGGTTGCAGTGTGCGCTGCCTAATGAAGTCAAAACCAGGGTTGAACTTTGTAGAAAACTGGAGTGTAATTTTTATGCCAGTTTTAGAGTGTTTATGTGTGGAAGGAAGGTATTTAGTGTCCACTAGAAGAGCATCAGACTCTTTGTCCTCGTAGAAAATATTTAATTTTCTAGGAGTTGCACATGGCAGAAACTTTTTTCCTGAATTGAACAAAAATTTAATTGGTAGTATTTAAAAGAAATAACTGTCGCATAAATAAAATATTTCTTACTCAATACAATTTTTGTTGTCTCACTGGCTCACCAAAGAAAATTTTGCTGATTTATCAAATTTATTCAACTGAAAAGTGACGAAAAATTTGTTCAACTCAGAAAAAAAAACCTTTTTTGATATTATAGTAAAACCCGCTTAAAAATATTTCCAAGGGAACAGAGGGCAAAAACTTCTTAAACGTGAAACTATTATTATTATTAATATTATTATTATTATTATTTCATTTCTTATTTATTTATTTTTGACAAAATAATTTCAGTACAGACATTCAGAGATTCAGGAGAATTTTTTTTACTTTATTTTAAAAATATTTAAATATTATGCATTTAAGGGTGTATGTCGAAAAAAAAAAGAACTCTGTTTTTAGTCTTGGTACACAAATGGAAATAAACTAATAGCACCATGATCTCCAAAAAATTGCAGATGGTTCTTCATAAGCTGCTTTAAACACTGCAATAAGCGGAAAAGCTGTGGCTTTTGTGAAATTTTCAGAAAGAATTCTTAAACATAGATCTGAGCTGCAAGATTTTTCGAAGAGTGACACGCTTTGCAAAAATTTCCGATTTTTAAGAATATTTTCTAAAAGTTTTGAAACTGATACAGATTGATTGTTTATTGCAGTATGTACTACAGCTTGTAAAGAGACAGTTTCAAAATTTTGAAGTGCCTGGCATAATTAGTTTATTTGTACTTATGCACCAAAATCACATGATTTTTTTCGAACACCGTTAAGTTTTATTTCAAAAATTTAAATTGCTTTGCAAATTTCAAAAATACTTAATAAAGTAAAAGAATATCATTGCCTTAGAATCTTTTGATTAAATCAGAGAAATTTGTAATTGATTTTACAGAAAAAATTCGGTTAGTTTTTTATGCTTTCAGCAATCTTTAAATGATAGCAATCCAGTTGACCTAAGTTTTTAAGAACTTCTTAGTGAACATTTTCAACCCTTTTGATAAAACGATGAAAGTTTTCCAGTCCTTTTACAGCATCATTTGACCTTTACAAATAGAAAAAAGAAACTAAAAGGGGGATGTAAAAGTATTCTGAAAAAAAAAAAAAAAAAACATAGAAGCGAAAGCAAAAATTTAGGCAGGAAAGAGTTTGGCAGAAGCCTTTTTAAACAGCAGGTTATTTTGACATTGTAACTGGGAACCGAAAATATCAACTTCTTGAACGGGAAAACATTTTAAGAGGGAATTCCTTAAAAGGTTTTTACTGTACTTACATATGACCATTTTTGAAGACCAATCCTTGAATATGTTTTTAAAAATCGCACTCTCCCTAAACCTCTTAAAATTTTACAAATCTATGAATTAAGTGAAATACCATAAAAAATTCAGAAAGTTTCTTTCCAAACTGTGCTATGCATTCTTATAAAAATGAATTATTATGTTTCCTTCAACTTAAAAAAAAAAAAAAAAAAAAAAAAAAAAAAAAAACCACTCCTCAGCACAGCAATTGTTTCACAAAACTGTTAGAGGCGTATGCTTTTTTCCTGAAAGATTCATTTCTCTTGGTTTTTAAATTTATAAGAACGATTTTTGCATATTATTTCTAATTTTCTGACTAAAGCGTCGTGTCTAATATTTAATTATCTCTTGGTTTTTCCATTTATAAGAACGATTTTTGCATATTATTTCTAATTTTCTGACTTTTAAAGCGTCTTGTCTAATAGTAGAATAAAATAGTATTTTATTTTATTTTAGTATTAAACTGCTAAAATTTTTGACAGCATAGACTACTCGATTAAATTGTAGTAAATTTGACTCTCTATCTCTTTCTCTCTTATATAATTCTGTGCAAAGTATGTCTGCCTACATTCATAAGTCACCTTTTGCTTAATTTAACATTTTAGACATTGCATACTAATGTATAGCTATTGTAAATTCTTAAAATCTGTTTATGAAATTTCATCCTTTTCCTTTCCTATGTGTTTGTAAAGAAATATATATTTTCCTTTAATATTACATTAAAAAATACAATGTTCTTGAACATACTGTGTGATAGCTCTCGTAATCTCGAAAACTCAGCAAAAGAATAATTTTCTTTCATTATACTCTGTCAGAAATATCTGTAATTTTACCACACATTGCTGTAAAATAATACAGCGCAAGTGCTGCACCTTTGTAGTACAGCACTGTGTGTTTGATGTAAATCCACTCACTAAATGACGTAATGATGTTGATAAGTCAATCAGGAAGAGCCTTGTACAACAAATTGACACAGTCTTTACATCACAACCTGTTTGGCGTTACATTTACACACACATTGTACTGTAGGAAAGTATTTTTTTTAAATGTACATATTTCATTCAACACTTAAAAGCTATTCTTAAGTAAGTTTTATTAAAAGTTGCAATAAAAGATAAAGTGACTTAAATAAATTTTAACCGATGTTTAATGGTTCTTATTATTTTTTTTAATAAAAAAAACAACCGTTTAAGCTAGACAACCATTAACTTAATTTCGTTTTTCTGTTGCCCCAATAATTACAAAATTTCTAAGTAGAGCTCTGGTTTCCGTCTCTCTTCATTCTTAATATAGGTCTGTAAATAAATTGTGAGCTAAAACGTTGCACTCTTGTTTTTAAATTCCTTCTTGTCATTAGAATTTTCACTTTAACCGCAGACATAATTTTTTTTCTGTGATTAGGCGGGGAGAAGAAATCGGTTTTTCAATAAGTTAGGAAAAAACAGTTATTTTAGGTTGTGCTAGGCTGACAAGAAATCTGTAACGACTGCTCGTAACTCTGCGGCGTCCCTAAAAGAGTTGCAAATCTCTTTCCATTAGCTGAATACTGTACGTTGGTTATTCATCATCCAAAGTATAACGTACAACCTAATCTTTCAATCACTGTTCTTAACTGAGTGCTACTCCATTATATACCCGTGATTTAAAAAAAGAACCGACTTAAGGAAACGAGACCCGGATCTCAAGCCCTCATAACTATATTTTTAATATCTCCAGTGTTGCGTGTAAATTTGCGTCGACAAAACGTTTTTGAACCTTGACCGAAAAATATACCTATTTTGAGAACTTTAATTCATTTTTCTTGTGCATGTTACCGGGAATACAATGACAAAACATATCACTAACTTTTGTAAGAATTTGAAAGCAAAGTCTTGTGTATAAGATTATTTTTGGGTCGTAATGAAGACGGGAGAAGAAAAAATCTTAAAAATTCTTTCTGCAAATGTTTCTTTTTTATTTCTTTTTTCTTTTTAATAAAAATTTAAGATCAAAATTTAGTAAATTCTAGATTGTTTTTTGTTTGTATAGACAGTTTAAATGATTTAAAACACAGATTATTAAACAAATTTTAAATTGTGTTGGGGCTCATTTTATTCGTCTTCAAATTTGAAATAATATTTCATTCCCTAATATGTATTCATTTTTTGCAATTATGTTTTTACTTCAGTCTTTAATTGCAGCTTTAAAGGATCGTTATTATCTTATAATAATGTTCTTTTAGCTTTAAAAAATATTATAAAAGTATTGAAATCCAAAATTAAGCGCCTGATACACTGTTGCTACACAAAGTTTTTTTTGGGGAAAAAAAAAAAAATTCTATTCCAATCTTTATTTGTCTATTTCGGAGTATGAAGATATTGTTTGGAATTCAATCATCTGTATGAAAGCGTCAAAACTGGCTAAAATACTTAAACGTCTGTAGTTATATTCATTACATGTATGACAATAGAAATATGACCTTCATAAAAGTGAAACCTTGTGCTCCACTTGGGTGCTCAAATGAGAAACACGATTACGTAAGGAACACATTTTCGTAAGTTGTAGCTTTTAAAGAGTTCATTGATTTGCTTTTACCTTCGGAATCGTAAAAAAAAAAAGACTTCACGGATGAATACTGCAGTAAAAGAGAGACGATCTTGGAGAGGGTATATGATGATCGCCTGGCCATAAACTTTATTACCTATCACCAAGTGGAGAAACACTGGAAGATCTGTGTGTGTATGTACGTATATTTTTCGAACTCCGAGGGGAAATGGCTGTAGAAAACGTATGTCATTTGGTGATAGTTCTTGGCATTGCTCGGAATGGAATTGCACTTGCGGAAAACAACCAGGATGTGAAGAAGGAACTGGATAAGTTGCGAGTGTCAGGAATCAGCCGAGTGCGCAAACGAAATCGTTTGCACTTGCTTCAAATATAAATGAAGGATTCTGGGAAGCTGGAGAGATGGACAGATATGGTTAAAGAAACGTGGTGCGTCCCATCGCGTGTACATAGTAAAACTGTAAAACAAATAAGAAGGGCTTTGCTTTTCGAAGAAGTAATTCATACTTTTGATTTTCACATAATAGTCTTCAGAATGTTTTTTTTTTTTTTTTTTCCCTTTAAGAGAGAGAAAGTGAAATTTTAGAACAGATCAACGAACATGAAGTAGTTCATTGAAAATTTCTAGAAAAAAGATAAATAACAAAATCTGAATTTCTTTCAAATTTTATTCATGCACTCGAATGTTTTTTCCCAGTGCGTGAAATAGAAATTTTCGATAAAAAATAAAGTAAAAAGAAGTCTTAAATCTTTAGTCTTCCACAAAAGCCGCTAAACCCTGAACTTTTCACAGTTACACACTTTTGTTTGATTTGTGTTATGGTAAACCTACAAGAAAGACATCTGCCTGGGGGGCTTGCCTTGGTCGGTAGACTTTTTAAAGGGTTCTAAGTGTATTCACGTTACACCTGGAGAAAACCGAACAAAATCTCCACCGTTAGATCGACAGGCCTGCTCGATAGGCCTGAATGTAGGTTTTTTACGTTTCGACCATCTGCCATGTTTAGTGCTTTATTAACTCGGCAATGGTGGGGATTTCACATGTTTTTGATAAACAATTTTGATAAATTTGTGTTTTTAACGTTTACAATTTATCGTTCTCTGCGGGTGATATTTCTCGTTAAAATGAATAAACGTCGGAGAAAAACCGTGGAAACTAAAATTTATTCTTTCAAATTAGATATGAGAAATCTTCTTAAATAGTCTAAAGTTAGATCAAACAGATTTTGGAGTCTCAAGTCTCAATTATATCTTCTTCTTCTTCTTTTTTTTTTTTTTAGTTAATAGTAATTTAATAAGAAGTGGACATTTAAATATTTAAAAACAGGACTGACTCATTAAATACATTTCGTTATTGAATTGAATGTGTACCCAAGTTCCTCTTAAATTGAAACTCACAGTCATAACTGGTACGATAAATGTTTAATATATACGGCTGCTCATAATTTTTTTAGTCGTAGAAGCCAGCTAAAATGTTATGATCCCGAATACAGCTGAAATATTTATTAAACAAATTGGCCCACCAATAATAATAATAATAAAATTATGCAACCAACATACGTGAAATCACATATCACTAGAATTAATCCTATAATTATTTTAAATCCCCAGTTTTCAACTAGGGATTCAAAGTAATTATAGGAACTCTTTCAATTACGAATTGAATGAGAACTCTCTGGGCGTTGGCGAGCAGAAAAAAGCATTAACGAAGCCAAATAGAGAACTCTTCATAAGGAATGAAATATAACGTTGCAAACCTACTGACAGTTCAGAAATGGTCATAAGATTTGGGAGGGCATGTTGACACCCTATGCATTATGACGAGTGTTGAGGAAGATTCGGAAGTATGATTACACTCATGAAAAGCTCGCGCTTTGACACCCAAGCATTTTGGTTTGTGCCTCCATTCTTTTTATTTTACTCTCCACGATCTGTCTCCCCCCCTCCCCTCCCCTCCGGTTCTTACTAATGATCTTGAATTTCCACTTGTGCCATCTTGAATCTCCCTCCATCTTGATTTCGTATTCTTTTAGATCTGTTTATGTAGTTTTTTTTATTGCTCATCTGCACTGCACGGGTTCCAGTGAATTATCGGCAATATCTAGTATCATTTAAATAATATGTTTGATAAATATGGAATACATATTTTTTTGTTTAGCTACCTTAGAGCAAATTTTACATTCATCCTATATACAGGGCCCGATTAGAGAATTCTTGACTATAGGTGCACCTCGGGATGGGGGGGCCCCCCTAAAACTGATGTATGCAGCATGAAATTTCCAAAAATAAATGACTGTCTGACTGTGCCCTGCTGTCGAAAGTCAGCGCTGTTTTTTTTTTTTTTTTTTTTTTTTCCCAAAATAGCGGTCTTCTATTATCGTCCATGATGAATTTAGCAAACAAATTCAAGCTGTACATAAAATACGTAAGAGTTAAGAACTTTTTTTAACCCCTTGTTATTATAAATGCCATCCAGTCATCGACTGGCAACTTTTTTAAAATATTGTCTGAAAAATTGGAAAGGATATATAAAAATCTGATGTTAAAAAAAGATTAAGAAAAAATCAATTGGGATTTGTTTTGGGGGCCCTCAACATTCGGGGGCCCCAGGCTAGGGCCTAATGGAAAATCAGGCCCTGCCTATATAGTTTCTTTTCGTTTCATTTGCTTTCCCTTTTTAAAGTAATAGTTGGAATAAAAGTATTTTTAACGATCATCGTTTGATGAAAAAAGACAGTTTGTTTAATGGCATGGTTGTAAATTATATTTGAAAAAGTATTGTTAAATATTGTACTTTCTTAATATTTCTCAGCAATTTAAATTCTTGTAAGTTTATTTCGCTGTCAATTATGTAAAATATGCAAAATTATGTTGAATTTAACATATCTTTCCTTAGAAACCTGTTTCTTTTGCAGACTTACCTAATGGGAAATTAAATAACATGACAATGTACCTATTGTTGGTGTTTAAATTATTGTTAATTGATATTGGTTAGTAACATATTGTTGGCAAAGACTGCCTTGCTTAAATCATTAAATTTCTAACCTGGAAGACCTAATTTTAAAAATGCATCAATAAAACTGAAAATTTAACAAATAAGTAATTTCAAACTGCAAAATAAGATAATTAAGTTTCAAAGAAATACCGTGTAAAACCTACATAATATTGTACACTCTAATGCTAAAACATTACTGATATTATAATAAAATAGCTAACTGAACAAATGTTTCCAGTTTATCTACCGTATATTAAATATTTTTTTCGTAAATTGTACACAGAAAAGGGCATTCTTCTTTTATAGTAATATTTTTATTGTCATAAATGCTAGTCAAATACGTGACAGCGACTTTTATGCGGGAGAAAATATTTTGACGATTTTTTTAGCTTCAAAACGAGGATGCGACTACTATGCGAGGGCGACTATTTTAAACGCCTATTTTAAAAACTATTATTTAAACTATTAAGCTATCGGCGAGGACGACTATTTTAAAAACGGTATATAAAAATTATCCACAAGATTTTATAGCAATAAATTACAATAAAAGTTTTAAGGTTTATTTAGATTAAATAGAATTACATTTTAAATAAATAAATAAAGTGACACAAAGCACATAAATCGTGAAATAGCAGATATTGATGATAATGCAGCGGGAGTACATGCCGAATTTTGTTGTTTACCTGGGAGGAGAAGCCCCCTATTCTTCCCTGATATAAATTCCTCCATGAGACAACGCTCCCCCGAAACACCTAATAACATCGTCCCCCCTCCCCCCCCCCCAATCTCTCCGCATCCAAAACGACGTTGCGCGTGCTATGACGTCACTCATTCTCTCGGCGGGCCGGCCGTAATTAGAGGGCAGGCCGCCGTCAAAATTAATGAGTGGAAATTACTGCGGCCCGGGGTCGTGCATTTTGTCACCTTCGGGGCCCGCGGTGCCTTTTATCAGTAGGCGCGTAGGCCGCCCTTTTAAAGCGCGATTCGCCCCTCCTTCTCCGCATTAATAGCGTTCACTCTTTTTTTCACCGTGCTCACCTGATGATGCTTTGCCTCTGTTGTGTCATTAAAAAACAGGCAGGTGTAGTCCGTGAAAGAATGTTGCCATCGCAAGAAGTATTTTCTTCACTCCCAAAAAAAAACCACCCTCGTCGTTCCTGGCGGACAGGCGGTGCCGGGCCTCTTACGGCCGCATATCAAATTTTTAACTACTTGCTTGAGCGACACACAAGAGATGGGGGTCTCCGTCTACCGCCCTCGCTCTCTAGTTGAGAATTTGATTTAATTTCCATTCGGGAGGGAAGGGGTGGAGGGGGGGGGGGTGATCGTGCCGCAAGAGCTCTTTCGTTAGAGATAACAGACCGGGATTTTATTGCAAGCTTCGCGTGGAATGTTCTTTTATTTTAACCCTTTTCGCATGCGAAAGATTGGATGGTCAAACAGTGAAATCGAAAGGGACGTCACGATACAAATCTTCTTCTCTTTGTCTTTGTTCTATTTATTTATTTACTAGAAGTCAAAGCCCGTTGTGGAGGCAATTACAACGGGCGCTAGAAAAAGGATTGAACGAAAATATGTCAACACTCAATGTCAACCTAAAATAAATAACTTCATATTCAATTTTTACTATGTACCCAAATCGAACTTTCTGCTCTTCTGGGAATGCGTGGAAACTATTCGCATTCGAACGATTTCGTTTTGTGTACACAGCCCCTCTTGTATCAATGCTTCAAGCAGATGACCATTTTAATGAAAAAAAAAATTAACTTTGTTATCTGGAAAAAATATTTCAAACGAATTGAATCGCAATTTTCCCTTCAAAGCCTGATAACCGTGATTTCAGTATGACGTCATTGTCACTTGAAACAGTTAATTTTTCACGCAAATGATTCACTTTTTTTGCTCTCGGAAATAAAATGAAGCTGAAAAGAGCGAAAAATCGCTTAAAAATGATAGAACGGGTGGATTTTCAGATTTTTAAAATAGCGCAGATTGTTTTCTATATTTGGATACTTAATTATGAAATTTTTCAGGCGGATCGTACTGATAGTGTAGATTTTATTGCGATTTTTGTGCTTTCTAATCATTTTGAACTTTTTGGAGTAATAGCGGTAAAAGTTTTATCTTCGAGTGGTAGCCCGGAATCATAAGAGTGAGGCAGTGCGGCAGGAATTAGCGTAACTATATAGTAGGATTTTTTTCGTGCTTTCGGAAAAATGTTTATTATTTTTAAAAATTTCTATGCGTTAAAAACTTGTTTCTCATTTTGTGCGAACGTTTGAATTGATCTCTGTAAACTTTACACGTAGGTTTTTATCTTTAAAGATCTACTTATTTTATAAAAATCCTAATGATCTTTGTCTTAAAATCTCTAAAGGTCAGCATCTATTGCGCCTCATTGGAGCATAGGTGTGATATATCTATGCATTGGAGAAGAGGAGGGTGCTGGAAGTGGAAGAAGCAACGGACACGGATCTCCTGTTTCTTTAATCTTTTCCTATTTTACGATTTGAGATGTCCGACTCCGGTGCAGAATCCCCTACTTACGCGAATGCGTAATCGATTAGATTACGATTACTTTTCTTTTTCAGCTGGAAACTACGATTGGATTACGGTAATCTCAAGTAGTATTAATTTTGTCGATTACGATTAGATTACAGTAATCAAACCAATGAAAACTTTCGATTACGATTACGCATTGTGAGAATACTATTAAATTACGATTACAACATATTTTTTGTGAACATTCATAGCTATTTAACTGTACAATTTTTATGCAGAGAACCGAACTAATTAACGAAAAACAGTCATAAGAAACTGTGTTTAAAAAATAAAAGGATTAGAACTTTGTAAAATAACTCAAGTAACAGGATTCTTGAATACAGGTTTAACCCATTTAAGCAATGCCCTGCAATAATACAGCAGTTGAGATTTTCTCCTGTCTCCAGCGTTGCTCCCCTCCCACGGATCTCGTAATGCCTTGCTGGGCCCAGAGAGAACCGATGAGAGGGAATGACGCTGGCCGCAGAAAGGATAACTTTTGGCTTTTCATTGTAACAATGTGAATAAACATGCTATACCGCTGTTCAAGATATTTCCAGCATTTTGAATAGACTGTCGAAAGCAGGAGCCCGAGAAATTTAACGAAGACTTCACACACAGTTTAATGAGTTTTTCTGTTATCTTCATTTGACTTAGAAACTAAAACTGTGTGACTGTAATCCTGTAATAGTCTCAAGCAATTATGAATACGACATGCTTAGATTACGACTGTACTGCGATTATTTAATCATAATCTAGAAATTTAATTATCTAGATTACTATTAGACGAGGATTTAAGTTTCCGGATTACGATTACACATTAGATTATTTGTAAAACTAAGATTGTGATTTCTAGATGGTGACTAAATTACGATTATACAAAAAGTGCAATCAATTATAATCGAATACGATTACACGAAGTCTACTCTGTTGTCAACAAATTGAAGATACCGTTGACCATCGGCAATTTGTTGCGGTGGATAAAGGAGAATGCACTCGTGTATATGAACGATTTGCCCACCGTTTAACATTGCATGTGTTCGACTGTGCCTCGACCTCAAAGATTGATATTTACTCAAGGCATCTTAAATGTTAACCTATGGAGAAATTGAGTGGCTGTCTAAACATAATAGTACTCGCTTAAATCTACTGAGTAAAATTATTATCAAACGGAGTATATTTTTACTCAATTTTTGACTTCAAACAGCCATTCTCCCGATTGAGTAAAATTTGCTTCATTAATTGACAAAAATCAATGGAGCGAAAAATTCTCAATTTTTGAGCATTATACAACAGCTCCATTTAGCCTAAGTAATAATCAAAAAAGAGGAGTGTTTTTACAAAATCTGTCCGTTTTTGATTAATATAACTGTACTCAATTATGATTATTATTTAGGCTATAGAATGAGCATTTTTACAAAATCAGTCCTTTTTTAATTAATATATCTGTACTCAATTAAGATTATTATTTTAAGCTGGAAAAAGGGTGTTTTATGAAAATTTGCTGTTTTGATTAATATATTTGAATTATTCGTTTTCTTCATTTTTTATTATCAGAGCTCTAATCTATGATTATAAGCCCGAGAAAATAAATTTTAAATCAAGGCAAATACATTACACATATCTTAATACAATATAAAAGGGTATTTTTTTAATAAATAGAATATAATTTCACTAGTTATAAAACGAATTCACAGTACAGCCAGAATACAGAAATGCAATCATGGTTAAACCAGCTGTGAGATTTAATTAAAGCAGCAACCAAATTTATTTACATGAAAAAGGTAAACTAGTACTTACTCACTTGACTGAAGATATCATAACTTCATTTGTTTTAGAACAGCGACGAGAATTTTATAATCCAATCGTAAGAAACTATGTCCCTTAAAACAAAATTTTTACCGAAAGCATCCCCTCCATATTTAGGTTGAATTTATTTCACAACTCTGAATATAAAAAAGATGCATTTGGTATTCGGATATAAAATAAAATTATCACCAGCGAATACATCGAGAAGTAATTACCCACAGCAAAAGGACTTAGCATTAAGTAAAGTACATCCAATATCCTCTTTAGAAATTCTTTTAATTCATATTTTGATAACGACATGTTGTTCTTCGATGCCCGCCGTAGCCACGATTCCCGCGTTGTGACTATGTACCGTATCCGTTGAAGAGCGTTGGTCTCGTGATAGTAATAGGATATCTTACCAGGAATTTTTTCGTGGGCGAGAGACAAAATTCTCAAATAGACAAGATTTAAGTGAAAATGGAGCTAAATAGAATCTAGCGAATTGGGAGCATTGAGGCGAATGGAAGAGTTTACAAATTATTGTCTTTAAGGAGTATTTTTCGGAAATCTTTAGCGTAAAAGGATTTAAATCAGCCGATAAGAAATTTAATCAATAAAGGAGTGTTAGTTTTAATCAATAGATTTAAGCGTGTACTTCTCCCAGAAATTTTAACTTGTATACGTATAGAAAAATTTTGCATGACACTTCAAAGTGCGTGTGTAGCATCTTACGCATGCTGCATATAGATTTAGCAATTTTTGAATTTAAAATGGTTAGTGAATTAAATCTAAAATGATATTTATGTTATGTTATGTTTACTTTATGTAAATAACAAGGCAATCTTCAGCGATGAATAGGATTTTTTTTTCCTGCCAAAACCGTAACTTCAAAACAATCTTGGTCAATTAGCCGCTCTCATCTCATCACATCTACAGCTCCCGCTTCAATTAACAGCTGGATCATACAACACTTCGTTCCATTATAAAAACTAATTAACGCAGAGTAAATTAAAACATCCTCGGGCTATCTTTGCTTCAATTACTATAAGCAAGCATCCGACACCCATTGTCAGGCACTTTACTCGCGAATACCCCGGGTAACAGCCCAACAGCGGCGTGCTTTAGCTCAATTTTTTCCGCTATAACTGCTTTTTAATTGCATTTATTTCAGACCAGCAATCTTTTAAAAGAAAAGGGACACTTCTTTAGCACGTAGCTTCTTCCTGTTACGGTATTCATCAACGCCGAGCGTTAATTTCTTACCGCTACCTTCCCTCAACTCAGCATTTGCAGTTGTTGGGCAATGATTGGAAGGAGACAGTTTATAATGGATACCAACAGCGTAATAGCGGTGTTCAATCTTTTCTTCCCCCTCTCTTTTCAGCCGTTTAGCGTGATATCGAGGTATCGTATTTTTTATTTATTTATTTTTTTTTTTTTTTTTATTTTTTTTTTTTTACGAGCTGTTTTTGAGGGATTACCCAAAATGCAATGATTCGACGTGGAACTGTGTTTAATGGTAACTTGAATCATGAAATAACTGCGCTATATCAAATGGGGAAAGGTCTGTCTTCTTCGATAGCGTGTTTGAAATTAAGAACCAATGTATCATCTTGTCTGAAAAGGAACGAGACGTACCTTGAAATCCAATAGAAAGACTTAACGATACAGTGACGGCTAGTGATGAATGATAGTTCTAACGTGTAGAGACGGACTGTCTGGCATTTTCTATAATTATTATTATTCATTTATATCTATTTAGTGAGCATTGAGTCTTCTTGCACTTCATCATTCATCGTAGCAGAATAAAGGGAAATTGAATCACGTTTATAACAACTCATTGACGAAAGTTCAAAGAAAGCGGCCAAATTCGTTCTTTTTATTTATGCTCTTCGATACCAACAAGTTCGCTAATACTGAAATACAGTAAAACCCGTTTAAAAAGTTTTCCCGCTAAAAAAGTTCTTATTTGCGGTATTACCAATTTTTTCTCATTCTTACGATGTTAAAACAACCCGATTAAAAAGTTTCGTTCCAAACACTTTCCCGCTTAAAAAAGTTTTTTTTTTTTTTTTTTTTTTTTTTTCACTTTTAAGTTTACTTTCAAGACTTGTTTACATGTGCCTTTCGGGTTTTTTTTTCTTTCTAATTTCTTACTACTGTTTGAAAGATCAATGTTTAGGACTGAAAACGATTGTATTGGCCAGTGAAATGCTAACAGTGGATGAAATTCGGGAGGTTACAAAAAATTAAGAAATGAATGAAACTAAATAAGAGGTTGTGGAAATTCTTAGTTTTCCGGATGCTTTAATAATACTAGAAACGTTTCATCGTTTTATTAAAAATGTGAAAGAAAAATTTTTTAAAAACAAAAGACCAATTAAAGATTGCCGATAGAAAACAAAAACTAAACGATTTTTTTTTCCCCCTGTAAAATCGATTCCAATGATGCTTAAAGTGATTTTTTTGTTTTTTCTTTGTTAACTAATTTTTAAGTGTGCAAAACAATTTATATAAGTAATTATAAACTTTACATTATTTATATACTATTTTAATAATGTCAAAAGATATTTCTTTAACATTTACACAGAAATTAAATTATTTGTTTTTCAAAAAATTAGTCTCCCGTTTAAGAATTTTTTCCGAAGAAGTTTTTGTCCTTCATTAAAATGATGAAAACAGACGTGTGTTTTTATCACACACCCCCCCCCCTTTCCGAGTTTTTGTTTGTTTGTAGGATTACAGCCAATTATCTATAATAAGGATCTAGGCCCAAAGATGGGGAGGAGGTGCCCTCCGTGGGACTTTTACCTAAAAGCATAGTACTAATATAAGTAAATAAACAAGACTACTAAATAAAAAATGACTAACAATGCAACGAATATATAATTCATCATTCTACCTAGAACTTCAGTATTTGAGTGAAAAGGGTGTTTTTTCGATTGAGACATTTGTTTTCGTATACAAAAGAAGCATGAAGAAGGTAGCTATTTATGAATAAATATCATATTAACTTTTTATCTCGATTGCATTAACATTATTGATGAATTAAAGCTATTAAAAAATAACTAATTATCGAGTCAAAAATTAAATACTTCCACAATTTCGCCGAAGAATTTAAACATTAAAATATATGGATAATGATTTAAACAAATTTTTAAATTAACAAAAATATGCTCAGATCAGAAATAGGAAAATTAAAATTACTGGTGTGAAAGGCAGTTCTATAATTTTTTTCTCAAATCATCTGGTTTATTGGCTTTAACGAGACTACCAGAAATGCCCCAATTGGATGATTAGCCTACTTGGAGGTTTTTAATCAAAAAAGGATCAAAACTTTTCAAAGGTAGTCAACATTTTCACAAAAAAGGATCAAGAAAGAACAGTTTTTCGCTCCTTTTTTTTCCCATTAAGCAATTTTGTTGTTCTTCATTTGTATTAGTATTAGAAGGAGCATTTTATATGGAATGCTATTTTTTTCAGTAATATTTTAAGCAATAATTTTGCTATTCTTCTAATTTATTTTTAATCTGAAAAGGAGCGCTTAAGACGATCTTTATTAAGCAATATTTTAATGAATTATTTCGCTCTTTTGCTGAGCTCTCGGAACATGCTCAATTTTATCTCTTCGTATCAGATACTCCTTGCTGTCACAGTAAAGCTTAATTTCTCATGAGAATAGCAGTTTCGTGTTTTTCTTACAGATTATCCCAGTGTACACGTATTGGACCTGGTGAAAACTGAAAACTCCGAAAAAAAAAAGAGAATATATCTATCTGGAGGTCCTTGTGAAGCCCTACTTAAAGAAAATCATCATCTTACTTCTTTCCAGTTTTGCAGATTTATCTAAAACAATTTAGCACACGTCAAATTTCATTTGACCCAACATTTCAAAAAACATTCTATCGTTTACAAAAAGAAACGAAGAACAAGCAGTCCCGTCTTCAACAATCCAAAATCGCAGTTTTGACGTAGAAGAGGATAAAAAAGTAAATTAATAAATGCATCTTCCAACAAAAACTTACCTGAGACTCATAAATCATAGTTACGTTGGTGCCTTTAATTTAGCCTTGTAGCGACGTCCGCGCGGTAGGGTGCCCGACAGTGTTGAAATACAGTATATTCTCATGGTAATACGTTGAAAGAAAACGGCTGCAAATGGAATGAGCAACCGTAAAAAAGAAAAAAAATACATAAAATAAAACCATAGTTTCTGCTAATTTTTTATTCTCATTTCGACTAAGATAAATAACAAGGCAACACTGGTCAGTGAATGAAAACGTTTTTCAAGTCGTGAGTTCATTGCTACATGTGCCTTAACTTGTTTTACCCGAACCAAGCAAACACGGAATCTCATCACAATTTCTTTTAAGTAAATGTAGTGTTTTAGCACGACAGAGATTACCAGTGCTTTCGAAATTATAGGTTTTCACCGTAAAGGAGAATGGCCATTTTTATTAAATTTTCTCCTAATTAAATTTTTTAATTTGTAGCACATATAGCTGCAAATCCCATGTAATGTCTTTTAAATAAGATCTAGTGTTAAAAAAGTTAAATATAATTAATTTAAAGTATTCACATCAATTCTTTATAATTTTCTACTTTATTTGATTTCAGATAAGTTTTTAACTTTTTGTTAATTGTTTGTTTGATCTCTGCTCTAAAATAGATGCTGTTTAAGTGGAGGAAAGCATACATCCCGCTGTGTCCACTTGCTATTTTCTTTGGAAGTATTTGCTTGTTTTGGGGTAAAATGTTTTTGCAGATATATTAATATGCTGTACAGTGCTCTTTTACTTATGCAGTTATTTATTTTTAGATTGAAACATTAAGTTACTTATAAATAATGTTTGATCAAAATTACACTGTTTTCTGTTTACATCTGAACTTTTTACTGGTGTGCTTTTATTGGTCTTTTTTTTTTTTTTCTGTGATTCAAATATTTTATGCCTGCCTATTTCGGAAATCGTTTTTATGCCAATTAGTAGAAGTTCTGTGGCTTCATGCAAGTGTTAAAGCTATATTTAGACTTTTAAAAAAGCTTTTTTTTATATTTTATTTTTTAACGTATCTATTTTTATTGTCTTATCACAGACTTTCCTAGTCAAAGTTGGAAGAGTTCTGTTTTAATGAAAAATTTTAATTTTTACGTAGTGTGTTTTCATGATATATATACAGCGTGTTCAAAATACGGTATTATTATTTTTTTTTAAAGTCTAACTCCAACAAGACATTTTAGACGCGGCCGGCATTTATGTTTTTCAATAATGAACATGTACATTTTGATAACTATTCACATGTCCTTTACATACACATACACCATTAATTAGCTCTTCAGGAATACGTGTAGCTCAAAGGGGGAAAAAAATCCACGAGAGAATTAAAACGTATATGCATCGCATCCTTGGACTCTCGTTCCGTTCAAGAAAAATCTCAAATGTCAAAACAAAAAAGGAAAATAATTAAAAAAAAAAATCCCTGTAACTGTCGGTCTTACACATTTCGTAGAGGAGGTCCTGCTTACATAACTCATAAAAATATGAAAACAAAATCCTACTTCCACTTACATTCTGGCATTGTCGAAAAACTCTAAGTACATGGGACATCGCTTTGAAAAAAAAAATAATAATAAAGTCCGTAGTCCACTCTGTAACAAACTAACCGTCTCAAAAAAAAAAAAAAAAAAAAAAAAAAACCAAGATGGTTGATGCTTCTATTCTTTCTGGAAGTGGTCCCCCCAATGAATGTCTATCAGCGACTGATTGATGACAGGTACCGCAGTCGGCGGCACTCTTTGATCTCTCATTTGCCGTTCGTCTCAAACCTGCCGCCGCTAACCTCATAGACACCTTCCGTAGGGAAAAAAGAGGGAGATTTTTTTTAGTGTGGGAGATAATTATTTTTAGGTCAGATTTCTTTCGGTTTCATTTTCTTTCCCCGTTTCTAATTGTTTTGCTGAGTTGATTATGTCCTGTTAAAGGTTTTAGGCGTAGTAAAAAATATCAGGTAGAAAGGGCTTTTTTTTTTTTAATGTGGATAATTTGTCTTTGGTTACATACAGCCTTCAGATTGATGTCTGAAATTTTTAGTACAGTAGACTCTCTCTTAACCGGCCTAAGTGAGACTGGGGGTAAGCCGGTTAAGGTTAAGCAAAATGCCGGTTAAAGTGGAAAATAAAAGAGAAATACCATTTTATTGATGGTGCACTATATGATGCACGATAATAAATATGTAAATTTATTGCAAAGGTTTTGCATACTACAAGGGGAACATTTAAAATAAAATAAAAAGAATAATTTTTTATCTGCTAAAGACTGAAAGTTCGACGACTTACTATATTGATTCGCCACTCTTTTTTAAAACATTACATCGATAGAGGAAACTGATGCTTGTACTTTGTTTTTATTGTTGTTGGATTAAGGCCAATTACCTACACGGAGGATCTAGGCCTGAGTGCGGTGCCCTCCGTGGGGGTCTTTCTGAGGGGTCCTAACCCGTATTTACGCTAAGTTCGGAGAAAATCACGGAAAACTCCGAACGGTTAGGTCGGCGGACGCGACCTGGGTTTGAACCAGGCGCCTTCCGTCTCCCAGTTCAGTGCGCAATGCACTATGCCACTGGTGGGGCGATGCTTGTATTTTAAGCACGAAATAAAAATGAATAATTAGGTACTAAATTTTCATTTTTTATCTTATTAAAACTGATTGCTATTGCTGTCGTATTTAAATCAATTACTGCAGGTTAAAGTGGAGATCCGGTTAAACGGAGGCCGGTTAAGAGGGAGTCTGCTGTATGTAGAACATAGATTCTTTAGCCCTTTATATCTCAACAACTTTTTTTTTTTTTTTTTTTTTTTTTTTTTTACTGCAATGTGCACAAACAGATTATAAACATACTGAGAGCTTTTATTTTCCAGTTTTGTAATTCATGTAAAATTTATTGACCAAAATGTTTTTGTTGTAGATTTCAATAAAACGGTTATTTTCATTTTTGTATTACTTGCAAATATATCTGTAGTATAGCAAAGCATTACTGAAGAGTTTGTGAAAAGTTTAAGCTGAGAACTTTTTTTTTTTTTAATCATAAACATTCTTGCGAGGTTGACCTACAAAAACACTAAATAAAGTGCTGCAATAACCAGTAATGCGACTGCTGAAGAACAAAATATTGTTTCGTGTTACAATATTAATTAAGTATGACATATTTTTCAGATTTAAAAAAAATATGCTCATGTTATTGTAGAAAAAACCACCATTCAAATATTTTTTAATATTCTGTGATTAATTTATACAGCTCTGATTGATATATTACAAATCTGCACCACGGTGATACAAGAGTTAAACTGTGAATTTGATAAATGCCACTTTTTTATTACACTAGAACTATTTTTTAAATCTTTATTGCCATCAGTGAAACGGCAATCTAATCACCGACTGTACGAATATGCTTCATTTAAAAATGAACAATGCAAGCTAGTTAAATTATTTACCTTCACAGATCATTTGAGATACAGTAGAACCCCGATTCATCGTTTTTCAAGGGGTGCGTTGGAAAGAACGAGGAATGCTGGAAAACGACAAATGCGGGTTCAAGTCAAAATACGAAGAAAGCAATGTTTATGCATGCACACAATGACTGTATAACAAATACTAATTAGTTACAAATCAAAGAAATCGAAGATGAAAATTAGGTGATGCTTATTTGCAAAAAAATCAGTATTTTATGTTGGATTTTCCACCATTTTTTAAATTAAACAGTAAATTTTCACGATTTACAATACTTTTCTCGACCTTTTCTGTGATTTTATGTTTGTATAAAAATGTTCATACAGTTTCAAATACCGTTATTGCTTCAAACTTCGTACTAATGTAATCTCTTCCTCAGTGACAAGAATATTATCCTCTGCTTCGAAATTATTTTCATTTTTTGCATTGTCACACTTTTTTCCAATGTTAGGATATCACATGCCTCAAATTCTTGATTAATGGAAAAAAATTATTAAATTTCACGCTATACACAACCTCTTCAACACCCAACCATTGTTCTTCCGTTCATCATCAGACCAAGAAATCATACCAAGAAACAATTACAGTCTATATGTCATATTAATCCACATATCCTTCGATTTCATTTTAGCCAGGAGAAAAATTTTACAACGATGAGCGCGGGAAAGTCAATTTATGACGAACGATATATGCGGGTTTCTTTAACATTATTCAAATACAATTTGTGCAGGGACCACAGAAAGAAAACGATCAATACGGGAAAACGATGAATGCGGGAACGATAGATCGGGGTTTCACTGTATAACGTATCTTCCCAGGAGATTTTCAGCTCAATTTCTATTATTTTCATAACTTTGAATCGTGGTAAACTCCTCAAATCTGCTAATGACAGCCGAGGGCGTATGTACGACTAATGCGTATGTACCAGGCATATAAACACAGTGTTCAATCGGGCACAGAACTCTCATCTACCATTTCCTAACCACTTAACTACCAGAGCTCTCACATCGTTCCTATTGTTCCTATTGCATATCGTTGATTTTTCTGCCTCTTCTCAATTTTACCGTATTTACTCGCGTAATAGTCGCATCTCCGTTTGGAGGCCAGAAAAAATAGCTTTAGAGTTACAATATTATGTAGTAAATTCTACTCGCGTATTAGTCGCACCTAGACTTTCAATATAAAAAATTGGCAAAAAAGGTGATTACGCGAGTGAACACATTCGATTTTTTGACTTATTTATTTATTATCATTATTCAATTTTTCAAAATACTATGTTCGATCGGATGAATTTTTTTTTCCTGAAATTTCGGTATTATGTAAATATTTTAACCCTTTATATAGATTTCAGCTACTTTTTTTAAAGGTTTTTAATTCTTAAGTAAAAATTTAAATTTAAATAAGTCTATATTTTTTTTTTACTTTTTAAAAAATTCTTTTAGTTTATTCTTCTTCTTTTTACCAATAAGCGAAGAAAAAGACTACGGAGGAGTCTTGTTAACTTTTAAATGAAAAGTTGAGTAATACCGTAATGTTTTATATTTTTTTCTATGTAATTCATAAATTTTTTGCCGTTATTTTTTTAAAATTAATTAATTAATATCTTAATGTTCAAAAGTTGCAGCGTTAGTATGCTTATCTTCATAGTGTCGATATAAGTTTAATAAAACTATTTAAAAGAATATCGAAAAAAATCATGTGATGTTGCTATATAAAAAAAAAACTAAATATGTCAAGCATTTAAAATTTTCTGAATGTTTCTTTACAAGCTGTACTATATACTAAAATAAACGATAAGCTTCTATCAGTTACGAAATTAAAAAAAAAAAAATCTTAAAAATCGAAATATTGTAAAATGTGTACCATTGAAAAATTTTGCCGTGCAATTAATTTCATCTTTAAGATTTCTTTCTGAAAATTTCATTGAGAGCACCTCTTTTTCATTTATTTCAGTATCTAGAGAAGCTTATAAAGAATCAGGAGCTTATAAAGAATCATACTGAATTTTTTCGAGTTTGTTGTGCAATTATTTTATTTTAATTTATGTACATGAACCTTAAGGCGGGTTTTGTTTCTTCGAATACACTTTTAAACAATGATATCGTTATATCTTCAAATAAATAAGGATTTATAAAAGAGTTTATGCTATTTCAACTTCTTTTTTAGGAAATGAGTTTATTGCAATCAGTTTTGCCAACTCTGGTGGCATCAAAGTGGCTAGAAATGGCTAAAAATGTATTCAAGTTGAGGGAAAAAAATAAATTATTCATATCTTTTGAGTTTACTTCTAATTTCTTGAGAGTTTACTTCTAAGTGCTTGTACTGCTATATTTGCCTGCAAGTTATTTTTTCAGTCATTTGGACTTTCATTTCTGATTTACAAAATACTTTGGTATTGCCAGTTGACCAAGATCTAGCCACAAAATGGCTAAATTGGCAGATCTAGTCACATGAAATGTCCAGATCTAGCCACAAAGTGGATAAACAGGCAACACTGGTTGTAATGGCATACAGTGAAGCCTACATAAGTTGGACACATGCTGTACCCACGAAAAGTGTCCAACTTTCAGAGGTGTTCAATTTATAGAGGTATATTTCTATATTATGAACCCGTTGCGTTCCCCCCAAAAAATCTCAAACTTAGGTGTCCAAGTTATGGGGGTGTCCAACTTCGGAGGTTCCACTGTATTGTTGAATTTAGAAACTCAACACTTTTAATACTTCATAAACTAAATTTATATGATTAATAATAATAATAATAATAATAATAATAACAATAAAATATGAGATCATAAGAAGCCAAGTCCTTTTTACTGCAGGTTTGCTTAATTTCTTTTTATGGAGAAAGAACTGAGTAAGCTATTTCACGTATTATACGCAACGTCGATTGCACCAATAATCAATATAAACAAAAGTTATAACATAATTTGTTTATGTTGATTGTAATAGATAGTCGATTTTATCTAACCAGTAAAAAAGCAATGCATTCTTCTAAAGCATTGCCCAGTTTTCGGTGAAATAACCCTTCATGATTTCACTTCGATAACGTTAGTTGGCATTGATTGATCTGCAATGAAGTCATGAAAATGCTCATTGAAATGCAAAGCTTTTATTTATATGAGCTAATGTGCAAGTAACCTGCTGGCTCATGACAACATAAGCGGAACTAACCAGATAATCTATCCATCCTTTTATCTCAAAATTGTACACGGTATTTGATTCTAAACTGTAATTTATTCGACCCCCTATTTTCCTCCCTCTTGTATGCTTTTTTCGTTTTCTTAAAATATTGTAATACATCTTTAATTATTTGAAATGCAGAAATTTATCTGAAACTTTCGCTTTGCAGCAATTTTTCTTTATATTTTCTGGAGAGTTTTAAAAATTGTATGCTTTTTCATTTATTTTATTTTATTAAATCATCAGCATCAATGAAATAAAATAACTTTGTTTATTTTATTTTATTGATGCTGATGATTTAATCAATAAATCAATTATTTCTTTATAGATGCTGCTTTATGTGGTCATTTCGGTAGCACGAGTTTTAGCAGCATCCTTTTAATACACAAGCATTAGTATTTCATACATTTCTAAAAAGTGCTAGATTTACCCTTGATAAAATACGACTTTAGGGCAGGTAGAAAACGAGAAGAATTAGTAATTTTTACCATTTGACAGCTTTTTCTCAAAAGTTCATAGTTTCATTGAAACTATGAGAAAAGGAAGAAGAAGCGAGTTCTCTGGGGTTCGCTTGAGCTATGCCAAAAATTCAGCAGAATTGAACATGCCAGATTTACTTTCTTACTTTTTTTTTAAGTTTTTGTGAAAGTTTTTTGGTGTTTAACAGCAACATTATGGGCATCTGACGCACCACCAAAACTCCATTATCAAGTAAAAATTCAATGCAGTCTATAAAGACGTTCTTTGAAGCAAAGAATATTGTAGAAACTGAAAGTCAGCCGCATGAAAGTCAAAATTGGGTGCTTGTTGAAATTCCCCTTTCGTTTACCGAACCTGCGTCAAGTTTGCTGAGAATTCTCTTTGATCTCCTCCGTCAAGTGTTTTAGGCTGTCACCATTAATACGGATTTCAAGTGCTATCGTTGTAATTGACGTTGCCTCTCTTCACCTATTAGTTACTAAAAGAAGGGGGAGGGGGGCGGGAATTGCGCGGAGCGTTACTATAACAATCATGTCAAACACCTAACAACATCGGACTCTAATCATATCTCTAGAAAAAATCACTTATAAGGCGATAAGGAGTATTTAGTAATTATATTCAGTTGTCCTCAGCCTAGACAAGACGCCGTTTGTGATAAAAAGAAATTATTTGATTTTAAGAAAGATGCCGCTCCATTGTGACAGCTTGTTTGTTTGTCTTGCGCTATTCAAGTAAAGAGCTACCGACAAGTCGGCCTCTCTTGCAGAACAAGCGGTAAGCCGAAAACTTTCTTTGTTACGTTGTTGGGGTTTGTTTATTTGTTTTGAAGAACTCACTCGTGCGACGAGATTATTTGCAATAATTCCCTCTGCGAGAAGCTGAAAAATTAGTTGATTAGGTAGTTGTTGTCGGCATTTCAAGTGCACGGTTCTATACACCTCTGAAATTCCAGAAAGACGATGATATAAGCTTACGTAATTATTTGCGTTTCCCCCGTTGCGGAGGTGATGTATTACAAAAACCCGAATACAGATCAGTTACTAAAGGAGGCAACGGGCGACCTTGGAATTTGTTAAGAAGAGAAAAGAAAGGGGAGGAAGGAGGGTAGAAGGTACTGTTTAAATGCAGAAACAAATACAAGAAGTGATAAATAAATCTTTCTGGAATTCTTAAAAGTTCGCGATTTCAAATAAGTGCACTTCGTAGAACAAAGATAAGAGGCGTAAAAGGATTGGATAATTTTTAAGATCCTCTTCAGAATATCTAATATGAACACTGGGTTATTTTCATAGTTCAAGGTAGCAATTAATCTTCAGTCTGATTAATTGCTACTTTGCACTGAACTCGCATGCTTTGGGAGAACGGACAAAGGGTTTTTTGCGTTTTTTCATCAAGTCGAAATGATCGAACTTACTTTAAACTGAGTAGCATGATCCGGTTAGGGGTGGGGTGGGGGGAGGACTGACATTTTAATGTCGCAAGGTTTTAACTAAGAGAAGGATGCGAGACAGTGCTAGGGATGAACGCGAGACTTTCTTTGCTAGACGAGACAGAGATTTGCAACTTCTTTGAGAGACGAGACACGCATTTTTAACATTACGATATAGGGATTTTGCGAGACAAGACGAAGATTTTAGGCTGTTTTGTGAGACGCCTATTTTTCGTCTCGCGCCCATCCCTAAGACAGTCTGTCTTGTCTCGAAAACAGCTGCAAAGTTTTGTCCCGAAAGCCTATATTGTAATGATAGAAATGATTGTCTCGTCTCGTATGGCAATGGTAAAGTCCCGTCTGGCATCCATCTGTAGTTTTAACAGTAAATAAGAGATAGAACCGATTCTAATTTCAGTTTGCAAATGTGTGTAAACCATTTTTTGAGAGGGAATAGTTTGGATTAAAAATAAATAAATGAATGAATAAATAATACAATACAATAGAACTGATAATTTTGAATTACGATTTCTGTTGCGTATAAAGCAGTTATTACTAAAAATTAATCTTTTATAATTTCGAACTCTAGTTCACGAAGAAATGTTGAATTTAACAACATTTTGTTATTGTAATCAAATAATTTTGCAAAATCAACAAATCAATGAATTAATTTGTTCATCAAACAAAATAATTCAGGTTAATAAGCATCAGCCAAATACATAGTTTTAATTAACAACAACAGTAACAATAATAATAATATAACGCATGAGTATCAGTGTATTCGGTGTCTGTTTTTATTTTAATTTAAAAAGAAAACAGAAAAACAAACACAATTTGGAATAACAATACGGACGACTGGATCCAGAGATCCGGGAACTTGCCAAATCATGCTCAGTTTCCCAAATGTCTACAATTTTTACCTTCACCCCCTAGACACACAGGCCGCAATCCATTTAGTCACGGGTCAAAAATCGCTTGTTGGCTCATCTCCCCACCAGGGGGAGCTTTCTTTTTTAATTGTTTCTCTTTAGTGAGTAAACCTCTCCACAATGGAAAAAACAAAACTTTACAATGGATGAAAAAATACTCTCAGAGAGCGGCGAGGGGGTAAAAATAATAAAAATAATAAAAAATAGTGCCCGGGAGCTACGTCTCTATTCTTCAGAGCGGTTTGTATAAAGACGGCGCCGACAGTAAAATAGCAGATACCCTGTGTTAATTGCTGCTTGAATTGAAAATAAAGCAGTAATAACTTCAACTGTGGAGGGGTAAAAAGAGAATTGGTTTATCTCATTTGCCGCGGGATTGGGAAAATTTGGCTCTTCAAAATATCGATTTGTTTTGAGTGTGAGAGTTTTTTTTTTTTTTTTTTTTTTTTCTCCTACAAAACAGAAGAATGCGGATACTTGTCAAATTCAGCTTGTAAATATTTACAAACTGAGTGAAACTATCGAGAATAACATGAGACATTTTTTGGGGTACGAAATAAATATCGGAAGGGGAGCAAATATTGACTATTGATTCAGTCATCATTATCAGAAACCCATTTTGTATTTTATTCCTGTTTATATTCCTTCTAAATAAATCATTCACTACATTATTCTCCTGGAATCATAGGATCATTTTAAAACATATATTAACAATTTAGTTTATATTGTTTTAAATATATTAACAATTTAGTTTATTTTTTTTTAATTTAAAACAATAAAGTAAAAAGGCTAAACAAAAAGAAAATAGTACCAAAATATGCTATTATGCTGATTACGTATGTTTTTCCCAGATGTAATGTTAATGCGCGTTAGAACTC
The DNA here is from genome assembly GCA_038373885.1 of Cheiracanthium punctorium. NCBI lineage: Eukaryota > Metazoa > Arthropoda > Arachnida > Araneae > Cheiracanthiidae > Cheiracanthium > Cheiracanthium punctorium. The sequence goes on from JAWZYV010014761.1 coordinate 385,416, forward strand.
TTAAAAAGTCCCTGTCGAAGGAATCCCTCCCTTAGAATGCTTAGAAAGATAGCCATCTTGTAGCTTTGCCGTAACAGAATCACACGCAAGACCCGCGCTGACTATAAATATACTTTTTTGTAACTATGCTACGTGTTTTGTCCTAATTTTTCCATTTGTATTTAAATGGAGAGTATCCGTTTATTTAATAATGATTTTACCCTACAAATATTCGAGTAACCGTTCGGCATGTTAATATTTATTTTAATTTGAGAAGTGATTATAACCATCAATCTTTGGTAATGTTCAAATTACACTTTTTCATACCGTAGAAATCATAGCATCCTAGGTATACACTTTCCACAGTATTTTCTAAAGCTGCCCCTACATTGTAAAATACTTTCCTAGATGTCATTTGAAAAGCACGCCTCACACCACTATACTGACTTTGACTATACAGGCGGCGTCTTTCTGATTACACTCGAGTAAACCACAAATCCAGAAATTGACGGGCACCCCGTTAACTTGTGACGACGAATAATCCACAGGTGTATTCACACAACAAAATGTAACCTATATACACACAGACACACACACACACATCCTCCATAGCTTAAATTCTTTTAACAATTCTCCCCCCCCCTCCCCTATACTCCCCTCTCTTTACCGCCCACATTGCCCAGCCGCCTGACCTGAAAACGGATAATTCAATAGGACCCAGGTAGGGGAATTGACTTTTCGACAGCCTGGTGCCTTGAGGGGAAACCACAATCCTATTTGTCTTATAAGTCGTACAATGGCGTACAGCAGGAGTGCTGACAGTAGCGCTGAAAACTGTATTGTTCACACTCACACCTTTTCATTTTCTGACCACCCCTTTCACTCATCTCCTTGGGAGCAGGAGGAGGGGATAACTCGAGTCCGAAATGACCACAAACAAACCACGGATTGAGGTGATTGAGGTTTTGCTGCCAAAGATTTCGCAGAGACTCAGCGGAAGTTGATAGAAGAGATAGCCTGGAAGGGTGATTTATGGCTGTTGTAGATGCACACCTTCTAATTTTTTTTTTTTTTTTTTTGAGTAACATTCCTTTTTAACACAAATTTTACGCACAAGATACCACTAAAAAAATACACAATCGCATCAAGTTTTTGCAAAAGGGGCGTATTCAAAGGAAGCAAAGTATGACGATACCCACACCTCCTTCAGAAAAGGCAACTGTATGTTTAAAGAGTTTATTTATTTACGAATTTATCCTATGTGTAATTTTGGTATAAACAAATTCACCAAAAAAAGCCCCAACTTCACAATCCTACCAAAATTAATTAAGTTATTCTCTTTTAATTAATTTTAGAATGCACTTTACCACAACCCAAACCGAAAGTGAAGTTGGATACTCAAAAAGTGTTTTAAAGTCTCAAAAAGTGTCGTTTCCCTCAAGCAGTGTCGAATTACAGATATTTTACTCTACGACATTTAATTGTGGCCGGTAATAATCAAAAAATTCCTGCCACTTGACTGTCGCCGGCACCAGTACTTTGATAATTTTATTAAACGTCATTTTAGTTCAATTTTTTAATGGCATTTTTTATACATTTTAAAATTCATTTCCATTTACGTCATGCAGTCTATAAGCTTAAATCTATGTCTTAATTGCATATTCAACAAAAATGAAGCAACCATGACGCTCACAAGTGCTGAATCAAACATAGTAAAAAATAATTTAAGTGCCCGTTAAACTCCTCGGCTTAAATATAACAAAATAACTTGCAGTTACAATGCAAATGTTATTTACATGTCTCGTTATCCAGAAAATTCTTCAGATTATAAATGTGTTCAAGTTGTAAGATTTTCCAAATCAATAAAACAAATCAACTTTATGAAATCGTGTCTTGATTGATTTGGTGATGTGAGCCGAACAAAAGTAGCTTGAATAGCACCAAGGATTATTTTAGCAATATTTTTTTTATTATGAATTTTTATTTTTCATTAACTTCAAATTTAAATATATTTTGTATAATTAATTGCCGTGGCTATATTATTTATTTGTACTTACCTTTAAGCAAAATTTATTTAAAGTTAAACGCCAATTTCTAGTCAAGGACATTTTTTAAAAATATATCCTCTGAATTCTGAATATGGGACAACTCTGTTGGTGTTTAAAGGACAGATTTTTTTTTGCCTGGTTCGGTGGGTGTTCCTTATTGTGAGGTACCACTGCAAATAAATAAATAAATAAACCTGAAAATCCTTCCGTTTGACTTTGCTATTGTTTTCTCTTTATTTATTATTTTGTTGCGTTACAAAGTGCATCATAATCCATGCATGGGCCGTATTTTTCTCTCTTGTCGCATTAGGTAGAAAACGCATCATAATCCGTGCGTGAACCCTTCTTATTTTATAATATTGTAAAGTCTATCAATAATCCACGCATCGGCTGTGTTTGTCTTTCTGCTAAATTTAAAAATTGATACCCCCAATCTTGTCTTGGGGTTAGTAACTAATTAATTTGAAAACTGATTCAACGTTAGAATCCGGACATGAGAACAACAGTCTCTAAAAACTAAAAAAAGCAATTGAGTGCAGTTGAATAGAATCGGTTACTTCAAAAATCACATGTCAGGATTTCTCCAAACACAATCAATCAATCAAAAATATGTATTAAATATATTTTCTATACCAATGTTAACAAAATAAGTGTTACTATGTACTTTAAAGCCTAATCCCGTATTTACTCACGTAATAGTCGCACTTTTTTTGCCGATTTTTCATGGTGAAAGTCTAGGTGCCTATGTGGGGAAAGTCTAGGACTATTATGTGGGGAAAATCTGCTTAGGGATAGATGCGAGACGAGAAACAGGGCTATCTCGTCTCGTCTCGCAATAGTAAATCTCTGTCTCGTCTCGTCTCGTGGCGCCAAACACTTTGGCTTTGTCTCGCGTCTCGCAGAGAAATTGCCTGTCTCGTCTCGAGCGAGACGTCTCGCGATTCTCGCAAAATTAAGGACTGCGATTTTGTTACACTATTTTTAATAACACTAATACAATTTTATTAAAAATTAATATTAATAATAACAATTAGTTATACATATTACCATCGTAGAACATATATTCGTTACCATATTAACTCGTGTGCATTTGAAGTGATAAAAATTCAGATTTAATCCGAACATGACATCTAAAAAATATTTGCTTTTTTTTTATTTGTTTCCGGAACTGCGTAAATGTAATATGTATGGTTGATGGGAGTTGCAGTTGCTTTTTGAAAGTTTCCGCTCTTCGGGCGCCACCTCTGCCCCCCACCCTACGCTACGCCACTGCGTCTGGGAAAGTTTGGGGATCAATTATAATATTGGTACAAGGATATTTTCGGGCGTTGGGGGCAAATATATGCTCGAGAATCACACTACTCAGACTAGGCATCAATGCAAATGCTAGTTGATCTACTTCTAATCTCACTCTGATATACCCAGAGCCCGATTATCACACGGGCAAGCGAGCAGTAGCCCTGTGTCCCTGAAGGAAAAGGGGGTCCCATATATTCCGATGATCTAGATTATAATTCAGTACTGAAATAGTAATTACGGGGGGGGGGGGGAGAGAAGGGAGGAGGAAACTGAATTTCCCCGGTAAATAGCTATTACCTAATTGTCTATCACTAGATCAAGTTACAGCCATCTTTTTGGGATGATAAATACGATTTGATCAAAGTACAAAAACTACAGTTAACTGTCATACAGTTTTCAAGTATTGGTACTTTGTGTTTTATGTTTTAAACAAGAAAAGAAAATAACAAATATTTTGTCGGTACAGAAAAATTTTCTACGAAACATGACAGTGCGTCATATAATATCCATTCCTGACATAGCGTCCATATAAGCTAATGATACAAATGGGTTACAAATATTAAAATAAAAATAATTTTTAAGTGTAGCTTGCTATGAATTATATGTAAGTAATTTTAAAATTCAATTTAGGAAATCTTAAAAAAGCTATGCATTGCGAAACCCAACAGCAGTCAAAAATGAGTTAATGTGCTTGTGAAAGTAAAAGGGACCCCAAAGTTAATGCCCCTGAGCTCCATCTAAATGTGGTCAGGCTTTGGACATACCGTACCGCCATTACTCTGTTTACTTATTATCTTTTAGTCTTCTACTCCTCTCTGTTTTCTTTCTTTGTCCTCTCTTTTGTGTGTTTTGTATATCAAAAGTTTGTGTGTTTTGTATGTTTTGTGTGTTGTGCTGCCCTAATTTTAAATGTTACGTGTTTGTTTCTATTGCAGAGTGCTCATAGTATATATACCAAGAACGATAACAAAGGAGGCGCAAATTAAACAACGGTAGAGGCTTCAGGCAAAGTGTATCCTCCCATCTCAGGATTTCATACCTCCTCCATTGCAGCACTGCTATTCTGACTGAAAGTAATTCGTATCGTAAATTTTTGCGAGACGAGAAATTCTCGCGAGAAATCTCGCGTCTATCCCTAAATCTAGTACATAATATTATAACTCTATAGCTATTTTTTCTGCTTCAAAACGGGGGTGCGACTATTATGCGAGAGACACGTGAGTAAACACAGTAACTATAACGAAGTCATGTACAGGTCTTGTTGCATAGTTTCTATTTTAAAAGTTGTGACTTTAGGCTGTTTCACTTGAAAATCATGCAACTTTTGAACAGTTAAAAAAAAAAAAAAAAAAAAAAAGAATATTTGAGCTAGAGAGTCGGAAAATTTTTACAAGTTGCACTGTGAACTGACATTGAGAATTAACCTATAACAGTTACGAAATTGTTAGAAAAAATGCTGAACATATACGGAATTTTGCGATTGTTTCCAAAAACGTGTCAATCCTCGGCCCATTTTTTGAAGGCAATTTTTGTGCTTATGAATTTTTTTCTGAAATTTGCGTTAGACATACAGCTTTACTGTTAATATCAGTCCATAGTACATAAGTTGAAGGGGTATTATTACTTTTTTCGAGTGTTTAACATCATTGGTTTGTATTTAAAGCTGTTCAAAAGTACTGTGACGACGATCGCTCTTCAGGAAGAACACCCTTAAATGGTTTCTGAAATGACCGATTCAATTAGTATATCACCCAAGAAATTTGAGGTAAATAAATGACCTCTGAAGTGTGCTCTCACCATTCATTCTACAGATGCCATCCTTCCTAAAAAGAAAATACACAAATCATCTTCGGGTTTACGAACGGGCGCCAGGACTGTTTCCCTTGATTCCCAACTGGAAGCATCGAGCAGGTACGCATAAATTGGTAGAAGAGATGACGTGGGAAAGATTTAGAAGGGGGCTCTACCGCATCGCTTCGCGAACAATAGGACGTACCCAACTACACCTTTGGAGAGAATGAATGCCTTGCCGACATTACCACAAAAGAGCTCGGGGAAGATGTATGTTGAAAGGGGAGGCCAAAGGGATCTCCGTAATTGCAGCTCTAATGATGTAGGACCAGGGGGCGGGTAACTCCTGAAAAAGAATAATCTTCTGTTCTACACTTCTGCGTGCGAATTTTTAGGGATAGTTTTTCTTCGGGTTCTGCAGGATACCTGAAGGCTTTCATCGAGAGATAAGGATACTAAATATGACTCTGTTGTTGCTTTCATTGACCACGCAGCAGAGCTGAGCCTAGGACTATTTACACTAGAAATAATGTTTTGTTGAGTTTAACAAAATTTGGTGAAATTTAGTTCGAATAATTTAGTTGGATCGATGTTGAGCTTCCTTGATATTTTGTAGAATTGACAAAAGTTTGACAGATTGTAGATTCAATGAAATGTTTTGTTTATTCAGCAAAATCATTTCTTTAAAATAACGCACACAAACTTTTTTTTTTCTTTTTGTACAAAAAAAAATTCTTTTTTTCATGTCAATAGGAGTTACGGTATAAATGTCATTACCAAGCAATAATTTTTAATCAGGATATTTACAAAGCACAGAATTCAGGCATTATTCCCTAATTTTTAGTGGCAGCCAGGGTCGGATCCAGAATTTTTTCTTGGCGGTAGGGGTTTATTTTCGCTCAAAGAAATTGTACAATAGAGAAAAATTTTAGTCTAAACCAATGTAAAAAAAAAATTTGGGAGATGCTAAGCTATAAAAAAAGATTTTACCTATTTAAAGTGTATAACGAAGCAGAATGTTACCTTTAGTATTATTTTTTTTTTTCGGGGAAGGGGGGGGGGTGAAGCCTTCTAGCCCCTCCCCTAGATCCGCGACTGGTGCCAGCAAGTCGAAAAAAATTCCAAGATATTTCATTGAAATATAAATAACAATAAAAAATAAAACTAGGACTTTTCTTCCTTGCTCTAGTGAAAAATTTTGAAATATTGAGTTGCTGGCTGTATATAAAGGCATGTATGAACTAATGAAGAACCAAGAGACATGTGTTATTAGAAACCATACGATACATTTGCGGAAGATCTAGTCGAGTTTGCTACGTGCATTCAAAGCTCTGGGGGGGGGGGGAATGTAAACAAGATTATAGTAATTTATTAAAATGATATTAGAGACACCAGTTCAAATAAAAATAAATAAATAAAATCAATTCCATTATATTAATAGATGTTTATTACTATATCTATAAATTCATTTATTTGTTGATTTAGTTATTATTCGATATTAATATGTAATTCGTACACAATCACTGACATAAACAACCACTGCTAAAACGTATTTTACAATAATATCTAGCAGAAATATTAATATAATAGGGAGTGATTACAGAAAAGTATCTGAACTCAGAAAAAATTAGAATTTTAGAAAAACAATCAAAGGAGAAAAAAAAAGTAAATATTTCATTTTAAGAAGTTTATTTAATTTAATTTTAAAATTGGCATAATAATGAAAAAATAATTGTTTTATTTATTGGAGAAACCGCAATGGCGAAATCAATGCCTTTTCCTTATATAAAATAATCTGTTTTTGTAAACCTAATTCATTCTTAATCCGTAAATGTATTATAATTTTCATGAAGACTCGATTCTTTTTTTTTCTTTTTTTCACTTAACTTTTTCTTCACATTTTGTAAGTTTTGTCTTAGTCCCTAATTCTCTATCAACTAAAACACTTTATGAGGAAATGCTCTCTCCCCCCCTTTTTTTTCTATGTTTTAATTTCCGGATCCACGTACAACAGTTAATTTATTCAATTTAGTTTATTATTAACTCATTGATAATCAAATGCCTTGCCACATCCATCCTTTTTCCGATACTGATCTCTTGAGATCAAAGTGTTTTAAATTGATGATGTTTGCTCTTGAAGTTGCTGTATTTACAAGAAAGGAGAGAGAAAAGAAGGGAGGGGAAACGATTCCTTTAATTAAAATCAAATACAGCAGAGTGTTGTTTATACATTACGAAAACTGATTTCAAATTTATCCCTGTGTTATAATTTGGAAACAATTCATTAATCATGCCTTTTTTTCCCCCTATAGCAATTGGATTAAAAGCAGGCACCCGCATGTATGGAAGTACATTACCCAGAGCTTGCTCTGGACTTAAAAATCTGCGAGTCAGGCTGACTCACTATCAATAAAAGTAAGAGTCAATTTTTGGAAAATACGAATCAATTTAAAAAAAAAATAAGATATAAATATTTTTTTAATGCAACATTAAAAAAATACGTTATTTTATTTGCTTTTACTCACACAGTTAACGATTTTAGTCCTAAATATTAAAGTTAAAGCTTGTAAGAGGCACATGTGCTTCTGTTTAGAAACATACAAATCTTAAACTTGAATCCTGAAGTTGGTACTTCAAGCAAGCACTGTCATTGCGTACCGAACATGCAGAATAGCCTTGCAGACTTCTCGACCTGGGAAAGTCAAGCTGTGTAGAATATTGCAGGCGCAGCGCCACTGTACAGCTTGCGATCATTGTGAAATGATTCGCGTTATGCGCGATGATGAGTGTTACAATGTGAAATGACAATTTTCATGAATTTTGTATTAATATAAAAGGACCTAAATTTTGCGAGTCAAACTTTGACTCGCAATTTCAAAAAACGAGAGTCATTTTTTTTTTCAAAAAATAACCGATTTACGCGTAAAACGCGAGTACGCGGGAGCCCTGAAACATAAAAATGAATTATTGTACATAGGCATAACTAGATAGGCTTTCTGAATATTTCTAGTGAGGTCTTTAACTTTTCCCTACAAGACATTTGTAAATGTAATTTTTTGTGGACGTAGAATGGACATAGCGGCTTTGCTTTCCTTAGCCCCCATCCAGTTACACACCAATGCACACGAGTCTAGTCTAGGGATAGACGCGAGACGAAATATATGCGTCTCGCAAAATAGCCCAAAAGCTTTGTCTCGTCTCGCAAAAAAGCTGCAAATCTCTGTCTCGTCTCGCAAAAAATCGTCTGGCGTCCATCCCTAGTCTAGTCGGAAGTCTCCGACATTTAATGGGCGGAACGTGATAAAATTCAGTTCATTGGTTAAAATCTGGATGGAAGGACGCGGGTTTGAATACCAGATGATCCAACATCACCATGAACATACGTCGAACGTGCATATTGAATGTGTAGGACTGTGTGTGTTTTTTGCTGGGCAGGACAGAACAGATATAGATAGCAGAGAGAAGTGCCGATACGAGAACGACCCTCATACCGATATGCTTTAAATCGATGGGAACAGTGCACTTCCACTTTCTGGAAGATTCCAGAGGCTGTAATTAATAGCTTTAAAGAAGTTCAAGAGTTTGAATGATTTGCTTTTAATAAATAGTTATAGTACTACAGGGGAACCTCCCAAATTGGACCCCCCACATAATTTGGAACCATTCCCTAAGTTCAACGCTTTTCTGAGGAACGGAACTTGTCCATAATATAGAAATATATCTCTATAAGTCGGACACTTTATAAGTGAATCGTAGATGTCCAACTTATAGAGTTTTCACTGTACTTGTATTGAGAATGAGTTGATGAATTTTCGCAAGTCAACTTCGTACGTTTTATTTGAATTTGATTTATCATTTCAACTGTGATTGACTAATTCATTATTAAAATTTCGTGTTAAATACAATTAATTTAGAATTTATTAATAAATATGCGTTAGTTCCTAATGATGTCCAGGGGCGGATCCAGAGAAACCATCTGGGGGGGGCTCCGTTTTTCATTAGGATGATATATTGATTTCCCTATACTTTTTCTCCCAATGTATAATTAGACATGTTTTCTCCCAATGTATAATTAGACATGGTATATCACATCTAAATAAGTATGTTGTCTTCTGCAAGAACCGTCGAAAGGAAGGAAGGGGGGGGGCAGAGCTATCGTGCGCCCTACACCGATCAAGTTAAGGCCGATGCTCATAAGCCACGTATTTTATGCGTTTCAAGTGACGACGGGACTTATAGGGGGAAAAAATGTTCCGTTGTTCTCTCCATTGTGTGGGGGGACAGGGTTTTCAGTTTAAAACATTAATCTTTTGTTGGTAGATCCCGAATGGTCATTAAAAATCGTAAATTTCACCAGAAAAATATCGCCTTAACCCCTGTAGTGACGACCAGACGTGGCTAATCAGCAACGACCGTTATTCATGTTGCTGTTCGCGTGCCCTACCCATTAATATTTTAGTGCGTACAGAGTATAATTGCTGAATACATTATTGAGCCCATTTCCCAGCCACAATGCAATATACAGTGTTCACAGCATACATTTTAGCATTTTAGGATGGCATTAAGTTTTCCAGATTATAATTCCCATCCTTTACTGTGAAGACTGTAATAAACCAACCCCAATTGCTATTTACAACTATTATCACTATTGCCTGCTATTTACAATTTGAGCTTTCTTTTTTAAAACCAGACCAGCTATGCATTGCCAGGTACTGGCTTTGTCTGATATCTTAGAATATGTTTAACTTTTATAATGAGGATTTGTACCCATACGTCTGGGTGGTGTAGACAACTTATGAGAGCAGTTGAAAGAATGAAAGATGTACAAATTGCGGAGGGTTGGATTGTTCGTTTATGCTTCAGCATCACTTAAGGCCGATGCTGATTGCCGCTGTGTCTAACGTGACTGCAGTGGGTAAGAGGGCATTTTCATCGCGAATTTTACGACTTTTTAATAGCTATTCGGGGTTTACCGATAAAAGATTTCTGCACTAAACCGCAAACACCGTCCCCTATAAAATGGAGAGAGCAACGGAAGATTTTTTCCCTGTATCAGTGTGCCTTCGTTCATTCAAATACGGCGGAACATGCTAAAGTGACTACCTTGGTAAAGAGATCGTTTGTCTATAGTGACAACTTTAATGCAATTTCGCTTTACAACCATCACACTTTACCACCTTTGTACGGTGACGGTCTTTATAAGGTGACCAGTTTTGCTCTTCCCAAGGATAGTCCCATTAGACAGGTTCCACTGTACAAATAAAACTAGGAACTGTGCTCCAGCCACTGTGGCGATAGCGAGTCGATAACATTTGCCCTCCTTCTGTTTCAAAATGAAAGCTCTATCATTTTTGTAAATAGAGAAATTATGTTTAGTCCACAAATATTCAATAAGTATTGGTGTAAATATTTTTGGTATATATATACATACATATATATATATATATATATAATATATAATAGCTTACTTACGTAAAGTGAAATCCCAAGATAATCCATTGATAAAGTGAAAAAAATATAAAAAAATAAAAAAGTAGATAGCACATGGTGCCAATTAACGAGCTTATACCGGATAAGTGTTTAAATATAGCCTTTTAAGGCAATGAAAGAGTGGAAAAATTGGATATAAAGCGCCAAATTAGAACTGGTGTGCTTTTTAAGCCTAATCACATGTAACCACAAATAGACGGAAAATGGAATTAATATTGAAATGGTGTGCTCTATCATCAGGCGCCACCGCACACACATTTCAATTTAATCGAAATAAACAATAATAGCTAGGTTTCTGCAAGTTACCTGACCAAAATTAGGGTCCTTTTGTAACTTGGGGGCGCGACCGTAGCTATTAGAAATAAACAACGAGGAAGTGGACCGACACGAAGATCAAAGCTCAGTAATGGAGGCAGTATTAGTGCATGTTGCCACCAGAGAAGGCTTAATGCAATCAATAGACAAGTAATGCCATGGAGTGTGAATAAAAAATGATATATTAATAATACTTTGGAAGTATGGAAAGGAAAAGAATAAATAAAAAAAGTAATAATTAAATGAATAAATAAAAAGAATAAAAATGGTAATAATTAAATGAATAAATAATAAAATAAATATTACACTAGTATAGCTAGCTTATGTTTTACGTAGTACTAGCTGCAGTAGCTAAGAAGTACTTAGTTGAGGTTGTGGAAAAGGAGAAAAACTGTAGAAATAATTTTAACAGTAATGATATTGATAATAATTATACTCATTTATTATTGCTATTTATGCTAATATAATTGTAAAATATTTATGTAGAACAGTACTCTGTATGGCTTCATTGGTTACAGACTCACATAAAAAGGAAAAAGTACCAGTAATCAACCATTCTTAAATATAGATTTTTTTTTTAAAATAAAATATATAGATATTTATTTTATGATTTTTTTTTTAAATATAGAAAGAACCAACAACCAACCCCATCCTCACCAACCAATATTCTGATTAGGACATACAGTTTTTTTGATTACATAGAGGATATAAAATGGAAGTTAGAAATTTACTGGGATAATTATATTTTATAGCAGTTTTATATAGGTCAGTTAAGTTATTGGCCTTAAAACTATTGGTACATAGAGACTCTATTCTATACTTATGATTAGAGATAATATTTCTAAACACAGAAGTGTGCATACATGAAGTGAAATGAGTGAAAGTATTAACCTGAAAATTAAAGTCATTTCTTTTATTATATATATTAAAGGATAGACTCTTATCGTCATTGATTCTAATTTGTAAGTCTAAAAAATTAATTATTCTATTATTATTAGGATTTTTTATTAGTTCTAGGGCTGAATGGTAGACTATGGGTAGGTGGTCAGTATCACTATAAGTATTGTCAGTAGCTATTGTTATTATGTCATCTATGTACCTATATATTATAAGAGAAGGATTATTGTAATTTTTTTCATAATTATATAAATATAGGTCTGCTAAGTAACTGGAATTGGAACCACCTTGTGGTATTCCTATAACTTGCTTATATAATTTATTATTATGTAGAATGTAGTTATTATAGACTATGAACTTTAAAAGATTTTCGAAATACATAGTATCTATGTAAGAAGGCAGGGTTTATATATATATATATATATATATATATATATATATATATAGTTGGCTCTCTTTTAACGACTTTCAAGGAACCGTGAAAATGTGAAAAATCGTCCTTAAGTAGAGATCTTCCATAAACAGAATTTGTAAAAGAATAACATTTCCCTTTATACTTTGGAAGGTGCCTGGTTCAAAACCAGTTCGCATCCGCCGACCTAACTGTTCGGAGTTTTCCGTGCTTTCCTCCGAAACTTAGAGTAAATACGGGTTAGGACCCCTTAGAAAGACCCCCACGGAGTGCACCCCGCCCTTCGCTTAGATTCCATGTGCAGATACTTGGCCGTAATCCTACAGCACCAACGCCAACCCTTTACACTTTACATTCTTAGGACTGTGAATATTTTTCTTGATATACTGGCGTGTTTAAACATGTTACTTTTATTGTCATTATATTATTTCATCCACAAAAAATTATTTTAAGTTACCTTATAAAAAGGTAGTAAAAACAAGCAATGCAATAAAATCAAAAAGAGTCAGCTGTTTCATTTTTCACCTTCGAGTTATTCTTTCTTCCCGATTTTCTCAAATGTGAAATGCGTCAGCTTCCATTTTATGAATTTTTCTAGCTAACCAGCTGAAGCCTGAGAATTTTACATTCCAAATTTTTCTGCCAGAATAACAGCACTCCAGAAATTACTTGCTTTTATTTTATTTGGTAATACCAACAATTATCTACATGAGGGATCTACGTACATTAACGAATACGGGGATGCCCTACGTGGGGGTTTTTCTAAGGGGTCTTAATGAAAAGTTTCGAAGAAAACTGCGGAATACTCCGAACGGCTAGATTGACGGACGCGATCTGATTTTGAACCAGGCACTTTTCCTTCTCCCAGTTGCGGGCGCTATGTGCTCAGGCACTCGCCGGGCCTCCAGAAATTGGAGTTATGTGTTATGTGATGTTATGTGGCAAGCCTGTACTAGAAGCATCTGCATTCTGGGGCGGTTGCCTTGGTCGGAGAATTTTTTCAGAGGTATACGTATTCACGTTAAATCTGGAGAAAACCATCTGGAAAAACTCCAGACCGTTAGATCGACAGCCGCGCGGTTGGCCCAAACACGGAACCTTCACACTTCAGCCGTCTATCATGTCGAGCGTCTTATCCACTCGGTCATGGTGGGGCACAGAAATTAGAATATTGGATGCTCTTGCTTCATGCAACCATGCAGAAGTGCCTTGGCAAACTCTTCCAATCGGCCACATTGACTTTTCGGCTGTTTGGATTTGGATCCCGAACTAAATTTTTGTGCTGCTTCAAGAATTTCCTCTTTGCTTCTAAAATACCTTTGAGAATACACTCAGGTAGTTGAAATTGCACTTTTGGCATTCCCCGACACTTTTTTCCCGCACTTAAAAAAAATTTCCCCTGTTCGTGTAGCGTAAGATAAAGAAAAAAAAAAATCGTTGTTAAACAGAAACGACCTCGTCTTTGAAAAGAAATTTTTTACGTTGGAGTTGCTGGGACTTTGAAATATCGTCTATGGAAAGAGATCTTCGTTAAACAGAGAGTCAACTGTATATACAGTGCTACTTTTTAAAATTTCAGTTCATGTGGAAATTTACAATTTTTTTAACTTCCCTAATCCATAGTGTATTTCTAGCTCTGGGGGGGCTCGAGCCCCCAGAGGCCCCCGTGGATCCGCCACAGATGATGTCAATGGTTAAGTTTTAATATTTTCTAGCGAAACAACTACATGTACAGAACATGTTATTTCCCTAGTTGTAAAACTGGTATAAGATTATCATAGCACACAACACTTTACAAGTTTTAAAAATCAATTTCTACAATAATAAACCAAACCATGCGGAAAATGCTCTAACCACCGACAATACTTGGAAAATTTTTCTTTTCTTGTTGTCACTAAAGAAACATGAAATATCAGTATTCAAGGTGCGAAAAAGCAATAGGTTAAAAAAAAAAATCTAAAAAAACATCCCACAACAAAGTACAACTTGACACCTCCTCTCCCGCTCCTCAAAATTTATGATACACCATTCTTCCAATGACATATTGGGCAAGATACAAATCGCCATCTCCAATTACTTATCGTGTGCGCAGGTAGGTAAGGAATTCGCTCACGCCCGTATCCTCTGCTCCTTCCAGAGAGAATGAAATCACATAAACCAACGTAACCCTACCCGATCCGGTGCAAGAGCCCCCTACCATCCTGAAGACTGATTTAAACCTCTTCCAAACACAAGTCCTGGCCAGATTTGACACTTTAGCATCATAAATCCAGGTGAAGATGATTGTGGATTTTACACTCGGGAGTTAATCTAACAAGCAGGTCGAGGGTTCTGACTGCGAAAGAGACCCCCTGGTTTGGTCCACCTAGGGGGGCTCCGATTCAGGAGGTTGTATCGAGGGAAAAGGTGGATGGATTGAATTGGATGTATCAGGTAATAAGAATTGGGCATCTGAATTGAAGAATGAATACGTTTAATAAAGAAGAAATAGATCGAGGAATGCTGATGATTGTTATATTTTTAAAGAGATAGATTGCATCAGTTACTTGATACAAAAATAAAAATGTAGATTTTAGTCTCTAAGAGCTGCTATAATTACTGGATCATCATTCTAATGGAAAAGGGCGTAATATTTTGTTACAAATTGCACGGGCATTCAGTATAATTATTTGCATATTGTGTATTAAGGCAAAGCTACTCAGGGATATCTGCCTAAGAAGGGTTGCCGTAGGCGGTGAACTTTTTTTAAGGGTTCTAGCTAATCATTTTCATGTTACATCTGGAGAAAACCGCTCAAAACTCTATTAGATGCATTAGAACCATTAGATCCACGGCCGAGCGATACACCCAAGCCCCGGACTTTCACAGTTCAACCAACTACTATGTTCAGTGTCTTCCATTCGGTCATGGTGGGCAGCACTTAATATAAAAAAAAGAAAAAAAAAATACTTTCAGTTGGAGGTATAAATGGTGAATAAATTTTGTAATATAGAAGAGAGATAATAATAAGAATAATAATAAATGAATAAATACTCTCAGAATTATTTTTGTTTGAATATTTAAAGTTGATGCTTGACAGATATTCTTCTGACAAATTCATCGAGATAAGGTTCAGTAAAATTTCACGCCTCTAATGTTAAAAAATTAAATTTTGGACTTTATAAACTGTTGCAGGTGTATAAACGTATATATAAACAAAACGTAAATAAACTAACCTGTTATACGAATGTTTAGTACAGAGACTGGTTCCTTGACTGCCTATTCAAGTCTAACTTCGGTATTAGTGACAGTCCTTCGAAATGCTTTCTAAACCAATTATATTGTATTGTATTTTTAAAGGAAACTTACAAGAGGGGTATCTTCCAAAGGGGGTTTGCCTTGGGTGGAAGAATTTAAAGGGGTTCTAATGCGTATTCACGTTACATCTGGTGATCACACCAAGCCGCATAAAACCCTGCCTATACTGTTAGATCCACAGCCGCGTGGTAGGCCAAAAATCTCGACCTTCACACCTCAGCAATTTACCTTGTTCATTGCGTTATTCACTCGGCTATGGTGAGGCTGGTCTCTAAACCAAAAGTAGCTCTTTCTACCTGTCCAGTGAGAACCAGTGATGAGACAAATCAAACTGAAATAATAATGGATCTGATACCTTCTGAAAGTTCTATCTTGGATATACTTCGAACGAGCATGTGATTTTCATTCCCCGCCCAGCCATGTTGGAGGAATATGATTAACTAGAAAAAAAATTATTATTTGTCATCTTCGAAATACTTACTTGTAAGTTTAGACTAACAGAAATGTCTATTATCGTTATTAATCCTTTTTCGAAGTAAAACTTCTTTAGGCGCAACTAGTTTTTCCAATTTAGATTATTTGTGTGTTTAATTTTGTCTATTTTATTTTACATTTATTTTTAGTTTGTATTCAGCATTATTTTTACAGTGAAATATCCGAATGTAAGACACTAGCGGTTATCTCAAAAAATGTCCTACTTATGGATATTATGCAAATTTTATGGTCACGATCTCTTCTCAAAAATTTTTCAATTTAAAGAGGTGACTATTTGGGGGGAGGATTCATTTTACGACTAGTTATCAGGTTTTTTACCCCTAAATTTTAGAATTTTCGACGTAAATATACCCCCCCCCCCTCAATCATCTGTATTTCAATTATACTTCTCAGTTTGATGAATGCATTTTTTAATATTTTTTAATATTATATTAATTTGTTTTTATTCTATCTGAACATGACAAATTGAAGTAAAGCTTTATTTTATTTTATTTTTTAAGTATGCCCTATCACGAAAGGAGCATTTATGGATGCCAGTGTTAAAACCCTATAAAACTCAAGTGAAAAATACAAACAGCAATGAGTTATGTAGACATGACTGAAATGCTAAAAAGAACAGAGTAAAATGATGGCATGGTATTCAGTGCGACGTGAGCAATTAATAAAACCTGATTCAAATACTGTGTATTGAATTTTGATAAGAGGCAAGTTGTAACAGATTTGAAAAGCTGTGTAGAAAGTGACAAAAAATAACATTCTGTACACTCGTATAATTCTTTCAATGATTGGCGTAAAAAGTGTAATTGGAATGAAAATGTATTATGTTAAAATTGAAGAAATGTCTTGTCAGAATTTGTAATAGAGTAAAGCACCATTTATACGTCTTTCAAGGGATCGACGTAACGACGTATAAATGAAAACACGTGTAATTGAATATACACGTATGGCGTATGAGTATTTTTTAATTACATTATAAAATATGAAACATCTATAAAACACAGGTTTGGTGGTTAATACAAATTTATGTGAGTATAATAATATTCAGTTTTTTAATAGAGTAAATTAATTCCTGATACTTTTTACGCTGAAAATAATAACTAAAATTTAAAGTAAATCTTTGTCATAAAAATGACAGAAATCATACATTTTGTACTATATTACAGTACAGTGAAACCTCTTACCTCTTTAAGTTGGGCACCTGCGGTTCTCTCAAAAAGTGTTTAACTTATAGAGGTACATTTTGATATATTACTGACTCGTTCCGTTTCCCAGAAAAGTGTCCATCTTAGGTAGGTGTCCAAGTTATGGGGTGTCCAACTTGGGAGGTTCCACTGTATTAATGTAATTGTGTTGTGATTCATGTTCATGCCGACACTAAATTAAAAAAAAAAAAAAATAAATAAATTAGAATCGTGTTGCCTTTATTGTTTTTACGTATTATAGTTTGAATTAAGTTCGTGAAGTGCTTTTTACTCGAGTTCTGAGAAACAAAATAAGTTCTAAGCTTTTCAATGAAGTCGGATGCGTTTTTAAAGGAAACTGGAACAACTACTTTGCATTCGTCATCACTTAAGTTAGCAACTGATAATTAAGCCCTAAATAGGATATTGAAGACTGAAACAGAAAATTTTCGAATTTTAGAAAGTTGATTTCGCGCGAAACGACACTTTTGTTGATTCCGAGCACTTCAGCTACACTGCTTACACTATGCCTCTTCTTCAGCTTTCCGATCATTCTTCAACGTGTCAAGTCCTCCAGGGGATTTCTTCTAGCCACATTTCACGGAAGAACTCACTTGCACTTGCAGCGAATGTTTTTAATCTCCGCCCACCCTTTTAAGGCCAGCGTCCATTTACGTGCGTTTCAGTACGCTATATTGGGAACTCTATGCATTTTTCCGTTCTCCAAGACAGTTTGCGGAAAAAAGTTGCCCCATTGTGTGCTTGGGGTGGTTTTGTGGTTTCACGCGTTATCCTTTGGCGGCGAATCCCGACGGGTCATTAAAAGCCAATAAATTCTTCGCTCCTGCAATGTATCCTCCTTTCACAATGCCATGACCATTTAAAAAAAAACCCGCTGCGTCCAAAAATGGACGCAAATGGACTCTGGCCTTTATTGCAGTCTTGCGTTTTGCGTGCGCTCACGTCGGCGGTGAAGTTTTGTTCCCGACATTTACATACGTATGACCTTTCTACTGAATTGCGTAATCATTATACTGATCGCAAGAACCCCTTTTCTGCAATTTCATGGCTATCTAATTGAAATGTACATTGTTGCTTAAGTTTAGCACAGCAGTGTATTTATAATATTAATTATAAAACAATTAGGCAGTAATTTTTTAAGATTCAGTTCACTGTTTCTGAAGTTCTATTACATTTATCTGCTTATTTACTGAATTATTTAATAGAATTTTACAATCTGTAAATGTTTAATAAGATACGTGCACACCTCGAAACCGAAAGTCAAAATATTGAGTCATGTTTTGTTGTCCTTAAGTAGTAAGCCTGTCTATCTCTTTTCATTTACACGGAATTTCATTGCTTTATATCTAAAAAATTTGGTGAATTATGTAGGTTTTTATAACAGAGTAAAAAAAAAAAAAAAATACATAAATGCACAGAATTTTTCATCTTCCTGTGTTTTTACTCTTTTATTCGCTTTTATGTTTTAAAACTGGTTGAGAATTTCACTTCTCTCTCTCATTCTCTCTTTGAATAAAGTTAAATATTTGGATAATTTTTTTTTTGTTATGAATGTAATAAAACTGTACATGTATTTAGAATTATAAGGGTTTTAGTTATTTATACAAATAAAACTGAAAGAAGACGCGTTGCAATTTCACTGTTTAAAAATACAGTGGAACCCCTCCCAAGTTGGGCACCCCCAAAACCTGGACACCTCCCTAAGTTGGACACTACTTTTCTGGGGAACGGAACGAGTCCATAGTATAAAAATATACCTCTTTAAATAGGACACCTCTGAAAGTTGGACATTTTTTGAGGAAACCGTTAGGTGTCCAACTTGCGGAAGTTTCACTGTATATCTGTAAATTATCGGTTAAACGAGCGGCAGCAAAGTTGCCAGAAAATGCCTGTTCTGTTTATTATTTATCCGTTTTCGAGAAATCTGGACTGTAACTTCCGTTTTACTAAAACTGCTGGTTAAAATACACTGAAACTTCCGTAAGTTGGACACCTGCGGTTTCCTCAAAAAGTGTCCAACTTATAGAGGTGTATTTCTATATTATGCACCTGTTCCGTTCCTCAGAAAAGTGTTCAGCTTAGGGAGGTGTCCAAGTTATTGGGGTGTTCAACTGGACGTTATTCTGCTATTCCCAGAATAAAACCCTCAACCTACCGAGTGACAGGCTGCTGCTCTTTTCCACTAGACGCAATTCGACTGGTTTCAGCTTGGCCAAAGGTTGAGGTGAAGGTTCAGAATGGGACTTGGGAAGGGGAATGCTTTTCATGAAATTTGCAATTTGAAATTCGTGACAAAGTGTAGTCCAGTTATTATTTACATAGTCAAATTATTGGATTATCGAGAAATTTATTTCAATTTTCACAGATGTATGTAAGTATTAAAAACATTTATTCTTAAGCTACTTGACATATCGGTTTAAATTTTTTTACAGATGCTGACAAGATAAACATTGAAAAAGGGGAGCTGTTAAAAATATCTAAAAATTACGTTTTTACTGATATACCGTTACCTATCTAGAGGGGAAAAAAAAATTACTTTCTCGCCATTTCAGCATTTGTGATTTGAAACATCCTGCTTGGTTATGAAAGGGAATTCTTTATTAAAAAAGAAATTATGTATAGTTTAATATCTAATTACTCATAAGAACGCGCGTTTGGTGTCAATAATTTTTTCCATCTAAAATGTTAACGAAAATCCATTTTTTACAAAACTACTTTCAAATCAAATGAAACACTCAGAAATTCACCGTTTTCTCATGAAATTTCAAAAAGTTAAAAACATTTTTCTTCTTTTAACCGAAAATTGAAAATTCTTGGGGAAGACGGTCATTTCCTTGAAAATTAAGGTTAAAGTATCCTGAATTTTCAGATTTAACAGTGTTCATTACATATGCAGTAAAAAATATTATCAAATCTGATAGTTGTATATAAAGATTACATATTGAAACTGATGAAATTGACTTACTATTGAAGTGCAGACTTATAAAATCTAGATAAAGTTTTGCTACTTTAAATAGTAATGTAATATATTTATACTTTAAATACCGTTGTTAAGTAAACTAGTTAAATGATTAAATTTAAAAATGCCATTTTCTAAACGATGTTATGGTTTAGAAGTAAAACGAAAATCACTCTCTCAGACACAACTAAAATAATTATGCTTCAATTCATAAAATAAAATACGAGAAAATGTTTTCTCGTATTTTATTTGAGAACGAATTTTATTTCTAATCATTTCATCTGATCTAATTTAACCAGTCAGGTGTCACAAGAAAGAAGAATGCTTGTAAAACTTTCGCTTAATTAGGATTTTCCCAAATATTTTTCTACGTGTCTTAACTACCGATGAAGCAGGTAAAATTCCCCAAAAGAAACTTTTGGATCTTTAAAATTGCTCTCAGCTCAGCCTATTCATCATACTTTGCCGTGTACTTATTTCTACACCAAAATATTCTGCTACCCACACGTGTTCTGAACCTAGACAATTTTTCTGCTGTCTTCTTATCCGCCATTGTCAGCAAAGAGCAAAAAATATAAATGACAGTGAGGTGCACCAAAATATCAAACTTCTGATTATACAGCGAGAAACAAACGCTTAAACTGAAACTCGCATGATACGGGAACTGCGGGGGTTGTCCAAACAAATGAATCTTCTTATACTGACTGACGAGGGCAATTAATAAACTACATTGCTCGGGCCACCGGTCTAGGTTCTGATTGCAGAACAAGATAGCTCTTCAGGGGAAGCGAGGCACTTCGACCTTGGAAAACGACAAATTTTCGTTGTTGCCATAACTCTGCAATCTGAACTGTCATCGGCAATTTTGTCCTCTGCTCCTCACGGTGATTTGACGGAGACGCGTAGCGATTTTTGACACATTTTGTTAAACGCGAAAGGATTTCCCAGAAGCGTATTTTAGCTTTCTCGAAGATCCTTGTAGTCGCAATACAGATAGCCAGATAATGATTTCCTTATGTTACTGTAAAACCAGCGAAAGAAGTTTTTCAATAGAATTCAAGAAAAAATCCTAATAGACGAGAAAATTTCTTCAATGGGAAATTAATGTTCTTAAAAAAATAGTAAAATAATTTTACTATAGATATTCAGGCGAGATATATTTTGGCATAGTTAAAATAATCTATAAATAATACTAAGGTGTAACAATACTACTAATAATACTAAATAATACTTTCACGCCAGAAATTTAAATTGTTTTTCATTTAAAAAAAAATAGTGTAAACATCTATTTTCTCTAGTTATCAGTCACTATTGCTACAATGACAGTAGACTTATAATCTCTTTACTTTCCACCCACATGTGCAAACGTGAGATAAAAATAACAACAAACGTTTTAAGCCCTAAACATTGAATTTTTCAAACAGCAAAGAAAAAGAAAGTGTATGAGTGTGTGTGTGTGTGGGGGGGGGGGGGGGGAATCGAAAGGCGGACGTAAAGGACGAGACTAGAAAGTGATTTACAGTTGTTATGTGAGATGGAATAGACATGTTTATCATTACAGTATAAATATACGGGGTGTTTCAGTACAGCTTTTACAAATTTTCAGGAGAGATAGAGTACACCAAGACGGTTCAGAACCGCATAGCAATGCGGGATCGGAAACGTCGTCTTCATATACCTGTTAATAATCACTTTGGAAGACGTGTTCAAGTAATAGTAAACTTTCCGACCATGGTTTTTTAAAAACTAATCCATCTTTCACCGATTGCACTTGATAAAAAATGGTTAATTCAGAATTTGTTCTTTCATTACATTTATGAAATTGTCTGAGGAAAGCCCATTGTTTATGAAACTTGGTTAAGAAATTAGACGCACACTTCAGCACTTCTTCCAAAGTGACTATTAACAGGTACAGGAAGATGACGTTTCCAACACCGCATTGCTGTGTGATTCTGAACCGTCTTGGTATACTCTATCTCTCCTGAAAGTATGTAAACGCTGTACTGAAACACCCTGTATAGGTACTATTTTGCGAGCACGGACTTGGACATAGGTCGATCATCGACTACCTGCAGAACAGAGCAATGTCGATTTTTTAAATTAATTTTTTGAAAAAGAATTTTAAAATATTAAAACACAGAGGGCATACGCTATTTTTTTCAAAACAAACCAAAAGGTGTACGCCGTATACCCTCCAGTACAGTCCTGCATAAGGCAGATCTAAAAGATAAGAGTAGATACCTGAATATCACATAACACTGACACTGAACACTCTACAGAAAACCTCAGTTTTGCAGATTCTAATAATTACTTCGTTACGAAAAAACCATGCATTGATTAGAAAGGGATGGATGAGGGGGGGGGGGGAAGAAGGAAATAAAAGAAAAAAGAGGAAAAAAAATACCTTTTATTTATTTCATCCTATACATATATTTATTTTATAACTTGTCTGGTCTGAATATTTGTTAATCTTTGCATATTTAGGTTTCAAGTATAGGGCTTGATGATTGAACTTTCTGAAGTGTAAAAATATGTTCATGTTTTCATGACGGATAATTTTTTTTCTGGAATGACTATTACAGAGAATCAGGGGCGTAGCCAAGTGGGGGGGGGTTAGGGGGGTCATAACCCCCCATGAGGAATTTTTTGCCGTACAAAATGTATATTCTTCACACACATGTATGCATATATGTGAGTTGCAGTAGTCGTAACCCCCCCCCCCCCCCCATGAAAAATTTCTGGCTACGCCCCTGCAGACAATCGAACTTTTCGAGAAACTGTCTTAAGATGTTCTGTTATATAAAATATGTTCTGTTATATTCAAAAACGTTTTTCTGAAGTTTTAAAAAAAAAGTATTAAAACTATTGATTTATTAGGACATTTTTGTATATTTCAGAAAACATCCACCTATGAAGATTCTAATTTTCCCGTTCCGTTTCACTCGAAAACCGTCCAACTTCGGCAGGTTTCATAGCAGTACTCTAAGATAATGAATTGCAGCAGCGAAACCTCCGAAAGGTGAGACACTTATGCACAGCTCCACAAAAAGTATGTCTTATTTACGGAGATGTTCAACTTGTGGGGCCATATCTAAATGTTATGAGGCCGTATTATTCTCCCTGAAACTGTCCAATTTAGAGAATTGTTCAAGTTGTGAGGGTTCACTGTAATATTACTAAAAACGATGTAGAATTCAGAACAACTGTAAGATACACGATCTAAGATCATAATCTTCAATCGTAAGATGTTTCTTAATTAATGTTTCAATCCCTTTCTTCAAGCCTAGTTTTAATAAATATAGTTTTTATAATATTTCAATTGCTTGCCGACACAGACCTAAGTCATAGTTCGATTTCTTTTTACATTAAAAAGTCTGAATTAGTTTTAAAGAAATTACCTTTTTTTTACTAAGTTCTGAATTACCTTTCTCTACGCACACTTATCCTGTAAACAAAATCATGTTAAGAATCATACGACAGGCTTTAGTTAAATCTTTTCCTGATACTATTGATTTTGTGATGTGTCTTCTTTGAAAAGGATTCATTGAGCTGATATCGGAATACGATTCGCATAATCCTCCAGACATGTTATGCTGTCCACTCTTCTTCAAAATGATGTCCACAGAATGTTCAAATTATACACGCACGGTTTAACTTCACACGACCTCACAAGCAACGTACATATCCCAAAATGTATACCTTATTAACTTTTCCTCATAGCGTCCTACCAAGAGAAGCCAACTCTTTATTTATTTTTTCTTCCTATTTCCTACCCTGTCTGTCAAGAGACCCCTTTTTGTGGAATTTCGGGGGCTAAAGGACTGAAGACGTTCCAGGTCACGGAGGTCTTTTTGTGGGTGACTTTTAACTTTGTTGACAGCAGAGAATAATGCAGAAACACGAAGGTGGAGTTGAGTACTTTTCCGAATGAATAAAAGAGGATGGTATTTGGTAGAGAGGTGAATTTTAAGTCGAAAAGGAAACAGACCAGTGTCATGCGGAGAACCTCCCCTAAACACAGGTTTGGGGAGAAAGTCAGATCTAAAACCTTGACTTTGATTTCGAACAAAGATATTTCAACTCCCTTCCTTTTCTCCTTATTTTCTTTTCTTTATTATTTTTTTTCCCTTCTTCTTTTTTTCTTCTTTTTTTAATGAAAACTTACGTGGGAGCTTTAAATAAAAGCTACCTTATTTACAACGGCATTTAGTAGG
The DNA here is from genome assembly GCA_038373885.1 of Cheiracanthium punctorium. Classification (NCBI taxonomy): domain Eukaryota; kingdom Metazoa; phylum Arthropoda; class Arachnida; order Araneae; family Cheiracanthiidae; genus Cheiracanthium; species Cheiracanthium punctorium. Next base: position 409,814 of record JAWZYV010014761.1, read on the forward strand.
GCTCTGAGTTACATGCGGTTTTCTTTTAGGCATAGCTGCGAGACGAGACGAGACAGAGATTTGCAGCTGCTACGGGAAACGAGACAGGCCTTTCCTCTATTATGCATAAGGATTTTCGGAGACGAGAGAAATCTTTGCAGTTTCTATGCAATATGAGACAGCTCTATTTTTCATCACAAGTCCATAGTAGTTTTCTTATTTAAAAAAAAAAAAATCATGAGTTTTTCAGTTTTATCTAAAGTTTTGTAATATAATGAGTATGGTTGCTTTCCGGCGGTAAGCTAAAATGCATCAGCAGTATGAAATTTTCAAATCTTCCGGCACTGAAACAGAATGAAAATTCTTAATGATTCTGAGAATGAATTTTAACACATAAGCATCACCAACCTAAGGTTTAATTAATGAATTTAGTAAGGAAAATGCACATCGTGTCGGATATTTACGTTTTATTTCTCCCTAGGGATGGACGCGAGAGGACGGTCTCGTCTCGCAAAACAGCTGCAAAGCTTTCTCTGGTCTCGCAAAATCCCTATAAGTAATGATAAAAATATATGTCTCGTCTCTCATAAAAGCTGTGAATCTCTGCCTCGTCTTTCGTCTCGTCCAGCATCCATCTCTATTTCTCCGCGTGCGAAATTTCTAAACAATTGACTATGTTGTATTCATCCAATTCATTTTTAAGTTATTCTAAACATTTAAGAAGTAACTTGCATATACAACAACACATATATAGTTAGTGACTGATGTAGGTTTTTTTTTGAGGAGGGGGGGGGGGGCTAATTTGAAAAAAAGCTTATTTCATCCTAACAAAATGTACAACACAGCAAAATCTTAGTCTAAACCAATGCAGTTTTTTTGGGAGGGGCTAAGTTATAAAAGAGGATCATTTTATCTATTTAAAGTGTATAATAAAGCAGTGTGTTACCCTTTAGCAATCTGTTTTTTGGGAGAGGTTTGAAGCCCTTTTAACCCTTCCCTTGGATCCGCCACTGCATATTATAGTTTCAACTTACAACAAGGGAGAAAAAAAAAGATATACAATTAAATATTGGATTGGTATACAATAACTTATCAATTTTAAGTTCACTCTCTTAATAATTTAGACCACTATCTTATTCAGATACTCCTTTTTAAACAGCTTATAGCATTTTTCTGAACTTGCCACATCAGTATGTGTTCGAATGCCGTAACTCAAACTTGTCACTAACTAATAAGCATCTTGACGCTTCTACCTGTTAAAAATTCATTTTGAACCAATTAACTCGTTAACTATTTTTTATGGGCAATCCTTTTCTATCCAGCTGAGAGCACACAATTTACATTGATGCAACATTCTCGCTGCGGGTGTCCAAAACGTGCGGACAGATAAAGGAAGAGATCTGAATTTACAACCCTGGATTTAATTAAAGAACATAATGCTCCAGGCTGAAACAATTGCAAGAAATCCTTCCTCGGCCACTCCTACACAATTAAATTATGATAGTGCACGTTAATATTCGTGCAAACTTTTGAAAAGGTTACATGTAAGGCCTTCTGGGTGTTATGATTCAAAGACTTACCATAAAATATTTCAATTAAATATTCTACCTTTTTACACATTGAAAGTCAAACTTGGGGGGTTACGGTGCACTTCTGTTGACTATATGAAAACTTGTCTGTACGGAAATCTGAGGCCTCAAGAAAAAAGCCGTATTGTTTGATGACATTTATTTGTCTTGAGTGAAGGAAAATATCTGAGATAGTATATTGTGAATGTTTTATTTTTTGTATTATGTAATTTCATTTTACCAAATGTTTCTGGATTTAACAAACAGTCTATCAAAATTACGTTGTTTAATACAAAGAAATGAAGAAAGTATTTGAAATAAGCACTAAATGATAATAAAATTAATTCTGATTATGTAATGTCTAAATTATCTCATGTGTATGTATGTCTAAATTATCTCAATTAAAATTTATTTAAATCATTTGAATTTTCCTATTTTCTTTTCAAATCAATGCATAAAACAGAAATAAAACAGTTAACATTTGTACACACTAGCTGATGTTATTGTCATGACAGATTGGTCAAAGTAAGCTTTCAAATTTTGACCTCTTGCAAGGGTATCTTTGCAAAAGCTACTAAGAAAGGAAAAGGGATTTCTTCCAGACTGTCAAAAATAATAATATAATTGAGTATTTAAAATCAGTATTAGTGTTTCGAGATGAAACAAAATTGCGATTGTCATACGAAACGAGACAAGCATTTTTCTCTCTCTCTCTTTTTTTTTTTTTTTTTTTTTTTTTTCACGGGGATTTTACGAGATATTGCAATTGCTATGCAAGGCGAAAGAGCCCTATTTACTGTCTAACATTGTAAGAAACTTATCCCTAAATAAGTTTTCACCACAGCAATAGATGGAGAGAGCTTGATTGTCCCTTCTTGGGTATTAATAGGCACTAATGATCCCATTTATGGGCCTATTGATGATGAAAAATTTAATGACTGATTAATGATAAATCAGGCACTGATACTAGAACAGTTACTTGCCTGAAACTGTAATGCAAATTGTATTGCCTTCTGCACCCCCTTTTGGGAGCATATCTTAGGAGAGTATTCTAGGTTTGTATGAGGACTGGCGAGTAATTGTTACGTACATAGGTGCACACGGGGAAGGTGCTATGGGGGCTCATCCACTCTCCCCTAAAGATGGAAAGTTAGAAGTGAAAAGCATTAAAAATTGAAAATTGTCCCTAATGAATTCTTTTTTCTTTTTAAAAATTGTCTTTAAATTATTTCTAAAGTACTTTTTACAAATAAATATATTAATTAATTAATTAAAGTAAATAAATGAATAAAAATAAAATGTTTGTTTTTAAATAAATACTTAAAGTTAGTGTACGAAACTCAGTTAAACTCGGTTTCAACAATAATGAAAAGATCAGACAATTATTTGACTATAACGAGTTACATTGCTTGTGCGTATGTTGTTCTTTGGGCAAGTCAAGTGGCACAGAATATTTTGACGGTATAAGTGAGTTATAACTATGATCTAAGTCACTATAACCGAGTTCAGCAGAATTAGTAGCCAAGCCCCTAATCTAAAATCCTGGTTGCGCCACTGGTTACTTTCCTCGATATTCTTGAGTGTTATGTCTTACTGTAACAAAATAATAATAACAATTTAAAAGATTTATTAATCTCCTAGTTAGACAAAAAATATTAGTAGGTTGTGGCTTCAAATCCAGTTTTAATAATATTTCACACAAAAGAATAACGTAAAATTAATTTGAAATCCAAATGCTTATATAATTCATTTCAGTGTATTCCGAGGGATTTTTAATCCGCAGATCTACAGAGTGCCATTCCTGGAGAGCAATGAAGCTTGAAGTCAGAGCAAGTAACATTTTGAGCTATTGATTACAGGTTTTTGCCGCTGTGTGAGTACAGGGGAAACATGTCAAAGGCAAAACGAGTTTCTTTCAATGTCCGTTTGAAGCTCGTAAATCACAGTCGTTTTTCTCTTTAATGGGTGATTCAACTCATTTCTCTTCTCTTTTTATCCAAACTCCACAGTAATGATTCTGGCTTCAATGTTTCGGTATTACACTACAATCAACAGCAAAGTCAATCAAGAATTTTATTTCGAACTGATTTTAGTATGCAAGTGAAAATAAAGATTAAAGGAAACAAGAATAAAATCTTCGACAGCGGTGAAATGTGTTTAACCCTTTGAGGCGCAACCCTTTCCCAATGCTGAAAAAGGGCAGCCGTTGCCATCGCTCGACTTAACTACCAGCAAGATAGCGGACGATCGAAACGTTCATCGCGTGTGCCGGGCACAGCCAGCTGTCGTCAAAAAAGGGTCTCTAGATCTGTGGCACGCGATGAACGTTTCGATCGTCCGCCATCTTGCTGGTAGTTAAGTCGAGCGATGTTAATGGCTGCCCTTTTTTCAGCATTGGGCAATCTATCCAGCTGTTCTCGCATTCTTCCATTTTTCAGCAGATGTCAGTGCTGTTAAAAGTAATCGTGACCATTTTTTTACGGGAAATGACGTGCTAAAAGTAAAGGATTCTCGTGGAGCTCTATCACTCGCAACTATTTTTTATAGAAATCAAATCTATTCTTCGTGACTGGCAACAGTCAAAGCGTCAGAGTTTGGAGTTCCCAGAGCGGGAACACTGCGCGTTAAAGGGTTAAAACAAGATTATTTTTTGACGCTGTTTAGCGAAACGAAATCTTATTACTTTTTTTGATAGAGGGAGTAAGGAGAGGATGTGAATAATGGGAAAACTGCGCTGTTTATCCCGTTATAGTATTTAGTACTATCGTGCTCAAATTACTCTTTGAATAATACCATGTTTACTCGGGTAATAGTCGCCCTCCCATAATAGTCGCATCCCCGTTTTGAAGCAGGAAAAAAAAATGTTCGAAATAGTTTCCCCGCATAAAAGCCGCAGTCACGGATTTGACCTTCATTGATGTCTATAAAAATATTACTATAAAAAGAAAAATGCTTCTTTTTTGTGAGCAACTGACGGAAAGATTATTTAATATATGGCAGATAATCTGGAAATATTTGGTAAATTAGTAATTTTATTGTAATACCAGACATGTTTTAGCATTAAAGTGTGCAATATTATGTTGTAGATTCCTCGCGAAGAGTCGCACGCACCTAGACTTTCACCATGAAAAATTGGGGGAAAAAAGTGCGACTATTACGCGAGTAAACATGGTAATAATCTCAATGGCAAGTCTGTTATATCATTAAACATTAAACTTGAAATACTGACAAATCATTTTAAATTATTATAAGACTTTAGATGTAAAAATTTTGAATTAGCGAGCTAAATTCAAGCGCACAATTCAGTTAGCATAAAGATCTTGAAAAAATTTTCAGATTGAATTTTGTTAAAGAAAACATTTATTTCAACTCTACTGTAGCCCTCGAAAGTTCGACACTTACCGATTCTATTAAAAGTGTCCAACTTTATAGCGGATTGTTTTGTCTGTTAAGTTATCATAAGATGAATTAATTAAATACAAATCATTAAATAAATACAAATCGCAAATTAATTACATTAATTTGCGATTGATAAAAGCAAATTAGAATCTGTTATATCTATATTTTTATAATATATTCGCTGAAATTGTCTGGTCTACAAAAACTACTTTTCTTTATTCCCACTTGTATCACTTCTTAATGGGACACAACATTCTCATCCTGCTATGAAAAAGAAGACAAGAGAAAAATGTAATTTTCAGCATACTACCTACGTGTCCTTCTTGAGAATGGGAGAGAATTTTTTTTTAACAATTACGCCCCATTATCAGATCTCTTAATCCCTAGTTCACAGAACGTTTCCCAGCCACCCCTGAGAACTCACCTCCGTCGGCTATCGCGTTACAAAGGGGACCAATCGCTCTCATTAACGCAACTGTTACCACAATCTGTTCCAACTCAATCCCAACACAAGTCGGCAACTTTGTTCAGAAAGAACTTATCCACGGTCCTGGACTAGACACCAAGGAAACTCGCTACATAAATTACGATTTCGCAGTTCATTAGGGCTCTCCTGTATCCAGTGTTTTTCCCTGGGAAGATTTATTCGACGTGGATAGAGCCACAGGTTGTGCAAGGGATGGCTGATGTTGTTGTTATAGCTTACGGAAGTTGAATTTGTGACGGTTGGGTTAGATTTTGTGGACACTATGGCGGCGCGGTTCCTTTGCATCACAGGATGTTGCAGTCTAGTGTGTATGAGGCAGCGTCTGTGAAACTTGCAAACTACTCCGAATTAATGAAGACTCACATCTGTAGGCTGCACTGGAATGATTAGTTGGAAGCCCTCTGTGGGCCAGAAGGAATATTTTGCATTTCGGGGGCAATAGCAGTGTCGAAGAGTACAGACTGTTAAAAATAAAGTACTTAAAAATGAGTACTTTAATATACTCGCAATTTTTAAGTACATTTGCATCATACATGAGTACGTGGAGTACTTAAAAATAAATTCCATTCAAAGAATGAGTAAACTTGCTGCTTGAATTTAAGAGTAAAGAACTCGAAGCTATTCGAAGCTACAAGATGAATTCTCGAAGCTACAAGATGAAAAAAAGTCCTCAGAAATAATCACAAATTGCTTATTTCTAAGTACCTCGTTTTTACAGATCTAGTTTCAAAACCTATTTTTATTTTTTATTTTTTTTTCTATCCCAAAAGAGGATTCACTCCTAACTATGCTTAAATTCCATTACCAAACGCTTTTTATAAGAAAGCCAAATTGTACTTCTGGGATATCTAAAAATTATTCAGAGAATTAGGCTAAAGTGACTGCAGAAAAGAAGAATTTAGATGTGTTTATGCGCATTCTTTATGCGCATGATTATTTGAGTCTCGTTCGTATAAATAAATCGATGCTGAATATCATCTAAACATTGTGGATAATTAAAAAAAAACATCCACATCAAATTGTAGCGCACGAAAATTCTATTACAAAATCCTTTGTACATTTCTGGAACGCTTATAGCAAGCTCTTATTATTTATTTATTTTTGTTCTTAAAAGAGAAATTAGCTATTGGGTTCTTTTAAAAACCAGTTACCTTGAGGAACGCAAATTATTAACCATTGCATTGTGATTTTTATTCTTCTTCGCACTCTATTTATCTGTTATCGTGCGTGTAAGCGTTTGCAAAACATTCCCTCAAAATGCCACTGTGGGCAGGGAGAGAACAAAAACAAAAAACTTTGTTTTCTGCTGCAAAGAGGAATTTCCTTCCGAGATCATTAACAGGTGTTAAAACTGACACCTGCACCCCCGTTTCATTAGGTAAGGAGCAATAATACCTGAAGCCGACCCATCCACTTTGCGGTCTCTTTCATGCTCAACCCAGCAAACGCCTGAAGAGTCCGGACTCCGTAATTACAGGTGAGGATAATGCAAATTTTTAATTGTTTCTCAGTGCAGATTACATACCCATGCTTTTTGGCTTTCTCACTTTTTTTTTTTTTTTTCACTCTCTCTCTCAATTTTTTCAGATTCTCGGTAGCTATGTAAGCAGATCTGCCTGCAAGGCTGCAGAAACCACTGGAAACTAACAAAAGAGATGTAGACTGTTTTTTGCACTCATTTTTAGAAGGTCTATACTCTAACGCAGGATTTCTTAAGGTTTTTAGTGTGAAGACCCCATAAAATATTTACGAAAATTTTGGAAGATTCCATAAGCAAAGGCGCACCCACTGAGGGGACTAACCCCCCCCCCCTAATGGTGGAAGGAAAGTTAGAGGTGAAAAGTATTAAACATTGAAAATTGTACCTAATGAATTCTTTTTTCTTTTTAAAATTTAAATTATTTCTAAAGTACTTTTTACAAATGAACAAATTTATTAATTAATTAAAATAAGTAAATGAAAAATAAAAAATAAAATAAAATATTTGTTTTTAAATAAATACTTATAGTGTACGAAACACAGTTAAACTCGGTTTCAACGATACTGAAAAGATCAGACAATTATTTGACTATAACGAGTTAAATTGCTTGCGCGAATGTTGTTCTATGAGCCAGTCAAGTGGCACAGAATATTTTGACGTTATAACTATAATCGAGGCCAGTGTAACCGAGTTAAGCAGAATTCGTTGCCCCCCCCCCCCAAGCTAAAATCCTGGGTGGGCCACTGCCCATAAGCATTGCACAAATCCGAGCACGCGTGAGCGAAACTATCAGTTTCTTCACTTGTACAGCAATATACTCTTGCAGTTTTAGGTCACTACCTTACATTTTTAATTTTAAAACACAGGACAATGTGAAAATTTTAAATAAGTAACAAAATTTGAAATGTAATTTAATTATAAAAAAAAATTCAATTACTCGGGTAAATTAAAACATTAACTTCTCTCTGTCCACTAAGTGTAGCCACGGACGGTCTCACTACTGAGATAACACATTTACTTCTATTCTAACAGTGCGCATGAGAGAATTAAGTATCAATGGGAAAAGCGTGCCTGATTATTTTTAATTTGTACTATCAAATCTTGACAAAATAGTCGACACAGCACGCGATGAAGCATTTCTTCAATATTCTTTAGATTTGATCCACACTGCGGTGGTTAAAGCCAAAAAGTTGATAAAGACGAAAATGCTTTTAAATCATTATAACAAGTTTTAAAAATATCAAAATTTCTAACATTTTTGGCTACTTCAGATGCAGGTAGCGCGACCCCAATTGCGGTCACGACCCACAGTTTGGACTCTAACGCTACTATTGGCAGATCCTTAATTTGATGCTGTTTTGTTAACCCTTTAACGCTCAGTGTTCCCCCTCTGGGAACACCAAACTCTGACGTTTTGAATGTTGCCAGCCATGAAGAATAGATTTGATTTCTATAAAAATAGTTGCGGGTGACATAGCGTCTGTTTTTTGCACTCATTTTTAGAAGGTCTATATACTCTAACGCAGGATTTCTTAAGGTTTTTGGCGTGAAGACCCCACGAGACCCACGAGAATCCTTAACTTTTTAGCACGTCATTTCCCTTTAAAAAATTGTCGCGATTATTTTTAACAGCACTGACATCTGTTGAAAAAATGGAAGAATGCGAGAACAGCTAGGCAGATTGCCCAATGCTGAAAAAAGGGTAGCCGTTTTCATCGCTCGACTTAACTACCAGCAAGATGGCGGACGATCGAAACGTTCATCGCGTGCCACAGATCTGGAGACCCTTTTTTGACGCAGCTAGCTGTGCCACAGCCAGCAACGTCAAAACAGGGTGTCTAGATCTGTGGCACGCGATGAACGTTTCGATCGTCCACATCTTGCTGGTAGTTAAGTCGAGCAATGGCAACGGCTGCCCTTTTTTCAGCATTGGGAAAGGGTTGCGCCTCAAAGGGATAAGGCAAAACACGCTAGGGCTGTTTTCCCGTCAGAGGAATACCTTGAGTAGATGACTTTTTATAGGATTCACGTTACATCGGGAGAAAACCACCTAAAATTCAGGACGCTGCACGGTAAACCAAAGCCCTGGACCTCCACACTTTAGACATTTACCAATGTTCAGTGCCTTATCGACTAAGTCGTTGGTTTAATCAGAACAAGACCGCACTTTTCGTGTAGTACAGACATAACCATTGAATGCAAGTCTACAGGAGAAAGCGTCTGCGGGGCGTGAATACTGAGAACTGTCCTTGCTGAGAAATCCAAAACTCGGGAAGGCTTTGAGCGCCCTCAAACGACGATTAATGTAAATTAGGCGCGTACTGGCAGTAGCCAGTAGCTTGCTGTGGACAGACAGGTTTGAAAGGTTTTTAACGCCCACAGAGAATGGACGAGTATTTGCATAAATAGACAGGTCTGTTATATGATCATATAGGGGGGGGGGGTTGAAAAAAACGGTGGAGTTGTTCAGAGCCCACGAATTGTAAAGACCGAAAAAGCACACACACCCTTTTTCCCTCTTCTAATTTTTCAGATATTTGGACATTTTAGACCTTTAAAGCTTTTTGCTAACATAAATATGACAAAAAAAGAAAAAAAAAAAAAAAGTAAAAGTGAAGTACAAGTTTCGTCAACTCTTTGTAAACTTTTATATATCGTGAGTGTGATAGAGAAACACAGGTAAGAAATATTTTAGGAGTACAATATCTTGAAGATTAGTAACCCACAAACCCAGGGGCGTAGCCAGAAATTTTTCATGTGGGGGGGGGGGGGAGTTACGAGTACTTCAACTCACATATATGCATACATGTGTGTGATAAAGGAGTGAAGAATATACATTTTGTATGGCAAAAAATTCCTCATGGGGGGGGTTATTACCCCCCTAACCCCCCCCCTTGGCTACGCCCTTGCGACAAACCATATTTAAAGCGCCAAAGCTCCCGTTACGGGAACAACTATTATATCTTTTTTTTTTTTAATATTTCAACGCAATTTACGAAATACACGTTTTATATAAACATTTACACTATAGGGTGTGTAATATAGTGTAAATGTTCATATAAAATGTGTATTTCGTAAATTGCGTTAAAATATTTTAAGAAAAAAAATATATAATAGATGTTCCCGTAATGGGAGCTTTGGCGCTTAATGGGTTAAAGAAAAGTATTTGTAGAATTAGCGTTTATAAAGGCATCCTTAAATACACTGGTTCAGATTGCGCTCCTCTTTAAAGTTTTGTGTCAAAATGATAGAAAATTATAATTTTTTGAACCGTTTTATAGTATTTTATTATAGTATTACAGTATACTGCGATTATAGGATTTTATTTATTTATTTATTTATTTGTGTTTTCCAAAGAGGTCGGGAGAGGAAGTAAAGATACCGTGAGTGGGACTAAAAATGTTTTATTTGTCATAATCGTTTGGTCCTGATTATACTGACTATATATATTTTGTAAATCGTAATATTCAACAGTACGATGCATTTAAAAACTAGTACTATTGTACTTGATTGCTTATATATCCTGTTTACTCACGTAATAGTCGCACCCCCGTTTCGAAGTAGAAATATTAGCTTTAGAGTTACTATATTATGTAGTAGATTTTCCCCTCATAACAGTCGCACCTAGACTTTCCCATGAAAAATTGGCTGTAAAGTGCGACTATTACGCAAATAAACATTATAAGTCTTTCATGAAGTACTACTTAATAATTCATTGGTATCATCTTTTGTGATACGTAAACAGATTGAATGAAGAATTCTTTCAGACGGAGCTCGAAAACGATTTTAAATTAATGAGCTCGTCACACATCTAATGAGCTGTATTTATATTTTTTCAAAGTAATCTCCAATTCATGATGGTTAACACCAAGTCTGTAAACCTGAAACCAGGTGATTTTTTTTAAAACTGGTCAGAGTGTAAATTCAGTTAACGATATTCCTTTGTATGATTGGAACTTTTTCTGTTTTGGATAAAAGACATTCTTGAAATTAAAAAAAAAAAAAAGAAGAAGAAAAGCCCTAAATAATAATAATAATAATAATAATAATATAATAATAATTTTTATAAGGGTTGTGTTGAATTCAGTTTTCATTTAATACAGTACATTTTGAAAAATATTTTTGCGTAAATAAATGCACTCAAATATAAAAGCACTCAAAAAAGAAGCTAAAAATAAGACCTATTCATAGGAAGCTCTTTTCCTAAACCAATGAAATTTAAAATCAGTAAAAGCTCATCTATTTAGACACATCCTTAGCCAAAATTATAATAATTAAAAACGTTTCATATTTTTACAGTGGAGGATAAAAGTAACCGTTTGAAATATACTTTGCTTTACCCGTTTTCCTATTCCATTGTGCTATTCGCTTCTGTTTCACCCTCTGACAGCCAAAAGAATCATTCCTGCTCTAAGCCCTATTCGTAAGTCTTCCATAGATATGGCTCATTACTCTTACATGCCTTCCTATTTATGTTTGGCAAATCACTAAGATTTCATGCCTCATTTTCAGAGCTTTCAAATTATAGAAGATTCTCCCCTAATGCCCCCAAATGTATGTCTTTTTGCACGTTTATGAAAGAAAAAATAAGATAGTATTAAGAAAATCCTTGTTAAAAATAAATTTTCATTTACTTGGAGGTACTTTTCCACCAGAACAATTGTTCAAAGCATTTTGTAACTTTAAGCACGCTATTCCATGCAAAAAGAATTCACGACTCAAATTGAAAAATGCGTTTCCAAACTGTTATATATTATATTATATATACATATATCTTTACGGGTTTGAGTATAGTGGTGGTTTGAGACATCTTTAAAGGTGGACTCGACAAAATTTCATATGCTTGAATTGGCTGGTTAAAACATGCTGATATACAGGGTATCCCCAAAACACTGACCTAGCATTCTTATTCTTTAAATATTGATCATAGACATGTACAATAAAGAACAAAGTTACGTAAAAAAGGTACAGAATTTCATGGTATCGATTATACGCTTCAGGAGATTTAATAAATACTGTGAAATCTGCCACAAGTTGGACATTTTTCTGGGGAACGGAACATGGACATAATATTGAAATGTACCTCTATAAGTTGGACACCTCTGAAAATTTTACACCCCACCATGGCTGAATGGATGGTTGCTGAAGTCTGAATGTTTTCCTTCCAAACGAGCGGCTGTCGATCTAACAGTCAGGAGTTTTGGCCGACTCTCTTCAGATGTAACGTGAATACGCGTTATAACCCCTTAAAAATCCCTCAGCCCAAGACATCCCCCTCCCCCCCCGTAGGCAGATGCCCTTCGTATAGGCTTGCCATAACACATAAATGAAAATTGGGCATTTTTTGAAGGAACCGCAAGTGTCCAACTGTATATACGGTTTCGCTGTATGAAATTTACATTTTTATTCGTCTCCCCGTACAAAAAAATTCCCTATTAGTGAAGTATCTCATAGATCAATTATAGGATGCTCAAAATTTAAACCTTTCATTACAAAAAGGCTCAGAAATATGTTTAAACAAAATTCGTGAGGGACTATGCAATACCAGCAATAGTACAGTGAATTCTCCCAACTTGGGCATCCCCCATAAGTCAGAGAGCTTTCTGAGCAACGGAATTGGCTCTTGACATTTGTATATACTTCTTTAAGTTGGACACTTCTGAAAATTGCACACATTTTGTGGAAACCGCAAGTTTCCAACTTTTGGAGGTTCCATTATATTAGTACATTTATGCAATCATTGTTTTCTTTCGTAATTTGTGTACTCGAGTGAGAAATATGTCTGGCATTAGAGAAAGTACATTTTAAGAGTTCCTCTGACAGAACAAATTTCAAATTGTATCCTTTTGATTTTGTTGCATTAAGAACAAAAAACTGAAAAGTTATGATGAAAATATCTAGATTTTGAGAGGGAATTAATAACTGTCTTTCAACATTGAAAAGTGTGAATATCCACTCCTATTGAAAAATAATCTTATGTGTAAATAGATTTAAGCATAATTACCTCTCTTCAAGTTGATTAATCAATCTTTATTAACTTTATTAATGTATAAACTCCTGAAATTTTCAATTCTGTAGAAAATTCAAAACGAAGCTGGCTGTTTTTCCACTCCTCTGGATTTAACGGTGGTTATTTTGAGACAAACTTTTGAGAACTCTAATGCTCCCCCCCCCCTTTCTATTCTTCCCCAATAGCGAGCCTTTATTATCTCTCTGTGTGTCTGTATATATTTTAAAATTCTTTTATTCTTAACCAATCCATCCATGTATCAGCCAAGGCCGTAGCCAAAGTGGGAGGAGGGGGGGGGGGGTTCAAATCCCCTCAAAACTTTCAGGTACGTATACAGACCCTGATTTTGATACCATGAGGTCCTAGGGCTTCAGATATTTCGCCCGCCACCCTCTTGAAATTACAGCAATAAATTAGCAAAATTTTCTAAAATCATATACCACTTATGTTCTTCAACCTTTTTCTTGCACTCAATAAGCTTACACGCTCACTCAAATGATCAGTTTGTAGAAATAGTAAGCGTTAAGGGAGAAGAGTAAGAAAAAAACAGCAGTATTTCAATAAACAATGAAAAAACTTCATGATTTCTAAAATATTTTAAAATTTGACCTAATTCTCTATGGATAATTCAAAAAAAAAGATCAAACTATTTGTAGAATGAGCGAATTTTTGAAAGTAAAATTTGAGGGCCCTACAAATCTGGGAGCCTCGGGCAAATGCCCGAATCGCCCATGCGGTAATAATACCTTAGGTACATAAATTACTATTCGCAGAAGGGTAGTGAAAAAAATCTACCCCACATTGAAAAATAAAACTTGAACTGACCTCCCCCTCCTTTCCTCAAAATTTTTTCCCGGCTTCTGCCCTGTATCAGGTTAATAACAGAAGCAATAACGTTGCCACGAATTAAATACCTTTTCCGCTCAATTGTGGTGGCTGCGAAAGAAAGAATGAAGCGCCATCTTTTCAATAAATGTTTCATTAGCGCTTTTCTTAGATGATTAACAATTCTCTGTTAATACTGGTGGTCTCTGGTTCCGAAAGGTCTACAGTATCTTCAAGAGTTGCCGACAAAGGATGCACGCACTGGACCTCACACGACGGAATTGAACTTCACATAATGGATACACGCTTCATTAGGGACGAAAATGCAAACGCACTTGCCGCAATTCTTATATACTAGCAGTTTTCTAGCCAGTTCGAAAACCTGTTTCCTATGTTTATTTCCTGACTAAAGGTAAGCTTAGTAATTTACCTCGTTTTTCTCTCTGAAGAATTCTTGATGAAAGGGAACCTTAACCGAGAAATGGGTATTTGTAATGAAGTTATACTTCGATAACTCTGATATCTTGGTGAATTTTTACATGATAATAGTCAGTTTCTGTAAGAAAACCTCTCTACAGATCGACATCAATCGGTACGCTACATTTTGTGTTATTCTGAAATAATTATTCTTTTGAAATCGTCCGTGCATTGTAAAACCAATAAGAATGCATAGGCTAACCAAAGAAGATAATCAGTACAGAACGATTATTTGTTCGAATTCGCTTTTCAACTTACTTAACCCCTTAACGCGCAGTGTTCCCGCTCTGGAATCATCAAACTCTGACGTTTTGACTGTTGCCAGTCACGAAGAATAGATTTGATTTCTATAAAAATAGTTGCGGGTGACATAGCTCCACGAGAATCCTTTACTTTTTAGCACGTCATTTCCCGTAAAAAAATGGTCACGATTATTCTTAACAGCGCTGACATCTGCTGAAAAATGGAAGAATGCGAGAACATCTGGATAGATTGCGAGAACAGCTGGATAGATGACGCAGCCGGCTGTGCCGCACAGCTGTCGTCAAAAAAGGGTCTCTAGTTTCGATCGTCCGCCATCTTGCTGGTAGTTAAGTCGAGCGATGGCAACGGCTGCCCTTTTTTCAGCATTGGGAAAGGGTTACGCCTCAAAGGGTTAATGTGAGGTTTACTAGATCAAGTTCTATCATTTTCATAACGAGGCAACGGTGCTAATTATTCCACTCGTAGCTTTCGCATTCACAGTTACTGATGTTTTGTCGCAGTGTCATATCATTTATTCATATACGTAAAACCCGTTTATAAAGTTTGGAAAAACTTCTTAAACGGGAAAAAAGATCAAATTCTATCATTTTCATAAAGAGGCATCGGTTCTAGTTATTTCACTCGTAGCTTTCGCATTCACAGTTACAGATGTTTTTTCACAGTCTCATGTCGCATGTCATTTATTTATACATATACAGTAAAATCCGTTTAAAAAGCTTTTCAAGAGAATAGAAGGCAAAATCTTCTTAGGCGAAAAAACTTTTTAAACAGGAAGAGGTTTTTTTTTTTTTTTTTCAGAGAAGCAGGTAAAAATTTTACTAGAAGAGAATTTTTTAACTTTATTTTTAAAATATTTAAATATCATGGAGTTTAGTTTTATTTCAAAAATTTAAAACTGCTTTGCACAGTTCAAATTAGTTAATAAAGTAAAACATCATAATCATAACTTACTTTAGAATCTTTGGAATTGATTTTACAGAAAAAAATCTGTTATATTCTTTTTTTTTTTATTGACAATCTTTGATAACAATTCAGTTGGCTTAAGCTTTTAAAGATTTCTTAAGGAACATTTTCAACGATTTCAATAACGACGAAAGGTTTCTAGTTCTTTTACAGCATCTTTTGACCTTTAAGCACGGGGGAGAAATAAAAATCGAAAAGTAGACGTTAACACTTTCTGGAAATAAACTTGGAAAGTGAAAGAAAACTTTTTAAGCCGGAAAGAGTTTGGCAGAAGACTTTTTAAACGGGTTATTTTAACATTGTAAGAATAGAGGAAAAGTGGAAAATGAAAATATCATCTTCTTAAACGGAAATATTTTAGCTGGAAATAGCTCAAGATTATTCAGATTTATTCATTTTTTTTTTTTTTTATGTCAAAAAAAAAAAAAAAAAAAAAAAAAAAAAGAAAAAAAAAAGAAAGAAAGAAAAAAAAATGCTTTCTTCTGCATGAACGATGGACCATATTCTAAATGTATTATTTCTTAATAGCAAATGCGATTGACATCATTTTTATATCCCGCAGTGCATTCATTACATTGAGATGATATATGACGGGAAAAAAAAAAAAAAAAAAACGCAAGCAAATTCCTCAAACTTTGAGATACATATTATCTGAGAATATCCTTCAAAATATTTTTTGATTAATGTGCATTAAATTACTAAAATAATTTGATTATCATTGAGTTTCACATTTATTTTTCCAATTTTGAAACAATTTTAGAAATACTGCCTTTGACACAGCTATAGCAATGTGACTGCAGCTACCCTCTGACTGAAATGATTAAATAAATTAATTAAAATGAAAGGAAATAAATAAATAGAATAAAATAAAATAATTAATGATTATTAAAATACACTAAGCGCGACTAGCCCCCATTTTACTAAATCTTCGTTAATGATTAAATAAATAAATTAAAGTGAAACTAAATAAGTAAATGAAATAAAATTAATGACTATTAACCCTTTGAGGCGCAACCCTTTCCCAATGCTGAAAAAAGGGCCGCCGTTGCCATCGCTCGACTTAACTACCAGCAAGATGGCGGACGATCGAAACGTTCATCGCGTACCACAGATCTAGATCTAGAGATCCTTTTTTGACGCAGCTGGCTGTGCGGCACAGCCAGCTGCGTCAAAAAGGGTCTTATATCAAAAAAGGGTCCGCCATCTTGCTGGTAGTTAAGTCGAGCGATGGCAATGGCTGCCCTTTTTTCAGCACTGGGCAATCTATCCAGCTGTTCTCGCATTCTTCCATTTTTCAGCAGATGTCAGTGCTGTTAAAAATAATCGGACCATTTTTTTACGGGAAATGACGTGCTAAAAAAGTAAAGGATTCCCGTGGAGCTATATCACACCCAACTATTTTTATAGAAATCGAATCTATTCTTCGTGACTGGCAACAGTCAAAACGTCAGAGCTTGGTGTTTGTTCCCAGAGCGGGAACACTGCGCATTAAAGGGTTAAAATTTACTAAGCGCCCATACACTGCACTGAAAACTTGATAGGACGGCAGTCCAACGAAACGAACCCGTACGTTCCAAAGAGTCGGTCAGACCCACGCCGACTTTCTCTTGACGCACGCACAAAGTGCTATGGTTCCCCCTCCAATGCATCCGACAACGATGCTGTTACAAAAAGCGGCACTGCACAAAGAATAAAATAAATAAAAATCAAGATGAGCTTTGGTAACCGAGTCTAATACTCCTTGACACGATGTTTTCAAAACATACTAACCGCCGTGTCTGAGGAGACGCCACAAATGAAAAGAATTGAAAAAATAGAAAGAAAAAAAATGAAAATGAGCGAGAAAAAAGAGGGAGAGGAGTGGAGTGAGTTGGATTTTTAGAAGTAAAAGGAAGAAAAACTCCAGGAAATCTTGCATGAACTCGGCGTCGCTTGGGGGAGAGAGTAAAAATTGCAGGGGAGAGAGGAGGTCGCTTCTTATAGAAAATTCTGTTGTATATTGTTCCCTTTTTAAGGTCGTTCTAAGCAAGTCTGATGAAAAGGGGGTTTACGGTTTTGGGGACCTTTCTGAAGGCCCTGTTTTGGGGGGCGGGGACTGAACTCGCACAATTGTATGGGTTAGTTTTTTTATTTCTTTCTGTACTGTTTATCATAAAATGGTTTAACCTGACTATGTATAGTTTGTTTTTTTCTGAGCAGAAAGGTGAGAGGAGAGCTCACTCAGCCTTCTTTGACATCGATTACGAATATGAAATCAGAAATTTCTGTAAATCAAACCGTTAAACTGCTAGAAGTTAAAATCTGGTGTCTAGCATGTAACGTAAAAACAGACCATTGAAAAATTAAAATATTTGGCACGGAGTATGAAGTTTGAAAGATTAATTTATTTTACAATCTTGTTTTATGCTAACCCCATCAAGTTGCACAGGGATCTGTTTAGAAAGGGAGAAAGGCGTTTACAGGAGTGTTGGATCAAGAGGGATACGGTAAGGCTGCAACTCCCTCCTTCCTTAGAAATATCTTCTGTTGTTAACGGTGTAGTTCGAGAAAATCATGTGATTTTGGTACATAAGTACAAATAAACTAACTATGCCAGGCACTTCAAAATTTTGAAACGGTCTCTTTACAAGCTGTACTACATACTGAAATAAACGATCCATCTGTATCCGTTTCAAAACTTTTAGAAAAAATACTTAAAAATCGGAAATTTTCGCAAAGCGTGTCACTCTTCGAAAAATCTTGCAGCTCAGAATCCATGTTTAAGAATTTTTTTTGAAACTTTCACAAAAGCCACAGCGTTTTCGTTTTGCAGTGTGTAAAGCAGCTTATGAAGAACCCTCTGGAATTTTTTGGAGACCATGGTGCTATTAGTTTATTTCAATTTGTGTACCAAGACTAAAAACAGAGCTCGTTTTTTTCGACATACACCCTTAAGGACTTTGACCCAATCGAGAATACGCAACGGTAAATATTCCTCTTCGATGACCAATAATGTTTGCCTGCTTCAATCTCAATGCTCCACCGGGGACCAACCGTGAGCAGTCGCAAAGCTCACCCCCTCTCTTTCCACTGAGGATTCCGACATCAGAGTCCTCTGGTGTCGGATTTTTTGAGACCGTTTTGAGAGTTCTCCATTTTTTGAATCGAAAACATTCAAAATGTCAGGGATTCTGTCGACAACCTGATGTTGCTGCATGTGATGCAGGGGAAAACGTATAATGTGCATATTTCAGCTCTAATTTGAAAAATATGTTGCTACACACGCTTAAATCTATTGATTAAAACTAACACTCCTTTATTGATTAAATTTCTTATCGGCTGATTTAAATCCTTTTACGCTAAAAAATACTCATTAAAGACAATAATTTATAATCTGCTCCATTCGCCTCATTGCTCAGGATTCACTAGATTCTATTATACTCCATTTTTCACTAAAAATCTTGTCTATTTGAGTATTCTGTCTTTCTCCTCCACGACCCATATCCTATTACTATCACGTGACCAACGCTCTCAACGGATAACGGTTCATAGTCGGGCATAGTTGTGTGTGTATTCAGTATTCGCTGGTGATAATTTTATGTTATATCCGAATACCAAATGCATCTTTTTCATATTCAGAATTATGAAATAAATTCAGCCTAGGTATGGAGGAGATGCTTTAGGTAAAGATTTCGCTTCAATGACATAGTTTCTTACGATTGGATTATAAAAGCTGTTGTAAAACAAATGAAGTTATGATAGCTCCACCCAAAGTAAGTAGTATTTTACCTTTTTCATGTCAATAAATTGGGTTGCTGCTTTAATTAAATCTCACAGCTGGTTTAACCATGATTGCATTTCTGTATTCTGACGTACTGTGAATTCATTTTATAACGAGAGACTATAGTGAAATTATATTCTATTTATTAAAAAAATACTTTTTATAGTGTATTAAGATATATGTAATGTATTTGCCTTGATCTAAAATTTATTTTCTTGGGCTTATAATCATAGATTACAATAATCTGATAATAAAAAATGAAGAAAAAGATTCATTAAATATATAATTAAAAAACAGCAAATTTTAATAAAACACCCTTTTTCTAGCTTAAAATAATAATCTTAATTGAGTACAGATATGTTAATTAAAAAAGGGCTGATTTTGCAAAAACGCTCATTCTACACGCTTAAATCTATTGAGTAAAATAATAATCAAACGGAGTATATTTTTACTCAATCATTGACTTCAAACAGCCATTCTCCCGATTGAGTAAAATTTGCTCAATTAATCGACAAATATCAATGGAGCGAAAAATTCTCAATTTTTGAGCATTCTACAACAGCTCCATTTAGGCTAAATAATCATCAAAAATGAGGATTGTCTGTCCGTTTTTGATTAATATAACTGTACTCAATTATGATTATTATTTAAGCTATAGAATGAGCGTTTTTACAAAATCAGTGATTTTTTAATTAATATATCTGTACTCAATTAATATTATTATTTTAAGCTAGAAAAAGGGTGTCTTATGAAAATTTGCTGTTTTTGATTTATATATTGAATGATTCGTTTTCTTCATTTTTTATTATCAGAGCTGTAATCTATGATTATAAGCCCGAGAAAATAAATTTTAAATCAAGACAAATACATTACATATATCTTAATACACCATAAAAAAGTATTTTTTTAATAAATAGAATATAATTTCACTATAGTCTCTCGTTATAAAACGAATTCACAGTACAGTCAGAATACACAAATGCAATCATGGTTAAACCAGCTGTAAGATTTAATTAAAGCAGCAACCCAATTTATTTACATGAAAAAGGTAAAATAGTACTTACTCACTTGACTGAAGATATCATAACTTCATTTGTTTTACAAGAGCGACGAGATTTTTATAATCCAATCGTAAGAAACTATGTCCATTAAAACAAAATTTTTACCGAAAGCATCCTCTCCACATTTAGGTTGAATTTATTTCACAACTCTGAATATGAAAAAGATGTATTTGGTATTCGGATATAAAATAAAATTATCACCATTCTAAAGTATCATCGGGTATCCTCTTCAGAAACTCTTTTAATTCATATTTTGATAACGACATGTTTGCTCTTCGATGCTCGCCGCAACAAAGAATATAAATAACCACTGCGTAAGCCATACGATTCCCGCGTTGTGTTGTCTGTGGTGACTGTACCGTTTTCCGTTAGAGCCAGAGCGTTGGTCACGTGAAAGTAATAGGATACCTTACTACGCATCTTTCGTGGGGGAGAGACAGAATTCTCAAATAGACAAGATTTTAGTGAAAAATGGAGTATAATAGAAACTAGCGAATCCTGAGCATTGAGGGGAATTGAGGAGATAACAAATTATTGTCTTTAATGAGTATTTTTTTGTGTAAAAGGATTTAAATCAGCCGATAAGAAATTTAATCAATAAAGGAGTGTTAGTTTTAATCAATAGATTTAAGCGTGTATAGCTTAAATAATAATCATAATTGAGTACAGTTATATGAATCAAAAACGGACACACACTCCTCATTTTTGATTATTATTTAGCCTAAATGGAGCTGTTGTAGAATGCTCAAAAATTGAGAATTTTTCGCTCCATTGATTTTTGTCGATTAATGGAGCAAATTTTACTCAATCGGGAGAATGGCTGTTTGAAGTCAAAAATTGAGTAAAAATATACTCCGTTTGATTATTATTTTACTCAATAGATTTAAGCGTGCATGTTACGGGAAGCTAAAATAGCGTTAAATCGGAGTGTTTTTGTTGATGGTTGATGCTTTATTTGTTTGATGTTCATGTACAGCGAAAGCTTTCAACAGCGACACCAGGGGTGTAGCCGGGGGGGGGGTGGATATCGGGATATATATCCCCCCCCCCGAAATTTTTGATTAGTGATCACAAGATTAATGCCGTGCATAAATACCGTGTATTTATACACATATAAAATCATATTCCGCCCCCCCCCCCGAAAATTTTTCCTGGCTACGCGCCTGAGCGACACCTACATAAGTTGGATGCTTCCCTAATTTGGACAGTTTTCTGAGGAACGAAATTTGCTTGGAACGCTTGCATATACACCTCTATAAGTTGGACACGTCCGTAAATTGAATGGAACGCATTTTGTGGGAACCGCAAATATCCAGCTTTCGGAGGCTCCACTGTATTTTTATTTTCCGTATCTTAAGAACTTTTAAAAATTACTTCATTCTCTGTTTGATTGTAGCATATTACAACAATGGTTACTAAATGGTACTGTTAAAACTGGAAATGAAATTAATTATACTTACTCGTATTTTCTACGTTATATGATTAAAAGTGCATTAATAAGTTAAAACTATTAAACTGTGACGAAAAAAATTACGTCACGATAAAAATAATTTCGCAAGCATTAAATATAGAACCAGACGAGAGGTTACAAATTATTTAAGAGACAAAAATTTCCGAGATAAGCATGATATATGCATAATTTATATTATTACTAATTTTTGTGTTGATCTACCCTTCAGGGGTTGAATTCAGTCTAAAATTCGTATTCTATATGCAACAAATACCGGCTGACCAAAAAGTCCATAAAAACTTTAAAAATTCATTAAAAAAAACAACAAAAAACAAATAAAGGTAGAAAATTGCGGTTTGCACAAATAGGTTTAGAAGGAAATTGGATTTTTTTCAACAAGAAATTTTGTCGTTCCAAATGTAGCCGATAGGTGGCACTGACATGCGCTATGAGAAGCAAGTTTCTAGTTTAAAAAATTCTGAAATCTGTCTAATCTTATCCATGTAAACCGCTATTTTGTATCGTTATTTGTTCTTTTATAATAAATTTTTAAACTTTGATGCACCCAGGATGCGGCAAAAGCTCGCGAAGACTTCAAAAATTCATTAAAAGGAACAAATGATACAAAACTGCAGTTTGTATGATTCAGATTATTTTTAAAGCTTACTTCTCATTTCGCATGTCAGCGCCATCTTTCGGCAACAATTGGAACTACAAACTTTCTTGTCATAAAAAAAAATTCTGATCACCATCTAAACCTATTTGTGCAAACCGCAATTTTCTAACATTATTTGTTCTTTTTTAATGATGTTTTAAAATTTTTACGGCTTTTTGGCCACCCGGTTAATTAAAATTTACATTTTGATGCATGAAAATCGGTTAACTACAAGACGGCATAGGCAGTTTTGGGTGTCCCCATTGTTTAATATAGGGTTTATTCTCCAGAAGTATTGGCACTATAGATTAGTTGACATTAGTTTTGTTTACTTATTTTTCACGCCTCTTTGCTTGAAATTTCGCCCAAAGTCACCAAGCTTGGCGACGTTTGGTGCCATTTTATTATAGGGGCCTGTAAATTTTGCTTCCCTGCACTGTGTTGTACTCAAGTATTACTCATAGTTGTATTTCTATTACACAATCAAGGTTCGCGATTGATTGGAATTTTTCTGGAAATGGAATCTCGTAGAATTACAAATTTCGTAGAGACTGTATAAGATGGGCAGATCAGGTCCCGACAGTTCAGTTCAATAATTGCCATCCTGTCGCTACAGAGAAACGTTAATTCTGCTTGAGCAGCTGTGCTTCATTACATTCCGGTATTATAAGCGATTGTCTCACTTGTTTTGAGAAGTCCTTTTTGAATACTGTTCGTGAATACTTCATTGTTGTATGCTGAGGAATAGACGTCAGTTTTCCTCGAGATTTCCCACGGCATTTTAGCCTGTGGGAGGATTTTGTTGTGTGAGAATTACTCGAATACAGCATCTCAAAAGTTTCTGTGTTAAGCTGACTGTTATGAAACGTGTTATTCCTTAGTAATCTCTGTGAACTGTGTATAGAAAATTGTTCGTCGAAGTTCTAAATAAAATTTGTGTTTCGTCCTGTCAACTGGACTTGTTCACTAGAACTTTCCATATATACACTGGACTTTTAAGCTAGGAATAAGGATGGACGCGAGACGAAAAATTGGCGTCTTATTCTCGTTAATTGGCGTCTCGCGTTAATTTGCGAGACGCGAGACAAAAAATTGGCGTCTCACGTCTCGCAAAACAGCCGAAAAGCTTTGTCTCGTCTCGCAAAAACCTCTATATCATAATGTTAAAAATGCTTGTCTCGTCTCGCAAAAAAGCTGTAAATCTCTGTCTCGTCTCGCAAAAAGTCGTCTCGCATCCATCCCTAGCTAGGAACCCGGAAACTAAGCAGAATTTTCTACAACAAATATATATAGATTAGTTGATTGAATAATCTTTATTCTTGTGCGAAGAACTTTGCTGCTGCTCCATTCTTCAGCTAGTATATACGCTGCTTATTTTAATTAAGGAAAAATCACAATGGCGATTACTCCAAAAGTTACTCACATAATTTAATGAAACTGACCCACAGTTTACAATAGCATACAGCTATAAATAACATTTTCCCAGCAACATTTATTTGACAATGACAACATATACAAGTTTCTCACGGATTTCCTTATTTTTGAGCGACTTATTCCTATTTTTGTGATTTTTCCTTAATTTTCCAAAACCAGTGTTTGTATACATACAATGTACAAAAACACTGACCAAGGCTTTCATTCCTTAAATATTGATCATAGACATATACAATAAATTACAAAGTATCGGGGGAAAAAAAAATGAAAAAATGTTCAGAATACCATGGTATAGATTAAAATTTTCATGAGATAAATAATAAATAAATACAAAATTTAAATTTTTATTTTATATTTTATGTTCCTGTATTTACAAAAATAATTTATTTACATGCAAGAAATTTTGCATATCAGTACAATGGCCTTTTCTGTTTACATTAATGCCTTTTTATGTAAAAGTTTAAAGTTTTCTAAGTTAATTACGAACAATTAATTTATTCACTAAGTAAAAGCAACTATTTTTCATATTTCATTCACTGCGCGCAGCCTAACACACATAAAAATCATTTTACAGACTCAATATTTTTTCTATATACACTCTAATAAAACATAATTAAAATGACCTATTATTATGTAGATGTTACATACCTATCTACAGGAAAATAATTATTAATTATTCTTTTCAATAATTAAAAATTAAATCATTTGTTAATTAAAAAATTATATAACGACAGGCATAAAAGTTGGTCATTTTAATTATGCATTAGCAGAGTGTGTGTAGAAAAAAATATTGAGTTTGTAAAATGATTTTTACATATGTTAGGCTGCGCGCAATGAACCACATATAGAAAATAGTTACTTTTAATCTGTTAATTAATTTAAATTTCCTAATTAACTCAGAAAACCTTTGAAGATCTTAATGAAAACAGAAAAGTCCATTGTATTGATATGCACAGTTTCTTACATGTAGATAAATTATTTATGTAAATATGGAGTCATACACATGATAGCACTTTTTCAGATTTTTATCACTTTTAAAAGGTACAAGACCCCTTATAAGTTGAACATCTTTGAAATTGGACACTTTTGAGAGAACCGCACGCATACAGCTTACGGAGGCTTCACTGCAATTGTGAAGTATGGTTTAAATTAAATTCTTAAATTTAAATTTTAGCAGCTGCACATGATCATATATTAATTAGAGATAAAGCACTTGTTTCTTCGTCTTCGCTAAATCCCGTAGAACATTTTGTTATATGGACAATTCATTAGAGATTCACCTTCTAAAATAATACATTAAACTGCATAAAACATATTTTAATTTCTTAAACAGCAAACAACATTTTAAAAAACTAATTGATTACACTTTTTAAAAATAAATTACACCAATTCCTTTTACATATTTTGCCCGGAACAAAAATCTGCATGGAAAACAAAACAAAGCCCGAAATTACAAGTTTTAAGAAAATGGTTTACATTGAACTTATAACAAATAATTTTAAGCATACATTATCACATTCGCCCTTAAGTTAGTTAATTTTGCCTGGGATTTTTGATAAAGTATTATTATCCCTCATAATATACACGCTTAAACCAAACGAGCGAAATTCGATCAGTCGGAGCGATTTTTGGCCCAGTTTTCAAAAGTAAGCTTATCCTTCAGGAGCGTTTTTCGATCACAAGAGCGGAGCGAAATATAACAATAAGCGAGGAGGGCAGTTCTCAGAAAAAAGAGGAAGCGAAGAGAGGAATTCTCAGAAAAAAGACTACTTAAATAGCATTTTGCGGAAATACCGGTAGGTTTCCATGGAAACGGATCGTTCCGCAATATATCGTTTTTTTCGCTCTTTGGGTTTAAACTTGTACCGTATCATATTTTTGCAATGCAGTGCAACACCTCGGCGATCCAGCGAAGTTTCAATCAAAGAGAATATTTTTGAATTTTTAGGAGGACGAAGTAAAGGCATTCTTAAATTTGCATTAAAAATATTTTCATAAAACATTGCAAGAACAGTAGTTTGCATAATTTCCAGAATCAGAAGGATGTTTTGCATGATTTTGCTAACTGAATTACTTTTCGGTTTATAGCGGTATATTTCGACACTTTCTCAAATCGCAATAGCACAAAACCATGCTTTGGGGTTATCGTCAAATAGAAAAGCAATGTCAAATAAACACTAAATATACTGTATAACTAAAAACGCTATAATAAAATGAAATAACATTGTGCAAAACATGAGAGGAAAATGAAATCTCTTTATGTTTCAAGAGCGGTATTCTCCTCTTCAGGTACAAATGCTATGAGGAAAAGCATGTTCTTACAAGCAGTCACAGGCATACTTTATTTTATAGACTGGGGAAATGATAAACTATTTTGAAAAGGCATTGCTAAATCTTTTATAAAATGGGATTTTGCTGTTGAAAGGCGGCACTTCTGATAACTGCGATATTCGTGGATTCACAGCTCTCCCAGCTGGACACAATTTAGAGCAGATAACACAATTGATAGGCCACAGAAGCTTAATTGAAAACATTATATAGTTTTCGCCACTTGTGAAATCGGTTAACTACAAAGGCACGGTAAATAGTCAGTTAATAACGCGATCAGGGCCGCCGACAGGATTTTCGGGCCCCAAGACAGGAATTTACAACGGTACCCCTCCCTTCCCCCCTAAAAAGCTTCCATTTTTTAAAAAAGTTTTTTAAACACTTTAGAATTAGTGCAATTTTTAATGTTGAGTACTCGCTATTTGAAAACTAAAGCAGAGTTATAAAATTCGTAGCCAAATGCAGTAAGAAAAACGTTAGCAAACACCGATGGGAGTTATTGCCGTAGACCAGTGGCGTAGCCAGAAATTTTTCATGGAGAGGGGGGGGGGGGTTACGACTACTACAACTCACATATATGCATACATGTGTGTGATAAGGGAGTAAAGAATATACATTTTGTATGGCAAAAAATTCCTCATGGGGGGTGTTATGACCCCCCTAACCCCCCTTGGCTACGTCCCTGCGTAGACCGATTTCGGTATGTATGACTTACCAACATCAGTGCACTGATGATGGTAAGTCATATTTACCGAAACTGGTTTGCCGCATTAAATCTCATTGGTGTTTGCTGTAACGTTGCATTTTCTGTGTTAAAGCAGAGTTACCTCCTAATTCATAATATGCGATTCGCAATATTCAAAATTCTAAACATTCGTCCTCTCAGCCCGGGCCCTCCTAAAACCCGGGGTAATTGTCCTCTGTCCCCCTTCTTGGCGGACTTGACGCAATAAAACCTCATAAAGTTGAGTTGAATAGCTGTGCTGCGTTTCTCACAAAAAAAAAAAAAAAAAAAAAAAAAAAAAACAATGTAGAATTAGCCCCAGCACTTTTCTAGAAAATCGTCCAGGTTGGAAAGTTTAACAGTTGTCATAATACTCTGTTAAATTATTTGTCATTATTGTGATCATTTGATATCTTATATCGTAATTCGTAATTATAATCAAATTTGACAACATTTATTTGTAGCATTACTAATACTAGAAAATTCCGAGCATTTCCAGGCGCAGAGACTGCGCTATAACTCTTAACAAAACATGAGCATGGTAGATGGCTGAAGTATGAAGTTCCTAGGTTTAGTCTATCACGCAGCTGTCGATCAAGCGGTCTGGAGATTCGGGCGGCTTTCCTCAGATGTAACGTGAATGCACATTATAACTCCTCCAAAAGTCCTTCGCCCAAAGCATCAACACCGCCCTCTCTTAGGCAGATAACCTTCGTGTAGCTTTGTCTTTGAATTTTGAAAAAAGCTTATTAGTTTCAAACAAAATGTACAATAAAACAAATTTTAGCCTTAAGTAATGTAAAACTCTTTGGGAGGGGCTAAATTATAAAAAAAAAAGATCATTTTATCGACTTAAAGTGGTGCAATAAAGCAGAATGTTACCCTTTAGCAATCTCTTTTGGGGGGGGGGGTAGAAGCCCCCTAGCCCCTCCCCTAGATCTGCTACTGTACACGAGTGTTGAGAGGATAAATAAAAAATAATAACTACATTTGATTGTTATTATTTTGTTTGATTGTCTGATTATTTGATTCGAATTCAAACTACCAATACTCGAGCAATTATTGAGAGACACTAAAAATTTTAATTACAGTTTATTAGAAAGTTATAAGGTAAGTCAAAGAGATCAAGTTTTCAAACTTTTTCAGCCAAGGGAAGAGACTCTGCTCCCCCCCTCCCCCCAACTCAAATTTTATTTTCCCTTTTCTAAAATCCTTTAATTTCTTATTCTATCTTATGCAGAGAAATAAATAAACAGTTGTCTAAAATTTATTCTTTTTCATGGCAGTGATTCCCAACTTCCCAGTCCACGGACCACTAATGGTCCGCCAAGTATTGTAAAGCGGTCATTGAGGAAAGTCATAATTGAAAAAACTTAGTTCCGATAGAAAAATAAGCTAATACAGGGGCGTAGCCAATTGGGGCGATAGTGGGGTCACAACCCCCCCCCCCCTCCATGAGGAATTTTTTGCCATACAAAATGTATAATCTTCACTCCCTTATCACACGCACGTATGCATGTATGTGAGTTGCTGTAATCGTAATCCCCCTCCTCATGAAAAATTTCTGGATACGCCACTGCGTTAGTATATATGACTTTCGGTTTAAAAACAGGAATTGAACACATTCAGTGGAAAACCCAGAACTTCTTTAAAAACTGTGAGAACTTTTTTAAAGGGGGGGGGGGACTTTTATAGTTCTTTTATCCTAATAGGGGACATTTGTAAAATAAACCCTTCAAAAATTAATAAAAATGAGTCTGCGGGTTTTCAAGAAAGAGTGGGGTTAACCTCATTCGAAAATTTCTTGGAGGGTGTTATATTCCGATTACCCCCATTCGCTACGCCCCTGAACCCATGTCCCCTTGCCCCCCTCGCGCACGCCACTAACACATCATACTTTCATCAATTCATTTTTTTTCTCCGTTCTTTTTTTTTTTTTTTTAAATCATACAGTAATCATACGACGGCTCCCACCAAAAGTGGAAGGTGCAATAAAATATCGGTAAGTTGGGCATGTTTTCTGGAGATGTGGCATGTGGGCTCATGAAATTTACATGGCTCCATAGGTTCCACCTCTGTCAGTTCGATACTTTTCATGGAAAGCACAACTGTCCAACTTTCGGAGGTTTCATACGAGTCTTCCAAAGTGTGACCAACTTTAGAAAGTATCTAACTTTTTATAGGTATCCAAAAGTGAGGTGTTTCACAATATGTGCATTTTATTATTTATTTTTTCATCTTTCTGAATGCTCACTTTTTATCATTACATTTTGTGGATAAAATTTTGCACTTTGTACTTTAAGTTTTTATACTCCCTTCCTCCCCCCCCCCCCAAAAAGGGGTGGGGAATTCAAGTGGGAAAAAGGTCCGCGGTTTAAGTTGAGCTGTAGGGAATCCCTAATTCAGAGTACGTGGAGTAAAATTTCCCAACTTTGACTTTCCATACGTTGTAGGATTTTCTAGGGAACGGAAAGTTTTTAACAATTAAATATGCCTCCATTACTTGAGCACCGCCGTAAGCTGGCTATTTTGTGGAGTTGAATTTTTGTGGAAACTACGATGCCTATCTTTCAGAGTTTCACTTTGCTGTAATCGAAAATTATGTGCATTGCTACAATATTATGCTTTCAACGCAAAATTTATCACAAAATATCATAGCCTAAAAATGTATGCAATAAAATTTTAAATTTTGCATGAATGTTGTCGTTACTATTATAGTCAAGGAAATGGACGATGCTCATTATTACAAATTAATAATTTTTAAATTTGTGTTTGCTTTACAGGGTACTGTAAAATATTGATCGCAACTGTAAAGGGTGTTAGAATGAACCAAGACGAATTAGAAGTTACACAGCAATCAAAAACATCGTTTTTATACACACGTCAATAATTTCCAAGCTACGATTTCCTAAAATTAAGCTTCACCCCCCCCCCCCTCCAAAAATAATGAACTAAAATCGATAATTATACATTGTATTTCCAATTTTCGGTAGTAAAATTATACGTGATACCGGGGCAAATGAACAGGGGCGTAGCCAAGGAGGGGTTAGGGGGGGGGGGTCATACCCCCCATGAGGAATTTTATCCATACAAAATGTATATTCTTAACTCCTTTATCACATAAATGTATGCATATCTGTGAGTTGCAGTAGTCGTAACCCCCCCCCCCTCGCATGAAAAATTTCTGGCTACGCCCCTGCAGCTTAATAATGAAAAATAAATAACACTTCAACATCTTTATCATTCTCAAGTACTTACACATGCATTGTATTCTTTTTAAAATCTATTCTTTCGATATTTTCTATTATTTTTCAATTTATACCTTTGAGTATGCCTATTTATTTTTAAATTATAAATATTTTGTAGAAATGCCTTTTTTTTTACGTTTTATTCTAATTTTTTCAGCTTTTTTTATAATGAAAAATAAATTGTTTTCTTTGATTTTTTTTTAAATTTTTAAATCAAGCATTCTATTGAAAATAAATACAGGAGAATCGGCGAAAGTTGAACTCTTGCTGTTCTCTCAAAAAGTATCTGAACTATTGAGGTACAAATAAATGTTATAGACAAGTTCTTTAAAAACTATTTGTCTTTTTTAGTACATGAATTGAAGCATTTTTAAAACATCTCTTGGCATCAGAACAAATATTATTGATATTTATTAAATAAAAAGAAAAATTGTAATTGAAACTGCTTTTATTTCAAACGAAGTTTTATGCGCAACGAATGAAAAAATTTATGCAGATTATAACTATCCCCCCCCAATGCCCCCCAGAAAAAAAAAATAAAGGAAGAAAGAAGAATACTAAATTAATAGATAAACCTTTTGTATCACTGAAAGGTGTAAAACAAATTCTATTTTATAAGAAAATTTAAACATTTATGATTATAAATCACAACTCAAGTGATTCAATGAATATTTTCTAGGGTAACGAAATGATAATTCTAGTAAATAAAAAAAAATGCCATATAATAAAATGAAAACTCCATGCATACTATAGAGCCACTATGCTTTTAACTATTTCTAAAAATAAATATATTAAAATAGAAACTAATTTATGATTGCTTGAAATTGGTGTTCCGTACGTAAATTTCAACTACAAAATTTCTGTTTCTTTATTGCATTTCAAAAATTACCATGAATTTCTAGCTATTCCAGATTCATAAATTACTATCTGCATATGCATACGATAAAATTGCATAACCACGCAACCATGCCGCAGCCACCTTTAAGAAGTGGCTTCTTTATACCTTTAAAAACGCCGTCCCTGAAACTGAACTATACCTATCATTTTGTCAGGCGATGACAGCTCAGTCAACGCCCCCGACCAATGAAATACTCCCAAGTGAGTTTTGGCCGCCTCTACCCAACTGGTAGACACCTTGCTGTCAGATGATTAGTGACACGCCTACCAATAGCAGTAAAGTTGAACTCTAAGCCCCTCCCACCCAAAATCATACGTCACAACTCGGCACCCGGTCGGGAGCGCCATCTGGGTGCGACCGAGGAGGGTATCTAACAGGAAAAGGCGAAACTCTTGTAGTTTAGAACAACGCTCATAAGGGAGTGTGTTGTTTGTTGTTGGCGGACACATCGCAGTGCCAATGTTGATATGCAAATCCATCCCGTGATCGCCACTTGGCATATCTGAAAAGGGCCTCTGGCACTTGTTTTTATTTATTGCACTCCAAACCGAGGAGCGATCTCGGGGGCACTATGCGAAGTACTTTGATTTATTTGACGTAGACTCGGCCGACGGCTCGTAGTTTATGCGGAACTAACTGGTTGAACTCGGCGCCGGACTGTCAACAATCACTTCCTCGCGATGAGTTTTCACTTATGAAGATGAAGAACTGACTGGCAATATATTCTGGCAACACATCTAGTCAATCATTGTTTACAGTTCATCAGATGAAGAGCAGTGGTTTAAATAATATGAACAAATTATGGAAGAAAGAATGTTAATAAACAAGCAACAGCCTAAGTATTAGTTATTTTGTATGTGAACTAGACACTGTGAATATATTTAAAGATCTGTATTCTCCAACTAGAAGTTAGTTTAGTTCGAGAGCTATAGTATTATTCCTTGCGGACTAGAATTGTGTGGTTTCACACAGACGTTCAGTTCTTTTTTTCTGGACACAACTATCTGTACATACAAATGTTGATCTCAGAAGAAGCAATGCAGACTGAGCATGAAAAATCTCGGTCGCCCCATGCAGTTACGAAGCCCCAAACATGCCACAGGGCAACGGACTTCTCCATCGATGCCATCATGGCAAAAGATATTCCACTGGGAAACAAACAGAGGAGCGGCAACACATGCAGCCGTCTAAGTGGTGAGCTACAATTTTCATTATATTCAGTAAAATATCCGAAAGTTGGACGCTTGTAGTTTTCCGCACAAAGCGTCCAACTTACGGATATATGTTTTAAAGTTGTTTGTCATATTCTGTTTCTCTGAAAATTGTCCAAGTTGGGATTAATTTCATCAACGGAAATTTAGTAGATTTTAAACTGAAGAGATTGGAATCTAACACAATTATGTCTGCCTTCATAAATACAAATTTTTATATAACATAGAAAAGCTATTGTATTTAATTTTCGATACTTAGCTATAAACTGCAAAGATCTGCAAATTTCATAAATTCAGGAAAAAGATAGTTTTCCGAATTGTACTGGCAATTTCAAAATTATAATTTAAATAATACTTTTCTTTCAACTACTGTTATCATTTATTAATTCTTAAATTAAAACATTAATTTAAATTAAAACAAAATTATAATTTAAATAATGCTGTTCTTTCAACTACTGTTTTCATTTAATAATTTATTTTTACATAACTGTTTAGTTATGCAAAAGTATGCCATTAAGAATGCTGTTAATAACAGAACAGCTAATATTAAATACTTTTGTCCCACTGGTGAGATAAAATCCACAATAAATAGAAATAAGGTGCATTAAATTTGTGTAATATGTTTTAGAGAGATGTAAATAAAAACAAAAATCCAGATAGTTTCTGTAGAATAGGAAATAATTGTTCTCAAGCAGGCTACAGAAATAAAATTTATAGATGATATTAAACACAGCTGTTTTTTTAATTGTAAAAAATTTTGAATTTAAATTTCCTTCTTTTCTCCCACAATTTGAAATAAATTTTTTTAAATGTATATTTTTTTGTTTTTTGTTCCATGATATTTTACATTGTATTGATATGTTTATGATTACATAGTATACTAATTATGTATACTTGTTATGAATGTATAGTAACACATATACCTCTAGCGATTCTCACATGTTATTTCTTAAATAAATGTTTATAATTATTAATCAACGCGTTTGATGAGATATTTACCAAACCTGTTTATTAATTCCAAAATTACCGTTAAAATTTTAACTATTCAAAAATTATTTTCAATAAGCATTATTCTGTTTAACATCAGTGCTAATATTGATGCTGTTATTGATAACATTGTGAAAAATGAATCATCTGCTATTTGAAATTATACGCTTAATTTAAATGTATACACATTTGATTAATTAAATGACTTAAGCAATGCTATTCGCTGAAAGTAAATAGATGGCAAGATTACGTACATTTGTTAAAATTATTGTTTGTTCATTTAAGTCATAATTGTGCTTCCTACACCAATCTACGAATATTGGCATATGGTCAAAAAGTACAGCAAGTTAAAATAAATTTGTCTATATTACTAGTTTTCCGCCCCCCCTCCTTTCTTTTGCTGTATTTTAAGCTAAACGACATATAATGTGTCAAACGATTTTACAAGAAATTAATGCATTGATCCACAGAAATGTTATTATAGTTCTATTAAAAGATGTGAAAGTTTAATTATTCTAAATTAAAACAGGTAAATAACATTTATTAGAATTTCTATGTATTCTTTTTTTCATTTGCAGTTACCACAAGATTTCGTTTCCATTCGTGTTGATTAAAATGTAATATTTCTGCATTTTTATAAACAAAATTAAACTGTGTTATTTCAAGGAGCAAAACTTATTTGGTGGTCGGTGTAAAAGTATTTAAAATAAACTTCCAAACATCGAAGATTTTATGAATCACAAACTGTGCACTCGCTGTTGCAAACCAGTTATTAGATGCTTAAAAACTAAATAAATAAGATAAAATAGATTAATATTATAGATTATTCTTTAAACACGCAATAAAAAAGAAGAAAAAATTGCAATTTAAAATAAATTATTATAATAATAGTAATAGTAATAATAAAAAGCTAAGAGCTCTCTTACTGAAAACATAATTGAAAAAAACTTGAAAACATGATTTATATGTTTCTCTCATATTATAAATTTACTATGGTCATAATTTCACGCCCCCCCCCCGCCCCCGCTTTTTTTTAAAACACAAATTCGTTTCCCTAAATGATCGTTTTGTAAGCTAGTTTTCATTAAAATCTACAAACATTAACATTAAAAATCCTCTTTTTTTATTTATACGTTTTGCATTTTAAAACTTGAATATACTACATTCTTATTTTTTTAAGTCTCTCACATAATAAACTTACTATGGATCATAGTTCCTCATCCTTCTTTATTTTCACAAAGCGCAAAATCGTTTCCCTAAATGTTCATTTTAAAAATTTGTTTTCAATAAAATTATCAAACATCAGCATTAAACTCCCTCATTTTTTATTTATGCATTTTGCAGTTTGCACATTAAACAAACTCTTCTTAATTTGGCAAGGTTTGTGTGAAAACGATAAAAATGTTACCACTTCTGCTTATGCTTCATTTAGCTAACTGGCTGAACAATGAATAGCTTTTATGACTTTTAAGAACAAAATTTCACTTTTAAGAACAAAAGAAAACAGGTATTCCGTTTTGAAAACTGGTTACTTTTTAAGGAAAACAAAAGCTGAATTTGAAAACAATGCTGCATAAATCAACAAACAAAACACAAAGAAAAATGTTCTATCATATATTTCTTTCGTATTAAATAAAAATTTTATCACACTGTTTATAATAGTTATATTGGACTATGCATATCGTAAAAGTAACAAAATAGATAGAGCTATTGCTAAATGAAGTTTTAGATTATTATTTTTAGTTTATAACATACTTAAGATAATTAAAAGTCACAGTTACTATTTTATACTATAGTATGAATATTTTATTCTTACTTGAAGGCATTAAATACTTCAGTTCTTTAAATTTCCATCAGTTTGGAGGAAGAATGCACTTCCGCCATTTGTAAACAAGTTATTAAAAAAAAATAATAATAATAAAATAAAAAATAAATGATTGAATAAAAGTATGTGATAAATAAATAAATAAGTGTATTTGAACAGTTTTTGTGGGAAACTTTTAAAAAGCAGTTATACAAGTTAATGCATAATAAAATAAGTTAATATAGCCTCTTTAATCAAAATACTGTAGCTATAACTTTATATGTACTTTTAAGTTTGTGTGAACAATTATTAATATTTTTTTATTCAATTTAAATTTTAGAAGTAATTTGATCAATTGATCTCCCCAGTCAATGTAGTGAATAAGAAATAATTCTTCGACAAAGCTAAGAAAAAATTAATCCTGTTAATAATTCAAAGCTGACGATTAATATTTAATCACAATTAACGATTTAAATTTTAAGGAAGTTACGATTACGTTAATTTACAAAATTTACGATATCGTTAGTTGTGTTATTTTTTTTCTCAATACTTCTATGTAATTTAAATGTAATAGCCAATGATTTTACTTTTGTCCTGAGCATCAGGTTGAGGCTTAGTGCAATAATAGCACTAAGTGTAAAATATTGAGACCACTAAATTTTACAGAGAAAATTTTCAGAAATAATAATTATTTTACCTGAATGGACTGAACTACAGAATAAACGATGGACTGAAATTTACCTGAATGAACTACAGTATAAACGATAAATACATGCGGATGGTGTTATAAGTAACTAATAGAAAGAAACAAGGTGCTATTAATGCAGTCGCAAATTTCAAACTGTTAATTAGTTTTAGAGTGTAAAATTGTTGAAAATTAATCATTTAAATAGTTTTAAATTTGTAACAAGAAATATTACACTGCACAGTGCATGCTATACAACGCTCTAATGTATTATCAGATAATTTTATGTAAGTCCAAACATGTTACTATTTTGATGAAAATATTCAAGTAAAATCTATTCTACGAATTGGGTATATTTTTTCTCTTCAGGCTCTTTATTGACAAAAGGTTATTCGCTTTTATTTTACACATATTTCTTCATTTAATGTGTAATTAATCTTTGCAGTTAATATAGTTTTTTTCCCTTCCTTCAATGTATGCCTATACAAACTTCCTTATTTTAGTCGATTGCAATTAAAGACTCACGAAGACTGAGGTAACTGATAAAAATCTTGCTGTTTTATGTTCTAGCAAGTGCGGTGCTTAAATAAATAATGCAATTTCAGTATTATTGCAGAATAATAATAATAAGAGTTATTAAAAGATCATAAGATGAGCTTACAATATCAGTAAAAATGATTTTAAATGTCTAGAAAATGCAATATGTGTAAAGCTCCAAACTCATAAAAAAAAATGATTTAAAATCCCTAATTATATTTATGATTTACAAACTTAAAGAAATTTCTAGTTACCTCAGATTTTATTGTTTAAACAGCAATACAATTTTGGGAAAAAATTAATAATTATACGTAAGAAAGAAAACTATCTTCAATTTTCATACTACTACTATGGAACCTCAATAACGCGAGTCGCTGGAGAAGTAAATTTTGACCATTATTTGTAACTAAAATGCAAGTATTTAATTCAATATATTCAATTTTTAAATGATAAAGTGAGTAAATAGTTCAAGTTAACAATGTTACACTTTTTTAAGGGGAGGGGGGGGCTATTAATTTATGAATTTGAATCACAAAAAAGTAATGATTTTTTATTAAATACCTACTTATTTTTATCAACTATATTATCAACTTTTTACTATTGGCAACTGGGTTTGCGCAATTTTGTCAAGTGTACCAGGAATAGAAAGTATAAATTATAGTTTTCATTTTTTTTTTTTTTTAATCAGTTTGCCAACTAGGTATGTGATTTTTCCCTGATGGAATTTAGCGAGTGCTGGGGGGAGACTCCCCCCCTACCCCTTTTAGCAAGGGCCCTGCATGCGAACGTTTCATTACCCAGAAAATTGTGCAACTAATAGGATGGGTTCAACCTAGTGGGTTTCACTGTATGACGACAACCCACAGTTTCGATTTTTATTTAGAACAGTGAATCCTCCAAAAATTCGACACTTGTGGTTCCTCAAAAAGTGTCCAATCTAACGGAGTTGTACAACTTAAATATAAACTAATGTACATGTAATGGGAAATTCCGTTCGCCGGAAAATAATCTAACTTTTAAGAGTTGCCCAACTCGGGAAGTTTCACTGTATGACAACAATCTAGACTTTCGATTTTTAGCACAATTAAAATGCCAAAAGTTGGAAACTTGCGATTCCTTTTAAAAAGTGTCAAATTTATGGATGCAGTCAACTAATAGATATGTATGTGTAAATGATGATAGGCACCTTCTGTTCTAAAAGGAACTGTCTGACCCAGTAAGCTGTTTACTGTATTTCTTACATTCTTAGCGATCACAAGAAAACATTTAATTACAGTACTTATTAATTAATATGGATTTTCATAAGTATCAGCATTGAATAAGCTTTAGTAGTTTATGTAACCATGTTGCTAAATGACGCGTAGACCCCACGTGAGGAGTCAATGGTACCTCTTGTCAGAAGTATTAAAAAAGCAATTAGAATACCGGACACATTGCATTCTTAGCAAAACCACCGTGACGAGCAGAATTTGGTCTTGAAGTGATGAGAGGGTGTGATAGCATTTCCTTTGTCCAAAGCAAGTCCTCTTGTCCCCTTTTATAAAGCCTTTAAAGTCCTGTTAAACAGGCCCTTCTCTCTGTTATTCATCCACAAGGAAGGCGAAAAAAATATTAGAATCTTGGAGAACAGTTGCGCTTTTTAAGAAACTGGATGGCGTCTAAGTTTTAACAATATCAAAACTTACTTTTTACTAAAAAACAAAAACAAAACATCAATTTGTTATCCAGCTTTTCAATTCCATTTTTTCTGTCATCTGTTGCGTCCTGTGTGGTCGGAGTTTCACTTTGAGGAGCCAGAATTAATACTCACTTACCACATTTTTATCGCTCACCAGCTTCCCGTCTTCTAACCGTATCATTATGTTACCCAGTTCGCAACGTAAGAGGGGAAAAAAAAAAAAATGGCCTAACCCCCGTGTCGAGATCACAACAATAGAAGGTGTAACCCAAACCCCCACTCTCAGCTTGCCTCTTTAAACACAGCAAAGAGCAATTATTTCAGAGAGCCAAATAGGGGGTATTCCAGTGTAAGCCCCGCCTATCGCTTTAAGGACCCTGACATGTTCAAATAAATCACCTTTGGAAAATCTGTATCATCTTGTTCACGGTGTGTATATGAAATGAATTCGCTGTGGAGTACGTTTATAAAAGATTTTTTTTTTTTTATGTATAAATCAGTATAATGTAAGCATATGGATATTCATCCGGTACAACACAGGACAGCTATTTGCAAATTCAGAATGGCATCATGTTCTCTCTATCTTTTATATGCATGGGGTGGGGATCTATAATTGCATTGTATTTTTTTTTTTTTTCATTGAAACCGTTAATACCATCAATCATAATTTGATTCGTTTTAAATATTTGAGATGAGTAAAATTCAAGAAAAGAAAGAGAGAGAGATTGAGAGAGAAACACAAAAAGAACTGATTTTTTTATAAATTTAATTTTAGTACAGTGAAACCTCCCCACCTGGACAACCGCAAAAGCAGGGCCTGATTTCCGGGAGGGCACTCGGGGCAAGCGCCTCGGCCCCAACAAAAAGGGGCCCCCAAATTGTTCTTTTTCAAAAAATTGTAATTTTTGAAGAGAGTTTTCGAAAGAGGGCCAATGAAGCTTTTGCCCAGAGCCCCCAACTCGGCAAATCTGCCCCTGCGCATAAATTAGACACCTCCCGAAGTTGAACTGTAATTCGCTTGTAACATTTATGTACTCCTCTATAAGTTGGACACTTCCGTAAATTGGACATGTTTTGAGGAAAATGCGAGTGCACAACTTTCGGAGGATCGGAGGTTCCATTGTACGTACAATTAAACTTTTCAAATTGGATGTTATGTCTATTCTGGCAAAAGCAATTGCAAATTACCTACAATTTTTCTTCAGATTCTATTTTTCTTTCCTACCAGTCACCTTTAGACAAATACTAGAGTAAAAACTGTGAAAAATGGTCATTCGTGCTCCCTACAAAAAAATGTCGAACTTATGGAGGTGCATTAAAACCTTCGAAAGTTGGACACTTGTGATTCCTATAAAAAGAGTTCAACTTTCAGAGGTTCCAACATATGGAAGTATGCTTGGGCAAATGTCTTAGGCGCATAGGCACACCTACGGTGTGGGCTATAGGAGGCTAAAGCTCCCCCTTCCCAAAGGCTAAGAAATCCAGGTGAAAATCTCTGAAAAATAGAGATTTGTCACGTAATGAATTAAACTATTTAATTTTTAAAAATTATCTTTGAAATATTTTGAAAATGTTTTTCACAAATTAGTTTTTAAATTAAATTATTACTTACGAATAGTTCATTATATACAGTTGAACACGATTATAACGTCAATGAAAAGACATAATTTGTGACGCTATAACCGAGTTATCTTAATAGAGCTAGTATTCCATGGGCCAGTGAAACAGAATATTTTTATATTTTATAAGAGAGTTTACATTACAAGACACTATAACCGAGTTCAACAATATTTGTGCCCCCCCAAACTAAAATCTTGGGTGTGCCACTGCTTAGGCGTGTTCCTTTCCACTGAAAACTGTCCATCTAGGAGAAATCACGTTACATCATAATATTGTTTGGATGAAATTTAAGGCATAATAAACTATTCTTTATTGTAATAATTCACTTTTGTTCAACAGAATTACTTTGGCCTTTAGCATAAAAATGGAATTGAATAAATATGGAGCCTGCATAGATAATGCAAAATTCTAAAAAAAATAAAAGAAATAGTACCATTTTATTTTGGTTAGTTGTTTTATTGGTCATTATTATTTTTGCTAACATAGAAAGGGTAGTTATATTAAACTTTTTATAGCATTTTATAAACAGCATAAACTTTTATTTGTAAAACAAATTCAGGTATGTAATAACATTATTTATATTTATAATTTCTCTCCTCTCTACTAATTAATTTTAAATTCTTGAAAATCTTTAAAATGGAAACACAAATTTCTTTTACTTTTAAAAATATTGCTTCCCACCACCCCCACATCACCTTTAGCAATACGCATGCTACAAAAGTTGCAAATCTCGAGATTGCACAAACCTATCCATAATTACAAAACTTGGAAAAATATTTTCAAATTTTCAAATTAATTTCAGATTTCAATACATATTTTATCAAACAAAATAATTGAAAAATTTATCACAACAGTTTCTTTTTAATGTTTTACACTTTAAATTATATATTTTTTACGATTTTTTTTCCTGTTCTAAAATTTGTTTAATGCATTTTAAGTTATCGATCTTAACGAGGGATCTCTTTGAATATCTCGCGTTTCCCACTTTAATTTAAATAAATGAAATCTGCAATTTTTTCCCTTCAAAGAAAATTAAGTAGAAAGCAGCTTTAAATCAAATGTGGAGAACATTAATCAGGACTTTAAAAAAAAAAAAAAAAAAAAAAAATATATATATATAACAAGATTCCTTGTTTTGTGGTTGTTGCCAACGGGAGACGGGAAACTTGCCAGACCTCCCTTTCCATTTAATTTTTGATGAAAAGGAATGGCATTAGTTTTAAAGTAATAAGGATGAACTAAATATCCTATGAATGAAAATTCGAGAAAAGTTCTTACATGTGCTTAAGTTAATGTTAATAATTACAGTAATTTATATATACTACTTTATAGCTTCTGTCTTATATTAAATATCATTTTTGGAAATAAAGAAAAAAGTTATAAGCTTTTCTTTTCCTTTTTGTTTTTCTTTTCTTTTTATATTTTTCTTTCTTTTCTTTTCTTTTTTTAGTATTTTAGATTATTTGGTATTTATAGAGTATTCATTATTAAATACCTTGATAGACAATTTTTGCGTGCTATTTTACAAATGATATGATTCAGTATCTTGAAATATTCAGGGTTTTAATATGCAAATATTTTTACAGATATTGCAAACATGTTTTTTAATGAACAATAGCTCCAGTATTCAGTATCAGTGGCGGATCCAGAATTTTTTTTTTTGGAAGGGGCTAAATTTTTAAAAAAGCTTATCTCACCCAGTTAAAATGTACTATAAATCAAAATTTTAGTCTGAACCAATGTGCATGCTTTTGGGAGGGGCTAAGTTATAAAATACGATCATTTGACCTATGTAAAGTGTATAAAAAATCAGAATGTTACCCTTTAGCAATCTCTTTTGGGGGGGGCTGAAGCCCCCTAGCCCCTCCCCTGAATCCGCTACTGTTCAGTATTCTTTTTTTGGAACCAATAAATGC
Organism: Cheiracanthium punctorium; assembly: GCA_038373885.1. Classification (NCBI taxonomy): domain Eukaryota; kingdom Metazoa; phylum Arthropoda; class Arachnida; order Araneae; family Cheiracanthiidae; genus Cheiracanthium; species Cheiracanthium punctorium. Next base: position 451,262 of record JAWZYV010014761.1, read on the forward strand.
CTTTATGCATGACTAATATTGTGACATTAAGTGAACGATGCAGTTAAACCAAACGAACTAATATTTTGTTGCTCATTCAGAAAAAAATTGTTGTCGTGTTTTTATTCAATCGTATGTGGGGAATTATATAAAATTTGGCTTGTTTGACCCTTGTTGGAAAAAAGTAATTTTTATTCTATATAAAATGTATTAGTTATTAAAAAATATAGGAATAAATAAGAAAAAAAAACTTTAAAAATGAGGAGAAAATGAAAATGAAAATTCTTTTGAACTGGTTCGTGCTGAAAAACAATGAGAAAGAAATATGTGATGAAATGCTGTAAAGTAAATCATCTCAATAACAATTATACAGAAACCTCCGAAAGTTGAACACCATCAACCACAATAAGTCTCCAATGTCATGATCCAGTCAGTTCCCTTTCCTATAGGAGACTGTCCATCTTAGGGAGGTGTCCAAGTTAGAAGATTTCACTGTTCATACAAACGACGTTTTGAAAATAAAGGTGGAAAATTATTACTAGTGAATATGTATAGCTTTGTGTGTGTGTGAAAATAAACAATTTCCAAAGCAATAAAAATTACTTTAAAAGCTTAAAAAGCTCATTTTGTATGAGATTGCTTGTGTTACGAGTATTTCCTTTTAGCATAATGCACACGCTAGGCCCCATTGAAACAGCTACTAAGCAGTGAATGACAACATTGCATGAGGGCTCTAAGTTTCTGACAGTAAAGCCTGTTTGCAGCCCTGAATACATAATGAAAGAAGATTTCGCAGTTTTAATGGAAACTCATAATTGATTGTTTCTTGCAAGATATCTGTTATTGCTATCTAAAAAAAAAATTAATTGTATTTTGTTACAGTTTCTGCACACTCCTAAGGCGCACTTCGTGCATAATTGTAGAGGATGTATGGTTGACTTTTCACTCGTTTATTTTTATTTATTTATTTATTTGACGTAAATAAATCACCTTGGATTAATGTGAGAAGAGTTATCAAAATTTCACCTCCCAACATTTTCAGACAAAATCATAAAAATAATAGTTTTAGTGTATAAATCACATTTTAATTTTGTCTACTTTTCATCTGTGTATAATAAATTTGGAAATCTCTGGATTTGAAAGAAAATTTATTAAATCTGCCTTAATCAGTAGGATGTAAAATTTAAAAAAAAGCTTACATGCTTCCACTTGAAACAAGAAATTTCAGTGAATATATCGGCAGAATCAGTCTATACTTTTTATTACCGATTTACTATTTATTTTCGTAATGTTGAGCAAGGAAAATAAAACTAAAGGGGATTTTTTAAATCGAAATATTTACCCTCCAAAATCTAGTTAACAGTGATTATTTTTTACAAATTTAGATACCGAAAAATTGCTGACCAACTAAAAACTGTTAGCTCAATTTTTTGTTGTCACAAATGAAACGGTAATGAATGTACTAAATGCCAATGAAAATGAATGACTTATTGGTGTAATTTATTTCATACAGTAAAAACTTCCAAACTGGACACCACCCCCTAAGTTGGACAGTTTTCCGAGGAACGGAACTGTGGCTTGGAACATTCACATACACCTCCATAAATTGGACACATTTTGTGGGACACATTTTTTCCACTAATTAGTTAAATTACACAGTAATTCAGCTGAACTTACACTAGATATTATTTTATCTCAAAACAAAAAAACTTACTAAAAATAATTTTAGAGCATGAAATTAAGAAGTACGCAGTAGAATTAAATTTATTTTATACATTTATTCATTAGGTAATTCAACCAAAATTTAGGAAAGTAATATAGGTTGATTCAGATAATTCAATCACATCTTTCCTTCCCTTTCGAAGGAGAAGCAATTTTTTAATGATTCATAACACTGGGGGAAAAAAGTTTTGATGAACTAAACAAAATTTTGTTAGATTTATTCTACCTAATAACTTTGTTGAAAGAACACCATTTTCACTGATAAGCAAAATATTTTGTTGATCAAAGAAATATTAAGTTGGTTTAACAAAATTTTATTTAATTCAACAAAACATTTTGTTCCTTTAACTAAATTGTTCAGTTAAAATAACACCAACTGAAGTCTTGAATTTAATAAAACAATTTTTCTCCGTCTACAAAAGTCTTAGAAATATTGACTACACCATTACTATGAACTATTTTACAAAATCCTTGAAATGCATAATTCACGTATGCACATCGTCAGTTGAATAACGGCAAAAAATCGATAACTCTTGCCTAACCACCTTAAGTTTTATGTCTGTGTGAGGTTTTATCTCTCCTTAAATAGTCCTTTTTCCTTCCTCTATCTTTCCTAATCCTTAAAAATATCAAGCGTATATATGTGAGAGTTTCAAATCCTCTTAAACTCTCCTAAAATTCGAATTTGCATTGATTCGATCTGTAACAGGCCCAGTCTTCTAATTGTTATCAGACGCCATGGGGTATATGTTATCTGTCGCATGTTATAAAAAGGATCATGCTTTGTACACATACGCATTCACCTTCCGTGAGATTTATCGCATAAATTTTTCAACAGGTGACTGTAAAGATGATCCAGCTGCGCCTGTGCCTCGTGTCGAGTTGAGATGTCGGATGGCGATGACGAACTTATCGCATGCTGCGGCGAGCGGAGCAAATATAACTTGGGGTTTTTGCCACGTTAGCACTCTGTAACGCGTTTTTGTAAATTGACATTAGGTATCGGAGGGCCGCTGCTAAGATCACTTTCAGTGATATACTGCCAAATTTATGTTGAGTGATGTGCTTCTTGTTTACAGCCATTGAAATTTATGTTGAACTACTTAGCCTGCGAAAGAAGAGTGCAACAGCATATTTTATTTCAAAGTAATTGGTTTACATAAAAAATCAGCTTTAATTTTTTTTCTTCCTTATCCGGTTTACTGTTAATGTAAAAGAAAGGTACACGGAAAAATAACAAAAGTAAAAATATGAAAAGATAAGAAATTCCAAAGGATAGTCCCCACCATGGCCGACTGTATAAGAAGACACTAAACATGGTAGATGCTGAACTGTGAAGGTCCAGGGTTCTGGTCTAGCGTGCGACTGTCGATCTAACGGTTAGGAGTTTTATGTGGTTTTCTCCAGATGTGAGATGAATACGCGTTAGAGCCCTTTAAAACGTCTCTTAATATCAGACCCCCCCCCCCTCCTACACACTTAGGTTAGATACTCCTCATGCAGGTTTGTTTTAAGCATAATACAATACAATTTCAAAAGCTAACCTAAAAAAAAAATAATCGATTTAAATTTCTTATTTTGTCTAACTTTTGGAAAATAAAAAGAATTAAAACTCCAGAAGTTTTAATACAAATTTCGTGCTTCTGATAAGCTACAGTGTGTTGGCCTCAGTCAGTGGCGTAGTCAGGGGGGGTTATGGGGGGTCACAACTCCCCCCCCCCATGAGGAATTTTTTGCCATACAAAATGTATATTCTTCACTCCCTTATCACACACACCTATACATATATATGAGTTGAAGTAGTCGTAACTCCCCCATGAAAATTTTCTGGCTACGGCACTGGGTTCAGTGATTGAGATATAATGTAGGACTATGTGTGATGTGCATTCGATTCCCAAACTACTACTAAAGACCACCGTGTACATGCGCACGATAAATATGTGGCTCCGAAAATCTTCTCTGAGGTTGCTAAGCAATTCCCGAAAGATGTCAGTATTCAGAAGTCCCAACTACTTGATGGAGCTCTAAATTGTGGTGGGAAATAAAGAGGAAGATGAAAAGCAGCACTCCGCGACATACAAGCTCTTTTCTATAAGTATTTGAAATATATAACAGTTACAATGGTAATATAGCAGTCCAGCTGGTGTAGTGGCTAAAAAACTATTCTATCACAGCCTTGCATTGGGTTCGATTCCTGGTTTTGCCGTTGGTGAAAACTTGTCGGTGAAGCTGGCGGCCCACTGGGGGCTCCCATGATGAAATGGCCAGTAATTCGAGCTTTAGTAGTTAGATTGAGCCGAATGCTTGATAAGTAATTGCCCGCCCTTAAAGAAAAAAAGGGTTTAAATCTTGTCCCTTTCCGTTTTGGAAAAAAAAAAAAAAAAAGTTCAAATCTTGTCCAGTTTAAACTGCTAGGAATGATAGAGAAATAGAAATATCACGACTCGCATAACAGCTGCCAACCTCTGTCTTGTCTCGTATATTAAACTAAAAATTTTAAAGGAAAATATTAAAAGCGATTTTCAATTCTAGCAAGAGTCCCTCTTCGTGAGTGCCGATATTAACTCAAAAGCTACAAGAGAAAGCGGAAATAAAAAATAAAAATAAAAAATCCCGTGTGAATTAAGGTTACATTTTATGAGACTAGCACTTCACAGAACTTTCGATGAAAAGCAAATAATTTTTCTGGCACTGAGATTTTAATTTGCCGAATTATATCCTGAAAATGAAATTAAAAAAAAATCTGGATTCTTTATCTTCCTTCTCTTATTTGTTATATAGGAAACGAACGGCGACAGGTTATCTAAAATCAGCATCTCTGTTTTATGAATAAAACAATTCAATTTTGCACCGTATTTCCCTTGTTCCAACCTTGTGAGATGATTCTGCCAGCGTGAACTTCCTGTCAATTTTTGCCAGTTCTTTTTTTTTTTCCCTCAAACCCTTTACCTCCAAAGTTCTTTTGAATCATGTTCCGCTAAATTCATTCATATTTATGAAAGAATGTAGATAATCTAGGATTTACCTACTTTTTATTGTCTTATCTGTATCATCTCGGACCCAGCGATAAAGCTTCTGGTGGCAAAATAAAAAGCAACTTTCATTTGAAGCAGTCTCAAAACGTTGGAAACATGCAGCAGTATGCGAATGTACACTAAGTTCCCTGTGACATTTGTGTGACTGTCTTGCATCAAGGAAAAAAGAATTTTGTTCGAGCGGGCAGAAATTCTAGGGAGAAAAATCAATAAAGAACCCATGGAGTGTTGAGCGTGTTGTGAAATTACTATATTTTAGGTTGTTGGGTTATTTTTATATGCATTACTACGCTGAAAAAATTTTTTGTTGTTGTCGTTGCTGTTGAATTTTCAAAAAATTATGTTATTGTGATTTTAAACAGAAAATTTTTTTTGGAGATTAACAAAATGTTCCAACAAAATTATTCGAGTAAAATACACTGACAATGTTTTTTTAATTAATTAATTTTTTTTTAATTCAAATTTTTCCCTCCGTGTAAAAACCAGAAAGGATAATAAATTGTTCAGTATTGTGTGTCTACCTTAAAAAGTTTTTTGCCTTGCGAGGGAAAAACTTTTTAAACAGGAAAGTATTATTTAAAATAATAATAATAATTTCAGTATAAATATTTAGAAGAGATTTCATTTTATAATATTAAAATAATTTATAAATAATCTAAAGTTTAGTTTTACTTGAAAATTTGTTTTACATAATTACAAAAGTTTGTCAGTAAAGTAAAAGAACATAATTACCTTAGAATATATTTATTAAATATAAGACATTGTGCTTTAAGTTTCATTAAAATTGATTTTACTGAAAAATTGACTATAGTTATTTTCGGTAATTTTTAATTGATAACTATCCAGTTACTTCGACTTTTTAAAAACTATATCACACAGGCCATACTTTTACAACCTTTGATAAGCCGCCCAGGTGGTGTAGTGGCTAAAGAACTATTCTATCACGCCTAGGATCTGGATTCGAATCCCGGCCTGGACATGAGTATTAACTTGTCCGTCCCTTCATAGGGGTAACTCCTTCAGCCCATTGGGCACTCGCATAATAAAATGGTCAGTAATTCGGGGCTTAGTAGTGGCCAATGCTTGATGATCAAGTGGCCACCCATTGACAGGGGGGGGGGAGGAACCACTTTCGATAAAACGGCGAAAGGTATGTTCCCTTTCACAGCATCCTTTCACTTTGACAAAACAGAAAAGTGAGAAGAACTTAAACAAACGTGAACGCTTTATGGAGTAAATTTAAAACGGAAAGAAAACTTTGTAAGCAGCGAAATAATTGGATTCAGGACTTTCTAAATGATACATTCGAACATTGTAAGAATAAAATAAAATGAAGGAAAAGGAGCTAAAAATATCAACTTCTTAAGCAGGAACTTCTTAAATGGATTTTATTGTAAATAAATAATTAAAATAAAAATGTGATTTATGGAAAAAAAATATTTAACTTTAATCCTTTCCTAAGTTTAAAATGTAAAATATCGTAAGAAATAAAATTCTTTATTAAGGATTTTAAATGTATTAGCTTTCATAATTAAGAAATTACTGGGCCAGAATTAAATCAAAATCTGAGCAGAGGTTTTAAACTGCTGTGATTATAGGGGAAATTAATTAAAGTAGTATCCTTGTTAGTATGGAGTTTTAAAATATGATTTTACAACTTATAATTAATATGAAATAAAAGTGTATAGAAATATGTTCACGCGATCGTCGATTTATTTGTTATGTAAGTAAAAAATAAAGCACATTTAAAAACTATGGCTTAAAGTTTAAATTTCTCCCCCTTTATGATTAGTCAATTACTATTCGATAAATCTGAATGGAATTTTCTATTTTGATTTTTTTCGGCAAAATGTTAAATTTAACTATCAAACACTGCTGAATTTTGAAAAAAAACTTAATGCGATTCCAGTTTTTAGATAACCCGAAAACAAAATTATATATATATATAACAGTGGCGTATGCAGATTTCCTTCTGGGGGGGGGGGGGTTATAGACATAACTTTGTGTTAAAATTCGTAATGATTAAGCTAAAAATTAAAAATCTATGGACATTTTGTTAAAAAAATTTTGACAAAGGGGGGGTGGGTGAAGACTTAACCCTTCCCTCCCCTTGTATACGCCACTGATATAAAAACAAGGAGAAACGTATACAAATTTATAAAAAGTATGCCTTTATTTTGAAAAAGCAAAAAAAGTACTTTTGCGTTTATCTGAATTTTCAAGAAAATTTAACTGGCCCTGTTTTAAAAGCATAATATTGTGTTATTTAGTTGATTCAAAAACATTTTTGTTGTTTGAGTGGAATACTTTTTTTTTTTAATAATCCAAAAGAGCTATTCCATTAAACTAGCACCAACTAAATTCTTGTTAAATCATTTTTCTTCAAGAAATAATAATTATTATTATTACTACTAGTAGTAGTAGTAGTAGTAGCAGCAGTAGTAGTGGTATTTGGTGTGTAAAACTGGAAAGGTTAAGATATATAATATAATGTGTGTATATATATATATATATATTTGCTTTACTACAAAAATAGTTATTATAATAAATTGTCGAGTTTTTTTAGTCATTAAAACAATTTCATTACAGTTTAATTTTTTTACCTGGGAATGGGGAGATCATTGAAACAAGTGATTGAAAAATACTGAGAAGAGGGGAAAAAAAAAAAGCGTTAAGGCAGGCTTTCAATAGTATATTTTAGTACATAGTTATACTTTTACAACATATTTAAGCATACAATTTCTCAAAGCTATTCAAACAATTATAAAAAGATTTCTACATGATTACATGCCGTCTCTATGAAAAATGCAAACGTTAGGTTAAACTAACAATGAAACTTTAGCATGCATGTCATATTTCAAATTACGTAATGAAAAAATGAAGATCTGAGAATTTTTTTTTGTTTTCTTTTTTTGCCTTGTAATTTTTTCACTTTTATTACTACTAATCATGACTATAAAATAACAGTAAGTTGAGTATGTTCCACCTACTTGAAGAGGTCTTAGAAGACTAAGCTAAGTCTCCCCTCCCCCCACCCCCACGCCCAAAAAAGAAAAAAAAGTAGAATGAGCCGGTTTATTTCTAACACACTTTTTCACACAGTTCTGTGACTATTTTTCAATGGTACTAAACTGTATCATTAACCTTTCTAATTTCGACGGCCACTATTGGGCGACATTTTCTGAATATTAATCATTTTGATTAAAGCTTAGTATTCATTAACTGTGAAGTGACTTAATAATTTTTTTAAAAGCTGTCTCTCTAAACACGAGTACATTAAATGCTGAAGCTAAAACTAATGCTAGCGAAATGAGGCCTGAAAGAGGAAATCATGCTTAGGAAGAACTTTTCTGGAACAGCTTTAGCCTGAATCTTGGCCAAATGACAGAGTGCATGAATTTCATGTGAGCTTTTAAAACTGTAAATAGCTTTCTGAATTTTCAAACCTTCACAGAACTTTCAATGCGTTTTAAGCATTGTATATAAGAATACAACAAATCTTGAAAAGTTTCAGCAGATATCGAGAATGTTTGAACTAATTTGATTGATTTCTAAATTCTAGCACTTAAAATAACAATAATTCAATAGCAAATCATTCGCAATAGAAGGATGCAATTTCTAAAGTGAAGATATTGAATTCCTAAAAGCTTTCTCAACCAAAATTATTTTGGAAAATGTAAAATACTATATATTTTGTCACAACTTCTTTGTCTGAAAAATTGACTCACTCTTATAGAAGATGGATGCTTTGACTGCCATTTCAATTCTGGAGAGAGATTACTTAAGAGAAATATCTTTTATTTGACAATAAGAATATAAATTTCTTTCATAAAATTTTAGAATTGCCAGATTAGTAAACCAGTGAATATAATATGTATTTAAAATCCCGCATTTTTTATTAATATGATTATTAATATTATTAATATTATTATTAATATTCAAATGATAAAATAGTTCTGTTAGTTTCCATTCTTATTTCTTGCAACAAACATTTTGCAACGTCAATCGTTTTATTTTACTCTAAATTATTTTGAACAATTGAAAATCAGCTAAGTAAAAACTCCACATTTAGCTCACAAAAAAACAATAAATTTCGCCTCTTCGAAGATTCAGGTGATGCCTTCATTTGATGGATTTAACATTGCACGGTTTATTTGTCATATTGAGTAAGTAAGCTGTCATAAACTACATTTTGAGCCACAGGCAAAAGCCTCATTTGCACCTGAAAACGCAGTTTAAAAGGATTATGAGATATTTAAGCCTCTAATAACGACTACACACAGTTTCAGAACCCTGACTTGCACTTCAGATCATTCGGCGTAAAAACCAAACAAAAGGAGTCAGTTTCAGTCAAATTACACCTCGTTAAACAGCTCGGCATTTCACATGACCTGCGTGAAATGCTCTCTTCCCAAAACGCACATAACAGTTTTATGTCTGCTGATGCCCTTCACATTAAAGAATTTCAGTTGCTCGATTGAGGGAGAAGTTTTGGGACATTTGTGAGAAGTTGCAAGGTCATAAACCCTTTCTATAACAGCTTTATAGGTAAAGAAAATTTGCGTTTCGTGAAATGAGGATCATAGCACTATACGAAAATTTGATTAATGCACGGATGCTGTGTTAAACAGTCAAAGGAGAAAAATACCTATGTTGTAATATTGTGGATAGTTTTTTGACTCAGTTAGGTAGAAATTTAATCTATCTAATAACTTTCTAATATGTAATAACGCATTGGCGGATCCAGGGGAGGGGGGGGGGTCAAACAAACTTTTTTTTTATATAAATTAGAGCCTAAAAAAAAAAAAAATTAAGTGAAGATAAAGCAACATTTTGCTAAGGTCAAATAAATTTGACCCCCCCCCCCAAAAAAAAATGTCTATCATCCAGTGTAATAAATTATATCCATTTTTTAAAGGATTAAAAAAGATGGAGTCATGCAAAATACTATATATTCAATCAAGCTGTAAATTTTCTATTTCTTTTTTTGACGATTTAATTCTTACTTCTTAAAAATTCCGATGGTTTGGCTATTATTTTATTCCTTGACAGTGATTATTCATTCTTTTAGTTCAGACTGAACATTGTCCTGAGAAATTAAGTTAACTATTTTTAATTGCACGTGAAATTGTTGGAATAGCATTAGAAAATTACAATGCAAAATGTGCATACGTAACAAAAAGAGAGAACACGGGGACGTATTTGAACCATGGGTGTCTGCATTCATCCCAAAATTTGTATTTTTGTCTTTTTGTTCGTTGAATAGCAATAATCAAGCCTTTTTCACGTTACGTTTTGAGTCCTCTGAGATTTCCCCCCCTCCCCTGACTACGTGCATGTATATAAATAATTTGTAAGCAAGATTATAAATTTTTATACAAAGTTTTAAAATCAAAAGAGTAAAATTATAAATAGACTGAAAAATATTATTTAACTTAAAAGCTAAATTTGACCTTTACACAATTAAAATTCTTTTAATTATGCGTAAGAGAACTTCTTCTTCAGTAAACTTATGCAAGCGTGTGACCTTTCCCTTTTCTTTATAGCAATTATTCTTTAAATTCTCCACGCAGCCACGTATACACTAGTGTAAACAGGTGGGTGTCCAAACCATTGCATGCAATTGGTTGCAGCTTGCTTTCATAAAGTCAGTTTTCTTTATTGACCAACATCGTTGAAAATATCACTTCCCAGTATCATCAGCTGCTCCTATACCAAAAATCGAATGCAAATTTTCCCCAGAGTCGTTAAGCGGTCGACACCTACGTTAGTGAGAACTGTTATCTTGTTTGTACATCTTGTACTTAGACATTCGACGTCCTGGTTATTATTGCTGGAAAACCGTGCTAGCACACCATGTTACGTCAATACATGAAGAATGTTCGTGAGCAATGCAATGGTGGGGGGGTAGGAGATTTATATGTTGTGCCTGTTTCTTCACGAAATCAAAAAGAATCAGAATGCGGTTAAATACACGTGTAAACACTGCTTAGGTTTGATGCGGTAACTGTATTTAAATTCTTAGTAAAAGCACATGGTATTTTACTGTGTAGATAAAGCAACATTTTTGGTAAAATATCGGGGGCACTGGACGAAATTGGACAAAATGAGGGGGGGGGGGATGAATCACATTGAAAGAAAATGGACAAGATTCATTCGATTAAATTTGCATTATTCCATTAAATTCTATTAAATTTGAATAAACATATCGATGTGATATATTTAAATTTGTGTTCCTATATTTCATGAAAAATAAAACTATTTAAAAAGTTAGTTATTAGAAGCATTTATTTATCACTTTTTAAATCAAATTAGCAAGTCTGATATAAAGATCAGTTATACAGTGGTACAATTAATTTTAGGGCATGATTTTCAGGATAGATGCGAGACTGTTTTTTGCGAGGCGAGAGAGAGATTTACAACTTTTTGCGAGCCGAGAGAAATATTTAAATCTTAGGTTAAAAGGCATAATCATGAGTTAATTTTAAAATTAAAAATATATGGACTTAATGTTGAAAATTTTTCGACAAGCGGTGTTTTGATGAACAACCCCACTGCACTGTTGTGTATATGTATGCGTAAAATAAAATTATTTCTTTCAGATTTTAGTTACTGTGAATTCTATGTCAACCTAATACTGCTATATCGTAACTACATATTTTAAATGAATTATATTTCTGTAAACTTTATTAGAATTAATATTTTTTACTTCTTAAAAATCAATCCCGTGCAATATACTGAATCACTTTGCTTAATCTTAAATCAAAACGAAATCTAAAACGAATGGAACTTAACACTTTTCCACTTTCATTTGAAAACAAATACCATGATACGTTTTTAACTAAGAAAGCAAGTTTCACTCCAACCGTGAATCAGAACGTAAACCAAAATCATAAACCAGGTCAATAAAAAAATCTGAAATAAATTAAAAAAGAAAAATGCATGTGGAGAAATTGGACGAAATAAACAAAATAATATTTTTTCCGGGATGGTTTTTTCCAAAATTTTTATGGTGGATTTCCCCAGCCCGTAAGAAAGGACAACCCAGTGTATATAAGTGGTGCTTTACTTTCTCTATTTTCAAGATACAATTTTTTTTTTGTCGTAAACTTTAATTTTAACTAAGAAACTATATCCAACTTTAACGAAAACTTTAACCCCCCCCCCCCCCCGCCACTAAATGTGAAGAATAAAAGTGAAAATCTCCTAAAAATAGAGAATCAGCACTGAATTAATATATTAAAATGTTTAATGAAAAAATTATCTCCAAATTATTTTGTAGGTATTTTCTAGAAAACAAGTTAATTATTAAATTCTGCTGAAATCTGTTATAACGTCACTCAAGACTTCAGATAGTTATTCAGGATGCTATAAGTGGGCTTCTGTACCATGTGCCCAAATTACTGAATTATTAATTAGAAATTTGGCATATGTATGTGAGTTTTTACTATATGGGTCCTAGATTGGATAGCATTTACCAAAATCCGATAACTTAAGGCAGTAGTTCGAGGAAAATAAAACCTGTTTTTGGTTCTGGTACACAAATTGAAGTAAACTAAAAGCACCAGGGTCTCGAAAAAATTCAAGATGATTCTTTATAATCTGAATTACACACTTTGGTAGTCGAAAAAACGGTGCCTTTTGCTTAACTTTTAGAAAAAAAATTTAAGTATGGAACTGCACTGCATAATTTTTCTAAAAGTTATACTTTTTGCAAAATTTTCGATTTTGAAGAATTTTTTCTAAAAGTTTTGTAACTGATACAGGTTTATCGTTTATCACAGTCTTTAGTACAGCTTGTAAAGAGACAGTCTCAAAATTTTGAAGTGTCTGATATAATTAGTTTATTTGTACTTATATATTAAAATAGCATATTTTCGAACTACAACGATAATGGAGGGTAGGGAGCTAAAACGTTTAATTTATTTGTTTTATTTATTTTTCAAAAGTTGACTGATAGTTATTGCTTGCAGATTAAAAGTGAAAAAGTGAAAAAAAAAAGTTCTGTAAATTATAAGTTTTGTGGCATATAAGTGTCAGATTATGAGGTAAGAAATGTTAACTTCTTATATCACAGATCATTTTAAAATCTACAAATTAATATTCTACTTAATGTCCTGAAAATTAACAGACACTGATCTCTCTCGCTCCCGCAGTATACAATTCCAGAATTAATTTTTTTTTTAGCAGAGCAGTTGCAAGTTTTTGTGATTTTGTAAAAAATATTTGCTCGATTCTTCAATATTTCTATGCATTAACTTTGTACTGTCCCATTTCAGAGTTTGATAATTTTCATTCTTTTTGTTAACGCTATATTTTCTCTAATTTTAAATATTCAATAACTGCGTGGTTTTTTAAATGCAGACTGTAAAATTTAGATCTTTTGGAGCATCACAGAGTTAACTTTTTACGCTACATACCTTTCAAAAATTATGTTGATAAATGTAGACATTACGTTGGGGCGCATTTGCCTCTTAACAATGTTTCAAAGACTTTCAATGTAATGCTTTTGTTCCAGAAAATCTTTGCTATTTTATTCTATCCTTCCAAAATTTTTGGTCACAAGCGGAAATATTGGTAAATGATATCAAATGATTGTTATGAAATATAATTAAAATTAATAATTTAAAATCTCTTCTTTCAGTGTGAACCTCTAACAAGTTGATTAAATTAAAGCGAAATTTACAATATTACAAAATGTAAACGTTAAAAGTAATTTACAACAAAAATGAATAACATTAGTCAATGATATCATTGATTACTCCCTGATATTAGTCGTGAGATATGCATTGAGCAATCAATGTTATTTGGGATAACCTGATCGAAAAAACATTTGGCACGTGATCGAAAGTGACTTACTCAGCCCTGCAAATACTTTGTGTCTTTATTTCACTTTTCTTATAGTGGTTCTGAGCAAGAAAACAATTTAAGGAAATTGTTTTTGTGATCGAAATAAGACTAATTATTTCCCGCAAAAATTATGTCTTTGTTTTTCCTTTGTAAGCGAGGTTACTTTTTCTTCTTTCTTTTATTTGCCAAGGGCTTAAATATTTTTAGTAATAATACACATTTGATTTCTGAATGAATAGTTATGAAATATTTCAGATGTTTCTATCTAGAGATATATTGACTGTTGCTTACTGACTGACGAGACTATCTTGTAAAGTGTTATAGCGTGAGAAAAGATCATTTAGGGAAATTCATGACTCAAAAATTGTAATTTTGAAGAAAAATGCCTCTGTAAACTTTTTAGGATATAAGGGGGAGCAATTTTTTTTTATTTGTATTGTTTTATTTGTAGAACGCTGCAACGGCAGCGTTCTTGCTTTTTATCCAGTTAAGTGCATCAATTAGCGGTATGCACTATAAATAACCGCAGGATAGTTTAAGAATATTTCTGAGCATTGTAGTTCTCCAAAGGGGGTAACAAATATTTTTGCGATTTTGCACACTTCATATCATCTCAAACAGGCGTTGGTATTTGAATAAAACAGAATAAAATGTTCATTTTGAGTTTGTAAATAGGTAACTGAATTAAAATTGAAATAATGACAGTAAACTCTTACAAGAAAATTACAACTCAATAACGCTCAATTTGTTTTAGGAAGAAGCAATTGTTAACAATGTTGAGTATATTCAAGTATACCAAAGTTGCAATACCAAAACAAAGGTTGAAATGTAAAATCGCTTGACGTCTTAAAAGTATTTGTTAATAAATTAAATAAATGGAAGATTTTTTCTTTTTTTAATGTAAGTGAATTTAAAGAAACATTTTTAAAAGCAGAAAAATAAGTGAATTGTTTCTTTTTTCTTTTCTTTTCTTTTCTTTTTTTTTTTTACATTGATAAACATCAGCTTAAACAGGGTGAAAAAGTGTAATGTCAGTTAATAAACTAATTAATTTTCTTAAATAGTGTTGTTTTAAATAGAATATAAATGAATTTTAATGACTTATTTTCACTTCTGCATGTACATATATGTATTGAATGGAATGCAGGAATTTGACAAGCAAAATAGAACTTGATTTTTTTTTTTGTGTGTGTTCTTTTAAATACATTGTTATAGAGTTTTGAAAGAATTTTTTTAGAACATATTTTCATTTGCTTAAAGTATTCACCATGTAAATGTTGTTGTTTTGCCTTTGTTGTTGTTTGTTGTAGAACTGCAGAGGATATGAGAAGTTTGTCTTTCTTGTATGAATGAATACGGCGCTAATATTTTGATATGCTAGTTTAAAATCCGGTGTTTGCATTTAAGATAAAATCAACAATTTCATTTACATGCACTTTCTTGTATTTCAAAGTTTTTGTTTAAAAGAAATTTTATGAGGTAAGTTATGTTTAATGGATATCCCCTAAGTAAAAAGTAGTAGCTTTGCCTTAGCACTTAAACCTTTTGTAATAATACAACAACAAAAAATTGTATTTAAAGAAGTCTATAAGGCAGTATGGGAAACTTTTGAAAGAGATATTAAACTTATTAATTATTTCTCAGTGTTATAAATATATATGTATATATATCTTTTCATTTTTACTCATTTGGTTGTACTCTTCAACATAATATACAGTTGGGAATTTTTTTTTAAATTTAAAACAAACATTTAATTTTTAAAAGAGTCACAGAAAATGACATATCTAATAAAGAAATATTTTATTTTCTTTCTGTGTGACTTGATTGAGTAAAAAATTCATTCTCGTTTTGGAGGGAAGTATAAACAAAATCTATCGGAACGCAAACAGTGCAGTCACAAAACAGAAACAACAAAATATATTATTTACTAATTTTTATTTAAACTATGTCCCCTCATTGTCCCTTTTTAAAAATTATAACAAATTATCGTACTTTTTTCTTCTTCTTGTGACTACTCATCATCTTTAAGAGAAATTATTAATACTATTTGTTCCCGCCCCCCCCTCTCTCTCTCTCTTTTTTTTTTATTTTTTTTTTTTAAGTGACTACTAATCTTCTTCTTTTTTTTTTTATTAAATTATGGCTACCCATCGTATTTTTTTAAAAAGGAATTATGCATCGTCGTCTTTCTTTAAATTATGACTACTCATCGTCCTTTTTTTTTTTTTTTTGGAATTATCACTATTTATCGACGATTTTTTAAACGGTGACTACTCATAGTTTTTTTGTTTTTTTTTCATTTGATGACTACTCATCGTCCTTCGCTTTCTTTCTCATTCGCAGGTGGCGATCCCCTGTCCAGTCCGGGCCTGCCGGAGCAGCAGCGGGCCTTCATCCCGGCCCCCTCACCCCTCAAGCTGCAGCAGCACGACTCGGGGGTCGTGTCCCCTCCCCTCTCGAGCGTCTCCTCCGACCTGGACGAGACGCTCAGCCCTTCCCCGCGGCCGGGCTCCTCCCGCCCCGGGTCGGCCGCCGGGGAGGACCGGGAGCGGGACTCCCCGCACTCCTCCGGCGCCGCTCCGGCATCTTCCTCGTCCCGGTCCTCGTCGCACAACCCGTTCGCCGCTGCGCTCAAGCCCCGCTGCAACAGCGAGCAACTCCAGAGGGTGGAGTGCTCCCTCGAGAACAAGGACTTGTGGGACAAGTTCCACGACCTGGGGACGGAGATGATCATCACCAAGACGGGGAGGTAAGAAGATATGTGTGTGTGCGTGTTGTGAGTTTGGACGGGGGGGGGGTCACTTAACCCTTTAACGCGCAGTGTTCCCGCTCTGGGAACACCAAACTCTGACGTTTTGACTGCTGCCAGTCACGAAGAATAGATTTGATTTCTATAAAAATAGTTGCGGGTGACATAGCTCCACGAGAATCCTTTACTTTTTAGCACGCCATTTCCCGTCAAAAAATGGTCACGATTATTTTTAACAGCACTGACATCTGCCGAAAAATGGAAGAATGCGAGAACAGCCGGATAGATTGCCCAATCCTGAAAAAAGGGCAGCCGTTGCCATCGCTCGACGCAGCTGGCTGTGTCCGCGCACAGCCAGCTGCGTCAAAAAAAGGTCTCTAGATCTGTGGCACGCGATTAACGTTTCCATCGTCCGCCATCTTGCTGGTAGTTAAGTCGAGCGATGGCAACGGCTGCCCTTTTTTCAGCATTGGGAAAGGGTTGCGCCGCAAAGGGTTAAAATATGTCGGAAGCATTATTTATCATTTATTTATTGTTTCTCTTATTTCATACAGGAATGCGTGTAACACATTAGCTCACCCAGGGAGGTGGTGGGGGTGGTTTAAAGCACCTCCCAAAATATGACACCTGGAAAGCTTTTTGAATTATTTTCATGTTTCATTTAACAACTGCAATTAAAGCGAAGATGATTATTATATTATAATTATAATCTAATTATCTGTAGTTAATTTTTATTTGATTTATCTTCCTTTTAATATGAGGACAAACTTATTAGTCGCATATTTCCGTACGCTAACGGCAGGGGTTTATTATCGAATGGGCAAATCGGGACTTTGCCCAGAGCGCCCGGTCCAAAAGAGCCTCCAATTTCAAATGCTGTTCTGAAATATTATTTTTTATAACAAAATTTTATGAAAAATTAAGCAAATTTCATAGATAGGGGCCCCGAATCCTTTGATGAAATTTTGAGCAATGGCAGGGGCCCCTGTTGCTCATAATCGGGCCCTGGTTAGCGCCAATTATTAGAAAGTGCATCACTTAAAAAACACGAAAAAATAAACATAGTCCAAAATTGCTAGTAATTTTTAAAAATATAACATTTTTGTTTTCATCCA
This sequence comes from Cheiracanthium punctorium, assembly GCA_038373885.1. NCBI lineage: Eukaryota > Metazoa > Arthropoda > Arachnida > Araneae > Cheiracanthiidae > Cheiracanthium > Cheiracanthium punctorium. The sequence goes on from JAWZYV010014761.1 coordinate 468,712, forward strand.
CAAGCAAATAATTAAGTTAAAATAAGTAACCCATTTATGCCCAGATATTTTTTGCGATTTTCTTCTCTTTTGCCAATATCAGCAATCATAGATAAATTTATGTCAATTTCTTGAAGGATGATTTCTTTTAAAATCATTTTGTATAAAAATTGAAATGTCAACGTCTTCTGTGTAATGTTAAAATATTTTGTGGAGTTGGGGTTCAGTACTCGTGAATAAAGGCTAGGAAAAATAAATAACGTTTTCGACTGATAGCGAAAAGGCCGTCCCCCCAAAAAGGGACTCTAGGCATAAATGAGTTAATAAAGCAATAAAATAAAGCTGAAGTAAAATTTCTTAGTAATCCTCAAAATTAGGTGAAATTTACTTCAACAAGAAGTTTTATCAGAGCTTTTGTGCATTTTAAAAAATGGAAAAAAAAAAATTTTTTTTCCTCCCTTCAAATTACATTTTTCTACCGATGCCAAATACATTACTTATAAAAAAAATTATCTCCCTTTTATTTTCTTAAACTAAAACATTTTTCTTTAGTGCACAATATTTACATTTTAAGTAAAACGTACAATATTTTGCTCTGTAGCTCAACATAGCATGTGTTCATCTTAAAATGTTGAAAAAACGATGCGAACTGCAGAATTACGGCGTGCAAAAAACATGCAGCAAAATTCTTCCCAAAACAATATTTGCCTATTCTACAGCACTTCCGGGCGATTTTCTCTGGAAATCATCCCTTCCCGCCGATAGAATCAGTTTTCTCTAAACACACTAACTTACGAAATTTCAACTCGAAATCCTCCAGCGTCTCCATTTTACTTCTAAAAAGGCTGTAAGAAACCTTTTTCGAAAAATTTCTTTCCAATTTCGCTCCAAATCGACCGTTCCTGGAGATGGATCTATTTTCTGCCGAGCACCAGGGGCCTTAGGAAAAAAAGAAAATAAGGTTCTCTCTCCACTTACTTGCACTGCAAGCACCACACAGAAACAGGAAAAAATTCCGCTCTCGGCGCGAGGAAGGATCCGAGCAACGAGCTTGTTGAACTGAGAGTAGAGAAAAGGACGGCAAAATTTATGACAGTTTGGCTGTCGCGGGTCTGAACAAATCTTGTATTTTGGGTGTGAAACGAAATAGTAATAACACTTATGTTATGTGAAAAAATGGGAGGTTTTCTTACGTCAAAGAATGAGTTGGAAGTGTTTTATAGGAATGTTGGGTGATTGAAGATCACTGGCTTCCGAAAAGTTGAACTTAGTATTAAAAATGTTTGCTGTTGCAGAACATTCTGTATAACCATGGTTATACAGAATGGGTTATACAAAAACAATGCCAATAATTTTTTGTACTTTATCTTAATTATGTCACATTTTATTAAAATTTTGTGTTTCTGTTTTGCACTTACTGCACAGAAATTAAAAAACAAAAAAGAAGAAAATCCCTCGCTGCTGTTTTTATTTCATCAAGCAAGTTAAATTCCACTAGACCATTCTAGACTCCTACTGCTGTATTAAGTCCCTAACCTTTGAGCTGTTTAGACCATGTTTGTACGCCCACAAAATTTTTTGTACGTGTATTTAATAATCACACACATTGAGTATTATACCTTATATCCAAATCCATCGCTCCAATACACATACGTGAACACGCACTTCATCCAGTATTGTTTTAAATTTATTATTTTTGATTATCACACGGAGAGAAAAAAAAAATTGTTGATTTAAAAAAAATCGATTTTTTTTTACTTTATAATTTTATTGATTCAAAAAAATATTTTGTTATATTAGCACGAACTAAATTTTTTGTTAAATCAAATTGATTTTGGCGAATTCTCAACAAAGAATTTTTTTTCGCGCATTGAAGAATAATTCAAGAGAAAAAAATTTATATGTCTTGAAATTTGCAGAAAAATTAAACATTTGCATAAAAACACTTACCTAGGTTTGCTCACTTGCAACTAAATCTCAGTGCTATCTAAAAAAATTCTCAATTTGCTTTTTTCTTTCTTTTTTTTTCAGTTTGTTGTTAAAAAAATAAACTACGTAAAGTATGTTGACAAAAATTTTAAATATATTTTTAAACTATCAACCATTCAGAATTAAATTAAATAATTCATTGGGATAAACTATAATTTGGCATAAAATATTTGAATGTATTTATAAGGATTGAAGAAGCTTTAAAAAGAAATATTGTAAATTTAAATAAATGATTAGAAATTATTAAAGTATTATAAAAAAGAGTAATTCAAAATAATTAATTTATTTATAAAATTTAAAAATTCATAGTAAGCAAATTATCAAAATACATCATTTATTTTTTGTTCTGTGCATTTTATACTTCCTAGCTATAATTACAGAGAATAAAAATAGGCATAGTAAACATGGGTAAAGAAGACCATTTTTCATTCTTCCTACGGGCAAGACTAAAAAAGAACTTAAATAAATAATTTTTTAAAAAATATATAATTTATGGATGTTACGCATATCCTCAAATACTATTAATAATGCTCATGAGAAGCTATTGATTAAACATGTTAAAGTTTGAATTTCAATAAAACTTAAGAAATTAACAGCAATTTAGTATATGAAGTAACATTATATATTAGTTATTAAATATTTCAAAATTAAGTTTTTGAAGTAGCAGTAATTGATAATATATGCATAACACATAACAGGGTATCAGAAATCAATCCTGTATGATAATATCAACTGCAGCAGAAAATAATAAAATATTTAGTTTTGTACATTAATATTAATGTAGGGTAAGGTGGCCCAAAATGCTCCTATCTGGTCAAACGATCCACACATTTTCTTCCATACAGGTAGCGCTATCTACTGGGTAACACATAAACTAGCTGTGCCAAGTTCAAAAGAAATAATGTCTGTATTCAAGCAAGCACAGTGTTATGTGTCTAAATATAATTTTTCGAAAAGCTGGGTTTCATAACATCTGTTATATGGGAAGCACTAACTTATCTATTTATTTAGATGCACAGTCTTTCAAGTGCAGAAATATGACTTAGTTTACAAAATGGAGTATGTTTCTAGGTGGAAATTACACTTGCTAAGTTTGCTATGTTTCTCAAAGTCATCCAGTAATAGGACATAATGTGGGCAGCCTGCTGGGTAAGCCCGAGTCTTAGACATCATGGCAGGCCTTCAACCATTCTCAAAATTCGTGACTCCCCATTAAATTACTTAATTTATTTCCGCATTTATTGTAAGCCAAAATTTCGAATTATAATTTTCAAGTATTCTATTTTATTGATTGTGACAGTTCTTCCATTTTAAAATTTTCATTAAATAAATTATGCATACTATGTGATTGTAAAATTTATATTATTTCATTTTACATCTTTTATTTTACCTATAAAAACAGTTTACAATTATTTTCAAATGAAGCATCATTTTGCCCTTTGGTTGAAGGTAAAATGATCCGTTAGACACAAATTTAAAAATTCTACTTTTTCATTACTCAATGTGCTTTTAAAATATAGTTAAAATATCTTTATGATGCAGAATATAGTGTAAAATATGATAGCAAGGGATCAAAGTGATATTTAAACATTTATGTTATTTTATACAAGTTTTAATCTTAAGGGGATCATTTTGGACCACCTTCCCCTAAATTGAATAAGCTTATGCAGTTAATAACACGTATTTTTCTTTGTAAATTACCTATCTAAACAGAAAGCTGATTATTCAATGTATTAGAACAAAACAAACAAACAAAAAAGAACAACAATTAATCCATTTCTGCTCGGATTACACCCTTATTTAAAAAAAATAATTTTTGAAAATTTGACATTCCACGTTCAATCGGTAGTTATTAACAATAGTGCCATTAACAATATAATTCATTAACAAGATAAGTCATTTATCGATATGAATTGCTACAATCCCTGGAATCACAATTCACATGCATTGACTGACGTTATCGTTGTAATTATTGTTTATAATTGACATTAGTTTGCAAATAGTAACCTAAGTACATTATATATTTGCAAGTTGCTCTAATATCTCCTTACACGTTTCTTCATAAAATAAAACGAGACCTCTGTGTGAATCAATTTTTAATGCTTTTTTATATTCCTTCACATGACATGCGACACTGGCCATATGGGCATGACAATGTCGAGTGTATGACGTGACGCCTACCAGGAAGTATTTAAAAGATTTTTGAGTTAGACAGTCGTTTATTTTCCTCGTGGTATTATTAATTATAATTATAAGACATACATACGTTCAGCATACTTTTTAGTGTTCTTAGCAAAGTTTTCAAAACCACAATTTTTCGCGCATCACGTTTTCATTTCTTGCTTTATGCAATTACTTATTCTAGATTGTTCCATGCCACTTTGAGCTCTCTACACTAGCACAGCGAACTTCTATTTCCCTGCAACCCTTTTCCTGTCTACCGTACCTGCGGACATATACTTTCCGTTTATATTCATAAGCGGACAAGTATAAGTGCAATAAACAAAAATGCAATGTGCATCAGAAAGTTCCCCTTCCCCCACCTTTATATTTCCCTCACAGGAAACACTCAGAGAGTAATTTCTTTCTTTTTTTTTTCTGTCTTTCTGAGAAATCACTGTCAACAAACATTCTGTGAATTCGAATCTTCCTAGGACTTCCTTTGCGAAAGTGGTCACGGATGGACATCCCTGGAAACGCGGCCCCTGCTATCAAAATTCTTTAGAGCCTTACAGAGTCGTAAGATGTCAACTTCTTACTACACCTCACGTCCCTGTAGCGTGCTCAATAAATCACCATACACTAAATCACGAGTTTATTAGTTTTTTTTTTTTCCTTCTTCTTCGTATTTTACACAAGAAAATCACGCGTCAGGAAAATGTTTTTGAGACAAAGCTTCAGCTTTGGTAACAAATGTGAAGCTTATATTTTTTTCATTTCTTTTTTGTTATTTCCACCAAAACTTTTTTCTTGCTTTTTTCTTGTGAATACGTTTCCACGACAGAAGAAGTATAGTTTTCGGCGAAAAGTCTTGTTTCGTGTATAAATCTGAATATAATGTTAGTTTTTTGACAAAAGTTTGGGCTTGTAAAGCCATTTTCAATATTTTTAGATTTCAATATTTTGTGATTATAGAAACTGACAAAATAGTGAAAGATTGCAATATTTTGTAATGGGTAATCATAATGTTATAAGAGCTGTATTTTTTTAAATAGATTTCTAAGTACTTCTGTTTATACTTTATTATTAGTTTTTGAAAGCTTGTGTACATTTTTTTTTTTTTTTTTAGACATTCACTTTAGCTGTAAGTAGTTTTTTCTAAAGTAACTGGTAACCGATCTTGGCCATTTCGTACTCTTCCTGGTATTTTTAAGAAAAATGGCTATAAACGAAATAACTTTTCCTTCAAACGCATCATATGTATATTTTATCATTTTTCTCCCATATTGTTTACAGACTGTTAAAAATTTGCACTCCAAAAGCTGAAAAATTTCTAATTCTAAGTGTTTGGAGACAGACTAATTTTTTTTCTAAAATTTTCAGCTGAAACGTGTGTTTCAAATACATGAAACTGAACTAATTTTAAATATACATGACCGTGATGACCATTGTAAATCTATTCGGGGATGACTGCCGAAAAGTTGATGATAATTGGCTCTCCAGCTGCCAGCCGAAGTCATTATGTTATTCAATTGTCTTTACAATGTTGCCTTGTTTGATTATTTTTTTACGGTGAGGTAGCAACTTCCAAGGCACCATCAAACGATCCAACGAAGCAATTCCTTTACTTTTCAAACAAAGGTGTGTGTGCAAGAGATGAGAATAGCCCCGCATCAGCAGCTAAAATCTCATTTAGACCCTATCCGAATTGCATGAGCATCTTAATTAAATCTTTTCTGCAACAGCTCCTTAAATCCCACACAGTAGAGAAACCCGAGTAATCCATCCCCCTTTTGTGCTCTGTTAGATCGACTTTAAGGCGCTATCGCAGCAACACGGCTTCGCCTTTGTTAAGAATATCCCGCAAGACCAACTGAGGCGGGAGAGAAAGGAAGAGCAAGAAAAACACAACAAACTGTTAATCTGCAAGTTAACTGCGGCCAGGCAAACTCCACGGAGCTGTCATTACTGCAAAATGCGTGGAAACCCATTTCAACCTAAAACTTGCAGTCAGCCTGTTAATTCCTTGCCATCCCTCCCTTACCTTTTCTGCTGAAATCTCCGCGCACTTAACAGTGGCCTAATGACCATACTTATTCCAACCCAAATGACTCCAAGTAATTGAATGACTCTGAAGATGTCCAGGTTAATGAATTTTCGTGCGAAACCGGCATTGCGCAGGGCCGGAGCATTAAGTTGCACGGACTATCCTCCCTCCCGCACATTACGGCCTGCCGGACTGCTTGATTAATTGTAGCTGTCTGGCAGTGGCCGGCCAAATTCCGGGGGATTAGTAGAACTGGGATTGGTCATATGCGTTTCGCCTGGACACGGAATTTCGCGCAATGTCCATCTCAGAAATGGGTTTTGGAGGAGGAAGAGAGAGAGAGAGAGAGAGAGAGAGAGAGAGAGAGAGCTACGCTTTGAAGTTAGTGCTAGTTACTGATTAAGGTAATCTATTGAGTGGTGTAACCATGTTTTGAATGATTACGGTGGCAAAGGATTATCGCAGTTGTTTGCAAATATTCAAGAGATATAATTAATGTTTTATTTTCTTCCCTCAAAACACGTGTCCATAAGGAATTAAGAAGACAGTAGAATTTGAATTAAACAAGTTATGTCTATAGAAGACCATTTAGAGGAGAGCTGTGGAGGAACGAATGCTCCCGTTATTTCATGAGTGGAGTTGAGTGGATAAGAAATTAATTTATTTAAGGTTTGCAGTGATATAAGGAATTGAGTTTAATTTTGAAGTTGAAAATGCACAGAAGCGACAAATTCGTTTTGAGCCTCCAGACTAATTAGATTTTCATTTCAGATTGCATGACGAGATTCAAAATAGTTACAGTAATTCAGTTGACGTATGCTTCAGTTTTATCACGAACTTTAAAAGAATACATTAAAAAAATGTATAATGGTTACTATGTTACCAATGTCTCCGAAAAAAATAAAATCTATTCCAATTCATATATTTCCAATATTTATAGTCGAAATATTTTTTCAGTTTCGAATGTCCTATATTAAAAATTGGGATTGAAGTTATGAATGTCTTAGTGTCTGTTGTTTCTTGAGAATTAACAATTTTGTGAAGGAATTATGGCAAAAAAAACTTGCTAAGTAGGAAAAGGGGCAAAATCAATCCCAATGTCGGGATTGATTTTGGGGAGGGGAATGGGGTTATAATATACTTTTTGATTAAAAAAAAAATAAAAATCCTAATACCAAATTTTCAATACTTTTTAAGTCATTATATACGTTTTCTCTTTCTTTTTCCAAAAAGCTAAAATTTAACAAAACCTAGGAAAATTTGTTAGGTTGAACGAACGAAACTACTTACACGAAAAAGATAGTACAAAACAAAGTGCAGTGGAATTTTTTCTTCCATTATTTTATTAAAAATAAATAAATAAATAATTTTAATTTAAGAAATTTTAGTGTAACAAGTATCAGCATTCCAAAGTCAAAATTTTTGTTTCAATGAATCAGCCATGACTTTCATTCACGTTATGTTTCCATTTAGTACAATTTAATTCTATTTGCGTATTATTGAATTTGTATGGGATTGAAAGAAGCTGTTGATAGCATTTTTGAATGTTTCATCCAAAAATGGGGATGCCACCAGGAATGAACACAGACGAGAAATGATTGAAATCTGGTCTCGCCTAGCATCCCTAGGTCTTGTATCTCGTTTGCACGTCTCATCTCGGTGTCTCACATATTGTTACCAGATGTAAATTTTTTCAAGACGAGACCATTCTAGTTCTCGTATCCTGAGGTCTCATCTTGCAAAACAGTTGCAAAACTTTATCTCGTCTAGCAAAATCCATGGATAGTAATGATAAGAACGCCTGCCTCATCTTGCACAACAACTGTAAATCTTTGTCTCGTCTCGCATCCATCCCTATTCGTGTCGCAAAAGGGCTGGACCGCGAAAAGTCTCGTCTCGTCTCCATCCCTAACTGCAACTTCACTTCATGGATTGGTTCCTTTAATCACATTAAGCCCGCATATCATGGAATAGCATTTATACATAGACAGTTTGTATCTAATTAAGCTCCATTCGATGGTGTGATATGAAAAACTCTGTCAGTGATTTATCATAATGATCAATCCAAGGCTTTTAATAAGCTTCCTATGTCAAAATGTGAAAATTATTCACCTGAGATTTTCATCTCTGGAAAACTCATATCACTGATAAATATCTTAATGCAAATGTTTATGGACTCAAATAGCTATGCTAAGAAATTATAATGTCTGGGAACAAACTTTTTGCTATTTTGCATACGGGAAATCGATTTATAAAAACATATTAATGCAAAATATACAAAATACACTGATAAGATCACTCAGATTATTATCATCTGTAACTAATCTTCATTTTCAGTCTATCTCGTTGCGCTTTTAAGGATTGACCTTAATTTTAAAATGCAGAATTTGCCTTAAACACGCGAATTAAGCGAGTGAAAATGTTTTTTCAGGCAACTGTAAAGCATTTTAAAAACAATATTATGTGATTGCGATCTTTTAACATAACGAATGTAGGCAACAACTTTCGAATATTTTGCATTAGAATGCGTGTTTTGATATAACAGACTTGTTTATTCAAATGAAGGCGCTCATGATCAGTGAAGCAGCAAAAAGTAAACAATGGCTTGTCGAGTAGTCAGCGTAGCAACGCTGACATAAAATTCTGAAAACTTTCATTTATCACACTTAAATTCCTTTATCTTTTATCTGTGTTCAGTTCCATTTTAAAATGTTATTTCTAAGTCGGACTATGTTGTCTATATGAATGAGGAGTATACTGAATCTATCTATGCATTTGTTATAATGCAAAATAAAAAATAAACTCATAAATTCAGTATCACTTAACCACTTAACAGTTTCTTCTTGTTGTCATATTGTGTCCAAATATAAGCATATTTTTGATAAAAAATTTTGCATTCTAATTGATTACATAAACTCATATCAGCAATCATAACTTTTACAATTATTGAATTTAATTATTTATAATGATTTTTAATTATTACAAAAAATACACTATTTTTACTTTAAAGTTGGCTTTCCCACGAAGAGATAACTGAACTGTAAGAACGCTTTACAGGAATGGAGGAGATGGATTATTAGCATCAATTTCACAAAATTTCCGAACAGTAGTTAGATCCAAACTTTCCGCTTCCTCGTCGCTGGAAAATTCAGACAGCATACTTTCAGAACTTCCAGATTCATTTAGAGAAATTTCCGATTCACCACCGGATTCGAAATCAGAGTTATATTCGGTTATAAGCTGCTCACTGTCGCTCATCTTTATTTTATTTTATCACCAAATTGGAAAGAAATATTACTCGTGAAGCTAGACAGACTGAATGTGTGGGAACAAATTTTCCATTTTCCCGCGCAGACAGAAAACAATAAACCTGCTCGGAAACAGCTGCGCACGTGTTTTTCGCTCAAATCTTTATAGGACTACTGGAGCAATCTGTTAGAAATATTACAAACTACGGAAAGTGAAAAAGTCGGGAAAATCAACAGCTAAGCGTGAAAAATGAACTGACCGACCGGCACAGGGGCAAATCAGGGAAGTCAACTTTCCTGTGACCCGACCGGCAGTCGGGGAAAACTGTTAAGTGGTTAATTAAAATAGCTCAGTGAGGTTTTTACCTCTCACTAAACTGATAGTATATTTACTAATGCTGAAGAATCAGCGCAAATTATTAGCATTTCTGTAAACAATTTTTTCCCTAATATTTATTAACGCCAAATCGATTCGCAAAATAATACATAGCGCCAAACGAAGAAGAAAATTCACAAATTTAGTAACACAGAAGTCAGTTAGATATTAACCTCCTACTAACTGATCGTTTTCAAGTGTGGAAGAATTCGCTTTTAATAGTTATTCTGCTCTTAATCCAAAATTTTATCTAATCTCTCCGATTCATTTAAACACTCTGAATAATTTTATTCTTCAGTAATTTACCCCATTTCTCTAAGGGTTATTTTATTTCGTCGTAACACATCAGTGTCACAGCCTATAGCAAAGCTTTTCTCGCTATAAGCAAAAAGAAAAATTCTTCAATTCAGTTACTATGTCACACAACCAGAGGTTGGCCAGGCGTCAGCTCCTTCCGAAGTGATAGCTTTGACAACTGCAGAAGAATTCGCGTAATATTTGTCACTCGATGACTTCCTAAGCATCCGAGCGAGACACTCTTCCTGCTACTTCAACTAGCAGCAGGACTCAGTTGTTGCCCGTCTGTCCTTCCTAACTCTTGATAAACCATGGAGGAAAATGAAAGAGGATTGCGAGTTGGGAAAAAAAGAAAGAAAGAAATGAATAAACAAAGAAGTTCGTCCCCAACGCAAACAAGAATATTCAACCGTGAAAACTGTCACTCTCTTGTCTTGTGCAGTCAGTCAACTTATTATCAACATAGGATTCTCTGTCGGTTGCTACCGCGGCTGATGACGTCAGCTATCAGCTGTCAGTTTCTCCAATTAGTGGCATCTCTCTCTAAAAAGCGTAGATATGGAAGGAAGGGGGTAATTACAACGTGATGTGTTTGTTTGCATTTTGGCATCACTTTGTTGGCCAAACGTGATTGTTGTTTTTGATGGCAGTTACTGCTGGAACACGGATGGGTCGTATACATCAGGAACTGGTAATGAAATCACTGTAGATATGTCTACTTATGCGTTATTCCAATTATGACGTCAGATGTTTTTTGTTTAAGTTTCCTATTGTTTTAACAGGGAATGTGAACTCTTTTACTGGAAGTAGAATGAGAGGTGTAGCTCATTATAATACCAAAAGATACAATGTTAACGTCAGGGATGAAAGGAGTTTTCGTTAACAATCTCTAATTAGAAATTCCGCTTTTTTTTAACGCTTAGAATACTACCACGTAAACTAACAAAAAGGGTGCCAGTACAATTTTATTCAGAGGGATGCAATAAATGATTGTACATAAGCTATAATTTGTACTATATATTGCAATGTTTTACGTTCTAATTCATACTACAGTGAAACTTCCGAAATGTTGGACGCTTGCAGTTCACGCTAAATGTGTCCAGTTTATAGAGGTATTTAACTTATGGAGGTGTATGTAAATGTTACAAACAGTTCTGTTAGCAAGAAAACTGTTCAACTTCTGAGGGTGTCCAAGTTGGAAGGCTTCAGTGTATAATAATTTATACTAATGTACTTGAGTTCAAATAATTTTTTGAAGTAAAACTTCTTTAGGCGCAACTAGTTTAAACACAAATTAGTTACAATTTTTAATATTTATTATTATCCCCTAAAAAAAAAAAATCCCAGGGGATGGAAGTGCACTCTCTTTCTGGCCCCCTTTAAATATAACATTGATAGAAAATTGATTTATACCTTGATAGTCATAAACTATTTAGAGATAAAATTAAATGAATTAAATAACTGCTTTTATACGTTCTTTTGCTTCATTCCGTTCGAGTTTCTGGACTCTTGTTAAGCCTAAATTTAGAACTAATGTTCTGATATTGGATTAAACATGCTTAAGATATTAATATAAAACTAATGCGAATCTGAATTATTAATTTTGTAGTTTGTCTGTGCAGCAAGTTAAAATACATGTTCCGTTAGTATTTTTTTGTACGCTCTTAATTTAAAAGACTTTTTTTTTATGAAATATATAGAAAAATATTTTTACTCAGAAAGTATTCCTCTTAAATTAATATTTTAATAAATATATCGCTTTTAATTTAAATTATCTTCTCTTTAAGGCATAAAGCGCAACATTCTAGTTGTTTTGAAAATGCTATTTCAGAAAATAATGTATGGTTTGTGTATTTAATACTTTACCTTACTTTGAGTATGTGTGACAAATTTAATTTAGAGCATTAAATACATTCAAAGAGCTCTGTTTTATATTTTCATAACATTATGCTTGATAATACTTATATATTCAAAAGGTTAGCATGTTATATTGATGTCTAATTCATATACATATTTGATTTCAACAAAAATGAATTATTTTAATTAACGTTTCTTGTTAAAAGAGTCTTATTCTACTGTGAAATGAGGCTGTCCAACACTTCAGTTAACCATTTATCACTTCTGTTAATTTCTGAAATTAGTGAATGTTAATAAAGTACAAATTATCTAAGCATTCTTTTTATTCTTTTTAATAATGCATACTTTATACTTATTATAAACACAGGCTTCCATTATAAATTACAACACAATTATCAATGTATAACTTTAATTCTCAAAAAAATTTTTTTTAGAAAGAGATAATTGAAAAGGGCTAACCACAACTCTTAAGTAGTCATTCTGCAGAATAATTCCTTCACCAAGAAATTAAAACGATATTTCCATTGAAACTCCACGAACCCACACAGTTACGTGCTTTGAAGCTATAATCCACCTTTTCGCGTGTACTGTCTGAACGTCAAATTTATAAATCAAATTATAATTCTCTTAATTCCGTTACACGTTTTAAATGGATCAATAAATATGAATCAAAAGCTCTCCAAAAAACATTCAAAAAAAATATATATATTTAACAAAGGGAAGATTAAAGAGTCAATTGTCTTATATGGCGCCTGAGGCAGGATCTCAAGTAGTGTATATTCTTTTCACCAGATGTTCATGATTTCATTACTTGGCATTAATGTCATATATATCAAATATCATTTTCGGCTTTTGCCTCTGTTTAGTAGCTATTTTATTTTCTGTAGGAGGTATGAAAGGTAGGCTAATTGTTCAAGTAAGTGATACGTGTGAATCAGAATCACGTCGCACGATAGCAGATGTTTGTCAAGTAAGATGAGAAGTTTGAAAATACACTTGAGGATAATTGTCAATATTCCAACCAATAAATTTACAGTATTGCTGTATTTGTGTCGTACTTGACACAAACACAGTAACACTGCAAATTTATAGGTTGGAAGTTTTGGAAGTTTCTACAAAGTTTAAAAGTTAAAAATCAACGATTCAATTTTGGAAAGTTGGTAAAAAACATAGTAAAATTCCTTAAATTTATTGACGACTGAAAATGTATAGGCTTACATACCAATAATGTGCACTGAGAGTATTCTTGAGTTGCACATTACTTAACTTTGCATTCCAAAGAGTGTGAACATTGACTTGGAATGAAACAGTACCCAATCACTGATCGTTATTCTATCGAAACAAGTATTTTTTATTTTAATTGATTAATGATTAATCTATTTTTAAGTCTTGTTTCAGAAAGAGAAATATTTTCTCAAACTTTTCACTCTGTGTAGAATGTTAATATCATATATATATTTACAGTGGCGCACCGAGGATTTTGGTTTAGAGGGGGCTAGAGCTATTTAAAAACAATATTTTGAATTCGGTTATAGTGACTTCGATTATAGTTAAAACTCTCTTATAACGTCAAATTATTCTGTATCAATTGCCCGTAGAACACAAGCTCACTATCAATGTACCCTGTGATAAAGTAATAAACAATTATGTAATATTTTCATTGACATTTATACCAAAACATACTGTCTTAAAAACACGTAAAAAATTACTGTAGTGCATGTGTCACACTAACTGCAAATATTTAAAAACCAACGTCCTTTATAAAAATATTTTAAGGCAATTTGAAAAACATTTGAAGACAATTTTTAACACATAAAATATTTTCATTCATTTGTAACAATCTTCGAAGCTTTTCAGATCTAAATCTTTAGCTTTAGGATGGGGGTGGCTTTAGCCCTCATAGCTCCGTGGGTGCTCCTAATGTATATATATTAAATTTGGATTGTATATCACCTTTCTTCATTTACTTAGAGAGTCAAAGTAGCTTCATTTCTTAAAGAATAATCGATTTTTATGCACGAGAAACTTCCATTCCAAAATCAACCAATTCTTTTGTTTCGAAAAGGGAAGTGTATTTCTTGGTTCGTGAATATTTTTCAGTTGTTTCGAACTATTTCATTAGCTGTTCTACTAAGGAGCTGCTAAGTGACATTTTGATTGTTTTACAACAGCGCTAAGATCAAGGATCTTATTGAGATATAACTCGGAAACAATATCAGATAAAACACAGTTTGCTTGAGATTTGCGTTTAGCGTGTTGGTTTAGCATGCACCATTGGTATTCTGCTTTTTATGTATTTTTTGTTCCCCTTCTATCCACAGCAGATGTTTTAGTCCCGCTGTGCATGTCACTTTCTGCATGTCACTCCAATCACACCAGCAGCACAGCATGTAATTATCCGGTAGCGTATCACATTTACGCATCTGTAAGAAACAAGACCCTCGAGATCAGAAAACGTCGGTTTTTTACATAATAACAGGAATTAAAAGCGATCATCGGTCCGGCGCTACGGCAAAACAAAGAACGGCTTGATCACCGTTCGCCTGGGAGAGATGAGGAGAGGTTATAAGGAATGGTAGAAATGGTTATTGGCGCATGTCAGCTTTTCCAATTGTTTTTGAAGGACAGTCATTGTCATAACAAATTTGTGTGTTTAAGGTAATGTCTTTGTTAAGGTTGATGGGGAGGAAGCGGGACGCCTAGACATGTTATTAGAGTCATCGGGATGTGTTTTACTTTATTTTTTATTTCACTGTTATTAAGCTGTTATGTGAGAAGTAACAGGGAAGACATCTGAGTGAGTGTGTGTTGCATTTAAGATAATTTTTTTTTCTTGATTATGTATGGTTATTTTTCCCTGTTGCACTAATTTCCTGAAGTGGTATTTAATTACAGACGTTTATTTCCCTCCGCATGTGAAGCCATGGATATATATATAAGGGGGGGAAGTTAGGGGGTTTGGACACCTCCTTTAGACTACCACAAATGCTAATTACAGCCAAATATTCATACACTGCTCAAAATAGTACACGGTAAAAAAATTTAAATTTACATAAATTTTGAAAAGTCTGTATATCAATTTTATAATTCAATGCGTAACAAACACAATTTAAAGAATTTTGAAACTTTTAGAGCTATTAATTTATTTTGACAGATATTTATAGTAAAATTTACTGTCAATTTTACTGTGGTAAGAATGGAACCCTCTGGAACCCTCACGTGAGAAAGCTATAGCTACATACGTGTATGCAGCAAATTTGAAATTTCAAGTCATTGGTATTTTATTTTTTTAAACCATGTAGTAACAGGGAAGGCATTTAAATATAGTTATAAAAAACACAACTCTCAAAAATTGATGGTATTGGCTTCTTTAGATCATGAAAGCTTTATTCTTATGTCTATCTGCATAAAATTTTTCATAGTTCTTGATATTTAAAAATTACTTCTAAGATAAAAGTTTCTTTTCTTTTTGTTTTTAACAAGTAAAATAACCTAATGGTTTATAGTTAGATAAGAAATTATTTTGACTTTTAAATTACGTGAATTAAATCTATTCTATTTAAGGGTAAAAGTTTAATTTTTGTTTATGCTTCTTATTACCGTGTTTACTCGCGTAATAGTCGCACCCCCGTTTTGAAGCAGGAAAAAGTAGCTTTAGAGTTATACTGTTATGTAGTAGATTTTCTCCGCACAATAATCGCACCTAGACTTTCACAATGAAAAATTGGAAAAAGAAATGCTACTATTACTCGTGTAAACACGGTAAGTATGTAAGCCATTAGACGTTATTTTTTATAAATAAAATCACATGAAGAAACTTTCAATCTTGTTAGTATGCATTGCATGTAATAGTGGGCACATTTGCTCATGCTATTGGATTCATATAGTCTAACAAATGTACAAAAATAGAAGAAAAAGAAATCATTTAAGTGTCTAAAAGTTTAAAAGTTTTACATTATAAAAAGCATGTTAACTTAAACGTCCAATGTTAATATTCATTGAATGTGCTTTCACAACTGTTTAGTAAAATGACACAGCTTTATCCCTACTACCATAATACTTAGAATAAAAACAAAGTTTTAAAAATAATGTGTCTCTTTATTTTTTAAGAAGTAAAAAATTGAAAGAGTTAAACTGATAACATTAAACTTATCAATTTAATGTTATCAGTTTAAGTTAATCAGTTAGTTTAATGCTATCAGTTATTATCAGGTCAACATTGCATGTTGACCATACATAACCTTTAAATATATATTATATATATTATTTTATTTGTGCAAGAAAAAGTCAAATTTCTTCGGTTTCATGAAATAATAATTAAAATTTGTTTCAAAAACCTTGGCACTTCGAAATGTTGCTCAGATTATGTTAAAAGTACAGCTGATGAATTATGAATTTTTAAAAAGAATTGACAAATACCTATACTATAGATAGAATATTGAAACCTTTAAACTAACTTTCTTAATAACAATAATAATCATAATGATAATAATAATGATAATAATAATGGTAATAATAATAATAAAGTGTGAACATTGGAGGAAAAGATTCAACCTTCCAAATTTGCATCTATTCTATCTTATATTTTTTTCTCTCTCTCGAGTTTCGAAAAGTCTTACAAAATAATTAGTAATTATTATTACTAGTTACTAGGTAATCAAAATGAACTTTTAACAACCATTTTCCTTCTGAAACTTTCAGAAATTGTCTTGTTCTTGTCACTTTTTGCCGTAATTTACCTCATGATAATTCGATTTTAATTGACATACTATCTTAGGCGCAATATTAGATTTCCTCATTGGTACTTAAGCTAACACGCTTATAATGTGTATGTTTAATGCACAGTGAATTTATTTCTTTTCATATTTCTTTGCATGAATGCACGAAAACAGAAGAAATATTAATAAATAAATAAATAAATAACAAATAAATTAAATATTATCAAATAAATAAATAACTTTGTGTTATATACCTACAGTTGATACATATTTTAAAATCCAAATAAATTTTTTAAAAAAATTCTTTAAAGTTTATTCATTGTTTTGGAATTAGCAATAAAATATTAAATTCAGCAGGGGCCTGGGTACTACCCCCCGGAAGCCTTGAATTTTTTTTTAATTTGATGCCAATAAATCAAGCATTTTTGTGGGAAATTTTACCTTTTCACCTTTTGGGCAATCCCCATTTTTTTTTTTCTTGCTACGTCCCTGGACTCTTGTGTATTTATTCAAGGTGGGGAGAAACTTAATATCGAAAATCCCTACCAGAAGTTTTTAATTTTTTAAATATGAACTTTTATAGTTTATTGTCGAGCAAAAATTTCGTTTATTTAAAGTAACTCTATTGAACTGTACTGAAGTAGAGAACTGAAAGTTGGGAAGTAAGACCTTAATGTACTTTGCAAAATGCACTTGTACTAAGCAAATTCATGTTATTCTCTTTCGAATTCATGTTATTCTCCTGCTATCTCTCCTCGAATTTTCCTTCAAAACCAAGGAAATTCTTGGGGAGAGGCGAAGGGATAAATGAAATATTGTTGGAGCATAAATAACATAAATTTATCTTCGATATAGATATCTGAAAGCTCATGCTTATAACTAATACAAAAATTTAGAAGGGGGGGGGCATTGAACCCACCTTCCTGACTAAGCACTTGCACTTGATAACAATAAATATAAATACCTCTTTTAAGAAAAATAAATAAGAACTTTAATGGAATTATTAAAATGATGATACGGGTATTTTCAAATAAATAATATTACATCAAAGAAGATTTTTGAAGTAATATTATTTATTTGTAAATACCCTTATTATTTTAATAATTTAATAAAATTAAAAGTCTGACTCCAGAAAGAAAATTATTACTTTGCAACTGCACAATTCTCGATCATCAATTGTCCTAACAAGGCACAAAACAATAAATAATAATGCCTTTTATCCTTTCCTTTCTCCTCAACGTGAAATATAAAGCGATCAGCCGCATTTCAATTGGAAAAGGTCCTCAGGCCGGATGTCTCTCAACTCGATATGGTAGATGGATATCGGCTAATAAGACACTGTCACCGTGTATCATTACAGAAACATTATTATCTCGCGAGCCTATCGTAATGAGAATCCCATTATTTTCACTGCCGTTGTTTGTGGACAGGCACCACGGAAAAAGACAATGATTTTTTTTCTTCTTTCTTTGCGTTTGTTGTTCTCTGAAGAATTGTTGCTAACTGATATTTTCGTAGTTTGGTGAGGGGATGGTGGATAATGATGGGGAGACATTCCGTCCATTTTGCTCGAAACAGCGCGACTGAATAGCTTTCGTAGGCTCCCTAGATTTTTCGGACGTGCACTATGTAATTTAGTAAATAAATAAACTATCTAATTAATTTAAATTTGAAAAGGAAAACGTTTTAGATGTATAACGAAGCAATTTTACGTGCAAAGCAAAAGTAATCTTTGAATTAATGAGCATAAAAACTATGCGATAGTTGAGAATTTCAGTTTTTTAAGAACTTACTTTTTCTAGAAAGACTTTTTATAACATATTCGATATCCTATCGTTTTGGCTTCGATTCGATATCCTATCGTTTTACGTTACTGTTAGGCAACAGTATGTAAAGTTTTAATTGGCGCTAAATGTTATTTATTTTTCGAGCTTTTTCAAATTTCAGTTCAGAGTTCAAAATAAATCGCTTATCAAAATTATTTCAGATGTTTTTATAACTTCAAATAATAATAACAGCAATATTTATAGCAATAATCATACTGATATACGTTACATTATTAAGTGCGTGTAAACAATCAACAAACATCTATTAGCTTATTTCGCTTTTAAATTAAATCTTACTTTAATATTTTGAATAGCAAGCGCATCAAGAAGACTTAAAACTATTGCGTATTCCACGTTGCTTATATCCAAATACCGACAACTGAGCATTTCAACGTTTCCAGATTCCGAAGAGCAGTCGTGACTCAACTAAGTCCTCAATGGTCCGTGTCGGTCCTTTTGTGAGAACGGCGTTGGCGGACCGTGTCCGGATCTCCGTGAAACATTAGTTTTAGGGAGACCGGGGAATGTAAATTTAATCCATTTGAATTAGCCCCCCTTTTAAGGGGTCTCGATTAAGTAGGATTCGCTCATTCCCATCGTCTCTTCAGCAGGGTTGGGGTGTGAAGAGAGAGAGAGATAAGATGCTTGATGGACTGGTAATAAAATGCAGAAAAAAAACTGCTATGTAATGAAAATACTAAGTCTGAACTTTTCAAGCAATGTATGCAAAAGTTACCAGTTGTGTTTTGTTTAATTTGATAAAAAATTTTGTTTGAATTATTAACCGAATATTTTCGTTGATCAACCAAACTTCCGTTGAAATTTTGTTGAGTTAGCAAAAGTTTAAAAGATTAAAAAACTCATATGGTTAAATTAGAAGCAGTGAAATATTTGTTGAATCCTAAAATTATGTTCAGTACAACAAAACCCTTTAAAAAAATTATAATGAAATTTATATTTAACCCAATAAACAGCACAAAACGTACGTCACGTGTAGCACAAAAGGTCCACACTTCCTCGGTTTCTAAAATATACAACTTCCGCGCTATCAAGAGATTGAGATACCTAAAAGAAAAAAAAAGTGCACACTTTTAAATTAATTTTGACGCTAAACAGCTTCCGGAACTTTCTTTTTTGATATAATCCGCGATTATCGTTATTTAATACTTAAAGTATGTGTAGAAGTTTAGATTATTATTCAGTCAGCTAACCCTCCCCCCATATCAACCGACATAATAGCCTAAGAATATTTAATAAGTATAATAGTTTTAATAATTCGACAAAATAATGTGAAAGTCATGTGCAAAACGTTTCAAGTGTTATGAGAATTACATGAATTACCAAATTTACTATAAAAGTTTTCTAGTTAGTTATTTTGAACAAATAGATAATGTACCTAGTGAAAAATAACCTCATTTGAAATAAGTGGAATTACCTAGTGCTTGAAACATAGTAGCTGATTTAATGAAATTGATGTAATATAACATATATAAATAGCATAATATGTGTATGTAATACGTAAATAATAATAATAGGCAAACTAATAGGTGTAAATAAATAATATTTTGAAATAAATAAGGAACTTCCTAATATGGACTATAGGCTTTATATAAGAAGTGTGCTTAGTTAAAAATTAAATGCAAGTAACTTATAAAACTCAGTATTTGCACAAATAATGTTGTACCTACCGAAACAACATGTGTTTATTTATAATTTTGTGTAAAAGGAATGCGAAAGTAATTTATAGCTGGTCACTGATATTTTGCATCGTAAATACTTACTACATTCTTTGACTGCAAATTCAGGTTTTGTAAAAAAAAAAAAAAAAACACTTTAACTGCCACAACTGGATTAGAGAAAAATGTAATTACATTTATCGTTTTTCATTTCCATCTTTCACTCTTCATAGATGTACAAGTTATTAATCAAAAACTGAAGTTTCCATTTATGCCTGTAGTAAACGTTTGTGTGCACAGCGCACGCCATCAGAATAATCTAAATTTAGTTTCCCTTGTTCCCTTCCTCTTGTGAAGCAAGTCAGGCGGGGTGTCAAAATTAGCCCTCCCCCTTTGTCCAAACCCCCCCCCCCCTCTCATTGCATCCTCTCCAATTTTCAATATATATAAATATACATGCTTGTATACCCCCTTCTAATCTGGAATTACACAATAAGTGAGGGGGGGGGGAGGAGGTCTCTTGTGCCCCATAATGGCCGGGGGATATCCAACCCTCTTCGATATCGGAATTGATACATTGTGGGACAACTGAGGTACAGGAAGGTTAAATGGTGTGAGACATTCCCAAATCCCAGCTCCCTGCAAATGGGACATTTGTTAAATCGCACAGGATTACGTGAAGTACCGTGTAATTGGGAAACTTGACTGCGCGGAGCAGAAAGTAAGCGGCCGCTGTGTTTTGCAGAAGTGTGACGCTTGCAAGAACAGATGGTTAAATAAGAATAAATCAGTGGTTGCATAAATCATTGTTCCATCTCCGGCATTCTCGGAAACGATTTTTGCAACGCTGCTCTTCGTGCCGTTGGAATTAAGATACTGTGATGATCATGACATAATAGATTAATCAATTCTATATTATACTATATATAAAAGTTTTATAGATCGTAATAATATAAGAGGAGATTTCGAGACTAAAAGTCTGTTAAAAAAGGAATGATTATAATTATATTAACTATTTTTTTTTATAAAAGTTTTGAGTTGTTTTACATGTACATACTTTCTTCTTTTTCTCAAAAATAATAAAAAGGGTAGAGGAAGCACAAATATGCACTTAAATGACGATAAAATAGGACATAGGCACACCCACGGAAGGGACTAAAGCCCCCCTAGACCTGTGGAGTTAGAAGCGAGCAGCTTAAAAAATTGAAAATTATCACTAATGAAGTAAAATATTTTATTTAAAAAAATGTCTTTAAATATTATTTCTGATTTTCTTGTAGGGGGATTAATTAAAAGTGAGGGGATGTTGGTTTTTAAATAAATACTTTCAGTCAGTGTATGGAAAAAAGTTAAGCCCGGGTGCAACTTTGAAAAGATTGTATAATTATTTATGGCTCTATAAAGGGTTAAGTAGAGAGTGGGCTTGAGGTGTATGTTTGGGCAAGTGGTAATGAATATTTTGACGTTATAAGAGAGCTGTAACTATATATTCGAGGTCACTATAGCCGAGTTCTGCAGTATTCGTAACCCCCCCCCCCTTTAAACCTGGGTGCGCCACTAATAGAATAAAATCTTTTTTTACATGCCTGTGTGTGTTTTAAAATATTTTAACGGTCGCTTTCACTTACTTTTCTGTGTCTTATCTTGCCAAACACCACGTTCTTTTCTTAAATATGTGTTCTTATTTATACTGAATATGAACAATTAACACCGTTCTCACACTGCTTCTTTCAAATAATTTTTGTAGTATCTTTTTTTTCTCCTTCGTTAGTGTTTTAAATAAGCTCTCTGTGGTTTTTTTTGAAAAAAAAAATAGATATTATATTTTTTTGATGCTAGTTTAAGAAAATTAACGTATTTAAGTTCTCTGACTTCAAAAAGTTTAAATGAAAAAATGTTATTGATTCTGAAAGAGAAAAATAGTGTAAACACTGTATACATATTTTCGATTTTCTCCAGGCTTATCAATGTAATCAACAGCGGGTGTAAACGCGTGACTCTTATCTGATAATCCCCAATAATCCGTTTCGCTCCGGGAAAGATACCTAATAACCCGGTGAACGCTTTAGAAAACTTAAAATCCTCTTTGCATAATTTTTTCATTTTTTATTCCCTAAAACAATATTGTTGATATATTTACTACTTTCCTAGTGTCATTTTTTTAAGAGAAGAAGTGAGAGCGTAATGTCTTAATCAGCAACAGTAAAGTCCAAACAAATATCGAAAGAACTAAGCTTTAGCTTGATTTATGGCTTCACTTAATGGTATGTAAAATACTATGTTTGAATAGGAAAATTTCTTTTGTAAATGATATGTAAGGCAGTTGAAATATCTGACAACAAAATTGATCAGATTATCTTCTGATTAACCATTGTTTTATCCTTCATCGCCGTTTCCTCTTCTATACTACACGCATTTCAGCATGAGTTAATCGGGTGTTTCAAATTATAAAATCATTCTTGATAAGGAAACATGTTCAATAAGAAGCGCTTCTCATCTAAATTACATATAAATATATCTTGATGTTTTCATTGGGAGAAAAATCCATTATTAAAAAATAAAGAAAATTCTGATGAAGACTGCTGGAAAATATATATATTACCATAATGATGTACCTACTGGTATAACGTAAAAGAGGTTTAACATTAAAATATAAATATTTTTCTTCGGCAGGATCCCTGTTCCCCCTTCCCACCAACAAACAATCATATAGGATCCCATGAACTAGCCTACCTCGTCTCGCTTACCCACTGCAAGTCTCTCTTACCTCTCGCCTCACTTCATATCTAAGGCTTTCAAATTTTTTTCCCAAGTCCACAGAATATGGCTTGTGCTATTGTTTGCATGATGATTGTGATACATTTAAAGGTTTAAAGTATACGCACTTTTGTGTGCTCCAAGATTATTTTGATTGCAATAAATGAATAAATGAAATAAAAATAATGATAAACTGTAATTGGCTGAAAAGCCTTTAATAAAACAGCAGAAATCTTTTTAACGTTTTCAACTCCTCCAGACAGAAACTGTTATACGAGATCCATTATTCCGTCTAATCGATTCAAAATAAAACGAACATTTATTTCATAACTTCTGAAAACCGAAAACCCTCACCTAAATAAATCTCCTCTACTCCATGTTTTGCCCAGTCCCGGCCGACATTGTTATAAAGCTTGATGAGGCCCCCGATATTACTTCGCCCTATCTAATCGGCGGAGTATCTGGCAGGAAAACGCCATCGAAATACTTCCCGCCACGTCCGAAACTGATATTTTAATCTTTAACAAACTCTATCAGAATCCATCTAGAGTGCATAATAATGAATCCTTGCTAGAGAGGGCTGAGTGGGCCATATTTTGTTCCACGCTCAGGGCCTCCAATGTCATTGGGGCCGGTGTCGACGACAGGGTGACATGTCGTGACTGCACTACCAAGCGGTGTTGCGTGCTGGCGTTGATGAAATATCTCCGCTGAGAGAGAAACCGTTGATGCCCCCCCGCCCCCCTCCCTATCTGCTCACTACATGAAACAGTCCTTACTTTTTTTTGTTATTTATTTATTTTTTTAATCCCACCTTTATTATTCTGTACGTGTAAGCGTTTGCTTGTTCTTTTGTGTTTTCCAGCGGAGAACCCTTGGCGATTTTTCTTCCTTCTTCTTTTATTTTTTACTTTATTTTTCATTATTATTTCTTCGTCAAGTTTGTAATTAAATACATAAGGAGGACGAAGTTTTGTTTTGGCTTTCCGTGATCCTTTTTCTTTTATTTTCTGCGGGGGTAATGATACATCTGCCTTCCACAGAGGCGAAGTGATAATTCGAGTCTAAATGCGAGGTCAGGTATAAGAGATAGTAGTTAACCACACAGACGGATCGCTGATCAGACGCACGTTTGCTGGTGATTAATTATAACGCCTCTAGGGTTATAAACTGTCGGATGTGGTCAACACTGTGACGCTCCCTGACGTATCGAATTATCTCTAGATCACTGGTGTGTAAAATATGAATTATAGCACCGTAACACTATTAAATGTAATTTATTTTATGAATATTCATATGTTTTCGGACCCTTCAACACATATATTAAATGCTTCGAAGTGTCGTAGATGAATGTGTATGCGTATGTTTGTAAGTGCTGTAAAACTCGTTAGTTAAGAATCCAAATAAAATTTATATTCAGCGGAATAATTCTAAAATTATAGTATAATGCAATGCGTAAAACTAATAATTCCACTTTAGTTGTTAAATTTTGAAGTAAGTTTATAAAATAATTTTAAATTTCGAATTTAAATTCAGAAAAAATCATATATAGTTTATTTTTCTAAATTTATATGTCTTAATTTTTGTCGTAACATTTATTAAAATTGCTATTTTTAGTGAGCATTTTGTTGAAAAATTTGTTTATCTAAAGACATTTAAAGGAAAAAAAAAAGTTTGGTGATTGGATTTTTACTAAATGCAGTAAGAAAGTTCAAATTGAATACCCTAAGCTGTGTCGTTACATAATTTTGAATAGTTAACAATTTAACTCGATGATTAAATAAATTTATTACATTTTAAAAGCTGATTGAAGTCAAGCAAATTATTCAAATTATTTTCGGGTGACTTTATATCACTTTTCTCAATTTGAGTTTGCAAACCTAGCAATCAATATACAGATATTAAAAATTTGAAATGCAATTTTCAAATCAACTGTCTTTTCTACTTTTATTAGAGGGGGGAATTGAACCCTCTGTTTAAATAATATGATACGATCAATTTATTCTCTTAAGCCGATTTTTTTTTTTTTTTTTTTTTTTTTGAATGTGTATGTGTGTCACATTAATGAAACTACTTCTTCCCCCCCACTCCCCGGAAAAAAGAAAAAAAAAACTTGTTTGGTAAAAATTTGTTTTCGGGTTTTTTTAAGCAATAACCAAAATCATTGGATTGCTATGTGTGTGGCAATCTTTCACCGAAAATCGTTTTTTTTTTTTTTTTAAATACACGAGCTGTTAGAAACCTGTAATGAGATTTATTCTATAGCGGTAACAGTAACGCCATCTTGTAAAACTTGCATTAAAAAGCATAAACCAAAAACACCGTTTCCAAGGAGGAAAAATAATAAAATGAAAAATAAAAATCCTCCTTCGAATAAAGTAATAAAAACTGTTAAAAACCAAAATCTTCGTCGTCTAGCCAGCGGAATATATATTTATAAATGTATATATAAAACATTTGATGATTTATGTCTATATTTTTTTTCGGGTGGCAGCACCGGAAGTCTTAATGAAGCCTCGCACCTCCATTCGTGAAATCGGCTGATTTATAGGGAGGGACCGCGACGCCCTATTGCCAATTAAAAGGAGATTAGGGCGAAGTCGATTTTTTTCTCCTGTATTAAATGTATAGTGAGGGAATTCACATGGCGTTGTTGCCATATTCGATTATCTTCTAGCGACAGGGAAAAGGTGACCTTTGGTGATATGTGCAACATCATATTTGGTAAAAATAATTGATTTATTTTTTTTCGCGTGACTTTTTAAAAATATTAAATAAGAGTTTAAAATTTGAGTGTATAAAAAAAGGCTGCATTTGACATGATTTTATTTTATTGTTTTTTTTTTTTAATTTTTATCTAGAAAAGTTTAAGTACATAATTTGATTTACTGCATATTTAAGTGCGTAAGCCTGTAAAATAATTCAAAATAACACTTAAGCCAAGAAAATAGTGTGAAAATGTTGATTATGGCAAAATCTGTTGGGCACATAAAAATGGCGGGTTTATATTGTCATACTAAAATTTAACAAAGCGTTAAACGATGCAATTTGAAAAATAAACAAATAATAAATAAATAAATAAGTATACATGGGAAGAAATTGAAGATAGTAATAAGTTTAATTTTTCTCTCTGTACTTCCCGTACTCTCTAAACATGCATTATGTGAGGACGTAAGCTTTATGTCCAGCTCCGTATGCATAGGAGAATCAACGTTGCCTCCTATGAAGAGGCGGACGAAATAGCATTCAAGCCCGTGCCGGGAGTTGAACCCGGACCCACCATATGGTAGAATGGTTCTTCAGCCACTACACAGCTAGGTCGCTTAAGTTTGATTTAAAGGAGAAAAAAAAAAAAAAAAAAGCAAGTTAATGAAAGCAAAGAGCAGTTTACTTAATGAATTGAACTTGGCTAGAAATAACAATAATTTGTGAAATATTCAAAGCCTTCATTGAAATTATCACCGAAAACATAACAGAACAATCTAAATTTTAATACAACGATCCATGCTTTCAGATATAAAAAAAACGGTAGATAATGTGAGTGGATAAGCTAAATTAATTGGTTATTTTTTTCTGTTAACGATACATTTTATGATAAAATTTAATTTTAACGAATAAAATGTGCTTAATTTTCAACAATGTTTATGTATATTTTTAAATGATCGTTAGTTATTTTAATTAAACGATATTTATGTAGTTACAAAAATGGTTTCAATATATTCTGTTATGAAAGAAATATTTTAAAAATTTATTTTACCTTAATATTGTTTTAAAATCAGGCTAACATTAATAGATCATGTGATATCAGATTCAGTTTTTTAAAAATGTCTGCCTAATACTAACATATATGTATTTGAGGGTGGGATTAATTAAATGTTTGTAATTATTCTCATTATAGCTGTACTAAGCAAATATAAATGTATATTATATAAATAGCTAAAGTGTAGAATACAATCGTATCCAATTATTTTGTGTTTAGCTTGGGATATTTAATCAACCGTGAAAAAAAAAAAAATCCTTAACTTCTGTGCGATTTATCTTCTTGATTGCTCTTGACACCAAGTAAAAAATTCTAACAACGTAAATATTTGAAAATAACCAATTTTATGTATTTTTGCTGCTTTGTCTCACTATTACTATTGCATACAATGTACATATTTGCATTGCATTTCCAACTACCAAAAAGCTGCAATGCTTTTAAATGTTTAAAACATCATTAACTAGTATGTAGCGTCAGCAAAGTAGTTTTTACTTGATTAGATTTTAATTCTATGCATTTGCGGAAGTGTAGACAACAAGAACTGACTCGTTTTGTTTATTTAAATGTTGCATATTTAGTAATTAGTATGTGTTGTAAAAAAGAAAAAGTGTTAATATTTGTCAGTGTACATTATTTCTGATTTTTTCCACACTTCGGATTAAGCACTTTCCATAACTGACGCAGATTCAAAAGGAATGGCTGACTTTTGTAATATGACAAATTTAAAGCAATTTGATTTGAACCATTTTTTAAAAATATCAGAACAAAAATAATGTAATGAAAAGACGGACTTGAAAAGGTTTATGGGACAAAATCAAAGGTTATTTATATCCGGCAATTGATAGAAATTCTATTTTAAAGATATTCTTGGTGGATTATAGAGCATATTTCTATTTTTCATAGTTAAAAAAAATAAAATAAATGACAGACTTCTTGCTAAAATAATATTGTGTCCTAAATTTAATCTTTTCTCGCAGTAGTTTCCAGAAACTATTAATTTTTAAGATTATTATTATTATTATTATTGCTTTAGTTTTCCTAGCATACATCTTAGAGAAGATTTATATATCTCTCTAAGAGGCTCCCCCCCCCCCTCCTTACACACACGCATACTTTGTTGTTAATGAAGTGGATTTGATTAAATTCTGGTTCTGAAAAGCATATGTCAGTTTATATTGCATTACACCTATTCCTTTTACTTAACTGTCTTTTTTATAGTGTTTAGGGGTGACTAGATTTTACATCATTTTAACTCTTCTTTGCCACTAAACATAAAACACACTTTTCAAAATCCAAAAAGAAATTATCATCCCTCCCTACATCAAAAGTAAATTCGACTAGAATTATAATCTCGCATTACGGCTCACTTGTTTTAAATCTTCCAAATCAACTACTAAAAAAAAAAAAAAAAAAAACCTATCTTCCTTTCTTTTTTCTTTCTTCCATCACTCAATCGTAAAAACGTTTCCGCGTGTCCGGGACACAACACTCTGATTTTCGGGCTGCGATAAAGCACTTGTCGAATTTCGAGACATAATATTCGAGATGGTACATCGATGCATCTCCCGAAATCTCTCGTACGTGCGTCCGGGATCCAGATTGTAAAAATGCCCGAGGAAAACTGACGGCAAGTGAGAGTGGGTGAAATTAAAAAAGTGGAATTCTGTTCTATGTCCTCCAAAGCTCGTAACTCTGAAACCTGTCAATGGGTTCGCTCTTCTAGAAGATTGCGTCACTCTGCAATAACCATGACTCGTGCCTATCCGTCTTAGATGATCACGTGACGTTCGAGGTACTCAATACACGCAGATATACTACTCATATGAGGGAACTTCCTCCCCTCCCCATCCAGTGGTAAAAACATAAACGCTTTTTGAACAGAATAATAAATTTTGGTCACTTCCCACTGGCCCTTTTTTTTTTTATATTTTCATATTTCTTTTTACTCTCTCGAATCTTCCGCAACAGTTTTTATTTTATGAGTTGAGTTGTTTCGCCTCTTTCACTCGATGCTTTTGAAAATATTAACTCCTAAAATTCTCCTCCCCCCGTTTTTCTCATTGAAACGCTTTTACGAAGAACAGTGAATTGTTGATGATCTGATCTTAAGCGGTATCCTGAAAAACAAAGTAGTGTATTTTGTAATATAAACTCCTATCTCCTACCCCCCCCCCTTTTTCTTTACTTTTTTTTCCTGGTGTAACAGCTTAAAAATTGTTATTCTGAAGTTAAAAGAAAATGTTCTGTTGCGCATTTATATTTTATAACTTGAAAAATGAATTTTGGATATTTTTGTTTGATATTTATGCTTTTAATTTTTTTTTTAAATTGGAAGATTTTTGAGCATATACTGGAAAAAAAAATTTCGTTGTTCATTGAATATTTAATTTTACTGAATTCACGCGGCCCGTTTCATATTATTTGAAAGAGAAGTACCCAAAAGATTTATATTTCTATTCCAGACTTTACATTTACGGAACGACTGGGCAAGTCACATTCTAGCATTACCATAATTTCCAGACACAGTTTTTTTTTTCTTCTTTCTTTCTTTTTTTTTAACAATAACATGGCGATTTAGTGTTCATAACTAGATCCTTCCAACAACAGCAGTTTCATTTTAGTGTTCTGCATAACAGTTCAGTTAGGGAAAAAAAGTGGGGTTGTCCAGTTACAGAGTTTTTAAAAGATGTTATCTGTGATTTTCCAACAAAGTCGTTTACCAAAAGTCCGCGTTTTGAATGCAAAGCGAGGCACTAAAGTGCTTAAGACTCCCACAAAACAGAGAAAATCGGCGATAGTGAGGCGGTCTCGCTTGAATGAACCTCTGGGATAATTCATCAAAGCAGTTGTGCATTTGAATCTCAAATGCAGCCGACTTCTTATTATGGTCGAGACAATCCCTTGTTTTAGCACCTGGCCGCAAAGCAAGACGAGAATACCAGCAATTTTGAGAGAAGGCAACATAGATAGATGAGGTGGTCAAGGCGATGACAGTTTTTTCAACCCGGAACCTCCGCTTCTCTCTCTCTCCCCAGCCCCCGCCCCCGTTCTTTTTTTTCTTTTTTCTTTTTTTTTTTTGAAGATGAGGGATTTATTTTATTATGTATTTTTGGACTGTTAGGTAGGCTTTCGTGGTTTGTTTTAAAAGTACTTGTTGAATTCAGTTTCAATCAATCTTGTGTGATACTAACTACGCGTTTAACGTTTTAGACTGTTTCAAATTTAAAAAAAGTTATTTCATTATTTTAAATAAATGATCAATGAATGAAAATACAGAAATAGATGCAGGCCTGTCTCGTCTCGCAAAACATCTGAAAAACTTTGTTTCGTCTCGCAAAATCCCTGTATAATAATGATAATAACGCCTGTCTCGTCTCGCACAGAAGCTGAAAATCTCTGTCTCGCCTCGTCTCATACCCATCCCTAATTAGAATAGCTTCTTTTTAATTTTCAGCAATTATCTCTTATTAATAATCACATACATGCCTTTAGTCTTGCATGCGATTCTGTAGCAAGTTAAAACATTCTGTTTTTTACGTTATTGCAAGATTTTCGGCAATAATATCTTGACTTTCGAATTATAATGATTTCTACAAACGTATCATATTGATAAACTTTTTCTAAGAAATGAGCTATTTAATAACTGCAGGTTATAAGCCTTTGGACACTGTTGTAAAAAAATATTTTAAGGAACACTTTAGACAGATAAACACTTCTTTAGAATCTAAACACTTCATTAGAATAATAATTAAAAATATTTAATATGCTCGCCTAACTGAAACATCAGTTACATTATTGCCGTCACTTACCACTACCCAACAGGCTACCCATTTACTGAAATTGTCATACTTCAGACTTGACAGACATCTCGCGCCATCAATGTTGCAACGTTTCCGACATGTGCGATCTGCCATCCAGACAGTCAGTCGGGTTTTAGACCACTTCAGACCTATGGCACCTATCGTTCCGATAGCTGGGCAAAGCGCTTATCCCAAAAGAGGAACTATCAGGGGCGCCCGTCGTGGGAGGGCACACCCCCTCTTGATAAGGATAGTTCTTAGGGGCACTATCTACGATAAGTTCTTTTAAGAGTAGTCACGTGTGTGTCCCGATGTCCAAATGCTCTTGTCGACGCTGTCCCACTTTCAGCCTGAAGTGGTATTGTATGTGGCCTGGCTCGGAAAATGTAAATAGCCCCCAATTTTTCAAATTGTAAAGAAGGGGGAAAGCGATGTTTCCGATGGTGTATAAAAGATAGATATGGGGCACACGCATGTGTCAACTTGAGTAAGAAGTGGTACATTGTTGCCTTTTAACTGAGGGGTTTCAGTTCCGGAGGAGTTTATGATTAGATAAAAACGACTACACCTGACATTTTCTTTTTAAATAACTCCGGTATACTAATAAGAAGACGCTAAGAATATTATCTAACACTGGCATTTCAGATATTGTCTGAAATAAATACTCATAATTAATGTTTCTTGAAATTAAATCATGTGAGTATGTTTCGAAATGATTTTTAAAAATAACGCAAAGCACGAAATTGTTTGAAAATTTGTTTTGATTTGGTCAGAACATAGTTGTGGTCGTTTATTGTCAGAAAATGGAGCTGGGATACTTATTTTTGTTGATTATGACTTATATGACATGATTGTTTTTCAGTTATTGGAATCTAATATATAATAAATATATTATGCGAATGCGATAATGTGTTTCAGCTGTTCTTTAAGGCGAAATAAGGAATCCGAATTGAAGTTTTATATAAAACAGAACGTTGTCTACTGATGAAGGTTTCGTAGTAGAATTATGTAGACGCACCGTTAATAGAACTAATTCAACGTTTCTCCATATAATGGAGTTAGTTATATTAGCTGCATCCTTTGTATGGAGAAACGCTCCACCTTGATTTGGTTCCATTGATAAGTTTAAACACCAAATCAACATTCAACGTTTCTCCATAGAAAGGTTGCAGCTAATTCAGTACCATTTTATGGTGAAATTTTAATTATTTTTATTAAAAGTGTATAGAAAGAGAGAGAAATAAAAAATGCTTTATCTACGTTTAAAACAGGCAATTTTCAAATCACTTCAACGCATTAAAAAAAAAAAAAACTTTTCTCAAAAATAGGAGATTTTAAAATATTACATCATGACCCGTTGTTACGCTACAGTTACTTAGCTTCCCATAAAAACCAGAGCTTACCACCGATATGACGGCTCCATTACTCTGAAGGAATACGCTTCTAGACTGTGTTTGGGGATCTCGACCCCCGTATCTTTTTTACTCGTGAGGTTATCGGTGTAATGCGGGCGTCCACAGCTTTCGGAGCTAATAAAGCACTTTAAATGGATGTGGACTTGCGCCATCTCTTGGACATTTTGGGGCCCTGCCGAACCGATAGCAGCTAAGTAGGACGAAGAGAACCTCTCTATCAGAGAAGTACACTCAAAATAGCTTGAAGGGGATTTGATATTAGGTAAAGGCTAACTTGTAGGTACTACACTGGTGCTTCAACGCCTAGGAGTATTATTCGTTTTTAGAGCGTATAATATTGAAGGTGATTATGAGTAGGGGTGTAATCGAGACGAAAAATAGGTGTCTTGCTTCTCGCACAACAGCCTAAAAGCTTTGTCTCGTCTCGCAAAATCCCTATATCGTAATGTTAAAAATGTTTGTCTAGCAAAAAAGCTGTAAATCTCTGTCTCGTCTCGTCTCTCATGTTATGACTTATGAGGTATGTAATGATGAATCCACACTTTTTTAGAGTTTTAACGCATATAGGAAATTTTTGTCTCATTTTAATCATATCAATAAAGAATCTGACTTGTAGGATTAAATAACAAAAAATATTGTTCATACATAACTTATTCAGCTTAACTCTTACATCAGTTATCTTCGAGAGATTTTATGAGAATACATACAGAATGTTATTATAGCACGGATTTTTTACAATTCTAATATAGTGAAACCTCCCAGCTTGGACACCCCTATAAGTTGGACACTTCCGTAAGTTGAACAGATTTCTGAGAAACAGAGTTGGCTCATAACATATACACGCACCTCCATAAGTTGGACACCTTCGTAAATTGGACACTTTTTGTGGGAACTGCAAGTGTCCAACATTCGGAGATTTCACTGTATGTAATTGTAACATTAAAAGAACTGATTATAAATGGTTAAAACTAAAAAACAAATTTGTAAGCTACTCGCATATAAATGAAATTTAATTCTAATAAATATTTAATGAAATATTGATATGTATGATAGCACAATAAAATGTTAAATAGAAATCAATATTTGAAAATTATTTCCCAGAATTCACGGGACACATATATTTAAAAACTAAGGCTTCCCTGGCTAATTTCATGTAAAGAATACACTTTTAATAATATGATAACTCTATAACAATTAAGAACTCAAAGCAGGAAAAAATTAAGCTAAATTTCTTGAATGCTTCAAAGTTATTATCAAACACGCGAAAAGTGGTTTTCAAGTGAAACTTTACAAATTCATTTATGCAGATATTTGAGTGTATAAAGTTTTCTTATGACACCCTTTGCATTTTCATATGAAAAGAAAAATCCGATAACATACATACATACATACATGACAATTTATTCGTGTTCTTGAAAGAATTTTGTTCAGTAAAAAGAGTACAGTGGAACCTCCCAAGTTGGAAAATTGGACCCCTCCCTTTGGACACTTTTCTGGGGAACGGAATGTGTCCATAACATAAAAATATATCTCCGTAAGTTGGACACTTTTTGAAGGAACCGCAGGTGTCCAGCTTATGGAGGTGTTATTGGGCAGTATTAAAAGATATTTTGGTGGAAAGGTTCTGTATTCACCGTTATGAACCTGTTTTACACCATTAATTCCTTAAAATTTCCCGAAATTAAAATTTCTTAGAAATATAATCGATTCCTACAGACATTTTCATTCTTTCCGTCTTCTCGAAAATTTCTTTATACATGATCTAAAATGAATGTTCTCTTTCCGCAGACATCTTATCCAGCCCTCTAATTGACATGGAGACTTCACACGTCTGTAGAAAGCCCAAGCTATTTTGATCTTAAAGTGCTAGAGATAGCTTAATGGCATTCAGTCTTAACGGATAAAAAAAAAAAAAAAAAAAAACGTATTTTTTAACCTTCTTGTCTGAAAAGCTTATTTTTGTATGTGATTATCTCTCCTTATATCCACCTTAGAATTATCCTAGGTATTTTAAAGTTAACGTTCCAAAGACCGTAGTTGTTTATTATTATTAAAAATAAACATTTTAGAAATTGAATTTTTCTAAGTGGAATCACTGAAATTAGTTAAACTAACCCTTGCGAAAGCTCCAATTGTATTAAGAACAGTTTCACTGTACTTTTTCTTTTTAAGATCCGTTAAAGTAATAAGCGCATGACTTAGTACGCTTTTTAAACTATATTCTAGAAACAAGAGTAACTGAATTATAATTTCGAAACTCAGTTACTGAGCTTGAAGTCAGAAAAATGTTTCATTGATAAGGGATATTTCTTAATTTTTAGATGTCCTACCTCCTTCCAAACAGCATTAAGTTTTTTGGCTAATTTTTGATTTAATTTTGCTCAAATCATTTCTTTTAAATCTCCAGCTAAAGTATTAACAAATTATGAAAAGAGCCACAATATATATCTCATTTTCCCAGTTTTTTTTTTTTTTTTTGGTTAAATCTGTGTGGTTATATTCTTTTATAAAAATAATGCATTATGCTCATAAACGTTTCAATTTTCTACTAAAATTTTTCTGATGGTGAAGAAACAAGAAGACCTTAACAGACCTCCCACATATTTTAAAACCACTTCCTTGTACTTTCAGTCACGCTAGGTTTACCAAGGGTTAAGAAACTGTGACACAAGAACTAATCTTAACTACACAACTTCCTGCTCTTCAAACCGCTATAAAAACGCAAGAAGATGCGAACTCTAAGGACTACAGTTCCATCTTGAACACACAGACACGCATCCTTTCTCCTGCGAACCAACTTTTATTACGCCCCATAACTCATTCAAATTTAGCTCAACAACCACACACTCGCCTCTCAGCCAACAACTTAGCAAGTTCTAGCACTGTCTTATTTAGTGGCTTTTAATCGATGCAAAAACCCAAAAAAAGTCAACGCTGAGAGTCATCTAGACGCACGTAAGTGTTTACATGGTGACTCGTTATCAGGCGTCTCTGGCGACGCCGATGTTTGGCCAACTTCGCGTCGCCTCTGCGTTGCCAAAGCGTCAGCAGTGTTGTTATGTGATAACGATTATTGGTGCGTTCCCTCCCCACTTAAAGTGGATATCTAGTTCCGATGCTTTTTTTTTTCCTTAATTTTTTTGTTTGTTTGTTTCAGTCTTCCCTCTATTATTTCGACATTTTGTTTGTTTAAAAGATGATTTCCAGGCGCCCATGGATTTTGTATGATTGACAAGGTTTTTGTTTTGTATATATCTATCGTGTTCCCTGGCTACTTTTTATTTCCGATGCAAGTTTTTCATTCGATTTCTTATCACTTGCTATCGGTGATAGATTCTGCCATTTTGTTTACTTTAGTTTTTTTGATTAGAGGTTAATAGAACGGAAGCTTTGTGATATGCCGAAATTTCGGATTCATAGAGGTAAAAGGATGCAATATTTACGAGATCTATCACATAAATGTTACTGTTATCGGAATATCCAGAACTTTTTAGCACAACAACTAAACATGTAAGAGAATAGACGATGTTTTGATACCGTGGTTACTAACTTAAATTTTGTGTTTTATTAAGCATGTGATTTAAAAAGTGTCAAAATTACAATGAAGATGTTTTTATGCTTTATTTGAAAATTTATTTCAATGCGTGGAGTTTTTTTTTTTTTTTTTTTTTTTTAATCGTGTTGAAGTAGAGGAAATAAATTAGTTTATTCAAGCTACGCCTGTAAAACTACTTTCCCCACTACACCGCAGTGCATCAGAACAATAACCGGCTATGGCATTTTAAGTTCCAGTTTTTTTTTTGTTTAATTTTGGTAGGTATATAAAACAATGAGACCTTCCATATTATATACGGACAGTTACTAATGGTGAATGTATCGCTGATGCTGTTCGATAAAATGTGTTATTAAATAAATATAATTAACTAATTTAAGTAAATGTACTTTTCGAAAATATAAAATGGATAAATATGAAGTAAAAATGCATTAAATATCTAAATTAATGAAAACGATGTCTTGGTATCTGACCTTATAAGTATCACTAAAATCACTAAAAATAGTTTGTATATGACTGATATTTGAAATACATAAGAAATAAGCACACACACACACAAAAGTTGAACGAAACTGTTGTTCTTCGTTTTTGTGTAGCCAGCTTTGTTCAGTTAAATATCTCAGAGTAAGGATGTTCTGTACTCAGTTGAAATATCTCATTCAACAGAGTACAGAACATCTTAGATGATTTAACTAATA
Organism: Cheiracanthium punctorium; assembly: GCA_038373885.1. Classification (NCBI taxonomy): domain Eukaryota; kingdom Metazoa; phylum Arthropoda; class Arachnida; order Araneae; family Cheiracanthiidae; genus Cheiracanthium; species Cheiracanthium punctorium. The sequence continues at coordinate 504,868 of JAWZYV010014761.1, forward strand.
TTGACAAAGTTATCTATCTATCTATTTATTAGTACACATACTTGAGTTTGATTTGCAGTTTACTTTTACGAGTAAAATATTTAACAATCCCCCTTCTTTTACTTTCTTTCTAGGCGGATGTTTCCCACAGTTCGAGTCAGTTTCACCGGTGCAGAACCTCTAACTAAATACAACGTTTATATGGACATTGTTCCCGTAGACAATAAAAGATATAGGTACGCCTATCACAGGTCTTCTTGGCTGGTGGCGGGGAAAGCCGACCCCCCATCTCCATCGAGGCTCTACCTTCATCCAGATTCTCCTTTCACGGGAGAGCAGCTCAAGAAACAGGTGGTCTCCTTTGAGAAAGTCAAGCTTACAAACAACGAAATGGACAAACAAGGCCATGTAAGTGTCTCTTCACTATCAAAAATTATTTCTGCAAATTGCGGAAATTTTACTGTCAGCAGTGCTGCTGGAATACTTCCGTTATTTGACGAATATCCGTTTCTTTTTTTCTCCTGTTAATTGAAGAAACTTCTTCAGATTCAACGAAATTTTTTCCTCTTCTTCAGATTTTTGGGAAGAATTCACGGAAATGTAACGCTCCCAAGGAGTGCGAAATTATTCGTTTAAAAATGAGGAATAAATTAGCTTATAAAAACGCACCCTCAAAAATTATTTCTTCAATTCATGAAAATTTTTGTGGCTAGAGTGTATGTTTCCATAAGGACAGAAATATTATTCGTTGAAAAATGAGGGATAAATTAGTGTATAAAGACGAGTTTTTCTGAGAGTGTTTGCTTGTATGGGTAATTTGCAGATGGATTTTGGAGAGCTGCTAGCGAAACTGTGTGAATAATTTGAGCCTTAGCTGCCGAATCTCAAGTCTTAATTGCTTAAAATATAGAGTGAGTGCCAGTGTGATTTGTGATATAAGACATTTAGAAATATATTTTAGTTGATATTTGTTTTCTTATTTTTATGAGTAAGCATGTGGTATATAACTTATGTGTGTTTTAATAAGTAAGTATGTATTTAAAAACTGTATTGGCAGAATGAATTTGTTAAATAAAGAAAAAGGAAATGAACTACCATTTAAGTTAAAGTTTGTACAGTGAGGCATCTTTTATGTTTGTAAACGAGGAGAAAAAATCAATTAATCGTTCTTCATATGTATTAGATTTACTGAGAAGATTTTACTTTGTTTAGTTATTTTATTTATTTATTTATTTATTTCAGAAGTATGACTAGAATTTTATGAGATAATTTTTACATTTAGAATATTTTTAGCATTAGGTAAGCGGCAAACTTTTATTTTAAACCTAAACATAATTTATAAGTCAACATGCATACACATAAAATCTAAACCCCAATTTAGATAAAATTTTTATAGCTCAAAATATCTGTTAACTCTTTATTCCGAATTCCCCAAAATTCTTTCGCATTTCTTCTAACATTAAATATTAAACTTCCTCACTCATTACAGACAGCTTCCTATCCTAAACTGGTTGGCTTCGTATTCGTAGCGAGAGCGGTTATCTCTAAAAATCCCCCCAACTTCTCTTTGGACCCTGTCGCCAAGATGCGACATGCTGGGAATGAATGAAAAATCGACGCCAATCACGCACTTTTATTATCTACACTCCCCCCCCCCCCTCCCCATCACGCACACACACCTTCTATGGAACATAATCTGCAAAAAAAAAAAAAAAAAAGAGAAAGAAAAACCTAAATAACAATCTTTCCATACCTCAAAATTAATAACGTATGATAAATACGCGCCTAATAACTTAATACAGGCTACCAGAAAAAGCCCACCGCACCGATGTCATATAATTTAAGATCATTGGCATGATCCCACCCTCCAGGCTAGATGCAACTTTATACATTTATTACCGCCGATGGTTCTTTTATTATTATTATCCCCCTCCCCCCCTCCACTGATTTGCTTCGTAATAAGTTTTCCCAATTGGAAAAACAGAAGGAACCACCATTTAAAGTGGTAATAATAGTTGTTAGGCAAGACAGTCGGAAGCATATTTCAGATCGCGTAACCAGTGTTGTGTATTTATGCCTGTTAGGATTTTATTTTTTATTTTTTATGAGTGCATCGGAAGCCTTGATAAATTGAATTATTGTAATTGAGCAGAGACGGAAAGAAAAATAATATAAAATACTCGGCTTATTGTCAGTGACGGTTGTAAATGGGCGTTACGGTTGAATTAAAAAGCGTGAGTTTTGAAACTTAGGTGTAATAACATGTATTGGAGAGTAAATTGAATGCTGTTTGATGTTCGTTTAATGTGCGATGAGAAGTCAATTTTGCAATGATTGTTTGCCTGCTTATATTCAATTTCTTAAAAGATATATGATAGAGGATAGGTGTTATTCCTTTTCAGCGTACGATAAAGATGGAATTAATTCAATACGAGATATATATTATTCATATCATTTTTAATGCAGTTGAGAAATTAACTTGTACTTTTTAGCTGTAAAGTGTTTTACATGACTTTATTGCAAAATTTATGTTATATGATATAGACAGTTGCGCAGTCCCAATCAGTACATTTTTAGACTCAATCTACTCCTCTAATCAAAACTTTCAGTAAGATAATTCTTTTTGTTAGCATTTGTGAAAAAATTGTGATTTCAAGATTTGTTTTTCCCGATTCCTGAATATTTTTCCTATGTGCCTCCTACTTACATATTTATAATTTATTAGAGTATAAACGAAAAAAATTGATCGTAGTTTTGATAAAATTTACTCCGATATTGAAGAGATCACTGTATCTACAACCTCTAAAAATAACGTAGTTACAACTTTTCTCTTCCAGTTCTTAAATTATGGTTTTTTAAAGCTGTGGACTGTTATTCTAACAGTATCGTTGGTGCCAGTATGAGCAAATTGAAAAAGCTTACCCTGTATAAAATGACCCTTGCCTTACATCACACAAAGTATTCTCTTACCATCATACCGTCAACATTTCTCTTCCAGATTATAAATATACCAATAGATTTTTCTTTGAAAATTTATGGAGTATTTTGCCTAAGTGAAAAGAAATTTGTCCAGGAGGTTAGGGGAGAAAAAAAATGACTTGCACTTTCTGAGTTGTTTTAAGCCAAATCAATATTCTATTCCCTTTACTTTTATGTTCAATATTGCATACTTAAATGTAATTTAGATCAAAATTTAAAGATGCTTTGTTGCTTTCGATATAATGTTTGAAATATTGAACCAGTCATACAACTTTTTATTTTGACTTTATTGACCTTCTGGATTATGAGTTAGTACAGTGTAATCTAGTTATCTGGAAGTTTGATATCTTGAAAATCTCGATATCCTCGAATAAATGTGTTTTCCCATGTAAACTGGCCCCCTTTTATTTTACCTCGTAATCTCGATATCTAGATTTTTTTCTCCGCGCCCCTTCGTCTTCGCGATATCGAGGTTATATAACAAAGGCATTGTACTATCATGTCTGTACCTTATATATATTTCGATCCACACGATCCTACATTAGGCTTAAGTCAAGGACAGATCCTGATTTTCACTTTACCAAGTACACTTATCTGAAATGGGGCATGGCCGTAAATTGTATATACATATTACGGACCACCTCCGAACGGGTGTGTGATCACTCTAAGAAAAAATTCGTCGCATTTTCTCTGTACTCCATTATTTTTTAAATTCATTTTACGAGGGGCGGGGTTACGTTTTCATCGAATGTGATCTTCTTCAGACTTAAATAATAAAAATAATAAAGGCCCGAGCTCTCGGAAATAAAATAAAAATTAAGATAACAAGAGACGAATAAAGCGGTTGAGTGGAAAGAGAACCAACCGGCAATTCAATATTTTACGGCTTTTTCTTCCTTTTTTGCTTGCTCTCGGAGTAGTCGGGCTGGAAAGTTGTAGGTTATTTATGACGGTTTTTTCACTGCCGTTTGTATTGATAACGTGGTCTTTAGCGCTTTCGCTGACCACGCTTGAAGGTTGAGTTGAAGAGGCATGCGTCGGATTTCAGGTTCACACCCTGAGTTGTGGGTGCATTGATCGCATAAAAAAAAAAACGGAATGCATAGCGCGAATAAAAATCGCTCTTGAAAATTGAAAAAGAAGTGGAATGAAGTGAAAGCGTGGTAGGTTTCATCCATCAATGCAGTAAATGCCCTCGGAATAGCGACTTTATTGGAACTGATGTTTAAATTCGTTGCTCTTTGAGGGAAAAAAAATAAATGTCTTCCTGAAATTTTATTATTATTGATTATGTAGAGAGAAGTGTTTTTCAAAAAATAGCCCTATTATGCTATTTAAAAAGTAACTATTGCATACGTTGAAGACTCAGTGGTATTTAAATGGTTCAGTGGTTCTCTTGTTCAAAATAAAGTCAGATGACCCAAGTAGATAAAACTTAAAGTCTTTCAAGACGAGTTACGAAAAAATATTCATTGAAAAAAATGTCTTGTTAATTCAACAAAATTTTGGCTGGCTCTATTAGACAGAAATATTTTTGTTGAATCAGCAAAATTTTTGTTAATTCAATACAATAGTTTGTTAATTTAACAAAAAAATTGTTTAAACCAACAAAATTATTCAGCTGAAATAGCGCCAAGTAAATTCTTGTTGAATAAACAAAATTTTATTGAATTCAAGAATTTTTTTTTTTTTTTTCGTAGTACAATTTGAAACTGATGAGCTTTATAAAAAAAAAAAGCATAAATCAGTAGTACATAGACGTATGATAATTGACTTCATAAGTACCGTCAAATCATGTGAAACATTCAGAATTCTTATTTCTTCTCACAATTTCAATTGCGATTTCATTTGATGTATATTGGCAGGAATTTTAGCTGATTGTGAACCCTAAAATTTAAAATGTTTTAATCAAAATTCTATATTTTCCATTATCTATTTTTCACTAATGTTTTAATAATATTTCTTTTGATGGTTTTGTCATAAAAGCTTTAACGCAATCCATTTCACTTCCTGTTCACGTGCAATTAAATCAGGACTTTTTATACATAATCAATTGGCAGTGCCGGATTAAGACAGCGCGGGGCCCGTAGCAAATGTTACCAAGGGGCCCCCTGCTCAGTGACGCACCTATATATATATATATATATATATATTTAGGGGGAGGAGTTCACCCTCACATTAAAGTAATAGAGCTAAAATAAATAGTGCTAATTATATTACAATTTATGTTTAGTGCTAATTAATGGTATTACTAATGCTAATTAGATGTAAACAAAACTAAAAGGTCCCACGTGTTATATTTGCGAGAGGTTTATCCCAGCCCTTCCTCCACCTTGCGTGAGCTAATCTGTAGGTTTTGTGCGATAATAAAATAAAACACAACTTTTACGAATTTTCTTGATTCAAAATGAACAAATTTGAGTTAACACTAGACAAATCAATTCCTCCAAGTAAATTAGTGTGCGGAAAAAATGCCCGTCAAAATAAAGTGTGTGTGTGTGTGTGTGTGTGTGTGTGGAGGGGGGGGGGGGGTAAATAGATAGTGAGACTGGCGATGTTTAAAGTTATTTATTCGTACAACTCAGGTTTTTTTTAATGAATGTTAATGTTCGTGGATATATATTTGGAATTTCTAACACTTCCCACCTTTCCCATATGCAAACATATAACTAGACAAGTTTACACACATAAAATAATAATTGTTTCTGTAAAATTTTTAGAACCTTCGAAATCAATATGTATTTTAAACTGTGCCTTTAAACACTATTTTTTTCCCCTATAAAAATACATGCTTGTAAAATTATTTCATTATCTGGACGGTCTTTACTAATTATAGATTACATATTTTTAACTTCTCTTAATTTATTTAATGGGTTAATTCATAAGAAATCGAACTGAGGATAGATAGATCTAGTACAATAACACCTCTACCATTCAAAATATACTGCATACACGGAAGGCATTTAAACTGTACATGCTTGTACAGGGGGACTGTTGCTTCCACATACCGCTTGGAACACTTCTAAAGGTCATTTCGTTAGTGTTCTACAAGCATATGCACATTACTTTTCAACTTATCCTCGTTAAAATGACATATAATATTTTGCTCAAAAAAATCTTTATAAGAGGAATAGAATAATCTATATAATAAATAATAAAAAATTCGGATAAAACATTCATTATCGTATTACGTTCAAATGTGACAAGTAATTTGTGAGTTTCTTTGTGGGTCAAGAGTATCCGATAATTCTTTTTGTTTTCAGTTTGCCTGAGATTATGGCTTCTCGGATACCCCGACCGTGCGAAGATCCTCTCGGTTCTAATTATTTTATTTGAACGAACGTACTGGCATTCGCGCTCTTGACCTGTGGTTTCGACCGGCCCAAAATGAGTTCTTTCATATTTAACATGGTTAATTTCCGAGAATTTATCGTAATAGTGGATTCCCCAACTATAAAAAAATGACTTACATTCTATATATTATTATTGTTTCAAAAAATAATTCTGTTTAAATATTGTAAAATGTAAAATAAATAATTAAGTAAAAACAAAGCAAGCCAACTACCAAAAGCCTTCTAAGATGATTTAGACCCTAGTACACCTGCGAATTTCGCCAAAGCCACCCGCCTTTACTGTAAAACAAAATAACTTTGGGGCTGCCCAACATCCGTTTAAAATAACATCCTCATATTTACTGCAAAACAAAATAACTCCAATGTCCAATATTTAAATAAAAATTACTGTTTCGTGGGGGATTATTATTGATTATTGGGCGCGTTTTTCCTACAATCTTAATCCTATGGATCTCAGCTTCTCTGGGGAAATGCAGAAGGTCAACTCGCGTTCCAGAGAACATCTTCAGAAATAGCCACAAATATTTCCGTTCTAGTGAGTCATTTTGAAAAGTTTGATTACAACTTCATTAAAAAATTCTTTCGACTTGTTACTGAAAAGTCCCTGAAATGATCGGTACAGATAGACTACAAGCCTAATGAATAATCCGGCCCACTGACGGATTAATACAATTTCGTGGGTGGAGGCTTGGATGGAAGATTCACACATATATATATATATATATATATATTTGAGACGTCAGATATTTCAAGAAAAGTTTCAGAGTTAAGGCAGGTAATATGGTTTATTGAACATTACATTTAAGTTACAATTTAGAATGAGAAGAGGGGAGGGGAGACGGGTACAAGAATCAGCGTGGACTCATTAAGCAGTTCCAGTGGCAGAAGTCCCTCGATTTTCCATGTGCGGGAGTATTTACGCTTACCACACCACGTGGGTTGGTATGACATAACTCCGCCTCTCTCTTATCTCTGATCGAACCGCACACATTTACCAACATGACCCGCATCCGGGGCTACAAGGGCGTGGGGACACGTGTACATCTAGAGAACTCAAAATCGACGGCCTGGTGTCTGACAAATAACAAAATAAATAAAACATAGCTCCAGAGCGCGCGTGGCATGTATGACAGGAAAGCAAAACTTACAGTGAAAGTACCCGCTTGACCAATACCCAAACTAGTAAAACCCAAATTACCTTTTTATACATTACATATATAAATTTTATGGAAGTTGGGATTGTTTACATTAATTTCATTTTTCTCGGCAGGGGCGGTCACCTCCTCCGACCCCCTCCCTTTAATCCGCCCTTGATCAGACCCCGAGTCTGTTTTTTTGTTTCGGCACTTAGTTTTCTGTCTATATTTTGTTTATTTCTGGATTCATTCTTCAAATAAAGACAAAAATGTAACATTATTGGTAAGGAATCCATTTTCTAAAGGCCATAGGTGGGTGGTGCAAGGATCTGGATACCCCTCCTCCGTTTGTCCGAGTTTCGCTTTTAGTCAACGAAAAGATAATGATACAGCCTTTCTTTCTGTCTTTCTTTTATTTCCCCCCTTTTAGATGCTCCCTGAAATTTTTTCCTGAGAACCGTGTTTTTGTTACACAGTATTGTTGGATATACTCTTGTGTGTGTCCTTATTGCTGACTTTAGAATACTCATTCAGTTTCGCCTAGGTAATGAGTTGACTAAATAATGCATTCATGCAACAGCCACATTAAATATACTAATGTCTATGTCATTTTATCTCTCACCCCCTTTTGAAAATGTGACACAAAAATGAGACACGAAAATGCGTTACGAAAACGCGACATAAAAGTAAGAATAAATGTCCGCTGAAAATGTTAGTATGTGTTACGTAAACCACCGATTTCTATAAGCTCCGTAAGGTTGCATTTATTTGATAAAATGATTGTTTAAAAATTTCATCCGTTTATTTAAATACTATTAGTTTACAACAGCTTTAATCTATTGTTACAATATTTCGTAAGCTGTAGAATATACATCACAAGTATATTTTACATATATTTAAATACTTTTAGTTCACTACAGCTTTAATCTATTGTTACAATATTTACTAAGCTGTAGAATGTGCATCACATGTATTTTTCTATAAATGGGTTACAATCCTAAAAATTTCAACATGGGGTTACCAGGTGAAATACACGATAGATGAGAGATAAAATGACATAGTCCATTAATATCGTTTTAATATGGCAATCATGAAACTAAAAAATGAGGGGGGTTCAGGGGAGTCTCCCATTGACGAGGCTCGAACAGCCGAGTTATACATATATTCTTTCAATGAGTTGTCTACAACTGATTTACAGTTCCACTATATAGAGCTTCAGAAATTGTCTATTTCATATATAAAAATAAATAAATAAATAAATAAAATGAAAAGAAAGAAAGAGCGAAAGAAAAAAATTATAAGATTTATCTGTTGCCTTAAAAAAATCAAAAAAGATAAATCATGCCAAGCTCATAGATTATAAAACACTTTCCAATACAAAATATTTTTGCGCCAAATCTGCTATGTATTTTAGTTAAAACTGGCGAGATTTCGTAGATAAAAAAATGTTGTATTATCACTATAAATGCAATTTTATGAGACCCTGTAAAAGACCTTTAATTTTTTTTTTTTTTTTTTTTTTTTAGCGTTTAACTGAAGAATATAAAATTTTTATACTCATTGTCTTGTGCTAGAAATGTATTAGTGTCTCTCAAATGCCACAGACTGCAATGGGAATTCTTTTAAGTGCTCCTGTAGAACTATTAATAATACGGACGTTATTCTCAATGGAGAGCATCATTTTGAGAGCCTTAGTAATATCAATGCCAACTTTGTTTTCTTTCAAAAATCGAATATCTCTCAAATATGTTTTCAAGAATGACTGTTGATTCAGTCATTCCTGTATCAACAGATACAGGGGGAGACCCCCCCGAACCCCCCCTTTTAGTTCTGTTTTTTAGACTGTGCTATACATTGGATTTTTTTCTCCTGTAAAAGAACTATAAATGCTACATACACCATTTTCAATATGGTACGTGGTACTGTACATAGAAAAAACATAAATTTCGCACAAATCGATGTATATCCACAGCAGTTAGAACACTGGATCGGTGGACATCAGAACAGACAAATAACCGAAATCATAAGGACGTTAACCCGTTTTGGGTTCTAATGCATTAACAAATTTTCGTCGGTCGGAGACCCCCCCTCATACTCCTAGGCAGATAGCCCTTAACAAAACACAATACAATAAATCAGTTAATTAAAGTGCGAGTCATGAATTTTCAAAATTCCCAAAGAAATCGACATAGCTTAATATAATTACACTAGCTGAAGTACCCGTTCTTCGCACGGGAATGAATGGACTTTTTGATATTACGATTTGTGGTGATTACTATTTATTGTAATAAAGAGATATAGCAAAATGGATATCGCTTTATATTGTGTTCAATAACCATGCATACCGAATTTCAAGGCAATCGTTTGTACGGTGCAGAAGGTCATGCGGCGTAGCGCAATCTAGTGGCGAGTTTTAGCAAAACGGATACGGCGGAAATATTCTTCGCATTCAGATATCGATGAATACGAAATTTCAGGACGAACGGCTGGACAGCCCTGTGAAGTTCATGTGTTGACGCGACATCTAGTGGCAAATTATATAGGAAAATGGATAGCGCCAAACTCTTTCCCGTGTTCAAATATCTATGTATACCTATTTTCATAGCGATCAGTTGCACAGTCAAGAAGTGATGCACTGCAGCGCGATCTAGTGGTTAATTAAAGGAATGATTTGCTACAGTGCCGTCAAGTGGCGAGTTATAGCAAAATGGATAACGCCAAAATATTCTCATTGTTCAAATAGCTATGTATACTGATTTTCATAGCGACCGTTTGAATGGTCAAGAATTTGGCCTGCTGCAGCGTCATCTAGTGGCGAGTTAAAATAATAATGCATTGCAGTGCCATCTAGTGGTGAGTAACATCAAAAGGAACACAGTTAGAATATATTCTTCGTGCTGAAATGTGTAAGTATAAGAAATTTTATGCCGGTCGGTCGAACGGTATAGAAGTTGATGCGTTGCAGCGCCATTTAGCGGCAAGTTACAGCAAAATGGATAGTGAAAAATATTCTCCGTGTTCTAATATCCGCGAGTACCAAATTTCATCGAAATCGGTTGGACGATATTCGCATAGTAAACGGCTAAACGGAATAGAATTCGACGTTCTGCTGCGCCACCTAGTGGCAAGTTAGAGGAAAACGGATAGCATAAAAAGCTTCTCAATGATAAAAGACTTAGGTGAACCAAATTTCATGGTGCAACGGTGCTAGAGTTTTTCAACCTCATACACACATACCAACATTCATTTTTATCTATAACCAGTGTCATTATATATCCCAGTCTCAAATAAAATCCAGTTTCAAATCTAAGCCTCGCCAAAGTGCCAACATACGCCATTGTGCAAGCGTTTTTTCAGGAAATCATTCGAAGCATTGACTTAGCAGCAATCAATATGGAAAATGGTTCGACCGCGAAAAAGTAAAGCAAGCCTTTATTTCAAAAGTGGAATCCCTTAATACAGCCGAAATTTTTAAAATTATCAACTATAACGTGTTTTATTCATCGTTACTCCGATGTAGTAAATGAGAAGATTTCAATTTTCTGAAATTTGGCGGAATTCCCCCAACTTAAATCAATGTACTCATTTGGCGAGAATTCTGGAGATAGATCGCTTGAAATCCCTTAACAACTGCATTATTTCTTCACGGATCATTAAAATTTAACGCTGTATTCTAATAAAACCTTTACACTTGTTTTCAAAAATCTATTTCCTTAAGCTCTCAATAAATTGCGCCAAGCCGAAATCTGTGCAAACCGCTAGAACTCACTTTCTCAAAATCGGCATTTGAGCCATTTTATTTTTTCGCCAAACTAAAAAAAATTACCTATTAGCCTCGGAAATCTTCAATTCTTATTGTTTTGCGTATAAAACATTTCATTCCTGCTCCGATTTCCCATGCACACGATATTATAATTTAAAAAAAAATAACCTTACGAATATAAACTAACAAAAAAAAATCATTATTATTCTTTTATTTTTACTTTGAGAATTTAAAACATCTTATTCGGCAAAATCGCCAGACATGGCAACCACGATCCTTATTTCACACTTTTTTCACTACAGGGGTTACAATTACGGAAAGCTTTTTGCGTGGAGAACATAAAAAATCTCTTAAATTCCGGGAACGGGTGGACTTTCAAAGTTTTAAAGTGGACGATGATTTATTCTATATTATTTTACATATCTGTGCAAAATTTCAGGCTGATATGTCCATTTTTGTGGATTTGTATACAACTCAAATCCACAAACAAACAAACAAACAAACAAACAGAATTTCATTTTTATTTATAAGACTAGCTGAAGTACCCGTTCTTCGCACGGGAATGAATGGACTTTTTGATATTAATATTTGTTGTGATTACTATTTATTGTAATAAAGAGATATAGCAAAATGGATATCGCGTTATATTGTGTTCAATAATCATGCTTACTGAATTTCAAGGCAATCGTTTTTACGGTGCAGAAGGCGATGCGGCGTAGCACAATCTAGTGGCGAGTTTTAGCAAAACGGATACGGCAAAAATATTCTTCGCATTTAGATATCGATGTATACGAATTTTCATGACGATCGGCTGAATAGTCTTGAAGTTCATGTGTTGACGCGACATCTAGTGTTAAGTTATAGGAAAATGGATCGTGCCAAACTCTTCCCCGTGTTCAAATATCTGTGTATACCTATTTTCATAGCGATTATTCGCACAGTCAAGAAGTGATACACTGCGGGGCCATCTAGTGGTTAATTAAAGTAATGATTTGCTACAGCGCCGTCATGTGGCGAGTTATAGCAAAATGGATAACGCCAAAATATTCTCATTGTTCAAATAGCTATGTATACTGATTTTCATAGCCACCGTTTGAATGGTCAAAAATTTGGCCTGCTGCAGCGTCATCTAGTGGCGAGTTAAAATAATAATGCATTGCAGTGCCATCTAGTGGTGAGTAACATCAAAAGTAACGCAGTTAGAATATATTCTTCGTTCTCAAATGTGTAAGTATAAAAAATTTTATGCCGATCAGTGGAACGGTATAGAAGTTGAAGCGTTGCAGCGCTATTTAGCGGTAAGTTACAGCAAATGGATAGTGAAAAATATTCTCCGTGTTCTAATATTCGCGTGTACCAAATTTCATCGAAATTTGTTGGACCATATTCGCATAGCAAACGGCTAAACGGAATAGAATTCGACGTTCTGCTGCGCCACCTAGTGAAAAGTTAGAGGGAAACGGATAGCATAAAAACCTTCTCCATGATAAAAGACTTAGGTGAACCAAATTTCATGGTGATCGGTGAAACTGTGCTGGAGTTTTTCAACCTCCTTCACACATACCAACATTCATTTTTATCTATAACCAGTCTTATTATACGTATATACCAGTCTCAAGTAAAATCCAGTTTCAAATCTAAGCCTCGCCAAAGTGCCAGCATACGCCATTTTGCAAGAGTTTTTTCAGGGAATCATTCGAAGCATTGACTTAGCAGCAATCAAAATGGGAAATGGTTCGACCGCCAGGCATTTATTTGAAAAGTGGAATCCTTAATACAGCCGCATTTTTTAAATTATCAACTATAACATGTTTTATTCATCGTTACCTCGATGTACTAAATGCGGAGATTTCAATTTTCTGAAATTTGGCGGATTTCCCCCAAGTTAAATCAATGTACTCAATTGGCGAGAATTCTGAAGCTACATCGCTTGAAATGTCCTAATAACTGCATTATTTCTGCAGGGATAGTTAAAATTTAATGCTGTATTCTAATTAAACCTATACACTTGTTTTCAAAAATGCTATTCCCTTAAGCTCTCAGTAAATTGAGCCAAAAGCCTAAAACTGTGCAAACCGCTAGAACTCACACTCTAAAAATCGGCCTATCAGCCATTTTATTTTTCGCCAAACTAAAAAAAATTACATATTAGTCTCGGATATCTTTGATCCTCATTGTTTTGCGTATAAAACATTTCATTCCTGCTCTCATTTCTTATGCGCACACGATATTATAATTAAAAAAAATAACCTAAAAAAATAAACTAAAAAAATCATTATTATTCTTTTATTTTTACTTTAAGAATTTAAAACAGTTTATTCGGCAAAATCGCCACACATGGTAACCAAGATGCTTATTTCACACACTTTTTTCACTACAGGGGTTAATATTACGTAAAGCTTTCTGCGTGGAGAACATAATAAATCTCTTAAATTCCGGGAACGGAAATTAAGGGAACCCTTCAGGAGGAAAACGTTTTTAAGTGGAGTTTCAAAGTTTTAAAGTGGACTATCATTTATTCTATATTATTTTACATATCTGTGTAAAATTTCAGGCTGACAGGTCCATTTTTGTGGAATTGTATACTACCCAAATCAACAAATTGACAAACATAATTTCATTTTTATTTATAAGATAACCTACGCTTGTTTTTAAAAATACCCTCTCATTAAATTGCGCCAAGCGCTAGAATCATAGAAAATCTGACACACTTTCAGATTTTTAAATATGCACTAAAGTGCTATATATAAAAAGAGTTATAATCCATGGGTCTTCAATATTTTCGTTCCTTCTTTCATTAAGTTGGAAAGTGTATCATTATTCATGAGTGTGATTAAACAAAATTAAACTTGATATTTCTAACATCCTTTTTTCTGGATGTAATACATTAGATGCAGAAAAGCTGCTCTGAAAAATGCACAATTCCAACTGAATGAAAATTTCAAAAACTTATACGCAGGTGTATTCATAACCCAAATAGCAGACGATTAAATTACGATAAATAGCGCCAAGCGTTAGAATCCTCCTCAAAATCGCGAGAATGCTGAAGATAGATCGCTTGAAATCCCTTAATAACTGCATTATTTTCGCAGGGATCATTAAAATTTAACGCTGTATTCTAATAAAACCTTTGTACTTGTTTTCAAAAATCCGTTTCCTTAAGCTCTCAGTAAATTCGCCAAGCCGGAAACTGTGCAAACCGCTAGAACTTACTTTCTCGGCATTTGAGCCATTTTATTTTTTCGCCAAACTAAAAAATTTTAACATATTAGCCTCGGAAATCTTCAATTCTTATTGTTTTGCGTATAAAACATTTCATTCCTGCTCCGATTTCCCATGCACACGATATTATAATTAAAAAAAAATATAAACTAACAAAAAAAAAATCATTATTATTCTTTTATTTTTACTTTGAGAATTTAAAACATCTTATTCGGCAAAATCGCCACACATGGCAACCACGATCCTTATTTTACACTTTTTTCACTACAGGGGTTACAATTACGGAAAGCTTTTTGCGTGGAGAACATAAAAAATCTCTTAAATTCCGGGAACGGGTGGACTTTCAAAATTTTAAAGTGGACTATGATTTATTCTATATTATTTTACATATCTATGCAAAATTTCAGGCTGATAGGTCCATTTTTGTGGATTTGTATACAACTCAAATCCACAAACAAACAAATAAACAAACAAACAAACAAACAAACAAACAAACAAACAAACAGAATTTCATTTTTATTTATAAGATTAGACATTTTTCGAGGTACTGCATTATTATCCAGGCGATCCGCCAAGACGAGCAACTTTTAAGCCAAGATAAATGCCGGACACATGAAATTATTGATGGTTCGTAATACGATGGCCAACAGTTTGCCAGGAAATTTCAGGAAAAAATAGTTTGGCCTTAATGACCGCCGGGATAATACGTAAATACCTTTTTCGATTTATCGTAAAATAATAAAAATATCGCCAAGTTCGGTTCATTTTTCAAAGCATTTTTTTCGCACCCTATTTGGCAACTTATCGCAAAAGTCGCCAACATCGCCGGCTTTTGGCTCAAATTTCTAAGGAGGCACACGATCGTCGTCGGATTATTAGCTAATCATATTGTAGGATAGTATTATATGCTTAAAATAGATCCCTGTCTCTACACTGCCATTGACCGTATTGTATTAAAATTATTTTGAGTGCTCCCGTATAGAAAAACTTTTAACTATACAGACACTATTTTCGATGCAAAGCTTCATTTTGTAATCCTTAATAACATCCAATTTTGTTTCATTTCAAAGAGCAGAATATCTCTAAAACAAGAAGCCTTTTGTGAAGGCAATTACAACGGGCGAGAGAAAAAACATTTTAAGGAAATTTGTCTTTCATTCAGCGAAAAATCGCTTAAAAATGAAGGAACGGGTGGATTTTCAGACTTTTAAAATTGACAGATTGTTTTCTATATATTTTTACAAGTTGTGAAAAATTTTCAAGCGGATCGTAAAAACAATGTAGAAGTTGTTAGGCTTTTTGTCCTTGACTTTGTAATCTTTTTGCAGTCATAGAGGAAAAAGTTTTATCTTGAAGTCAGGGTTCAGCGCAACTACAAGGGGTGATCAAATGAAACGGTACGGAACGTCGCAACAACCTAACCGTTATCATATTTGTCCATGCAGCTATAAGAGCACGTAGCGAGACATCTAGGAATGCGATTGGAGCCTTTTGTGTGGATAGGAACATGCGGGGGCCCGCAGGAGAGAGCAGAAGCTCTTGTAAAAAGCACCCTCCTACGTCCAACTGACGCGGCAGTGCGTGTGAGGACAGGATATGGTGTTCCCATTGCAAAATTCGACGATTTAGGGGTAGCGAGGCGTTATCCGATTTCTGACAGCGGAAGGTGTTAAACCGGCCACTATTCATCGCAGGATGATGATCTTATTGACCTTGGGAAGGCTGTGTGTCCCACAAGTCAATGAGAAAATGGAATGTCCGTTTTCGCCAAGGAACTGGCCACGTTCAAGTGGGAGACGTTGGACCATCCGCCCTACAGTCCGGACATGTCGCCCTGCGATTTCCATGTGTTGGTTCCACTGAAGAAACCACCTTAAGGCCCCTCCTCAGACAGAAATTTTTCTGATTCGCGTTTTGAGGAACAATTTCCTACCCCCCTCACAAAAGCTCCTATCGCGAAATGCGATAGCTCGCGTGTCCGTTACTGATGGGAAATTTATGACCCGTTGGCGGGTTGGGAGATTTTGACCTGTGACCTCCGTCTACATGCCCCCGCTGCCTGAGCAAAATTTATTTTCAGTTGAGTGTATTCGTTCGAACCATAGGCGCAACCACGGAGGGGGCTATGGGGGCTGAAGCCCCCCTAAAGGTAGAAAGTTAGAAGTGAAAAGCGTTAAAAAATGAAAACTGTCGCTAATGAAATAATTTTTTTTAGTTCTTTCTTTCTTTTTTTAACTGTCCTCAAATTATTTCTAACCAATAAAGTTTTTAAATAAATGCTCACAGTTAGTTGAAACACTCTTACACACGGTTACAACGTTGCTCAAAAGATCAGATAATTATTTATGACTCTATAATGAGTTACATTGCTTATGTTCTATGGGACAGTCAAGTAATACCGAATATTTTGACGTTATAAGAGAGTTGTAACTAACCGAGATCACTATGACTGAGTTCAGCAATATTATGTAGCCCAGCCCCCCCCCCCTAAACTAAATCCTGGGTGCGCCACTGGTTCGAACAGATTTAAATTGCAGGATACTCAATGATAAATTACAAGTATAATAAAAATTTTATTTAATTTGCAAAGGAGACTGCAATTTGTAAAGTGTTGTTATAAAAATTAACATTTTAAAAGAAAATATCGAAGCGCGAATATGAGAAATTTTACATCGTAATTATTCTACTATATAGTTACGCTGAACCCTGACTGGCTGACTCAATTTGTAAAGATTCCAGGCAAACCACTTCGATGTAAATATTTTACCTCCATTACTTCAAAAAGATTAAAAACCAGAAAAAGCCTAATAACACCCACACCATTCATACGATCCGCTTGAAATTTTTCATAACTATGTATAAAAATATAAAAACAATCTCTGTTACTTTGAAAATCTGAAAACCCACCGGTTCCCTAATTTTTTTAAGAGATTTTTTGCCATTTTCAGCTCCATTTTATTTCAGAGATTCAAAAAAGCGAATAATTTGAGTGAAAAATTAGACTTTCAAAGTGTAAAAAAATTGTCATATTCACGTCACGGTTATCTATCTGCCTTTGAAGGGAAAATTGTGATTCATTCCTTTAAAATTGTTTTTCTAGATTACATAGTTTATTTATTTATTTTTTCACAAATAAATCGTCTGCATGGATATGCGAATGACTGTGAACACAAAACGAAATCTTTTGAATGCCATAAGTTTCCGCGCGTTTCCAGAAGAGGATGAAATTCGATTTGGGTGTATAATAAAAATTGAATAGGAAGTTATTTATTTTAGGTAGACGAAGACTAAATGTATTCAGTGTAGACATTTTCGTCGAATGTTTTTTCAAGCGCCCGTTGTATTTGCCTCCACAACGGGCTTTGATTTCTAGTTTGGTTAATATGATGAAAAAGTGACACAAAAATAATACATTTTTTTTAAACTTCCTTATATACATAATTGCTTAAATCTGGGCTTTGAAAAACACTTTCATTAAAAGTATGCAGTTGCGACAAATTAAAATATGCATAATAGTTTACACGATTGATTGTGTAAAATATTTTCGTGTATAATACAAATTTACCTACTTCCTAGTCCTTGACTTTGTTTTCTGATCTTTAATATATATATAATAACTTTAAAAAGTGGCAATTTGGGGCGAAATAGGAATTTTTTTCCCTCGAAAACACAATTTTTGCGAATTTTCAAAATCGATATCAGCAGAGTACGGAAAGTTTTTTCTTGGGTTGGCTAATAACCGTGTTCTTTTTTTTTTTTTTTTTTTTGAAAAGAAATTAAGTTTATCAATACAAAATTATATCTCATACAACCCCCCCTCCCCGAAAAAAAATTCTGGCTACGCTCCTTTCCTCATCGATTAGCATATAACGACTATGTTACATCATAAAACTATTAAAAGTGGCGTTTTTTCCGCTCACCGGATTTTTGAAATCTGTATCAGCCGAATGCTGGAAAGTTGTTCCTGGGTTAGTAAGTAACTGCTCAATCCCCTCCCCTCCTAAAAATAAAAAAAACGGACAATATCTTCAGATGGCACTGGCTCATTTAAAATCGGGTATTTTAGCGAAAGCATTTCCAAAAATAAAATTTACCGGATTTTGGAAATCTTTAATAGTTCTGCGGTAAAAATGCTTCTTATTTTTAGAGTGTATCATATAAAGAAGTTTCCGCGCTCGTCTGATATCGATTTCAAAATTCGGAAAAATTGTGTTATCGGGAAGAAAATGTTTATTTTGGCCCTAATTCCCAAATTTAAAGGCGTTGGCGCCACCGGAAGACATTGTCGAACTTCGAAATAAATTACAGGGTTATTATCCAACCCAAGTGACAACTTTTCTGACCTCGGCTGATACCGATTTCGAAATTTTGCAAACTGTGTGTTTTCTGGAAAAAAATATATCCAGAACAGATAGAATCCAGACTATATATGTACACTACTGGCCAAAAGTATTGAAAGTTTCAGAATCTAACCATCTTTTCAAGAATAATACCACAAAAAATGGACAAAAAACTTGTTAGATTTATATATTTTTAAGAATTTTTGAATTATAATTAGCGGTACGGAATTTTCGCAAATAAAAACAGAAAATTCGCAGGAAAAAATATGAAGGTTTGAAATTTTAATAAAATTCGCATAAACTACTTACAAAACATTTAATGTGCTGATACTTGCAGCCCCAGATGTGCAAAATAATTGAACTATCTGGAAATAAACTCCATTTGTTGCATTTGATTTCATGTGCAAAAAAGTTCATACAAAGTTTTTTCAGATGTGTTTTATCATTGTGTTCAGATCTAAATTCCCTGATTGTTGTTCAAGAGTTATTTTCAACATTTCTAATTTGTTCCACAAATGGGGAGCAAATGGTTAACTTGAACCAGGCGAAATACACGAAAGATGAGAGATAAAATGACATAGTCAATTAATATCGTTTTGATATGGCAATAATGAAACAAAAAATTAGGTGGTTCGGGGGGGGGGGGTCTTCCCCTGACGAGGCTCAAACTGCCGAGTTTCCTATCTATCTATCTATCTATATATATATATATATATATATATATAACTAATAAGTAAAACACAATATGTACTGCAAATAAGATATACCTCGCATTACATATACACAGTGGAACCTCCTAAAGTGACCACCTTCGTAAAGAGACCACAAGTCTATACTGACCACTTTTGTAAATTTTCCCTTTCTAATCACCGCACATTGCAACCTTTGTAAGTTGACCACTTTATAAGATGATCAATTTTGTTGATTCCGAGGGTAGTCACATAAGGCAAGTTCCACTGTGTATGTATATATATATATATATATATATATATATATATATATACATATTTATATATTGTGCTCAAGGTCTGGTATGTAAAATTATATTTCTAATTTTTGTTATCTTTTTGATTTCTTCTTTACTTTCTATACTAGGGTAGGGCCCAGATGTGTGGAGTTAATATCTCTTCTGATATGCCACACAACCGAAACCCTACTATTTGGTTTGCTGTAAATTATAATCCACTGTTTGTGGCCCCTGACGATGGTGACAGTGGTTATAATTTCCGTTCCATTATATTATCACAATAATTCTTGCACTTTATTTGGCTTCAAAATCTGGTTTCTAATTCTTGCTAATAGCTGTTATATTCTTATGCGAGATATGTCTTATTTGTAGTATGTTTTGTGTTTTACTTGTTAGTTATATATATATATATATAACTCGGCTGTTCGAGCCTCGTCAGGGGGACCCCTATGACCCCCCCTAATTTTTTAGTTTCATTATTGCCATATTAAAACGATATTAATTAACTATGTCATTTTATCTCTCACCTTTCGTTCTTTTCGCCTGGTAACCCTATGTTGAAATTTTTATGATTGTAACCTATTTATAGAAAAATACATGGGATGCATATCTACACCTTACGAAATATTGTAACAATGGATTAAAGTTGTTGCGAACTAATAGTATGTAAATATATGTAAAATTATGTCGCTTTTTTGGGACAATTCAATAAAGGGGGTGAGAGATAAAATGACATATTCATTAATAAAAGGCTGCTTTAGTTATTAAGAATGTAATCAACCACACCTAGAAAACAAGTGCAAATAAGCATTTATATTTAAAAAAAAAAAAGCCTCAATATGTTGAAATCAATATCGTCCAATGTAACTAAGAAACACTCGTGAAATCAGCTTTGAAACAAAATAAATTGCACTGAAATCAGCTCATCAGCTTGTGAGCCAAGATCCTGTAATCAGAGGCATCTTCACGTGTCGGGCGTTTCAGTTTTGTATCCTCCCAATTAAATTAATTAAATATCAATGAGCACAATTTGCATTGCCCAGCACGGAGTAAAATTTACACTGATATAACATTGAAGAAGTTTAAATGCACAGAAAATTTTAAATATGATCCTAAAAGCAAATTCTAATACTTTTGAGTTAGTTAAACACTTCATTTGATTGCGAAATTTCAAATCGGCTTAGAAATATTTTTGTGAGTAGTATGTTTTTGGATGTATTAATACCACAGAGAATTTTTTAAAAATGGTTAATATGAACAAATTCTTTAAATATATTCTGTTTTTTCCTCCCTTTTAGCCAACAGAATAAATAATGCCCGTTATAGCTGCGTCCGTACTTCAAAATTTCGATGCGTAAACAATGTTTTTCCTTCATTTTTGATAAGTCATCATATTTAAATCGGGATTCATTTTGAGTTATTCAAAAAGCTATACTGTGGTCCTGGGACAATATACGAAAAAGGGGTCCCATCGAGCTGACCCTGACCCGACCCACCGAGAGGGGAGGAGGGGCAATTGCCTCGAATTCCACTCCTAGAGGACGTATGTTGCGAATTTTTGGCGCACAAGTCTCACGGGGAAATAAAATAATTCTGTCTTCCAAAACCTCTTCTGGATCACACAGACGCATTCACGTACTAAAGTTTAAACATGCAATCAGAAAGGAAAAGAAAGGCGCCAATATATTTGACTGATTACTAATGAAGCTTTTGTAACGGATAAGTATAAACATACATCTGGGACCCGAAAACGTAAGATGTAGAACTGCAATCAGAGGGTAGTATGAAAAGAAGGCGGACATTGTTGGAAGTTGGAATTACAGGGAAAAAAAAAAAAAAAAAAGATGCGGATGATTAATAGCCAAGTTCGATTAAAATTTGTCAAACACTCTGGTCACTAGTGACTTTCGGATTAGATGATGTGAGTTTGCCTATTCGATTGCGCGTGCATAGATACACACACACACACACACATACAAATTAGTCCAATATGTTTTTACTTACTGGATAATACTATTTACTTATATTTCTTTTTAACCTTTACTTATATACTAAAGGTCCTTTTCTTTAGCATTTTATATAGCTGTGTGAAAAATTATATACAAGTAAAATATATATATATATATATATATATATATATATATATATATAGGTAATGAGCGTAATGAATAGTGCTTTAGTTGATTACCGAACATCAGAAGGAAACTTCGATATATATGGAATTACAAAAGAGAAATAAACTTTCCTACAATTTTAGGTTGAAGCTGCTTCACCTAAAAAAGTTTGTGCATTTAAACTTTTTAAATATTATATAAGTGGAAATTGTACTCCGTACTGTGCAATGTAAATTGTCCCTCCATTTACATCATCCATCCGAAACAAATCTATTCCTTTTCAATACAAACCAAGCCTTTAAACAGAGAGTTTTTCTGCGAGGAGTCGTAAATCAAGTTCCTCCTTCTCCCCGTTTCTCTCTGCGGGTGGTAACGCAACAGGTGGGCAAGTGGGGGTGGAAAACATCTGAAAATTTTTCATCAAAAATGTGTAAATAAATCGCTAAAAATCAAATTTATGGATTAGATAAAAAATACTTATGTATTTGAAAAGGTAAAGTGCACTGCAATTTTTCTATCTTTACCAAATTTCAAAAAAGTTAGTCTGGTCTGAGAAAATCGCAGTTGACTGTCAGAATTCGTGTCTTTGTAGATAGATGATTGTGTTTAATATTAAATAAAAAATACATCAAAGCAATATTTCTAAAATCTGAAAGATGGAAAAGGTGAGAAGTCTTTCAAGAAAACAACAATGAAAGAAAAATTTAAAAATATTAATTTAGTGCCGAGATATTACTTGAAAACCGAAGTAATAAAATTCCCATTGCTTAACATGGAAAGGAAACTTCTTTCGATCTGTCTGAGGAAGAGCCTTAAAGGGAAGCGCTTCAACTCGGACGACGTACTCAAGGACGCTGTGACGGACTGGGTCTCGTCACGGCCACAGGAATTCTGGGAACAAGGAATCCTGCGGCTTGTTCGTCAGTGGGATCTTGTGCTCAGGCCTATGGTGTATATTTTGAATAAAGTCTACATTTTTACCCAACGTGTCGTTTCGTACCTTTTCATTTGATCACCCCTTGTAGTTAGTAGGGTGATACGCTTTAAAGAATAACTTCCCGTAGAGCGCAATGTATTGGGACTATTTTGAGTGCTCCTGTAGAAAAAAATCTATAAATGCTACATAGATCCTTTACAATAGGGTACATGGTACTGCAGATAAGAATAACATATATAAATTTCGTAGAAATCAATGCCTATTGACGCGAGTCAAAGACGGACAGACAGACAAACCGAAATCTTAAAGACTTTTCTACCTTGTTGGAAAGTCTCCAAAAAGCTAGATCTTGAGGGGGAAAGACGAAAACTTTCAAGGTAAAGGCGCGGGGCCCCCAAAAGCGCGGGGCCCGTAGCATTTGCTACATCTGCTATATTGTTAATCCGGCACTGTCAATTGGGTAAAATGATTACTTACACAACATTAAAAAGATTAATAACTCTGCTCAAAGCAAAAATACATTATTAATTCTGTGATAGGAAATCAACCCACATACTTTAATTATACTTATTTAAGCGAGTATATTTGGTTTTCTAGTGTTTTTCTATATAACTAACAGCTGCTTGTATAGTTGATTGAGATGTGATAGTCATTTCCAGGATCAATCTTTTGGAAAAAAACACAGACCATTTGAATTTTAGAGCCCCCTACGCCCATGTCAGTCTGACAAATAGCTGTGTGTCTAAGCCCCGCCTTTTTAGCACGTCGGCGAACATCAAAAGCGGCACCTTTGCCAGAAGGTAGGGAAATAAAAAGGGGACAAAGAAAAATTAACTTCGTTGCCAAAAAAATTGTAGCTACTGGGCAAGTTAGTGATTAGTATTAATCAGCAATTTTTACGTGTCCAAGAACCGGGACCGTCAAGGTAGTTAATGCGGAAGAAATTATAATGAAGTCGGAAAAGAATTTGATAATAAATTAACTGGAGTATTCTCAGTAAATGAGAGAACGTTTAGTTTTACGAGAAAAAAGAATGTGAAAGAAAAGTATTTAGTCTGCTTTAAAAAAAAGTAAAAATAATGATTCATGTTAATATTCCTTTAAAATTGCCTGTCGTAATTTTATGGGATGTGCCATGGTTACTAAAATGTGAAATAATGTTAGCGCTTTCCATCAGTGTGCAAATTTACTGGTACACTGAAAAAAAAAAAAAAAAAAAAAAAAAAAAGTTACCCTAAGTTCGACGAAATTTTGCTGTCTCTGTTTTCGCCGAATATTTAGTTCACTAAACTAAATTCGTTGACTGAACTTCGTTGACTGACCTCTATTCAATTTGTATTTGATATTTTGTTGAACGGGAAAATTTTTATTGATCTAATGAGTCGTTGAATTCAAGTAAAGATTTATTTCTGTGTAATATAATTTGTATTGGGAGTTGGGGAGTGTATACACTCAGTAGCAGATCTAGAAAAAAATTCTAGAGGGGGCCCAAAATAGTTTTGTATCTTTTTTGCTTAGATTCATTTGAATGAACAAAATAAATCAATCATCCATAGTGTAAACCTAGTTCGTCTTATATATCGGATATATTCGTCTCTATATCAGATGGGCACGTGCCACTGTGCCCCTCTTCGAATCCGCCAAAGTGTGTATGTATACACTAGTAGTTTATTGCAGCACATTCTCGAAACATTCCCTAAAAAAATACATTATTGATTGAGATACGACTGCCATGGTTTCAGAAACTAATTATTTGCTTGGGACAGACAATAAAAAAAGAAGAAAAAAGAAAAAGAAAGAAAGAAAAGAGAGAATGAGAGAGAGAGAGATTTGAGATTTAACTATATTTTCAAAGTTAGTTGCCTCAATACTTTCAATACTTTTGGCAGGGAAAAACCACAAACGTTCCGATTTCAATCAAAGACCCTCAGCAAAGACATTATTACAAAGTGGTTTAAGGTTTACGAAACGGAACTCGCGTTTAATATATGCCCTCTCTGTGGTGCCCAGTGTTCAATTTTGTGCGGTTGGTTTCGCCCCAGAGAAGCCATTGCTAGTGCTCATCGTCAGTGAGGTGTCACGAGTGTGTTATTTATTGGCAATCGAAAGGCTATATCGGTTGACACCGTGGTTTGATTTGTAGCTCTGCGTGAGTTAACAAAGAGTTGTGTGGTTTTTCTCCTTCCTCTTCGAATTACTAGAAGGTGACTCATTCACGCATCTGCTGTAGGACTGTGGCTGATTACGGACGATCGCAACCAAATGTAATTGTTGAATCATTTGCAAGATTTACAGTAATACTTTTGTAAAAATTACATTTCTTTCTTTCTTTATTTTTTTTTCAAAGTCCGGTTTTTGGGAGTTTTAGTGATAACCGCAAAACCTTGAAAGTAATCGTAAAGTTTAGTCCATTTGCAATACTGTGCATTGCATTTTGGTTTATAATAAAGGATTGCCTGCTTATGTTTATGACTATACCCGGATCACATGCTGTCCTAAAGTACTTTCCACGCACGTGGAAGAAGCAAACAACAGAGTTTGTTTATTAAAATTATTTTCATGGAGGATAGAATATTTTTGAAAAATATTAATTCAACAGAAATACTAGTTTAAAAGTATTTAAACATATAAAATAATGTCAAAAAGTTCTATAAAATCATCTAATATTGCAATTTTTTTTATTTGTTATGTATTTTACTGATTTTAATATAACTATTTTATCCCACAAAATGAACTACAAATTAAAAAATTTTTAAATATAAATATTAACACATGGTATACAAGAACTGTCTTTTTCATCACTTACTCAGTGATAAATTTCTTGAAAATACATTTATAAATCCTCTATTAAATTATTTTTCAGGTACTGATCATGACAGCTATATAGTATTTATGTTTTGCTTACATATTGTGCAAGCTTTTGAATATAACGAAATATGTTGCTATGATAATACTAATGAAACTCAGCAAACTTCAGGAAATAATTGTCAATTATTTATTCGAAAATTAAATTAAAAAAATTGCTTTTCGACATCAATTCAACCAAAAATTTACTTTGAATAGCTTTTTGAGCGATTGGAGGTTTGTTAATTGAGTTTTATTTGCTGTTGTAATTGTTAATCTATATAAAAAAGAAATTTGTTCAGTTTTTTTTTCTTAATGAAATTGAATAAACAGTTAGTTAAATATAAAAATATGCTCAAGTTATAATAAAGTTACAACTCTTGTACATGTTCTGCTATCTTTTCTTACAGATCGTTCTAAATTCAATGCACAAGTACCAGCCCCGTATTCATCTAGTTCGCAAATCAGGCAGTGCAACCCTCACCTCTCCGGCAGAGCTGGAAAACGAAGAGTTCCGGTCTTACATATTCCCTGAAACAATTTTCACAGCAGTCACAGCGTACCAGAACCAACTGGTATGTTTCAGCAGTAACTAATTTACTACTAAGACTAATATGTTATGCAATTGCTTTTTATGGTGTAATAAAAGCTTAGTTGTCAATCGGGGAGCTTTTATTTTACTCTGCTCTTCGAATACACAAAGCTCGTGTAAATACTACCATTCTTCGAAATACTACTATTATTCTACATATAAGCAATGGACCGTTCCGCAATCTCTCATTGAAGCATCTGAAAAGCAGTGTATATGTCTTACAGTTTAATTTTATTTGTATAAATATAATTTAATTTTATTTGTTTAAATTAATTTCATTTGGAATCTAAATTATGGAACGTATTTAGGCTGTTCTCCGCTTTCTTAGAACATTGTTTTAAACATTAATAAGCCAAAAAAATAATGTTTTGGGGACATTGGCACTAATGAGACTTAGAAATGTGGATGTAAGTTTATTTACACAAAAAGTATCGCTACAAGTTTATTATGAAACTAAATAAAATATGTTCATTTTAATTGTATTAATATTTATGACCAACTTGTTATTAGTTGTCTAAAAATTTCCCCTTTATATTGATGAATTTTAAGCTAGAAAATTAAGCAATACACTTTATTCTGCTACTAAACATAATTTTTATAAAAAATTGAGTATAAAGCAACAACTAATTATCTGTTATTATTTTAGATTACAAAACTCAAAATTGACAGCAACCCATTTGCCAAAGGTTTCAGAGATTCCTCCAGATTAACAGAATTAGAAAGGTAAGCAGTTTTTGTATTGAAAAATTTTTGAATTCTACATTCTATAATTTAGAATTTTAGTCATATTGTCTTGTATGCAGAAGCAACTTTACAAAATGGTAATAAAAATCAGCTCCCCCCCTTTTCTTTTTCCTTTTTTTCTTTTTCTTTTTTGTATGTTGAAAGATCATTGAAAGCAGTTCACGTGCAACGGTTTGTTGATAGTGCATTCGGTGAACCCGAACAAAATTAATTAAAATACAAAGAAATTACACAAAGCTTGTAGCACAGCGGAAAAAAAATGTTTTGCATTTTCTAAAGCGCAGTAAGAGTCTCGACAACATGTAGGATATTGATGATTTTGAACAATTGCATAAAAGCCCGTTGAGGGCAGCATTGAGTAGTTTAAGATTCATATTTGTAAGATCAGATCGAGTTGTTGTAACCTCTCAGAAGCAGAAGGAAAACAAATTGACCACAACTTATGAGCAAACAAATAATTTATGGAGGTAATCTTAAACATAAATAAAAAAATACCCATTTTGAAATCACTATTGCTCAATACTGAATGAAAACAATTTTTTCCTAGAAATAAGATCGAACAAATTATTTTCTGAATGCTTTCAGAAAAAAAAATCTGTCAAGTTCAGTGATGGGTTGATATTCTTTCGGAAGAGATTTGCTTCTGAATAGTAATCAGTTGTGAAATACTTTCCATGTTAGGTGTGCCTGTAATTTATCCGTTGCAACAATCGATTGGCTGCATAACAAAACACCAAAATGCTTGGTTGGGCGGTGTCGCAAGTCTGTGAGCAATACTCAAAGAGATGATTTCCTAGCTACCTCTTAATTACATTTTTAACACGGTTACTTATTATCAATACTTCACTATTGAAGAAAACTGTGGAACAAGGAATACTTGAGGGCTTATATGCGACCTATATAATAACAAATATGGAGTAGTGGTTGAATAGGGGGGAGGCAGCCTTGTTATTGTTCATTGACTTTTACGACCTAATAATGCTTTAGTTTGAAAATAAAGCTAATGAATACAGCATGCTGTTTATACGAATTATTGCTCAGAAAAACAAACACGAAATATTTGAGTGATATACCAAATTTTTCCAACTTTCTTGAGCTGTATAGATTCTTGAAATAGAAAATTCCAAGCACAAAATATTTTAGAGAAAAAATACACCAAGTACTAGAACAAATTAAGTGTTAAAAAATACGCAATCTTCCAACTATAACTATCTTCTGATGTAATATCTTCCCATTCTCTAATTATGAATATCGATGCATTCACGTACCGTTGACATCACAGAAGATTATTAGAATATCTATATATCGTCCAACATTCCAATAGAGTTACATATTAGAGCATTTATTCAGTAGTAGAGCTATGAATGAGGGGTAAAACTCACTAAAACCTTTTGAAAAAAAAAATTCACGATCTAATAATAGCATATCAAGAATACTCTTAAAATGCCTTTTTTATTATACTTGGGTAAAAATTTTAAATATCAAGCAAGAATGCAAGTACATATATATTTAGAAATGCACTTCCTGTTCCCTTAAACATAAAGTTAACGATGTAAATTTTGTTTACGTATAGAGAAATTGAACCTGAAAGCAAACTTCCTCATACTTTTTTTTTCTTTTCTCCGGTTTTAAATAGTGCTGTCATGTTGCAAAAACATTATTTAAAAAAAAAAAAAATATTGGTCTGTTGGAAAAGATTTTTTATGTTTTTAGCTCTAACGTCGCTGGATCAGGGATTTCCATAAAATATTGTATTTCATTAAAAACTAAATGATGTAAATACGCGCATCAGTCACCAACATATATATCTTTACTCTGCAACTCTAATAGCCGCATAAAACGGAAGTTGATGAACGTTCGCTCATTTACCACCACATTAAAGATTAACCAAAACATAAATACATCGCAAATAAGGACTGAAACCCCGCTCCAAAAAGCATAATTTTCATCTTCTGGTCGCGGTTCCCAGCTTTTTTACACTCTTGTGCCTTGTTGGCAATTTGCCTTCTCGGCACACCAGACCTCCCACATAGAGTGTCTGCGGAAACCTTAGTTTCGGTTGCTACGTTCCAAGTTGATCCTCCAAGGGCTGTTAATTGACTTCTTTCATCTTGCCATCTTCCACAGATCGACTTACAGGAGGCAGCTAAGATGGCTAATCCTGATGACGGCCCGCAATGGCCCGTGTCTTGACACCCGACACTGTGCCACCCACGGTTTACCAGAGAACGAGTTAATGAAACAATTTTTTTCTACAGCCTTCCCAGATATTTGTTTTTCAATTCAGACGTATCACATCTCCGTGTTGTCCGCACTTGGCATTTTACAAGGGGTTTTGGTGAGCGTTTTCATCCCGTGATCTTCCTCCAGAGCTAAGCACCAAGTCACGTATAGGTGGGAGGTAAACCGTTGAGCTCTGATGCTAATCCCGAAGTTAGACTGACAACTAACAATAGCGAAGACTTTTCGTAAAAGAGAGATGCTTAGACAGATGGTAGATTTTCTTTGTGAAGCATTTTGGTGTAAAATTAAAGATGGCAAAGAAAGACTAACCTCTATCCTCTTCCTTTCCTTATTCAATTTCTAAAACTCAAATGATTCTTCTGATAATAAAACTAATACTAAATATTAAAAAATATCTTTAATAATATGAAAATACTACTTTATATTTTAGAATACTTTATATTTTTTAATCTTTTGACATACACGGACTTGCCTAATAGAATTTTGTGTGAATGCATAGAAACATAAAAAAAAAAAAAAAAGGCTAGAAAATTTAAAAATGGCTGCACAAAATGATTTATAATATACAATTTAAAAAATTTTGGGAGCTACCAAACTTGTGTAAATTTTCATCATGCATTTTTCTTACACAAATCTCTATTCTTAGGTGAACAAATATTATTGTATAAGAGTACCGCTATCCATCGCTTTTATGAAAGTACTTGTTTCTGCATCTTAAAAATATATATGTGCTTGCAAAGAATTTCCAAAATTTTGAAACACGAGATACATTTAATATTTTTTTGAGCAAAACGGTCTCACGATGCGAAAGTTTAGAGTATTCATTCAATCTCATAGTATTGAAATGTTATTAAGAAGTCGTATTTGAGGATCCAGAGAGTATTTTACATGATTGTTAGGTTTAATTCGTAACATTTTAGGTTGTCAGGCATTTTTCATACTTTTAACCATTCTACACAACATTATAATGGGTTATAGCCGCACCGCCCGAGCATCATCGTTGAAATTGGTAAAGGGAATGGAAATTCCACATTTCATGGAAGATATTCTCCGCGATCAATACTCTCTTCCAGTCTAATGTATGTATTCTATGCGGAGCTTGTTATTTTAAAAGCTTATACGCGAGAACTGACGCGGTATGTTTAAATATTTAGCATCCAATGTCTGCACATTAATTCCATCTTCCTTAGAATCATCAAGACTGCAAAGTGACTTCAATACTTCTTCGTTAGCATCTCTCTTCAGATGCAAACTTAATTTGCAATGCGAGGTACAGAACCGTGATATATTAGCTGAGGTAATGAATAGCCAGTATTTATTTGATTGTAGCACTCGCTTTCCGTAATGATTTTTGCGGATGTGCTGAAAAGATGGTTGAGCTGGGGATGTTATGAATTGGTAAAGAGTTTCAAAGTAATACTTGTGCTATTTTGATAAAAAGGTGAAAATGCTGGTGTGTTCTTTGTTTTGGCTTCAACTTTTTTTTCTTCTACAGATCTTGAATCGTAAAACAGAGAATTAAACTAATACAGGAAAGTTATTTCTGTCTGACAAGAAAAAATGTAGTAGTGAATTAAACGTGAAATTGATTTTAGTTAAGGCAATAATATTTAAAAAAATGTCTTTAGATCTTTGCTTCCTCAGTCTTGTGAGGTACTTATGTGTTATTTGGTTTATATGTGTCTGTTAAGTAAGCAGATGTTTCAAGTAACCTAAAAAAATACTTTTATAAGGAGATAAAAAATTCTATAAGGGAAAAAAGTTATAAAATTGCTCCAATGCTATTCAATAAATGTGATCTTTTAAGGAAACGTTTTATATGCATTTTTTAAAATAAATATTTCAGAAAGTTTCAAGAAAGAGATAAAACAACCAAACATACATTTTCAAACGATAGAAAGAGTTTGATATTAAGAATTTAAACTTTTGCACATGAAATCATTACAGTTTTAATTTTTGGAAAATGCATAAAAGAAAATGTTTTCAAAATATATTTTAAAATTAAGTTTTCTTTAAATAGAATCCTTAGAAATATTTTAAGTAAAAAACTCAATGATACCCAAAAATGTCGATGAAAAAAAATGCAACAGCTTTAGCCATCTGTTCCTTATTATTGCAGTGTCATCGGTAATGTTGATTCTCCTTTGGATAGAAAATATTTTTTAAAGCTTATATTTATACATTTTTATCTATCAATTGATATTTTTTAGCGAATCGCTTGAAGAATTAAAAAAATTTTAGACTTCGGTAGCAAAGGAATACTAATTTAAAAATGCGGCTGTTAAATACATGTAGATTTACAATCGTACACAGAACTGACAATACATTTTTAGAACTCTATCTAGAACAGTAAAGCAACTGAGCCAAACTATATCCGATAGACTATATCCCTAGTATTAAATAAGTTTTCCGTATACTATATTTGAGAAAGAAAGGAAGTATTTTAAATTTAAAAATTATTTGCCATATATGGTACTCTTCGATGGAAATTTCTTTACTTGCTAATGACATCCAAGATGTGATTTTAAATAAGTAATAAAATGAAAATATCTAGGAATTAAAATGTTAAAGAAATTCAAGTTTAGTTAAAAATATTTTGTGCGATAAAACTTGACTTACTTTAAAATACTCTAATTTAAATATTTCTAGCTTTTTCAGATAAGAAAAATTAAAATTCTTTTTTAAATAGAAAGCTAAAAAATGATGACATAAATATCTATTTAATTTCTACGTTCCTATTTCTGGAGATGACAGCAGTTTTATTTTATGTCAAAAACAGTCATTTACGTCATCACATTGCGTAATTAACACATTTCTTTGTTTATTTGTTAAGTAAACAACACATCGTATTGCATCACAAAATCATTTGTTTATGTCAATGCGTATAGCTAAGTTAATTACTGCAGTTCAAAGAAGTCGGTTTATTAAAAAGTATAATTGGTCGAAAGACTAATTAGTGTAATCGAGAACCAAAAACAAACAAACAAAAATCTCTGTTCAGTGTATGTTATAAAATTATTCAATTTACACTTCAGTGTTAGCTTGAGTAACTATGTATGTGTGACAAAAATGTAAACGCTTAGTAGATAAACTCTATTTGCTCATATACAAAACAATGGAGAAATTAAAACCCGGTTTTTAGCGGTTAATTTTTTTCCTATTACTAAACACTCAAAGGAGAAATTAATAATTAAAAAATTTACTCTGATGGCACCATGTTGCTTAGTTGCTAAAAATGTGACTTCAAAATTAACGATTTTTATATATTTTAAGCTAATTTTCACTTGTAGGTTACACTTGTAGACAGTGGCGTAGCCAAAGGGGGTGGTATAGGGGGTCACTCCCCACCTATGAGAATTTATTTTTTTTTCGATACAAATTGCTTATTCTTCACTCCCTTATCACACACTCGTATACTCATATGTGAGCTGCAGTGGTCATAAACCCCCCATGGAAAATTTCTGACTATGCCACTGCTTGTAGTATAACAGTAGTTAATGACGATTAATTATGAACATGATAACTTTAAACCTAAGGAGAGGGTGTTTCGGTATAGGATTTTTGAAAAACAATTTTTCTTGATAATTTTTGAAAAGATTATTTTGACGTTCTTTTTACTTATCGCTTTATGAATATTGTTACAAATCTTGTTCTTTTTATCTCAATAGTTTTTAAATAAACATTTCTATAAAAAAGAAACTTAAAGATTCGTGAAAAACGGTAGACTTTTCTTTCGGTAATATAATTTTTTAGCATTATCGTACAAGTGGCCTAATGAATCAGTTGGTTAAAATCATAATTATTTTTATGTGCCATAAAAATATTAGTGTAACATAATATTGTGTAAGTGTAAGTGAAAAATATTTTTCCGAATTTTAATTAACTTCATTCAAAATAATATAAGCTTTTGGCCAACAAAAAAAATTACGTTTCTTAAAAAAATCGTCGGTGTAAAATAAAAACAATGGTTGTTCCAGCCACTTTTTACCTTTTCAATAAAAAGAAATATCAATTATAATTATTGATTTTTAGTGCATATTAATTGGTTAGAAACTTACAAAAGTGTAAAGCTGTGAAACTAAAAGAAAATTTTCACTAATGATTATTAATTTTTTAAAATGCAATTTGCAGCTGAAATATTTGCTTTATTCTGCTTATTTGAAAATTAACCACACTAAAAAAAGTTCTTTAAAAATTTTTTTTTCCCTACTTCTTAATCCCAACATTAAATACAGCATCAAAATTCTCTATCTAGAAAAAAATAAAATAAAATAATCATTTTTATTTTCATGATTTTTGAACTCTATTACTCAAAATTATAAATCCTTCAACATTCATGCGCGATTATTTATTATTCAATTTACTTGAGAATTTCAGCGTCTCAGCTCCACATCTCTTCGCCAAAGCACTTCGTCAAAAGTGCGTTACTTTAAGTGTATCTTAGCTCATGGAAACCGGTGTTTAAATATTCAGACGCATGTCTTCACATAAATTTCATCTCTCCGAATTATGTTACTGAGCTCTAGCTGTTACCGATTCCAGGTTCCGTTCTACGCCCCCCGCTGAAAATTATTCATCCTCATATCTAGGCGTAATTCAGTAAACGTGGTTGACAACTTGATGTATTAAGCCCAGTAATGAATAGATAACGCTTATTTAATTACATCAGCCCTTTCTTTGCCGGCTGCATGTGCTGAAAAGCTATCCTCTGGCCCCAAAAACTCGGGGAAAGTGTTTAAATTTGTGAATTTCCCCAGGGAAGCCTCAGGAATTTTTGACGACGAGCGAAAAAAGGAATACGCCAGTTCATAAAGTGCTCGTCTAATATTAGATGAGTTAACAGAATATAAATTTGTTTTGGTTTTCGCCCGTAACCATGGTTTTTTGGGAGGGGAGGTGTGATGCCGATTTAATTTTAGGGGTGTTGGCCCTAGCATTTTTGATGATGGAGTGCGTTTTATTGGTGAATAGTTGAACGTTTATTTAGAACTGCGTGCTTGTTTATTATTTAAATTCATAATGTCAGGATGTGAAATAACTGTAAAAATAATACACCGAAAAAAATGTTTTCTTGAATTCAACAAAATTTGGTTGGCGATGTGAGAGAATAAATTTGTTGGTTTTTAACAAAATTTTTGTTAAATTAGCCGAATATTTCGTTGAATTAACAAAATTTTTTTTGATTCAGCAAAAATATTTCTTTGAAATAGAGCCAACTAAAATTTTGTTGAATGAACAAAACATCTTTTTTTCAGTGTATAAAGCAAAAATAATTCAGTTGAGCCTCTTAATTAATTTTAGTGTACTAAATATAATGCTAAATTTTATTAAATGCAATTTAACCGTGTCGGGATGTCATTTAGTTGATTTAGTAAAATGAAATATAATAGAGTGCGTAGCAAAATTTCACGGTACAACCATTTTTATGATTTAAATACATCTTTTAGAGAAATAACATTCAACTTAATTTCATAATCAGCATTTTCACTTATAATTTCTTATTAATGATCACATTTTCAACTTCGTTTTATAACTTACTCAGCGATAGATGTATGCGAGACAATCAAAGACTGCCTTGCCTTGTATAGTAGTTGCAAAACTTTGTCTCGTCTCTCCAAATCTTTAAGTATGGGGAATAGAAATAGAACCGTCTCCTCTTGCACAACTTCTGAAAATTTCTGTCGAGTCTCCGTAGCGAAGCATACTAATTAGTAAAATTTACGAAATTTTAGACGAATCAATTTATTATGATGTGGTGTAAAATAATTAGACAAGCCACTTCAAAAGTACCTCGAACTTCTTCATCAATATATCCTGTCAAGTTCCACGTAATTGCATCAAAATATATATCTTCATATCTCTCTCTTTCTGTGCTACTCTCTACTTAATGAACGCATTAAACTTCTTTAGCTCTCACATTAGCCCTTAAGAAAGAAAAAAAGAAAAACCGCAATTACCATAGCATCTTGAAGATTCACCCATCTACTTCGTGTTCGCAAGAACAAAAACCGCAAGAATCTTCTTAACGATGTATGTTCCACAGTACATAAAAAAAAAGGAACTTTAATAACAACAATAATAAAAACAAAAATGAAGCATGGGCCTACCACCCCACCCCTGTTCCTCATCTTACCTGACCCCCTCTATACGTGTGATAAAGATTGACAGCCAGCCCGCCTACTCGCCAAAGGTGTGTTGCCCAAAACTGTTATTGAGGTATATTGGCGGCATTCTAGCCTATGATCTAAGCTTACCGATAAATGGTTGCCAGATGATGATGGATAGCTAAATTCAATCTCGCTGGAGATATTTTTTTTTTCACTTGCCTTTATTCCTTCGATATTCTTTTTATTCTACCGTCGCAGGCGATAGATATTCCACATGCTCTGCCTTCAGTAATGAAAATTAGTTAATCGCTTTGGAGATAACGAAGGCCAGGTTTTTTTCGTGAGTTGCGTTCTTCGCTTGTTCTTCCGGTAAGAGATTCAATGAAGCCTGAGACTCTTTCTGCACTTGATCTCTGAGGTCAGATGCGTTATGCCGAACGATTTAAGTTTGTTAATTTTATTTATTCATTACAAAGATTGAAAATGTTGGCGGTCTTTAATGCTGTTACTTTTTTTACAATAAACACATCATCAGGTAAAAACAAAAGTAAAGGTGTAACTATTGAAAAAGACCTTATAAACTTAAGGGATATGTATGCATATTTTTAAATTATATTTTAAAAAGGGAATCAGACGATGAAAAATTATTTAGGAATTTTCTTCCTTTTTCAATTATATGAATATAATGATAACTTAGTGACACTACATGCATGTAATTTCATCACATAAAACTAAAATATCTGCATAATCACGCTATTTACCAATTTTTTTAAATGTATATTTCACATTTGCATTGCATATACGCAATTCTTGGTATTTTAGTAATTAGATGCTATTCGTTTATGAAGTTGCAATATCTTGAAAGTGTCCCTTTTTTCTTTAATAGAGAAACTATGGAAACGTTAATGACAGAACATACGTATTCTAGGACACCCTTAAGGCCATTTTTGGACATAGAACGTGAAGAACTGGACTATTTTCTTCGGGACAAGGGACTTTTTGGACTGTCAAGGCCCGGGCCTTTCTTCTGGAGACCTCCAGCCCCGGTGGGATATCCCAGCAGTGACCATTATCCTCTTCTATCAGCTCAGTCCAGCTGCATTCCACCACAGCTTTATCCCGCTACTAGGGCAGGATCTATGATGGTACCTCCCCAGCTTCTGCAACAGTGGGCCAATACTCCATCATCTTTAACTAGAATTAGTCAATATAATATGATACTCAATGACTTGAACTCTTCAGCCTGCCCACCTCCTGTTGGGGCACTCAGACCTTTACCTAGTCACCCAACAACTACCACGGCAGAAGGTCATGCCGCAAATCATCGATATATGCCTTACGTGTACGCAAGAAAAGACCAAACCAACGGCAGTGACTCTGAAATTCCATCGCCGACGTTGAGATGAAAACATGCACTTTATTCCAATAAAGCTTGCATGTAGTACTGTGATTCAGACATGGACCGTACTCAACTCATGAAACAAGTGTTCTAAGATATATAGCTCCAACTCATTGTAAGACAATATGGAAGATTTTTTTCTAATTTTTCAGTGGACCGTTCTTGTGCCATTGAATATTTTCAGCCAGTGATCTGTGTTCGGTAAAATTAAAACCAACCTGAAGTGTTTCGTGCCTCCAAATTGTTAAGTTGAATACCATATGGCAATGGCATGATTAATGTCCCAGTATAAAAACTCCACTATTATTTTAGATACTTTTTTCAAGAATATAAACATGTTTTTAAAATGGTGCTTAAACGGTTATCAACCATAGCATATCTGATTAGAGACTGCGGAATCTTTAATCATAATTGTGATTTTTTAGCATCTTGTAGCTTATGTTTTGAATGTACATAATAAATCAATAGCCATTAATATGGCTTTTGATTTATTATGTACATTCAATACAAGTGGTAACAATATTCAGTTACAATATTGGTCAGTGGTTACAATATTTAATTTACTTAAATAATTAAATGGTCATCCTTTATTGTAAATGTACTTCATAACAAATTGTAAAATGTAAAAGATTCTTTAGAAAAAAAAATGATATTAAGAAAAAACTCATTAGAAATATGAAAAACAAAAAGCCATGTGAAATTTATTTACTAGACGATTACTTCAGGTTGTGTTTCAGTTTATTTTAAGGAAAACTGCACCACTACTGTGCTGCAATGTAAAAATTAAAATATAAAACTTTTTATAGTGAGTAAAAAAAATCCAATTATAAATAAGAATAATAAAGAGACAGGCAAATGATTTTTAGTCATCATAGAAATTTTTTCTTAAATCTGATGTACTTTATATATAAATAGTTACGACTGAGTTTTAAATATTTTGAAAAGTATATAGATTATATTGTTCGACTTTATGGAATGCATTGCATTGTATAAAGCATTACTAATATATAAAATTTGTATAAACTGTAAATAATATTGTTTAAAGTTCCTTTGTGTGATAGTGATGTAATTATAGTATTTTATGACTGCTGTGAGAGTTTAGTGAATTTGATTGCAGTGAATGTTTGAGTAGAATTATGTGAGTAAATTAGAATATAAATTATTTAGATTTTATATATTTAAAAAATGTTCTACGGAAAAACTGGAATTTTCGTTTTGTAAATAGTAATATCTAACTCAAAAAAAAAAAAAAAAAAATTCTTATTATGTTCATTTATTTATCTTTTTGAACATGACAGCATTTCAAATTGCATTTATTTTGCTCCCCTTCTAATTTATTAAAGTAAGTAATTACATAATTCCAAACAGCAAAAAATTCTTCAAAATGTCATTATTAATTAGTTCTCTAAAAGATAAAAAATTTTTATTCGAGTTTAGACTTTATAATTTAGTTTTAATTTGTCACTAAGCGAAAGTAAACTAGTCATTCAACTTATTTTAAAGATGCTATAAACTAGATTTAATAACATATTAAAATAAGTAACATTTTCTTTTTCTTATACCTTACAAAGAACTCTAAACCAGTGGTGCCCAACCTTTAACTTGGCGCGAACCAATTTGGAATTTAAAAGACTTCGACGTATAGCGACGTGTACGTATTGCGATTTTAATTATAAAATATGTATAATGTCTAAATTATAAAATTTGTGGCGTAATATGCCAAAGAAAAGGCATAATTATGTACTCTTCATATAACTATTTATTAAAAATTTAACAAAATTTAAGTTAAATCTTGGTAAAAAGATATTTTGATGGAAAACCTGGGGGAGTAAATAAAGACTATAGGTGCCGTGCAATCAGAGTCAGGTGGGGCTCTCGCGATTCGTGTTGGGCACCCCTGCTCAAAATATTATCTAGTGGCGGATAGATTAAAAACTATGGAATTCTATCCACACACCATTTGATGGCAAATAAATATAAATTTTTAAGCTTGAAATGCTGATAACTATTTTAAAATTACAAAAATCGTGCAATAAAAAGCCTTTTATGAGATTATTTTTGTATAGTTTAAAAAAAGTAACAATGTCTCATTTAAACAGATTGAATACATCACACTAGACATTCCTTTTGTTCATATTTTCAAAACTGCTTTATACATTTCATAATAAATATGTTAAAATTATATTTAGTATAAAGCAAAGCAATTTAAAAACATAAGTTTAATATAATTTTCTGCTAACTTTTAGTTATCTTTCTTAAATTATAAAAATGAGAGCACTGTTTTCCTTGTCATGTGTGGTTGATGAATGAGATGTGTTTTTTGATGGGTTATTTGTTTTCTTACCAGTCTTTCAAGATCAACGATGATCTTACTCAGCTTACCAAAGATAGCGAGTTTTTTTTTTTTTTTCAAGTTCGCAGTGTATTAAACTTGTAACTTGAATTTTGAGCATGAAACATTATATTAAAGTATGAGTCTGTGCGTTTATTTTTCCGATCAGACATTGATTATGTTTAACTATCCAAAAAAATAATGTTTCAAGAACTATTGAAAGTACTAAAATATAGCTCGTATGATCATCTCAAGAGCTTTTAATTTTTTAAATTCTGATCTGACTTCGGGTGAATTGTAACTTAAAACCACTTAAATGAGGAAAAGAAGATTTTTACATAAATGAAAAAAATAATAATACGTAAATGTTAAAAATGAATGTGAAAGTTAGCATCAAAATAATTTGATCCAACGAAAGTTTTTGATTATTTTTTTTTAATGAAACTGGTATAATTAAGAAACGGCCGTATGAGATTTCTTCAAATGTTCCATGTTGTTTGATTCCCGGGAAATTTAACAAAAATCAAACAAAATATTGATAATTACTTTTAATTACTTATAAAACAAGCTTATTATAATTCACGAGAACTCGTTATGAAATGTAATCAACATTTTTGGTATAATTTTTCGGAATGAGGTGATCATACAAGCTAATAATTTAGCAAAGAAATGGGTGCACAGCAATCATTGTCTGCAACTTTCTTTGATACCTTTTTATACTCGCTATGATTTTCTAGTGTTTTTATTCTATAGTGACAGATTTTGATTCAATATTGCAGTTGATTATCATTGCTAACTATGATGATGCTTGATGGCCATATCTACTAAAAACCGATGCTTCTAAAATGTTCAATATATAACCATATACTCTAAAATATGTGCGAAAATATATTTTAACACACTCATCTAGAAAAAGAACTGATTTCTTTAATTTATTTGGCGTTTAAGATTACTTGTCTCTTTCCAGAAATACCTAATATATAATTGAAAGTTAATCAATAGAAAACAGTTACTACTAACGTATAAATTATTTTAAAATTACTAATAGATTAGGCTATTCTTTAAGTTTCAGGTTTGGTTTCCGCTTAGACGGCTTATAAATCTGTTAAACTTTACCCTAAATTGGTAGATTTTGTGATCATGCTATAACCATTGTGTAATGAAACAATACAGGAAAATTTGCAACCTTTATTTATTTATTTCAAAAATATATCGGAAAATCTTAAAACCGCAATGAAGCTGAAACAAAATTCATTACATATATATATATATATATATATATATATTAATACTTTTGCATTTTAAAAATCGTAAATATCTTACATGTTAATTATCTAAATATACAGGTACAAAAATATTAAGTATTCATTAACAAAAATTTCAAGTTTTAACCCTTTTCCGATATATACGGAACTAAGAATTAATTGCAACGTGCATCTTGATCTGTCACTTAGATGTTCAGAGTAAAGTATTACAGAATAATGTAAATATATCTTTCGAAATGTAGATTTTGTATTGTGCTTTATTATAAAAATTGTAGATAACTAAAATTTTTAGTCTATTGTTGTGTGATTCAGAAACTATGAAAGAAATTGTCCTTCAAATTATTTAAGTTCTTCAAAAAGCATTTATCATGAGTGGGGCACAGACTCCACTCTTTACAACTGCAGAGTTTCTGCTAATTTGTTTTTTTGCATATTGTTTCTTCTCTAGCATTCAATTCCGAATTACCATCATGGATTTGTGATGAATAAATGACTTTTCTTCATAGACAATTTGTTTTAATTTTATGTCTATTTCACTCTCTCACACAAAAATACATTAAAAAAATATTAAATAATTATTAATAGAAATTTGGTGTAAATGTTGGGCGATTCTAAAACTTTCCTGTAGGAAGCCATATATAGCGTATTTAATCGCGTAATAGTCGTACTATTTTTGCCAAATTTTCATGGTGAAAGTCTAGGTGCGACTATTATGCGGGGAAAATCTACTACATAATATTCTAACTCTAAAGTTGTATTTTTTTCTGCTTCAAAACGGGGGTGCGACTATAATGCGAGGGCGACTATTAAGCAAGTAAACACTGTAGTTATGCACGCGCACAAAATGAAACATGAAAAACCGAAGGAAATTGTAAGGGGAAAAAAAGAATGAGAGGAAGAAAAGGAAATAGAAAAACTATTAAAGATAGTTTTTTTTTTCTTGTTTCAAAATAAATGTATGTACAGTAATAAATAGCAGATTAAAAATATTCAAAGAATCAATTAATTTGTAATCGGAAGATTCATTTAGTTTAGTGAAGGGTGGATTAGGGAGAATGTTTAAATATTTTATTTAGGACATTTAAAGGAAAAAAAAAAAAAAAAAAAAAAAACAGGTGTTTTAAGTAGCACATGTAAATAGACAGAAATTCTAGAAAAAAAATTGCTTTAAAAATGTATAATAAAAATATTCCAGGAATATTATTTTCTAATATACATATATATCTTCTTAGAAATATACATAAAGTACTCCAAAATAGTCTGTGAATAAGGGTATCGAGTAAATGCATTTTACAATTTGTTAATTAAAAGCCTAAATACCGTAAAAAGTTATCAGTTGTGGAAAATGCATCTGGATGAGCACTTTTCCAAGGAAAATAGTAAGAAAAAATTGTATAACTATTAAACCATCTACACTACACATATCTTATTTAAATTTACAGATTGTTATTTATGAGAGGCAAGCTTTGAGAAATTCGCAAAGAAGTGGTAAGTGCATGGACTGTAGCTATAAACAGGCGCGTAGCCAGGAAAATTTTTCGGGGGGGGATATGCACCTGGAAAACTTTTCGGGGGGGATATGAACTTA
The DNA here is from genome assembly GCA_038373885.1 of Cheiracanthium punctorium. Taxonomy (NCBI): domain Eukaryota; kingdom Metazoa; phylum Arthropoda; class Arachnida; order Araneae; family Cheiracanthiidae; genus Cheiracanthium; species Cheiracanthium punctorium. Next base: position 546,773 of record JAWZYV010014761.1, read on the forward strand.
TATCTATATAAATAGACGGTATTTCATCACTAATCCAAAAATTTCGGGGAGGGATATATCCCGATATCCCCCCCTGGCTATAAAAAACATGAAAATTTGAACAGTACATTAGCTTATACATATTTGGGGGGGGGGGAACCCTCTTTCAAAGGTTAACTGAGGGTTTCAATTTAGTGATTTACATTCTTTGTGATATGAGGATTTTTTCCCTGTGAAATGTATGCGTGGTTTTCGATATGACACATTAGTTCAATTAAGATGAAATATAGTTGATGGAAGATTTATTATTTTGCACAATCAATGACAAAAATACTAAAATCAATCGTTAAAGTTATTAGGAACGCATATATATATATATATATATATATATATATATATATTAGTATAAGGGTGACTAAAAATACAGTAATAACGTTCAATTTAATCAGAATATTCATAAAAAAAGAGAACAAAATGTCGTGAAGAGGACGACATTTGTTTTTTTGTTCAAAGTTTCTGTATACGGAGCCGTAGCTATTAGAGATGAGTTCAGGCTCATTTTTTGAAGGCCGAGCCGAGCCCGCCCAAGCCCGAGCAATATTATTTAAGTCGGAGCCCGAGCAAGCCCGAGCCCGAAATTTCAGCTAAAGATAAAAAAAGTTCAATTACTCCATTGATAGAATATAAATTTTGCTGTTTTTGCAAAATTAAAGAAAAATACAGTTGCAAACTCTCAATGCACTTTCTAATTATTTATATCCGTGTTTATCAAAAAATGTCGGATCTCATGACTAACTAAGTAATATAAGCCGCCGTTCTGAAATACCCAAAGAGCTTCACGCACCTTCTAGGCGCCTGTGCCACTATTTTTTTTTATAAGTACTTTTATTTTCCTCATCAATCACTTTTTAAAATCTGTTTCAAGAAGTATGTTCCATAAAGAAGAAATTTTTCACGAGCCCGAGCCCGAACGCAGTTGTGAATTACAGAGCCCGAGCCCGGTTCGGGCCCGGGATCGGGCTCGAACCCGGGACCGGGAACCCATCTCATCTCTAGTAGCTGTGTGAATATGCTCCCAAGGGTCATCGAGTCTACAGAAATATCATTTTTTACAAATTCGAAAGAGTAATAAAAATTTAAGACTTGTAAAATTAATTTACAAAAGTAAAAACATTACAAGAGTAAATATGCGAAAGCTACTGAATCTTTGTTGAAATGCACGTGTTCTAACTCGATCTTGCTGGATGATAGATGCTGCCTCAGTCATTCCTCCAAAAGCTTTACGATGAAATATGAAATATAATAAATTATTTCAAATGACACTAAACATTTTTATTGATATTAATGTGTTGTGGAAAGGTATAATAATTCACTTGAAATTATACTTCTGTAGCACGTTTCTTCAGCGATGTGAGTTCTTTGAATGAATTAACCTTGGAGTGCTTAGCAAAACACGCACCGTTTAGAAAGATTGTGTAACCTTGAAGATACATTAGTAATTTATCCTCGTACCTATTGGATACTCGGAAAAAAAAGTTTATACATAGTTTTTTTCAAAACATACCTAGCAGTGTTTTCATCTCTTCTCTTCTGGGGCTGCATTTTTCATTTTACAATAACGTTTTAATTTTTTCTTTGAATTTTATTTAAAATGTAGTTCTGGAACTAATTCTAAAAAAAAATATATATATATATATATATTTCTGGCATCATATCGTTATTACACATATTTTAAAAATTGGAGTATTATTAGTTGCATAGAAGGTTAAATTATAGTTTCAGAGCTTCTTTAATATTTTGATAATAAAGTAATTTGGAATTATGAAAGCGTAAAAATGTTCTTGTATGTCAGCTTCGGAAATAGTCTTTTCCAAAGAACTGGCATCAGTAGTTTTCAGGCCAAATAATGTCTGAAATTTACTCTCAAAGAGAATAGAAACAGTTATCGAAAAATTTAATAGGTACAAAAATTATTAATAAATACTTTGAATGGTAAACTAAAAAACAGATGATAAACAAATGCGTTTTATCGATACATACATTGCATACTGATATATGCTAATTTAATTACATATACGTTAATTACAAATAAAAATTTTGTTTAAATTTTTTTAACACAAATAGGTTTGTTCTTTCTTCAACCTGCTAATTTCTATTTTAATTCTTCATTTAATTGTGATTATTACGTCGTATACAAATGCGTTGCATAAGGCATATGTAATGCATTGGCAACGCAATAGAACAATGATTGAGGCCTAAGATCCCCGCATTTTCTCTCCCTAATATTGCTATTTCGTCCTTCTGCATCTCACGACTGAACTGCTTTCAGATCTTTCTGCATATCACCTAACAGATGGAAAAGATGCTCCCTTTTCTCCATTGAAAACGAGAGGGAAATTTAAAGAAAAAAGGGGAGCATAAGATCTCCCGAGATGTGTGTATGTACGAGTTTTAAACCTCTTTAGTGCACATTTCCATGCAGAACATTGATTTCACCAGGCGCGTTTGTGATAACGACCTCTGGTCGTATGTTGGCTGCTAGTTGTACCTCAAAGTGCTACTTTAACTCTTCCGGAATGGGAGAGAAAGCTGCCATTTGGGCAGAAGTGGATTGGATGGGGGACTGAGTATGTTCTGCAGCAAAACGAATGGGACATTGCTACTCACAAATTTATCAAATACGTATTTTTAATATTGGTAATTACTAAATAATAGAATAGAAGAGAACTTAATAAGTACGATCCAATTACTTAAAGCAAATAGTAAAAGAGCTATGTATAATACCAACACTTTTTTTTAAGGATAACACATCGTTTTATAGCTACTGTCAAACAAAAATAGTAGTTTTATCGTCCACAGAATACTCATTTACAAAAATTTAAGCATTACCTTCAACAAAATTATTCAATTAAAGAAATAATTGCTTTTATCAAAAGACCAGATAACTCGAAAAATAAACATGTTAACCTGATAATAATTTACATTAAGATAAATTAATGTACATGTAGATTTTAAATTATTATGACGTCTACAAAACTATTCATATTATCTTATTTTACTTTAATTTAATAAATTAATTCTAAATGTCTAAAAATCACCTAAATAATATGTGACGTGTTTCAGTTTCTTACAATTAATTTTCAAACTATATAGTTAACTTCATCTAACTGTACAATTTCAAATAGTCACTTTTTGAATTATGCATTATATACATGCACAAAACATTAATTTTCAAGATTATCGTTGTAACAATAGAACATTACTAGTGCAAATTGCTACTGATATTACTTCATAAAATGATGTATCATAAATAATATATAATCATCGTTCAGTTAACGAAAACTTGAATAACTATGTTTCCTTGTCTGAGGGAAAACTTTTGTACCTTACTTTAATTCTACTTATGAAAGTACAATGATATCACTTAGTGATAATAACATTATATTTTCCTTTCCAAGCAAATTTTGTCGCTTAGTTAACTAAGAGACAAAATTTAAGTAATTTCTCTAATAGTTTTCCTACGGGTAATTGACAGTAAATGGTGTATGAATTAAGCGAATTTTCCTGATTCAAAAGTCATAATTTTGCTTTTTCCTATGAAGGTCAACAAAAATGAGTAAGTAAAAGTTCGATACGCTTTACTTGGCAATTTAGTTAAAAACTGCATGTGCGTGAGTACGAATGGAAAAGAAAAACCGTGTCTAACAATTTGACAAAGATCTTAGTTTTACTAAGTTCTGTTGCATCAGAAATCTTAATTCGAACAGCTTTATGTTTTTTAATCAAAGTTTTCTTTGATGAAGTAAAATATTATGAAATCGAGAGTTTTTTTTTTTTTTTTCCCAAATTCTGATTTATTGCTACAGATATTTTTACTGTTATTTAATGATCATGTTACACCAGTTCCTCATTTGAAATTTTAATCAAATATATAAATCAGGAAAAATTTTGATTGAGCTAAAAATGTTTTAATTCAACTAAAATTGTATAAGGTTGCTCAAAAATAAAATTTTAAATAATTAACTTGTATACTTTAATAATTACGAGGATTGAAAAGGTGATTTTAATCTGATAAAATTGCAAATATTTTGCAATTTGTTTATAACTAATTTACCCATGATAACTTTATAATTCTATCATTTTAAGAAATATTTAATAAAATATTATAAATTTTAATTTTCTTGTACGAGATGGACATACTTGGATTTGCCGCACTTTATTTTAAAATTAAACAATTGTTTGAATTCGGGCATCAGTTTAGTGTTATACTCGTTTAAAATTGGTAAGAATTATTTAGCAAGAAAAAAGAAATAAAGATAATAATGTTTATTCATCTAAATGTTTAGAATAATATATAACTAAACAAAAATGCACCTAACATTAATGTATTGCATTTCTTAAACCAATCCCTCGTTGTAATATAAGATACCTCGCAGGTGAAATGATGGCTCAATTGTAGAACGTGTTTCCGTTAAGAAACTGCAGGATAATATACACACTTTGATCTCTGTAGCCCCCTGATAATGGGGTGGGTGATAGCATGGCCAAAACTTCGAATGGAAATGGTTTTCTGCCCTCCCCTCAAAAACCCTTTTTCTACCCTTACCAGGGGCAGTTATTTTTTCATCTGAAACTTTAAAACATTAAAATCCAGGAGCAGAGTAGCTGTTTTTTTATAACTGTAACTGCGTTTCTGCCCGTGGTGAGAAAATTTCACTTGAATTTATTTGTTGCACGTTCAGTTGTTTGTGGGTACAGCAGTTCTTGTTGTAAACTATTTGCACCTCGGAACTGCCAAAGGGGCAGAGAAGAAAAGAATTGCAATGGCATCACATATTCCCGAATAAGGTATTCCTGAATTTTTAGGATTCTATTCTGGTCTTTCTTATACGCTTTTATTTCATTTTCAGATTGTGTAGTAGAAAGTTGAAGACATTTGTACAAAATGTATCATTTCTTAGTTGTTGTTGATGATTTAAAAATTTATACGATAATTGATTGAAAAATTAAATTGTAATTTGTTTTTATTTATTTTACCCCATTCATTTATTTATTTTGAATTTCGGTGAAACGATACAAATACAAAAGATGGAACTAAAGGATAACACTGATTATGAATTTTGAACTAACAAAAACTTGTTCTTCGTAAATCAAAAGCAGCAAATTGAAATAAATAAAATAAAGTCGAAACAAACAGATGGATGGTAAATGTGAAAGTCTTCATACCGAATAGAAAAAAATTCATGTGCGCGATTTTTATGTGATTTCATTTTTATTATACTTCGAACATATTCTGCTACTGACATAAAATGTTTAGAACAAGAAACGGTTATAGAGTTAATCAATTTATACCGGTGTAAAATAAAAAACTCAACGGAGATTGTTTAACAACTTTGTTCACAGTGCTAGGCTACACCTAGGCTCACCAAAATAGGCTACACCAAGAAAGATATTCCTTTCGTCAATTTTCTAAAAGTTATACTTTTTGAATTTGTATATGAACCCGTACAGGAAAATTTCAATTTAGTAAAGTGTGACCGATTACACTAATGAAGTGAATTATAGAATTTCCATGTTTTATCATTAAACATTCCAGAGATATCTTAAAACAAAGATGGTCATCTGCCGTATTTGACTCCAAACGTTTATTGCTAGAGAGCAAAAAAGTATTTTCTGTCGTATTTCTATTCGATCTCTGAAACGTGATCATCCAATGTGACTTTTTCCTTTCTGAGAGCAACTGAAAAATGGCTTAAGTCAGCATATATTTATCTCCATACCTCTGAAACTTTTTAGAATATAGTTCCCAAATTTTGTTCGTCCCCGCATTGATGTATGGGGTTTATGCTACTAAATTCGGATATTTTTTTGTACGGGAGTCGTATACAAATGTAAAAAGTGTAACTTTTAGAAAATGAACGAGAAGAATTTTTTCTTAACGCATCTCTTCTCAACTTATTTTGAACAATTTTTCTAGTTACAGTGCCCACTCATATATAAACTAAATCCCGGTACCACCTTTTTGGGACGCGCTATACATTCTTTAAATGAAAAAGTGAGCACAAAGCTAATATTAAAAAAAATCATGTTTATAACATTCTGAATAAACAAAATCTGATGGATACAGAGAACTGACGAATTTATGACATTGGAAAACAGAGTAATAGGCTTAGCTGTGATCAGTGATGTCTATATTTAACACAGATGATTAGGGCTTATCCTTGAATCTAGCGATGTTTTGCTTACCTTTGCATACCAGAAAAACCATGTCCAAGGACACATTTCTATAGATGAGACTAGAATAGAAGTTCAAATTTGATTTCGGCATCACATGCAGATAATTTTATTATAAGTTACAAATTCTTGAGTGATGGCGTCAGCTGTGCTGAAAAAACAACGATATATTAATAAATAATTCGTATTTTGTTAAATAAATACTGAACAAATTCTCTTGATGCAAGTCAATAAGTTTTTAGTAAGATGGATTAAAATAGGGATGGACGCGAGACCATGCGAGATGAGAAATAGGCCAGGTCTCGTATCGTCTCGCACTTTCACATCGAAGTATCGTCTCACGGTTTCGTCTCGCGGTCTTGTCTCGCGGTCTCGTCTCGCGCGAGATCACGAGATTGGTCTCGTATATTGACTGACGTCCAAAATGTTATTTTTATTTTTTTGTATAAAGTAAATAATGTGCAGTCTCGCGTTTATCGCGGTTTCACATATTATCTTCATATCAATGGCGGATCTAGATTTTTTTTTTTGGGGGGGGGTGCGAAAAATTTGAATACCATTGCCCCTTAGCTATTCGTGTAGTGTCGTTCTTTTTAAAGTATTATGATATTTTTTATAATTTTAATACTGAAATGTTTGATAGCCTGAATAAACGCCTCCCCCCAAATATATTAAATTATGAATATTGGCGTTTGCAAAGGAGGGTTAACTCTCTCCCTGACTCAAAGTATGATAAAGAATATTGCTCCACATTAAGAAAAATTGTAACTATTTGCACTGATTGAAAATATTTTACTTAGAAAATGATTTGCTATGCACAGAGGCGGATCAAGAAAAGTTTCAATAGAGGGCAGTGATTAGTATGACGAAACATTTGTACCATAAACGGGTCATTATTTCTTCTCCCAGACATTAATTTTCAATCTGCATCCCATGTTTAACCTGACCTCTCTCATCATTGCATAGACACAATGGAGAAGGCTCCCCATCTTCTTTGACCCTTGTTACTTCCAACAATGCGATGTTGCTACCAACAATGCAATTTTGCAAGCTCAACGCTGGACACCAGCGGGAGTATTCAAAGACTCAAGTTTGGGAGCAACAAGGATCATAGAAGGGGAGTCTTTTCCTTTGCGTCTTTTCAACGGTAAGAGTGATCATGTTAGACATGAGTTCAAAAGTGGGTATGAGGGCAATAGGTGCTTTCGGTTCGTATTCATATTTTCAAAATCACTAAAACACACACAGTTATAGAACAATAAAAGAACACTTTTATGTGTAATACGTTATTTAATCATCGTACACTAGACAAATCAATGCACATTTTGCCTTAAAAAAGAACAGATAATCTCGGCCCAACGATCGGTGAAAGATTTGCTATAGAAACGATATAATCACCTAGCAACTCGATAAATTTTCAGGTTTAAGAGTGTTCAAAGGAGGGGCAATCGCCCCAATCACCTTCTCTCCCCCTTTGGATTCGCCACTGGTTATGAAAAGTGCGAACTTGCGTGATTACATACACTACGTGATACGTGTCTTATAAAATATATATGTTTCCATTTCATATTACTTTTATAGGCCTGTTTAATTGGTTTTTGCCACATATTACTGGGATCTACTATGAATTATAGTTGGCTTCTTGTTTATTTTCCTCACTCATATTAATTTTTAATTGGTTATATATTGCCTACAATTACTGAAATCATTGTTTGGATTACTTAATTCGTAAGTTTAGCAATTTACGTTGCCCAGGTGCATTAGGTCTTAGGGCATTACTTGCCCCAAAAAATTATTATTTTCTTCGCATCCCTGTATTGCAAAGACTAAAATGCGGTAGTTATCTTACTGTATCCATTGTTGTTTCCTGACACAAGTCTTTGAATGCTCCAGCTTCGGGTAACTTCCTTAACAAATGTATTTTACCTACACTCGATACAATATCCGTGGAAAAAGTTTCAACTATTCACTTAATACTAATATTCACGGCAAAGAAAAATTGCAGACTAATTTGTAAAATGCATTTTTTAATATAAGGATAATAATTAAAAATGACCATTTGTAAGTTAATTCTAAAATTGCCGTTTCCTTATAGTACCGACTTGTATAAGCAATGTCTTATTTACTTGTGGTACTGACTATCATTTGTCTGGTTTAGCACGAGACCGCGAGACCAGTCTCGCGGTCTCGTGCGAAAGCTGACCGGAGGTATCGTCTAGCAGTCTCATCTCGCACGCGGTGATATCATCTCGCGGTCTCGTCTCTCAATTGGAGGTATCGTCTCGCAGTCTCGTCTCGCACTTAGCGGTATTGTCTAGCTGTATCGTCTCGCAAAATTGCGAGACCACGAGAAGTCTCATCTCGTCTCACCGTCTCGCGTCCATCCCTAGATTAAAATGTATTTGAGCAAGTTTAAGTGACAGCAAGGGCCACGTTTAGATAATTTTATTACCTGCATCTAAAAGTTCTGTAGTGTAGCACAATTAGCTTCTCATAAACAAAATCAACATAAATAATCGAACAAATGGAATATATGATTAATATTTCCGGGTTCTCTGTATGATATTATAAGCTTCACCTTGAGACAATTTTATCTGTAAAAAACAGAGCATTTTTTTTTTTTTTTTTACTTTTTAAGTTTAAAAAGAGTCTAGATAAGCGTTATTTAAAATTTAACTGCTTTATATAAGATAATTAATCTTAATATAATAAAGATAAGATAATTAAAGAAGATATAATATAATTAAAGAAGAAATAAGAAAAAAATTAGATATTTTCTACTCGCATCCACCAACACAAGACTTGCTCATTGGAAAGTATGTTCTCATGCATCCTGATCTGTAGAGTTATTGGGATTGCAAAATAGTTACACTATAAAATTTAAATCCCTTTTTTATATAAAGAAAATAGTTAAAAGCAAAGCATATATAAGGTCAATATTCTCAATATAAACATGTAATCTAATAAATACTAATTATGCCTAACAACGGTTCTTTAAATGCTCAATTGCAACAGTTTTTCATCGCAATATTAAGAATGACAGAGTATTCTTTCATTTATAACATCGTGGCTTTTTCTTTTTTTTTTCACTATTATTCTGTTTCACCTTACTGATTTACAATAAATAAATAAATAAAATAAAATAAAATAAATCTAAACAAAAATGAAAACTTCATAATGAGAATAAGCAAAAAGATCAATATAAGCAAACAGGACAAAACATTTACAATCGTTTCCTTGTGTGCAGAACGATTGTTCCGTTGAATTGTCACGAAATGTTTTTATGTATCATGCTCGTTATTATGTGACAGTTGTAAAGAAATTAAACCCTACAACAGTCTAATCTGATCGGGGTACAAGTTTTATGTGATATGGAATATTTATAATGCAACTGAAAATGCAATATGGAACACGTTGATACTGATCTTCCTTTGTGAATATTAGTCAACGAAAATTCAAAATAAAAAACTTTTGTGATAATGTGTCTCATACGTATCATTCAGTATATGAGAGATAGTTGTAACTTCTTTAATCTTTTGTACATTTGTAATTCTAGCAGCGAAGCTCTTTTCATATTTATTTTACTAGTTCCAAGATAGGCGGCCCTATATTCTCATTAATTAAATACCTTTAAAGCAAAATTTAGAACCTTTTTAATTTTTAATATTTTTTTAATATATTTTTTTTCAAAGACAGCATCAATAATTTAGCATTTTTATACAGAATTCTAAGTTGCAACTAAATCTCTTTCCAGTATAAGGTTTGATTCTTAATAAAACTAAAAATTAACTATAGGAAAACATTCTCTGCATTTTTGTAACACAATTTTAAAACATATCTGTCGATTTTTGAGCAATTCAATAGTTAACTTACATACAATTACATTTAAGAAACTCAGTAGTATTAGCTTTCATGCGATAATGATGGTATCCCATCATCTTAGCGATGCAATAAATTTTTATCGATCAATGCAACAAACCTTATAGAATATTGTTGCATAAATGTATGAAGGTATAATACACTTAAAACGAAAACGAAAAATTTTAAATTATGCTTCACAGTAGCTATGATCTTTTTATGCAAATGCGTATGATGCATCCACTGGGATCTTGGATTCTATTACGATTTGAAGAATGCACAATTTATTAGCTTTAAGGAGAATAAAGTTTACTGAAGAGTTTTATCCATAATCATTTAAATTTTATAATTAAGAGATATTTAACATTTCGGTTTGAAGTGTCGATTTTCTCCTTCACGATAAAACTCTAGCTTTGTCCTTAAGAATTTGTTACTTAGTAAAAAATAATTGAATGGGTCATTTCAAAAGCGGAACGAATCGTGATTTTCCCCCACGAAGTCAAATACAAGGTAACTCTTAGGGATCAAAATATAATGAGTGCTAGAGGGAACCAAGAAGGCCCAGAATCACATAGCAATGTTTGGTCGGGGATGTCGTCTTTATGAACCGTTAATAATCGCTTTGGAAGAAGTATTCACTGCAAATTCTCAGCACACATTGGGAACACATTTATTGAAAAAAAGTGTCCCAGTTACCTAAAAGTGTTCTGAAATGCGTTCCGAATGTGATCCGTCATAAAGGAAGTGTTCCGAAAGTGTTATGCTTAGGATATTTGTTAATCTAAACTTAGGAACACATTTGAGAACAGATTGGGAACACATATTAGGAGCATATTTGAGAACATTTTGGGAACACTGGTGAAATCATTGCTTTGTTACGACGATATTGTTACGAGCGAGTAGCCTGAACGGTATAGCCTCGAGATCGGGAGATCCGGGGTTCGAATCCCGCTGCCTGTAAGTGAGAAAAAATAAAATCCAAGGTCCGCAAATTAATTCTAAAATTCAATAATAAATGGCTGCACTAAATTATAGTAATTAACAAAAAAATTCATTAATTAAATAATTCATTAAAATCTGTTCCAAATTCCAAAAAATTATAAGTCCAATTCAAAAACGTAGTTCCAAAACATAAAGCCAGATTGCAGCATTAAAAATTCAATAACAAATGGCAGCACTAAAATTAATTAATAATTAAATAAAATAACTAAAATATATATATAAATAAAAACTGTCCCAATCGAAACATAGCAGACTCCAAATCCAGCAAAAATACAACTCAACCACCCAGGAGGGAAACCTCGCAACTCCGTCACTTCCGGCCACGCCCCTTGATGACGTCACTTCCGCCGCACCAGCACCTGCTCTTACTTTTTAGAAACTGTTCTCAAATGTAATCCTAAAAGCATTCCTTAAAGTGTGCTAACAAGGATGACAAAATAAGTGTCCTAAAAGTATTCTGAAATGGGTTCCAAACAGTGTTCTCAAATGTGTTCCAAAATGTGATCTCAAATAGAGGACAAAATGAGTGTTCCAAAAGGTGCTCTGAAATGGGTTCCGAAAAGCGTTCTACAATGTGTTCCCAAAAAGTGTTCTCAAAAAGGGGACAAATAAGTGTTTCGAAATGTGTTCCAAAAAGTATTCTGAAATGAGTTCCAAAAAGTGCTTTTAAAAGTGTTCTCAAAAAGGTTACAAAATAAGTGTTCCAAAAAATGTTCTAAATGTTCAAAGATTTGCAATGCTGGTCTAAGTCGAATTCCACAAACAATGAGATTTTATCCGACAATTTAATCAATGAAATGAAACAGAATATATAAATTATCATTTTAGTCTGTGCTCTCTGTAAAAGCCTCATCAGTTTTTGACAAACCGTAGTCCGAAAGTTCTTTAATATACATATTTTGATACCGAGTTTAATAAAATGAAATAGTTCTACATATTTTGAAGCCTGATGAATGTGGCAGACACAAGGAAGTACTACTTGAAAATAGGGGTACTTGCTTGTTACACCAATTTTATTGTCTAGCAAATTCGGTTGTAAAAGCTTGTTCACTTTCAATATGTAATCCTGTCCCAAGTTTGACATTAGTCAGTTTAGCAATTTTCAGCCAATACAGATTATTATTAGTAGTTTTTTTCTTATCAATAAAACTAAATGTTAAAAAAAAATAAAACTGCCAAACCCATAAAAATAATGAGCATTTTACCAAAAATTTAAACATCCAAATTTTGCTTCAAACCAGAACTGCAGTAAATGGAAAATAGTTGTACTCTTGATTATTTATCTTCTATTTTCAACTTTTGCAAAGTAAACATTTTGACTTCCTTTTCTGTATTCTATTTGCTGATTTAGATATTTATACAAAGAGAACTATAAATTAGAGTATTAAATTATCCAGATATTTGAAACATTAGTACCGCAATTCTTAAGACAAAAATTAAGAAATCTTAAACAACAAATCGTTTTTTAACCCTGAATCGTATGGACGTTTATGGACATAAAACACTTTTCATTTTTCACAAAAAGACTCTCAAGTTTTAAATTTATAAAAAAAAAAACATTTCGTGAGTGGGTAATATTGAAAGTACAACTTTTTCTCTTCTTCAGACGTTGTTTCATAAAATCATGCAACTTTTGAATAGATTATTAAGAATTCCATGACACTAGAGACAAAATATTTATATATTTTTTTTTCACAAGTTGTACTATGCTATTTTACAAATGGCTAATCTTAACAGTTACGAAAAATTCGGAAAAAAAATCTTAATTGGCATTCGGTATTTGCTATGTTCCACAATATGTAATTGAGGATGTTATTTAAATCTTCTCTTATTTTGGAATAACTTTTTCTTCGTCAGAATTTTTCCTGAAAGCGGCATAAGATCTATAAGATTCACAGTTAATAAAATGCACTGAGTTTTAATCATACTGCATCCTAATAATCATAATGCTTTAGTGCATGGTTTTTTAAGAGTTGGCATAGAGTTTTTTAAGCAGTACTCATTGTTTCGAGCATCATTGGTTGGTTTGTAAAGCTGTGTAAGAGTCTTGTGATGCCTGTAGTTCCTCCTTAATATTATTTTTATTAGAACAGCTTTTTAATGCTTTTACAGAGTTTGAAAATAGTGTGCGTAGAAATATTAACCCTTTAACGCCGAGTGTTCCCGCTCTGGGAACACCCAACTCTGACGTTTTGACTGTTGCCAGTCACGAAGAATAGATTGGATTTCTATAAAAATAGTTGCGGGTGACATAGCTCCACAAGAATCCTTTACTTTTTAGCACGTCATTTCCCGTAAAAAAAATCGTCACGATTATTTTTAACAGCACTGACACCTGCTGAAAATTGGAAGAATGCGAGAACAGCTGGATAGATTGCCCAATGCTGAAAAAAGGGTAGCCGTTGCCATCGCTCGACTTAACTACCAGCAAGATGGTGGACGATTTTTTGACGCAGCTGACGCAGCTGTCTGTGTCCGGCACAGCCAGCTGCGTCAAAAAAGGGTCTCTAGATCTGTGGCACGCGATGAACGTTTCGATCGTCCGCCATTTTTCTGGTAGTTAAGTCGAGCGATGGCAACGGCTGCCCTTTTTTCAGCATTGGGAAAGGGTTGCTCCTCAAAGGGTTAAATCAACAATGCTGTCTGGGAAAACACAGTTTGTGCTGCAAATAATGAAACCTTTCAGATGTCTTAGCATTTTGAGTGAAATTTACAATTTATAGGTTTCTTACGCGATTAGACTCAGTTGTTGGAGAAGAAACCCCGGACCCATTTCCGAAATAGAGATATGTGTCATCATCCCGTTAACATACATACACGTACAATAAGAAAGGAGTCGGAGAGAATATAGTAGTAAGTTCTCTCACACGGGTGATGAAAAATTTGTAAAGAAGACGGACGTACGGACTCGACCCAACTTGCAGGTGCACGCAGACAAGGATTTATGAAGCAGTTGACCCGGGTGACCATTACCAAGAAAGGAGATGATTATACGCATATTCGATGTGGAGGGTCCTTGTAGTTATTGTTAAAGCTGACCAAAAGTCACATCAGCGATGCTTTCAACGACATATTTGGGGATCACACCTTTTCAGTAATTCTAAAGCATCGATGAAATATGTCAGTGTGCCGTGGTTAAAGTCAAGTAGGCTCAGTGAAGGGATTATTTATTTGAAAAAGAATGTACTAGCTGAAAATACTTGTTTTTTCCCACAGGAAACTCCTGAAAATTTCTCCTAAAATTGTATTTATGTCTTCCTTTTTTTCTTTCCTTTTTCTTTTTCCCTTCTTTATCAAATGTTTTATTTATACATATTTTTCCTCCTTCAAAATTAAACAAGAAACTTTTTGAAATGTTTTATGAAAATAGATCTAAGCACGGCATTTTAAAACATTACGCTAATTCGTGGAGTAAAAGATTAATAAAAAATTAAAAATAAAGCTAACCTTCTGATTAAACTCTTATGGATCAAAAAGCATTCTGTTGACTCATTTAAACATTTTATCACAACAGCCCCATTTAAATTTCTGACAAACAAATTAAAACGCTGGGCTGTTAGGCATAAACAACTAAGTACAGAAAGTTAAAATTAGTTATTTAATGAAATCCAAACAATTGATTGAATCAGCATGTATTTAGTTGATACAATTATATATTGTTGGCTTTTTCGCAATTGATAGCTACTTGCATAGAGGAAAACTGTTATGGATATCGTTAAAAGCTTTGAAATTAAAATATGTACACAGAATCAAACTCTACAGAATATAGAACAACTTTCAAACTTGTTAATCTAAACGCTCAGAATTTTCTAAGGACTAAGACAAATAGAAGAATTATAAAGCCTTTTTAAGTTTAATTTTCTGTACTTAATTTTTATTTCTTAATGCTTGACTTTCACCTATAATTACATTGATACTGCATGCATCCACATTGTTACTTCAAATTTCTATTTGCTAATTTTTCAACTAATTAATTCTTGAAAAAAATTTTCCGTGTGGTATTTTTTCTGTTCAAAATTCACATAATCCAAAAATATTAGTCTTTTCAAAACTAATTTATGTCTTTCTTAGAAGAGACTATGATGTTTACTATAGTGTTTTCTCCAAAAAGTATGTCTGAAAAATGTATTTTAAAATGTAACTAAACAATTCTAATTGATGGCTTCGAAAACAACAATTAACTATGGACGTTGGGAATGTAGCTAGTTAGTATTATCTATTTATCAAAATAATAATAAAATTTATTTTTGGTGAATTGGTGAACTTGGTGAATTGGTGAAATTTTGGTGAATTTGGTGAATTGGTGACATAATATTTGGTGAATTTGGTGAAACTGGAAACTACTTTGGTGAAACTTTGGTGACACTTACTTTGATGTAACTGGTAACATTTTATTCAGTCTGATGATGCATAACTATAATAACTAAAATTAAATGTCATTTTTATTTTTTCCCATCCTTTAAGCAATGTGTTGAACTAAGATTTCTAAAATACTAAACTATGCTGAATGACAAAAATATACTATTTTATTTATATGATATATTTTTATTCCTTTTTTATTCTTATTACTTTTTACTTACAATAATCCAGATAAATAACCGCTCTTTGCTTTATAAAAATACCCCCCCCCTCAAAAAAATATTTTTCACAATTTAAAACAGAGACAACGAAGAGAGCGAGCAAGCGACAGAAACAGAAAACATAAAAAACCTTAAACTTGGGTTTGAATTTTAGATATTACAGATGAAATTATATATAAAAAAAACACATATAAATGATACAAGATAGTCACATTAAATCGGAAATTTATTTAGAAATAGAAGAGTGATTTAGGGAAACATACATTTTAGAAAAATACTAGAAACCAGTTTTGTATTTTTTATATAGCTTTTAATGTGATACATTATTTTTTATAAAAGAAAAAAAGTCCAAATATGAAATTTGTTTTATACAATAGCATTATAAGTATTCAAACGTCATCAATTCTCGATTGTTACTTCGTTATTTACTTTTCCATACAACCTCAGCAATAAAAAATGCAAAAATTATAAAAAAGCTTTCCAGTATATGCAGTAGAATCTCCGAAAGCCGAGCGTTTGCGATTCCCACAAAACGTTTACGATTTACGGAGGTTTCATTGCACTTCATAAAAACTCGAGTTTTTTAGTTCGGCCTTTAAGAAGTAAAAAACTTGTAAAATATATTAATTAAATGACTTTCATCTGCCATTTGAAATGTCTGATATTTACATGACCATTTCTGTTGGATACTTACAAATTCTATCAGGATTTTGGTCTGCCATTTGGAATAATCTGTTTAGCTAATGTTCGTTCGTATCCAAGCAGAAAAACCACGTTGCCTGACTATTAATGTCCAAAGAACGTTCAGTAATGTTCTCTGAACGACTACAGATGTTTACAGAACCTTGTTGTGCTGCCTGGGTAGAAACTTCACTGTGGTTTAACCCTGAACTTACGCTGAAGAGCCAAAGCATTGTGACCCCCTACTCCATAACATGTTGCGCCTCCTTTGTCCTTCAAAACAGCTTCAACTGGCGTGGGATTTAGCGTAAATACGGGTTAGGACCCCTTATAAAGACCCCCCAGAGACGGTACCCCACACATAGGCCTAGATCCCTCTTGCAGATAATTGGTCTTAATCCCACAACACAACACAACTCAACTCGCCCGGGTATGGATGCCACGAGTTCTTGGTAGATGACTGGAGACAGTTTTAACCAAATATTTAAGCAGCGGTCGCATAAAGTCGAGATATTAGAACATGGTGGTGTTTTAGCCCTGAGCTGCCAGGGAGAGGGGAGCAGCTGTTCTCATGAAGGACGGCGTACCCTGACACGACCATCGACGTGATGACATAAGCGTAAAGTTTTCAAAATTATTGGGGGGGCGGGCCCATCAACCACATATATTCACATCAGTGGCGTAGCCAGGGGGGTTAGGGGGTCATAACCCCCCCCATGAAAAATTTCTGGCTACGCCATTGATTCACGTACATATAACTTACTCATACCTGCCAACTACTACGGAATATAATTAACCACTTTTTCTACATGATTTTTCGGCTTAAGATACAGCAAAATTTTTGTGCTGCGCGCGAGCTGGTTACTATTTTGAAAAAAAATTATTAAAAAATTATACTGTTTACAAAAAGTGGTTAATTTTATTCCGTAGTAGTTGGCAGCTATGATTTACTATATATAAGTAGGGATGGACGCGAGACGACTTTTTTGCGAGACGAGACAGAGATTTACAGCTTTTTTGCGAGACGAGACACACATTTTTAACATTACGATATAGGGATTTTTGCGAGACGAGACAAGCTTTTAGGCTATTTTGCGAGACGCGAGACGCTTATTTTTCGTCTCGCGTCCATCCCTATATATAAGTATAAACTATTTGAGGCGCTCGAGCTCTATGGGTCCATAGAATGCTACACCTATGTAAGGTAAGTATCCATGTTAGTATCTTCCTACCATGTTATAAGTTAAAAATAGAAGCAAAGTAAAAAATCCAAAAGGGGAAAAAAAACGTTTTCGATGACATAGTGCATTTTAGACCCATCTGAACTTTTTTTTCATTTCATACTTTACATTGTATAATCTGATTTTAATTAACCAGAGCCTGGCGAGGGCAGCTTCTAGTAACATTGTGTGTTACGTGGCGTCACAATGAATACTAAATCTTGATTGAAATCAAAAGAAGAAAATTTTTAAAATTAAAGTTCTTTTAAACGTTTGTAAATGGCGTGAAATCCTTTTTTTATGTTAGTATAAATGAGTTTTCTGTATTTAGTGGTAAATTATTGGGTGGGCTCAGCCCCTATTCACAATTTATTGGGGGGGGGCTCGAGACCCACGGGCCCATATAACTCTACGCCTATGCGTGATGAAGGAGAAACCGGGATTCATCAGACCGGACAACCAAATAATTCAAACCGGGCATGCATTTTTCACCTTACATGCCCGACCGGTCATGTAAAATAACCTAAACAGTAACAGGCAAAAATTAACAAATATTCCTCTACTTATAGAAATAATGCTCTGTGTTTCTCCCAGTGCATCTCCCCGTGAGAGAGTATTCAGTGCAATGAATCTCATGAAATATCAATTGCGATGCATTGTGTCTCTGACAAAATGTATCATTTAACACGAAAATGCGTTGATGATTTTAAATAAAAAAACTTTGATCCATCAGCAGCGCTTGAACATTGGCTATTTAGTACAAAAGAAACAACAAGACATGTGGAAGGGCTTGCACTCACCTGGAGCTAAACTAAAAATATTTTTGAATGATATGTGTGTAATATTATATATTTAGTATATTATGTTAATGTTTTTGTTAGTATGCAATTAATGATATTTGGGCATGTACAAATTTTAATCGGGCATGTGTTTTTTTGATTAATATGCCCAAAAAGGCATGTAAAAATTTAAGATTTTTCTAGCCTTGCATTATACCACTGCCAATAGCCTGCTGTACAAGGGAGGAGCGGCTGTTCTCCCGGATGCCGTACCCTAACACGACCATCGACGTGATTAGGGATGGACGCGAGACCGCGGGACGAGACGAGACTTCTCGCGGTCTCACAACTTTGCGGGACGATACCTCGGTGCGAGACAATACCACCAGGTGTGAGACGATATCTCGGGTCAGCTCCTGCGCGAGACCGCGAGACCGCGAGACCAGTCTTACCGTCTCCCGCTAAAACAGGTAAATATGGTTATACTCAGTACTTCGAGTATAAGACATTGCTTACAAATCGGTACTGGAAGGAAACAGGAATTTTAGAATTAACTTTCAAATGGGTATTTTTAATTATTATCCTTATATTGAAACATGCATTTTGCAAATATTTTAGTCTATAATGTTACGAATTTTCGAGGCAACCCGCTGCTCTGGGGCTTAAAATGGTTTAAAATTCGTATTCTACGCTTCAAATAGATAAATTTTGCTTTTTGTTGCATCAAAATCGGCCAATTAGAACAGGAGATACGTAGGTTTCGGTTTCCCTATTGTTTTTCTATGGGCTTCTAGAAATCTGGAGAAATATTGGTTCTAGGGGCTTCGATCTCTTCACTTTTGGAGACTTATTTTTGGAGCCAAATTTGGCGACATTTTGGTCATTTGGCGCGTTTTCCCCTACGGGGCCTGTAAAGCTGCTTTTGCTGCATTAAAAACACTTAATACCTGACATTTCTCTTCTATGACGTAATCAAAATTCCCTCTTTATATAGAATCTCCGAGAAATAGACTTTTCTGGAAGTTGCGCGCAGCTTCTGCCTCCTCTATATATACCACCAGCGCGCTGCTCCGAGAATTCAGTGTGAGTTTGTTCCCATCGAGTGCAGTGTGTGAGTAGAGCTCTCTGAGGCAGTACGTTTGCTTTGAGAATTGATAGTGCTAACAGAAGCTGTGTTTTGGCTTGCTTTTCGAAGTTGTTTTTAAAATGCTGTGTGTAAATTCTTCATTGTTGTGTCTTAAGGGATTGTTTACGATATCCCTTGAATATTTTTACTGAATTTTTGCCTGTGAAAGTATTTTATTTTGTGTGAGAAATACAGCATTTGTGAGAGCTTCTGATCTAAGCGGACTGTTAAAAGCACATTACTGCTTAATTGTGCTTGTGAATTTTGTACAGCTGGTTGTTCTACGAAGTTCTAGAAGCAATAAAGTTGTGTTCCATCCTGACCAGTGGACTTTTTACTGGAACTTTCTACACCAACTGGACTTTAGAACGACGAACCCCGGAAACAAGCAGAGTAATTCTGCAACAATAATTTTTCTTTACGATGAATATTTAAAATTAATACTGAATATTAAGTAGTATTTAAGTGAATTACTTTTTCCACGGGTATATTGTCGAGCGTAGGTAAAATACATTTATGAAGGAAGTTAACCCTGCAGCTGGAGCATTGAAGATCTATGCCGGGAAGGAATGATGGATACAGAAGAACTACCGCATTTGCAACGATGAGAAGCGACAGTGTGTATTAGTGCATAGTACAGCTTCTAAGGATGCGTTCTAAATTATCTTGAGTCTCTAGCATCATGGTATTCTTTGAAAAGCTAAGCAAAAGTTTTATGATGTCTTAAAAGAACAGCCTTAAGAGGTGACCAGGTGGCCACGACTGGTCTTTGGAGGAACCACTCTTCGGAGATTCACAGGGATGCTAATTCAATGAACTGAATTCTGCCAAGTCGTAACATGACCTCTTAGAGGTGACCGGTTACTATATTTATGTTATACGGAAGGACTCGCTGACTTATTAAAATTTTGGTTCTTATCGGCTAGACTGCAATGTTTAACTACTGGTGTCCTATGCTGAATTTTCTGGGTCATTTTTGCAATAACGTTAGAAAAAACACTTATAATTTTAACATGGAGACGTAAAAGGTGGTTCTGAAGCAGGGCTGAACTGGACCTATGAAACGTCCAGGGCGATTGGATCAGACCGACCCCATCTTCCTTAAAGGACAAGACCTGGATTAAATAATGGAGTTTTCAATACATCACTTCATATTAATTTAATAGGTAGGTTTCCAGAGCTGGAAATTACGGAAAATTGGGGAACGGGTAAATTTACAGAATTTTAAAGTAGCCTAGGCTTCTCCGTACCTTTTAACTTACATACCTCTGCAAAATTTCAAGCCCGTCGTTCTAACACTTAAAATTGTATACCGAACAAAAAAACAAACTTAATGCATTATATTATATATGTAAGAGTAATTATATATAACATGCAACTATTTATATATTAGAATAAAGATAATCTATAGAGCAAACCTAAACTGATAGCGGCAGTATAGCTATGGAACGTGTGATTCCGCCGCTTTCAAATGGCTCTTTCCATTTGGCTAGCTTATTACAAAACTAAGACATTTTTCATCTATTAAGTGCTAAAATAATTGCATATATAATTGCACATTTGTGTTACTTGCATGCAATAATTAAAAGGATTAAGAAATTTAGTCATCAATCAGATGTAAAGCCTTCGAGACGCTTGACCAATGATAGACCTCTTTTGTTCTGGCAGGTATTGAGTACTGCGAATTTGCCTTGTGATTGGGTTGCTTTGTGATGTTGAGAGCCAGATAATTGGAAGGAGAAACGAGTGTCGGAGCGATACATGCGGAGAGTAGTGAAATGGCACCCCTTGCCTTTTCCTCCGCTTTCAGGTTAGGCTTGCCCTGAGTACACTGCAAATCTTTGAACACATTTTAGAACACTTTTTGGAACACTTATTTTGTCCCACCGCGATAAACGTGCGACAACTATACATTATTTACTTCATACAAGAAAGTTAAAATAAAGGCATTTTGGGGGCTCGATAATATGCGAGAAAGTTCTCGCGGTCTCTCGCAAGACGATACCTACGGATGCGGGACGAGACCACAAGAAGATAGCTCGATGTGAAAGTGCGAGACGATACGAGACCTGGTCTATTTCTCGTCTTGACCTTGGCTATTTCTCGTCTCGCATGGTCTCGCGTCCATCCTCAGACGTGATAAAGTAGGGATGGATGCGAGACGAGACATAGCTTTTAGGCTGTCTTGCGAGACGCCAATTTTCCATCTCGCGTACATCCCTAGATGAAAGAGAAGCTGTGATTCATAAAACCAGAGAACTCTCTTCCACATATCCGCGGTCCAGTCTCGACGTTCGCGTGCCCATTGCAAGCGTAGTTGACAATAGCGCTTGGTAAGAAGTGCACGAGTGGGACGACTGCTCCGTACCCATATCCAACAGTGTCTGCTGAATTGTGTGTTTCGAAACACTTGTACATGGACCTGCATTATATTGGGCTGTCAGCTGAGCCACTATCTTGCCGCCAATTTTTCTGTACTGGGTGGGACAATCTCCGACGTCTTCTTTCTTCGATGATGCCAGGACTCCCAAAATCTTGGCGTCTACTGCTGGTTCCATCGTCATTAATCCACTTTTTATAAATACTAATAACGGCTGATCGCGAACAACCGACCAGTCGTGCAGTTTCGGAGATACTCGTTCCGAGTCTTCGGGCCATTACAATCTGAACTCTATCAAATTCGCTTAGATTAACAGCCTTTCAAGTGACTCACAAACGTAAGTGCAAGAATGATCCCTTACCTTCTCCAGCAACAGTTAATACCACTCCCACTTAATTACGATCTCTCCATGTCATTCAAACGATGTCATTGAAAAATGCGGGAGTGGCCATAATGTTTTGTCTTGTCAGTGTAGATACTGACCGACCACGTTTCCCGTGGAATATTGGAAAGCTACCAATACTGCCGAATCGAAATGAACCAGTCACGGAGGAGGGATTAAAGAAATTCAGAAATGCAGTGCACGTGTCACGTCTCTTCCAGCGATTGTCCAAGCGCATGTCTGACTAAAACTCCTAGCAAATAATAGACGTGTCTGTTTCCGCCTTAAAACCAGGTGTTTAAATTTCTATCTAAAATATGGACAGTAGTCGATTTTAAATTGATTGGCTGTATTTCGTGTAATAGTCATGTATTTTTAACATGGTCATGTTTACAAATAGTCTGTCGTATGTTTCAATCATTTAGCTTTACTGTTAGAATTGGAGGGTTGACGGCCAATAGTCTTCGAGCGGTCATAGAATCATGCGAAAGGGGCTGAGCTAATTCGGCAGTGGTAGGCAATTTTATGCATGTGTGCTGTCATCAACAAACTTTTCCGTCTTGACGTGAACAACAGGTTTTTAAAAAAGTTTTTACTGTTGGAAGTATGGTTCTGCCTCGCTTACTTACGGAAGGAACAGCTCGCTTCACCATCGCTCCAGTTTTTATAGTAGGACTCAAAGGTTTTAACAGTAAAATCCTCAAAGATTGGCAAAAAAAGTTTTGCCCAGACAAGATCTTCCATTAATTTTTCTTACTAAGAGGAGTGGGAGAGGGCGACAGCACGAGAAAAGTGTCGTGCTCAGCGCTTCTTCCTGTCTTCTGTACATAAAACAAGGACCGAAAATAGCTAAAAAAGAAGCAGAGGGCGAAAATTACGCCAACGACAAGACTCTAAGATAAAGAATGACTACGATGATGGATCTGCTATTAAGGACGCAGCGATGATCGGGGCTGATAAAGGAGTACACCTGTCTGTGAAAATAACGAATGAGGTGGGCCTCGTATGTGTATATTCAACAATTCCGCATACTCTCCAAAGACCGATTGTGACTCTGTCTGAATCCGTCCTCAAACAGATGTATGGCTGTGATGAGGGAGATCTCATCTCCGTTTGCTACAAGACTGCGTGGCTTGTTGTGTCGCGCGGCTGGGCTGCTCCGACTTCCCTGACGAATTGGCGGAACACCTGTGAAAAAAAAAAAAAAAGTAGGAAGCCAGAGACGAGGATTTAAAAATTATTGCCATCTCACGGGCAGGTAGAAAGACCTCCCACACTAACGGAGCGAATCTCGTGTTTATAAACAAATCTTCATCTGTCTGACGTAATAATGGTGAGGTTGTTGATGCGGGATATATTTTCTGGTTGAAGCAAGTCTGCAACTGATTCATAGCGTTGTTTGTTCTCTTGAAAACTCTTGTTCACGTCCATGCCAAAGCTTTGACTATAACTCTTTTCGTCAAACAAAATAGCTGGTTTTTCAAGTTAAAAAAGGAAGAAAATAATTACATTTTAGGGTAAATAATTGGATAAATTTTAAAACTCTCAACTCATAATGAGCGAAATTATGTACTGCATTTAAACATTTTTCAACATTACTTTTAATCATTTATGATACTTCTAAATTAATATTTTTTATTTATTAAATTTATTATTCACTTATTATTACAACTCAAATATTATCAAATAAATATATAAATATAGATTTTGCATTGCGCAATCTTTAAACGGAAGCAGTTAAATTTAGAAACGATACCAAAAAGATACCAGTCATGTCTGATTCGTTTACCAGTAAAACACCACCTCATTTTATTTTGATGCCAAAATTTACCATTCGCAAAGCAGAGACATATGTTTGAAAGTTAATGTTCAAAGAATAACGCAATAACAATTACACGAAAAGGCAAAGCTGTTGTTGTATGGTTTTCAACTTTCCAAATATTTAATGTAGCAGAGTGATAGAAAGCACAATACTAGTAATAGTTCCATTTCCCTAAAAGGTCGAAATCCTGTTTAAATTTGAAATTACGTATAATAAATAAATGACAATAACTAATTTCACTACAATGTCTTTCCTGTCAGCCACGTGCCATGCTTCCGGGTTACCACAGTGTACAAAATTCCCCTTATTATTCATAACAAAACTACCTTTTAACTTCCTTTGACGAGCTTCAATAAAGCAGGCATTGAATGAATATCTTACATTGAAGTTCTCCGTCATAATTGAAAGCGTTTATCAACAACAACAAACCACAGACCAGGTATCGATTCTGAATTGTAATGGCCGGGGCGCGTGGATGGACGTGTGGCAAGAACGGAAATTGTTATTTGTATTTAAAAACTCTTCAGCTGTCTGCAATTCAAATAGTCATTAGAAAAAATATAAAAAGAAGTGAGCCCTAACACGCAAAATTCGTGTTGCTCGCGTTCTAAAAATGCCAAGCGCTTAAACGCTTTTACAATTTGAGTGGCGCGTGCTGAGAAGTGCATTGTCATCGAAGGATGTAGGATTGATCTCTGTTGTTTCGAAAGCTGAGTGACAATGGCTGAAAAATCGTTCGCCAGATACTTTGCTTTCGTGATAGTTGAAGTTAGTGAAGTTCGCACGCGCGCTCGATTTGTTGAAATACGGAAGGTTCGTGTGGGGTGTTTTGGTGGACACATAAAGGAAAGGATTTGAAGGTTTCATAAATGGCAGGCTATCGGTGAAATGTGTTCGGATAACAATATTGTGTTTACAATAAAAAGTATTGTACTTACCCAGGTATGGGGATGCTTTGTTTGTAGAGTTCTTGATGGCGTGATGTGATGTTTTGACTAATATTCTCATTATGCCAATTTCTCCAGCATTTCACGTCATTTCGTATCGTTTTATAATACATCCCTGCTTCCACTAAAAAAAAAAAAAAAATACAGTAATAAAGCATGAAAGAAATTTCCTAATACAATGACATAATAAAAAATAGATTGTTCCATAAAAAAAATTAAATGATTTCATTTAAAGTATAGTCCCTCAAACTTCGAAAAATAGAGAATTTCTGTAAAATTTTACTGAGTTTAATGTAGTTCTTCGGCTGTTTTTTTAGGTGATATTAAATAACACCTATCAAAATAACAAATGCACCAAAGGCATTAGACGTTCTGGAAATATTATATGGATTTATGGATATAAATTTAATGTTGTGTTTTAAAGTTGTTCGCGTTTTGAAAAGCGATCGACTTTACAGGAAATTTGAACACCTTACAAACAAACTAATAGTGTCAAGCACTCGAGCAGAAAACCTGTATAACTCTTGCAACATTTAAAAAAAAATTCACAAGCACAAAATTGTCTCCAAAAATGGTCTGAAGTCTTTCCTGTTCAGGGAAATATTACAAAATTCTGTGTTCAGCATTTTTTCCCTGAGTATTCCGTATCTGCTATAGGTTTATTGTTTTTAATAGTTAACAGTACAACTTGTAAGAGGCATTCTAAATTTTTTCGAGTCTCTAGCACAATTGAATTCTTAAAAAAGCTATTCGAAAGTTCCATGACTTCCAAAACGAACAGCTTTAACTTAACAGCTCCTTAACGAACAGCTTTAACAGCGTTTGGAAGAAAATAAATCCCAGAAGAACAATTAAATTGTTGTCACTAAAAACAATAAAAAATGTGACAGACGAAAAATATATGTTACTTTTTTTTCTATAAATGTCAATTTATCTGTATGCAATTCCATTAAAAAATATTGTAATCGTAAACACTGAAACATAATGAAGCATTTAGAAATCCCATATGCATTAGAGAATGTCGTCACATTTCCAGTGTAAACAATGAATCAGAGGAATATTTACAAAATCTAACGAAATGTTCACAACATGTAAAAATTATTTCGCACGCAATGCTAATGTTTTAAACACTATTACATGTTTATAAATATGAAAGTATAGGATGTGCAATATAATGAATGCACTAAAAAGGAGCTAGCCATAATAACACATTTTACCTCAGGACATGTTTAATAAAAACAGAATAGTTTGTACTGTATTTCGCGAAAAATGATGAAACCGATATTTTAATAAGTTTTTAATTTAAATATAGATTACAAAACACTTAAAAACAGGCATGAAAATGTGTTTTTAGAAGCTCAAGAACTCATCTAAGAAGAGGAAAATAACCCCAAAGTACAAGCATTTTTTATCTTTTTAAATTTTTTTAATGTAGTGTTTGTAGTATTTGAAATGCTTCATGTGGGAAATAAAAGTAAAATGGACGGTTCAAATTCATTTATTTTTAGAGACGAGCATGTTTTCAAAACCTCCTCTGTTTTTGAAAGAGAGATGAAATTCTTTATGTTTTTAATAATCTTAAAAACGTGGAAAATATAACGACGAAAATCAATTTGAATGGATTTTTTTTTCCTGTTTTTGTGTTTCTTAGTGTAGATTATACAGGGTGTCCCAAAAAGGTGGTAACACACTTTAATTCTTTATTTATTAGCGATGAGTGATCCATGTAAATTTAAAAAAAAATTCAAAGTAAGGTAGGAATAAAGGCTGAATTAAGAAAAAATTCCTTTTTTTATTTTCAAAAAGTAATACTTTTTAAACTTCTACAGGACCCCCGTACATAAAAATTCCCAATCAGTAATGAACTCCATACACTGAAAAAAAAAGATTGCAGAACAATGTGTTGGTAAACGTAACGCCAACACGTTGTGATGTTGGCGTTGCGTTTATCCACACGTTGTGCTGTAGGCTGTGCCAATTTGCTATACAATGTTCTTCGTGATTGGCTTATCAATGCCATTACGTCATTTTGTGTGTGGATTTACAACACACAGTGCTGTATTATTTTACACCACAAAGTGTGTGTAAACTTAACGCCAACACGTTGTGATGTAGACTGTGCCAGTTGCCATACAATCATTGCCATAGGTTCTTCGTGATTGGCTTATCATACGTCATTTTTGAGTGGATTTACAACACACATTGCTGTATTATTTTACAGAAGTATGTGTGATAAAATTACAGGTATTTCTTATACCAATGAAGCGATGTACTAATTTTCAGCCTTTCATCATAAAACGTCTCAGAGATATTTTATGACAAAGATGGTCCGGAGATATTCGTGAATTTGAATGTAAACGTTTATTGCTAGAGAGCAAAAAAGTATTTTCTTCGATAATTTTTGTACGACCCCTGAAATGCGATCAACCGTATTGATCTTTCTGCTTTCCAGAGCCATTGAAAAGTGGTTTAAGTCAGTATATATTTATCTTCATATCTCTGACAATTTTTTGGATATAGTTTTTAAATTTTGTACAAAATCTCATTAGCGTATGGGGTACATTAGGGTGGATCTTATCTTTGAAGTTTGAAAATATTATCATCTCGCCTTTTAAATTTGTTCCTTTTTATGAAAAAAATAATAATAATCAGGCAAAAATTTAATCCCAGTTGAAAAATATTTAGAGGTAGCTCAATGATGGTAAAGTTTCCAACGCAATGTTTCCAGTGCATTTGCAGATGTATTTGAAATCGTGAGTCATAGATGGCGGTGTGTTTGGCTTTATTGCTACTGGATCAATTTTAACCAAGTCCGCTAAAAAAATATTGTGGGCTAATTTCGCAATCTGAAAATATCGACGATTGTATCCGTAAATTTTGGGAAGTTGAAGAAGTTTCATCGGATCGACCGCTAAGCAAAGAAGAAGAATTTTGTGAAGCTTATTTTAAGACCACACATAGGCGAGACGAAACAGGAAGATTCATCGTCCAGATGCCAATCAAAGAAGAAGAATTAAATACGTTAGGTAATTCTCGAATCTTAGCAGAAAAACGACTACATCAAACACTTAGAAGATTGAGTAAAAACCCCAATATGCATCGGCTTTATTGCGAATTTCTTAATGAATACGAAGCACTTAACCACATGGAAAAATTAGACAATCCAACCTCGATTTCTGCTGAGTACTACTTACCACATCATGGAGTTTACAGGCCAGAAAGATCCTCTACTAAACTTAGAATAGTTTTTAATGGTTCTGCACCTACAACGTCTGGAAAAAGTTTGAATGATGTTTTACTTTCTGGTGAAGTAAAGGAAGATATATTCGACATTATGGTGCGATTTCGGAAACATAGAGTAGTTTTAACTGCTGATATCGAAAAAATGTTCAGGCAGATTCTAATAGAACCTAGTCAAAGGGACTTATTGAGAATCTTGTGGAAAAATGAAGAAAATCAAAATGTTGTTGTGTATCGACTAAACACTGTTACCTATGGAACAAAAAGTGCCCCATTTCTTGCCACTCGAGTCATAAAACAGTTGGCCATGGATGAATTATTCTCTTACCCACTGGCCTCAGAAGTTGTTCAATCAGATGTATACATGGATGACAGTAATCGGCTGCTCTGATATCACAACTGCAAAAATTCTTAAAGACCAGCTAATTAAAATGTTTCAATCATGTGGTATGACCCTCCACAAATGGAAATCCAATTGCAATCAAATACTTGGTCTTGAGCAAGTATCCAACGAACATTCTTTCCATGAAAATCGAGAACCTGCTACTAAAACATTGGGTATGATTTGGAACTCAAAGGAAGATCAATTTAATTTTAAGGTCTCAGTGAAATATCAAATCGCTTACACTAAACGAGAAGTTTTGTCTACGATTGCAAAAATATACGATCCATTCAGTTTACTTGGACCTATCATTTATCGAGCAAAAACATTCCTTCAACATCTTTGGTTAGAGAAAGTTGATTGGGATGAATCACTTCGAAAACCCCTCGCTGATAAATGGCATCATTTCGTAACCACACAGAAAGAAATTGAAACTATAAAAATCAATAGATATGTCTTGGGATCAGAAGAAACAATAATTACACTACGTGGATTTTGTGATTCCTCTAGTGTTGCATTCGGTGTTGTGGTTTACCTGCAGTTCTATACTCAATCAGGATCCTGTCACTCCAAGCTGCTTGTTAGCAAATCTAGAGTGGCCCCTTTAAAATCAATATCGATTCCTCGTCTAGAACTTTGTTCCTGTTTGTTACTGTCACAGCTAGTAAACAAAGTTTTCGCATCTTTGAAGTTGGACATTAAAAGTGTAGAACTATTCTCTGATTCTTCTATTGCATTAGCTTGGATTAATTCACAGCCTCATCATCTTAAATCCTTTATAGGAAATAGAGTTTCAAAAATCCAAACTCTTTAAACACAGAAAACTATAAATGGAAACACGTTTCATCTGGAAACAACCCAGCTGACATTTTGTCCCGTGGTGCAGATCCTCATGAACTGAAAGCCTTTGATTTGTGGTGGACTGGACCACAATTTGCATTGAAGGATGAAATAAACAGTTCTGAGTGGACAGATAAGAACCTTGACGAAGCAGATAAAGAACTTTATTTGACTGAACTAAAAAAAGGCTCCAACACCACTAACCTTGTTCTTACATCAAATAGAGGTTTTCTTGACCAAATACTTAGCCTAAGTAACAATTATATCAAACTAATTCGAATTCTTAGTTTTATTTTCAGGTTTGTGTCCAACTTTAAAACTAAGGAGAAAACAACTGGTCCTCTAACTAAGAATGAATTTGAAAATGCCAAAAATTATTTGATAAAAACTGTACAGGTAACTTCATTTCCAAAAGAACTAAATGCTTTAATAAAAAATGATAACTTAAAGGACAGTCGTGTAAGTAACTTAAATATATTTCTTGATAGTAATGGTCTAATTCGCGTAGGAGGACGTCTTAACAATTCAGACCTATCAATTGATCAAAAACACCCCATTTTACTGCCAACGCGAAAGTTTATTATCAGGTAACTCGGTTAAGCAAGGTTCGGGTAAGGAATTAATAGGCCTTCCTATTAAGAAGTGACCAGGTGTCAACGTTTCAAAATCATTGGGGTCAGATGATAAAGGAATGAGTGGTCTACTATTCAAAATACCCTCAATTTGATTTGTAACAGTTAAAAATTCCTCAAAAGTAAGTTTTATGTTTCCTATTGTTATCCGTAAATCATATTTGAACGATTTTACGCCAGCTTCCGAGAGACCACCAAAATTTGGATATCTCGGGGGCAAACAACGACATTTTTACTGGCAGCTCGTGGTATTTTTTGCGCGGGGGGGGGGGTCGTATTCAATTTTTAAAAAATGCAACCTTTTGAAAATTAAAGAGGGCATTTTTTTTTAACAAAGTCGTTTTTATTACCTTATTTTGAACATCTTTTCAATTTACCTTTCCTACTTATCTCTAATAGATAAAGAGTAACAGTGTGTTACAGTATGGAACCTCTTATCCGGAAACCAGTTGTCCGGAAAACCAGTTATCCAGAATCATTTTTCAATCGATTAAATTCTTATTTTTTCCGAAAGAAATGCAAAAAAAGAGTTTTTATTTATATTTCTTATGGTTTTGTTTTTTATTTTGAGTACTACAGCTAGATTTTATAAAGTAAGCAATCTGGTAAAGTATTTTATTTATTTTTTTAGTGTGTGAGTAAGTTTTCAAGAAATTATCATATATTTACTACTTCCTCTCTAAATGATTATTATTTATCTTGATCATATTAGTTTTTTTTAATATTATTTTGCTAGTACATTTACAATTGATGTTTAATTCTAATCAAAAATAGAGTAACATTTATGCTACCAATCAAATCAGTAGACGTCATGTTAATCCCCAACCAGTTATCCAGAAAATTCAGTTATCCAGAATATACCCAGTCCCAACCATTCCGGATAACAGGTTCCATACTACCACCTCTTTTGGACACTTTCTGCATTTCAATAAGCAATCATCTGACAACATTATAGGGAATAATTTTACATTATACATGTACATTTAAACGTTATCTTTTGTGTGTATGCGTAACAGAATATTCTAAATACAGAAAAAGGAAAACTGTTTCCAAAAATTTCCAAGGCATACTTAGCCACAGTACCTCGAAATCTTGGCATGCATCTGCAGCCAAGTCGAGATGGATAAGGCACGTTAAGTGTCTAACTTCATTTCTAAATTGAGATAAAAACATTAGAGGAAGGGAAAGAAGAGGAAAAAAAATTCCTTGTCTCTAACTATGATGGAGGGAGACCGTGTGACATCATATTTAAACGGTATGACGGATCCTTTGGCTTCCACGGGAGCTGGCCTCTTCAGCTCTCGGAATAGCTTACACCAAAGCTAACACCGAGAATAATGCACCACTTAAATTGAGATCAGAGGAAGAGATCTTGTGCGATGTTGGAAGATTCTCATCTCTCCCATGCAAGAGATAAGGAGCGTTTCTTGAATCGGGTGGTCACGCTTAAAACTGATGTTATCTCCGAGGCATCTTAAGTCATTAAGTAAATTTTAACTTCGTTGTAGGTCCTTCGGCGTGCCTGACTTTAAAGTATGCTCCCTCAGCCTTTTTTGTTGTTGTTGCTTCTTTTTTAAGGTTTGCGGTGTGTGAATCAACAGCCTCTTGTTCTGTTTTGAGATTGAACAAACACACATGTGGATTTGGTGATTTATTTTGGGGTATTGTTGATAGGGTGCCTTTGTCAGGACATTTTCGAATGATTATATCCTTTTATTTATAGTTTACACGTTAATGAGGTGATTTATTTTCGGCAGAAAAATCCGCTGGAGAAAAAAAAAAAAAAAAAAAAAAAAGACAGAGGAAGATGAAGTGTTGGAAAATTTATTACCCAGTGGCTAAAGCAGGAATTAATGTCTACGTATCGAAATAATATGAAATTTAGCTTTTCCGTGGTTCGTATATCTTCCCTAATTTAGCTACTTTGAAAAAAACAAATATTACAATTTTTCGTAATTTCACTTGAAAATTTGCCCTAAAAATTTCCCTTGAGTGTAACACCCTTTCTGAATATTCTTAAAATTTCAGTTCTTCTATAGCATTTAGAGTATTCTTAGCATTTCAGTTTTTCTAGCGTTTAGCTTATTCTTAGGTGTTTAAGACTGATGATACAATTAATTGGAGGCTTCATCACAAGATACTACTATTTCAGAAAGCACCTTCATATAATGGGACTTTTTTAATAAGACCTATACAGAAAATGCTACAAAAACGAAGAAATGGCGCATCACATCATTTGTGAGCATGATACCTTTGTCTCACTACTTTAGGAATCATCAATAAACTTAAGAGTTATACCTTGGTTAGGTAAAGGGTGTACTATCTACCTATAAGGGATATACTATCTATCTCTATACTATCTAAAGGGCTTGTTGTATAAGCAAAGTGGACGACCCAATTAAATGGAACTAGCAAGCATTGGGTTTGAGACTTTGAGACAAAATGCTACCCTAAGCAGAGATGCCCAGTATGAAGAAGAAATTGTTTTATATCGGATGCGATTTAGATAATTTGAAGGTTTACTTTTGAAGTCATTGCGTGTAGTGGCAGAGTGTTTAGAGCGATAAATCCTGGTATATTAATTTGCGATACGATTATTAGACACAATGTAGAAAGATGAATAAACTTTTATTTTAGTCTTAAACCATGTATAGTTACAGGATAGTGGTGGCTTGGAGACGTTTAGCTAGGTTGGCCAGAAGATGAGTCTCTGGTCTTTAGTCTAAAAGGAAATCGAACAAGAAGTTGGTGAAAAGTTAAATTAGGCATATAAAGGAACGTCCAAATGAGAGCCAATAAATACCTTCTTTACAAAATAACGCTGAAAGACAACGGGATATTCTTACTCAACAGAGAGATAGCAAGACATAAAAAAGAGCCGGGCACACAACTATCGAAATAAAACGAGTCAAATTACAGTAAACCGGTGTGATAGAAAATTAATTCAGCAAGATTTTAACTGATATGAGTTCATATTTGGTAATGAAAGAAATATTGTACGCGTATGGAAAGCATAGATGGATATTAATTAAGTGTAAAGGCTTTGCATGAGAAACGGATGTTTCTTAACAGCTAGGAAAGCGCAAGAAATGCAACCGACTTCGACACTTTATTGAGATGGAGAGCCGGGTGAAAAGTTAACTGAAACTGAACAATGGGGAAAGGCGTAATGCAAAATTCTGAAAGCCGAAGTAATTAAAAGAGAAGATAAATTAAAGTTAAAATACTTAATTTAAAATAGATTCAATTTAAGAAACTGAAAACAAATGACAATTAATATTAAATATGGGATCTACATCATACACAGTCCCGGACAAACCCAAAGAAGAAGAAACGAAGAATACTCTAGCGAATACACTGACATTAAAGAATGTTTTTCAGTAACTTTACTTCATTTGTATACACCTAAAAAAAAACTTTCTTTATCTTACTTTCTTTCCTATCTTTCTTTCTTAATCTTATTTGTAAATTGATAATTTAAGAATTATATGAACTGAGTCATACGTAAATGAAACATTTTGTTTTAATTCTATGAAATTCCTCAATCTGAATTTACTTTCATGGATACTTTATTTTTCATAAATTAATGAATTGTTATTTATACTTTTATTTATTGAAGAAGAAAAAATGTCACGTTACTTGCAGCTGCAAATTTATATGAATGATATATCATTCAAAGACAGAAAAACTTAGTTACTTAATACACTATTAACCACAGTAGTATTATTATGGTAGGTTCTAAAATTACTTCAATCTGACAACTTTTTACATCAGCAATAACAATAATAATAAAAAAAATTGTGTCTTTACATAAATCTATAAAATGATGAGTTGGCATCGTTTAAGGCCATTTGTTCATTTTAGAAATCGTGGAACTTTTAAACAACTTAAAAAAAATAATTGCGCTAGAGAGTCGGAAAAATTTAGAATGTCTCTTTACGAGTTGTTCTGTGAAGTGTTACAAACAATAAATCTACAGAAGTTACGAAACACTCAGGCAAAAATGCTGAACATACGAAATATTGCAATATTTCCCTAAACAAGTAACTCCTCGGCTTATTTTTGAAGGCGATTTTTGTGCTTATGAATTTTTTTCTGAACGTTGCATGAGACATACAGCTTTACTGTTAGTATTAGTCCATAGGGAATTGGTTGAAGGAGCATTATTAATTTTTTCGAGTGTTTAACATTAGGGATGGACGCGAGACGACTTTTTGCGAGACGAGACAGAGATTTACAGCTTTTTTGCGAGACGAGACAAACATTTTTAACATTATGATATAGGGATTTTTGCGAGACGAGACAAAGCTTTTAGCTGTTTTGCGAGACGCGAGGCTCTAATTTTTCGTCTCGCGTCCATCCCTATTTAACATCATTGGTTTGCTTTTTAAAGTTGTTCAAAAGTCAGTTGGTACATCCTTAATAAGATACACTTTTGCATGAAATTCTCCTTGAAATATTACAAAATATTTAGCGATTAAATATTATCAGTTTTTAGTGATAAAATATCTTACTCTAAATATCAATAAATCTTCCTGACATTGAATAAACAGGAATTTCTTAAATGTATCAAAAATCGTGTTTTATCGCGATTCAAACTGTTAATCAGCATCAAATACAAATTATCCTCAAAAGAAGGAAGCTATTCACGACAAAACCATTCAGGCAGAAAACTTTCATGATGAAAAATAAAAAACAAGATAAAACAATTCTCATCAATGCATCATTTTACAAAACAGAACATGGTAACTTGTTTCAGGAAATAGCACAATATTTTCACAATATGCCTCACTTTTACACACTCTATGCGCCGTAAAATTTTAGATGGCCGAAATGCGTTTAAATTCACATCTGCATTTTCCTTCATTTGACTTTTCGGCAAGCGCATTGTATCATAAGGAAAAATGATACCTCCTTGTATCTGTGCTTGTCTGTAAGCACGCTATTATCACGCGAAACAGCAGTGAAGTAAACTTTTGAAACTTGTTTATTTCCTACTAAGCTTAAATATGAACTGGGAGTGCATATTTTGTAATTATTTTGTTTACGTTCATTGAGGACAGAATGATAAATGTTTCTGCTTTCTTGTACTGAATCTAATAAAATTATTTAACGTTCGTTCTTTTCCCCGAAACTTCTGTTATTATTATTATTATTTTTTCATTATTTTTCCGCCTTTATTTTTAGCAATTATTTCCTATTTATACAAGGATCATTCAATAAAAAACCGGAATTTTACATAAAATCATCTATTACAAGATGATGGGAACAAGATACATTTTACAGCTACCTAGAAATAGCAAATATAAATTTTGTAGTTGGCTCCACCATGGCCGAGTGCATAAGACACTGAATTGTGAAGATCCCGGCTTTGAACCTGTACGCTGCTACCGATCAAAATAATGTAAATTCTGAAAGGCAAAGTAATGAAATAAATGAGAAACGGAACCCTACCTACCCATTTAAATCTAGCTATTTCCTTACCACCGTACTCTGCCAACAAAAACATATCAAACTGAATTTTAAATATGTGTGATGCTGCCTCCCATGCATTGTTACAGCGCTTTTAATTTCATATCAAAATAAAGTATTTGGGGGAAAACTTACATGCATTATATATAAACATACAATTCAAAATAAAATGAGGGAGTAATTTTAAAGATGAGTTTTATGCACATAAGGTATTTGATTAGAGCAAAAGACAAGAGGCAAGATTTGACTACAACAAAAGAAAGAGAGGAGATGGCTATAATTTTACAAGCTTGGGACATTTGACTACATTTTATACTTTTCTGACCACAAACGCTATTTTGCAAATAGATGATTGTTTAGATGATGTTCTACTCCAAGTTTAATAAAAGGTGCAGCTTTCAGGAAAGCTTCTACAGAAGTAGCCTGACTAACAAGAGTAAATTTCATTCATCCACGCATTTTTTCTTTTCTGTTAGACAAATGCCACTGAAATTCATAAAAGTGCACTAATTCAATCCGCATTTCAAACTTATTTTTGGTACTATTGAAAAATAATTTTGAAACGACGAATATATGTTCATTTGAAATCACTGTGCAGTTATTATTATGTTTTTATTTTATTTTATTTTATTTTTATGGCGTCTTAAAACAAGATACAGGAAAATCAATTTAAAAGCTTTATAGGACAGT
Source organism: Cheiracanthium punctorium (assembly GCA_038373885.1). Taxonomy (NCBI): domain Eukaryota; kingdom Metazoa; phylum Arthropoda; class Arachnida; order Araneae; family Cheiracanthiidae; genus Cheiracanthium; species Cheiracanthium punctorium. The sequence continues at coordinate 583,019 of JAWZYV010014761.1, forward strand.
TGAGGGGCTAAAATTCAGAGATTAGGTATTACATAAAATGTACGAATATTAATATAGAATACTGGATAATTATAAAATAACTATACATTCTTGTAATATTTAAGTTTCAGTGCACAAACATATATTAAGAAAAAACTTTTGGTACAAGAAAGTATGGTGCAATAAGCTGGTGTAATGTCTCCAAAAGTGACTGTAATCTCTTGTGTAAGTTGTTCCATGTTGCATGTTTTGAATTTCTTAAATCCCCATGTGTAAGCAATTTAAAGGCGTCAAGTCTGGTAATCATTGAGCCTGTATTCTCGGCACTTCCAGATCTGTCAGTCAAAAAAAGTGCGATTGAGATAGCCTCGAACAATCGGGGCTCAAAGAGTCGGTGCTCTGTCCTGTTGAACACAACAGTGCCCATAATTCTCGCTCCTCTTCTGCGGCACCAAAAATTGCTCTAACATGTCGAGGGGCACATTACCTCGTGCACATGATGTGCAAGTGGGACACATCAAAATGGTCCCAAAAGTGTGTCCTATACGATATGCTTGAGTTTTAATGCAATTTGTGCCATGAAATGATCATCCCAATGATCATCCCAATAATTAAGAGCTAATTTATCGCCAACCTGTGTACATAATGTATCGTTCAATCTCGTCACTCACGAGTTTATTCACTTATATCTTTCTACTGTAATGGAATCGATCAATTGTAAAAAAGAACAAAAAATGAAGAGAAGGAAACAGAAGAAAACGAAAAGATTTCACCCCAAAACCCCAAAATATGCGTCACCTTTTCTGTCAACTTCTAAAAAATCGGAAAAAGAATGAACGTCGTCACCAGTTTTCGTTTCTCTGTGCAGCGGAAAGCTGGTCCGCCCTCTTTTCCCTTAACTCCTATTCCAGTCACGATTCAGAAAGAAAAGAAAAAAACTTCACATTTCAGTTGAATTAAAAAGGAAATCAACAATATAAAAAATACGAAGGATACTTCTTCACCAAGTTACAGAAAGGAGAAAAAGAGGCCACTAAATCTTCACTTAATCCTTCATAATATACTTTCTCCTATTCTGAAGTGAGAGGGGTTGCAAAGATTGTTATAAGTATTCTTGGACACGTTTTTTTTTTTTTTGGAAGTTTTCTTTTTCTTTCTGGTCTTCTCAGGTGAAGTGAACATAGAACTTGACGATTTCGATGCTTAACCTTAATGGATAGTCGGGGGACTATCAACAAATTGTCGCGTGGCTTCTGGTTTATCATATACAAGACTCAAATGATACATACGGCTTGTATTATATTAATTTATTAAAGTGAGTCGCATGAAGAATAGCCGCTTTAAAAATTATTTTTAACTGAGAGATTTCAGGATGTCCAGTTCGCGTGCGTATAGAACAAGTCACGAAGCTAGAAAGAAATTTGGGGAGGTCCTAAAAACTAGAAAAGGTAGAATTTGTCCCAATAGTTCATAATTGTTCTAATATTAGCATCCGAAAGGACAATAATGTAAAATTTGGGAGAGGGTAGGCCAGAGCAGCGTGGCTCACACTCTGGCTACATGTTCGTATAAAATACACTTGGGGGGGGGGTTAATTAAAAAAATAATTCCATACAGTAATATAAGTTAGTTGGAGTGATTAATTGCCAAAGTAGAAGCAGTAAATTGGAAAGTGAATGATTGCTGAGAGAAACTATAAAAAAGTCTCCTCCATCCAATGTTTAAATCACTTTTAAAATTGTAAATGTTTAAAATTAGCATGTCTCTGTTGGATTATCCTTCTCCATTTAAAATAGATTTGTCTTAAACTATAGGGGATGAACTTTTTAAAGAACTGAATAATTATTGTTATTACTTGGGGGGAAAAAAAACCCTTTTAAAGAACAGTAGTTATTGTATCTTATGTGATTACTTATTGCCAAATTTAGACACACTCTTTTATATATTTTTCTGTTTCGATCAAATAATTTGACAAAATCACTAAAGTTTACCTGGATTTAAAGCTGTTTTTTTTAATTCTTATCCCTATATTTACTCTAGAAAAATTAAAATGAATTATAAAGTACGTATTATTTTTTTTTAAAATGTTGTTAATAAGAATACGCTTGCGTTCCATTACCAAAATTTTTACACCGCAAGTAAAACATAAAATCAAGAAGCTATTTTTTAAAAGCTTTTGATAACTGTATGCGAAGGAATTACAATTATTAAAACAAATATAGTTATTGAATGCACAAAGAATGAAGTCATCCAATGTGATATTTATGAAAATAAAACGAGAACGATAAATGCAGCGTATCGATTATAAAGCACTTTCCTATACAATCGCTTTATTTATACAAATGCATTAACAATAATCAGAACAAATGAAACAACGCCAATAAAATTCAATCATCATGCTTAAAGCGTAATTTAGATATGTAATTGTGCAGATCCTGAGAAAAAGTTGCAACTGCTACAATTATCATTTTCTACGCAGAACATTCTGTCATAATTTCTATGATATATACTAGTTTATTTTGTTTGAAATATAATGCTTCTAACACATTTTAAACATCTACTTCCCTTAGATCATGGAATTCTTTTGTGAGCCTCTGTAAAAAAAGATAATGTATCTCAAAAACACCCTTTAAAATATTTAGTATTTTTGGAAATGCATGTCCGTTTTAAAAAATTGCTGATCATAGACCATAGTGTATAGAAATTATTTTATGTGCTTCTGTGAAAGAAGTATCAATCAATGAATATGAAAATAATAATATAATATCGCGTTAGCCATCAATAAGCGTCGAATACTATGAAAAATTCCTACAGTGAAACCTCCCAAGTTGAACCTTTTTCTAGAAAATGAAACTCGTATAACATTGAACTATACCCAAAGTTGGACACCTTCGTAAGTTTGGACCTTTTAGAAGAAAATGCACCATGTCCAACGTTTGAAGGTTTCACGGTAGAATTTGAACACAGCAATTGAACATTTTTAGTGTTTACTCAGTAAACATTAATTAGGATAGCATTTTACCTGGAAATGCAGCAATGGTAGTGGTAAAGTATTTTAGTTTGTGAGTACTAATAAAGGTTTTAAACTGAATCTCTGACTAAGCAATAAAAATTATATGTTGGCAAGACCTCAGGTCAGGATTAAAGGTACATTTTGTGAAGGATGTATCATTTTACTAGTTCAAACTTCTTGTTGTGCTTATTAGTTTTCCAGCATTTCTTTGTTTGCTTAAATCTGTCTCGTTTGTTATATAGTAATGCAGGTACAAAAACCGAATTCAAAACCGAAAATGTATTAATTATTAATGTTTCCTATTTCACAAGCACAATCGGTAAAACGAAAAGAAAAAAAACAGTCATGGACGGTAAATAAAAGGGAATCAACATTTTTCAGAACCATTACCTACAAAATAATAAGGCATTATTTTCATCGATAAATTTTGGTGCATTTTGTATAGTCAAATTACAGAAGTAGACTTTTGTATTTAAAATAATTTAAAAATACTTTTCAAATACTTAAATAATGTAATTCAAAACGGAACTTTTCAATCGGATACATAATTATTAAATTATCTCTGAGTTGACCAAATGTTGCTTACAGCACGAATCTACAACAGGGATTTGCAACGAGCTTTTGATATCTGCACTGATCATATTATTTGTTTAATATTTCACAAACGCATCAATGCGTGGGTAGCATATAACACAATATTGCTTCTATTTTATACAATTAACGTGTTACTGCATAGATAACTGTCCGCAAAATCCAAATAGGATGTTCACAAGCATTTATTACATGATAAATTATTGTAATTCCCCTCGAATCGCATCTATAGGCCTGCTTTCCGCAAAGCCAAAGTCTTTTTTTACGATCCTTTAGCTTGACACCAATGAATATAAGTATTAAAAAGTAATAAAAAAAAGGAAATAAGAAAAATTCAGCGTCAGTTCGACCCATGATCAAAAGAGACACAGATTATGTACCTGGGGGTCATAATATCTAAAGGGCAATAATTCATTGCGGGTGACTGTATGAAAAGCAAGATTAAGGCTTGATGTAGGGCTTATTGTTAAACTATCCCGCAGTTAAGCTTCTTAACGCTGTGGCCACCGAAGATCAGGAAAGTTTTCTAGTTTTTTTTTTTCTTTTGCACATGTTAGTACGCTCTGCCTTTTTTTTTTTTTATTTAATACAGAATTTATTTGAGTGGAGGAGGTCTCATCACGAAAGTCAGGTGTTTAGAGTTTAGAAGTGGTGAAAATGTCTAAGAAGGTGATAATTTTGGATTAGAGACATCGAACGTGATGACGTTTCTTAGTGATCCTACGATGGAATGTCTGGGTGGAACGAATTTAATGTTTCATAGGTAATAACATTTTTTTTTTCTTTTCTCAGGCAAGTGCGAACACGGACGTATCCAAAAATGTGAGATTACACTGTTTACAGATTTCATGCGATGCTAAAGGGAAAACAACATATTTATCACAACGCCATCTTTTCAAAGGGCATGTTCCGTAACAGTTTGTTGAAACTAAATGTACTTTAAATAATTTTATTAGTATAAACTCCTTAGCTAACACCGATCATATCACCGATCACCGATGTTTATTTTGTATCAACTGAAATGAAAAGCCATACACCTACTAAGTTCTTATACTCATGATGTGTTGCAGCCATCTCCGCGAGCGGAAAAAATTTCCTTTAAAACTAAACTAACAATTTATTTATTTATTTATTTTCCAGCCCCACTAATAAGAAGTGCTTCCAATTACTCTATAGTACTCTATGCTCGACGACTGCTTCACATAGTGGATCGTGGCTGTTTGAAAAACTCAGTATATTGAAGAAAAAAAAAAGTTTCGTTGAATCAACAAAAATTTTGTTAAATCAATAAAATTTTGCGTTTGAAGGAGCTCCAACGAAATTTTTGTTAAACTGACAAAATAATTTTTCTGAAGTTATTTGATTACTTCAATTTAACCAAACAATATGGTTAAAATAAACGAATGTTGTGTTAATTTAACCAAAATATTTATTTAAATGGTTAATTTGGTTAAAATCAACCAATTATCTGTATGATTCAATAAATTTTCTTTGTTAACTTGTGTGCTCATGGCTCATTTAACAAAATTATTTTGCTGATTTTACTATGTTATTTTTTTTAATCCAGAAAATTTGGTTGAACGTTTCAGATATACTTAATAGATGCTTTCAAAGGCAATCATACATAAGCGTATTGACAGGCATTAGTGTAAATGCTCTGCTCGAGTGATGAAGAATTTTCTCCTCTGACTCTCGCTTGCAGTGGCGGATCCAGAATTTTTTTTCGGGAGGGGCTAAATTTTTAAAAAAGCTTATTTCACCCAATTAAAATATACTATAAATCAAAATTTTAGTCTAAACCAATGTATTAGGCTTTTGGGAGGGGCTAAGTAATAAAATGTGATCAATTTAGCTATTTAAAGTGTATAATAAAGCAGAATGTTACCCTTGAGCAATCTCTTTTGGGGGGGGCTGAAGCCCCCTAGCCCCTCCCCTGGATCCGCTACTGCTCGCTTGCACTGTCCTGCACATGTCCTTGATAAATGCATAAATTGAATGTTGAGCTATTTCAAATATCAATCGCTCTGAATTTTGACAAAGCGGTTTGTAAGTTAAAGCAATTTGGTTGAATCAAACAAACTTTTGCGACAAAACAAAGCTTTCAAACTAATTAACCAAAAAATTCAGATTCAACAGAATACTTTTTTGCGTTTATAAAATCTTTGTTTAAAGTCCATTCACCGATAAAGAGCACTGATAAATTAGATATCTATAATTGCAGACTGCTTTTTAGTCAAAACTAAGCGAGGCAACGGAAAAACGGTTTTTTATGAGTTTTTTGTGGAGTTACCCGAGGAATTGGCTCTAACAGGTCATGAAAATAACTTTACATTCTTTCACAATAGGCAATTGAATTCCTTTTTGTAAAATCATTAATAGACTGCACATACATATAATCATAAATCATGCAGTTTCGGCACTCAAATATTATAAATAAGTGAAAGATATAAATGAATTTCAAATATCTTTTGATGTGTATTCGACAAATTTCGCTAAGGGACTTGTGTTGTTACTCGGCTTTGATCAAATCGTCTGAAAAAGACTCCGAGATTTATATACAGACATTGTAAAATTTGAGCTATCACTCTAAAAATTATTTCCGTGAAAATACGGCATAAGTACTGGCAGATGAGACGCCAGTACTATTTCCGTATATTTACGGAATTTTATTCCTGTAAACTCCAGTAGAAATTCTGTTCCAGAGAGGCGCTGACCCTTGATCTACGGAAATTGTCCTGTATTCAAATACAAGAGGAGAATTTCCGTAAAGTTTTACGGAAAGTTTACACTATTTGTTCCGTTATTTTTAAGCTGAGTAACTTTTAGGAACAGAGTTAAGAGGAACATATACGGAAAAGGATAAAAGCTATGTAAGTTTTCTCTAAATAGTTATTTATTTATGTGTACAAACGAACAGCTATAACATGCGTAAAATGTGACTTAAGTAGAAACACTAAACACATTCAGAAAATGAAAAAGAAGTTAAACAAAGTTACGATAAAATTGCATTAATTTAAAAAAACTTACAAAGTAGAATTCAACGGTAAAACGTTATTACCATATGCCTAAATTAATTTTTTAATATTTCACATAGTATGGTAAAAAGAAAAATATTTTCTTTTATGTTTGATTTTCTTAATGTGGAAATTCAAAAGATTCTATTATCGCACACTGACAGATTTAAAAAGAAAAAAGAAAGTATTTAAACTGAAATTAATCGAAAACCGAAATTATAGCACTACATTCGGAAGTTCATAACTTGTCACAGCGTATTATTTCTAGATTTCTCAACAGTCAATATTGATTTGACGTTGACACTTTGTCATACAATAATTTAAAAAGAAAAAGTGAATTTATTAAAAAAAAAAATCCTCATGCGACATGAAAACTATCACTACCACCAACTTTTAGCTCCATGGATGAGATGAAAATATGAAATATTAATGAAAAGAGCTGTACGTATATATATCCAAAAAAATAAAATAAAATAAAATAAACAAATAAAAGACATTTACTAAAACACAAAAGCCTGACAAAAAAAAAAGTTTTTTTTATACTTTTGTTAAATAAATCATTGTTGACCAAATAAATCTGTGATTCTCAAGCTGGGAAAAATAAATTGGCCATCTTGATTCGAATTTAGAATAGAGTGTAGTTTACTTTTGATTTTCATCATTTGTAACTTAGCCAATGATTTCCTATTATACTAATGATGACGTTTTATGCAGTCGAAGTTAAATTATAGAATATGAATTCATTTCACCGCAACTTTTTGAGAAGTGCGTGCTTCTCATCGGTTTTTTTACATGGCTCACGAAAGTAAATTAAAACTTGGTTTATTATAATAAATTTTTTTCTAAAACTTTCATGGGGTAACAACAAATCAACACAGGTCATAAATTTGTGAAAGCGCATTTAAGTGTGCGATATTATTTTCTAACTGTAGGTGATATTATTAATTAAGTTGGAGTTATACACAAATAACCAGGTTGCGACTGAAACAGCTCAGAAACCGAAGTGTTAAAGAAATATGTACCTGAACTTGGCTTTTAAATTTGATTTAACTTACGTTAAAGAAAACGCGGGGTTTAAAAACTCCTAATGGAAACCAAAAATAGGATCCAAAACGGAGTCTAAAAGTTGCAATGATAACCTCATGACCAATATGATTGTTTAATGTTGGAATACTCATATAAATCCAATTAAATATTATGGATTCTTTTTTTGTTCTTTCTTTTATTTGGGAGAGCAGAATGATTGTTATTTAAAACACACGGTTTTGTTGAATTGAACAAAATTTTGTTGATTCAATAAAAATTCCACTATTCAATAAAAATTGCTGCTATTTCAACCGAATAATTTTGTTAATTTCAACAACATTTTCATTAAATTAAGATGTTGTCTTGACGATTTTTTTTCAATAAAAATAGTTCTTTGAAATAGAGCCAAACAAAATTTTTTGAATCGACAAAAATTTTTTCCTTGCAGGGATCCCGTTTTTGGGACGGCATTTTCGCCATCAGTCGAAAACATTATTTATTTTTCCTAGCCTTTCTTCACGAGTAACCTCAACTCCACAAAATTTTTTAACGTGACCAAGTAGGATGTTAACATTTCAATTTTTGTACATAATCATTTTAAAAGAAATCATCCCTTGTTCGAGAGTTTGATATCAAAAATTTATCTATTATTGCTGGTATTACAAAAATCAAAGAAAGTCGCAAAAATATCTGAGCATAAATGGGCTAATACTTCTTTACCAATAGGATAATGAAAATTTACGTCTACTTTTACACTTCTTTTAAAATAAAAAAATATTAAATCTACAAAAATCACTTTCATATCATTAAAATATTTTATGTAACATCTTTAAAATATTTTATATAGAATTACAGGTATGTGTGTGATTGATAGGTAATTGTCTCTGGAGAGTAACTTTTAGCGATTTTTGAAACCAGAATCCCGAAAAAGATTTCTTAATAATCACTGCTCTAAAATGTAAACTAATCATTTGAATCATTCAGTAGAACAAATTAAAAAACTTTTTTTGACTATTGTTAATGAAATTCGTGGATATTTTTACTCTCACTAACCATAAACAAAATATACTTGTGAAATGTTAAATATTGTTCGATGTCAATAATAATTTTTCTGATTTTCAGCGAAAAAGTTAAAACCTAAGTGTTCAGAAAAATGTTCAAAAACTAGCAATACTTTCTGTCTAATTTTACTTTCTCAGTGAGAAACAATAGACATTTATTTTACACAAAGTGAAAAAGTTTCTCTTACATTTTTCATAAACTCAAAGCGCTCGAAGAAAGAAATATTTAACGATAGTACATCTTTCTCTATCTTCATTTTCGCAGAATGGACGTCAAAAGTGTCAAAAAGTGACCGTTGAGGATTTCACGCGGATAGAAAATATGAAACGAGAAAAAAAAAAAAAAAAAAAAAAAAAAAAAAAAGATAACCCGAGTTTTCAGGAGCTAAAAAGTCCATTTATTATTAAGCTGTATGAAAACCTGAGGATGTGGCATACGTCATCAGACAGTGTCACGTGGCTTTTGTGGAACGTGATGCCACCTGACAAAAATATTTCTTCACTAGATTACAAGCTAACTCACTAAAAATATACTCGACTTACATGCGTACAAGATCATAATCCCCGGAGTACAGGGGGTTGAGTTGTAAGTGTACACACCACACCGCTAAAAAACTGTCGAACTGGTTTTTCTTTTTTTTTTTTCCCGTGTCTAAATTTTTTATCACAGTGAAAATCGCCCATCCATCAATTTCCTCTTCTTACAGTGATGCTTGATGGAAGAGGGGGGAAAAAATAACTTTTAAATAATTCACAGGACTCCGATGTAAATTGCCCGTAGTAGGAAGGTTAGTGAATGTATATATATATTTCGTACCTCCCTTTTGGTTTTTTATATTTTTCAGATTCTGCTATCACTCTTATTTGAGAATCACACCTTGTGCACCCCCCTCCTCTTACCCCTACATCCCTAGAGATGATATGTTGCAGCGCACGCGCGGAACTACTCTCCCCTCCCCCCCCCCTCCCGCACTGGCGCCTGAATTTTACATTTTCACTAAAATTTCGCCATCATAACGTAATAAAACAGTCAGTAAAGGAAACAGGCGGATCATTCCAGTGAATTTTCCATCTCCGGACTGAATTTTTTGAATTTTTTTTCATTTACTTATTTGATTCTTTTTTTTTTCCTTTTCAAAGGAAAAAAGCGGTGCAGGGCCGTAATGTTTCTCCCTGCGGAGCAGTGGCACGTGATAGAACGGATGCAAAAATTTTAAAACGTGCTGAAGTTCGGTTTCCAGGGTATTGTGGTAACATTCTGATTTTGTAGTCGTTTTCGAGAGGGGATATCTGCATATTGCGTATTGCTCCACTGCACTACTTTCGAGTGAATTGCAAGAATGCTATAAAAACTTACTGTATTATGTGTATGCTCGTAAGCGCATGATAACATGTGTATAAATTAATTAAAATATTGTCTCTGTTGATTGTTCAATCAATGGTACCGACCAAAGGCCCAGAGGATAAGACATTGAACGTTGGTAGATGGCTGAGATGTGAAGGTTCAGGGTTCTACCCTACCACGTTATTATCAATCTGAAGGTTTGTCGTTTTGGTCGGTTCTGTACAAATGTTACACTAGTACGCGTTAGAACTTTGCTTTCACCAAAACCAACCGACATAATAGTATCATGCTGTGAATGATGAACAAATAGCATCGGTTGGAACTCAGCATAATTTTAACGCTTGTACAATATCTGGCGTATGAATCTGAAATACACTATATACCTAAGTATTTGGACATCTATGCAAATGAGAATAACTGCGGTCCTGATCTACGTCACGCCTTCTGTACTCAAATATCGTGTAGGAATCAGCATCGGAATTAGTCGCATGCCATGCCACGAAATTCAGAGCTGTCTGACTTCGAGAAAGGCGTAATTGTTGGATATCATAGAAATGGCCAATCCTTAAAGGACATGTCTAGTGAGTTAAGCATTCCAAAATTGACAGTGACTTTTGTGTTAAGAAGTGGAACGTGAGTGATGATAGTCAGAATGGGCTTCGACCCGGCAGACCCACGAAACTTAAAGAGACAGAGACCGACGAGTGCGGTCGAAAGAAATCCGTAAAAACCGCATCAAACCGATGCCACACATACTCCAGAAGTTTCAACAAATACCCGGTAGCTGCTGTTCCAATAAATATCAACCGCAAGAAAACCATGGTTACCATGGTCCGTGGAAAACCATTTGTTACCATGGTCATGCTGCTGCCTATGAGCCTTTGATTACAAAATCCAATCGCGCTGCTCGGTTGAGGTAATGCAAGGCACGTCGAAATTAGTTGAGTGGAAGCAAGATCTCTGGAGAGATGAATCAAGGTCCAATCACTACCAGTTGAATGGCAGAGCCTGGGTTTGGCATATGCCTGTAGAACGCCTTTTACCCGAATGAATTATGCCTAAAGTTTGTCGGAGGTGGAATTATGGTGTGGGGATGTTTCTCGTAGTATGAACCGGGACTATTGATCCCATTTCATGGTAAGCTCAACGCCGACCCCTTCTTCCCTATTCTAGACAACAATGTGCTTCCTACGCTGTGGCAATTTTACGGGTTGGATCATTGTTACTTCCAGGATCACAACACCACTCGTCATGTTGTGAGGTCTACCATTAATTGGTATGATGACAATGGGGTGAACCGACTTGATTTGCCTGCCCAGAGTCCAAACTTGAATCCTATAGACAACCTCTGGGATCACTTGGATTGCCGAATTAAAGGGTGCAGCAACCGTCCAAAATCGGTGAAAGAATTTTCATGTCTCAGCCTAGTGGAAGAAAATACCACTATCCATTACCCAGACGCTTGTGGAAATCACTCCCGGAGGGTTAAGGCTATAATTTCCTCAGATGGAGTCCCTACCAACTATTACTTATGAATAAATTGTGTTTATTTTTGTCATCACAGGTGTCCAATTACTTATTGGTGGAGAGTGTACTTCTAGTGTAAAACCGATAGTTCTAAAAGTAGGCTAGGTTGTTTGGGAATCAGACTCTCTATTTAAGGACCCGGATTCAAATCCAACCGGAGCAAAATTCACCGTGTATAAGTGGCGAACTTTCCCATTAAATCTGAGGAGCTGTATGTCCTCTTGCTGGGTTAGTTATCTGGTGTGAGATGGCAAGAATTCTTCCTTTTTTGAGGATGTGCTAAATTGGAGAAAAGGGAGAGTAAAATTTCTTGTTCTAGAGGATACTTGAAGCTGACTTCAAAGGCATTAAAGCAGTCCAGTGCAGCTAAACTCTCAATCCTTAACTATAATAATAATAATAATAATAATAATAATAATAATAATAATAATAAAATGAAAAACAAGCGAAAAAAATCCGTAACTGTTTTCTTAAATACAGGAGAAAAATATTTTTTATAGCAACGTATTAGAGTTGTTTTTAAGTGGAAAATATTTTCTACTGTTCAACTTCTTCTTTTTTACTCACTTTTATGAATTTATTAACCTGTTTGTGTCCCGATATTTTTGTGACTCTCTTCGATTTTTGCTAATACCAGCAATAATAGATAATTTTCTGATGTCAGCTTCTTGAACAAAGGATGATTTCTTTTAAAATTATGCATAAAAACTGAAATGTCAACATACTACTTGGTCATGTTAAAATATTTTGTGGCTTTGAGATTCAATACTCCTGAATAAAGGGTTAGGAAAAATAAATAATGCTTTCAACTGATAGCGAAAATGTCATAATGACATAAATGGGTTAATAATAAATGCATAATAAAAAATGCATTTATTTAAGTTATATTTCTCACTTTATATATTCGGCCAACCCGTGGCTGAGTGGATGAGATTGAACATGGAGAATGGTTGAAGTACGGGATCCAGAGCTCTGGCCTAAAGCGCAGCTGTCGATATAACGGCCTGAAGTTTTGGACGGTTTTCTCAAGATGTAACTTGAATACGCGTTAGAACTCCTTGAAAGGCCTCAGTCCAAGGCACTCTCCCTATAGACATCCCTTGTGTATGTTTGCCTTAACACGGTATACACACACATACACACGCTCTACATAATTATCAGAATTTAAACTTTATAAAAGAAAACAGTATATTTTATGTTTTCTACAATTTTTAGAAATATATTTGTCATAATCCGGTTTATTTTAATATGGCAGACTGTATCCCTACAATTCTCGTTTCAGAGTTGCTCCAATTACAGTTCTTGGAAAAGTTGACATAGATAAATGTTATTGTATAAGAGGTGTATAAAACGAAATGAAACAAAGCTAATTTCTCCCAGTACATTTGGTTTATCAATGAAAAAGTTCAAGCTGTTAATTGATAAAATTACCATGAACCAACTGTCAACGCAATTTTCTTTGCATTTTATATTATCAAAGGCAGATAATATGCAGCAGCAACTAAACACAACAACACTGCATTTTCCAAGAAATCCCACCCTCAAAACAGCGAGGCTTACACAACACTTCAACCACCAAGAAATATAGAAAAGCTCATCGCCTTATTGCTTGTAGGTATCCTTTTACTTGTGTTAGGTAAATGTAAAAGAGGGAGTGTGCACTGCATAACGAATTATGACTGAAACGAGAATCTTTCTCTTTTATATTAGTTTTAGTTTCCGCAATTTTTTTAACGAAAGTTCTTGCGTTTCACGGGTAGTGAAAAAAAAATTCTTAATGGCATGCTTAACAAATTGTCACTTAATCATCAGAATAAAGAGGCATTTGTTTTAGCCGAGTGATATGTAAGTATAGTATAGTGATATGTGTAAGTAAGTAAGATAATTGTAAGTATTATATGAGTAAGGGATGTTTCCAAACAGGAAGAGACGGGATGGATAAAGAGTATTGATTACAACAGTAAGTAATGCAGCTGCATTTTCTTTTTTAACCAAAAGTAATTTGCAAATGGACTTAGTAGTTTGTTCATCAATATGAATTATATACATATTATACATTCACACACACATCAGTATCGTACAGCATATGTGTGTGTGCATACATATGCTGTACACACATCCGTATTTCTAAAATAATATTTTACAAATTTCACAAAAATGCTATGATAAAATTAAATTATTCTCGAATTCTTTTAATATTTTATTTCATTAAGATCAATTTTACGGGTTTTTTTAAAATTAACATTCAACAATCATAATCGTTTTAGCAATTTTCAGCAATCGTAATCGTAATCCATATGTAACTTCTTGTAATCGATTACAGATGACTGTGTAATCGCACGAAGTCTGCTTGTGAGTTGTTGTTGCAGTCAATCCCCTCATCGAATGCCACTCTAGGTTTTTGATAGTTTAATTTAGGAACAAACTAGGTTTTAATAGAGCTAAACTGTAAAAATTATCATGCACAAATAAACGAAGAGAATTTCAAGTCCACACTTCATAACTTTCCAATAATCAATAACATTTATAAAAATACAATTAATATTTATCTTAAAAAATAATATTATATAAAATTAATGTTATATAAAGTTATATGAAAAAATCTCCTTTGAATAAAGTTGTTTTTAACGAGAAACAGAATACAGTTGACTTAAAATTACACATAACAGCAATGTTTGTAATATTTTTGCTTAAAAATAAGTAAGATGTATCGAAAGCATTAACATTTATTTTCAATATTAAGGCACGTAATCATATTCACAGTCATGTTTTATTTCACCTGTATAGTTTTAGAGTTGGTTGTTTATTGGTTATTTATTGGTAACGGGAATTAAACTATCTTGTTGGAACGAGAGGACCTGCAGTGATTTAACATGTTTTTTATCTATAGACTGAGGGTCTTATTGTGAGAGTGTGCCCCGAACACCCCCCCCCAAAAAAAATGTATGTTTTTCAAATGGCAAATTTTATTCTAGTTAATAACGTAAAGGAGCATTACAGTCAAATCTTACTAAAATTACGTTAATCAAATCACAGGAAAAACAATCTACGAAATTACAATTTTGTTTTTCTGTCACCTGCTATTAACAACTTGTGTACCAACCATGGACTCTCACCACGCAAAACTTTTTGCGCACACCCCTGCATACTTCCGAAACCTATCTCCGTTATCAGCCTATTTTTAAAACACACTCAGCATTGGGGGGTTTCAATTTTGCTCCTCTCCTGTATTCACCGTAAGGGCACTTGGATGCTTTTAACGGAATGAAAACTAAGTCATGCCTTTTCTTCCTGCTCAGAAGTCTAAAATATGAATAGAATTTTCACCCAAGTAAAGTTGGGTGTCCTTTTAATACATTTATACGGATGGTGGGATGATTGGGGAAAACCAGGTTCTGATTTAATTCGGACTTCATGAACTTGGAATTTTTTTTTTTGTATTTCATTCAGTATTGACGTTTATAGTCAGTCTGAATTATGACTTTTTCTCGCAATGCACTCGTTAGAATATCCATATTTAGCTGAAAACTGTTTAATATTCGTTTTACATCCATAATTAACCAAATATTTGGAATATGTGGAAATTGCATAGTTTGTATCATACTATAAATTTGTAGTCAATAATACTTCGGACTGGTCTCAAGTTGCACATACTACAGGGTGATCAATTTTAAAGAATACCCAGTGGTTTTTCTTACAGGGTAATTCCGGGAGAATCGACGCACCCCTTGTATTTCTTGTAACTTTCGATAGGTAACAGTCAAACGCACAGTATAGGCGGGCAATGAGATTTCCTTAACCAGTGTATAATTTAAATCCTTTTTAAGTATATCCTGTAATTATCCAATCCTTATTTTGAGATAAGCGCATGATTTCACTAATAAAAACTTTTAAACCCGCTATGCTTAAACACTTTTTTTTACCTCTAATTACTGAATCCATGCATGATTTCGAAGTCAAAACTAAGTGTAGAACCTGTATAGAGTACTTTGCATATTGTTACGCCATATTCCGTTGCGAGGATCGGAAACTGTGATGTGTTACGTCTGTACCGTACAAACTGGGTTAGATGCCCCACGGCCAATCTGATATACATGCCGCAGTTTCTCTTGTACGGGACGCCGCAATTAGCAAAATTTTAATTTCACCCCGAGTCTTATTTTTTATAGTATTGAATTTTTGTCACTGGAGTACATTTGCTGGATTTGATTAAGTGCTATTAACTTTTCTTCTTCTTTTCATTTTACACAAACTGACCAAGTTGGATATGTTATTAAGCGTTAATTGTAACTGTAATTCTGCATTTTAACGTTTTGGCTTAAATAAAATATTGTTTTTAAAAACTGGATAATTTTTTATTTGTTTACAAATTTTATTAGAAACGTCCACATTAAAAAAATAAAACAGTGTTAAAACAAATTAAACAATGCGAACACTATTTTACTCTTTTTTCCCCTCTCAAGTACACTGATGTTACGTTGGTGATGAAACAACAATTGGAATCGAATTAAAAATATAAGAATTTAATTTTAGTAATGAGCTAAGTAAGCAGACTCATAATGATTTAAATCTGCTAGTACGTTTCTTTATACTTATTTAGTATCTTTTTGTTTTTAAATAGTTAATTATAGTCCATATATAAATATTTTTCCGAGTATTTTTTATTTATTATTTTATTTTGTTCTTATGACAGGCGCGGCATAACTCCCGCACAAGAGCGGTGTCTCACCCGCAATGCTATGTTTTAGAAGAAAAAAAAATTAATTATTTTTTAAATACTTTTTTTGTCGCAGTGCACATGTTCTATATGCTATTGTAAAAAGCACACCATCATTTATTTTACTGTATATGCAGTCTGAGATTTTTTACACAAATTCAAAAAAATATGTGGCAGAACTCCCGGAATTACCCTAACCCTTAAATCTGGCTGCTGTGGCAACTACAGTAATACTGAAATATTGTTGTTTGAATATTGTTTAAATGTGGAAGACAATTTCCAATACTCCGTTGGACTGTTACGACTTTATTTTTGGGGTAAAACAGAAATGGAGAAGTACAAAGTTTCTTAATCCTGTGATAATTCAATTTTTGAAAAACACAATTTAATTCAATTTTTTATATTATTATTCCTTAAATCAAATGTTGAAAACATTCGACACCTTTTTGAATGCAAACCTGAACACGTCGAACCAAGTTTTCTGATACTCTTCTCTGTTGGTGTTATTGGCGAGATTTCTAAGGTTATGGCTTGCTTTAATTCATCGATTTTTGCAGGACTTCTCTGGAAAAAATCAATTGTTTTTATGTTTGCATTCAGAATGGTGGTAAACATTTTTTACAATTCCTGTGCGGAATGATAATGTAAAAAAATTGAATTAAATTATGTTTTTCAAAAACAAAATTATTATAGGATTGAGTAACTTTGTGCGTCCCCATTTCTGTGTTATCTCACAAATAAAGTTGTAATATAGCATTCAGCGCTAGAATAGTTGCCACATCCGTCAGATTTAAGAGTAAATCGAATAACCACCGGGTACTCTTTAAAATTGATCACTCTGTATAATGCGGTATAAGGCTCACCATATGCCAGAGTGAAGATAAAAACAAAAAGAAAGGTTCAGCACTGTGCAATGCCATAGACCTTAAATAATTTTTTCGAGGCGATTTCTTAACATTAGTTCAGCATCTGCAAACACATAATTAATCTACATACCTACTTAAAATTCAGATGGAGAATTTCAATCAAAAAGTGTGTCCCTCCAAAAAGTAATTTACCTGATTAATCGATATTTTTCTCGCGAGCAATTTTCATTCTAGGTTCATCGTAGAAGAGCAAATTCAATACAAAGCATTTGATAATATGTCACATATGTGTGATGTAAATTCATAGTTATATTTTTATTACATTATTATTACTATTATTATTTATTTATTTATTTTATTTTATTTTATTTTTTTGCGGAAGATTTTAACTGTTTTATGGAGCAAAAAAAAAAATGAGGAAATCCGATTCACAAAAAATTTCTTTCACAAAAAATGTTCTTAAAATGAATAAAAGTTGTAAATAATTATTTATGCTTTCTTATTGATATGATGTTCCATTTTCATTATAAAATTACAATAATATTTTTATTCTTCTGATCTATCGCAAATATAAAAGATAATAATAATAATAATAATGAAAGTAAAGTTAAATATTAATATGAATAGCAGAAATGGTATTCTTTTTTTCACAAATGTAATTTTTATAACATAAAAACCCGTACAATGTATAAATTACAGTACTTTTTGACATCATTTTCATAAAAGACAAGAATGGTGTGCATAGAACGTGCCAGGTAGAACCGCATGGATGCTAACCGAACAAATTGACAGATCAGATAGAAAAAAATTATATATATTACATAATAATATGCCCAACTTACTCATCAAGTTCTAAATTAGAAGGTATTGGTCATACTAGTGTTATTTCCAGATGATCTTCCCATGGCTTTAGGCGTTAACCGTCTTTCAAAAAATCCCCAATTTATCTGGTTTGATTTATAGGCGGAAAGAATTTTTGATTGTTTTAATGCATTATAGATTGAGGGTGTGTATCGTGTGATACTTATGTCAGGACAACAATGTGTAAACTTATGATCCCATCTAATAATTGCTACTGGTGTTTATACGCAGGAGCATGATTGAGCAATTTTGCTAAAGACATATTGGGTTATTATGATCGGGCTATCCATTATTTAAAACAACAGTGATGGAATGTAATGGAAATATCGCACTTCAATTGAGGGGAGAGGCAGTCAGGGCTGTAATTTGCTTACAGTTTTGCGGCCCTATGGAAGATCCAAATTTTTGTGGATCGTATGCATTTTGTAAAAACTTGAGCAAAACTGTTTTTCACTAATAACGAAATAAAGAATCATTTTCTTTGATAGTCACAACCTTTATATAAACCTTAAAATGTGCGAATTAATAAAAGGAAATTTATGTTCCCTAACAAATTATATGTTGTTTTCGTATATTATTTAGTGTTTCTCATGAGCATTTCTTCTGTCCCAAACTTATACCGGTTTCTAAAATCCGAAATAAAAATCAGTTTGCAAAAGTTAAAACAAAAGTTTTTGAGAGAGCAACATTTATTTTTTCAATTTTTTGGCACAAAAAAAAATATATGTATGTATATAAGTAAAAAGATATATATGCGTGACAGCTATGACAATAAAAACACTCAAAACAACAGGTCAAAATTATTAAAGAACTAAGTAATAAAAACGCATGCCTTAAAAAATGATGCAGAATGTATATTTCGTGAGGTAAAAGATCCAGCCTTCTTTAGCTGTTGACAGTTTCACCTTTCACACAGGCAAATCAAAGTATATTTATTTACGTCTGTTTATTTATTCGCAAGGGACAAGATTTTAATAATCGAAACGTGAGATTCTGAATTCCCTACTAGCAATTTTTCTCGGGCTACCATCGGCCACGTAACCGGCCGATGATGGCCCGAGCAAAATTGCTGGTAGGGTTGTATATTGTATTGTTTAATGAAAGAATAGCGTTTGTCACATTGTCACATTTTTGACGAGAATAAAACACAGTTAAATCAATTTAGAAGTTCAGAATGCAGGATTTCTTTTTGTTAACCGCATCTCACTAAATCATAAGCCCGCGTGCGGTATAAAACTTAAAGAAATTTTTTTTGAATAAAATATTTGTTTCAGAATATTAATTTCTGTAAATTGTACACATTTTTAATTTGTAATAGTGTGATGTATAAAAAAACATTATTGATTATTAATATGATTTTTAATAATGTAATTTTTCTGTTATCATGCTTATTTAAAGTACTTACTTATTTTTACAGATATAATTTCAGTCTATGAACTTGAGCAACAGATAAAAGTCGTATAGGATCTAAAAGTGTCCTCTGGTATTTTAAAAATCAAAAAAGTGTGTAAGCCGTTTTAAACATCTGCCCTAGAATATATTATTCCAGTATTCAATATTTTAAAACTGTTAAGAATAATTAAACAATATTTTTAACACAGTTACGAGCTTTGAAACCTTTTTATGCAGTCTAACAAGTCTCATCTCATAAATGCTGTGACAATTTATTTACATTTATTTATTTTCACAATTTAGCTCTTTCCCTCTAAAAGAGACATATTTATTACTTTTGAAACTGCTGAGGACCACGACAAAACACGTAGTTACTTAGAGATTACTATTGTTCTTTGACTCGAAGAAGATAAAAATAGATCTTGTTTAGGAGTTCTTTTGAAAAATGGTTTGGAAAATGAGTGGTTTTTCTGACAAGCTGGTACAGCCCAATTAAAATTTTTCTTGCGTGGTAGACAGAAGCAAGCGTGACAAGAAAGTTTTATTGGCCAAGTATGGAAAGCAAAATTTTATTCTTAGAAAAATAAAATATTTCTTCCTTTTCCTGTAGCGTGTTCTTTCTTCTCATAATAGACATCGACACCGATAAACAAATAGTTTAATAAAATCATCCTAAACAACCATAGGCTACTTAAATCCCATATTTTATTAGAAATTTTTTTCTGTAGTAAATAAGATGATTCACGTCATTTTATGAACCAATAAAAAATCTTACAAAATCGTCCGCTGTTAAAGATTTACAACTGTATTTGTCATTTATGAAATTAAGATAACTTTAAATGTTTCGATTGATATGAAATGAGACTAACTAGACTAGAAACGTTTTTATATAAAAACGAACAGAATTAGCATGCAGATTTGAGGCTCTTAAGTGGGCTTCTAAAACTAACAGATTTTGTTTTAAATGGATTTACTTGAAATTCAAATCTGTAATGAACCGTGTAGTAAAAGAAAAATAACTGAAAAGTTTGAGATCATTTTTGAGGAAAAAAAATGTTGGTATTGCATTATTAATTACCTAGTTTTAAAACTTTTTCTAACGCATTCCTTTTATATAAATTAGGCCAGTCCTTATTAATGAATTAATAAAAGTTAAAATAGTTTGCTTTACGTATTTATATTTATAGACATAAGAAGATACATATTAAGTTTCTAAGGATTCGAAAAATTAGAAATGCACCAAAGATCTTGATTCATATAACAAGCTTAAATTACTAGTGTTATGACACTCCGTTATCTTGAAAGATGGAGCCAAAAGGGAAAAAAACAGTGAGAGAACAAGCTCTATAAAAGAAGGTCTTGTTGCAGCACTTATTTGAATGAAAGCTTAAGCACCCAAAGTTTTGTGGAAGCAAAACTAAATTCCTAGAAAAAATATTTTGAGCCAATTCGTTTTTTTTTTTTTTTTTCCCCTAGAAATATATAGTTTTGTTTCAACTGATTTTCATTAAGTCTTTCAATGGAGGCTCCCTCAAGGCACTTTACACAATACAGACCTTAAAGGTTTTTAAATTAGGAAATATGCATATACGTGCACACAAAGGTTGAAAGATTTTAGTGCCATCGATGATGAGACACCAGAATAGAACAAGAATTTTAAAATTTAACTGAATCGACGAGAGAGAGAAAAAGTGTTGGTTCAAAGTCCTGGATTATTTTACCATGGAGACATTTTAAACACATTCTTTTGTGGAACATAATTCACCATTTTAGGCAAGTACTCTTCTCGGCATAGTTTTAAATCACCACGCGAAGATGTCTGCATGTAAAACATTCATCTCTATTCCAAACACAAGCATATTTACATCTCAAGTAGCAATGTCTGTCTCTTTACACGAAAAATCGTTTTATGCTTGTCACAAAAGCCTCCACTAAATTTTTCTCCACCTTTATGCACCTTAACACTACTGTTCGCCGTTCATTTTTTCACAGGCAGTAAAATAATACAAGCATTAAGAAGTCTTTCAACTGCTCGAAAGCCTGGCAATCTAGAAAACAAATCCCACTTATTGTCCAAATTTAACGCTCACCATGGAGTCCCAGTAAATCACTATGAAATACCAGCTGTACTAAAAAACTGTCTGGCTCACGTGTAGTAATAAATAAGTTCTGCTAACGTTGGGGAAAATCATAAATCCTAAGACCTGTATGGTTTGTATTCTTTATAGCCTAAGTCGCGGTTTTGTAATTTTGGGCATGGAATATGGTTCGAAGGAGAGGGTTCAAAACGATTTGCTGGATTTGGCGTTTTCAAGGCTTAATTTTAGAGGATTACAGTGAAATATATCAAGGAGAAAACGATGTGGGTGGCTACTTCCTTTTTTTCGAAAACAGCAGTGTTCACGGAAGAAGAATATTTTTATAGGGTCTTTGTGGAAAAGAATAATTTTATTTTCATACCGTCAAAGCTAAGTGTTCGTATTCTGTAGAAGAAGTCTGGCTAGTATTTAACGGGACTTTATTATTTTTTAAATTCGTAGTTGGTAAATCGAAGATTTTACATTGAAATTGTATGTATTGTATCGTTCAAGTACTGGCTTGACTATGGACATCACTAGTACATTTCAATGATGCAATTCGCCGTATTGAGATGCACTAGTGATGTAAGGAATCCTACCGTTTATGTCCATAAGCATAATTACTTGCAACATATTAAACTTCAATTCAACAGAAAAAAATATTAATCAGTAAATTATTGTTATTGTATAAATTAATGAAAGGATTTTACAAGAATGAATACAAGGTATGATTACAAGTATTTGTCAAATTTACAAATCCTTTAGTGAAATATAAATATTCTAAAACGATATCTGCGTTTAATTAGTTACTACATTCGGTGAAAGCCGGATTGTCAATAGCTAAACAATTAATCTAGGAGGCGGGAGGAATTGGTCATGAAATTTCTGTCATGGGTCGCACAGACTGTGTCCGCGTCCATTTTCCAATGGCTTTCAGAAAACACAGTTTAAATGTGTTGGAAGGAAAAAAAATTAGGATAAATAATAAACGTGTGTGTCTAAGGCATATAAGGGCAATCCTCGGCTCGCGGGCCGGATGTGGCCCACCACGGCTTTTGATCTACCCCGCGAAACATTTCAAATTCCCGTACACAATCCATATAAACCAAATCAAAATCGCACATAAATCGCACTATGTCCCGCGACTTCGCTAACATCGTATCTTTTGGCCAGCAACTTTCCAAAGGTTGCCCATACCTGGGGTAAGGGAAGGAAGGAGACTGGAGAGTTCAATCTATCTCAGTGCCATTTCTCCATTTTTGACGAAACGTAGAAACCTAAAATTTTAAATTCCAGGAGCACCTTAAAATGCACACCTTTTCCAACTCCTGCTTCACATCCTCTCCGAGTTAAGTTATTGACTTCCACATCTCTGTCTTCACCTCGTCACCTCAGAGCTACTGTAGTAGAGAGGAACAGCAGAACGCGGCGTGTGGTCTTAGAGTCCTAATTAAGCGGATTCCATCTTTCAAGACTTCCTTCGAAGGGTCTCCGTTTCTCTTTAGGGAGAGTCGACATGCGTACTTAACTCCCTTACTTCCAAGATTGTATGTCGCAGTTGAAAGTGGGTGGCGGTAACACAGATCAGATTTCGCAGAATTTGTGGAATATTTCAGCCATATTTCCTCTCATGTTTTTTTTTTTTTTTTCTGAAGGAACCACGCATTTCTATAGCGTTGACGCTCACGTGAAGAGGGTAATGTGCGATTGCCATCGGAATTTTGAAAATAAAAAACACATACGAATTGTTTATGTTAAATTTTTGACTCGCATTGAACCTAAAAGTTAGTTGGCCTTTTTAAGGATCTAGTTCGAAAAAACAAACCCTTTGCAAAACAAATACAATTTCGTTAAAGACTCAAAATAAACGATTAATCTACGAAATTTTCTAAAAATGTTCTTCAACATAGAAGTGCATCGCAAAAAAATTTCTGAACTGTGACGCATTAGCAAGCAAACTATTGCATTTTGGAAAACGTATTCCAGAAAGTTTTACAACTGGAATAGGGTTATCGTTTCTTGTAGAACTTATAGAAAGGTATTCTAATATTTTTCAAGTTTCTGCCATTGTTAATTTGTTTGTGAATCTTACGAGTCTTTCGAACTAGAGTCTTAAAGCTTTTCCCTCTATATATTCTTTCTAGTTATAAATGCGCCGATGACCTGCACGTAAATCTAATTCCAAAATATACAGTCCCTTACGAATAGCTTCTAAAAGTAGAAACAAAACAGTACTAAAACAAAACTTTTTTTTTATGAGTTAAGATCCTACTGCGACCTCTCGGTCATCGCCACCCCCAACTGAGATCGCGCAGTCACAATGCTTCACTCCTGTCATCCGAACCAGTGAAACAATGACAAATATGTGACTATTTAAATTATGCCCACTTTCTGACACAATCTTGTTCCCTTATCATCATTGCGTTGTTATCACGTGACCCAACTTATCGCTTCTTGCGTAACTGATAAGACAAGACGGATCATCGGATAAGTTATGGGGAAGTTGAATAGGGATGAACTGTTGGTGAAGAGACTTCTGCTTTCTCTGTTATAGTGAAAGGAGTGTTGATAGCTTGGTTTGCTGATGGTTATCCGATGATGTAGACAGGGCATTATTACCGCATGGGCAATTCCAGCATTTGACAGAGGCTCCAGATTTGTAAGCCCCCCAAATTTTTCTTGAAAAAAGTCGCTTTGCTGTACTAATTTTTTGACTCTTCACCATTTACACTTAATATTGATGTAAACTGACTAATAATTTGAGTACCTTTGACTGTATTCTGACTTCACGATTTAAAAAATGATGTCATGTCAACGTCTGAATACTACAGTGATGCGAGTGTCTAAGAATTTTACAACTTTTCTTAGATCTTAGATGATTCAACTGAGAAATCAGATTAAAGTGATAGAAGTATTGAAACTAAAATCATCAGAAAAAGCTTACGTTGAGTTTTAAATCTAATGCTATGTATTGAAGATCAGGAAAAAAATAGATTTTTCCAGACTTGACGTACCACTCTTAATGAGTGCAAGAAAGAGATTGGAGAGCATAAGTGGTATATCATTTTAGAAAATTTTGTTAATTTATCTCTGTTTTCTTAGAGGGTCCCCCTAAATATCTAAAATCCTGGTGCGCCATAATGTCATAATCTTTAACTTTTTTTTATCTTCAAAATCGTACGCTTTTGGAAAACACACAAACCCGAAGTGTGAAGGTATCTAGAGCTATTTGATTCTAAAGAACATATAAGTGTAACCAATGAAAAATTCTTAAATTTTAAAGACAAATCTGTTCTTACCTTGTCGAGAGCACTTGAGGTATTTTGCCTCTTTATACTATTAAAAAGTTAGATGGTAAATGAAATCCAGCGTAGATTATGTTGATTATCTGCAAACTATTATTATCTTGTACATATTGGATCGGTGTAATTAAAACCCGCTGCAAGATACATTCTGGAATGCTTTCTGCTCTAATTTATCAGTGCAACCAATAGTTGCGATAGCTGCGATTTCAAATTTTCGTTCCTCAAAAAGTCATGGTGCAAATGACACTGTACATTTAACTGATGAAATAGTGCAATCCCAATGTAATTTTTTAATGTAATTTTAAAGTGGCAACAACTAAGACTAGTCTCGTAAAAGTGTCGAAGTGTAACGGTATACAGCAATCCATGGCTCCTCAAGTATTTTGGAAGGTCATTAGCAGTTCGTAATGTGTTCGAACTTTGAAAAGTATCCTTCCCTTTTGATGAAGATCTAAATTGAAGAAAGAATCTCCCAGAAGAGCGCAAAAAGCTTTTAATGACACTTTCGGTCACGAAAGATTCTGTTTCCCAGACGAAGAAACAAATTTAATTAAAATCTTATCACAATTCATTTAAAAGATCGTCTTTTTTATTTCCTTGTTAAAATGACATCTTTGAAATTGAACTTAAAAAAAATAACAATCGCACTTTAAAAAAAAAGTTATTTTCTACAATGTATGTTTCATTGAATGATAGTTTTTAAACAGAGTGGAAAAAAAAAGATAAAATTAGAACATAGCAGCTCAGAATATTTCGCTATATATGCACATTTTAATACATTTTAGCCATATTTAAAAGTATTAATTACATCAAATGATTACAAAAAACTGAACAAATAAATAAATAAAATAGGTATTCATTTCAACCAGGACTCAAAAATTTGACAAAGCATACTTTTTGGGGGGAAAAAAGACTATTTACGAAAAAAAAAAATCTTTAAACGAATCTTTTTTTTTCTTTTATGATTTAAAACTTTTAATAAATATTTTTCTAATGTATTTCTTTATCTTTTTCTTACCTAAAAATCTGCGAATCTAACTCTTAAAAATGAATAAAATTATTTATTCTACTTTTTCCTTTTCTGTCATGTTAAGTTCTATATCAAATAACATAAATACAGTTTACACGAATGAAAGGGGACAGGGGGAGGGGGAATCAACAGATTCTACGTTTTCATGTACTACCTCACTCCCTTAAATATATATATATATATATATATATATATATATATATATATATATATATACATGGACTTTTCTAAATCATACATCATACATCATAGCTGAGGTACAGAGAAGGGGATCGCGCTTGAGACTCTCAAATTATGGAATGCCTGGCATGGGGATATCGCTTTCATGAAATGTTTCTTTAGAAGTCCCACTAATGGATTGCGGTTGCAGTGAATCCAACTAAATGAGCAAATGCTTTCAACGCGGCAGCTAATGTGCAGAGCTTTCAAATGATATCATTCATAGATGGAAAAAAACTTAAACCCAAACATCTTATTTTACTTACTTATCATTTTTTTCTAATAAGCGAAAAGTTGCACCCCGCGGTAAAAGCTATCGAATCGGCGGAACGTTTGGTTAACTTAATACAGGCCAAATCTACATGCTTAAATCTATTGATTAAAACTAACACTCATTTATTGATTAAATTTCTTATCGGCCGATTTAAATCATTTTACGCCAAAAAATACTCATTCAAGACAATATTTGTGAATGCCTCAATTCGCCCCAGCACTCCCCATCCGCTATATTCTATTTAACTCATTTTCCGCAAAAATCTTGTCTATTTGAGTATTCTGTCTGTCTCTTCTCCCCCACGACCAGGGGCGTAGCCAGAAATTTTTCATGGGGGGGGGGGTTACGACTACTACAACTCACATATATGTATACGTGGGTGTGACAATGTAGTGAAAAATATACATTTTGTTTGGCAAAAAATTCCTCGTGGGGGGGGGGGGTTATGACCCCTCTAACCCCCCCCCTTGGCTACGCCCCTGCCCACGACCCATATCCTATTACAATCACGTGACCCACGCTGTTCAACGGCTAACGGTTCATAGTCGGGCATAGTTGTGTGTGTATTCGCTGTTGATAATTTTATGTTATATCCGAATACCAAATGCATCTTTTTCATATTCAGAGTTGTGAAATAAATTCAGCCTAGATATGGAGGAGATGCTTTAGGTAAAGATTTCGCTTTAATGACACAGTTTCTTACGATTGGATTATAAAAAGCTGTTGTAAAAAAAATGAAGTTATGATATCTCCACCCAAAGTGAGTAAGTAGTATTTTACCTTTTTCATGTCAATAAATTGGGTTGCTTCTTTAATTAAATGTCACAGCTGGTTTAACCATGATTGCATTTCTGTATTCTGACTGTACTGTGAATTCGTTTTATAACGAGAGACTATAGTGAAATTATATTCTATCTATTAAAAAAATACTTTTTTATAGTATATTAAGATATATGTAATGTATTTGCCTTGATTTAAAATTTATTTTCTCGGGCTTATAATAATAGATTACAGCTCTGATAATAAAAAATGAAGAAAACGAATCATTCAATATATCAATCAAAAACAGCAAATTTTAATAAAACACCCTTTTTCTATCTTAAAATAATAATCTTAATTGAGAACAGATGTGTTAATTAAAAAAGGGCTGATTTTGCAAAAACGCTCATTCTATAGCTTAAATACTAATCATAATTGAGTACAGTTATATTAATCAAAAACGGACAGATTTTTAAAAACACTCCTCTTTTTTGATTATTATTTAGGCTAAATGGAGCTGTTGTATAATGCTCAAAAATTGAGAATTTTTCGCTCCATTGATATTTGTCGATTAATTGAGCAAATTTTACTCAATCGGGAGAATGGCTGTTTCGGGGAATGGCAAACATACACGAGGTGCATCTGCCTACGGGATGTGTGGCTCGGTCGGAGGACTTTTAAAGGGGTTCTACACGCTTAAATCTACTGAGTAAAATAATAATGAAACGGTGTATATTTTTACTCAATTTTTGACTTCAAGCAGCCATTCTCCCGATTGAGTAAAATTTGCTCCATTAATCGACAAAAATCAATGGAGCGAAAAATTATCAATTTTTGAGCATTTTACAACAGCTCCATTTAGCCTAAATAATAATCAAAAAAAGAGGAGTGTTTTTAAAAAATCTGTCCGTTTTTGATTAATATAACTGTACTCAATTATGATTAGTATTTAAGCTATAGAATGAGCGTTTTTACAAAATCAGTCCTTTTTTTGATTAAAAATCTGTACTCAATTGAGATTATTATTTTAAGCTATAAAAAGGGTGTTTTATGAAAATTTGCTGTTTTTGATTAATATATTACACTGGAATTTGTTATTTAAGGCTGTTAATTCAGTTTTTTCTAGTATTTTCTTTTTCTGACATTAATTGTTCACGGTGCAATTTTCAGTTGAGTTATGATTAATATGTATAATGATAAATAGTGCACAGTTAAAAATATGTTTGAATTATTCGTTTTCTTCATTTTTTATTATCAAAGCTGTAATCTATGATTATAAGCCCGAGAAAATAAATTTTAAATCAAGGCAAATACATTGCATATATCTTAATACGCTATGCAAAAATTTTTTTTTTTTTTAATAAATAGAATATAATTTCACTATAGTCTCTAGTTATAAAACGAATTCACAGTACAGTCAGAATACAGAAATGCAATCATGGTTAAACCAGCTGTGAGAGTTAATTAAAGCAGCAACCAAATTTATTTACATGAAAAAGGTAAAATAGTACTTACTCACTTTGAGTGGAGATATCATAACTTCATTTCTTTTACAACAGCTTTTTATAATCCAGTCGTAAGAAACTATGTCCATTAAAGCAAAATCTTTACCGAAAGCATCCCCTACATATCCAAGTTGAATTTATTTCACAACTCTGAATATGAAAAAGATGCATTTGGTATTCGGATATAAAATAAAAATGTCACACCGAGAAGTAAGCCCCCCACAGCAAAAGGACTTAGCATTAAGTAAAGTGCATCCAGTATCCTCTTCAGAAATTCTTTTAATTCATATTTTGATAACGATATGGTTATCCTTCGATGCCCGCGAGGTGACTATTGTGTGGGGGCATCGTTGTCCGTTGAATAGCGTTGGTCACGTCTAGCGAATTGGGAGCGTTGATGTGAATTGAGTGATTTACAAATTATTGTCTTTAAAGAGTATTTTACGGAAATTTTTAGCGTAAAAGGATTTAAATGAGCCGATAAGAAGTTTAATCAATAAAGGAGTGTCAGTTTTAATCAATAGATTTAAGCATGTAACGCGTATTCACATTACATTTATAGAAACCGACTAAAACTCCAGACCGTTGGATAGAAAACCGCGAGATAGGCCTGGAATGCGGGAACTTTACACTTCAGCCGTCCACATACATGTTCAAAGCCTTATCAGATCGGCCATAGCAGGGAGCATTTATATATATATATTTTTTTTTTTTTTGCTTAAATTATAAACTAATTAAGAAATGCAAATTATGTACATCTTACTATATATTTATTGAAATAATTGAAAATTTTGCCGATATCGTAAAAAGATATAACCACGTATTATTATTTTTATTTATGTTTTACTTTAAAAAAAAATCTTTATCTGTATAATGAAACCCCATGCAAAAACCCTTAACTGGTTAAAAATTTGTGACGCAGCATTTTACTTTATAGCTCTATGAATTTTAAATATGGGTCTTAAAAATAATGATATCAAATTTTGAGTGACGCCCTGCTGAGGTAAAATTTATGTAAATATTTAGTTAGTGTCATAGTAACCAAACTAAGTGCAATGTATATGAAAATTTTGCTTGCCCTTTTGGATAGCGTGACGCAAAAGATAAATTAAATTATTGAAATAAATTCATTTGAATACATTATATAGACTCAGGGAAAGTGTGTTATATTTGACAGTGTATTTCATAATTAAAAGCATTGCTTAAATGCGTAGATCTTCTTTAGAAAATAAAACGAAAGTAACTGTAATGGAATTTGAAAACAAATCTTTAAAATTCCCAGCAGGGCGAAAATTTGATATCATTATTTTTAAGACCCATATTTAAAATTCATAAAGATATAAAGTAAAATGCTGCGTCACAAATTTTTAACCAGTTAAGGGTTTTTGCATGGGGATATCATTACTTTTTAAGGGTATGGTCAGAAGATAATAAATTAGTTTCAAGGGCGAATTTCGGAAGTTTGCTTGACACTAAGTTATGTAAATAAATATACTAATCTGTTTTCATGCAGTATCAGAGTATTTGATTAAAAAAGTCACAGCAAGTTCTTTTGTAACATTTAACAGAAAATTGACATATTTTTGTTAGAATTTTATAATAAGAGACATAATACTGATTATAATCAATAATTTTTTGAGTAATTTTCTATTTATAATTTGGGTCGAGTACAGATTAGTATCCCTGCCACCATCTTTGATTTTATTTCATAAATTTGCATTAAGTTTAATGCTAAACGTAAGTTAACTTTTTTACTACAATTATATAACTATTGGGCCCCATCAGTGGCCGAGTGCATAGCGCTCTGAACTGGGAGACGAAAGGTGCCTGGTTCGAAACCAGATTGCGTCCGCCGACCTAATCGTTCGGAGTTTTCCGTGGTTTCCTCCAAAACAGCGTAAATACGGGTTAGGACCCCTTAGAAAGACCCCCTCGAAGGGCACCCCACGTTTCGGCTTAGAGCCTACGTGTAGCTAATCGGCCGTAATTCTAGAGTAACAACAACAATATATAACTATTGGCTCTATTGTTTTAATGCATTGTGATTCATTAATTTGCATTCAGTTTAACGATAACCGTTAAGTTTCGTTAAAATTATTAATTTAATAATCTTGTTCTTAATTAATGATAATCTAGTTACTCGTTCTATTATTTTAATGCAATGTAATCTATTAATGCAATGTTTGCTTTCAGTTTAAACCTATCTCTAAGTTAAATTTTTAACTATGATACACTAAGTTTTTAACTAAGTTAATGATACATCTCAAAATTGTTGATTAAATTAATTAATGACTATAATCATTAATAAAATAGAAAATTACTCAAAAATTATTGTTTATAATTGGTTTTATGTCGCTTTTTAGAAAACTAACTTCATACTATGTTTGTTTGTTTTTTAATCAGTTGATAATTTCATTGTTTTAGAGAACGTTTAGATGAACTACCATTTTAAGAATAAGGGTCTTGCGTGGTTGACTTTCTCAGTGCTTTTGAAGCGTATCTACGTTACATCGTGAGAAAAACCGTCCAAAACTCAGAATTTTTAGATTATCAGCCATCCGGTAGACCAGAACTCTGGACATTTATACTTCAGTTATCTACCATCTTCAGTATCTTATCAACTCGGCTCGTGTGGGCACAACATCTTGTTTTAGATGCCATCTCCGGCCTTTAAATGTCTAATACAAAATATAGTGCATGTATAAATTTAGATTAATTAATCAAATTTCTATCTGAAAGGTATTGAACAAAATTTTAAATCTGGTATTTAAAGGAATACAAAATAAAAGTGAGAAAAACCTAAGATTTGGAAAAAAATATTGGTTTTAAAATTATAATTCAATAATTTCAATAAATTTTATATATACATGAAGAGTAAAAGAATTATTATTAAAACTAGTTAGTATGTAAAACTACTATTTATTTTCCTTTGAATACTAAATAATTATTATTAATTAATTATGTGAGCTTTCTGAAGAGAAAAAAAATTCATTGAAATATTAATTACATATTGATTTTTCCAAATTAATAATATTAATTATATTAGAAATTATTAATAATATTATAATATTAGAAATTGTAGTTAGTAATAATATTATAATATTAGAAATAGTAATTAATAATATTAGAAAAATAAAGACTTAATTTAATTAGAAATAGCTATCAAAATACTAGGGAAACGAAATACTTAAAGAAAAAGTTAGGAAGGAGTTTTACCAAAAAATACTTAAATTAATTATTTTTTTAATTCAAAGTCTTAACTATTTTTAATTATTAATTTTAGCAAAATAAATAACAAAAAAAATGGTAAAGTATATAATAATCTGTTATTATTTTTTAAAATGAAATAAAACAAAAACGACAGTAACACAAAGCTCATCTCGCAGAAGTGCGACATCGGGTACGAACCTAAATTATCTGATCAGAAACAGGAAGCGCATCGTACAAGCTGTCTACCACTAAACTGGTTTAGGATATAAGGTAACTTGTACAAATCTTGTCACGGATCTACAGCACTGTATTCCTGCTCCCTGTCTTGTTTACCGCCTTTGAAACGAGATCATTTTCTGTATTTCCTTACGCGGGTTAAATAGTTCCCCCTTTGAACTGGATTAAAAAAAAAAAAAAAAAAAAAACGAGTTTTCCTAGCTTAACCGGCGACGTCACTCATCGAATTTGGCACCGATTAAAATCATATATTAATTGTAAAAAATTCGTTAGAGCGGATTCCGAGATCCAGAAGAGAACAACAAAGAAATTGGAAAGTTATCTGTATATATAAGTGCCGCGAAGTTTTACGATTGGCTGGTTAGGGCTGGCTGCGTCACTAGTAGAACTGCCGTTCTACATGATTTGTTTCCCAATCGAACAGACTGATGGCATGACATGTTGTGAGATAAGATGGGAAGAAATATTAAACACTACATGCAATAGAAGAGCAAAATTTCTTATTCGTTTCAATGGCTAAACTTTAATTTTGGAAAAAAAAAGAGTAACGGCACACAATTTTCGGTAATATGATGCTAGATACTAAGAACTTAATTGTTACTACACAAACTATATACAATAAACCTTTGGCTTAACTTTACTGGAATTTAACGCCATTTTCTATCAGTCCCAAATATTTTCCTATACCTGTAATAAAATTTCCGTTAATAACGTTTCATTATCTGCACTTAACAACTTTCTTTCTTTCTTTTTCTTTTTGCGTGAAAACTTACCCGTTTTCTTAACTGAAGGTGAAGAGAAAAAATGTACAAAACATACATTGATTTGCAAAGAATCAAAACAAAACACAATGTTAAATAATCGACACATTATAATAATGTTTTTAAACTATAACACCTAA
This sequence comes from Cheiracanthium punctorium, assembly GCA_038373885.1. Lineage (NCBI taxonomy): Eukaryota > Metazoa > Arthropoda > Arachnida > Araneae > Cheiracanthiidae > Cheiracanthium > Cheiracanthium punctorium. The sequence goes on from JAWZYV010014761.1 coordinate 615,929, forward strand.
ATTATTGTAGAGGAAGAAATGAACGGTATTTAACCTGAGGTCCACTTTATCTTAGTGTAAAAACATCATTTCCTACAACCCGATTTAGCAATTCCCCCGCACACAACGTTATTTTCGGTCCGTTGAATGACTTTAAATTTTAAATCTGAGTTTCGTGTATTCACAGTAAAGTGAAAGAGAACATTTAAGATTTATTAAACCAAATGTTTTTCTTAAAAACGAATCAATGGTATTTTCCATTTATTATGGAGAAAAGGAATGAATTCATAGAAGGATGACTACTTAAAAAGCAGTGGCGGCTCGTGGGATACAGCAAGTACAGCCGGGCTGCACTTGAAATTATCAGCACATACTTTAAAATAATTTATTCTACTAATTTTCCTAAATTCAGATTAGAATTGTGGAATTCCTACGGTAAATTAAAAAAATCTTCCAAAAAAAAAAAAAAAAAAAAAAAAACGTATTGTGGCCGGATCGCTTATTCAGAAGAAAAGCACTTTAATCTTCCCGCAATTCAATTGGGAAAATCTTTGGTTCAGCCCAGAGCGGTGAAAAGAAAATTGGCAGCACCGTTGCCATGACAACGACAACGTAAGCAGCCTCTCCGGCATAGGGAGTATGCAGCTGATACAGCCGATTAAAGATTTTTTAACGGCGGCTGAACTTGATAACTCGACTAACTGATTGGCTCGAACGAGAAGTGAGGGAGGGGGTAAGGAGAATATATGTTTGGAAAACTCTCGACTTTATATTGCTAAATTTATCAAGAAGGTAAGTCTGAATAGACGCTTATGAATGGACAATTACCCATCAAAGAAGTATTGTTTTTAAGTAAGCAAGAACTGGCATTTAGAGGACTGGCGAGCGAGAAAATTCTTTAAACATGGGAAATTTTAAAGAGCTTTTAAAATTATTGATATCTGAATTAAAACAACGCCTTTTTATGGGGGCATCACTGACCGATTCGCATGTTTAAAAGAAAGGAGGATTGATTTGACTTATAAAAAATAAGTAAGTTTTCTTTTTTTTTTTCTTTTCTTCTCAAGTTATCGTTACAAAAGAAAATTCTAAGGAAACTTCGAATCAGACGCGGATTAATGCAATTTTGAGGATAAGAGCGGCTGGTTGAAATTTATGTCCATTTTATGGAAGTGAAATAGGATCTCTTACATTTTTTATGTAATTTCTATTTTTTTTCCTCTGTGAGGGCTTAATCCGCCAGCTTTCGAATTCAGTAACAAAGATTTTCCAATCCAGTCCGGAGGGAAGGGGGGGTGGCTCATATGCATCCGGCTGCACTAACAGTTTTGACCACGGGCCGCCACTGTTAAAAAGTGTAAACAAGGGCAATACCCAGACAGCACATAAGCTTAAATCAAGCTTGACATTTCATTGAATTTGACGTATTAATACAAGCTTGACAGTTCAGCTCATTTTAAGCTGGCAGCAAGCTTGCAGGAGTCAAGTTGAATTGTCAAGCTTAATTTAAGCTTGAATATTGATACTCGCTTGATTTTTCCTTTTTAAAGCGAGCGTTCATGGCGCCATCTGTGAAAGAGAATGAACATTAATTGTCCTAGCGTTTCTCAAATTTGCTCAATAAAGAAAAGTTCGTAAAAGTTGTGTTTTATTTTATTATAACACGAGGGGAGTTTTAGTTTTATTAACATCTAATTAACATTAGTAATTCCAATAACTAATTAATTAGCCCTAAAAATAAATTTTAATATAATTAACACAATTTAGTTAGTCAATATACTTCACTTTATGGGTGGTAGAATGAGGCGTAATCCGGCTTCCACAAAATAATTAATCAGTCATAAATGTACTTGACCATTGAATTAAAAAAAAAGATTCTATATTTCCAAATATGGAAATTCTTCAAAATAAAATACAATTATACTACGAAATTGATTTCAAAATCAGTCATTTGTCTCGATTTTGGCCAGCAATACTGCTCAACGATGAGTGTTGCGATATTGAAAGTTTTAAAACGTGTCCTGCTTTTAAGTTTATATTATGCTTATTTCCCTATTAGTAGAGTCTATAAATCACACATAATATTATATAAATTTTGATTCATCCCATGGAAAAATAAAAGAAACTTATCAGCATCGCCCATACTTATCGATCTGGCCTGATAACAGTCACTTCAAACTTTAGTCATAGCTGCCCGAGGCATAATAGCCGAACGGTTAGCACGCGGGGCTTCCAGCCTAAAGTTCCGGGATCGAACCCAGCCGCCGACGTTTGATGGAACAGATTAAAATAACTTAAAATTTCAGCATAGAGGGGGAAAATGCGCGGAAAAATAAAGTATGTAGTTCGCCAGCGGGCGCCCCGTGTAGTTAGAAAATTTGTTTTTAGGAAAATTTTTTAAGCTTTAAATTAAGCTTTCTATGTCAAGCTTGATTCAAGCTCGCTATGTCAAGCTTAATGCAAGCTGGGCAAGTGTAAACTAGAACACTTGATTCAAGCTTGTATTAAGCCTACACGCTTGAAATTTTCAAGCTTAATTCAAGTTTATTGACTTGATAAATCAAGCTTGCTGCAAGTTTGCTGTGCTGTCTGGGTAATAGCTCACGAAACCCATTGCAAGAGCTGATTAAGTGAATTCTTAAATTTTGGAAAAAAAATTGTCTGCATCTTTCTTGAGCGAAGAAAATATGTATATTCTCAATGATCCTTTAAAAATTTAGTCAAAACATTCATAAACTCGACCATGATCATGCAAATGTCCTTAAAACTTTATATGTATGCATATTTTTTGCCTAAATTTATGATTTACAATTGAGTATATGCACGAAAACTAAATAATTTAGTTCCCTTCAAATTTTGGTTTTCTTTTTCAGTTTTTTCAAGCTATTTTAATCATGTCAGTGAATATTAGGTTTATAACTGAATTTGAAGTATCTCAAAAAAGTATTTTTGATATTTTGCCTAATACACTTTCGATACTGATTATGCGTATTACGCTGATACTGATTATGCGTATTACTTTGCACTTTTTACAGGCATAATAGATTTTAATAGAATCAGTTCGCAAGATTTTTTCATTCAGTAGCTTAGAAACTTAATTTTAAGTCAATATGTTAGTCTTGTGTTAGTCACTCTATTCTCAGTACAATATTATCGTCAAAGTGTTGCAAAAGATTACGTTTTACTAACTTCGAATAACTACACAAGTCAAGCTACTTTTTCTTACATACGGGGATAGGCTTGTTCCGTACATTTCTGCTTGGACAGAAAAATATTCATGCAAGCAGGGGCGTAGCCAGAAATTTTTCATGGGGGGTTTACGACTACTGCAACTCATATATATGCATACATGTGTGTGATAATGTAGTGAAGAATATACATTTTGTATAGTAAAAATTTTCTCATGGGGGGGGGTTATGACCCCCCTAACCCCCCCCCTTGACTATGCCCCTGCATGAAGGTAAAATGTGCAATAGTATTGCTGTGTTCAAAAATGGAAGAATTCAGAAACCTTTAAAATTCAGGGTAAAATACAATGCCTCTTGCACATAAAAAAATATTATAATATATAATGTTTGTAATCTTGCGTTTTTAAAATATCTGCCCGCAATTATGCATTAATCACGTGATTCAAATCTTGGGGATTACACATAGGATGAGACAAAAGTCCTTCAATTTGATTTTGTAGTTAAGGTAAAGCTGCACAAGGTCTATCTGCCTGAAGGGAGGGTATGCCTTGGATGGAGGACTGTTTCAGGGGTTCTAACGCCTATTCAGGTTACATCCGGAGAAAACAGTCTGAAACTCCAGACCATTTGATCGACAGACACTCGGTAGGCTGGAACTCAGGAACTTCATACTTCGATCATCTAACATGTTCAGTATTTTATCAAAAGTCCTTTAAATGCCTCTTGCTTACTGGAACTCGTACGCTCATCTGTTCAAATACATGCACAGGCATATAGAAAAAAAAATGTGAAAAAATAAGAAACTAAAAAGAAATAAGTGATGGAAGTGTGCAAAAGTACTTCATAACCTTTCAGTTGGCGAGGAGTTTATAATCCACTATCACCAACAATAGGACGTAGCTCAAAATCATCAACTTACTTCACAGCTTCGCCTTACTAACAACCACGGCAATAAAGTCTTATTTATACGCCTTTTTCTTTGAATTTTTTTTATTATCACTCTCGTCTTTTCGTGTTTCTTTTTTTTTACATCTGACCCAAGAATGAAAAGGAATATATTTGTTTTATATTCAGAATAACAAGAATTGTCGTTTCTCTATATTTGTTCCTTAATGTGCTGTTATTCTAGCTTGGTGCGTATCACGACTGTAATTTCATACAGAAGCCAGCAGAAGTTTAGTCACTGGCGCCGCGGCTTTGAAAAGCGGGCTGCATTTTAGATATCACATTTAAGTACTTGCTGTTAGTAGCACATAAATGCGTAAGCGTGGATGCCATTACTTTCATCTTATCATTTTTTTTTCTTCTTTTTATGCTTTCAAAGAAAAATGTATATTGTGTTTCTTTCGATTTTCAAATTAAATATTTTTTTTCCTCGCAAAGTTGATGAACAGTAAAAAACTCCGTAGCTGAGTAATTTTGTAATTGTTCGGAACAATGATTAACTTACGTCCTGTCCTGTACAAGTGTTTTGCAGAGGTTTTTCAACTTTCGCACTTTATTGGAAATGCTGGAATAAGACTTCTGTTGATGGAACTTTGTAGTAATCCCTAGTAAACGTTATCCAAAAATCATGGATGAAAGTATACTGTGGATCAAAACAAATATGAGCCATACAATCATACAAAAACACTATTAGGTACACTGATTAACTTATGTCCTGTCCTGTATTGTTTTGCACAGGACTTTAAATGTTCGCATTTCATTGGAAATGCTTGAAGACATTTGTTGATAGAATAACGTTACAATGGATCTCAAGTAAACGTTATTCGAGAACCGTGGGTGAGGTGTCAAGCCATAAACTTGGTGAAAACAAATGTCAGTCATACAATTATACAAACACTGTTAGGTACGATGATTAATTTATTACCTCTCCTTTACAAGCGTTCTGCACATTACTTTCAACTTTCGCATTTTATTGGAAATGCTTGGAGACTTCTGTTGATGTAACATTAGAGTAACCCCAAGTAATAGTTATCCGAAAACCATGGGTGAAAGTATTAATTAAATGAAAGAAAAAAAAAGTTACTCATACATTTTCAGCTATCATCATACAAGTACTCGTAAATTGGCTTTGGAAAGAAGAGGTTTTTGAATATGTGTATCACTTCATATTGATATCTTTTACATACATGTTAGCATATGTTTTTAATGCATGTCACTATACAGAGAGATATGAAAATATAAAAATAAACACGATCAGTATAAAAGATAAGTTTTAGTAGTAAACCTGCCATCAACATTACGAATTCAATTCTCATTCTCTAAGTCAGAAACATTTGCATTTCCTTGTATATACAAGGAAAAGCAAATGTTTGCGATTGCCAATTTCTCGTGTATTGAAAGGAATATTGCTTTAAATTAATATCAAGACGAACTTAAACGAATATTGAACCGTAATTAAAAGTTTCAAGAATGAATTGATAGAACATAATTTTGATGAGAAAATCTGGTTGATTAAAAACTGAAGAGAAACAAAACTATTCACCATGTTCGTTTCTCCAATTATTTTCGATTTAGGCTGAATATCGATTGCAGGACATACACTTTAAGAAAACTATAATGGAAAAAAACACAAACAGAAATATGAGTTATGTATGAATGAAATAGGTTGTAGAATCAGTACTGATTGATTCTATTTCAAGTGGCAGCACACTGAATCGCATATCTTTAATGCATTATAATTAACACTCATAGAAAGGAGATTCTTTATCCTTAAGAAAAATGTTTTACAGAGGCATAGTTCGCGAAAATTTAATTTTAATAGATTTGTACGGCTTTTTTCAGTGGGTTTCTCTGTTACTTCAACATTTCTTCCATGCTGATTATTGAAGGTTTGTGAAGACGACGTTTTAGACACTGCAGCAGTGCTATAAGACTCTGATTCATGCGTCTGAGCAACGTAATCCTTCCACAAGTTTGTTCTGTGATTTTAAAATCATCCTGCATATCATATCAGGACACACTTTTAAGAAATGCTTCGATTCCCTTTTAAACTGTAAAAAAAACTAAATTTTAATTTCATGTGAGTTCCATTAGGAAAAAAAAAAAAGAGAGAGAGAGAGAGAGAGAGAGAGAATCGACAGAAACGCACACAAAGAAGTAGACATGGACACGGTTACTGGTAGGTTTTTCTATTTTCAATGAGCAACTGTCACACAGCATCAACAATAAATATATGAATTTCGTGGTAATAGAAAAACTGAGTGCAAAGAAGTGCAATTCAGTCAACTATTCAAAAGATACTTGAAGTAGAAAGAAAGTGAGAAATACTTGGTACAGAATAGTTCTCTATAGCTTCCGAACAGTTTATGATGTGGAAACTGACCATCAACAATTTGAACGATTAAAATTGTTGAGATGAGGCTCCTTACTTCAGATACTTTTGGATTGTTCGAAGGACACTTTCTTTCAACAGATTGAATACACGACGAGTCTTTAAGCATCTTGACAGCACTCTACATTGAAAAAAATGATTACAGCACAACGTGTGGGTAACGTAACGCCAACGATGTTGGCGTTACGTTTATCCACGCGTTGTGCTGTAGACTGTGCCAATTTGCTATACAATGTTCTTCGTGATTGGCTTATCAAAGTCATTACGTCATTTTGTGAGTGGATTTACAGTACACAGTGCTGTATTATTTTACAGTGCAACGTGTGGCTAAACATCACGCCAACACGTTGTGATGTAGACTGTGCCAGTTGCCATACAATCATTGCCATAGATTCTTCGTGATTGGCTTATCAATGTCATTACGTAATTTTTGAGTGGATTTACGACACACAGTGCTGTATTATTTTACAGCAATATGTGTGGTGAAACTACAGTTTTTCTTACGCTGTAGATGTTGATATTTGTAGTTGTAGATTTATATAGATACAGTTTTTCTAATGTTATTAGAAAAACAATGATTGACAACAGAACTTGACAACATTTTCAATGCAGATTTTTCGGAAAACGTACTCTCATCAAATAGAATGATTAGACGAATGTTTGCAGATTAATCGTAAGTTCATACACGTATTAAGCAGTTTATACAGCAGAAACGGTTCTTGAGCAGATGGAAAACTGAAATTTGCAATATTTTTCGACTTTTGAAGATCCGTTGAATCTGTATACTTCTTAAAGTCTGATGCTTGTCGCAAAATTTTAATTTTTGATATTCATTAATGGCGTTTATCTTTGAGTTCAGGCCTTTGGAAATTGCTGTAATGTGACTGGAAAAATATTGCAATAAAGTTCGAGTATAAAGTTCATAAAAATTCATCCTTCATTGATGGATAAAATGAGTACGAGACTGGTGATCGTGCTTATGATGAGGATGTAGCAGATCGTTTTTCGCTAAAAAAATATAGTGTATTCCGCATACTGCTCACCCAAAGATATAAGGTCGGCTTTGGCGCGCTGCCAAATATTGGATGCTGCAATTTTTTCAATGGGGAGATGGGTTCAGATGTGTAAGAAATTCTCTCTCTGGTATGTGCGGACTGGGTTGCCAATTTAGCCACTTTGGGGCTAGATTTTGGACAGCTGGCAATACGGAAGTACACTCATGTCCATAAATTAAGGATAATTCAGAATCACACAGAAATTGATCTCTAAAATAAAAATTTCACCTGTGGAATGATCACACACATCTTGAAGAAGAATATGCAAATTACAGGAAAACACCAGATGGCGTGGATGGTACGTAACAATGACGAGAGTGTAAGAGAGGGGTATATAAGGAATGGTGGCAAAGAAGTAAAATTGTTCACAAGCGCTGTGAAAGCCTTTCAGTGCAAAAACCGCATAGTTATGGCACAAAGGAGGCATTTGGATGATGTTTTACGTGGCAGAATTATCGGACGACTGGAATGTGGACGTACCCAGCTGGAAGTATCCGAGGAACTTGGAATCGCCCAGAGTGTCATCTCCAGGCTTTGGCAACGATTCCAAGATGATGGTAATGTGAGTAGACGTTACAGCACAGGTCGCCCCCGAGTTACAACGCCGAATGAGGACCGCTATTTGGCAGTTACTGCCAAAAGAAACAGACGGAGTACAGCATCAGACCTGTCTCGTCAGCTCTCTTCAGCTACCGGTACGACAGTTTCAAGGCAGACCGTGTACAGACGCTTAGGGCACATTGGTCTATATGCTCGTAGGCCTGTCAGATGTGTTCCACTTACCGCAACTCACTGTCGCCTGCGATTAACCTGGAGTAGAGAGCATGCATTGTGGACACCGCAACAGTGGTCTTGTGTGATGTTTTCCAGGTTTAGTTTGGAGTCTGATTCTCGCCGGACATTCACCTGGAGAGCGCCAGGTACCCGTTACCACCAAGAGAACACCATTGAAAGACACCGTTACGGTGGTGCAGGATGGCTCGTTTGGGGAGGAATTATTCTTGGTTCCAGAACTGACCTGCATGTTCAGAGTGTAACGATGACAGGCCACATCTATCGGGATGTCATTCTGGAACAACATGTACGTTTGTTTCGGGGCGCCATGGGTGCTGAATTTGTGTTTATGGATGACAACGCCCGTCCTCACCGTGCAAACATTGTGACGAATGCCTTCAATCGGAGGATATCACCCGTATGCATTGGCCAGCATACTCACCGGACTTTAATCCAATAGAGCATGTGTGGGATATGCTTGGCCGACGAATTGCAGCCCGTCAACCCCCTCCCACCTGTGTACCGGAACTTCGGAGTGCATTGCTTGATGAGTGGTGTAATATTCCCCAAGATCAGATTGATCATTTGATACTCAGCATGCCTAGGCGTTGTCAGGCCTGTATTGCATCGTCCGGGAGACATACTCCGTAATAACCATCCTACTAACCATGTTATACTGTTTTTTGTAAATAGGTTCTTTTTTGAAATTTGGTCAAGGGAGTAAAACTTGCAATTTTTATTAATTATGTCAAACATATACAATATTTTTTGCTCTTTACTTTTTGTTTAATAAATAGACTTTACAAATAAGTCAAATTTGTTTTGCTTCTTTCTCTTTCTTTGCCTGAACTTCATTATCCTTAATTTATGGACATGAGTGTATTTTATAAATCGGAAATGAAAATATAAATGGCTCCAAAATCACTACTACTGTACAGAATTTTAAGAGTCTTTGCACATCTGAACCCATCTTCCCAGTGAAACATATCGCAGCATCCATTTTTTTTTTTTTTTTTGACAGCGTGCCAAAGCCGATTTCTTATCGCTGGGCGAGTCGTGCCTGTGTTGAGGAGGAAGTCTACTGAGAATCCGTCTTTGGTCGGTTTGATGTTGTTAGGTAATAAAGTGTGTGAATTGTGGCTACTGAGCTTCAAAAAGTGTTAGTTGAATACTTTAAGTTTTTTACTCGGAGGCATCTGGGCAATTAAGTGGTTATAAAATGGGTCGGATGCAGGAGAGGTAAGAGAAAAATTAACATATTCGTCCGATTATTATTATTATTATTATTATTATTATTATTATTATTATTATTATTTACGGATTTCCATGTGAGAAAGATGGGTAAAGGCGGTGAAAATACGAGTGGAGACGAAAGTAGCGATGACAAGACTGGAGGGGTAGGTGGTGATGTTATAACAGGTGAGGATGAAAGTGGTGGTGAGACTGTTGAGGGTATAACTGGTGAAGATGGTGGTATGACTATTATGTACCAAGCGCATTCTGAAAAAACGGGTGAAGGTGTGACTGGTGAAATATGATCTATTGTTTCGTGTATGAATGTGCTGAAGGTACTGTTTGCAGTTGTGTATGAAGAGATGAATATCGTGTTACTATTGTCAATCGATGATTACTACTCTCGACTCCTCCTCCTTCGTCACTGGCCCACCTAAGATGGCATCATGGGACAGAAGAAATACAAAATGCATGAAAAATGCATGAAAAACTTTCTAACAAAGAAATACAATAAGAAAAAAGCAGATAAGATCAGTAGAAGCATTATACATTGAAAAAGGTCTCAAATAGGCTGAAATCAATTGTTGAAATTTCTTTACTTTAGATTGTTGCAAACAATGCCTATTTTGGCTGTTGCAGTTTCATTGTTGAATTATTTTTTTTCTCTTTTGTTAAAGTAACAATGACCAAAAAAAAAAAAAAAAAAAAAATCCAGAGTGACTTCACTCGACTTCCCGAGCTCTTAATCTTTAATCCATTCGGAACGGATTAGCTGGCCGCGCATATACCTTGGAGGTACAAGGAAGGTTTCTACAAGACTGGTTGCACCGTTCGGATGTGTAAAGCCGGATTCATACTGGCCGTACCGCTAAGACGCCGCAATGACGTCACGTGGCGGAGCTACACGGCCCCCGCGCGGCGAGCGCCGAGTGTTTGCGCAATATCTGGCAAGAACAGATATTCCGCAGTGACCGCAAAGCTACAGCCAATTACAGAAGAGCTTTTCTAGAGTATTTTTGTTGAGTGTTGACGGAACTCACGTGTGTGACATGTCTCCTGACAGGACGATGGCTGATGTTCGATTGTTTTAAATATAAATATGTTAAAATAAGTTGATTTCTCCTTAACATTAATCGATTATCCATTATAAAACAATCTTTTAAAAGCACAACAGAAGAAACGAAAGAGAAGTACGCCGAAGAACAACAAATAAAAATGTCGTGCATTCATTGGTGCATTTACTTGCGGCACCGCAAGCTCGCCGCGCGGACAGCCAACGGTCCGAAACGGCGAAGCAGTACGGCATGGTTGCGGTGCGGCGCGGCAGGTATGAATCCACCTTAAGTTAAGAGAACGTGTTTTGCGGTATCGAAAAATAAAAAAATATTGCTATGTTCTAACACAAAAGTTACTGTTTACAAAAAGTGGTTAAGTATATTCAGGAATTGTTGGCAGCTATGGTAATCATACCCACATAACTTTCCGGCAATGCAGATTTCAGGTGGAGCGGCAGTAGTACTTAGAGAACGTTGCGTGAATGCCAACATTGGGCGGTGGTAGTACCCTGAGAACGTTTCGTTGATGTCGCCAGCGGCTGGTGATAATACCCAGAGAACGTTCGTAGATGTCGACAATAGGTGGCATGAGTACCCAGAGAACGTTTCGTGTCCGCTACCAATGGGCGGAAGTGGTGACGAAAGGGTTAACAAACATTTAAATAAATTTGATTCAACTTCATTGAACACATTGTTCAGACGGTAGTGCACTTCTTATAATTTGCATCTATAGGCCATAATGTGTAAGTGTAAGAATTCTTTTTGAATCCCTGTACAAAAACTATAAGCCCTACACACACAAATATCTATACAGGCTGTATGGCGGTGACCTATAATATACATATACCCAATATGAAGTTATTCGAATTCACCGTTTAACCACGACCACTCTTTAACTGACTTGTGTCCATAAGCCGTAAATGTGTGAGATGAGAATTTTTTTTACAACCCTGTGAACAAACTATCAATTTTATATAATACACCAAAATCTATGCAGATTATGTGACCGTCTTCTATAACATGCTTATAAAATTTGTACTCAATCAAATGCACCGTTTAGACGTTAGTGCACTTTCAAGAATCTCCGTCCATACTCTGTGATGGATAAAAATTCTCTTTTGCAGCCAGTCGTAAGAGGGTGGTCTATAATATGCACTGATGAGTGATGGAAGTAAGGATGGCTCACGTTGTGTCTATTTTAAGCTGTGCACAAGCCTGGAAGTGACTTGTAAATGACGTAAGCAGCAATATGCCAAGACAAGGAATGCTGCTCACGGTATCAATAATAGTCAGAAGCAAAATTGGTAAGATTACGGATTTAAGAGTATTTAATAGTGGGCAAATCGTCAGGATGCAACGAATGGGTCACTCCATTTCGGAAAAAGGAGAGAGACTTGGATTTTTTCATTCACTAATATGTTAAGAACGTATCGTGAGTACATCAAATCCGGTAAAACCATTCTTGCCAGGGTCAACTGCTGGGATAGCAGCGTGTGCATGATAGAAGTCATTGTCAGCTAGCCCACTTTGTAATATCGGATAAACGGACAATAGTGCAAAAGATCACCCGTCAATTTAACGTGAGTTCATAGCAACGTGTTATCTGCCACACCATATAAAACTATGTCCTTTCAATGGGGTAAAGAAGTCGTCGTCCTAGGAGAGTCATATTGTTAAGACACAAATTATTATTATTTTCACAAATCAGGGTGCCACGTTTATCATAGTCACGGAAACATCGTTAATGGACCATTGAAATGTGGAAAAATGTTACCTGGAGTGATGAGTCGATATTCATTTTGGCACATGCCGATGGCAGAATACGTGTATAGCGTAAACCATATGAAACGATGGATCTTTTTTGCCAGCAGGGAACTCTTCAAGCTGGCTGTGGTGACATTCTTGGCTAGGGAGTATTCACATGGACTGAAATGAAAACCCTGGTACGTGTAAAGTCGTCTCTCACAGGTGAACATTACCAGGATTTCCATTTGTTCGTTGTCGACAGATCACTATAGAAATTGTGTCTTTCAACAAGGCAATACAACCGTGTCATCGCTCCCGAAATATATCGAAACGGTTGGATTGAAATCCCATAGACCTGCTTGTTTTTCTAGTCATCAAAGTCACCTCACCGCATGAGCACATTTTGGATGCAACTGAGAGAGGTGTTCCATGATCCGAGAACTTTCCATGTAATCTTCATAAGTTGTGGGAGGTTGTTTAGTAGTTATGGAAACGTATGACTTCCTATCAATTCCAATATCTTGTAGTCCATGCCAAGACGAATCGCAGCCGTCATCAAGTCAGAGGGTAGTGCTACTTGCTACTAGACAGGTATCCTTAATTCAGTTGCTCTTCAGTATATATGCCAAATTTCAGCCCAATTGAATGCACCGTTTAGGAGCTATCGTGTTCACACACACACACATCACAGTAAAAATAACTCAAAGTATAACTGAATTCAGAAGACTTCGGAACGTGCGAATACATCAAAATCTGAAAAGTCAAATTTTTTCATGATTATAATACTTTCCTTCCTTAATTTGATATTCAGAGAGTTCAGAATTCGTTACCAGTAGTCTTTTAATCTTACCGATATACATCCAAAACATCAGTCAGGTTTCCTGTCATGAGTACCTAGAGCTTTATTTTTTTCTCTTTAAGTTGTGACTGGTAGGGACGGAAGCGAGATGCGCGAGACAAGAAACAGGGCTGTCTCGTCTCGTCTCGCAGTGGTAAACCTTTGTCTCATCTCGCGTATTGTCCCGTCTCGCAAGCACTTTGTCTGGTCTCGTGTCACGTAGAGAAATTGCCTGTCTCGTCTCGCGAGTCTCGCAAAATTAAGGACTGCGATTTTGTTACCATATTTTTAGTAAAATCAATACTATTTTATCGAAAATTAATATTAATAATAGCACACTAGTAATTCTTTTTCCAAAACCCCTTACACACCTTGTGAACCCCTCCTGGTTCGTAAACCACCGGTTGGAAAACAATCATGTAGTATAGCAGATAGAAATAATTGAAAGACATATGCACAGTGGCCAAATGACTTGTCACCTACTACTTTCTATGATTCTTTTTTACCCCATGAACTTTAATTATAGAAAACATTCACTAATATCTCTCAGAAAGTAAATTTAAAAGTAAACGACTCTAATATTCAAATTTAAGATTGTTTGTACCTTTTAAAACTGGTTGTTTTTGTTTCAGATGTCGTCAACGTAAGCTATTAGTGAGTCTAAAAGAAGACAGATTGCGTGTCTGTGCGACAAAATGGCGTAAAAATGTCCGTATGGCGTAAAAATCAATTTAGAATATCAAACAGAAGCGTAATAAAGCATACTTAACTAAACAAATACATGCTCGAGAATCACACTTCTCAGACTAAGCATCAATGCAAGTTAATCTACTACTTCTAGTCTCTCTCTGATATACCCAGAGCCCGATTATCACATGGGCGAGCGGGCAATAGTCCGGTGCCCCTGAAGAAAAAGGGGGCTCCATTATCCAGATTATCTAGATTATAAATTCATATGTACTGAAATAGTAATGGGGGGGGGATTAAATTTCCTCTGTAATAGATATTACTTAATTGTCTATCACTACATCATGTTACAGACATATTTTTGGGGATGATGAATGAGATTTGATCAAAGTGCAAAAACTACAGTTAACTGAAATGCAATTTTCGAGTGCTAGTGCTTTGTGTTTTAAGTTTTAAAGAAAAAAAAGAAAAGTACAAATATTTATCGGTACAGGACAATTTTCTACGAAACTTGACACGCGTGTCATATAAAAGACATTCCTGACTTAGCGTCCATATAAGCTAAAGATACAAATGGGTTAGAAATATTAAAATAAAAATAATTTTTTAATATGTAATGTTGATCAAATATATGTAAGTACTTTTAAAATTCATTTTTTGAAATCTTTGAAAAAGCTTTGAGTTGCGAAAATTCAACAGCGGTCAAAAGTGGGTTAAAATGCTTGTAGTAGTAAATAGGACCCCGAAGTGAATGCCCCTGAGCCCATCTAAATATGGTCAGGCTTTGGACATACCGTACCAACTTTCCTCTGTTTACTTATTATATTTCTGTCTTCTAATTTTCTCTGTTTTCTTTCTTTTTTTCCGTTTCTTTCTTTATCCTATCTTTTGTGTGTTTTGTATATTCTTCGTATTGTCCTAATTTTAAATTTTATGTGTTTTTGTGTATTGAAGAGTGCTGAGAGTATACAAGGAACGGTAACAAAGGAGACGCAGGTTAAACTGTAGAGACTTGAGGCAAAGTGTAACCTCCCATCTCAGGATGGCATACCTCCTCCAATTCAGCACTGCTATTCTGACTGAAAAGTGATTCGTATCGTAAATTTACGCGAGACGAGAAAATCTCGCGCGAGACAATACTGTCTCGTCTCGCAAAATAATTCCTTTCTCGTCTCGCAAAACTGCTTGTCTCGTCTTGCAAAATAATACCTTCATCGTCTCGCAAAACTGCTTGTCTCGTCTTGCAAAATAATTCTTTTCTCGTCTCGAAAAAAAGGCCTGTCTCGTCTCGCAGCGAGACGAGAACGCGAGACAATGCGAGATTTCTCGCGTATCGCGGCCATCCCTAGTGACTGGAATGCTATTTTATGGACACGGGCTTAAGTACCTCCAGCAAAATATCGTCCAAGTTTTACGACTAACAAATTTTTACATTTTTTACATAATTTTCAATGTATTTTATTTGTTTATTTCTTTACTCACTGTTGGATTTGTGAATTCAGAAGGAGGAAGGGCTACAGGGAGCATTTCTTCCCCCCCCCTTCCAACTCCTTGAATGGAAGTCGTGGACTCTTGTATGGACATATATGGACCATGTAAACAAACTGAGCAAATTAAGTTCAGATTATGAAATAGGATTTTGTA
The DNA here is from genome assembly GCA_038373885.1 of Cheiracanthium punctorium. NCBI lineage: Eukaryota > Metazoa > Arthropoda > Arachnida > Araneae > Cheiracanthiidae > Cheiracanthium > Cheiracanthium punctorium. The sequence goes on from JAWZYV010014761.1 coordinate 631,465, forward strand.
AATTTAAATGCATTTATAAGAAAAAAGAGTCAAAGCCTTTTTGTGCTTCCCCTAGAATTTTTTTTTATGAATCCGCCCCAGCAATGATGCAGCAACGCATGCTTCTTTTCTTTTATTAAGTAGCTTTTATTCCGTTGATGAAAATTTCTTAACAGGCGTTATCTGCAAAGTTCTCGGCACTTAATTCTGACAATGAACGAAAGAATTATCGTACATTGTGGTTAAGGAAAACGCATGCCGTCTTGCATATGGTACGAAAAAAAAAAGCAACACAGCTCCCAACGTCGTATATCAATCTTGGAAGTACACCACAATAAGATATACAGCAAAACTTAACAGCGCCAGTGAAAAATTACTCGGAGAAGACGCAAGTTTCGAATCGCAGATGGAAGCTGAAATAAAAAAAAATAATAAACAAGAGGTAGGAAATACATCAAATCGGCAAGAATTCTCTCACTATGATACTGAACCATAAACAAGAAAAGCGTCACCATAAGTGAATCATGTCGCAGTTTGGAATGAGTATACTTATGGGTACGCGAGACCATCAGACGACGTGATACATATCCCAAAGAATTACATTTTCCCGTAAGTGGAATGGCGTGAAACAAAAGCTTATAAATAGCCGTTGTGATTTTGCTGTCATCTCTGTCAGCGTTGGGCTCCTGAAACGCGCGGGGACAACAAAATAAAAAGCAAATTCTTACGTCAACGGTTGAAGGGCTATAAATCTGGGGTGGTATGGCGGAGAGAAATACAATCGAAGCTACTTAATTTGGATAACGCGGGAATTTATTTTTAGTCTTCTTTTTTAGCTGTGAATTAGGTGGCGATGAAAAATGGACGCTCTTTAGCTTTAAGAAGAAAGTATAATAGTGTCATATGCTAAGGGACTCTGTGAAAGAAAAGTATGTTCCTTACAAAATTAATTTATTTCTTTCAGCTTAAAAACTTAGGGCTGGTTGCCAGTGGCGGCTCGTGGAATACAGCAAGTACAGCCGGGCTGCACTTGAAATTATCAACACATACTTTAAAATAATTTATTCTACTAACTTTCTTAAATTCAGATTAGAATTATGGAATTTCTATGATAAATTTAAAAAAAAATCTAAAACAAAAAACAACGTGTTGTAGTAACTGCCGGATCGCTCATTCAGAAAAAAGCCCTTTAATCTTCCCGCAATTCAACTTCGAGTCTTGGTACAGGCGAGGCCTCCGAGAGAGGAGAAAGAATCTTTCTCCTCTCTCGGAGGCCTCGGTACAGCCCTCATAGCCGATCAAGAAATTGGCAGCACCGTTGCCATGGCAACGAGTTTGTAAGCAGGCTCTCCGGCATAGGGAGTTAGTAGCTAAGTACAGCTGATGAAAGATTTTCAAACGACGGCTGCAGTGAATTCGACTGACTGATTGGCTCGAGAAGTGAGGGAGGGGTATGGAGAATATATGTTCGGAAAACTCTCGACTTTATATTGCTGAATTTATCAAGAAGGTAAGCCTGGATAGACGCTTATGAATGGACAATTACCCATCAAAGCAGTATTGTTTTTAAGTAAGCAAGAACTGGCATTTAGAGGACATGGCGAGCGAGAAAATTCTTTAAACATAGGAAATTTAAAAGAGCTTTTAAAATTATGGATATCTGAATTAAAACAACGTCTTTTTATGAGGACATCACTGACCGATGCGCAAGTTTAAGAAAAAAGGAGGATTGATTTGACTTATAAAAAATAAGTAAGTTTTCTTTCTTTTTTTTTTTTTTTTTTTTTTTTTTTTTTTCATTTCCTTCTTAAGTTATCGTTACAAAAGAAAATTCTAAGGAAACTTCGAATCAGACACCGATTAATGCAATTTTGAGGATAAGAGCGGCTGGTTGAAATTTATGTAAATTTTATGGAAGTAAAATAGGATCTCTTGCATTTTTTATTTCGTCTTTTTCCTCGGTGAGGGCTTAATGCGCCAGTTTTCGAATTCAGTAACTGGCAGATCAGTAACTTTTTTGGGAACTTGGGTAACTTGGTAAATCTTTGGAATATCAGTAACTTGGATAATCTTTGTTCAGTAACTGGAACAAAGATTTTCCATTCCTGTGGGGAGGAAGGGGGGGGGGGCTCATATGCTTCCGGCTGCACTAACAGTTTTGACCACGGGCCGCCACTGCTGGTTGCGAGATAAGAACAGACAGAGATTTGCAGTTACTATGCGAGACAAGACAGCTTCCTTTTTCTCGTAGCCATCTCCATAAAAACTTTTAAATGATGACGGTAAAACCGAAGTTTTTGTGAAACAAGATGTTAGAACGATTTTTCTTTTGACTTTTTTGTTCACAGTTAGGGATGGATTCCAGGCGAGACCAGGCAGACATTTACAGATTTTTTGCGAGACGAGACAAACGTTTCTATCATTACAATATAGGGACTTTACGAGACGAGACACAGCCCTTAGGTTGTTTTTCAGGCCTATATTTCGTCCCGCGTCCATCCCTATTTAACAATAAATTTCAAGAATAGTTATATATATTTGCGCATTGATATTCTAATTTTATGCAAAGTATTATTGTTGCCATATATCTATACAGAGTAATTCTAAACTCCGTGTACAAACTTTTAGCGGAGATACGGCACATAATAAGGAATCAGAATCACATAGCAGTGTGGGGTCAAAATCGCCGTTTTCACTTGCGTGGTAATAATCACTTTATGAAAATTGTTGAAGTGTTTGTCTAATTTCTTAAGAAAGTTTCATATACAATGGGCTTGTCTCCGAAAATCTCATCCAGGAAATGAAATATAATGGGGAATTTTTTAGTACGAGGGTTCTATTAAAATTTAAAGAGTGCCACTTTAAAAAAAATAATGTGAGGATATTTTTCTTAGTCTTTTTTCCTACCTTATTTTGAATATATTTTTCATTTTACATTGACCACTTATCTCTCTCTACTGGATAAATAATTAAAGCGTGTCACCACCTTTTGTGACACCCTGTATATACATACACATACGTTCACATACTAACATTGCGAAAAGAAAGTGGGATGTCTGAATGGAGGCAGCACTTTTTAGGCTCAAATCACTCAAATCTATTTCATACTATACAAGATGGACAACAACTAAAACTAATATAAAGTTTAAATAAATAAATAAATAAATAAATAAATAAATGTAGAATAAAAATATATTCAATTTTTATTCAGTATATGCATTCAAAACAACGATATTTTAACAACAGAGGGGAAAAAAAAGAATGAAGACAATCTTGTAATTTACCCTTTGGTTCATAAACTAAAATACATTGCACTTAACTTAAGGGTGGTGGTGACGGCCTAAACATCCTCTTTCTTTTTAAAAAAAACCTTCGTGGTGGGCCCACAAACCCCTTGCACTCTAGCTCCCGTGGAAGGGGAGGGGAGGAGGTTCATCGTGACAAGTAAATCCAGGCCGGCGGGGCCTTAATTACAGGGTAAGGGCCCTGCACTTCACAATTTATGGCCGGTAATTACAGCATCGGCTATTTTTCACTCTGGACCTCTTCTTTGGAAGGGCGGCACGTTTTCATATTTTTTTAAAGATAATTTTTGCATGAAAAAGAGAGTTTTCATTCAAGAAGGAATATTCAGGTCGTATGAATATCCGAAAAGATTTTTCAACCCACCTCGGAGCTGTTGTTTAACCATTTTTTTTTTCTTTTCTTCCTTTTTTCCCCCTTCCTTTCGCTGGAAGATTGTTTTTAGATGGAAGGTTTTGTTACTAACTCGTTTTATTTTACTTTATTTTTCCTTCCTTGACCATAATTGGTAATTTCCAGGAAATTGAAATTTCTTGCATTGTGCAGTTTGTTGATCTCTCAGCAGAGACCCGGAATTAAGATTAATGTTTGAATACTTATTATTTATTTATTTAGTTTTTAAAAGTCCATTTCTTTTCTGTGGTATACGGTCTATTTTGTATTTAAAAAATTAAGATTTGTTTGATGTGCCGCGTTTTAGATGTATTTTTAAATACCTTATATCAAAAATACATTCATTTAATTTTCATTGGACTGAATTTTTAGATGTTTTTAAATTTTGCAATCGAGGTAAATTTTCCATTTATTTTATATTTTCATTCTATAAGATTATGAGAATGAAAAAAAAAAAGTTATTCTTTGCACATTGCGCTTTTATTCAAACAGAAATAATGTAACAAGAAAAAAGGCTCAATGTCCAGGGATTCTCACGAAATTTAAATTTTTGTTTAAAATGATAAAAATTAAATATATTTGTGAGAAATTCTCGCTTTTTCATCTATTGAGTGCATTTCTTTTCTTTCTAATTTTTAGCTACACACACACACACACACACACACACATACACGTATGCATAGGCGCACCCACGGGGGGGGCTATGGGGGCTGAAGCCCCCCCCCTAAAGGTGGGAAATTAGAAGTGAAAAGTATTGAAAATTGAAACTAATGAGTTAAATGCTTTCTTTTTAAAAATAGTCTTCAAATTATTTCTAAATGTTTTCTTTTTAAAAATTGTCTTCAAATTATTTCTAAAATACTTTTTACTGAAAAAAGATGCTAATTTTTAAATAAAATCTTACAGTTAGAGCATGAAACACGGTTAAACTTGGTTACAACATCATTGGAAAGATCATATAATTATTTGATTCTAAAATGAGTTACATTGCTCGTGGGGTTGTGTTCTACGGCCAAGTCGACTGACACAGAATATTTTGGCATTATAAGAGGTCACTATAACAGAGTTCAGCAGTTTGTAGCCCAGCCTCCCCTAAACTAAAATCCTGGGTGCGCCACTGCACGTATATATATATATTATTATGAGAATGATAAATATAATTGAAAAGCGTTGAGTAAACAGACTAGAATCCCAAAATGCCAGTACATTAATTTACATTTTTTTCACCTTACTTACAATTATTAATTAGCATCCATCATTTTTTAGTGAATATTTTCCGTTAATGTAATTTTAGCAATATGCTCTATTGTAGCCGTAAAATAGATTTAAATATATCTACATATTAGAATCTTGTCTCGACAGGAAAAAGTATCATCTTGTCATTATATTTTATTCACATTCACTATTGAACGTAAAAAGTAGCGTTGAATAGTTTCGTTAAACTTAAATTCCGTGTAAAACTATTTCTAAAAGCGGAAAGTAGGAGGCGGGAATTTTTAAATTAATCGGTCATTTAAAAAAATGTATCAGATTGTAACTAAAGTTTTCCGTCAAATTTGCTTGAGTCAGCTCACGCGATACCCAGTTATTGACCTTATATGTCAAGTTTATGCGATGCTTAGAGCGACTAATGGACATGGCACTAAAGTCTAACTCCTTTAGTCGTGAGTGGATGAATATGTTATCTTCGTCCACAAATTCTTCTAGACGGGCCTCATCAACATCAGTAGGCCGGCCAGAGTGCTCTGCTTCTTTAATGTCCTAGTCCTCGTTTTTGAACTTTCGGAACCAAATCTTCAGTGTCATATGATACAACAGTAGTACCTTAAGCTGTACACACGATTCGCTGTCATTCTGTAGCTGACTTTTTGCAACAGAACTGAGAGTAAATGATGGTTCAATCTGATAGCGTGATAGTTCCATTTCAGACACCTTAATCATAGCGATACTGTTTTACAGATTTCACAACACAGTGCTCTAAAACAAGTCTTTTTCTATCAAATAACAAAAATCGTTTGGCAAAATATTGGCAAAGACATCAACGCGAACTGCTTGTGCAGGCAATACTTGCAGTGGCGGAAAACTTTCGTTACAACCTAATACGTTTATGATTTTTCTAAATGCAGTCAAATAAACAGGAATTTACAGGGATGTACAATATGCATGTGAATAAAGAATGATTTGAAGTATGAGTAATGGTGTGCAATACGAATGATCAGACTATGTTTATGAATAAGGAATTTCTTTAATAAAAAATAAATAAAATAAAATAAATTTTCAAATAATATATCTGATTTCAGACGTACATATGTATAGTTTTTCCTGCTCTCATGCTGTTTAAATGTATCGTTCAAGAACACGCATTTAAAAAATTTAAATCTGCATATTTAGATTAAAATTGCAAATGAAAATATTTATTAAAAGAAAACATGTGTGGAATAAATAGAACGCAATATGATCCCCAATCCAATGGGGAAAATTTATCCTCTCTAAATGAAGCTTTTAAAAAAATAGCTATCCATAATAGGCAAAAAAAACAACTCGAGGGTAAGCTTACTTTTTTTCGATATCTTTTTCATAATAAACAACGTAATATCGAAAAAGTAATATAGTATTTACACGCGCATTATTAGCTGTATTTGTATATATGTTGTAGCACATACTTTCCAGATAACAAGCATACACTTGGCTTTTGATGCATTCCTATTCATATATTTCAATTGTAATCTCACAATCAGCATCGCAATCTCAATTGAGTAAATGGCGTTACTTCACACGAAGATTGTCTCTTATCGTTTTATAAGTGACAAATTTTTTCATTACAAGCATACTGCCCAAAAAAACTTACTCGCTAATAATGTTAATTTCGCTTAATTGCCATGGCAATGTTTTTTCCGATAGGAAGGAATGGAGGGCATTCTAAAAAAAAAAAAAAAAAGTCATTAGCTTCTAAATGACGTTTTTTATCTCTCTCTCGTGGGGTGAGGAAGATAATGGGTTTAATTGTTTTCAGATCTGCAATTTAGACCGTGGGGGTATAATTGGCAATTTGTGCTTAAGGCGTAATGAGGTTTACAAGGTTGGACTTCGAAATATGTACATGTGATTTCGGAAAACAGTTCCTAAATCATATAGACAAACGGTCAGAAAAATCTATAAGTCATTTTACCCAGTCATTGTAGTTATGAAACAAAGTTCTAATAACAATTCACTTGATTCAAGTATTTTAGCATATATAGTAAAATGGAAGTCTGCAACAATTTTATCTTTCATTTATTCTGATATTTTATCAATTAAAATAAAAAACTGATAGTTTTTAAGTAATATTTGTTACAATGTATGACAAGAAAGCAAGGGGAAAATAAAGGAACAAATGTAAATAATAAACAAATAAGTAAGGAAATAAAAATCAGCGATTCTGCAACTGGTATTTATTTATGAAAATAAAGAAATATTTATTTACTTTTAATAATATGGGAACAGTTCAACAGAAACAATGTAATTTCTAATTTGTTTAACATTGGTATCTACACTGTTAAAACTATCAGTTCAACGTTGAACCATGCATTGGTGAAAAGTAAACCGAGTTACCAAAAGATGGTGCGATCACTTTTACAAAAACAAGAATTATTGGTTCAACTTGAAGTATGGTTCGAAGTTACACCATGATTTGGTATTTTCTCCGCTGTTCAGCGATCGAAATAAACCAACCAACCATTGAGAAACACAACACAGCGACAGCGGCATCCGCGACCGTTCGCGTTAGGGTTAGCAAGAAGGTGAAGGTGTCTGAATTCGTATCTGCAAATCTCTTCTTGGAGCCCAATAAGGTATGTATTGTATATTTCTCATTCATTTATTATTTATATGTGAATTCTGAAATGTGTTTTGACCTAATAAGAATATTAACACAAATTTACTGTATTTAGAGCTTAAATACGACTGTGCCGCATGCAGCTGCCTATATGATTTCTGACAATCAAAAAAGTATGTGTATTTTTTATCGTTTTAGTATTTAGATGTGAATTTTTCGCCTTATATTATTTAAGATTTATGTTTTCCACACATTTATTGAATTCAGAGCCAAAATATAACAAGTGTGCTGCTTCTTGCCGTGTGCTTAATCCTGTATCTGGTTTGTTGTGATCACTTAAGTACGAGATAAATTCCGTGAGCGGGGGCAGTGTAGAGGTAGTGTTTTGGTTATGTTCAATTTGTATTATATTTCATTTGAAATATGTGTAGAAAGGTTTTAATAAGCTGTTTAGATAAGTGTATTGTAGCTTTGGTTTTATGTTTTCTTGTATATAGACGTTAAAAAAAAAAGAAATTCGCCTACTAAACCTGCCCCTGCTTACAGAATTATTCCCGCAATGCATGCAAGCTTTGTTTTGGGTTACCGTACGTCTGCGATTAGCCTGGACGGACAGCCAACCCTACTGTCTGGGGGTTTGTTTTACAATTATGGGGTAAATGTATTCAGCAGAAAGGCATAAACTTTCAGTATCCATACTGTTAAATATTCTGCTAAATGTTAAAATTCAGATTTTTCTTGCAAAATATATGATGTAATAATCAACGAACAAAACATTTCTGAAAAGTCATGCCTAATGAAAAATACTAATGAATAAATAAAGTTTAATATTCCAGTGAATTTTCATGACTTAGATAATTTCAAAAATATGTAATGGTTGCCCTTCCTCACCCACCCCCTTCAAAAAAAAAAAACCCTCATAGAACACTGTACTATATGCACTCAAAAATTTGGCACGCCATCTATGCAACTTTTATGAGACTACCCAAGGTAGCAATAATTAGTAGCTCATCCACTTATTTAGAAATTAATGCTTATTTCAGCTATTCCTTCTCATTGATTTACACTAAGGGTTCCCTACAGGCTGCCTGCGGCCCTCGATGTCTTCCTCTGTGGCCTATGAAGCTTTCTGGGAAAATAATTTGCTACTTCGAATTAGATGCTCTTATTTAAGGAAAAGAAGTTTTTGTGAAATCCATGTCAGTTTTGAATAGTTTTCATTTGCAAATAAATTTGATTTTCTTTGTTTTCCATGCAATTTGGTGCTTCCATGCGTGATCTCTTACCTCCCCTCGCTTTTCACATCCGTTAACTCGTCTGTGGACTTATTTGATTCAAAGATAGAAGCCACCTCTCAGTTTTTAATTTACTCCATCTCCCGAGACTCAGCAACAGAACTTGCTGTAAAATCCTTTCTGGAGCTACAGCAGACAGACACCGATTATCATTGAACATTTAGTGTGTTTTTAATTCCCAACACTACACTCAGTCCGAGTAGTAAATGTCGAGTATTCTGCTACTCGGTACATCACTAATCTCTATGATGGTACATTTGAAAGTTTACCTTAATTTCATGAACTTTAAGTTCAGCTATGGACCTAAGCCATTTTTTTTTTTAAGTATGTATTTCCAATATTAAAGGTTTTATACTGGATTTATGATTTTTTAGAACTTCCTTTGTTTTCTTTAATTCATTTTTATATGCGAAAATATTCAGGCAAAAATTCAAGGGGATATTCCTTTCTCTGGTGTCGCCCTCACCCTCCCTCCCCAAAGATATATATGTGTGTGTGTGTGTGTGTGTGTCGGGGCACGAAATTTCCACTCACCGACTCGCTGTTGGTGAGTTCGAATTTGGTCTAATTATGGATGGAGTTCATGTTCATACATGGAAAAAAAAAGTTGACACAGCCGGATGTAGAAAGTATGTAAAGATACAATTTCACATACCATTTATCCTTTAAAAGAAAAAGAAAAAAAAAACGATATGTTCAGCAGAACAATTAAAGCGAAGTGCCCTTTATGCCTATGCATTCTCTCTTCACGTTTTGCGCAGCCCAGCTTTTAACCGAATTAAAACTGCATATAGGAATGCATTATCAACAAGCACTATGAACGATCTTTTTAACTATATCCATATAAATGGGCCAGATGTTGAAAACTTTCATCCAGATGATGCCACTAACTAGTGGTAGTACTTTAGTTCTGACAGGCAAATATACACAAATTCGTATTAGATATGACCCTTTAAAAGCGAAACTTTTTTTTTTTTTTTTAATTGGCTCTTCATTTATGTTCATAAATACTACAATCTTTATGAAATCTCAAATACAATACATTAAAATGATTTTCAATTACAATGAGACCATTTTATTATATAAAATAACTTGGCATATTTCTAGCATTTCTTAATTAGAAAAAAATCCCAAAATACATAAAAAGTAAAATATACGGCAACTCAACTTTGTGGCGAATACATTATTTTTTTGGCAAGTATATTCCAAGCTGAAATTTCAGGCCCTGTATATGCTATATCAATTTTTATAAGCTGTACTGCATTCTAATTTTTGAGTTGTCAGCCATGCCTCAAAAATATTTCTGGCTACGCTACTGCTTGAATACATTTGATTTGAAATAACGCATCTGTAGTTGTTCTAAGAAATTACATAAATAAAAGTTCATTATGTTATGCTTATTACTTATGTACAAATAAGGTAAAAATGTCAAAGCTGTATAATATTAAGAAAAGTTCTTTTGGATATAAAATTAGGTATTATTTGAATTTGAGTGTTGTAAGTTCTCTTTATATATATTTTTAGATATGAGTAGTTTATTCCCTGGGTATTTTGATTGATGTATTGTATTTTATATTTCTTTGACAAAGTTGAAATTAAATTTCTTTACACTCTATAACAGCACTATCCTATTATTTCAGATTCTATAGGCATGCATGGTATTTAAGAAAAAAAACTGTTTTGATTTTGACAACGTGTGTTGTATGTTACAGTGCTGCAAACTGTACTTTGGAGCCGATTAGGTATGTATATTTTTATTTCATTTAGTATTTATATGTGAATTCTTAAAATGAGTTTTAATATAATAAGAATATTAACACAAATTTATTGTATTCAGAGCCAATATACCAAGTTTTCTGTATATGTATGTATCGATAATGTATGTATATTTTTAATCCTTTTAGTATTTATATGTGAATTTTTAAAGAAGTTCTAATCTATTAGCACAAATTGGTTGTATCCAGAGCCATAGTAATCTGTGAGTTAATTATGAATTTCTGCATGGTTTCTTGATTATAGTAATAGATATAAGCTTTGTTTTCGATTACTGTACTTATGTAATTTCAAAAATATTTATTCAGTTGGGCTAAAAAAAAAGTGCTAATTCTAGTTTGTTACGAGAACAAAATTTCATCTTATGAAGAACTGTGCTATAATATGCAGTTAGAAAAATTCACCTCATGTCGACTGCAACTGCTATGTTTACTTAGGGGTAGCGATGTTCACTGGGAAAAATCACATTAAGAATTAATTATTATTTCAGATACAGGGCTGGCTCTCAGTCGTCCTATATATCCTATATTTCTAATATATTTTTTTAAACTGCCAAAAACGTCCTATATTTTACAAAAATCCTATATTCAGTCAAATTTCCTATATCTGTACAAAACTTTTTACTGTACATTAACCTAAAATGTAAACCTCTTTCTATTTTTATCCCTTTTAAGCGCCTGGAAAACCATTAAAAAAAAAAAGTACCTGTCATTCTGTCTGTGATGCTTATTTTGGTTCACTCATATAACGACTGAATACAAATTAAATAAAATTTCACATATTAATAGGTGGTTACTCAACCTGAACATCAAATATTTTCACGATTTTAGAATTTTGTGAAAATTTAGTCAAAATGCTTAAATTTTTGTTCATACATGAACTACAAATACAGCGAATGAAATAAAAAGTTGGTATACAGATATGTAATCATTAACTTAAACTAATGGATCTCTTTCAAAATTTTCTATAGATTTTAAGATTTTTTTCAAAATGTGTAAATTTTTGTTTGCACATGATGCAATTACTGAAAAGAATAAATTGAAATTAAATAGGCAAAAAAGGAAATCAGTTGATTTTGTTACCCCCAAGAGAATTAAATTAAATCCCGAGAAAGGAGAAATTAACTGGGCTCCTGATCATGTTGAGGGGGAAACGGAGCTGTCACATAACTTCACAGATCTGGAATGATTGAGGAGTCCGAGAAAAGTATTTCCTTTCAGGATTAAAAAAAAAAAAAAAAAAAAAAAAAATCAATGCACTTATGGCCATAACATACTCATTTAGGCACAGCTCAATAAACAATCGTGCAACTGTGGACAGCTTAATTGAAGCGTATCCACTTTTCTTCCAAGAGGAGCAGCAGTTTGAAGAATTTCTTCGGTTAATATCAGAGAAGAAATCTTTTCTTTTGCAGAACGTCATGGTGCTCATCTGTTTCAGATTTTCCAGTCCAAAAAAAATTTGAAAGATGAAAGAGATGACACTAATGCAATTATCAATTGTTTGAGAGAAGTTGAGGATACTTCTACTGCTGTTAAAAAAATGGGCTTGTTTGTTCTCCCTTATTTACTAAAAGAACCTATGCAGTACTTTGTTAAATCGCTTTAAAAAAACAATTGATGCTAGTTTAAAAAGCAAAGTTTAATTTTTAAATTATATTGTTAATTTTTCTTTTTAGCATTTGTGTATGTTTCGTTTAGCATCATGATACCGTAAAAACTGGCAAAACGGCCACACCGGCGTAACGGCCGCAGCAGTAAAAATGTAAACAAGGGCTGTAATAAACAAATAGAAAATAGTACAAGAATCTGGTGCTATAATATTCTAAATTAATGATGCAGTTACTATAAAAACTGGTGTGTTTAAAAATGAAACTTGTCAGCCAATCAAATGTGTGATGTTGGTGTTTCTAGCCCCATGTACCTTTCCAGGTTTTTCACATCCGAGAAAGGTATCAAACAGGCATAGAGCAAACTCAAATGATTTAATTATTTGAGGAAAAAGGGAATTAGACAGTCATAAATTTAAGGTTTGGTTTTCTTTTTCTTTTAAATTAATGCATCAATACAGTAGTGAGTGAAAAATACAAGAAAATGTTTTAAAGTTGGAGGGGGGGAAAATATCAGATGGGCCTCACCCTGAAAAAGTTTAACTTTTTTTTCGTATGAGCCGCGGCCCTTCTCCCGATTTTTATGGTACTTGACACTTCCATGAATAAGTAAAAAGTCTTAAAGTTAATTTTTAAATACATAAATTGAATAATAACAAAGTAATGAGGGATAATTTATCATGATAAAGCAAGTATTCTAGAATTTAAAATAAAAGTCAAATATAATTTTTATCTAATTTTAAATATTTAGCAGAGAGATATGGCAACTTTAACTTGAGAGTGTACTGTTTCAGGAGAAAGACATACCCCTTTTAAAGTCATTCTAGTGCTATTGTTTCAATTTTCTTTTCATTTTTTTTTCTTTTTAGAAAGGGAATCAACAATATTATTATTTTTCTTTTAGGTCTCAAGCTTTGATACAGAATTTCAATCTGCATTTCCGAGGATATTTTCACTTGGCAGTGTAACTGATGGAAATTTCTGTGTTGTCGCAGAAAACCGTTGCTTAGTGCAGACAAAAGACTTTATTGCAGCTGTTTGTCTATTATTATCATTTTATTATACGTTAAATACAGTAGAGAGCCAGAAATCCACACAGCTTGGGACCATGGCTTGTGCGGATTTTAGGATTTTGTGGATTTCAGGCCATAAAAGATAAATCATTACATTTCTAATTTTAAAAAAGTAGAATACAATTACAATGAAATAAAAGCACAGTCAAAAGTATTTAACTTATATTTTCACATTAAATACAAAAGCATAGGAGAAAAAAGAAAAAAAATATGTGAAGACTAGCAAAGCAAATGGTTTCAATATTTCCTTTTTCTAATTTTGAAAGCATGTTCTATGGTGATTTGTTTTAAAATGTTATTTTTTTCTGCTTTCAGTTTTTTTCTTTTCCTATTCTTTCTTTCTTTTATTTATTTATTTTTGTAAATTGTATATTATCATTAATTCTTGTTTTGTTACAGAACTTTACTGTTCTAAAAATTTAAGGTATTCTACTCCAAACTTTAAACTTTTATTAAACGGATTTTATTAATATTGTTATTACCAAAGTTTTTATCATCATCATCAGAATGATATTTATCTTTGGATTCAAGACACTTTTCAACAATTTCATCACTGGCGGATGACTGCAAATTTCATTATTTACATCGGAGAAGGAGTGAGGATTTCGGACGTTTGCGGATTTTTGGCTCTTAACTGTATATCATATCCCAAAGAAATTTATGGCACTTTAATATTTATTCAGAACTATTGCTTGAAAATTAATTGTGGTAAAGTACCCCCTAAAGTACTTACTTTGTACAGTAAGTTGGTTAAAAAATATCGTTAATTTTTTTTCTGTTTATTTAAAGAAAAATGTTACTTTTGTTGCAGTTACAATATTTGTAGTACTTGAAATTCGTAAGTATTATTATTGCTCAAATGTTTTTCTAACAGAATGCAAATGAATGTTCAAAATCTTGCTAAAATTTTTCCAGAGTTTTTCCTTTTTGTCTGTCTGATGTATTTATGGAAAAAAAAATCCAAAAATTTTGCCTACAGAATTTAAATAATTTCACTCTTTGAGGAATATTTATTCCTTAAAAATGTTTAATTGTTTTAAATGTAGTAGAAATTTTGTTACTACAGTAGAACCTCGATCTATCGTTTTTCAAGGGGTGCGTAGAAAAAAAAACGATGCATGCGGGTTAAGACAAAATGCGAAGAAAACAATGTTTATGAATGCACACAATATATTCATACCAAAAATACTAATTTGTTACTAAACTGTAAAAGAAACAAATTGGAGTTGTAGAAAATTAAGTGATATTTATTTCTGAAAAATCAGTAATTTTACACTGAGTTTTTCCTTAATTTTTTTAATTAACCGAAAAATTTAAAGATTTACAATATTTTTCTCGCCTTTTCTGTGTCTTCATGTTTGTATATAAAAGTTCATACAATTCCAAATACTGTAATTTCATTCGATAAACTTGGCACTAGTGTAGGCTGTCTCATCGGCAGGAATATTACTCTCTGCTTCTTCGCCATTATTTTTATATTTTGCATCACCACACATTTCTTCCATTCTTAGGATACGTCGCTACGTCTATATTAAAGGAAATATAATCGCTAAATTTCACACCACATGCTCTGCATAATGTAACAACTCTTCATCTACACCATTATCAACCCAAGAAGTCATACCAGAAAATAAATAAGTTTGTATGCTATATGGATACATCTGAATTTCGCTTTCATTTCAGTCAGGAGAAATATTTTACAACGATCAACGCGGTAAAAGGATTTTTTGACGAACGATAAATGCGGGTTTCGTTAACGTTATTTAAATACAACTTGTGCAGGGACCATATAAATTAAACGATCAATACGTGAAAACGATGAATGCGGGAACGATAGATCGGGGTTCCACTGTATCTATTTATATCTAAGTCTCACAAGAAATTTTCAGACATAATCCAAACTTCAACTATATTTGTGGTTTGAGAGACTGTCCTTTAACATTTAATAGTTTTTCAAAATTTAAGAAGCATTTGTTTACACATAATGAGTTTAAAGGTAAAAGCGTAAATAAATTAATATGTAATAGCTGTGATTTCCAAACTTACTTGCCTTCAAAATTTATTTCACATTTTAAAAATCATGACATAATTTTGTGTCCTCTAAATAATTGCAAAAAAGAGTATTCTGTGTTCTCCTCGTTTACTTCACATGTATCAAGGCATCATCCTTCCTACAGGGTGAGGGTGCACAAATTTATGATGTCTTGCAGTCCGCCTTTGGGCTTAACAGAGATGATTATTTTCTTCAACGCTATGATCAGTGATCGATCTAGGATTTTTTCAGAAGAGTAAAAATACTTCTTAACCTTTTAAGAAAGAGTATTTTCTTTTCCAAAGGAGTAATTAAACAACGAACAATTATGCTAAATATTCAAATATATAATTAAATTGCATTTGACATATAAATAATAACTAATTATACGTCAAGGTACATAAATGTCAGTTGAACAAAAACTAGTGCAATAATTGGATTTTTAAATTTAAAATCAACAAATCATAATTATTTATCAAAATATACCTAATTTTATATGGAAAAGCAATGCGTAAAAATACGCATTCCGAAATTTTTAAGGCGTATTCTGAATTTCTAAAGCATGAAATACGCATCTAGAGGCGTTATCGCGATCACTGGCTATGATCCAGATTTCAAAACTTATCTAGATGTTGAAGAAATATCATCTCTAAAAGATAGAGAAACCATTAAAGTTATAGATTGTCCTATTAAGGCAACATATAGCCCACTTTTTACATCTTTAATAGATCCAATCCAAGAAAAAGTAGTAGATTGTCCTGATAACCCCCCTTTTTCAAATGCGCTTCTAACTCAGGATTTGTTAGAGCAAACATGCAAAAACTTAGATGTTACTGTACAGCTAAACTTAAAACCTCAATGGCCACATCAAATAAATTTGCCAATTAGTGAATTTTCAAAGCCTTTAGCAGAGGCCCTCACTAATGAAAAATTGTTGAGTTTGTCGTCAGAGCTTGTGAGCCATTTGGCTAGCTATGCATACAAATTTAAGTGCTATCCAAATAAAGCAGAACGCTTAAAAATTTGTGATGCTCTTGTCTCACAATTTCCCTATTTAAAAAAATGTTGGTAGGTTCGGGTACTGCAGGGTGGGAAATAAAGCTTTTAATAAGCTTAAAAAAAAATCTGCCAAGAGGATTCATGTTTAGAAGTAAAATTAAATAGGCAAAAAAGGAAGTCAGATGATTTTGTTACAGCAAATGCAGTGCTATTACAATTTGGAGTATTCAAGATAAGTAGGAAAAAGCTATATAGTTTCAGGGAGTGAACTTATTAATGTGAACAGATATTCAGCAGAAATCAAACAATTACTTGTAGGGTGTGAAAATTTTTATTCGTTATCAAAGGTACAGATAAATGGAATTGCTTACAAAAGAGGCATTGCCTTATATCTGGTTTTGATAAAGATGAACCAGTTTTTGATAAAATTTTAATAATTCTTCGTAAAGGTTCATGTACAAAATTTATTTGTCGAACATTTATTAGTAGCACAATTTTTCATATAAGAGCCTTTAAACTGAAAAATCCAATAGGTGTCAAAATTTTGAATCTCTTTGATTTATAGATATTTATCCTTTATCAGTGTATAAATATAAAAGGGCCATGACAATAATTCCAAAGTATTTGATATTTAATACAAAAGAATAATTCATTCAACAAAGTATTTTGAATATATTTTTTACTTGGAAATGTAATTTTTCCTGGAAAAAGTACTAGATATTGTGATGTAGATATAGTGTGACTAGGCAATGGCAGCCATATATTGGTAATTTGAATGACAGACGTGTCAACTCTCTGAAATTTTCTTTATTTTCTTAGGCTTGTTAAGAATTTGTTCAGAAATTGCAATTTTTCTGAAATACTTCATCAGACTTGCAATGTCTGTCTGACAGGTTGTATATTGCTATTATTTTATGTGTGTCTCAGACAAAGTAATTTTATTTAGACATTAAATTGTCTTTTTCTACTTGTTAAAAATTCTATTTTGCCAATGGTAGTATAAAATTGTGTGACACTTTGACACATTGACAACCACCACCTTATTGTAGTATAAAACTGGTGGTTTAAATTAAGTGTTTGTCTTAAATTTAATAAAAGTAAAAAGAAAGAACTTTTTTCCCCCCATCATTCTTTACTAGTTATTGTGTGTAAATGATAACTCTTATTTTACTAAAGAACGTTCATTAAATTGTACTTATTCATAACATTTAGATACACTTTCATGGATTTACGTGCTTAAGAAATCCATCTTGCCTATTGTACAATAAAAGTGTGTGAATGTTACTACTGTTTTAAATTTAATATTTCTTATATTTAATAAAAAATTGAAAATAACTCATTTGGGTTTTGTTTGTTTTTTTATGCCTTAAATTGTTGTCGAATACAAGTGATTAATCTGATTTAAAAAATTTATGGATGTATATAAACATTCTTACAAAGATGTCAAGAAGAGAGGGGGCGGGGTTAGTAAGCTGATTATTTTTATCTTTAATTGAAACATATGTAGTATTCTTTGTATTTTCACTGTCTGTGCATGAGCTTAAAAAAATATAAGGTTGGGACTCAAAGTAATTTTGATGTACATTTCCTTCCTGGCATCATACGTTACCACTTATATAGCTGTGGCAATTCTAGAGCTAATACATGCAGCAGAGCTCCAACTTTCGTGAATATTATCTAACATAAATTTAATAATGTTATTATATATGTGTAAAATTAATGTATTTCTTAGGGTGGGGCAACAAATTTTCACTAATTGAGTATGATTATAAAAGCATATTGCACCTAGAGCTCCTGTAACACAGGCTGAAGCATTCAATATTTTGTTGCCAAAGGGATGCCATTTATTGCACATCTGCCATTGCTTTAACACGGGACAGTTTTTGTTCTTACAATTTCAAGTTACAAAACATTGTTTTAGGTCTTGAATCAAAAGATCATAGGGTATGGATGGCTGTTCAGCCTTCAATTATTTGAATTGTCGTAGTTAAAATCGCATAATGTTTGAATTTCCTACTGAAATTGACAGAAAAACGAAATTGGTGGGGAATCTAGTGTGCATGTTCAGCTTCACAGCATGAGTTTATCTCTCGAGAAATGTGCCAAAAGAGGTGCTAAATCTGGCAGTCCGCAGCAAAACATGGAGGAATGAGTCAACTCGTATCTATAGGAGACTTCATTGCACCGCTTTAAAAATGTGATTCTATGTAGATATTTATGATTTTGGAAACTATTTGAAATCTAACTTGAAAATTAAAAGCTTTTTGATTTTTTAGGAAGGGCTTTTTGTAACTTTAAAAAAAGCGGGGAGGGGGGGGGGTACTTTCATGTTAAGTATGAAAATGTTTTTAAAAATAAAACTAAAAACATCTATGCCAGATAAACATGCTGCATGATCATGTCACACGAACCAAGATCATTCCTTCATTGTAAAAAATATTTACTTCCCACTTTTGTGGATTTATCATTATTATAATAGGGATTGATAATATAACAGGTTTTACTTTTTCTAAAATTCCTACCTTTATATAAGTTGTACCTAATTGATCTAATACTAAGAATAATTGGCATGTATTATTTGATACATAATTAATATCTAAAAACACTTTCAACAGTTACTGTAATACCCCATTTACATTCAACCATTCCCATTTTCTCCCGGGCTCGCGGAAATATTTCTGCAGCAGTATAGAGTAGCAGTGAGGGGGGGTTTCGCATTCTGCCATACTTTCTTCTCACCTTCCCGAACCCACTTCTTACACACAGCAATCAGAATCCCAGGGTCAAAAGACTAGTATTGGCACTAAATGAACGAGCGTGTTGAGTATAAATACTCACTCCCCTCATGCTGCAGTTTGCCTTGCCCAAAAAAATCCGTTTAGAAGGGAGTGGGAGACAGCACGAGTAGAAGGGGGTGCTTACATTTTAGTATTTCTCACTTCCCTTCCTTACTGCCGCAAAAGTGAGCTGAATATAAACGAGGCATCATACTTTAAATGTTCAAATGTTCCCAATTTCTATGGAAGTAGGAATTTTAGACACTGTAAACCTCGTTATTATGAAACATATTCAAATTTCAGGTTGAGAAAGAAGATAGCACCAAAAAAGTTTTATATTGCACAATCGATGTTTGACAGTAATTCCCTTTTATTCCTAGATTTAAGATTGGATAATAGATAGATTCTTATCTCCAGACAATAAAGAGGGAAATCTCAGTGCCAGATGTAAAAAATTGCAAGCAATTTATTCATAAAAATTTCTCTTGATAAAAAAATACATAAATTGAACAAATATTTTCAAATACTTTAATTTTATACCTTATCAATGGAAAATATATTTTTAAAAAATCTGTTAATTCAGGAAAAAAAAAGTATAATTTTTTTTAAAATTTTAATTGAAGTATATGTAATTAAGGTAAATATAAAAAAAATTATAAGTAAAGTATTTGAAAATATTTGGTAAATATACACATTTTTACAGTGCTAAATAATTTTTATGAATGAAATTTATGCAATTTTTTGCATCTGACACAGATTTCCCCCCCTATTTTCCAAATCATGGTTCAACTTACTACACAAGCATGATTCTATTATTTCTCAAATTATGGTTCAACCTATCTACCAAATCATGGTTCATCCTTTTTACCAAATCATGGTTCAACCTTTTTACCAAATAATGGTTCAACCTTTTTACCAAATAATGGTTCAACCTTTTTACCAAATCATGGTTCGAACTTTTTACCAATACATGGTTCAACCTTTTTACCAAATCATGGTTCAAACTTTTTACCAAATCATGGTTCAACCTTCTACCTAATCATGGTCTTGGAGAAAGTACCAAGAAATGGAATAATGTTTCTCCTTGGGAAGGATGCAGCTAATTCAGCACCATATAATGGTGAAACGTTGAACCACTTGTTTTAACAGTGTAAACACTAGTCTTGATATATAATAAAGACAAAATATAATTTGCAAATAAATTTTACGAAGGAATTAAAAAGGATTTAGGTATTGAATTTGATTCTGTAATGTATTTCGAAAGTAAATTTAATTTTATAAATAGAAAGAAATTGTATAATAGATTTTAGTTTGACAAGACCATACAGTATCTTTCAGGGAAAAGTAGTTATTTTCTCCTTCCTAGATTTTAACAGGAAAGATCTGTAGAGTAAGATCTCGATTATCTTACATCATAGTTATGATTACATTTATGATCACAGCTATGAAATTCTAAAAATTTTTTACGGGTTTTATACTTTTCAAATAATATACTGATGTGTAATTTAGATATTGAGAAAAGAAATATTTCTGACTTATATAAGAAGGAAAAATATGCAGTTAAAACTGGCTTGAGCAGGAGCTTTATGTTTCTGAATCGAAGTTCGCTGACGAAAGTATGAGATAGCCTGCAATCTCCTGAAAATACACAAAATGTACGACGAAAGTGTATTTTATTAGAGAGCATATTATCTTCCATAGTGACACAAATTTTACAAATTTTTATACATTAGATCCTTCTGAGAAAAGATAAAAACTGCAGGTGAACAAAAAGAATTTTAATTAAAATCAACAAATAAGCAGCATGCATGTTATCTGTCTGAAGGACTCAATAATATGAAAAATGAAACGTGAACAGGGGAGAAGTAGCATGGATGGGAATTTTGCATTATGGAATAAAAAACATCTACTGCAATTATTTTGATGGAGATTGCACTTTAAAATAACCATCAATATTTTACTTTTCAGGAAATATACACAAAATATTCAAACAAGTTTAATAAGAGTGAAAAGTAAAAATACAAAGTGCCATAATTTTTCCTATTCATACCAGACAGATTTATATGAATGGGAAAAATAAAGCAAAATTTTTTTAAAACTAATTCCAAACACATTTTTACATTCAGTATGACTACTTTAATTTGCAAAGACACTACCAAGGGAGCGAACAAAACAGCTGGTTAACATATTCAAATATGTTAATTATAAAGTTACTTTATGGAGATTGAAACTGTGGTTTTTTATAAACTATTTGCTCCTGGTTTACGAATTGGTAACATTGGGGGGCACGTCTTAAAATTCTAGTTTAGTCTTATTATTCTAGTTTAGTCTTCTTTATTCTAGTTTATTCTTGCTTTCTGATCTGCATTTTTAATTTTCAGGCTATTTAATATTTAACACTTCAGTATAAAAGAAAGTTGACTCTCTTTTATCATAAATTCATGTATTTTATTACAAGACTGTTATTTAACACGATTATTACTCTTATTAATTTGAGGAAAATAAAACAACTTAAAGTGTAAACTCGATTAAAATGTATCAAATTATTTAAAATATTAAAGAACCATTTATATTTCTATGTAATTCGATACAGATACCATATGCTTTTATAATATTATATGCTAAGTAGTTATTCTAATTTAAACTTTAAAAAATCAGTCATTTTTACTTTAAAAACACAAGTGAACGATGTTAACAAACATTATTGGTTACAAAATCATTCCTAGAAATGAATGAAACTGTTCCATTCATCACTCAATTTACCATTCATCATTGTATTCCATTCATTACTTTAACCTATGTTGCGATAAAATGAAATACAAAAGTATGACGACTTTGCATCTATTTAATACCACAGTTTGAAAAGCTAAACATATAGGTACATAAATT
Organism: Cheiracanthium punctorium; assembly: GCA_038373885.1. NCBI lineage: Eukaryota > Metazoa > Arthropoda > Arachnida > Araneae > Cheiracanthiidae > Cheiracanthium > Cheiracanthium punctorium. Next base: position 653,401 of record JAWZYV010014761.1, read on the forward strand.
ACTAGCATATATAAACATGCATATGTACGTTTCCAAATAAACTTTTAAACATAAATATTTCAATTTTTAAATGTTACGAATCATTTACTTTTAAATCTTGAAATCAAAACATGGCAGATTTTGTCATCAATTCAGAAGTCGTTTTACTTTTGTGTTGCACGAAGAGGTGTGACATTTATATACATCTACTAGCAGAATTTGATTGTAAAATATGTATAATGGAGGATTTGTGGCAAATGTTTCATTCATAACCTATCCCATTCATGCCACTTCTCCCTAATGAGAATTATGAAAAATCTCATTAATCGTTCATTTCTCTCTCGCTTTCTTGCAGTATTTTTAATTGGCTATCTGCAAAGTATTTTTTTTATATAGATGTACATTAAATTTATTAAATTTTATAAATTCATTCGCACACGGAAATTCACACTAAAACGCAAATAGAATTAATGTATTAAACAATTCAGCAATTACACAAGTTAAAAATATTATCTTCATTATTACTTCATTATTACAGCAATTTTTAAAAAATGATTAGAATGATAATTTTACAATATGTCCTCACTAACTCATACGCACACATATTTAATTTGGCTTAGATTTGATATATTCTTGAATTTTAAGACGAATTTCGATGATATTTCGATTCAAGATAATGTATAATGTCATTATCGACAAACTATACCCAAATTTAAAAACAAACAGCATGAAAGGCATTGTATTTAAAAAATAGAGTATTAAACAGTTCAGAAATGTTTAAATGAAAAAATTAATAAGTTATTTTATTCTCTTCACCCTTTTTTTTCCTAGTAAAAACACCTTCGAAACCAGCAAAATTACAAGGTTGATACTAAGGGTTCGTCTATAGTTTTCTAACGGGAATTATACAGATCAGAATGTTATTTTTAAAACTTAATACACTTTCCCTCAACTATTCACACATTCCCTTTCAGCTTCAGTTCTAATGCAACGCTTATGACCAAATGTTTTTGCGGAGGGGTGTAAAAAAAACCCTCTAATTTCACGTTGATTAGCACGCGGAATTCAATTAACATGGTATTGCCACCCCTTTTTTGTTAAACTTTTTTTTTCGCTTGCCTATCCTAGAATTTTTTTTCCCCGCACGTTCAATATGACGATGATAAGCTGGCAGACGTCCGTCACAAAACTGCAAAACTGATAATTTGAATCAATTAAGAGATTAAAAGTATAAACCTAATTGATGTTGAGATTCGATACACATACCGGGAGTGGAGCACGGTTGCAGTTGCTTTGGTAATGATAGACTTCGTGGAAATTGAGCTTAATGAGTGTTTTCTTAATTACTCTATTCGGGCTTGAGAAAACAGTCAAATATGTTCTACATTCGGCAGAGTGTGTGTTTGCCAACAAATAATGTTTTCTTTCTGTATTTTTAATCGAAAAAATATGCTATAAAAATGGAGGAAGTAGGTTTATTGATGTAAGAGAAAAAAATAAAGCCTTCAATTTAGTTCATTTATTTATTGCTGTTATTTTTGTTCTTATTTCTGACATAACTAAAAATTTTGACATAAAAATAATAAAGTTAATCTCATTTAGACGTTAATCTTCATTAAAAACTGTTGCCTCAAACACTAAAATATCTAATTAATATATCAACAGTTACTTTTTAGAACAATACAGAGATTGAAACTGCAACCAGCTGCAAATTGAGAATAACTAACAAAATATCATTTTTTACTAAACAAATAAAATAATTAAGCATGTTATGCTAATTACGAAAAATCTCATTAATCGTTCATTTATCTCTCGCTTTCTTGCAGTATTTTTAATTGGATATTAGCAAAATATATATTTTTTTTATATGCAAGTATATTAAATTCATTAAAATCAGTATAGTCTGAAACATTTTATTTTATATAATTATTATAAATCGCACATACAAAAAAAAACATTCATAATTCTTTTATTGTAAAATTGTTTAAACAAAATACAATCCCTAAGCAATGAGAATCAAGTTAAATGTAAATGCCATCACTTAACCCGAGAGTTTTATAATTTAGATATTTCATCAAGAAATTCAGCATAATTCGATACAGTTTTGATCAAAAATATAATGCCATTGGATCGGAAACAGGAGATAAAGTGAATTAATTGCTTTTTTTTTTGTGTGTGTAAAATATAGAGCAACCCTGTTTTTTGTTATTGGTAATTAGCGATGGATACACTTACATAAAACTACAATGTTTTAAGAACAAATAAGTATTGTAGAAAAAAGCTATTTGGTTAAAAACCTATTCAGACAGAAGTAAACATTTTTACTTTAAATATAATAGATTCCCTATAACACGGTCGATACAATCCATATTGTATGAATCGGCGTTGTGTGTGTCGCAAACACATGATTAGCATCAGCAGTGTTAACATGTAATGCAGAAACTTCTGTCTAATTCTTTCACCGTGTTGTGCAAGTCTTTTTTAGCATGCTATAGGAAAAAGATCGCAATTTTCCCGCCGTGTTATCCGATCGTGTATCTGTATTTTGCGTCATGGGAAGCCTAAGAGGCATCTGCCTACAGGGGCCGTGTTATACGAGTGCGTTATAGAGAGGGGGTGTGGTCTACTGTATATACTTCTAACATCACTGTCATTATCATTGGTATTTAACAATATATACAGGTGTGCAGTAATTAACCAAGAATTTGAAACTGCAATGACTTTTTACTGGGACGCAGGAGCGTAGCCAAGGGGGGGAGGGTTAGGGGGTCATAACCCCCCCCATGAGGAACTTTTTGCCATACAAAATGTATATTCTTCACTCCCTTCGCACACACATGTATGCATATATGTGAGTTGTTGTAGTCGTAACCCCCCCCCCATGAAAAATTTCTGGCTACGCCCCTGCTGGGACGTGATACTGACGTAACTTTTGATGACGCAACACTACGCGGTTTACAATTTACGAAACGAGTTTGAATTAATACGAGTTTCCATTTTGTGCTGCGACGCATCACTAGACAGATACGAAGTTGTGCAAGCAGTTTTCAGTAAAAGTTCGCGTCTTTGCACACAGTTTGCAGTAGTAAAATGCCGAATTTGACCATCGAACAGAAGATTTTCATTTCATGGTGAAATTTCGGCCATCACTCTGCAAACTATTGGTTCAGTTTTTTGCAACTTTGATCTTAGGCTTCGCCATATTGTTGCAAGTAATGGGAAGCACTTCTGAACTCTTGTGCAAATTGGAATGAGTGTACTTTACGTAAAGTAAATATTTTTCTTTTATCTCATCTCAAACTTTTTTACTAAACAATTCAAATTTTTGGTTAATAACTGGGCGCCCTCTCTCTCTCTATACAGGGTGAATCTAACCTTTTGGGCAAAACTTTAAGGTATGATAGGGCACACAATGAGGAATCGTAATCGCATAGCAATCTGGGGTGAAACGCAGTTTTAACTTACCCGGTAATAATCACTTTTGGAAAAGCATTGAAGTGTCCGTCTAATTTCTTAACCAAGTTTCATAAGCAATGGGCTCGTCTCCGAAAATTTCATCCATGAAATAAAATAAACTTTTTAAACTATCTATTTTAGTCTTCTGTTTTCGGAGAAAAATACCTTAGTTTCTGACGAACAAGGGTCGGCAAGTGCACTGTTGTTTCAGCACTTTTTCCGAAGTGATTATTAACAGCTATACGAAGACGACTTTGCCGACCCCCACATTGTTATGTGATTCTGATTCCTTATTATGTGCCCTATCACCCCTTAAAATTTTGCCCAAGAGTTTAGATTCACCCTGTATATGTACTTGATGGATGCATGTATAGCCCCAAAAGATCCTACCACACTATATCTTTATTTATGTGTGTTGTTCTGAAAACTTCTTATTTGGTTTTAATCTTTAAAGTGAGAATTTTATCCCCCATATGTTTCATCTAATTTAGTTGAGATATTCAAAGAAAGAATCCTCAAAGTTTTAGAGAGCAGAAAGCTTTAACTTTCTAAAGCTGCCTCAACGAAAGCTTTCTCTTAGCGTTACATTCAAGTTACATTGTAAATCAACGCAAATGATCAAACACAATTGCTACATTGTTCATTAATCATGATATCCCTATGACAGTCGTATTCTGTTGTCACATGTTTCTGGCGACATGTACAGTAAAGCCAAACTGTAACCAGTTCAAAGATCACAGTCAAATAAATATGGGAAAAACAATACCATAAGAGACGCTAAAACAATGGCACCCGATGGTAGTTTCAGTATAAAAGTCCGCATAGGTGCACGACAAAGAGGGCTGATGAGTTGTTTCATTGAAGGGAGAAACTTTTTGAAAGGTAAATATAGATAAGCATCTGAAATATGTAAATAAATCTCCGTATCGTTTTATCTGCATAGACATGTCTCGGTCAAAATGGTTTCTTCTTCGTTATACAATGTTTAGATGAAGTAACAAATACTGCAAGTCAGTTACGTAAGAAGTAGCACTGGACAGGTTCGAGAAGCATATTAATGCGCAATTTTATATGCATTTCTACTTAAATACAGCCAAAATTGTTGAATGCAAATGCGTTGCTTAAAAATTCATCTTTTTCCAAAACTACATTTTTGAAAATCAAATATAAAATGAACCAAGAAATTTATGAATAAATAAGGATTTTATGGGGAAATTCTGAAATCTGTCCCATCGTTTTGTTACACACTTTTGTATAAAAATAAAGTATCACCCAACCATGACCGAGTGAATAAGACACTGAAATGTGAAGATCTCAGGTTCGTGCCCAGTGCGCGGCTGCTGATTTAACGGTTTGGAGTTTTGGACGGTTTTCTCCAGATCTAACGTGAATAAAAGGTAGGATCCCTTTAAAAGTCCACAGCCAAAGGCACCCCCCGTAGGCAAATTCCACTCGTGTGTTCTTGCCATACCACAAATAAAAATAAAGTATTTTTAAAGCACACTTCTCTCACTGCAACCCAGTATTTTAAACTGTTTAAAAAGTGAAATGTCACATGTTAGGAAGATACAGCTCTGCAGTTTTACTAAAAATTGTGTTCATGAAAGCAATATTGTGATTGTGATTGTGTATGATTATGGTAACGCTACACTAGGGCGATCTGCCAGGGGGGGTGCCTTAGTAGGAGGACTTTCTAAGGGTTTCTAACGCGTATTCACGTTACATCTGGAGAAAACCTACCAAAACTCCAGACCGTTCAATCGACAGCCGCGCGATGGGACCCGAACCGCGGACCTTCACACTTCAGCCATCTACCATTTTCAGTGGCATAACCACTGTGCCATGGTAAGGCCTCGAGAAAGCAGTATAAATAAAGCATTAAAGTAAGTTAATTTATTTGATTTGCCTTTAGTAGAATTTTTTAACTGAATGAATACGGAATTAGTTAGCACCTTTTCAGCAAGTGCTTAGTTAACTGAACGAAAAAAAGGGCCTTTGCGTGCATGGAAGTTAACAAACATGTGATAATATCGCTAATTTGCATATTTCTTTTTTAACACCCACCATAACAAGCTTTCCCTTTATCATTATAATAAACACAATCTGTATTTGTTTACAAGATATAGTTTTCCAACTGAACAATGTCTACTAAATCGAAAACAGTGTTTCGTTTTTCGTCAGTCTTAAGGTGTAATTGAAATGTGAAAAATGTTCCAGAGGCCGTAAATTTCTGTCCAAAGTATTGTTTATAAAAACTAGATGATAAGTACTTCTGCGAAAACAATGTTCTCTGGACGATATACGAGCTATTGTGGCTGATTTGTATCAGCGCGTATGTTCTGTCCTTTTCATACTGATGATCCTGACCCAACTTCCTAAGTCGTAAAACACTGATTTTGTCGAAATGTCTTGGAAAAATGCTGCAGTTAACTTTATTTATAAACATGTTCAGGAAATAGTTTAACTGCAAGTCGAGACCATAGTGATTGAAAGATAAGAAACGTAATGAAAGTTTAGAAAACGGGCACTTAGATAGTGTTCAGTTTGAAATATACAGAGCCTGATATAGCTTATATGGGGCCTCGAAGCTCATTATATCAAAAGTATTTTAACCCATTTTTGACTGCTATTGCGTTTTCACAATCTAAAAACAAAACATATTTAAGAACTCCTAAACTTAATTTAAAAATTACCTATATTTGTTCTGAATGATATTATATATTTAAAATTTATTTTATTTTTATTTTAGTATTTTTAAGACCATTTTTCTTATTAGCGTCCTATATATGTGCTAAGTTACGAATAGAAACTACGCGGCATGCGTGCCAAGTTTGGTATGACAGAAAGCTTTCCTAGCACTCCAAAACTTTTTGGACTATTTTTCTTCTTTATAACATAAAGCAAAAGGCACACGGAGCTCAATAAATAAATAAATAAATAAATAATAATAATAATAATAATCTGACACTTTGGTCTAATCGCCTTTTCTATCCTTGCGCCTAACTGCTCATAAGACACCAGTAACACTAACAAACATTCGAATTTACAAATATTTCATTATTATAAATCCTTCTCTCAAAACATATACTTCATATGAATTTAAAGTGTCTGATGTTTCTTTCAATTATGTCTTTTATGAAACAAAATAAATAAATAAATAAATAAATAAATAAATAATAAAAGAATATGAATAAAGGCAGAAAATTTTATAGATATTTTGTAATTATATTATAAATGAACATATATTTTCAGAAAAACTTTCAACACCTTATTTATTAATCCTTTAGTCTTAGTAACCACATATTGAGTTCGAAGAACAAAATATAAGTCTTTAAGTCAATCTGGTGTTAGATAACTATGTTATAAGTATGAAAAAGGAATTTAGCCTTTTGAAATCTGTTTTTTCACACACAGTATATATGGATTTGTAATACATAAAACTAGGAGATTTAAGGTTTAATATTTTTCAAGGTTCTACCATACCGCATTCTTGTGGCGGATAACCAGACTCTGGATATATACAAAACTTCAATACCTGAAAGTAGTTAAGTTGGAGAGTTTATTGAATCTATTGAAGTAACAAACAATGCTAGATGTAGAATTGGGTAAAAAAGGTGCAAAGAGATAAACTCCTCAAACATATTAAAAAAACACAGTTATAATATTTTTCTTAGCATGTTAATCTAAGCAAAAAGAAAGTAGGAACAAAAATAATAGCTTTTTTATAAAACTACTAGCTGAAGTACCTGTTCTTCGCACGGGAATGAATGGACTTTTTGGTATTAATATTTGTTGTGATTACTATTTATTGTAATAAACAGATATAGCAAAATGGATATCGCGTTATATTGTGTTCAATAATCATGCATACTGAATTTCAAGGCAATCGTTTTTACGGTGCAGAAGGCGATGCGGCGTAGCACAATCTAGTGGCGAGTTTTAGCAAAACGGATACGGCAAAAATATTCTTCGCATTCAGATATCGATGTATAGAATTTTCATGACGATCGGCTGAATAGTCTTGAAGTTCATGTGTTGACGCGACATCTAGTGTCAAGTTATAGGAAAATGGATCGTGCCAAACTCTTCCCCGTGTTCAAATATCTATGTATACCTATTTTCATAGCGATCATTCGCACAGTCAAGAAGTGGTACACTGCAGGGCCATCTAGTGGTTAATTAAAGTAATGATTTGCTACAGCGCCGTCATGTGGCGAGTTATAGCAAAATGGATAACGCCAATATATTCTCATTGTTCAAATAGCTATGTATACTGATTTTCATAGCCACCTTTTGAATGGTAAAAAATTTGGCCTGCTGCAGCGTCATCTAGTGGCGAGTTAAAGTAATAATGCATTGCAGAGCCATCTAGTGGTGAGTGACATCAAAAGTAACGCAGTTAGAATATATTCTTCGTTCTCAAATGTCTAAGTATAAAAAATTTTATGCCGATTGGTCGAACGGTATAGAAGTTGATGCGTTGCAGCGCTATTTAGCGGTAAGTTACAGCAAATGGATAGTGAAAAATATTCTCCGTGTTCTAATATTCGCGTGTACCAAATTTCATCGAAATTGGTTGGACGATATTCGCATAGCAAATGGCTAAACGGAATAGAATTCGACGTTCTGCTGCGCCACCTAGTGAAAAGTTAGAGGAAAACGGATAGCATAAAAACCTTCTCCATGATAAAAGACTTAGGTGAACCAAATTTCATATTGATCGGTGAAACGGTGCTGGCGTTTTTCAACTTCCTACACACATACCAACATTCATTTTTATCTATAACCAGTCTTATTATACGTATATACCAGTCTCAAGTAAAATCCAGTTTCAAATCTAAGCCTCGCCAAAGTGCCAGCATACGCCATTTTGCAAGAGTTTTTTCATGGAATCATTCGAAGCATTGACTTAGCAGCAATCAAAATGGGAAATGGTTCGACCGCCAGGCATTTATTGAAAAGTGGAATCCCTTAATACAGCCGCATTTTTTAAATTATCAACTATAACATGTTTTATTCATCGTTACCTCGATGTACTAAATGCGAAGATTTCAATTTTCTGAAATTTGGCGGATTTCCCCCAAGTTAAATCAATGTACTCAATTGCCGAGAATTCTGAAGCTACATCGCTTGAAATGCCCTAATAACTGCATTATTTCTGCACGGATAGTTAAAATTTAATGCTGTATTCTAAGAAAACCTATACACTTGTTTTCAAAAATGCTATTCCCTTAAGCTCTCAGTAAATTGCGCCAAAAAGCCTAAAACTGTGCAAACCGCTAGAACTCACTCTCTAAAAATCGGCCTATCAGCCATTTTTTTTTCGCCAAACTAAAAAAAATTACATATTAGTCTCGGATATCTTCGATCCTCATTGTTTTGCGTATAAAACATTTCATTCCTGCTCTCATTTCTTATGCGCACACGATATTATAATTAAAAAAATAACCTAAAAAAATAAACTAAAAAAAATCATTATTATTCTTTTATTTTTACTTTAAGAATTTAAAACATTTTATTCGGCAAAATCGCCACACATGGCAACCAAGATGCTTATTTCACACACTTTTTTCACTACAGGGGTTAATATTACGTAAAGCTTTCTGCGTGGAGAACATAAAAAATCTCTTAAATTCCGGGAACGGAAATTAAGAGAACCATTCAGGAGGAAAACGTTTTTAAGTGGAGTTTCAAAGTTTTAAAGTGGACTATCATTTATTCTATATTATTTTACATATCTGTGTAAAATTTCTGGCTGACAGGTCCATTTTTGTGGAATTGTATACTACCCAAATCAACAAATTGACAAACAGAATTTCATTTTTATTTATAAGACTAGCTGAAGTACCCGTCCTCGACGGGTTAGTGAATGAAAATTTCCAAAAAGCAAGAACTTTCGTCAGCATTGTAGGAGTACACAGAATGGATGTAGTATGTTGCCAAAGTAAAGAAAGCGAAGTTATAATTTTCATGTATTGTTAAAATATTACAGGTTAGAGAGTAACTAAGTAATATCATTTCATTCGCTTTAGTCGTAATTATGGGATGCGCGAACGAATATTTACGCATATTGAAATAATTTTCGCAAAATCTCAAAATTTAATCAACATTTTTGAAAAATTTGAAGCCTAGAATTTAAGTTGAGTGACAACCTATCATGTCACTCAAATTCGTTTCATTCCCTGCAGTCTTTATTTCGTGATGCTGGAACAAATTTTCAGCATTTTAAAACGATTTTCGAAAAATCTCAAAATGTAAGCAAAATACTTTTAAAATTCAACGCCTATAAATTAAGATTAGCAACTAAATATCATATCACTCAATTTCGTATCATTCGTATTAGTCGTTATTACGTGATGTTTGAAGAAATATAAACGTATTTTGAGAGAATTATCACAAAATCTCAAAATCTAATAAAAATGTTTAAAAAATTGGACTCCTATAGTTTATGTTGAGCAACCATCTATCGTGTGACCCAATTTCATATTGGGTCACACGATAGATGGTTGCTTTAGTCGTTATTACGTAATACGGGAAAAAAGATTCACTCAGTTTTAAACGATTTTCACAAAATCTCGAAATCTGATGGATTTTTTTTTAATTAGATGCTTATAGTTTAAGGTGAGTGACCACCTATCATTTCACCAAATATCATTTTTTCACCTTTGCAGTTATTACGTGATGTGCGAACACAAATTTACGCAGTTTGAAATGATTTTCGCAAAATTTCAAAATCTAATCAAGATTTTTTTCGACGCCTATGTTTTAAGTTGAGTGACCACCTATCATGACACCCAATTTCATATCATTCGCTTCAGTCGTTTTTGCGTGATGCTTGAACACAAATTTACGCAGTTTGAAACGATTTTCGCAAAATCTGAAAATCTAATCAAGATTTTTTAAAAATTGGACGCCTATGTTTTAAGTTGAGTGACCACCTATCGTGACACCCAATTTCATATCATTCGCTTCAGTCGTTTTTACGTGATGCTTCAACACAAATTTACGCAGTTTGAAAGGATTTTCGCAAAATCTCTAAATCCAATCAAGATTTTTTAAAAATTGGACGCCTATATTTTAAGTTGAGTGACCACCTATCATGACACCCAATTTCATATCATTCGCTTTAGTCGTTTTTGCGTGATGCTTGAACACATATTTACGCAGTTTGAAACGATTTTCGCAAAATCTGAAAATCTAATCAAGATCTTTAAAAATTCGACGCCTATGTTTTAAGTTGAGTGACCACCTATCATGACACCAAATTTCATATCATTCGCTTCAGTCGTTTTTACGTGATGCTTAAACAAAAAAAGCGTCACGGACCACTCTAAAAAATAACCGTAGATTCACAGAATGACAGACAGACAAACTTTTTTTTGAGGGTCGCATCGGATTCCCGGGTGCTTGAAACGGATAGAAATCGCAAAATTTTTGAATTCCAAGAAATGTACAGACAAAAGTCTAATTTTATTTATATAGGTAACCTACGCTTGTTTTTAAAAATACCCTGTCATTAAATTGCTCCAAGTGCTAGAATCATAGAAAATCTGACACACTTTCAGATTTTTAAATACGCACTAAAGTGCTATATATAAAAAGAGTTATAATCCATGGGTCTTCCCTATTTTCGTTCCTTCTTTCATTAAGTTGGAAAGTGTATCATTATTCATGAGTGTGATTAAACAAAATTAAAATTGATATTTCTAACATCCTTTTTTCTGGATGTAATACATTAGATGCAGAAAAGCTGCTCAGAAAAATGCACAATTCCAACTGAATGAAAATTTCAAAAACTTATACGCAGGTGTATTCATAACCCAAATAGCAGACGATTAAATTACGATAAATAGCGCCAAGCGTTAGAATCCTCCTCAAAATCGCGAGAATGCTGAAGATAGATCGCTTGAAATCCCTTAATAACTGCATTATTTTCGCACGGATCATTAAAATTTAACGCTGTATTCTAATAAAACCCTTGCACTTGTTTTCACAAATCCGTTTCCTTAAGCTCTCAGTAAATTGCGCCAAGCCCGAAACTGTGCAAACCGCTAGAACTCACTTTCTCGGCATTTGAGCCATTTTATTTTTTCGCCAAACTAAAAAATTTTACTATATTAGCCTCGGAAATCTTCAATTCTTATTGTTTTGCGTATAAAACATTTCATTCCTGCTCCGATTTCCCATGCACACGATATTATAATTAAAAAAAATATAACCTTACGAATATAAACTAACAAAAAAAAATCATTATTATTCTTTTATTTTTACTTTGAGAATTTAAAACATCTTATTCGGCAAAATCGCCAGACATGGCAACCACGATCCTTATTTCACACTTTTTTCACTACAGGGGTTACAATTACGGAAAGCTTTTTGCGTGGAGAACATAAAAAATCTCTTAAATTCCGGGAACGGGTGGACTTTCAAAGTTTTAAAGTGGACTATGATTTATTCTATATTATTTTACATATCTGTGCAAAATTTCAGGCTGATAGGTCCATTTTTGTGGATTTGTATACAACTCAAATCCACAAACAAACAAACAGAATTTCATTTTTATTTATAAGATAAGTAAACAAAGCGTCAGTTCCAACACTTTCGTGCGATTTGATGACGTAATTAATGTTTGGTATTAACAATCTGATTATAATTCGTGAAAAAAATATTTAAAAAGTAGATATGTTAAAGAAGGTGTTTCGGTAACAAACAGTTGCGGATCTGGGGGAGGGGCTAGGGGGCTTCAGCCCCCCCAAAGAGATTGATAAAGGGCAACATTCTGCTTTATTATACACTTTAAACAGCTAAAATGACCATATTTTATAATTTAGCCCCTCCCAAAAGCATGCACATTTGTTTAGACTAAAATTTTGATTTATCGTACATTTTAATTGAGCAAAATAAGCTTTTTAAAAAATTTAGCCCCTACCAAAGAAAATTTCTGGATCCGCCACTGGTCCAACATTAAAAGAAATTTACAGACATTTTGTCTCTATGTAACATTTTTTTTTTTTTTTGAGTTTACTTATTTAACTGTCAGTGGAAATAAAACAAACACCAAATATAATTAAGCTTTCCAATTAGAATGTATTTTTTTCTGTAATCCTTATGACTTTTATGGATAACTAGCAAAAAACAGCATTTGAAAATTTATTGGCATTTGCAGTTGTTTCTGATACAACTGCAGTTTTATCAGAAAATTAGTGATTTCTTTAGTAGTGCTTAATTTCTAAAACTGTTCGACAGAATTAGCTTCAGTACTTTGCTGCATTTAAAAATATAACATCATTAGGAAACAATCACATGGAAAACATTAGGAGGACAAAAAAATAGATTTACTGATTTGTTGATTTTTTTTTTAAATAAAAGAGTGTAACTCAAAACAAATTACAGAATCACATTTTATTTTTAGTTACATAATTCAGCATTATTTGATAAACGAAAGTTGAAAATTTTTTATGGTTTCTTCTTATATTTTTATGCGCAGCTGGTTCAAGAAAAAAGTGATAATGAAACTTAAACAATGATTTTGCAAAACTCAAACAATCAATTTAAGATTTCACAATTTTTGACACGCTAACCTTTATTTAAATAAAATTTAAATGGTTTAAGCTCAAAATAACATTTAATTAGTTGAGAGCACGCAATATGTTACGAAATACCAGTTTTTAACTGAATCGACTGATGTAAACCAGATTTTATTTTATCAAACCTTTCGCTTTTCTTTTATAGTCAAACATACATTATTCCATTAAAGTTAAGCAACCCGATATAGATCACATTTGATTATTTTACGAAATAAGTCTCACCCATTCTCTTTGTTTCGTGACAAAAAAAACAGTAAAATTTCAGTCTCTCGGTCCATATTTATAACCATATAAAATTTCACCAGTTCCCCGTTCCCCTCCACAGCATACATCTAAAATTAATTTATCATTTCAAGAGCCACGGAAGTAATGATGTTTTCAAATATACCTCTTTTCTGTGACCGTACATTATAGATAAACGAAAAAACAATTCACTTATATCTTCTTTTGTTCAAACCAGATAGTGTAAACCACGTCGCCAATAAGCGATTATTGCACAGGAAACGACAATGAATGTGAACATGATGATGAATATGATTATTTTATATCTTAAAAATGCAAACATTTTAGATGCATCTTGTCTAATTTTTAATAGGTATATTATGAACATGGCTGTTATCTTCAATGTGTTTTTATATCAGTTTTAATAAAATAAAAGTATTTGAAACAGTTTACATAGTTTGTCACCTAATCATTATGATAAACCCAAACAAGTTTCCGAAAATCCGTGTACATTTGTGTGTTGTATAGTTTTAACTGATTCCTGTAAAATTGAAATTTGTGACTGATGTGGTTTTTGAAGTGATATATTTAAATATATAGTTCCTTCAATCAAACTAAATAATCCATTTAAATCCTAGGAATTGAATTAAAATAACTTAATGAAATAATTAGAATAAGGCTTTAGAATCGTGTAATTTCATAAGCACAGACTAGAAGATAGTGTAATTGCTGACATTTAAATATTTGAAGCGCTCCTTTGCCCACTTCCTCCAATGCGCCATTTTTGGAACACACATCGAAACTTTCACCCCCCCCCCCCCGCTCTTTCTGTTGCCAATCCCTTCTTACCATCTACTGTAAATTTGAGAAAGAAAACGCACGTAAAAAAAAAAAAGAAAAGAAAAGAAAACATAAAAACAAAACCAGCTCGTTCCACAACTCAGCCCCGCACATTTTTACGAACAGCTGAAACTTACAAATCGGCATGCTGTAATCCGCAATTCCAGGCGCTTCCAGACTAAAGCGCCTGGAGAAATGCTCTGCATATTTTCGGGAAATAACGGTTTCTATATGCAGATATCTGAACGAAAAAGAAAGCAAAACAAAGTACGAAACAAGTAGAAATAAAGTAAAAACAAGTATTTTTTTTTTTGTTTCTTTTCTTTTTACTTTCTTGTTCCCCCCCTTCGCACAGAGCGGTTTCTGACGAGAGCTGCTTGTCATTTTTCATACGCGCCAAATCTCACGTTGAGTGTTTCTTTTGGAACAAATACATATACATATTTTTCTGTTTACGTATTCCGTTCTTCTGGCGCGAATAAAGTAATTCTGGGGGCTTTACTCCGAATGTACTTTGCATTCATACATATTTTAGGCTATCGCGTGCATGGAAATCTGCGAAAATGTCTGCAGAGAACGTGAAATGAGACAAATAAAGCAATTCCATCCCTCATCCCCCCCTCCTGTTCGGCGCAGTCCAGAACCTGCTTGTCAGCGAAAAATAGTAATATGAAGCTTTTCTGCCTTTATTTATTGCAATTGCATTTTGCAGTGGAGAAGAATTTTCTAATATCCATATTGCGCATAGTTTCTTTGCGAGCTTATTCCACTTCTAATTTATTTAGTTGATGCATTCTACCCAAGCGACTGAAAGCCTTCAATATTTTAGCTCATTAAGTTTCCTTCTAAAAACTGCGGCACAGGTTACAAATCTTGGTAAAATCCAACTTAATTTGCGATTAATATAAAATTGATTCACTGCATGAACACACACGAAAATTGAAACAAATAATTAATTCCTGCTATTTATTCTTAGTTTCTTTCTTTAGAGAATCCCTACCATGGCCTAGTGGATAAGACACTGAACTTGGTAGACGGCTGAAGTTTTAAGGTCCAAGTTTGCACCCACCACGCAGCTGCCAATCTAACGGTCTGGAGTGTGGGCTGATTTTCTCCATATTAAACGTGACTACGCATTAGAACTCCTTAAAATGTCCTCCGAACAAAGAACCCCTTAAAAATAGGCAGATGCCCATGTGTGTATGGGCTTAACATATCGTAGAACATAACATCTTTCTTTTAAGGGAGATCCCCTTTGCAACCAGCCATTTCCATTCTGTTCTCTAATTTATTCTCATACCAGCTGTAACAAATAACAGGAGAGTAACGGCCTGATCTGTAATATCTCTGTGCATATGTCTCAGACCATGTAATATCCTCCAGCCTAAAGAAAAAAAAAATTAGAAAAAAAATGCACAAAAATTAAATTAAAAGAAATATTATTGCACATTGCATTAAATTAAAAAATAAATAAATATACATACTACAATGTGGAAAACGTAATTACTTATTGAATATTAACATGATAAAGGTGCGAATCAATAACCTAGAAAAGTGTGTTTTAAAATATATAGATTATATAAATCCGACGGTGTGTATTTGTTTTTAAATACACAGGTAGCATATCTGTAGCAGTATTTATACGTTATGTGTATGTGCGAACAAAAGAATATTTGAGCGGGAATTTAAAAGCATTGCAATTAGTATATCCACAGATCATAAAGTCTCTAGTGAAGTATTAATAGCTAACAATAGATATTTTATAATGTCAATAGAGTATCACCGGTAGGTCATTGTTGAAGATCTCTAAAGCTTACATCCAGCCTTTTCTGTCTTTGTCTTTGAACATACAGAACAAGGCGAGTATGCCTGAAAATTCTGATAACAATGTAAATAAAAAAAATTATAGTGATATCTAAATAACATCAAATCATGAGATTACAGAACGTAATTAAGATGCATCGTCTTGTTTCTTCAACAGTGTAACATCCGGGATGATATGCAGCGAGGTATATCCCCTTTACAATCCCTGATAAAGTCTTTATCACTCAGTTTGACGTCTTCATCAACGACATCATCCACAGAAAGAGCAAAATTTATGGCACACTTTAACGCAAGTGGAATAATATTCTGGCAACGATTGCAAACGTCGTAACTGAACTCAACCATTTTGGAGATGCGAAAGTTCGATACCTCTAATGAGAGGATGATACATTGTTAGATGCATCTCAGTGATTAGTATCAGTGATGGATTTATGTCCGTATTGTTTCCGGAATGATTTTTAATCTCTCTCTATATATACTGAAGTAATTCCCTTAAACTGTACGTATGTCATCTACAGGAATTGTTTGCATTTTACGCACATAAGAGATTGAGCATGCCGGATTTTGTGATCGAGATTACCAAATCTTTCTTCTATCATTTCTTTGATAGAAGAAAGATTTGGTAATCTCGATCAAGCAAAATTTGAGCTCTAATTCATTAATGTGAAATCTTGAGCTATTTGACAGTAATTTTTGTGTAATAACTTAATTTTGAAGATAGGTTGATTGTTTCTGTATTTTTTTAAATTTATTTATTATTTTTTTAGCACCAGAGTGATATTAATTTCAACCTTGCTTTTTGTGTAGCCAAGATTTTGGTACAATTTTCGCGTCGAGTCACTTTTGAAATGTGTTTGCCAGATAACGTGGAGGGGAGGGGGGTCTGGCGTTAATAAAATGTTGAAAGTCGCACAAGGTTTGCAATTTTTGATAAATGATCGCTAAACTCGGTGCCAAAATGCAACAATTTATTATAAATATGTATCGAATATAGTTAGAAAACGCCTGGCGAATATTGTAAAATAGTTTTAATAGGCGATTTCAATATAGATTTCAATTCCGAAGATGTGTTCTATGGAAGAGAGAAGACAAATACGGTATACTGATAGATTATGATACACTTTCTAAATTAGGGATGGACGCGAGACGAGACAGAGATTTACAGCGTTTTTGCGAGACGAGACACACATTTTTAACATACGATATAGGGATTTTTGCGAGACGAGACAAAGCTTTTAGGCTATTTTGCGAGACGCGAGACTCCTATTTCTCGTCTCGCGTCCATCCCTAGATTCTAAATGGTATCATAAAGGTGAAGTACAGTTTGACTATGCCTGGCGAAAATTGTTAAACAGTTTTGATACGCGATTTAGAATGGATTTCAATTTCAAAGAAGTATTTTGTGGAACAAGGAAGGAAAACACCGCACATTTGGAATATGCTTGGCGAAGTTGGAGGCTAGTTGGAATATGCTTGGCGAAGATTGTAAACAGTTTCAGTATGCGATTTTAAGATAGATTTCGATTCCAAAGATGGGTTTTATGGAACAAGAAAGAGTTGGTTCCTATTTTAACCCACCCTATCTCGCCAGCCTAAAAAATCGCCGCACTTTGGCGAGCTTCGCAGTCATGGGTCTCTAGGAGTTATGCACGTTTCAAGTTGAAAAGTGCATAACTCCTAGTATCCCTAGTTTCAACGCTTCCAAAAGAACTAGATGAAAACTAAAGTGAACAAGCGATAAGCGCACCAGTTAAGGAATTTGAAGACACTTAATTATTAAAATTACATTAATTGGCAACCCAAAATAAATAAAAATGTAACGGTATGCTTTGCTTACATGTTGTTCCAAATCGCCATTTTAATTCTAAATTACGATTGCGACATAAATACAAAAAATCGTCGTGGGAGCTCCATATGTTTAATGATCGCCACCTTAGCGAGAGTCGGGGCATTTCAGTAGGAATCAACCCGCGAAAGACAAACACGGCACACTCATGGATTATGATGAACATTCGAAACAATATTTAAAACGGTGAAGTATAGTTGTAATATACTTGGCGAAGATTGTAAAATAGTTTTAGTAGGCGATTTTAAGAAGACCCCTTTTGATTCCAAAGATGGGTTTTATAAAAGAAGGAAGAAACATACTGCTCACTCAAGAATAATGATACCCTTTCCAACCTTGGAATAAGGAAGAAAATAGGACGACGCATAAATTATGATACGCTTTTAATCTATAGCACTTTGGTGCGTATTTAAAATGTGAAATGGTTTCAGATTTTCTTTTTATTTATTTATTTATTTATTTATTTAATTTTTTACATTTGACTAATTCGCAATGACCATTTATTTATATTCTCTGCCCAGACTTATTTCCTCCTTAATTTACTTTCGTAATAAAAGCAAATCTACATATTGAAAATGCCATATTTCATGTTCAAAAAAGCTATAAAGTTTTTCTCAGAACATTTTTTTTTCTTTACTTTTATTTGTTTGCTTTTATCAAAGATTTTTGAGAATAATCTACCTATCCCTCTCCCATCCTTTTAATTTAACTTATGCTTATTTGAAATTTTAGTGAATTCAGCTTGCGTAATAACCTCGCAGATTATTATCGCAGTAAAATATTTTTCAAATCCAGTGGCGGATTAATGCAAGTTTCTCGGGCGGGGGGCGGTTAGCTAGAAGATTGACATATACGTCCATTTTATAGAAGTAAAATACAATTTTTTACATTAATTTCTTTTGTCTCGGGGGGGGCGTCGCCCCCCTTTAATTCGCCCTTGTTTAAACCCTAATTGTTTTGGTAGTTTTATATGAATGATTATTGAATTATTGAAAAAGAAGTCATCAATCTAGATGTACTTCATACCTATAATTATAATCTCTAAATGAAAACGTCATGAGATTTCACCTTTACATCAAGCCATCCTACATAAAAAGCACCAGCACTTTGCTGAGTACCTTTCAGTCATGCTCATATCCGACAAAATACCAAGCATATTTCTTCCTGCCACATTTTCCTTGCTAGGAAATTGAAAGCGCGGAATAATCAAAAGCCATCAAACAAGGATTTCATCCACCATAGCACTCAAGAGGTCAACAAAGTCGGATTCCAAGACCACCTATGTCAGAAACCATCTTCGTTGACGTCATGCTAGACCCACATGTTTTCTTTGTCATTACAAGGCTTGTCACTTATCAGTCGAGGCGATGATGTCACGGGTTAAGCCACGCCCATTTAAATGTTTCTTTGGAAATTGGCCACCTGCATCACCTGTTATGAAAGTGAGTGACATTTCGTAAGAAAATGTATTGATTGAAATGTAAAATGTTGATGGATGGTGGGTGGTCTTTATTAAAATTAGTTGCATTCGTCAAGTGCAGAATATGGATGCTATTATTGGTGAGAAGCTCTCAAAGAGGTTTTCTGCAACACAGTTGCAACAAAGTTTTGAAACACAGGAGAAATACGTATGAGGGGTAATATACATATTTTTAAATTTGTATGTATAAATCTCAGCTTTATAAATCATACTTATCTAAACGTCATAATGGCTTAGCATCTTTGTTATACAGACTGTCTGTCTGTAGTTTTTATGGTTTACCACAAATATAACGAGAAATAAGCCACTCTCTTCTTGTATAAAGACATTCACAAAGCATCTTCCTACTACACACAGAGGTGATTGAACGTTTTTTTAATCAGCAGATTTACTTACTTTTTGTTATTTCAAATGATGTTCATTATAGAAATCAAAATTTTCTAAGCAGCATCAATTTAAAAAAAAATTCAAACAAAGCAATTTTAAACTATTCTTAAAGAAAAAAATGTTTTTAAGCGGTGAATGACAAATAATTTAAATGAAGTGCATTACCATTACACAGTCTAAAAGGTTTTATTTTGACATATCAATGTTCACTTTATGTAACAATGAATTTCCATACCTTAAACATTGCCTTTCAATTATTGAAAAATCTTAGAGTAGCACTCATCAGAACTCAGTACCCATAGAAATTCGATCGATGATTTAAAAGTTAAACACTCCTTAAAGCTAAACCTGTTTCATTATGCGACTGAATTTAACGATTGATTGAAAAAAAAATGAATTGTTAAAATTGCATTTAAAAAAGCTGTTAAATCAAAGAAACTCACGAAGAATCACATCACATAAAAAATAAGTATAAGTACGGCTGGATTCAGAAACGACCCTTTCTAAACTATTACTATAGACATTTCCGCTCCAATGTTGAGAGTCCAGATTTCTATACGAGTATAGCAATATGTTCTCTCGGTTTGGATTTTTAATAAATTTCTGTATGATTAACCTCGTTTTGGATAAAATGACCGATGTGCTGTGAACTGATCAAACCAATCCAATAAAATTAGGATATTTTGCAATAAGAGTAGTTTTAAATATTTCACGAGAAAATAAGACAGGACAAATGTTATTTTCAACGATTACGACTTAAAGTAAAGAGGTAAGAAAGTGTAAAAATTTGCATGAATGAATAATAGATTCTGTTTTGTGAGACTAATGATACTTTAAAATTGTCCGACTTTATTGATGATTGTTTTAATTATCTATATTTTAAAAGTGCTTGCATTTTTTATTTTTATGCGAGTGGCCAGATGTTTTGGGATTGAGTTCCCTTTTAGCCATATGTAAAACCAACATAACAAGAACTTATGGAAATTTTATTATTCTGCAAATGTTAGCTATGTGACATCAGAGATTTTGGACAATCGGCCTTGATAATGAGCTCTCGCAGATTTAAAAGTCGATGTAGAAGGAGTTAAAACGTCTTTTAGGCTTTAATGATTTTACTAGTAGAAGTATAACCAAAAAGCGAGTAAAAGGCCACCAAATGACAGATGTTATCTGTAAATTTAACATTGAGCATAATATCGTTTATAGGCTATAAGCAGCACTTCAAACTAGCAAACTCTAAGTTGCAAACTTAAAGGAAGCAATTCGGTGTACTGTTATTTCAGCAAAAAGGAACAGCATATCTAGTCATTAGCAAATCAACTTTGTGCTGCCGCATGAACACAAATATCCCATAGAACTGTAAAAAAGACGTTTACAAAAGAGTAAATTTACGCCATTGGTATCATATGCAATGCAATTAGACTGACGATGATTAATCTACCATGCATTTCTAAGATGAAAGTGGATTCAGTCTACCATTTGATTTTAGAGCTAAATTAATATAGCATGAGATTTACAGTACTTAACATAGTCAAAATATTCTGTAGAGATCGATATGGGACTTGCAGTACAATGGTGATAGCAGGCATTACGGTCAATGGCCGAACAAACCTGATATGCTTGACCAAGGGTATACTTTTCCAAAATACTCTTTGAGAGTTTCGTTTTATGAATGATAACAAGATTTCTACACGAATTTTACAAAACTGTATTGATGGTCTTGATATCCATCACATGTCTTGATTAGAATGTTTCCTAGACCTTAATTCCAAAAGAGACATTTTACTTCTCGATAGTTTCATTTCACACACAAGTAAATACTCAGCCGTGCAGTGAGAAATGCGTAAGATAACATGTCTGGAGCAGCTCCTAGATTATGTTGTTCTGAATCAGCCATGAGGTATTGAAAGTTGCTTAACATTCATTATATGGTAGCCATATCCATTACTAGCATGACTTGATGAGTGTTTAATATAAGTATTGTGTTTTAGAAACAGTATATTAAGAGAGTATGCCCTTTGTACAAAACAATCTCTGCGGGAATAATTCCCCAATTTTTATATTTTCCATTTTATTTTTTTAATCGTGTTGAACATGCTCTCAAAACCATTGTTTTTCTTTTGTTCTATGACTACACGTAGATTTTCATTTACTCCTTTTACACGGTGGGTACGTTCCGCGCAAGAAAACCGTATAAAAAAAGTACGCGTAAATAAAAACTAATGGTGGATAAACCCTTCCATATACCAGCCTGCGAATTCTGGGTAGTAAATATATATAACAAAAGGTGTATAATTTTCAAAAAAGACGTTTTACTGTTATGCATTGGTACAATAAAGATCGGAATTTTTTTTTGTCATTATTTTTACACCGTATAAAAAATAGGAAAAAAAAAATCTGTGTAAAAAGAAAATTCAGTGAATATGAATATTTCTTTGTACTTAAGTTTTGTCCTGAGTTACAGGTCTCAGCTGGTAGACCAGATGTCTTAAATAAAGATAAAATTTTAAATACTGCTTTCCTTCGTTCCTGGAACAAAGCAATGAAAAGGCTAACGTTTCTTGCGAGAAGTAAATATAAGAGGAAGAAGAAATTAATATGTTTATAATATTGTACTAAACAAAGTCGATGTTTGAAGTATAAAGCAGTCTGAAGAGGTTTGATAAAAATTGATTTCCATTTTTCAATTGGTTTGAACATTCTGGTATACTTAAGGCAAAACTCTTTTTATTTCAATCCAAGAGCCTGCAGTTTCAAGTAGGATATCTTATAGAAATTTGTGACTGCAATTTTATATATCTTGAAGAATTAGAGTAATCCGTTTTCAAAGCATACAAAGTACCTGAAAAGTATCTTTTCTTTTATATACGCTCTGTCTCAAATAGGAAGAAAAAAAATACTCTAATTAGTTTAAAAGAACCGCTTGCAAAAAATACTCGAATAATAAAAATAAAAATAACTGAGAGTTTTAACTAAATAGCCATCTGCTCCAGCAAACATACACGTTCTCGCTCCGCACGTAATACATTACACGCCACTGATTAGCCTCTACAAGCAATTGAAATTGCCTTCCCAGTTTCTTTTATTCGGCCGGATAAAAAAATCAAACAAGCAAATCTCATCCCTCGGCACTTCATTGGACCCTTTCATTTCTGCCGAATAAAAAAAAGATCCAGAATCGTTCCGAAATTCAACAAAAGATGGTTAAGTCAACAAGATAAATTGCTGACAGTGGCACTTCACGAACCCTCTTGTACAAAACACCTTATAAGTGAACTGCTGTTTTTATGCTGCAATTGCGGACAAGAGGCTAGCGTGAGTTTTTAATTACCTGGTGCCTTTTCTTAACCTGGCTGCTTTTTCTAAGGACCACCCATGCTGCGTGCGGGAGGCGGCCCTTCTTTTGTTGGATGAAGGATCTCTCGTTAGATTTCGTGCTTTTGTTTCTGTTTTCGGTAAGAATCGCATGTATGTCCTTATAAATGAAGCCTTGAAAAGTGCGAAGGTACGAGGTCTCCCCCCCCCCTTTAGAGGTTCATTAAGGAATACCATTTCGTACCACAAATGTAGGTTGAATTAACAGAGGAAAAGAAAAGGTCATGTATTGTTGGAATGCATTGTACGAAGTAAGGATAAGTTTTGTACCGAAGGCACAGGGACAACACTGAATCGATTTTATGCTTCAAATTATGGTACAAATCTTTAAATTATAACTAAACAAACTTTCGCACAAAGTTCAGATTAGTTTCTTAGAATAAAACTTTAAAAAAAAAATTACAGGAGGAAGTGCAGCGTAGAGCTCAAAAGTTATTTAGAATTAACCATTTTCCTATTTCGACAAACGATAAGGAACAAACTGTCAACTCACTACCGTTTCTGTTTGTTTCTCAAATTTAGTGATTATAGCATTCACCTAGATCGAGAGCGGTCCTTCACGCGAAAGACTTGTATGTGACCGCTGAGTTACAAGTAGAGAGAATAAAAACATTTGTGAAAAACAAACTATAATGCTGAAATTTTATGATCAATTTATGGTTCAGTTATTCATTATCAATTTTCTTATGTCCACTAAGACGAGGACGACAACGATGATGAATATAAATACACAGTCTAGTCACATTAATGTGACCACCTGTCAAAACTCAGAATAACTACCTTTAGCAGAGCAGACCGTTGTGAGACGTGCTGGAAGAGTGCCAATTAGGTTCTTGACGCTGTTCACTCTGAGATGTTGAGCCATGGCGACTAAAGCGCTCGTCGCCAGCAGCGCTCGGTTTAGCTACACGGTTGATGATCCATGGCGCAAAACGATCGAGGTGATCCCACAGATTTTCGATTGGCTTTAAGTCCGGGGATTTGGTGGCCTTGGGTATACGGTAATCTCATCCTTTTGTTCTTCGAACCACGCACGTACACTGCAAGTTCTATGATATTTCGCATTCTCCTGCTGGCAGATGCCATCATCCTGAGGAAATCAATTCTCATATAGAGGAGGACATGGTCCGCAAGGATAGATGCAAACTTGTATGGATCCATCGTGCCTTTCACAATGATGAGTGCACTCAGACAACGCCACAAGACCAGTTCCCAGACCATAAAGCTCCCTCCTCGAGCTTGGACCTTCCAACAATTGTTGCAGGGTGTTTGATCTAAGGCGTTTCACGCCCAGTAAGCCATCGTCCATCTGTCCGATGAAGCATAAAGCGTGATTCATCGGAAAAAGCCACCTGTCGCCACTCAGTGGACGTCAAGTTGCGGTACTGTCGTCCAAATTCCAGCCTTCAGCCTATGCTCTGACTGCTGTTCATCAGCATAGGTGCATTAACCAGGCGTATGCTGCGGAGGCCCATACGCAGTAATATTCGCTAAACCTTCGTTGAGTAGACACTACTGGTAGCTCCCTTGAATCATCTGGGTGGACAGTTGCTCAACAGTTCCACGTCTATTCGCCCGAACTCATCTCCTCAGCCGTCGTTCACCTCTGTGATCTATGGCCCGTGGTACTCCCCATTTGCCACGTCGCTGATTTTAGTTAGCGGAATTTTGCCATGCACGGCATACTTTTACCACGGCAGCACAAGAACAGCTTACAAAATTAGCCGAAACGGAAATGCCCCTTCCCCCTTAGGCCCCCCTTAAACCTTTAATCCGTTTATGAAAGAAATGTAGAGTTTGGGATAAATGATCCTAAACAAAATTTGTGGCCCCACCAGTGGCATATCGCTAGCGCTTAGAATTGGGAGACGGAATGTGCCTGGTTCGAAACCAGGTCGCGTCCACCGACCTAACCGTTCGGAGTTTTCCGTGGTTTTCTCCAAAACTTCGTGTAAATGCGGGTTAGAATCCCTTAGAAAGTCCCCTACGAAAGGCAGCTCCCCCCTAGGCCTAGATCCCTTGAGCAGATAATTGGCCTTAACACCACACACACACACACAAAATTTGTGGTCCCAATTCAGTGATTGTTCTAGGTAAGAAGCTAAGCGGCTTCACACTCAGCCAAAGACTTTTAATTAGAGGAATAGTTTGCTTTATTGAACATTTTGTTTAGGATAAACGTCCTTTATTATTTTGTACAGTAAATTTCGTCATAGGGGATCATTACATATTGAAACAGGACTTGATAAGTTTCGCAACTGGAATGGTGAATTCAACTTTTTATTTTATAGTCCAATTAAGTAAGTGAAAAAAATTCAAATTATAAATTTTTAATTTGAAGAAAATTCATTAAAAAATCAATTATGTTAAAGTGAACATTAAATCATATATTCCAAAATGATGGACTACATCATCATTATTATTGCTATTATTATAATGATCATTATTGTTATTATTACCATTATTGTTATTATTATTATTATTATTATTATTATTATTATTATTATTATTATTTGCTTGCTTGAATAAATATGCGCAAAAATAGAAACTTTTCTTTTGGGCATACAATTTTCTGTTTTATTATTATTATATATTATTAAATAATACTTCAAATTTCTTAATCAAACTTGTACATCAGTTTTGATTTCATTAGCATCAGTTTTTTTTTTTAAATCCCGAAAAAAAAAAAAAAACTTGTTACTTGGTTTACAATTCTGACCTATAATTTTTGAGAACATCAACTAATAGCATTTAAAGTGGAACTTTCAGGAACAATGTTAAATTATAGCAAACTTCGTATGGTTCCACTCAGCTTTCTAACAGCAAGCACATCTAAACGCTGACATAATCTCAAATCACTAATTCGCTTCTCTCTTTTTTTTTTAAGAAGGATAAAATCTTATGTGTGAGATAAACAAGGATCGAAAAATCGAATAAGCAGATACAAAAAATGATGTTCGAATCAAAAATTTCAAAGTCAAATGAAAAATCAATACTTAAAGGGCTCCTCAAAATGAAAAATAAATTAGAAAGCAGAAATAATTAAACCATGTAACTAAGATCTGCATCATTTTTCTTCTGTAATAGTCAGTTTCATAATTATTATCGTTTTCTGTTTTTATAAAGGTATAGCACATCTTTTCAAGACACAGCTTAACTTTTTGAAGCCCCTACACCGTTAACAGAAGTACTTCAATATTTCTCCATAAGAGGGTGCTAAATTAGCTGCAACCTTTCTATGGCGAAACTTTCCATCATAAATTGGGGCTCAAATTTCTTAAACAAACTCGTACACTTGTTTTGATTTCATTCGCATCAGTTTCTTTCAAAATACCCGATTAAAAACTTTGGTTCAATTTTTTGACCTATAATTTTTGAAAACACCAGCTAATAACAACATTTAAAGTGGAACTTCCAAGAACAATGTTAAATTATATCAAGTTTCGTATGGTCACATTCAGCTTTCTAACATCACATCTAAACGCTGACATATTCTCAAATCACTAATTCGCTCTATTTATTTTATTTATTTTTACTTTTTCTAGAAGAATAAAATTTTATGTGTGAGATAAAGAAGGCTCAAAAAATCGAATGAGCAGATAACAGTCAGTTTCATAATTATTATTGTTTGCTGTTTTTAAAAAGGTATTGCATATCTTTTGAAGACACATCTTAAATTTTTGAAGACCCTAACTGTTAATAGAAGTAGTTCAACATTTCACCATGAAAGCGTGCTAAATTAGCTGCAATCTTTCTTTGGAGAAACTTTGCATAATATACTGGAGCTTCATACTGATTAATAAATCCAAATCCTGATGAAACCTTTCTCCATAGTAAGATTGCAGCTAATTCAGTACAATTTTATGGTGAAATGTTAAACTACTTCTATTGACAGTGTAGTGCTGTTTGCTTATTTTTCATCCTAGTCAAATATTCTTCAGCTGTTCAAAATAACAGTCTTAGCAACGAATGTTTAATTTGTTTTACAGTGCTTTTCTTTCTATACATGATTATACAAATAAATATCCAAACATTTACTGCTTTCAGTAGTGTAAAAAATACAACGCGGCCATTATAATTTTATAAAGCCTCTGCTTTTTATATCAGTTAGTTAATTAATCTCGATTACAGTTTTAAAAAAAGCATATGAAATATTTTCAGATGTATTCAAGACAATTAATTTTGATATCTACGCAATTCACTCGCAAATTAATCGTCGAGGCCTAAATGCGATAAAAGAACTTTCGACAAGCGCATCTCTTTCCCTTCAAAGCGAATTAGCGGGCGTTTTCTTCTTTCAGATGCTTCAAACTAAAAGTTTTAAGTTATTTTAAAGCGTTTTTCGCGATTAATTGAATGAAAATTACCTACACCATCCCCTTCCAAATATCTCTTTTCAACTTGTGTGCCACCCCCACCCTAGGTCGTGTCTTAAAGGGGGGAGGGTCGGGCTTCAGGATAATCAAATAGAACAACCATTGGTACATGTGTCGCATGCCACAACCTTCCTCTCTCATCCTCCGCATCCCGTGATGCGAATGATGCTCGGTGCCGGGTTGCTAGGAAGTAGGGGTCACCGCTCTTCTTGGCGACAAAATCTGGTGTTCTACAGGAGTTATGGCATTTTCGATGCTTGTGTAAATGGCGGGTTATAAAATTTAAAATAAGTGTGTTAAGGAAATAAAATTCGCAAAACAAAAGGAAGTTATTTAAAATATTTAAATATTTTTAACGAGTTAATATTTTATATAATGTTTTTTTAATTAGTTAAAAAATTAAATTTTTTTCTTTCATTCGCTGAATGTAAACGGTTGGTTAATTTGCATTTTAAGTAGCTTTTTATAAATGACGTGCAAATACCGACAATAATTCTTTTGACTATTCCTCATACTGTACTTCACACTTTGTCTTTTCAGCTAATTATTTTTACGTATTCTACACTACATTAAACACATGACGCAAATTTCAACAATTTTATTTATCTTTTAGCTATTTTTTATTTTTCCCATGTAACTGATATTTTGTTACATTACATCGAATAATGCTGCTTTACTTAATATAACTGTTTTTATTTTCAGAATTACATGATGAGCATCGATATATTTAAGCAAACAGAAATTATAATGTCGAACTGAAGTCGGTATTAAATATCTGTACGTATAATCTAAGTAACTAGATATTTAGGAAAAAAATTAGAAAAAAAAAATTTTTTCTCTAAAAATTGTTATAAGAAATTTGTTCTTTTACATACTGAATAAAATGTACCGTATAGCTGGCATAAAATGCTCCGCAAGAGTCTAAAGTAAGTAATATCCGTAGAAATGTTAAATTTGATTTTTTTTTTACTAGATTCTGTTTTCAAAAGTGCTACATTCAATAAAAAAAAGGCTCCTTGAATTCTCTTTGTCATATTCAAAATTTCCCTACCTCAGTGATGGTATTTTATGAATTGAAAAAAAAATGTATTTCGAAAATAAAAGAAAACGTGGAAGAAGAAAATAATTAGAAAACAAACATTTCTAAATATAAAAATACCATATTTTCTGTTGTGCGACTTAGTAGTAATAATACAGTGAACCTCCCAACTTGGACATCCCCTTAAGATGTACACCTCCCTAAGTTGGACAGTTTTCTGAGGAACGGAATTGATTAGTAACATTTTTATGCATCTCTATAAGTTGGACATCTCCGTAAACTACTTTTTCTGGTAACCGCCAGTGTCCAATTTTTGAAGGTTCCATGCAACAATTACACTGAAATACACAAACTTTATCGATGGCCGTGAAACGAAAAAGAGCCCTCTCTCGAATCGCGAAACAGCAGAAAAGCTTTGTCTCGTCTCGCAAAATCCCGAAACGTAATGTTAAATATATTTGTCTCGTCTCGCAAAAAAGCTGTAAATCTCTGTCTCGCCTCACAAAAAACCGCCCATCCCTAAAATGTTTAATAATACAATAAAAATGTTAAATAGTAATAATAATGCTAAAAGGAAGCATTTAATATTATTCTTACAGAAACAGGCTTTTAATCTCTTTCTTTCGTTTTTTCCGCTTTAGTTACTTCTAAAACTCCTCTTATGAAAAAGATTCCAAAGCTGGTATGCTCAGAGGAACAAATTTTGTCGAAATGATACCACTGTTACAACAGATTTTTATATTTTAAAGCAAAACTAAAAGCCAGGGTAAATTAAGCCACAGGTAATTAAAAAAAAATATTGTAACGACATGCACAGCCTGGCTCGTATCGTAACACCACCTCACCTATTAACCTCTCGCATTTAGATGCCTTTTTTGGCGAAACCGCTTGGCCACGTTTTCTCTATCACCTAGCAACCCTAAAATGCGTGTCTTTCAGTAGGGTCCCCCCATCTTTTCGATACTGATCCTGCACATCGAAGGAAAAAATAAAAGAGGGGAGGTGGAGGGGGTGGAGGAGATCGGAAAAGAAGGATTTGCCGAAGGATTTCCAATTGACATATGGGGATCGTAACTTGTCCGGTTCAGGGCCGTTTCCGAGGGATATGTTTTCAGGAGCGGACACAGGGAGAGAGAGGGGGCGGCGGCGGGGCCGAAAGACAGAGCTGGGGAGGAGGGGGGCCCTGCATCCGTTGAGAGGGCGAACGACAAGAAATTTTCAAACTAAAAGGGGGATTTGTTGAGGGGGGAGGAGTGCACAAGAGATGCGTTGAGCGCGTAATATGTGGTGATCCTTCTCTTGACAAATTCTGGAAACGCCTCTTTCTTAAAGCTGCGACCATTTGTTTCTTGTTACAGGGATTTTCAGGAGACGAGAAAGGGAAGTTAAAGGGGAAAAAAATATCAGGCGTTATTTTTTTTTTTTTTCTGTGAAAAGGATTGTGCATCCTGTGCAATTGATATTACTCTTTGTTTTACGTAGACTAAGAATAAGGTCGGCTGACAGAATTTTTACTGTAAAACAAATTTCTCATTTCTTTTTTTTTTTCCCTCTTTCGTAATCTGATGTTAATGGTACCAACAAAGAGCAAAAGACTTAAAAATCGATGCGCAAAATTAAATGGCTGTTCTTTCACGGTCATTCACTACACTGAGTAACTTTTCAATTTTAGACAATCAATTGATAAGAAAAAAGAAAGAACGAAAGAAAAAAGATTTTACTGTTAAATTTCTACTATCGGGGAGGTTTATTTATTTTCGCATATGTGTAAATAAACGGGAGAACAAGCAGTTTACTCGTAGTACATAACAATTTAGTTTATCCTGTATGTACGTAGTTGAAATTAGTTTTTGAGAATCACCAAAATAGCGGCCTTTCCGATTTGAACTATTTTATGATTTTTAAATGTTTCTTAACTTCTCAATTTACTCAACGCAAGTTTTTAATGTTTTTACAGTTGACTATATTGATGCAAATTTTATACGCAAATTTTTCATCTTGTGCAGTGAAATCGGTTTTATCTAAAACAAAAATCTAAAAATGTACTTGGAAATAGATCTTTTTGCTAGAAACTTGTACAACCTAAAAATGGAAATACATTTTTGAAACAAATGTGTAGACAAACTTACATATAAAATGGAAAAGCAAATTTCGTAATTGTTGTACCAATGGTAACCGGACCTTTTGAAAATTTCTACTAAGATTTTTGTTTGTAGCATAAAAAGCAGTTCACACAAGTTTTACTCGTAGATATTTTTTTAAACTACAGTGAAATTTTATCTTGTAAACCTTAATTTAGAAAATTGTTGATGGATAAGAAACAAACTGGAGCTTGCTTTCTAGCGTGCATAAAAATTACACCAGTGAAATATTCATCTAACATTAAAAAAAAAAAAAAAAAAAAAAATTATGAAAAATTTCAATTGCAGATTTTGTTTTTCTATCTTTCAGATTTTATAAACAGTTTTTTAATCGTTAAATTAAAAAAGATCATTCTATTATATGTTCTTTTTTAATAGAATATACAGTGAAACCTCCCAACTTGTTCCGGTGGCCAACAACCCCCGGTGGACACCAGACATCTCCCTTAGTTGGACAGTTTTCTAAGGAATGGAATTGACTCTTAACATTTATACACACCTCTATAACACACATTTAGTGGGAACCGCAAGTGTTCAACTTTCGGAGGCTCCACTGTACGTATAAACTCTAATCTCTTTATGTGTCTTAATAACGATTTTTAGAACAAGAACCTATTAAAAAAAGGGGAAAATATTGCATCAAAAAAAGAGAAAGCATAATGTAGTACAGTGGTTCCCAACGTTTTTCTTCTAGCGAACCCCTTTTATAAATTGAATGAATTTGAAGAACCCTTTTGTGTGGTCATTACATACTAGTAATTCTTTTTGCAAAACCCCCTACACACCTTGCGAGCCCCTGGAAGTTCGCAAAACCACCGGTTGGGAAACAATCATGTAGTAGAGTAGAATGATAACTGAAAGAAATAAACACAGGGGCAAAATGACTTGTCACCTACTACTTTTTATGATCCCTCCCCCCCCCCCTTTGAACTTAAATTATAGACAGCATTCACTAATATCTCTAAGAAAGTAAATTTTAAAGTAAATGACTCTAATATTCAAATTTAAGATTGTTTGAACTTTGTAAAACTGGTTGTTTTTGTTTCAGATGTCCTCAACGAAAGCTATTTGAGAGTTTCAAAGATCGAAGATTGTGTCTGTGCAACAAATTGGCGTAAAAGTACCTGGCATTTCAAATCAATGTAAAATATCAAATATCCCTTCGTCCTTCGCCGTCCCTTATGGAGAATCTGGCACCTCTGTGATTGACAGAGGACATTAGAAACAGCAACAACAACAACAGAATATCAAATAGAAGCGCAATAAAGATATATAAAGCATATTTAACTCAAGGTAGCACAAAAATTACAACATCAAGGCGGTATAGATCCCAAAAAATGACGAAACGTGATGAAAAAAAAATTGAAGCGAATGTGAAGAAAAATAGGAAAAGGAGGCGATTGAAAACTCTACAAGTTATGAAAAAACTCAATTTCAATTCAGACAAAGGCGAGTAAGTGCTATTTGCAAAGCAAAATGTGGAAGCACTAAATATTAATTAAACTGACAAGTCATTTTGCCAATATATTTACATAATCCAACGAGACTTGGTTAATTTTGTTTCTCTGATAACGTATTTTAAAATACATTAAAATAATTAAAAAGTTAAAAAAGCAAGTGCGTGCCTATAAAATAATAATCTTCCATCACACAAATTCACCCAAAATGATTTAATTAAACTCCCACAACCAGCTCTGACGCTATCCTTTTCCCCCACAAAATAATTTTATTTCATTTAAAAAAACGCACATCAAGATCGCAACGCACACGCTTGGTCCGCCACGCTTAAGATAAATTGGCAACATAATGATAGCACAATGAACTACCAAAACCCACAAACTGAATTCAATAGTCATAAAAAATATAAAATAAAACCTCCCCCCTCCAAATCGCAATAAAATCCAGCCTGTTTCCCCCCTTTTCCTCAATCCCTCTAAATCACATTCTCATCTCAACTTTATTTGCACAGTGACACGGTACACCGCTGAACAAAACGGGCAGATTAGACGCGGCACCTCAACTGTGCAAACAGTACCATCTCTTCCAAATCCCGCGGACAGGCAAAAACCCCCATCTCTCCCCGTTCGCGCAAGCCCCTTTTGGAAGGGCCGGGGCACTTACCAGCTGGGCCCCTTGGGGATGGAAAAGGGCGTGATGGAGGTGGCCCCAGTCAATTCCTGCCAGATGGTGCGTCCATAGTCTTTATGGGGAATCTGAATTTTTCGTTTTTTATCTTCTTTCGTTGGGTGGTGCGTTGTGCCGAGCAGAGTTAGCTCATGTCTGTCATTGTGTAATGCTTGTAATTTTACGCTCGTTTGTAGTAACAAGGTTTGGTATATCATTTCCGTATTTGTTTATATGTAGGGGTTCAAAGCTTCCTTTTAAAAATTCTAGGAGAGGTTTCTGCACAGAAATCGTGTTGGCAGTGACATTTCATCTCGTTCATCACATCACAATTGTGACGTAAACGTATACCTTCCGTGACGTGGCTTCGTCTTAAACATGTGACGTTGCAGTGTAATTTCGTACTAAGTGACGTCACAAAAAATCTTCCATGCGACCAATAGTCTATTGGCACTACCTCTCTGCGACGAACACATCATCTACACACACTACCACATAAAGTCCGCAATGGCACAGCGTAATCAATATGAACAAATGCAGCGACGTCACAATGCTGTATGTGGTAAGATTCACCAAGTAAAATCAGAATCACATACAACAAAAATCCCATTCAGCTCCATTCAGCAGCATAAATTGTCTTCAAGTACCTCTAAATCGTGTCAGATGAATATCCGAACAGAGTTTCATAAAAACTAGCTAATATTTCACCAAAATTGATATTCTAGAAATAGTATTTATTTCTTAATGTGAATATTCCAGTCTAAGTAAATACGGATTTTATAGAAACTTGTTAGAAAATTTGACTGACATTTCAACGCATTTTCTAATGTTATTATTTACTGACACATTACCTCACATTATTAAAATCTGAGCTGTCTTGATTTCATCTAGTTTTCCTAGAAGTCTGTAAACGACTTTTTATATATTATGATCAACTGAAGAGTGAATCCCTTTTAATCAAGAAAGTAGGCATGCTTTTGTGCGCTAGTTAGATCCGTCACTAAAATGATGCGCAAAATATTTCATTCAGATTTTCAAATTATAAACTTTAAAGTAATTCGAAACTAAATCAACCCCATAGTTCAGTGATCCATTACAGATTATGAGTTTTTTACTGTAGAGTTTTTAAAGCCTATCATTGACATAAATTTTTATTCTCTACTATCAAATTAATATTCTGAGGTGAACGTTCTAACTGTTAGAATTACTGAAGACTATTACAAATTATTAAATATAAACAAAGAATGCATTTAAAATTTGTAAACATTAAATACTGATACCCTTTTTTTACTTTGATAAATTATTAAAAATGCTATTACAAACATTATGAAAAAATAATAAACACGTTATTAAATGTTTATTGTATTTCGTTGTTGTGTAATATGCTACTGATTTAATTTATTGGTATTTTTAAGATCATTCAGAGCCGAGTTCTGTACGTCAGTATTATTCTTGTGCCAAAAGCATCAAACCCACACCAGAACAAATCTCGTTAACTTACAGATTCGTAAAGAAAGCAACCTATAGCAGAGCTCCCCTTTCTCGTAGTCAATAAAAATGAGCTTCAAACTATGAGGACTCATGATGCACTTACAATTTATTTGCGCAGAAAATTTTAAAATTGAAATTTGCTTAAAAACTCGCGCTGTCACGCTCAGCAAGTCACTACTTTTCACTCATTTAACATCTATCGCGCTGCATGGATGATAAAATAAAAATTTGTAATAAAAACAGTACAGATTAATTCTCCTGGTATCTTGTAAAAAAAACCATTGCGATATTCTAGTTCTGTTAAATTTTAAAGTAATGGAGAAGTAATTGGTACTTTTTCAATGAGACAACGCTATCATGTTTTTAATGTGCAAAATGTTACAAATTGGACTCTTTTATGTGTACGCAGCGAAATATAACGAATATGCACCGTATTGCTTGCTGTTAAATATCATATTTTAATAACAGTTTTACAAGGTCGATCAAGAAATATTCCTTAAAAATATTAGTCATTTGTTTCTATTTGCTTTTAATAGCAGATTGTATATGCCTAATATTTAAAACCACACGCTAAATTTTGGTACAGAACTTATTTTTGGGTTTTTATAATATAATTATATATGTTAAACTCTCAAATCTCTTTATTTAAACGAATTCTTATAATTTATATCAATACAAGATCTTTATTGTTACAAAAATGCACTTCAGAAGTAAACAATTTTCATGTACATAATTCATCTGCAACACATAATTGGATTTTTTTCTTTCCTTTTGTATTCTGCAAATACATTACAAATAAATGTAAATAATCTTTAAAATCAGTTAGTGCAAAGATTTGTTTTTACAAATAAACAATAAATTATTTTGATTTTAAATGTTCCATCTTAATGTTACAACGAATAACAACTTTTATAGCTAAAACTGCCTGACAAATAAAAAGCAAATTTTTGAGTTTGATGCAAATGTTTAAATCCAAAATGAAAGCATTCCAAACTTTTGTCAAAATAAACATTTCACCTTCAGATTTCTTCATGTGAATATAAGTAGTAAACAATTTTCTTTTTCATATGTAAGTTATTGAATTGCTACTGCAGAAACAATGATGAATCGATGTGGATGAGTACTATTAAAAACGGCCAAAGCCCATAATTTTAAGGCTATGCAATACAAATAATATAAAACGTTCAAAATCTGAACGAAAGAATTACAAAATTAAGGACAAAATAAATTAACTTTTTCATGCTTAAGCGAGATTTTTAAAAAAACTTTATCTCTTCAGTGTTACAATTATTTATAATATTCCTTTTTAACTAAAATTACTATACGATTATCAATGAGTATATTTTTTAGATTCTCATTGAATACTGAGAATATTTTTGAGACAGTAATGAGTCATTTTAAAACTTCAAAGAAAAGCATTGTATAAACACGAATTTCAATTTTCTTACTTTAGTATGTGAAGTAATAAAAACTTTTCCCCCTTTACTTGTAATAAATGCCGCAAGACTTACTGCTATATGTATGTAACATAATACCAAACAAGGGATTTCAGACCCATTTTTACTGCAGATTTTATTGATATAAGCGCATTATCTGGGCACCTGATCGTGCAGGCAAATTTAAAACTTAAGATCATTGATATTCCCTCCCAGAAATAACTCCAGATCCCGTTTAAATTCAATTCAAAGACGTGCTTAGATTTCCTGTCACAGGCTCCGTATTCGCCCAGTTCCATCAAAAGAATAAAGAATTTTATTTTATTTTATTTTTTCCCTTTTTTTACTGCCGTCGTTTGCATATTTGCCCCATTACCGAAAATACACTCGACTTTATATGGGGTGTCTGTTTCATCCTGAAAAACGTAGCGCCGGAATTATCCCCGGCAATAAAGGGGGAAAAAATAAAACAAAGCACTGGAAAAATAAAAGACAATTGAGAGAGATGAAGAAAAAAAAAGAGACGAAGAAAAAAAAGGGGGGATAAGAAGAGAAAGGGAAAAAAATAAAATAAAATAAAGCATTCCAAATGATCAGTGGCTCAATCTTTTTATTATCCCCTTTCGACTAGTAGTAACAAAGTACAGTAATCAAAGTTAATGTACTCCGGCCCGAAGGAGAAAACTAGCCGACCAAAAAATTCCGGGACTGCTTTTATAAAGTTAGGTCTAGAGGGGGCAAAGGGGAAGAAAACAAAGAAGTAAAAAAAAAAAGAAGTAACAGGGAGCAGAAAGAGAGATGAAGAGATTTAGAAAGGAAAGAGAAGAATGGTGATAACGTCGAGAGAGAAAAACAATAAAAGTGCAAGTGAGGGGGGCTGGGGTGGGCCCTTAAATCCAAGGGGTCTAAGGAATCCGGGTTTTCGTTTCAGCTGGTCGCCCGCGTCCCTTTGATGTGGTGTTTAATTGTCTGTTTTATTGCGACCCCGGAGAATGGAGAAAGATGAGAGATCAGCAGCGGAGCGAAGAATCGGGAAAAAGGGAGATAGACCCCTCGGCCTGGCTGCTTGCAGAGGGGGCTGCGTGCAAATTGGAAAAAGAGGGTGACATCTTTCCATGAGAAAAAACAAGAAAAAGAGGTAGCAGCTCCCCCGCACCGTGTCAGATTCGGGGACAGTAATCTGTGTGTCTGCATGTATTTTGACTCCTTTCCATGTGTCGGAGGGCAAGTGTGATAGGTTGCCTGTACATGTGGCTTCTGTGTCACGCTTTTTATTGAGCCTGGGAAAATTAAGAGCACGGTTCATCAAAATTGCTGTTCGAAAATGAAATTTTACGGAATAAGGCATCGAAAATAACTGCTTAACTAATTGTATTCAGAAATAAACCAACATTCAAATAAGAATAGACACTGTTGGCAAATTATAGAGAATAAATGTGGCAGTAATGTTAAACATTAAATTAAAAAGTAACTGAAACTAAAAATTTTCAGTTCTCTTTTATACCTTATGAGGAGTTATTAATATGTAAGGGAAAAATGCACAAATTCATGATATCTTAGAATATGATGCATTAAAATATCATGCATAAGTTCATTTTAAAAATTACGTCCATGTAATTATTATAATTATTTTTCAACGGCAAAGATGTTACCATTTATATACAAACAAAAAAAGAAAAAAAGAGAGAGAATAATAAACAAAAGTCGAGTCACAACTTTGGAGGACTGCTGTTGCTTCCCAATATCATCTACCGATTATTAAATTATTTATATAAATTAATGAAAAGCTAATCATTTTGTTCAGTAAAAAAAATGGACATGTTTTTATCAAACTATACAATAATAAAAAAGTTTGAAAATCATTTGTTCCCAGAATATTTTATTTACCGTAAATTCCGGCGTATAACGCGCACTTTTCATACAAAAAATAAGGTCGAAATTTAAGGGTGAGCGTTATACGCCAGTTATAAAAACGATAAATTTAAAAATAAGGAAAAGATGAGCATAAAAAAAGAGATTTCTACATGTACCTGAGTGTTTTTTATTTAAAAGAAATGATATACCTTACGAACTTCAATTTTCATTATCGGACAGCATAAAAAGTTCATCATATTCATCTTCCGTTATATTTTCAGGCGCATGATCAAATTCGGTTTCATCTTCACTATCACTGTTACTCTGATCAATAAATAAATAGTTATTTTGCGTTCCATCTAGATTGTTCGATATACTACATTTTTAAATGACTTTTTAATTATGTCAGGTTTAATGTCATCCTATGCTTGTATTATCCACTCACACGCTATTTCTAGACTGGCATGACGCATTTCACCACCTTTCGTAAATGTTTTATCTCCTTCCAACATCCACTTATTCCAAAATCGTTTAAAAATTCCTTTGAATCGTTTATTAATACACACATCTAAAGGTTGAACTAATGGCCTTAATCCGCCTGGAATAACTAACATGTCTGTGTTACACTTTTCCTTACTTTCTTTGTATTATAAATTAAATGGGATCTGGGCATATCCCAAACTTAAAGACTTTCTGGATTCCATAGGACAAGTCTGTGATTGCAAAGTAAAGGGTGCTCGTTATATACGCCGGCATTTAAGGTAAATAAATATTTTCGTGATATAAAGTATAGATTAAGCTGCGAATACATACGCATTTCCTCTATATTAGCTCTCTTTAAGGAGCAAACATTTAATGTACTTTGCATATTACGTTTAATTATTCTTAAGAAAGACGTATACTTAAACGTGTTGATCTATTCTGAATCTTTACTGTCTGCTTATTAACAATTTTACTTTATACTCTGTGGGACAAAACTCAAATGCATGTATTTTTTTCGCATCTTTTGCTTCCAACTACTACCCATCCAACAAATTGATAACATAATTTATTATCTTGTCTCCCTGATTTTACATACGAAATGTATTTTCAGGAAATGATCAGTATGAATTTATTTAGCATACTTAAAATTAAATTAACTACACTTTTCTATAAGAAAATATTAGAAATTTTCCCTAACAGGAGACTAGGGGACTTTTGTAATTTAGAGAACATTAATTAATATGAGTTATTACTTTATTATATGTGATTACATATGCATTAAGTATGTAAAATCGTAACTAATTTGACATTCTATGAACTATGCGCAGTTTCACTACACTTTCTTCCCATGTACGATAACTTGCCTGTAAATGTAGCTTTGCCTTCACAGTAGTGTTAAAGATGGAAAATCAGGATAATCTGCCTCATTGAGAAACAATAAGGATATGAAATTTCATTATACATGTAAAGTTAAAACATTTTAATTTTGAATTTCTTCAGTCTATTCACAATATGGACCCTCTACGAAAATAAATATAGTCCTAGTTATAGTTGAGAAAAATGAGGGAGAGTCGATCAGAAATATTCTAATTAAAGTTGAAGCTAAGTTAATCATAAGTATTTCCGAAAAAATAATATTATACAATAATAAAATAATAAAGTTAGCAGAAAATAAATTTCATAGCTAAAGTGTTTCTTTCGTATAGAATTCATTCTTCTGCTATTGGTCAGGCATTTGCATAGCATATTACATGCAGGTGTGGTTTTACTTTTACAGAAGATATGAGGCTGAAATGTACTACTATTATCAGTTAGCTATATGTTTAAATACCATCGAGGTATAAAATACAATTAATTATGCGCATGTAGCAATTATGGATTATCTATTCTTATAATAAATATTTCGCGCTTTCAGGGATATGATAACAGTACGATGCATTATCTTCACGAAAATAACATTTTTAAAATATTGAAAAATTATTTATTGGTACAGTTATTTATTTATTTATTTATTTTCATTTTGTAACTGTAAAAGAATATAATGGACTAGTCATGTTGCTTGAAAATGCAGCTTCATTTTGACAAATGGTTGGTTGATGTTTAATGGCTCCAAAAGGTACATACTGCGCCAGAAGACAGAAGTTATGATGCTAGAAAATTTAGAAAGCATATAACACATTTAAAGCGTAAAAAGTTAGACTTCGAGTACTTATCGCTGCATTATACTATTTATCTGAATTAAAGTTGATGTTTTAAACTAGCATACTGAATTTATAAATATATAATATTATTTACTGAGAGATTTCTTTTTCAGTTAGCTGTGAAAGAATTCTTATCATAATGAGTCAAAAAATACTTCAAAAATGTGACTAATATACTTATGAAAATCAACACATTAACTTTCTGAAGAATTAAGTTTGATACAATTTCAAGCAAATGCAAATAACTTGAATGCTATAACACTTTCCAAATGGAAAAAAAAAAAAAAAAAAAACTGGTGCACATTTAAGCTACTTTTAATTTTTGCACAATTACATCTTATATCCATTTAATCACGGTACTTATAATAATTATTTTTATTTTTAAGGATAATAAGGAACTATAAGTTTTGTGTCTGTGTATACTTTACTTATTTTGTTTGATGAGCCATTAAGTTTGCCATATTACCTGTAAATGCATCTTCAATTGTCCTGGAGTTTTACTGCTCAACATTTCAGATCACATATAACATACTGAATGTACAAATCAAGTAGATTTAACATACTTATAATTTGTTTCTATCTAAATTAGATGCATTTTTAAAAAGTATTTCAAACATATATTTTTTCTTTTAAAACTGTTTAAATTTTACTTAGCACATTTTAATTTAAAAAAAAAAGTTGATCATATTTAAATTTACCGTGACATATTTTATATATTTATACCTAAACGCTACACTACTTTTCTAAAAATAATAATTATATGCCTTAGTTTTTCAATTTCGACTTTTATAATTATCTTCATTTTATAACCATCAAGTGGTATAAGAGATTCATTTATGCTTATTCTACGTTCTTATTTCGATGTAATATGTGATCGGTTATGTTACATGTAAGTCAGCTTCATTTTTACAGTTTTTCTAAAGAATATGACTTAAAGAAACCTGGCATATTCATCGCTGTGCTACTTTTTCCCCTTTTTTCTTTTCTTTCTTTCATTCTTTTTTTCTTTCCTACTTTTCAGATTAAACATATTTTGTTTTTTCATAAGTTTTGGTAAATTAATAATTTATTTGGATGGAATTTTACATTTTTACTTAGATCTGATCAAATATCTATGAGATACATTAATTACATTTAACTACTTTAATTATATTTAATTACACTTTAATATAAAACTACGTTGCACATTCACCGTTACAAACCCAGCAAAGGTGTAATATTTTAGACATTTATTTAAAAATTGCCTAATTTTCGTTTAATTAAATATTTTTTACACGGTATGATAATTATTCTCATTTTCGAAAGACCAACAGTTATAAGCTATCGTCAATGAACTTTAATTCCCTGGTTTAAATAAACCGTCTGACAGTTTACATTACCTGTAAATGCTGCTTCACTATCATGGGAGTTTTAGTGCTGGAAAGTTACGGACACGCTCACACTGGACGTGTGAATGCAGAAAATTTAGAATTCATGACAGTGTTTCTCAACCTGTGTGCTACGGCACATTGGGGCTTCCACGAGAGATTATCTAATGTGCTGAGAGGGTTTTTTGAAAAATTATTAAGACTGCGTAAATATGACTATCAGCGATATGGCATTTGTCTTGTTATCTAAAGAAAATCCTAAAAGGGAAATTATGTCGGCGAGTTTGGGGTCTGCGAATTGAAGGGAACACCGAAAAACTAGCATCCTCCCCCTAAAAAAATTCAATATTCATGTTGCCTGTGTCTGTTATTCTTTTAAGAAAAACTAATCAGTTATCATAGTTATGTTGCCTGTAAATGTAGCTTTACTTTCACAGTAGTGACACCGTGGAAAAGTTAAGATAATAGAACCAAAAAAATATACTAAGCCATTAAGATTATCGCTGCACAAAAATCACCTAAAATAGAATGTAAGATTTGTTTTTCTTCGCGTTCAAAGAGTTTTTTTTTTACAAATACACTTGGGACATCTTGATTAAATAGCTTAATACTCCATCCTTTCACACAAAAACGCGATGGTTAAGAAAAATAAATAAAGGACTGAGTGGATTTTAAGATTTTTAATGTGCGTGTAAGTCTCTTGGGGGTTTTTAAACTTCATTTTTACTGCAAATGGGAAAAAATTCGGGCCAATCGGTCCAATTATGTCAATGTCGATTCCTTTGAGAGTTGAAATTAAAAAAAATCTCTAAAATGTGCAGACTGGATAAATTAAAAAATTCTAAGCTAATTTATTTAACTTAATTTATGTTAATTAATTAATTTTCATGCAAAAATTCAAACTTATTATATTAAAAATGTCGGCTTTTTTTTTAAGTTGGAAGTTGAGGGTTAATTATTATTATTATTAATTATTTGTAAAAAAAAAAAAAAAATGTAAGAAAGACACTTTAAAAAAATTAACCATCTAGCATTTTTTTCTATATTATTTTAGATATATTTTTTCAAACTTTCTAGCCTATTGGTGTAGATTCGTAATTAACACAAACAAAAAGAATTTAGTATATTTCTTTGATTCTATTATCTTAATTTTTCCACTGATCACTATTGTTTACATCAAAAAGACTTTCTGCTTCAGTACGTTGATTTGTTAAATAAACGGTTTATCGTTATTTAATTGCAGAAAAATTGTCGAATTCTTATAAAATTTTTATTTTTAGAAAATTAATAAGAGAATGGGAGCTGTAATTAGTTTTGAATGCGTACAAACTAATCCCTTGCGAGTGTGTTTGGTAATGCGGTTATTTTAACATGTTGCCTGTAAATGTAGCTTCCCAATCACAGCTGTAATATTACTTGGAAGCAGACAATCAGTCATTGATACCTTGTATTAGAGTTTTATTTAACGAATAAGCTCTTTTATGTTAACCTTTCAGAAGTACACGTTTTAATTTGATTTTTAAAGGAACTATTAAAAAAATAATTATATTAGATGTAGCGTGGAGTAATGTCATTTTTTTACATTAAATTCAAACAAATAATTTTTCAACACGCTTTTAATTATAAGCAAACTGAGAACAAAAATAGGATTTATATTTGTTACATTTGAAAGTAAGAATTTTGCGGGTTTTTTTTTTATTTCAAGAAAGATGTGAAAAAAGGAAAAGGGTGCCTTTATGCCCTCTTTAAAGGACAAATTTCAAAATTTCCAGAAATTGATTTTTAGGTATTCGTGAATGCTGTATTTTACAGCAAGAAATTTAAGACTTTTTTTTTTCTTTGAGATATCTACATTTTGGATCTCTACTTCCCATAGGTTAGGAATTATGGAAAATGCTGTTTAGTCTAGCGCCTTTTTTAACCCTTTCCGGACGGCAGCCGAATTTTGCGGATGTTACGAAGGTTATGAAAAACCGCCACTGCACGAAGTATCTTGAAGGACAGTAGATTTTCAACACTAAGCTTATATACATTAAAGTCTCTACAATCATATAGAATTCCGTGTTAATAATTTTCTGCATGATGACGTCACGTATGAACATTCGTCGTCGTGTGCGATGAATTTCGAGCTGATGTGTACGTCTGGAAGGGATTAAAAAACTCACATCCATGCCAAATTTCTTATTATTGGCTTCAGTAGTTTTGATTAGGCTGGATACACTCATAGCGAAAAGCGATATCATTTTCCGGTCCCTCTAACATAAATGTATTTTGGAACAGATATTTTTATTATTTTTTGTATAGAAATACTATGATTAAAATAATAAAATCATGACCGGATTTTTGTGTTACTTTGCTGAACTATCACTAATAACTTTATTGTAACTTTTTTTCTAATATGTTGAGAGATGCATACTATGCTAAGTGATTGAAAGACATTGAATGTAATTATTACATTTTATTCCTTTAAAATGTAAAACTGCGATACATAACTTATATATTTAGTTGTTATATCTAAACAATAATAATCCTAATTATGAGTCAGAACTATAATTTTTCGGAAAAGTTTTCTGCAAGAAATGTTGTGTATGATAGCCGGCATGAATGAAGAGAAAGAATAATTGTTTCACAGTTCAAAATGGAAACTTGCTGTTCTAAAGCTGCAGTTGAAACAAATATAAATGTGCTTATAAATGTATGGCAAAATTTACATTAAGTAATTAGTCATCTTTATGTTTAATGAGATTTTTATTATGTAAGTTTACATTTTACAAGTAAAGCAATAGCCTGATTCAAAAAAGGTTTAATAGAGAGTAGTAATGTAAGAGACTCTGAGGCTCAATCATGCATTATACTTAACATGATACAATTTAGTCATAAAAACATGATATTAGCAAGTAACGATTGTTTTTCTGATATAAAATGTAAATGATTCTTCAACGTAACCCACAAAAGATCAAAATCTGTAATCGAACCTCACGAAAATTGTTTGCTAATTTTCCCCAGAATAGTTCTTAATTTTACAATATATTTAGGGAGAATCATAGCTTTACTGTCACTGAACGGGATTTTATTTTAGATAGGTAGAAAGAAAAGAATACATTATTTCGAAAGAATAATGATTCAAAATATTAGAACAATTGTTATAAATGTTATGGCTGACACTCCATGGAAAATGTCCGTAAACTGTATGCTTTTGTGTAATTACCTTTAGCCGACACGCTGGTTGTGTGATAATTATTTTCATATTTTCGAGCTTTTTCATTAATATAAAGTAATTGCTTTTAAATAAAAGAGAAGCATGATATGTTAATTAGCAATGGTAAATTATTTTACTAATACAGAACCACACTTTAAATACCAAACTAATAGCACCAGATCAGAATGTCCATGCTTCACCTAAGGACGGACTATTAAATCCTTCAGTCTCTTTTAAGATTAAGAAAAAAAAATTCTTTCACAGTAAAGCATTTTTAGATTTAAATAACTGGAAAGCAAGATCTCTGAATATTCATTAATGTAGCAGTTAGTTGAATATATTCTCTTTATTTAAGCTATAGGGAACTATGATTGGCTAATAATCAATATTAAATACACTCACTAAATA
The DNA here is from genome assembly GCA_038373885.1 of Cheiracanthium punctorium. Classification (NCBI taxonomy): domain Eukaryota; kingdom Metazoa; phylum Arthropoda; class Arachnida; order Araneae; family Cheiracanthiidae; genus Cheiracanthium; species Cheiracanthium punctorium. The sequence continues at coordinate 698,015 of JAWZYV010014761.1, forward strand.
TCATTCTATAACACGGCAATCGATGCTCACTAGCAATTCAAGAACAACGCTAGACAGCAAAGGAACACATTAAATACCATGCACTAACAAAAAACTTTTAAAAATGACAGCCTTTTCAAGCTTTTTTACAGAACAGAGTATGACACATCACCAAAACGAATTTTAAAATCCACGTAAATAATTCCTTAAAAATTTTCTTTATCCGTAACGAGATTTTTTTTTAAAAGGGGTGGGGGGGGGGTGAGAGGGGGAGAGGTCAAATAATCTGGAGTCAATTACTCAGTAAATGATTTGCTATAGGGAGTGTTGGACTAATGATATTGTATCTTTATCCATAACAACGCTTCGGTGACCTGTCACCTACCTATTCTACCATGAAAATACGTATTCTCTGGTAATCTACCGATTCCATGCTTTTCAGATGGATTGGCCGTGGAACCAAACGTGTTACATGAGGGATAAATGCCGAGCAAACATCTTCAGAACGTTGAATAAATTGTTTGTTAAAGGCAACTTATAAAAAATATTCTGGTATAATAAATTAGTGTCTTAATTATGGCTGTTAGTTTCAAAGAAATTATCAAGTTGGTAATATATATATTTTAGTTTATGAGTGCACAAATTTATAGATGAAGCTCGTTTATTTATATTAGTAAGATTTAAAATAATGTCTTTTGAAAATTCATATGACTGCACTGATATTCAGTCATAAAATTTGTGTTAGGTTAAATTAAATTAAACAGATGATGACTTCCTTAGTAGCACAAATAGTTCAAAAAACGTTAAAATTACGTTGGAAACACGTTTTTTGACGTTAAAAAACGTGTTTTAAACGTCTTTTGGACTAATTGCGCTACTGGGGTTAGTATAAGAACAAATATTTTACTTTTTTGTGTGTTTATGAAAAATCAGTATTTATCTTGGTATACTTACTTGTCATGTTTCGTTTTGTAAAAGTTATAATCTTCAATGAAAATAACTATAATTCATAAAAATATTTCGAAGTTGGGGTTGCTTAAAACATCACATAAAGTAAACCTTTATAATTTTTTTCTGCTTAGTAATCAGATAATTTCAAATTTGAAAACCTTCTTTTTTGACATTGAAGTATTGTAATCCGTATTATGTGTTTTAGGCTATCAAAAAACTATCATACTAACTACAGATGGAATTATTATAACCTAAAACATTTTATTCACTTTTCATAATATTCCAAAATACATTTTATTTTCAATACAAAACTATCTTAGACAGTATTTATCCCATAGCATTTCTCTCAATGACATACATGCGTTTCGGGCACTTAATCTGTTTCAATAAATTCAGTCAATCTTCTAGACTGCTGTATAGAAACAAAGAAAGAGGAACCAAATCCTAAAACAATAAAGTAGCCACACGTAAAATACGCAAATCCTTAGATAATTTGCTTTGTTCCGGAAAAACCCTGTGCTACTAACTTGTAAAAATCTCTAACATCTTCAAGTAAAACCAGCTAACGACTCGATTCAGAAAATATTAGACAATCCAGACTCGCTCTCCATAGCATCCATCTGTCAAAAAAGTGTTCCAGACATACACTACTGCTCTTCACCCCCACTCCCCCCTTCCCAAAAGCAAACAAACAAACAGCCGACCGTTCAAGATGATAGAAATCTGTCAAGACAGTTTTTTGCCGCCTGAAATAACTCCTCTTAAACTTATTCCCTCCGGCTGCCAAATCCAATCACCTCCTGGAACCTAAATCACAGCGACACTTCTGATCTCCTACAAGCGTTACTTTAATCGGGCGACAAGTTCCGGTGCAGCTAATATAATCCAGGTTCAATTACCCGGTAAGCGATTGTTTTCAGGGGTCCCTGCGCAAAACAATGCCCGGTTCCACCCCCGCATGCTCCAGTGACCTGTCACCTCTCGCTGGCAAGCGTGAAATGGATGCCCTCGCTTCTTCCCGGGATCTTGAGCTTCTCTCTCCCTCCGGTTGTCATTGGAGTATGAAAAGAGAATTAGTTCTTGAAGGGGGGACAGAGGCTCCTGATCTGATCCCGCATCCCCCAATTGCTTTTCGCAGCAAAGACACCATCCCTCCATCACGATACTCTCTGAACAGTGTCTTTGGACGGCGGACATACTGCTTGCTGTGCCGTTGGAGCACGGAGGAAAGATAATTCCTAAATATTTCCTCCCCGTCCGCTGGAGCGGAAGTGGGCGAGAGATTTGTCGTTTACAAGTGATGTCGTTAATGAAATAATGATCGCGTTATTTATTTATTTATCGTTATTAGTAGAAATGAGTGTATTTTTTATAATGAAATGCTACATTGTTTTCTGCACAAAAACAGGCAAACAAACAAAAAATTACTCAACAAAATTTTGTTAACTGGAAGTATGTTGGAGCTATAGGAACTGAATAATTTTGTTCGGTCTACGGAGTATTGTATTGACGACAATTTTGTTTCTACAACAAAGTCTAAATTCAGCAAAACAATATTAAAATAAGGATGGATGCGATACAATTTTTTGCGAGACGAGACATAGATTTACAGCTTTTTTTGCGAGCCGAGGAAACATTTTTAACATTACGATATAGGGATTTTGCGAGACGAGACAAAGCTTTCAGGCTGTTTTGCGAGACGCGAGACGCCTATTTTTTGTCTCGCGTCTATCCCTAATTACAGATATCAAAGGTTTCACATTTTACTAACTGAAAAATTTTTAGTACGGGTATTTTATGCAAATTTAAAAAGTATAACTTTTTGAAAATTAACGAGAGGAATTTTTTCCAAACATAAAATTTTTACCTACCTAATTTTGAGAGAAAAAAAAAATCAATTTAGATTGTCTACTTATCTCTAAACAGAAACAGAATTTAAGCGTGATGCTACCTTTTAGTGACAACCTATATATATATATATATGTGTGTGTGTGTGTGTGTTTGTGTTAATGTATGTTATGAAATAAAGAGAGTTTTATTTGATTAAAAACATCCTAAATTTTGTCAATTTACAAAATTTTGTTAAAAGCAAAACATCACTAATTTTTTTAGTGCATTAGTAAAATTTTGTCAAAAATTAAGAGATTTTACTTTATTAAAAACACACATTAAATTGCAAAGTCTTGCCTTTGGCTTCAAAACTAACTTATAAATTCTTTAACATTTTACACTCATATATTTTAACCTTCTAGAGTCTAGACGGATGAAATGTCTTTCTCTTTTCCCTGATCTTCATTTCTCACAGCAATGCAACTTACATTTTAGTTTATTACGTAAAATCAAAAAAAAAAAAGTTCTAAGTACAAAATTAAGAACTTCTTTAAAATTATTTTCTTTTAGAATACATTCATCTTGTACATTATTTCAAAGTGAATGAAATTAATGAATTATAGTTAAATACTATTTTAAAGTCATGACTTTCAATGAAAGATATGAAAATACTCTTTATTATTTTTAAGAAAGATTTTTTATTATGATTACAACAACAGTTCCTTTAAAAATTCACAGTTGATCTACTCAAGAGGAAGTGTCATTACCGAAAATAAGATGTCTTTAACGAGATAATAAATTTATTGCTTCTCCATCTTTTTGTTTGCAGAAGTTTATGTAGCTGTTTCTCAAGCACTAGACGTATGAATGTGATTGTTTAAAATTTAACTTTATTTTGAAAGAACATGCATAAATGAATCAAACTTTGGACTCCTTTTCAAACTTATATAAATTCTACCAAATATTCGATAGTAGTATATTATTTGACTCTTTCATCAACGGAACATGCTGTTCACTGAATTTAAGTTTTCACTGTCAGACATGTATTTAAGAGGCAGGCCCTGTATGCCCGGATCCCCTCCGAAATTTCAATTTTTGTTAACAAAATAAATGATAAAGACCTTTTCATGAAAAATTCTACATTTTTCCACTGTTTGGACCACCTCCGAAATGTCTTTTTCTGGTTATTGCCCTGACTGCAATGCCTCATCTGAATTTATGTTTCTTAATTAAAAAGGATTTCATATTTCATGTTTTAAAAGTGATACAAGGATAAAAATTTTACAGATATATTGCCTGGAAACAAAATTCTCGGCGGAAAAGTATACAAAAAAATAATTTCAATTCTCTTTTCCATGAATATAATAATAATTCAATTCATTCATTTTTATTAAACTGTGACATAAGTCATTAGAAAGTTTCAATAAGGTTTTCAGAAGCTGGTCATTTTGAATGAATATTTGTGAACAAACACGAATTGGAAAGAAATTACACAAGGGTAGGTTCACCAGTAACTGACACTTCAAGAGCAATATAAAAATTAACTAGTACTTGCTAAAACTATACTCAAACAAAGGTTTTGTTTTCAAAACTTAATGCATTTTCATAATTCACGTAGTATATAATTTATTCAATAATGTCGAAATTTTCTGTTTTTGCAATATTTTTTGTGTAGTCATGGTGATTGAACCACTAACTGACACAAAGAAAAAATTTTGACACCAGTAACTGACACGTCATGCTTTCTGAAACGGACTTACGAAAAGAGTAGGAAAATCTACTCGCTTGCTTCTCAGTGAAAATCTTACTTTGGAAAAAGCGTGAATATACACTTTTTAAGATGACATTTTACCAATTTTAAGTTATTTTGCAAAATTAAAGAAAAATATTAAATAAAATAGCACAATTTCAGAAGAATAATATCACTTTTGAGTAAGATATTATCAGGACATAAATTGCATGAATGCAAACATTCTTCAATGTTACGAGGGCTATTATCATAGAAAGATAATAAATCAATGTATTTAAAAGCACCTTGATTAGGAACATGGAGGTATTTTTTTCCAGCAAAGATAAATAGTCTTTTCATCTGTTTCATTTTTAGAATTTCATATTCCTATGCAAAATCTTCATTTTATATTATATATTGTCAGGGCAAAAGTAAAAATACTTGATTACAGTCATACCTATTAGTTCATAAAGCTTTCTTTGGCCTGCTTTTTATGGCCAAGCATACTTTTTTGCAAGAATTTCTTGAAGAAACTTGGCATTTCAGGCCTCAATCAGTTATTATTCTAAGTAGTACTTTTCTTCCTATAAAATTCTACAGAAATAATTTTTCCAAGGTTATAGTACTAGTATTTTTGTTTTCTTTTTCTGATTTTCTTTAACTCTGGAGCTCCACCACGCCTCCTCCGAAAATGCTGCCAGAATATTTTATGATTTTCACTTTTTTTTTTTTTTTTTTGGCTGCTTGCTCCTTTTCTAAATTGAGTTTTTTCCTCTTTTGCTCTAAAGTAATTTTTCGATATATATTGCACCGCCTGGCGTTAGACAAAAATAGTGCCTTATTTAGAAAGATGATAAATGTTTCATCTGTAATTTTTGAAACAGCAACTTTTGAATAATTGTAGGAAACTCTTCGTCGTTTCCTTTAAAAATTTTACACATATTCTTACTTCCTTTGAGTCCTAACACCTTGTCTAATTTGGATAAAGGCAGTTCCATCGCAATTAAAATTTCGTTATGGTTATTGCAGAGTTTTAATTTTAAAGCCATGTCTATCTTTAAGAATTACAACATTTTATGATATGTTACTATAAGCTTTACGCATTTTGAAATAGTAAAATAATTTCTAAAACAGGTTGCATGCAGAATGAAAACACTAAATCAGTAACTGGTATCGAGTCAGTCCCTATAAAAATATTATAATTTAAAAAATTATCTGCAGATAACTTTTTGATAGCTACTTACTGCATTTCCCAGAAATTTTATGCAATTATCATGAACTTGCCTGAAACATCAATAACTGACATGAGTGCCACTAATTGGATAAATCCAAGGTTTTGCCTATTAACTGATATCACATCTTAAATAAATAAATTTAATAAAAAAGTCTCTACGGACTTATTTTATGTACTATTATTTGATAATCAATTTAAATTAATTTCTAAAAAAGAAATATGCGTCAAATAAAAGCAGGTTTAAAATGCACTTATCTTAATTTCAGTATTAAGCTGAGAATGAGAACTTTTCTTTTACCAACAAGTTTAAAATCTTAATTTTTGATACCCATAGCTCTTGAGGTGAAAGAATTTTGCATAAAATTGAAGATAAATGTCTAAATTGGGACCCATGTGATAAAAGCTCTGAAATGACAGCTTATTATAATAAATTATCTGGTAAAGTGTCAGAAATTGGTGCATTTATCCTATAACGACGTATGAACGCTAACACAGTTTTATCGACACGCACATAATATGTACTCTATTTCTACAGATTTCATACAATTATTACTTACATTTATAAAATAATCATAATAAATTGACCATATTTCTGAATGATGGCCATATTTCTGAATTGGCCGGGGGACGTTTCTCATCGAAAATTTGAATGCAGTGTAACAGCTTGCTCAGATTACACAGATATTTCTCACGTACAATGGGATAAATTAATGGTTCGCTACTTTGCCTGTAGCGTACACAATTAATGAATACTTCCTGAATCAAACATCCTTTCTTCCTATCCCACCATGTACTCGGATACATACACTTTTGAAAAAAAAAAAAAGTAAAATAAAATGCTTCGAGTTTATTATCACAGCCCACAATGTCACCGACAACGGCGTTGAACGCGTTGATCTCTTGCCACCCAGGTACTATCAGACCAAATCATCAGCGCAAAAAAAAATCCCAAAGGTGTCACAATAAAAAATGAGCCTCCCCCCTCGTCTTTGTACACACACAGCAAATGACAGGAAATCAGATTCCGACCTCAGCGCAAGAATCTTGGCCACGATCTGACGGGGCACACCAGTATTTTGGTTATTAATGATTTCCTGGGGATTCTTTAACATTCGGTAAACAAGCAGAATGCTGTATCGGCGCTAGATCTTTTTCCAGCCCGTGATTTGGTACTATCTGGAAGTCACTTCTCGTGCAGGTTATTGTGTGTGTGTCCTCTTTTAAGTACCTACAGCACGTAGAAAGGGGATATTTTGAGGCATAATGAGTTGATTAGGGCTACTGTTAATCCAGGAACAGGGGCGAAGATCACACGCGGGCGATGTAGGAAGATAGCAAAATGTAACTGAATGGGAGGTTTTCAGTTTTGAAAAGTAATCCAGATTTTTTGCTATTCATTTTACTCTTAGCTATAAGCGCTGTATAGTTAAGGGAGCTCAGTAATTCAATTTTTTATTAAAAAACTTTTTAGTGATTGCCGCCATTCATTTCGTATAGCATTTTATACGATTTTTATCAGTGCTATTTGCAGCCACAAGGGTTTTCCTTATTTGCCAAAAGCCTTAAGCAATCTTAATGTTTAATTGTTGATTAAAGTTGATGTTTTAAGAAATTATTCAACTTTTGGACAGCTGCTAAAAGTATCCGATTGTGATAGAATCGAAAAATTTAGACTCTCTCCTTACAAGCAGTAACTGTTAAAAAAGGTGAATTTATACCAGCTACGATATATTCAGGAAAATATTTCTAACATATGGTATTTGTCAAAATTTCCCTAAATTATGACTTTTCGGCCTACTTTTGAAGATAATTTTCTTGCTTAAGAATTTATTCTGTAAGATGTATAAGGCATGCAAGTTGTCTGCTAATATTAGTCCATTGTGCGTTTGGTGAAGAAGCATTTTCAATTTTTTCGAGTGTTTAAAGGCAACCATACATTTTGAGAATGGTCTCGGAGATAACGCCATAAATCTCTGACCTGCGATCAAAAGAGGGTATTTTCCGGTTTATCGCGATGATTTTAGTAGATTACTGATGATTTTAGTAGAATAAAATTAAAAATCATCAGTGGCTCTTTAGCTTTAGAACATAGTATATTCTTTCAAGGGAATATTTTGAGTATGGCAGGTAGGTCTCACCCACAGAACATAAGCTTAAATCAAGCTTGAAATTTCTTTGAATTTGACATATTAATACAATCTTGACAGTTCATTTTAAGCTTGCAACAAGCTTGGAGATTACAAAGAAATGAGTCAGCAAATACTTTCCCACCAAATTTAAGTCATTTGAACTGCCAAGATTGAATACAACTTCATTACTGCTTGATTTGGATAATTAATTGGATTAATTTGGATAATTGATACTGATTATTATTGATTATTATTTCCTTGTTTAGAAAAGAAAAATATTAGTTCTCCATTACACCACATAACAAATAATTTATCATCAATCATAAATGTGCTTGACCATAGAATTAAAAAAAAAGATTCTATATTTTCAAATATTGAAATTCTTCAAAATAAAATACAAATATACTACAAAATTGATATCATAAGACAATTCAAAAAACCAGATTTGTTTTGGTGTGTATGAAAAATAGATTTTGAACATTTTTAGATGGCTTAGTAAGTTTGAATCAAGCTTGCTATGTCAAGCTTAATGAAAGTTGGGCAAGTGTAAACTTGAATACTTGATGTTGACTGGCATCAAGCTTACACCCTTGAAATATCAAGCTTAATGCAAGTTTATTGACTTGACAAGCTTACTGCAAGTTTGATGCAAATTTTCTGTGCTGTCTGGGATGTCATGGGCGAAACTTGAAAGAAGGCGCATACAAATTTTCATTGAGGAATCGACACAACGAAAGAAGCATTTAACCTGCTCGCTTCCATTGTCACGTCCTTGCAGCGATGGAAGCGAAAAGGTTTAATATTAGGTCTATGCTTCACTAACATATTTATTTTGAAGCACTGTCTTTAGAAATCCAAATAAACGAAAAACTGACATCCCCCTTGCATTATGAACTTTCGAGACAGAATTCAATATAAATGATCTTCAACAGAAAATGCAAGAATTACCATACAAACGAAGTGATCGGGGTTGTTTGTTACTAAGAAAATGAAATGAGTTTTATTGTCTGTCTTGGGCACTGCTTTACCCAGATATACCATTGTATTCTGCAACAGTAGCATTTACCTTTCTACCTGCAATTTAAGTTTTTTTTTTTTCTTTCATTCTAGATATAATCCCGTTTCTACTAACAATTCTCAGACATGGTTTCAGAGAAAAAGAAATCACAACTTTTCAGAATCGACGCCTCATCTCGAGGTCCAATGCCACCAGCCCGGTCTGGATCTGGCACCGAAAAAGCATTGTTGTAATATTTACCGCAGACATAATTGCATTGTCATTGTTTGACGAGTTAAGGCTCAGGCGCCTCGAGGACCGTCGAATATGCATGCAAACAACGGAAGGGAGGGAGGGACGGAAGAAGCCGCCAAAAAAAGTCTTGAAGGCAGCGGCAAAATGTGATTTAATCCTCATGACAGTAATTAGCCCTAAAGTGAATGCGGCACCTTTGTGATTCGTGTAATAGCTTTGAATAGCGATCGGGCCGACGTTATTCGAGAAGGAACCAACAACTCGCCTCGGGTTCTGATTGATTTTCCTTACATTTTAAATTCGCATTCGCCGGACGTATTGGCAACTGCTTTGATATACGAAAAAAGAAAAGGGAAAAAAAATCGGCGATTCTGAATGAACAATTTATTACTGATCGGAGAACAGAATATTTATGACGTAAGGCTGATCTAAAGAATGTCTGCTCTCGGACGAGCAGGTTGGTTCCGTTCTGCGTGGCTGGGAGAGCTCTCAGGCCGAATTCGGGAGCGCTGCTAAGCCCATGTCCTCGCTTAGGTTTTAGCAGTAATTTATAGCAGCAAATAATTAAAAAATTCTGGTAGAAAAAACACTGTTCGACAGAGAGTCTCAGCACGATTTTGTAAATGGAGGAAGAATATCAACCATGGTGGTCTGAGAGCCGCCATTTCTCGCGAATGAAGCCGAGCATAAAAAAGTGTATCAGACTTCTATAATGAAGCAGCAAAAAATGCTCTAAGTCATAACATTATAAGGTTATTAAAACATTATAATGAAATTCCTTAACATTTTTGCGCGGATCTGTAAAAGAATATCAAAACTGTAATATAAAGATTTTAAAACATATTTTTCTCATTCTTTTTAATGTGCTGTCTGATAAAAATATTTTCAAGAAATTTCTATAGAATGGATGATACCTTAATAAATTTCCTATAAGAAATCCTTATGCAAAGTTTAGACTTGAATAAAAGTATAAAAATATTTTTAAAATAAATTCCTAACTACATTTAGCCTTTACCATGGTGATTAACTGTGTGATTCATATTATGGCTTATGATTTATATTAATGTATCGCATAAAGCAGCATAAAAAATTTTAGGAAGTGTAGGGTTTGTTAAGAAGAGTTAGCATCGTATAAGGAATGAACTTTTAATCAGAAGAAGGAATCAGAATTTAAGGGTCACAAATTGTCAAAATACACCAAGTGATCACTCTTTAAAAAGTTATTTGAAGAATTTAATGGAAGCCGCCCAGGTAGTGTAGTGGCTTAAGAACCATTCTATCACGCGTACGGTCCGTTCGAATCCCGGCATGGATGTTAATTTGTCCATCCCTTAATAAGGGGTAAAGCTGGCCACTCACGGGTGCTCCGATAGTAAACTGGACAGTAATTAGGAACATAGTAGTGGCAGAATACTTGATGCCCGCCCATAGGAAAAAAAAAATAGAATTCAATAGAATATTTTAATGGATAAGCATATGATTAGAAATGAAAATATTAATTTTAGGTGAGGGCTTTCTGTAAAATAATTTTAGTTTTTCTCAAGCAGCGATTGAAAAATTTATTACTCTTTAATACTTCTTTTTTTTTTTAAATGGTGATGTTTAAGTTCCTCACGGGGAGGCTAAAGAAGCTGACACCCTCCCCCCTCCTCTAAAGGTCTAGAAATAAAAGTAAAAGTTCCTTAAAATAGAAAATTGTTACTGAATGAATATATTCAAATATTTTATTTCAAAAATTACCAAAAATTTTTTGAAAGAAAAGCTTGCGCAAAAGAAATGTTGGGCACTCAGCAAATACTTATGGATAATGTATACATGTACAGTTGAACTTAAAATGTCATTAAATAGATAAGATGGCACTATAAATGGGTGACGGTACTTCAGTTTATGTTCTATGGAGGAGGGATTGAATAATACAGAATGATATTATAAAGGCGTTTCACTTTGTCCTAACACAGTCCAACGGTATTACAGCCCCCCACCCCTTAAACTAAAGTATGGGTAATAACTGCGAAATAATCACTAAAATAACTAACATACTGCTTCCCTACTGAACTAATGCAAAAGATAACGTTCACAGCTCCATATAATCATCTTATTTAAAGTCATGGTGCATTCTACACGTCTTAAAATGTTTATAAACACCCTTTCGAGGAGCCTTGCAGAGAAAAACTAAAGTAAACTACAGTGTAAATTAAACTTAAAATTTAAATGAAACGATCGTATTTTTAGTTGCGATTTTTCACTGAAAAGCACAGCTCTGTGCTGCTTCTTTGTGCGTTCTGCTGGAAAAACTGTAGGCTATACAAAAAAAAAAAAATTAAAACTCAGTTTTTTAACTAATGTAGTAAAAAACTAAGTGTAGTTTTCCATTTTACTGTAAATTTTGTACAGCAAAATAAGCATCGAGAAACTCATAAAATTTTAGTAAACTTTTGTACTCTAGTGTATCTTCGATGTAAATTTGAAAGCACAGCAACAGTTAAAGACACTTAAATTGAATTCAGAATTTGAAATAAAACACATATATCATGCCAGTATTTTTTCCGGATTTTTGAATAGATGTAATTCGTTGCACGTTTGTTGTGTTAATTTTAAAAACAGTTCTTCCTTGAAGAACATAAAAGTAGATAGGGCACTTCTAACTCATATATCACAATTTACCTGACGTTACCCCTTTTTTTTTTTTGATAAATATAATGATTATATAAAGGTAAAATACATTGTAAAATAATGTAAGATCGTAAATGAGTTACAAGGTTTCCGCTTTTTAGAAAAATAAAAGATTTTAAATGTGATAAATGAAGGAGAGATATTTTTGGTGAGATGCGGGAAAAGATGTTACCGATAGTGAAACTAAAGTAAGAATCGACTAATTTGTACGAAACGGAAATTTTTGAGAAAGGAAATTAAATGTTGAAAAATCACATCGGCTAAAATCATCCCATTGTCGCACAGCCCATTTCTTGGTTGTTTGTATGGGAATCAACATTGCTCACAGCTTTTTATTATCGTAACTCTAGTGTGCCTTAAATGACTCATTTTATGAATATGCAACGTAAACATTCTGATGTGGACACTTGTGGTGAATCCAGAGGATCGGCCGCTGATGTCCAATAAAAGTACACTGCAATGCTGTCCAAAAAAAAGCACAAAAAAGACATTGCAAAAATAAATAAAAAAATAAAAAATAAAAATATAAAGACATTATTTCCAGGCAATGTTTTGCTTCCACTTTGATCTACATTTTGATTTGCCTACATTTTGATCAAGTCAAATGAACTTTTTTTGTATGAATTAGACCTTCACACACACACACACAAAAAAAAAAAAAAAAATCTACATTTCTTCAGGCTAACATTTTGGTTTATTCTACAATCTGTTTAGACTAAATAAGTTTTTCTTTCTCTCTTTTTTTTATTTACTCCCCACCCACATAAAAAAGAATGGTCTGTATTTGCAACTGGCCATATAACTTTCTTGTATGTACCTTAAATCGTATACATATTTGATTGCCTTCATTTAAACTTATATCATTTAAAATCGAGATACGATACTTCAATAATATTAAGGTATGTCAATTTCTCGCCAAATACAAGGATATCACCAAATTGGGTTCAATTTATGACACTTATTTTTGGCGTCAAATTAGGCAACATTTTGCCAAAAATCACAAAGGTTATCGATAGTTAGTGATACGGTTCAAACAATAACTGACCGCAGACTTTTAAATGTCTTTCGACCTTAATGTATCGAAAGTCTTATGCGTGACTCTGTAAATAAATTGTCAATTCGATTGCAGTCGGAGAGAGAGAGGTGCACAACTCGATGCTACACCAGTCACAAAAGCAAAATTTCTACGTTCTACGACTAATAGTTTTCGAGTTACGGGTGATAAATGCGTACGTACAGACGTCACTGAAAAAAACTATTCAAAATGGATTCACGGTTGGTCAAAATGGATCGTGCATGCATAAGTATGTACACAAATACGTAAGTACTTTGAGAGGCTGCTCAAAAACGTGTGTAAATTAATTTAGAAATGGTCAAAATAGTTTTTTTTTTTTCATCGAAATCTTACTAATAAAATTTTCGCAATCACACTTCTACTTCGTATAAGGAAGTAAAAGCGTATAAATTATCAAAATTGATTTTTAAAAAATCGATACATTAAAAAGAAATGTCAACTATTTCAGAAAATTTCTTGAAAAAAATAAATATTTCTTACTCGAATTGAAAAGAAACGTAAACTAATAAATGCTTCCAGGTCTGAATGCATTTGTAATATTATAAAGGACTTTATAAAGGTCTTGGACAATTACGAATTTAGATGATGGGCATTTAGGAGATGGAAAATTACGAATTTAGCCATCCCTTACAAACGAATTTTCTCCATAAATGTCACACCTTAAGAACAAAATTATTCTTTATGCTAAGCAAACATTGCGTTATTCAATTTATATTCTCTGTCTCCCAGCGTAATACACTGTACCAGAATAGGCTATTTGAAGATACCATCAGTACTGGAAACAATCCTCCAATCATATTCCAAATCCTAACAGGCTGTTTCAAATTGATTAATGTCCGTGTTTATAATCTCTGCAAAAGTATATTCTAGATCCACATAATAACTTTATCGCATTCGTCTGACTCCTCCCGCCTTATTACTGGAGCCTTAACAACTCAATACTCGAAACTGCTGCTGATTATTTATGTCTCCAGCACTTAGTTCCAGGCTGATCGCTTTTGCCTTTAATTTATTGGTTTATTATGTAACTTCATCTTTTTCTGTGCTGGGGGACCCCGTTAGTGCTTATTATGGCCAGCAGCTATGGCTCTACGTGAGTGTCCATGCCAATGGGCTGCTTGCCATGGAGATCACGTGTGAACCCAACGTTGCGTGTGACGTCAGTGACAAAAGAAAATGGCGCAGATGCTGTTGGGTATAGATTGAGGGTTTTGGGGTAAGGTGCTATACGTCTTCGGGCGAAAAAGATGATTCTCTGTAGATATAACTTATTAAAATGCTTATATTTCAGACACTTAGAATGTCTTAAAAATGTACCTTAAAAATAGAAGATTAGCAATTATCTTTTCATTTAAAACAATGATTCTGTACTAAAAACTATACATACTCATATACTTAACGAATTAGAAGAACTAAAAAGACAACTCGGGTTTTTTTATTCATCAGTATATTGATTGATATTGATCATTGTACACATTCAAACATCTTTGCTGAGCACTCTTCAAATATAGAAGTTAAAAGGAAAGGAAAAACAAGAAGGAGAGCTTTTAAAAGTACGAACAAACTTTAATATATGCGTGTGCTCTATGTAATTATATTTTTTGGATTTGTACTCGCACTATTTTTTCCGGTCTCATAACTGAAATAGGTCAAGAGTCGGCACTGCATTCTCAGAAAAATTTGTATTTATACACTAATTTATCCCTCATTTTTCAAAGAATAATTTCCGTACTTCTTGGAGGCGTAATATTTCCGTGAATTCTTCTTCCCGAAATCAGAGGAAGACGAAAAATTTCGTCGAATCTGAAGATGTTCCTTCAATTGACAGAAGAAAAAAAGAAACTGATATTCGTTAAATAACGGAGATATTCCGGCAGCACTGCTTCCAGAAAAATTTTAGTGATTTGAAGAAATAAGTTTTGAGAGTGCGTCTTTATACACTAATTTATTCCTCATTTTTCAACGAATAATTTCCGTACTCCTTGGAAATGTAATATTTCCGAGAATTCTTCCCGAAAATCTGAAGAAGAGGAAAAATTTCGTTGATTCTGAAGACGTTTCTTCAATTGACAGGAGAAAAAGGAAACGGATATTCGTCAATTAACGGAAATATTCCGGTAGCACTGATTGCTGCAAAATTTTCGTGAATTGAAGAAATAATTTTTGAGAGTGTGCCCGATAGATATATATTTTTTTAAGCATCATTTTTCTCCAGATTTAACGCAAATATACGTTAGAACGTCTTAAAACGTCTGCCGCCCAAGACATCTCTCTTGTTGGCTGATAGTCCAAGTGTGTTTTGCCTTAACAAAGCAACAACGCATTCGCATAGTCTACTGTAGATAACTGTAAAAATTTCGTAGCGTAACTTGTAACTGCTATCCTTTTCTGTAGGTATACAAGTAACTGCAGCATTAAGTGCGGGTAAAACTAACGTTGTTTTTTTTTCAGTTATTGCAGTACATAATTGCAAATTATACCAATATTAGCATTATATTGCCAATATTTCCACCAAACTAGTCATAATCAAGCTTGTAAATTGAAGTGTTTTGATTGATATTGAATTAAATATACAATGACAATTGAATTAAATAAATTAGCAATGAAGGCATTCTTAAACAGTAACGGTTACAAAACCAAGCAAAATAAATTTTAAAAATCATAGTATTCACAGGCAGTGGCGCACTCAGGATTTTGGTTTAAGGGGGGCTGGGGTTACAAATACTCCGAAGCTCGGTTATAAGTGACCTCGATTATAGCTAGAACTCCATTATAACTTCAAAATATTCATTACCCCTTGCCCATGGAACAAAAGCCCAATCTTTTCATAGTCTTTTTTTCAACCAACATCTAATATTTTTAGTTCTAACTTTAAAAGTTAGTAATTTATGCACCAACTGTAAGTATTTATTTAAAAACCAACATTCCCCCACTTTTAATTAACCCCCACAAAAAAATTAGAAATAATTTGAAGACAATTTTTAAGGTAAATATTATAATTCATTAGTGACAATTTTCAAAGCTTTTCACATCTAACACTCCAAGTTTAGGGGGGGGGGGTTAGCCCCCATAGCTCCCTCCGTGTGTGCGCCCATGTCACAGGTCTGATTTGTAATTTCTTTTTTGGCACCCCTTCTCGTTCAGCACAAGGGGAACTTGCCCCGCCTGCCAACCCCTAGCTACGCCCCTGTATATACCGTATCTCACAACGCGAAATTTTCAGTTACGCGAAGGGTCTTACAAGGCATTCCTCGCGTAAGTCAAGACTCAACTGTATATATCAGTTCAATCTGTCTAATTAAATATTATGCGTGTATTTTAAAATATTTCTCTAATATTTTACAACAACCATAGTCAGTGTATTTTAAATCATATTAAAATCATAAAGAACAAAGTGCATAACTAAAGGCAGCAATCTCTAAATCTACATCAAATCCTTGTTTTCCATTACCAAGGAAACCACGTATCAAACATTATGGTACTAAATTCAATGATGTTGAGTTACGGTTTGTTAGTCTAAACCGTAAGTTGTTACTATATATCACAGGCGATGGAGCTGTCGTTTTCATCAATGATGTATAACAAGCCGTAAAGATGACCATACCAGCAGCAGAGCTGAACGAATTGTTTGCGCATGTGATGAATACCTTACACATTTGCAATTCACTGGGAGGAAAAAAACAGTAGTGCTAAATTATTCATTTGATGCAAAGGCAGAGGACTTATCAATATTAAATGAATTTGCTTCAGAAATGTAACTTACTGATTATTCTGTTTTCAAAGAGTATAACCAAGTGGCAAAATGTTTGCAGAAAGGCAATTAATTTTGCGGTGGGACCAGCATTTTCTGTTGAGCAAAGCTAATTTGAAGCGATTGAGTAACTTTGTTTAGCAGCAACTTTATAATATTTAATTCTTTTTTTAGATGAATAGTGTGCTATACAACTGCAATCTGTAATTTGTTTGTAATTTTGATTTATTTAGGAATATTGTTTAAAATGAAAAAAACTTAAAAAAATAATATTTTTCCTTTCCTTTTTTTTAAAGAACCATATCATTGGAAGTTTTTATCATAAAAAAATGAAAAATAAGCGATTTTGGAGTTTTATAAGAGATTTCACTAATTTTTAAGCACTGGTAAGAATTTTTTTACAATTCTTTTTCTTTACATTAAAAATCTTTATTGCATTTCATTAAATAAAAACTCGAGTACACAGAAAATTTGAAAGTACTTTATATTTTTTAAGGAATAACATTTCTAATAAAACAATTGCGGGAATTTAAGAATAAAATATGTTTGAAAAGTAGTATAATAATAATTAACTGAATTGCCAAAACTGGTGAAAAGAGGAAATTTATGCCACAACTTCTATTTTGATTATAGTAATAAATTTAAGGAAGTACGGGAAGGTGGCTCAAAATGATCCTCTTTGAGGAAAACTTGCATAAAATAACATAAATGTAAAATAAAACTTTGACTCTTTGCCACAGTATTTTACACTATATTTTCTTTCATATTTTAACAATATTTTAAACCCAAACTGAGTAACGCAAAAAATAGAATTTTGAAAAAGAGTAAGGATAGGATCATTTTACCCTAACCCAAGAGCAAAATTATCTTTCATATGAAAATAAGTGTAAATTGTTTTTTTATCGGCAAAATAAAGGATGTAAAAGTAATTATGACAATACAAGATGGAACAAAATAAATTTTATAATTATATACTATGCATAATTTATTTTATGAAAATTTTAAAATTTAAAAAAATGCCACAAACAATAAAATGGAACATTTAAAAAAAATTATAGTTCAAAAATTATGGCCTACAAAAAGCGCAGAAATAAATTAAATAATGTAATGGTGAGTCGCGCATTTTGAGAACATCTGAAGGGCTGCAATGATGGCTGGGACTCGGTACTCGAGTTTCTTCAGTCGGTGGATCATTTTACCTGGCAGTATGGCTATTCACTTTAGCTCATATTACTAAAATACGCTGAGAAACATAACAAACTAAACAAGTCCAATTCACATCTAAAAACATACTCTATTCAGTAAACCAAGTCATGTACCTGCACATTAAAGACTGTACAGTGTTTTCACTAGAGCGCGAGAACGCGAGAATCTCGCATTTTTCTTTTTCTCGCATTAAAAAATTATTACTGCGAGAAATTCGCGCACCCTACAAATCGGTTTCTCAAAGAAAAAAGAAAATAATAAAGAACACTGAGTGCAAAAGTAGATTCTCAAGAACTAAAGTCTATGAAAGAAAAAAAAAAGAAGGGGTCTGGGGGTTCCTGGGAGCATTCTGATCCTGGAGGGATCTTAAACTGGGTTATTTTTACCTGGGTTATGTACCTGTGCTTGATTTAGACTTGGAGGTCCAGTTATACTCAATAAAAATAACTAAAAATCATAAAATACCTTGATTTTGGGTATTTACCTTACACAAGACTAAATACCCATTTATAAATACCTTACCCACTGGATATTTAACCAACCCAAATCTATTAACAAAAAATTCTCACCCATTTTATAAAAATCTCGCTCAGTTTGGGGGAAAGGGTGAGAAATTCTCACCCATTTTTTTTTCTGTAAGGAAAACCCTGCTGTATTTCTAAATATAGGAAAGTCGGGGCTTACCTTATAAGAGATATGATAAAACCCAGTTTTTTGAAGATTTCCACTCAGGCACATAATACACCGATTGTTTAAATATCGCCATTGCCTCTCCTTGACTTGGCACAACTAGTTCATGTGCTAACAGGTAGGCAGAACTAGTCTAAGAAAACATGTGTGGATCTTTATGCCCTTTAGGATCATTTTAGTCCGTCTTCCCCTATATTTTTTCTGATGATGTTTTTAGAAAGACATTATATGCTTGTGCATGTAGATGCGCACGCATGTTAAATCATTCCCACCTTGTTGCTCAATACAAACCTTTATCTCGACGATTTAAGCCAAAACGGCCAGTTTGAAGTAATTCAATCTCCCGATTCCGATTTATGGCGGATAAGGAGGGTTTGATCAATTTGGTCACGTCCAATTACCATAAACTCTTCGATGATGAATTAAAAGGCATAACAGACGATTAAGGAGGCCGAGACTGCGCAAACCAGCAGGTGTGAAGTCATGTATCATATCTTTATGTTTCCGGTGAGTGTGCGCTGCATACATACTTCATGCAAAGGTTTTCGGGGTGTTTAATTTCCGTGGTATTGAGCCATCGAAAACCCGCGGATGTATTCTTTGTAAATGATCTTTGGTATGATTTATTAGATAGTGAGGAGTAAAAAAAGATAATTGATAAAGTAAAACGAAGCGCCGGAATATGAGATATCAGATTGAACATGAGAAAGATCAAAGGAAGCAGTTAATAAAACTGAATATGGGGGGGGGGAATCATTACAATTATTTATCGTCTTATTAATAATCATATTTTTGACTAGGATTCACCAGCAAAATCGTATAAATTTTTATAGTGTCAAAAAGGGGGGGGGGGTTAGATCGTTAACTCTAGAACTATCTGCCGAAAGAAGGAATGCCTTCAGCTGGGGATTTTCAAGGGATTTTTAACGTGTATTCATGAAGCATCTGAAGAAGAACCCTTAAAACTTCAGGAAACACACAATAAATATGGCCTTAAAACAATAGAAAACTTTTCAGGAAACACACAAACACACATTCAAATAAGTTTAATAAGTGTAAAAAGTAAATGCAGGAAATTCCTCAATTTGTCTCATTCATGTCAGACGGTGTTACGAACAGCACATAATAAAATAAAATATTTTAAAAGTTAATTACAGCCGTATTTTTACGTGCAGAATAATTATTTTAAGTTGTTAAGATATTTTCTAGGGAACGAACAAAACAGCTGGTTAGCATATTTAAATAAATCATAAAAAAAAATTGCATTGAAGGCTGTAGCTCTTGCTAAGTAGTTGCTTTTGGTTTGCGAATTGATAACTTTGAATAGCACTTCATAAAACCTTTATTAGTGCTTGAGTGATATTAATTTCACAAGGAGGGGGCACGGCTTTAGGGAAACGGTAATGATCTTTCGAATAGTGGTAGCGTACCATGTGAATAGGTTGCGCATAAAATACTGAAACGCAATACTCAAACATAGTCGAGAAAAATGAAATTTTATTTTTAGCAATAGCATGAAAATTTTATAGAAATGTTTCACGATACTTTACTTGAGCATTTTTCGCTTGAATGGTGGTGCTCTCGTGCCTCTTACACTGACATCTCGTGCTGAGCAAAATTCTTTACTTTTTACAGATAAATACTTAATAATGATTTATTTATTACAAGAAACTATTTATTCGTGTTTTAATTACCTAGAGATTTTTTCAATAATTTATTATTATTTATTTTAATTTAATTTGTGTTATTCCAAGTTCAATATTTTTTGTAATTCATATAGATATTGCTATTTGAATAAAACACATTTTGTAATTGAAATTTTTTTACGGTAATTACAGGTTTTAGAAAGTAAATTAAATTGTAAATAAAATAGAAAATTTACTTATACATAATAATTTCGAAAAAGATTTAACTAAACAGAACAAAAATAGCTAAACATAAACTAAATATCAAAACTTCGCAAGTTCCACTTTTAAAAGTTTTAAGGATAAATGAAAAACTGCTTGATAATAATAATGAAAAACTGCTTGATAAAATAAATACGTTTCTTTTAAAAATGCACTATACAAATATTTTTTGGCTTTATAATTTTTTTTTAATATTAACTCATTTTTACAATCGAAGTTTCTGGGAAAAAATTCTAAAATAGGGAAGTTTCTTTTCAACAAACTGAAGTATAACTACCACATCACGACTATAACTAACTTTTATTCATTATCTAAGTTAAAAAAGAAAAAGAAAACAGAAGGTATGTAATAAATGCTGTTTTGGTAACAATGTATAAGCCTTAACAATACAGAGTAGAGTATAATTTTGGTACGAATTACAAATAAGTTGCCTCGGCAAATGATACGATTTCTGCCGGCGAAACAGCGTGTGTCAACCTTCAACGATTGGATTATAGTTTTAAAACACTTTTTTCTCAATCCATTTACCTTTTCTAAACGATTAAAAAGCAAAATATTTCCAGAATGGGCATTTTTTTTTCAAAACCAGGTGATCTATAACAATCTCATCTCGCCTGCAACTAACTTTCCTTCATTAACCCTATATGAAAAAATCTTGAGTGACTCCAATTGACTTTCCAAACACTTAAGTCTTTACCAAGCATTTAAATAAATTTTATTCAATTCAATCGGATGTACTGTTCAGACGCTAGTGCACTTCAAGTAATTTGAGTGTTCAAGCCGAAATGTGCAGCGATGACCTTTAATATGCATACCCAATTTAAACTTATTCGAATGCATCATTTAGATACGTTAAATGATTTGTGTCCATAGGCCATAAAGTATAAGAATTAATTTTTTGAAACCCCGTGAAACACACACCGAAATCTACACAGGTCATTTAAGTATGACCTATAATAGACAAAACCAATTTACGCGCTCAGTCGAATGCAGTAGCGGATTCAGGGGAGGGGCTAGGGGGCTTCAGCCCCCCCGCCCCAAAAGAGATTGCTAAAGGGTAACATTCTGCTTCATTATGCACTTTGAGTATGTAAAATGACCTTTTTTAATTACTTAGCCCCTGCCAAAAGTTTTTACATTGGTTTAGACTAAAATTTTGCTTTACTGTACAGTTTGTTTGGGTGAAATAAGCTTTTCTCAAAATTTAGCCCCTCCCAAAACAGACTTTCTGGATCCGCCACTGGTCGAATGCACCATTTAGACACAAGCGCACTTTTAAATATTTTCTGTCCGTAGACCATAATGAAAAAGAATACTTTTTTGTAGCCCCGTAAAAAATCTAAGTCCTATGCACGCCAAAATCAATACTGGTTGTAAGATGCTGGTCTATGATATATATACCAAATTTGAGCTCAACTGAATGAACATTTTAGGAGCTATCGGGTTTACTCACACACACACACACATGCATCACCGTATACATCACAATATATGTATACATCACCGTAAAATAGCATAAATGAATGCATAAGACCGCAAAATATGTAAATACTTGAAAATGTAAGTCGAATTTTTTCATGATTACTGTACTTTCCTTAAATCAGGGGCATATGCAGGGGGAGGCTTAGGAGGCTTCACTCTCCTCCCCCCCCCGAAATATGACTCTTTATGTAAGCTTACAATTAAAACTTGGCTTACAATTTACTACACAGTCCTCCTAAAAATAAAATATTGGCTACGCCACTGCCTTACATGTACATGTTGAGGGGGGGAGGTAGTACGTAGCCACGTCTGTCTTAGCATCAAAGTGTCAAGCTTTAAAATAACAATGCAGATGGGTATATAATTTTGGTCCGGAATACAAATGCGCTGTCTCGGCAAATGATGCTACTTATTGCCGGCGAAAAAATTGAAATGCTACGTGCCGACCTTCCAACGTTTGGTTCTTTTCAAAATGAGCCCCTCGTCTATCATGAGTTTTATTACGCCGCTGATAGTGGTGGTGACATTTAATCGCCAATAAATATGACCAAAAAGTTTCTTTCCGCTTTAATTTGGGAGGCGTTTCCGGTTAATTATCTAACAGTGCACGGATTTTTAATGAATGATTTTTGTCATGTGAGTATAACGTGTAAGTTTTATAAGGCTCAAAATGCAGTTCAAAGGTTTTTAACAATGTTTGGGAACGCTTTCTGGGTATTTAACTGCGGAAAGACACGGAAATCGCACGAAATACTACATGATATGATTAATTTAGTACTTTTTTACTCCATTTTATTTTATGGTACTTTTTAGCTAAGTTTATAGCTTTAAATATATGGGTATTTGGAAGTTTTTATTAATTTAGTCATCTTTTATGGCTTTTCATTTGCATGTGTGTGCAGTACTTTCCGTAAAAATTTTCTTTTATATATTGTTATGGGTCATAACATAAGTTTGATGTTAATACTTTTTATTTTCTTACACCTTTAACGTAAAATTATGATCAAAGCCAAACATTGATATTAAATAGCCTGTAAAAGAATGAACTTATCTAGCTTTAAAACACTAAAACTAGATAAGTACTAAAATTTAACACTCCTTAAAAAATAAATTAGTTTGAAGCCACTTAATTAAACCAGTTTCGATGAGCTTTAAATTTAACTATTTAAATTTAAAGAATGTTTGTTCGATTTTTTAAAAATGTGCTCCGTATTTACTCCCTGTCTTCAAGCATGCACTTTAAAATATTAATATCTAACACTTACACACGCAAATTGCATGCAAAAAGACATTGTGTTGCTCTACAATCCTGGTCTGTAATTATAACTTTGTTGAGAGTTTTACGAGGATTATAATTGGTAAAGTGACTGTTAAATGACCTTCATTTGTTCGTAGCTGTAAATAAACTGACCGTTTTATACATTACTTATCTTCGGATGTTACCTATTTCTGTTGGCTCTAAGCTAATAAGCTTTTGAAAACCTTTGAAGTAGTGGGAGGAAAATTGACGACGTAGAGTTCATCACCAAATTATAATAACTTACCTAGTGCAGTAACACCTCGACTTAGGTTATCTAACTTTTGTATGGGATTATGTAGCTGTTGTCATATGGGAATATCATGAACTACCAAAGAATGATTACTGCGTTACAATGCAGTTAACTGCTTGTTGTTGTCATGCCACTCGCTACAGGTCAAAGAGTGTTTTGCGATTTTCAAGAGTTTTTGGAGATAAGTTTTCAAACATTTTAAACTACTAGTAAGCACGTGACTTCAACACTGATATTAAGCATTATGTACACTAAAAGAATTGTAGTTTGTTCTACTGTGGTTGCTTTTTAGCTCACAGTGTTTTGTTCATCAGTTTAAAGGTTCATTTTCTTAGATGGGGTGTCGGGTATTATGAAATACTAGGTAATATTCTAATGGATTAAATGCCATCAACTAAAGAAACAGAAAACAAGGATGCTGAATGTATCTTTTGTAACGGAAAATTCTCCGAAAATCAACAAAGAGAAATTTGGATTCAATGCATTATCTGTTCTCTATAGGCTCACCTTGACTACACCGGAGAAGAAAGAAGATTATATCCGCGACTTATGCAAATAGACCCAAAGCAGAAATGACTTGAACATAAGAATACGGTTTTATAGTTAGAAACAGCTGTGTTTCATGATGTATAATTAGTTTTTCAGCGGTTTAAAATAACTATTTCATATTACTCGATTGTTTCATAATAACCTCCATTTGTAATTTTTTTAAAATAATTTTTTCTATAACAGCAAAATAAATATTTTCTTTACAATAAAGATTTCATCACACTTATTTATACTATGTACTCATGATGATTTTGAGGATTATATTAAAACATCTGTAAAGTTATGTTTAGAAATGTAAATGGTATTCCATAATACTCTCCCCTACTCTATATTTAGGCTAACGCTAAACAACTACGAAACTCGTAACTCACCAGAGTGGAAATGCACTTCGCAAAATAATACTTCAGTCTATTCATTCTAAGCACTGTAACTGTCTGTAAAATGCTTTGCGACTGTTCGTAGACTTTAGTAAAAACTTTAAAAAACAATTCGATTTGAACAAAAAGTTCAAAAAGAAAAGAAAAGAAATCAACTAGCACTTTTATACCAACTTTAAAATTGTGTGCAGGACTTTCAAGTTTTGCAATTCAGAGATTTACTTATTTATTTTTATTCTGTTCGCAAAAAAATCTGGTGCAAAATTTTTTTTACTCTTCTCCTGGTGCTGCCAACTAACGAGTGTGAGAGGAGACATTTCAAAAGGGGCTTTAGGGTTATTAATCCTCCGGCGACAATGTTGTGGGGAGTTGTTATTGAGGGATTAGGGACTTTTAAAAATTCGAAAAAGTGGGCCGACGAGCTCTCCGTGTCCGCAATGAAGTAGTAGATTTTTTGATTTTTTTTTTTTTTTCAAAGAAGTTTATCTGATGGAGGGATTCTCTCAGGGATTGGGTGAATATTATAGTAAGTGCAGTTTGAAAAAGTTTACGTAAAATTATTGCACATGATTTTGCTTACTTTCAATGATTTATTCAATGCTTTTTAATTTTAAAAGAGCAAAAGTGTTCAGTTTGAATAAAACTTTGACCATGGCAATCTAAGAATGAGCATAAATGAGCATCGTACTTTATACTCACGCTGTAAAGATTCCGGGCAACCTGCTCCCAGATAAAACTTTTATCGCTATTATTCCAAAAATATTTAAAAGTTAAGCACAAAAAGCCCAATAACAACTGCGCCGTTTGTACGATCGGCTTGAAATTTTTCATAATTATATACAAAAATATAGAAAGCAATCCGCGTTACTTTTAAAAATCTGCAAATCCACCCGTTCTCTCACTTTAAAGCAATTATTTTGCTATTTTCAGTTCTATTTTATTTCCGAGAGTAAAAAATGTTAATCACTTGCGTGACAAAATTTTTGCTGTCGCAATCGACATGACGTCAAATTACACGTAACAAAATCATGATTTTCAGGTATTAAAGGGAAATTTGCGATTTCAATTCGTTTAAAACAGTTTTTCCACATAAGATAACTTAATTTATTTTTCTCAAAAATGATCGTCTGCGTGAAGTATTGATATAAGAGGGACTGTTTACACAAAACGAAATCGTTCGAATCCGAAAAGTTTCCGCACGTTTCCAAGAAGAGCCCGAAATTAGATTTAGGTTTATTAAAAACTGAATATGAAGTTTTTTATTTTAGGCAGACAAAGGTTAAATAGATTGAGAGTAGACGTATTTTCGTCCAATGGTTTTTGTTGCGCCAGTCGCCGTTGCCTCTACAGCGGGCTTTGACTTTTAGCAAAAAATATTTTCCCTTGTATTAAGGCAAAATAAATAACAGTTTGTACAAAAATATATTTGTTCCCTCAAACTACAATAACAAAAATATCATTTAGGACTACTTCTCCTATTTTTCAAACACTCTTTGAAAACTAAAACAAAAATAATATCCACTATTATTGTTCATTATCTTTTACGCAATTCTTCAGTCGCGAATCTCATTGTAATTATGAAATACCAAACACTAACGGGCTCGCTTGTGAAATTCTGAAACTCTGCGATATGCAGGAGCCATGGGGCATAAAACATTGTAAGCCCACCAACCTTACGACAGTTGCAAAGACCACAGAGGATATAATGAAATATCTGTATGAGGCACAAAATGTATTAGAAATTGTTCAAGAAATGAGCTATTGCAAGCATCTGAAAAGTTCGCTGATTTATTTAGTAATAAGCCATGTCTACCCAAAGTCGAAATGCACTCTAAAAGGGCTATAAACATATGGTAGCTATGGCATTCCGTGAAGAAGTTGACAGACAAATTAAAGAACACTGTTATAAATACAAGTTCGACGTTTCACCAAATAACCGTTGAAATCAGAGAGTTACAAGCACATATACGTTGAACCGTATTAATGGTTCACCCGAAAATGCCTTATAAAAGCCAAGTACCGATTGAACCCAGATTTCGGTTCAACTGTGAAAAACAGAGTTTTTCCGGTGAAATAACGTGGCTGCCGTTAGCAGGTTAGCGGCGATTACAAAAACTAAAAAAATACTGCCTCATGAAATCTTGGAAAAGAAATATCTTTCAAAAATGGAAGAAAGAACCTTTGTTAAAAAATATAGGCTGCGTAAAGCAGCTACCACATTTGTCATCGAATAAACACGTACGTCAGCGTGTGTGTGTGATTACGACCGATTAGCTCCGAGTGGGCTCTAGATCGTAGGGTGGGGTGCCCTCCGTGGGGGTCTTTCTAAGGGGTCCTAACCCGTATTTACGCTAAGTTTCGGAGAAAACCACGGAAAACTCCGAACGGTTAGGTCGACGGACGCGCAATGGGACCCGAACCCGGGACCTTCACACTTCGCCCATCTACCATTTCCAGTGATATAACCACTGTGCCATGGTGAGGCTCACGTATGTCAGCAATGGCTATCTACATTCATTTAGAAGAGAACAGAATCTGATTATAGCTCATAACTCATCAATATTTTTCAGTTACTATTATTTTTCTAAAATCACGTCTAAAATAACAGAGCTCAATATTCTTTTTTTATCAAGAAATTTTTTTATTACAAATTGAGATAAAACAAGGATACATATAATTTGTTTTTGCTCAAAAATTTTGGCAGTCTTGGCCTAGTTGTGAACGCGCGATCGTTTGAACCCGTCATTGTGGGCTCAAGTCCCGAGTAGAATTTTTTTCTTCCAGTAGTGTGCATTAATTTTGCTAAATAATGGTGCTTGAGGAAACACCGCTAACATGGTGAATCTTAGCACCACATTTTTCAAAATACCGGTTGCAGCTAAATTGGCACCGAAATTCGGTATAACGTTGAACTATATTTTTAACAGTGAATTTTTATGTTGAGATTTGATTGAACAGAGGGATAGTTACTGGGTACAGCTACTGGTATTCGTTGCGAAGAAAAATGTAAGTATAATCCCTGTAATGACTTTAGATATTTGAATAATTTCACAATTGCCGACCCATTTCCAAAGCAAGTAACAAAACATTTACTATTTCAAATAGGTGAAGCGCGTTTGATATCAGTCCTCGACTTGACTAAGGATTATTGGCAAATAACAATGAAACCAGAAGCAAACATTGCACCGCATTCGTAAGCTAATCAGGGCATTTTCAATGAAAAGTGATGCCATCTGGCATAAAAAAATGTAGGGAGTATAGCAGAAATCAATGGACAAAATTTTAAGATGTAATAAAAAGTATTGTCGATCATACATCGATATGTTGCAATATTTTCCGAAACATGGGATGACCATCTTACACATACGTATTTATGCAGTGCTTAACACCCTTACGATATACAGGATTCACTGTATCTGAGTTTGGGTAATGGGAAATCAGATTTTAGGCCACATCGTTTAGTCGGAAACATGCTCCAGATCCAAAGAAAGTTACACTTATGAAAAATAGGGCGAGACTTATTACTAAAATACAGTTTCCGAATCGTTTTGGGATTGGAAAGCTATCAAAATATTCACTGTTGGTTCTAAACGTTATACCATATCCAATACTTACCATAGGCTAAGGATGCCGATTAGCATTACAAAAACTTAAAAATGCAGTTGTAAAAATACCATTTCTAAGTATTCCAGAGTTGGACAAACCCTTTCAGCTATACACAGATGCATCTTCAGGTGCTTAAAGACACTTATTTTGTCATAAAACAAATTTTACACTATAAAGTTTCACTCAGTAATTTTACTTCTTTTAAAACTTCAAGAACACAAGCACATATGTATGTATTATCAAATACCTGTAATATGCATGTGATTTTATATCAACACACGCGATCTGTGAGTGTTTGTAAGAGAACTAACAAAAGTTGGATGTAGTTGTTTTGATACTTTTAGTATATTTCATTAAGATGATCATTATTATTGTTATTATTATTATTATCATTTTAATAATAATAATAATAATGATAATAATAAACTAATGTTAGTATTGTTATAAGACTAAATAAAATTTATAAATTGCCAATCATTGTTATAGGATTCAATAAACAATAGACACTTAATTGTGAATTTCATTGCTGTTAAATATAAGGCTTAATATCAGCGTTTAAGACGTAATAAAATTTGTTAGTTTTGAAAATTTTAGTGCATTTCAATTTTGTTTAAAATAGTACCTAATATTAGTACTATTATATGACTTAATATAATTTATGGATAGTCCATTGTTGTAAGACATAGTAAAATTTGTAAGTAGTAAGTACTTTCGATACTTTTAGTGTATTTCATTGTTATTTAAAAGACTCCGTACTTTTAAATGGATTTGGGAAATTCTGAAGTAGGATGATTTTAAAATGTGCTCTTCAGGTGCAATTATAATAATATTAGTCTGCTTATCTGCGTTTAAAATTAATCCAGTAGGCTTTAATAGGGCACGTATGGGCACATGTTTTACACAGTTGGTCAAAATCTTCCGAAAATTTCCAGTAGATTTTCGATGCTAACAATACTACAGTGCCGAAAAAAAAAGTGACTGTTTAATTTGGCAGTAATACTGTTTACAGTTCAATTGTGCCCCGAAAAAACTACTGCGCGTTTTCGTGGAAATGTAGGTGTGGATAATGATAACGCTACTAATTCTTAATGCTGGGAGGTTTTGCTGGTGTATAAAGGGCTGCCAGCAGGAAAGAAAATCTGAAAAACCTGGAATAGTAAGGAAATTTTTCTTTGAAAAGTCAGAGAAATAAAGTTGAAAATTTTTCTATAAAACTGGAAAATCTTGAGTTTTGGGTTGGAAAATTATCTGAAGTCTGTCTGCATATATAAGTGATTTTTACATTTGTTGTATGTCTGGAAAAAAATTAAAAAAGACTCGACATAGGTACGCAAAAGTGGAGGATGCTATTTTTTTAAGGTAGAGCCTAGTTTTTTTAACGTAATTAAATAGAAACAGAATGTGTAATAAAGCAAAATGTTACCTTAAAAGCACTGTTTCTTTTTTTTAACCAGAGCCTCTGGGAAAAAAATCTTTTTCCGCCACATCAGTTTTGAGCACCTACATCAGGTCATATTTAGAGCTTTTTTTTTTTAAAACCCTAAATAAGCCACAACTTCTCCTAGCATTCCAAACTAATAGCATGATCGTTATCCACACCGGCATTTATTACCATGAAAATTTGCTATAAGAACGTGCTCTTTGGTTATCTGTCAACATTATTACTGCCTCATTGAAATTCAACTTTTTTTTTTTTACCGGCATTTTGGTATCACTTAGAAGTTAAATTTTCGAGTCAATTGATTATTTCGAGTATCAGCAGAAGCAACGTGTTTGGTTTATTACGGGTTTTGCTAACATATTTTTGTAAGATATTCAACAAAAATTATATGAAGCATTTTAAGTTAATATCAATATTACAATGAACAGGTACATTTAGAGAAAATTTTCTAACCATGTTTCAATTATAAATGTTCATTGTAATCAACTGCTTCAAAATTCATAATGATGAAGGTTATATTAAAAAAACAGAAATTATGAAACGAGAAATGGGCCTGTCTCGTCTCGCTTAATAATAACAAATCATTCGTCTTGTCCGACTCTCCAGCCATCACTAAACAAAATACTGGGGGCTGACGTCAAAAAGTTCTCAATTCCTTCTTTAATTTAATTCTCGAACGTACATTTAATTTATTTCAGTCATTATACTAATTGAATAACATAATTGTGACGGAATCATATTGCTTCTTGTAAGAATCGTCAACCATCTCATCTCGCAAAGAAGTTGTAAAGTTCTCTCGTTTCGTAAAATTCTTATACGGTGAGAAATTGACAATTGAATTGACAATTGCCTCGTCTCGTCTCGTAACAACAAATGCAAATCCATGTCTCGTCTATTGTCTCACATCCATTCCAAGTTGTAATCCATTGCATTCACGCTGAACGTTTATTTTTACCATCTTATCTGTCCCAAAGTTACCATCTTATCTGTCCCAAAGTCAGAATAAGTAACTCCCACTCGAGACTAAACAATGATGACTGATGGTATGTCTGAAACATACATGATAAATATATACGGTTGACATGCCTTTCGAGCAAGTTAACAATTTCCGAGGTGAGAAAATACTTAAAAAATTTTTTTTTCCCTTTTTGATGGGGATTTAAATTAAACAGGGATATACAGTAATTCACTGAAAAGAGATTATCTTTTTTTCGCTTGCGTACAAATTTTACTGACTGATTGTAGTACAAGTAAAAAATGCTTCAATTTGTTTATTCATTTATTTGAGTGTCAAAGTGGGAACTTCCAAAAAATTGAGTAAACATCGACACTCAAGTACTTCATAATTTACGAGTTACCCGATTAGCTCTTTGATTTGATGTTCGTAACAAACATACATATATGCCCATACTATGTGCATGGGCGTAGGCAGAATATTTTACAACTGGTTGGACGTTATTTAAACTTTTGATTACCACTGTACGGTTGGACATACTTTTGTATATTTAAACGCCATACAAAAATCCAGGGAGGGGGGGCAAGCCTCCCCCCCCCCATGCTCTATGCTTCCGAAACCCATGCCTGTGCATAATCGACACACACTGAAGAGCCATTGCATTATGACCACCCACACATTTTTCAATGAACTCGTCTGGATGACATGGAGAGCACGTAATTAAGTGGTAATGGTATTTAACTATTGCAACTGATTGTAATTTTCCCGAAGACTCGGAACGAGTATCTCCGAAACTGCACGACTGGTCGCTTGTTCACGATCTGCCGTTGTTAGTATTTATAAAAAGTGGATTTATAATGGTGAAGTCAGCAATAGACGCCAAGATGTTGGACTTCCACTCATCACCAGATAAAGAGTAGCCAGAGACTGTCCCGCCTAGGACAGCAAAATCGGCGGCTGATTGTGGCTCAGCTGTCTGCTCAATACAATGTAGGCCCTAGTACAATTATTTCGGAATACACATTTCAGAGGATACTGTTAGATTTGAGACTGCCGAGCAGACATGTTCCACTCGTGTGCCTCTGCTTACCAAGTGTCATTGTCAACTATGCCTACAGTGGGCACGGGAAAATCGAAACTGGACAACGGATATTTAAAAGAGAGTTGCCTGGTAGGATGAATCCCGGTTTCTCCTTCATCACGTCAATGGTCGCGTCAGGGTACGACGTCTACCAGGAGAACAGCTGCTCCCCTCACCCCTGGCAGCTCAGATCTCAAACACCACCATGTTCCAATATCTCGAGTTTTGTGGCCGCTGCTTGGATATTTGGTTCAACCTGTCTCCAGTATCTATCAAGATCTCTTGGCATCCATGCATAGGCAAGTTTCAGCTGTTTTGAAGGCCAAAGGAGGCGCAACTTGTTATTGAGTAGGTGATCTTGATGTAATTGCTCTTGTGTATATATGACAGTTATTCAAAAAAGATCTGAAGTATGAGAAAAGATCGTGTCTGTGTAGTTGCGAGATGTAGAAAAATACTTTTTTATACATAGAAAAATGGTGAGTGACTGGACCAACTGTCCAAAGTAATGCTACACTGCTCCAGAGCATTCAAACGCAAGAGGGAAAGCAGCGCTGGAAAAGAAGAAAATTCTTATTCGTTGCGTACTTGCATAAATGAGGATGGTCAAGTTAAACCTGGGCCCCAGGCAAGAACGTAGTGAGAAAAAAAATTCTCACAAAAATTATTGATTTATTGACATCCAATTAACAAAAATTAAAAAAAATTGGCGGGGTGTCCAAGCCCCTATGGCCCACATTTGGCTACGCTCTTAGTTCCAGGGCAGGGGAGGTAAAGCCCCCTAACAACCTCCCCCTTCCATAAGGTCGCAAAAATATTTTGCAAAAGACTTAGAGAGCTGCTCTTATAGGCAATGAATGACGATTCGAGTGCATCGTCTGCAGAATTAATAAATGCAGTTCCAAACTTTTTCTCCCTTGCATGCAGAATATACTAACATATCAAGTTCTGCACACCATCTTCGCAATTTGTGCTCGCCCCCCGCCTTTCGTAACCAGCCTCTGTGATCCTAAAAGCGCATTGACTGACAGGAGCAAGCAAACGGCGGGCCCAAACTAATCTTCATGCTCTTTCCGATTGGCGACTTGCGTAATCCTCGTTATTATTCGGAAGTGTCAGCCTGACACGTGCTCGCCAATTGTCATCGAAATTGGCTCGCGAAAAGGACTGCAGCATCGAAAACGCCACTCAAAAGTTCCAAGCACTAAGTCCGGGGGAGGGGGAAGGCAGGTTTTTTGTAAACTATTCAACTCTTTTTTTTCATGAAATAAAAAATATATATATTAAAGGAAAATCTGCTTTTAATGAGTGGAGTAAAATTTAATAAAAAATACTTTTGCATTTTTAAAAATATACCTTCTCTGCTATTATATTCACCTCTCATTATTTTTAATATATAATTATTAATACATTTATTATTAATATAAGCAATAATTAAACAATAAGCAGCAAGCTTGTATGTATGTATGTATGTATGTATGTATGTATGTATATATATATATATATATATATATCAAAGGCGGATCCAGGGGGAGGGCGCAGGGGGCAGGCGCCCCCTCCGAGAATAATATATTTACAATTTATAAATGGGGCTTTCAGCAATATTAAGTGGGCTTTACACTAGATAAAATGAGTATTCAAGATTTGCGCCCCCTCCGAAAAAAGTTTCTGGATCCGCCCTTGATATATATATATATATATATATATATATATATATATATATATATATATATATATATATATATATACAGGGTGTGTTACAATTCCTTCCCGAGTTTGGAAGGTTTATATGTATATATATTACCAATACAGCAACAAAGTTGACTTTATTGGAGAAAAAAATGATACAAGTTTTATTTCTCAAAAGTCTACTATGTGAACCTTTCGTGACAGCGACGGATTAATGCAATTTTGTTAGGTTGGGGGTAGGGGAGGGCTGCTAGTTCGTCGGAGGGTGCGGTTAGTTTAAAGATTGACATGTACATCCATTTTATGGAAGTAAAATAGGATCTTTTTCATTAATTTATTTTTTCTCAATAGGGGTGGTAGCCCCCTCCTCCACCCCGTATAATCTGTCCTTGTTTCGTGATACGGCAGATATCAAGTCAAAGTCAAATTCTTCCCACACTCACACACTCGTTTTAACATGGTAACAAATGCAGTTGTGATCCTTTGGTGTAAATTTTATCTTTGGCACGAACACACGATCTTTTATGTAACCCCATAAAAAAAAAATATCATAAAGGTCCGGAGAGCGAGGTGGCCACGGAAGAAGGCGATTGTCGTCGTCAGAACCTCGCCCAATCCAACTACGAGGAAGCCCATTATTTGTGAAACAAAACTTGCAATGTTTCTTTCTTGATGGCAATCTTGGAGAAGACTTTAGTGGAGAAAGAAACACCGCAAGTTTTGTCTTTCTTGGAGAACAAATTAACTGCTCCACCCCCACCCCTACCCCCGACAAAATTGAGTTAATCGAAGTTTGAGTTAATCGACTATCACGAAAGGTTCACATATTGGACTTTTGTGAAATAAAACAATGGACTTGTGAATTATAACATTTCTGCTCCAATAAATTCAACTTTGTTGCTGTATTGGTAATATATATTTTTTTATAAGCCTTCCAAACCCGGGAGGGAATTCTGACACACCCTGTATATATATTAATATAGGGTACCATAAAAACATAGCGACAAAATTTTAAATTTTAGGGGAGGTAGAGCACATAATAAAGATTCAGAATCATATAGCCAGGGGCGTAGCCAAGGGGGGGGGTTAGGGGGGTCATAACCCCCCATGAGAAATTTTCGCCATACAAAATGTATAGTCTTCACTACATTATCACACACACGTATACATATATATGAGTTGTAGTAGTCGTAACCCCCCCCCATGAAAAATCTCTGGCTACGCCCCTGCATATAGCAATGTAGAGTCAAAAGCGTTGTCTTCATTCACTGGTCTAATCATTTCCCAAAATGTTTTGAAATGTTAGTTACCTTATCAGTTTTTACAACAAATGATTTATTTTTCTACATTTGCACCATTCAAAACAAAATACTATTTATACCGATCAGTATACAAGTAATAGTGTTAAGCCAATAAGTTAAATTTTTTTCATCTTTTTGTTCTACTCTTTGCCCTTTAAAATAATGATTATTATTTTAAAGAGAAAAGCGATAGTTAAAAAGTATTTTATGAATTATGAGAATTAGATAATATTGTTAATTCTATTCTTCTAGCCGTGATTAAAGTTTATGCGAATGAAAAATGCACTTTTCCCACAAAGCAATTCATTGAAAATTTAGTCAGAGAATCAAATGTAAAAATTACCCTTTCAAATTTAATTACAATAATAACAAAACATCCAATGTCCCAATTTATTCTTGTGTAGTTCATAATATTCCACCATAAGTGTGAATATAAAATTTTTAAAATTTCAAAATAAAAAATTCTAACATAAAGAAATGAAAGCTGTAGAAACCAGATCATCTTATTTTACTAATATTTTTTAAATCAACATTTAAGAACCTATGATATTAATTCAAGTTACAGCTTCATTTTAATACCTTTAAAATCAAACTTTCTCTAAGTTTACATTACAAATTTATTTTTTCCAACACTTACATTTCGTCAAACTTCATTTATTAAAATGTAAATTCTTAGAGTAAGCTTCTTATTTTAGGACACCAATTTTTATTTCTTTCTTGAACTGAAGTCCGTTAGATCATTTAAATAATTTTATTTAAAATGAAAATGCATCGGTAAAAGAAATTTTTCTTTACAACATAAATATCTTTAAAGTTGAAATTTTATCACAAACTGATAATAATATTAGAAACAGTAGCAGAACTTTGAAAGTACAAATTATGCATCTAAGCTAAGCACTGGAAGTTTTATTTCTACCTCATCGAAATTATTTTTAATCTGTAAATTGCAATAACAAAATCGCCCTAGTAAGTAGTTAGAATCAATGCAAACGTTTCCAGACTGGCATCATATATCTGTAAACATAAAGAATGACAACCCATTAAACTTACAAACGATGTAACTTCGACATGGCATAAACCTGCATCAACTTTGAAATTATTTTCCATAAAGCAAAACTGGAATAATTACTACATACAAAGTCACTCATAATAAAAGTAATCCCGCACCACTGATAATATCAGCAGACAATCTACAGGGAATATCAAAAGAAGCACATAAACGATTCAGACAGAACTATTCCCCGAATAAAACTTTATCTCCCCCACATTTAATTTCCTCTCCAGCCTATAAACTATTACTTCAAATTTTCACTAGCCTAATAATTTTATTCATCTTGCCTTGCTCCAGAGCGTCTGCGAAGTAGAAGTATTGCATCCTCATTAAACTTTTTTCTGGGAACTTGCTTAAGACTTAATCTTTACAATAACAAGGATAATACTCTCGTGTGACCGCGTAGCATTAAAGTCAGGGGGAACAATTTCGCTTAATTGGTGTCATGTTGCGTAATTAAAGCCATCCGCAAACGCTACGGTAATAAACTGTAATTCCGCTTCTGCGAAGGCATAAGACTCTATCTATCGACCTCAAATTCAAATTCGGGAATATCCTCTCCACCAGACTTACCTCGCGGTATTAGCGAGGCAAGTCATTATTAAATGAAAGTTCCTTGGTGACACATCAAGCTGCCGTACGGAGGGAGCCAGGAGGGGGAAAAAACC
This sequence comes from Cheiracanthium punctorium, assembly GCA_038373885.1. NCBI lineage: Eukaryota > Metazoa > Arthropoda > Arachnida > Araneae > Cheiracanthiidae > Cheiracanthium > Cheiracanthium punctorium. The sequence continues at coordinate 734,171 of JAWZYV010014761.1, forward strand.
TAAATTGTAGTTAATACATCCAGTCTTGAGTAACTGGGGAGGCATTTAAAACGGCGCCAGAGTATTTTAATATGGCCAGCTATCCGGCTAATTAATTCTTATTTTATCGGCTACGCGGATCGCTAATACCCTAGCAGGGCGGATCATTTTTCCGGCAACAAGTCAGATAAGTAACTTCCCACTTTGCGGTTGGCTGTCTGTGCCGGATTTGCATAAAACGAGCTGAATCCTATTCTGAAGGGGTATTAGTAGTTGAAGTCAACGGATAAAGGCTTTGGAGGCCTGTCAAACAAGGATACTTACAGAGGATTCGTCTGGGTTGCCAGATGTGGCGATCATCGGTAATTCAGCAAGGAATTTTGCATAGAAGAACTTTTAAGGTTATTTGCTTATATGTCTAGTAAAGATCTCTAATGAAATTTTTTTTTAAACAAAACATTGCCTTCAGCTGTAATCAGTAGCGGATCCAGAAATTGTTTTGGTGGAGGGGCTAAATTTTGAAAAAAGCTTATTTCACACCCAAACAAAATGTACAACAAAGCAAAATTTTAGTCTAAAGTAATGTAAAACTTTTTGGGAGGGGCTAAGTTATAAAAAAGATCATTTTATCTACTTAAAGTGTACAGTAAAACAAAATGTTACCCTTAGCAATGTCTTTTGGGGGGCTGAAAACCCCTAGCCCCTTGGATCCGCTACAGGCTATAAATGAGAAAAACAGGAAAGCACTTAGGTTAAAAATAAAGTTCTTAATAATAATTATTATTACAAATAAATAAACAGGAACTCAAAAAAATGAATCCACAGTATCATAAAATACTAAAATTTAAAAAAAAAAGAGAGAGAGGGACAGAACTTATTTAAATAGTTATTCATAAGCGCCAATACTCAGAAATTTCTCCTTCTGTTGAGGATCCAAATTGTAATGAGAAACAAGGAAGGATATATGTAGCCCTAAACGACGCGTTTGGTGCCTGTCTTTTCCTGGCAAACAAACTTCAGCTCTCCAACTACTGAGAGCTACTATTGTATTTCACTATTATATTTCATTACTATTGTATTTCATTATTCTACATTTTTGTTTCAGTTATATATACATTATTTCATGGTTTATCCTGTTTCTACAAAAACAGGTAGAGAGAAAAAACAAACAAACAAACATAATTAGTGTTCGAAAAAGGTTTAATCTTGTAACTAGAAGTATTGTTTAGCTTATTTAGTCTGGAATGAGTAAGAGTCAATTTTAAAGAAATTCCAGCATTTAAAAAAAAAACAGTCAAAAGTCAATAATTTTATTGTCATTAATTGAAAAAATGGTCACGACCTCTACCGGCGTAATTTACAGAATTAATCATTACTGAAACACCCTATAAAACTGTATGGAACCTATTAAGCCTCCTATAGGACCTTATAAAACGTTTAAATAAAATTTATTTGATGAAGTTAAACTTCCTAATTTGAAATTTAAAAATAAATTTAAATGAATTTTAAATTGTGAAAATTTAAATTTTATGAAGTTAAACTTCATAAAATTTAAATTTTTCGAATGTAAATTCAGTTATAGACTATTTTTAAAAGATAAAAATCTAGAGAGACGACGCTGGAGTGTGTTCTTGCTAATGCTAAATACTTTGAAGGCCAATAAATTTATTTCGTTTGTAACTCTTGTTTACTTCATTTCCCAATACCATTCACCGATCTTTTCTGACATACATTGTATTAATCAAAATATAATAACACACAAACACATACATTTCTACGGGTTCGGACTAACTACAATTAGCAATAACAGATAACATTTATCTATATCACCCACGCATGTACAAATTAGCCAATATTACACAAATCGCTTCGCGCTTAAAAGGAAAGATCGAAAAAGATCTAAGCGTGGTTCTCCATTTCCACGATATGCCATTACTTCTTCCTCGATCAGCCTATTTTACTTCATTTAATCAAAGCGAAGAAGTGGAGGGGGAGGGGGAGGAAATAAAGTAACAAAAAAATAACCCGAAATGAAGAAAAACTCCTCGAAAACCTCTCATAATCCACCTTCTCTCCATCTCGCATCCTTCAAACCCTCTTTCATATAAAACCGACCCCCCTGCGTCATTTAATAAGAAACTCCTCGCCACAAATCACTCGCAAGGGGGAAAAAAAAAAAAAAAAAAAACTTGATGGGGGGGGGGCTGAGGGAAAACAAGAGGGAAAAGTGCAGAAGGAATTTCATCATCTGGGATGCTGCTGATACGCAAAAGGCCCCTCTCCTCCCCTCCCCCTCTTAAGAAACTAATTGCCTCGCCTGCCTTGACAAATGAATAAGTTGCTGTCGTAGCGCGAAAGCTTTAAGGAGGTTTATGGCCGTTACAAGATGCCTGGACATATTTTTAATTTTGCCCCGCCACTAGTAATTGGAGGGGGGGAGGGAGATTGTGGGGGGGTGAGACAGCTGGTGCTTCAGATCCTCCTATCCCCTAAGCGCTCGGGGTTTCGTCCAATCAGAGCTCCAGGTCTCTTCATCCTTCATTTTGCTTCTGTGTTCTTTGCCACAGCTCCCCCCCTTTCCCCCCCTCTTCTCCCCCACCCTTCTCTCCCCTCTTTGTGGGAAGCTAAGTGGCGTATGTCTCTCTCTTGCGAAAGTGCCTCATGCACTTTTGTGTATGTGGGGGGGGGGGGGATTTTATAGTTTTGCAAGGGTATGTGATCCAGTAAAAGCCAAGTATTAATTATGAGAGAAACTCTTAATTAGACGCTAATTTCTGTATTCGCTGTGTTTTGTTTTAATTAAGTTGTTGCAATTAAGTATATTTAAAAGTCACGTAATTAAATATATGTACTAGCTCCAACAACTCGTGACTTTTGTGAGGAGTGGCAGTCGTGTAAATGGAAGTAAAAATAATTGAGATGAAAAAAAAATTACAGGAATCACTCCTCATAATAATTTACCAATCTTCTTTGAAATATATTGCATTTGAGGAAAAAGGGAATGAAACTATATAAAATAGGAAAATTAACGAAAAAGTAATTTACTTAGAAAAAAAAGTCAAGATCAATAGTTTTTAGTAAAGTTAACTTATGTAGCATGTTGCATTAATAAAATACAAACTGTTTGGAAAAAAAAAAAGGTAAATTATTTTTTAAACTCATTCGGATATATAAGTGCACTTTAAATATTTTACATTCATGAATTAAATTTATTTATGTTTTCTAAATTTTCACGTTCAAAACGCAATTGAAATAAACTCATACCTTTTTTAGTAGATATTTTGAACACTCACTTGAATTACCAATAAAACCTTGTAAAACTACAATTACAATCCATTAATCTCAATAATACCCAAGTGTTTCCTGCATGATTCTACAACGTCACACATTGAAAAATAATACTGTAGTGGTATTTCTTTATGAAATTACCTTTTTAATTTTATACTCAGCGGATTGATCACTATTTTTTAGCCTTTAACAATTTTCATAAATGCTTTAATCGACTATTCCTTTAATAGCTCACTTCAAAAGAAAATAAAACCAAAATTTACTTGTTTGCATTCTTTGTCAACTGAACTTTGACGTGCCTCATCATAAAACAAAATAAGCTGAATAAGTTTCCTGTAACTGTGAAAACTATTTCTAAAATTATAATAATTATTTTCATAATCGTCATGGAAGATTACTAGAACATAAAAATATTCCATGAAATTGTTTTGAGTACGTTATAAAAATTGGATTGAAAACAAGATAAAAACGTACAAGAATAGCAAGGATCTTTTCCCATTTTGAAACACAAAAGAGAATATGGGGATACAAAAAGAAGAATTGGAGCGACAAAAAACCAAGAATTTTGGAAATAATCTAATATTATTTTCTTTTGCAACAGCCAAGGAAATGAAAAAATCAGGTTTTCCTTCCACAACAGTCTTCTAATCATTATCTAGAACACGACCTAATGGGAACATTTACTGCAAAATCATTCACAAGATTTGGGATTTCCCAGATTACATTGATAAATCACATGTATCAAAACAAACAACTTAAGTATGGTTAAAATGCCTGAGATTGTCCTGTAAATATATCTTTACGGCATCGTGACTCACTCAGAGAAAAGTTGACTTACCAGTGGTTGGAAATGTGTTGTTTTCCTGCGAGAATTTCCAGATCTTTTTCCCCAGTCTCCGAATTTTTCAGACTTATTTTACTCGTAAATAATTCTGTCTGTTACAGAAAGCTTAAATTTTAATTACTTTTTAAGTTTAAAAAATGGTAGATTAATTACTCAAAAGTGAGAATTATTCATAGTTAATAAGTAAATATGCTAAGTCTCAGGAAATCCTTTTTATTTTTTTTTTAAGTATTTATTAAATTATCTGTTTTATTCATATTTAAAAAAATAATATTTTTTACATTTATTTTTATAAAACATACCCAAAAAATTCTAGATGTCATTGAAACTATTGAGAAAATTTTACTTTAGAATGTAAAAATCAGTAAATATGAATAAATGTATGGTTGAGAAATATACAAAATTTTTCCTTAAAAAAATTCTAAAATTACTATTGAAAAGAGTTTTATAATTTAAAAGCAATAGGACGGACAGGATTAAAATCATTAAAAGCAGATAAAAACACATTAAAATCCGTTGGAGAGTTTTTGGCTATTGTTAATAACAATAACCAAAAACTCTCCAATTACAAAAATAATTATTATGCCCTAAACATGGCGGCTTTACAGATTATAACGACAGATGGCGCTATAAATGACTTGACGCATGCGCAGATAGATCCTGGATGGAACGCCATACTGAGGAAGAGAGCAAGGCATTTTGAATTAAGACCAGAGCTGAAGAAGGTGGTGGCTGCCACCGAAAGTGCTACTGACGGATTTTAATGTGTTTTTATCTGCTTTTAAAGAGTTTTTTATTTGTATTCTTCATTAGTAAACATTAGTTTGGGGGAGGTGTACGACAATAAGTAATTCAAAGAGCATTTATTTCACCGTAGATTCGTATTTGTGTTGAAATACTGCATAGCAAATAAATAAAAATAAATAAAATAGTCATGTTGTTTAATGAATGGAATATTACTTTTAAAATAACTATAGTGAGATATTAATAGATCTTTCTTTCCCTTTTTTTCCATACTTGTGAATTCGTAGTTAACTTACTGCTTCTTTGAATTTGAAGGAATTTCAAAATTGACCGTCGGAATGTAAACAATATGTTTCTAGATGCTAAAAATGATAATAATTACAGTTTATAATGATGAGTTCCCAAAATAAGTTTTAAAAATACAACAGCTCGAATTCTGATACAAATATTATTCCAATATTTAATTTTTTCGTCGCAAAGCCGTTAGATCGAAGTAATGGAACGACACCCTATGTGTTAGAGAACAGCTAAATTGAAATTTTCTAAGATAATATCCTCTTCAGATTTTGTTGTTTTTTTATTAAACATTTTTCAAAATTGCGAGTTCTTAGTGACAATATCAGAATTTGAATGGTAAATTACATGACAACAATATTTACATAAAACTTAGTGTAATACATGAAAGATTTTTTTTTTTTCATAATAAGATCATTGGGAACATATCTTAAAGGGAAATAAAGAAAATAAAATGTACCAAATTCAGCTAAAAAGTTATTTGACTATTTGGTGAAATGAACTCTATTTTTCGTGTAATGATATCAAATATAAAACATTTTGGATTATCTAAACCAGGGTTGCGAAACCTTTTCAGCTGGCGGGCAAAAAAAAAAAAAAAAAAAAAAAAAAAAAAAAAAAAAAAAACGAAAAGGTATCTTACTTGGGGCCAATACAGCAATGCATTTTTTTTTCGGGGGGAGGTATAGCATGCTATAAGAAAAGAAAAAAAAAAAACCACACTAGTGTACTTTGATCAAAATAGTGAGCGGGAAAACGTCAACCAATAAATAAAAGCCATATAAATATTAATGACTATGTCATTTTATCTCTCGACCCCTTTATTGAAAATTGTCCGAAAAATGTGTACCAAAAATGCGACATAATTTTACATATATTTAAATACTATTAGTTCACAACAGCTTTAATTTATTGTTACAATATTTCGTAAGTTGTAGAATATGCATCACATGTATTTTTTACATGTATTTAAATACTATTAGTTCACAACAGCTTTAATCTATTGTTAAAATATTTCGTAAGCTATAGAATATGCATCACATGTATTTTTCTATAAATAGATTACACTGATTAGGATCATAAAAATTTTAACATCGGGTTACCAGGCGAAATACACGAAAGAGGAGAGATAAAATGACATAGTCAATAAATTTCATTTTAATATGGCAATAATAAACTAAAAAATCAGGGGGGGTTCAGGGGGTCTTCCCTTGACGAGGCTCGAGCAGCCGAGTTTTTTATTTATATTTTACATTTTAATAACGTTCAAAACAAAATATTCATTTATACACACTTTTTCTACATACAGGGTGATTATAATTAAAGTTCCGCTTTAAAATGACCAAAAAAGGAAAGCTACCGGACCAAATGTTATCAGACTTGGTAATTGTGTAAAGGTGGTCAGAGGATTTATTATCCGCGGAAAAAAAGCTCGAAAATTCAACACCAGGGACAAGGACGTATTTAAGTGGGGGGGAGGAGGTTTAGGGGTATGACCTCTCCCCCAGGAAGAACATATTCGAGGGGGTTCAAAAATTTCGGAGGGGGTCCAAATGGTAAAAGAGGCAGTGTTTTTCTCAAAAGGACACTTTATCATTTTAGTAACAAAAATCAAAATTTCGTGGGGGAAGAGGTTCGGACAACTGGACCCCCCCCCCTTAAATACATCCTTCCCCCGGTATTGAATTTTTGAACTTTTTTTCGCTGTTAATAAATCCCCTGACCATCTTTACACACAATTACAAAGTTTGATAACATTGGGTCCGGTAGTTTTCCTTTTCTGATCGTTTTAAAGTGGAAATTTTATTATAATCACCCTGTACATCAATAGGAAGCATTTGTACACTCCAAAGATTGAACCATCTCTGATCCCCTACCAAATATCCAAAAAATTAATTCTAGAATTTTTCCTCAAAACAACAATTTCACACAATTGTATGTGCACTTGTTATTAATTTTCCTCCTGTAACCTAAAGCTTACATGTATTCATATTTTACAACTCTATTCATGTACACAAAGGCACATGAGTTGTATGGCGCATCGGAACATGTCAGTGAAAAAAAAAAAAAGCAATTTAAAAAAATGGAGCATCATATGCAAAAAGTTGGCCACTTCTGCCTTATACAGTGATCTCTCACTTATGCGCAAGCGCATAGGACAGCGTGAAAAACGTGCTTACATGAGAGACGAGTATAAACAAAAAACTACAAAAGGAGCTTAAAAATGAAATAACGGTCCACTGAACTATACATCGCATTTTTAAATATACTATGTATACACTCTTAAATATAAATTAGGTAGATATCAAAATGCAATGAATTTTTTTTAATGTATTACACTACTTCTGATGAACATTAAAAATAAAAATGGTAATTGTTAAACAGACAAATTTCGTTCTACTCCTATAACTACCTACTCACCAAATTAATTTAAAACCAAAAATGGATGATAAGGGTAAAATTTTTGCTATAAGCTGCCTGTCTCCGTTCAGAATTTATATTTTGAAGAGAGCATTTCTTTTGCAATGCGCATAAGTGAGAATCGTTTTCATGGTGCAGCGCATAAATTGAGAACTAGTATTGAGTTTTCCTTAGCCCTGGACGAGATCTCAGAAAAAATTCTCATAAGTGGAAAACGCGAATAAAAGAAGCACTTATAAGTGAGAGATCATTGTATATTTCTGCTTAGTGACTTGTTTTGAAGAAGCACACGAATCATTTAAAAAAATTCAACGACTTCCCTAAAACTTCTTTTATTGGCTGTCTATAAAATTATTTCTGAGCTTTTTTACATTTTTATTCATATTCATTTTTATTTAAATTTCCGTCGTCATTCATATCTATACACTTTGATATCAATAAAGTTATCAAATTACTTAAACGTAAAAAAAGTTTCATGAGAAAAAAAAAAACAACGTTAATTTGTTTTATTTGTAATTTGCCTCAAATGACGGATACCTTATGAAAATATAGATATCCAATTGAGATAGGCAATAATACTACAAGCTGAGTTGAAGAATCACGCTTGGCAAATTTAGATCAATTCGCTACGGAGAATGACAAATAAGGGAGTTGTTCCTGAACGGGTCTAAGCCAATTATAATAAGACAGGAAGCAAATCGATTAATAATTGTTATTGCTGTAGGGAGATCATCTACTTGTCCTTTATTTTCCAGCTGAGTGACTGAAAGGATTCCCTGCATATCAGCGACACTCAACTAATAAGATGTCTAATCGGCAAAGAGGTAGGTGGCTGTGATTGCTGTGACAAATTTATCAACTGTTTTAAACGACACAATCCAAATGTGAGGCCGGAAAAACAATAGGAATCGCCACAAAGAAAGTTTGGTACTCCCATGCTATTAATGAAGATGGCTTCAAGTTAGAATTTTGCAGATAAGATTACAGTAACAAGATAGCGAACAGTGGGTGCTTCCGACGAATGTTAATGATAATTTGAAAGTGATTTGTCACAATGCAATTGTCCGGTTATTGATAGGTAGCGTGATGGGATCTTAGTGTGGTCAATGATATATGAGTTCGGAAGATGACAAGACAATATCTGGATATCCCGAACAGCGAGAAAAAATAATTCAATTTCATATGGTTGTCTGTACAGTGACAGTGAAAGAAGAATTATAATAATCTAGCTTTCCGTGTTGTTCTTGGGAGGTATCTACTTTTAATTTTGTCTAATTTTTAAAAAGAAATTAGACAAAATTACAAGAAATTTTGCAAGATGTGACGCATCCATATCTAGATAAAGATTTACAGCTGTTTTGCCAGGCAAGAGATACATTTTTTGTCATTATTATAGGGTAAATCCGGGAGAGTTTCCGCATCCGGACAGATGCCGCACACCTTATATTTCTTGTAATTGTCAATAGACAGAAGTCACAAGCGCAGTATAAGTATGCAGCGAGATTTTCTTAGCTAGTGTATAGCAGGAACCCCTTTCAATGCTTTAGCTGCAACTATACAATCCTTATTTTGAGAGAAGCGCATCATGATTTCACTGACCAAACTTTTAAACACGTTACGCTTAAATGCCTTTTTTACGCTAATTACTGAATCCATGCATGATTTCGAAGTCGAAACTAAGAGTAGCACCTGTATAGAGTACTGTGTATATGGCTAAGCCATTTTCCGTTGCGATGACAGGCAACTGTGATGTGTTACGTCTGTACTGTACAAAATTTGCTGGATTTGATAAAGTGTTATTAATTTTTTTCCCCTTTTCATTTTTCACAAACTAACCAAGTGGGCATGTTATTAATAGTTAATTGTAACTGTAATAATTTTGCATTTCACCGTTCTGGCTAGAATGAAGTATTATTTTTAAAAACCGGATAAATAACTAATTTGTTATTTATCCGGTTGAGAGGTAAAAAAGATCTCATAGGGAGATATCATAGGGCTTATTAAAGAATTTCGCTGTTATATGAAAGCTTCACGCTTCCTCTAAATAAGTACAGTGGAACTTTTGAAAGTTGTACAGATTTTGTTAGAAACGCCACATTAAATTAATAAATAAATAAAACAATGTTAAAACAAATAAAGTAATGTAAACACTATTTTACTCTTTTTTACCTCTCAAATGTTACGTTGTCTATGAAACAACAATTAAAATTCAATTAGAAAATATAAGAATTTAATTTTAGTAGTGAACTAAGTAGGCAGACTCATATTGATTTAAACCTGCTAGTCCATCTCTTTATAGTAATTTAGTACCTTTTTGTTATTAAATAGGAAATTAAAGTCCGTACATGAATACTTTTCCGAGAATTTTTTAATTTATTATTTTATTCTGTTCTTGTGACATTCGCGGTGAACTCCCGCGCAAGAGCGGCGTCTCACCCGCAATGCAATATTTAAAAAAAATGTTTAAAAAATTAATCACTTTTTGTCTTTTGTTGCAATACACATGTTCTATATTATACTATAAATAGCACAGCATGATTTATTTTACTGTATGTGCAGCCTGGGATTTTTTGCACAAACTCAAAAAAATATGAGTCACAATTATCGGAATTACCTATAGGGATTTTGTGAAAAGAAACAAAGCTTTACAGGTGTTTTGAGAATAAAGTCATACCTATTTTTTGTCCCACGTCCATCCCTAATTTTGGTGCCAAGTTTTTGAATTTATACTCGAGGTTAAAACTCTTGAAACTAATTCAATATCCTGAGTTCGTAAACGTGTATACTACTATCAAAATGATGTTTTATAACGCAATTGTAAACATAAGTGATAGAAAATAGCATATCTGTATATTTTAAAACTACAAACATCTAGAACATTTTTAAAAATATGTAAATATCAATATTTCAAGTGTTTGTAGACTATTATGTTTGAAAAATTCCATATTTTATTAAAAATATAGTAGAATATCATCTCCTAAACTAAACATTTGTTAAAAATTCTAATCAGCTATTATTACTATATTATGCAAGAAAATTTGGAGTACTTTTGATGGAGGGTGTGCCTTTTTTTAAGTTTATTCATTATCTTTTTAAAAACAGATAATGATATTAAAAGAATTATTATCTGCATTTTAAAGTATATATGTAAAAAAATGTAATCAAACTAAATCTGTCATGTCCAAAGATGCCAGAAAATAAATTGTAACATTCTGAAATATAAATCTAACATACTGCTTCGAATGATCTCATGCCATTCATAAATGAAAGAGGAAGTAATTCAGATTTACACGCCTGTCTAAAGTGTGAAATTAAAAAGTATGGTAAACATTGAGGCAGGAGTGTTTCTCAGAGGGAGGTCTTCCACACCCCATGAGTTGTTTGAATTAACACCAGTAATAAAATATGAGCAAGCAATTTATTTGCAGATCTAATGATAGCTTTTAAATGCCTATTATGTATGACATTCTACATGCGTTTTGCACTTACTATGACCCTCGCATCGCAAAGAAAAACTAAAAATGGTTTTGAATTGGACACATCTTAATAGTATATATATTTTATAGTTTTGCATATTTTACAAACTGACGAGAAAAAAAAATTACCTTGATTCAAGCCAAAATTATGACACTACCATTTTTACTCGCGTAATAGTCGCACTTTTTTTGAAAATTTTTCTTCGTGAAAGTCTAGGTGCGACTATTATGCAGGGAATATCTACTACATGATATTGTAAATCTGAAGCTATTTTTTCTGCTTCAAAATTGGGGGGGGGGGGCGACTATTATGTGAGGACGACAATGACGCGAGTAAAAACGGTATATAAAAATCAGATTAGATAGTGGAAAAACACACTGGATTTACACCCCTCCTCCCCCCTCTTTAAAAAAAATCTTGTTAGTGTTTCGGTAAGCCCACCCGAACCCAGGTGGTTAGCAAGCTTACCCGTCTGGCCTACGGAGGAAATGCCTTGATCGGAAGACTTTCTAAGGGGTTCTAAAGCGCATTCACGTTGCATATGGAAAAAACCGGCCAATATTCCTGACCGTTAGATCGACAGCCGCGCGGTAAGCTCGAAAGCGGGACCTTTACACTTCAGTCATCAGCCATGTTCAGTGTCTTATTCATTTGCCCATGGTAGGAACTTACCTAAAAAAAGCTCAAATCAACCAATGCAAATATAAGTATAGGTTGAATTACACAATATTAAGGGAATTATGTTGTCTTATCTTACGTTGTTTAAACCATCTTCAAAATGACTTTCTAAATTTTTATAACTTTTCTATAACAGTGAGAGACTTTCCGGAGTCCAAAACAAAGAATACCTTCTAATAATTCCATATAGAAATTAAAATAATATTTTACTCTAAAAAAACACATTTATCGAAAAGGAGTATGTTCAATTCAAACGCAAGCACAACTTAAATTACATATTTTATTACCGCGTTGTGCAGTCTATCTTTATCATCATCAAAGTTATCTAATTTTACTTCAGCCTCCCACACACACATCCTACAGTACGCAACAACGAGCATCCTTTTATTTAGCATGTTTACCATAAAAGCAATTAAGATTCCCCTTTTTATCGAGAAATAAACACAAATAAACCAGTGCAAGCATAAATTCAAATTTACTTAAATAATAGTGTCCATTTTGCCCCTCTGTACAGTTATTGAAATCTCCATTGCCTTCCACTGTTAATTAAAGTGATTAGAAGTACTAGATTTCAATTTAAATATTTAAAAATACTGAAAAACTAAGAGTTTTTGAAAAACTAGTATATAGTTTTATGAAAGTATAACTTAAAATCAAGTTGAAAAATTTAATGATTGATAAATTTTGTATAAAATTCATTAATAAAAGTTCAACCATTAAAAAATTAAATCATTAAATTTTTGTTAGCTTTAACTTTTTATTAGTTAGTAAAAGTTTTATTATTTAAGAAACTTAAGATTTATAAATTAAAATATGCACATTAAAATATTCAAAGTATATGCACATATCATAAGGCTTATTAAAGAATTTCGCTGTTATATGAAAGCTTCACGCTTCCTCTAAATAAGTACAGTGGAACCTTTGAAAGTTGTACAATTACGGTTCACATAAAATGTGTCTAATTTACGGAGGTGTCCACCTTATAGAGGTGTATGTAAATGTTGCAAGGAAATTCCGTTCCTCAGAAGACTGTTTGACTTCAGGAAATGTCCGACTTATGGGGGGGGGGGTCGAAGTTGGAAGGTTTCAGTATACATGTATATGGAACATACAGTTATTGATATTTTTGCCTTATGTAAGAATTTCAGTATTCCTGCTTCAATCTAAAAATTTGAAATTATTACGGATGAATGCTAGACGAAAAATAGGCCTGTATTGTCTATCAAAACATCTGCAAAGTTTTTTACCGTTTTCCAAAATTCGAACATAGTAATGAAAAAAAAAAAAAGTGTTATATCACATACAAAATACAAATATCTGTTTCATCTTGTTTCTGCTTCTCTAATAATTATATCATATATGTCTTTAATCTTTGGAAATTAAATAAAATAAAGAATAAATATAATTATAAAATGCAACTGAACTTGAGCATTATCAACAATTTTTTGACACGAGAAAATAGACACGAGAAATAGACACAAGAGAAAAATATATCTTTTGAAACTAGCACTTCTGTTGAACAAAACTATTTACATTTTTATTATGGCAAGAAACTAATTTGCCACTTTTAACTTGAAAAATCAAATTACACAAATTTAGCAATTGAATTTAAATTTTACAAATATCTGAAATTAAATGAGAAATAACCATGTAAAAAAATTCAGTATAAAATGTATCATCAAAAGTATTGTTATACTCTACTCTCACATAATCAATTCAGCAAATTTTTATCTCGAACGGTAAAAAAGTTTACCCATTTTAAAAAGTTATATTAAAGGCACTTTAAACACAGTTACCAACTGTTAGAGATCTAATTATCTACCTGCGGAAATCAAAAGAACTAAATATCACGTTCATATAGACCTAAAAAAAAAGCATCAAAAATTGTTTAAAAGAGCACAATCTGTATGAAATACTTACCCTTCTTTTTCTGTTTTTTTTTTTTACTTCAGTAAAATTTTCGCATTATTCTTTATCCTACCGGATTTTATCCTATTTATACTTTATCATTAAAAAAAAGAAAAAATCAATTTTTCAATTTAAAATGTTATTTTTTTAAGGGAAGTTTTTTAAAGGTATTTTAACACCACATAGCTACTAACTATTTGGTATTAAGCCATCTATTGAAATAAATCAGAACTTAATATCGAATCTCATATATAGGAAGGGGAAAACATTAACCACCGAAATAAAAGAAGAATACCTTCACAAATGAAATACTATTATTTTTCCTCTTCTCCTTGTATAAAAATTTTGTACAATTGTCACAAAATTCTCGTATTTCTTTCTTGATTATATATTGACGCTATTTACACTTTATCATTGCACGAAAAATTAATTCGCTAGTTTTAAATTGAAAAATCTTAAAGTTTATCTTAAAACTCCTCAGAATCCAACTACTTGAGAATATCTCTAATTATCTTCCCGAAAAATAAAATTAAAAAAAAAAAAACTTCAAATAATTTAATTTTGCAGTCCACACAGAAAAAACAACCGCAAACCAGTTTTAAAAAGTTTATGAGATTTTTTTTTCTTTTTTCTCCTTTCTCCTTAAAAAAAAAAAAAAAATCCAAACAATTTTCTCAAATTTCTCGTATTTCTTCCCCGATTTTAATCACGCAGTAAGTACTTAATGCCACTGTTCCTCTGTTCAACTACTGTCGCTTGTCGCAAGCTTCTGTGACGGCCGGATATTAAATATGAATCTAAAGAAAGACTAATGATCCCTCTGTGAAGCTAAGCGCTATATGAAGAGCCTCTTGGATTCTTCTGGAGATCCCTAGTAAAAGAGAGGAAGGGAAGGAGGAAAAAAATACTTCAACTTTTACTTAGAGTGTAATGGAAATCGGAAAAAGACTTTTTACCGGAAAATTTTATACCGTTGCCTTTAACCCAGAGTCGTCATTTGTACAGATATCGGAAGGGAAATGTGAAATTTATTCATCCTATGTTCTATTTAGCTGCAAGATGAAGGAGGGAAGTGTAATGCAGGTGTCATATTTTTACCGTTTATGCTTAAGTAAAGTAAATGCATTAATGGATTTAAGGTAAAATAAGGTAATTTATACTAGTTTCAATGAAATATTTTTGTTTGATTACTAAAAGAAAAGGAAAGGAAGGAAAATGAAGCATGTAACAAACCACATTAGCTATGATTTTTCTAAGCCCTGTTAAGCACAATTTTTGATTATATATTTTTATGTTGATAGAATAAAAAGTATTGCATAGTTATCCGAGAGTCTAATAAACAAATCCTTAAAAATCCCCGTAGTTGTGCTTTATAGAATTTTTATTGTTTCTTGAAAAATTTTGACTTGAGTGAGAGGAAATGAGGATGGGAAAATTCATTAGCATTCATATCAGTTAAAACAATTTTATATTTGAATTTCTTCCATCTTGTTTTATTTTTTAGACAGTATAATTAAAAATTAATTCAATATCAGTTGAAAAAGTAATCTAATTTTTCGACAAGGGAATTTTTTTAACCATCACACTGCGATCAAATTCACTTCTTTAGTCACCATTTAGTAAAAACAAAAAACTGTAATAGTAAACTCTTTCTTTATTCTTCTAAGTAATATTGTCTAAAGTAAATAAGTTTATTTATTTATTAGTTTGCAATCAATTTCGCTCCTTTAGTCACTAAAGAGTAAATAACTCTAAATTGGTTACATAGTTTTCTAAAGCAATATTCTGTAAAGTAATATTCTTACAAAAAAAAAAACTAATTATCAATTTGCAATAACTTTTGTCCTTGTCACAAAATAAAAAAAACTCTAAAAATAAACTCTTTCATCATTCTCTAAAGTATTGTTCTCTATTTAATTAAATTTATTTATCGTATTTACCCAAGTATATATCAATCCCGAGTATAAGTCGACCCCCCACGTTCCCGATCAATAAATTTGAATTTTTTTAGAAAATACATTTATTCAAAGTCATCTGAAAAAAAATAAGAAAGTACTACATGCATAATAATAAAGATAATAATATACAAAAGTAGTATACAAAATTAAATTAATAATTAATAATAATAATATGACAGAACTAATAGGGTAAAGTAGTAATATACAAAGTTAAACTGATTCAAGATGGGATTTAGTATGGGACTCGCCAAACAATTCAAAAAATTCCTTTGTCGTCATCGACTCATCATGATACACATTTTCAATCTCTGTATCGCTACATTCTTTCTTTTATGGAAATCGACGTCACTGTGACATGGAAGTTGGGAACAGAACAAATGTCTTTCAAAAGGGCATTTTTGACTTCCGATTAAAAAAAAAAAAAAAAAAAAAAAAATTAAAGACCCTCGTATAAGTCGATTCTCCCATTTTAAAGCCTTTATTTGTCCAAAATTTCCCGATTCACACGCGGGTAAATACAGTATTTATAAATTTGTAATCAGTTTTTACCTTTAGTCACTGAAGAGTAAAAAACTCTAAGAGAAAATTATTTTATTATCTGAAGAGTGTATAATCATATAGTTACCCTGAAAGGCTTTAAAATGCTTGAAAATAATCTACGCAAACATTCAGAAGGACAGATTCTTTCTTTCTCACCGAGTTTTAAAAAATATATATTAGTCAAGACTTTTCTGTCATTTAAAATTATATGCATGCATGTATTAAAACTTTACTAAACTTTAAAAAAAATACAAATATAAAATGAAATTACGTATTATAGTGGTTTCTTTTCTCAAACATGATAAAAAATCAGTTAAAAATAAACATTACAAATTGATATTCTGATTAGTATAGTTAGACATTTTTAATTAGTAGCTACGCAGATTTGTCAAAATTTCTCTTCTCGTGCGATCTTTTCATTTGCGCGCATTTGTAATGTACAACATGTATACATTAAATAGTGATGTGGACAATTAGTATATACTTATACATTTTCTTTTGTAACACTACTAATAACATTTCACGAATGTACGAATGAAGAAGGTTGCAACTTTAAAGAAGTGACTATTCAATCAGCGAAAAAAAAAAAAAAAAAAAAAAAAAACCCGACTTATTTTACCATTTAACAATTTAGGAAACAATGAGCATTCTCTCCACTTGTAAGTGAAATTCTTCAGGTTTTCAAATGTTGAATGATTTGGAAACATTTTATTTAGAAATTAAATGCATTCCAGAACGATCCTCGTCACAAGACCTTTGAACAGCGTTAAAAACAAATCAGCGATGCTAAACACTCGAAAAAAATTAAAAATGCTTCTTCATCCGATGCACTATGCTGGACTAATGCTGTATGTCTCATGCAACTTCCAGAAAAAATTCATAAGCACAAAAATCGCCTTCAAAAATGAGCCAAAGAGTTACCTATTTAAGGAGATATTGCAAAATTCGGTATGTTTAGCATTTTTTTTTTTCTGTGTTTAGTGACTCTTTCTTCACTTTAGTGATTCACAGGTTCATAGTTTGCAACAGTTCACTGTACAACTTGCAAAGAGACATGCTAAGTTTTTCAGACTCTCTAGCGCAGTTATTTTACGTGAAATATACGAATCAAAGAATTATAGAGGAGAGTAGGGGATTATGGAATAGTCGAGAAATATGGAATACCGAGGTTTCTGCTCTGTTAGGTGCTGTTGTCCTTCTCGCATGGGATTAACACGAACTACTACCGGACTCAAGAAAGATTCCCGTGTCACAATGCAATGAGAATTGATCCCTGGCTGTTGCCGTACCACTCTCTTCAGAACAAAGTGTGTTTTGCGATTTTCAAGAATTTATGCAGATAAGTTTTCAAACATTTTAACCTACTAGTATACACATAGTTTGAACATTGATGTTACGCATAATGTACACTAAAAGAATTGAAGTTTGTTGTACTGTTCTTGTTTTTAGCTGACAGTGTTTTGCCCATCTGTTTAAAGGTTCATTTTCCTAAATAGCGTGTCGGGTATTATGAAATATTAGGTAATAGTGTAATGGATTTCATGTCATCCACTAAAGAACCGGAAAATGAACACGCTGAATGTATCTTCTGAAACGGAAAATTCTCCGAAGATCAACAAGGTGAAATTTGTATTCAATGCTTCAGATTTTCTCTTTGGGCTTACCTTGACTGTACCGGAGCAGAGAAAGAAGATTATATCTGCGAAAGCAGAAATGACTTGAGCATAATCTTAAAAATAGGGTTCACAGTTAAAAATAATTTTTATCAAGTATAGTTAGTTTTTCATCAGTTTAAAATACCTATTCCATATTATCCGACTATTCCATATTATATTCCATTCGTACCTTTTTAAAAAAAAAATTTCTAAAGCAAAAAAATCAGTAGTGTTTTTCTTTATAGGTAGCATTTCATAGTTCTAGTATGTACTCATGATGATTTTGAAGATTTTATTTAAAAGCCTGTAAAGTTATAGTTAGAAATGTAAATGGTATTCCATAATACCCTCCTCTCCTCTACTATAAATAAATTTAAACCTTCAGTAATATTTTCCTTGAATTTAAATTTTCTATGAAGATTTTTCTACGAAAAGAGACATTCTCGATTGCTCTGCTTATTCAAACAAATAAATTTCTCAAGGGAGCACAATGGGATTCCGCGAATTAATTAAATCGCTACTCAATTCTCTGCTCAGCGCAATATTAATGATCGGGCGTAATCTTCGAGAAATGGGCACCGAATTTCTCTTCGAACCCGGTTTACCTGGCCGTTTTCAACATGATTGGTTTGTAGCCACACAGCGCATAGCAAGTTGCATTTATCTTCGAAATTATTAAATTCCTTCCTAAGCCCCGGACTCTGTCCCGAAAACGATACTCCGGCGGCTTAACTCTTCAGCAGAGCCCCAGGAACTCTGACTTGACGGGTGTCACAATCATTTCATGCCACACAATTTGCAAAGATTCCATTTCTTAAAAAAGGGATCCACAGAATCTGTCTGTGGGATCGGAAGGGCGGGAAAATTCCGATCGCTTCCACGCCCGAAGAAACAAAACCCGCGCTTAAAAGCGAATAAGCCACCCTCGCGAAGTTCCACCTATAATGCGAGTTTTCTAAACGGGGAAGATGCAGACTAAACCTGACAAGCGAAAATGATGTCGAAAATGGGATAGGGCAAGATTTTCCTTCGGAGCAAATCTGCCGATTCGTCAGGCATTGCTGATTTCATGCTGTCGCGTGCCTTTCGCGTCATATTTTGAGGACTGTGCAAGGGTCCGGGGGGTTAGTTTTAAAAATCATCACGGGTGAAACAAGGGGTAAATCCCGTGAAGGATCCGGGGTTAAGCACAGGAGCTGGTTGTTTGGATTGCTGTAATTGGAAAGATTAGCCCGAATGATATGGTCATAAAACTGGGAGCATCATGGCAGTAAAAAGAAGATAAGAATCTTTTAGGTCTAATAATGTTATTCCAGATGAAGACCACAAAATCTTCAATCTTCATTAAAAAAAAGAGTGATTTCTTTTTTATCCTTGCATCACTGAGTATTGGAATAACATGCGAGACAGTGAGATAAAGTTCAAATGTAAATTTCAACTAAAAAAAGAAAAGCGTAATTTCTATTGCAATTGAAAATTAAACGTATAGTGCCAACTGAAAAATAAATGAATATATAATAATAATAATAATAATTATTATTATTATTGTTGTTGTTATTACCATGGTGGCCTTTATAAACCCCCCAAATAATGAAAATAATAGTAATAACAACAATAATAGTTTCACAGAAATTTCATTTTTCTCTTTTACGTTTACTGACCCTTTATTATATTTGCACAATGATAAAAAAGAAAGAGTTTGGGAGACTTTAATTAAATTTAACTTCAAAAAATTCCATGGAGTTTTACTCTGAAAAATATTTTAGAAGTTAAATTAACACAGGTTTAATATCATAGACAGACAAAATTTATTACTCGTGAAAACGTCTTAAAATTTAATTTCCTACAAAATCATTCTACAATGGAGGACTAAGCTAATGGGAACATAAATAAATAAACTATTGGCAATATAGATAAAAAAGTTATGGAAAATATTTCCTTTTCCTTTCCAACCATAAAAAGTGTAATGGCTTGTTAATGTTAAGTCCTGTTAATCAAAACTCATATATTCCATGTAATTCTTAACAATAATCAGGTTAATCAAATTAATCGCGCACTTTTTTCGTATACGAAACATTTTAAAAACCATTCCTTTCAATAAGTTAGGTAAATTTCAACTACAGTATCATTATCACGATCGCACTTGTGGATCTATTTTAACATTGTAAAACTTACTAAACGCTTCCTTCGGTGGCTATATTAAAAAACATCTACAGATAGCTTCAGTTTTTCCCAACAGAGGTAAATACTGGTCAATAAAAAATTTTTAAAAAATTCCAACAAAATGAAAAAATGAATTTACTGATTGGTTGTGTTGTGTGTGATTATGGCAACGCTACACTAGGGCGATCTTCCAAGGGGGTTGCCTTGGTAGGAGGACTTTATAAGGGGTTCTAATGCGAATTTACTGATTGGAGGTCCCACCAAATCTCGAGTATTATCTAGAATTCAATGATACAATAATAGTAGGATTTATCTTTATCGCATTTGGTATCACTGTGGCTGGTTATGAAAACACCAGTGTAATACATATAAAAAGAGCATGCAAGAAAAAAGAGGAAAACTACATAAAGAAAAAAAAAAGAGAGACTGAGAGAAATAATTCATATATATTCGTATGGCCCAACAGTCCTGACTTTCAGAGCCTAACATTTATTTTTCTTCGATCGGTATTATCGAAAAGTTGTCCTTTCCTTTTGAACAAGATTTCTAAACATCTATTTTTAAATAGAAAACATGGTCAATGCTTCCTCAGTACTCACATTTTTTCAAAAGTTTGGCTTACATTCACACTATAAATTCTTTTAATTATTTTATGATTAGACGGTATCATAACCCCATTTATTGAAAATAGGTATAAATAACGTCACAGTTTTATTTTAGGACTCATTTTAACTTAAACGGTATCTTTGTCGGACACAAAAATAGCACTTTTATTTTTTTAAACGTATAATTATTATAATTTTTTTATAAGTTGTTTATTTATTTATTTTTTATTATCTATGTTTTAAATTCTAAGCATGCGGAATTTCTCGATACATCCAAAAACGGGTAACTCCTCGGCCGGTTTTGAAGGCAGTTTTTGTGCTTGTGAATTTTTTTCCCAAATTTGCATGAAACATACAGCTTTACTGTTGGTGTCAGTCCATAGTGCATAGGTTGAAGAAGCTTTATTAATTTTTTCGAGAGTTTAACATCACTGGTTCGTTTATACAGCTGTTCAAAAGTTATGTGACGACGATCGCTCTTCAGGTAGAACAACATTAAAAGTTATAAAACTGAATTAAAGTGACGGGGAAAATATTGACAAAGCTGTACTTAGATAAAACAAACAATTAATTATTAAATAAAATTAAAAAAGCATTAAACTAATGAAATTGACTAAAATATGAAGAGCGAAGAAGCACTGAAAATTTTCAATGAATTCTGGACATCAGAAACAATTAAAAAAATCAAACCAGAGTCGACCGAGCATGCACCTGTGCACACCACCATTAAATTCTCATATATATACTTACCCAGAGCCCTCCCGTACCTTTTCTCCCTTTTCATATGCTAACACCCCCGCAGTGAGTGCACCCCTAATATTTTAAGTCAACATTTTCTGGAGATGTCCGTTGATGAAGCGGGAGCAGAGCAGTCGAGGCCGAGCCCCATTTGTCAGTGGCGTGCGCGGCCGCCACTGAGCAAACAGAGGCCAAGTGTTGATGACATTATGACACGCCGCTGCAGTGATTAATGATTGCAGATTACGCTGAATTTGCGACCAAAAGCAAACAGCGGGAAACAGATGCGGTAACAGGAGTGACACGACTTTGCTCTGCTCTGGAAGGGAGGGGATCGGGAGAGAGGGGGAGGAATTCGAACGTGCCGAGGACTGAGCCTTTGCGCCCGCAAAATTCGAAGAGCACATACTTGATTCGCGGTGTGATAGGCGTATAATTGTTTGCAGACAGTAACCTGCTTCGTTCTTAGAAAAACAGAGACGCCACAAGGAAAAGAAATTGAAGAGAAAGAGCACTAAACGTTCCTAAAGGATTGATCACGAGTCATTTTGCCTCTCGAATATCTTTGAAATGCAAGTGTAGAAAGAAAAGAAAAAGAAAATCTTAAATGAAAATCTCAAATGCGTAAAATAAGGATTTAAAATGGAAAACATTTGTTTGAAGCTTCATAATAACAGAAAATATTGATTGAAAGAGTTAATAGACAGGGGATAAAAAAAAGCGTTTATTTAAATCGATTTCTGAATGGTCAACAAGCTTATACAGGTTTCAGTTTTAAGCAAGAATACCTAATATCCGGCGATTTAAATGATAATGTTAAACAGGCACTTTTAACTATGTACAATAAACATTTTTTCTGTGCATTCCCACACAGCCATACTGCCGAAAATTACAATATATTTTGTACATGCGGAATGAACATGAATACGAGTACTAGCTGTACATTAAATTCAGACTAAAACTTAAGTATTACTACATGCCTAGTGTGTATCTTATTTCCAAGCAGTAATATAAAATCCAGTATTTTAATTTAATTCTGGCTTTTTATTGTTTGTTATTACGAAAATGAACGTACTTTTGAGAATTTCGTGTATACGTTTTTCTCATTTGTACGTTTTTTCCCCTAGTCCCTTGAAAAACGCATAAACGTTGCTTCACTGTATTTAACACGGAAAGGAAATTACACGAGTTTCTTAGGAGTAACGAATCTCTGAGCTAACGCAGATTCCTCGCCAGCAGCACGAGATTTTTTGAAAAAGTAAGAAGAGCAAACAGAGTCCCGCAGTGGACTGGGCGCTAAACTCCGTTCCCATAAGAACACGGCAAGTGAAGCAGCATCTGGCTTGGCCAGTGCTTGGGAGGGACTTCCCCCTCTCGGCCCGTCCGCTGTGGAACCGTGTACGCTAATAGGAGCTGGTGCACGTAAAATCCGTCGTGGCTCCAAAGTCCTCCAAGTTGTTAAACGATACCTCTGGGGGTGCCGATTTCAGGGGGTTGGTCCCTCCTTTGGAATTGGTTCAAAATTACGGGACCCCGAGCTAAGACGGACTTCCTCCCACTGGGGCTCATTGAAATGGAAGCCGCTCCTTCGGCCCAACGCCTGCCTATATAGAGGGATCTGTCACCGCAACGCGGTTGCCAGAGGGCATTAGCAACAACAACAAGAGCAAACAGAAGGGTGAGGTGTCAGAGGTAAGTACCATCCTCGTGATCTGAAGAGAGCCAATCAGAGAACGGTATATCCTCCCTCGTAGTATTGCTAATGGCGGAAGTAACCAAACCGTTCCAGGCTAAACCTGGCTTAATTTATTATTTTACGCAGTAAAGGGTAATAAATAGTAAAGGGTAACAGTAAAGGGTAATAATGGGATGATTTAAAAAGGTTCGAGAGGTAGTTATAAGTGCTTACACGCTTAGTTCAAACGAGCGAATTTCGATCAGTTGGAGCGAATTTTCGCTCCTTTTCGTACTTGAAAGTGCACTTATTCTTTAGCAGCGTTTTTTCATCACTGAGCGGAGCGAAATATTCGGAGCTAACGTTATCAGTATTTTGGTAAACACGAAGCGGGACATGGATTTCTCGAAAAAAGAGTACTTAAAGAGCATTTTTGCGTTAATACGGTGGATTTCGATGTAAAAGGTCGAAACCGACAATTTTTTCTTTCAGTCCCTCTTTGATCGTTTTTTTTTTTTTCGCTCCTTTGAATTAAGTATGTAAAGTAGCTATTTAATTTCAAAACGTCGTATATATACCCTATTTCACAACGCGAAATTTTCACTTACAGGAGGAGTCTTAGAATGCACTCCTCGTGTAAGTCAAGACTCCACTGTTTTGATTAAATTTTGAACACATGACTGTACTGTTTCATGCAGTAACTCCCTTTTTTTCATTTGTCCCATTAGCCCCAGTTTCTAAAAAGCGGGAGCATCTACCCTGTATTTTCTCTATAGTTCATTAACTAATAATTCACCTTCTTTTTATTTTTATGTTCTGTATGCTTTCTCTTATATGAATGTGTATATTTCTCTGCCAAATTTGTTACCGAATATTTCTTCAGTACAGATTTTGTGTTTGTAACCTTACCTTTGGACAGCGTAATAATATATCAATCAGTGATTTATTGTGCTACTTTAGTTAATCTGCAATTAAAAAGCATGCAAATTTTTACGGAACAGCCTAGTCCTAATCTCAAATGAGATTTCTTAAGAATGGCTGGCTAACTTATGAAATGAGTATAATTTCCATTTATAATCACATCTCAGCTCCTATTTCTTGTCTCAAAGCACCATTTGTAAGGTTCTTTAATTTTCTCTGGAAAACGATAACTGTAGACCACCCATACAGTTCTCTATTTTTCTGTAAAACTCAGAAAAAATGTAAATACAAAATTTGGCCAAGGACAGAACTTTCAATAGTTCAACATATGCTAAATTTGAGAGTAGAAATCTTAAAAGTGAAGCAAATATTTTACAGAAAGTAAAATCAGAAATTATTTGGAAAAAAATTAAATCATTTTAATGAAAATTAAATATGTAAAAAACGTAAAGCTCTTTTCAAAAGTATATTTCTTTTTCTTTCCTTTTCTTTCTTTCCCTTTCTTTCTTTTTCTTTTTTTGTTTCTTTTTTTGTATGTGGTGTGTGTGTATTGTTTGGAGCGATCTAAAACACCTGTTTGATTTCGATCACCCCGTATATTCATACGATTTAAATCACCTGTAAAATTATGCAACTTTTACTTACTTTGTTTTACTCATTCACTTACTTTCAACTGCTGAAAACAGGAAATTAGCTGGAAATTTCCGACCGAGCAAACATTTCCCAAAATATCTTGAACAACCCCAGTTTCTAGCTCTACATTCAAAACTCAAACCCTTTTCTTAGCAAATCTTTAAACAGCGCTCTCCGTACGCCCACAACACTATACACAGAACCCTTAAATGCAATTTTAATCTCATTCTAAACATCAGCAAGTTAGAACAAACTTTTCGTCACAAGCGTGCAATTTCAGCCCCTCAAGAGCGAGCCAGGTTTGTTATCTGAGCGGACTGCCTCTCTCTCGCCTTCACTGCTCGTTACTAAATAAATTAGAGAGGAATATCTCGGCTGACCCCTTCTAAAACTGACGCATTCGATGTAAATCTCGGCCTACGAAAGCGGGGGGTGAATTAATTTTCAACGAAATTCATAATATTTAAACGAAATCTGCACGGCGATAGCGTAGAACGTAGTTAGTTGAAATTTTATTTCAGCATCAAGGGTTTAAAGAGGGTTAATTGTGGCGTAAGGTCATTTTAGTCTGATATAGTTTTACGGTATATAGAATTTCAAGTATGGAAGTTGCAAGTTTATTATGCTACGATTTACATGATAAGAAAACAATAAATTTAACCTTTTCAGCGTGTTAAATTTTGAATTCTGTAATTTACGCAGAATAAATGTTTTGTTGAATTGAACAAAATTTTATTGATTCAACAAAAGTTTGGTTGGTGCTATTTTAACCGAATAATTTTGTTGGTCTTAACAACATTTTTGTTAAATTAACAAAATATTTCGTTGAACTAGCAAAGTTTTTTTGACTCAACAATTCTTTGAAATAGAGCTACCAAAATTTTGTTGAATCAACAAAACATTATTTCAAACAGTACGAAGTACAACGCGACGTATCAAATTAAAAGATTAAAAAACTAGCTGTAAGAAAATAGTGAAAGCTATTTAATTTATTGCCATAGAAACTTTCTGCCAATTGCATTTGCAAATTTTCAGTTGATAGTTTCTATTCTTGTATGTATAACTTAGTATATAAATTGGAAATTTTTTCAAAATTATTATTTAAATTTTAATCAGTATGCAAGTGGTACAATCGAAAATATAATAATCAAGGAATACATTTAAAAACAATATAAAATCCAGTTAGAACTCATCTGCAAATCCCAGAAACGCGATAAGTACTCTTCTTTTTTAAAAGTATAAAAAACCCAGATAATATAACCAAAACTACTATAAAAATAACCTGTAAAAACAGAAAAATGTTAAAATAAGAAATGAAATAAATGGACATTACTATTAAATGGATAAAACTGTTAGATGGAATCAGAAAGTACAAATCGAAGACATATATTTTTTGATACATTCAAGAAATATACATAGGAAAGTGAAAACCCCGGAAAAATAGCCAAAACAAATTGAAAAATAAACCAGAAACAAAACCAAGTGTATAAATAAATAAATAAATAAATAAAATAAGAATTGGAATATATGAACAAAAGAGAAAGATTTTTTTTGATATATACACAAATGCAGCAAAGTAAATAAATAGGGACAATACTCATACAAATTGAAAAATAACCAGGAAAATAAACAAATTAAAAAAAAGAAAGATAAATAAAATGAATGTCGGAATAAAAAGGACAGAGAAACATTCTAAAATCTAATTTTCTAATCTCTAACTGTACAATTAAAAATTAGGTATTGTTTAGCTTTACTAACTTTTTAACATGTTTAAATTGGTTTTGATTTTCTCGTTATTTTTTCGATTGCCATCACGTTATTTTTTTCTGCTGTGATTTTTCCGATAGAAGGCGTCGCAGCCCCTGCAAGGGTTCAAATGATTATGTGCGTGTGCGACTCCTAGTGATTTGCGAGCGTTTCTGTAATGTGCTTCGTAGAAATGCTGTCATACATGCGAAGGGAATAAAATACAAAACAGCAAGAATATAATTAAAAATCCGTGTCCTTTAAAAGTGCTATCCAGACAATGCTCTGTTTATTTTATGTTTATGTATTTTCATTTTCCGAGTATCGGAACTGTAGGCGAATGTATATTCCCATCAAATAGGAATCCGGAATCCAGTAATACTCCTCAAACGCCATGATAAGAGGAATTCTTTTCATATTGTTTTTTTTTATTGCTTCGGAGTGTTTTTTATCTTTTTTTAGCCGCAATATAGACAGAGTTCCGGAAAATTCTGGAACTCCAATTTGCTGCGAATAAACACTTTGGTCTTGTTAAAACGGGATCACTCAATATCAAAGAGATATTCCAAGCTAACCGAAATCATGAAAGTTAAGAAATGATTTTGTTCGTATCTTAATTTTTACGTCAGAGTTTGTTAATTTAAATCGATATTTAAAGCAAAATATTAAACTTGTGAGAAATAAGTCTCCCACTCAAATATTATTTCGCTCGTTGCATAATTTTTCGTGAAAGCCTGTACACCTAATCGGGTTTCTAAACTTGCGATTTTAAAATTGTATTTTTATAGTGATTTTTTTTTTTTTTTCAAAATTTGTATACTCAGTTGTGTAGGCATGCTCTGAAAGGGCTAATTATAACCAGCTGCGTAAATGCATCTAAACCTAACTCTACAAAATTGTTTTAAACGACTTTTCAAGAACAGCTTATTCATTCATCCCGTATCCAACCTAGAGGCTTCCGCCTTTTATTTTATGCAAATCCCCTTTCCCACAACCTCTGGTCTCGTTTTGCGTAATAGGGCTTCTCCTCCCATCTCATTTGCGACTCTGATGCCATCATTTCGCAGTTTGCATACAACACAGAACGCCCCCTGGGATCAGATGGGAGAACTCTGCTCCCCCTAGAATGTTCGGGGGAAGAGAAAGGGAAGCTGACTGAACGATTGCTCGCGAGCTTAGGAGTGCATATAAGGGAAAAGAATAAGCAAAACCTTGAAATAAGCAAGGCGTGAAATGAACTAACTTCCTTGCCACACCGTATCGCAGTGGAGTTTTAAGGAATTCGAAATGCTGTGGTTTCGTGTACACGCTGTTTTACCGTGCAGAAATCTCGACAAGATTCTGTGGGGATTGAAAGGTATTAGTAAATTTCTAAGACGGGGTTGCTCTTTCCTCGGAAAGTAATGGGAATTATGGATTACAAATTTTTAAATGGCATAATTTTGCGGTAGCAGCTATTTATTGTTGTATTTCAAATCTTGGACGAAGTTTATCGTAAAGGTAATTAGGTTTGTCGGTATTTGCAATAATGCCAATAAACTAACACCAAGGGAGACCCGGGAGAAAGTTATACTATTAATTATACGAGCACAAGTCTCTAACGACACATAATAATGAAAATGGGTTTTCGTGTATGGAGATTAAATAGGGCTGTCTCATCACGCACAGTAACTGCAAAGCTTTGTCTCCTCAACAAAAATCGTGTAGTAATGAGAAATTGAGAAACAGGCCTGCCTTGTCACACACAGCAACTGCAAATCATTGTCTCGTCTCGTATAGCAACTACAAAACTTTGCCTTAACAAAATTACTATGTAGAATGAGAAATAGGCCTGTCGTGTCACACAAAGCAACTGCAAGTCTCTGTTTCGTCTATCATAATAACTGCGAAAAATTTTGTTCTCTAACAAAACCTCTATGTGCAATATGTAGTAATGAGAAACTGGAAAACAGGCCTGTCTTGTCACAAATAGCAACTGCAAATCTCTGTCTCGCCTTGTATAGTAACTGCAAAACTTTTAACGAAATTCCTATGTAGAAATGAAAAATTGAGAAACAGGCCTGTCTTGTACGCAACTACAAATCTCTGTCATGTCTCGTCTAGCAATCACCGCTAAAAAATTTCGACGTTTTCTTGTATTTTAAAATTACATTTCTAAAATTATTTCAAGTGTATTTTACTTGATATTCTTGTTTTCCTGTAAATAAAAAAAATCTGATGTGTCCAACACATGACTTCCTTGCACGTATATTAGATCAAAAATATTTTCGATTCACTTCCTCTAAATTTATTTGTTTGAAAGAGATAAACTATCAATAATAGTAAGGTTTAGCGATTTGCAGCCAAATATTTCGATATCGCCAAGCTGAGTTCAATTTGAAAGATTTCCTTCTGACACTTTATTTGGCGATATTTCACCAAAAGCCGACAAACTTGAGATAGTCAGCGAGATTTTGGGGATAGCCAAAGTGTCTGTTAGACATTGACCACAGACTTTCAATGAATTGAATGCATCCATACACCTCAATGTATTTAAAGTCATTTGGCTCACCCTGTAAATAAATTCTCAGTCGATTGCTGTCAAAAAACATATTGAAAACAGATAGATATTACAATAGTTCTAAATACAAAAGTTAAAAAATCTACGGGTTAGTTTTAGAGTTATACAAAATACGAAATAACTTTTGGCGCCAAATTTGGCGATATTTCGGCGAAACTCGTCAATGTCGACGACATTTGGCGATATTTCGGCGAAACTCGTCAATGTCGACGACATTTGGCGAGATTTTAAGCATGAACCAACCAATGACAGATTATCGCCAAATTTGGCGATATTTCGCCAAAACTCGCCAAGAACGATGACAAATGGCGATACTTTGGGCATGGACGAAATGACTGACTATCGCCAAATTTGGCGACATTTCGGCAAAACTCGCCAAAGTCCAGGACAGTCTGCGAGATTTTGGGCATGTACCAAACAATCACTGTCTGCAATTGTATTATATTGAAGATGTCCATAGACATTAAAGTACTGAAATTCTTTTCGGTGGTCCTGTAAATAAACTCTCCAGTAGATTGGAACCAAAAATCGAGATGCACAACTAGATGTTACAACAATCTTATATATAAAATTTCATAATGGTTTTTGAGGTTTGAGAGTTAAATATACACACATGTCACTAAAAGTCGCCAAGCTTGGCGACTTTTGGCACAGTTCTTGAGGGAGGCACGTGACCGTGGTCGGACCATTACCTAACTTATGTGGTAAGACGGTATTGTGCTTGAAATGGATGAATGCCCCTAAAATTGCCATTGACCGTAATGTATTGGAAATCTTTTGAGTGTTCCTGTAGCAGAACTGTAAATGATAAAGACACCTTTTTTAATGGAGAAATTCATTTTCTAACTCTTTTCAGCATATATCACTTCTGAGTCGTTTGAAATAGCCCAATACCTCTAAAAAACGCTTTGATGAATTTCGGCCCATAGAGCGTAATGTATTTCGAATCTTTTAGGCGGTTCTGTAGATAAACTATCCAGTCGAATGGAACCGAAAGGGGAAGTGAACAACTAGATGTTACAACAATCCTAAATATAAAGTTTCAACATTCTACGCCTAATAGTTTTTGAGATATGCGAGTTTAATGAATTTCGGCCCATTGAGCGTAATGTATTTCGAATGTTTTGGGCGGTCCTATAGATAAACTATCCAGTCGAATGGAACCAAAAGGGGAAGTGCACAACTAGATGTTACAACTATCCAAAATATGAAGTTTCGAAATTCTACGCCTAATAGTTTTTGAGTTAGGCGAGTTTAATGAATTTCGGCCCATAGAGCGTAATGTATTTCGAATCTTTTGGGCGGTCCTGTACATAGACTATACATTCGATTGCAACCAAAAGGGGAGGTGCACAACTAGATCATAGAACAATCCTAAATATCAAATCTCAACATTCTACGACCAATAGTTTTTGAGATATGCGAGTTACATACATACGTACGTACGTACGTACGTACGTACAGACGGCATGGAAAAACTGACCACAATAGACCGGCCGCTGGTCAAAATGAGTTGCAGACGCGTTTATATGATCGTGCATGCTAGCCTACGATGAGATGCATCGAAAAAATTCTTAAAATTAAATTTAGAGGTAGTCAAAATCGGTTTTTTAGTCGAAATTTGGCCCCCAAAATTTTTCGGGATCACATTACTTCCTTATACTACGTACAAGGAAGTAATTAGTACAATATCTAATTCAAATAACGAAATTTCCGTTTGTTCGTCTGCCTATTAAAGTATCATCTTTAGTTTCTTATTTCGTTGTATCTCTTGATTAAGCCAGAATTACTTATTTAATTTTTTAATGCATTTTCAATAATATATTTTGTTAAATAATTTTAAAATATTCATAGTTTCTTCAAATTTTTAAGACTTTTGTTTAATTATTTCCAATTCCCATGTGTTGATACTTCACTTTGTTGGTTGGTATGATTTTTCAAAAAAATATTTCAACTGCATAATTAATCACTACCATATTTTCAGCAACACTGAAGTTTTGTAAGAATTTTTCAAATAAAATAATTAATGGAGGCTACATATCTGAATGAAGCAGAATCTTATTTAGTTTTTCAGATCTGACCAGTCGAAATATGACTTTAGAACAGAACTAGCAGAAGAGAATAGCCAGCCCAAACTATTTTGAATCGAATTATTAATTAGCTCAAAACTTACAATCTTATTGGTATTTGTCGAACATATTGTGATTGTTCTACTTATTTTTTTTCTCCAATGTATGATCCTAAAGCGACTGTTTTTATTTTTAAATACACAAAGTAAGAAACTATAACCTATTCCAAGTTTGGAAAACCAGTATTTTGACAAACTCTAAAAAAAGTGGAAAATAGCAAATTATTGCTTAATCATTGAGCTCTGAAGACCTTTTTACCTAAATATCTCTCCTCTTACTTTCAGAAAAAACATTAAAACATCAAAAACAATGTGCTCTTTTTTTTTTCATTTTTTTCCACACAACGCCTTCGCATGCCGTGCACAATTTGTACCCCACCCACAAGTGACAGGAGCTGCTTTTCCTAAGAATTTCTCAGAGAAAAGAGATGATTAATTGGCTACCTCCGGGGAGGTTATGCTAATCAGGGGAGGCCGAGATTTATCCACCCAAACACACACACACACTCACTAAAACTATGAGATCTGCACCATATGGAGATTTCCAGTTTATTTTCTCTTTTCAAATCATTTAATTCCTCGCATGCAGTGCGCCCCATCCTGCGTGGGAAAAATGCGAACAGCGGTGTGGGTCGAAAATTGAATTAGAGCTTTTCTCTTTTTAATCCTAATGAATTGGAAAATGTTGTTAAATGCCGCGAGATTTGATTCGCGAGCAATTTGTTTTGGAGGCGCCCGCCCCTGTTACACATAAAGTTTATTAGAGGTAAAGAGCCCCCGCGCGTTCGGGCTAAATCTCTTACCACTCCTCTCTCTCTCCCCCCCTTCCCCTCCTCCCCCAACACACTCTTTTACTCTTTAAAACAATTAGAGATTAATGTCTTTTGAAAGATGCTCACTTTGGTTTGAACGGAGAAAGATGAATTCGAAATATTTTGTTGTGTTCGCAGATGTGATTCGCGCCCTTTCGAGCATGCTAATTTGCGCGAGCCGGAAGAGAAAAATCTCGAGGGAATTTTACGAATAGGCCCTCTTATTCCGTTTTCAATAATTGGACGCGATTCCGTTTGTTTTGTTTTTGTTTTTTCCCGCGTGGCAACGGGAGTGTGATGAACGCGGCTTATTATTTGTGAAGCAAAAATAATTGAAATTTTTCCCTCTCTTTTCCGAGTTCGTTGGTGGTGGGTAGCTCTGATAAATAGGTGGAAAAGAGGAATTCCGTGTTTTTCGCTCGTTTTCACACATCTGTTTGCGATGCTCGGTTTTGAAGATGAATTTCTGCGCTGCACGTTGGCAACGAAATGACGGGCGAGCAAGAAGAAAAAAATTGTAATAGGATGAAGTTTTTCCGTACTAATTTTTGTTTCCGTGTTAACCAAAAGGCTCGTGTCAATTTGCAGAACGAGTTTTTTCTGGATCATCTTTTGGTGCATTAGTCACTGCAAATAATTACTTATTCTAATGTTATTTAATTATTTATTTATTAACAACAAAAAATATTTCACAGATTTGCTTGAAACTGTTGCTCTTTTGAATAAGGTTTTACATTGATATTTTGGAAGCTTAAAAAAACACAGATGCATAGAGAAAGATGAACAGATAAAACTCTGCCGCAACCTGGCCCATTGAGTCAAAAAAAAATTTCAATTTTTTACTTGCATAACATATGATTTTATATTCAATACCATCCTAAATAAGATTGCAGTGGTGTTTTATTCCATGGGGTTAAGAAATTTGAAAAAGGCAATTTTAGTTTAAAGTTGCCACTGTGTCAATTTGAAAGATGAGTATTTTAATAAATAACAGATTTTTATAATTTGCTTATAGTTTTAAAACTCCAGAATTTCAGCCATTTTTCGAGAAAAGGATATTTGCGCTTTCAAAGTTTCATTTGTACTTTATAGCACAAATGTATTGTTCGAACTTTTATTTCAGCTTTCCTTTTAATACTGAATTTTACCTTAATTTTAAATCATAAAACATTGTACAGTTTCCGTGTAAAACAATGTCATTTCTAGGTCACGTCTGCATTTGTTTGAAAATCAGTAGTAGAAAGGACTCAGAATAGCACAAAGTTAACTTTCATTGCAAAAGGTTTTTATGTTCTACCTTTCTTTTTCTGTTTATTAAAATATCGATTTCTCTTTGCAAAACTCGATATTTTACTTTCTATAATCAATATCTAGATATTTATCTGCCTGAAACTTTCTGAATGAAGACTGATTATGAGATTTTTAAAACCTTTTAACATTTAATTAAATGTAAATAATTAACATTACAAGCCTCCAAAATAGTCTCGCTCTCTAGACTCATTTTTTATTTCGAGACTATGTTTATGGCTCAAAAAATATCAATATTTTTATTGCTTGTTTTCGTACATACATATCTTTTTAAACATAACAGCACCATTTACAAAATTTCCTTAAAATTAGTGTAAAAATATCTATTCTCAGTGCCCAAGCTTCACTGGGTATGAGTCAGGTTGGTACATTTCTCCTGCCCGAGTTCAGCTTGGAAAAATCCGGGAGAAGTGGTTAATTTGTGCTAACAATAAAATTTTTGGAATATTACCAAGATTCTTGTGCTTGCTGTTCATTAATTTTAATAAGAGAAATAATTTTTAGTGTTTAATGAGTGAGAAGAAATGCAAATAAACACAAAGCATCTAAAAAATCAGAATTAAATAAATGAATAAGAAGTTTAAAAAATCATTTAATGTAAAGTTACAAA
Organism: Cheiracanthium punctorium; assembly: GCA_038373885.1. NCBI lineage: Eukaryota > Metazoa > Arthropoda > Arachnida > Araneae > Cheiracanthiidae > Cheiracanthium > Cheiracanthium punctorium. Next base: position 767,856 of record JAWZYV010014761.1, read on the forward strand.
AAACAAAGATATTCATGAAAATTTACAAAGAAAACAAAGCATTCCATAAAAACCGTCGTTTAAGAAGTATGAAGAGAGAATCGACACAAACGAAAATTGCAATATTTCTGTTCAATCTAGAAGATAACTAAGACTTATAATTTGCACAAATGCTTTTAGAATGCACATTTTAATGGTAAATACTTGACGATGAAATATTAGAATATCTTAAAATGCTGGGGTTTTCTTCAATCGTCAATTATAGTTCTGTAAAATTTGTTGAAACGCAATTTAGTTTAGTTTCAGAAATCAAATTATTATTAGTAATTATACCTAAAAAAATCCATAGTAATAAGTTTGCTATTATAAGTGAACAACAGTGAAGAAAGGCAAAATATTCACACTTTATAGACCCAATTCTTCATTTAAAAAATTTTATTGTATATAATTTAAGTAAACGTCTAGTTACAAAAATCTTTTAAAAATCTTTCTTTCTTTACTGCTTTTAAATATACACTGATAATTTAAACAGATCACTTAAAATCTAAAACATTTGTTTAATTTAAACGGAATTAACTCGTTTAAATCATTATTGTTCCTCTTGAAAGAATTTTTAAAAAATTCAAGCATAGCTCTTTATAAATTTACTCCGAACAGATTAAAATAGGTTGATAATGAACTATTCTATAAGCTCTCTACCATGCCATCCTGAAACATTACTTTTTCTCATCAAAATACACCCAAACTTCATAATTCCACCAAAAGAAAATAAATTATGCATATCAGTGCGTTTCATTACAAGGCTTGATTAACCTCACAGAGGTGATATTTAAATTCCCTCTCGCTCTCTTGCTTAGAACAATAATGCTATAACTTGCACAAACTCCGAAATTCATTTCTTTAAATGTAGCTCTGCACTTTTAAATAACTTTTCCCGAGACTTAAGAATTTCCCTTTTATATTAAAATGTAAATGTCAGATACAGAGCATCATCTTAAAACGGACTTTCCCCCCCCGCAAGAGATTGTGGAAATGGAAGTCAAAAATTTAATCTCGTTGAATTAAAGCAAGCCTTACTCTCCCTCCCTTCCCTTTCTCTCTCATTAACATAACACCCTTACGACGAGGTGGTCCTTATTTGAAGCCAAGGAATTTCTTCTTTCTGCGCATTCTTTGGAGAGAGAAGGAGACAGGGGGGGGGGGGGAATAAAAAAAAGAAAATTGCAATTTTGTGGGTGGCATAAAAATTATGCGAGTAAAAATGACTTTGGGAAAGCTGTGTTGTTAACAACCTGAGGGAATGGTTTTAGAAAAATAAGTTACGTTCTACGTGGCGTGAAGAGACTCCACGCAGAAACATGGAGCATGTCGCAGAAATAAAAAAGTGGTTCTTTTGTAGTACATATTCATGAGTGTTCAAGTACAAATTACAATGGAATCCTTCTTTCATGGGCGTCAGCGTTAATGGTAAATCGAAGGGTACACACTATCTTCCCCACATGCCACCACCAATATTTGCTTAATAAATTGTAAATGATTTTTAAAAAAGTAATGTTTGTGTGATTTGCTTGTTCCCTTCCTTAGTTAACCCTTTGAGGCCCAACCCTTTCCCAATGCTGAAAAAAGGGCAGCCGTTGCCATCGCTCGACTTAACTACCAACAAGATGGCGGACGATCGAAACCCTTTTTTGACGACAGCTGGCTGTGCGGCACAGCCAGCTGCGTCAAAAAAAGGGTCTCTAGATCTGTGGCACGCGATGAACGTTTCGATCGTCCGCCATCTTGCTGGTAGTTACGTCGAGCGATGGCAACGGCTGCCCTTTTTTCAGCATTGGGCAATCTATCCAGCTGTTCTCGCGTTCTTCCATTTTTCGGCAGATGTCAGTGCTGTTAAAAATAATCGTGACCATTTTTTTACGGAAATGACGTGCTAAAAAGTAAAGGATTCTCGTGGAGCTATGTCACCCGCAACTATTTCTATAGAAATCAAATCTATTCTTCGTGACTGGCAACAGTCAAAACGTCAGAGTTTGGCGTTCCCGGAGCGGACACACTGCGCGTTAAAGGGTTAAAAAGAATTGGCGTGTGAAATATCTTTTTGCAAAAGCAGATATGGGCCTCATCGAGACAGTCGACGGATAAACTTGGAAGCAACGATGGATACAGGCAGAGGATCTCTGCTGTTTTGTGACAATGGAAGTAAACAGGCTAACTGTTTGTGTATATGTCTGAACAAGAATAATTTGAAAGGGTTTTATGATAGATCCGTTTGGTACGATTTATGTTTCTTGGATCGATTTTATTGATCTAACAATCAAATGAAATTTAGTGAAAATTCACATTATTTAACGCAACTATTCCCCCATACTCTTCAATAAGAGCATGTAGTTATCGAGGCCAAAACTACTACAGAGCAAAAGTGAAACTTGTGAAGAGGCATTTAATTTTTCCCTTCAAATATCTAGCGTAATCTAATTTTAAAAGTTTCTTAAAAATAGCATCCTTTCTTATAAAACAGCTTTGAGAAACTAACTACTACCCTTTGTTACAACAACTGTATATTAAAGAATAATTTCAAATTAAATAAAACATCAAAAACGGTCACTTTATGAATCCATTTGTGTATAGCATACATTCCTTGAACTTCAAAATTTCTTTTTAACTGCATCTCGCATTGCAAACAAGTATAAGAACTTTAAACATCTGTATCAATTTATAAATTTATTTACTAGCAGTTTTAAAATGGGATACAGGTAAATGAATAAAACAATTATTCTGTCAACGAAACCAGATTGTTTGCAGCTTTCAATATGAAATATTATAAAGGTTTCTTTTACGTCCGTCCATATTTAGGTGCTGTGAAAAAAGTTAATGTTATGAAGAAAATAGTAATAGAGAATAATTATAAATAATCAATTGTTACATCTTTCAGATTTGAAAAAAATATTCTTGGTTATTTCAAATGTACACTCATGTCCATAAATTAAGGATAATTCAGAATCACGCAGAAATTGATCTCTAAAATAAAAATTTCACCTGTGGAATGATCACACACATCTTGAAGAAGAATATGCAAATGACAGGAAACCACCAGATGGGGTGGATGGTACGTCACAATGACGAGAGTGTAAGAGAGGGGTATATAAGGAATGGTGGCAAAGAAGCAAAATTGTTCACAAGCGCTGTGAAAGCCTTTCAGTGCAAAAACCGCATAGTTATGGCAATGAGGAGGCATTTGGATGATGTTTTACGTGGCAGAATTATCGGACGACTGGAATGTGGACGTAGCCAGCTGGAAGTATCCGAGGAACTTGGAATCGCCCAGAGTGTCATCTCCAGGCTTTGGCAACGATTCCAAGATGATGGTAATGTGAGTAGACGTTACAGCACAGGTCGCCCCCGAGTTACAACGCCGAATGAGGACCGCTATTTGGCAGTTACTGCCAAAAGAAACAGACGGAGTACAGCATCAGACCTGTCTCGTCAGCTCTCTTCAGCTACCGGTACGACAGTTTCAAGGCAGACCGTGTACAGACGCTTAGGGCACATTGGTCTATATGCTCGTAGGCCCGTCAGATGTGTTCCACTTACCGCAACTCACTGTCGCCTGCGATTAACCTGGAGTAGAGAGCATGCATTGTGGACACCGCAACAGTGGTCTTGTGCGATGTTTTCCGACGAGTCCAGGTTTAGTTTGGAGTCTGATTCTCGCCGGACATTCATCTGGAGAGCGCCAGGTACCCGTTACCACCAAGAGAACACCATTGAAAGACACCGTTACGGTGGTGCAGGATGGCTCGTTTGGGGAGGAATTATTCTTGGTTCCAGAACTGACCTGCATGTTCAGAGTGTAACGATGACAGGCCACATCTATCGGGATGTCATTCTGGAACAACATGTACGTTTGTTTCGGGGCGCCATGGGTGCTGAATTTGTGTTTATGGATGACAACGCCCGTCCTCACCGTGCAAACATTGTGACGAATGCCTTCAATCGGAGAATATCACCCGTATGCATTGGCCAGCATACTCACCGGACTTGAATCCAATAGAGCATGTGTGGGATATGCTTGGCCGACGAATTGCAGCCCGTCAACCCCCTCCCACCTGTCTACCGGAACTTCGGAGTGCATTGCTTGATGAGTGGTGTAATATTCCCCAAGATCAGATTGATCATTTGATACTCAGCATGCCTAGGCGTTGTCAGGCCTGTATTGCATCGTCCGGGAGACATACTCCGTATTAACCATCCTACTAACCATGTTATACTGTTTTTTGTAAATAGGTTCTTTTTTGAAATTTTGGTCAAGGGAGTAAAACTTGCAATTTTTATTAATTATGTCAAACATATAGCATCTTTTTTGCTCTTTACTTTTTGTTTAATAAATAGACTTTACAAATAAGTCAAATTTGTTTTGCTTCTTTCTCTTTCTTTGCCTGAACTTCATTATCCTTAATTTATGGACATGAGTGTATTTTAGACTCATTGGTAACTTGATAACATTGCAAGTTATCAATGCAATGATATCTTGATAACATTGATAACGCAAAGGCAAAGTTTAGCTCTGTATAATTTACCTTCATCAAAATACGAAAGGGGAAAAAAAGTGGCTGGTGTTTCGTCACAATGCTTGATCTTTGACTTAGAAAAATGAACAAAAAGGACGTACACAAGTTAAATTCGAGAATATTCTTCATTTTTAATTGATGAATATGAGATAGATGTAATAAGTTTTTTTCTTCGTGTTTCTTTCGTACTTTTGCCTTTTAAATATATGTATGTAACTTACAGAAAGAAGTATTGAATATAACACGGATTTCTTTAATAAAAAATATTGACGAATACTGAAAATGATAACGAAAAATGTAGGATTTTAGATTAAATTAATAAATAATAACGTAAAAATAAAGTAACTTTTAGCTGTGGTGATATCTCTGCCCTAATTCTTTGGGATAAGAAAATCCTTCTTACATACCTTTAAAATAGTAGATCTCTAGTGTGTAAATGAAATGGGAAACATTTACAGATTTCCATGATTGTAATTCTATTTATGTGTTAGTATACTTTTTTTAAACTTTTTATTAACTGGGTCCGTGTATGTCGCTTCAGTTTAAATTTTTTATCCAAATTTTAACCAACTTCGTACCGTTTGGTCGAGCTGAAATTTTGGGTACAAATGTAACTCTGAAAGCACTGGAATAATGCTCTTCTTAATTTCTCGATACCTTTATTAAAAATTGCTTTATTAAATATTTCGTACCAAAATTAGTTTTTTTTCTTCTTTTTTCGCATTTATCAGCTCGAATCTACCTAAATATTGTTACAAAATTGTAATATTGTTTTCCCTCATTAATGTGTGTTGCTGGAAAGAGAGTTGTACAGGCAATTTTTGCAAGTGAAATAAGTATGTGACCCTTTGACCTTGGCTACAAACTTGACGACCGTTTTGGCGATTTGGCCATGGATTTGGCGACTTTTGCGGCCAAAAGAAAGTTCCGGAAAATAGAGAAATCTTGGCTCTATCTCAATTAGAAGAGAAGTTACGAGAAAAATTGGGAAATATGGCGTCACGTCCTGTTTGGAAATATACAAATAGCTGCTCCCTCACAGCTCTCATGCTGTGAGGGAGTTGAAAATAGACTATGGATGTAGAGAGTAGAGCTATACGATTGAGGTAGTGCTATTGCTGTGTTATCAATGATTTGTTGTTGCATGTGTTTTTAAATTCTGTATTTTTTACTACATAAATTTATTAATATTATTTTTTTAATGGAAAATAATATAGAATTTTTGAAAGCTTGAAATACTTAATTACGTACTTTTTTATGAAGTCAAAAGAAGTAGTAACGCATCAAGCTTTCAAAAATTATATACACTATTTTACGTTTAAACAAAGTAATATTTAATGAATTTTCTAAGTACCATTGAGCCTATGAACCATAAGCTAGGATGTATCTGCATATTGCAATAAACGTCTGAGCTTGAAAATTTTCTCAAAAATTATTTTACACAATTTTGGTCCGTCTTCAAATAAAACGTTTGATTTTAAAAACTATTTAACTTACATTTTTAGTATTATGCCTTTTTTTTTTTTTTTTTTTTTTTTTAATTATTTCATTAAGCTTTTTTTTTAATATTTAAAATATTGCCTTTCACTCGTTATATTAACTCTCTATAATTACACTTTATATAACTTACTTTTAGCTAATTTTGTATTAACTATACATGCACATTTACACGATACATACACAGAAAAATAATTGTTATACCCCCATTGTAAGTGTTTGTAACAAATACAGCACATGAGGGTAAAAGCAATGCTTTTTTTTTCAAAGAATACATTAAACATTCCTCAGAGAAAAATGTATGTAGTTACACTTAAACAAATAAACAAACTATTTATGCAGATTTAAAATATCTAATTTTACATGTTTTATAGAATACAAAAATGCTTGACTTTTTATAAATGTGTGATTAGCGGAATAAACCTTGAAATTGCAAGGTCAATAATTCAGCAATTCCACTTTTTAATCCAATACTTTACATAAATGTTATTATTTAGTCCTTTCATGACATTATATTTGTCAAAATGATTTCTACGTATTCATAATCAATGCAAAAACAAAGAAAAAAAAAGAATTTGCTTATGGAAAATGTTAAGATAATGTAATAATTTGACAATTTAAATTCTTGATCCACTAAACTTTTCATAGATTTTATTTTTCAGTCTGTAACAAATACAATACTTTGTCAATAGAGCCTCGACAACATGAAAAAAACAGCAATAGAATAACTCAATTATCCAAAGTGTTCAGTCACGGTCATTAATCAACTGCGCTGATTGATTATATTTACGTAAGACAACGCGTGACTTAATGAACCTAAAATACACGCCAAAACGCAGGGTAATTGTATACATAAAAGTGACGAGTATAAAGTTTCCATTCTGTAATTTATTCGCTTGGGATTAAAATGCTCACATACCACCTTTTGTTTGTAAACGGAAATTTGTTCATTAGCGAAACGAAGTGTTAAGCTGCACTTCAGAAAATTCTCCTAATCTCAGATCTGAACAATGTCCACTGGAAATGAAACTCAAAATTCACTGAGATATTCAAAGTAAAGGAGGGGGGGGAGCATTTTTAGCTGCAGGGGTGCTTGAGTGTTGACTGATTATTAGCAGAATGTTAGGCGTGACCTAATGAGTTACACTAGCACGCTAGAATCCGAAGTAATTGACAAAAGAGGGACTGGGCACTGAAGAATTTTCATACTTTAATGGTTCAAGTACTCATTATCTTAAAATGTTTTGAAATAGGTTGACTAATCCAATCATATAGGGCCCCCCTTTGAAATAATTTATCCATGCAGTAATTATTTATCTACTATATTTGTCGATACGATTTCTAACTCATCATCCATATAAAGAAAGTATTACATCAACTTGTTTGTGTAAAGTGTTTTGTCAAGATCATTTATCAATTTTTCAGTTAAAATTCTTGACCCACCAAATTTTCCAAGCATTTTATTTTTGGCGCTATGTAAAGGACAATACATTTGTCAAAGAAACTTTCATGTCTGCAACAACAATATGAAAAAAAGGGAACTAGAACTACTCCGTTATCCAAAGTGTGCAGTCACGGTCATTTAAGGAGTGTGTTCAAGGCGTAGCCAAGGGGGGATAGGGGGACACAACCTCCCGTGAGGTTTTTTGCCATACAAAATGTATATTCTTCACTCCCTTATCACACACACGTATACATATATGTGAGTCGCAGTAGTCGTAGCTCACTCCCCTCATGAAAATTTTCTGGCTACGCTACTGAGTGCATTGATTGATTATACTTACGTAAGAGGGTATGTAATACCTTTAAGTATATTGGAAATTAATAAATTCGTATAAAAAGGGAATATTCATCTAAAATCTAATTTCCATCTATAGAATTTACCCTCTCGATTAAATTCATTACCATTACAGAGCAACTATGAGCAAGTTCTTGGTGTAATGAAAAAGTTATATTGGAACTTCAATATTACGAAATATTTAATTAAATAACAGTTCCATTCCATATTATTTTAGTCGCTCCTGCGACCACCTTTGTATAGCAACCATCTTTGTGTTTAGTTTCGGGAAATAAGACGCTCCTTTCACTATACAGAAAACACCTCTAACACCAAATTCTTTTCAAGTTTGATTTCTACATCTGTGACAGTGAAACCCTGTATTTCTGATGTGGCTAAATGGAAAAAGTCCTCAACACCAATCGTAACCAATTTTCCTCAAAAATTTAATAATGAGGATTTTTTAATTTCCTCTTTTAACTACAAATATTATATTCGTTGTCAAAAGAAAAAATATTTAATTCAAGGAGAAATTATTTAATCAGGTTTGAATAGCAGTTACAGTAATTTACCTGAAAAGGCTTAAAATGTGTGAACTTCGGCTTTGCATATTCATTTCAGAAACTTGCAATATCATACCTAAAGCTAATTAGAAAAATTACTAGTCGAGCAATTTCTGTTCCCCGTGCATTTTTTTAATATGATAACAATAGTGATAATAATAATAATCACGAACTCTGTTATAATAAGTAACATATGTAAAATATTTTCCAGCTCACATTCATTTCAATAATTAGATGCTGGAACTTTGAAATCACTACGATAAAAGTTTAATAAAATCTTGTTACGATGCCACAATGGATAATATTTCAATAGATTGAACAGCTGATGTCGTTAAGAATCCTCACAATACACTAAATGTTTCTGACTGTTTATTTAGAAATATCTTATAATGACAAAAATTTCACGAGAAATAACTAATTAACCTCAGTAAAAATACCATAGTAGACCATTTTTTACCCCTCCAAATTTTACCATTAATCCTTCCGGACATTTGCAGACATAGTATTAATTTTTTAAAAAGACTTCTTTATTATTTTTAGTTTCTCTTCAATTTAAAGAAATTAAAAATTCCAGAAATGCAGAGGAAATGTATGTCTCAATAGTGAAAATTCTATACAACGTTTTTAATTTAATTTTAGTTTGAAATTCTTTCATTTTTTATTTTACTAATTTTGAATATAATCACGTATCTATTCTATCCACAATTCAGATTCTTATTAGAAGGCGAAAGAACTTCTAAGCAAGGAAGCATACAAGACGTACGTAAACATTTTTTTTTTTTTTTTCGTTTAAGCGCAGAGTTTTTAGCAGAGAGTAATCCAAAACCCCTTCTTAAAAATTTTTCCATGCTACAGAACTATTAATAATACAAAAGATAAGCTCTTAATAATTAAAGAATCTCGTTTAAAGCGATAAAAACTCAGCGAGAATGATAATCAATGAAGAAAGGGAAGCGTAATCTCTTTTCCCCTCTTAAAACCTGCACGCTCGATGCTGAAAAATCTGAATTCCTTGTATCATAAAACCCAAACAACGGGAAGAAAAACTCAACCTGAAAATTCTCTATCCACAATTTAAGCCCTGCGCCCTTTATTCAACGTCGGTCTTCCGCCTCTAGAAAACTAAATTATTCAATTACACACTTTCACGCGTTTTCTGGGCGAGGGGGAGGGCACACGCGATTTTGCTATTCCACAAACGGAAACTCCGAGCGCTCTCCTGAAAGTATTACCACATGCAAATTTGCGCGCCCGACCACCAGTTTTTGCTGCTGCTCTTTGAAAATTAGAACTACTTGAGGGTTTATACACACACACACCGGAGCACCGGGAAGCAAAGCAACTGCAGCAGCAACACAAAAGCAGCGGCGCGTTAACATATTAATAGGTGTTTTCATTAACATGTTTCCTCCCCCTCCCACCCGTCCTCTCTTTCCACCCACCCACCCCGTTTTGATGATTCTTTTGCCGCCATTTTATGTATTCATGAAATTTCAGGGGCTTCTCGAATTTTTACTGCTTTCGTTAAATCATCGAGAAAAGGTTGGATTTTTATAGAAGTGTTGGGGGGGGGGGGCGTTCGCCAGTGAGAGAGCGAAGTTAAACCAAAGAGTAAAGAGTTCCCAATTTTTAATTTGGCGGCAAAATGAATGGGCAGAATATTTTCCCATGATTTGTTTTGCTCACCATTTTTGAGTTAATAAATTGGGAATGTAAAACACGGGAAAGAAGGTAAGATTAATGGCGCACCAGTTTTTGCTGACATACATTTTGCTGAGGGAGAAAATTTTATGAATTTTAACTTTTCTGACGTGAAGACGTTGTGAATCTATTAAAAGGATATGAAAGAAAGTTTTTACTCTGATCTTCTAATTTTCTACTTTATATTCAGTTTTAATCTATTGCGGATTCATCACTCAGGTTTTAAAATTCAGCTGAAAGGAAATTTATATAGCTATGCATTATTAGATTAACGTGGTAATTACACGGTGAGTATTTAAGAGAGAATCAAAACAATTTTATTAACATATCTCTTTTATTTGCTGATTCAGCGAAGTAGATATACATAATGAATATAAATAATGAATTAAGTTTTACTTTTGTTTCATAGTTGACCTCCATGTATTTTAAATTTAACATCGAAATTTAATTTTTTTTTGTATATGTTTGTCAATCTATACAAAATATTACTGATAGATTTCAGTTTTTTATTAATTAAAAACTTTCTCAAGAAATATTACAATTAAAAATAAAAGTTGACTTTAAATATAGCCACTTTATAGTTTTTTTTTCATTCGTTGAATAATTCTTTGTTCAACTTAACTGATAATTCCGTAAAATTTAAGATGCATATTATGTGAGTTACTTGATAGTTCTTAAAAAACGTTTAGCTATCTTGATAAAATTAAAAGACGAAAGACATTTTTATCACAAATATGCAATTTTTAGGTTCAATATTATTTTTACGACGGGAGGGGGGGGGGTTGCAGGCTTTTAGTGTTTTAGTTGAATCTTGCAAAAAAAAAAATATTTTTGCCAACGAAAATAATCATACTATTGTTCTTTTTTCGGTTTAAAAAACAAATTTTATACATCAATGTAGTATATACACTAAGTAAATAATTAAAATAACTCAGTGCTTTTGTTTCAAAAATATTAACTGAGAAATTTTTGCAAGATCTGAACTAAAAAATCTGCTGCTTTCTTCCTTCTAATAATGAAAAAAATATATAATTAAAAGAATACCTATCTTATAATTATATATACCTATCCTATCTTTCTTTTACCTCCCATTTTTGAACGTTACATATAATTTTATACATCATGAATAGATAGTCAGGAACACATTAGAAAGCTCTCAAGCGTTCAAAATTGTAAATTTGAAAGAAGGTAGCACGAAACTTGTTTTTTAATAAGATATTTTTACAGGAAGTCAGCTTTATATCGTATTTTAAGGTAGTTATCGTTTTTTATTTAATTATTTTTATTTAAAAAAATTGTATATGCCCAAAAGAAATATGTTTTTACAGGTAAAAGAAAATTTCAGCGATAGTTCACTTAAAAGAAAGCAATGGTCTGGATGGTATAAAGAAAACAATATAAATAAAAATTTACAATTAAAAATTCATGTAATTAAAATAAATTTGCTCAAAATTAGATATTGGGTGCTAATACACTTTAAGGTGACTTTTTTTCCAATTAAATTTTATAATTCTGTACAGTTTATTACTACATGCGTAATTATAAAATTAAACCCATTTATAGGCTGTTTTTTTTTTCTTTCCCTTAGAAAGAATTTTTATCTCCCCTGTAAAACTACTTCCTCCTGTACAAAAGTTCATGTGCTGGGAAGTGGCTGTTCGATTTTCGGACAATATTATTTATCGAAAAGGTTCTTGTATAAATGAAAACTTCATTTTATCAAGTAGGTGAATACGAATATATGATTCCTTGCTTTTATATTAATGAATGCCTATTTTAGTCTTGTAATCGCATAAGATTTTACTTTAAATATTTGTATGTGAATCTGCAAGTACACTGAAACACTGACTACAGTTTGTTTGTTTTCTAGTTCTTTTTATATTTTTTTATTCACCTTATTCCTTTTAGCTCCTTTCATTTAAACTTAAAAAATTTACAAACCAGCAATTATAATATTAACTAAATATAAGTGAAAATTTCAGAAGCAGTCATTTTAATACAGAGAGTTCTATATCATGTAGACGTAATAAATATGTTTCATTGTAAATAGTTTCTACACTCAAAGTTTGACTGAAAATGCTACTGGAAATATTATAATTGACCTTTATGATTTTTTTAAAATCTCAGCAATTCCTTTTCCCCTTAAAAAATACATAGAGCTGTAGAAATAGTCCGAATGGCTATACTTTCGTTTTCTCGTAATACCCTATAAAAAATATTTTAGGCTCCGTTCTTAAAAATAATTTTTATAGAATTTTCCTCCTGCACGATATTGGAGAAAAGTACGAAAATAACGACATATTCCGGAACAGATGTTCTATTTAGTTTTTCTTTCGCAAGAATAAATAATTCTCTCAAACATCTTACAGATCTCCGAAATTCTTTTCTTTTACCTCCCTTTTTTTTGAAAATTTCCGATTCGCAGTTACATATTTGTTATTGGAAAACAGCTTAACGCTCCGCAAGAATCTGCTGTGAGCAAACCATGAAACAAAGAAACGCGCTTATGGATCTATCAGTAGCCCCGAGAAATCATTACGGGTAATATGCACTCTATAGCGTGATGCCCTGGAGCTTCCGTGAGCCATCATTTGGCACTTTTAAACTCTATTTACCGGGTTTTACAACACGTCGTATGTGGGTGAGAGGCCGATCGAGAGATTAATCAAAAAACTTTACGAAAAAACTCCAGATGGAAAATTTACCCCCTCGAAATGGCAAACTCCCGGCTCTATAAAGCTTTTCCATTTCCCAAAAGATGGATATAAAAAAAAGTAACCACATAATTTCGGTTGGCAGAAATTACATGAAATGGCGTGACATAATATAGAGTGATACGATTTTTTTTCTTAGATATCGAGGGAAAAAAATCAGATTTTTTTTTAAAAAGAGAGTTTTTTAATCATTACGCACAGCAGTTCCTTCTTTTTTTTCCCTATAGAATTTACACTTGACGGTTGGTATCAGAGCCGATGACTTTAGAAAAAATTAGAAAAAAATAAAAAGTTAAAAAATGAGTAAAAGTGGGGAATTTTCTTTAAGGGAAAGTACACGTTTAAAATAATAAAAAGTATAAGTTTTTAGATAGTCAGTGGTTTAACATTATTAACTCATGTTTAGTAGCATACCAGATTATCATAATTACAATTACTAACAAAATACAAGATAGCGTGTGCACTTAAAATTAAACTTGAAATGTTTTGTTCAAAATTTCAAAGAAGAAATCACAGTATCAGAAGCCTATTGATATAAGTCGAGTTAGGCTTATTCAGTCTCATGATATGCAATTATTACAGGATGTGGTTCATAGTGTCACATACTCTACTTAAACGAATAAATAAACCTTTTAAGGGATCTGTATAAAATAGAGGGTAAAAAAGCTGACACAGACTCATACATATGACATGCCTTATGTTCCTGGACGCATAATAAAATTGTTGCTCGTAAATAGAATTTTATTTACAAACCCTTTCGATGCACATCCTGTAAATAACTGTCTTTTTCCCATAAACGACAATTTAATATCATTAATTTCAAATATTCTTCCAACAGACACTGAAACATCTGCTTCACTGCACAGCATGCTTTTGTACAACAGCCGTTGAGATATCTATGTTATCAGAAAAGCACATCTTCCTGTTGTCCTAACACCTATTCTGAACTGTACCTTTTGCGTGCCTATGATTTTTTTTCTTTGTGCATATCACATGCTTCCTCTGTACCCCAGGTAGCCACGACCACCACCTTGGAGCTTTGTCAATGCTGATTCACGAAACAGAGATGAGAGATACCAGATTTAACAGAACAACACATTTGTACTTGGGACGCTGGTTGCCTAATAAATCAACCTATGATGGTTCGCAAACAGTGAAATACTCGAACTATACTTGTATGAATGAATGTTTATTTTTATAATATAAATGGGATAGCATATGTTACCCGTCGAACATTTTCTCAGGAAACGTCATGTGGAGCAATTTATCATTCATTGTGCTTATAAGGTGAAAATTTAAAAACAAAATCTAAATTTTAGTATTTTTCAGGAAACCTAGATTCATTGTAAAATCATAGCTAAATTTTAAATTTCTCGAATCTGGAAAAAATTGGCGTGTTTATTTAGAAAGAAATAGGGTAGGTCCCAAAGATAATTAAAAAGGCATGACTTATCTGGATTTAGAATCTGATTGAGGACTTTTTAAAGTGTACTGATACTGTCTTAGTACAAAAGCAGTGATATGAAATATACTTTGAATGGTGTAATCAAATAACCTTTCGAAAAGTCTGAAACCGATTCAAAAATTTTCAACTTTTAGCTATAGAAATATTCGCTGCTTTAATTTTAAATATACATAAAAACATGCTGTCCAAGCAATCATTTTTATTAAATTTTTGAGGTAAAGATTTAAGATATACGAGCATATCTTGATTGCATCAGTTGAATGTGCTGATTTCTCACCCATATGAAATTAAATCAGTTATACCACGTAAACTGTTTACTACCTCATGCTCATACTTTAAAATTATAGTTCGTACAACAAAAACAATTTAAACCAAACGACAAATAAAAGCAATTTTAACACTACTTAAATCAGACAGTTTGATTAAGCCAGAAGAAATTTCAAGTTGTAAAAAGTGCCTACAATATAGCTTTTTTGAAAAAAAATAATAATAAAAATATTTTCACACACAATCTCTGGCAAACTTTTCGCTAATTTCACCACGAACATAAAGCAATATGCCACTCAGCTACCACCATCCACACCTTAATAATCTTATTTCGGAACTGAAAACACTCCAATTTGCCCTATCACTCCCGCTCTAAATCTCCAGAGACAAAACCTCCCCCTTTATAAGAGTCACCACAAATTATCCTGATTCCCTTGTGCTCCGAGATGGGACATAGACTTCCTTTCAAATAAAATACAATGGCGGAAAAATTCACTTCCCCCTCAGTAATATCGGCTCTTATTTGTTATCCGGCGGGGGAGTATGTTGTAATAGGAGAGTTTAGGTACAGCTGTTTTGTAAAGAGGCTTTGTATTGATAAAGGGGGTGAGGGAGCTTATTTGTGTAATGCTCTTTTAACTGGAACTTGACAAATAGGCTTTGGAGCGGCTTTTTAAAATTGTTTCCCGGTTCCTTTTTTTTTTAAATAAATACTTTTACTTATAGTTCATATTTTTATTCCGCATTTGTCATAAGAGAAGAATTAGCAGATTTGTCTACGTTCAACATGTTCACAAAAAAATGTGAATTCCAAAAATTTACAAAATTACACGGATGAAAGCAGCTGTTTTCCGAACATTACTCAATAATAAAAACTGAAAGAGTACCACGAAATGAAAAATGATTTGAGATTCTCTCGTCTGTTCATTGGTAAAAAGAGTAAAATGTTGTTGTCCTAAACGGTCACACTAGCATATTTTGGTCTGGGAAAAACATTGTAAGTATAAGAAAAGAATTCAAACTATTTTCTTTATAGAATAGCTCCTACACTATCAGAACGCGGGGTAATTAGTTTAAAAAAATTAAGGTAAAATAGATTTTTTTTATAATGACCAAGTTTCCATTTTGGACAACCAATTCAGAGAAAATGGGGTGCTCATGTAAAACAATAAATTTTTAAGATTTAATTCAATAATTTATCAACCACACCTATTTGGTGAAAGAAAGGGAAGTTGAAATGACAAAATAGTCTGGTTTCAGTATTGTTTTGAGTATTTTTTTGCATTTGAACAGACTTCTTGTACTAAACCTGTATATCTGTTACACTAAATGCACTCATCTTCTGAATTTGAATACAGGTTATTACAAAAGATGTAAGCAGCATCATTCACCTGCTCTTCATCAGATGATTAAACTACTTTTTTTTCTATTTTCTTTTTATAGAATGTTTGAACATTCGCAGGAGTAGGTTTGTTAGTTTTCTTAAATAGTGCTCTTTTTCGTTTATTCTTCTTGCCGCTTCTCCCCCAGTCTGTAGCGTCCAATTCTGTCTTAGATAAGGTAACATGTTAGTATGGCATCTTTACTTCTCTTGACATTTATTCCTTTTATTATGCATTCCATTCGCTGAGAACTGCTACTGCTGGCAAAATGTTCATATTCGAGTTCTTAGGCAGCATTATTTTAGATGATCGTGAAGGTTTGTGTTCAACAACTTCATTGCATAGCATTTGGTTAAGCTCAGAAGTTTTATGTAGAGATTTTCTTTAGTTTCTAATGTGACAAATAAATATTTGGAAATAGATCTCTCCCCCTCCCTTGATATACTTCTGTTTCACCAAACCCCTTTATCATGGTTTGCACTGTAATTGCTCCTGAAAAATCAGTTTTTAAAAGTTTTCCTACTTGGTATATAGTTAGTAACCAAGCTTCCCGGGTGATTTCTTAGCAATTTCCTTGTCTCCTTTTCATAAAAGGTACTTAAAAGGTCTCATGAAAGACACATCGAGTGGCTGCAGCCGATATGTCGTCACATATTTGTCGTAAATTTGTAGCATAATGCAATTTATTTCAGCGATATTCTGTGGCTTCCAACATGGCCTTTTTGAACCCCTTTTTGGACTGCCATCGACATGGGCGCCCATACCTATGGGCAGGGAAGGGCCGTGCTCTCCAGCTTCCTTATTACTGTTATGATTTCCGTACTAGTATAACGTAGAAGTGGTCCCTCACTAAAATATAGTATCTTCCTGGGGAAGAACCCTTGACTTCCCCCCTCCCCTTCCTACAAACAGTCATATGGGCACCCATGATCAACGATGAGCGGCCAATTATATGTATATATATTTAAATGACGCATCTTTGGACAATTCATCGAGAAACCTATTAAAATTTAACTTAAATCGAGAAGAATTAATACTGTATTTACCAAAATTGAATGTTATTAACTTGGTAGTTTCTAAAATAGTAAAATGTGCAAATTGGACAAAACATACGGAAACATATTTAAAACGTAATATAGCAGAACAAACCGCCAAACATGTCAAAAACTCATTGAATAAGGTGTATAAACGATACAGAATGATATCAATATATTGTACGAATGATGGCAGTACAAATGAATGAAAAACTGAATAATTGGCCTTATAAAGCGTCTTAGAATTTTCAGTGACAATGTTTAGTTTACATTCTTCAAAAACAACATTAATAATTTAGAACCAATAATAATCGATGTGAACTTCCGCACTAAATGCCGTCTGAAAAATGATCTTTAATGCATAGCTACCAAAAGCCCGTCCGTAATCGTCGGGCTTCGCTTAAACTTAGCTGTGTTTGAATAGTAAAAGAGCATGAAATTCATACACAACACAACTGTTTGCTATGTTTATACAGATAACATTTGATTATCTGGTACAAAATTCACTTGTTGAAATGAAATAAATTTAATTTAATTTTTCCCTCAATTAAACACTCAACAAAAGTGACAAAAATTTAATAAAGCTATGTCACAGGAGTTGAGGAAGCGATTGCCTTTCAAAAAAAAAAAAAAAGTAAATTTCATGAACAAGTTAAATTATGCAAGAGTGAGTTCTTTAAACTGGAAATCCAATAAAGTGTTGGAAAGGGTCTACCTAATTACGATAAAGTTTATACTATAGTCTTCCTTATATATTACATTAGGATAGAACTGCAGGTCCTGCTCTAGTAGCAAATCCAATTAAATTCTTGATGCATAAAAATATTTATAGACATAATTATTTGAAAAATATCTATGGTTCAAGGTGTAATATCCTATTACATGTCTGTACAATTAAAGTTTTAATTACAAAAATTAAGTTTTACTTGTTTTAGAAAATAAAAATACGAATATTTGTCTTATTTATTTATTGTATTTGGATATGGTTATCGTATAGTCAGCTACCAAATGGCCTGTCTCTTAATAAGTTGACAAAAAAGCCTATTTGATAATTCAGTGAATGACGGACCATTTCAAAGAAATTTAAAAAATGATGAAGGTACTTTAATTCAATCAGAAAAGTGTAATTTTCAATAAGTTCAAATCAGCTTTCTAGAACTAAAAATTCTAAAAATTAAATTTTCAGGTAATTTTCTTGTAATACAAATTTTGAAAAATGCAACTAAAAATGTCTCCTGAAAGATATATATATATATATATATATATATATATATATATATATATAGTATATGCATATATATCTTACAATGAATACGCACACGACACATTACGGTAAAAAAAAGGATACAATGCCACTTTTTTTTATAACCCAACATAAATATTTTAAAATTCTGTCTTCTCCTGAGAGGGTAACAACTGTCTCGTCACTGAACACTTCTCAAAGAAATCGATATTTAATAAACCCCCCTCTCGCAGCCCGATTTGGCTTCGTATAAATCTGAAGCTCGCATTCAATATGTGCACATGGGCGGTCGACCCCTTAAGAGGCCGGGGTGGGAACGAAATATGTGATTTATAGGCCGCCGGGCTCTCCTATTTATATGGAAATGTTCAAATCGGCGGGCATTTTGTCGTTCATAGCCCGGAGTTTTGAAGTGTAATGGCTAACGCCGTATCGGTTATGGCAGGGTCTCATACGGCGTGAGAGGTAAAGTGGAGAATTGGAATGGGTAGGCGGGGGAAAGGAGGTGAATTTAAGGTAAGAATAACAATGACGCGATCTCAAAAATTTCCCGAAGACGCAAGATGTGCGGGGACTTTACTCATATTGCTTGAAAACACACACTGCATAAGACAAATATCTTCAGAAAGAGCTACTCAAATTATAATAATAAATAAACACAATATATTTGTAATATTTTAAATCTAAAACGTTTCAATATCATTAGTCAATGTGTAATGCGATATTTGATAATTTTGACTAAAACTTGAAGTCAACTTTATTTTCATCGAAATATTGTCTTTGAGTAGCCTTGCCAGGCGCTAACAAATGAATAACTTTTATTTTATTTTTTTAATTAACAGTAGACGGTAATTACCATTTTATATAGTAAAATCTCTTTAAAATAAATTCGAAAAAAAAGCTTCATTTTATAATGTCAAATAGTACATAACTATGGAAATCTGCCGATGTTTTCCAATTCACGGTAGTATTCAGGACCGGTGCAGTTTTTGTAGTAAAGCATAGTTGCGAAAAAAAAGTTCATAAAAAATTAAATTTATAAATCTCAGTAATGGGATTCAGATTATATAACTATCGTACTTTTTTTACACATACAATTTTGTCCAGAGCAAAAAATTCTCCAAGAATGAAGCAAATAGCTGCGGCACACCCGAAAAACGTCCGCCTTCAAAGTTTAATGAAATAAGTAAGTAGAAATATTTATTTTGACAAGGATTGGTGTTTCATTCACAGAAATTCCACTAATGATTAGGTATTTTCCACAGGCTATTTCTATTGAAATACAGTTATAGTGCAAAAATCCATGATCGAATCTAGTGGAATGGATCGTGCATGTGTTTAGAATTTTTGAAGGTTTTGCTTCAGTTGTAGCATGCATAGTAACCATGTCTTCTCTTGTAAATATTTATGTCATGTCAACCTGCTTCTGAAGGAGTTATAGATTTATTCTTTGTAGAAAGGTGTCACATAAACATCTCTTATCTGCTCAGAAAAAGAATGAATATTCACAAAATTAAATGCTACGTATTGGAGCTTTCAAAAATGCTGCTCATTTCGTCTCTATTTTTGTATTGAAATTTTTAAATAGTTCCGACACTAACGTATTAAATTAATTCCCACTGAAATGTAAGGGATAGTTATTCGAAACGAAATTTCACTTTTAAAGGAACCATTCAACAATTTCTGCTACACTTCACACTATAATTTTCCTCTGGCGCCAATCCTCGGAACCACGACCTACAGATTAATGCCTTTTATTTTAGCCTTCTCCCCGCCAACTTCAGCCATTTTCGGCGCTGCCACCAGGCCTTTTTAGGGAAAACTTGAAACTTCTCAGGTTTGTTCGAAATTGCCCCGTAGATTGGCGCCCCAACAGCCCTGGTAACAGATGGCGTCGAGAGATGGAGACGAACGTTACATCAGAACCCGAGAGGTTGTCAAAATTTCTCTCCTAAAATCTGGACATAAATCACGGTATGAGATGGCCATATACATGTATGCTTGAATGCATATATCCATCTGCAGATATATTTGGTGTAAGGAATAACGCCGCCTTGAGAAATGGAGAAAATTTTTTCGATCATGGAATCTGTGATAGTGTGAGGCTCGAAAATAAGGTCGCGGTGATTTTATGCGAATTCAGATTTTTATGCATATTTTACGTTGTTTCCTGGTGGCGTTCTTTTTTTCCCTCCTTATTTATGGCTTAAAATATTTTAACACGTGGAAAATTTTATAGTTAAAATTCTAATGCATTACTTTTGAATATTTTATGTTTTCTGCTAGAGCATTGTTAATTCTTTTGTATTTTATTAAGTTCTGCTAAAATAAATTAGTATTTTTTTAACTATTCATATTAAAAATAAATTCATTCTGAATTAGCAGAATATTAGCATTACGTAAACATGAAAAACCTGTCTTAATTCAACTTTTAATTATGTTGTCTTACTAATAAAGAATTTAAATTCTCAATAATTAAGCACAAGTAATCTACTGTAATACACGTGGTAAAAGGCGTTCTCTCTAAATTATCGTGCATTAAAAAAAAATTTATAATTTTGCTTTGATAAACAGACGTAAGAAAAAAATTTGGTATTTCCTCACGCATTTTCACCTGATTAATTTTATTAAAACAGAAATAAAGAAACGTCAAGGTTAGTACTACTTGATCATATGTTTCATTGCACACAAACGGTCGCCATTAACATAATATAAACTTCTAAGTTTTCTTTAACAGATCCATGATAACGGAATTCCAGATTATAAAATATGCAAGTGCAGTGAAAATGGTAAGAATGCTACCAAGTTTGCTGGAATCCTTAATGAGACCCCAGTAAAAAATCTTAAAACAAAAACAAATAATAATAATAATAATAATAATTCAAAAATTCTTCAACAGGTGGCGTTTTACGATGTTACAGTTGCTAATATATGCAAATTCTCCCACTACACAAGGTTTGAAATATCTATTTCACAGCCTCTTCATTGTCAGCAAAGTCCAGTTTATACGTCTTTCAAGGGACTGATCTAAAACGACCTATAAATGAAAAGACGTATAGCTGAAACATTAATAAACAATTTATATTACATTACAGGTTTAACACTACTAAGTAAATTTATGTAAGTGTGATAAGGTGTATATAAATATGATATTTTCAGGTATTAGTAAAATTAAACACTTATCATAAAAGTGAAACAAAGCATATCTTTATTGTACAATATCTTAAACACTGCAAATCTTTAGTATTAATATAATACACTTTGCATACCAATTATGGTGTGATTTATGTTCATATAAGCACTGAAATTTTAAAAAATATTTCATACTCATTTAATTGCCTAGTGATCGTTAATTACAGTATTACGGATTGAATTAAGTTCATGAAATGCTCTTTCTCCCGTGATCTAACAAAACACGTTTTTTAATATAGTCGATTGCATGTTTAAAAGAAGATGGTTAAAGGTACATCCCTCCTTACATCCTTTATTAGACGCTCTCATTAAGAAAGTTTTTCTTTAAATAGACAGAAAATTTTCAAAGCTTAGGGAAGTGATAGATTAAGTGATAAATAAGTACAATCAAAATTGTGAATCTTATAGAGCGTCTTAAGCTTTCTTTGCACTAAAATGAATAAGAATGACAACGAAGTATTAATATAAAAGTCGTACAAGGGAGAAACGTATAAACGGCGTAACACTTTTTTTAATAGTTGAATGAAATGTTATAGAAAAAATTATTGCAAACTAAAGAACTGAAAAACTTTCAAGAACAGCTCTTCATGTACATTTTTCATACACTATTCCAAAAGACTTTCTTATCTCCCATACCTCGCATATTTTTCCAGAAAGCTTCTCTGTTCTTGATTAAGCATCCACATCTGACTAAAAATATCCATGTCACGCCCCCCCTCCCCCCCCCCTCAAACCCATTCTGGCCCAGAAATCTACGCTGATGGATATACTGGTGGGCTCCAAGAGCTAAAAGACGTCAGGAAAAGTCGCACGCCATCCCTCTTGCAGACTTTCTGTGCTAATTAGCTCCGTGAAGTTCGCATGAAGAAATGAAGAGGCTAGACTTAGACGAAATATATCAACGCAGTATAAGGCTACTGTTGTACAAACGTGCCAATTTGAGACCTCATGTTATGCATTTGGAACTTTAATTTAATTCCTAACTTATTTATTTATTTATTTTTTATTTTTTATTTTTTTTTTGGGGGGGGGGAGAGTATATGCGTTGATTATGTTAAAGCCCCAATGTTTTTTTGCAATATTGTCAGGATTTAAACATTTGTTGTCGGTATTTAAGCATTCGACTTTCAGGTGATCCTCAAAGTCTAATCAAAATCCAAATGTTTTGTTGGAATATTGTCTGTAAGAATTGACGCGAGACGGAAAATTGGCGTCTCGCTTCTCGCAAAACAGCCTAAAAGCTTTGTCTCGTCTCGCAAAATCACTATATCGTAATGTTAAAAATGTTTGTCTCGTCGCGGAAAAAAGCTGTAAATCTCTATCTCGTCTCGCAAAAATCGTCCCGAATCCATCTCTAATTGTCTGCAGGCGCGTAGCCAGGAAAATTTTTCGGGGGGGGGGGATATGCGCCTGGAAATTTTTTCGGGGGGGGATATGAACTTATAAGTGTATAAATAGACTGAATTTCATCACTAATCCAAAAATTTCGGGGGGATATATCCCGATATCCCCCCCCTGGCTACGCCCCTGATTGTCTGTATTTAAACATAAAAGCATAAATATTTTGTTGTCTGTTTTTAGACATAAAAGCCAAGTAGCCAAAGAATTATGTTTATGACATATATGGAAAAGAGAATTCAGCTTAGAAATGACACAAAGTAGTTCAAAATGTTCAAAAACTAATAAATAAATACTGAAATTGCTTCTTTTTTGCTTGCATTTTACATTGTCAAATTTGTTGTTTTTTCATGCAAAGAGCTACATAGTGGGCATTTAAAAATTTAAACTTTTAGAAAACTTCCTTTAGCGCATCTCGTATGTGTTGAGGTTGGTGGCAATCTGTTCATCCGTTTTAGAGGCAGAATTCTGTTTATAGGGAAAGTTTAATTGTATAGCCATCCTGTAAATCACAAAATATTTAAAACTTTCTGAAGGAGCACACGCTTAAATCTATTGAGTAAAATAATAATCAAACGGAGTATATTTTTACTCAATTTTTGACTTCAAACAGCCATTCTCCCGATTGAATAAAATTTGCTCAATTAATCGACAAAAATCAATGGAGCGAAAAATTCTCAATTTTTGAGCATTATACAACAGCTCCATTTAGGCTAAATAATAATCAAAAATGAGGAGTGTCTGTCCGTTTTTGATTAATATAACTGTACTCAATTATGATTATTATTTAAGCTATAGAATGAGCGTTTTTGCAAAATCAGCCCTTTTTTAATTAACATATCTGTACTCAATTAAGATTATTATTTTAAGCTAGAAAAATGGTGCTTTATTAAAATTTGCTGTTTTTGATTAATAGATTGAATGATTCGTTTTCTTCATTTTTTATTATCAGAGCTCTAATCTATTATTATAAGCCCGAGAAAATAAATTTTAAATCAAGGCAAATACATTACATATATCTTAATACACTATAAAAAAGTATTTTTTTAATAAATAGAATATAATTTCACTATAGTCTCTCGTTATAAAACGAATTCACAGTACAGTCAGAATACAGAAATGCAATCATGGTTAAACCAGCTGTGAGATTTAATTAAAGAAGCAACTCAATTTATTGACATGAAAAAGGTAAAATACTACTTACTCATTTTGGGTGGAGATATCATAACTTCATTTGTTTTACAATAGCTTTTTATAATCCAATCGTTAGAAACTATGTCATTAAAGCGAAATCTTTACCTAAAGCATCTCCTCCATATCTAGGCTGAATTCATTTCACAACTCTGAATATGAAAAAGATGCATTTGGTATTCGGATATAACATAAAACTATCACCAGCGGAATACACACACAACTATGGCCTGGCCGCGTTTTTTACTATGATCCGTTAAGAGCGTGGTCACGTGACAGTAATAGGATATGGGTCGTGGGGGGAAGAGACAGACAGAATTCTCCAGTTAGACAAGATTTTTACGGAAAATGAGTTAAATAGAATATAGCGGATGGGGAGTGCTGGGGCGAATTGAGGCATTCACAAATTATTGTCTTGAATGAGTATTTTTTGGCGTAAAAGGATTTAAATCGGCCGATAAGAAATTTAATCAATAAATGAGTGTTAGTTTTAATCAATAGATTTAAGCGTGCACATATAAAAGATACTTATTAATCTGTACACGCGTTTCAATCGAAAAAATTTCAATCTTTGTCAGCAGCAGCTAAAGTCCATACACAGACTGGGACTGGGGACCAAAAAAATGTAAACAGAAAACAAAAGCTTTCTGTTTTCTTTTGTAAAAAAAAAACTTTTGCGTCCTGTTTACTTTTTTCAGTCCACAGTTCCAGTCTCCGTATGGACTTCTGCTGCTGCTGACGAAGAGCGAAATTTTTTCGATCGAAACACGTGTAAAGATTGATAAGTACCTTTCATGGGTATTATTTTACAAAGTTTTATTTATTTCATATTTTAATACCAGTTTCTTTTGAGTGTTTTTTATCACTCTGTAAATTACCTAATTATTACTCTTTTGCTAAAATCTGATAGTTGCTTTTAACTTTTCGTTTGCCTTTATCGTAATACAGGGTGTATCCCGATTCCCTCCCGGGTTTATTAGGCTTATAAAAACCGCATAATACCAATACAGCAACAAAGTTGACTTTATGGGAGAAAGAAATGTTACAAGTTTTTTTTGAACACAGTCCAATATGTGAACCTTTCGTGACAGCGACGGATTAATGTAACTTTGTCGGGGATGGGGTGGAGGAGGGCAGTTAGTTTGTCGAATTATCAGCATCACGAAACAAGGACGGATTATAGGGAGTGGGCAGAGGGGCGACCGCCCCAATTGAGAAAAAAGAAATTAATGGAAAAGATCCTACTTTACTTCCATAAAGTGGATGTATGCGTCAATCTTCTAACTAATCGCCCTCAAAGATAAACTATAATAACAATATGGTGCAGTGATATTAAAAAAAATTAAAATTTCTGAAAAATGCATTACTTACTGATGGCTTCAGTTAATTTAATTTCTTGTATGAATTAAGGCGAAAAATGCTTATTCCCTGTTTTTTCTAACTAAATTTTTTTGGAAGGAAAGAAAAAAATCGCTGTATATACTCACATTTTTAAATGAAGCCCGATCTCTCAAACATTCGATAAAGATGATTAGCGTGTTCTTTAATATCAATTAGCCTTGCCCTATCCCAGGCAAAGCTTCATTTAATTATCTTAGTATAGCTCCGAAAACTTTATCAAAAGAGAAATGCTCGGGCAAAACAGTTGCATGAATCAAATACAGCGAACACTAATACAGTATGCAAATTCGTTTCGCTTCGTGCGAGTCTTAACATATTTACTTTGCTTCCAAATAACGTTATTAAGAAATCTGAAATCTTGAAAAGCAGGGATCATTCATCATTTTAACTAATTAACGAAATAAATAGCAGTTCATCTATTTTCTGTTCTCCTTTCCCAGGAGCGATATCGACGTATATCGTTCCTATCAAGCAGCAAAATATCGCTTTTGGTTCGTTTTGTTTCACTGGCAATGAATGCAATCCGATTCCAGCGTATAATGAGTAAAAGTTAAAAGAAATATTTCCGAAGATTGATTGGTAAATATAGGTGATACATATTAGCGTTCCTCTCAGAAATTGTATTCTGTCACGAATCGCTGGAACTCATAGTTTTGTTTTTAGCAGAGGTAAATAACAGATTTTAGTTTGATGGAGAAATGTATACTTGTGCATAACCACTGCTGTAGGCAAAGAGGATGTAGATTCAAGATGCTAATTTATTTATATTAATAGTGATTTCATCGTTATCAGGATTTTCAGTGCTATGAAATAACATTTTTACTGCAGCAATATAATAATAATAAGACACTTTTAACTTAAAAAAGTGTAAATAATTAGAAAAAAGCTTAATAGTGTTATGTTGAAAAAGCGAAAACACTGAAATTCGATTTAAAACAAACCTATCTAATAAATAAAGTATTGAAATTTCATACGTATGATTCTTTTGTTTTAAACATGTTCTCGATGATTTATAGATTTTTTATTGTTTTAAATGTTAAAATAGTAATATATAAAAACCACTTAAGTTGACATTTTATACAAAATGAATGAACTTGCTCGAATGAGCATTTTATGCAAATCACAAGAAAATGGGTTAACTCATGAAACCTAGTTTTATAAGGAGTATCAGAAAAAATAAAATATTAGCAAATGATACATTTTTTAAAAATATATTTCCATTTTTAAGTTTAATAGTTAACTGTAGTTGACAAGGTTAATATCAGTTAATCATTCATATCCAAAGTAAATTAGCAATTCGATTTCTCAAAGTTAAGATCTTGATAACAGAATACTTAAAGAGTTATAAATTATGTGTGTATAAAAGGCGAATCATAAAAATAACTTCATTGACGTGAATACTTTCTAAATCTTTATAATCATATTTCCAATGAGAACAAGGGCAACTACCTAAAGTTTATTTCTCATTCTGAAAAATAAGCGCTTTTCTAATAAAAGATTTCATCTTTTAAAAAATGGCCTCCATTATATATAATTACCTTAAGTTCTCATTTCATCTGCCCTTTTCATTGCGTTTCAAAAGACTTCATTTAACGCTGAAAAGCAGTTTTTATTTAAACGAAAGATCATAAGCATTCATCCCTAAAAGAAAAAAAAAACTACTAAGTTATACAAATACAGTGAAACACAAGATTAAATGTTTGTAGTGGGAGGGGAAAAAATGCATATGAGTGCTTATACTGTACAAGATAAAACTTCAGCCCACCGCACATCAGAGCAGAGTGTTTCGGAATGCCCAATTGCATCCCGCCGCCTTTCCTCATAAACTGCAGAAATCTTCCGCATGTGAACCAGCTTTTCTGTGAAACATTACAAGCACCCCCCACTATATAACAAAACCCCATCACTGTGACCTTAATAAAGCGAACAGGGGGGGGGGGGCGCCTATGAGAGAGGGAAAAGTACAAACAAATGTGAAATGGAAAAGTATTTTCCGGGACCAACTTCATTTTCCCGGGAGGAGCATAGCAAGGAGTACATAATTCCATCGAGAAACGGAAAACTTTATTCGGCTCGCATAAATTACGAACAAAGAGGCACATATCCGGAAAGTTATCCCCCCCCCCTCTCGAAACTCACTTTTACGGAAATTTTCCGGTGTGAGCAACCGGCATGTGCTCGGGTTTTGGGAATGAATTTTCGCGCTGAAGAAGAAGCTCGGGGGCAAACGTGAAAAATTTTGAGGCAATCACTTCTGAAGGGAAAATTAGTTTTGAGTAGTGATTCAGTGTCTGGCTGTTGCTCGCACAGTGGCGTTGCGAAAGTGGGAGGGTTTGCAAGTACATGCTATATGGAGGAAGGCGAACGCGAGAGAGTAGTTTGTTAAGTAAATAGTTGTTGGTTTCCGTCCCACACAAACACACTCGATGTGACTTTAGTTCGGCCAGCAGTCGAATGATCTTCATGGCAATAACACTGTGGCTTTCCGAAAGACGTTAATGACGAAGATGAGTTCGCTTTGTCCGGGAAATGCAGGTGTGTCTGCGATGTCCGTGGGATTTCTGAACAAGTCCGATGTTATAGTTTGGAATAATTTAATTTTCCCACCCGAGATTGTTGGTTCCGTATTTAATTATTAACAATTGATATACTGCTGTGTAATTAAAATGTGTATGTCTAAATTTCTGGATGCATATCACAGAGTGAATTTGAATGAAAAATTAGTATGTTCCTCTCTGGAGAATTTAAACTATTAGGTTGTTCCAACTCTTCAGAGATTTTACTGCGTGCAGATGCATCGGAGAATTATTCTACACTAAAAATTCCTCTCTAAAATGTTTGCAAAATCTTAATATAGAATTAGTTTTAATTTAAAATTGATTATAGTAATACAAACTAAATTTAGGAAAAGATTCTATTGAAAACCAATAAATTTATCAAACTAAGTTTGTTTATACATTTGCTTCCTTTTTCTCGATAGTAACAAAGTGGAAACATTTAGCAGACTCAACAGAAATTTTCTTCACATTATCCTATTTTGTCGATTCAGTCACGAAATGTTAGCAATTGCACTGTTGTCAAATACGTATCACATTAAATAACGCTTGAAAAATCATTTGTCACAGTTATCGTCTATTACAATAAATCGCATCGCTTTTCCGGTTTGAACTCGTTTATTCAATTATTTATTTTTAATAGCATTGTGCTTCATACATAACTTATAAAACTTTTCACTCCAATACTGTAAAAGAAATCTGATAGATAATGTTAATCTGTTAGAAAATGCAAACAAAAACTACCTCGCATGGGCCGTCCAGGTTGTGTAGTGGCTAATGAATCATTCTATCACACCTTGGGTCCGGGTTCGATTCCTGCCTAAGGCTTGGGTGTTAACTTGCCCGCCCCTTCAAAGGGGGTTAATGTTGGCCACTTACTGTACGCCCCTATAATAAAATGACCAATACTTCGGCCTTAGTAGTGGCGAATGTCTGATGAAATGTCTTGATGAATGTCTGATGAATGTCTTGAAAAGAAAAATATACTTAGGATGTCTCAAGAGAAAACACGTTATTAATACAACAAGCAAGCAAGTCTACAAATAGTACCAATTTCTTTCTTGATATATCCCTATAAAACTTGAAATCTAGATTGAAAATAGATATTCTTAATTCATTGCTTTCGATGTATATAAAGGCAATAAAAATGTTTTTTTTCAAGTGTTATTCACTTAATAAGCAGCAGCCGTTTTTTAAGATATCGGTCACTGGTATCACTCCCGCCCATTCCTTTCTAAACTCACATCGAAGAATCACCGGCGGCCCCAAACGTAAATACGGTATTGGGACGAAATTTTGCAACAGTGCTCTAAAATGGGTTAGTACTAAGTAAAATAATGCGTTGTGATAACAGGAAAACAATATTAAACAAGACTAAAAGAAGGAAAAATAATGTCGTACAGCAATTCTAAACTTTAATATAATTAAAGCAAAATTATGTGATGAAACACTGCCCGACGATTGAGTAAAACGCATTCAAATAATATGACATAACAATGTCTTACCACAGAATAGTTCTATAATAATCTAAAACATTGGTTTAAAAAAGTAGCATAAGAAATATGCATAAAAATCTTAAACACCTATCCAAAAAAAAAAAAGCTAAACAATGCGGTAAAGCACTGTCCAGCAATGGAATAAAAAGTTATATAATATTCCATAAAAAATTTTAACAACAAATCGTGCTAAAGCATTTCATAACAATCGAGTAAACAGTCATATCCTAACAAATGTGTATAACAATCTAAAGTAATGATCTTCAGAAATGTTTCCTCGTGCAAAATCGCTGGTCAGTTAAGAACCCACATTTGTGAAATAAATAAAAGAAGCATCAACAAATATCGTTCTAACTAAATATTACTACTGATTCATTTGATTCAATAAATAAAGTACATGCTTATGAATTGTTACATATTTCAACTGACTCCAGTCAGTGAAACATTTTTCACTCTGATCTAAATAAAATCAAACAAAGTAATAAAAATGACCAACAATATAGGCTAAAACAAAGTCCAATAATATGCCTTATCAATGTCTACAACAAAGTAGTAATATAACAATTTCATTAATTTTTCCCTATCAATGTTTACAACAAAGTAGTAATATAACAATTTCAAACAATGGTGTAAACAAACATAACCTAAGAAATAGGAATGGCAATCACAAGCAATGCTCTAAATAAAACAAAATGGTTTCATAAGACAATGCCTAGCAATGGACTAAACCATATGTAAGTAATATGTATTAGAACACGATAGTACTCAAAAAAGTGCTGAATATAATAGTGAAAAACAATGGCCTAAATCAATGTGTTTAAATAATGCCTTTCAATGGGCTTCTACAATGCTAAAGAATGTGATGTAGTAATGAATCAAAATACTGAATCAAAAACTGCTTAAGAAGGGACTAAGTAAAACCATTAATGTGCTATGACAGTATTCCATAACAATGCCAGTCAATGTGCGAAAACGGTTCGAAAGAATAGAGTTCAATAGTGTGCTAACAATAAATAAAAGATTGCTAAACTATGCGCTAAAAGAATGTTCAACAACGATATGAAACTATAACACAATAATGTGCAAAAACCATGATTATCCGTGTAACAAAGCATTGTTAAAAAATGGAATAAAACAATCTCAAGTTATGTGGTATAACAATCCCAAACTTAGGTTTAAATAAAGCCAAACAATGTGATGAAACACTACCTAACAATTGAACTACCTAACAAATCTAAAGTATACAAAATAATGCTATAATAAACTAAAACAATGTTCTAAAAAACATAGGCTAAGAAAAGTGTATAACAATCTCAAACAATGCAGTAAAACACTGCACAGCAGTGGAATTAAACAAATTCAAATAACATGATGTAACAATGCATTACAGCAAAGTAATGATAAGCAAAACCAAACAATGGCGTAACAAACATAATTTAGCATATGTGTGTGATAGTTTCTAACAATTTGATAAAACTATGCCCGATAATGTAACTGAAAGATATTATTACAAAACTGTAATGTTGCTTTCCCGCATTAATGTGTGTTGCTGGAAAGAGAGTTGTACACGCATTGTTACAGGTAAAAATGTGCGTATGATCCTTCGACCTTGGCGATAAATTTGGCGACTTTGGCGATAAAAGAAAGATCTCGAAACAATTTGAATTTCGGCTGTAACTCAATTAGGAACTACGTTACTGGAAAAATCTAGAAATATGATGTCACTTTCTATAAGACGTTAGTTAAAGCTTGGAAATCTAACTCTCACTGTCGAGTTAGTGTGTAGTAGACTGCGGTTTAGAGCAAAGCGATACGATTGGTGTTATGATTTGAAAAGTGTTATTGCTGTGTTAATGATTTGGCATTGCCTGTTTTACTAAATTCTGTATTTTTGTGAGATATTAGAACTCCGACTCGTAGAATGAAGGGTTATGTTCGCTTTTCGGGATTGTTGGATTATTTTAACATACACCCACTGCGTAATTTCAGTAACAATATAGAGTAATTACACACTAATCAAAAAAGTATTCGACTGTGAGAATTTCCTATTTTAGCTTATCGATATTTCTATTTTACACCAAATTCATAAGATCAATAAACTTTTTTTGAATCGACTAACTTAAATCCTACAAAATTAGTGAAAGTTTTAATGAAATTATGTTATTCTCTAAATGAGAGAACCCTGCTAAGATGGCATCGATAGTGAATTTTTTGTTAATTTTATTAGATTATCGGAAAGAGGGACTTATTTTTATCTTAACTCTGAAACATTTTTAACCATTTCTGGATACTTTTGGTTTTCGATTTCAGTTACTTTTTTCTCCTTGAGAGTTGGAAACACTGGAAAAGTATATATGCAAAACTTCTTCAATTAAGTCAGATTTACGATATAAAAGTCACATGTTTTCGTTTGTCAATTCTTCCCATGCGATCACAAAATGCCTCCCATCTTCCGATTGGGTGTAAATATGAATTTTAGGTTTGTGAATATTAGTTTGTACGCTTGTAATGTTCTTACCTTCTACCATGAAGATTGAGAAGATATGCAGCTGTCTCTATAGTCGCCCATTTAAGTTATAGAAAGGATTGTGATGAGCGTTTCTGCAGCTAAAATTTCAGTAAAATATAGTTTAAAAATTCTCATTTTATGTAGAATTTAACGCTTCGAGATATCTAGAAAACAGAAAAACCGCAAAAATATTCCACTTTTGATCACGTTCTTGAACATAGTAGTCGTTGCTCACCTCGGTGTAGGAAAATAACCTAAAAATAGTTGCATTGAAACATTTCTGAAATGATTAAAATATCAAAACCTTTGCCACGAATTTCTTCCAAATAGGATAACCCAGCAACTTGATCTAAAAAGCAAATCCCCAGTATAGCAAACTTTAAATCTTCAATCACAGCTATTTTATTGTTAAAACATCTTTATTTGAGCTATGGATGCCTTCTAAAAACTGGATCATTGCTTAACATGGAACATTTGACATGGGACAAAATTTTCGTTAGTAATAGTTAAGTCAACAAAATAATTAGTATTTATTCAATGAAATATTTTTTGATTCAACAAAATTATTTAGTTAAAATAATAACCATTCTTTTGATTAATTGAATTCAACAAAACATTTTTTTTCGTGTGCGTTCTATACTTAAACGTTTTATACGTTTCGTGTGCGTTCTATACTTGCGTTTAAACTCAAAATTTATACAACAGAAGACAAAGCAATAAAAATAAACAGAGAGGCATTTCAAAGACATCGAGGCTGTTAACCTACAAATTAAAAAGAAAATTTACAAGCCAGATTAACATCTTCACTCCGAGGCCCGTCATTTGGCATTTGGCGGTCATGCTTGTGGGTGGCTTGGAAGAGGAAGAAAAGAACTGGTTAGCACATCCATCATATTTTGAACCAAGTTTGAAGTGAAAGACGCGGCATAAAAGCTGGTATCAAGATAAGTCGAGAGGGTCAAGCATTTTTTTATTCATTATTTCTTTTACCTTTTTTCTGTTATGTGTCTTAGCTTGTGATAAATCTGACAACGAACACTGTCGCTTATTAGATCAAATGCTTCCTTTTCTTTTTCTTATCCATCATGGCAATTCGATTAGCCGAGTGAAAAGTGATGTCTCTTTCTGTAGTTGATTTTAAAGTTTCATTCGATTTTTATTTTAAAGTTAGAACATGGAAATAAATCTTAATGGTAAATGTGAAATAGCTTGACTCAGACGCCACAGCTTCCCTTTTAAATCTGGAAAAAGAAGAAGAAACAGTGCAATATAATCTGAAAAATTTGTTCTCAGTCAGTGGCGGCTCATTACTAGGTACCAGGAGGACCTGGTCCTACCATTTCGAAACCTCTTCCAATTATGTAACACAGTTCTTTTAATAATTCACCTTTATTGAAAATATAACGTCATTTTATTCTTTTTTAATACTATCCATTAGAAAAGACACTTTAAAAACCGCCAACTATGTTGTTTCACTGTCCAAATCTTGAACGGCGGGCCACTTCATTACGTGGCCTGAACCTAGCGACTTTTCCGTAGTTCTCATATTTGACTACTAAGCAGTATAGCCATTTTAACATGAAGTTAACTTGGCTTCAGAATGGCTTATTTGGCGTTCGTTCGGGCACAGATCTGCCTGACCCTCGTTTGATGTTGTTCCTACTGAAAGGAGAAAGTTTGCCAAAGAGGTAGCTGTTGGTGAAATTTTTACTCAGCAGGAAATTAATTTTATATTCGCGCGATCTCATATTCTTTGCAGTCACATATTTTACTGTTCTCGTTTCCTGATTTACGAAATGCAACGTGTAAATGCATTTTACATGCTAATATTGATTTTGAAATAAAGACATTCTGAACACTAAACTTATAACTTTAAAAATTACGAACAAGTAAGCTATAAAGAACATAAATACTAGACACAAATTAACGTACTAAGGAAAATTGCTTTTTCATGGAACAAAATTTTAATGTAATTAGGTTTTTAATACTAATGTAATTAGGTATAAAACAATAAAATTGTATAGTAATTTGGATAATCATTTGCCGTTTGAAAATTTTTAAATACTTAGCTATGTGTGCACCAGAGAAAGAGCCCTATGTGTATATTTATTTCAATTTGAAAACGCACTAATTTTTCGTTCCCCACCACTGAAGCAAGTCACGAACCGCCACTAATCTCACTACATATATTTTAATGCTTAACAGAACTTATGTAATAATTAAATAGCTTGACCAAAATAATTGTTAACTATTTTATAAGGTTTTTTAATTTTAAGTCATAATTATCATAATATCATATTTGAAATCGTGTTGGCTCTCAAACTTCCCCTAAAATAAATTGCAATAAACTAACATATTACTTTTTAAATTACGCGTAAGAAGTAATAAATTGCATACTGTGATTATAAATATTATCCAATATGCAATTAATAGGGAGAATAGAACATAACACTCATAAATCTTCGTACGTCATGTATGAGAATTTTTACTGTGTATTTATATTTCGCCTATCAAATGGATGGAGATTTAAAAAAGTATAAATAGTTTTTAATGTGTTGCCCAGTATTTTAATATGTTCATTAGGATGAAATAGGACTTTCTCGCCTTACTTAGCAACTGTATTGTCAGATCCTTAAAAGTCCTCGAGTAGAAATGAGAAATACTGTCTAGGGATGGACGCGAGACGAAAAATTGGTGTCTGGCGTCTCGCAAAACAGCCGAAAAGCTTGTCTCGTCTCGCAAAAATTCCTATATCATAATGATAAAAATGTCTGTCTCGTCTCGCAAAAAAGCTGTAAATCTCTGTATCGTCTCACAAAAAGTCGTCTCGCGTCCATCCCTAACTGTCTCGGTTTCATTTGATAACTACCTACCGGTATCTGCGTTACAAACTTTCAGGAAAAAAGCACAATAAACTTGAAGGCCTCAAAATAATTCGATCAAAGTATATGTGTAACGTTTAACAAGGTTTTTTTTAAACACAGAATGCCGTTGCAAGAACCATTGAATATTCTTAATGCTGATACAATTCATGAAGACCTGCTATAAAATCCATGATTTTACTTAAGGTTGAAAATGCTCCGTGAAGACTACTACGAATATAAAAAAAAAAAGTGTTCATGGAAAGTCCCCCACCCCTCTACTGCCTTGGGTATTATTTTGAAAATATTTGGTTCAGCAATGGGCAGATTAAGATATACCAGGTTTGACAAAATAAGTTTTCTTTGTTTACTATCTGAAAAATATTTTTTTATTTTTATTTTTAGCTGAGGACTGAATAAATTAGTCAGTTATAGTACATTGAAGTCCTATAAAGATTTAAAAAATACTGTCATTAACTAGATAAAGCACACATTTTAGTTTTTGATGAAACCTAAAACTTTTCGTCTTCAAACTTGCTCTTTTTTCATCATCTAAACATATTTTTAAAATGCTCAAGTAAAAGTTTCACAGCAATAGATAATTCTTGGGAAAATTATAAACAGCTATTAAAATAATTTTCACTTTTGGTAAATTAAATTTTAGCCTTATCACTACAATTATGAACTTGTGGTTCAATAGTATGAACACAACTGTTTATTTTCATATTGTTGAAATTAAATACATTTAAAACCAAAATAATTTCAAAAAATAACTTTCAACACATATTATAAGTTTTAATTTTTAGATGAAAACAATTTAATTATGCAGATAAATGTTCCGTCATATAACCATTTAATACGCTTTTTGTATTAATAATATATCTTTCCATAAAGTGAATCAGTTGAATCAATTGTTAGTTGTTTTTTTTTTCAGTGGGAAAATATAGGAACATATTTTGCAATCAATGCGTGTTCAAGCATTTAGTTCAATATAACTTTCAGTTATACCTCTCATACTTTTAATAAGCATTTTTATGGTTTTTGCAAATGTCGCAATGCAACAGCAATGAATTTGATATAACTTTGCAGAACTAAATGCATAACTTGTCTTGTATCGCTGGTAACTTTCTCATTTTATTCATAGCATGTAAAATATCTAAATGTAATTAACTGATTCTAGTAATTCATGGTGGTTTCAGAAAAGCTTTTATTAAATTAATAACATTTTAAAATTTTTCAACAAATATTTTTACAACATGTAATTTAAATAAATTGTGTCTATTGTATACAACGTTTTAATCACCCGGATTTCCTGCATTCGAGAAAATATACTATCTTAACATAATTACTCACATTCGAAGCAAATAATGGAAAAGAAATACTCACAAATGCCTAAGACATCAACTTTTTACCACTGTTGCAATTTTGAAACAAAATAACTTATTAAAATACTTCAAGCCCTTTAAGTTAATAAGAAGCAAAAATTTTTGTTTGCAGTTCTCTACCAAATAAACTATCATTATATTCAAATCACAACATTGCTCGATAATTTAAAGCGAACTTAAGTATAGTCATTTTATTTGTAAGGTCAGTTCATTCATCATACTTTGTGTTCACTTCATAATGAACAAAATTACAAGATTACGAGAACTGACAGAGTTAAGGGTGAAGCATCTTGCATTCCAGGTGTCTAGTGAAGTGATAGATCGGTTGGCTTGTTGACATGGATATTCGCTTATTAGATTGAGTTCTTTCGGTTGTGACCGCAAACAAAATGCTTGACCTTTATTTTATTTTACATTTACCTTAAAGTTACGTAATTTATCTCTTTGAATTACAAAAATTAAGTTTTCCATTAAAGGTTATCCTGTATTTAGGTGTTGATTATATTTATAGAAATCTATAATTTGACGACGTCACAAAATTTGTAAAAATTGCGAAGTTTTTTCTTTTTTCGTAATATATATATCATTCTTTAAAATACTTAAAGCCAACGACTTTTCAGATTTTATTATTATTATTATTATTATTATTATTGTAATTATTTTTATTATCACCTTCATTGTAAAGTACACCTATGTCACTACAAGGACGTTTACTGTAAATTTATATTTCCACTGCTTTGCTATTATTGCCGTAATTAGACATTAATTATTTTCTCCCAGCTAAAAAAAGGAAAGAATATTCTTCTGTATGAATTAACATATTTTGCATTTGGTTTATGCGATTAATTTACACATTAAGATGACTAGCTAAAATAGGTATCAGAAATCAGGAAACTTTTCGACTTTAATTAATGAATATCAAAATATCATCCAAACCAAAAGTTAATCCACCCAATAGAAAAGTCGAAGTTAGCAAAAGCATACTGTCTTTCATCATTTCTCTTTTTGGAAATACACGTATTATTTTCGAAATTAAAAGAATAAAATTCCACTACACACATTATGTATATGAAAATATCATTCAAGTTCTTAAATTATAAATCAGTTTTGTCTTCATAACAAAAAAATAATTATAATTACCACAATTCACATGCATTAACATTTTTACCCGTTCTATTTCCTTTCCTATAGGTCAAAATACATAACGAAATTGCCTGTGATATACAGAATTTTTAGTGACATCTTAACTATCCGTTGATTATTGTCTTTCTTATACTGTTATCTGTGATCACACTTTAGAGTTAAGAAATAGATTGAATAACTTTTATATAAGCTTTTCATATCATTCATGTATAAACTCATAAATTCTCAGTGCAAGAAAATGGTCATTAAGTCAGCTAATGAATAGTTTTTTCACCAGAAATTTTTGTTCCTAATTACTGCACTGGTATTTTACAAAAATGAAATTTTAAAAAATATCCAAGATTTGTAAAAACTTTCGACGGTCAGAGTTTTAGGCTAGTAAAGTTAAGGCTAGTAAAATAATATTGCTTGGAATTCCCGCAACCAAGCTGTGCAGTATTGTACCAAGTTAAAGTTGTTGATTTGCAAGCCAGTTGACTTCATTTTGGTTTTATTTATGGCATTCTGCTTTTTACGTTGCAATTTTTCAATCATCAAAACCACTTTCTCCCTTGGATATCCCTTTGAGGCGCAACCCTTTCCCAATGCTGGAAAAAGGGCCGCCGTTGCCATCGCTCGATTTAACTACCAGCAAGATGGAGGACGATCGGAACGTTCATCGCGTGCTATACAGATCTAGAGACCCTTTTTTGACGCAGCTGGCTGTGCCCAAAAAAGGGTCTCTAGATCTGTGGCACGCGATGAACGTTTCGATCGACCGCCATATTGCTGGTAGTTAAGTCGATCGATGGCAACGGCTGCCTTCTTTTCATTGGGCAATCTATCCAGCTGTTCTCGCACTCTTCCATTTTTCAGCAGATGTCAGTGCAGTTAAAAATAATCGTGACCATTTTTCGCGGGAAATGACGTGCTAAAAGTAAAGGATTCTCGTGGAGCTATGTCACCCGCCACTATTTTTATAGAAATCCAATCTATTCTTCGTGACTGGCAACAGTCAGAGTTTGGTGTTCCCAGAGCGCGCGTTAAAGGGATATTAACTCGCTCATTTAGGATTACAACTGACTGTAAAGTATGATATTTTCCTCATCTAACAATTTCAACAGTAAAAAATAGCATTTGCCGCACAAAACTTCTATCTTCAATTTCCATACAGGATTACTCTTAACCCTTTAATTCCGCTCTGGGGACACCAAACTCTGACGTTTTGACTGTTGCCAGTCACGAAGAATAGATTTGATTTCTATAAAAATAGCTGACATAGCTCCAGGAAAATCCTTTACTTTTTAGCACGTCATTTCCCGCCAAAAAAATTGTCCCGATTATTTTTAACAGCACTGACATCTGCTGAAAAATGGAAGAATGCGAGAACAGCTGGATAGATTGCCCAATGCTGAAAAAAGCGCAGCCGTTTCCATCGCTCGACTTAACTACAAGAAAGATGGCGGACGATCGAAACGTTCATCCCGTGCCACAGATCTAGAGACCCTTTTTTGACGACAGCTGGCTGTGCTCGCGCACAGCGTTTCGATCGTCCGCCATCTTTCTGGTAGTTAAGTCGAGCGATGGCAACGGCTGCCCTTTCTTCAGCACTGGGAAAGGGTTGCGCCTCAAAGGGTTAACAGATCATGCATAGATTTAAAAATAAATAAAAAATCTCGATTTCACAGCAAATAAGTCATAAATCTTCGATCCATTACGAGTCCACGTAATCATCGTGCATCCAAGAATACATTTTTCTTTTCCTTCTTCACTACACCCTCCTGCAACTCACAAAAAAGAAAGGACTGCCGTTTAATAAAAACGTTTAGATAATAACAAAAGCTGTAATTAAATCACATTAATTCTTGGGTGCGGACAAAGTGGGTCTTTTATTAAATCGTGCCGCCGAATGAGAAGCAGCTACACACCTCCACTTGACGGAGATAATAAAAAATTGGCACAGACGTACTCACAACAAAGCACACCGCACCCTCTACGAAGAAAGCTATGAAGAAAAAAAAAAAAAAAACTTGACAATCCATTTCTGTATAGAAGAAGTGTTTTTCTTTCCCCCTTTTAAAAGAACTGAATTTTTCTAAACGGGACAAGATATATTGTTTATATTGCATGGAATTCGTGCTTAATTAATTTAACTGTGGAGACACCTCCTACAGGGGTGTCTCCACACTCTCCGAAAAAAAAAAAACTAGGTTAAGAAAAAATTCCTCTTCTTAATTTTCAAAAAGTTTAACTTTTTAATTTTGTACACGACCCCCTCTCCCGCACAAAAAAAATTCCCTACTAGCAAAATCTGTTCCATACAATAATAAAATGACGTACAAAGTTTCAGTCTTTCACTATTATAAAAATGTCCGTATAAAAATATAAATCTTGTACCTTTTACATTTAATCTCTTGAAACCGTAAAAATTCTGACCTGGACCTGATTTTACATAACTTTGGGATTTATTGTATATGTCTATGATCAATATTTAAGAAATAAAATCCTGGGACAGTGTTTAGGTGGCCCCCTGTATTTTCACGTACAATTCATTTTGACCGATCACAAGTAGGGGAAAGTGGCCCAAAATGATCCTAGCTGCCAAAACGATCTACCTATGCGTTACACAGGCAGCGCTATCATCTAGGTAACACATAAACTAGCTGTGCCCCGTCAAGAAGAAGCGATGGCGATGTTTAAGCGTTTGGTGTATTGCGTGTCTGAGTAGAATTCTTAAAAGAAAACTGGTTTTTCATATCTCTTATAAGGCAAGCACTAACTTTCCTATTTATTTAGAAATACAGTCTTTAGTGCACAAAAATATGCCTTACTGAATAGAGAATGTTTTTAAATCTGAATTACACCTGTTTAGTTTGTTATGTTTCTCGGTGTGTTACTGTAATATGACCTAAAGTGGACAGTCATACTGCCGGATAAAATTATCCGCGTGCTGAAGAAACTCCAGTATCTGGCCCTAGTCATCATGGTAGCCTTTCAGACTTTCTCAAAATGCGTGAATTCATATTACATTATTTAATTTATTTCTGCATTTATTGTAAGCCATAATTTTTAAGTTATAATTTTGAGATAGTCCATTTTATTGTTCGTGACACTTTTTCATTTTAAAATTTTCATAAAATAAATTATGCATTACTGTATGATTGTAAAACTTATTTTCTTTCATTATGTACAGTCAATTATTTTTACATCTTTTATTTTGCCGATTAAAAAAAAAAATTAAAAATAATTTTTGAATGAAGGATCATTTTTCTCTTGGGTGCGGGTAAAATGATCCTTTTGACACATTTTAAAACTTCTGTTTTTATCATAACAGTGTGGGTTTGAAATATTATTAAAATATGTTATGATGCAAAATATAGTGGCAAATGGCCAAAGTTTTATTTACCATTTATGATATTTTATGCAAGTTTTCCTCTTAAGGGGATCATTTTGAGCCACCTTCCCGTACATTTTGAGCAGTTTCTTCCTGGTGTACATGCGTACGTACGTACCCTTTCATTTGTACGTAACTCGCAGACCTCAAAAACTATTAACCGTATAAAGTTGAAATTTTATATTTATGATAGTTGTAACATCTATTTGTGCACCTCCCCTTTCGGTTCCAATCCATTGGATGGTTTATTTACAGGGTTACCCAAAAGAATTTCAATACATTAAAATCTATTGGCATTTTCAATATATTATGTTTATAGTCAGTCATTGTGTAGGCCAACCATACCCAAAACCTTCCCAACTGTCACCGAGCTTGGTGAATTTTGACGAAATACCGCCGAATTTGGCACCAAAAATAAGTATGCATGCATTTTGCATAACTTAAAAACTTTTAGATGTAGAACGTTGAAATTTTGTATTTATAATTCTTGTAATATTTAGTTGTGCACCTCTTTTCTTGATTATAATCGACTAGATATTTTACTTACGGGGGGTCACTTAAAAGACTTTAATGGATAGAGGTCTATGGATACCATTAATTCATTAAAAGTCTGTTGTCAATCAGTATTTGGGGTAAGCTCAACATCTCACAAACTATCGCCAAATGTCTTAGCAGCAAATTAAGTGCCAAAAGCAAGTCTTTGAAACTGAACCCCGCATTGCGATTTCTCTTATGTCTAGCAAAAGATCGCTAATCTTAAATATTATTGCAGTATCGTGTCTTAATTTCAAATGAAAGACGTTTAGATGAAGTGCATCGAAATATTTATAATTTAATAGACGTACAAGGAAGTCATGTAGTATTCACATCAGATTTTTATATAAATTAGCCTTTTCTAAAACAATTGCATTCCTTTATTGTAATATAGTTCGCTTTATTTTACGTTTTGATTAAGTCAAGTACGATTTGTTTTTAATGATTTCCTTCCAAAATGCCTGAATCCGCCTCGAATACTTGAAATGTTACATTTAGAAACTATTTTTGATCGACTGGAAAACTGTAGTTAAAAAATTGAAAACTTTTAAGTTCATTTGGAATAATTTTAAGGCTATTTCTTAAAATGTATCCTCCTCGTTTTTCGCTGGTTCTAAAAATGCTCCGTATTTTATCCCTATTTTAGTAAAATTTGTTGGTATTTACACCTTTTCCTGCAAAATATATTACGTTTGTTAATTTTATGGGGGTATTTGACACAGGTATTCAAAATGCATCTCAGATATTGTCGAAGATTTTTTAAAATGCCATATTTAGTAGAGTAGGTTAAAAATTTAAAGTTTTGAAAATGTAATATTACCGAAAAGTTGTCCAGTGTTATCCCGAGTAAGAAACTAAAATTTGAGCTATATCAAAAACTATCATACGTACGCGGTGCAAAATCAGCTATTTCGGTAAATTATTGGTATACAATAATGTAAACTTAAAAAAACATCTT
Organism: Cheiracanthium punctorium; assembly: GCA_038373885.1. Classification (NCBI taxonomy): domain Eukaryota; kingdom Metazoa; phylum Arthropoda; class Arachnida; order Araneae; family Cheiracanthiidae; genus Cheiracanthium; species Cheiracanthium punctorium. Next base: position 810,042 of record JAWZYV010014761.1, read on the forward strand.
ACAGCACGTAAAAATTATGCTTCATTATGAGCCGAGAACCAACAGCAATTCAAGGAGTTCCGTTAAGGCATAAGTATTAGTTACATATACTACATTGAATATATAAATAAAAATTCAAGCGACTTATAAACTTTTCTTTCTGATCATTGTATAATAGTTGAATGTTTTCATGGGAATGCATGCACATTAGTGGAATAGATCGTTGAATAGATTATCATTAGTTGAGTAGATCGTATTTTTTGGTTACTAAGTTTCCATGATGAACATTTGAAAGTGCCTACTTTGCCAAAATTTGTGAACTAAGACAAAGGTAATTTTGGGATTCATTTCAACTTAACATTTTGTCAAGTATATCGCTATTGCACAGTGATATTTTAAATAATATTACCCCCTTTTTTTGTTTTTAGTGGGTATAAATTAATTTGAATTTTTAAGTTGAAATAATGCGGTTTTACATCCTTGGATTTTTTCCAGTGATATGATGCCTCAAACATGACTTCCGCTTAACTAGTTTTACAAGACAAAATTGTCACCTATATACATGTATGCAAACATGCATGCAGCGTTTACTTTCGTCTACCAATATTGAAGATAATATATTTCATAAAAAATAAAATGTTTAATTTTCTTCTCTCCTCGATATTAAAAAAACGATGAAAAATTTTAATTATTTTACTGCTGAATTATTCATTTTCACTAAGGTGCAAACATGAAAGTATGCTGCTAGTTACAGATCTGCTATTAATAGAATACCCTACCTCATTTAAGAAATGATGAATGAAAACATCTAATTTTTAGTAATTTAAAATAGTGTGTTCAGAAATTAGTAGGCAGGGGTGGCGTGGTAATTGCTTCTGCCAAAGACAACTGTTAGTTAGAGAGAAAGCTCAAAATCAAAGAGGTGAGTTGGCCCAGCGGGGCGAAAAGCGATAACTCCAGATCAATAGATCAAGACCCAGGCGGTAGGCCAGAACCCTGGACTGTCACACTTCAACAATCGACTGATGTTCAGTGTCTTATCCACCCTACAAAGTACTAATATGAAAGCCATTTCATACATATCGCAAAATCTGTAGCACTCATCAAGAGATTTTTCAAAAGTCAGAGTAAACCTCATCCGTAGCCGAATCCCATCTGGAATTCACGATTAAATAATAAAAAATAAGTACAAAATATTTATACCTGTCGGGCCTAATGCAGCTTAGCCTACTCCGGCATCCACTCGTAATTCCACTAACATTCAGTTAAAAAATTGCCTGATCCTATCGAATTCTCCGCTCTGCAGGAAGCTCTCGTTCCTGCTGACATGCGATAATCATCTGGAAAATGCCTTTTGGACTTAAATCAACTTGCGTTTGACGGTTCGTTGGATATAAAGTGACAGAACATCCTGTGAATGTGCGTGAATACACACGTGCACCGGCGCACGGTGCAGTTAACATTTTCTTGAAGAAGTAAAAAAAAAAAAAAAAAAAGGTGGACGGCGAGAGGCTTTTGGTATCGATACAGACCAAGAAAACGATAGTTCGTGGCAAATCCTTTTTAAAAAGAATGCAAAGTTTTCGCCTCTTTTTATTTCAGAAGAGCAGAGTCAATAATAGTTGTATTTTTTATTTTAAGCATCGCAAATTACTGAGGCAATACTATTCGAAAGTTAAAAGCTTTTAAAAAGCGATTATGTGGTATTCCAAAAGATGAACAACATGGAATGGGCAAAAGATATCTTCCAGAATGTCCAGATTTTTTTGTACGAGTATGCATCAATGGGTGACTATTAAGATCACTAAGAAAACGAAATACGTTGACCAAAAATTATCAAATGTCCACTTCGTTTGACTGTCGTTTCTGCATATGAACTGTATCACTAGAGTGGCTTTGACGATTCGTTACTGTAAACGTAAGCTAAGTACATTTATACTTTAACCACTAAATTATTTAGTTCAAATTGGAGTATGCTGGCTTTTGGAAAGATTGTTAGCTCAATCATCGCAATTATTTCAGTCAGCAGCTTTCTGTTGCCCTACATTGAAAAGCAGCAATAGCAGACTCATATAACATAAGCCATCATCGAGAAATAGGACTGACTGTCAATACAAAGGAATCAAAATTATAAAATATTTTATAATCTTCAATAATTAAAACAAAATGGCAGAGTTGTACATGGAAAACAATGATTATTATTTTTTTAATGCAAATATACAAAGATTTGAGCATAATTTATGTTAGAAGTCACTCTTTCACCCAGGAAAAGGGAGTCGATCTGGAAAGAAAGACCGAAAAATAATTAATGATTACGAGATGCAATGATGGATCCAGGGGAGGGTTAGACCCACCCACATAACTCAAGGCTTGCTTGATCATACTGTTTAATTAAGCGAAAAAGATTTTTTTTTTATAAATTAGTCCCCAAAAAATTTCTGAATACAGAATCTAAAATGTCTTATATCTAAAATAAATCCAACCATGTAAGCAGCACATCAAAAGTATTTATTCTGAGTAAAATCATTTGGTGATTCTAAAAGAATGAATGAATTACTATTATTTTTCTTAAAAAATGTACAGTATATATGAGTAAAGAAATATCTTTTCCAGTTAAACTTCTGTATTTTGAAGTTATGTATTATCTGCTATTATTGTATTTATTTGTATGTGAACTATATAAAGTAAACAAAAAGAGAATTGGCTGTGGTTGCATGATACTTATCAAAAATAAATGTTTCCGGTTTAGACTCGAAGATTTAATTAGAGATAACAGACAATATGTATATCGAAACACTGTACTTAACAATAAGTATTAAGTTACTGACAATACTGAAGGATTTTATACAAAACAGAGGTAGACTCCTACCATTCAAGTTTGTGGAAAACTGTAAAAACTTTGTAGATTCAGTACAAAATAACGAGATAGACAGCTTCATCTCTTGAATAGCACAAGAACTAACGATTGGAGCTGAATACTTTTCGCACCAAAAAAAGAGACTTTTTTTTTACTGTAAAACACAGCACATTTAACTCTAAACTAAAATAGAATAGAGATACTTCCTTTTTGCAGCAAACCCTGTAACTAAAAGAAATTAACGGTTAAACCGTCAAGAGTTTTTTTTTTTAAGATGCATGTAGCACTTATAAATATTACCAATTAATTTTAATTTATTACAATTAAAAAATTTTCACATCTGCATCGAAGAACAAGAACACCTAACAAGATAACCCAATACATATTAAAGTGTTTTTATAAATATAAAAATATTACACAAGTACTTTACGTTAAAGACTATGTTTTTTGTTTTCAAAATTCGCGTCTAATATTAAGTCTAATGTTGATCTTGTTTTCACGGTCTAGATAACTCTACAAACACTACTTAAATTTATTTTTCTACTTTGATGCTTTACAATGTAACTTAAATCTAAAAATAATCTAAAAGGGAAAAGTACAAAATATACCCCCAAAGTAAGGTGTTTTCATTAAATAAATATTTAACATTTTACTGAAACAACTAGAGCTAACGAGTTTAATGAAATGTGCATTTTAATACCATTTTAAAACAAAGTATTAATTTTGAAAGAACTATCACGCTAAGATTTGTATATCGCCTACATTTATCTCGCTTTATTAAAATAGGATATGAACACCTGTCTTTTATACGAAATTCTTACAATGTTTACGATAATTATACCCCCGTTGTAAATAATGCTTACTAAAACTGATGAAGAAGTACTTTCCTTCTTAAATTCTAAACGCGAACCTTTGAAACCAAACAAACTTGTAGTAGAGGAAATTAAAATGTAACACAATTTAAAAATGAAATTCTACTCAAAATATTTCTTCAAGAAATTTAAATAAGGAGTTAAAACACAAAAATACTCTTCGTTGAGTTTATGTTAAATCACGCAAGCGTTAAAAATGCATTTTAAAAATAAGTAAATGCCAGGGAAATTATAAAATGGTATGTTAAATACATGCTAACATAAACACCAGGTAAAATAATAACTTGAGTGATATGTAACTATTACAATTTCAAGCTACCAATGTTTCATTGATCAATTATTAAATGAATTTTTTTTTAATCTACAGTACAGCAAAGTTTGGCTAAATTAAACACATATTCTAAATTCGCCTAAATTACACACATAATCTTTCACACACGTATATATATATATATATAATGAAATTATATTACCAAATATTGGCGATATTTTTAGCATTATAAGCCTTACAAAGTGCAATTTTACTTATACTGCATTAATAATATTAGCACTAATAACAATTAATACATGCGTAATATTATTATTATTATTATAATTATTAATTACAATAGTTTTTTTTTCTCATAATTCTTTTTTACCATCTTTCCTTAGTACTTCTTAGCTATTAAAGCTTGTACTACGTTGCTCATAGGTTAGCTATGCTCAAGTATTTATTTTATTTTATTATTTTTATTTTTAATTTAATTTAATTTAATTTAATTTTAATTTTTTAAATATTTAATATTTATTTATTTATTTATTTATATTTTTCCCTTCCATTTTCTGGATTTCTTGATAAATTAACATGGTTTTGGCAGCATTTTGTCTGTTTTTCTTTCTCCTACTTTTTACTCCTTGGCTCTAGCTGTTTTTATTTTTGTCGATTAATTTTCTCGGTTGGAATCGCTTTCCAGTCTTGTCTGTGCTTCCACTTTCATGTTAGGTTAGCATCCATGCTGGTTATTTAACTTATAGCTATGGTCGTACCCCCAGGTTACGTAAAGCGACTTCTTTTGTCAGGTAACCTGCAGAAACCTAGCTATTTTTGTTTTTTCTTTAAATTAAAATGTGAGTATGGTATTGTTGATAATGGAGTACTCCATTTCAATTTTCCACTCAGTCCTCCACTTCATTGCTTGGGTTCGTAAAGTTAGGCTTAAGCCCACGTGATCTCACCTGGCTTGTTTTCCCACTTCTCTTTAGCTTTGATAGCTCTGTTTTTTACAATATTTATAGCCTCTGGATTATCAATTATTATTTCATGGTTTCAGTATTATTTCTGTTGTTATGTGCTATCACTTAATGTTTTACTTGGGATTATATTACGTAAGTTTAGCTATTTTATATATATTTTATATATATACATAGGCGCACCGACGGAGGGAGCTATGGGGGCTGAAGACCCCTCTAGAGCTACAGAATTACAGATGTGAAAAGCTTTAAAAATCGATAACTGTCACTAATGAATTTTTTTATTGTCTTAAAATTATTCCTAAAGTGCTTCTTACCAAACAAACAAACACACATCAACAAAAAATACGTTGGTTTTTAAAAAATTACTTACAGTTGATGTATGAAATACTGTTAAACTTAGTTTACCGGTAAAAATTACCGGAAAAGATTCGGTAATTTTTACGACTCTATGACGAGTTACGTTGATATTTGGCTTGTGTTCTACGGGCAAACGGTACAGAATATTTTGACGTTATAAGCGAGTTATAACTGTAATAGATTTCATTATAAACGAGTACGGAAATGTTTGTAGCCCCAGTCCCACCCCCTCAAAAAAAACTAAAACTCTGGGTGCGCCATTGTATATATATATATTTATTTAACGGAATCTTTTCACATTTTAACCAATTTATTAAGTTTAACTCAGCATTGTTGACCTTTAATCAAAATATATTATATACGATAATAAGTCCTGAAAATGTAACCAAACTTTTATTAATACTATTGCAGCTGAATAATTAATAGTCAACCATTTTGGTGGAAAGTTTAGCAGGAAAACTTCTGTTTGACCGCTGAAAAACAGCAAGCTTTAAAAAAAAGAAGAAAAAATCTACAAACTTATAAAAATGCGTTAATGGTTGAGTTTTTGGCAAAAAATATTTCATGAAAATAAACGGATATCGTTGAAAGGATATTATATTTAACATAAAATGCCCATAGACGCACATAGAAGTATTTAAAAAACAACATTTTTAAAGGGGTCTACCCTTTAAAATTGATGAAAATCGAAAAAAGTGCTTTCAGATTTTTGATTCCATATATACATAAATAATTTATCTACATGTAAGGATTTTTGGATATTATGCAATGATCTTTTCTGTTTCATTTATGTCTTCAAATGTTTTTCAAGTTAGTTTGGAACTTTAAATTAATTAACTGATTAGAAGCAACTATTTCCTATATGCTGCGCGCAGCCTATGACCCATTATTATGTAGACACATTACATACCTATCTATAAAAAATAGTAATTATTTTTTTCACTAATTAACAAATTAAATCACTTGTAAATAAAAAAAATTATTTAAAGTCGGGTATAAAAATAAGTCCTTTTAATTATGCATTATCAGAGTGTGTGTAGAAAAAATATTGAGTTTTAAAATGATTTTTATGTGTGTAAGGCTGCGCGCAGTGAACCACATATAGAAAATAGTTGCTTCTAATTAGTGAATAAATTAATTCTTCGTAATTAACTTAGAAAACTTTGAAGACATTAAATACAAAAGGGTATTGTAATGATATACAGATTTTCTTACATGTAAATAAAATATTTTTGTAAATACAAAATCATAGACATAAAAGAACTTTTTTCGATTTTCACCATTTTTAAAGGGTACAAGACCCCTTAGGGAAACTCTATAAAGAAAATCGTCTCTGTATTCTTAGCACAGCTGTAAATTTAAAGTGTTCAATTAGCAAATTATATAATTTGTGGAAATTATCAAAAATAATCAAGTTACGTCGGTAACTCGCAAAGAATTCCAATATTTTTTATTACAAAAAATACTCGAACGAAACTAGTGTTTAAAAGATGAAATAATTAAAAATTTGTAAAATGAAACACATAATAGACCATTTGATTTGAATTTTAAGACCAATACCTTTTATGTATAAATACCTTTTGTGTGTGTAATTTTACAAAATTTTAATTATTTTATGTATGTATAAGCTTCCTGCAGTATACACTTACAAATGACTAACATATATAAAGAATATGATATAAATAAATAAATAAATAAATACATCAGTTTATTGAATTTCAATCAATCGCATATTTTAATTATGTATTTAAAATTTCTCTTGAGTTTTCGAACTTGGTTTTATTAGAGTGCATAGAACAGTGCTTCATCCTATAAAGGAAAATTTTTGTCTTTTCCGATTCTTCTGCATAATTTCGTTTTTTTTTTTTTTTTTTACACGGATGACATACACACAGTTTCTTTGAAGATAAATCTCAGATTTGCTTTTCAAAAAGAAAAAAAAATGTTTAATGAACGGCATAAAAAACAAACAAATTCAGAATGTCTCACCACCAGTTTTGCTATGCAAAGCAGTGACAGTTATAGCACTTTTAAAATAATGTTTACTGTCTTCTGCTAAATGTGTTATACTGAAAAATCAGCGAATTTTACAATGCGATTATACGTTTCAGAATTTTTTGCTGAAAGTTTCACAATTCATCGTCATTTATAAAAGTGCTTGTGACTAATGGAATGAAGATACATTATGAGGAACTTTTTTTTAAATCACTGAAGTAAATTTTCCTTTTCCTGGACTGTTAAAAGCCCTGACATATTCAATACACAGTTTTTTATTTATTTATTTGGTAGGGTGGAATGGGGGAGCTGGACAGTGCAGCAAAGCGTCATCGCTTGTCATTAATAGGAAAGGGGCAAGAACAAAATATGTGTTTTTTTTTTCTTCACTCTTATTAAGAGTTAAAATGAATTAAAATGGTGCAATAAAGATAAAATATACAGAACGCATAGATTATAAAATACTATCTAACCCTGTCCTACTTGGCTATATATTTTTAAGGGTGTTCTACCTGCAGAGCGATAATCTTCACGGGACTTTTGAACATCTTTAAAAACAAACCAATGATGTTAAACACTCGAAGAATTTAATAATGCTTCTTCACCCTACGCGCTATAAGCTGACAGTAACAGTAAAGCTCTGTGTCTTATGTAATTGTCAGAAAAAAATTCATAAGCACAAAAATTGCCTTAAAAAATGTGGCGAGAATTAAACCGCTTTTGGAAATATCGCGAAATTCCGTGTGTTCAACGTTTCTTCCTGACAATTTCGTAACTACTATAGATTCACTGTCAGTGTCAGTTCACATTACAACTTGTAAAAAGACCTTCTACATTTTTCCAAGTCACAAGTAGAGCGCTTTTTTTTTTTTTTTTTTTTTTTTAAATCTGTTCAAACAATGCATGATTTTCAAGTGGAACGGCCAGAAAGGAAGAGTTTACCTGCTCGATCCGATCGTCGGGTTCCCCTCTCTGCCCCTATTACTCCCCGTCGTGTTTCTTCTCATAGACCCACCCACGGAGGGTGCTATGGGGGCTAAAGTCTCCTCTAAACCTGGAGAGTTAGAGACGAATAGTTTTAAAAATTGAGAATTGTCACTAATGAATTAAAATATATTTTTTAAAGTCTTCAAATTATTTCTAATTTTTTGTGGGGGGTTAATTAAAAGTGGAGATGTTGGTTTTTAAATGAACACTTACAGTTAGTGTATAGAATAAAGTTAAAATTGTGTACAACATTACTGAAAAGATTTGATAATTATTTATAACTCTGTAACGAGTTACGTTGACGAGGAAGTGGTAATGAATATTTTGACGTTATAAGAGAGTTATAAATATAATTGAGGTCACTATAACCAAGTTGAGCAGTATTTGTAACCCCAGCCCCCTAAACCGAAATCCAGGGTGCGGCGCTGGTTCTTCTAATGCCCTTTTGTGACCCACCGTGATGCTTCTACAACCACTGGGCCTCAAAGAGCCAATCAGCGATCCAATCTATTAAGCAACGATGAACACAGAAAGGAAATCTTCGTCTCTGCATATTTGACAGCAGAAGAAAGTGAACATGCTAAAGCAAAGAAATATATACATATATTTAATCATCGACTGTATATTCGCAAAATTTTGGGAGGAGACATCCCTGAATTCCCATAGGTGGTGATGCCTATGCAGTGCGGACCATCCGAAGCTGTATGGTTAATTCCCGATCAACTTTGGAATAAGAGGGCCGAAGAACCTCTCTCCTCTACATTCAGATTCACTCCCTGAACCACGGAGCGGAAAATTGAAAATGCCTAGAAAATTCTTTTACAAGATTTGTTTAAATTGATCCCATCTTCAAACGTAAGGGGGAGAGCAAGAGATACGGTGACATTTATGTTCCCTGTTCGATCCCCCGCCGCAGACAAAATGCCACACAAGGTGGAGGCTAGGCAATTCAAAGCGATGGATGTTGACTTTTACACGCTTGTTAACAAGATAAGCAAGTTAAAAACAAGGTTGTTTCCAGGTTTGTTTACCACTTATATATGCTATGATGCTCAGGCGATAGATAGCTATCTTAAAATTTCCATCCACGTATAGCTAATTGGTTGTAATTTATTCAGTAGTTGGGGTTTTTTGTTTTGTTAAAGTTTACAGAAAGTTAAACTCGCATTAATTCCTTTACATTAATTAAAATGTTAGGTTTTGGTTTCTGCTTTTCAACATCATGGATCCTGTTTGAACCAGTTCGAAGCAGTTGGAACAAAGAGCTTCTTCTCACTTTAGGCATATATTAGATGTAGAATTCGCTTCCGCTGTTTTTCTATAGACTGCTTGTTCTTCTATAGATTGCTGTACGTACGGGTCGAAATAAGTAGATCATAGCTTTATAAAATTGAGCATCTGTCAATATAGCCTCATAAAAACATCAGTCGATTTGTGCCTGCATCATTAAGTTATTCTCGATTGAAAATGTCAATTTACGATCTTTTATTGTTATTTGCGGGAGGTTTTAACCATACAAAGCATGATTTTGGGCTAAACATTAGCCTAGCATGAGTAAGCCTTAGTTGTAACTTCATTTAGGCTTACTCATGCTAGGAAAAATATTTTTTAAAAATTTTAGCATATAGTTTCCCAGAAAAATCCAAGGAAAATGTTCAAATTCGAAAATTTGGAATGGTCGCCTTCAGGGGCGTAGCCAAAGGGGGAAGGTTAGGGGGAGTCATAACCCCCCCCCATGAGGAATTTTTTGCCATACAAAATGTATATTCTTCACTGCCTTATCACACACATGTATGCATATATGTGAGTTGCAGTAGTCGTAACCTTCCCCCCATGAAAAATTTCTGGCTACGCCCCTGGTCGCCTTATAGCTCTCATAAAACAAACGAGAGTAATATAGCTTAATTCTATACTTTATGTAGTACTATATACTACTATTTTTAATACTTTTGCATTTATTTTAATTCAGCCATTCAGCAATAAAAATTAGAAGCAATCAAAAATTCAGGCAAAAATTTATCAGCGAACTCTATACACTGCTATGAAATCATGATTATATTTGCTCAAAAAACAATGTTGCCATGCATTTTAAAAAACTAAAATTATTTCCATAATGGTCTTACATTTGTTTTAAATGCGTATTTAAGACGATAACTACAAAATTTTCTGATTATTACGTTAAAAGGAGAGTGCAGCCAATTGGCTTCAGTATGCATTGTACGGTTAATATTTTTGCTTCGATATGCTTTCAATGCTCTTATATAATGAGTCCTCTTTTAGTGAAAGAACGTGTTGCAACACCTCCTAGTCATAGAAGGCCTGAAAACAGAAGCTTTTACGTCATCACAGTTTTACTTTCACAAAGTAAAACTATTTAAAATTTCTGGTGAATGGTACAAATTTGAGACAATATCTTAAGTTAAAGATAAAAATCAAAATACCCTTCTGATAAAAAATAATTTATTATGATCTATTTCTATATCATAGTTTTTAATTAGTGATAGGTAAAATTTCCTATTTGTAGTAAAATTAAATTTTCTGTCTTAAATCATTAAAATGTTTTATGCGGGAGTAAATTTTTCACAAACTTTGAATAATTTTGCTTTCTAAAAATAAATATGTGGTGACGTCATTTTAGTGGACCTAGTGATGACGTAAACGTTTCTGTTCTCAGACATTGTATATCTAGGAGGTGTTGCGTGTTGTGAATGTTTTCAATTCTTCAAGAAGGGTGTATAGCGGTGGAAGAGAGAATTTTTGGAAGAGACGGAATTGGAAATAAGACTCGTGTCAAAGTCACGAATAATTATTACAATCATTGGGGTAGACTCAAATAACGGAAGTAAAACTGTACACCTAATCATCAAAAGCATGGAAATAAAATCTTAAAGCTATAAGATCATAGCATACAATTACTGATGTCTTGTTTCAGTTTTACTTATCACTGGTCTACTTTAAATAATCAAACGAAGGTTGATAAACCAGATTTTTCCCTGATCCATTTGTTCACCAAAATCATTAGAGAATTTCAGTAACAAGAATAAATAAATAAATAAAACGACTGACCAGTTGGAAAGACATATTTTTCGACTTTTATCGATTTTTCAAGGAATTCCGCAAAATCATAAAAAAGTGAACGAGAAAAGTCTAGAACTTAGCCAAAATTAACAGAGAATAAAGTTTTAAAAAAATGCTATTTGGCTTTAATACAGCTTATTATGAGTGATTTCAGGTTATAGTGTCGGCATTTTAATTTTTTCCCTCTCATTCGCCACACAGTTTCAATTCATTATGATTCCAAAACTTTCTTAGTAAAATGTACAGGACTTTTTCACACTCTTCCTGTTTTGTCTCTGTTAATTTGTAAATGCGCGTCAAAAGCAAGTGTAGAATACCACATTTGTATCTTAAAATTCTAAAGACTTTGAAAACTTGTATTATAACTAGAAGTTGACAACAGCGTTTCTTTAAAAAGGCATACGTACAAGATCAAATAGAGAAAATATCCATGACATGAATTCTTGCAATAAACCATGTAATAATCAATACTTCTGTTTTTGTTTTGTTTTTTATAATTTTGTTTTAAAAATTTAAAAAAAATAATAAATTTTAATATTGGGTCATTGAATATGCTTCTTCTAAGACAACTTTCGTCTATTTTAGAAGTTGATTTCGCCCAATTCTGGGTCCGAGCAGTGGCTGAGCGCATAGAGCTCTGAACTGGGAGACGGAAAGTGACTCTTTCAAAACCAGTTCGCGTCCGCCAACACAACCGTTTGGAGTTTTTCGTGGTTTTCTCCGAAACTTAGAGTAAATACGGGCTAGGACCCTTAGAAAGACCATTACTGAGGGCACCCCACCCCTCGGCCTAGCTCCCCTCTGCAGATAATTGGCCCACAGCACACACAATCACCCAATTCTGACTGCTTCAATGGAGTCTGCGTTAAGTGCATAATTCGCTTTAAACTTAGCTTTTGCATAAATTAATTTAATTAAATACAGTCTAACCCGTTTAATAGACTAGACAATTTGCCACGATATTCTAATAAGTGGGATATTATGCAATGTTTATCATTGTACATATATTTCTACGGATAATATTATTTGAACACGTATTAATACCTCGGTAAATTTGTCAATCACTGAATTTGTTTCATCTAAGTGCCGCATCTCACAGACTAAATTATTACGCGAAATTTTATTTCAGGCTAAAAAGTTTCAAGGTGCATTAAATTTTAGTAAAATACAAAATGGTTAAGTCGAATTTGAACACAAAATACACAACTCTATGCTCTTAAAATATTTTTTTACTCCATTTTTTAAACAACACTGAAAAATACAGTCGAAGAAAATCTTACCAAAGCTGTATTGTAAGTCGTGTATTTCTTTTCAAACATAACAACTTTTATGACTATGCAAAACTGATTAACAGAATGTACAGTAATATAACGCATATACCTACATAATAGTAGTGCTTTTCCTTTTAGTGTGATAACTGCACTCCTTGAAATTTGTCATGGCAAAACTACCAAATATCATTTCTTTATTCAAGAAGAATTTGCCGCTATTATATAATGCATTTTCCGGTGATTATCTATCATAATGCTCTCAGAGTACAGAACATAAAATTCAAAGGACTTAACAAGAGATTTGTAAGATAAGGACGGTGAATAGAAAAATTACAATCTCTAAAAATCTTTGAAATGTAATACCTCAAAACACCACTTACATAAAATTTAAAAAACACTCCTTACATGCACCCAACACCTTATCTCCAGTAACATAATCCGTTATGCTACTTGCGATCGCGTCACATCTCAATATCGCCGTTACTTTATGTCGATCGGCTTAGAAAAACCCTCAGTGCTGTGCAAAATATCATTTACATTAATGTCATTTTCCGACGCCGAGTCTTTGTGGCGCTGAGTACATCCATAAAGCTGTCTGAAATCAAAATATGAGGGCTCGTATGCAGAAAAAAAGGTAACGCTGCTTTACGTCCATTAATTTGAAGTCAATCAAGTTCTATTCATCCTGAAGGGAATCTGTATGTAAAACGTATTGATCTTATTTTTTAAGACCGTGTTTTCGTGTACCTTATTTTTTTCCCCTTTTTTGTCACTAACAAAGTAGCTATCGTAAGATGCCTATGAAACTTATTTTTAACGTGTGCTCTAAAGTTTCCCCGAAAGGAAATAAGAAAGAATAAGTGGGTAACAAGATACCCACCTGAATAAATAAAGTTGTTTTCTAGTAGAAAGAATTATTCATCTAGTCGAAAATTGAAAATTGTCGATAAAACGATTATTTCCATGTAAAAGAATCGTTTCTTAATTTTTTTCTTACAATTGGATCTTAAGTCAGCATGTTATTACTATTGTGTTTAATTCTCTAAGCTTCTTGGAAAATATATAGTCATTTAACCTCAAATTTAAAGAGTTGTGTATGTATAAAGGAAAGTTGTTTTGTTCTTAATGTAACATTAAATAAATTTATTTCGATTAGAGAATTTCTGTTTGCTAACTTTGAGCTTTGGATATTTAGCACTATAAGACTAGGGAAATAAATTTTTAGCTGTAAAGCTAAAACAAAAATAGATAAGTATATTTAACTAAATATTTTTTAATTGATCAAATACTATTAATCTAAAATTTATAATTACTAATTTCAATAAATTGTTATCCATAAAGGATAGTTTCAAATTAATTATGTACTCATTGTGTATTATACGAAACAATACCTAGCTACCTTAATTTAGAAACCTTTTTTTTTAAGTAACTCTAGTGTATAGACCATTTAAAAACAAAAGCTGATAGTCTTCTAGAAGAATTCCACAAAATTATCTAATTGACCAAAACCACCAGACAAAATTAAATTTACAGCATTATTTTCAACTCACTGAATCCAGTTCAATTATTTTATATCCATGAATAACCTTGCTGCTAACATAGTTATGTCTTTTGCGAAAGCGCTCTTTTAAAACTGAGTAACAAAGCTTTTATTTTATTACAAGAACAAGGCTAGAGGAATTACTATTTCGCTTAACACAGTCCTTATTCAGGAAGTAATTGTTACATCCCCCCGCCTTAAATGATCGTGATACGACATGAACCACATCGCTGTGTTCCTAAAAGAGAAATCATGTTTTAGTGTGCATTTGAAAACTCATGTTGACCTCAAAACTGCCTGGATAACAACTTTGCTTTCATCGAACAATGAAACAGTTTGTGTTCGTTTAATAAGTGATCTCCAATACGGGAGAAGAAAGAGGAAATATTTCTATCCAAACCACTGAACACAAAATTTCTTTCTTCTTCTGAATTATCTGATGTATTTAAAAATTGTACCATGTGTTCACCAGTCGTTACAAATGCACCCTAAGATTTTTTTTTCTTTTTTTACCTTCATATTTTTTTTTCTAGAGCTTTCTCTATCCATTGTTTGTTGGACACCGGGCTGTGCTCAAAGAGTGAAGTGAAACTTAGACCCTTTTTTCCCCCCCTTCTAAATCTAAGTAACGTGAACATAAATATTATAAAGTAGCGGATGCCATGTATGACTTAATGGAAGAGAAAATTAACCTGCGAATTAAAAATCTCTACTTCTGTGTTCAAAGGCTATTTTTTTCGTTGCCGACAATTGTTCCTGGTAATGAAAGGAACCGGTGTTTATTAATAAAGGCGTTCTCTAAATGCTTAATATTTCTTTGTTCTTTCGCTTTGTTTGACGGCAATGCCTTGAACAATGAAGGGTTGAGAACTCTTGTCTTCTGCCCCGAAGTCATTCAGCAAAACGACATGCAGTTGAGCACAGGTCCAATATGCTTAACCTTTCAGCCAAGAATTAAAGAGTACTTCCAGCTAGACATGATTGCGCCTGATTTAAACCAACCGTCTTATTTTTAGCGTTTTGGCGTGATATTTAAAATATTCATTTTATTTATGTGCAAATTTTCGATGTCGCATTTTATAAAAGAGAAAAATCACAGCTCATTATTTAAAAGGAAGTGTATAAAAATAGCTGTTTTATGACTAGTAGAACATTTGGATGTCAGTTCTTTCGGTATGTGATGCAAACGTAAAGTCCAAACTGGGTTGTATTAAGAATCAAATCATTCACCTGCATATGCTCTCCAGTATATAAATATATACTTTTTATAGAATTTACTTTTTCTTTCATATCTGTTTGCATAGGTCTTCTAGTAGCATACGTCTTCACATAGCGGTATTTTGGGTAAGATTTTAACAGTGGAAATAAAACATTAAAAAATGTCCAAACAAAGGACAGAAGAATCCACTTAAACAATATTAGCTTAATGTACTCTACTAATATTGATAAATTTTCATATTTAAGATTTATCTAATATTGCTTCATAAATTTTTTTTGGCGATAAAAATATAGTGTACTATCAAATTTACTATATTTTGTTTAAAGTATTGGAAAAATAAATCTTCATTGTAAATGCGTTACTACAGTAACACTAAACACTAAACACTATTTCATTTTCACATACTCTTGTATATTATTTCGAACGTGTGAATGATTTTAAATTATTGAAAATATAATAACGATGTGGGTAATGACAACGAAATGGCAAAGATTAGACTGTATTTAAAACTTTACTAGTTAATTACCAGCTATTAAAAAAAAGGGTAAGAACCGTAATGTTACGTATGGTTTGACGTATGGGAGCTATAGAATTAAGTTGTACGTTTATATGTTAAATAACTGTTTATGTTATTGTCTTTTAAAGGCTGTAAGTTAGCGTGTTAAGCAAACGCTATACCTACTACGTTGGTAAAGGAAAACAGCTTATTAGCTATAGTATCGGCAACAGTGGCCCAAATAACTGCGATCTTTTGACAAATTTTATTTCACTATACAAATATTAATTCTAATTACCAGCTATATAAGTAGTAGGGATGGATGTGAGACAGGCATAAACAGATCTTGTGCGAGACAAGGCACACATTTTTAACATTACTAGATAAGAATTTTGCGAGATGAGACAGGCTAATCCATATATTCTACGGAAAGAGATGGGGAATATATTGATATAAACATCACCATAATGTGCATGCAGAAGATAGCTTATATCAAGGAATATTTGCAACAACGGCTGACGAAGCTAATTTCGCATAATTAACTTTAGCACTGTATTATCGCTGCGGTATTGCACATGAGCTCTTCTAGCTCGACTTTTCCATGATGCATTTGAACCAAACTTTCTCTTAGTGGACAACAACGCCTACCGTAAAATTATTTGGCCCACTCTTATGCAACACACATGGCGTGGCTTGCATATTCTTCCGACCCAAATTCCATAGAAGTTGATTGGGATACACTGAACGGTAGTGCTATTTATCAAATACAAAACCCACTCTATGCCGTAAATGAATTTGGAACTGTTCTGAATACACACATCTTGAGCTCTGTTCAACATTTTAGTTAAAACCTTCCACAAAAATATCAAATGTGAATCAATATCCGAGAAGGTCAAGTCTTAATTAAGTACTGAAGGATTCGTATATCATTAAAACCAAATATTTTTCGCAAATGTGCTTTTTAAGTTGCTTTTATCACTTTGCCATGTGGCAATCAATATATGTGTCGTTTTGCATACCAACGATACTTCAGAATTTTTATGCTGCACATGAAGGTTTTTTAAACGATTTCTATCAATAGTTATAAAGAAACATCGCTACATTTCTTAGAATTTATCAAACAATAATTTTCCATTAACACATGTTACGTCATAAAGTACAGGCAAACCCAGAATGTCGGTTAAAGGAATAACCCGATAGTATAATAAAATTTTCAATGTACCAAACACTTAGTCAATGCGATCCCGGTTAATGGAATATCCCGCTTATTAGAATAAATTTTTGTGGCAAATTGGCAATTCCACTAAGCAAGTTCGATTGCATTTATGAATTTAAAATTAAAAAATTAATCATGAAAAGGAGTATATCTTTACTGTCAGTTATTTATAAATTTAAAATAAATAAAAATTTTGTGAAAAAACACACATAAAATGTTACTTATGTGATATTTATTTAGTTTAAAAAATTACAAACTATTTAATTACAAAGTATTCAGTACATGCACTATTTAATTACAAAGTATTTAAATTTAACTAAATAAATACAACGTATTTATTTAGTAAACGTTTTTATTTATTTTAACGTTTAATACCAGTAATTTGAGTGTTTCTTCCGTATTTATAAATTTATTATTTACGCAAACGGATTTCTTCTCTTTTACAGATCTACTCAAATATATTTCCAGATACCGTGAAGAAATTTTCCTTGTATGCAATCTTCAAAATGTCTCCTAACGCTTCTGATCAAACGGGGAAGAAGCAACAGCCTTATAATTTCTTGTTACAGCACTGCTCGCTGTCTCGTAAACACCAGAAAAGGATAATCCGGCCTATCTATAATTCAGCGTTCGGGTTGCCAGACTTCTGGCCCAGTCTCATCAAATATTGACTGGACTGACCGAGTTAATCCCAATTATTCGCACTTAAGGTGCTTACACAAGATGGACAAGCGACCGCTCGAATCATCCAACTGCAGTTTTATATTAGGGATCATTGGGGTTGCTCGTTGATCTTCGATAGATATGTGAAGGAAGGTGATGGTAAGGGAACAAATTGCAAGGCCGTATTTGTAGGTTTGATTTCTTTTTACTGCAGGCTTAGGAAAAATAAGCATTGATTTCATAATAAATGGGCACACCAGACACTAACAGAAACTGAACATGAATTATGCTGTGAAAATAAACTGGTGTTAAAAGATAAAATAAATAAAAACTTTGTGAAAAAAAAAAACACACATAAAAGGTTACTTCAATTTATCAAACAACTTTATTGATACGTTTAACTAAGATTTTAGTATTTATCTCCCTATAAACAACTCTATAATCTAAAAATATTATTTTTTATTTTTCATATTTATTTTCATTAATCATAAACTGAAGAACGATGGAACCCGTATAAAATAGCAGAAAATATCCCTATGTACTGAGTTAATCAAAATTATTCGACCTCAACTAATATTTCAGACCCTGCGTCCACAACTAAAGACGCAAAATTTGCCCATACTATTGCACAGGATATGCGCATAAAGAAAAGGCAATTTTTCTCGATAATTTAATGAGGATTTTATAATTATATTTCTTTAAATAAAATTATCATTCACGTCTTAATTTCAAAAGAACCGGGTCTGAAATTTCGTACAGCAGAAATTAACATTTTAAAATAACTGTATTTGCTTTCGGTCAAAACAAAAAATGAAGTAGGGGGTAAAATTATAGTGAGTACTATTTTGTGTGCATGATGCTAAAAAAAAAAAAAATAAAATAAAATAAAGATTACTTTTTCTCGCCCTTTAAAAGTGTAATGCTTTAAATGTACAAAACTGCAGTTATCACGATTGCGCTTGTGCAGGATTTAATAACGCGCCTTTTAATATTCTAGAAAATAGTAATGCAACACATCTTTTGTGACCAAATTTCGCACACTTTTTTTTTTTAAATCTTTATTAACAGGATTATAGTCCTGCAGAAGAATGGCGAAAAATTATCAAATAACGAAAAAATGCCCTAATGCACTGAGTAAATCAAAATTATTCGACTTGTGGTTTGATTATGAAAGGATTGATTATGCAAGAAGATGATGCAAGAAGATGATTATGAGCAAGAAGATGATTATGAGCAAGAAGATGATTATGAAAGAATTGATTATGCAAGATGGGTTAGCTAACGCAGCGTTTCTCAACCTGTGGGGAGCGACCCCGAAGGGGGGTGCAGCTCTTTTGCAAGGGGGGGGGTGCGAGAAAAACCAAAGAGTAAGTAGTTATGGATGTTTTTTTTTTTAATCATCTTATTGATTCTCATTTTTACACAAAAATATATCCATTTTCGCTTAAAATGTTCCTTCAAACTTTACTGATAACACTATTTTGTAGAAAGTTCGACTACATGTTCATTGTTAAAAATTAAAAAGCTGAATGTACGCTGAAAAATGTGAGGGGGGCGCCACCGTAAGTTAGTCTTTGTTGGTGGGGGGGGGGAGAGGTTAAAAGGTTGAGAACCGCTGAGCTAACGTCTAATTTAATAAAATAAATTTATGTGTATTTACTTCAGCATACCCATGCTTTATAATAAAAATATGTTGTTTACACGTATGAAGTTACAATTATTTAGATATATGAAAGAAAGCCTTGATCCCTTTTAACTGTTTGCAAGGTTCAGTTAAAATTTAGGGATATGCAAAACATTCTTTCTTTACGCACGCTTAATTGTTGTAGTCGTTCATTTTTTGACCGACTGCAAGTTGAAGACAACTAGTGCAATTACTACAAAACAATCGAAAATCTGAAATAGAGATTATTTTGATTCGAGAAAATAGCAAAGAGAACTGTTCAGCGAGTTGTGCAGAACTTTGCTATCCGTCTGCTCCACATCACTGCCACTGATGACAAACATATCGAACATGTCATGAACTGAACCCGAGTATCTGTTGTTACTTTTAAAATTTGTACTGATATTTTTTAATTAAACAGTTTAAAAAAAATTAACTTTCATTTCATTTAGCTAAATAATTGCCACTCTATATTTACCTAAGCTATTGCGGACTTTTCCTAACACACACCTCTTTTTGAGCAAAAACATGCCGAAATTTGATTGCAGCATCGTCCCCTTTACCGCATAACCACCCTTCCCATGCAACTTTGATGGGCCCTAATCAGCTACTGCGAGAAAGGATGGACCACGCCGGGGCAACAAAGGGCCAAAGAGACCTAATAAGACTTGTTAACTGTCCAACCAACAACTGCAGGTGCCAGACCTAACTCGATTAGAAACCTATTCGCCTCTTTCAACGGCAGCCGAACAGACAATTACGGAGGGCAGGGGCGAAATAGTTCTAATTACCCTTCTGCCCGGGCATCTATCTTTCATTCCAGGGTTATATTTAATCATGGAGGCGCCCAGTTTTATTGGTGCTGGAACGGGAATCGAAAGTATTTTGGAGATACTAAACGATGAGTCCAAGACTAAAGTGGATGGCAGAAAAGGGCGGGAAAATGTTGTAACGTGGTATGGTACTGTTTTGATACCGGAGAAAAGTTTAATTTTGATATATTTAAAATGATAAATTTTAATCTTAAAATTAAGGTAGTGAAAAAGTTAAGAAAATAAAGAAATTATAAAATTATATGTATTTACTTGAATATACCTATGCTTTATTATCGTAAAAATATGCTGTTTTCACGTATGGAGTTACAATTATTTACCTATATGAAAGAAAAACTTGATAACTTTTTAACTGTTAGCAAGGTTCAGTTAAAACTTAGCGGTTAAATGCAAAACATTCTTTCTTTACGCACTCTTAATTGTTGTAGTCGTTCATTTTTAGATCAACTACAAGTTGAAGACATATTTTAGAAAATGTTCAAGTATTTATACTGAAATCACTTGCTAAAAATAATATTTAGTTCCATTCTAAGTTCAATAAAGAGTGAGAATGAAATTTCATTTCATTTCTGAAATGACATTTTAAAAAGCTTTGTGCTTTTTATTGTAACTATACAAAGACTATTACGTAATCAAATTGCCCTTATATTTATAGAAAAATGTCACAAAATCAGCAATACGGACATAAATAATTGACTAATTTAACTTTTAAGCAATATTTTGCTATGCTAAGAAATATCAATGAATCAAATATAGGACAAAAGATTTAAAAAAATTTATAAAGTACAGTAAGATTCTCCTAATTTTTTTTCTACTGCTTCTAGTACAGTTACAGTTCATCTTTCTGGAAAAAAATATACATCGATATTTTAAGCTTCCTTAAAGCCTAGAAAAAAAATAAAATTTTCCTCATAATTTATATGAAATATTTCAATGCTCTTTTTTTTTCAATTTATTGCACATGAGCGAAAATGTATCACACTGAAGAAGTAATTTGAAAATATAAAAAATCCAAACACCTGCACACTCGCCATTAATTTTTTAAGCCAGATCATTGTTCTTAGCGAAATGAAGGAGAGAAAAAAAACTCGTAAAATATAAATTACACAAGTATACACCATCTTAAACATTAAACTTGTAGTTGAGAGTAAATGGTGTTTTGAACATCCTCGTTCCCGGAATTTTAAGATGAGGGGAGTTGTGTCCCTGAAGTGTAACCATTATCGCTGCTCCAGCTTCACCATTAACAAGTTCTCACTTTTCCTACTGTATAAAGTTTGTACAAAAGGTACTAGAAGTATCACGTACGGTGGAAAGTCGTAAAATTAAAGCCCTCCCTAGAAGTATGTTCGTAAGATTTTCGTTTAAACAAAGCACTTTGAGGGTATCTAAAATGCCTTACCGTGATTTTGGCATCATGAGTGTAAAACGAGACTTGAAGAAATTAAGTTATGGAATTTTATAATAGAGTGGCCCTTCTCAGATTGAAATTTTATCTGATTTAAAGGAATTTTCAGAGTATATAGCCTTGTTCCCGTGATGTTTTTTTACCGTATTTACTCGATAGCGCGCACTCGGCAGTTTACAAGAAAAACAGGCAAAATTTTTGTATCTCGAATATCAATCGCACCGTAAATTTGACATGCAAGTGAATTTGAAAGTGACTGAAGTTTTCAATCAAATGGATGGAACTGAAGCTGTCACTTACGAGGACATAGACTATGCCAGGTATGACCAGGACTGTGATGATAACATTAGTACACTGCAAAAAACGTCTGTCAAATTTACAAAAAAAAAACCTGTCAGCCAGGACGCCAGTTTACTTCCGTATTTAGTTTACTTCTGTAAAACAGGCGGAAATAAACTGGCGTCCTGGTTGACAGTTTTTTTTTTTTTTTTTCTGTCAATCTGACATTTTTTTTTTTTTTTTTTTTTTTTGCACTGAAGTGGTAATGAGAATTGCTAATTAGAGTTAATAAATAAAGAAGTAGCTATTTTGTTTTTAAAAATGTAACGACTGAAATAAAGATGCGGCAGTACTTTTAGTCAGGAAGATTTATCCAGTTTTATTATCTACTCTGAATAAATTTCTTGATACATACGTACATCGTAGAGTAGATGCAGCATTAAAAATAAATAAATAAATAAATAAATAAATATTTCGTGTATAACTCGCACTCAGCATTTTTGCCTTAAAAAAAAACTTTTTAAAAAATGCGCATTATGCACAAGTACTTGTCTACGGTACTTGTCTTTTGTTGCTGGTTTCATTGTTGTTTTTGATAAGTTGTCAATACTGCGCCGTCGTGTGCGTTAAAGGTGTTCATTTTGAAATGTTGTATGCATCACAGGATTTTTGAACAGCTTTAAAAATAAACCAATGATGTTGAACACTCGAAAAAACTTCCGTGTTTACTCGCGTAATAGTCGCACATTTTTTGCCAATTTTTTATCTCGAAAGTCTAAGTGCGACTATTATGCAAGGGAAATTTACTTTATAATGTTGTAAATATAAAGCTATTTTCACTGTTTCAAAACGGTGGTGCGACTATTATGTGAAGGTGACTATTACGCGAGTAAGCATGGTAATGATGCGTCTA
The DNA here is from genome assembly GCA_038373885.1 of Cheiracanthium punctorium. NCBI lineage: Eukaryota > Metazoa > Arthropoda > Arachnida > Araneae > Cheiracanthiidae > Cheiracanthium > Cheiracanthium punctorium. The sequence goes on from JAWZYV010014761.1 coordinate 832,901, forward strand.
CACCCAATACACTATGCGCTAGTACTAACAGTAAATCTTTGTGGCTCATGAAACTTTAAAAAAAATCATAACCGCAAAAATTTCCTTCCAAAAAGGCACGAAGAGCTACCTATTTAGGGAAATATTGCGAAATTCCGCATGTTTAGAATTTTATCCTGAGTGTTTTCTAACTCTCATAAATTCGTTGTCCGTAAATGTCTTCATTTAAATGCCTCTTTATAAGTGCAACTTATAAAGAGGCATTCTAAATTTTTTAAGTCACTAGCACAATTAAATTCTGTAAAAAGCTATTCAAAAGTTGCATAATTTCCTTAAAAAAAATCGCGCGTGAGCCCCTCCCCCTCCAAATCGTATAGAACACTGGGAGCTCACCAAGTAAGCGATCACCAAAGAACTGATCACCTTGCATCAAGGGTGGCATCATTAAATATTATTTTCAAAAGATTCCATTTGAACTTAAATATTACACTTACATAAAAAATAAGATATAATTATGTAATATGTTATCATTTTACATAAATAAAATATACTTCCATAAATAAAAAAATACCCTCAAAAAATTAACTTAAATTAGAAGAAACAGAAATATGAGTACTGTCCCTAATAATTTGGCCACCTATTGTAAATATTGAACTAGATTTTTTTTTAATATCGCGCTTTAAAATGAACTTTGCAACTTTTAAAATAAAGAATATTTTCAGCTGCGTTAAAACTTTTCAACTTTAAATAAGCAACAGATTAAAATACCACTTATAATAATAATAATCGTGAACTTCTTCACGCTTAAATCTATTGAGTAAAATAATAATCAAACGGAGTATATTTTTACTCAATTTTTGACTTCAAACAGCCATTCTCCCGATTGAGTAAAATTTGCTCCATTAATCAATGGAGCGAAAAAGTCTCAATTTTTGAGCATTATACAACAGCTCCATTTAGGCTAAATAATAATTAAAAAAGAGGAGTGTCTGTCCGTTTTTTGATTAGTATAACTGTACTCAATTATGATTATTATTTAAGCTATAGAATGAGCGTTTTTACAAAATCAGTCCTTTTTTAATTAACATATCTGTACTCAATTAAGATTATTATTTTAAGCTAGAAAAAGGGTGTTTTATGAAAATTTGCTGTTTTTGATTAATATATTGAATTATTCGTTTTCTTCATTTTTTTTTATCAGAGCTGTAATCTCTAATTAAAAGCCCAAGAAAATAAATTTTAAATCAAGGCAAATACATTACATATATCTTAATACACTATAAAAAAGTTTTTTGTTAATAAATAGAATATAATTTCACTATAGTCTCTAGTTATAAAATGAATTCACAGTACAATCAGAATACAGAAATTCAATCATGGTTAAACCAGCTGTGAGATTTAATTAAAGCAGCAACCAAATTTATTGACATGAAAAAGGTAAAATACTACTTACTCACTTTGAGTGGAGATATCATAACTTCATTTGTTTTACAAAAGCTTTTTATAATCCAATCGTAAGAAACTATGTCATTAAAGTGAAATCTTTACCTAAAGCATCTCCTCCATATCTAGGCTGAATTTATTTCACAACTCTGAATATGAAAAAGATGCATTTGGTATTCGGATATAAAACAAAATTATCACAAGCGAATACACACACAACTAAGCATCCACAACAAAAGGACTTGGCATAAGTGCATCCAGTATCCTCTTCAGAAATTCTTTTACTTCATACTTTGATAACAACATGCTTGTCCTTCGATGCCCGTGAGGTGACTATGGCAAAGAATCCGTTGAAGAGCGTTGGTCACGTGATAGTAATACGATACTTACCAGGCTTTTCTTCTCGTGGGGAAATCGGAATACTCAAATAGACAAGATTTAAGTGAAAAATGGAGTTAAGTAGAATCGTGAGCATTGAGGCGAATTCAGGAGTTTACAAATTATTGTCTCTAATGAGTATTTTTCGGAAATTTTTAGCGTAAAAGGATTTAAATCAGCCGATAAGAAATTTAATCAATAAAGGAGTGTTAGTTTTAATCAATAGATTTAAGCGTGTTAGTTTATTTCTACAGTAAGTCTTGATAAAAATATCGCCTCACGTGGTAAAAAACGAGCGGGAATAAATGCGCTAAAATTGTGACATAATTTTTACGTATCTTAAAACAATTGCCGTCATAGATCCTCACTTGCGAATTGATAATCCGGTGCCCCATTTAAAAACTCTATGGTTAGGTTGAAAAAACCTTTTTTCGAATTCTTTCAGTGGCAACCAACATAAATTCTCGTGCCACGATTTATTAAATTAATGGCGTAAACTCTCCGCGTTGATTCTATCAAATTCTAAACATTATGCTAAATTAAAATTCGTAAAAAAATTACCTAATTTATATCATTTTTTGTTTTTATTTTAAAAGAGGGCGAAATGAATGTTCTATCATTCGCAAAATATCAAAAAGTTATGACAGATAGAATTCAAGGTGCGACATTTTAAAAATTATTTTACGAACAATTTTGTCAAATGTCATCTTTATTTAAAAAATTCCTAAAAATCTGCAAATTTTGCTATTCAAAAAAAACTGTTTTCTAAAGAAAATTTTCGCCTCTATCCGATGATGCAAATGACATTTTGTTGCAAGCGTAATTACAGGTGTTAATACGAATTAGGTGAGAAAAAATCGCATAAAACATAAAATAAAAAAAAATCGAATTCGAATTTGGAAAAAAAAAAAACGATTCGAGGTGCATAACTTCATGTTTTTCATGTTTAGACCTTAATATAAATGAAGATGTCTGTGTGTTTGTGTTTATGTGTCTGTCGGCGGCGTTAGGGACAAATGGCTGCACGTAGAATTGCCAAATTTGGTAATTCTACGTGTAACCGTTTGCCCGTAACGCCGCCGACAGACACACACATGCATACAGACATATTCTTTTATAAGTATATATATATATATATATATATATATTTGAACTTTGTCTAAAAATATAACAAAATTACATTTGCTCCACATGCTACCTAGCGCTTAAAAAAGCAGCATAAGAGAAAACATGCGTTTAATAAGAATTAGAAAAATTTAAATTGAAAAAACCCCCCAAGCCAGTCATTGTAAAAACATCAAAACAAGGTAAAATGCATTGTCCTCATCAGAGGGGGAAATGCACAACAGTACACCATAGGTTTCAGACTCACAGGAGATTTTGCCAAGGTAATGTATTGTATTCAAGGCTGTAGTTTGCAAAGATAGATTTAAAATTATTAAAACTAAGGTAAAATGCATTGTCCTCATCAGAAGGGGAAATGCACAACAGTACACCATAGGTTTCAGACTCACAGCCTGAGATTTTGCCAAGGTAATGTATTGTATTCAAGGCTGTAGTTTGCAAAGATGGATTTAAAATTATTAAAACTAAGGTAAAATGCATTCTCCTCATCAGAGGGGGAAATGCACAACAGTACACCATAGGTTTTAGACTCACAGCCTGAGATTTTGCCAAGGTAATGTATTGTATTCAAGTTTTAATAATTTTAGTTTAATAATTATTGTATATAGTTTTAATAATTTTAAATCAATCTTTGGCAAAATCTCAGGCTGTGAGTCTGAAACCTATTGTGTACTGTTGTGCATTTCCCCCTCTGATGAGGACAATGCACTTTACCTTGTTTTGATGTTTTTACAATGACTGGCTTGGGGGGTTTTTTCAATTTAAATTTTTCTAATTCTTATATATATATATATATATATATATATATATTTAATGTAAATCTGTTTATAGAAGAAGCTTCATATTTTAAAATTCTTTTATAAATTCTACTGCTTAAAATATGATTAATTACATCAATTACTTCCATTTTTTTAATACTTTATGCGTTTACAACGTACTTCAATGTCATTTTCCTCTTCAAATGTCTTGAAATAAACAGTATTTTATTTAATTGCCAAAGGAACCCCACGACATTGAAAAACTTATATAAAAGTTTTTTAGCTGATAAAAAATTCATTTAATTCATAATTTTTAATTAAAAAATACGAAATGCAGTTTTTTTAATATTCTTTTTAACGCTTCATGATATGCAGTTAAAAGAACTTTTTTGGTAAACGTTTTTTATCTAATTAACAAGTCTTTAATTCACATTCTCACGTATAATTATAAAAAGGTTACTTCTTATCACATAAGTCACAAAACTACCGTTATTAGCAATCTTCAAACATTTCGTGACTTAGTAAGAACCCAAAAAGTTTTTTTTTTAAACTTTTTTTCCCTATTTCTCTCCCTCTAATTTCTTTAGCCATTTCTTCTCTTAATGTACCAACCACCCACAGCACTTTTAAGTATCTCTACGCCACGCATGTTGAGGGAAAAAAAAAAAGATGAATAAAAAATAATCCCAAAGTAACTCAAAAACTTCTACGAAGGGCAGAAACTAAATTGGAAGACCAGAAATTAAAAATTAAACCCATGGGTAACTTACGCACCACGTAATCAAGAAAACTGCAAAAATAGCTTACGACTTTCACCTCCTCTTTTTATATGTATTTTTTTACCTCTTTCTCCAAGAAATTGAGGCTTCAAAGGCCAATAATAAAAAGTTAAAAAAAAAAAAAGAAAAAAGATTGGAACCCAGCATGTACGCCAGCACTGATAATAACAATAAAATAAAATAATACAAAAAAATTTTCCCTCTCCGTGTAAAAATCGTCACGAAAAAATCATTGATGAGCGGAGGCAAGTTCATTTCTTTTCTCTTTCGGAAGTTTAGAAGCACCTCACTTCCATCTGTAGGTCGTAAAAACAATTGGGGGATGGAGCTGTTAGGCCGCTAGCGCGGGAGTTTGCCAAATGATCCCGACCCCAAGCCTTGCCTGCAAATGGGGATCTTAGGTGCTCTTTTCTTTTATGTATTCATTCGCTTAATGGTATTCTATGTCCCTTAGTGTGTAATTTTCAAATTTTATTTTTAGAGCGAAGAGTCGGTGGAAATAAAAAATAATAAAGAAGCGAAAAGAAGAACCGTATGCTTTAGCGCATCAACATCGAAGTTAGCCTTGCGCAAGCTATGTTTAACTGAATTTCTATGTTTAAAGTAAATAACCATAGGTGTAACTTACGAGGGGTAAGGGGGAACAATAGTCCCTCACGCCACCCTCCAAAAAAAAAAAAAAAAAAGAAAATCAAGAAAATTCAGATATTACTCATTTGAAAATATTTTCTACAATAGGAGACACTTTGAGCCGCCAATGTTTCATGCAAATTTGTGCCATTGTAAAATAACATTTTAGCAAATTAGTATATGACGAAATACGTTGTATTTGTATGCTAATACCGATTTTTTTTCATTCGAATTGCAGTTACAAAGTTGTTTTGAGGGGATGTAGTTGCAAATGAATTGGCGAAACAGGCAAATTATTGTATAGCAATTAATACGCTAATTGAAGTAAATTATTTGATTTTAAATGTACGAACAATGACTAAAATTGCTGATTAAAAGTAAAATGCGCTTTTCTGAACCATTCATAAGAATAACTTTATGAGATGCAATTTTTGTTTAGTAAGAATTAACAGCTATGCAAACAAAATATTTTGTAGACAGCAAAATTACTGGTTTTGACAGGGTTTTTTTCCCTGCCATAAAACTTATGAGTGCAGCGTAAAATTTAATATTCATTGTTTTAAGTCAGTTTCATCCCCAAATAGGTTATTTTTCATTAATACAGAAAATTCTGCAGGGATGGTAGAGTAAATTATATTAACAGGTAAAGGATTGCAGTGTGGACGATGTTTGACATATTTCCGAGTGGCAAATATCAATGAAATGATATTGATACATAGAAATATAACTAGCAAAAGAAAACGCAGATAGAATTAATAGATGTATTTTCAAGAATAAGTTATTTGATAAATTTACAAATGTATAGAACAAGTTATATTTGACTATTTGCCAGGCATAGCCTACAAGCGCTTTTAATTAAAAGAAAATGTCCTTTTTACTTTAAAATTTCTATAACTTTCCTTGTTCATCTGTTTCCGTTTTCATTGCGCTATTTATGATTTTCTAAGTCAATGCATGGAACTAATAATAATAAGTGTAATCGTTTTTCAATTTGAAGTGAAATAAGAATTGCCGTTGTGTGTCAGTATCGTGGTCAGTATACAGAGTACCCCATAAATACCGCCCAAACTCTGCACTACCAGATTCCTTGTTGAGAGTACATAAAAAATGCCCAAAGAACTGTACCCTTATACGCCACATGGTTTTTGAGAAAAATAGGATAAGCTAAACATTACACCACATTCGGTGAAAGGAAAAACAATTGGAAACGTTAAATTGGACACTGGATTAGAAATGGGGGTTTTGGTTTCATGGCCGCTACACTCATCAGATCTGGCACCTTTATATTTCTTTCAATAAAAATGTTTAACGTAATTGATACAGCAAAAAGTGATTCAGTCCCTCCCCTTCATGCTATGTGTATTTATGTTGGCACCAGACTGATGCAACGTAAGTAGTTAGCCACATTTTGAACATCATTTTATGAAAGCATATGCAAAAAAAAAAAGCCTATTTCTCATGCTTACAGTAAAGAATCTTTTCGTGCACCAGATATGATGTTTCTGCTTTTTATCGAATTTTTCTTTAAAACTGTGGGTCGTAGAGGTATGATTCTTTGGTGATTTTTTATGCACTCCCAAAGAGGTTTCTGGCGTGCAGAGTTTTGGAGGTATTTATGGAACACCTGGTATAATACTGATGCTTCACAAACAGAAAAGTATTAGATCTTGGTGGTTTCTAAAACTGGATTCAGTTATTAAAATTATTTCGTTTAACATGGCAACAAGAAATTTTATGATTAGTTTCGGTTTAAAGCTCTTGAATGATATATCGATTAACAAAGAAAGAGGAATGAAGCAAATAGAGCGGAGGTCACACTTGGCGCAAACAATGCATGAACTTGAAAATCAAGCAATTTTGTGTTTTCTGGAATTTCAAGGTCAAATATTTCTGGATTCCAAAAATTAACCACACATAGCTTAACCCTTTTCATGATTTCTCATTAGGGCACATACACTGAAATATACTCCTTCATGGTTCGCTTTTGGCACAAGAAGATTTGGACGCTCAAAGTTTCGAAAGAATAACCACTGGTCTGCGTGCGAAGATTCATGAGTCAGTCGCTAAACCCTAATAATCTGTGTGAAAGTAGTAGAACATAAAGTAGTAGTTAATTTCATGGTTCACTCTTGGCACAAAAAGTATTGCCTTATGTAAATTGGAATGTTTTTCTTTAAAAAAAGGGGGGGGGACGAGCTTCAGTTTTCACCTTTAAAAGTATTAGTTAAGGAGAAAAAAGTGTGTAATAGTTCTACAAGAAGAATATAGCGTACAACTTTTCATAATAATTTAAAACACCAACCAGCTATCCAAGCCTGCATAGTTTCACTGATTAAAAAAGAAAAAAAAAACTGGCTCTCAACGTCCATACATTATTCGTTTCTATGTTTTGTGTAATGTTCCATAGCTTTAATTATACTAGAGATTCAAAAAACTTTTGAAAATTTCTTCACGAACTGCTCACATTTATCAAAGGTCAACGAAAAAAATCTTCGTAGTGTACATTGCAATATTTTTCTACGGGGGATCGGGTTGCTTCTAGGACGATACTGTGAAAAAATTCTTTTGCTTAAGGTTTTTTTTTTTTCATTAAGGTTTAATGAAATACGCAAGGTAATTATACGATCATGGGATAAATTTCCAGTTAAAAAAAAAAAATCCCAATAGTAAAACGTGCCTCACACGTTCATGAGGTGATGTACATAATTTGAGTCTTTATCTTTACGGTCTCAGGGATATGAAAATAAATATTATATGCTGACTTAAACAACTTTTCAATGGGTCTTGAAAGGAAAAAAAAAATCACATCGAATGATCCGTTTGAAGAGTTGTGTAAAAATAACGAAAGAAAACTATTTCTTGCACTCTACCCTTAAACTTTCATATACAAATTCATGTATAGCCCTTGTTCATTTTTTTAACGATATCTCTCAGACATTTTATGATAAAATTCTGAAATTTTGTCCATCACCTCATGAGAGTATGAGGCCCATTTTACTAACTGGGAAATTTTCGTACGAGGGCTGTACACCAATTTCAAAAATGCAGTGGCGGTTTGTCATTAAGGGCCAGAGAGGCCTGCCCCCACCGATTAAGCACCGTCTAAATCAAAGTATCTTCCTATTATGTAAGGCAGTTCTTTCAGTAATTTACCTTCATTAAAAACATACACGCGTTTTACTCTATTTTAATACTATCCATTAAAAAATGCACTTAAAAAAGCGATAGTTATACGATTTTCACCCTATTTAAACCATGCATGGGCCATGGGCTGGCTTGCCCTGAATTGGGCGTCTCTTCTCCGTTCACCGGGTTGACATATCTGGTATGGAGCACAAAAGCCACACTGACGCGGAATTAACCTGGCTTCCAAACGGCTTATTGGGCGCTGCCTTCTGGGCCCAGATCTTCGGGCCCTCGCACCGTGATCTACACGACCGTACGGGGAGATTTCGGCAATCGGAAGCTATTGGCGAAATTTCACGCTTAGGAGGATATCATTTTTTATGTGCGTGATCGTATTTTCGCAGTGCAGTCACATATTTTTCTGTTTTGTTTTCTTGATTTACGAAAAGCGATGTATAAATGTATTTTTTATGTATGGTGATATTTATTTTAAAATAAATAAGTCATCTAAAAATTATGAACAGGCAGCTATAAAGAACATAAATCTCTACTTATTATAAAAGAAGGTGTCTGTGTGTGTGTGTGTCTGTCGGCAGCGTTACGGACAAACGGCTACACCTAGAAACACCAAATTTGGTACTCGGGAAGATGTAAATATGTAGATGTGCACCTCGAAGCGATTTTTTCAAAATTCGACCTAGATTTTTTTTAAATTTTATGTTTTATGCGATTTTTGGAATTTTTTCTCACCTAATTCGTAATGACGGCGGAAATTACGCTCGCTGCAAAACGGCATTTGTATCATCGGATAGAGGAGAAAATTTTCTTTTAAAAACAGTTTGTTCTGAATATGTAACATGATTTACCGATTTTTAGGTATTTTTTTACCTAAAAATCGTATTATTTTACGAAACAACTCGCCGAAGCAAATGCTTCGGCGAATTGTTTCGTAAAATAATTTTAAAACTGTCGCATCTTGAATTCTATCCGTCATAACTTTTTGATATTTTGCCAAATTGTGAAACATTCTTTTCTCCCTCTTTTAAAATAAAAGCGAAAAAATTATGTAAATTAGATGATTTTTTATGAATTTTAATGCAGCCTAATGTTTAGAATTTAATAGCATCAACGCGATCTTACGCCATTCATTACATTGCGATCACGGCAGGAGAATTTATCTTCGGTTGTTGCCACAGAAAGGATTAGAAAAAAGGGTTTTCTCAACCAATCGAGTTTTTAAATGGGATATCGGAATTTCAATTCGCAAGTGAGGATCTATGACGTCAAATGCTTTAAGATACGTAAAAATTACGCCATAATTATAACTCATTTATTCCAGCTCTATTTTCAACACAGGGAGACGATATTTTGATTAAAATTTACTGTAGAAATAAACTAAGAAATTCACGATTATTATTATTAGAAGGGGTATTTTAATCCGGTGCTTATTTAAAAATTGAAATGTCTTCACGGTGCTGAAAATGTTCATTTTAAAAATTACAAAGTTCGTTTCAAAGCGCGATATATTAAAATTTTTCTATTTACTATTTTTATTTTTGACATTTAATTATGGCGCAGACGTTGCCTAACATATGCATGCAGGCTGCGAGTATAGTTTTATTTTAACGTTGAATTACGTTCCTCCATAAAGGTCCTACATAACGCAAAGTTTTAATGATACCGTTTGAAAACTACTATGCGAAATATCGAAATTTACTCCCTCAACCAACTGGGGTATGATTTACGGCAGTCAAACACTGACGTCATAAATTAAAAAAATGCGTGAAATTTGTAAACTCTGCAACTCTGCGCCATGTCACAATTAAAGCGGGAATAAGTAGCTCCTCGAGATTACACAGTTTGATGTATTTCAGGAGACAGGACTATGGAGGATATAAAAGATATCGCTATATTAGATACATGGATATTTAAAATGGCCTCCCTTGGATATTTTCTCCCCACAATAAGATGAAATAGTTTGCGGCGCTAAACACGCCAATCTTATAAAACTATGTATAAATTAAATATATATGGAGAGTTTCCTTAATGGCAACCATTATGTGAAATGATTATTATTTATGCTTATGCGTAAATTGCAAAGAATCGCCATAGAATCGAAAGATTCCATTGGGGCCAAATATTCTAAGCTGTTTCTTTTAAGGGAGCCTTGAAGAGGGAGAAGCGAAGATAGATATTATTAATGTACGTAATAGGTAGTATCATTAGATTCGTAAGGATAATATGAATAAATCATAATATACCACGTTAATAAATATTTCATGAAATTAAAAGTGTTTCTCCTTTTTCAACGGTTGTCTTACAACCAACTAAACGAAAAGTAATTCTAATTTGCGTTAATATATCCTGCAGTAATTTCAACAGAGATTACTTGAACTTTTTTAAAAATGAAATTCTGTTTTGTCACATGCAGATATGATTTTAGTAGTAAAATATTCGCTTATTCCCGTATGAAGAGCGGGTGCGCAGTTATCTTAAAAACATCTCTTGAAAATAGCATAACTGAATTCAGAAGACCTCAAAACGTGTAAATACACCAAAACCTCGAAGTCGAATTTTTTCATGATTACAATACTTTCCTTATATGGTACATGTTCGGAAAGAAATAAATGGTTGTCCACTCCATGTAGTGTCTTAGGTATTTAATGCTACAACTTGAGCCTAAAAAACAGTATGATGTAGAAATAAGACATTTTGAAAGCCAGGAGTGCTCTGCAAACCATTAAGCTTTCCACTTTTTTGATAGTGAATGACACTGACGTAGTTTTTTGAGTCATTATACTGCAATGATGCCAGGTTAATACTCGTGATGCAAATTTTACATCAAGAGTCAAATAATTTTGCTCTTTTTCTTTAAATTCCACATCACGAAGAAATTCGAATTACACATGTAAGGAAAATTTTCGTTTCCTACCGTGCGAAGAACGGGCACGCAGCTAGTTTAGTAATAAAGTAAACTTGCCAATTTAACATAACTAGATAAAAAATAGCAAAAGTTGTATAGTAAATTCGCTAATTATTTGAGAAATTTTAAATACTTACGCTGTGTGCACGTGGGCATAGGTTGTTCTATATGTATATATATTTTTGCGATTGTAATTGGCACTATTTTTTTTCGGGCCACACCACTGAAGCGTGTCACAAGCCGCCACTGCAAAAATGTAACTTTCTGAAAATTAACGGCAGGAATCTTTATCTTAACGTAGTCCTTTCCTCTACCTTATTTTGAACTTTACTTCATTTTGCATTGCCCACTAATCTCTACTAGATAAAGAATTAAAGCGTGCTTTTTGGGACACCCTGTATACAGTATATCCTTAAAAAGGAATTCGATTAGCTTCGTAAGAATGCTTGGTGGAATGTAAGGTCGCTTGTTTTGGCACTGAACTCACAAATTATGTCACTCGTTTACAGCGTCATTATATAGTCTTTTGAATGATGTAGTTACCCAGTAAACCCTTTGAGGCGCAACCCTTTCCCAATGCAGAAAAAAGGGCAGCCGTTGCCATCGCTCGACTTAACTACCAGCAAGATGGCTGTGCGCACAGCCAGTTGTGTCAAAAAAGGGTCTCTAGATCAGTGGCAAGCGATGTACGTTTCGATCTTCTGCCATCTTGTTGGTAGTTAAGTCGAGCGATGGCAACGGCTGCCCTTTTTTCAGCATAGGGCAATCTATCCAGCTGTTCTCGCATTCATCCATTTTTCAGCAGATATCAGTGCTGTTAAAAATAATCGTGACCATTTTTTTGCGGGAAATGACGTGCTAAAAAGTAAAGGATTCTCGTGGAGCTATGTCACCCGCAACTATTTTTATAGAAATCAAATCTATTCTTCGTGGCTGGTAACAGTCAAAACGGCAGAGTTTGGTGTTCCCAGAGCGGGAACACTGCGCGTTAAAGGGCTAAACTATGTTACAGATTTTTCTGTCCAGTCCTGGAACTGACCGATCGATTAATCTCACCTCTAACCAGGCACGTCAGACAATATCTTCCATGGAACTCTTTCACCGAAAACAGTCATGAAAAAGAGGAGGGAAAAAAAATTCCGAGGGAGAGAGTTGGAGCATTGACAATCCTTATTTATTACGAGGCTTTTGTTTCGGCACAAGATTAATTGTTATCATCAGAGCAGCGCCTTTGATGTTGCCGAAAACGTCAATATCTAATAAGCTCGGACCGAAGGGGCAATTACGTCTTTCGTGTGTCAGAGGAACACCTTTGGTGGTCGTGCTGCTGGAAATTTGAAAAATCGTTCTTTCTTATTGGGAATGAATGTGACGGGCGGCTTAATAATAGATTTTTGTGTTCTTGAGGTGTCTACGGGGGAATCAATAATGGAAAAAAAAATTGAGAAATTGCCACTGCACGAGATGTATATAGAATAAAATACACAGTAGAAAATAAATATTGGAACAAAGTGGAATGAAGTACTGCAGGCAGATTATTTTGACGATTGAAATAGAAGAAGAATTGATCTGTAATATGTAAGTAGTTATGTCTAATACAAAATGTCGAGAACCGTAGAGAAAAGACCGTCAATAAGACAGGAAAATTTGTATAGGTGAATAATACACGATGTATTGTGGTGATGTCTGCAGAAAGCTAAATATTGAATGTCATAGGTATAAGAACTGCGAACTTAACAAAACCAAATAATTGGTATGTAATGAAGCGTAGTATAGATAGGTAACATAAATAATATTATTTGTGTATCTCGTATATTCTGATTACTTTCCAAGAAAAGTGCGTATTCAATCTTGCTAATGTGAAAATTTGACACATGTATTCATGGTCCGAATACATGATTAACAGTTGTTTAATTCTCCCAGAAGCGAAAGGAATTAGATATCCAATGCCCAGAGAACTCCGAATGTACCTCAGAAATAGTAGAGCTTAAATAATGTCGTTTTGCTTGAGCTTACCTTAATTTGTATGCATCGGTATTTGTACATTCCTAAAAATTATGTAAATGTTGGATAGGCTTAAAAACGAAAAGAAATCTCAATGTAGACTAAAAAACTTATAAAAACTGTCAAGATGTGTCATATATGGCACATTAAAAAATTATTTAACATAAACGTATCGTACTTTGTGAAATTTTGCATTACGATTATGAATTTAAGAAATTTTCATTAACCTTTGCAATCCACATGAGTTCGTTGTTTATCAGTAGGAGGTGCATTACAACTTAAAGATAATTTTTTAGAGTCTTTGACGTAATTTTCTCATTTTCAAAACTGTTCAAGAATCATGTGCACTCTCAGAAAAACTCGTCTTTATGCACTAATTTATCCCTTATTTTTCAACTAAATATTTACGTACTCCATGAAAACGTAATATTTCCGTGAAATTTTCTGAAGAAGAGGAAAATATTCGTTGAATCTGAAGAAGTTTCTCCAACTAACAGGAGAAAAAGAAACGGAATTCGTCAAATAGCGGAGATATTTCGGCAGCACAGCACAGCTGCCGGTAAAATTTCGTGAATTGAAGAAATAATTTTTGAGAATCAGATATGAATTTATTTTCAAAGAACAAGTCTGAGAATTTGTCTTTGTAAATGTCCGTGTGTCCGTTAGCAAGAGAGTTTTCTTTAATTTTACTTCAGTAGATAGTAACTAGCGTCCGTGATGAAGTCTTCCAGCAAAAGATGATGCTTCTTGTAAAAATCCCGTCAGAAAACGGAAACACGAAGACGTTAAAATTTTATGCAACACATATGTGCATATAAACTGCTGTAATACATGGGGAAATGTAATTAAGTATTTGTAAAGTTATTCATGTCTGATTTGACATTGAAGAAATATTAAAGTAATGGTTAAACAAATACAAAACACGAACTGCAAGCAGCTGCTTAAGAATTCATCTTCGAAAGCTGTTGAAGATTATTTTGATCATTGTTGTTAGCTCTGGAAAGTGAAAGCCTTTCTTAAAATGGTTTCTTTAAAATAATAATAATAATAATAAAACTTGAAAATATCAATAAGCATGGAGAGCAATAGTGGATTGGGAATGGACTATACCAAAACCGATAATCTCCACGGTGGTACGTGAAGGGCCCGTTCAAGGTAAATTGAAAAGTAAAATTATTTTCCCCATTGAATGTATTATCGGTTGAGATAATCCTCTCATTGATAATGTTCTGTAATTCAAGTATATAACTAGGTGGATTATTTTTTTATTTATACCAGAAATTCGCAACAAAATTTAAACTTATAATTTTAAAGAAGCAATCATTTCTTAGTTCAAAATATCCATTTGTGATTTGTCTCTTTGAGCTTTTTCATATGCATATTGAATTTCAGAAAAATTATGACGTCACATGAACCTAGGCACATAGATGTACAACAGTGGAACCCCGATCTATCGTTCCGGCATTCATCGTTTTCCCGTATTGATCGTTTTATTTCTATGGTCCCTGCACAAACTGTATTCAAATAACGTTAACAAAACCCGCATATATCGTTCGTCAAAAATTCGCTTTCCCGCATTCATCGTTGTAAAATGTTTCTTCCGGCCGAAATGAATTTGAAGATCAAGTGGATCAATGTGGCTTACAAATCGAATAACTTCCTGGTATGATATTATCTGTCAGTTGTCTTGGGTTGATGATGGTATAGGTGAAGAGTTCTTCCGTCTAGCAGGGATGAGTATGGTGTGAAATGTAGTGATTATATTTCCACTGATTTAGAAGTAGCAACGTGCGGTATCCTAAGAATGGAAGAAATGTGACGCAAAAAATGAAAATAATCGCGAAGAAGCTGAGAATAATATTCATGCCGATAAGACTGAGCCAACACGAGTTGCTAGTTTATCCTACGCAATAAATATTTGAAACTGTTTGACTTTTATATACAAACATGGATACACATAAAAAGACAAAAAAAATATTGTAAATCTTGAAAATTTTCTTTAATTAAAAGATTAATGAAAAACCCAGTGTAAAATTAATGATTTTTAAAAAATAAGTATCACTTAATTTCTACACAACTTCAAATTGTTTCTTTTACAGTTTGGTAACAAATTTAGTATTTTTGGTATGCCATATACATTGTGTGTATTCATAAATACTGTTTTCTTCTTATATTGATTTTAACCCGCATTCGTCGTTTTCCCGCATGCATCGTTTTTTACTACGCACCCCTTGAAAAACGATAGATCGAGGTTCTACTGTATTTACTAAACAACTTAAACATTTAACAACTTTTTATGAATAAATGGACTGAATTGAGCTGGCATTGTTTGCTTTAGACACCAGATTAGATTGAAAAATTGGTAAATTTAACATCGAAAAGCGTATTATTTGCTTAAATACTTGTTTT
This sequence comes from Cheiracanthium punctorium, assembly GCA_038373885.1. Classification (NCBI taxonomy): domain Eukaryota; kingdom Metazoa; phylum Arthropoda; class Arachnida; order Araneae; family Cheiracanthiidae; genus Cheiracanthium; species Cheiracanthium punctorium. The sequence continues at coordinate 848,455 of JAWZYV010014761.1, forward strand.
GAAATAAGACTTAGCGGATGATTTTGTAACCAATTCCCATTTTAATCCCTGCAGCCAAGAGTGTTGGTAAACTAGCAAATCTTATGCACAAGAATTTAAGTTGTATTATTCTGTAAAAGCTCTCTGTAACAATTACTTTCTAAAAAAAAATCTGACTCAAAAAAAAAAAAAAAAAAGAAACATTTGGTGGTCTTTGGCCCTAATACGATGATTCAAAATATGGCTTTAACGAACAAAATGTTTTGGTCCCTCTCAATTCTACAAATTTAGTTTACTAAAACAATGCATATTTAAAAAAAAATTGAATTTTCAACCATAACTAACATATTTATGCATAAATAATTTCTTAGTGACAGACCATGAAGACAAATTTCCTGTATTAATTTAAAAAAAAGAAATTGTGGAAATAGTTTGAAATAATTGTACTTATTGAGTTAAATAAATAAGAAGCTTGAACTCTTGCTCGGTAAATTTTGGATTAAATCACTCATACATGTAACCTTTGAGTTGCTATATCCAATAAAGCAACAAAATAGTTTCAATAGCATATCATTTTTAGAAACAACATTAAAAAAATAAAAAATAAAGTAGCAACATCAAGCAATTTTGTTGAAACCTTTCAGAACTTTTTTGAAAATCGATGCTTCATTCCAATAACTCTTTCAAATCATAATTGATCATATAAAGAAGTTTCAATATAGGTTTTCATGTTCTTCCAAAGTTATATCCAAGAAGTGGCATGAACCTCCCCATATCAAAGAACATTTTGTAAATGACATCTTGGAGGTTCTTTTACGCTGATTCCCCAAAAAGTTTAGGCATGTTTTGAAAGGATGAGCTTGTGGTTCGAGCAACCCATTTATTAAATTATTGGAGACGGCTTTGAAAGGTAATATTATATTTGGATATATGTTTGTTGTCATCTAAAGCAAGCCTTTTTCAATCTTTTTCGGTCGAGCACCCTTTTGGATCATAAACATTTTTAGTGACCTCATATATTTCGTATACACGGCCAAGAAAAAGATCCAATTGTTTTGGGGATATTTTTTTGTATCAATCTTGTTTAAGCCATCACCTATACCGAGATAAGAGCACATATTTCTTTCCATTTAATTTGCCAAAAAGTGGTGTTAATAAACTGAACTGCTTTGAAATTTCGGAAAGATTAAAGTATAATATTGTTTCAATCAAACTTACTTTATTATGAAAATGTTTGCAATAGAAATAAAATATATTTTCTCCAGATTAATGACTGACACAAATAGAGAATCCGTTTGAGTGGCGAAACCATAAAATTATTGAACTCCGGTTTTCCGTACAATGCTCTGGATTTTTCTTTGTTAACTGAAACACGCCACTATTATGAACCGAATTTAAAACTTCAAAGTCGTAGCGAGAGCAAGCTTAACTTCTTTAATTACAGATATTTTTACTAAAATTTGTCATTATATATACTAAAAATTGCATCGTATTGCAACTGTTTAAAGTGAGAACCGAATGCTCAGAAATCAAGTCATTTTTTTGTTACATTAAATTGTATTTTACAGATTAAAACATGTAATTCGTGAATTATATTAAATTTGTTATTTCAAATCAACCCCTTATTAATAAATTTGAAACGAAATTCCTTTTATCTTTAAAAAAAATTGCAAAACTTTCACTTGACTGTATCTAGAAAAGCTGTTTTTAATATTCATGCTTTCTACCAATATATTTTATTTCGCAATTTTGTATAAACCCCAGTGCATGTATATATATATATATATAATATATAAAATTCTCCTGTCACAGTGTTAGTCACCTAACTCCTCCGAAACCACTCGACCAATTTTAATGAAATTTTCTATGTATATTCGTTAGGTCTGAGAATAGGTTTTAAACTATGTCTCATACCCCTAAGTCGTAAGGGTGGACCACCCCAAAATGTTTAGCCCCAGAGTGCTATTAATTTCAATCAGGATTTCTGTGTAGACATTAGCGTGTCGAGTCAGTTTTCAAATGTGTTTGTCAGATAATGTGGAGAGGGGGGGGGGCGTTAATAAAATGTTGAAAGTCGCACAAGGTTTGCAATTTTTGACAATTTATCGCTAAATGTGGTGCCAAAACGTGACAATTTATTATAAATATATTTCGCGTATAGTTAGAAAACGCCTGGCGTATATTGTAAAACAGTTTTATTAGGCGGTTTTAATATAGATTTCTATTCCGAAGAAGTGCTCTGTGGAACAAGAAAGGAAAACACGGTACACTCATGGATTATGATGCCCATTCCAAACAGCATTTAAAATGTCTTTGCGGTATAGTTGGAATATGCCTACAGGAAGAATATGCCTGGCGAAGATTGTAAAACAGTTTCAGTAGGCGATTTTAAGATAGATTTCGATTCCAAAGATGTGTTTTATGGTACAAGAAAGAGTTGATTCCTATTTTAACGCCCCCACTCTCGCCAACCTAAAAAATCCCCGTACTTTGGCGAGCTTTGCAGTCATGGGTCTCTGGGAGTTATGCACAAGTTTCAACGGTACTTACGTATTATCCCAGTGGTCCGCCAAGACAAGCAATTTTTCACCAAGATAAATGCCGGGCATATGAAATTGTTGATGGTTTGGAATACGATTGGCAACGTATTTAAAATCTACGAAAAAGTAGTTTGGCGGAAGTGACCGCCGGGATAATACGTCAGTACCGTTTCAACGCACAAAAAAAGAACTAGGTGATAACTAAAGTAAACAAACTAGCGATAAAGCGCCAGTTAAGGAATTTGAAGACATTTAATTATTAAAACTACATTAATTGGTAATCCAAAATAAAAAAAAATGTAACATTGCTACATAAATGCAAAAAATCGTCATGGTAGCTGCATATGTTTAATCATCGCCTCTGGCGAGAGTAGAGGCGTTAAAGTAGGAAACAATATATAAAACGGTGAAGTATAGTTGTGATATACTTGGCGAAGATTGTAAAATAGTTTTAGTAGGCGATTTTAAGATAGATTTCGATTCCAAAGATGGGTTTTATGAAATAAGAAAGAAAAATACAGCATAGTCATGAATAATGATAACACTTTCCAACTTAACGGAATAAGGACGAAAAATAGGAACGACGCATAAATTATTATTCGATTTAATATATAGCACTATAGTGCGTATTTAAAATCTGAAAGTGTTTCAGATTTTCATCCTTTTTTTTGGGGGGGGGGATTTGTTTATGGAATGACTATCAATAAGTCTCAAGGCCAAACTATGTCTGTTTGTGGATTAGATTTGAGCACACCATTAGTTATATGTGGTTATATGTGGACAGTTATATGTGGCATGCTCTCGAGTGGGCAAACCATACAGTGGGCATCCAGTTTGCTTGTGTTATCTAAAGATGGGAATAACAAAAAATATTGTATACTCTATTGCGTTAAGGAATTGATATTATTTTTTAGTAAAATTATTGTAATTAGCGATATATATCAATTTAAAGAATAAATTACAATGAATTAAAAATATAAATGTTTGGTATTGTGTTATTTTTATATTCCAGCATCGTTCACAGCCAGGGGCGTAGCCAAGGGGGGGGGGTTAGGGGGGTCATAACCCCCCCATGAGGAATTTTTTGCCATACAAAATGTATATTCTTCACTCCCACATCACACACATGTATGCATATATGTGAGTTGCAGTAGTCGTAACCCCCCCACATGAAAAATTTCTGGCTACGCCCCTGTACACAGCTCTCCATGCCTCTTCCACTCATATACCACATCCTCACAAACTTACAATAAGTTAGTCATTTCTTTCTACTCAAATAATCCTAGGAATAATTTATATGGCAAAATAACGTTTGCCGGGTCAGCTAGTATATATATATATATATATATATATATATATATTGGTTTGCTTTTTCGCCATCAGTAATGACAATATTACTAATCTAGTGACATTACTTTAAATTATAAAAATAAATTATTCGGAATTAAAGTATATTTGAATGATTTATAAATTAAATGACTTTTTTTGTGTACTTAATACCATAAAATTAAAAATATTAAATTTCATTTCATGAATATTTTCTTTAAATAATTCGGAAAACTTTGTTTGCTCGCCTTCTTCCAAGCCAGGGTACTTGATATGTGTGTATCAATAATAAATTAGATTATAAAGCTTATAAATCATGTGCATAAAATGAAAAGTAATAAAGTAAAGAAAATACTGGGGAGGCTTTTCGGGAAAAATTTTATAGATGTATAAATATTAAACAAGTTAAATTTATTAAAACTTCGAATTTGAATTTAACATGAGTTTAAGATAACAGTTTACTCATTTTAAATATGTAATTGGGAAGGTGGCACAAAATGATCCTAGTGCGCAAAGTGCTCCACATTTTTTTTTTTCCAGACAGGCAGCGCTATTATCTAGGTAACACAGAAACTAATGCCAAGAAGAAGCAATGACGATATTTAAGCGATCAGTGTATTACGTGCCTGACTAGAATTCTTCAAGAAACTGGGATTCATCATATCTCTTATAAGGTAAGCCCTAACTCTACTATTTATTTATAAATACAGTCTTTAATGTACAGCAAAATGACTAGGTATTCTGAATAGAGTATGTTTCTTGATGCTGATTACGCTTGTTTAATTTTTTGTGTTTCTCAGTGTATTTCAGCAATATGAGCTAAAGTGGGCAGCCATACTGCCGGGTAAAATGATCCGCCGATTGAAGAAACTCGAGTACCGGGTCTTAGTCATCATTGCGGCCCTTCAGACGTTCTCAAAATGCGTGACTCACCATTGCATTATTTAATTTATTTCCGCACTTATTGTAGGCCATAATTTTTGAACTATAATTTTTGAAATGTGACACTTTATTGTTTGTGACATTTTTTTTATTTTAAAATTTTCATAAAATAAATTTTGCATACTATGTGATTATAAAACTTATTTTATTTCATTTTGCATAGTCATAATTACTTTTACATCTTTTATTTTGCCGATAGAAAACAATTTACAATTATTTTCAAATGAAAGATCATTTTGCCCTTGGGTTAGGGTAAAATGATCCTTTGGACTCTTTTTCAAAATTCTTTTTTTTTTTTTTTTGTTACTCAGTTTGGGTTTCAAATATTATCAAAATATGATGCAAATTACAGTGTAAAATATTGTGGCAAAGGGCCAAAGTTTTATTTAACATTTGTTATTTTATGCAAGCTTTCCCCTTAAGGGAATCATTTTGGGCCGCCTTCCCTTATATTTAAAATAAGTATTTATAATCTTTCCAAAAAATTGCACCTTTCTTAAAAATTGGTTAACTCCGAGAAAAACAAATATCGCGAAACTGAACTTCAGTTTGTCCACTTGGACATGCGTTCTGTGCCTAAGAGACCACAGGCAAATCACACCCACATGAATTCAGATTAATATTTAGGTCATGTAGTTCCTAACCTTTTGGAAATAGAATTGTCTCTAAAGTCTAGATCTTTTTGAGCGCAACGAATATTCATACAGTTTTATCCACTTCAAATCTCTCCTCATTTTCATCATAAAATCCCATGCTTCCTTGCGAAGTCTTATCCGATAATATAATTCACTTCTCCAATATTTCACCTCCATTCCATACCGCAATAAAATCATAATGGGAAAACGTACCCGACTTCTCTAATAATCCCCCCCCCCCCTCAGTAACCTCCTTATTTTTTTCCTCTTTCCAAGTAAATTCCATCTTTCTTATTCCGTACTACTTTTTTTTTTTATATATATTTTTATTCCCCTACTGCAATCAAACTTTTCAAAATCCTATCCGGTAATTCTTTAGAAGGGGGCGGGAGGGGGTCCATTCGTCTTAAGTTACTTATACATTTCTTCTATTTTATTCTTTATTATTATTTTTTTTTAATCCTGCCTCAGCCACCCTATACCTACGCCACCCTGTAAAGTCATCATATCATCGTGGTTTATTGAGAAATCTCTCTGCAGGGGTCTGCAGGGGGCTACTGGCATCATCAGAAAAAGCTTGCGATCACGTTGTACTCTGGTGATTGTTACGTGTAGACCGATGCCTTTTGGTAAGCATTAATCACCGTATCGCAGTAGGAGAGATAGAGAGAAGGAAGAAAAAAAATATATATTCGATTGTTGCAGCAAGCGTGGGTGATTTTTTTTTTGTATTTTGTTTTTCCTGGCTCGAAAAAAAAAATTAAAAAATAAAATAACTAACTTTATTTTGGGGTTGAAACTTTTAAGTTTCCTAGTGGGACCTGACTCGGCAAAAACAGAATTTTATGTTAACTTACATTTTTTTTTTTTTTTTTTTACTTTTTTGCTCTTTGGTCTAATGGATAAGAAGTTGAATTGCCCTTGCTAGTGATCTTTCTTCTGCTTTTTGTTCTATTTGTTGTTGTAACTAAAACCGTTTATATATAGAAATGGAGTTTCATGATACGGGAAAACTTTCATCCCTATGTTTTCTTTGCTGTTTTTAACTCTTCCCTTAATGATGAGAGGAATTCGCAAAAGAAAGCGTTTATGAGGTGATGTTGCAGTTATATATATATAGTATATCAAATTTTGTAGAATAAAAGTATAAAACACTTTTCATTATTATTTTAAAATAATGTTAGCCATCAGACTCATTTATTTTATTTTATATTCAGCATGCGTATGTTATGATATAAACATCTTTTTCTTGTAAAAAAATTTAAAAGTACAGTGGAATCTGTCTAATGTAGCCACCTCGGGAATAACAAAACTGAGTCCCGCAGTGGTCTGGGGGCTAAACTCCGTTCCCATAAGAACACGGCAAGTGAATCACCATCTGTCTTGGTCAGTGCGTGGGAGGGTCAACTCCCTCTCGGTTCAACTGCTGTAGGACAGTGTACGCTAACATGAGGTGGTGCAAGTAAATTCCGTCGTGGCTCCAATGTCCTCCAAGTTCTTAAACGATACCTCTGGGGTTGCCGATTTCAGGGGGTCGGTCCCTCCTCGGGAATTGGTTCAAAATTAGGGGACCACCGGGATAAAGTCAGACTTCCTTCCACTGGGCCCCACTAAAAATGGAAGGCGCCCCCCTCTGCCCATCGTCTCCCTATCTGGGGGGATCTGGCAAACAGCAAATAACAAAACTGATCACCTTATGGAAGTTAGTCGCCTAAAAATAGATGGTAAAGTGTGCTGGTTGCAAAAAGAAATTTTACAAATGTGGTCACACACATTATATAGACAGGGGAATTTTTTTACCGAGGTGATCACTTTACCATGTTCCTCATAAATATATATAAAAATCACGTCGCTCTCACTGAAATGTGTGTTGCTACTTATTCAATCGGATATAGTACTTTTGGAGTTCATTTGCAAGCATTCGAAGGACTTAAAAACTAGGATACTTAAGAGCATGCTTACGTACGAGTTTTCACTAAACAATATTTGTCGGGGAAGAATTATATTACTTACTTGTTGAGACACCGGGAACCTAAGCCCCTTTACTTCAGGTTCCTTGCGAGTTTATCCAGTTCATACATTTAGCTAACAAATTTGTTCACTCCCGAAAACACTTCTGGAAGGATTCTTTGAAACAGTGTTCTTTCCGCCATCGCATTTTGCTTTTTATCGTCTTTACTCTGAAAAATATGTTCTTCAAATGTCAGATTCAAGTTAGGAAAGAACTAGGAGTCATAAGGAGTCGTGTCTGGAGAGTAGCGAGGCTAAGAAACAACTGGAATCGCATGCTTCACTAAGAAAGAAACTCTACACCAGGAGCGATGACTAAGCTGGAGCATTTTGTCATCGTGATGTAACTGCCAGGTTTTTTACATTTAAGAGATTTGGTATTAACCTTTGCACCGACCTGCATCACGGAATCGTCGGGTAAATTGTTGATGTGTACTGTGATGATGCAAGTCAAGGGCCAGTTTTTTACCGTTGAGAGGTCTGGTTTTTTGATTTAGCGAAAAAGATCAAAAGAGCAAACAGAAAAAAACTGGCAGCTGCATTGCATCGCGAGAATGCTTCAGCACACCTATATAAAATTTCTTGACGAAGCATGGAATTCCAGACTCTCCTAGCCTCCCTGTTTTCCTTACACAGCTCCTTATGACTTGTTATTCATTCCGGAATCAAAGACGACATTAATTGATCGCTTTTTGAAAGGAGGCAAAAAGAAAAAGGGAAAATGCTACAGCGGGAAACACTAATAACTGAAGGGTACGTGATAGGGATGACTTCTATATGAGTTTTCGGCAGTAAAAAGATCAATGGGCTAAGAGTGCATGGAGGTACAAGAAGTCTAGCTTTCTATAACGTCATCAGTTTTTGTAGACCAAAGGTAAGTAGATGGATCTTATACTTAGAACGCCATTTCATTAACAGTTGCATTGAACGAGGAATCATGTTGGCTTATATCAAAAATATATTATATTTTAAGCCCTTTTAAATCTCTTCGTTTTCGTTACTTTTAAATAAAATCTATAATTCTTTAGCTACTTTTTCGCACCAGTTCCTCGGATTGCTTCGAAATTACTCCAACTATATAAGCATGGTTCACTGACCGGGACTTAAATTGTACAATTAAACAATCTTTTTAACATATTACCCTATAAATACAAGTTTTAAAAAATCCCAGATTAAAAAAACTATGATTTTCAAAATGATTTTAAGATTGTCAACTTTAAAAAAAAAAATCCATCATTCTTTTACCACTTTTTCGCACCAGTTCCTCGGGTTGCTTCGACATTACTCCAACATTATAAATATGTTTCAGTGACCGGGACTTACATTGTACAATTAAACAATCCTTTTAACATATTACCCCATAAATGCAAGTTGAAAAAAAAAATCTCAGATATTAAAAAAAAACATGATTTTCAAAATGATTTCAAGATTGTCAACATCCAATAAACTTAAGATCACATCGTGGCCGTATCATCTCTGGACACACACACACACAAATTCTATTTCGTCTGCTTGATGAGCTAAGAACAGAGGAGCACGTGGAATTCTGGGCCACACGTCTGGGGTTAAAAAATTACACCAGGGAAGGGGAGGGAGGGGGGGGAGGAAGGAGAAGAAGAAACATATTAAAATAAAATTTGATGATTTTCCATCAAAGGGAACGAAGAAGCGACGTAGGGTTCAAATTCAACTCTAATGCCATCATTTACTGAATTTACCATTTGCCCAATTCAGTGAGTGCCCTCGCAAGTTGAGGGGTATAAAATGTAGAGGAGGGAGAAGAAGAGGAGGGGGAGGATAGAGGAACGTTGGTGTAACGCAAAGGGAGAGAGAGAAGAGGGTGGGGGGGGATGTTATTAAATTTTTCTTTTCTAAATCGCAAAGCAATGGAGAGCGGAAGAAACCGGGACAGATGTGGATTGGTTTGAGAGCTATTGCTAATTTAGGAGAGATTTCTATTTACTGACTATGTATAGGTGTGTGTGTCACATTCTGGATGAAGATGCAGGGAAGGGAGGGGACGTGGAGGCACATTATGGGTCGGCACATTACGAATTTGAAATTTTAGATGTAAAAGTTTTAGTCATTAATAAATATTTTTATGGGAGGAATTATAATGACCATGAGGAGAATAAATAAGACAGAAAAAGTACTTATGCGCTTAATTTTGTGTTTCATTTTTCAAGAGTGATTATGTAAGATATAAGAGGGTTTGGAGCTTTTTATTAGTCTAATACACATTTTGTAGTTTTAAATCTGAAGGAACACATGTTAGTTGATGCATTAAAACCAACATACAAAATACTTTACACGCACGACAAGGAATATCTGTTTTAACTTTAATATGAAAACTCAATTTTAAGCTAAAACTATTTTTAAATAATAGTAAAAACGTGGATTTGGAAAGAAAATTTTATTGATCTAAATAGGAAATAAAAATTGCAGTTTTTTATTGGCGTTATAATTTGGAAGAATCGAATGGTTGATACATTAGAGACAATGCATAAAATACTCTAAATATAAAGTAAATAATATTTTTTATTTCCGCTCACTGTATAAAAACTAATTTCAGTCTAAACATGTGTAAAAATAATTTAATTATTAATGACATTTTAACGAATATATAAAATCGATTAAATTTCGACAATGTTCTTGATATTATTTTATTGCTCGCATGTTTGCATTTGAAAATGAAATCTATTGAAAATTTGTGTCAATATAAAAGTGTGTATAGGTACGGAGGACCTGGAAAGAAAACATGTAATTGCCATAAAAACTTTTAATAAATTAAGATTATTAGTAGCATTTATTATTCATCATTTTCATGTATTTACTGGAAGATAATTGCAATAATCTGAAGTTTATTCTTCTTGTTTTTAATTCTTCTTTCCCATAAAGAGTTTTTTATTTTTCAAGAATAATATTCTCAGTGTAGAGTAGGTATCTAAACGCCATTACACCTGCGAGGTCACTTTCGGTTCCCTCAGATAGTGTCCAACTTATATAGAGATTATTTATATTTTAGCATTCAACCTCGTTCCGTTCTCTAGAAAAGTGTCTAGCTTGGTGAGGCGTCAAACTTTGATTCTTTCAGTGTGCATGGAAGCAAAGGAGGGCGCAAAAGGAGAGCAAAGGAGTCATTTCTCAGAATTATTATGCATGTTACATATGTATGTAACAAAAATTTAAAAATGCAAAATTTATGCTTTTTTTTTCGCAACAGCTCTTACAAAAAATTGATTTCGTAAACTTATTACAACTATTCATTTAATCTATTTAACCTCCCAAGGAACAATTTTATTGATCATCTACACACATGTGGGCAGCCGCCGGCCAGCCTCGGCTTTTGATCCGGCCAGTGGAACGGGTCCCACCGCACAGCTGTCGATCTAACGGTCTGGTGTTTTGGTAGGTTTTCTCCAAATGTAACGTGAGTTAGAACCCCTTAGAAAGTCCTCCTGCAAGGCACCCCTCCCTTGGCATATCGCCCTAGTGTAGCGTTGCCGTAATTACACACAACAACAACAACCGGCCAGTGGAACATATCAAAACCCCGTATAAATGCCAATTATACGGCCCACGATTTCGCTATCATCCTGAAGTTTGACCCGCAACTGTTCAAGGGCTGTCCATACCTGCTTTACACTTTTCTAATAAAGAATCTCGGATATTTATAAGTTCTCTTTGGCATTGTTAAGAATGCCAATTCAAACATTATCAGTACCACTATATAACTCCACATCTCAGCAATATGTTCGTGTCATCCCACTTGTTCTTTGTGTAATTATTTTTTATTAGAACCGATTTTTTTCCGCAATTGCACATTAAGCCTCGAGCACCCAATCGTGGTAACCGTCTGAGAAGCGGGACCCAATGTGCTGTCGTAATTATTCCTAACAGGAATATCACAAAAACGCAAGCCCGGAATCGAACCGGACCCAAAATGTGTTAGAATAACGCGTTAGCAACTACACCACCTGGGCGGCGATTATATACGATTTAAATAGAGTAAAACCTCCTAACTCAAAAATTTTCAGAAATTGGACAGTTTTCTGAGGAACATAACCGGCTGATAACATTTATAAGCTTATATCTCCATAAGTTGAAAATTATTTGTTAGAATCGCAAATGCCCAACTTTTGAAGATTTGACTGTTTATCCGAAAGAAATCAGCAAATATTTGGGCACACTACAAAATTGAATTATGATGTATGTGTTTATTTTTAGATAAATGTAAATGCTCAATTTAGGTATATCGTAGTGTCATGAACAGAAATATAAAAAATATATAAAACTTTGACAGTATTTTATTCTACAATCCCTGCTACTGGATTAACAATTTAAAGTAATTTATTAGAAAAATCCCAAGTCAAGATACTTTTCACCATCACTTCACCCGAAATTTAGACTGGTTCCTTTCTCTCCCTCCCTTTCTGACAAAAGCCAAACCAGTCTAATCTAATCCTAAGCATACAACCTTACACTTCATCAGGTATGCACAGACGAGTGGTATGTCTCGCCTACCGCAGACCCGCTGCGGCACAATACCGTGATCTCACCTTTTGTGATGGCTCATCGAAACCTCCGACAGCTAATTCGAGATATCCTTCAAAATCCACTCCTAGTCAAAACATCTCTTCTATATTTTATACACCCCCCTCCAGAGAGTGATCATTGACTTTGATCCAGTGTCGCCAAACTGCAATGCCTTTTCCTCTCAAGCGCATAATGCCAGCAGTTGAAGGCTCTTTTGTCGTCAAGAGTTGTTGTCAAGAGGGACTTTTGGAAGTGGTGACTCTCGTAGGAGTCATAGTACCAGGTGAATATGGACCGGAGACAGTCAACTATTGCTAACCTCCAACCGTGTGACAAATGGAATTGAATAGCGAGACGCATTGTGGGTCCGTTGTAGTATATTTATATGGTGTATTTTTTATTCTGTTTTTTTCAGAAGTGGATCTTGGAGGAGTATATCAAAGTCTGCTTTACCTGAGGAAGAATAAAGAATTTACAATCATAGTGCGATGTTTTCGTCTGGCAGTAAATATAAAAGATATATGAAAAGGAATTTGACATCAACTTTTTTTGTTTGTTGTTGTTATATGGCGCTTACAATAATAAAATATAATTTAATAAAACAATTTAAAAATATTTTACTCGATATTTTAATAGTTAAGCAGTGTTTCACTGTTTAAAATGTTATATAAATAACAAAAATGTGTGAAATTTTCTACAAATCGTTAATTTATATATTTAATGTTAAAGAATGGCAAAAGCTAAATAATCAAAATTAGTGTGATTTAAAAATTGAATGAAAAACTTCATTTATGAAATGTTTATAATACTGCTTTGGTTTGAGACAGAAAATAAGTAAATGAAAAGGTGCAAAGTTAAAATTTAATTCTTGATATAAAACGCAAAAACTGAAAAAGTTGAAACATCAAGACTTTCTATTATTCCTAATGTAATTTACCTTCATTAAGTCGTGTCTAAACAGATTTGTAATAAAAACACGTCATCTACTGTTTATTCTTTGTGTGATCGATTGTAAAATTCTACAAATTTTTTAGCAACAAGTAAAATATTTCTGTTTTGCATTCCCAATCAACAGTACATGCACATCGTGAAGTAGTATACTTTAAAAATAACGTGTATGTGTAAAAGGAGTGAAAGATGAAAAGATAAAATGAAATGAAGAAAGTTAAGTTAAATGAAGTTTCAGCCACCAGCATTATTTTGACTGAAGTGCAATTAAAGAACTAAAGTTGTTTTCCCTTATTGATATTTTATTTTTTCGTTGCTATATGCATTGATAAATAATTTGCTCTTTTTAATTCAGATATTAGTTGCCAAAAAAACCTTCTCAGAGCGACAACTTCTTCTGAACGTGCATGCTTATGACGACTGCAAGAAGATTCAATTTACTAAATTTAGATAAAACTTTGAAAATGTCACAATGGGTATTGTTTTTATACAAGCAGAGGCCTCATTTGTGATATTTCTTTTAAAGGATGTTATTTTACCCATCAAACATTCAGAGCTTGCTCCCTATTAGTAAGAAGAAATCGTACAAGGTTAATTTTGTTTCTTATTATTCGATTTATTAGACAACTAATCACCTTAACCTACTGTTATTAGAAATAATTAACTCTGCACGATAGTTATTTCACAGTGATCATTAGTTTGAACCACATCTCAAACCGTAATTGTTTTTCGTTCAAATTGTATCAAAAATGTTTTAATATTAAAATCTTTTTGTAAAAAAAATGTTAAAAGTTGTTAATGAGCATTGAAAAATGTAAATACCCTTTTATAAGGTAAATAGACAGCACGAAATAACATATGTGCCTGAGTTGAATTTCACGGAAAGTTAGGTTGAAGATCAGACCATTTGTATTTTCATTATTAAGAAAACGGAGATCTCTGTACTTAGCAATTTTCTTTGATCTAAATATTATATAGTTTAATTTTGTAATATATTTAGCAAAATCAAGTTAGCAAGTAACAAATAAATATTAAATTAATAACGAAATAGTATATTTCCTAATTCGCATTTAATGTTTATTCCTATAGATCATTAATAAAATTATATCGTTCTCCAATCATTGGATATATTCAATAATTAGGTGGTTCTAAGATTTTTAAAATAATCTACGCTAAAAAATATTTTTGTGTGGTTAATTTTAAGTAAAGAATGCTGTTGAATAAAAAATACTTTCCTCAATACTTTTCTAATTTACAAAATTTTATTGATTCAAAAAAATAAGTTGATTTTTTAAAAAATACTTTGTTTACTCATGAAATGCTTTTTGACTTCACAAAATATTTTGTTGGTCCATCTAAATTGCCATTAGATCGATGAACTTTAGTTGAACTCAGCAAAATATATTTTCCGTGTAGAATGAATTCCTCATTGCTGAAAATTTCTATAGAAGTTTCATTATCTATTTCTCTCTAATATCTAAAAGAAATGAACAATTTTTCATTAAAATATGATAGTTGAATATTTTAAAAAGTTACTTTAAAACCGAGCATTTTAAGCCTAAATAATGCCAAAAAGTTTACATCCTGTACAAAATTAACAAGCATTGTTATTGTGTTCACTTTAATAAAGCGGCACAATCAAAAGCGCGTCTAAGATGTACGAAATGTAATACAAATTTGCGTAGTGCCTCAGATCGTACTGTGAGGTCTAAAATTTCATCTCCAAAATATAATGTAATCATTTAGATCTACCGCATGCATTTCTATATTCCAACCAAGGGGGAGAAGCAGATATCCTCTCTTCTGAAATAATTACTTCTTTTGTCTGTCAAAGTACTCACCATTGTTGGATTCAAATTTATTTCTGCCAGAAAGCAGCGCCTTCTGGTAATCACTGGCGCCAACAGTCTGTCTCTGTTTTTCACAATCTGGAAATGAACTTTTCGGTTCAGGTAAAAAAAGAGGTAGAAAAGAAATAAATAGAAAATTTTCAGAACGTAAAAATCGAGAGAAAGGTCAGAAGCATAAAAATTAAAGAAAAATATATGAGAAGAAGAAGAAATTTCATTCTCTTATCTGGTAATATTATTTTAAGTGACTCTGAAAGATACAGTGGAGCCTTGACTTAATGGAAATGATGCGTTCCATGACCCCTCTAGTAAGTGAAAATTTCGCGTTGTAAAATAAGGTATACAGGTATACGACTTTTTGAAACACACACACAGTTAGAGGAGAGGAAG
Source organism: Cheiracanthium punctorium (assembly GCA_038373885.1). Classification (NCBI taxonomy): domain Eukaryota; kingdom Metazoa; phylum Arthropoda; class Arachnida; order Araneae; family Cheiracanthiidae; genus Cheiracanthium; species Cheiracanthium punctorium. Next base: position 863,611 of record JAWZYV010014761.1, read on the forward strand.
GTATTATGATAAGGTGACCAGATTTTTGAAAGAAGAATTGAGGACATGTCCCAAATCCTACAAACAAAATTGGGGACATTTTATAATTAATGAAATAATTAACACTAACATAATTAAAAAACAATTTAATAATTAAAAATTGTCCTCAATTGCTTTTTTCCATTTTGGGGACAAATCGCAATTGGGGGAAAAACCCAGAAATTGGGGACTGTCCCCGAAAATTGGGGACGTATGGTCACCTTAATTATGGAATAGTCGGGAGACATGGAATATCGACTTTCTGGCTCTGATTAGGTGCTGTTGTCACGTGGGAGTACCATGAACTGGAACTATACTCAAGAAAGATTCCCATGTTATAATGCTGTAAGAGTTGACCGCTTGTTGTTTTCGAACCACTCCCTACAGAATAAAGTGTGCTTTGTGATTTTCAAGAGTTTTTGCAGATAAGTTTCAAGCATTTTAACCTACTAGTATACCCGTGATTTGAATATTGATGTTACCCATAATGTCCCCTAAAAGAATTGTAGTTTGTGCTGGGGTTAGTTTTTAACTGACAGTGTTTTGCCAATCCGTTTAAAGGTTCATTTTCCTAGATGGTGTGTGGGGTATTATGGAATACTAGGTAATATAGTAATGGATTACATGCCATCCACTAAAAACCACAAAACAAGGATACTGAATATGTATCTTCTGTAATGGAAAATTTTCCGAAGATCAACGAGGAGAAATATGGATTCAATGCTTCAGCTTTGTGGGCTCACCTTGACTGTATCAGAGCAGAGAAAGAATATTATGTCTGTGACTTTTCTAAAATGACTAAAAAGAGAAATGATTTGAACATAATCCTTAAAATATGGTTTTATAGTTAAAAATAAGTATGTTTTATGAAATATAATAAGTTTTTCCGCTGTTTAAACCACCTATTCTATATTATCCGACTATTTCATATTAATCTCCATTTGTAACTTTTTTTAAAAATAAATTTTTGTATAACAACAAAATAAATAGTTTTTTCTTTACCAAATACTTAAAGTGTGGATTTTATTCAAAAAAACCTGTAAAATTGAAATGCAAATGATATTCTATAATACCCTCCTCTTCTCTACTTTAGAGGCTGATAAACATTCCTCAAATTGTTTTAAACTATTCCCTAACTATATATTACCATTTTTTACATAAAGTAATAAATAAAGAACGGTTTAGACGTGTGAGGGAGATTTACCCAGGTTCTTTACCTCAACACAAAGCCGTGATAAAAGAGCAAGACATCGTAAAGTGGCATTTACATTTTATTTAACATATCAACCTATATATAAACTTCAAAAATATAAAGTCCTGCGGTGGCCGGGCAGACCCCAAAGAGACGCAGCTTTTCAGGGCAACAGCAAAGCGAAAAATGTGTGTCGAGAAAACGCAAGCCAAGAGAGTAGTAACAGAAGCAAAACACGCCAAAGGGCACTCCAAACAAAGTGCGAAAACAAAGAGGCGCCAGTAGGCGTTAAATACATTTCTATATAATTATTTTTGAATCCCCTACTCACCAACAGGATAAAACAAAAAATCTATCAGCTAAATTGTAACCCAAAATGAAAGCCAATGGTATTTATAGATTTGATGTCTTATATGGTCATAAACAAACCATCGAAAATGAAACACTAGGCTTTACAAATGCAAAAGTGAAATTTGAAAAAAAGAAAAATAAATGAAAACGGAAGATTGCTTTTAAATAACGCAGGTGCAGAATTAAACATTACAGGCGAAGCTAAGAAAATCCGAATCGAAAATGCAACGAATAAATTTTGAACACAGATTAAATTTAGAAATAATTAACAATTAAGTAATTGATAATTAAAATAAGATAAGTGATGATCTGCATCACAAGACGGTTTAGGATATTCCATCTTCAGTGATGCTACGAGGAATGAAATACTGTTCGCTAACTGGCTATCTTCTTTAGTAGAGAATCACGAGAACGATATTTCCCCTCGAACCCCACTTCTGCTGGTGCTTCTTACTTTTGGCGAAAAATCTCGTGTTGCGGGCGAAACGTCCGTGTTAGTTTTGAGATGCGTTACTCGCTTCCTTAATATGCCATTCACGTAAGTAGGCGTCGCAATCGGTCCTATTTTTTTTAAATTCCTACCTTCATCAAAGTTTTATTTATATAGCCTAGTATTTTAATGGTTTGATTGGCGAAACCTTAACATCTAAAAGAACATTTAACAGCGGTTGAACCAGAGGAACATCTATATTATTTATAGCGGAAGGAATTTAAAAATAATAGGACCAACTGTGACGCCTGCATAAGACAGATTGCGTTTTAGCGGGAGCCCACTGTACTTTAATATTTTTAGTCATAAGTAACTTCGAAATTCTTGTGAAATAATTAGTTTTGATCGAAGTATTTTCACAGCTATGACCGTCGAATTTACCAATTGCTCCTTGATATCAGGCTACCACCTGACCGAGGCATATTCTTCCCAATTCAGACCCAATGGTCGCGAAGTCGTGGTTGGACAGCGCAGGCCTTGGCCCTTCATAGGGGCAGTCGCGCCAAGTTTAACAATGTTTAAACATAGGATTTAACGATTCCTTCTCAAATTTAAAGATATTTCACCAAAAAGTCGCCAAGCCTGCGATATTTGGTGCGATTTTATTAATGGGACCTGTAATATTTGTTTCCTGCATGAGTATTACGCAGTAGCATTAGTATTATGTAATCGAAATCCGCGTCCAATGGGATGCTTCCGGAAGTAAAATTGTCTCGAAAGTACTGGAAATTTCGTCAAAATTCTGAAAAGGTAGACCACCTGCTCTCCATTAGTTGGAGTTTTGCTTGTAATGAATAGCTGTAGGAGCTATATAGCTCTGTATTGTGTGCTCTTTTCTTTTAAAAGAGATATTTCGCCTGTTTTGTGAAGCCTATTTTGAAAGATGTCTGTGAATTCTTATTGTTGCATGCTGTGTAGAAATTAAGAGTTCTGCTCGAGAACTTTACTGAGTTTTAGTTTGTGGAAAGATTTTACCATTTACGAATACAGCACCTGAGAAATCCTCTGTGAACAGCTGTCTCTTAAAAATCATATTATTGCTTGTTAATTCCTGTGAATTGTATACTTAAGATTGTTCGTCGAATTTATGGAACCAAGAAAATTACTGCTTCGTCTGTCAACTGGAATGATTGCTAAACTTTCCATATATACACGGACTTTCAACCTACGAACCCGACAACTAAGCAGAGTTTCTGTAACAACACCATCACGTTAAAATTCTATTAGTGGATGATTCAGTGCAAATGTAATTTTTTCAGTTTCAGTATTATTTAATTTCAGTCGAATTGTAAGATACTATTGAAATTAAGATAGGTGACTTCGAAAGTCCCAAAATTCTTGCAATCTGAACAAACCATTTTGGCAAAATTGATCATTAGTTGTTATACCTAGGCTGAGCTATGGCTTATTATTACTGGTTTTCTTTTTATAAGGGCAAGAGTTTATTCTGATTCATGGTAATTTATCTTGTTAGCTCTTGGTTTTTAAATAAGAAATTTTAGAATAAGGAACATTTATAAGTATATATATTTATATATAAATATTTTTATTTTTGAAAATATTCAATTTAAACATTGGTACTCTTATTTTTAAAGATGCCTTTTTAAAAACTAAATTATGGTATTAATAAGTCAAAAACAATTTTTAAAAAATCTTCTTTAAATTAAATGTTAGTGTAATTGTAATGTTTTTAAATAAATTTTTAAATGCTGAAAAAAAAAACAGCATCACTTTTTAAAGGAAACTGGTTTAAAATCATTTAAAACTCATTTCTTAAAATGTAAAATATTAGTTATATATAACTGTGATTAAAATTAATAGTTAATTAGTTTTGTTAAAATTTGTTGGAAAAGTTTCAATAATACTTTCTAACTTTTGTAACCTTTGTAACAGTTTTTAAACTTTAATTTGATCAGAAAAAGAGCCTTTGCTAAAGAACCTGACTGAGAATCAAAGACGACCTTGTAAGTGAACGCGTCCGTTAAATATGTAGGGCCGTCTATCCTTTTGCTGGGTTGTGAGCATTCAAAACTGCATTATTTTGTTAAAACATGATCGATTCCGGTTCTTGTACTACAAAACAAATATACAAAATTTGCAAATCAAATTATTAATTTATAAGTTTTTTATCTAAATAATTGAATTACTTATTTATTGTATTATTTTCAAGACAAAGTACATATTCATTTAAAGATGGAGGACAATTCTTTGTAGTGTCACCGGATGTCGACACCCGTACTCATTTTTAGGGTATACTGTTTTTTTTTTTTTTTAAGTGTCAAACTCAGAGCCTGACAAAATCGAGGGCAGACCGGGCAGCTACCTTGGGTCCCCAGTGAAAGGAGAACACAAAATGAAAACGCTCCTGTCCTAAAGTAATGTAATATTTTTCAGGAGAGGCTACTTAAACGAAAAAAAAGTTAAAAGTGATTATTACTAAAATAAATTATTAATTATATCAGTTATAATCAATCTTTGATTGCTATTGAATTATTTTCTTCCGAATTCTTTGATAACAATTTTTAAGTGAATAAAATTGAATAATATATTAAATTTTAACACATTTTAAGTACTGATTTGAGCACTCTAAGATTTTGCTTACAGAAATTTAGTGAATTCTTTTTCATGCTGCAGCATTTCTTTCCAGAGTTTATATTACTTTGGTAGAATTATTTAGCCCGTCATTTAGAATTTCTGTAGTTAGCACATTTACAGATTCTTCAGAAGGGAAAGAAGTGTTTTATTCAATTTTTATTAGTTATAGAAAATCAATATTCGTAATGTTATCCTTATAAATGACTCACTGTAAATAATAATAATAAATAATAACAATAAATAATAACAATAGATAATAATAATAATAATAATAATAATGGAAATGAAAAAAAAGTTTTAAACTAGAAATTTTTTTAAAAATTTGAACTCGTTTAAAAATTTAAATTCTAAATCACATCCAATAAACTATTACCTTTTTAAAAGTTATTTAATGTTTCTTCCAATGAATAAAAATCAGATAGTTATTTTCTGGAAAATAAAAAGGAATACAAGTGATACACTTTTTTACAAATAAAATAATTGGTATATTAATAACTTGTACAAATATTTATAAATTGCGTAATCATTTTATAAATGAATTTTCAATTTATCTACACGAGAATGCTTTTCAAAGATTTATCGCTTTTTCGCCCTTTTTCTTTTGGGATTTTCAGAGTTTTAACATAGCCATAAGTAGTTGTGACATGATTCCAAAAAAAGAAGGGGAAAAAAAAAAGAAAGAAAAAAGCCTCTGCGAGATCCTCTAGCTCTGCTTTGTTCTTTTTTGACCCCCAGGACATGTATATTTTACCTCTTTGTCTAATGGTCAAAACATTAGGGGTCGAATGCTATTTTTGGAATTCTCCTTTGACCTTGAACAAGTGTTCTCACTGTTCTGCAAAAGCGGAATTTTCGTTTAACCTTGAACAAGTTTGACGGGGGGGGGCGGTTAGTTTGTCGGTGGGGGCGGTTAGTTAGAAGATTGACATATACATCCAATAGGATCTTTTACATTAATTTCTCTGTTCTCGGGGGGGGGCGGTCGCCCCCTCCGCCCCCCTTTAATCCGCCCTTGGTGGCGGTTGAGGAGGGAGGGGGTAATTCTTCAGTAAGAAAAGTCAAAATTCATTTGATATGCCAAAAAAAACCATTTAAACATGAAAAAAATAAACCCTTATCCCCCACCCCCACCCACACACGCACACCTATGTGTTAATTAAAATCCTTATTTAACAAGGATTTTATTTCTTTGAAATCTTAACACTTGTATGTCACCAGCGTACCTTAGTGGCGTAGCCAGGAATTTTTCATGGGGGGGGGGGGCGTTACGACTACTGCAACTCACATATATGCATATTTGCTGTGATAAGAGAGTGAAGAATATACATTTTGTATGGCAAAAAATTCATCATGTGGGGGGGTGGTATGACCCCCCTATCCCCCCCCCTTGGCTACGCTACTGGCGTACCTGAATGGTTTTTTGGGGGTCATACTCCCTAAAAGCTTCATTTACTGTTAAGTGGAAATCTATTTTTTCTTTTTTTTGTTTTTTTGTTTTTTTGTTAGCGGAAACCGAAATCTTTCTAGGAAAGTCTATCCCCCTCCCCCCTTCCTTAACGCCTACCAAATTATACACAAATTGAATTATTCAATTTGACATGTGTCTTCCCCCATTTCTGGAAAACAAAATACATTAAACCTCATAATTCAACTTCATACCTCCCCTTTTCTGCAAAAGAAAAGAAATTTTTTCAAGTATTTAAATAAATTATTACAGAAATATCTTTTTAGGTGGCGTTTTTTCCGGCGGCGTTTTATCCGGCGGCGTTTTTTCCAGGTGGCGTTTTTTCCGGCGGCGTTTTTTCCAGGTGGCGTTTTTTCCGGCGGCGTTTTTTCCGGCGGCGTTTTTTCCTACATTCTCCCATTTCAGACCCAATGGTCGCGAAGTCGTGGTTGGACAGCGCAGGCCTTGGCCCTTCATAGGGGCTGTCGCGCCAATGTTTAACAATGTTTAAACATAGGATTTAACGATTCCTTCTCAAATTTAAAGATATTTCACCAAAAAGTCGCCAAGCCTGCGATATTTGGTGCGATTTTATTAATGGGACCTGTAATATTTGTTTTCCTGCATGAGTATTACGCAGTAGCATTAGTATTATGTAATCGAAATCCGCGTCCAATGGGACGCTTCCGGAAGTAAAATTGTCTCGAAAGTACTGGAAATTTCGTCAAAAATTCTGAAAAGGTAGACCACCTGCTCTCCATTAGTTGGGAGTTTTGCTTGTAATGAATATGTTAGCTGTAGGAGCTATATAGCTCTGTATTGTGTGCTCTTTTCTTTTAAAAGAGATATTTCGCCTGTTTTGTGAAGCCTATTTTTGAAAGATGTCTGTGAATTCTTTATTGTTGCATGCTGTGTAGAAATTAAGAGTTCTGCTCGAGAACTTTACTGAGTTTTAGTTTGTGGAAAGATTTTACCGTTTACGAAATACAGCACCTGAGAAATCCTCTGTGAACAGCTGTCTCTTAAAAATCATATTATTGCTTGTTAATTCCTGTGAATTGTATACTTAAGATTGTTCGTCGAATTTATGGAACCAAGAAAATTACTGCTTCGTCCTGTCAACTGGAATGATTGCTAAACTTTCCATATATACACTGGACTTTCAACCTTACGAACCCGACAACTAAGCAGAGTTTCTGTAACAACACCATCACGTTAAAATTCTATTTAGTGGATGATTCAGTTGCAAATGTAATTTTTTCAGTTTCAGTATTATTTAATTTCAGTCGAATTGTAAGATACTATTGAAATTAAGATAGGGTGACTTCGAAAGTCCCAAAATTCTTGCAATCTGAACAAACCATTTTGGCAAAATTGATCATTAGTTGTTATATTCTTTTATAAACACTAACGACATTTCTCACAAATCAATAAATTTACTTTTTTGTTGCACATCTGACAAAAGCACGAAGGGGTCTCTCCCATGGGGTAAACTCATGGGAGAGACTGGAAAGACAACGAAGAATTTGCCTGTTGTGACTGCTGTCTTCTTTAACAAAAGTAAAATTCGATCTGCCGGATAAGACAATGTCAGTACTTTGATATCAATTTTATAAAAACAGCTTTTTTTAAATAGACATTCCAACCAAATTTGCAAGTAATCGTCTCATTTAGGCCAAACTGTTAGCCAAATTAAGTTTTACACCTTTCTAAAGTTCAGTAATAAAGAGTTTGAATCTCGTTTCTTGTATGGATTCCTCTGAATTTTATAGATTTGACCACTTTTCATTAGAAATTGTGCTATGCAATCTTAAAAATGATAAACCTTCCAGAATTTCAAAGCCAGAGGCGTGCAAGAGGGAAGGGGTTGCAGGTTCCAAAAGTTTTAACAGAAAACCATACATTTTAATTTCAGCCACCCTTCATAAAAGCAGTCTGTGTACATCTCTGTTTTAAACAGACTGAAAAATTCTTAAACACGCAATATTCAGATAAATGAGATACATTTTTCTACATTGTCAGTAGAAATAGTTCAATGATCCAGTATTAAATGGTGCTAAATTAGTTGAGAACGTTTTTTGCCCTATGATTTCGCGTTTTAATCTGATCAATGCAACCAAATCACGAAGAAAATTTTTTTCGCTAAGAATACGGAGAAGATCATCACCCTTTTATTCTGAAAGATTGAACTACTTCTATGTAGTGGTCTACTTTTAGTTAGTGTGTATAATGCACTTGTCGGAAAACATTCTGAATTTTCATTATTTTAGACTATGGTACATTTTTTTAGGTCAACAATCGTGTAACATCGTCTGCAACTATCCAGTCGAGAGAAAGCTCGTATTTTTTTTGCCGCTTATCCCCCATGAAGCAAGAAATTGTATCGCACACATGCATCAGCATCTTATCAGATTGTGCGCATCACACCTCGGACTATTTGCGACATCACCTGTCGGCCACCCAACACCTGGAAACAAATAAAAATAAAATAAAATAAGACCCTGATTCCTCACTCAAAGATTAACCCGAAAGCTATTGTTACATCGACACCATAGGAATCAAAGACGGACAGACGGAATTGGCGTCAGCAGCAGGAGGCGAGGATTAGGTTATGACTCCCGAAAGAACACACAAGACGTTGCCATTCCTCTCTCGAAAAATTGACAATCCATCATCCCAGAAATTATTTTCTTTCACCTTTTTTTTTTTTAATTTTTTGTTTTATAGCATTGTTTGGCTTCTTATGAGGTCGGGTACGCTTGTAAAGGCAAAGAAAAGGCACGAGTTAACATAGTTGATGCAACGCATGCATAAAATGAAGACATTGGGAACGTTCAGGGCATATTATGTATGACACGATAACGAGCAGTGAGAGATGGGGATATTGTATAAATAGGACTGATCTTTCTGTTTGGGTCAAGCAAAAAGAGAGAACAAAAAAGAGAAAGTTTTCTAAGTATCTAACATGTACCAGCTTTGTCTTCGCATTAGTTTTGTCAGGGTTGTTTCTGGGAGGTAATATTCAATTTTTTAGAGCAAGCTTCCAGAAGATACAATTCATAAATCATGCGTAATTCAAAAGTGTAATAGTATATATATATATATATATATATATATATATATATATATATATATATATATATATATATATATATATATATATATATATATATATATAAATATACATATATATATATATATATATATATATATATATATATATATATATATATATATTTATATATATATATATAGATAGATAGATAGATAGATAGATAGATAGATAGATATAGATATATATAGATATATATACAGCTACCCCACAGTTTCAATTTACTCCGTTTTACGGTTTTTAACATGATTTCCCTTTCATTTAACTCTAGATAAACGTTCTTTTTTGTATGAAACTAAAATCATTCAACTTTTGAAGAAACAAGCATATAATGTGTTTAAAGTAAGTCAATCACACTTGGCATAAATGAATGTTCACGATTTTTCATTATTATGTATTATTTGACTAAAGAATATGTAATTAATTTATACTTTTGAAGATTACACCTTAAAATGATAGATGAAATTTAGTTCATTAGAGTAAATGAGCAATTTTTTTAGAAACCTTTTTACATTTATAAACGAATAAAACATTTGTTACGCTGTTCTTTTACTAGAAATTGACGGTTACAGTTCAGTCACGAGTAGTCTTTCAGATGGTTATAGCGGTTACTGTGAGGTCAATATGTCCGCACCCGTGATGTCACAATGTAATCACAAGATGACTACGGATTATAGTCAAAGTAGGACCACACAGTGAAGTTGCAATGCAACCCCAATAGCAATAAAAAATCATTTTCGGGCTGTCATCTGTCACGGTTGTCCTGATTTTCTTCCAGGGTTATCTAAACCTGCTGAGTTTCGATCCCGGGATTTTAGAGTTTGTAGATAAGTATCATAGTCATTACACCATATATGTCTTGCTCCAAACTCTTTAAAAAGTAAAGAGATATCAAAAATTAGTTTTGAAAATTAAAACTTTCAAAAGTGATTTTTTGGAATCATTTCACTTTCTAAAGAGTTCTTTGTAAGGCATGTTTATTTTATAAATTTAGAAAAAATACGATTATTATTAAATTAAGAATAAACTTAAATTTTAGAAGATCTCTTTTTCTTTTCTTTTTCAGGTATTATACTCCAAGATTCAGACCTTTATATTTACCTATTTATAAGTATTAAAAAATGCAAATTGTTTATTGAATTTTTATTAGGTTCGATACATTGTATAGAGGTACATTTTCATAGTCATAAATTTCGATTATTTAATAAGTTATGATATAAAAATAATTTTTGAATTTTCTTTTTCTTTCAAAAATTCTTTTTAGGGGGCGCTTTTACTTATTTATGTATAAAACAAAGGGTAACAATTTTTTAAACATATTTTTCTTAACTATTTTTTAACCATTTTTTTTTCTTAACCATTTTCCCGATGTTAAGAAGCGTATGATACTTTTATTTCCTCTCACCGTTGTGATCACATTTTGGCTGACACGCTAATGTTACAATGTGACTATATAGTAATGTCACAATTTAACGTCACATGGGGTAAACATATCGACGGCTCAATGACTACACATCTCAGTCACAGTACTACTCGTGACTCGATTCTGATCATCACTTTCACTCGATTCTGATCATCACTTTCACTCTTCTATTATGTTATCGTCTGCGAACTGACCACACATCTCCGACACAATGACCATGCCTGACTTACTCTTGACCATCACTGTGGCCAATTTCTGGTCCCGATGTATTAGGGTAGAGACAGTATGGTTTATTGCCACAAACTGCTTAAAAAGGGAAATGATTGCAAAAATAGATTTTGAAATTTGAAATTTTAGCGGTGAACTTTATGAACGGTAGTAAAATACCATAATTAATCTACATAAATTAAGCCTTTGAAAATCTTTTTTTTTTCATTCAAAAATTATGTTTCAGAAGTAAGAATGTATTTTTTAATGAATTTATTAATTCATAAAGAAAGGCTAGTAATTTCTTCAACACTTTTTTTCTGCTACAAAAAACGTAACTTATAAAATACTATATTTTTACGGGTTCGATACGTTACACATTCAGGTGTGATTTTCAAATTAATAAATCTCAATAATTTATTTTCTTTTAAGTTCATTCAAACAAAAGTCTCCAAAACTTTCGTAAAACAAGATTTCCTCGTGTTTTCTCGTTATTATTACCAAAATTTCTCGTTAAAATGTGTAACAATCTAGTCAGATTCAAATGTCACGAGAACGGTCACTTGCTGGTTCACGAGTCACAAATATCAGCACTAGCATTGATAATTTCATAGCGATGTATAACTTAGTGACTATAAAGCATACTGTGACTACACAATGGAGTCACTTACCAGTCAAAGTGTGACTAGTTTGTGACACTCTGTGAACAGTGAACACTCTGATGTCACACTGGCTTCTTTGTGACTATCTGCATTATTAGGCTATATTATTCTCTATAAAATTGTTTTTATTACCAAAAAAGGGGGGTGATGTTAAGAAATCGTTATATTATTATTTTTATTTCTATACCATTGAATAATTATTTCACTATAGTCATTTATTTCACTATGTCATTAGTAATAACAATAACTATGGATGTATTCGTCTACTTTTTAAAGTCTTTCTAGATGCAATTTTTTTACTTCTTGAACGGCGGAATATATTTGTGCTTTAGCCACAAATATTTTTTACTTACGAACTGATACTGAGTATTCGTACTTAAAATTGAATCTGGTTTAAAGCGAGTTTTTTAACCATTAAAATATTAATTAGGGTTTTTCTCTTTTAAAGAAAAATTACTTCATTTAACTATACATTCCATTTATGAATGCATTTTATTAAAACGAAATTTTTATCACTGACTTAATAATTAATAACACCCTTACACAATTATAAAACTTTTTTTTAGACTCGAAAATAATTTTAATTTACCGCACCTTATTACTTGAAAATATATTTTCGTATTTATTTGAAATAAAATAAATTTATAAATAATGCTTTAATATGTTCATTTCGTAAAACTTTCTTTCCTTTGGTGACGTTAAATTAAAAAAAAACACAAATAAATAGATGGCGTTAAAGGCATATAAATTTTAATAAAATGATTTTTATAGTTATATAATGATAGTAATAAAAACAGTACGTACGCTTCATTTTTTCTTTCTTTCTTGTCTTTTAAATTAATAGTAAGTTTCCTTTAAATTAAGCGAGGTACTTTATGCCTCTTAAAACGTACAGTTTGTTATGTACATTATATACGTTGTGTGTTTTCGTTTTAATTTATATATTTTTTTAGACGTTGCGTTCTAAATACTGTTACTAGAACAACGAAAAGCTTGACAAAACGGCTGCACTTTTAAAATTTTTGTGCTTTAAGCTTTCGTGTTGAAGTAAGTAAACTCAAAACACCGCTAAGCGATGGACAGTATAAAAATTATCAGTTCCATTCCAACAATCAGCTTATACTATATTAATTATGTAAATATATCTCTGCTGAATGCAAAACTCTACTTTTGAAGCATTATTTAAAAAATGAAGTTTACAGTGATACTAAGCATGGCACATACGCACTAACAGTAAAATTAACGAAAATAAATATCCTGCATTCAGCCATTTTCCCTCTCTCGCAACTTGAGTTCTAAACAGACGTTCTCCAGCAAAAGGAAATTCTTCAACATCAGCCACCGCCAAATCCCTATTAAAATATCTCAGGCTTCCGAATGAAAAATCGCCTCAAATGGATATTACATTCCCATGATGCATTTCGCCAGTTCGGGTTCGATTCTGAGTTATGGACTCATTTGCATGAATCGATTTGTTTTTCTTCGTAATCGGTTGGAGCGCTCGGCCCGTCAAGACAATGTGTGAGGCACTGATTGGCATGCAAATATGCGGTACACGTTCGGATGGCTTGACAGATCCGAAAAATAACAAAACTTTGCGTCCTCATTCAGTCTCTTGGAATTCGCAGATGAAGGGTGACAAATTGTTCTACGCGCAGTGCTTGCGAATAATTCGTAATTTGTTTGAAGCTTTTGAAATTCCTGTTCCTACACAGCCAGCATGAAGCGTGGTATTGAGAAGCGATTATGAATTTCGACTCAGTGACAGATCGATAGACAGTTTGAAATGCGTTTTCTTTGGTAGTGTTACGGCTGATAAATACGAGGGAGTTTTGCCAATATAGTTTGCGAATATATTGAAAAAACTTTTATTATATATATAATTTGGCTTAAAACACATAAATAAACTAATAAACTTTATATGATAAACATTGGATTATGATAAACATTGGATGAGGAGTAAATTAATTATTTTTTAAAAGTGCTAACCCAACCATGGACTAGTTCAATCTGATTTATTACTGTTGATTAGAATGATGCGTAATAAAATGAAAGGTAAATAACTATAGTTAAATTATCTAAATTATTTTTATTATTTAAATGAGTGCACTACTTAATTAAATACATTTTTTAACATGATTAGTTCGTTTAATAATTAAAAAAATTGTTTTTGGGTCAGCAATGAAATTGCCTGGCAGTATTTGCTGCATAAAAAATATTCACGAATTCCTTATGTTACTAGGTAAGGTATGAATCAACGTTACATTGAATAACATATGAGGAAATTTTCTACTTTCGATAAATAGTTTTTAATTCAAATTAAATCAGTGGTCCTATATAATTTCTAGCACAATTATTAAAAAAGCTACGATTTTTAGTATTACTTTAATATACTGAAAATTAGCAATCATTATTTATACTCTCCTTCATATTTTGTAGAATAATTTTCTGCTACTGAAGAAAGTGGATTTTAATCTACAGTTAGACTTCTAGCATACTCTTCAGAGCTTCTGTTAATTCATTTAAAAATAGCATGGTTTTCAACTAACAATCTGAAAAAAAATTATTCACAAAATAGGAAAACCAAACCACCTAAAATAATTCGTGTCTAATTATGAATGTATTGAAAAAAAAAAAAAAAAAAACATTTTGTTTTGTTGCCTTAAATTCTAGTTTTAATTTCGCTTTTTTTTTTTTTTTTTAGCTCTTAAGAAATCCTTAGATCTTAAAGCTGTTATAGATCTTATTAGGGTTTTCGAATATGCTGATACATATGATTATGCGTCAGTAGTCAAATCATGTCTAACATTTTTCATGATTTGACCAACGACAGGGATCAACTACGCCGACATTTCTGTCTTTCACTCTATAATGCTGGTGTCATACCAATACTTTGAATACGACTTAATGATTCTTTTATCATAAATATAAAGTACAAGAAGTTCTTCATTCATGCATTAAATTTTTTCGTAGTTCATTACCATTGCACTCTATCACTATTGTACTGGAATAAATCACTATATACTGGAGTAAATCACTATTTACTTCAGTTTTCGTTGCTCACCTACATCTATAGCATCCGCATAGCTCGCATCTCATTTCACGTTATTTAGCTATAATGGCATTTTCAGTTTTCAGTCGAAAGTGAAAAACTATAATTAATTTCGTTACTCCAAAATCTCGTCCGCGTATATTGTCTCATTTCTAATGACGAAAATTACACTCCAATATATGGATAAAGAGAACATTTGTTCATGTATGCATGGTTTGCTTTACAAAGTTCACCAGCTTCAAGGTTAAATTTCACTTTCAGCATCCGGTAAGTTCAGTGTCAGTAACACTCATTCCCTTTCATACCGATCTCCACTTAATGCTCTCTTTTAGTGCGCAGCCTTCCTCCCAATAAACATAAATACCACATTTGCAGATCTTTACGAGCATTCTTCCTAGGCCAGTGGTTTCGGGAATATGGAGGAACGTATGTTTTATGCACAGATGTAGCCATAGCTGGAGGTGTCAGCGGAACGAAAAGCTGCGTTTGTCAACACACGGAACATGGAGGACATAACTTGCCGGCCGGATCCATACATCATACGGCTGCGTGAAGAGTCTGGAACAGAAAATGCCGTTTGGATTTCCATTCATTTCCTTTGTGATACAAGTAATGTATGTGGACGGATTCTGCGAAGGATGCAAAAGATTTTGAGTAAAAATGCTTATTAGAACAGCATTTCACAAAATCTCCTTGGCAAATAGACAATTTTAGTGTTCATCAGCAAGTATGCTGTTTATTGTTGTTTTTAGTAATGCCCTTTGGCAACCGCGGAGCTGGACCAAATCATCCATACGTTACTACGATGGGAGTAAGGAAACAGCTTCCATTTTTAATGAGCCCCAGTAGGAAGAAGACTGACTTAGCTCATGGTCTCCTGATGTGAGCCAATTCCATATGGGAGACCTAGCACATGGATCGGAACCCCCAGAGATATCGTTTTAACATGGAGGACATTAGAGCCAAAAACAGATTTTAAGTGCACCAGCTCCCATTAACGTCCAAGATTCCGTAACAGTCGACCCGATAAAGATTGTCGTCACCCACCTGAGAGCTGACCAACGTCGGCGCCGCTTCGTTTCCCGTGTTTTTATGGGAACAGAGATCATTTGGAGCAGCTTAGCAGCTGGGCCACTGCTGGACAGTATACTGTTTAATCTTCTTCGTTGAATAGAACTTTCTTTCAAATGAATTGCTTTGCTGAATAGGCTTGCAAACTCTTCATTCAGTTCTAGTAGATAAAGTCACTTTGCATTTTAGAACCCAATAAAGAGTTTCCAATAAAAGTGCTATACAAATTGTAGAAAAAAGATTTTATGCCTAGCGCTATCGGTGCGGTTATGTTGAGTCTTAAAGTTGAGAAATGAAGCTGGCAAATGATCATTGGGTAATCTTTTACAAGAGATGCTGGTACCTATTTACAATGCATAATAACGAAATTACAAAAGTTAAGTCTTTAGGAGTCAAGACTTTGAGACAGGTTCTTACCTTCGCAACAATCTTTCAGCTTAATAGCGTGCAAAAGCTAGGCAAATAGTGATGAGACAAGCGCAATCAAACTCTTTCATTAAAATATATCGTGTTTAAAGGGACACACACAAAATAAAAGTTTTAATTACCTTAAACAACTATTTTAACTTTTTAAACTTTCTATCATCAGTTTAATAACATGTATATTTAGGTTCATTATTGAAATAAATTCTTCATAACCTTCATAAGTGGCATATTGAATCATTCCGATTAGTCCCATCTGCAAATATTCTCAGTAGTTACTGGAGAGTCATTTTTTATGATCATCAGTGGAATCAATCAGTTAATTATATTGACATGCCAGTAACCTGAATTTTACAGTAAATTAAAACCCATGCAATCAAAAAGAAAAAGAAAGAAAAAATGCAAATGAAAATGAAGAAATGCAATAAATAAAAAATACTTATATTTATATTCGGATTTACAAAAACCGAAATGGCTGATGTGTAGGGCTACTGTCTCTATTGATTTCCATAGCATCATGGATCTTTAGTAAACTATTAAAATGCCGAGAAAAGTTTTTTACGTGCATCTTCCTCCCTTTATCTGTTCATTAAAGTGGATTTTTGCTCATAGTCACCAACTTGAATCTACATATTCCACTTTATTCTGAATTTACAATGGTGTTAATTGTTTTGAAAAATCAACGATGAAGAAAAATTGGAAGAAATAAACGTTGAACTCTATACTAAAATTCTAAAATCTTAAATTTGCGAGATTTTTATATTTATTTACCCGAATACTTCCTGTCTAGAAAGAACTCAATCAACAAAGTAACTCATAAGTAGTAAAGAATTCCTAAAACAAAGCCCAACAAAGCGACAGAGAGAATTCTTTGGTACTTACTGAATATACACGGTATATCTACTACTAGAAGCAGCTTAGTAAAATATTTTAATGAGGATCTCAGAGTTTTTAGTTTAAATAATTGCGTTTTTAATAATTAATAAACTTTCGAATAACTGTTAAAGTATATTTTTGGGTATCATTATTAATTCTAGAAAAATCTGATAGCATGGCTGTGCTTTACAATAACTTCCATGTTTCTAAAAAAAAAATCTAAGAAATGAAACAACTAGAATATACTAATAAGGAATACAGCCGTGCGCATTATTAACATGGCGCTGAACATATCATTATCATTGTCGTTGCCATCGTAACGAGAAAATAAAAGCCATGGTTGAGTGTTCAATGTACGAATTGAAGCAACGACAAAGGCATATATCCACTTAAATGTATTCAGGTTTGAAGTCCCTTTCCACTTGGTGGTGCAGATTACAAAATACTCCATTCACTGCTCTTTAGGAAAAGAAAAAATAAATAAATACTTACCCTTCAAAAAAAGTTTTTTTTCGGACGATCTGCGTGATACTGGTCCCTGTCGTTATGTCACAAAACCATGGTCACGATACTGAAATTTATGTTTCCGCAGAAACCAAACGTTGTGAATTATATTCATGGTTGTGGTCCCACACTCTCCGTTTCGTTTAATTCAAGTTTTTGTTAACAAAAGAATATATTACGACGCATACAATGGTGCTGAAGAAAAGACCAACAAAACGGCAATTTCATCGGAAATCGATGTGGTCGTGTGGGTCACTGTATCATGAGGAAGGTAAGGCCGTTATTGTTGAAGGTTGATTTCATTGTTTAATTGCCCAAGGGTCTGTGACTAATAGTGGTCAACACAAGAGCTTATAAGTAACTTTTGGGTAGATTCGCACAGATTTATACACTATGATTATAAAGACATTATAGTTTTTTGTTTTTTTTTTTCAGTTGGTTATTGCATTCTTCTTGCATGTAGTTTAGAAGAGTGCAGACATTAAAAGATAAAACAGTTGTTGCTTGGGATTGCTGTATATCATGTATGTGCTGGTTGAGTATCACCTTTAAATTAGGAAATCAAACACACTAAGGCATCAAGCATTTAGTAAATAAATTGAAACCTATTAGTACTATTTAAAAAACAAACAAAAAAATAAAATTTAGGAGGCCCTGTTTTATTGAAAACGATAAAAAGTAGAGGGCATAATCGTGCAATGTTCACCGCTTCTACTCGGTAATTAAATAAAGAAAAAGATTAGTATTTTACACAAAGTTAATAACTTTAAGCTACAAGTTGAAAAACATATGCACAGCATAAATAGATTACTCAAGGAATAAAATTTGAGGCATGGATTGTTCGGCAATCTATGTGTTATGATATACTGACCATAAATTGGTTGCCGAAGCTTTCAGCTTTCCGGCTACTAAACTGAAGCTTGTATTCCAAAAAATGTTTGGCTTATTTCTTGATGCGTATTTCTGCAGAATATTTTTCCTTCCAGAAACACTCTGTAAAATATGCTGAATTCACGCTTTACTATAAAGACATAATTTTTCGGGAATGCTTTCAAGACACATAGACTCACATTCACGCCTTACCGTACAGCCTTAATATGACGCCACTTGTCGGATTTTTTATTTAAAATTTGAATTTCCTTCAATTTCAGTAAATATCTACAACATTGACTGTTCTCATTGACTTTAATAAAAACCGAATAAAAATTTCAGGGTCTCAAATTTTGACACGTCTTCTGCAAAAAGTTTTTCGATCAACATTGGAACACTGAAAAATAGTCTGTAAAGCCACACTCAATGATTATATTTCGTGACTTGCGTTAATGTAATAGAGAACAATGTCACATAAAATATATTCGTGTAGAAAAATATAAGTGGCTTTATAATCACCCTGTAAATTGAGTTTAAGTACCATTCAAGTCTTAGAATTAAGTACCATGCAATGCTATATTACATACCGTATATATAGCATTGCATATCGTGGCACAATTCAGAAAATTCATTTCGTGTATATTTATTCCAGTAGTTAGGTCTTACTTGGTGCGTCTTTCTCCAGGAAAAGTGTCATAAGTGTAATTGACTGGAAGTCCGGTAATAGATTGATTACAAAGAAATACTAAGTATTTAGACGTATTATTGGACTAATTACACTACACAACATGGATTTCTAAGCGTTATGTCAGTTTTCTTACAGCCAAGCGGTATTACTATGGTAGACAGCAAAATAAGAACTTACAGGTATTACTATAAGCTGAAATAGCGTAAGTAGCTAAAATCTATATGCAATACCGAAAATTAAACAAAAAGTAAAAATAACATAATTTTTTTAAAAAATTATTTACTTATTTTAATTAAATATTTTCGCAGTGAAACCTTCGCTGTCTTCAGAAATGAAGTTAGGAACTTGCATGAATGCGTTTACAGACACAAAATACAGGGTTAACACAAATAATTTAGCTCAAATTAAGTATTCGCATTTTCGTAGCTATTACACGCATTACAATAATTGATGCAGGATATTAAAGAGAAGTATATCGTGTTTTGTTTTTCAGCAACAAATACACGACAAATCTTTGATCTGTAATCAAGTTCATTTCAGACATTTTGTAGTATCACGTTGTCAATGGCTTTTGATGCTGCAAATTCTGCTGCTTATGAAGCACAGTTATTGAAAACACTGCAAAAACTTAAAGGATTATACATGAGCAGCATTAGAAACCATTGACAGTGTGGTGCTACAAAATGTAAGTAACGAACTTTTGTAAATTCGACGTTTCTTGTGTAACAAAGAGTAACGCATAGGGAATGCAATCCCGATCCCGCGGGAACCGGATCCCACTGGATCCTGCACAAATGTTTGCGAGTCGTAATCCCGCGGGATTGAAACTGAGAAATAAATTAGTTTTATTACAATTTTACGTCACCTTCCCAATCATCAATTGACCAAAAATTTCTGCATATGTATGTATCTTATTTTATACACATTAATCAATAATTACAAACTGTAATTTAAAGTTTTAATTTCTTTAATTATCCTCTAATGGAAGTCTCGATATATTGTAATCTAAATTTTTCGCTAACTTCCCAATATCCAAGTGAACAGAAATATTTAATTCTAATTTTTCTCTTTGTGAGCAATCACGAATCAATTATAAAAGGTTTTCATTTTAGGTTTTAATTTTTTTTCATTCACGCTTTTAACTATTCTACTAAAATTAGATCAAGACTAGGAAGGCAAATGACTCTTAACAGAGACATACACATTGCCTTTTTTACATTCTTTTTCAGCAACTGAGAACTAAGTATATAATTTTGAATATAATAACTATAATTTTCATATTTCTGTAAGTTATTGTATTAATTATCACATATAACATTAATTATTACTATTAAAGTTAAACTTCATGGTGCGTAAAATCTTACTTTTTTCTATTTTTCTCTGTTGAAATGAATTTTTAGATGAATGAAATGCCAATCAAGAGGGATTGCGAGATTCCGCGGGATTAATAAATCTCAATCCCGAAATCCCGCGAAACAAAAAAGAGTGCTGGATTGCATTCCCTAGCAACGCAACAAACATTTGTAACTTGGAGGGGGGAGAGGAAGAATAAAACTTGGTGTACTATTATTTAATTTCGTGTATCACTTATAATAATACTTGTAATAGTTTCGAAAGTATAAATATTTAAAATCGCCATTCATTTGTGCTAATCTTCAACAATAACACATTGAAATATCCAACTTTACGAAATAACAGTACCAAAATAAGATAAATTAGTCGTAAAATACATTTTAATTTCAGAAATTTGAATTACAAACTAACGCATATTAATAATCACTGACTGTACGCGTATTAATAATCAGAATGTTCCCTGAAACCTTGTAACGTGGGATTATACCTAAACTGAGTCATTCTTCCCAACTCCCAAGTATGGCAAGTCTAATTTCACCATTAGCAATCATTCTTTTTAAAAGTTAATAAAAGAAACACGGCATGAGTTCGTGCGTATATAAGGTACGCATTTACATGAATTTAATAAGCTCAAACAATTAGGAAAATTAGGTTACGTTACAACTTGCAAAAGGCAAACGATTAAGCTAATTGAAAGACCACCTGCTTTAAAATCAACTTTCTTCTTAAAACAGAACCATCTCAAATTAAAAAACCAGTTTAATTACAGCGAATTACGATTTGCGTTGTGCACATTTGCGTAAGATTGCATAAGACCCTCCCAACACATCTCACGTTGTGTGTGAAATTTCCGAACATCTACGGCGTTCGTTAGTCTGGATTGCACGGGACAACAGGATCTGTTAATTTCACTAATATTTCATATACAGGATTTAAGTTGCGTTACTGCATCCTGTTGGCTCTTTCCAACGGCACATTGCAACGGGTCCATGTGAACTAACGTGAAAATGCAATAAATATGCACTTGGCTGTAGCACTTCCTTCTTAAGAGAGATGAATGTAAATACGAATCACGCCTCTTCGTATAAACAAGATGCAAGAACGCGAGGCGGAATTAACCACCACTGGCCCTTTTTATTTTTTCCTCGACAACCAGCCTTCTGAGAAACAGATGTTGGTTGCATTTAATGAAGTCTTTATTAATAAGAGAAAAACAAAAGTGCAATTATTTACTGGAATAATAAGCATTGGATGCGCGAAGAGTTGAGTTGAGAAGTCGGCGAATGGTTTCTGGGGATTTTATATATTCATATTTTCTAGGAAAACAAAGCAATCTTCAGCTTTGTTACTTCGTTAACAATCTCTCTGGCTCTAAACAAAGCATCTGCTATATTCGGTGTGCTTTTATGCAGGAAGCCATTATGGTAAATTTGCATAGGGCTTTTAAAAATATGAGCGCTCTTCTTTAAACACAGCTAAAACAGTTTCAACGAATGAAGCTTCAGTATTTTAGCACAATGTATACAGAAAAGCATTTATTATATGACACTAAAGTAATGCTTAATCAAGCAAAGTGCGAAAAAACTTTTTAGGACTATAATTTTAATATTTTCTTTATGAATAGAAGTAGGTAATAGTAGTTTCTTTAATTAATAAATTATTAACGGTTTTACCATTTCATAGTATCTTTTAAATCGCAAATTTATTTAATGCTTTGTGATGATCAAGTGTTCAGAAAGTCGAGTAAATTTACTCCTGATTTTCATCACTTTACTAAATAAAAAAGGATTTTTTGTTTTTACTTATTTATTTCTAGCATCAAATAATTCCAGTGACTTGTAAGTGAATATATAAACATCGCAAAATCTCAATCACTGTAAAACTGGTTTTCCCGCCTTACACATAGTCGAAAACAATAATGAAACTTCGGCACTAAGAGTTTTGCATTCTTATGGGACGGGAAGATTAAAAAGTTTCAAGAAGCAATTTTAAAATTTTAACTTTTAATTCAACTAAATTATTGTAAATTAAAGTTATGCTTTAGTTAACAAGAACAATTGATTTGTCAGATATTTGAGTAAAAAATGGCCTATAGAAATAGTTACAAATTCAAAGCAGACAAAATAATGAAACGCAAACCTTTTTATTTTGACTGAGAGATTCGCAGATGACAAACATAGAAAATTAAAAAACGTATATTAAAATGCACAAATTTCTAATGAAAATTTAAAACAAATTATTAAGTAAATATTACTTGATGCTTTTTAACAGTTCAAGAACTAACTGTTTTTCTATAAATCTCACTAATGTTTTACTTAATGTTCATAAAATTTCATTATTTGCATAGAATGTTTATGCTTTACACATGTACATCGACATGCTCATAGTCACAATAGTACATGCTCATAGTGCATAATAGTACTTTGGCAAAATATTTTTTTTCCTGCGATATTTTTAAAGAAAAACTTTTGCCGAAAGCTGTTAAGGTAGTGTTCAGCAATTTGTCTAGTATTTTTAAAGATTCATTTCAGCGAACAAAATTTGATAAACAATTTTACAACCCCACTAAGGGCCAACACGTAATGGCATTTACAAATTTTAAATAAAACATAATACTATTATTTTTTATTGCTTTTTTTCCTTTAATAAATATCTCCAGACTTTCACTTTTTTACTGGGAAAAAAAAAGAAAAAAAATTCATTTTACAGAGAAGAATTATTAGCATTATTGATATCTTTTTAAAAAGTCCTTGGGAACTTGAAGACTTGTCGTGGGCCACCAGTTTTATATTAGATTCTATTTCAATAAGATAACTTTGTGTAAATATTCAGAAACGCCGATATCTTCATTTATCTGGATTACGTACTATGACGTTTATTTTTAATTATTTTATTTATTATTGTTTTTGTCTTCTACTAAAATAATCTTTTTTATCCGAGTTACCTCTTGTTTTATAAATATATATATATTGTGAAAAATAGATATAATACACATTAATTTAATAAACTTTTATTTGATAAATTACATTATGAGAAAAAGAATAATTTAACTGTTTTAATTTCCTTTGTAAACCAATCACTTCCAGTTCTTTCATAAAATCTCAGTTTCTTTTCACTACAATGTATCCATTACAAGTAATAGAAGATTAAACGTGTGTAAAATGTAAACACGGCCTATTGAAAATAATACTGATAAAAATGTTTTTTAAAATAAATTTTGATCATGAAGTGATTTCCTTGATTTTTTTCAGAAATTCATGTTGGATGACTTTTTTTTTCTTTTTCATATATTTCCAGATAAAATTTGCTACAATTATTTTAACTTTTGTTGTTTATTTAATGAAAAAAATGTGCAATTTATAAATACAAGCATCTAATGGTTTAAAGTAGAGGTTATTAATTTTGGTTCTGCGATACCATGGTATTTTTGAAAGTCGTAATTATTTTTATATATCCCGTACATTATAAGGAAAAATACAAGTTCACAAGTTGATTCCACATGCAAATCTGAACTAGGTAGTAATTACAATTTCATATAAAAGTTAATTAATGATCGTTAATTACCTTGCATCCAACCTACTGAAATTTTTCCTGTTATACTATGACATGTTTCAGTAAAAAATTTCTTCCAGTGTTTTTATTTTGTTTCATTTTTTTATTATATATATATTTTTTTAAGTATATGTCTCAATTAAGCATCACTTTGCAGACTAGCGTTGCCTCTTGATTCACATGTTTGATAGAAATTATTAAACATTTTTGGATTTCAGAACGCCCAAATCTTCAATAATTATAAACGTGAAAAAATTGTTAACGAGATTATAATTTACATCAGATGTCTCATAAATATGCATAAAAGGAAAGACAGCAGTTTTTTTGTTTTGATGAAGATCTCTGATAAACATTTATAAATGTTCGACAACTTACCAATATTCAACGCTTACTAAAGCAATAAATTACATAAAGTAATTACCCTCCAATTAAGTGATTTTTAAAAGTTTAGAGTATGACCTTTTACTGTTTAAACTTTTAAAATTAATAATGATGACTTTCAAGTATATTCTTTTGCAGAACAAATGTTAATTAGAGGGGAGAATAGTGTTTTTCTGAGTTTTCTAATGTTTGAATAACGCTCGTTTTATATGATTATTATATATAATTAAAAGGAAAATGTTTTAATGGATAAATTTCGATTCAAATTTAACAGTGTTTTGTTTCCCCTTAATATAAAATGCGGTGATGTACCAACTGTTTGGCGATGTTTTGATACTAGTGAAAACTCCGGTAAAATAATTCATATTATGGTAAATTTCTCAGGAAATTTTACCAAAGTACTAAGTTTTTCGGGCTTAAACAAAAAGTTCTTCTTTCCTGACGAGTAGTAAATACTAAAAATTAATATTTTTTTTTCAAAATTTTAATGCCGAGTAACCATTAAGATATGGTTATTCGGCATGGCCCATGGTAGATAGCTGAAGTGTGAAGGTCTCGGGTTCGGGATTATCACACGGCTGCCCATCTAACGATCTGGAGATATTTGGGCGGTTCTCACCAGATGTAACGTGAATATGCGTTAGAGCCCCTTAAAAAGTCCATCGCCCAAGGCACCCTCCTAGGCAGATGGCCTTCGTGCAGTCTTGCCATAACACAAAACAAACAAACAAACAAACAATTTTATCTAGAGTTTGAACGCTTTAATATGTGACTATCATCTGTCATAAAATGAAAATTTTAACAATTCGGTTTCGTTTGAATAAATAGTAAAAACTAATAATAGTAGTAAAGCGCATACAGTTTGTATGAGAAGATAAAGCCAGTACAATAATACAAAAAAGATGCAATAACGATATAATTAATATATTAAAAAAATAATGAAAAATTAGTTCTACGTAAACATACACGCATACACACACACACACAATAAAAAGGCGCATAAATCCTTTTAAAATAAATAGTGCGGGAGAAATTTGTACATGATTTATATTTCTTAATTTAGAAAGTTCTAAAATTCACTGAAGATGACCATTCGTTCTAAAATTGCGGGAAAAACAGCAACTTCCTTTTTCACTGTGAGAAACGTTTTCAATACAGCTCTTTAGAAAAAAAAAATCCACTTACGCAAAAATGCGGAAATTATTCCAAGAACTGGCCTACACCTTCTTTCTATCTAGCGAGGACAGATCTTAAAATATTCATTTATTTTCATCCCACGGGTCACCAGGAGCCAGCCATTTTAGGACGATCTCTGAAGGTGCGGCACACAGAAAGATCGCGATCTTCTTCTCATAACAAGCGATCGTTTAGTTTTAAATTAGTAGGCGGCATTCGTGCCGAAATGGTAGGGTTTAGGACTTTGGTAGCCTTTGTGGTGTAGGTAATGGTGGGGGGCAGCAACTGGGAACGATATCGAGACAAATCATGCTGAAGCTTGAGCGATGGGCGGATGGGCAATTTGGTGAAGTGTCTTTTGATGTTTTGATACTTCCATGGCGGGCAGTCGCGTGCTTTCTTTAATTGCTGTGATAAACTGTCGCGGTTAAGACTTTTGATGTGGTTTCAGAAATGTAAAAGACGGCAAAAGTCATTAAGTGAGTACCTAATTTAATAGCTTTCTTCTACATCGACTCTTTGGAAGCTGTAACTTAAGAGAAGATTCCTGTGGGCCCCGAATCTCTGCAGTTTCACTTCGAGACAAGCTTAGAAAATGCAGCATGTAGGCAGTTCTGTTTCTATATAAATTTTAATAAATACGCAAAAGTTGGATGAGCAATTTGTTGATGATTTGTTTACTGTCCCGAAAGGTAGTTGAAGGCTTCTTTGTTTGCTACGCTGAACTGTAAGGGGCTAAATAATTGATATGGTTTCAGAACTGCAAAAGATGGGGAAATGTATTTAGTGAATACCTATTTTGGGAACTTTCCCAGTAGTCATTTCCAAGCTAAGACCGTTGGAAGCTACAACTGAAGCATAGATTCTTGAGGCAATAAATTTTTTCAATTATACATCGAAACAAGCTTAGAAAATACTGTGTGTAGAAAGTTATGCTTTTTTTTTTTTATACATTTTTCAATAGACAGATATAAGCTAGATTAACTGTTTGATAAAGTGACGTTTAATGATCAATTTTGTACTTACAAAACGGAAATTCGAAGACTTCCTTTTAATTGTAACTGCAAACTGTAAGAATTGGAATGAATTTCGATAAAGTTTCAGAATTCTTTATCAAAATTCATTCCAAATTCATTTATTATCATTTCTTTATCAAAATTCATTCCAAAGTTTCAGAATTCTTTATCAAAATTCATTCCAAAGTTTCAGAATTCTTTATCAAAATTCATTCCAAAGTTTCAGAATTCTTTAGAAGATGGCATAAATCATTTAATTGAAATCTAATTCCAAACGTTCTTTATTTGTTATATTCTTATATCTGAAGGCATAGCAAAAATTATAGCTGACTGTGGGTTTCTGCAATTTTAGATTGAGATAGATAAACTTGCAAAAATGGAATATTTAGTGAAAAATTTGTACTTTAAAATAACTTTTATAAATTTGGCGAGTACAATTTTCTTTTCTTTGGTTAAGGGACAGCTGCTATCTCTCTCTTTATCGGTCATTTTTATTTTCTTTGAAGATAAAAGTCAAAATTTCAGTACCAGCAGCTAAGACCATTTTTGAAAGATAACTACACGCTCGAATGTTCACATGCTTTTGAAATAAGCATAGAACATAATGAGCTACTGATAAATGAAAAGTGTGGCAAACTTCTTGTTATACTCATCTTAATCATCATCATCATCATTATTCATTTACTTGGAACTTTGTTATTGCAAACAATTTAATGGTTTAGAATTATATTACTATTATTTTTGTATATCAGAATTAATGATAAAAATGTATCTGTATGGTTTACATACCCATACGACTTGAAATCAAATAGGAATGTAGAATGGCAAACTTTGTTTTAATAAAACAGTTAATAACCACTTTTAAAAACTGTTGAATGAAGCATTTTAATAATTTTTTTAACTTTTTTAAAAATATGCAGTGTAGTCTTGATGCATGTTAATAAAAGATTAACATGCACGAAGACTGCTATATTAACGACGCTACTTTGAAATTATCGCAATTTTTAAAGAGAAAAATATGTTATTGAATTCATTAAATTTTGTTCATTAAGGAAAAAAATGTTTTGCTATCCTACGCTGCTATATTATTTTTAGTTTCCTTCGTGTACCCTAACTTTCCTAGATGTTTTAATCTTTAATTTTGATACATCCTGTATCAGATTTGTTTAGTACAATTAATTATCTCTTTGATAAAGTTAATGAATACAGCTTGCGTCAACGTTATTTGCAAATGTACCTCGTAGTCATTAAAATTGTTCACTTTAACAGGATTTCAAAAGTTATAAATGTCTCGTAAAAGTACAATCAACATTTGGATCCAGGTCACATTTTAAAAAAATCAACTTCTTAAGTTTTAAAGAAATATAGATCAAATTGAGACAAGTGACTGGATTTCAGAACGAAATGTAGTGGAAATTGGCTTTCTCTCCGGTTAGTTTCAAAGGTGATGTAATAGTTTGTAAGAGATGATGAGAAGGCCCTGCGTTTTGTCGACCAATCACTATCGTTTTTGTTTGAATATTCTTCTATGTGAATGATTTCACGAATCTGTATAATAGCACAATAGAAGAACCTCAAAAATAAATACAGTTCTGATTCTTTTCAAGCAATAGACCTCAACAAATAGTCAAGCTTTTCTTTCTTTCGAAATGGTTCTGTATGCATGTGGAGACGGCTGGCGCCAAAGAACGACGTTCATAGCAATTTGTATTCCAAAGAAAAGGTTCCGAAGATCCCCATGCTTTGCCCAGAAAATCATGAATTTCTCGCATTTCCTTTCTTCGCAGTATTCATTTCTCTCTCTCCTGGGCCTCATCACGATTTTGTTTATTTTTCCTCAATTACTTCTCATTACGCGGCTGTCTCTTGTTTGACGATTTGCTTGAAAGAAAAAAGCAGGAAGCCTTATATCCCCATCTCAGCGATGCCCACGTTATGTAAGAAAATCGTGAAAAGACATCTGGCTTATGGATGACTAATTAACGCCCTTTCTTGCAGTGGGGGGTCCTCACACCCTGCGTCCATTTTGAAACTTACACGCGATTCACGGATCTGTCGTGACGAAACTTCCATTTTTTTTTATTTTCCATCTCTCATCTTTTGTGATTATTCGACTGAAAGTGCAAATAAAGGGAACGAAAAAAAAAGAAGGTAAAATGCGCGTTATTAAAAGAAAAAGCGGATGAAGCGTGGAAACTTATTTGAACGTTCTGATCACGTATTTGGTTTTTGAGAGAGAGAGTGTGGGGCTCTGTTTGTGCTAGGGGACTCGTATTATGGCATATGTTTTGCAGCTCAGATATGTAGAAGTGTTATTAATTTTGAGCAATTCAATGGACTTCCTGCGTTGTGAAGAGTTACGAGCGAAGCGCGTGAGAAATAGATCTATGACCGTTTGGTCAGGAACGGATCAGGCTTGCCCGGAAAGCGAAAATATGTTGTAAATTATTGTTTAAGAAACTGGCAACAGTGTTGCTTTATTTCTTCAAAGAGAAATTAGCGTTTTCTGAGATGGAAAACATATTATTTAATGCATTCAAAAAAAATTTTTTTTAATTCACCAAATTTTTTTTTCACTATTTTAACTGAATAATCTTGTTGAATAAACAACATTTTTTGTTGATATTTTTGGTTCATACAATATCATTTTTTCATAATCATTTTTTTTTAACAAAATAATTTTGATGAAATTACGCCGACAACATATTTTTTTAATGAACAAAATTTCATAAATTCAATGAACATTTTTTTCCGTGTAAAAACTGCTATAATTTCAAAGTTTTTGTAAGCCTGACAGATTTGTTGGGATTTCATTCAATGCTATACAAGGGAATGTAGTATAAGAAAGACAGAGAAAAATCATATTTAACTAATCAATCATGAAACATTTTCCATTTCTACAAGCATTTTTAAAACCTTTAATATTGTTCTGCTAATTGTTTCCATGCTAGTGCAGCAAGCTACATAAAATGCCATGTCCTTTCTAATCCACAAACATTTTAGTAAAGGGATTGTCTATTTAAAACACATAAAAAATTATTTTTCAATTGTTCTTAACTCTTCCTCCTGACACACGTTTAGATGTTGCTTAATTTCGTTCACTTGTTTTTGATTTGGTAAGATATTTGCAAGATTTATTTACTGCAGGAAATGCATATCAACAGAGAAGAAAACAAATAGATTTAACATAGTTATTTAACATAAGCATAAATTTTGTTCTAGTATATATTAAAATAATAAAACATTCTTTTTTTCTTTCTTTAAGTCTTGGAGTTCAACTAGTTACGACTTCGGGTTCTTTTCTCATTGTATCTTAGCCTTTCCCGTCCTAATCTTCGTCAACATGCTTCAAATATCAATAATCATTATTAATAGTCCACGGCCCCATGGCATTAACTGACCATTATTCATGCTGGAGAAAATCAACTGCTTCTTCATTGTGGCATTCATGCAGCTTACTTACAGCAAATCACGTATACCCGTTATATTTTCCAAGGTTTTTCTTCTGATTATTATTATTATTATTTAAGATTCAAATTACTCAAACTTTGAAAGACTAAAGAAATTAATTTTAAAATTAAGGTTTCATGTTTTTTTGTGGGATTGCGACCGATTATCCACTCTAGGGATCAAGACCGAGTTGAGGGGGGGGGGGTCCGTGGTTGCCTTGCTAAGGGGTCCTCGCCCGAATTTACGCAAAGTTTCTAAGACAACCTCAGAAAACACCGAACGACTAGGTCGACAACACGCGACCTGGATTTGAACCAGGCTCTTTCCGTCTCCCAGTTGAAAACGCTACGCGCTCGGCTACTGATCAGGCTAAAAAAAATTAAGAAAAGCTATACTCCTTGTTTGATGAAACAGCTCTGCCGACCTGAGAAGTACGATGAAAAATTCTTCAGCAGAATTAGACCAAATTCAATATTTGCACAAAGTATAGTTGCATTTTAAGTGTTGTTCCAATGGTCTAAAATTTACTTTAAAAAATGATTTTACTCTTCTTTTGTGCTAAGTTACTATCAAGGCTTGATTTCTGTCAAAAAAGTGCAGGATTGTTAATTTTTTACATAATAAATTAAAATGTTAATTACTTTTTTTAATGTAAAATTATATACCTCTTTACTTTTATTTAAGGTGATTAAGTTAATTATCAATAAAAATAATTACAAAGGTAGTAAAAATTTTTTATTTCATGAAAAAAAACTCACACTATCGAAGTGCATAATCTGTGCTCCCGTGAACACCCATGCAAATGAGGTCTTGGCTACTATTTTTTCATCATCAAAATATGAATGAACTGTAAAAAAAAAACGCAATGTCGAATTCCAAAAATGCTCGTGAAGAACAGACAGACAACAGTAATCTACAAACTTGCTCATCAAAACACACAAACCTCTCATTGCATGTACATGTACAATATTTAATAAGGAGAATAAATGGAGAAAAAAAAAAGAAAAGATATCATAAATCAGTATCACTATTGATTGGATAAATACCCTCCTACAGAAGTAATAACAATCATCATAGGAGTAACACCAAAATCAACAACCGAGCCTCTCAATATCCACTATCATCTGTCTGATATCTAAGAAGGGAACAAAATCTAAATCATCTTCAAATAAAGAGCTCTACCACACCGGCAAAAAAAACCATCCATTCCATAAATAGGCTGCCCTATTAATCTATCAGGGGAGCGAAAATTACAGGTTTTTAAGGCGCAGTAGCAGCACTTTTCTCCGTTTCTTTTCAATTACGGATGATTTCTTTTCGTTATTATTTCTTTTTTTCTCATTTCTTTTTTTTTTAATTTCTTTTTCTTTATTTCTGTGGCCACAACAGATGTCTCAGGCCACGATTTCAATTGGAAAGGAGGGGACTTGAGGAGGGAAATGAAACGCACGCATATTGCATCGAAAAGAAAATTACAGAAAAAAAAATTACATACATGCATATCGAAGCGACGCGATTCTAAGTAAGAACGGAGCCGCAAGGTAGTTAGTTCGGGGTTGGGGGGGGGAGAGAAAGAGATGTGAGGATTGTATTAATTGAGAGTAATGGTTTTGGGGATGGTTTGGAGAAGTGGTGTTTATTTCAATCAGTTATTTCTATGAAATAGAGAGCCGGATAATGGTTGTCTCTTCAAAATGGCTGATTGTCATAAATGGCCGCATAAACTATATCTGTCGAAGGAAGTATTCTGCGAAGATATCATTGAGAAGATAGAGTTTTGTATAAAGTAGGGTCACATACATAAAGGATAATAACGTTCAACGAATAATATACAGCAGGCTCTTTTAATTAAAATGCATTGGAATAATATTTAAAAAGTCAGAATGTAAATTATGTGAGCGTGAATAATTAAAGGAACGTATGGAAGGTGAGATAATTCATGCCATAGAAATAATATTCATATTCCAAAATTACTAACATTGACCAATACTAATCTAAGTTTAATAAATAAAATAAACTTATTGCATTAACTCGGATTCTACTTTTCCGAGTAAATCTCAGGTGCGAGTTCAGTGCACAGATCACTTACATTCTTTCAATTTTTAATTGAAGAATCCATGGAAAGAATCATCATAGTCCGCTAGGAAAACACCAGACAGCTTGGCAATATTAGTTGTTGCTGCAGTGATTTTTGTAACGAGTTGTAAGCTGTGACTCGTTATAAAATGGTAAAACCGTATGAACTAAAAGAATAAATAAAAGATGTTAAGTCCTATGGTAAGTTAACATTACTGAAAAAAAACAAAAACAACTCATAAACTTATAGTGGAACCACATGGCTACGAAGATGCATCCAATCTTTTCGAGGGTAAATATGATCATAACAAGTTGAGTTCGACAAAAAAAATAATAGACTTTGAGGATCTTTCCCGTGGATCCTTTTGTTTTGTTCATGAAGCATTATCAGTTTGGGGATGTTCTAGTGGTAATCAGTCAGAAATCGTCATGAATCGAAATTGCATAATTTCTATTAACAAGACACCTCTTGTCCTATAGACAAGAAAATAAAATGTGTTTTTAAAAAACGCAAGACACATTTGCATTAGTTTTTAGAACGTGATCCTGAACGGCCGAAGTCTTTTGAAAGTGTAGAATAATGAATTTATCCAATTTTTGTATGGTACATGAACATGATCAAATATTTCTCATTTATCTAGGATGGTGGTCTATTCAATCTCACTAAGCACACACATTTTTGCTTTACTTTATTTTATTTATTTTGTTAGGAAAACTGTTTGAAAGCTGTAATTTGAAAAAAATGCAGAACGTGGAATAAAATTACCCGTCTTATATGCTGTGATTATTTTTAGTGGAAATGTGTGTGATGAGGTTTTACTGCACATAACCCGCAACACTGAATGACAGTAAAATATTCTGAAGCGAGGAAGATTTTTAAGAGCAAAGAAGATTTAATAACAGTTATTGCTATAAAAAAAATCCATTTTGATGGATTAATCAGCCATTATTATCAGAACAGTCAATTAACCCAACTTGGTAGAATACAGTCGACCAAATCTTGTGCAAAGTTTTTATTTTTGCTTTACTTTTTTATTCTGTTGTGCCAGAATAGACAGACGTTTTCGGGGATTTTGTGAGACTTGACACAGCTCTGCGGCTATTTTGAGAGATGAGACAGACCTATTTTTCGTCTTGCATCCATCCCTACTTTTTATCGCGAACAAATTTAAAGCTCGACAGAAAAAAAAAATTATACGTAACTGCTTAAACTAAATAAAGCTTGTTTCAAGCAATTTTGATTAATGAATTTTTATTGTTCATTTTTATTGTTTGATAATTTTTTAATATCCTTATGATGTAACTAAAAATAAAATCTAGTATTACTACATAAAAACAACAACAAAAACAACATTGGTAGCATTTTCTTTCCTTGCATAGCTGCGCAACACCAAATAGCGTGGAAACAGGAAATTTCATCATGTAGTTTTTATCCAAAACAAAATAAAATAAAATACTCGGATGCCTGAAGCTGTTGATATTGATGCTATTTTGAAACACACTCGACAACAGATACTCCTTCGTTCACATAGAGCATCTTTTTTACATAGTTCTTTACTGATGTTAGCAATCAAGACGCCGTCTCACTGATACAAGTGACTCCGGCGCCTTAACTGCACTCTCTCTCCATTTGCTGCCTATCTTACAAGATCACGCTTTTACGCGGCAAAGCAGACATCTTGCAGTCAGTAATATTACTAGCTCGATGGGTGGTAATAGAGAGCTAAACTTGATGACAAAGTGCAGAATTATTGCATGGTAATGGAATGAAGAAAGCGAGATTTTTCTTTTCCCTAGAGATTCTGTTTTGAAAAATTACCTGACGCCGATTACGCAGCAAAACTTTCCGAATATGCTGCACAGACTGCTGTAGTGTGCAAGATTTTCACACAATACTCTTGATTTTCTCTGTAAAATTAAAATAATATTAATACTAAAATTGTTGGCACCCTATATTTAGGTGTACCAAAAAATGTAAATTTTTTTTTTTAAACAAATGTTTTCTATTGTGTTTTCTCCGCGGGAATTACTCTCAAAAATCTATGGAATTAAATAAATTTAAACACACAAAAGGTAATAGGATGCAATGTTTCTTAAAATAAAAACTAAGCTTGATATCAAAATAGTAGGTTCTGTTTAGGTATGTAAAAAAAAAAAATAAGTATAAAGAATTGTTTATAACTCTTTCCGAAAGCAATGCAATTCAACACAAAATCCTAAATTATCAAGATCACGTTTTTCCATTGCATAAATCGCATTTTATAAATACTACTACAGGGCGTCCCATAACTATTGGGACAAAAGGAGAGGTTGGGCACATTATAAGGAATCAGAATATCATAGCAATATGGGGTCGGAAGCGTTGTCCTCATGCAGCTGTTAATAACCACTTTGGAAACAGTTTTGAAATAACGGTAAACTTTCCGACCGTTTTTCGTTAAAAACTAAACTATGTTTCACAGAAAGCACGTGATTGACGCTGATAATTTAAAAATTCTATTTTATTTCCTTGTTGAAATTACTTTCTACAAGCCCATTGTTTATGTAATTTTGTTAAGAAATTAGACGAACACTTCAACACTTTTCTCAAAGTGAACAGGTAAGTGAATATTGCGCTTTTGACACCAGATTGCTATGTGATTCTGATTTCTTACTATGTGCCCCATCTTCCATTAAAATTTTCTACCAATAGTTATGGATCACCCTGTATAATATATTCATTTTAAATAAATAGATTCTTATTATTATTATCGTATTTTTAAATATGCATTTCTTACACTAATAAAATGCTTTCTTTTTCAGGTATGTGATTCAATTTTTATCACTTAAAGAAAGAAAATTACTTCGGTGGATGTACTAATTGTTGCTGTAAAGACATGTAATTTCCTGATGCGGGTCTATAAATTCCAATACATTTTGCGAATCAATTTAGTTATGAAAGTATACTTACAGCAGAATCTCATATAACAAAATAAACGTATTGAAATATTACAGCAGTCTCATATAACAAATAAAATTCGCTTATGGAAAACAAGGGGGGACGTTGGATCCACGGCAGATTTTACGTGCACCAGCTCCCTTTAGCGTGCACGATCCACATCAGACTGAGTCGAGAGAGGACCTCACCCTCCAAAGCACTGGCCAAGCCGGTGCTGCTGCACTTTCGGTTGTCTAATGAGAACCGAGTTCAATTGGCCGATCTCCTCTTGGAGAAACTAATAATAGTAACTCTCTCCTCCAATGATCTGTTGGCAGACTTTTTTAACGTTTGTGTATTTCTTTCTCCCTCCCCACTCAACCTCAGAAAAAATACTGATTGTAGTTGTATTGTCACTGCTATGGGCATAATTAACATTTTTTAAAACTTTTAATTTACTTAATTACTTGCATTAGAATTTCATCTTATTAATCTATTTTTATTTCTTTGCAAACTTCACTTAAATACGCTTAATCCTAGCTATTCTAAACCAACAACACACTGTCCAGTTTTTATTTCATCAGGTGGAGGAGGGAGTGACGCAAGTTCCTTATTTAATATGTTTCGGCCAACCGTTTTAGGTTTGTGCTTTTAAACCATCAATGCTTATGATGGTTTAAAAGCACAAACTCTGTAAAACAAATAAATCTGTTGGCAGATTACACCACACCTAAACTAGATTTTACGTCTAAATACATATAGATACAAAAGAATTTTAACTTTGTTATTTTTGCAACTTGCTGTTGGGTGAAGGATCGATTTTAAACGCAACAACACTGTTAACAGAATATTTTAGAGCAACCTTATAAAAATTGCAGTTAATAAACAAGTATTTCAAGGAATAATTTCATCTTAGTTGAACTATTTTTTTTTTGGGGGGGGGCGGGGATGAAAACCAAATTTTTTATTAGTAGTAATTTAAGCATAAAGTATAAATAAATTGGTAAAATAAAAATAATGTAAACTGGCCAATGAAATAGGAAAAATATAATATATTAACACACATTTTATACATACATAACTGTAGTCTTACTTGTTCATGTAAAAAATATAGAAAAAAATTGTGTTGATATAATTGGATTTTTAAAAATGTGCAAGTCGACTAATTGTGGTTGCACGAACTATCAACACAGCATTAGTTACTCTCAGTACGAACATTTAACTCCAAATGTTAAAATGCACAAAATACTTTTATTAAAGTAAAAAAAGGGGTTTACTGAACTGGGGCTTCTGAAAATTAATTGTAAAACTGTTAATTTAAATTTTAAAATAATAGAAAAATAAATTTGAAAATTTTCACCACATTTCATTTATTTGGTACATTTTGAAAATTTTCACCAATTTTTAATCCAACTTAATTTTGCTATTAGTGTCAGCAGATTTATAATCAAAATTTTATTGTATCTTGAAGTAAATAAGGATCGGGTTCAGTGGCGTAGCGAGAAATTTTTCATGGGGGGAGGGGGTTATGACTACTGCAACTCATATATTTGTATACGTATGTGTGATTAGAGAGTGAAGAAAATACATTTTCTATGACAAAAAATTCCTCATGGGGGGAGGTGACACCCCCTAACCCCTCGTGGCTACGCCACTAGTCCGGTTAGTTCAATAAATCCAGATTTAATCGCTATATCATTTTAATTATTGAGAAATTTCAGTTAGCAATATCTTTTAACGTGCATATTTTCTCGTCATAATATAAAAATTTCTGGATCTTTTCACAATTATTAATTGACTTTTTTTACGAACTCTTTTAGTTAAAATAAATAAATAAAATTTTTAAAAAGTTATTTCTTATGAATTTTCAGTATTTTTCAAGAGATATATTAAACAAGCACCAATTACCAATAATTAAAAATACCAATTTGACCTAAAAATTCACATTTTCTCAATGCGAAAAAGATCTGATCTAATAAACGAAAAGGGAAAAAAAAAGCAAAATTTGTACTATTTCATACAGAGGACATTACTTTCAGCTTTAAACCTAGGGAAGTAGGTCATTCTGCGAATTAGTATCATTGCATTCCCTACCCAAAGACTGTATGTCTAAAACAAAACAATTCTCAATCAGACGCTGATATTAGCTGAAAAGTTATTATTTTTTCTTCCAAATAGATCTGACACCATAGTGATTTAAAACCAATATTATGCTCCAAATCTTCAGCTGTGTGGCGTTGAATTCAGTTACCTTTTGTTTATTCTGAATTCTTGAAAATTTCCCCTGTTTTTTGTTAAAAACAATAAAAATATTTTTTCCTGTGCGAAGGATTGGAATTTGGCGGTTAAATTAAGGAGGTTTTTTTTAAAAGAAATCATGCAGCTTTTGAACAGATTTTTAAAGAATCCAATTGCGATGGAGACTAGAAAAAAAAATTAGACTGTGTTTTTACAAGTTGTATTATTGCGCCATTGCAAACGGTGAATGTATAACAGTGGCGAAATATTCAGGATAAATTCTCAAACATACTGTATTTTGCAATTTTTCTCTAATCAGATAATTTTTTGGACCATTTCTAATATAATTTTCATGATTGAGGATTTTTTCTGAAAGTTGCATGAGACATATTGGATTATTGTTACTATTATCCTGGTTTATTTATGAAGAAGAATCATTAATTTGTTTCTGTCCTGGTTGTTTTTAAAGCTGTTCAAAAGTCCTGTGAATTTCAGTGCGTCAGTATTTCAGGTTTATATTATCATTTTTTGACAAATACAAAAACCACACTTCATTTGATATCCTTTTCTCTACCTTAGGTTAATTTTCAGAAATTTTTCACTTTTAAGGCAATAAAAGTAAATTTGTTGATGACATAAGTTCCAGTGGTGCCATGACTCATATAAAGTTTCTATATCTCATTCTGACTATAAACTTAAGTTTTGGGATGAATTAATGTCTCCAAAAATGACACTGAAATCATATATTTTAACTAGACTATCAGATCTGCTATTTGATGTGAGTTCGGTGCCACCTAAATAGAATTTCACCAGCTGTTTTCACCAAGACAATTAGTTACTCTTCAGTTAATTATATGTTTCTCTAGAGCTTAAGTGAATTTGCGTATAACATTGTTTCAATCCTCTGAGCTGTCTAAAGGGATGGAAAATGTTTTCACTGCAAAATAAAAAAAGAGGTACATGATACAATGTAATTTACCACTGAACTTATGTTTAACCCTTTAATGCTCAGTGTTCCCGCTCTGGGAACACCAAACTCTGACGTTTTGACTGTTGCCAGTCACAAAGAATACATTTGATTTGTATGAAAATAGTTGCGGGTGACATAGCTCCACGAAAATCCTTTACTCTTTAGCACGTGATTTCCCGTAAAAAAATTGTCACGATTATTTTTAACAGCACTGACATCTACTGAAAAATTGAAGAATGCGAGAACAGCTGGATAGATTGCCCAATGCTGAAAAAAGGGCAGCCGTTGCCATCGCTCGACTTAACTACCAGCAAGATGGTGACGATCGAAACGTTCATCGCGTGCCACAGATCTGGAGACCCTTTTTTGACGACAGCTGGCTGTGCCGTTGCCATCGCTCGATTTAACTACCAGCAAGATGGCGGACGATCGAAACGTTCATCGCGTGTCACGGATCTAGAGACATTTTTCTGACGACAGCTGTGCCGGCACAGCCAGCTGTCGTCAAAAAAGGGTCTCTAGATCTGTGGCACGCGATGAAAGTTTCGATCGTCCGCCCTCTTGCTGGTAGTTAAGTCGAGCGATGGCAACGGCTGCGCTTTTTTCAGCATTGGGAAAGGGTTGCGCCTCAAAGGGTTAAAAACAAACTGTTCGGACAACTAACAGGTTTGCAATTTCACTTGAGTTCTGTAATTTCGCTAACTCATTTCACCAAGGCATGAAAAGTCTTCTCGCCAGTCAATTCTACTTCTCTCCAACGTAAGTTATCTCTCCGGATATCCGCTAGACGCCACCCTCGGAAATAGTGTAAATTCATGTAGTTCCCGCTAATGGTCAGTATTCTATCTGCCCACAGACAACGTGGTGACGCCGAAGATAAAGGTAGATTCGGCATCTCCGGAACCCCCAGAAAGAGAGATTAAGTCCTTGCAGACTTTAACTTCGACTTCTATCACATGATTAGGTTTTGTTTTTTTTTCCCTCTTAGTAACATGGCATATTCCTAAGGAAAGAACTTAGACGCCTTGATGACTGAATTTCAATGGTATCAGAAGAAGCCAGTTGCATGATTGTTCGGGATAGAATTTGAAAAAAAAAAAAAAAACATCATGAAGCAACTTTTTAGGGATAGAATTCTTAACTCATATCAGTTCTGATTTTAAATGTGGTAATGTAT
The DNA here is from genome assembly GCA_038373885.1 of Cheiracanthium punctorium. NCBI lineage: Eukaryota > Metazoa > Arthropoda > Arachnida > Araneae > Cheiracanthiidae > Cheiracanthium > Cheiracanthium punctorium. Next base: position 902,895 of record JAWZYV010014761.1, read on the forward strand.
TTACAGAGCTTGAAGACCTTCCTGTAACATCCTTCATGCTAAATAATTCTCAAAGTTCGTAACTACCACGTTTTTGTATGTGATCTTGGCAATCTTAATCGTCAAGTAACCACTGTGGCCCCAAATGCTGGACTTGTCACATGGATCTCGAACAATTTTAGAATTTAATTAAAAAAAATTAATTCTAAAATTGTTCGAGAAAGAAAGAAAACATGTTTCTGAAAAAAATACAATTATTTTTTCAAACATACTCAACTATTTACTATTGCAGGTGATAAATCTTATTTTACAGAACTCAGGAAAAAAAAAAAAAAAAAAAAAAAAAAAAAAAAATCTAAAGTACAATAATAGCATTGCAAATTTATTTGAGATGTCATTGAATTACTGAAATGCTGCAGATTACTGTATTTTTAAGTTATTTTCCTAAATATGTTTTAATTTTACCAAATTTTTTGTTTAGAGAGTACCCTCGGTAAAATTTGTGTGGGAGTATTCAAAAATTTGCGTGCTCTTGTGGGAGTTTTGTTTTTGAAAAATTATTTCAAAAGTTGACTTATAAATAATAATAAAGGAGAAGTGTCATAAATGAAACATTTTGCATTCTGAATTTTTTTTAAAAATCTACCGCAATAATTTTGATGGCATGAAAATACACATAAGTATCTTCCTTTCCGGGAAGCATACACAAGAACACATTCAAACAAATCTAATACGTGTGAAAAGTACAGATAGAAAGTTTCATAAGTTATTCCATTCATGCTAGAGAGTATTATTAATGGGACAAGATAAAGCATGAATGAGACATAAAATAAAACACTTTTAAAGTTAATTGCAATTTTATTTTTACATTTACAGCATATTTACTTTAATATGTAAAGATATTTTCAAGAAAACAAACAAAACATCTGGTTAGTATATTTAAAAATATCTAGTTTTAAGAGAGAAAGGTCCTTATTAGAGTAATAACAAAAATACATCATTTTATTTTTACAAATGTGTCCTTCAAAACTTTAAAGTTTGTAAAAAAAAAAAAAAAAAAAAAAAAAAAAATGAAAATGCACCAGTGCGTTCTGTGCCAAAATTTTCAATTGATTTGGGACTCTTTGAAATAAAGTCATTCAGTTGGATGCACACAATTTCATCATTTACAGTGTTTAAAAAAAGAAAAACTTGTGTATATGGTTTTCTTTTTCGTTTTTTTTCCTTAAATTATTAAGAATACTTAAAATGTATCAAATTATTTAAAATATGAAAGTACTGTATTTGTATTTTTATATAATGTTATACAGATGTCATGTGATTTAAAAAAGTTACATAATAAGTTGTTCTAGTTTAGTTTTAAAATATCAGACAGTTTTACTTTTAAAAGTATATGTGGGAAGTAAAAGCATTCTCGGTTTCTATCATCTAAAATCTTTCTAATTAATGAATTATAGTCTCATTTATCGGTCAGTTTTGTGTTCCATTCTACTAAGCTATGTTGTGATAAAATCAAATTCAAAAGTATCTATCTAATTTAATCCTCCTATTCGCAGAGTTTAATATATAAGGTGCATAACTTACTAATAGATATTTATTCCAAACAAACTCTTAAATATTTCAAATTTTAAATGTTACGAATTATTTACTTTGGAATCTTGAAATCACAAAATGAAACTTTTTATCGTCTTTTTATCAGTCATTTTACTTTGTTTCGTATACAGAAGCGTCACAATTTAGCTACATTTGCCAGAAGAATTTTATGCTAAAAACTTAAGGATTTGTGAATTATGTCCCATTCGTGCCACTTCTCCCATAATAAAAAGCAGCGAGCTCATTTGACGTTTAATTTTGATATATGGAAACCATAAAACATGTGCTACATTACCGTTTCAATAAACATAATACTGTCCTAAGCAGAAGAAGCGTATCTCAAAAAAGAAAAAGAAAAAGAAAAGAAAAAAAAGGAAGAAAGAAAACTTTTGATATGAATGTTTATGTCACAGAGAGAGAGTTTTAACTTTCTTTTCTTGACCGTTAGAGTTTCGACTTTCCTAAGATTTATTTTTTTAAATACTTTTTACTGCTTCTAAATAAAACGTAGCCTTCTATTTGGGAATAATGTTGGATGACGGCTAACACACAAGTATTACTATACAACAAAAATCACAAAAATGAAAAAAAAAAAAAAGATTTTTGTCGTTTTTGCTTAGGAGGGCAGAATATTGGTAAACATCTTCTCCATCAACGCAAATATTCTTTTAAACAGCATATAAGACTAAGCATATCTGTCACGGTGGCCACTAGAAAAAATTCCTCAAATACTTCCTCCCAAGACAACATTTTAAATCATTTTTTAAAAATCTATGTAATGTGCTATAAATTAACACTTGAAAAATGTATATGTATTTATAACTGCCAACTCTTCCTATTTTATAGGAAGATTTTCCACCCAATTCCTAAACATTTCCATTTTGCATTTAACATTAGTACTTATTTTAAGCTTAAATTGCTTTGTAAAAATTAGTGGTGGAAAGTCTTCCGCTAAAATCGGAAGAGTTGGCAGCTATGATATATATAAATATATAACATGAAATCAATATCCTCTAAAAATTCATAATTTTTTTTTTTTTTTTTTTTTTTTTAGGATTTTTCTTGAGATTCATATTTATTAAAAAGGCAATTGATCTCCTCTCGTTCTCCTATCTCTTAGTAGCCACAGTCTTCTAGCGTTTTCCAGGAAATATCAGCCCTGGGTATTTTAATAGCCAAGAAATGTACATTGTTTGGATTTTGATGATTAACTTATAAATCATGTGACTCTAAGTAATAAAAGTGTAAATACCGACGAGGGACAGTTGATTTTTCGTGGCATATCTTGCTATAGAGATTTGTATTACGTGCGGCTAAAATAAAATATACGTGCCTAAACAAGTAGCATTTATTTAATGCTTAAGACAGTCGTACAGCAGCGTGGATCAGGATTGAAAGCAGACTACCGTGAAGCCCTGGTCGGACTACCATACCATACCAACTAGAGACGGCCGGCCGGGCTCATCTCTGCAATTCAGGGCTCAAAACGAGGAACAACCGGTCAGCCCGTTTCATGTGTATAATGTATAAATGTAAAATAGCTAAAATTTACAATATATGAATTTCAATTAGTAACCAATGATCAAAATCATCTCTTCAGAAAAAATTATCCAAAAACAGAAAAAAAAATCAAAAGCTTTAAGAACGAAAAATAGATGAACAAGTCCTAACCCACAAACAAAACACACGTGGCAGGAACAAAAGCATAAAAGAGTTGAAATGGAAAATGAAATTTGCATACACTAAAATCTCTCTTCAGGTGCCACTTATAGATGCATGCAAAGGAAAATGTGACAAAAAATAGCCAGTTTTTGGCAGATTGCTTAGCAAAGAGAACCGACATATTCAACCTAGGGGCGCAATCATTGCTAAGCAAAAACGTGGGAAAAAACGTGGGAAAATGACCCAAACAACTTGAACATACCCAAAGAAGATGCCAAAACAAGATTACAAAATAAGATATACACACCGAAGTGACAAAACATTATGACCACCGACTCAATAACGCGTTGCACCTCCTTTGGCCTACAAAACAGCTGCAACTCGTCTGGGCATGGATGCCACGAATTCTTGGTAAATAAATGGAGACAGGTTTTACCAAATATTTAAGCAGCGGTCGCGTAAAGTAGAGGCATTGGAACATGGTGTTTGAGCTCTGAGGGGAGAGGGAAGTAGCTGTTCTCCTGAAAAATGGCATACTCTGACACGACCATCGACGTGATGAAATAGAAACCGGGAATCAGCTGACCAGGAAACATTCTTTCACATATCCATGGCCTAGTCCCGATGTTTCCGTGCCCACTGTAGGCGCAGTTGACAATGACGCTTGGTAAGCAGAGGCACACAGTGGTGCAGTCGAAGGGGGACGCTGTCCCCCTACTTTTTCACTTCAGACCATACCCCCCCCCACTTTTTATTCTCAGGGGGGACGCTCATTTACAAGGTTTTTTTTTTAATTCTGTGAAGAAATTAAAATTTTCGTTTTGTTCGAGCGAGAGCAAATACATTGGTATAAAAATCAAAAGGAAACTTTTGACTGTTTGAATAGATTTTACAGATGGGATTGTAAGAATTTCTTAAACACTTCAGTAGTGAAAACATTTCCATAAGAATAGAACAGATTGTAATCATTCCGAACGCACTAATGGTGAAAAATGCCTTTCTGAATGGCCGAAAAAGTGACAAAAATCGGTGTAGCGAATAGTCACGTACCAATCCAAAAGAAAATCTGTCACTTTGGCATTGGATTGTTGCCTCACCAGGGCACAGTGGTTAAGTTACTGGAAATGGTAGACCGGCGAAGTGTGAAGATCCCGGGTTCGGGTCGCATCCGTCGACTTAACCGTTCGGAGTTTTCCGTGGTTCTCTCCGAAACTTTGCGTCAATTCGGGTTAGGATCCGTTAGAAACCCCTTACCTGCTCCAGCAACAGTAAATATCATTCCCAATCAATTATGTGCACTCTATGTCATCGAAACAAGTTCATTGAAAAATGTGAAGGTGGCCATAATGTTTTGGCTCGTCAGTGTATTTATATATATAGTATACCTTTAAACAAGTCTTAGACTTGCATATACCTTTCTGAGATATCAGGGACAATATAAATAGCTACTTTGAGAACATTTATTCAGAGAAAGATCTTTTGTTGGACAAAGAATTGGAAACGTTATAATTCTGGTCCCGCAAAACTAGCTATAACATAAAATACCACCAAACATTTATTATTACTATTATTTATTGATTTATATTGTTTCCACTTCTAAAATATTTCATAAAATATTGTTTCCACTTCTAAAATATTCATTTGTGGTTCATTTTTTAAATGAAAGAATATATGTTTAAAATTAAGAAATGTTATTTTTATGATTAATTTTTATTTTAATTATATATATATAATTATTTATATATATATATATATAACCGATCGGTTATATATATATATATATATATATATATATATATATAAAATTATATATTTAACCAATAAAATTTGTTATTCGAAATGGGTGCAATGGGTGCATTCCTTTTAAAATGTTACAAAACTTTTTTTTAAATAAATCCTAATTTAAGCTAATTGGATGAATTATAAACTACATTTATACAAACATAGGAAGTAGTGTTACTGTAAACAATTCTTTGAGTGTGAATTGTTTTCTTACCTTAAAAAAAGGGGGAGGGAAATAACATGAAACAGGATAGAATTGTATAATTGAATGATTATAATATTTTATGAATATCTTTTGTAATATTTCAGGTACATTTCTTTTAGTGTAAAAATTTTTGGAAGCTTGAGATAGTTATATGACTGAATAAATTACACATGTCACTGTTTGTTTTCTGTATATAGTACTTATTATATAACGTAACCTTAAATAATGCAATTTAATAAAACTTGTAACTTCAGGTAAAATCTGACACATTCAGTTATCCAAAAGAAAACTTTTCAGGTATATGTATCTTTTTTCTTTTCATATACAAGTGTAAATACAGAAAGGTGGTATCGACAACATTAAAGGAAAATTTACTAAAAAGAATGTTATCTTCCAAAGAATGTTACCTCCAAAAATTTTTAATAAATATGAAATCTATTAAAAAGTGAAAATTTTTAATTACGAGCATAAAAGTTTTATAGAAATTTAAATTTCTAAAACCTGCTGATAGAGTTTATAAATTATGTTTTTCAATTAGCATGCAAGGTAGATTCATTTTTAACAAAGTCAGTTTGTGATGTATTCTAGACGTGAAAGTCTAATGTTTTAACGTAAACAGGAAAATTTCACTTAAGCAGGTTTTTCTGACCCTTCACTTTTCATTTGCAGGTGTTGGAGTTCCCATCTTAACTTTGTAAGCCAAAATGATGCGAAAGCTGACTAGCAAAAAGAAAAAAAAAGCACTTCAGACCATTTACAACGTTTTTATCATGATTAAATAATCAAGAACAAAAATTCTTAGTAATTCAATTATTGCACTTCCAAACAAACATTAAGCAAAAAAAGGTTTTAAACGATGTATAAATCTTCATAAATAATGTACATTAAATTCTCTTTTTTTACGGTTAAAGCCACTAGAATGATGAACGGTATTTCAAATATATTGTAGAAGAAAATGCATATCTCAAAGAAAACTTACGTTCTCTTGTAAATACGTTCTCTTGTTGTTTTTTGTATTTGTTTCGTAAGCGATAGAAGAACAAAAAGCATATACGAAAAGTTCCCATCACAATAAATTATAAAATTTTTAATTTAAAAAGTTTATTATCACAGATTAATTTTTCAACTTAATGTACATTCTAATGAGTCGTATTTTTTATTTATTACAGGACTGTTCAGAAAAAAACAGTTATTTAAAACTTTGCGACTGATGCAATTAATAATCAAGTAAATAAACCAGTTTTTTAATTATATTCTAAACTTAGTGGTTCGTAACTGTTTTTATTTATCGTCCTTTCATACAGAACAATATGTACAATTTATAGGCTTTTCAAATTCATATTTATAATCAGTGAATAATTATCAAACTTTACGGGTGCAACAAACATTTTTTTTTTTTTTTTAAACAGGTCGAAAAGGACATTCATTCATTTGAAAATCTAACCAGCCGAAAATAATCGTTTTTTTTTTCCTTTTACTCAATTTTTTTTAATATTTATGAAATAAAACTTAAATATTAAGGAAAATAAATTAAAGAAACAGAGAGAGAGAGCAGCAAAACTCATACATACGAAGAGGACATGAACATTACATTACGTGCTTTTTTGTTTGTTTTCTTCTTTATTTAATTTTCTGCTAGTAAAATTTAAAATATAAAAATAGATAAGGAAATAAAATTAAGCACTGTTAACAGATATGTGCAAATATATGTGCGAACAGTGGCTGAACCAGAATTTTCTTTGGTGAGGGGCTACATTTTTAAAAATGCTCATTTCACCCCAATTAAAATGTACTATAAATCAAAATTTGCGTCTAAACTAATGTGCATGCTTTTGGGAGGGGCTAAGTTATAAAATATGATCATTTTAGATATATAAAGTGTATAATAAAGCAGACTGTTACCCTTTAGCAATCTCTTTTGGGGGGAGTGCTGAAGCCCCGTAGCCCCTCCCCTGGATCCGCTACTGTGTGCGTATATAAATGTACAGGTTGTCTCAAAAACACTGACTTAAACTTTTACTCCTTAAATATCGATCTTAGATATACATATACATGAATTACAAAGTTACGTATATAAAGCAAAATTGCATGCAATTGCAAGTACAAAATTGCATGATATCGAGTAAAATTTTCTGAATATAAAGTCTAAATGAATACAAATTTTTTACACGCTCCCCATAAAATCTCCCTGTTGGTAAAATATGCCCGATACATTAATTATGTTATGTACAAAATTTGAGCATCTTGTCCTACAAGGTGTCGGATATATGTGAAAAGAAAGATATGTTGACTTAAATTACTTTTTAATATAGTTATCAAACAGAAAAAATCAGGCATTTCAGGGGCTATATATAAATTACGGGGGAAATAACAATGATTGCATAAATGCATAATTTTGCTGTTATTGGTATTGTATAGCCCTTGTTCAACTTTGTTTAAACATATTTATGAACCTTTATGTTGAAAGACTGGAATTTCGTACATCACCTAATTTTATGAGACAAATTTTACTAACTGGGAATTTTTTCGTACAGAGGCCGGATAAAACTTTCAATTTTGTAATTATTTATATTTAATCTCCTGAAAATTTTAATCGACGGCATAAAATTCTCTATCTTTTTTTACGTAACTTTGTAATTATTGTACAGGTCTGTGATCAATATTTAAGGAATAATATACTAGGCCAGTGGTTTTGAGACGCCCTGATATATATTTATTAACTTTATTTTTGTTTTGTTTTGTTTTTTTCTTTTAATACTTTTCCTGTTTTATTCCTGGATTTTCCTGAATACTTACTTATTTTACTTTTCATTCTGTATTCTAGCTCACCACTTCTATTTTTTACTATTTTTGCTCCTTATCAGCTCATCATATTATTTTCCAACTTTTTTGGCTAAATTTATTTCATCCAGAATGGCAACAGTCTACTACCGCTCAGTTTCCTTTTGCGTATAGTTTGATCTGCTTCCGTGATTTCCTGTAGCTGTGTAGAAAGGGAATTTGTGTCTTCCTAAACATACTGAAAGTTAGTTTTACACTTACGTAGTTACTTAATTTTAATACCATATTAAAGAAAAGATGTTGGAATTTTCCAAAAGTGAACTCATTACCTAAGATAAAATATTTTCAGTTTTCAAATCACAGCATGAAACCGTAAACTGCACGAACATGCTCATTTATCCCATTTTGTTTACTAGACTGACTGGGTAAAACAATGATTCTTTGAATTACACTCTCTGGTGTATTTATAAAAAAAATCTTTAGTGACTCCACTCGACTTTCCGAACTCTTACGATTAAGATCATTACAAATAATTTAAATAAATTTTAATCGATGAATAATTCAAACATATATACCAAACTGAATCTCAATCGAATGCGCCGTTTAAACGCTAGCGCACTTTCAATAATTTATCCCCATATATGCCATAATGTAAAAGAAATCTTTGTCATAGCCCTGTAGAAAAACTATAAATCCTATACACATCAAAATCAATACCGGTCTTACGCGATGGTGGTTTATAATATATATATATATATATATATATACCCAATTTTAGCTCAATCGAGTGTACCGTTTTAACGCTAGCGCCATGGGCGCCGGCATAATATTTCCATTGCCCCCCCCTGGCCCTATGCTGCCGGCACCCATGGCTAGCGCACCTTCAAGAATTCCCCCCCCCATAGACCATAATGTAAAAGAAATCTTTCTCGTAGCCATGTAGAAAAACTGTAAAATCTCGAAGTCGAATTTTTTAATGATTACAATACTTTCCTTACATGGTACATGTTCGAAAAGTAAAATTATACAGATAAATTTGCGATTTTTTAAATTCCATTTACCCAAACATAAACACAATGGCACTTGTCCAGTATTATCTCCAGTGTAGCCTTGAGACGGGACCATTTTCCTCGAGATTTGTTCATAAAACCCGAGACTTTCTGTCAAAGTGCGTTATCGTGCCATTTCGAGGCATAACTATCTCTTTTATCATTACCTTTCAGCGTTATCCAGGGGGCGCCATAGGTAGGAAATGTCTTTCGTTGTCAGCCAGTAATGCATTCGAAATGGAACCAGGATGTCACTCGCTTTTAATGGTATTGTTAAATTCACCTTTTGGGATCTTTTTAAGTGCTGATGGATGGTCTGCGTGTAATTGTATTTGTCTCGTGGTTCTAGGAGAGAAATACTTGTAATTGGCGCCCGAGGTGCGCTCATTCGCTGAATGGAATGCAGAGATAACCACGTGACTATTAATATCAGCTCTGAAGCAAGCTTTACGAATGCGTTTGCGTTTCTTCATTAAAAAAAAGAAAGAAAGAACGAAAAAGATAGAGAGAGAGAGAAATAAATCTTTCTCAAGCTGAAAGTAATTTATAGAACGATCTTCGATCACAAACCTTGTAAAAATGTGATTTTTGTGAACTTCTTCAGACTTTTCATCCTGGAGTTATTTTAACCCTTTAGCGCGCAGTGTTACCGCTCTGGGAACACCAAACTCTGACGTTTTGACTGTTGCCTGTCACGAAGAATAGATTGGATTTCTATAAAAATAGTTGCGGGTGACATAGCTCCACGAGAATCTCTTACTTTTTAGAACGTCACTTCCCATAAAAAAATGGTCACGATTCTTTTTAACAGCACTGGCATCTGCTAGAAAATGAAAGAATGCGAGAACAGCTGGATAGATTGCCCAATGCTGAAAAAAGGGCAGCCTTTGCCATCGCTCGACTTAACTACCAGCAAGATGGCGGACCATCGAAACGTTCATCACGTGCCATAGATCTAGAGACCCTTTTTTGACGACAGCTGGCTATGCCGCACAACCAGCTGTCGTCAAAAAAAGGGGTCTCTAGATCTGTGGCACGCGATGAACGTTTGGATCGTCCGTCATCATGCTGGTAGTTAAGTCGAGCAATGGCAACGGCTGCCCTTTTTTCAGCATTGGGAAAGGGTTGCTCCTCAAAGGGTTAATATTACATACAGAGAAGCACTATGCTTCAGTGGCGTACGTAAGAGTGAAGGACATGAAGTTGTACCCCTCCCCACACACACAACTGCTTGAAAGGCAATTTTAAAGGTTGTATTTTTTTTAATACCTTCTATTGGAATAAACAAACTGGAGGCGAAACTTCCTGCCTTGAAGATACCCACCTACGCCACTGTAGTGCTTAATCCCTTTCACACAGTGGCAGATCCAAAGGAGGAGCGATAGGACGATTAGCCTCACATTTTACCCAGTTCGGTCTCTTCACTGAAAACATTACACACACAATGAGAAGATTTCATGAAGGTACACGCATGCAGATGTCTAATGTGAATATTGGCAGCTATTAGTATTATCTGAGAAATTTAGATATTAAATGAAAAAGTAGTTCAAATAGTGCCAATTGTAACCCTTTGGCTAGTGTTTAGTGACAGAGCTAGTTAGTTGAAAATTTTGAAGAGCTCAAGCGAGTACATACTCGAAATATTTGTTTCCAGTGTTTGCATTAACCCTTTAACGCGCAGTGTTCCTTCTCTGAGAACACCAAACTCTGACGTTTGGACTGTTGCCAGTCACGAAGAATAGATTTGATTTCTACAAAAATAGTTGCGGGTGGCATAGCTCCACGTGAATCCTTTACTTTTTAGCACGTCATTTCCCGTAAAAAAATTGTCACGATTATTTTGAACAGCACTGACATCTGCTGAAAAATGGAAGAATGCGAGAACAGCTGGATAGATTGCCCAATGCTGAAAAAAAGGGCAGCCGTTTCCATCGCTCGACTTAACTACCAGCAAGATGGCGGACGATCCAAACGTCCATCGCGGCTATGCGGCACAGCCAGCTGTCGTCGAAAAGGGTCTCTAGATCTGTGGCACGCGATGACCGTTTGGATCGTCCGCCTCCGTCGTCCGTTGAATCCCATAGGCAGTTGCAAATTTAGTTAATGCAGATGAGAAGGCATTTAGTTTCATTTTGAAAATTCTGTTCTATTGGATTTCACACGTTGGGCTTATTTCAGTGTGTACTTTAACTGAATGAAATTCGTTTCATTTCGCTAGTAACCTAGCTCTAGGGAAGTTTTTTTTGTCAGCCCGAAAAAAAAAAAAAAAAAAAAAGGACTTGTGGGTTACGGCCAATTATCTACGCTAGAGATCTAGGCCGGGGGTGGAACTACCCTCCGTGGGAGACTTTCTAAGGGGACCAAACCCTTATTTACGCAAAGTTTCGGAGAAAACCACGGAAAACTTCGAACCCTTGTCAGCCCGAATTCTGCAGCTTACAAGCCTGGACTATACGAATTGAGAGAGGAAAAGTGACTTTCAAAGAGATGCATCCTTATTTTAATTCTAAATTTAACTATAAAAGCTGTTTTCAAATTTCTAATAAGTTCTTTAAATATACTCGTTATATGTGTTAGGAAAATAGACCTTTTTAGCTACATATTTTCATTATTTATTTAAAGTGATGATATAGCTGCATTTCAGTGTTATGCACTGAAAAACTGTGTTATATACATACCTTTTTAAAACACTCTATATAACGAGATAGTGTTATGTTCTTTAAAAGGCTGTAACTAAACCAGTATTTTAAAGGAACACTAACGCTGATTTAATGACTGGAACACCCATGTTACGTTGATAGGTTCTCCCATCAAAACTGACAACTGCATCGTTAAACTGCTAATGCACAGGTGCACTTAAAGCATCTCTTAAAGACGGCACCTGGCACCTGCAGAGATCTGTCCCTTGTTGGATAATTGAATCGAATTTTAAGACCTTCAGCTGTGCATGATGGCAGTAGTTTTATAGGATATTTAATGATTTTTGCCTCTGTTTTAAATGTAGTGTCAGAAGCAAGGAAGAATCCGAAACTTTAGAAGTCGCTGCCAAATATCAACGTTTGAAATTTCGGGTTTGATACTTTTAAAACAGTTTTAAGGGAAGTCAAAAGAGTTATCGCACTTAGTAAGCTCTTTCAGACAGCTTTAGAAGGCATTCTCATGTCATATTTTTACACAGTGCCCACTAAATAACTGACTCATTTTGAGCGTAAATAGTAAAAGCACGGTTTGCTAAAAAAATGCGACGATTGTTGCATTGTTATTAGAAAAGCAATAAATTTTGACAGAACACATTGAGTTCAAATAGTTTCAAACTTCGCCAAAAAGTGGCGCTGGCAACTTAAAAACTGCATAACAATACTTTCAATATAATGACTCTTTTCCGCAATAATATGTCGCAGTTTTACCAGGAATTTTGTCTGCGGGACACTTGAAAGAGGAGTTGTACCACAACAAAAGCTTCAAGGTCTTGTCGTCATTGAACATGACGTTTATACGGCATGTCAGCCCATTTCGACTGATACGCTATCACGCCAATGTGCAAATTTTTTTTCAAGACTACGCCATATTATTGCAGGAAAATGACTGCTATTGAGAAAAGTGAAAACTCACTCATTAAAAATGAAATAGTATCCTATTTCTAAAATTATGAATTACTTAACACCTGAAAGTTTTTAAAAAAAAATAATATTTTTAGGCATACTTTTTCATTAGTTTGAGAAGACACTCTATTAAGATTATTATTCCAAACTTCGTTTCAATGTTTGATGTTTAATAATGTTTTGAATAATTCAAGAAACTTCTATTGATCCAAGAAAAATGATTTTAACGCTATTTAAAGAGACTAATTTTGAATCAACAGAATATTTATGGTTATCCCTCCCCCCCCCCCCCCTCTCTGGCATTATTTTGTGTTAACAAACTTAAGTGTCAATAGAAGAAAAAAAATATATATTGTACTCAGCCCCTCAAAAATCATCATGTTGTGCCGCTTATGGCTATAGAAGTTACACTTGGTGGTAGAAAACTTGAGACAAAATATCGATAACTGTGAGGGAAAGCGTTTTCAGAATAAAATAGCACACGAATTAGCAATTTCGCCTTCACTCCTGATATCAATCATTACACTCCTTAAAACATTGAATTTTCACTTCATGAACTAGAATAACACTTGTTTTCTCAACTACAGATTTGACGACACGTCACAAGACATCAAAATTTCCCCCACCATGTTTATTAATTTACAGATTACAAATGAAAAGGAACTACCCCCACCCCCACCCCTCTAAGTGGGGAAACATTTTCTTACAGCGGAACTCCGACATTTCTAAACTTACAGAACAGTCTGCGAAAGGTATGAGTAATTTCTATCAACATTTTTAGCTTTTTTCTTAGCATGTATTAGTTTTCCACTTTTACGGTCGCAAAAAAAAATGGTTCTGTACACGGTCATGGTACCCATAAATAATTCATGGCTAAGAGAGCAGGGTATTGTTCGAAAGAAATATATTGAGGTCGATGCCGTTAGTTTAGGAAGAAGACCGTCAAAAATCGTTCCATATAACGCGTCAAATAAAAGAGAATGGCTAATCAATTACGCCACCACATAAGGAAATCGTTTTGCTTGCATGCTTTTCAAGTTGAAGGCTAGCCTGTCGTGAAGTTCGACTTATAAATATTATGATAGGAGCGTGACAACGCTGAAATTTGATTGAAATAAAATACGCCGGCTTCGAGTACGAGCAGATATTGCTTGTTGCTCCTGCGATCAATACTTTGTCTAATACGCATTTTATTTTTTGCATTATCTGAGAGCGTTTAAGCTGTGTATGATAGAAACAAATGTACGAACTTATTCACTAAGAGGAACTGTGGACTCCATTTCAACAGTTGCTCAATAAGGCCTATGTATTCTTTATAAATCAACACTTGTCGAAATCCTGCCATGTATTAGATTGTAAATAGAAAGTAAAGAAATTTTTAATGCTGGTACCCCTTTGGAAACTGTTAGAAAACCATCAAAGGAACTTTCGCATTTGAAGAGTTAACATGCAAATTTGCTGGTGGTCTTAATAAGTATGGCATCGAACTTCATATCTGTAGTTTAAATCCCTGTCAATCAGTCTATTACTGTTAATTTCATAGGATTTCGAAGTTCCAGTTTTTAAAATCATGTTAACAGCTAAAACTAAATATCACGATTTTAAAGAAAAGTTGTGAAAATTTACAAACACAGTTGCTTAAAGAAGGGAGAAATCTGTTTATTCACATCAAGCATTGCAGTTCTTTCATCTCTAGTTTAATCAGATTAAATTTCATACTACGCTGAAAACTTATCACAGTAGATATCCCCATATAACTTTCCTATTATGATTATAAAACTACGCGAATTTGATTTAATTCTTAAGTAATTAGTCAGATTTTATCTTAACAACATTGTTATTTCCATAATTTTTTTTCAAACTATTTAATAGTTTCAGTGATTTTGTATGCTCAATGCTTGTACATTTTTCTTTAAATCTATCAAAATCCTTAAAAATCTGTAGTTTTAGTGATAAACTTTTTTTTTTTGCTTATTAGCATTCTTATTTAGAAAACATTTTTTGCATACTAAGATTGTTTATCCAATGAGAGAAATAACCTTAAAACGACAAAACTTTTAGTAAGATTTAAAAAGAAGACTACATTTTGAATCTGTTCGTTAACTGAATCCTCTAATAACTAAATTCCTTCTGAATCCTCGCGTTAATATTGCAGGAGTATTTTCTCTCGCTTGCATTATCTTCATATAAAAGACACAAACTTTCTATTCAAATCATGATTTTAAAAAAGGGGGATTTTCGTAATCTTATAGTCTATTGATTTTTTCCCTCTTTGTCATCAAACTTGCATTTCTAATTTGTTCTTATGGTATTATAGAAAAAAAAAGAACTATATTTACCAGAAAATTAATACAGTGGAATTGTGAACCTGCATACAAGGCTCTTCTCTTATTTACAGACTTACAATCAATTTTGATCTGTATCAAATAAAATTATATCATTGGCGAAAATAGTGAGAAAATTTTCCTTAACAATGAAGGTGACACGACCTCTTTTCATAACAATAGCAATCCGACAGCCCCTCAAAACTTTCTCTTCATTCTATCAATCGCATCACAGTAGCTGACACTTTAATGCAAGATATCAAGAAATCAATCAAGTCGGAGAGGAATCATTCAGAGAATCAAGCCGCAAACGTCATGCGTCAACAAATACAGAGCTTCCACACGTGTTCGGTAACTGAAGCATGACGATCGAACACTGCATCCTGGCAGGAATTAGAATATAAAAGACACCAATCATTTTCTTAATCAATCACTGTCCACACATATTCGATATTGAATAAAAGTACCGACTATTTCTCTCTCTCTCAATCGTATCTCCTTGAATCTTCCCAAGAGTGGACTTTCCACCAACAATCTTCTACGAAGCAGCTTTTTTATATTCAACACACTCTTACAGACATCATTAGTAATAATGACAGAACCATTAGGAAATAAAAGATGGTTTAAATATGCGAGACCACCCATTGTGTGTGGTTGTCCTCCGCGCGATTTTTGGCAAGATCGGATCGGTGTAAAAACATTTAACAGTAGCGCCAAGTCTTCCATGCCACAACGCTTCTACCAAAATGTTACGAACTGCCGAGTATTTTGACACGGATGACCGATCCTGGAGAGCACCTTATTTGATAAACCGCGATTGAGATTAATTTACATCGAAAATCAAGCCTTCGACCTTCCTTCAAACTTCCCTTCTGAATTAAACGTCCATTTAGCTCGACACTGATTTGGCAGAAAATTACCAAAAATGATTCATGTTCAGTTCGTTCATGCAGCTCCGTTAAGAAAACAGCGTTTCCTCCTCAACATCGATGTATTAAAAAACGAGGCTTCTTTGCATTTTTTACCCTCAGATTGGCAACGTTATGTTTCTTCTCTTGGTTTTCTTCCCTTTTATTTAGTTATGCATTTTTCGTATACTGTCTATACGGTTGGTTGACGATTATTTTGTTTCTTATGAAGGCACGACGTTTTGGGCCTTTTGAATGCAAAGTACAGTTTTTACCATGGTTATGTGTGTTTTTTTGCAAAGTTTTTAATTAATACATATCTTTAGCATCAACATTTTTTTAGTACATTTTTACAAACAGTACAGAGAGAACCCCAATTATGCGAGTTGGTTGGGACTGAGCATACCTCGGATAACTGAAATCTAATCACAATGACTTGTTGTTACCTAACATTGAATGGATAGAGTTTGTATCTAAATTCACCCTTAATCAAGGTGGCGTTGTCTTTTTTTTTTCCAGAAAGATCGTTACCTTTCAAGTTTATTGAACTAACCAAAGTAAAAACTAGCTCTTGAATTATAAATCAATCTAGTATACAAAAAATAATCGCATGTGATGAAGGCAAATTTATTGATAAGGGTGTATTGACAAGAATTGAAGCCTGTGATGTAGATCACATATCTAATTTTAATAATAATTTTCTTAGTGTTTCTTAAATTTAATCTATCCAAAATCATGTACAAAATTATTTTCTGTTCTCATTTTTTCACTTCGGCTTTTAAATCTGTATAGTCGCTAACTCCCGTATGCATTATTCTTAATTGTTTATTTCTTCTCATGAGAACGTTGGCTCCATCTGAGCTAAAAATAGATTACATAACGTCGGTTAGCAATGGCAACGAACACTTTTGCTTCCGCTCTTTGGCACTGTTCTGGCGTTAGTATTTTTCTTGCCCTGAGACATCTTTAAAATGATCTGCTCGCGATTCTGTTATTTTAATTTTATTGGATTAAGTTTTAGGGTTGATCTGGGGTTGGCGTTATTTATCTCAGCGAAGTTTTTGTCGTTAGGAAGCCTTTCAAGAAAAACGTGGCTTTTCAGATTTTTTTATTTTATGATAAGCTATAAAATAAAATAATTGTAGAAACTTCGAACACACACGTACAAAAATTTGTCAGTTCCCCCACTCTTTCACTGAATTCTCCATCTCAAGAAGAGCGTGCATAATGAAAAAGATTCCACAGTCTTTTAATGGTGTAAGAAACAGTAACAGTAACAAATTTTGAAACTTTCCGAGAAATAATTCTCCCAGTTCATTTCCATGTTTTCTGAAATGAAAAAAAAAAAAAAAAATGAATAATATCGCAGACATTTGGCATTCAGACTTTCTTACTTGTCACGCTACCATAAAAAAAAACAAAGAAATGTATTGATAATAAATTAAATTAGGGGTCATGAGCTTGAAATATTTTCATTGTGCCTTGTTAAAAACTTTTCTAATTTAATTATAGTCTGTGCTACATTTCTTATATTAAAATGTTGAATTTTCTCTAAGGCTGTTTGTTCTTCGAAGAAAAAATACTCTGTTTTTAGTCTTGGTACTCAAATTGAAATAAACTAACAGCACCATGGTCTCCAAAAAATTCCAGACGGTTGTTCATAAGCTGCTTTACACACTGCAGTAAGCGAAAAAGCTGTGCCTTTTGTCAAATTTTCAGAAAAAATTCTTAAACACGGATCTGAGCTGCAGGATTTTTCAAAGAGTGGCACGTTTTGAGAAATTTTCGATTTTTAAAAATTTTATCTAAAAGTTTTGAAACTGATAGAGGTTTATCGTTTATTTCAGTATGTAGTATACAGCTTGTAAAGAGACACAAAGTTTTGAAGGGCCTGACATAATTAGTTTATTTGTACTTATGTACCAAAATCACATGATTTTTTCGAACTACACCGTTAAACAGGACATTCTATAATGCATTTTAACAATGTGAAAGGTTTAAAGTTTTCAAAAATAACCCAGTCGAAATTCGAATCTTATGTAAAAATTATTTTCCTTAGTCTTCAATTTATGTTTTAAAAACTTAGAATAATGACTTACTAGGCTGATAATTTGGAAAATATATTTGCTCCATTGATCATTTTTAAACACTTAATCACTCACAGTTTTGCTTGAACACCGTTCGGGATTGGCGCAAAAGAACTTTTCTGATTTGCTCGAATGGAGCTCGGACAGCATATCCATCTAAGCTAATCTCTGATTCTCCAGAATTTCTTTCTGATTTCTTTTCTTTTCATTTTTTCCTTTCCTTTTTTATCTTTTCTTTTTTGAATTGCAGCGTTTCTGATGTACGCCTTTTCCAGCCAACCATTTCTGTAAAATACTCTGTCCAGTTCAATCAGTTGTTAGGAAAAAAGACAACTTTAAGTAAAAATGTCATTTTTTTTCGCTGCCACATTAAAAACTGGCATAAATTAATGATTGCAATACTTTAAACAGTTTTAACTGCATGTTTGAATTTGGTTAACCGATTTCAATACAAAATTCCTCATCAAAGTGTGCTTATTTTTTAACACAAAATGAAAGAAAAACGAAATTGTTAATCGGTTAAAATGAAAAGAAAAGTATTTTTAAAAAACTGAATTAGCTATTATGAGTTTGGAAATCCTTAGGCCTAATTAATAACAATTACAGCAAAATTTAAATATTATATACTTTTCTTCTGACTTCAAAATGTTTTAAAACCAAATTCGTTGCAAGAACACAACAATACATTTTAAAAGTGTAGAAAAGGAAGCAATGCCGTAAAGAAAACAGCAAAACTATCGGCATTTCAGGCCATAAAAACAGCGAAACAAAATGCCAGATCATTGCTGAGGCAGCTGAGTCCATAAAATGGGGAGTAATTCCTTTGTCCCGGACACAAGCCATGGCAATTCTGAATTGAGAACATCGGTGGAAAAGCCACGGAAGAACTCCAAATAACAGTGACGTAAGTCGTTCCGAAAAAATAGAAAGAACATGATTTCATCCAGTGTTTCACTACATCACTAAAGTTTTTGAACAAGCATGCAGAGATTTTTAATGCGTATTGAGGATTCGGAAATAAGTATCTATATTTCTCAATAAAAATGCGATGAAGAAAAACATTTATTTTAAACTTTGAACGAGGCAGATGCATATAGTAAAAGATTTTACAGGCGGCAGCAGAAGTAACATGACTGTATTTTTTTATTATTTTTTAATCTTTTATTTCATATTTTCCATAAAAGAGTGGTTGCTATTCCATTAATGTTTACACTCATGATAGTTCTTTTATGAAATTAGTATTTTCTAAAATATTTTACATTTAGTTACTCAAACTGTAATCACAACTCAAAACTCGAACCTTATTTTTAAAAACAGGAGATTTAATGTTTCACAAAAAATAAAAAGAGTAATTCACACTTTCAATTTATTTTACGCTGTATTATTATTATTATTATTTTATTTCAGAAGATTAGTTATTAATTATCCGTGCTGATAAATTATCATTAATTTTATGAATTAATAATGATTAAATTGTAATTCACAGCCTACGTTTTCATTTGAGCTTATATGTCCCACCTCTCCACTTTTATTTTCAGGAAAGATGATTAAAACTCTTTTCAATGTATTAAAATGTTCATGTTGTGATTCTGTACTGGAAAAAAAACTAAAAGTAGGCTTAGAATTCATTTACAGTTTCTTTGTAAATGCTAAATAATGTACACGAATCCTTGGAGTTAGAATCAATTTGTCATTTTGATTAACAGTCTTGATCACAGGGTTTTTTTTTTCCCCGAAGGATATGAAAAAAAGGAGAAAAGCAATGCTAGCGAGGTGTCAAGTACAAGTCTAAAATAACTAAATAAATTATAAATCCTGCAATTTCAGATTGATTGTTACGGATCACAGATGGAAAAATTGAGTTTTCTGTATGCCACTGTTGATCAAAATGACTTTATTCAAAGGAATCAAAAATTAATTAATTGCTGTACCAAAATTTGATTAATATAAATCATTTAATAAATAATTGAAAACTAATCATACTAGTATTACAAATGCATGACTTAACATTATTTATAATCCAAAGCATGACGTAAAACAGAAAATCACGCTGGTGGAATCGTGAGTCAATGAATCTTATCCTACTAATATTATAAATGCGAAAATTTATTTGTACTTAGCGACTCGTTTTCTTTTAACCCTTTGAAGCGCAACCCTTTCCCAATGATGAAAAAAGGGCAGCCGTTGCCATCGCTCGACTTAACTACCAGCAAGATGGTGGACAATCGAAACGTTCATCGCGTACTACAGATCTAGAGACCCTTTTTTGACGCAGCTGGCTGTGCGCACAGCCAGCTGCGTCAAAAAAAGGATCTCTAGATCTGTGGGACGCGATGAACGTTTCGATCGTCCTCCATCTTGCTGGTAGTTAAGTCGAGCGATGGCAACGGCTGCCCCTTTTTTCAGCATTGGGCAATCTATCCAGCTGTTCTCGCATTCTTCCATTTTTCAGCAGATGTCAGTGCTGTTCAAAATAATCGTGACAATTTTTTTACGGGCAATGACATGCTAAAAAGTAAAGGATTCTCGTGGAACTGTGTCACCCGCAACTATTTTTATAGAAATCAAATCTATTCTTCGAGACTGGCAACAGTCAAAACGTCAAAGTTTGGTGTTCCCAGAGAGGGAACATTGCGCGTTAAAGGGTTAACTGTTCACTCCGTTTGCTTGCAGAAAAGACGTGACAGAAAAAATTTTTATTAGATGTCTATCGTCGCTTTCCAACATAAGCGCATCGCTCATTTTACAGCGGGGCATTCAAAGCTCCATGCAACAGTAAATGCGCAACTATGACAGTGTATGGGAAAAAGTTTTATAATCGATGTTTTAGCCATGATTTATCTTTCCTGTTTCCAAACGTCCTCGTCTTCTTGACCCGAAGCACGAGCAATTTCCGCCATCGTCTCCCGACATGATTTGCTGAATATTTTGATTTTCTTGAATCAAGATGAGGTAAGAACACGGTAAAGAGAGGGGGGCGGGGGGAGACTAGTTCCGGGCCCAAAATGCGACAACTTCACGACATTGCCATATTCTATCATCAAAATGTTTTCGTTTCTATTGTTTAAGTCAACGATCCACGAAACTGTTTGTCTCGCCATCGTCGACCGTGAGTAAGAGGGGGGTATATGGAAATCGCTAGAATTGCGCTCCTATAAATAGAATCTGTCCAATTATCACGTTGGTGAACAGTATCTGAACTCACGTGAAGAAGCGGAAGAGTTTATATCCCTTTCTTCTTCTTTCTTTTTTTTTTATTGTATTCCTTCTGATTTTGTTTTTATTGCCCTTTTCCAGAAATTGCATCCAGAAAGAGCTACCCATAAGCTGTAGGAATATTTTGTGTCCGGAGCATGGAGATGGATCTTTGTATATTGTGTGAGAGTAAACCCAAACGTTCCTTTTCTTGAGATATGTTATTCACGACATCTTGCTTCAGTCACAAATGCTGCCATGATTACTTCACACTTTTATCTTTTGCTTAATTGAAAGTCAACTCAAATAAGTATTACCGGGCAGTGTGTCCAGTGTTATCTTCCTATTCTGTGCGAGATATATTGAGCAAATTCACTCACTTTATCAATTGTGCGAGATATATTGAGCAAATTCACTCAAATCGAGGGGCGTGAATAGTTTATAACCTTCAAAAAACTCATACTCAGCAGTCTTTACAAAATGTCAGCAGTGTTCTCAGAGTAATGATTCATACATTAAATAAGTAAGATAAATCATGTCATGGCAAATGCATCTATTATAAAACTCTTTCAAGCACAGTTATCTTTTATGAACAAATTTAAATGCGTAACAAAAATTCAAAATAATCGACTTAAGGTATTGAAGTTCCTTTGAGAATAATCTGTTAAAAGGTATTTGCGGTTTAACTGCTATTGTGAGCTTTAACATTACTTAAGAAGATTTTATTAAGTGGTGTTTCAACGGCTTTTGATACACGGGGAGGACATGTACTTTGTAAACCCCTCTCCTCCAAAGCCACGTCTTGTTAAAAAAAATATTAATATCTTATAATGCTGTGTTTTCGTTGGTTCGATGGAGTTTAATGGCACAAGATCCAAAATAGGATATACTGCCATCCTGTGTTTTGGAAATGCATTTATTAAGAAATTAATTAGTCAAAAATGGCATGCAGTGGCCTATAAAATAAATAAAAGTTTTGTGGAAAAAGCACACATAAAGAGATACTTATAAGATACTTCTTATAGGTATCTCTTTATGTGAGCTTTTTTCAAAAAGTTTTTATTTATTTTATCATTTAGCACCAGTATTTTGAGTGTATTTTTATGCAGTGGTCTAGTTGTTAAACTCCATTCCCGTAAGAATACGGAAAGAGAAGCATCACAGGCTCGGCAAGTGCTTGGGAGGGTGAAAATTTCTCTCCGCTAGGCTGCTGTGGAATCATGTGCGCTAATTTTAGCTGGTGCACGTCAAATATATTCGTGGCTCCAATGTCCTCCATTTATCTCTGGGAGTGCCGATTTCAAGTACTAGGTCTCTCATCTGAAATTGGTTCAAAATTAAGAGACCACTCATAGGGGGCAACGTTGGTATGCCTAATAAGCACCCCCATAATGAAATGGCCAACATCTGGGGCCCACGCAGTGGTCAAGCCTCCAGTAGGCCGCTGACCCTGATATTCAAAAGAAAAAAAATAGTCATACATTTGTTTGTAAAACGCATTCCTTAATTCCTTTAACTACACTCATGTCCATAAATTAAGGATAATTCAGAATCACACAGAAATTGATCTCTAAAATAAAAATTTCACCTGTGGAATGATCACACACATCTTGAAGAAGAATATGCAAATTACAGGAAACCACCAGATGGCGTGGATGGTACGTCACAATGACGAGAGTGTAAGAGAGGGGTATATAAGGAATGGTGGCAAAGAAGTAAAATTGTTCACAAGCGCTGTGAAAGCCTTTCAGTGCAAAAACCGCATAGTTATGGCACAAAGGAGGCATTTGGATGATGTTTTACGTGGCAGAATTATCGGACGACTGGAATGTGGACGTACCCAGCTGGAAGTATCCGAGGAACTTGGAATCGCCCAAACGATTCCAAGATGATGGTAATGTGAGTAGACGTTACAGCACAGGTCGCCCCCGAGTTACAACGCCGAATGAGGACCGCTATTTGGCAGTTACTGCCAAAAGAAACAGACGGAGTACAGCATCAGACCTGTCTCGTCAGCTCTCTTCAGCTACCGGTATGACAGTTTCAAGGCAGACCGTGTACAGACGCTTAGGACACATTGGTCTATATGCTCGTAGGCCTGTCAGATGTGTTCCACTTACCGCAACTCACTGTCGCCTGCGATTAACCTGGAGTAGAGAGCATGCATTGTGGACACCGCAACAGTGGTCTTGTGTGATGTTTTCCGACGATTCCAGGTTTAGTTTGGAGTCTGATTCTCACCGGACATTCATCTGGAGAGCGCCAGGTACACGTTACCACCAAGAGAACACCATTGAAAGACACCGTTACGGTGGTGCAGGATGGCTCGTTTGGGGAGGAATTATTCTTGGTTCCAGAACTGACCTGCATGTTCAGAGTGTAACGATGACAGGCCACATCTATCGGGATGTCATTCTGGAACAACATGTACGTTTGTTTCGGGGCGCCATGGGTGCTGAATTTGTGTTTATGGATGACAACGCCCGTCCTCACCGTGCAAACATTGTGACGAATGCCTTCAATCGGAGGATATCACCCGTATGCATTGGCCAGCATTCTCACCGGACTTGAATCCAATAGAGCATGTGTGGGATATGCTTGGACGACGAATTGCAGCCCGTCAACCCCCTCCCACCTGTCTACCGGAACTTTGGAGTGCATTGCTTGATGAGTGGTGTAATATACCCCAAGATCAGATTGAGCATTTGATACTCAGCATGCCTAGGCGTTGTCAGGCCTGTATTGCATCGTCCGGGAGACATACTCCGTATTAACCATCCTACTAACCATGTTATACTGTTTTTTGTAAATAGGTTCTTTTTTTAAATTTGGTCAAGGGAGTAAAACTTGCAATTTTTATTAATTATGTCAAACATATAGCATCTTTTTTGCTCTTTACTTTTTGTTTAATAAATAGTCTTTACAAATAAGTCAAATTTGTTTTGCTTCTTTCTCTTTCTTTGCCTGAACTTCATTATCCTTAATTTATGGACATGAGTGTAATATGCTTGTTATTTAAACAAAATATTTATGCAGTTTCTATACAGTCTTCATTACACAGATGTTTGCTGCAGTTAATTATATCATTGTAAAACAACTATCTAACTAAAAAATATTTCTACCTTCATTAAGGCATACCTTGTGTATTCTTTTATGATTGGAATAAGGTGCTGGATATGGTCATGTCATTCTCAACAGCAAATGGTATCAAACATTGTCCATTATAATTAGTATTGTCTTGTGAACTGTACTTTCCAATTATTAATCTAAATCCATTCTCCTATCCTACTTTGGCATTCAGGTCTTTCAAAATGGTTTTAACATCATGTTTTCGAAAGGTTTTACGTATATAGAACATGATGATCTCCAAAAAAGACTTCTTTTTCCTCCTCGTCTTTATCTTCTTTAGATGCAACAGCATTAATGTTGCTACTAAAGAATCTTGCCTTTAAACGAATCGGATTTTGCACAGTCGAGACGATCTAGGAACAAAGTAAATTACAGAATGATTTACTGTACTTCTCAATAGGAACCCAGTTACAAAAATACTTCTTTTTACTACTGTAGTATATAGCATGGCTCATTTTCTCAATAATTCCTCCACCAAGCCATCTCATTTCCTTTATGGCAAGTACGTCCATATTATATTTGGAAAATTCTTCTATTAAGAGAGAAGAGGCGTTGAAAAAGGTGAAAATTGACCGAAGTTGCGAAAAAAAAAAAAAAGAATAATCTGTCCGAAAAAGAAGCCCCTTTCTAGTTTTCCCAGCAAGTTGAATTTTTAAAATCGTGCATTTTAAATTGTTTGTTATTTATATTTTAAGAAACGCCAATTAAAGGATTGTTATTGAAAATATAGCCCTTTTACTTCATTTTTCTCAGTTTAGACTTTTCAAATGATGTTTATTTTCGAAATGTTCCATGCGAATCATTTTTGACGTATTTTTTTTTTTTTAATTCTCATGAATGTTTAGACTGAGATTATTAATATAATTTCGCATGTTTTTCTGTAATAATAATTAATTGGTTGACATTTAGGCAGGTTAAATGAAGTAAAACGAGTTAAAATTGTTAAAAATAGCATTTCATCGTGAAATATTTTTCTGAACTAAATGTATGTACAAATTAATGCGACTTTTATACTCATTTTTAATTTGCTTAGAAATATTCAGCCTTTTAAAGTGATATAGTATGCACCTGGAGCATACTGAAAATTTTTTGTTTCCAAGTTTACTTTTCATCAAAAATTGCATTTTTTGTCCAAAAATAATTATTTATAAGATTTAAATTTGTCGAAAGCATTTAAAAATGTATTTTATTTATCTTCACACTTTATAGACTGTATAAAATTGAAAATTTAGTGATTGGGAAAACAGACAGAATGTTTTGAATCGAAAATTTTCTAGTTACGTTTGCAAACGTCAGGATGATCCAATCCAAAGCCTTGTAAACCCATAATTTTACACGGGCTTGCTGAGTTCTGAATGACAAATGAGCATAAGCATCTGACTGTGCTCACGGAAAAACAAATTAGTCGTAACTGAAAAACTTATGTAAAGTTCATTGAACTGAAACAGGAATTATAGTAAAGATTTTAAAACTACTTTGATTCAGTAAAATTCAATAGAGGATAAAAGGAGACTCTAAATACTTCATTGTTTCAATGGTTTGAAAATAGTTGTAATTTCTTAATTTGTAAAATGCCATTGACTTGCTGGCCTTGGACTTTTAGCTATTTATTACAGATTTAAACTAGACAGTTTATTTTCAAAAATAAAAATTCAGTTGTATAAAGGATATAATCGCAGTTATTCATTGCTTTTATAAATAGTTGGCCAGCTATTATTCTTAAGCATGTTGTTAGAAAAGGCATAAAAGTACATAGATATTTTCTTATAAAAATGTTGAGCTCTATATTTCGTTTAAGACCGGAGGATCGTGACCCATAAGGGGATCACCGGTTGTCAAATTGAAAAACCCAAATTCAGTCTTAAAATTTAAATTAATAAATAAAGAAAATTAAATTAAGAATATAAATTTAAGTCTTAAAATTAAGTGTTAAATGTTAATAATTTGTTTATTATATTACCTTGAAAAATTGTTGCTAAATTATTTTACACCTTTAGGTTTTTATCCCTTGTAACAGCCGCTGAGGTCTATCAATATGAATAACATGATGAATGTAAAAGAATTTTAGATGAATTTTACAATAGAATGAATTATAGTAAATATTAAACAACTTCAATTCCAATCAATGCAGTGACAAGTGCATTTCTGCCCAAAAAAGGATAAATTTACATTGCTTTCCACCTAAACATTATGAGAAAGTGCTGATGTGAGAACCGAAGTTGTAATTTCAATTATGTCACTATAAGCAAGTTGCAGTAGCATTGGTAAAAATTTTGAAGTTATAGTCATATACCGTGTTTACTCGCGTAATAGTCGCCCTCGCATAATAGTCGCACCCCTGTTTTGAAGCAGAAAAAATAGCTTTAGAATTACAGTATTATGCAGTAGCTTTTTCCTGCATAATAGTCGCATCTAGACTTCGCCATGAAAAATTGGCCAAAAAAAGGGAGACTATTAAGCGAGTAAACACTATAATTATCACTGCAAACTAGATTATTCGAAGGGGCCAAACACAGCAGAGTGAGTAACTTCAAGACTATCGCATTTTATAGTTCTGAAGAGGAGAAATCGTATTCATCATGCCAAATACAAGGGATATATATCATGACACCAATTTCAACATTGTCCCTGAAAGTAAAACCGTCCATTCAGGCCGATTGGCTTTGGCCTGTCTTTGACTGAAGGAATCATGGCACATGGTAAATACCGTTGTAACCTAGACAAGAAAATAAAAATAAGCTACCTAAGATAACATGAGATTAGCTTTGGCAAAAACTGAGCCGAAAATAATAAAATTTGTTAACCAGATGGAATCTGGATTACCATATTAATCATTACACAGGCCCGAAAAAGTTGGTCATGGAAAAAGATTTGCAATGTAATGATAGATTTTTATATCGTTTTGTAGGATGTTTTCAAAAATATCATCCATTTTTCTGTCACCTAAGGATTTTTCACAAAAGTGCTTAAGTTCATAGGATAAAGGCATTGTTTACATATTTTATAGTGAAAAGTATTTCTTTTAAAATTCATTGTCTATCAAGCTATTGGAAATAATTTGATAATTATATTAATAAGTGTAGTTTAGTTACCATTATCTTGGTATTCATATGTCCTTACGCTGTCTTTATCTTTTCCCCTGAAAGTTTCTTTTGGCATTATCTTGTAAGCAGCTTGGAAATATTTTCTGTGCATCATACACCCGTAGTCTGCCATCATACTGACACTTTATCTACCTAGGTACCTAAGCTAAATCTCATTGGTGAAAACGTTCTTCCTGTTCTTCACCAAAAGAGCCAATATTTCCCCTTAAGAATCCCAAATGCGAATAAGTAATGAATTTCCAAACTCATCAAACAGCCCAAGTCTTTGAATTTTGTTAACATGCTTTCCACATAATACATTTAATTTTGAAGTATTTAAGTTCTCGAGAAATTTTTTGTCAACTTTTAAAGCCCTCCATGCATCTTTTTTTCCGCCATTTACATATTACATCCAACAACTTCGTCTTCAAAAAGCTTCTATAAATATCTGTATTTGTGAAACGAACTTCCCACTTTTGCAACCAAAAGTCCCGAAAACCATTGTTCAATCTATTTAAAGCATTCTCCTTCATTTGATAGTCTTAACAAATTGTTTCATCAATCCAAATTTGATGTGAAGTGGTTAAGTGGTTTCAGTACATTTCTGTTTCCAGATGTTAATGCTTTCCTGGGAGATCACTCCTTTTTGATCCTCTTATCGCTTTTATATCAACAATCCAGCCCTCACTTGAAGCAAAAGGGGTACTTGGTATATCGTGCTTGTTGTCTAAAAATCATGAAAAAAAAATACACTTTTAAAATCACTGCATATTGTTCATCCAATATTTAAATTTGATGAGAATTAAGCCTAAATTCACGTAACATTATTTCCGGTACTCAAAATTCCCAAATGGCGCTGAACAGTTCTTGCAATCATTATGCCAAAGTACTGCTTTGAGGCTTCTTTTTGATGAGTCGGTCATCCTCTTCTTGTTCATGTCATAATGTACATTAAACCTTACGATCAATCTAAGGACATCGCTACAATAAACCAAGCCACTATCTTATTAATATTCTTGGATCTCTAAAAAATTGTTTTAAATTCGAGGGAGAGGGATAAGATAGTTTGTATCAAATATTTAAATAAATTATTGCTAATTAATTTTTGGACAACTGACTGTAAGAGAAAAAAATACCACATGTATTACCCTTTATTTTTATTATATTACCCTCTTTTTTCTTGGCTTTTGAGCCATTTTTAAAGCACAAGCGTGGTAACTTTGCAAATAAAAAGGGAACACAGCGGGATCAATATATTTGCTTTTTAATGCCAAAATTTTTTCCTGAATTCCGTAGCTCATTCATCTGAGATACGGAAAGAAGAGAAATTTTTTAATATCGGCAATTCTTAGAATATATAGCTGTGACTGTTTAAAGGACTAAGTTGATAAGAAAGGTTTCAGGAACTGTTAATTTAGCGGGCATACGGCAAAGGATCGATCAACTCAAAGCCCTCATCTAATATATAAAATTCTCCTGTCCCAGTGTTAGTCACCTAACTCCTCCGAAACCACTCGACCAATTTTAATGAAATTTTCTATGTATATTCGTTAGGTCATAGAATAGGTTTTTAACTATGTCTCATAACCCTAAGTCATAAGGGCGGTCCACCCCAAAATGTTTAGCCCCCGAGTGCTATTCATTTCAATCAGGATTTCTGTGTAGACATTAGCGTGTCGAGTCACTTTTCAAATATGTTTGCCAGATAATGTGGAGAGGGGGGGGGAAGTTAATAAAATGTTGAAAGTCGCACAAGGTTTGCAATTTTTGATAATTGATCGCTCAATGTGGTGCCAAAACGCGACAATTTATTATAAATATATTTCGCGTATAGTTAGAAAACGCCTGGCGTATATTGTAAAAGAGTTTTATTAGGCGATTTTAATATAGATTTCTATTCTGAATAAGTTCTCTGTGGAACAAGAAAGGAAAACACGGTATACTCGTGGATTATGATGCCCATTTCAAACAGCATTTAAAATGTCTTTGCGGTATAGTTGGAATATGCCTACAGGAAGAATATGCCTGGCGAAGATTGTAAAACAATCTCAGTAGGCGATTTTAAGATAGATTTCGATTCCAAAGATGCGTTTTATGGTACAAGAAAGAGTTGATTCCTATTTTAACATCCGCACTCTCGCCAACCTAAAAAATCCCCGTACTTTGGCGAGCTTTGCAGTCATGGGTCTCTGGGAGTTATGCACAAGATTTAACGGTACTTACGTATTATCCCGGCGGTCCGGCAAGACAAGCAATTTTTCACCAAGATAAATGCCGGGCACATGAAATTGTTGATGGTTTGGAATACGATTGTACGATACGGTAAGTATCAAGTTAGGTTAGTTACGGTAAGTAAGTTTCAACGCTCCCAAAAGAACCAGATAAAAACTAAAGTAAACAAACTAGCGATAAACGCACCAGTTAAGGAATCTGAAGACACTTAATTATTAAAACTACATTAATTGGCAATTCAAAATAAATAAAAATGTAACGGCATGCTTTACTTACATGTTGTTCCAAATCGCCATTTTATTTCTAAATTACGATTGCCACATTAATGCAAAAAATCGTCATGGTAACTGCATATGTTTAATGATCGCCACCTTGGCGAGAGTCGAGGCGTTAAAGTAGGAATCAACCCAAGAAAGACAAACCGGTACATTCATGGATTATGATGCACATTCGAAACAATACATAAAACGATAAAGTATATTTGTAATATACTTGGCGAAGATTGTAAAATAGTTTTAGTAGGCGATTTTAAGATAGATTTCGATTCCAAAGATGGGTTTTACGAAACAAGCAAGAAAAATACAGCACAGTCATGAATAATGATACACTTTTGAAACTTAATGGAATAAGTAAGAAAAATAGGGACAACGTATAACTAATGATACGATTTTAATATATAGCACTATAGTGTGTATTTAAAACCTGAAAGTGTTTCAGATTTTCATCGTTTTTTCTTTCCGAACATGTACCCTGTAAGGAAAGTATTGTAATCATGAAAAAATTCGACTTTGAGATTTTGATATATTAACACGTTTTGAGGTCTTCTGAATTCATTTATGCTATTTTTACGAGATGTATGTTTGTGTGTGTGTGTGTGTGTGTGTGTGTGTGTGTGTGTGTGTGTGTGTGTGTGTGTGTGTGTGTGTGTGTGTGTGTGTGTTTGTGTGTATGTGAGTGAACACGATAGCTCCTAAATGGGGCATTCGATTGAGCTCAAATTGGGTATATATGTTATAAATCACCATCGTAAGACCGACATTGATTTTGATGTGTATAGAACTTATAGTTTTTATACTGGGCTACTACAAAGATTTCTTTTACATTATGGCTTATGGGGGGGAAATTCTTGAAAGTGCTCTAGCGTTTAAACGGTACATTCGATTGAACTCATATTGGGTATATCTAATAAATAAAATTCTCATGTCACAGTGTTAGTTACCATACTCCTCCAAAACGGCTCAACCGATTTTAAAGAAATTTTATATGTATATTCATTAGGTCTGCGAATATGATTTTGTCTCATACCCCTAAGTCACAAGGGCGGTCCACCTCAAAATTTTTAGCACCAGAGTGCTAATAAGTTCAATCAGGATTTTTGTCTAGGCATTAGCGCATCGAGTCCCTTTTCAAATGTGTTTGCCAGATAACGTGGAGAGGGGAGGGCGTTAATAAAATATTGAAAGTCGCACAAGGATTTGCAATTTTTGATAATGGATCGCTAAATGGGGAGCCAAAACGTGACAATTTATTATAAATATATTTCGAGTATAGTTAGAAAACGCCTGGCGTATATTGTAACACAGTTTTATTAGGCGATTTTAATATTGATTTCTATTCTGAAGAAGTGCTTTTTGGAACAAGAAAGGAAAACGCTGTACATTAATGGATTATGATTCCCATTTCATGTCTTTGCGGCA
Source organism: Cheiracanthium punctorium (assembly GCA_038373885.1). Lineage (NCBI taxonomy): Eukaryota > Metazoa > Arthropoda > Arachnida > Araneae > Cheiracanthiidae > Cheiracanthium > Cheiracanthium punctorium. The sequence continues at coordinate 934,203 of JAWZYV010014761.1, forward strand.
TAGTTGGAATATGCCTATAGGACGAATATGCCTGGCGAAGATTGTAAAACAGTTTCAGTAGGCGATTTTAAGATAGATTTCGATTCCAAAGATGTGTTTTATGGTACAAGAAAGAGTTGATTCCTATTTTAACGCCCCCCACTCTCGCCAACCTAAAAAATCCCCGTACTTTGGCGAGCTTTGCAGTCATGGGTCTCTGGGAGTAATGCACAAGTTTCAACGGTACTTACGTATTATCCCGGCGGTCCTCCAAGACAAGCAATTTTCACCAAGATAAATGCCGGGCACATGAAATTGTTGATGGTTTGGAATACGATTGGCAATAGTTTGCCAGCAAATTTGACGAAAAAGTAGTTTGGCGGAAGTGACCGCCGGCATAATACGTACGTACCGTTTAGGCGCTCCCAAAAGAACTAGATGAAAACTAAAGTAAACAAATTAGCGATAAACGCACCAGTTAAGGAATGTGAAGACACTTTATTATTACAACTACATTAATTGGCAATCCAAAATAAATAAAAATGTAACGGCATGCTGTGCTTACATGTTGTTCCAAATCGCCATTTTAATTCTAAATTATGATTGCCACATAAATGCAAAAAATTGTTATTGTAACTGCATATGTTTAATGATCGCCACCTTGGCGAGAGTCGAAGCGTTAAAGTAGGAATCAACCCAAGAAAGACATACATAGTATACGCATGTATTATGATGCGCATTCGAAACAATATATAGAACGATGAAGTGTAGTTGTAATATACTTGGCGAATATTGTAAAATAGTTTTAGTAGACGATTTTAAGATAGATTTCGATTCCAAAGATGGGTTTTACGAAACAAGAAAAAAAAATACAGCACAGTCATGAATAATATACGCTTTCCAACCTAATGAAATATGAGAGAAAAATAGGGACGACGCATAAATTATGATACGATTTTAATATATAGCGCTATAGTGCGTATTTAAAATCTGAAAATGTTTCAGATTTTCATCTTTTTATTATTATTTTTTTTGGACAAAATTTTTTATGGAATGACTATGAATAAGTCTCAAGGCCAAACTATGTTTGTTTGTGGCTTAGATTTGAGCACGCCATTTTTTCACACGGACAATTATACGTGGCATGATCTCGAGTGGGCAAACCATGCAGTTTGTTTGTGTTAGCTAAAAATATTGTTCACTCTATTCCGTTAAGGGATTGATATTATTTTTTAGTAAAATTATTGTAATTAGCGATATATATAAATGTAAAGAATAAATTACAATGAATAAAAAATATAAATGTTTGGTATTGTGTTATTTTTATATTTCAGCATTGTTCACGGCGCTCCATGCCTCTTCCACTCATATACCACATCCTCACACACTTACAATAAGTTAGTCATTTCTTTCTACTAAAATAATCCTAGGAATAATTTATATGGCAAAACAACGTTTGCCGGGTCAGCTAGTGTTATTATATAGTTCAGTACTATGATCGCGTTTCTACCAGGACCCACCTGATTCAGCTTCTGTTTTAAAGAGTGGATAGAAAATATTACAGATCGTGTCATATAGTTACTTGGGCCTGTCCTGGAGAGTATCTAGATCTAGATAATCATCAGAAGAAGGAAGAGACTTTTGAATATTGGCATCCCTCAGAAACAACACTCAGTAAGAGAGCTTTTGCTGCAACTATTTATTTAGAGCACACGCATGCGCGGCTGTCGATCTGAGACGGTCTGGACGTTTTCTCTAGATGTAACTGCATACGAGTTAAAATTCTTTAAAAAGGTCCATCCCCAAGACATCTCTAGGCATGCATCCCTCGTGTAGCTTTGCCTTAACCTAAACAACAACAAAGCACACATACTCCTTTTGTACACGGGGGTCTTCAGTGGGTAAGCCCAGCAGCAAATCCATGGATCTTAGAAATCTTCAGCTCCCAGAAAAGGAAGTTACTTTAAAAAAAATTGTTGTACTACTTTTCCTTTAGGTCAAAGGAAATTGTTTTAAATCTTTGTCCTTCCCCAGAAAGAGTTCTGGATTCATTACTGGGCAGGCCGTGGCTCAAACTCTGAACCCACCATTTATCAGACATCGTAATTGTTCGACTGACTGAGAGCTACCTGCCTAAGCTATATGTTTTTAATGTATGTGTCATTTTTTAAAATAATTTCGATTAAATCTGCAAAGACACTTGACTAAGTTAAATCTGCATGTCTTCATCAATGACATAATGAAGAAAATATTGCAAAAGCATGCCACAGAGCACTTTCATAAAAAGGCTTTCGCGTAAACTATTAAACAAACTTAACTTTCAAAAATTCCATGTACAAACAAAAAAGAAATTCGTCCGACACCCACCACTTCTTCCCCCTCACCCCCTTCTATTGTGCAGCTCCAACAATTGTTTATGTTAGCCCAGCGTGTCTTTAAGTGCAACAACAGCGAAATAATGCCTGAGAACGGGAAATAAAACAAGCTTCTTTTACGACGCAAGTTCGATGCTCCGATATAATATAATTCGCTGCTTCCCCTCACCTTTTTTTACTGGATCGAATAGTCTCGGGAACTCACGTGGATGTGGTTCCAGGGAACTATTGAAATGGAATAGGGAAGTTGTAAACGTGTATTTCACTGTCATCCATGAAATTACTTTTGGGAATACGGACTCTTTACAATGTCAGGGACAAGATCGCGTGCTCTGTACAGATCGCACTGATTAGCGCTGAATTATGTTTGCTAAACGACAGAGATCAAATGCACTCGCGTACGGAGATAAATTGCTTCAGAGAGGACTGAGAACGGAAATTTCCTGAAAAGATAGAATTTCTAATCAGTATAATAATCCTCATGGATGTAAGCACAATCCAGTTTGGCCCAAAGAGCCAGAACGAAGTAATTCATGTCTGGAACAATTTCAATTTTTTAATGAAATAGCAGTTCTTTTGGTTATTTAATATCTGTTTGCTGTAAACAGTTGGTAATATGAGTACATAAGCATAGGATTGCCGACGTTAAGTTAGAATAGTAATGAATAACAACACGCAAGCAGAGGAAAAAGGTAGATAGGACAATCATACCATATTTATTCATTATGAAGTACTTCCCAACATAGTCTGAGAACGTACTACTACTTAAATAGTTAATTTGTTAGCTCCCTTACTTTCAAAAGCACGTCAGTAGCAATTCGTCTACTATACTCATTGCTACTTTCTGGCATGGGTCTTCGAATGCTTTCCCTGTGGCCTAACATACAGTATGACGCAGTTTTATACTGCTTTTCTTTTTGGGGTTTGATGATATAAAAAAATTTTTCAATGACCACACAAAAATAAGATTTTAAAAAAATAGTAAGTAGTTGATAATCGTAATTCGAGTTTTTGGTGGACTGAGTTTGACCTTTTACTAAATACAATTATTTAAAGGAAAAGAGAATGTAAAGATTGCCTCACTCTCTTGTTTGTTGTTACGCAGCAAAAAAATTTCAATAAATTGAAAACACCTTTAATGGATTTTTTTTTAATTAATTTGCGGTTCGTAATACATTTTTTCCCCAAAAGCGGTCACTTAGCATTTACTACTTCTAAGGCCTGAAGTCTTGGCCATTTTATTATAGGGACACCCAGTAGGAGGCCAACGTTACCTCCTAAAAAAGGGCAGACGAGTTAACAGCCAAGCCGGGAATCGAACCCGGAGTTGTGCTTTGTTAGCCACTGCACCACCAGTAGGGATGGACGCGAGACACGCTAGACGAGAAACAAGGCTGTCTCGTCTCGTCTCGCTCTGGTAAACCTCTGTCTCGCCTCGCAGCGAAATTGCCTGTCTCGTCTCGCGAGTCTCGCAAAATTAAGGACTGCGATTTTGTTACCATATTTTTAGTAATATTGATACTATTTTATTGAAAATTAATATTAATACTAACAATTAGTTATACATATTACCATATTAGTACATATATTAGTTACCATAGTAACTCATATGTGCATCTGAAGTGGTAAAAATTTAGATTCAATCCGTACATATAATGTGACAAAAACACCGAATTTTTTTTTTTTTTTTTTTCTAATTTATTCATTTCCGCTTCGTAAATGTAATTTCTATGGTTGATGGGAGTTTCATTTGCTTTTGAAATTATATAAAGCTTTGAATTTTGTTAGAAAGGATGCAGAACTCAGGACATGTTGTCCAAATAAAATTTTAATCTAATTAAGCTGCCCCAATGTGCGGAATAGTGAATTCATAAAAGTTTCAATTGGGAACGGGGTAATTATAGTGAAGCCTGTTTATCCTCCTCTCGTTTTAGTGTATGAATATGGGTTTCATATTTAATCGGGAAACAGGTTTAACCTGCTCATTCACACCATCAAAAAGAAGAGACAACAGAGAAGACTTGTGACCAGGCCTGTTTCTCAACATGGATCTTTGCATGCTCCGTGAGACCCAGCGTTGTATTAGCGAAATCGTTCCAGTAGATCATTTATTTAAGTTCGCATAGCTTGGCTTATGGTGAAAGAAGCATTTTTAATAACTGATGAAACATTTTATTTATAAATATTAATTTATTCAAGAGAAGAACATGAAATATCCATAAGATTTAATTACATACGTCTTCATCCATTTTGATGAAATGTAGCGAATATTATAAGTAAACAATAGATGACAATAGGGATGGACGCGAGACGACTTTTTTGCGAGATGAGACAGAGATTTATAGCTTTTTTGCGAGACGAGACAAAGCTTTTAGGCTATTTTGCGAGACGCTTATTTTTCGTCTCGTGTCTATGCCTAGATAATAATTATTAAGTACACAATTAGAGCATAAAATATCAAAGTAAGCATACTTCCATCAACTATTTTTAAAAATGAAATAATTATAGCCAGACATTTTAAATAAGTTTGAAATTTTTTTCCATGAAAAAATTATGAAAGTATACTTGAATTATTTATTTATTCATAATTTTGGATTACGCGTAAATATGAATTAGACACTAAAACTCACTTGCAATTCAAACTTCATTTTTAAGCTATCTAAATATTTACAAGAAACAACAACTATCAGGACTATGAAACCGAATATCTATGTTGACAACAGTGATCAGTTGGGGGGGGGGGGGGGAGAATAATTAAAAGAATAATCTATAAAAAAAAAAGTTCTCTGAAAAGATGATTGAATTCCAGTAGTTTTTATTCGCAAGCAACGATTACTCTACGCAAATTAATAAATGAATGGTTTCTTTAAAAAAATCATTCTGTAATTATTGTATACTAAATTATACATGGAGGGTTTTTTTTTCCATAAATTTATTATCTACAAGGTATCCATAATTAAAGTTACACTTTAAAGCGATCAGAAAAGGAAAACTACTGGACCCAATGTTATGAAACTTGGTCATTGTGTAAAGATGGTCAGGGGATTTATCATCGGCGGCAAAAAAGTTCAAAAATTCAACACCAGGGGCAAGGACGTATTTAAGGGGGAGGGCGGGTCCCGGTGTCCGAACCTCCTCCCCCACGAAATTTTGATTTTTGTTAGTAAAATGATAATAATATAGTGCCCTTTTGAGAAAAATACTGTCTTTTTTACCATTTGGACCCTTTCCAAATTGTTCTTCATGCGGGGGAGGGGGGTCGGACCCCCTGAACCCCCCCCTTAAATACGTCCTTGCCCCTGGTGTTGAATTTTTGAGCTTTTTTTCTGCGGATAATAAATCCCCTGACCACCTTTACACAATTACCAAGTTTGGTAACATTTGGCCCGGTAGTTTTCCTTTTCTGATCGTTTTAAAGTGGAACTTTAATTATAACCACCCTGTAGATAGACATATAACAATATATATATATATATATATATATATATATATATATATATATATATATATATATATATATACACAGTGGGACCCACTTATACAACCGACAATACACACGCACGTGTGTGAATGTGTGTGTGTGTGTTATAAGAACTTTTCCCAGATTTGATCAAACATTTTACATGGAAAATGCCTTAAACGGAAAAGCACTAAGCATAAAATTAAAAATATAAACATATTTCTCTCATAAAGGGTAATTGAAGTATTATATTATAGTTTTATCATTTCTTAAAATGAAATTTCAAAAGTACGAACAGGAGTGTCACATAATAACCATCCCTGGACACGTGTGTCATATAATACCTAGCCATCCCAACTTAGCTTCCATATGAGCTAATGATACAAATGGGTTACAAATATTAAAATAAAAATAACTTTTAAATGCAGTATGCTCAAATATATGTTAGTCATTTTAAAATTCAGTTTAAGAAATCTTAAAAAAGCTTTGCATTGCGAAACTCAACAGCGGTCAAAAATGGGTTAATGTGCTTGTGACAGTAAAAAGGCTCCAAAGTTAGTGCCCCTGCCTGGGACACATCTACGTCTCACTTTGGATTTGCCATACCACCTTTCCTCTGTTTACTTATACTTTTCTGTCTTCTTCTCTTCTCTGTTTTCTTTCTTTTTTCCAGTTTCTTTCTTTATCCTCTCCTTTGTGTGTTTTGCATATCCCTCGTGCTGTCCTAATTTTAAATGTTGCGTGTTTGTGTGTATTGTAGAGTGCTGATATTATACCATTAACGATAACAAAGGAGACGCAAATTAAACGGTATAGGCTTTAGGCAAAGTGTACCCTCCCTTCTCTGGATGGCATACATCCTCAAGTACAGCACTGCAATTCTGATTGAAAAGTAATTAGTATCGTAAATTTAAAAAAGACGAGAAATTCTCGCGTGAGACAAGACTCTGTCGCATCTCGCGTCTCGCCTCTCAAAATATTTCTTTTCTCGTCTCGCGTCTCTCAAAAATTTGGCTGCGCGAGACGAGAACGCGAGACAATGCGAGATTTCTCGCGTCTCGCGTTTATCCCTAACCACCAGGTGCGGCCTTTCTGTGATACTAAAATCTGAAGTACATTTCGACAGTTCAGCTATTTTTGTTTCTGAATTATAATGATTGTTATAGCAAATATCATCAAGGATACATCTTAAATCAAGGATGCAGCTGGAGCAAGAAAGCTGCACTCTTAAAATTTTCATCCATTACCAATATGATAAATTCCAAGCCTCTTTGTGTGAAATTCAATTTCCCATGTTCTTCTGTAAACTTCCCTACCCTCATGCACATTGTACATGCAATATTAATTATTTTCAGCAATTCAAATATTTTGAACATCTTAACATTCAAACAATGTTTTTAAAAAAGCTTTTATTTAATCAATCAACGAAAAAGAAACGTTACAAAAGACAGGAAATGTTAATTGTAGAAATGTTAAAATTCGCTTTTTTACTTTTTATAAAACATTTTTTTGCTGTGGTAAATCAAACGCTAATTTTTTCGAAGTACATCAACGAAAATTAAGCGCAAGGTTTTGGGTACAAGAGAGAGAGATTCCCATTTTAACCCTGGATGTTTGTGTTAAATAACACAAATAAAATATGATTTTTAAATTTAGGTAAAGATATGAATTAAGTTTGAAGGGGCAGGGGAAGTGTACGAAGATAGCTCGGTAAAAATTTTTGAAAATAGCTATTCCTACGATTTTTATTCAGTTTCCCTCTCATGATAGAAATGCAAATTCTATTAAAAAGAAACAAGTCATCTTTTAACTTTAGCTGCTAATTTTTTCAAATCGGTATTTATAAAATTTAATTTTTCAATTAATTTTTAATTTCATGTTTCCAATTGGGAACATTGGCCTTAAAAGCTTAAAAATGTTAATTTAAAAAAAATTTGGTGACTTCTACCAAAAAACATTTGGCAATCCAAATCCAAATCATTTTAACGCAAAATGTTATCTTAATACGAAGAATACTCTCATTTATACCCCGATTTTATCAAATATTTTCCACATCAAAAATCATCATAAGGTCTGGCCGAAGGATGAAACCACTGAAGATCTCAAAGAGAATAAATAAATTTCAGTGGTATTTTTTTGTCCCAACCAATGACTAACGAAATATATATCTAGAAAATTAACAGCCTTTCCCTTTTTTTCAGAATCTTAACTTCACGTCAAATGAGAAAACAGTAAAAGTTAAAAGTTATTTTAAAAAGTGAAAGAATTAAAATAAGAAAATATAAGATAAAGGAAATATGTGTCTATAAAGTAAGAAAAATTAAACAGCATGTAAATTAAAATGGCTTTTCTTGTTTAAACATAGTTCATAACTTTTAGATACAGCTTACACAACAGCAAGCGTAAACTTTTTAAATCACCTGAAAGCGGTTTCCCCAGTTCTCAAAAATTCTGAAAATTTATATTATATGTTAATATTCGGTGTTGTACATCTGTTTTTTATACGAGGCTCCTTTAAAGATGTATGAACAGTGTTTTTCTGTAAATTTTATTTTTAATTCCTTAATAAAAATTTAAAATCAGCATATAGGTTTGAAGCTTAAATAAGAACCTAAAATAAAGTAATCTATCACAAATATCTTTGATTCAGCTGATTTAAATATCTAATGATCTGCTGAAAAGAAATAAACACAAACCTCATTGGACCTCATCGAGTACAGGATCTTTACTCAATGAGGTCAATGAGGTTTGTTGAATAAAGGAACAAAAATTCTGCTTTTGAACCCTGCATTCCCTTGAAACATTTGTAGATGTGATATCATATTGAGAGAAATTTATCCCACTAGAGGAACTTACTTTTTGACTACAAACATTGCTTTTTTCAGTTTATAAGTACTAAAAAATATCTGGACACATAAAGCAAATTAAGTGGTATAAAGTATTATAAACACAAATGAAGAAAGAGAAGCAAAACAGATAATTAAAACTCTTTTCAACCAGAGAAATCTTGTCAGTTCTATTAAGAGAAAATGAAAACAGGAATGTGTCGGCCATTTTTCAAATATTTTGCTTAAAGAAAAGAAAGAAAGAAAGAAACTACACAATTTAACATCCTGTCATTTATTAAGTCATAATATTTTACTGTGTTTAAAATCATACATTAATGCGATCATCAATATGAATAAGAATGATATATTGGAGTACCAGAAAGTAATGTCGTTCTTTCTTATATCAATATTTCGCCTAATCGAAACTGTTGACGCAAAGAATACTAAATTTGGTATGTATGTGAGGTTTGTAATGCATGTAATCGATAAAAGTATTTTCCAACATTTAGTAGAAGATAAAGGGATCAAAACATCCATCTGAAACAAACAAACAAAAGAAAAAAAACAAAAAATAAGAAGAGAGAGAGAGACAGAGACATCCATAAAGTTCTTGTGTTTAAATATTAGGACATTCTAAAATTCACAATTTAAAGAGGGTGGGAGGTCACTTACCCTCTTTATTTTTACACATCTTTCTCGAAAGAAAAAAAAAAGTGCCTGCGAAATTCTTGCTTTAAAATGTAAGAAATATGAGCCTATAGTTCAGGCAAAACTGCTATGACAAGTTTGACAAGTTTGTCATTACAAACTTGTTAATTTTTTTTTTCCATGAACACAAAAAACAGAAAACAACGAAATAATACTAATCTTTACGCTTAATATATATCCTTACCTTACTGAATTTCATTAATCGTCTTAATACGATTAGAGGCTGTACTTGAAAAAAAAAAATTCTAATTAAGGGTGTATGTTGAAAAAAAAATTCTGCAATTTAGTCATGATACACAAATTGAAATGAACTAATAGCACCATGGTCTCCAAAAAATTTCAGATGGTTCTTCATAAGCTGCTTTACACACTGCAATAAGCAAAAAAGCTGTGGCTTTTGTGAAATTTTCAGAAAAAATTCTTAAACATGGATCTCAGCTGCAAGATTTTTCGCAGAGTGACACGCTTTGCAAAAATTCCCGATTTTTAAGAATTTTTTCGAAAAGTTTTGAAACTGATACAGATTGATCGTTTATTTCAGTATGTAGTACAGCTTGTAAAGAGACAGTTTCAAAATGTTGACGAGCCTGGCATAATTAGTATATTTGTACTTATGAACCAAAATCACATGATTTTTTCGAACAACACTTAATATATGGCTCTCCTGAACTCAAAGAACGCAAGAGTTTTTCTTAGCAACTTTTGCTTTTTAGAAGGCTCTATACCAATATATCTGGAGCAGCTTTAAAAAAAATACAAAGCTAGATATCGCATTTTAAAACTGGTGGAGCAGTCATTCATTTTAAAAGTATTGCAAAGTTCTGTTTTTTTTTTTTTTTTTTTTTTTTTTTTTTTTTTTTTTTTAAGAGAATCGGATTATTTCATAACTCCTGTATTTAGACTTTCTCTTGTGAGAGTGCATAATTTAAAACTCGTGTTAAAAAGGTTTTGGATTTTTAACACGACATCAGAGGCTAAACATTTTGCTAGCCTCTGATTAGACTCTTAAAAATGCTCGAAAATTGCGTCATTCAAGAAATCTCGATGCGTTTCTTCTGTAGTGACTCATTTTCAAATATGCATAAAACTGATTATAAATATTTAAACAAAGGTATTGCAATTTCTGCCTTTTTCCGAAAACATAAATAATTAAAAAACAAAAAAAACAGCCAAGGGAAAAAAGTGAAAGAGAAAGACACTGAAGAAAGAACTTCACATCAGACCAACACGATAAGAAGGCATTACTCAGCACTTAGAATAAACAACTTTCACATTTCGACCCCAAAAAACAATCAACTTGTCGGATGCCAGCCCTTGGTGCTCTGCAAATTGCTGGAGCATAGATTGACTCTGATATTTTGTTTCCGGGATGCATTTCCATTTTCTTTCTCTCGTAAAATTGCTTGTTAAATTAAAAAAGACACTATTTTTTGACAAATGACGAAACAAATTCAGTTGTCTTTTTTCTTTTCTTTTTTGTAAAAAAAAAAAAAAATTAAAATTAAAAAAAGTGCTCCCTAGCAAAATGTTCACACACACAAAAAAAAAGAACCTCCCATACCTTTATCATAAAAATTATATTTAATAATTTTTCATCTGTAAACGATTTTTTTTTCACTATTCACTTTAACCCGGTTACCTTCTCATCAGGTCCTTATTGTCGCATGCGCAAACGAGGAATTTGTTCAGGTTCTTCCCCATCCCCTCTTTTTTAGAGAGCCTGAGATGCTAAAGCCCTTATCACACTACAGATTTTTGCACCGCACTCGAGAATTTTCTTTCGATTTCAAGACGAAACAGTTCAAAGGAAACAACTCTGTGAGTTTGGAAAAAAAAAAAAACCGCTGTGATCTAATAGGACTTTTAGACAAGGAAATATAAAGGGGAAAGGCAGTAGCAAAAAGAGTTTTTGTAAGATGCTTTAATAGCATCTGCACCGCTGCTTTAATAGCATCTTTTACCAACCTCAAATCCAGATTAGATCGATAGCGGCAGTACTTGCCAAGTGTGTTCATTTCTACCACAGACTCCCGAACAGCTCATTTCTACCTCATTCAGGAGCCGATAGATATCAGCACTATCGATCGAAACTATGTCATAAAGCGAAATCTTTACCTATAGCATCTCCTCCATATCTAAGCTGAATTTATTTCACAACTCTGAATATGAAAAAGATGCATTTGGTATTCGGATATATAAACAAATTATCACAAGAGAAAACACACACAGCTAAGCCGTGAGCCACGTTTGACTATGAACCGTTATCCGTTGAAGCGTTGGTCACGTGGATAGTTATAGGATATGGGTCGTGGGGGAGAAGAGAGAGAATACTCAAATAGACAAAAATATTGTGAAAAATTGAGCAAAGTAGGATCTAGCGAATCGGGAGCATTGGGGGGAATTGAGGAGATAACAAATTATTGTCTTGAATGAGTATTTTCTAGCGTAAAAGGATTTAAATCAGCCGATAAGAAATTTAATCAATAAAGGAGTGTTAGTTTTAATCAATAGATTTAAGCGTGTACTCAATAAAAAGCGTTTACTTTACAACTGGTCCTGTTCAGTTTAAAAACTATTGAGGAACACGCTTAAAAAAAAGGGAGCTAAGTTTCACTCCTCAGGAGCGAGGATGACTCTGGGGGATTTGAAATTAGGACAAGTGTGTCTCGATTTCCAGTCCTTAGGGGTGAACTTTTGTTCCTTTTTTAAGCGTGAAAGGAGCACAATCATTGCTAAAAATATTGCTCAAAAAAGAGCGTTTCCTATAAAATGCTCCTTCTAATGTTAAAAATTAATGAAAAAGAAAAGGATCGTTTAATCGAAAAAAGGAGTGAAATTCGCTTTAAATGTTTAGCTCCGCAGTAAGATTAAAAAGTGTTCCGAAGGAAGGAGCTAACTTTTCACTCTATAAGGAGCTAAAATTCGTTCCGCCACATAGAATTTACTCTTTTGATTTAAGAGTGAATGTTTACAATTTGAGAAATCCGTGAACTTTTTGACAACTACGCATGCGTCATGCCTCCCTCTCCTCCCCACTCCCGATTAAAAAAAAACAAAAAAATACTAGTTTTAACTCCTTTAGACAGGCATCGTTCCACTTCAAAACATTTACTCTTGTACCTGTGAAAATATAGGGTTGTGTGACTCTGACCTCCAACTACAATCAAGGTGAAAGGGTTAAGCACGGCCACCGATTCCCCTCCTTTTTTACTGTACTTTTATTCTTTTCGAAGTTTTGTAGGATGTATGAAATTGCGTGTTTCAGAAGGGTCCCGAAAAGTCGATAATTGCAAGTCTGAAACTGATATTTAATGAAAACGATTAGGACATGGTTAGGACTCTTTCAGATGAGTGCTTATTGTTTGCGAGAAAGGGCAGTTCACGTTTCAGAATATATCGTTTAGAACCTTCCCCTCACCTAAAATTCCTTCTTCAATTTCGATCGTCACCCGATAGTGTTGGACTTCTGAATATTAAGACCCATCTAAAACTGCTAGCGGTCAGTTGAATGCTTGTCTTATAGATCACTGAGAATTATTATTTACGTGAATGATTAAACACCATCATTCAAAGAGATAGCTTCTCTGTGAATAAGCACTTAATAGATTACATATTTGATAACTTCATTAAAAACCTTTTCCCCTGCCTACTCCATTCAAAAACTATTTTCTTCTTCAAGCTCTATTCTGCCTATTTGGCTGTTTCGCTGTTCTGCCTATTTGATTCGAGCTCTCACGGTCTCACCCAACAATGGGTAATCATATCGCTCCCGTTTTCGAGACTATTTATCGAGCGGGGCATGTATTGATTAAGCGGGAGATAGTCAAAGGGACCACCTGCGTAATAATACTAATAAGAAAAAAAGAAAGCCTCAAGTCGGCTTAAGTTCATTCACTTTGCCACTCATCTTCTCACTTAGGAAGGAAGAGAGAAAAAAAAAATCTTGACACTCCGAGATATGCCAAAGGCCTTTATTATAATGCTGATCCAAACAAAAGCCCTCCTATGCATCTGATTAATGCTTATGTCGTCCGGCCCCATTTTCGACTTCTCATATCAAGCCAGGAATTCTTTTTTTTGCTTTTTAACAGTGTCTAAAACTCGCCAGGTAGCTTTTTGTTTCGTCACATTGTAACCAATGGGAGGGCAAAATGACCGCAACGAGACTCCTCCTCATCCGACGTCGCCTCGATGATCACGTGCGGTGGACCCGACCAATCCGAAAACCAACCGGTTGTGCGACAATATGGCGCTTGTCAGACGGTGAAGCGAAGAAAAAAGAAAAATTGATTGTCAGTTTCTCCGGGTGTCCTGCTAGAAAGCTAATTTTCAGGCGGCGGGCGAGAATACAAATGAATTCGCGCCGCGCTTTGTGTGTGTATTGGGTGTGCGAAAATATTTGTTTAGGAAAAAAATGTGATGAATTTATAAGATTTAACCATAAATCACTTGCTGTATGTTCCGCTTTGTGTTGGGTGGTTGCACAAAGTTCCTCATAATTATATATATGCGCTTAATTTATTATATTTATTTATTTTATGCTTTATAAATTTCATATTTTATAAGCATAAATAAAATAAAGTATGAAATTTTGTTAATATGCCTTATTTATTTCTTATTTGTTAAGCATATTAATACAATTTAATATTTTCTTTTAATTAATTAATTATATTTTTTTCAAGAGAGTTTTAAAAATAGCACTTTTATATTAATAAAATATTATCGAAACTTTGCCCCCCCCCCCCAAAAAAAAAACAAAGTGTTTCAAATAATTATGTTATTCTGAAGATAATTTATTGACAAACAAATAAAATTAACTTACTGATTAATTTTAAAAGAATTGGAACACTATTCTTCCTGACAACATTCATAAAAATGAAATGCAAAGATGGCAAAAATATAGTATTCGTTTAATATTAAGAGAGAAATTGAAATTCTATTTTATTTGTTTGTCAATGAAACTCAATACAGTAAATCGTGTAAAAGCTTAGCTAATTAAAATAAGTTAAAGTATTTTATATTTTCTAAAATTTAGAAAGTGTATCTGGGTTATTATGACAAATATTATGAAACAAATTTAAGAATTAAAACTAAAAATCTTGTTATATCAAGTAATCTAACATTAAAATCGTATTTTATACTAATAATTGCTATTGTGACTTTAATTTACCATTCACTTTTGTTTATTTAATGATAATGAAACATTGTTTACATAGTGCATACCTCAAAACATCGAAATAAACTATGGCAATGTATAAATAAAAATTTCTATTAATTGCAAATTGTAACAGGATGTAAACGAACATATTAGAATAATAGTAATAAGTTAAAAATATAAAAATGTTAAGTTCTTTCATATTTTATTTATCCATTAATGTATTTTCTTTATTATTAGTGTTATGATACTTACAAGATATTTTCATTGTAAAAAACTACAAACAAACATTCACATACTCAAGTAATGTTATTTATTTTACCTTATTCTATGATCACAAAAGTTTCGTTAAAGAATCATCAAAAGAATCTAGAGAATGTAAAATTGACTGAGGTGACTGAGATTTAATACTAATAGTGACTTCTTGAGGCAAAAATTTACATGTACGATTAAAATTTGTAGTTTAAATTTATTAAAAAGCATCAAACTTCCATCAAAAGCAAAAGACTAGATTACTAAGATGTCCCACATTCTAAATAAATCACTTGTTTTAGTGTACATTTTGGATAAAATTTAAAAAAGAAAAAATCTAGTTTGCTGTTATAATGAGTTATTTTCTGCAAATATCAATATTATAAAAAAGTAACAAATTCCATTTGGCGACGCATAAAAAATAGATTAGATTCTATAAATTCAATATTGCTCTCACCCTGCGACAGCTGAATATTAGATTTCTGCACCTGTTTGGTGTAAAATTCCAGACTCTTGTATTATTTTAATGATATTAAAAATTGGTGGTTTTTTTTAACGAATTTGCTGATATTAAATCAGGGGAATTAAACGCAATTTTTGCAATGATTGGAAAGTTTTAATGGCTTTTACTTTCTGCAATTTTGTTGTATATCCTGCTTATGTTGTATGCAGAATCTGTTCAATGTACGAAAAATATTTGGTTCACTACCAATTACATGGATGAATCTTTATATAGCTACAAAACGAAAGAAAGTGTTTCAAAATTTTACTTAAAATTCTCCCTTGAAAATCCATTCTTCCTTTTCTCTCTCTTTGAATATCTGAAGATGAGGTCTTTAAAGAGAAATATGACAGAAAACATATATCGTATTCTATTATACCAAGAAATCTGATGTAGACACCCCGTGACTTTCTCCTACGTTTATTAAATAATGCATAGTTTTAATGCCCTTCGTCTAAACATATTTCGTTTGAAATTGGCGTGCGATACTTCAATATTAAAATTAGTAATTTCTCTACAAACATAAGGTATATCACCAATCTGTGTTCAGCTTTAGAACCTTACTACTTTTGGATCCAAATTTGGCGATATTTCACCAAAAGTCTCTAAGATTGGTGACAGCTATATTTACTATTAGTTCTCTTTACAGAATTGTTAAATATTTTTACACCTGAAGCTTAATTTACTAACAGTAAAAGAAAACGAAACCTTCCAAATTAATTGAAACTCATTAACTGAAACTCATTCTAAATGGAAAAACAAAATGTGTAAGCGACCATATTTTCGATAAAGTACTACTCAAATCATCTGAACTTAAAAATATCCGAATCGAAACTTTTTATATACTCTCAATAGTAAAACAGCACACTCATAAATTACAATTTTTCCCTCAATTTTTTTTTTTTTATGATATATCGTAGTTATAAAAATAATAAATTTTCCGTTCGCATGTAAAGGAAGAGAAAACAGATTTTCAGCGAAAACACTATATGTGTTTGAGTGCTTTTGAGTTATGGAAGGTCTACACAAGGGGCATCTGCCTAAGGAGATGACATGAATGAAAGCCATTTTAAGGGGTTCTAATGCGTATTCACGTTAAATCTGGAGAAAATCGCCCAAAATTCAGACCGTTAGATCGACAGCATCGTGGTAGGACCCTACGCGGGACCTTCACACTTCAGCCATCTACCATGTTCAGTGGCGTGTCCACTCGGCGATGGTGGAGCCAGAAAACACTATGTAAATTTGCAGAAAATATGTGTAAATCATTTAACTTTGAGCAATTACACTTAAAAGCACGCAAACCACATCTTTACTTTATTAGCTTTATCCAATTAAAACAAAAACAAAAGCAATATTTTTATTATTTATTTATTATTTATTTATACAATAATTCATATTCAGTCTTCGTTATTTTAGTGCCATCTTACAATGATGTACGATGGGAGTTGTTTTATTGTATGGTAAAATATAAAATATTTCAGGTGTAATTAATGTAGCATTACTTGGAAATGTGAGTCACAATGTATTACAAAGATAAGATAGCATACGCTATCGTTAAGCGTATTATCTTCACACGATTAAAAAGCGTACATCTAAAACTCCGCAGTCGTACTAAATTTAAGACAATCAATAGACAATACCTAATGTTTTATTAATGTACCATTGAAAAAAAAAATGGATGGGAATCAAAGAACTTTTAAAATGTAATTCATTTAGATTCGATGCGGCATGAAAGCTTTATATAAATGTGTACAAATAGTTTTTCAAGTGAACAATGATTTGCCTAAGCACCTGTTTTAACATAAATAGGGGAAGGCGGGGTGAGATGGCGAACTTAAGCAACTGTGATTTTTACTGTTCACTGTGAATGAGTCTAAAAAGAGATTTTTCTGATAACTTCTATGATTGTGTTGCCTTACGCCAAGAATCTTTTCAATTGTCTTTTTCAACTTTTAAGAGGCGAACAACGGTTCTCCTAAAAAAGGTAATTTTCGTCATCTTTCCCCAGCGATGGAGTAAGATGACTAATGGGATAGGGTAAGATGACGAACTAACACGGAATGTGAATTAACTTTTATGAACACTTCATTAGCAAATAATTTTAATAAGAAACAGAAAAGAAAGGCATTTAAATGCGTGGTCACATTTTTAAGGTCTTGGGTTGGCTTCTCCGCTATCCATCCGGAACACTCAGTATGAGCCCACTTTAAGCACTGATACCAAAGTGAATTTTTTGCCTTCTTCCGCGCATATGAAGCAGAATTTATGTTTAAAATCCTCCAAGTTCATATCATCTTCAGTGTTGATGTACAATGAGAATAATCGTCGTCAGAAATGAAGAAAATTTCAAATGACGTCGTGGTTTCTTCTTCGTTCGTTCTGTTTTGTTTGCCTGATTAGTCAATCTTTTTTTGTATTTTCAGCTCTTTCTCTTGTTCCTTTTCTTTCCCTGTCTCTTCTAAATCTTGTATTATGGGAATTTCAGTTTCTGATACCAGAAGCGGCGGCAATTTCTTCCTCGGCATGCTCACACTCTTCTCTCAAAATTTCAACTACCTGTCTTTAATTGTTTTTGTTATGTCTTATGTGCCCTTAAGAACAGAAAAGAAATGAAAACTGGAGAAAATATATTAAAAAAAGAGTGCGAGGTAAGATAACGAGCTGAAACTATTCGTGATCTTTCCCCGTTGAAAATTCGTCATCTCCCCCCTTCACGCCATTTTTATAAAGCCAACGTTTATCAGTAACTAAAAAAACATCTATGGATCTACTATAAATTTGTATGCAATGAGCAGAGAATTCAGAATATTTTAGGAATAGCGTAAAAAGACTAACCGTAGAATCTTGATTCTTACGTTGAGACGGTTAAATATTAGACGAAAACCCTGGGAAAATGAACTTTAGTTTATAACTTCCTCTAAACGGCAAGTACAGCTGGTTATTGGTGCTAGTCTTAGTTCACCACCAGGAATTTACTATGCTAACCAAGACGTGCTGCCATTTGTGAATGTCTGAGAGAAATATTGAATTCGCTACCTTATCCGCCTTCCCTTACCTGTCTGTACTAATATAAAAAACTAAAAGTTTGTTTGAATTCTTTCTACATAAGATACATACTAAGATATGATGGTGTTGCGATCCGGTTCCGTCCAGCAATAATCCGAATCCCACTGAAATCGAAAATTACATCATCTTGGCACAGTGACCATGTCATTGAGTTATAGTATGTTTTTCCCGAATTCAAACCCAATGCTAACCTGTGGAATTTGTTTTATTTAATTGAAAATGTCTCAAACAAAATCTCACCTTTAATTTTTTCAGTCTAGATGAAACTGAAAATTGGTTAGTCAAAATTGACTTGGGTATTCATGTGTATAGGGATGGACGCGAGACGAAAAATAAGAGTCTCGCGTCTCGCAAAATAGCCTAAAAGCTTGTCTCGTCTCGCAAAAATCCCTATATCGTAATGTTAAAAATGGTTGTCTCGTCTCGCTAAAAAGTCGTCTCGCGTCCATCCCTACATGTGTAAAAAAAAGGACTGTATTTATAGCCCAAATTCAACGCGGTGAAACTGCAGGACATAGCTGGTAATGAAATAATTCAACAGTCAAGTCTAGAAAAAAGGGGGAAAAACGAAAACTGTGGAAATGTTAGTTACGAAAGCTTGTTTTTAATCTTAAGAATATTGACAAAACTTTTGCTAGAGCTTGACAATTTTCAGCAAGTACATGCTGAAGATTTAGACGCAGTTAAAAATAAAATCACAGAGTGATCATTATCAGATTTTAAATTTTATTCTAAATATTCTACTTGCTTAAAACCTAATCGTTGATAAAAATTTGTTGGAGAAAAAGGTTTATTTTTGTATTTTATTTTCTCCGATATAGTATCACATTTCCGAATAGCCACACTGCCAGAATTTTCATTTGAAATCCTAGTCATTGCTATCAGAGTTTGAGCATGTATTTAATCCTTTTCTATCGCTTGTGCTCTTAAAATTTATCATGTAGTAACATTTATTTACAGAAAAGAAAAGATTTTTTTCATAAACTAACTTCTTTTACCGTCCTTTCATTTCACGTGGGTATCAGCTGATAAAAAAAGCTGATGAGGAAATTCATTCAACTTCCGTAACATTTTATAATTAATGCAAATATATAGTTTCTAAAATAAAAAAAATGACGTCTTTAATGCTGTTATTCGGTGCTTGAATACAACGTATGCAGTTTATAATTTCGAGGAAAGCTGATTCATCATACCAAGAATTCTCGCATCAATTTATAATTTTTTTTAACAGTAAAATTTGAATTTGTTTTCTTTTTGCTGCAAAAGTATGTATCTTAACTTATATGTGAGAATTAAAAGAATACGAAAATTCGAGAACTGTCCATCAACAGAATAACTTTAAAAGTGGCTTTCTTACAAAACTCAAGCCCTCTTTCTCTCTCAAATGAGAGTGAATTCTCCCCCAAATTAGGTGAAAAATAAGCTTGCCTTCCTAAATAAACAGTTCTTTTAAAGATTTTTAATTTTGAGAGAAAAAAAGGAATGAAATTGAAGCTACGAAAGAAAAGAAAATAGTTCAAAAAGGTGAAAAACCTCTTTTTATAGTTTTCTGACTGAGATAAAGAAAACTTCTCTCCGTTTGCAGTTTTTTTTTGCTGCGCTTTTAAAGTGCATTATTTCATTTAAAAAAAATAAACACTCTTTCGCTTCCCACGCCTTTCCTCCTTAAAGTACTGTTAATGCTCTGTGATTCATGAGTCAGCAATTTTGCAGAAAGAATTTGAATTTGCGTCTTATTTTACCAGAGAGAAGAAATTAACACGAAAAAAATCTCGTTATTTCGGTACATAAATACAACTAATTATGACAAGCCCTTCAGAATTTTTAAAATGCCTCTTTACAAGTTGTAAAGTTCTACTGCACACAGTAATAAACACCGTAGCAGGTACAAAACTTTCAGGAAAAAATTTTTTTAATTGAAAATTTAGTAGGATGTGTCACTCTTCCAAAAATTTTAATGTGCAATTCCATGCTGAAGAATTTTTTTTTCAGAAAATAGACACTGTTGTTTCATTTATTACTATGTATAGTACAGCTTATGAAGAATCATCATGTATATTTTGAAGTAAGTCCCTGGCGCAATTAGTTTATTTTCCTTTGTCTATAAAGTCCGTGAGGGAATTCCGTTTCTTCGAAAGACGCTCAATCATTCCATTAAGAATTTATTTAATCCAAAATTGTTAACTGTTAATCGAACTATTACCATGCATTTTTATTTTACGCGACAAAATATTGAATGATTCACATATTAAAACTAAATAACTTTGTTTAAACACATTCAAACAGAAATAAAAACTGCACGTACATTTCGGATGGTACAAAGGTTCTGTTCTACTTCAGCAAGAAAATCCCCAACTTATGCACAGGTATTAAAGCGAAACCTGTGGTAAAGGTAGAGAGAAGAAACAGACAGCTGTCGTTCAAACAATAAAACAAAATAAAGAAAAAATGCAAAATATTAAAAAAAAAAACTCTCAAGGAGTCTCTATTAACATTTAGATATTCATTTTGGAAACTTATTATTAAAATTTGGGGATTTGTAGAATCAAATTCACGGAGGTCCTCTAAAACGCAAGCTCATTTCTAAATACTTAAACTGGTTTGTTTTCAAAACCAATAGTCAGAATAGAACCAACATTTAATGAAGGTTGTTTGAAATAATAGCCATTTAATTTTAACAAACACCGATTATTTCTTTTTATGAATTTTTGACTTATTCATTATTGAACAATTCAAAAATAAGCGTTACATGTCTCTTATTTTTGTCATGTTTTTTTAGACATTACGAATATTTCTTATGAAAAAAAAATCTATTACTTTAAAAAACACTAGGACAAAACACAAAATTAAAGCATTCCTTTTAATCAATTTTATTGGAAGATCATGATCTATTTTTATCAGTGCTAATTAACGTTTTCTTAATTAGTGAAAATTTGTAACTATAGTTTCTTTACTTGTTTATTTCAAACATAAAGTCAAACTATATGTGTGCACTTGAATTTTTGAAACTTCTCTTTCAAAAACTCAATTCATACAATCAGGCGATAAAACAGCATATAATCAAGGACAGTTACCAAAATAGAACATTACGATTCTTCTATTTGTGCGTCAGTTAAAATCAAAAGTTTTAAATATGGTGGCATTAGTAAATACATATTTTTTATTCAAGTTTATTTCTCGCTAAAGTACATAATGTTAGTGATAAAGTATTTAATAAATTATTTTTTTTCTTCTTACGTTACATATCTGAACATAGATAGCATATCATACTGTTTCATATCTGAAAAATTGATAGTAATTAGAATAATAATAAGTAAACCAAGAGTTGTTATGTTTACTTTATTGTTTCAAAAGTTTTTAGTAAGGTTAAACGCATAACGATGTAATTAAAATCAAAATCGTGCTACAAGAATTAATGAGGTTTTTAAAGAATCGTAAAAATATCAATAGTCTCTCCTTCTACATATTTGATTTTCTATTTTCCTCTCTCATAAATATTTATCCACCTAATCAGTGAAACAAATTAATTTTAAAGATTGTAAACAACCATGCTTCGAGGTACTGATACTGGCCAGGGTGTACTCGAGGAGCTGCAACAGAAAAGTAGTTTTACAGGCGTAAAATATAATGTTTAAATGCGCATGGGAAAACAACCTTCGTACTACACACAGAATAATTATGTATTTTCCACACACCAACGCACAATGACCATTCATATGCAAATAATATGAAAAATTCAAAGATTAACTAAAACAAAATATAGTAACTGATTGGAGAGTATTATTAAATGAAATATAGCTAATAAATAAAAAAAGTGTATTGAAGTAGCGATGAATTTCGCAAATGAAAAAAGGATGTGGGAAACGCATAATAGATGTTTCAAAAGGTATATAGTTTTATTTTCATCAAGGAAAATATTTTTTCACTACAGCAATAACTTTTCTTTGTAACTAACCTAAAAGAAATCTGTCTTAAATTATTTGTCTTAAACATATTGAAATTAAGTCTCATGAAGTCTGATGCATGATGTGAAGCAATTTTTGTACGTTTCTCATTTGTACTTTCTTTTCATTCCCAAGTTTTTTTTTTTAGCTCAGAGAACGACTCATTCTGTATTTTAATGCAAAAGCAATCATTTCATATGATACAAATTTTTTTTTTAAATTTAAATCTGAACTCAAAATGTTGGAACTTAAAGTTTAAAGGTAACTATAAAGTTTAAACTAAAGTCTAAACTATAAAGTTTAAAGGTAATTTCAATAAAGTTAACAATTCTTCTCATTTTCATTTTTTATGCATGACATATGTGAGTACATTACACTAAACTATCACTTTTAATTAAATTTATTTAAATTATACAAAGTTTAATTAATTTTTTGGAACAATGAATAATCCAAAATTAAATACCATTGTAAGTTGAATATCATTGAAATATTGCGAAAATTTATAGTTAAATATAATTTATTGTATTAGAGCAGACTATGTACTTTTAAGTATTTTTTAAAAACTTTTTATTATATAATAAGATTTCTTGAAAAATGTATAAATGGTGGTGGGGAAACCGGTTCGCTTCGCCAACAGTCAAGTCACATCCATTCACAGATTTTGAAACATTTCGACTCTTTCCCTTTTTTTTTTTTTTTTTAGTTTTTGTTACTTTAAGAAAAAAACTATTACAAAATCCACACAAAGCAGCACATCGTTGACAATCTTATAACCATGATTCCCCCCCCCCCCCGATTTTCTGAATAACGGTAATGTTTCCGCGCCACAAGAAAACAAAACAGGACACATGGGAATGTTCATTTCAATAATATTTCTCCATTTAATTAATAAAATTGAAATACAGAGGTTTCAAGTTCTGTCTTACTCAAGCACAAAATTAGGTTTTCCTTATTGAATTGTTGCTTAAATGTAAATTAAGGATGATGGCACTGTTTGTTTTATTAGCGTTTTAATCAGGTTTTGTTTTTCGATTTTTGGCATTATTGACATGCAAATAAATGTTGTTTTTTATATAATTTATTTTAAAAATATCTGAAAGAATTTACTGGTACTCTTCAGATTTTGAGAATCCAGGAATTTACATTGGATGAAGCCATAGACCATGCATGAAACGTCCAGGAATTTTATAAGAATAGGCCACGAATCATATGCACAGATGAATTCGTCTGAAATAAAAGGACAAAGACTGTTTTTCTAAATATCTTTAAAAATCACAATAAAAAAGGTTTTTGCATTATTTCCTACCTTCTCTTTTTATTAATGAGTCTCATTATATTAATCAATCTCGCGAATATTTAGTTCCAAAAGACTTTTCTTTCAATGTTCTTGTAGGAAAAAGTGTAACTTTTTTCGATTTTTTACAATGTAATTAGAGGCAAATCAAATGATAAATGTGAATTATCAGCCAGACTCGAAAGTTATCGTTCAAACGATTTGGTGACTATATTGCAAGAATCACAGATATTATCTGGAGTAGTACAGGGGCTGAAGACTTTTTGCAAGACCTTTATCTAAGAAAAATCAAGACATCTTAAGAAAATATTAAACATGTAGATATATATTAAATAAATTCGTTTTGGGCAAGTTCACATGTGCCCTGAATATCTCAGAAAAAAGTAATCCGTTCTTGTATCCGTATCTTCAGATTTATATATTTAATAATCTGTACACCAAGAAATCACAGTAATAAAATGGCAATTCATAATTTTGCAAGACACGCAAGACGGAATGGTTATTTTCTCTATTAGATGTGAGACGCGACATGGTTTCAATCAGACAAGACAAGAGATGTGATAGAAGTTTGCAGCTGCAAAACTTGATGATACAGTTCCAAGCCGTGTCTCCTCTCATTTCGAATCCATTTCATTGTCATCCAATTTTGTGGTTGTACGCAGATAAACCGAGCATCGTTTTTCTCTAACTTTGAAATATTTAAAATTTGCCATTTAAATATTATCAATTATGAAAATTGCAACTAAAAACGCTACCAATGACAGTAAAATTTTAAACCAGTTAAAAGCGGTTAGAGAAAAATAGGTTTAATGTTAGAAAAATTGTAGACCTGCCTGACAAAAACCACAAAAATAATTTTTCATTTTGAAGTCTTTTACATTTTTTCGTAGTGTAGGTTTATTTTATTTTACTACGAAAAAACATTATTAACAGTTTTTCTTTTAAAATAAATGGAATTGTCTTATTCTTAAAAAAATAATAAAGAAAAGAAATAAAGAAAAAAAAATGTTTCAGATTATTTTAAGCAGAAGACACAAATGAATAGCAGATATTATCTTTTTTCTAAGAAAAACAATTCGTAAAAAGTAGTTCCTTGCATTCGAGAGAGTAAGGTAAGATTAAAGCTTTTTTTTTTTTTAAAACGTAAAAACACGGTCTCAAAAGAAAAACTTACATTTAAAAAGCATGGCTTATTCAGTGATGCATATAAATGCAAAATATCTGTCTGAAATTACTGTGCTGTCTCCGTATTTTTTTGTTCCCCCCCCCCTTACAAGAACTAAGTCTTATTGGAGAAGCGATGATATTCCCTTCTTTAAAGGCCACAGCCCGGGGCTGAACCCCCCTCATCTCTTTCTACAAAATTGGAAAAAGTGTGTAAGAGGAAAAATTTAATTCACAGGAGAAAATCTAAATTTTGACTAGGGAGAGGTAATTAACTCCCCTCCCCCACGCTTTTTTTTTTTTTGGATAAGGATAAATACCCAATTATTTTCATCATCATCTCATACACTGAAAAGTTATATTTACTCTATAACTCTCTTAATTATACTATTAATTTTTTTCCAAAGTACTATTTAGAAATAGTATTATAATTTTTCTTTTTCCGTTTCCGTTCAAATAAAGCCTAAGTGATTTACATCTCCATTTTCGTCTCAATAACTTTCAAATCTAATCTATATTATTAATAATACCGGTTCTGCACTAACGTAATTCCAAAAATTAATACCAAACCGACGATTCTAAATTAAATATCTATCACATAAAAATCACATTACTACTCATACTCAGCAATCAATGAATTCAAATTCCTTCTTGCACAGTTCTACTAATTAACGAAAGCTAATTTTCTAATCAGCCACCCAGCCCCCTCAGGCTCAATATATGTTACTCCCCTTTTTATGCTCCCTAGCTAAAATTACCATCCTTTTGTCTCTTTGGAAACATCTCACCTCACAAACCAATGATTAAAACTCTTTCCGCTTCCCTTCCCACCAAAAACTCTCTCGTGCGTAGGTGGCGCCACAGTCCAGCGCTCCGATCCCGTCTTTCTCTCTGCTCTCCTCTCTCTTCGGAGCACTTTTCCTACCGCAATTTTTTTTTCTGTCTCTCTTCCCTGGCTTTATCTTTCTTTTCCACACGGGCTTCTGATTGGAAGACTCGATCCGTTCCGACCCCCCCCTTCCTCCCCTCTCTCTCAAAACGACGTCGTCGCTTTGTTTACTTTTGTCGGCAGCTTCGGCGTTTTTGGGTGTGACCAAAAGTGGAAGGTGGCGCTATGTGTGTCCATGTGACTGAAGTCGACCCCCCACCCCTTTCCCCCCATCCCCCCGCACACCTCCTTCGAAGAGTGATGTGCGTGTGTGTTTGTGTAACAAGTTGTGTGTGTGAGTAAAGAACACAGACACAGACTAGTTTCAGTTTCTAAACCTGGCGGGCAAGTGGCATCGCTCTCTCTCTCTACGTAATCGCTGGAGACTTTCAAATCAACTGGCAGTCCGAACTCACAAAAAACCCGCACGACTTTTCAACTGACACGCGCCCGACTATCTAATACTTAAACGGGAAGATTATACCAGGGAAGAAGCTCGCATGAAAACAAAACCAATGTTCGATTAAAGATTGTGCAATAGTTCATCTCCGGTGAATGTCCAGACAGAACTACTCTGATAAAGATTGAAGTTCTGCTTTAAACGAACTACTCGATTTCAAAAAATTAGTGCCGAGCACTTCATACATGCTCCGCATCTCATCGCTTCACCAAGACAACAAACGCTCTTCAGATGTCACGTGCGTCCAGATGATCCAGCGACTGACATCATTCGCCGGGCGGATAATCTGCATCCCCACACCGCGACGCTGCTAAGCCTAACACACGGGGAGTCGGGTCTTATGGTCGTCCCAGCGCCGGCATCTCTCCCTATGGACGCCGCCGCGGGGCCCAGGTCCAACGGCATTGATATCCTGCACCGCCACTCCTTTCCCATGGCCATGTCTAGCCGGGCCAAAGACTTTTCTATCGAAGCCCTGATGTCTGGTACAGCAGTGGAGGAAAGCTCAGAGGAGTCCGAAAGAGACACTCCCTTGGGGAGGGAGTCTTTGTCCATATCACCCCTGTGTAAGTAGCATTTACTCCTTGAAACGTCTTCGTTTCCAAAGATCTCGAAGTTCTATATGCATTGCGATTCGATATTCACCCATCTAATTTACTCGTAACTAAAGTATAAACTTTCTTTTTTAATAGATTCGATATGTGATCATGTATATTAAACTGTTTGCTACATTATTATTATATTTACTGATCCTACTGTTTCTCATACACGAGGCAGAATATACTAATGCATTTTGTATATTATTGCAGATTATCAATTATCATACATCGTACAACGAGGTTTGATGATGTAAATAAAACCGTGGAAAAGATCTACATTTGTTAAATTACGATTACTGTCATTGTAAGGTGTTTGTTGTCAAAGGTTAAACAATGACATTAATCGTAATTTAACAAATGTGGATCTTTCCCACGGTTTTATTTTACAAAATACAGTATTAAATACAGTATTTAAATGTATAAATAATTCCAAATTGATCCAACGAAAACTCAACTTTTTGTTTTCGAAAGAGGTTGCCGGATAATGGACTTTTTTTTTTTTACAAAACTGTGAAAATGTAAGGCAAGAATATAAATAAAAAATGGGAGGAAGGGAGTTATTATTAATGTCATCAGATTCCTTAACAGTTTTGCTTAATATTACTTTTTATAGTTATATGAGATAGTATTTTAGCATTTAGTGTAATAACATTTTTGCGCATTGAACTAAAATAACTATTGTTGTTTTATCACGTATTTCTACTTTTTAAAAAAGCTTATTTAATTAAAATATAAAAAGATTAAATGCTATACTCAGTCTATGCTGCTGTATATTGGATTTAGGTTTTCGTTTTTTTTCTCCTGAGACAGAAACTTTACACATTTTATGTAGTTATTTTTATCTTAAATTTTTTAAATTAAACACCGCTGCTCCTCAATAAAATAGATATCATCATTCCGTGTCATTAATATTTTACTTCCACGAGCTTGAAGTAAATTGCTAGTAACTACATACGAAAGCAAGTTTGATAGGATTCAAAACTTTCGCTGACTTTGTTTGGTGTTATTATGCTTTGCTTTACGTGCTCCAGTTAAAGCAGAGCAAGTGGATTTACAGGCACACAGTAAGGCTCTTTGATTGTAATGTAGACAGAATAACAAATAGCTGATATAAATAAGATGAAATATGGATTTTAAAAGACTAGAGTACGATTTAGGAAAGAAAACTATAATAACAAAACTGAAATTGATATATTTGAAACGGACTTTAATCTAATTTGCTATTTGGCACGTGTTAAGTAATATACCTAAAAAAATAAAAACTATAGTAAAATTGCAGATTTTAAAGGTACAAGAAATCCTGAAACTAAATCTTAAATTTAAAAAAAAAATTGATTTAGAATGAGCCCCCTTCCTCCTCCCTAAAGCACACACACACACACACACACACACAAATATAATAATAATAATAATAAATCGCAGCATGTTTTGCGTGTTTTGCATGCATTTTTCGTTGTTTTTTTTTATTTGATTAATATAGATTAAGTCGTTTTTCCATTCATCGTTCGTAGAGTTTATTAATTATTAGACAGCCAAATTGTAATTTAACATTCAGTTAATGTTACAAGTATATAGTTAGAGACTGAGTATTCTAAAATGAAATTGAAAATGCTTAACCTATCCAACAGTACCCTAAAATGAAAACTTTCATTTAGATCGATTGATTTCATTACTTTAAATACATATGAATCATAATATTTTATACTAGCTGAAGTACCCGTCCTCGACGGGTTAGTGAATGCAAATTTCCAAAAAGCAAGAACTTTCGTCAGCATTGTAGGAGTACACAGAATGAATGTAGCATGTTGCCAAAGTAAAGAAAGCGAAGTTATAATTTTCATGTATAAAATTGTTAAAATATTACAGGCTAGAGAGTAACTAAGTAATATCATTTCATTCGCTTTAGTCGTAATTGTGTGATGCGCCAACGAATATTTACGCATATTGAAATAATTTTCGCAAAATCTCAAAATTTAATCAACATTTTTGAAAAATTGGAAGCCTAGAATTTAAGTTGAGTGACAACCTATCCTGTCACCCAAATTCGTTTCATTCCCTGCAGTCTTTATTTCGTGATGCTGGAACAAATTTTCAGCATTTTAAAACGATTTTCGAAAAATCCCAAAATGTAAGCAAAATATTTTTAAAATTTAACGCCTATAAATTAAGATTAGCAACTACCTATCATATCACTCAATTTCGTATCATTCGTATTAGTCGTTATTACGTGAAGTTTGAAGAAATCATCATTGAACGTATTTTGAGAGAATTTTCACAAAATCTCAAAATCTAATAAAAATGTTTAAAAAATTGGACTCCTTTAGTTTATGTTGAGCAACCATCTATCGTGTGACCAAATTTCATATCATTCGCTTTAGTCGTTATTACGTAATGCGGGAACAAAGATTCACTCAGTTTTAAACGATTTTCACAAAATCTCGAAATCTGATCGATTTTTTTTTAAATAGATGCTTATAGTTTAAGGTGAGTGACCACCTATCATTTCACCAAATATCATTTTTTCACCTTTGCAGTTATTACGTGATGTGCGAACACAAATTTACGCAGTTTGAAAGGATTTTCGCAAAATCTCAAAATCCAATCAAGATTTTTTAAAAATTCGACGCCTATGTTTTAAGTTGAGTGACCACCTATCATGTCACTCAATTTGATATCATTTGCTTCCGTCGTTTTTACGTGATGCTTGAACACAAATTTACGCAGTTTGAAAGGATTTTCGCAAAATCTCAAAATCCAATCAGGATTTTTTAAAAATTGGACGCCTATGTTTTAAGTTGAGTGACCACCTATCATGACACCCAATTTCATATCATTCGCTTCAGTCGTTTTTGCGTGATGCTTGAACACAAATTTACGCAGTTTGAAACGATTTTCGCAAAATCTGTAAATCTAATCAAGATTTTT
This sequence comes from Cheiracanthium punctorium, assembly GCA_038373885.1. Classification (NCBI taxonomy): domain Eukaryota; kingdom Metazoa; phylum Arthropoda; class Arachnida; order Araneae; family Cheiracanthiidae; genus Cheiracanthium; species Cheiracanthium punctorium. The sequence continues at coordinate 963,845 of JAWZYV010014761.1, forward strand.
TAAAAATTCGACGCCTATGTTTTAAGTAGAGTGACCACCTATCATAACACCAAATTTCATATCATTCGCTTCAGTCGTTTTTACGTGATGCTTAAACAAAAAAAGCGTCACGGACAGAATGACAGAATGACAGACAGACAAACTTTTTTTTTAGGGTCGCATCGGATTCCCGGGTGCTTGAAACGGATAGAAATCGCAAAATTTTTGAATTCCAAGAAATGTACAGACAAAAGTCTAATTTTATTTATATAGATGCCTAATATTTTTTACATAATCCATTTCATTTTCATAACTCAAAAACAGTAAATTAACATTACTGCCAAAGTCTTTTGTACAGTTTTTCTGTACCAAAATCATTAAGACTGTTTCAGATTTAACACTTCAAATTTCTTTCCAATTTGCAGATATTTTAAAAGAATTTTATCTTTCAAGTCCAACTTTTTGACACCCGTTTTCTCAAAAACCCATGAACCATTCATAAAGGGATGTTTTATAAATTCATCCTGAAACATTATTCAGGGTAATCAAAAGTCATCTAATCCTAAAAACTCACAGATATTACATTTATGTAACTTTTATATCAAATAACTCTTCTAAAACCTAGAACCCCTGAAATCAAAATGTAAATCAACGCAAACTGAAATTCGATATGATATTTCAGAACAATCACTAAGTTGTTCAGTCTCATAAATGAATCTGTGACCTTCCTGTTAGTTTTCTCAAGAGTTTAACTTATGGCATATGACTAAATTAGCTTAAACAGACCTTAACTAAAAGGTAGAAGTCTTATAACATAATGACGAAATTAGTTTCTACCCGTTAGTTTAAAAAAATGTACAGTTTTTCTTTCAGAATTAGTAATATCATTGTCAACCCTCCAATGAATTTCTAATAAAAATTAAATTTTATAACGGTTATGTAATCCACTCTTTTTTTAAAATAAAAGGTCTCTACTTAGCCTAAAGAGTTAAGATCCTAAAGTTAGGATCTGCGGCATGAAATTAGTAATACTTTTACGTATGCACCAAACACCCAGTTTGTGTAGCAGTTAATTTTGTAAAACAGGAAATGATTCTTCACAATTGGCTCAATATGCTGATTAAAAATAAATGCGAAGTATCTATGCTCTTGAGATCGTAAATTTCAGTGTTAAACTTTCCAGCTACTTCTTAGCAATAGCTGGAAATGCTAACAATTCTTATAGCAGCATACAATAATTTAAACCTTAAGACAAAAATAAGAAATAAAAATAAAATAAAATCATTACTGACAGCAAAAAATAAACACCGTAAATACCGTGTGCTTATGCATCTATTTTCAAGAAATAAAACATTCTAAAAGTTCACTCAAAGTATCTAAATCATATCCAGGCCTAAAAATTTCATAACCTTGAGTTTTAAGAGGAAAGTGCTTAATCAAATAATGCGGCAACATTATTCCAACCGCAGGGGGACAGAGAAAACGGAGGCTTCAAAGTGGAGGGTCATAAACTTAATATAGAGGGTAAGAGAAATGGGGGAGAAATAATTATATATTAGGGGAAATGCAATTATTTACCGATTTTATGAGGATGTTTTTTAAAAGATCATGCTTTAAAAAACTTTCCCTTTTAAAAATACTTAGTTAATCTTTTTTCACGACTCAACATTCTGCACAGAAAAAAAAAAAAAAATGTGTAAAATGTAATGTATAAGTTAAAGCCAGTAAACAGAAGTATTACGTTATTTTTTGCATTGCTTTTAAATGCCGACTCAATTAAATATTTGTATTTGAACGTAATTCATAGTGAAGGGGATAATTTTTCTTTGATCCAACAAAATTCCATAGTTGAACACTAATCGTTGAATAATAATTACTTAGTGCCAAAAATGTTTTTGAATTTAACGAAACTCTCCTCACGTTTTTATGTGAAATAAATACTTGTTTGCTCTGGAAACACATTTGTTTATGAAAACGAAAACAAAGAAATGTCACGTTAAACTAAGTGGACTTCGATTAAAAATCGTAATTTGTAAAATCATCATTTTCTGACAAATATTCATTTTTAATTTACTGGCGTGACACAAGTTTTTTTAACCATTAACGCCCAAAGACTTTTTTGAGGGACACTCAAATTTTATCATTTTTGTTATCGGTAGAAAAAATTCATCATCAATAATTTATTTTCCTATTTCAATTCCACGAATAATAAACTTGATTTCCACAAAATGTTTAACATCAGCAAAGTAAAATGCGATTCTTCCACTGTTTTATTCATATTTTACTGGAAACGAAAACCATTCTTCATGCCCCTACTAATGTCGGAAATTTATTTATCACTGCAGACGCGAGCATGAATTGAAAAGTGTGGTGGGAACGAACGAGTGTTTATAGATTAAGGAAAAAAATTAAATTGTTCATGTACTGCAGTTAAAATCAGAAATTCATCTATTATAATTGCAGGTATCAGCAAAAATTGGAAAAGGAGATTTAATAATGAGCCCAATAATGAACTTCAAGTAAAATAAAATAAAAAATAATAATTAAAAAAACAACAGAAATCAATTTAACTGAAATTTTAAACGTTTCACCTACTAATACTTCGTTCGTAAATCTTTACTTCTCAACAAGGTCTAGGAATTTAAAACACAAAATGCGTTTTTGTTCCCTTCACTTTGTTCGAAAAATTATTGCCTCAAATTTTATAATTGGTATTTCAAACTAAAAATGTTATCCCTGGTGAGACAAAAATTCATTTATATAGCTATTATGACTGCTAATAACCAACCATTATGCTTATATAAGATTAGCTGTTGAGTTTTAAAACCAGTTGAATAAAATGAAATATTCGGAATTTTAAAAACATCCATGACTGAAAACTTTTGCAAACATATTTTGCTGTTAATTAGCCATTGACTTTAAAACTTTAATTTTAGAAAAGTGTGCTAAACAAAGAGTTCACCGGGTTTATATATTGATGGGTTATGAAAAGAAAATGATAAAAATAATATAAACGCACACGAAGTAAAATAAAATAAAATTTTTATTTTGGCTTCAAATGTTCTCTCCTATAAACATTAGAAAAAAAAAAACTGTTCCCGGGCCAGTCGCTGTATTGTTTTCTTCTTTTTTTTTTAACTATTATGTTCTGACAAGTAAATTCTTAAATTAGGTTTTTATTCTACTTATTATTATTATTATTATTATTGGGTGCAATTAAATGGATGTAATTTCACTTCTAAAGTTACAAAATCTCATCAAGAGTTTTAAATTTTTAAAAAATCGCCTGTTTTTCTAGTAAAAAAACAAATTTGAAGTACATGACTTTTTAGTGAGTGAGCAAATTCTTAGAATAATCCTCACTGGTCTCTACAAAATTATCCACAGAAACCTGTTTTATAATTAATAACTAGTCTGAATTCTTTCTTCTTACATTAAAAAAAATATTTTGTTAAATTCAACAAATTTCAGTTAATAGTAACTAATCTAATAATTTTGCTGGATCAACAGTATAGTTGAATCTCGAAAATATTCTATAAAATTAGGGGGAAAAGGTTAAATTTGACTAAATAATATTTATGAAAATTTTCTTGGTTCAGCAAAATAATGTTAAAATAGAGTCAACAAAATTTCTTGAATACAAAAAGAGTTTTTTTTAGTGTAGAGAATATTCTTAAAGATCTTATCCCATTCCTTTAAAAAAATCTCTGCAGAGTTAAAAACTTCCTTTTTTGTAATACTACAAAACTGAAACGCCACGAATTTGGACTTAGTTAACCCATTTGTGCCTGGATATTTTTGCGACTTTCTTCGATTTTTACTGATAACAGAAATAATAGATAAATTTCTGATGTCAATTTCTTTTAACGTAATGATTTCTTTTAAAATCATTATGCATAAAAATCGAAATATCAACATCCTACTTGGTAATGTTAAAATATTTTGTAGAGTTGAGGCTCAATACTCATGAACAAAGGATAGGAAAAATAAATAACGTTTTCGACTAATAGCGAAAATGCCGTCCCAAAAAAGGGACACTAGGCAAAAATGGGTTAAGCAAATATTATTGAAATTTTACAGAAGGATAATGAGCACATATGCAGTTATTTACAAAACCAAAACAACAATAGTTGCTCATTCAAAATACTTTGTATCAGTTTAATAAAAAATTAGTTTTAAAAGTCATCACAAAATTTTTACAGAAAAATGATTTTTTTCACAATCTCTATTTGATAAAAGTCGTTTTCTAGAATTAAAGCTTATATGTTTTTATGAAATCACCTAAACCACAGTAAACTTATAAATTATCTCAATTTTTCCGTTTTGCATTACAGTTTTAAAAAATTTTAATAAAGAGTATTATATTACTCAAAGATAATTGCAACACGTGTTATTCATATGAATGAGCAAACAGTTCAAACTGCTATTATAAACAGTCAATTGAGGGGAGAGGGGGGGGGTAATCTGTGGAATTACGCTGTCACAAAATCACACGCATTGAAATAAGAATAGCCGTTCGAAAAATGTTGTGCAATGCTATTGTCGAGTCGAAGAAAAATTTGCTATAAATTAAACGAACCCCATTGTTTTTTCCGTATTCATAACTTTCAAATTTATTTTACTGTGTGTATTTATATACACTTTAAGTATATTTAGAGTGTGACACCTTACGAAATTGGTTTGGTTTTTGTTTAACAGTTTTAAAGCTGTATACTTAATACAAATGGTAAATATTTTCTACGAAGAACTTACAACGTAAGGCATCTATGGCGTAAGTCTGTTATTTTTCAGAGCTGTGCAATAGTTTGAGATTTTGATTTTTTGCACGATTAGTAAGTCGTACAATATAATGACTGATGTTACCCCACATTTTAAATCGATTCTACATTGATGTATTTTATTAAAACCATTTGTGCACAAATTTGGTACAGATCCACACCTTAAACCATAGGCGCACCCACGGAGGGGGCTATGGGGGCTAAAGTCCCCTCCCCCTAAACCCGGATAGTAGATGCCAAAGCTTTAAAAATTCAAAATTGCCACTAATGAATTAAAATATTTTATTTTAAAAATTACCTTCAAATTATTTCTTATTTTTTGTGGGGGAAGGGATCAATTAAAGTGCGTGCGGAGATGTTGGTTATTAAATAAAGATTTACAGTTAATATAGGAAATAAAGTTAAACTTGGGCACTACATCACTGATAAGTTGAATGATTATTTATGACTCTAATGAGTTATGTTGATAGTGGGCTTGTGTTGTATGGGCAAGTGCTAATGTTTTAACGCTATAAGAGAGTTATAACGATAATTTAGGTCACTATAACCGAGTTCAGCAGTATTTGTAATCAAAGCCATCACCTAAACCAAAATCCCGTGCACACCACTGCCTTAGACCATAGTGTTTTGATTTTAAAAATCATGGTTTGTTTTTTTTTCCTTTTTCTTATTTACACTTTGAAATGAGTGTAAATAAAACTAAATAAATAGCTCCAAAGTTAATTGTGCTAAAAATCAAAATTTTATTTTAAATGTACTCGTGATATTACATACGATATTTCTTTTTATAGTATCATAGTTCAAGTATTCAAAAGTTAAAATATAAAGTTCAATATTTAAAGTTATGAACTATTATTATTAGTAGTATTTTACTATTTTTTAAAATACCAAACATTCATCAGAGAAGAGTTTCTGATAATTATTATTACTATGCCCATGACTGATTCTTGAACAATGATCTTACCTTTTTTCAGTGAGACAATGTTTAAAATATAGTAAATTTAACAAGGCACACACACACACACACAACACTGGTGTTAAAATGTAAAATTAATAAAAATTTTGAAAATAGCACACATAAATCGGTGCTTCAGCAAAATAATCATTTCGTGCGGTACAAAAGCCCCACCTACCTCACACGCGGATCTAGAGGGGTTGGCCTCACCATGGCACAGTGGTTATATCACTGGAAATGGTAGACGGGCGAAGTGTGGAGGTCCCGGGTTCGGGTCCCATCGCGCGTCCGTCGACCTAACCATTCGGAGTTTTCCGTGGTTTTCTCCGAAACTTAGCGTAAATACGGGTTAGGACCCCTTAGAAAGACCCCCACGGAGGGCACCCCACCCTTCGACCTAGAGCCCACTCGGAGCTAATCGGTCGTAATCCCACACACACACACACACTAGAGGGGTTGCCATAGGCATTTGCCTCCACCCCAGACGAACTAAGTTTAAACTCTAGAAGATTGACTTATTTAATAAACTCAGGTGAATTTATAGGAAAAATGGGACAAGAAATATTTTTTTGTTCTTGCAGAATTTTGGGGGGATTCGCCACAGGCCCTTTCTCAGTTGCAACAAAGTGCACGTATTTGCAAGGGCAGAAAGTCTGGAACTGAGTTTAGAAACTGAGGAGAAATTGTAGGACTTGAAATCTGTTCTAGGCTTTCTGCCCTCGCGGATACTTAATTCTTTTTTTTTTTTTTTTTTGAACTGAGAAAGAGCGGACCTTTTGTACCCCTCGAAATGATCATTTTGCTGATTAGCGCCAATTTTTGGGTGTCGTTTACAAACCTTTTATTAATTTTATAGTCACTGTAGAGATCGGACTATTTTTGGTAAAAAGTAAAAATGTCAATGAGAAAGCGCATCAGATTTTAGTTCAATAAATAAATAAGTGTACTGATAATTCATGCAACCAAACGAATTTTTGGTTTCAATCTTATAAATTATTAGTTTTGTTAGTATTTTCAAAGAAAAAAAAATGCATCATTTAACCCTGTATATTTAACTCTCATTACTGATATTTAACGAAAAATTTTAGGTTAGCATGAAATTTTATGAGAAAATTGTTACGTTTGAGATCTTTTATTCAAGAGCATTTTCCTTAAAAAAATAAAAAAAAAAAAAAAACTTACTCAAATTTAATTTAGTGATAATTTAGGTTTATCCAACCGTTAATGATTGAAAATTTCACCAATAAAACCTATATCACATTTCAATTTATGTTAAGAACAAAACGCATGATCTTACATTTATTTTTGTTTTTTCACAAAGTAAATTATTCCTTAGAAGGTTGTTATCTAAAGATTTTTATCAAAAAAATATCCTCTGGCGCTAATTCTTTTTCAAAATTCTTTCTTATATACAAACTACTTATATTTTACTTAAAATTTCACGTAGTATTTTAAAACTGTAACAGTAGAGATCCTTTAATCTCACCACAGGAAAAAAAAAAAAAAAAAGCTTCACTTTGAGATTCGGTAATAAATAAAAGAATATTGCTCGAGCTTATTAAAACACATAATTTAATATTTTTGCTTGTATTTTTAAATTCAGTTTTGATGATTTTTTTTTTAATTTCGTTTTCCAGTTTCAGAATACTAAATAAGTAAGATACTTTTGTTTATCGCATTTATTTACGATTTTCTTCACAGGCTGCAAAATAATTCATAAATAATTAATTTTATCGCAATGTTTTTTAGGAGACTAGGCAAAATAGATTATTTCACAGTTCTCTTAAGAATAAAGCTATGTAAAAAAGAGTATAAAAATATTTTATACCACTTTAAATTAAAAATCTTAAGTGGCCACAAAATATTAAGGAAATATATGTTAAGGAAAGCGAGAGGATAAAATTTGGACATTTTTCTTATTTACATCTATAGCTTGCTTCTTTTGAAATTAATTGTTTTCGTATGTATTTATAGTATACAGTAAATATCAGGGGCGTAGCCAGAAATTTTTCATGGGGGGGTTATGACTACTGCAACTCATATATATGTATACATATGTGTGATAATGTAGTGAAGTATATACATTTTATATGGCAAAAAATTTCTCCTGGGGGGGTTATAACCCCCCTAACCCCCCCCCTTGGCTACGCCACTGGTAAATATGAATATAAAATTTTCAAGTAAACTAAATTCTATTTAAATGAACTGCGAGTTAAAGTTCCATGAACCAAATCTGAGAAGAATAAATCGATGGTTTCTTTAAAATTTATTCCCAACCACTTTTCCAAGCATTTAGCATAAGCAGCTTTTGGAAAGATTTTAATATTCTTGTAAAAACATTTCAATGATTGCAAAAAGCACTTTCTAAAAATGGCTTTTGTGTAAATTAATTAATTAATTTTCATATCCCGCGTGTATTTTCGCTCATGTAAAGATTTACTAAGCATATAGCTCGTTTACTAAATCAAATTTTAGTTGATGAATCAAACAAAAAATTCTTTGTTCACATAAGGAAAATTTGACTTATATTTTTTTAATTTTTAATTAAATGAAAAATATTACTTTTATGACTTTTCATGTTTGTATAAATTTTTCACAAATGTTGCATAGAAAGCAATAGCAGTTCATAAAACTATAATGTGTTTTTTTTTTTTTTTTTTACCTCGTAAAACGATGTTAAAAGAAGTCTTTTGTATTAAAAGAAGAATCTGCTTTTTCAAATACGGGAGTCTTACCTTTACCTGTTAAAGAAGAAAAATTGACTATTTCGTCTCTTATAACAACTGAATCTCTGTCTCGTCTCGAGAAATATCTCAGTAACGGCTCATGTAAGGCACAAGCGGACTGTACCTTCTATTATTTTAATCTATATTAGAGGCCCATAGCCCATACAGTATCAAAAATGAAATCAAATTTCAGAAGCACACAAATTCAAAATGCGCCTCTTAAGTCAGAGGCACACACTTTTAAGAGTGTAGTAATGGGAAATTGGTTTGTCTCGGTTCACATAATTGTAGATCTCTATTTCGCCTCGTCTCGCATCCATCTCTATGTATCGCAGTTTAGTTTGGACAAGTTTTGTAATTGCTAGTGTAAAGGAAAAAACTGTCAACTAAGTTTTGACTGAAAGATATTGGCTTTTCGGTTAATTTCTATTTAAAAAAATAATTAAAAGTTACCAAATCACATTATAATGCATTTATCCATAATTCAACTGTCAAATTAATTAAACATTAGTTGAATTACCAAATATGCATGTAATGCTTCAACTATATTAATTATAATCGAAACGCACAATCGTCTTATCTAAAAATATCTATATATAAATATATCGATATTGTTTGGACAGGAGAGGACAGCGCATGTCACTGAATCTGTCGTTTAGAGCTACGCACGTCCTTCCCCGAGTTTCCCTAATCATCAGAGGTGGGGGGATTTATGAATATTGGTACCCCTCGGAAACTGCTAGAGACCGCCGAGAGGATTTTTGGAATCACGGATTTAACGTGCACGTGCACCGCATGTACACGGTGGTCTTTCGTGATAAGTCGGAATCGAACCTGCAACCTTCTGGTTATGACTCTTAAGACCTTCTAGTTAAGAAAGTGGCCTTCTGGTTAAGACCTTCTGGTTAAGAAAGGGCTGTTGGCTTCTCATGCACACTTAAGGCTTTGTTTAAACTATTTTTTAAATTCCACAATAAAAATTTTATCTACTCACACAATGGCATGGATGTATGTATTTATAACTATTACATAAACATTGCACGGGGTGCACGTACATAAAAGTTTAAAGTAAGATTTTAAAATAATTTTCCAAGATAACCTTCATTAATTTATTTATTCAAGCATTTTCAAGTGTAAAAATGGTTATCTTTGATGACCACTCAAAAAATATATCTGACAGTTTAATTATTTTCCTCATCGAACAATGCCCATTTGACTGCAAAACAAAGCTCTTAAAGACCAAGTAAAGCTTTTAAGTTGTTAAAATTTTCCTTTAAAACGTAGTATCGCCTTAATTTACTTTTGGCACAGGTAATTCAAAACTATAAATTTTCGATGGCCTATTTAAAGAAGTAACTAAATAAAAATTGAACTTATCAAAAAAGGGTGACAATGTTAATAAATCCTACAATCTGATAAATAATGAATCTTTAGATAGATTCACAACACTTGTAGCAGTAATATCTAGTTATTTATTTTAATTCTCTTATAGATATTTAATTTATAGTTAAATGGAACACAGCAACAAATATTTCTTGTGATGAATTAATTTATTTTAAAACATTATAATTTAGTTTACATTCACACACGAAATAAAAAATAAAGCAGGGATATATATATATATATATGTCGGATTGAATTAGAGTTTGTTAGATTAACAGAATTCTTTGTTAGTTTGACAGAATTTGAATTGACTAACAGAATTCGTTTGTTAGATTAACAGAATTAAAAATAACGCTTCTTCACTGAACATTTATTTATTTATTTATTGAATCCGAAAAACCTCTTGTTAAAATTCTTTTATTCAAACACCTTAACGAAAAATGCATAGTTTTTTTCCAATCGTGCTTTGAGATAAGTATCCGATTTAAATGATTTACCATTAAAAATTCAAAAATTATTTTTTCTAAGCAACAACATAGTGACAGATTAGTTTTTAAAAGAAAAACGTTTTTTGTACCATATTTCAATAACTTTATTATTATTATTATTATTAATATATTTTAAATAAACAACATAGTATATTTTTAACTAATTAAAGCAAACATTGATTTAAAATAGCTCAACTCATCATCAAATTGTTTCTGTCTGAGCAATTTAACCATGAAACGTTTTTAATGATTTCTAAAAGCCTTATATTTTCTCTTCGTTACATTAAAATACCGAAAGTCTTTGTTCCTATTATGCAAATAATAAAGCAAACAGATCTCCTTCCAAATAAGTCAAAATGAAAAACTGAATCCCTTTTAAAATTCAAGGTTTCTTGTTCTCTTAATATGCGCTCTTGAAGTTTTACAATCAACGATGCACTCAAAATACTGAGAGCAAATTAAAAATGCAGTATGTTCTTTTAGACAAACTTATTTGTTCTCATTCAAAATTCACGCGTTAAGTTTCTAATAAACCGTGCATTTAAAATTTTACATGGAGTAATGCATTTCCCACCTTCGCAATGCTTTGGTTCTACTTTAAATCTCTCTGCAACAAAAATGTTTCAACTCGTTTTAAAAAATGCAAGGAATCGGACTGAAATCATCATTCTAAAGAATAATTTAGCCACAAGCTTGGTAATAGAATTTCATTATCCATTTCAAAACATGCTAAAAAGCAACTTTTTTAATTAATAGTCTGTTTCTAGACATTTGATATGAGTTGAAAAGGATATTTTTCTCAGTTTTGAATATGAAACTTGATGTGAGAATATTAAACTGTAAGAAAATTCTGCAGAAACTTAATAAACTTATTGATTATATTTTGAAGTTACTAAATATATTTTAAAAGTGTCTTATAAGTGTTTATATAAGTAAGTGTTTATATAAATACTGTTTTGCATTAAATATCTGTATATGTGTGCAAGATACACAGAACTCGTGTTATTTTAACTGTCCGTAGGTTATTTTAGTTGTCTTAAAGAAAAATAAAAAAGGTAAGTAATTAAAAAAATACAATGCTTTCGGTAAACAATTAGTTACAATTTTATCTATAAGTTATTCGCTTTTTTGATTATTTTCAACTGTGATGTCCTTTTAAGTATTGGAATCAGATCTTTCTAAGAAAATGAATATAACAGAAAACAGAATGCTAGTTTTGTTCTTTTATTAATTTTTTAACAAAGTATTTATACTTTTTCCTAAGCATTCTCACTGATAACAGAATTAAAATATTTAAAAATCTTTCACCCTCCCCCATTCTCTTTTCATGTACGAGAGTGTCGTCTTTTACTTCAAATTTTGAAAATTTGATTACTATGCATTTCTTTAAAAAATTATCCAATTAACGTTGACAAGTTCGCAATAGGCTAATATTGCCGTATTTGATGAGATTAATCGTGTATTTAGCTATTATGTGGAGAAATCTAATATAAAAAAGACTCTAAATCACTCCTTCTGGGGTGTGGGCTGCTTTTACTTGAAAAATAAACTTTTTAAGCTTGTCGATAAGTTTATTCAGGCAGTCTAATTTTCTGTTACTAGATCACTCTTCCTTAAACGAGCCTTTCCTGATAAATTAAGATGTAAATGAAAACAAAAGCTTTCAAGCAAGCAAACAGCAAACGAATTGCATCATATAACAATAATACTACATTTATCTGAAGAGTTTATACCGAAATAAAGGTTTAAATTAATCTGTTCAAAAGTTTGTGAACGGTAAAACTAAATAAACGTTCATATTTTAGTAACTCAAAACTGACATATTTTAGTATATAAAATATGCGAACGCATTTTCAAACTGAATCAGCTTCGGTGATAAAGATTATAAAGAAACACCTTTCTCAAGCAATTTAAAGACCAAAAAGGTGGATTAATTTTAACATATTTTGGTATATGCTGCAAAGTTTTAGCGAATAATCCATTTTATTAATAAAGAAGAATAAGTTTTGATAAATAGATTTTAACAAACATGACAAAAATTAGAGAGGGATACCCAGTGACATCGCATTGTCATGGAAAGATTATCATTGTTTAAAGAAAGAATCCTGAAGCTTTCAAATTTCAAATTTATTTTCATCAGTAAAAGACGATGCTCTATAATTAAAGAAAAGAAATTATAATGTGAAATTAAGAAATAAAAGTATTCATGCATATATATACATATTCTTTTAATCCTGAGACAAGCATAAACTGATACCGGATGAATACTAGTGAACTTCAATTTTCATTTATTCTTAGAAGAGTCCTCTTGAATGTTTTCAAAAATCCTTGTTCCAAAAAGAATTTTAATAACATTTAATAATATCTATTTTGCATGAAAATCCAACGAAAGAAGACTTTTTTTTTATGCCCGTCTCTGCCGTGAAGGTTTTGGCCGCAACAGGCCGGAATTGTTGGTTTATTTATTACACAGACCTGCGCTTTATTATCGGGGCTCCCAGTAGGTGGCCCAACGTCGCCCCCTATGAAGGCACAGACATGACAACCACGCCCAGTCGGGGATCGAACCCCGGCCGCCGGGAATTGAACACGAAACCGGAGTACGGTGCTTTACCCACCATACAACACGGTCGGCGCGAAAGAAAACTAACGTAATTAAAATTTAAAATATCGTTTCGTTGTAAATGTTTTCATTTAATTAAACATAATATACTTTCAAATACTTTACCACACTTTCAATTGAAATACTTTGATTTTAAAGATTTTCAATCCATTTTCTAATATACGCCACCTTACATCACTATTCAAAGTGCGTAGGAATGTTTTATAATGCAATTTTAAGTACATACATATATAAGTAGAAGCAAAAGCAATGAAACACTTTAATATTTTCTTCTCGAAAAGCAATTAAGTTGTATAATCCTTACGTATATCATCGTAGATTTAGCAGTTAAATCTAAACCTTGTCGGTTTCATTTCATTTCATTTTACTTTTATTTTTTAACTGTTTTGGACGCTATCGTGTTCTCTAACAAATTGAACAATCGATCAAATGCTCCAAAGAGACAATCAAGCAGACGATTCACTTTGGAAGTGTCGACCATCTCCAGAGAGAAAAATCAGCCCACAATCAGATGTTTTCTTCTTTTTTCTGTCGTGTAGTGTCGCCTTCTCTTTTATTTCTACACGTCATGAGGAGGACAAAAGAAAGCTGCTTTATTTCTCCCGCAGTCTGTACTATTTTCTCTTTTTAAAGCTTAGTTGTTGTTTGACTGATAGGCACATCAGGCATGCGTGATTGGTGTTCCTAAGATCTGGTAATACACTTGAATCCTACAACAAGTTAAAATTGAATAAGTATTCGCATTACACGTGTTATCCCTAACTTTCCAATATGACAACCATGTGCACTCGATGTGGGTATTTCTAAACCGGTAGTTTCGAAAGTCCTATCGGTAGTCACAGTCAGAGGGGTACTAAATTTCAAAAATCTCCACCTTATGCTGAGGATTTGAGTTGTGGAGAAAATCTTTTGGCTGTACACAAAAAGCTTTAATTTATGTATTCTGAAAGTTTGAGTGCCAAACCAGTGGATGAGAGGTTCTGTTCTCGAAACTAGAAGGAGGATTAAAAATCAGGTCGTGCCTGTCGGCCTAGCCGTTCGGAGTTATCCGTAGTTTTCTCATAAACCTCGCGTAAATTCGGGCTAGGATCCCTTAGAAAGTCCCCCACGGAGGGCATTCTCCGTGTAATCTTATGACAAGTGCCAGTCAATCGGCCTTTATCCACAAATAAACAAACTAATAGCTTCTGAATCTACCGAGAAACTTTTTTGTTTAACATATTTAACATTAGCATTTATTGCATGCCCACTGTGGTCTCTGATTATTATGGAATAGGACCCAGTTTTCCAATTCCATGCCAGCCAAGCTAAAGAATGTCCTTAGAAATTTAACGTTGAAAAGATCTTATGGCAAATGAAACTTTAATTTCAGCAAAGCTTTGTTTTTATGCTAAGACAAACCAAAATTGTTGAGGGAGTTCATATGGAATCAATCCCACGCCTTCGTAGACTTGATATTTAAATGGTTGGTACAACAGCATTCGGCTCACTGTGTTGTATGCTCAAATAACATTTCGAGCGTGTGTCTGTCTCATTTATTTGTTTAGATATGACTCTGAAGTCAAACAGTCATTCTCTCTAATAAGTCTTCGTGAGTAAAGTGCATGAATGCTTTTATGTAAATCGATACAAAACATTAGCTTTATTTTATTTTATTTTTACTTTTTTAAGAATTAAACAACAAAAAATCGATAAGCATGGTGAATTTTTTCTCAGTCTTGCATTTTGTTATGAAAAACTGACTCCGATAGCAATTCTTATCATTTATTCCATGCAATTTACAATTGATCATTCCAATTAAATAAAATTATATTAAAATTAAATAAATAAACAATAAATCTTGAGCCTTGGAAAAGTTGAACTATATTTTCATATTTCATCAGGTTTTGACTTACAATGGTCTCCCAACTTGGACTGAGGACTGGACTTTTCTGAGGAACGGATTTGTAACATTTACATACATTCCGTAAATTGAACACATTTTGTGGGAACCGCTACTTTCGGAGGTTCCAGGGTATTTTTTTCGTGTAAATGTGGGAAAAAACATCTTTAAAAGTCTTCCACTTGGTTAATATCTGCTTTGAAGATGAAAACAAGACGAATTCAAAATATATATTTTTTAAATATTGCAGTACAAGCAAAGCACACCAAGGTTTTTTATCGTGAGATCAGTTTGTATTTGCATATTTGTTGTAATATTTAACATACTTTTAGATTAGGATAATGTCTATAAGGTAAAAATTCGAGGATTTTTAATAAACAAAAGGGAGCCTGTTGATTATTAAAGTAAGTGAAATGAATACTTAAAAATGATTTTTGATTTATTGCGCAAAGTGTCTTTTGATTCGAATAACTCATTTTTGCTTTATTAAGTAAAACTCCTTGTTTCGTTTAACTAAAAGTCATTTTTTTTTATGAAAGATCACAATTTATCACCAAAGACTGTTTAATAATGTATCTGTTATTGCCTGTAGGCAACTAACTCTCCTATGAAGAATCAAAACTAGTTGATAAATAAAATCCAAGCTGAGCTGGCCGCTTTACAAATATTATCTTTCAATAAATTTTATTCTTTAACAGTACTGAAACCTAAAGCAACTACTTCATGCGATACAGTGTGGTTTAAATAACACAAAAAATAAGAGGGTAGGACATTAAAAGAAATCAAAGAATCTGGAAGCGAAAAACTTGGGCTTCGAATCTTTTGCATTCGCTTTCTCGCATTATCAAAACTATAAAATATGTTTTGGAACAGATTATTTAAGTGCGCCACACCAAAGAATAACGAAACAAGCAAAACAAAACAAAAACCGCAGAAAGACAAGTTTTTAACACTCAAGTTGAACAAAAAAACTCCTCCTGAATCCTTCTTCACTTTTTCCGCGACTCCTCCTAATTTACAAGCACAAAATTTGCTCTCTTCGGAATACCAATTAGTAGAATTAACTTTTCCCTTCTTACAGGAACGATGAGAGGTATGATTGGTGGAACAAGTTACTTAACTCTTGAACAGGGCCACAAAATGGAATCTCACATATAGAAATGGCGCGATTAGAATACATAAGTAGTTGTTATCTCTCCCAGCAGACCCCAAAAACTTCCAGGTTTAGCAAACAGAAGTGCCCAGATCCCGATAGCGTTGCACCTTTTCACAGCAGGTAGCGTCGCAAGCTTTTATCTGTGATAACAGGATTGCCATTTCTAATTTCTTTCAATTTCGATTCAAATCAGAGGCGAGAAAGGAGGATGATGAATTTTTAGTTTGTTTTTTCGTATGCACAGCTGTATTAGTCGAGTTTTAATTTAATCTGGTTTAGATCAAATTTATAGTTTTAGTAGGTTTGATAATTCACAAGACCAAATAGGAGCTGAAGAAAGCATTTTGTGATTACTTAAATTCGTCTGATCTTTTTTAGAAGATGTGCAATCAGACATCTATTTTGCGAAACATTACAAAGGAAACTACTGTTTCCCTTCTATATACAGTCAACTCCGGTTATAGTGAACCTCTGGGGACAGGGGCGTAGCCTAGGGGGGTCATAACCCCCCCCCCCATGAGAAATTTTTTACCATACGAAATGTATATTCTTCACTACATTATCACACACATGTATGCATATATATGAGTTGCAGTAGTCGTTACGCCCCTGTCTGGGGACTATCCAATTTCCTCCAGTATATCCGAAGTTCACTAAAACCAAAGTATCCCCGTAGTGAACAGAGATACTGAGTGTGAATCGGAACTAACGGTTTGCGTTCAATATAGCCGAAGGTTCACTATATCCGGAGTTGACTGTATTTATTTTTATTTGGAAAAAAAATCATTTTATAATAAACAAGAAGTTTTGCTTCGTTTCGATTTTATTTTTATTTTATGCCAGACCGTTGTTATATGTGAAGTGCATTCTGTAGATGCACGATAGGTAAGTTCAATAATGAAATATGAATATTAAAGAAAATTTTTATGCTTCTAAATAGCACCCACTTGAGTTGTGCGTCGTACGTATATATCCAATCACAACTGAAAATAATAATAATAATAATAATAATAATAATAATATAACTATCAATCAAATTATAGTTGATTTTTGCTGCTTAGACTTTAGTGGCAGTGTTCAGGATTAATTTCATTTTAAATGTGCATATGTGCATTATTTAACATGTTTAGCTTTAAAAATTAACATTTATTCGCATTACTCATTTAAGATTTAGAACAACAGCTGAAAATGAATATCAAACAGTGTAAATGTTATTTAGTTTGTGTTTGTGTAGCGTTAATGTTTTTTACAAAATTGGTTTACTTACAGTTTTCAGTGTACCATTTGTGCTCGTGCCAAAAATGTCCTCAGTTCATTTTTCTATAATCGTAAGAATATCATTTTATAAAATAGAATTTTTTTTAAAAGCAACTAAAATAAACCAATTCGTTAAAACTACCATTATCTGATACAGGCGCGTAGCCAGGAAAATTTTTCGGGGGGGGGGGGATATGAACTTATATCTGCATAAATAGACGGAATTTCATCACTAATCCAAAAATTTCGGGGGGGGGGATATATCCCGATATCCCCCCCCCTGGCTACGCCCCTGATCTGATAATCAAATACGTTAAACTTGCTCAACGATCAATAAGGTAACTTGGACATACCATTTGCTTCAAGAAAGAAACCTCATTTATACTACCAGAAAACAAAGCAATCACGATTTAAATCACTCACCTCACTGAATCAACTAAAATTTCCATTCTCTGAAATGTCTTTGCAGTAGTAAAGGGATTTTTATTTCATTTTTATTTCAATCAGATTAGAAAAAATTATCCGGCCGTTGCTTCAGTTAAGATTCACTGCGAATTGACCACTCCTAATCGTCGCATAGCATTTAAAGAGCTAATATCCATTAAACTGATTCAACAACATCTTTGCTATGGGAAGAAGAAAAAAAAAAAAAAAAAAAAACATCCACTCTTTTCTTGAGAAAACACAATTTTACGCATTGAAAAACCAACGAGAGGAACAGTCACGCTTTTAATAAACCATGAATCTACTCTGACAACACGTTGTTTTCAGTTTGAGAATAACCACTTTAACTTTCTTTATTAATTTTTTTTTCTACGAAACTTTTATTAGGTATAGAGTAAACTGACAAGGTTCGATTCACTTCACTAAGGGAGTTTTAACTTTTCTTTTTTAATCCTTTGAGGCGCAACCCTTTCCCAATGCTGTAAAAAAGGGCAGCCGTTGCCATCACTCGACTTAACTACCAGCAAGATGGCGGACGATCGAAACGTTCATTTCGTTCGAAACCCCTTTTTTGACGACAGCTGGCTGTGCCGGCACAGCCAGCTGTCGTCAAAAAAGGGGTCTCTAGATCTGTGGCACGCGATGAATGTTTCGATCGTCCGCCAGCTTGCTGGTAGTTAAGTCGAGTGATGGCAACGGCTGCCCTTTTCAGCATTGGGCAATCTATCCAGCTGTTCTCGCATTCTTCCCTTTTTCGGCAGATGTCAGTGCTGTTAAAAATAACCGTGACAATTTTTTTACGGGAAATGACGTGCTAAGAAGTAAAGGATTCTCGTGGAGCTATGTCACCCGCAACTATTTTTATAGAAATCAAATCTATTCTTCGTGACTGGCAACCGTCAAAACGTCAGAGTTTGGTGTTTCCAGAGCGGGAACACTGCGCGTTAAAGGGCTAAGTTGTAAATACTGAGCTTGACAGACTAGATTTTTATTGATTTTACTTTGTAAGACAGATAACTTCTGTATTACGTCAGTGATTAGGGATGGACGCGAGACGAAAAATAAGCGTCTCGCGTCTCGCAAAATAGACTAAAAGCTTGTCTCGTCTCGCAAAAATCCCTATATCGTAATGTTAAGAATGTGTGTCTCGTCTCGCAAAAAAGCTGTAAATCTCTGTCTCGTCTCGCAAAAAAGTCGTCCCTATCAGTGATCTTCTTAAAAAGACACGCCGACTATTTCCAAATTAACAAAGGTATTTCATTATCAATTATTGGTCAATTCTATTGTAGTCTTGGCCATAAAAATATCGACAAATTAATTTTCGAATAATTAATATGATCTAATTTTCAAACATAACATAGCCTGTTATTCTAATTTATTAATCTTTCCTATGAAATCCCGTAAACATAGACATAAATTCTTTGCTTTCATTTAAAATAGCAGTAAAGCGCAGAAATATTTTTTATTCAGACTGTTCAATACAAAGAAATAATTTATACAATACAACGCAGTGTAGGGATAGTGGTTGTATAAAATGGCTTGAATAACTGAATAAAATAAATATATTGTCTATATAACACAACACATGACATGGTATCTGACTCGAAAAAATATTCAAACAAGGAACTAATCTGTGTACACGAGCTCAAACTGCAAGATAATAGTCATTTTGTTTTGCTGTGTTAAAACAATATGCTTTATTTTACTTAAGATCCTGATAGACCTTGGGAAAAATAATAGAAATATTTCTTACACAGGGTAGTAAATAATCAATTCAAACAACAACATTTTTTTTCTTCGTAAGAAAAAATTAAAAATAGCTTTCCGAAAATCGCAGTGCATTTCCCCGCCCCCTTTGACTACCTTATGCATATGGTAAAAAGCATGGGCAAAAAATAATTCTTTGTAAAATTTCCCAATTTCCTGTCTTGCCATCAGAAAACCATAAAATCGAAAAAAAAAAGAAAATCATTCTATTATTTTTATGTATTTCTTTCCAGTATATTTTCTCGTATTCCTTTTGAAAAGGGATAGCTACCATAGGACTTTAGCACTGTTTTAAAAACTAATGATGTTAAACACTCGAAAGAATTCATAATGCCTCTTCACTAGCTGCTCTATAAACTAATGTTAACAGTCATCGTATGTGTCTCAAATGACTTTCTGAAAACATAAATAAGCACAAAAACTGTCTTTAAAAATAAGGTGAAGTGTTTAATGCTTCGGTAAATATTGCGAAATTCCGTGTGTCTAGCATTTTGCTGCTTCGTAACTCCTATAAGGTTTATTGTTTACGACTAGAAGTCAAAGCCCGTCGTGGATGCAATTACAACGGGTGCTTGGAAAGGCATTTGACGAAAATATGTCTACACTCAATAGATTTAATCTTCGTCCACCTAAAATAAATAACTTCATATTGAATTTTTATTATATACCCAAATCCTATTTCATGCTCTTCTGGGAACGCGCGGAAACTTTTCGCATTCGAAATATTTTGTTTTGCGTACACAGCCATTCTCATATCCATGCAGAAGATTTATTTGTGAAAAAAAAATTAAACTGTGTAATCTGGAAGAACTATTTTAAAGAAATTTGAATCACACTTTCCTTTCAAAGCCTGATGACCGTGATGAACATGACGTCATATCGATTGCAACAGCTCATTTCGTCACGCAAATGATTCACTATTTTTTACCCTCGGAAATTAAAGGGGGCTGAAAATAGACAAAAAATATGCTTAAAAATGAGGGAATGGGTGGATTTTCAGATTTTTAAAGTAGCACAGATTGTTTTCTTTATTTTTTATACATAATTATGAAAATTTTCAAGGGGATCGTATAAACAGTATAGATGTTATTACGCATTTTCTGCTTTTTAATCTTTTTAATCTTCTTGGAGTAATGGCGGTAAAATATTTATTTTGAAGTGGTTGCACGGAGCGGAGGGGTTACAGAGTGAGTCAGGGGTGTGCTTAACTATATAGAAGGATAGTTCACAGTACAATTTGTCAAGAAAAAGTTTTTTCTAGTCTCTAGTGCAATTGAATTCTTTAATAGGATGTTGAAACGTTGTATGATTTCCTAAAAGAACATTCCTTAAAAACTAAAGATTACTTTTATTTTTCTTTTATTTATTTATCTATTTTATTTTATTTTATATTTATTTTATTTTATTATTTGTCAAGGGCGAGTATTTGCCCCTCCGGCATTCACCACTACTAAGGCTTAAAGTATTTCGCATTTTAACCAAAAGAAACTGGTGTTTAAAAGATTAAATAATTGAATGTAAATTAACACACATAAAAGGAACTTATCAGTCAGTACGCGGGTTTTGGCCAAAGACTTTTCGACCTTCTCCAGAAAACGTCCACACACAGTGTCGACCCTGTGAAAGTTTTTTGGCCCAAACGCGCCTACAGTCTGATAAGTATACCTTTTATGTGCGTTATTCTACAAAGTTTTAATTATTTCATTATCCATTTTATAATGATGGCACCCAGTAGGCAGCAGCTGTCATAAGTTAATAGCGAACCTCAGTCGCAAGTCGAGAATCGAACCCGTACCCAAGCTAAATATTCTTGAAGTTGTTACAGCTAAACTCTTTACACTGGATGGCATAAAATTTTCGGAAGATCATTATTCCATTTCTTTTGTTCTAATAAACAGACGTGTAACAAACGCCGATGATTGCGGTATGAAATTTCCGCGTCAATAGGTAGAATTGCGTGCAGTATCTTATTCTTGAAAACGAACATTTCGAATTCATTTGGAAGCAAGGGCTGTTATTAATTGGATCCGAAACGAAACAATTCATTCGTTCTTTAATGCAACCATCTCCCTCCGTAATCCAATAGAATCCTTTAGTTTTGGGATTATGGAACTGATGTGTGATCAGCCAATCGTGGCTGTTCATTAAAATAATAACTTCCGCTCATACAGGGCTTAGTGTTTAGAATATTGGCGTGCACCGTACACGTAAACTGCTTAACCTTTTATATGGGACTGAACGGTTGAATCTGAAAGTCCAAATGGACGAATAACTGCCGTGAGGATTAGGAAAAAGAACTGCATTTTTTTTTTATCTTCTGTTAAATCAACCAAAAAGTAAACAGTATAACTAAAGACAAGACTTTTAGTATGGCCTGTCGTACAGTTTACTGTCAGTGTACTCTGCACTAAAGTTATCAGTAGAATGTGATTTTTTAAAAGCTGAAACAAACATTTACTTCTGTCTTCAAATGTCAGACTAGTTATCGATCAAATTTCTTTCACAGTATTGTAATTCCGTGTATGTGATAGTATATGCTGTTTGCAATATATTTTATTTTACTGACTGATTGTATTTACGGTTGTATATTTCATTTATAGTTGTGCATAATAATTATTTCTACGGTTTACAGACAAGTCTTCAATAGTCTACCCCAACATTGTCTGGTCTTTTTCAGTTATTAATCTCTCTCGAATGCGTTATTTCGGCAAGAAAAATTAAAAAAAAGAAAAAGAAAAAGAAAAAAAACATAAAAATACCGCTGAAAAATAAAGTGCAAGGTTTGCTTAACCCTTTGAGGCGCAACCCTTTCCCAATGCTGAAAAAAGGGCAGCCGTTGCCATCGCTCGACTTAACTACCAGCAAGATGGAGGACGATCGAAACGTTCATCGCGTGCCACAGATCTAGAGACCCTTTTTGACGACAGCTGGCTGTGCGGCACAGCCAGCTGCGTCAAAATCGTCTTCGAAAAATTTTTCCACTCAATATAATTAATACATATCTTACATCTTGTACAAAATATAAAGTTCAACAATCGAACATTCCCTCTTTTAGTGGGTCAGAAACCTTAAACCGACCTATAAGCCGTCCCACTTTTCCTCTCGTTAACGACTTAATTAATTTTATAGAAGTATGGCAACATTTGACGTAAATCGTCTGTCTCTAATAATCAAATAAAAATGGCCACCATGGTAGCTGAAGGGTTCAGCTGGTTCATTCAATGGGCTCCTGTCTTCATAAAATCCTCTGACTTCCTATTTTCCCACAATTTACCATCTTGCACAAAATATAAAGTTCAACAATCGAATATTCTCTCCCTTGGCTGACTCCCCGAACCGTTTTAATTTTGAACTTGTCTGTGGCGAAGACCACTGGAAAGGTCAGAAACCCCGAAACGATCTAGAAGCACGTCACTTCTAAAAATCATCCACTCATCAACTCGTTAACGCTGCCAACCGTTGGCAAAACTATAGCCAAAGACAAACAGCGATCAGAAAAAGAAACCTCTTTATCAGGTTTTGTTTTCCTGAAATAAAAAGACCAGAAAAAAAATCGATATATTTTGTTCTTCCAAATCGATTTGGTCTTCCCAAGAGTGAAGTTTTATAGTGAGCTCCTCAACGCGTCTCGTGTCGTAAAATCAGTTCGGGTAGCGTCGAAAATTATAGAGGAAGTGAATAAAATTTTCTTCCTATTTATTTTGTACCTTGGTCTTGTATTTTTAGGGCTGAAATATGGAGACGTTTTCGGAAAAGCTGCAGTTTCTTGAGGAACGTCTATAAATTTTATCTAAAGATAATAAATAAGACGTTCAAATGGTCGTACATAATGCTCAGTCTTTGCCAAATTATGCAATAGATTGTACAATTTTAACTGAAAACTCTCATTTTGCAGGACCACTGTTTGTGGAATATAAAAGTGAAAACATTTATAGAACGAATAATGGACTTGAATACTGAGGATCATTGATTAATAAGACAGACATGTAATGCGATAGTTGAGAATTTTATACTTATGATTGAAAATCCCTGTTTAATGGCAGTACACATATGCATTAGCACATTTCAGGAAAAATAAAATTGTGAGGAAACTTTTGTATGTTAGTATTATGTTACTGTAAGAATACGTAAATATTGCAGTACATTAGGATTAAGATAAGTTTATTGTTGTTCGACGTTCATTGCCTTTAAGTATTTCGCGATGATTCACAGAAATGAATAAAAATGTTCGACGGTATATTAATGTTTGCTTGTGAACAGATTTTGCTGCTGAAGAATATAACGACATTCACAAAAGTCTTGTGACAGATTTGAGTTGTGTGCCAAAGGCACTAGGAAGTATAGATGGCACTGTAATAAATTGTCAAAGCAGGCGGTGCAACAACACTACCACTTTACTGTCAAACGCAGTTTAGTTTAATGTTTGGATTAGCAATGTCATACAAAGTTGGGTTGCATCAGACTACTTTTAGTTTTGCAAACAAAACAAATTGCCGATATTTTATAGAGCAGTTATTCTCTCAAGTAGCAAATTGTCGTATCATTAAGAAATGCAGCAAACTTGAGGAACCTAAAAATTATTTTCTCTTCTTGGGATCATCTTCGTTGTTTCATGACAAAATCACTACAAAACTATTTTCAAACGCCATAAACAAAACTTTCATGTGCCTGTTAATAAATGTCCACCAAAACTGAAGTAATTCGTTGATACCACCAGTCGACAAAGCAATTATTGCAAAAACTCGGTGTTTCTAATACGAGGGTGCTTTGAATATCAAAAGGATATAACGTTCGAAAGCACCAGCGTCAAAGTTCTCCAAAACATACCGTCAAACTGCTTGAAAATTTCTATAATCTTACTATTTGCTCTGTTTGACACATTTTGCAAATGACACATAAATCATTTTAGACGTCGAAAAATATTCTACTTACCATGAACTGGCGGGAAATAACATTTTTTTTGAGACAACATCGAAAATGTGAAACATACTGATCTTGTTAAATGTGTAAAAAGTCCTTCTGTGTATCGAAGGGTGTGTCGATGCCATTCATTAAATCAATTGTTGGCGAAGCGATCAATTCCGATGTATACATCAATAAATATCTACCAAAACGGAAGTAATTTGTTGATACTTACCACCAAAACGATAAAATTAACATTCATTATTCGGAAAAAAACTTTGCAATGGCTGACTGAAGGAAATGCATTTCGTGCCAAAAGATGACAACCCACCAAATGTGTTATACACACGTCCAGTGGAGAATTTTTTTGGTGTTCTCATTAGGATACTTACTGAAAAAAAGTGCATTTCGTGCCAAAAACTGACAATCCACAAATGTACGACAAGCACGTCCAATTGAAAGGTTTTGGGTGGTTGGTGCACGACAATGAAAGGGAAGCAAAATCTCGGTTGCTGGAAATTTTAAGGAAGTTGACATATCTGTCATCCAAGCCATGATGAAGAACATTAAGAAAACTCTTCGAAAAATCAAAGATAATGGCGTATTAACAGTTATATAAATATGTGTTTCTGAAGATAATAAATCCGGTAAAGATTTTGCTAAGCAATATTCAGTTTTTCATTTCTTTGTATTACCTATATGGCTCTTTCAACTTGTATCACAAGTTGTAATGAATGGTTTGAATACATTTTTTTTTTCCTACGGTGGTTGGAGCATTGCTAAATTATTAAAATATTATGCAATTGGTGTTCATATTATCTTTACAAAATGTACTTGGTCTAGGATGATTTTGTTTTTATTTATTTATTTATTTATTTTTAATTCCATAAAAATTAGTTTTTTTTTGGGGGGTGGAGCTATTTCATCTAAATAATTTCAACAAAGCATTTGCTGTTTCTGTCAATCAACAAAATCTTTCATAATACAAGTGAATTATTTGACTAAAATATTTTGTTGTGTTTTTCTCAGAACCCCCCACTCCCACACACACACCGTGTAGTAATGCTTACACTGTTAATAATTAGTTAACATTTTACCATAAAATGGTGTAAAATAGCTACAACTTTTCTATAGAGAAACTTTGAACCATTATTTGGTGCTTAAATTTATCCAGGAACCAAATAATGGTTCAACGTTTCTCCACTGAAAGTTTGCAGCTAATTTACCTCCGCTGTATGTTGTATGTTGAACTGACGAATTACTTCTATTAACGGTGTACAACCTAAGCTTCGGAATATCTAAAATCATAAACATTTATCAGTGTTGCAGAAAAATAATTTTACTTTTATTTATCTCACGAAATAAATGTAACTCCTTCACAATTTCGAGATTTTCTTTCAGGTCACAATTATTAATATAAACCACCACCAAAGTCAAAGATACAACGGATGAAACATGTACCAGGCTTGCACAGCCGCTAAGCGACTTCTTTTTTTAACTTATCTTTTACAACCTTTCGAATGAACGAGATAGTTTATAACGAAGCTAAATGTAAAAATAGCTCGTTTAACTGCTTTTCCGAAAATAATTTAATAAGGGAAGAGTACATAATACATCTCGTTTTACGACCAGCACACACATGAAAAAACAATAGTTTTCTCATAAAACCACTTGTTATTCGCTGAAACTAAGCTTGGTATAATTGCACCACACTTACCTGATTAAACACATAACAATTTCATTACAAGAGAACACGTTATTCCAAATTGGCATTTAATCCGTTCCCAAACACTGAGTCAGTTCATATCAAGCAGCTGCGAACATTTCGAAACAAATTAAGATTTTTCGGTTGTATCTGCGCATGGAAACACAATAAATGGCGGTACCTGTCTGAAAATTTTGCTGAAAAATATCTGATGGATGCAACTTCCTGTACAAACTCAAAACGCCATGTTTCATGATAAACATAGAAGCATTTATTCATAAATAGAATTTTCAAATGCATTTGAAGATTATTAATACTTCAAATGAATAACTAAGTCTCTCGAAACTGGGCATAATCATTTTTTATTTATGAAAAGTGTGCATTTGAGCATAAATAGTTCTTTAAAATAAAATTTAAAATATCTTATAGATCTTATTGAAAAATCTTATTTCTATGCTACAAATCTTAGTTGATTTTTGGCATAGAAATAAACTCCTGTTTGTAAAAAATGTAACAGCGTGAAAGAAGGATGCGATTGAGCTGAAATTTACAGGAAATGCAAATTATACTGCGTACAACAAATGATTTATTTGTCAGGAGAGGACAGCTCACGTCACTGAATGTGTCGTTTAGAGTTACGTAAGTATTTCCCGGAGTTTCTCGCCACAATTTTGCTCCTCATCAGAAGGTGGGGGACTTCTGAATATTGGCACCCCTCGAAAACTGCTAGCGACGGCCAAGAGGACTTCTGGAACCACAGATTTTTCGTGCACGTACACCGCATGTACCCGGTTGTCTTTAGTGGTACGCCGGTATCGAACCTTCAGCCTTCCGGCAGCGCCCTCTGGACTACTGCTGCAACCATATAAATAAGTGCTGTAGCGGCATGTTTAAAATAGTCTATGTGGTAAACATGAGGTGAGACGTAACTCGAAGACAGAATGCGAAATTTGAACAACTTATGGAGTTTGAACGGAGAGAATCATCAGCCTTCGTGAAGGAGGATTTTCCTAACTCGCAATAGCAGTTCATATGCAGCGTAACAGCAACACAGTAAAGCGAGTTTGGAAGCAAAGGACAGTCGAGAGCCGGACAACTTATAAATCCGGGAGTGAACGACCGAAAATTACGTCAATGCGCGATTACACAGATGCGATTTTACAGAAGCCGTAGACGCTTGGTCCGCATGGCACTGATGGAAAGAACACGGCTACAGATTGGCAATAAGTGTTGTTTTCTGAGGAATCCTGCTTAATTTCTGGCATCATTCAACATGATGGCCGCATTCTTGTTAGATGCTATGCCGGTGAACGCTACCTTCCGGAGTGCACTATCGAACGTCATAGTGGAGGAACACCAAGAATAGTGGTCTGGCGTGCGATTGAGTATCATGGACGATGTCAGTTACTACGTATTGTGCGTAATCTCAATAGCGATATCAGAGAGGTACACCAGAGATGTGTGGAGCCGGAAGTCGATCCTTTCCTTCAGCACATTCCTGGATAGGGATGGACGCGAGACGAAAAATAAGCGTCTCGCAAAATAGCCTAAAAGCTTTGTCTCGTCTCGCAAAAATCCCTATATCGTAATGTTAAAAATGTGTGTCTCGTCTCGCAAAAATCTGTAAATCTCTGTCTCGTCTCGCAAAAAGTCGTCTCGCGTCCATCCCTATTTCTGGAGCTATCTTTCAGTAGGATAATGCCCACCCACATGTGGCAAGGAATATGCAAAACTTCTTTTTCAGCAGAAAACATACAGCTTTTTTCGTAGACTGGTTATTTACTTGAGCAATGGTGGCTTCATATGTACTTGTATAGCTACAAAGAAAAACTGAATCTAAGTGAAATCGATCCTTTTGATAGGCCAATTTAACATATTGAAAACGAATAACACTCAAATTCCATCGATAAACTACCTCTATTTCTATCTGCTAGAAATATGAATAAGCAGGTTAAATGTGAAAAGGCCCTTACAGAATTTTTAGACAGATGTTTTCGAGAACTGGCTAATACACGTGGAGCACGCCAACAACAATCAATGCCAGTCACAGTTCAAGAGACAAACTAGTAATTGAGCTCCTCTCTCTAGAACCTCTAAGCGTCGTACCCTAAAATTTGATGATTTGTACACAAATACTATCCAAATGCTTAACACTTTTGCAGAGACTTCTATTCTAGGACAAAACTAGCTATAAGCTCCCGTCAAAGAACTTTCTCTGCATCCGCCAGTGATAGCTACTGTAATTCAACAACACCGTGAATTTTACTGAGGCCAGAACGGACAAAAAAAACATACCTTTTTAATTTTTCGGTTGCTATATGACTTACATTTGGGTTTACTGTAATTTTTGACTTTGTCCCAAGGGGGAAGAATGGAAGTCTTTTGTTTTCTAAATGTTCGGTATAAATAAGTTGTTGAAAAGTGAAAGGAGATAAGAAATTATAACAACGAAGGAGGCGAATTAATGAAAACACGGAAACAAAAAAATATTAATGAAAACACGGAATTAGTTTTACTGTTTTTATTTAAAATATAAAATCAGACTAATTAATATAAAGACTAATTAATATTATAATTAAGCTTCCCTATAACCACCATTCTGCAGCTGAAACAGTTGACCCGAATTTCACCAGATTTGGTATACGGACACTGCATGAGATGCACTCAAACACGGACTTCGATATAAGACGCTCGTCGACTATCGGCAAACGGGCGAAATCGCTTCAGCCTCTCTTAGAAAAATACTCGACCCCCTGTTAATGATTAGCTACATAAGCGCCCTCTATCCGCGAATCATGATGCAATCTACTTCTAATGAACGCATGCACACAACAAAAATTTAATGATAATGACTCCCAGCGCCATCTTTTAGGCACCTTTCATTTAGTTCTTCTAGAATACGCCAATGATCGTCCTATATCCAAGTTAATGTCACAAAAAAGGTTTTAAAAAGTTTACTTCAAAAAATATTAGTTCAGAACATTCAAATAAGTGACGCTCTGCATGGTGAATTCAGCTGAAAACACGGCCCAAATTAGTTCATAAATGATCATGAACGTTTGAATAAATGCTGAAATTGTTTGTAAATTTTGAATTAGCCATTTCCATTTTTTTTTTTTTTTTTTTTTCTAAATTCCTTAGCCGCATCTCATGTACATTCTGTGTACCAAAGTTGGTTACAATTCTTTTGCCCGTTGTAGCATGTTGTAAAGCTTATAGAAGAAGTTTAATTATGGAGAGAAAGAGAACCACCCTGTATAAACGAACACTTAGGAGGCACGAAGGAGAAAGTCTGTTTTACTTATAACAATTTTTCTTGTTCTTTCTTTTAAATAATAAATATCAAAGTTAGCTCCGAAGAAAATTCCTTTTGATATGCTTAGAGCTATAGATAATACTAAACGCACATGAGCATTCGAAACGCACGAAGAAAAAAAAAATAAACGAGACCATTCAATAAGAAATGAGAAATCATCCAGGTTTCTCCCTGGCTCAAATAAAGAACGCCATTTTATCTTTCTCGCGAACGCGATATTTCAGTCTTACCTTGCCAATTCCGAGTCACATTCAACTTCGGGAAGAACGACAAGAGAATATTAAAATGCATAAATTATGTCTACAACTCCTACAACACCATAAAAAAAAGAGGAAAGGTTGCGAAAACACCAGGTGAAAATAAAACAGAAAATAAAATAGAATAAAATAGAAGCAGGTATTGGGGGACATGTTAGCGGGGAGGCGGCAAAGTGTCAAGATCAATCACGATACAAGAGATATTGCCTTGTTGTCAGACTCGAAATGTACCCCACGCACTATTTCTCTGTGTGCTGGCTTCTGCTGCTATCATATGATGCCGACCCCCACTTAGGCCCCTCCTATTCGTTCAGGGTTCAGATCGAAATCGCGCACTCTCTTCGGGGGTCATTAGCAAATAGATTGATTGTCGTCCCCCGACAATGATGAACATGTAACATGGAGTAGAATGGTTTTTTGGTGCGCCGTAAATTTTGAGACTAAACGTTGGAGCTGGTAAAAAAAAAAAAAGGAAAAAAGAAATTGATAGATCAGGCATGCACATATACAGTCTGTGTTCACTTTTCATAATTAGGAAAAAAAGAAGAAGCAGTGACTTAGAATATAATTTTTCTTTCGACGTATTATAAAATAAAAGTATGAAATAGATTTTCTGGGGAGGAAAAATCACAATTTTTGGTTGGTAATATACACCATTTATTAATCTGTACTCAAGGAGTGTCAAAATACTATCGTGGACAATAAACGTGTTCATAAAAATTCTATTTGCAGGTTATGCAAATAACTAAATTAACTAATAATAACTAAACTAATTATTATTACTACAAACATGTAAATTAAAAATATACTGTATGGCCAGTAGAAAATATGAGACCACCTTTCTTTTGTTAGACTACGCCTAAAATCCTAATTAAAATTTGGAGGTATGGATGTTGTTTATTTTAATTATTACAAAAACAAGAATTTAGAAACATAGAGAATAATATTGACAGGCCACATAACTAAAATCCTACTATTTTTTTATTTTAATTATAATTTTCTGGGTATGGCCTCCGACGTGTGTCCCAGAGATTATAATTTACTTCCATTCATTTCTGTTTTGGTCATGTGGTCATGGATCATGACACTTCGATTTTCAAACTGCTTGGCCCTCTGCATTTGTTGATAGGGTCTGTTTTGTTTTACAGATTTTCCTGTAGGGGTTCGTCATTCTTGCAGTGATCTCCTCGTGTTTTGCGTTTTGCTTATACAGTAGAATCTCGCTACAACGATATCCTCTATAACGATAATTCTCTCTATTACGATATTTTTTCATAGTCCTGGATGAATTCCCATTAGATTAATGTGAAACAGTTCTCTGTATTACGATATCCTTTAAAACGATAATTCTCTCTACAACGATGGTAATAATTATCCCTTACATCACAATAATTCTCTCTACTACGATACTTTTTTTTTTCTACGATGCATCAGAAGCTCAACTCATGCACACACATTGAAATCTACACAAAGAAAGTCGAGTTAAAATGTGGTTGGACCACGCCTCTGTCAAAGAACGTCTTCTAAGTTTCGTTTTGCTGATGTAACACTATGGTAATGAGAAAGTGCATTTCTCGTAAGGTGGAAGGACAGTTGGAATTTCCTGTATGACACATCTTTGATTCCTATCCCCCCCTCTTTAAAAAATGGTCAAGGATTCCTTTCACCGGAACTGATATAGAAAACGATACGTTCTTTTGTCTGAACTTGAGTAAGAATTTTAACCTCCGATAAATCCTATCGAGCTCGATTATTACACAAGGATTTTTAAAATTATTTATGAGTTTTGTTTACTTTGAAGTTTGTTTAGTGAAAATCGAAAGCAGATGGGTAAAAGAAAACAAATATCTATCGAAGTGAAATTCAACATCATAAAAGATTTTGATAAAGGCATGAAGCAAGCTGAGGTTTGCAGAAAATATGGACTTTCACAGTCGACTGTTGCCAATTTCTGATTTCTTTACACAGAATTCAAAATAAATAAGGATAAATTAATGGGTATGTATTTTCAGTTAATATCTAATACATTTAAAAAAAACGATTTTGCGGCATTCAGGTATTATTTATTTAGACATTATATATTTGTTATTCAAATATGCTAAATATTTATAAGCTATATCGCCGCTAGAATCCCTGGCGAGGTGGCAAGGGTATTGAACTAAAATTTGTGAGTGTTGTGAAAATTACTGAAAACTATAAACATGTTTTTCTCCTTTCATTTATTATATATTACTTGCGAGGGTGTGCTGAATGAAAACAGGACACTTTCTTTTGACAGCGCAGGGTATGGGATATATGAAGAACAAAATTCTTTTCGTTCCAATATCGATTCTCTCTCTAACGATAATTCTCTTTATAACAATGTATATTATTTTGACCCCCAAAATATCGTTATAGAGGGATTTCACTGTATATATATATATATATACAGGGTGAATCTAAACTCTTGGGCAAAACTTTAAGGGGTGATAGGGCACACAATGAGGAATCGAAATCACATAGCAATCTGGGGTGAAAAATGCAGTTTTAACTTACCCGGTAATAATCACTTTTGGAAAAGCTTTGAAGTGTCCGTCTATATTCTTAATCAAGTTTCATAAACAATAGGCTTGTCTCCGAAAATTAAATCCATGAAATAAAATAAACTTTTTAAACTATCCATTTTAGTCTTCTGTTTTCAGGGGAAAATACATTAGTTTCTGACGAAACAATGGTCGGAAAGTGCACTGTTGTTTCAGCACTTTTTTCCGAAGTGATTATTAACAGCCACGAAGACGACGTTGCCGACCCCACATTGCTAAGTGATTCTGATTTCTTATTATGTGCCCTATCACCCCTTAAAATTTTGCCTCAGAGTTTAGATTCACCCTGTATGTATGTATGTATGTATTAGCTAATGATAACGATAACTAATTATTAAAATTTTTACCGACTTGACTAAATACCGTAGATTGTCTATTAGTATCTGTGCATAATTTGGATCGATTACATTTTTTTATTACATTTGTATCTTTATTTTTTAATTAATATTCTATCTACACGTTCGATTTTTGATTTATTTCTCCATAATTTTTGATGCTATTTCATTCTTTTCTTTCTACATCTGTGATGGCAACATCTTATTTTGAAACTTATAGGTAGTGACAACTTCCTTGGACTTTTTCACGTTGTTTAGGTTATTTTTCAACGTTTTTATTTGCAATGATTATGTCCTTAGGTTGAATATCTTGGCTCATTCTGCTGAGAAAAAAAACCTACCGAACCTTGCTATTCTTGTTTACATTTTTATTTGTATACATCTAATGGTGAAGCCTGATGAGAATTAGTGTACAGAAATATCATTTTCCATTTCAGAATTATTTTATTATTTTACGTTTTCGTTCAGTCTCGTGGGTTTAGTCGGTAACTTACGACGTGCGCATCTATTCTTTGTTCAATTAGTTCTTGATTTTTCTTTCAATTTTTGTATAAATTTATTTCTGAAGATAAGATTTTAATCCTTCGTTATTGACTATATCCCATACATCGTTAAGTTTGGCTAATTTACATCATAAATATATTGTTTCTTTCTCATTGTCTAAAGTCACCAGAAGATGATGGCAACTACGCTTTTATGAAGTACTAGCTGCGTGCCCGTTCTTCGCACAGTAGGAAACGAAAATTTTCCTTACATGTGTAATTCGAAATTAGTGATGTGGAATTAAAAAAAAAAAAAGAGCAAAATTATTTGACTCTTAATGTAAAGTTTGTGTCATGAGTACTAACCTGATCATTGCAGTATAATGACTCAAAAAACTACGTCAGTGTTATTCACTATTAAAAAAGTGGAAAGCTTAATAGTTTGCAGAGAACTCCTGGCTTTCAAAATGTCTTATTTCTACATCATACTGTTTTTTAGGCTCAAGTTGTAGCATTAAATACCTAAGACACTACATGAAATGGAGCACCATTTATTTCTTTCCGAAAATGTACCATATAAGGAAAGTATTGCAATCATGAAAAAAATTCGACTTCGAGATTTTGGTGTATTTACACGTTTTGAGGTCTTCTGAATTCATTTATGCTATTTTCAAGAGATGTTTTTAAAATAGCTGCGCACCGGCTCTTCATACGGGAAGAAAGGAATATTTTACTACTAAAATCATATCTGCATGTGACAAAACAGAATTTCATTTTTAAAAAAGTTCAAGTAATCCCCTCTGTTGAAATGACTGCGGGATATATTAACGCAAATTAGAATTACTTTTCGTTTAGTTGGTTGTAAGACAACCGTTGAAAACGGATAAACACTTTTAATTTCATGAAATATTTATTAACGTGGTACATTGCGATTTATTCATACTACCTTTACAAATCTAATAATACTACCTATTACGTACATTAATACTATCTATACTCGCTTCTCCCTCTTCAAGGCTCCCTTAAAAGAAACAGCTTAGATTATTTGGCCTCAATGGGATCTTTTGATTCTGTGGCGATTCTTTGCAATTTACGCATTAGCATAAATAATAATCATTTCACATAATGGTTGCCATTAAGGAAACTCTCCATATATATTTAATTTATACATAGTTTTATAAGATTGGCGTATTTAGCGCCGTAAACCATTTCATCTTACTGTGGGGAGAAAATATCCAAGGGGTGCCATTTTAAATATCCAATAGCGATATCTTTTATATCCTCCATAGTCCTGTCTCCTGAAAAACATCAAACTGTGTAATCTCGAGGAGCTACTTATTCCCATTTTAATTGTGACAGGGCGTTAGAGTTGCAGAGTTTACAAATTTCACACATTTTTTTTAATTTATGACGTCACTGTTTGACTGCCGTAAAGGATACCCCGGTAGATTAATTTCGGAGTTACTTTCGATATTTCGCATAATTGTTTTCAAACGGTATCATTAAAACTTTGCGTGACCTTTATGGAGGAACGTAATTCAACGTTAAAATAAAACTATACTCGCAACCTGCATGCGTATGTTAGGCAACGCCTGTGCTAAATTAAATGCCAAAAATAAAAATAATAAATAGAAAAATTTTAATATATCGCGCTTTGAAACGAACTTTGTAACTTTTAAAATGAACATTTTCAGCGCCGTGAAAACATTTCAATTTTTAAATAAGCACCGGATTAAAATACCACTTCTAATAATAATAATCGTGAATTTCTTAGTTTATTTCTACAGTAAATTTTAATCAAAATATCGTCTCCCTGTGTTGAAAATAGAGCTGGAATAAATGAGTAAAAATTGTGGCGTAATTTTTAGGTATCTTAAAGCATTTGACGTCATAGATCCTCACTTGCGAATTGAAATTCTGATATCCCATTTAAAAACTCGATTGGTTGAAAAAACCCTTTTTTCTAATCCTTTCTGTGGCAACAGCCGAACATAAATTCTCGTGCCGTGATCGCAATGTAATGAATGGCGTAAGATCGCGTTGATGCTATTAAATTCTAAACATTAGGCTGCATTAAAATTCGTAAAAAATCATCTAATTTACATAATTTTTTCGTTTTTATTTTAAAAGAGGGAGAAAAGAATGTTTCACGATTTGTCAAAATATCTAAAAGTTATGACGGATAGAATTCAAGATGCGACAGTTTTAAAATTATTTTACGAAAAAAAATCGCGAAGCAGATGTTTAGTAAAAAAATTCCTAAAAATCGGTAAATCAGGTTAAGTATTCAGAACAAACTGTTTTTAAAAGAAAATTTTCTCCTCTATCCGATGATACAAATGCCGTTTTGCTGCGAGCGTAATTTCCGCCGTTATTACGAATTAGGTGAGAAAAAATGCCAAAAATCGCATAAAACATAAAATAAAAAAAAATCTAGGTCGAATTTTGAAAAAATCGCTTCGAGGTGCACAACTACATATTTACATCTTCCCGAATACCAAATTTGGTGTTTCTAGGTGTAGCCGTTTGTCCGTAACGCTGCAGACAGACACACACACACACCCACACACACACACACACACACACACACACAGACACCTTCTTTTATAATAAGTAGAGATTACATTTTTACCCATAAGACCGTATAAGTTTAACTATTACACATACCAAAAATTTACGCAGTCGTGTTAGTTTTTATAGCGCTCTCCCATTAATTTTATTCAAATACCTTTATTGCAACTGGCTTTAAATGAATATTAATTTGAAAGTTTCGTAATTTTCCTGGAGATTTTGTTATTGCGTTTTACAGTGTAAGACCAATCATACAAAAGATAGCATAGATGAGGAAACTTAACAACTTCCAAGTTTTTGTCATTACGTTGAAGTATGGGTACTAAGTGTTGCCAGTGGTGGCTAAGTGGTTGCCCAGCTAAGTAGGAAATGTTTAATGTGTGGTGTGATTTCTTTTGCTTTTTTTTTTTTTTTTTTTTTACTTACAGATGAACCAACATGAACTAGAATCGAAGGGCTGTTCCAAAAAGGAGATAGCTCCACCTATTCCAGTTTGCGGAAAACTGTAGAAGACGTTTGGGGACCAATCAGATTTGAAAAACCATCACAAACGAATGGGGCAAGCAGCTCTATCTTTTTGAGTAATGCAAGAACTGACGATCGTAGCTTCATTCTTTTGGTACCAAACAAAAGAATTTTTTTTAACTGCAAGATAGGACATGTAACTCCAAATTCCCGTAGAATGGAGCTACCAGCTTTTCCAGCAAATCCTTAATTTCTATATAGGCGGCCACCTTTTTGAAAAAAAGCTTTTACAATATGTTTATACTTTTTGCATTTTCCAGTTCATACTAATAAATTTAAGTTAAATTTTTAAGTCGAGGGCTGTCTGTTAAGGTTTTGCCGTTTTATATATAGTAAATGAAACTATTTCTATATTTACATTTAATGCAGTACCACATTTCCATAAAGTAAGAAAAATGTGAGATGAAGTGATTTTCAGTGCTTAGGTGCTGAACTGCTGTGATTGTACCCATGGGTTCTATGAGAGACTTTACATACCTGAGTGTTCAATACTGTTTTTAAATTTGAGTGTCTGTGAACGTGTTTTAGCTTTTAACGATGGAGATATCTTTTCCAGTGATTTTGTTGTTTGTTAAGACCGACTGTGTATATTAGGTACATATGAGAGTGGGTAAAGGACTTTTCAAAGAAAATCAACTTAAATCTAATTATTATTTCAAGGATTTAAAGCACTTATCGCTGTTTTGAGCAAGCACGCTTGCATACACATTACATACACATGCTGTGAGTTATACCGGAAAATTTTTAATAAAAACGCATTCTTCTTAGTATTTTGAATCTATTTCTTAGTAATGCTTACTTAAATTCTGATTAGCAGCATTATTCTACTATAATTGAATGGAAATGCGAAACAAAAAAATCTTGATTACCATGAGTCATTTCATAGTACTGCAGCCCTTTCCTATAGCTTCCATATTAAAACTCAAGAAATTGCTAAGTAATTATAGCACATTAGCATTTTACTCCTAAAGTATTTCGAAATTTACATCCTATTTCACGAAAGAGCATTAATAAGAAGTATGTAAGGTGGATCTGACAAAAATTCTTTTGATCAAAACTGGGACATGGCGCAACGGCTTTTAATATAAATCCTTTATGTCTAATGATGAATAATTAAACATACATTCATGCAGTTTACTGACCTCGCCTCTGCATAATTATAGACCCATTCAGACATTGGTGCGAATATTTAAATCGATCCTCAACAAAAGAAACCCGGATATACTGTTCTTTGCAATTGTCTACATTAATTCATCAGGGGCGACATAAATCCTCCAATTAATCTACCGCGGTTTCATTTCGTAAGTTAATATCCCGTATTAATTGCAAGAACGGAGTAAATCCCCGTTACTCAACAGACGTGATTAATATTATATATGGAATTTTCCCCTGCACGAGCCGGCCCGTGTGGATCGTAAGTGTTAGCCTAAGAAGCTGAATTTCGAAGAGGGAGATAGGGAATGTCATTAGCTTCTTAGTATTTAATTTGATGATGTCGCTTTATCTGAATAATTATTTTTATGTATTTTTAATGCGAATGTTTGCAGTTTCGAACAGAGGAGTTGCAGAATGTTGTGCAATGCACAGATAGTTGCTAGATGAATCAGCATCTTCGTATACTTTAACCCCTGCCCCTATAATACGCACAATGCATACTAGAAAAAACTAAAGTGCAGTAGGATTCAATTAACGAATTTGACGTACCTGCGCCGTAAATGCAATGTTTTTGAGGGGGTATTTTTTGTTTTGTTTTCTGATATATACATTTTTTTGTCATAAAAATGTTTAAACTTTCATTTCCCAATGTATTTTGTCTTTTTATATTAGAGTCATTAAGACTCTATGTAATTTTGAAGTGAGCTTCAAAGGAGGTTTCAGTTAGAAAGAATTCCTTTAAGTTATAGATATATAGTTTGCCTCAGAAACATTGACCTCGGGCTTTATTTCATAAATATTGATCATTAACATATATAATAAATTACAAAATTACGTATAAAAGGTACATAATTCTATGAAATCGATTAAAACTTCCAGAAGATTAAATTTGAAAAAGTAGTATTTCTGAAAAGTAGTAATTTTTGAAGTAGAAAATTTCAATTTGTATACTCCCCCACCACCACCCTCGGCAAAATAGTAGGAAAAACCTGCATAAAATGTAAGAAATGTGGTTTAGTATTTTTTCTAAAACATGATTAATATACGCTTAAAGGTATCTGCAACTTCACCTGGCTACTTTTGACCAGTCGTCTTTTCAATTTTCAATAATGTAATAGCTGCGAATGTAGTGTAATGTAACAGTCTAACACTGCAAATAAAACCGATTTTTCCTGGAATAAAAAAAAGTAATAATAACATAACATATGTTTAGTTACTCAAAATGCATTATATTGACATTTCCTATTGGAATATTT
Organism: Cheiracanthium punctorium; assembly: GCA_038373885.1. Classification (NCBI taxonomy): domain Eukaryota; kingdom Metazoa; phylum Arthropoda; class Arachnida; order Araneae; family Cheiracanthiidae; genus Cheiracanthium; species Cheiracanthium punctorium. The sequence continues at coordinate 1,002,369 of JAWZYV010014761.1, forward strand.
CAATTGCAGTTGTTGAAAGTTGTTTCTTACTAAAAAGAATTTGGCGATCTTTGAAATACTTTTGTGCTTATCTGGTACGATGTATATTAGTGCGTTCTTGTTTTGCTTTTGTCTTTTAAGAAATTATTAAAATTTCTATAAATTGTATTATCTATTATTTTACTCTTATAAACTTACGAAAGTCTATGTTTAGAAATTAATTTCTTTCGAATGCTGACTCGTATCTTTCTTGTATAAAATTATCATTTCAGCGAATCAGTGATCAGTCAGTATGCCAATCAAAATAATACATAATTATGTTTCTGTAAGAATCCTTCAATTTAAATCTCTAGTGTCTCCATCTGGCGGAAGAAAATCTAACTACGTTTTCTCATAAACTTAAAGAAATTCTGAAATTCAAAGAACCTGAATAAGCTAAGTCAACTGTTTAGTGTGTATTTCGAAACAAACTTACTAAAATTGTAGAAAGTTTTTTTCTCTCTCTCTTGTATCTTAAAATTTTCTTAATTGAAATATTTTTAAAAAATTATCAAATATGACGCCTATATTACGTCATTTTTATATTCGATTTTATGGGTAATACATAAAATCGAATGTAAAAATGATTTTCTTTTTCTTTTCTTTCTTTTTTTTTTTGGGGGGGGGAGGAGGTGGGAGTTAGCATCATCACATCGCATTGATGATATAATTCTGTGATGGATACAGGAGGGGGCTTAGGGCGCTTCAGTCGCCCCCCCCCCCACAAAAAAAGACGTTGCTTCAGGTGTACATTTTGCTTTTTTGCACATTTCGTTCTGGTCAAATAATCTTTTTTTTGTTGTTGTTGTTAAATTATACCCTCCAAAAAATTACATTGTTCTGAGCAATATTTTGTTTTATTGTACATTTTATTTCGACCAGTTTATCTTCTTTTTTTCTAATAACTAGGCCCACCCTAAAAAAAATTCTGTACCATCCTCTGGTATACCAATATAATTGTACTAATATATTTTTGGAACAGTAATGTTATTACTCATCACTATAGTAATAGCAGCATACAGTAATATCTAATAATACTTTTATACATAGCAAATTATTTTTTTTATTATTATCAGAGTGCATTAGTAATATTAGACATATTAAGTGCAAACAGTGGCATGCGCATGTGGGGAGGGGGTCCGATGTTCAAACCAATACTCCCCCTGAAAACAACGTAACATTTAGATTTTGAACTTATAGGTTAAACCTTTTACAGAAAATATAATGTCTATCCCCCCCCCTCCCAGTAAAAGAAATCTGAGTATGCCACAGGACAGAAATGTCACTCTCTGTAAAATCCTTTACTATTCATTATACTTGCGTAATATTGTTACTGGCTTTTTTTCAATGTAATTAGCATAAAGTATTGATTAATAATAAATTATTTAGATGAGTAAACAAATTTCTTGATTCGTTCCGAAGGGTCGTCTGACTTTTTAAAGATGGAGTTTTCTACAAGAACTTGCAACCTCTCTGTAGTTCATGTCCATTCGTCCCGACATGCAGAACGTCCTACAATGAGATTAAAGAATTAAAATGCATTTGTAATATCACATCTTATATAAATTTAAACTTAAAAATTTATGAACAAAAACAGAATTTTATTTCATTATTAAAAAAATCATTATAATCTAATGCATCAAAAGAAAAATAAAGAACCCCGTACTATCCTCAAAAAGACACCTACATACCATTAAAAGCAATCCCGATTCCTGAAACAGTGCTTTTTGAAAGGTCACCTAAAACAGTGCTTTTTGAAAGGTCAGGTTTGTTGTTTTGTGAATAATAAATACGCATGTCAATTTTAGAACACTCTATAGTAGTATGGAATTCATAGTCAGATGCCTTGCCGGAATGGTTTTGGCCAAGTGGATAAGACACTGAACATGGTAAATGACTGAAATGTGAAGGTCATTCCAGGGCTGTGGTCTACCGCGGCTGCCGATCTAACAGTCTGGATTTTAAGGCTTTTTTTTTTTTTTTTTTCAGATGTAAATTGAACATACGTTAGAACCCATTAAAAAGTTCTCTTCCCAAGGCACTCCCTCAGCTATACAGATACCTCTCCAAAATCATTAATAGCAGCCATGCCAGAGTATATTATTAATGTAAGAACTCAGGATAAAATAATGACGATGATGATAATAATAATAATAATAATAATAATAATAATAATAATAATAATAATTACTGTTGCACCAAGGAACAGCTTGCAGAAAAATTTTCAGAGTTGTAAATGAATGGTCTCTGCCTCAAATTGTTCTTCAAAGGTGGATCTAGTTATATTTAAAAATGAATATTTCAGTCATTTGTAAGTGTCTTTAGTTAAACATTGCATTTATTATTATTTTCTTATAGTTTTTATATTGTTTACTTAAAAATTGGAACACTTTCAAATCCCGTTAAATAAAGAAATTACTTTTTGAGCAGTAACAGGGAAAAGTTAAAGGGATATCACAATTCAAACCATTATGTCTGAAAATGTTATCTTCTTGTAAAATGCCACCTTCGAATATTGTTATGAAATTGTACGAAACTGATGGTACATAAACCCTCAATTTTTCTGGTTATCTGTTGCATCGATCTTTATCCACTTGCCTAACCCCGACATTTTCGGATTTAGTTCTTATTCAAAGACTTCAAACCATCTTTATACCACGGCCACAAAAATTTGAAATATCCATATTACCCATAACATCGACGGTAAAAGAATAACATTCAAAATGTTTAAAAGTGAAAAGAAACTCAAAAAATATTGAGAAATATATATGTGTATATATATATACATATAAATAAACAGCTTTCTCTTTTTCAAAAACCGGGTTTCACGAGTTCCACAGTATACAAACGTCCCCCTTTGCACAGGAGTCACTGCTTTTGTGTGGCCAGCGTGCAGAGATGACACAACAATAACAATAAATTAGATTGGCAACGAGAGAAGCCCCCTCTGTGTACTACTACGGCGGGGCTGTCATATCTGTTGGCCCTCCCTTTTCCCAACACACTTTTCACTCTGACAGACAGACAAGTTGCTTCTTTAACAAGTCCATGTCCATCTCGTGTATTAGTAGTCTCGACTTATAATGTTATTTTACAACTGGCATTACGCCTTGCCTGTCAAAAACTCCGTAGTGGAAATAAATGCTGCAGGAATTTTGTCAGTTGCCTTTTTGGCGCGATATTTTATTTTTTTCTTCTTTTCTCTTTTAATACCTTTTTCATTCTAAAAAAATAAAGTGTTGGTGGGATGCAGTGTTGGTTACTTTTTTTTTTCTTTTCGTAAAAGCCAACGTCAGTTTTGCTGCTAACTGTAAGTGGGAAAAGAAAAAAAAAGTAATAATGTCAAGATGTAAGTCTATAGGGATGATGTGATGTATTGTATTATGTGTTGGTTTCGAATCAATTTTCCTGGGTTTCTTGTCAAAACTATGAAGGAAAGTGAAAGAAAGTACTGTTTGTGTGAACCTTGCGTACGTTATACGTTTTGAACAAAATGAATACGTAAGAGATAGGAACACGTCAAAGTCTAAAAGTATGTAAAGTGCTATTCTTCAGATAACGTTAGCTGCATCAATCGTGTTTTAGGCGTATAAACAGCTGTTTTTGTCCAGAAATTGTCAACACAATTTACTTCTCTCTTAAAAAAGAGCATTACTATGTATGTTTCACAGCATAATAAAAAAGTTAATTCATGAATATTGAAATTATATCATATTTGATACGATTATTCCAATACAAAATCAATAATTTAATTATGTATTTCGTGCTTTAGTTTGCATATTGAGTATACTGTATTAATAGTAATATAAATTATTCTTTTTACTCGAAAACCGTATATGTGTTGTTGATTCGTATAAAATTCTGTTGATTTAACGAAAATTTCGTTGGCGCTGTTCTAACTGAATAATGTTTTTGTATCAAAAAAATATTTTCTTAATATTACAAAATTATAAGATTAAAAGCTTCCCAACAAAAGTTTTGTTGGGCTCAACGAATTATTATTTTTCAGTGTGCAGAACAATTGCAAATAGACTTAAGTTTAATTTTGTAGGTTTCTTGTAAATAAGTCAGAACTGGCAATAATAGTCAAGCCAGCTTCTAGGACAAAGGTGACTATGCCACCGCTTCTCACCCAAATCCACTCCATATTTATTTAAATAAATTTAGAAAAAGTATTAAAAAGTCCTAGCATCTTACTAAATGTAATATTATACAGGATCGAATTAAAATTTTTTTGAAATATGGAGCCGAATCAGATAAGTTTTTTATTTGAAGCTGAAGACAAAGCTGGGAATCTGTGTCCGATGAACTCTTTTGATGCCTTAATAGTTTGGGGGACATGGAACGAAATTTTAGACTCCACCTAATTTGAGAAAATAAGGCATGGATCAAATTTAAAAAGATGTTCTGATAGCTTGACTAATATTCCTTTCTTCATGTAGGCAATGATTTTTAAAAGAGTATGGTAAGATTTCTTTTTATTCGAGATATTATAAAAATGAATACCACACAGAAAGAAAAAAAACTTGACAGGATTAAATAAAATTTCATTGAAGCTATTTTAACCCATTTGTGCCTGGATATTTTTGCGACTTTCTTCGATTTTTACTGATATTAGAAATAATAGATAAATTTCTGATGTCAACTTCTTGAACAAGGGATGATTTCTTTTAAAATCATTATGCATAAAAATCGAAATATCAACATCCTACTTGGTCATGTGAAAATATTTTGTGGAGTTGAGGCTCAATACTCATGAATAAAGGTTAGGAAAAATAAATAACGTTTTCGACTAATAGCGAAAATGCCGTCCCAAAAAAGGGACGCTAGGCATAAATGGGTTAATCTGATAGTTTTGTTGATTTCAACAAAATGTCTTTCGATCAAGAAAATTTTAGGTATTTCAATAAAATATTTTGTTGAATTAGCTAAATTATTCAATTATAATAGTGCCAACTAATTCTCGTTTCTTCAACAAAAATTTCTGATTTCAAAATGCTATTCATTTAATAATTTTTTAATTACTGAATTGAAAAAAATAAATAATTATAATGGTTTAAATAATGTATATTTTCCGATGTTATGTAGGAGTTTTTAAGGTTACGCCATCTGATATCCCATACACAAAATCTATATCCTATTAAAAAGTCTGTCTAATACAATGAAACAAAATATATGCGAAAGTTAAGTAAGCAACAATACCATTTATACAATGAATGAGAAAAAAATCAATAAGGCAAAATAATTTTGCTCAGTTTCCGTACATTATCCTTTTGGAGATTTTTTTTTCCTGCTAAATTTAACCCAGTTGTAATATAATTTAATCACAACTTGTACCGATATTATACGTCATTTTCATTAGAGACAGCATTTATTTTAATGCATGTAATCCCTAGTCACAAATTAGAAGCCATAAATTACTCAAGAAGTTGTTTTCCCGTGGAAGCAGTTTTCATTTTTATACATCATAATACATTTTAACATATGCAACTGCGCATTTCAATTCATTATCACCAGCATCGCCTTGTGAATGAATCGGGCGGCTGGCGTATCATTCAAACCAGCCACTGAAAATTTACTTCCAGGCGCGCACTTTTGAGCAAGGTCATTAAGAAAATAAAACCCTAATTGCTGCGTTTAGCTGTTAAAAACATTAGTCATTTAACATTAACAGAATAAAAAAAAGACTAAAGAATAATTACATGGAATATTTAAGCGATTCGTTCTAACCGCAAAGAAATCAATTAAGTCGGGTTTCAATGACGTTCGCGTATATTTATTTTTTCAAGTATTCCCCCTCAAACATACTTTAGGTTCAATCAATACTTTTCGGCAATTAGTACTCCTTTGGTTTCGAGCAGAAATGTATCATGACTTTTACTTTGTTTCAACCCGCTTATTTCTACGCTCTCTAAATGGTACTTTCCTTAATTAAAAGGCGTTAATCATCGGAATTAATAAAGCTTTGCGATTGTTAATTTTATTATTACCAGAATAACATGTGTCGGAGAAAGCTACAGTTTCAGATATTTATTACGCTGTAAAAGCTGTGAAATTTGTGTGTATAGAGATAGATGGATTACAATTCAATTCTTTGATGCATAAATTCCATGTTCGGAGATAGCTGTCGATAGATTTTAGGCGACTGCCATATAGTTTGAACTTACCTTAAAAACTGTATTTGTTTTTGGTAAGTACTTCCTTGTGTAATATGAAATATCCAGTCTTCACAAGAGGCCGTTCATAAAGTATCTTAAATAAAAGTTTTAGAAGCCACTGTTTTAAAAAATAATCAGTTATCGGTTGTTCTACAATTGATTTAATGAATTATTTAAAATAACGCTATAACGTAACAGTGTTTTCCGTTATACATATTGTATAGCACAAAATGTGCATTGCTACTCTTGCAAGTAAGGAAACATGTATGAAAAGTATAAGAGAAAATGCTATGTCCTTCATACTAAAAAATAAACGCAGATTCACTGGAAAATTTCCGTACATTTTTGCGGAAATTCTCCGTTTATATTTGAATACAGGACAATTTCCATATATCAAGCGTCAGATCCTCTCTGAAACGGAATTTCTTCTGGGATTTAGAGGAATAAAATTCTGTAAATTTACAGAAATAGTGCTGGCATCCCATTTGCCAGTATACATTTTCCTTATTTTCGTACAATTCTTTTTTCCCTCGTCTGTTCTAATCAAAACTTCTGCGCCTTGAGCGGCAATTTGGAACAGTTGTTGAATAAAAACTATCTATTTATCTATCAGCTATTTATCTATCATGCCTAAATTTCCACGAAATTTTATGAGAAACCCTTTTTTAAACATCAATTAATAATATAAACCTCATACTGATTACTGCAAATTATCATATGTCAAAGGGGAATATAGAAAACTGCCATTTTGTAAAGAAAGGGGGCGGGTTCTGTTACTACTGAGGCCCGAATTACTGGTCATTTTATTATGGGGGCACTCAGTGGGGCTCTGCCCCGTATGAAGAGAATGACAACGACAAGTAAACATCCAAGCCCAAGCCGTTAATCGAATCCGGATCCAAGGTGTGATAGAAGGGTTCTCTAGTCCTACAACTACCCGGTAGGCGGAAGGGGAAATGTCAGAAAATGAAAAAGTGACACTGAAATGAACGGGTGCTCATCATTAGAAAAAAGCACTGAAAAGAGTGAATAAAAATAAATATAATGAATAAATAGTAAATAGGAATTTTAGTATTAAAATACATTATCAAATTTCAGTCTGCTATTATTTTAGCCTTATTATTTATTCTTTTTCACAGAATGGCAAGAAAATAAACCTAGTGTTTAATAATTAGGCAGTGCACAAGCAAAAGTCATTCATTACTATTTAATTTTATCCAACTTAATACCAGTGTAAATTCTTACAGCGAGAGAATGCCTTATTAGGGGTAACTCTCATTTAAAGCTATCTATTGAATAACTGTTACTCATTATTCCCTTGAGAATACGAATATTTTACTTTCTAAATTCTTTGAACATTTATTCCTCACATTTAATTTTATCTGAATAGAATTCTTAATCTGTATTCGCATCCAATTTTCTCGCACATTGTTTGCACGCTACCAATGCCAGCATTCAACCAGAAGCGTACTGCTGAAGTCCGAGGACCCCCCCACCCTGCAAAAATTTTTAGGGAACCCCTTTGAACTATTTATTTAATTATAAGTCTTTTATACAATCCATTGCATTTATGATAACCGAATATTCATAATTGTAAAGATTCAAAACAAAAAATTGAAATAAATGCTAGATTTATAAATGAAAATTTATCTAAAATGCACTGATTACTGAAGAATGTAAATTTTTAAAAGACTTTTTTTTTACACAAATCAAGTGTTTTTTTAATTGTTAAGCATACTTTTACTAGGAACTAGCAAAATGGCCTGCTCTTCGTACCGGGAAGAATTGCTTTCATATTTTGTTTATAAACTTACAAAACTTTTGATGAGTTTTTTAGATACGTGAAAAAAAAAAAGAAAAGAAACGTGTAAAATTTAAATGTGTAAGCATTTTATTTTATTTTTTAAATAACTCATTGTGTGGAAGCTCCTCTTCAGCAGGGCCCTTGCTAAAGGGGGGGGGGTATGGGGGAGTCTCACCCCCTAACACTCGCAGGACTTGGCAAAATTAGATCCCAAAGTTGGCAAAACTGGTGAAAAAATTTTAACGAAAACGATTATTTCCTTTTTGTTCTTGGTACAATTGGCAAAATTAGGCAAATCCAGTTGGCAAAAGTAAAAAGTAGTAATATAGTTGATAAGAACTGATCTTTGACTTGGCAGTTTATCGACATCCCCCCCCCCCTAAAAATTGTCTTAGCAATGGCTCTGACTGCGGGGTTTGCGGGGCTTACAGTACGTCCCAGCATTCAACATGCCTTCACATGTTTCGTTTTGGCTAAGTTATTTATTTAATAAGCTTTATTGGCAATGTTTATTGTTATAAACTCTTAAGCATTTAAAAAGCTCTTAAAAGTTTATTGTTATAAACTCACCAGCAGGTTTAGTCTGAGACATCAGTGTCATAATGTTTACGCAGAAATTATTATTGTTATTGTTAAACAGCACATTATTATAACATCATCTACATTATTAGAACATCGTCTATATTGTTATTGTTATAAACTCCAAACTTATTATTATTGTTATTGTTAAACAATATTATTACAACATCGTATATACATTGTTATTATTGTAAACTCCTACACTCTTAAACATTAAAAAAGTTCTTAAACATTTATTGTAATAAACTCTTAAATATTTAAAAAGCTCTTAAAATTTATTGTTATAAACTCCGATGCCTTCGTCTTCCGCCCACCAGCTAGCTCTCCAGCAAGTTTAGTCCGAGACATCAGTGTCATAATGTTTACGCAGCAATTATCACCGAAACATCATCTACATCCATTTACGCCGTTTAAGACGTCTTTAATCGCCACGAGTGCTTTAACGTTTCGAAGAAATCTCAAGTTTTGATTAAAAATCCAAAACAAACTAAAAAAAAATTAAACAAAACAAAAAACAAAGCGTCTTAAATATCCGCTTCTGAGAATCGAAGCGCGTCGTTTTTATCTCGCCCTAATGAGTGATTAGGGCCCTTATAACGACAACACTGTTACTGCATCCTTCAGAAAATTATTGCACAGCGCCGTTGAAAAGTGTTAAGATGGTTGATCCTTATACAATCTCGGAGTTAACGAAAACTGAACTCGTCACGGATTTGATTAACACTTGTCCGCAGCGTGTGGCCCCGATTTGAATAGAACTTGAACTCCGAATTTCTGAGAAATCGCGCTGTTTCTGCAATATCACGAGGAGTCTAAAGTCTCGGTAAACACTGATGGGAGCATTTACGTCAAAGGGGGAGAAGTTGCAATGGAATGAAAAGAATTTAATGGAACTTTTTTTTTTTTTTTTTCCAATTTGTTTCTGTTAAGAAAGATAAATCAACAGAAATGCATGGATTGCAGAAAATTTCCTACACAAAAGTATTTGTGCGTTGACTGCTAGGTAGCAAATAATTAAAGCAAATTAAGCATTTTATGAATCAATTATTGTTTATTTCTTTTTTTTTTACAAAGGAAAGAAAATATAAAAATTTTCAGACGCATCAGTTATAAAACATTTTCCAATACAAATGTTATACTGTTTGATAGCGAATAATTAAAAAAAATTAAACAATGTTACTAAAACAAAGGCATAATGCAACTTTGGAATTTTTATTATCATTTTCAAGATCGAACATTCCATAGTAACTTTCAGTATCATATACTGGGTATTTCAAACTGGGGCATATTTTAAACTGTTGACTTTAGCACTATAATAAATTTTCGTATGACATGCACTTTTTTAGGCCATATTGCTTTTTTAGGCCATAATTTTTTAAGGGGTCGTATGTTGAAAAAAATAGAATTTTTTTTTTATAGAAACCATACAGAAAAAAAAATCAATTACAAAAATGAATGAATTGCATGTCACTAGGAAACTTTTTCTAAAGTCAAAAGTTTGAAAAGTATCCCACTAATGAAACAGTTTAAAGCACCTTGTATAATTTCCCCTCCAATCAAAAATTACGGATGTTAGCTGAAGTCATACCGAAATCAGGAACACTTCCACTAATTATATGATTGGCGGGCGACAACAGTAGCACTACTAAATTCTGTAAAATTCCAGTTGTGTTATTTTACAAAATGATAAGTGTTGTGACAGGTTATAGATAGTTATGTATCACGAATATTTTAATCTGCATACATACATCAACCGAATATCTGGGAGATCGTTAATATAGGGATGCTATATATAAGTTATTTAGATGAACTGCTATGTTGTGGGAAAAAATAAACTAACAGAAGTATCGTGAAATATGCTGCATTTTATGTTTGAAGCTTAGAACTATGTTTGCAAAAGTTATAAGTTAAAAATAGGGAGAGAGAATAGTTAACCAGTTCTTCAAATTTGCCAAATTCGCTCCCACAGCTCTGTTCATGTGACGGCTAGACTATGTTACGGCTAGACTTGTGTTTTCATACTCCGTCGGCATTTTAACTACAAGATTTTTATGTCGTACCAGATTTTTTTTTCTTTTTAAGTTTGCAAATAAGAAACACATAATTCTGGGGGGAAAAAGAAAAAACAGAAAGAAAGAAAGAAAGACCTTTTGAAAGGCTATTGTTAGAGTGGGCATGTAAAATAAGACCCCCTGAAATCTTAATTGTTGGTCGTATCAAAGGGAAGCCGCAGTCATTAGAAGAGCAGCCAACAAGTGAAGCGCCCAATTTTCCTCCATGTTTTCCCCAAATCATGTGACATATTCCTAGGTCACGTATACAAGCTTAGTAATTACCAAGCGCGCGTGTGTGAGAGAGGGAATCTTGCTTAAAAGTTTTTCAATATTTTTCTTGTCGTTGCAGGATACCAGTCCTGAGGAGAGGCGAGATGCCTCCAGCTATAAGAAAGAACAATGACTTAAATTAATACAAAGAAGAAATCGGCCGCAGAAGCTTTCAGGCATAATTTATGCTGTCTGCGCTGTGAGGACCTAATTGATGGGAAAATTGTATAAAATTTCAACGATTAAGATTAATTAAAGGGAAGTGCCATTGGTTCGCTTTCTTCCACCATGCCGCCGCCGCCATTTTTGTGCAAGGCTTGATGGGATGGCTTTATCGCCTGTTCCTGGCGACCGAAAGTTTTTGTTGCTAAGTGTTCACCCAAAATAAATTTTACTTGTTTCTCCAACTGGTGCAATTGTACTTTGATCTGGAAAGTAAAATGCACTGACTAACAAAAAAGTAATTCGTAAACATTTTTTACAATGTATTCTACAAAGACCAGAACGGACTCTACAGAAAGCTACATTTATTTTTTGAAGAATTTTTCCGCTAAAAGTTATGAGAATGAAACTTATTACAACTTTTTAAAAATTCATTAAAACGGAATAAATTATGATAAAAAATTGCGGCTTGCATGAACAAGAATAAAGATTTATATGGGATATTTCAATGCTGAAAAAGAAAAAAAAAGGGGGGGGCGGCAGGTAGTTTAAATTGCCACCCATAGATGTTGCTGATATGAATGTAGATTTATGAAATCAGTTTTTCAAAAAATAACTGAATACGAAGACATAGACTACACAATTCTGTTTTTCGTGATTCATTTATTCAGCAAGTGTTCGGTGAAGATTATTGTCGTAAATTGGCATGTAACACTGGGGGTAGAACAAAATGTTTTGTATTGTGGAAAATATTTTCAAATAGGTAATATCTTAATTTTCTCGAATTTCTTTTGTCTCCCCCCCTTCTTTTGGTGTGTGTTGGGGGGGGGCAGTTGCCCTCTCCTTCCCCTAGTAAGTTACATCTATCGAAGATCATGTTGTACTATTATCATGTAAATGGGGAGATCATGTTGCACACCTATGGAAAGATCATGTTGGCAAGTCGCAAAATCTGTAGATAGCTGACTAAAGCATGTCTGAATATATTCTAACTACGATTTTCTGAATGGCATCATTTTGTTCCTACAATGTGAAAGGAGTGCTCCTATATAGATTCGACTTTATAAAGATAAAAGGCACGAAGAATTGCATTGCATCTTTCTTACTGTGAAAGCAAACAGGGTAAACATAAATAAGAGCAAGGGGAAAAGAATTTTATATTTTTGCCCTTTTTCCAAGAAGTTTAGGAAGAACTGAATATCTTTCTCCAAATCTTTATGATAGCGATGATTGGTTTCTTTGCTTCCAACGCGATATTTTTCGTCATATGATATTCACAAGAAGGTAATTAAAATAAAAATAATAAAGTGTATGACTGAAATCACGTCACAAATTAATCGTCAGCTTAGAAAATCGATCAATAATCTGTTTTCTCTTTTCGTGTCTTTTTTCTGATGTGTAAAGGTGATAAATGGTTTGTAGTAAAATAACATCTTTAATTAGGATATCATTTAAGATACTCATTATCATTATCATGCAATTCCTAAATATTCATTATATGTAATCAGATTACTGTAACAGAACAAGGCTATACGCGCCCGATCAATTTTTAACTGTTCTGCATTAATGCACTAAAGAAAAAGTTCAAGGTAAAGGCGTATATGACAGTAACTAAATGCATAAGATGCATTTATAGATGCACACTTTTTTCAAATTCTATAACCGTTTAATATTTCGAATCTCTTCGCAGTCTTTTGATGACTTATTCTTTATTATTTGCTATTGAATGAGTTTTTTCTTTCTTTCTTACTTTTTTTTTGCTTCTTTTTAATTTCTATATTAGTTTCTTTTTTTTTTTTCTCTCTCTTTTCTTTTTCTTTAATATTGCGCACGTATTTCGGGGATATTTTATGATTTCCTTTCTTCCGTTTTTTCCTAAAAGTTCTGGAATCGTATTTTGAATATACCGTTTGTTAAATAAAATTTATTTTATTGTCAATTTTATGAAATCTAAACTTCTAAACTTCCCAGTGAAGATATTGACAAGATTAAAATAAATTCTACAATGTTATTAGCCTTTCGAAAAATCTGATTGATAAGACAAAAAAGAATTTTGCATTATACAGGATGAAGAAAATTCAAACAAAGAGTACAGATTTTTTTTTTTTTTTTTTACAAAAATTAGCTAAAGTAAAATTAAATAGATTAACAGTAATAAAACAGTAACAAGCGCCGTTTATACCTATTTATGTCATTTCACATATTTAAGGTATGAATTTAGATACACACTTATTGTTTTTCAATCTCAAGATAAAATTTACAGCAATTTGTGTTATATCAGTTCTGTTCATCGCATCAACACAGAGCTATAAGTGTTCCTCATTACGTGGGAATTTCCTCGTTGTCAATAGATTTTTTTTTTTAACATTTCGTTTTTACAGGTTCTTCGTATAGCTTGATGTATAACTTGATCGGTTGCTTTAAAAAAATATTTTTACGCCAGCAAACATTGTTTCATATAATAAACGGAAATTCGTAATTTAAGATATTTTCAACGCATTCAGAATTAATATCTGTGAGTACGTGATTTTTGACTACTTTTAAACGGAGGAGCATTATCAGTCCTAAAAAATAAAAATAAAATAAATGAATAAATTCTTGGGGGCACGCGGGGAGGGGACAGTGTCGGTGTTTTTTTTTTTCATCCAAGACTGTAAACTGAAATGTAAAAATGTTCTGTAAATTCGATTAGGTTGGAGCACATTAAAATAAACTTAGAAACTATCTACAATTTTATAAAAATAATTCTTTGGGATATTTTCTCAGTATTTTACTTCAAAAGAGAACGAAGTAAGATAAAATAGAAGAAAGAAGGCTTAAAATTAGAGTGAGAAATGTTTTCTGAAGTGACTATGCAACTGGAATCAGTTAATTAATATTATGTATTTCACCGTAAAAGATAATTTGTATTGAAGTTAAAAGCTCATCTACATGGATACTCTGTAAGAATGAAACCAGTTTTACAGTCTATCGTGGCTCCAAAGTACGAAAATGGGAGAAATATTCCTATTTTAAACATCTGGCAGTGGGACTTACTAGCAAAATATACTAAATATTTTAAAAATTCGAAGCGTAAAAATGAAAATGATTTTCAAGGCATACATTTATATACACACATTACATACAAATTTAATAAGTCAGTTTTAATGAAGTCAGTGGCGGATCCAGGTGAGGAGTCAGGTGGCTCCCCCTCCTGCCCCAGACACACACACACACACACAAAGACGTTGCTTCAGGGTAACATTTTGCTTTATTGTACATATGCTTAGGTCAAATAAGCTTTCTTTTTGAATGACCCCCTATCAAAGAAAATTGCATCGCTTTAGGATAACATTTTGCTTCGTTGTACATATTAGTTAGGTAAAATATTTTTTCCCTTAAAATTATCCCCTCCCCCCAAAAAAAGGGGAAAAGGGATTATGCATTTGCAAATTCTTGAAATACGCTTGCAAAAACGCGGAAATATCTTCACTTCAAACGCGTTACTCGTGAGATGCATGTAACATTAAATTATCTTCCAGAAAAAGAAGACAAAATTACACGCCAAATTTAATATCGTCACAATCTTGGCGAATTTCAGGAAAAACTCTGTAAAAGAGGTGAAATTACGGCAACCAAGCTTCAATAATGAGCAAGAAGCAACGGAGAGGGAAAAAAAAAAAACACTGCAGCAACATTTAATGATTCAAAATTTATCGCCGAAAATGTTTACGCTTCCTCAGTTTGGTCTTATGAATATAAATGAATCTTCTTTGCTTCTAAAATACTTATTTTGAAGCGGAGGAGTGGGCAGAATTGAAAGACCAATATGTTCGGTGAAGCTAATTGAAATAAGTTAACGTTCAAAATTGATCCTCGAATACTTTTTTATTCTTTTACGTAAAATAGCTCGAAAATTGGGCTCATAAAGTTAAAACGCTTGCAGCTATATTAATGCAGAGGCGTCTGCCGCTCTGTGCTTTATTACAAGACATAAAGAATAAAAACGGTTCATAACAGTTTTAGGTTCTCGGGCTATCAATAAAATTAGAATTGTTCCATGTCCTGGGATGAATTTGCGATGCATTTATTAATAGCTTGACAGGCACAAATAAGAAACTTTGTAGAAAGGTCTTTGTTTTAATTGCTGCGACAATTTTTACTTACTGGAGTAGGTTGTTTCAGATAATAAATTAATCGAAACAATACAAGAATTTGGGGATGTTCGTGAATCGAAAACGAAATTTGAGTACATTGCGCGCGATATTTATTCGTTCATTTATTTTGGGTGTGTTTGGAAGTTTATTATCTTTCATTGAAAAGTATATTAAATTGGTTGAGCTCGTTTATGGAGACAATTCTCTTGTAACGTCAAACAATTTTGTTTCACTCAGTCACTCGCCCATATTGAATAGAAGTTCGCTTATAAGTCACTCAATTACATAACACTCGACGACAGTAGCGCAGCCAGGATTTTTTTTTTTTTTTTTTTTTTTGGGGGGGGGGGGGGGTGAGGGGACTCAAACTGGAATCCAGTACAATTTATTTATGTATATATTTATTTTTGAGAGGGGAATGGGTTTTCTTTATGTTAAAGTGTTCGCATATGAAAATGAATTTAAAAAATAAAGAAAGGAAGAGAGAATTCATAAATCGAGTTTAAAATCTTTGCAGTTGGAAAAAAATACATTAGAAAAATTATTTCAAGGGGAATTGTAAACTTGAAACTCAAATTTTTCAAGCGGAATTTTCAAATTCACCCACAAATACGTGATTTTCTCTATATGCTATGTTTACTCTTTTCGGGGATGGCTGCAGCCCCATCAGCTAGCTATTCCCTGGCAACGCCCCTGCTCGACAGTATAAATCTCGCCCCTTCGATGACATTATAACTGAATACTGCTGTAAATGCAAAACCTTTGAGTATTTATTTACCACCCAACATTTTCCCCCGAAAATTTCTTTCAGCAAACTTTAAAATAAAATATTTAAATTAATTAATTCTGTAAACGGTTCTGCATTTTAATAAATGTCCAATCTTATTTTTCACTTTTAGTGTGCATGGGGGTGGTTACAACCATTTTTATGCGTGTGTATGTGAGCAATAAAAATTGATGACTTTGTTATTGTAAGGATTTTTTAAAACTTCTGAAAGAATTACTTCTAAAACTTTTGAGTGGGAAGTCAAACAGATACTTTTTATCGATGTATCTTTTAAGGTAAAATTACTAGTCTGCAAACCAGGTAAACAAGATGCATATACTAGAAAACAGCTTACTTATTCAGATGCACGATTTAATCCTTTGAGACGCAACCCTTTCCCAATGCTGAAAAAAGGGCACTCGTTGCCATCGCTCGACTTAACTACCAGCAAGATGGCGGACGATCGAAACGTTCATCGCGTGCCACAGATCTAAAGACCCTTTTTTGACGACAGCTGGCGGTGCCGTGCCCTTTTTTCCGCATTGGGCAATCTATCCAGCTGTTCTCTCATTCTTCCATTTTTCAGCAGATGTGAGTGCTGCTAAAATTAATCGTGACATTTTTTTTTACGGGAAATGACGTGCTGAAAAGTAAAGGATTCTCGTGGAGCTAGGTCACCCGCAACTATTTTCATAGAAATCAAATCTATTCTTCGTGACTGGCAAGAGTCAAAACGTCAGAGTTTGGTGTTCCCAGAGCGGGAACACTGCGCGTTAAAGGGTTAAGCTCTTTATCGCTCCTATTTCCAGCATTTCTCCAGGAAAATGTAACACAGCAGAACAGAAAATCAGAATATCGGATGCCTATTCGACTCATTTGTCGAATCATGCCGAGACAAACTCTTCCCGGATATTGATCAGTGGCCTGTCGAAGTCTGCACCCAACGCGTGCAGAAGAAATGATAAATGCACGGAGAATTGGGCTCGCGATGTTGCCTCCGCATTTGTGCACGGTCCCACAGCAAGTCTTCGATTCTATTAGGAAGGCAAGCATTTGTTACAAAGGGAAATTTCAGAGAGAGGAGAGAAGACGCCGGCAAAAGATGACTTTATCTGACTTATGCGACGAACTGGAAATTCGGGTTTACCCATTGCAATTTATATCAGGGAGTTGGCCGATTTCTGGTTCGTACGTACCGCTTTTAATATGGAAGGATTGTTTCAATTAAACAGCTGATTAATTCGATGCATAATTTCCTTTGACCTTACGTGCATCAAATTAATGGCTGTTGTATCATTTATATTTGTGAGCGTAATAAATAAATGGTTATCCAAACACGTTACATGCACGTGTGATTCGCGGGCTGATTATATCTGTAGAGAGGATCCATATCTCTAACGCCTTATAAGTAACTCAGGCGTCACAGTGGCTCACTTTTTCTGAAATTCCTTCATTCACAACTATTATCCTAAAATGCATAAGTTTGTTACTGGATGCTTCTTTAGATTTTAGTATTGCACCTACTATAATTATTTAAACCCTAGTAGCACAACTAGTTCAAAAACCATTTAAAGAACGTCTTTTGAACGTTTTTGAACGTTTTCTGAACTAGTTATGCTATAAGGGGACCCTCTGCAGTGATCATTGCAGTGAAAACTGGAATGAAGTGGACGGAATTTTGCGTCGCAGTTGCTTGGAGGGTTAAATGATAAAAAATTTCAGAAACACGTTTATGAAGGTAGAGATTTTAGAAAAAGAAAGATGTCTGGAATTCCTAGTAACTGCTTTGTTGTTGAACCTGCGACGTTTCAACTGTTTTTAAAAATCAAAAATTCACAGCATATTCATTCAAAATGTAGAAAATAAATTTAAAAATCTATTTACAGTGGGAAAAATCTCAAAATGTAAAAATGGCTGATTTTTGGAAAAAACAATTCTTAATGGAGAATTCTGCCATAAGCCCCTGTGAATTTTCATTAAAAACATGTATGAGAAAATATTTGTTTAGATGTGAATTCAGAATTTCCTGCAATCAAATCTCTTACTCTTTACTCTTTTAATGAAATTCAATGGAATAGACCTATTTTATCTTAACTGAAATCTTAGTTCAAAATCACGACTAAAGGAATGAACAATAATTATGGTTTACAACAAATTTTATACAATCAGGACAAAATATTCACTTGAAAAGAAAATTATGAAACTTGGAACAGCAATCTTTGCTTTCAGGCATTCTAAAGAAAAGGTCTTGCGGTGTATCAGATTTCTGAACGGTTGTAATCTCTTACATAAAAAATAATTTATAAATTTTACAGAAATGTTTTATAAAATTGAATTATTTCGGAGTTATAATTACAAGATTTTTTCCCCGGAAAAATACTTGATTACATTAAGATCAATTTCATTGTCTTTTTACAAATTTAACATTAACGACTCAGATCTCTTTAATTGGAATTAGTCATAACCGTGATCTAAGCTGTACGGACGTCCGATGTCTGGCATAAACTGGAATAATTAACATTACACTTTAGTGTATCTTTTTACTCGAAAACTCAAAATATTCTTTTTCTTCTTTCAGCTAAATTGGTGGAAAGGACACCGCGAAGTTCCGTCAGTCCTGTCTCTCTGATATCCCCTGGCGCTCCCAGATGCGCCACTTCACCAGACCTAACGCCGTCCGACACAGACACTGGACCTCTACCGGACGACGAAAGGGCTTCAAAGCTTTCAGAGGACAATTTCGATCTGTCCAGCAAAGATAGCGTGGACAGTTTAGAGAACCACCAAAAAGAGAAGAAGAAAGAAAAGAAACACGACAAAGCGCCCCCAATTGTGGGCAAGTGTAACTGTGATGAACTGCAAACCATAGATGCCCACTTGGAAACAAAAGATCTCTGGGAAAAATTCCATAGTTTGGGAACGGAAATGATTATAACGAAAACGGGGAGGTAAGAAGCATGAAATTATTTAACGGTGTACATGATTGTAATGCCAGATAAAATTTTCATCCTGGAAAATTCATCAAGTGTTATAAAAATATGAGTCTACAGCCTATTTCTTGAAGAATCCATCTAAAAAAAAAAAAAAAAATTCCCGTATAAAGCACCATTAGACATCACATTTTCCAGGCTAATAACGCCTATCACAGACTAATACGGACAGTCTGCAGGTGGTTCACATAGGATGCAGAAAATAACCCTTTTAAACAGCAAATATGTTCATCGTGCTTTCTTTTGGAAGCAAATTTGACTGTCGGAATGTGTATCAATTTAAATTAGACGCGATTTTAATATTATGGCGTAGTATAATTGCAAATTTTAGTTCCATTTTTTCAAATAGCTAGTTTTATACATTTTGGTATCCATTCTAAGCAACTTTTTATAGGAATTTACTTTACGTGAGAAAGACAAAATTATGTTGCCGCGTTATAAAGTACATTACTTAATTTTCTTTGCCATCCTCCTTTACTTTCCGGCTACATAATTCAAAAATCTTAAATTTGTTTATGTCTCTTATTAAAGATTTGCTTAAACGTTCCACTTTATGCTATGTAATTTCTCTTTTAACGCTTACTTTTTCCCCGCTACAATTTAAAAGAATAATAATAAATAAACTTATGTATGCTCTAAATAATACAGACAAGTCTGTTAGTTTAAATCTGAAAAAAAAGTAAGGGTAATGCACTGAAGTTAAGCAAATCACTCTGCGGAAAATCTGCCTAATGAACTCGCCGTCAATCTAAACAGCAAAGGACCATTGAACTTGGAGAAAGGAAGCAAACCAATAGAAAATATCTCAAGTCCTCGTGGTTTTCCTCAAACTAGGCTTAGCAGAATTACAGACCATTTAAATCATTAATTATTAAGCAAAGCAAAGCAAAAAAAAAAAAAATTTTTTTTCGTATATCAAACATTACTATAGCTGTTCTAATAAACATTTGCAGAGTAGTAGTCAAGATGTACCACAACCTCGAATTTTTAGAGCATTTAGCATCAGCTATGCCGTACAGAAATTCCGTTAGTTTATTCACAAATAAGTTAATAATCCCCCAACTGGCAAAATTTTGCAGTCTACACTTTGATACAGAGATTGTAATTAAACTTTCCCTATACAAACAGTATTCTACATCTGAAGCCAGGCAAGCACCAACTGTGGCATATGAACGAAAGGACTTTTTTAAACTTTAAAAAGTAAAAAAAATAAATAATAAATAAATAAAACCTTGGTTAAATGCGTCTTTTGCATTGCAAGTATGATTTTATTCTACGACTCTTGCGCCATCTATAAACTTGGCCTTCTTTCAACAATTTAAAAGGGTTTTTTTCCTTCGTAAAACAAGGTATTTTATAAACCAAATAGAAACCTAGAAGTATTAGATGCAGACCACATTTAACAAACCAACAGTAGTAAGATTTTTTTTTAAACTAGGGGAAAGAACCAGTTAAACATTTTGTCTATGAAAAAATGTTGAAAAAACTGAAAATTCAAGTTTTTTTTTAACTTCACTAGGGGAAAAAAATGATATATCTAGACGTATGCAATGATAACATTTAATTTGATTAAACTAAGTAGCCTAGCGAACTCTGTCTGAAGCTCAGTGTCTATTATTTACCAATATAATAATGATAGCATGTGTGTAACTAAAATGAGTGACCAGATCATCCCATTAGATTTTAATGGTTTGCAAGTTCATTGAAATTTTTTAGAATTTTCTCAAGACTACTTTACTTAAATGTATCCATTTTAGAAGCTTTCTTCCCAGTTTTTCCTATAAATGTAATATTGAAAGGCATGTAAAGGATACCAGTGTAATATATTGCTCAATATGGTGGTGAGAAAAGAAAATTTTTGGAAATTCATTTCAGTTAGATATGGGCATGTTCAATTTTGGTTCAAGATGAATTGTTGTAAAAGGAATTTTGCCCTAGGTTAACATTTTGGTCTTCCTCAAGACATTTGAAAATTTGGGTTTTTCGTGCATTTTACGGTTTTCGGCGTTTTGTGGCAAACTTAATTATTTATCTAGGGGGAAATGCTTTTACGACAGCAAGCACACCTTGTACTAAAAGGCAACTTTTTTATACCCAGGAAACATGAATTTGCAATGAAAGAAACTAATTAACTTTTACTCCGGAAATTGCGAAATGAACGAAAAACCGAAATTTGCTTTTGGGCAGACCTAAATATTAACCTAGGGCGAAATGCTTTTACCACAGTTTATCTTATAGCAGAAGACAGCATTTCCATTCAGATGGCATTATTTTCCAAAAAGGCATTTTTCACTCCATCCTATTGAGCATTACAGTACACGGCTTTTGATAACAGTCCTAAGGTAAATGCACCAATAATGAACCAGGTATTTATGATGGGCCACTTACTTCAATTAAAGTCGCAAATACAACTGAAAATTGGCAAATTACGGTACATTTACCTCATGTAATGTTGGAATAAAGATCTACTACCGAAATGCTTATTTGCATGCTAAAACAAACTAAACGACCTTCCTTGATTGTTTGATGTTGTATTTTCCCATAATTCCATTTTCCAAAGATGCCTTTATGGTCTGCAAAGAACTGGGAGGTGATGTTGTTCACGTAGCGCTACCTGATTGGGCGTAACTTAATTCGATGCGGCATTACCCGACTTAAGTGCTGTGAATTTCTATTAATCGGCCTTGTTTCCTGTGGCACAGGTTCTAATTATGTCCCTCTGCCGCTCTTTTGTTTTTACGAGATTCCGATAAAGGTGCCACCAACTCGAGCATTGTTACACCTTATGTTTCAGCAGTTTCGCAGATGATGGATGGCTCTTCTTGGTCATTGTTCTGCCGACGTGCCCGCTGGGCGCAAGTTCGATGGACTGATACTGGAAAAATGCACGATGATGAGGAGTCATAAATTCGAGAACTGAATGAAAAAGGACCGTCCGCAGTTACTTTTTGATTGATTCCAATCGATTCTTTATTGAGTTCAGTTTATATCGTATCATTGCGTAATTGGACCTGATTGAGTTTAATGGCGGGAATGTGTCTGAAGGTCAGGACACAATGTAGTTTCTCGAGAAGAATTAATTTTCATGTCACATTCTTATTTTCCAAGCCTTCTTCTTTATGATTGAATGAACGCTAATCGTCATCTATTTAATATTAGACCCACGGAGAAACTATACTTTAGGATATTCTTTTTGGCACATTGGTTTTAAAACATCTACCTAATTTAATTATAAAAATGCAATTTTTATTTTTGAATCAAACCTGGTTTCACAGTCAAGATTTTATCTCTGGATTTAATAATTACAGATTAGGAAGAGTTTTGGACAATTACGTTCTTTGGTTCAAGCAGAAAAATTATGCAATATTTTTATGCCAACGTTTATTGTTGTTATTAACCCATGGCTATTAAAAACTGTCAAAATCAGTAAATGTATTGAAATCTATCTTCATTAAAGGGTACAACAATGAAAGGGCACACAGAATATTTAATTAACGTGATATAATTTACTCTAATCATACAGAGTTTTTCAAATTGTCATACTTACGTTATGAACTGATAATAAGCTCAATTTTAGATCCGTTTTAAGCTTCAAAACTTAAACATATTTGCGTAGTAAGTAAGCAGAAATATCAATATCATTAAAATAATGCATCGATTCTTTGGTCAAGTCTACAGAAATTTGAAAATGAATATCCCTCATTTATTAGGAAAGTCTTAATTTAACTTTTTTTTCTCGCATTATACAGGCTGTGCCAAAAAAGTGGTAACGGGCTTTAATTCTTTACTATTAAAGATAAGCCTACAGTGTAAATTTAAAAAAAAAATGTTCAAAATAAAGTAAAAAATAATACTCCGTTAAGAAAAAATTCCTCTCGTTAACTTTTAAAAGGTTACACTTTTTAAATTTGTATACGTCCCCGTACAAAACTTCCCATTTAGTAAAATGTGCTCCATACACTCAGAGGTGGCATACAAAATTTGAAAATTATACCTTAAAACGTGTCAGAGATATGAAGATAAATATAACGCTGACTTAAACCACTTTTCCATGGCTTTCGAAGGGAAAAAAAATCGCATTTCAGGGGTCGTACAGAAATTACGAAAGAAAATCTTTTCTTTTCCACTCTAGCTATAAATGTTTGCATTCAAAATCATGTAATAGTCCCCGATCATCTTTCTTTAAAAATACCTGTGCGATGTTGTGTGATGAAAGACTGAAATTTGGTACATCACCCCATTAGTGTATGGGGCACATTTTTCTAATTGGTAATTTTTTTGTACGGGGTCGTATACAAATTTAAAAGTGTAACTTTTCAAAATAAACGAGAGGAATTTATTTTTAACGGAGTCTTATTTCCGACCTTATTTTGAACATTTTTTCAATTTACTCTACCCACGTATCTCTAACAGATAAAGAATTAAAGCCTGTTACCACCTTTTTAGGGCACCCCGTATAATCAGGTATTATCATCTCAAGTGTTTGAAAGCCTCAACCTAAATATATCTCATAACGTACAACACCACATATTCAATTAAAAGAAACTGGTATGCATGAGGTAAAACGAATTTAGATAGCTCCTTATTAAATATATGCTATTGTTTAAAAAAAACAATTAAAATTAGTTTAGATAGAATAACAAGATTAGGGCATGGTGAGGTCATATGTGTAGTGGGGTGAAATAAGTAGGTATTTCCTTTCCATCAAAAAATTTTAAAATTTTATTTAAACGATATTTCTTTATAGTCTATCTTTTACGTTATTTCGCAAGATCTGTACTCGTTGAAAAGTTTATTAAATGTATTTGGAAACAAAATATTAATTTTTATCTGCTTATTGGATCCATGTTCTTTACTTGTGTTTCCAAAAAACTACCAAGAAACTAATAAATTAATGAAAATTTGAGAAATTCTGTTAATAATTTCAGTTTATAAAAGGTCCAAGCAGCTTATTATCAGTAAAAAGTAAGAATTCATGAAAATATTTTTCTTTCTATTTATGTTTTAATGTGGTAGGTTAAAACTGAATACAGGTAGGATTAGCTAATATTACGTTTCCACATTGCTCCTAATAAATATTTTAATGAGTAAAAATGTTGTTTACTAATGTCTGGAAATGTAGGCTAAAAATATCATTAAAAACAAACTATTTATATTTCTGATTTAAAAAAAAAAAAAAATGCTTACTCATCTTACCCCTCCTTATCCCTCAACAATGAGATGTTGAAATACAATGTTTATCTAAAACGTAAGTCTAACACCCCAGGCCATAATTAATATCTTCAAATTTGAATATTTTAAGTCATGGTAAGAAATAAATAAAATTTTACAAACTGTATTACTTCTTTAATCCTTTTATATCTAATATTCATTTTGCCCAACCTTCATTTAATAAAACAACTCTACAGTTTAATATTTTTGCATTTAAATATGATATAGTTATATATAACCTTTTCAGGTGTGAAGGGAACGAATGCATTGCATAAAGTAACACAAAAAAGTGCCATGTTTAACATTAATAGCTTCAAAAATTATGGTATTAATTTTGTCGTAATAAAATAATGCCAGTTTTCATCCCATTTTACCCCCAACATACCCTGCTTCTTTACATTTTATTGTGTCAATTAATCTGCTTCAATATGCAGATATAAAAAAATCTAAAATTATCAGATAAAATATTAATTAATCATGTGACAGCAAATGACACTAACGAATCATAACTATTGACACGTCCTTCAGATTTTAATGATTTGAGATTCTTCTTGGACTACTTTGCTATAGATGAAATCCAGGAAAATAAATTTATAATAAAGTCAAAATTGACTATCAAAATTATGGTACACTTTAAATAAAATCCAAATTAATCTACCGTAAAATGGGTTATCCTTCTTAATTTAAATACAACTAAAAACATACACATGCATTTGAATCTAAACTAAATAAAAAATAAAAATAACATCATAAAAATGGTATTACAAAGCTATTATCATATTTTCCTATCCTCTGAAAAGAACTTACCTGAATTTTTCTTTCCTGTGAATGAAATTACCTTAAAATAACTTTATTTATGGAAATTTATCGTTTTTATTCTCAAAAGTATACAAAATATTCTTTTTGTAGCTCATGTTAAGCAGGTAAAGACTTCACCTCTGAGAACTAACCTCAAAAGTTAGTCTGGTCCTACCGCAGACAATTTTACCTCTCGCGGCTTGATGAAAGATGTGAACTGGAATTAGTAAAGATGCCCATAGAATAACTTAATGACTTAATACAAGGCCTGTGATCTCGGTGTCGTCGGTCATTCATTAACAACTGAATATTAAAACTGGCAGGTAGCAAGTTTTGTTGGGTGTAAAGCTGGGAAAGAAACGACACGATTTTTGTCGGTAATTTTGTTATGTCTCATAAATAAGGTACTTTCCTTTTATCAAAAAGTCTGAAAATATATGACATTATCATATAAATCCTGATGGTTTAGGCAAGGAAAATTATTAGATCATTACATTCGATCTGATGCACAGGGTGTTCCAAAAAGGTGTTAACACGCTTTAATTCTTTATCAAAGAGGTAAGTGGACAATGTAACTTGAAAAAAAAAAAGAATCAAAATAAAGTAGGAAAAATATTATGCTACGACAAAATTCCTCTCGTTAATTTTCAAAAAGTTACAATTTGTAAATTTATATACGACCGCCAAACAAAAATTACTAAAATATGCCCCATACACTGATACAATGAGTTGCTGTATGGATGAGGTGATGATTAGTATATGGGACACATTTTACTAAGCGGAATTTTTTTTTGGTAGGGGGTCGTACATAAATTTAAAAAGTGTAATTTTTTGAAAATTACACAAGAGAAATTTTTTCTTAGCGTAGTCTTTTTTCTTACCTAATTTTGAACAATTTTTAAATTTACACTGCCCACTTATCTCTAATAGATAAAGAATTAAAGCGTATAATCACCTTTTTTTGGTCACCCCGCATAACACTATTATATTAATAATAAGAATAAATATTTTCTAATATTCTTTTATTTCTTCTCAATTGGCATAGTTAGTTATTTTTGAATATTATAGGTATCTTAAAGTAGTCTATTAATTACTTTGACTTTATATCTGGTAAAGATATACGAAAATGTTATTAAAATTATCTGTCAATGTGTCAATATTTCATTAATATAATTGCTAGCTGAATATTGACTTATTTTAAGTGCAATAGTCCCGTGCAAATTTCTACAAAACATAAATAACTTCACATTAAAAGTATTAAACCGTCAAACTTAGTGAAATTTGTACTACTACATATTTTTTTTATAAACATCGATTCAATCGTTTGATATTTTTGATGATTATAGTAATACAGTAAAGTGAATTTTTTTGTAAAACTAAATAAATCAAATATTGTGTGAAAGTTAATGTAAAAGCAACTCCAGAATACTGAATGCTCAATTTCTACTTCATCCTTGCCTCATGAAAACTTCGTTATCTAAAACTTTCTCTTCAAGCAGAAAATTGTCTCCGCGGAACATAAAATCCTGTTAAAAATTATCTCACAGTAAAGAAATAACTGATTACCTTTGAGACCACAAAAATTTGAAAGTCGCCATTGTTTGTAATGTATTTTCTCTTTGTATGCAAAAAAATAAAAAGATTTTCGGCGTAAATGAGTTCGCTTCTTTCTATAAAATCGCTCTATATCAAAAGAAAGTATCTTCTAATTTACGGTTTTCAGAATATCTTCCACAGAAGTTCGGCGCCAAAGGAATTGAATGGACCAGACTGTTTGATATTTTTTTTTAAATTTATAGTCGACGCGTGGCAACCGCATTAAATTAACTGAAACCGAAAGAACAGTAAAAATTTGTTCTAATATACTGTCGCTCTTTTTCTTGCTTTGTGAAAAGTGTTTATCTTTTTTTTATGAGGCTGCTATTTTTTCCGTTAAAAAGAGGATATTTACATGAATTATATCCTTTGAAGTATGAAATTTTATAGTTTTTGTGACACGATACGCGTGGAATTGACAAACTGCAGCTGAATTTGCACTGAAAATTTCGATTGTGTTTCATTTTTTCTGGCGGAGCCCACTTTGCTCAAAGCGCAGTAGCTAACCTTGATCTTGGATTTTACCTCAGAAAAGTTGACAATAAGGTTATTATGCATATCACTCCGCAAAAAGGAATAAGAAAACAATGGAATATATTTCTAAGAAATGTGTTTTATGACTGGGAAGAATGGAAAAATGCACTTCAAAACTTTATTTTTTGTTATCGTTTGAGATTGATATTTTAAAATCAACAAAAGACTTTCGGAGATCGTAAAGTGTTGCGAACAGTGAATGCTCCTCATTTAAATGTTAAGAGGCCATTTTGTGAGACAATAGGCCTAATTCGAGAAAATGCACACACAAATCACTTTCAGTGAGAAAGATGCTTTCCTCTGATTTTTATATTATTTATTTATTTTATTTCACTTTATTCGTTAAAACAAAACAAAATCTGTCAAGTGAATTAATTAAGCAATTTGTGAGTACATTGTTAATTTCTAAATGCGTAAGCACAAGCATTTTTCAAATATTCTTTATATTTTATTGCGATTTGTAACGTTCATTTTCTTTCATTCATCCTGGGAAAAATGGTTATTTAGTACCATTTAAATTAAGTCTATGACCAATCAGAGAAACATACCCTCATATTAAAATTTTTCAATTGAAAAAAAGAGAATTAATACTGAAAAGATAAACGAAATCTTCCCTTATATCTTAATGTGTCCCTTATCCTACTAGGATCTTTAGCATTAGAAAAAGAAAATCTGTCATCAAATGACGAAGTAGGTGCGAAAGAATATTTCTAAATAAGGCTTGGTGAAGTCTATGAAATTTTTACAGATGATTGCAAGTTTATAGCGAATATTCTCCAAGAAAAGTAATTACGCTACCAAAAAAGTACATTTTTTCCCCTTTCATTTTCAAAAACGTTAGAATTAATTGATCCGTTTTGAAGTCTGACTTGTTCACTATATGAGAGATAAAACAAATGCAGACGAAGAAGAATACAAAACTTCTAAGAATGTAAGCTTTGAATTTCCCAAGACATTCCTCCCATTTCTTTTGCAGGTGAATGACATTATTCACTATTGCATAAAATCACGACGTTTAAATTGAGATAAGCAACACAATGCAGCTGATAGTATCTCATTCTGTTGTAAAAATTTATTAGAATACACATAAATAGCACATCTGAAGATAAAATTATATGAAACGCAAAAAAGTTATATAAATTAACATACGACCTACCTACGAACCCACTAAATTCTGCATAACGTTTACAAATGCAGCAAGAGCTGTGCCTTTCCCCAAATCTCCGTAGGGTGAATTTCCTTTACATAGAACTGACCAACGGCATCACGTGCCTTTTAAAATCCCCAGAACCATTTACAATGATCACAGCAATTAAATTTTTAAACGGCCTATACGAAATAATTTTGTAAATATTGAATGGGAAGTGAGAGAATGAGAAAGAGGCCAACAAGCATCATTAGTCTGCCGCTTTGACGAGAATCTAACTTCGGCACTCTAACAATAAAGATCCGCTTAAATTTCAATTTCAAAACGACCATTCAAATGAACCAAATGCTTTCTCTCGACACATTCGTAAGTGCATTTGCATACGAGATAGCCACCATTTGCATAGAATAATGATGACAGGTGGATAGAGCCCACGGATTCGCAGGCTGACCGCATATTTATTGTTGGAAGTTTGTTAGTGGAGGGGAGAGCTTATGTTTGACAAATCATCTGGCCGTTGGGGAACTAAATTTACCAACCTATATTGCGATTTTAGACGCGTGTTTACATTTATCATGTATTATTCTATGTATGTTTGATTTATTCCGGTACAAAGCCAGGTTTATACTGTAGAATTTAACCGCTCTGGTATCCAAACATTGTTTTGTAACACATGTGTATCAATATTATGACACGCTGACATAAACATTATTTTTTATAGTAATTATAAACACCACGCATGAACATACAATGACCATTATAAATCTGTTAATTGTCTAAAATGTTTGGAAAAGTATTACCTATTTACGAATATAACTTCGATTAACTGCACTAGTAAAATACTAAAGTAGCCGTCAAGAATGGTCATTAGTAAAATTGCAGTATCAAAATTTTCTTGTATCTGTTCTTTATTTTCCATGTTTGCTTATTGAATTCACATCGACTAAGATAAATAGATCTAAAAATCGTACACAAGAGCTGCGGTTAGAGCAATACAGCGAATCTAATATTCTCACTTCAAGAAGACATGGTTGAATATGAAGTTCCAATTGTTACTATGATCTCAAACTTGCTATTCGGTAACTATCAGAAATTGTGACTCGAAATAACTAAGCTTAAAGGAAACTTGTCATAATTTTAGCTTTGGCCTATTTCTGTTGTACCCACTCACAGTCACTAATCACCATGCCGCCCAATTTAGGCAATTTAGGAATCGTCGCCAGATCACGGAACTTTCGTCAATCATCGAAAACTACAAACTGTCATATTAACCCTGTTTTAATCAACCGTTTCCTACGAATAATTTATGTTTTGCGACTGAGTCATCAACTGCTCAAAACTAAATAAAAAGGTGGGAAAAGATAGCTGTACAGAAATGAGCCATAATCCAAACAAAGAAAACATCACGTATGCTCTTGTAAAGTTTGCTTAATTATACGTTATGTAGTTGTATAATACGATATGATTCTCTGCTGACAATTGTCATCAGACTACGGTTGTGCGATTGACAGGTCTTGTATTTAACTCCTAGCCTTATAGCTTTCCTGACTAAGCCATAAATAATAAGTAACTTGATGGCTCTCCTCAATTTGGCGGTGCAGCTTTTTACTGGGTTTGGCTGCTTTAGAAGTTGAAGAACAACAACGAAAGTAGCCACTTTTCAAATCAAAATTCAAATTACTGGTGGTATTAAAATCAATGTTTCATTTCAATGTAAATGCGTTTTTATCAGATTCTAATACCAATTATTGTATTACCCGAAATCTATGATTCCAGCAACATATATATTAAAGCTGAGAAAAAAGTACTAGCCTCCCACTTTTGCCACTTCTCGTACTCCTTAGGTTAGAGATAATTGTGATTAGCTCCTCAATATATTATGAAACTTTGATTGGGGCCATCAACTGCCACTTAAATGACACAACTGAAGACGATAATAAGTCAGATGTTGTCTGATGTTAAATTCAAAAAAAAAAATGTCTAATTTAGTCATACATTTATGATCAACTTGTGATAAGAAAGTAGTTTACAACATTTCGAACTCCTATACATATAAAAAATAGTGATAATTTCAATAGTAAGAGTAGAAAGGGCACATATATCATTATGTTTCAGACCTTTTAGCCTTTACCCTAGCTTTTTGCTGACAGACTGGTCGTAATTTTTTAAAAACTTCAGAAGTTAATAATTTGAAATTCGTCTCTAATAATGCACTAGAGTTATCACACAAGAAATCAAGGCGAACATTACGATTTCTTGAAAAGTTGATTCGCATATTGGACTGAGAAAAATCCTTAATGAGACCTGGAGCAATTCAAGTATACATTCTGATCTTACCTAGAGTAATATCAACATTTTATGTATAAATAAAAATTTATTTGCAGAAACTTGCTTTTAAAATTAGTTGTAAAATTTATCAGGTTTTGCAATGCATACACACATAAAAAGGAAAAAAGGAAGGAAACAGCAGATTTAGTCTTCAACTACAAACATTTTTTTATTCTTATTACTGTTTTCTTAAACTTTCTCATTTCTGTCTAAAGCGGAAGAAATATTTAAACGAAATGGTTGCAATCTCAAATCATGTTGGAAAACAAAATCTATTCCAAAAAAATCAAAATTTTAATGAAAGGGCGTTCGGATCTTTTCAAGCAAATTATTTGATTTGATTTAACCCAAATATGCTTCGCGAACAGAGATGTTCCAGAGACTAAAAATAATATTCTTGTTACATAAACGAAATTCTGTTGATCAATTGATCAACAAAATATTTTTTTTTAGTAAAAATTTTTGTTTGTTCGTTTGTTTCCATCAGCATATGACAATTTCAAGCATTGAAAAAAAAAAAAAAAAGAACATTAGTTGCGCAACCAAATTTGTTTTTAAGAAAAGACTATTTCATTAAACGGTTTCAATGAAATAGTTTGATTAGTTTATAGTACAACTGAATTAGTTTGTCATATCATTGTTCCCCTTACGCCATTAACCCTTTGAGGCGCAACCCTTTCCCAATGCTGAAAAAAGGGCAGCCGTTGCCATCGCTCGACTTAACTACCAGCAAGATGGCGGACGATCGAAACGTTCATCGCGTGCCACAGATCTAGAGACCCTTTTTTGACGTGCGTCAAGCGATGGCAACGGCTGCCCTTTTTTCAGCATTGGGCAATCTATTCAGCTGTTCTCTCATTCTTCCATTTTTCAGCAGATGTCAGTGCTGTTAAAGATAATCGTGACCATTTTTTACGGGAAATGAGGTGCTAGAAAGTAAAGGATTCTCGTGGAGCTATGTCACCCGCAACAATTTTTATAGAAATCAAATCTATTCTTCGTGATTGGCAACAGTGAAAACGTCAGAGTTTGGCGTTCCTACTTTTTAAACTGCTTTTCAACATTTGTTTACTCATTTTCCTATAAACAGCTGCGATTTATATCAGTGTTACTTACGTAAATCAGACTTCTCTTCACAATTCACATTTATCGGACATACCCGCGTAAAAGGTTAAACCTTAAAAAAAAAAAAAAGTTGTCTAAAAACTTCTTCGAAAAACCTCATCAAAGCACTATATGCTTCTATCACTCCCATGCAAACTGCATCCCGCAATATACTCGGAAAATTTACAGATTTGTTAAGCTCTCGATTTCATTGGACGACGATTTATACCAACTCGAAACGTATTCTCGGTCTTCAATCATCGTATCTGCATATTGGACAGTTGGCGGTTTACGTGGCTAAACTGTGAAAGATGAGCGAAATCCTCGTGTATGCCAGTTTGCAACTTATTTGAGGTTAAGGTTTATGTATTTGACTGATCGTTTGTTAAATGAATTCCTCGGTGTTATATTGGAAATTCAGAGATTGCATTTACATTGAGAAGCTATCCAGCGGTTCGGCTTGAACAATGGGTACTTACTGGTGATTTAGTGAGGCAAAGGAATGTATATAATATTGAAGTTTTGATTTTAAAAAGCAGAATACCTAATTATATGTAAATGTATTCAAAACATTGTTTGACACGATTAAATAAATCATGTACAATTCTTTGTATATTTTTGGAGTAATTCGTCAAAGGATATGTGAATTAAAACATTTCTTTTCAATAAAATTGCTTTAATTACTTTAATTTTTGTTTAAAGGCTAAAAACAATTAGCTTAAGAATAGTATTATGATATTAAATGTTTAACAAGTAATAGCTCAAAAACACTAAGCATTCTATAAAATACAACAGTTTTGTCTGCATGTTCCAAACTCGTATGCAAAACTGTAATCTGTTAAACACTAGAAAATATGCACTTTTTTTTATTCTCAGGATGGTATGAAAAATTGGTATTCTCTTACTCTACATTTGAGATAAATATAGTTCAGCGACATAGTTTAAAATTTAATTGTTGTAACATATTGTAAAACCGTAAACACAGCGTCACAAGAAAAATAAATCCACAATTTTAGGGATCCGCATTATTTGGGAACAATCCCCTGCAAGCGCCAATGTATAAGTCAACTCGTAATTTTGCGACCCTTGGCGATTTAACGACCTTCTGATGAAGTCCGGACCGTTTTCTTATACCTTTTATAAACTTTCGAATTAACTACCATTTGATTTAACGTACCACTTGTCGAGGTCCCGTGAAGGTCTTTAAATCGCGAGTCGACTGTATAAGAAAAAAAAAAACTCCTTAAAACGTTTCTTCTGCGTTTTCTTTCATTTTCCTTTATATTGGTGGTGAACCTTTTGCTGATGGCGATTGAAACTAACTATACGCATAAAATTCTTGAACTGCATAGATACGAAATTTTTTTAATCAATTAAACAGAAAGATATTTGCAACTTAAATTTGCAGTGAGGGTATTTGCAAGTCTAAACATTGTTTTGCATCACCAGTGGCCGAGCACATAGCGCTCAGAACTGGGAGACGGAAAGTGCCTATTTCAAACCCAGGTCGCGTCCGCCGACCCAGCCGTTTGGAGTTTTCTCCGAAACTTAGCCTAAATACGAGTTAGGACCTCTTTGAAAGACCCTCATGGAGGTCACCTCCACCCTCGGCCTAGATCCCTGGAGTAGATAATTGGCAGCAATCCCACAAACAAGACACATTTTATTTTTGCTTTCTATAATTTGTTTACCAAATGTAAGAGTGTATCAAAATTTCAGATATAAAATAGCTTTAAACTGAGTAAAATAATACAATTTTCATCTGTTCTTCCGCGTACGAAAAGTTTTATAAAGCAAAATACAAAAGAAAACTTAATTATTATGACTCAGTGATGAAAAATGAAGGTTATTTTGTAGGTTAACCGTAATTGGGATTTCTTTAATGAATATAAACTGTGTTCCAATTAAACTATACTAAAGTTTTCTGATTATCTTTTATTACAACGAATTATAGATTTTAACATCTTATTTTAATTTTATTTTATTTCATTTTAATTTTTTGAAATAACGCTTTCCAGTTTTATTCCTACATGCGAAAAAAATGTTTTATTAAATTCAACAAAATTTTATTGGCTCACCAAAAATGTAATGGCTTTTTAATCGATTTTTTTAGGGGGTACAGATTAGAAAAATATTTTCTTCATTCAGCAAAACATTTCATTGAATCAACAAAGGTATTGTTGATTTCACGAAATAGCAACGAAAATTTTGTTGGTTCAAAATGACTTTTCGGTTTAATACAGCGGTACCCTTATTGAATTAAACAGAACTGCTTTTTATCAGTAAGTAACGCTAGAATTCCATAAACAGTGAAGTTATTAGTTATTCTGAAATAACCGCTGTACCTCTTTTAAGCTTCAGACATAAATCTTTGACCTTTCAGAAAGGGTGTGTACATTCATAAAAACTTCTGTCACAAAATAATAAACCTTCTCTGTTACACTTTCTTTTATAATGTCGAGATATAAATCCCTCTTTTATTATTTCTAGCAGTGGAGTATGAAAATCTTCGCCTTTTCCTGACAGTTCTAAATTAGGTTTTCTTTTTCACTCTACCTACTTGGTAAAATGAAAATTTAAATAATTCAAATGGCATCATTTCGTTGCGAATCTGACGTGTTTTGTCACGTGAAATCCGTGACCAACATAACTTCGGCTTTTTGCGTCCATCTGCTAAGTTACGTCTTCTCGGTAAATGATGATGTAGGAAATCGGGGTTTTAAAAAAATAACTGTATAAATAAAAATATATTTAAAAAAAAACAGAAGTTGCAGCTCATGTTTTGATTATAGAAAACTTGTGCACATATAATTTATATGAACATTTTAAATTACTATCAGATTTTGGGATTTGATTGATGGGACTTTATACTTTTGAACTAAATTGCGATATAACAATTTTTTTATACACTACTCAGTAAAAGTCATAAATGTAGTTTATTTTTACGCTGTGACCGTTCAGGTGGTATAGTGGTTAAGGAACCATTTCATCACACCTTGGATCCGGGTTCGATTATCAGCTTGGGTCTGATTCTCGGCATCCCTTTATACGGATAACGTTGGCCACCTAATGGGTGCTTAATTAAAAGAACAATACCTCCGCCCAGTGGCGTAGCCAGAAAATTTTCATGGGGGGGTTACGACTACTGCAATTCAGATATATGTATACGTGTGTGTGATTATGGAGTGAAGAATATACATTTTGTATGGCAAAAAATTCCTCATGGGGGGTTGTGACCCCCACCTAAGCCCCCACCCCTTGGCAAAGGCCACTGC
The DNA here is from genome assembly GCA_038373885.1 of Cheiracanthium punctorium. Classification (NCBI taxonomy): domain Eukaryota; kingdom Metazoa; phylum Arthropoda; class Arachnida; order Araneae; family Cheiracanthiidae; genus Cheiracanthium; species Cheiracanthium punctorium. Next base: position 1,037,299 of record JAWZYV010014761.1, read on the forward strand.
CTCCGCCCTTAATTGTGGCGAATGGCTGGTGTTCAAGTAACCACCTTTAAAAAAATGCACTACTTGTTTTTATCCTCAATACATTTTTACATATTTACTTTATTCTTATTTATTTTACTTTGTTTGCTTGTTTTATAAGAAAAGAAGGATGAACAATATTGTCTAGGCGCATGTTGCTAGGTATGTTCTTTTAAAAGAAAACCGCTATATTAAAATGATTGATTTTAATAAACAAAACAAAAAACGGGCTGTGCATAAGGCACCTGTGACTAGTTTATTTGAACAATAATGAAAAATTATTCTAAACTAGTACAATTTGTTTAAAAAAAAAAAAAAAAAAGATTTTATTGATTACTAATAATCTCAAACATAAATGCTCATTCAAAAAATTTCGGTTTTCTTATCAAATAATTTCTATTAGCCCATAATTGAGTTTCTCAGAATGTCAGATCCCGCTAATTTTTGGTTTCAAAGGATGCATCATTATTACGGGGACAGACATTTAGCTATTAATTTATCTTCTGATGATGAAAAAAAAAAATCAACCTCATTTTCTATAACTAAAAAAAAGTGCTTAGCGGTTTTAATTTGAAGTATTTTATTTTTTGAATTAAAACGTTGTCATTTGATAGTCTCAGAGTGAGATGGTGTAAAAACGATATTAGTAGGCTTTATAAAGGAATATCTTCTTATCGCTTTTCACCAGATTCAAGGGCACTGAGTGTAAAGCTATTAAGATTGCTTTCGTTAGTATTTTTTTTCCCCTCTCTTTAAAGCCGATCTATTTAATCAACATAAAAAAGTGGCTTTTATATAAATTTCTTTTACGTAATCTTTGTGCAAAATGAAATTGCACTTTTCTGGAGAAAACACAGATCTATCAAATTACATAAGAAGAGATAAATTTATGCACCTAAGGCATGGGTACAGCATACAAAATCAGAGATATGATGAGTTTGACGCTTCTTTTTTTAATCAAACTATATTTAGTTATTATATCGTAAAATAAGAACACTGAAATCCTAATGCTGATGGAATCTGCATTCAGATACATGGGCGCCTATACTAAGGGGCAGGGTGGGGCCAAACCTCCCAGCTCTCAGGAAAAATATATATTACTGTAATGATTTACGTACTGGTATAACATATATGCTGTGAACACACAGGTTCTCTGTGTGTTACGACTATTAAGGTTCGAAAAACGTTTTCTGGACGTTAATAGCCGTTCAGAAAACCTGTGCGTGCTGTCTGGGAACACTAAAATATAGTATCTCTCCGAGACAGCAACCCCTGTCTTGCCCCCAACCCCAACACCACAAATAGCCATAATGGCAATAGCCATATGTTCAAACAGCACATCAAATCAACTGGTTTGACTTTTTCAGTACTTCATTTTCTAAAGGTTAAATTAAATGGTACTGCTTAACCCTTAAAATCTGTGTGTTACCTTTCGGTAACATACCCAATTTGGACTTCTGCAATACTATTCCCAGACAGCACATAAGCTTAAATCAAACTTGACATTTCTTTGAATTTGACGTATTAATACAAGCTTGACAGTTCAACTTATTTTAAGCTGGCAGCAAGCTTGCAGGAGTCAAGTTGAATTGTCAAGCTTAAATACAGCTTGATTTAAGCTTGACAATTGATACTCGCTTAATTTTTCCTGTTTAAAGCGAGCGTTGATGGCGCCATCTGTGAAAGAGAATGGACATTAATTGTCTTAACGTTTCTCAAATTTGCTCAAGAAAGAAAAGTTCGTAAAAGTTGTGTTTTATTTTATTATAACACGAGGGGAGTTTTAGTTTTATTTACATCTAATTAACATTAGTAATTCCATTAACTAATTAATTAGACCTAAAAATAAATTTTAATATAATTAACGCAATTTAGTTAGTTAATATACTTCACTTTATGGGTGGTAGAATGAGGCGTAATCCGGCCTCCACAAAATAATTAATCAGTCATAAATGTACTTGACCATAGAAATAAAAAAAAAAGATTCTATATTTCCATATATGGAAATTCTTCAAAATAAAATACAATTATACTACGAAATTGATTTCAAAATCAGTCGTTTGTCTCGATTTTGGCCAGCAGTATTGCTCAACGATGAGTGTTGCGATATTGAAAGTTTTAAACGTGTCCAGCTTTTAAGTTTATATTATGCTTATTTCCCTATTAGTAGAGTCTATAAATCACACATAACATTATTTAAATTTGGATTCATCCCATGGAAAAATAAAAGAAACTTATCAACATCGCCCATACTTATCGATCTGGCGTGACAACAGTCACTTCAAACTTTAGTCATAGCTGCCCGAGGCATAATATCCGAACTGTCAGCACGTGGGCCTTCCAGCCTAAAGTTCCCGGGATCGAACCCAGCCGCCGACGTTTGATGAAACAGATTAAAATAACTTAAAATTTCAGCATAGAGGGGGGAAAATGCACGGAAAAATAAAGTATGTGGGGCGCGGTCGCCCCGTGTAGTTAGAAAAAAATTTATTAAGCTTGCTATGTCGAGCTTAATGCAAGCTGGGCAAGTGTAAACTAGAACACTTGATTCAAGCTTGCATTAAGTTTACACGCTTGAAATTTTCAAGTTTATTGACTTGATAAATCAAGCTTGCTGCAAGTTTGATGCAAGTTTGCTGTGCTGTCTGGGTTAGACTAATATTGAAGTCCTAATGCCTAATGTTGTCAATAAGATAAATACTGAAGATATTATTAAATAAATTTTCCATACATATATTGTAGTGCTGTTTAAGAATATAGATAGATGTAATTTTTCAATTGTATCTACATATGGTTTTTGTTTTGTTTGTAAATACCCTATTTTGTTCATCAGTGATCAAGTAAAAAAATTTTTGTGGAAAAGTAAAGTATGCAACTCATTTTTTATGCAACTCATTTTTATAAATGTTTTTGGATATTTCACTGTAAAATATTTGTTATAGGCATATTTTTGTGTGTTCTGCCAATTGGCAACAGTAGGCATAAAGTTCCACTAAGCCTGGAGAACAATGAGCAGTTTTGGTTTTTGATTCTGCGGAATAATAAGATTGACTGAATATATTTGACTTAAATTTGAATGAAACTATTTACATTTTGTAGTTTATTTATTTTTTATTGTACAGAAGATGTCTTTCCACAGATTATTCTCTGCAAATTCTTAAACTGCAAAGGATACATAGCAATAAAATTTGAAAAATGTGGTATTAGACTGTGTTTTAATAAAAATAATAACTGTTCCAAATATTTCAATACAATTATATAACTAAATAGATGGTAATATACTGTAAAATATCATAAAGCAAACTATTTTGCATTCCACATTGATTTTTGCAATAAATTTTTATATGTGTAGTAAGAATTAATTACTTTTAAAGCATTTTGTATAAATTCTTTATCATAGTTCTTAAAAATCATGCGTGTAGTATTACAAAATTTTATTAAATAAAATTATTTTTTTAACTAAAGTCCAGTGTTGCCGATTGACAACAAACTATCTTTTAGCCGTAAATCATACCTGAAACAATTTACGATTTTTAAAAGTATTTTACCCATGATTCGCTTAAATGAAAGCCCAAAGCATTTTTTTAATTTATTTTTTAACTTTCAGGCATTTAAGGGTTAAGTTGTACCAAGTTCTTCTGCCTGAATGGATGAACTTCATTCAGTTCAGAAAAATCAGTTATCTATGAAATTTTTGTTCTAAAATGTAGCAAATAGGAATCCGTTTTTGAAGCACAGCATTTTTGCAATTAAAAGCTTGTGTAAAATTCATTGGTTTGATAAAACATTCCGATGCAGCTATTGTACACATGTGAGTGCCAGTGTATTTAAGTGTCTTGATACCACTGACCACCACAGCCGAGTGGATAAGACACTGGACATGATAGACAGCTGAAGTGCGAAGGTCCGTTCGAGCCTACCGCGCGGCTGTTGATCTAACGGTCTGGAATTTTGGTTGGTTTTCTCCAGATGTAACTTGAATACGCGTTAGAACCCCTTAAAAAATCCACCAACGAAGGCTATCCCCACTCCCACCCTCGTAGACAGATGCCCCTCGTGTAGACTTGCCATAACAAAAAACACTGGACACTGCTCTTAATACCTTAGAGTAAAAAAAGAAAATAAATCCTGCTGGCTATAAATAAATACTTTTTCATGTTTTATTTTGAAACAAAAAGAGCATTTAATAAAAATCGCCCTTTTTCATGTTTTTTTTTTCTTTTTCTTTTTTAATCCCTTAGCTTTTATTTATTAAACTTTCATTGACCGATTTTTAGATCCAGGCATATTTTAAATTAGTTTTTTGCATATTTTATCTTCTATTGCGTTATTTAAAGGATATTAGCCATTTAAATGGGGGGGGGGATTTTATACAATTTTCACTGAGTTCCCAATTAGGAGCATGGGCCATTTCCGACTATACTTTTATATTGGTTTCAAAAACGGAATATACTGATGGATAGTTTAAATAATAAGCGAAATATTAAGTATTAATGAAAGACTTATTTTAAAATTCAATTAAAGATAAAGTTTGAGGGGGGTGGAGGTGTATCAAGATAGCTCTGAAAATTTTGTGAAAATGGCTCTTTTCATGATTCTTTTTTCTTTCTTTTTTTCCAGTTTCGCACTAATGATAGAAATGCAACTTAACTCCAAAAAATCAAGTCACCTTTCAACTATATCTGCTAGTTTTTTCAAGTCAATATTGATAAAATTTAATTTTTTAATAAGTTTTTAATTTGATATTCCAATCGGGAGCATTGGCCTGTAAAAGGTTAAACACGTTAACATTCTCATTGCATTACCTTACATGCGAGATCCATCGTTATTATTCAGTAGTTGTCTTCAGCACATCAACAATTGCTGCTGATCTGATCATGTGAAATCACCAACGGCTTGAATCAAAATAAGTTTTCCATCCAATTTCCCAGTGGAATGAGTATGAACTTGTCGGCGAGCCGAGTAGCATTTTTACTAATGGCTGCCATTAGCAACCCGAAACAAACTTCATCTTCCTAACTCGATTTCCTGGGGAGCTTCGAGGTGTTGAGTGAATAATATTTTATCGCGCCGACTGATTTCGAATGCCAGTACTCAACCCGGTTCGGGCACAAGTGCTGGTTAATCAGAATGCACTTCTAGAATACCATCGTAAAAGGAGAAAATCTTTTGTGGTTTCATTTGTTATTTATGCACTGATGTCCAAAAATGAAAGTTACAAACATGAGAAATTATATTTTTTGTGCAGAAAATGGGTTTATACCTTGGGAATTCGGTATGCTAATACCTCATGCAGTAAGGCGAAGAAATTGTAAGAAAAATATTTGCACAGGAGTTTAATGTAGGTTGATATGCAAATAAGAGCAACATTGGTCACACACAAAATAGGATAAGTCATAACTCTTTATTGTTCCGTCTAATAAGAAGTGTTGGCACCTCGTAATTATACAACCGTCACATTGAGCTCTCATACTGTTAATGAGGCTATTGATCAACAGTTGTGGAAGCCATTTCCATCTTTCCAAATAACGCCGATTTTAACGCCTGGACTGTCCTTGGAGAGGGGTTGTCGACAAACAGCGACACTTCCTACAACATTCCACAGGTGCTCTATTGGATTGTAGTCTCGATACTTCACTGGCCACAAAAGACTATGATTACTTTCTTTTTCCAAATAATTTTCAACTATGTAACTGCAATTTTGGACACGAGTGTAGTTGATCAAAGGGAAGGAAGGATTTTTTTAAATGGATGCACATAGTTAAGTAAGGACACATATAGTTGACAACTTGCTACACTTGTACACGGTTTTTACTTAACTAGATGTAACTATTGTACTTTATTTATCGTTTAAAAGTAAGTGGTCAACTGTTGTTGATCCCACCTTTATCTTAATTGTTCTGCTTAATAAAAAAAATTCGGGCAAGTTAAATTGAATCGATAACTTTAAAAACAACTTAATTCACTAAAGCAGACCTTTTCAGAAATCAATTAAAACCCTATAGCGTATACACACACGGGTTTTTAAAGACTTTTGGGGGTTTATCATAGCGGTTAGGTTTTAAAGAACATAAAGAGTTACTTTATCAACACTGAATTTACAAACTATATTAAGCAAGAAAGATAAATCACGTCCAACACATAAAATACTTTCCTACACAGAAGTCTTCTTTTCCGAAAAATCTACCTATCGATGTGGTAGCAATGTATTGCTTGCTAAACAAGTCGACGTACTGGACATAACATCTAAAAAGCTGTATCATTAATGTAATTTTGCGAGACCCTGAAAAGAAGAAAAGAAAAAAAAAGGAAACGTAAATGTCATTTCTATTCTTGAATAAAAGAGTAAGATGCTTATATGTGCATATATACATTATTATACGATTTAATTGCATGAATGTCTCTAAACAAAGACTGTAATGTGGAATTCTTTTGAGCGAACATGTGTACCCTTTATACAGTGATTACCCATAAATCGTAATGTATTGGAATTCTGTTACATGCTCCTGTAAAAGAATTATAAGTGCTACATACACCGTTTTCAATAGGCAGTGCGGATCCAGCGTCACCTCCCCCCCCCCTCCCCGAGAGAAATACACTAGATAGTATAGGCTTTCTGTAACGATGGCGTATTTCATGTGATTCTGAATTGATCTTCAAGCTTTGTGACCGCACCACCGCCCCCGCCCCCTTGAAAAAGTTTTCTGAATCCTACCTTGTCAATAGAGTGCATGGTGCAATACATGACTATAACTTTCGTAAATTTCATAGCAATCTATACATATTTACCATAGTTAAAGCCCAGTCGGAATGACAGACAAACCGAAATCGCAAACACTTTGCAATTTAGTTGAAAAGTCTTAAAAGTTGCATTCAGCTTTTTTTTTCTTTTTTTTTTTTTTTTTTTTTTGGAAAAACCGAAATCACAAACACTTTACAATTTAGTTGAAAAGTCTTAAAAGTTGCATTCAGCTTTTTTTTTTTTTTTTTTTTTTTTTTTTTTTTGGAAAAACCGAAATCACAAACACTTTACAATTTAGTTGAAAAGTCTTAAAAGTTGCATTCAGCTTTTTTTTTTTTTTTTTTGAGAAACCAAGTTTATTTTTCTATAAATTAAACATAATATAGGTATGTTCGTAATATGTTTATGGAAAATTAAGTAAGATACATTTAAAAGATTAACATTTTCAAGTATTTTTAATATTAAGGAACTTAATGATATTCGTCATCATGCTCATGAATAAGTTCCTATTAAGTAGCTTTATAGTCTTTTTTTTTTTTTTTTTTTTTTAATAACCATGACTTGGCAGATTTAGTTTAACAGTGTGTTAGTCAGTTTTAAACCAACGTGCAGCACTTTTTTGGAGCCTTTAACTAATTTTAATCCTATCATTCTAACGAGAGTTATTTACACTTATTTGAAAGCTCTTAACGAAACATTTACTGAGCTCATTAATTCATTAGCCAGCGTATTTTATCTTAGCTTTTATCACCCAAGTCAGGTTATATCTTGTTCCACATAGTGTTGAGTAAATCAGTTTTTATCATCTAATGTCAGTGCTAACTTTATTTTGAATGTTGAGTGCTCTAATGACTTCTGTTCGCATCCACTGCTAATGCATCCAGAATTCTAATCTTGCTGTATAGCTATTAAAAAAAATCAAGGTCAAATCTCATTAAATCAAGACATGCACAGTTAAGTGATTGTTAGCGAGTGCGCCCTACTTGTTTTATAAATTTAAAATTAGTAAAGGAATAAAATAAAAATGATCATAAGATCTTTTATAATAAGATAATAAGATTTTTATGATAAGATTTCTTTTTTGAATTTTTTTTCTTTTGCACACCATCGTTGTGCCCACCGTCCCGCAATCTGAACGAAAAATCAGCCAAGTCCAAACAAACGTAAAACTAAACGATGACATCTGAACTTGTGAGAGCTACTATTCTGTTCTAAACTTAACTTTCATGTTGCTAATACCGCCAACGCGTTCTGTAATTTTTTTTCTTTTTACTGTTCGTGATTTTTTATGAACTGTAAAATGAATGCTCTAATATAAAAAACCGAGAGGACTTATTTTTGTGAAATATGCCCAGCAGGGTTTTCCTTGTGTCCTTACAACAGAAACACTACTGAAAATTATCTAAAATAAATTTAGAAAAATATTGAAATTTTAAATTAATAATGAAATTTTTTTTTCAATACTGTAGCTAAATAGAAATTGACACGAAAAAAGTCATCTTTGGTTTGAAGAATAGAAGTACAGCAAATTTCAGATGAATCAAGCCAATATTTATTTCTTTACAGGCGTTCAAACTTTTCAAAAATTTTCAGTTGGTCTGTTTTCAAAAATTGACTTTGAGATTTATCGAACTCATTTACTCACAAAATTGAATGATTGAATTGATATTGTAACTACAAATGTCTTTTGCAATGTTTTAGTGTGTTGTCCACAAATGCAGTGTGTGTTTATACAAATGCAGTGTGTTTATACAAATGCAGTACGGATTTCAATGAATTTATATTGAGTCTGCATCTCGTCTCTCTTTAATCAGCTGATCGCTTACACACAAAGCAAAAACGGCTCTTTTCAAAGCCAGAAATTAATCTTCTTTGGAATAATGAATAATTTGAAGATTTGATTTTCAGAGGGAAGGAAAAACTCTTTTCCTAACAATTCTCTTAATTTTGAGATGTATGTATGAGTACATACCCCTTGCAATGGCAGATATTTTTTAATCCACACAGAGCCACAATTCTTCCTGTGATATTAGATAATTTTTTGATCCCTTTCTTTCCCTAGGTTAATTTGTGTAGAATGCGGTTCGTATTATTATTATTATTATTATTGTTGTTGTTGTAAAATTACCAATTTCTCTATAATTTAAAAACTGCATATTTTTGATGATTATAAAGAGTGCCAACTCTAGCAACACGGAAAAAATAGCGTTCAAATATTACATCACACACAGATAGAGTAGGGAGGGGGCGGTGGGAAATTTAAAAAAGATCAGAAATTTATCAACTTTTCTCAGGAATGCACTTTTTAAAAAGATCTTAAATTAAGGGCATTTCTTCGACATAAGAGACACATATCTTCCTGAACCCGTAGCCTTCGATGATGTACGCTAAAAAAAAAAAAAAAATCTTTCGGCCATCTTAGTTCGCTCATTTTTTTTAATAAGACTTGTGCTAAGAAAGTAATAACTGCAATGCTTTTATTCAATTTTTATTAAGAGAGGTAGAAATATGTATACGTATATACATATATTGTTTGGTTTGAAAGTAAGTTCTGAAAATAAAGAATGTAACAATTTCAAAAATGTTATGGTTGAGGCGTCACGTAGAGTAAATTATTTTTTGAAGGCACGTAATCTAAAACGAAATAATTTAAAGAGAACCTGAAATCGACGCACAATTTTACTTAATATATCTTGACTGGGGGGAAAAGCCATTCTGAAAAACCGTTGTTGGTGAAAGAAATTATATCTTTGAAAATAAGTCACACAAATAAGTTACTCCATTCACAAAATATGAAAAAGTATTTTTCTCTGAAATTTAAACGTTAGTAGAAGTAACAAGCAAAATTCTAGACTAAGTTGCTAATTTTAACAAAATAAACTCGAATAGCTAACATATGTATCATTAACTTCTCTCGAAACTTCATTCAACTCCGGAAGTCAGTGAACAAAGCTTCTGGACATACACCAAATTACCAGAAGCATTTAATTAAAAACACAACAAGCTTCCATCAAACGAAATCCGTAACTTTCATTATTTATTCATTATTTATATAATTATAAGCTCTTTAATACAGCTACATTCGGCTGGTTTCTCTTATCGAAAAGTGATCACATAAGACATATTATTTTTATACACTTGAAGTTTAAACGGAACACTTTAGAAAATTTGTTATCTAACTCATTTCGGTATCACAAAAAATTAGTACTGAGAAAGGGCGGAACTATATTGAGAAAATAAATTTTTAAACAAAGGGTGTAGGCTTTTATAGCTATACAATCGTATTACAAGATTACTGTTACTGAAATTTGCTCATAATGTCTCAACAGCGTCAGGACGACGGTACTTTAGCCAAAGAGATAAGACTTTAACCCCGTCATTACCCAGCTCTAATCCTTGTTCCAGTCGGAAAATTCAAAAGAAATTCTCTCTGGTTTTTTGGGGTGAAAAGAAATAAAGAACTAGCTCATCTGGTAATTAGTACTCCCAAAATGTGCACTGTTTAACATCTCTGTTTCATGTAAATGGGACCCTCTTTCAGCTGTGTGGACAAAAGACTGGCTCCTAACTCCGTCGTAAAACTCTCCTAATATCGGATAAAAGGCCGAGTATTCTACACGTGTATAACACGCCGTAAAAGGCATTCACGACCCTGCTCTGGTAATTACGGGTGGTTTTAATGTGGTAAATTCGCTCTTCGCCTTCTTGCGCCGCCAACTGTTTCTATAGGAGAGCAAACTGCAGCGGATACTTTAATGTTATGTCTTTCGAACTTTCCTGTTAACCTCAGGAGCTCGTATTTCAGTCATTACATCTGCACTACGATCTGGGGGCTTTGTATAAATTTATTGCCTCTTAATCAAGATATTAAGCTACCCGTATCGGCTCGGTGGTGCGCTTAGAAAAATTCGCAGTCCGGAGAAATGCCTTCTTTGGTACATTTCTTTGGATAGGAGAAAAAAAAAAAACTTTGCAATTTTTATAAGTCATATTTTGTTTCATGTCAAAATAAATGCGACACACAACTCGTAAAGTCCTCCTCATCAGTGGCTAAAAGGTAATCATATTCGAATCCGCCTAAGTGACTTGGGACAGTATTCAGAGTTTTGGTTGTTTACTCCTAATGTAGCATGCAAGTTGGCTAGATCCCTCAACCATTACATTCTCCTTTTTAGGACTATATGTCCCTTACGTAAAGACAGATAATCGGAGCTTAACAACTACACGAATGTTAATAGGTAGATCAAAAGTCATTCAGAACTTTTTGTTCCTCCCTTACCTGGAGATTCGGCAAGTAAATGCCTTTCAGAACGACGAATGAGGAACTGCTACTTCATTTGCATAGCAAATTGATGAAAATCCAAACACTTCCTCTAGACAAGTGACTATCGAACGTAGATGACTTGGCATAGTTCTCATTGTTCGCATGAGGTGCACGAATCTACCACTGACCCATGTGAATCAGTTCATTCTAAAAATTACTTTTTATCTTTTACACCAAAATTTAATGCTTTGGAAAACATAGAAAAAATATTAACGATTATTTAATTATTATGTGTAAATCAAAATGACCTTCAGATGTGCGGATCAAAGATGTTTATGTCAATCGTTATGTATGTCGTCACTTTTCTAGACACCATATCTTATCGACTTCTTAAAGTTATTTGTAAGGAATAAAGAAAATATTTTAAATGCCATTATTATATATACACTCATTTATTATATATATATATATATATATAGTATTTCAAATGTGGCACTTTCAAAAAGCACTATGTTTACATATTCAGAGAACAGAGTATTTAAGAAGGCTGGACAGTAACTCCACCTGACACAGAAGCCTTCTTCTTAAACCGCCATGGAGAAAAGGTAACAGTGTAAAGTAGGTAAAAGTAACAATATAAGTCTTACGGAGTTGCATGCAGCCATCGTTGCAAACCTGCAAAGTCAAACCTAATAGAATTTCAAAGAGGAATGATTGTTGGAGTACGTTTGTTTTCAGTAAAGGTGATGGAACGAGAAAACGACGTTAAGATAGAATTTACAAAGGATAGTAATGGATGAAATTTCGAGCTATAACATACTGGGATAGACGGCTATAACAGCGAATATTGGCCAAAAAGCATAAGCAATAGCTAGACGATATAAGATCGACATGAACAGACAACTAAAATACCTTCTTTGCACATTTGTGTTTATGTCATGTTGTGTTATGTCGATTCGTCATGCGTATCGTATATATTTATATTTTAATGATTAAATTCCAAATATTTTTTGAAAGAAAAATTGTGCTTTAAATGGTTTAAAACTGCAATACAAATTTTTCTTGTTCTAAGGATACACTTTTGTTGATTGACAAAGCTAACTTTTACAACGACCGAGTTGTTAAGGAGTTTCGGATGATTTACTTGTACTTTGAATTTAACGCAAATCCGTTGCGACTTAGGTCGTTCCAGCATATAAGCAAATATCCCTCTCGTGGTTTGCCGTACACCCAGCAGATGTTAATTGCTGACATTTCAGACAATAATTCCTTTGTCCTTTTCCTTACGGACAAATAAAACTATCTGTAGTTAACAAATGTAATGATGTGCATAAATTGTGAAAGAAATGTGGGCATTCATGTGCGAAAGGTCTTTTCTGTATAGATCAAGCAAGACCTATATGGTGCTTCAAGATCATTTCTTTCCAATGAGTTCCACTTTCTAATTAAGTGATTAGAACATCTCTTCTACCTCGTCTAATTTCCCTCAGTCTCAGCCAACAAACATTTTAGTTTAACTAGCTCTACTCCACTCTTCTCTAGACATCTTAATCTATTTATATGTTGAAGGCGAGTGTTGCCTCTAAACGGAAAAGAAAAAGGCAAGACTCTTCAAGGCTATAATCTGTTAATTGAGATAATTGCTCAGCTATTTTGTATGACCGTCTTTCCCGGAATTAGCACCTGGGGAAGAATGCTTGTAAATGGATACAAAGCAGTTAACGTATATTTGTTGACTTAGGTTAGTTAAGAGTTAAGAACACTTAATATGTCACTGCATCTTCACTACATCCAAGGTCTTGAAAAAAAATTATGCATTTGGTGCAAACTGAAAGTTAAATGCTCCTGCCAGTAGATGAGTAAATCTTTAAGAATTTATACAAGGTTATTACAGTCTTCGCGTGTAAAATTTTAACAATGGGCTTTGCTAATTAAAGCTTTGAATACAATCTCGAAACTTTCACAAAGATGTTCAAGAAAGGCTTTTCATTACTCTGATATTATGTAATATTATATTAAGTGTAAAGAGCTATAGTGTGGTTTTTAGTTAATTATAAGCTTAAAATAAGCAGTAAATCAAAAAAATCAAAAAATCTATTCTATGATTGTTGAAATAATCGTATTTAATGGTGCATCATTACTAAAGTAAGAATGACTCGAATTTGGTGTGGCTTTATAAACAAGATATCCATAACCTTTTAAAAAGTTTTGCAGTTTCTTTTTTTACTTATTTAAAGAAATAAACGACGCCAATGTGAAAAATAATATTCATTTAGGTTATCAGAAAATTAAGAGGGTGTTATTTTACAAAGTGAGTTTCCACGAAATCGTTATCGTATTATCTAAAAATAAATAGTCATTTCAGAAACAGTTGTGCATTCGACAAAAAGGCGAGAAGAGTTTTAAAAAAAGAAAATTCTGTTATCATAAGCGTTGCACTGAAAGATTATCACCGTGACTGTAAGTAATAAGACCCCAATCCATGCAGATGTCTTTTTCTCATATATTTAGCGTGAATTATTCTCGTCCCATTCGCAATCACATCAAGTGTTGCCCGACGTCTTATCACACGAAGCAGCGAACAAATTGCGCTATCGCTTTTCAAGTCAATTTCCAACACGGATGGTACGCGATAACGGCATATAATTGATCCAGATATCTATCCTTTCCACACACAAGTAGCAGAGTAAATAATAAAATAATAATAATGAAAAAGAAGAAGAAGAAGAAATAACATGTTTATTTGGCGAAGAGTGAGAAGCAGTAAACGGCCACCTAATGGCGTCCGTATACCGGACTGTTCCATGAGAGGGTCGTGTCAACGCTATACTTGGCGAGAAAGGCTAAACAAAATACTTTATTGTTTATTATGGGTTTATTTACATCCTGGAAGAGATAGCTGCTGAGTATTTCTGAGAACTGAGATCCATAGTATGGCTTTGTCCGCATGTTTTGGCGGACCTACCGGCAACGAATTTTTGCGATCGGGCGACGAGATGACTAAGTTATCTAGGCTTTTAAGCGAGGAACTTAGGCGCAAGATTGTTTATTAATAACCAATACTTTTCATCGTCCATGAAATGCGATTGTGAGATTAAACTGCACATTTTATCTACATTTTTTTGCTTCTTTTTGTCCTTTCCCCATCTTTAGTTTATTTAAGAAGTATCTCCTTTAGATCCTTATAGGGTGAGGAAATAAAAATTGAATAATAAGGGATTTGTGATTCTAAATGACATGTGCGATTATTCCAATCCACTCACCGTTAGAAAGTTGGACAAGCCTCTTCCCCCATTCCACTAAAACTACGAGCTTTGATCGCTTATTTATGGACTTCCTTTTAACATCCATAGTTTTCTCGTTGACCATCTTCAGAAATCTTGCAACTTTTGAACAGCTTTCTAAGTAATCCCATTGTTGTAGTGGCTCAAAAATTAGAAAGCCTCTTTACAATCTATGCTATGAACGATTACAAACCGTCAGCCTGCAAGAGTTACGAATGATCCAGTAAAAAAAACTTAAACGCGGGGAAATTGTAACATTTCCCTAAAGTGATATTAGGGCTCAATGCGAGACGAGGTAAAGATTTAGAGCTTTTTTGCGAGACGAGACAAAAATTTTAATATTACAATCTAGGGATTTTGCAAGACGAGACTAAGCTTTTCGGCTGTTTCGAGAGGTGAAAACAGGTCTATTTTTCTTCTCGCGTCCATCCCTAACTGATATACCCCTGATGTTTCGGCCGATCTTTGAAGTAGACTTGTATGCTTCAAATTTTTTTCTGAAAGTTGTACTAGACACATAGTTTTTAACTGTTAATATGAGTGCATAGTGCATTTGGAGAAGCTCTATTAATTTTTTCGAGTATTTAACATCATTGACTTCTTTTTAACATGTCCTGTAATTCCTATAGCTTTTTTAAAAGGAACAACCTTAAGGAAAAAAAGAACGAAAAATAATTATACTCTCCTTTGTTATTCTTTCTCCTTTCTAATTCAGGTTACGTGTTGAGTAGACTGACCATATGCAGATTACAAATTTGTTAAAGCTACTTTCATTGGCAAAACCGTGTAAATGAGTAAAATTAAGCGCTCCGTTTACTGAAAAAAATGTTTTGTTGATTCAACGAAATTTTGGTTGATTCAACAAAATGTTTTGTTAGCAAAAATTTTGTTAAAACCAACAAATTTATTCAGTTGAAATAGCACTAACCAAGTTGTATCAACAAAATTTTGTACATAGAAATATCCTCAAGAGTAAGGTTGTGTCGAAACTATTGTTCACTATGAAATATACTGCAATAACTTTTTTGTTTATAGTCGGATATCGTTGAAAAACCTGCTACTGTTGGACTGGTAGTTTTACCGGCTTGTGAGTTTGACCACAGCCAGCCGCCCATAAGTCTCTTTGAAACTTCTTCACAATTTAGGTCCTCATCAAAGGAGATATAAATTCACACTTTCATATTTAACGTGCACGTTCGCCGCGTGTACGTACCAGTCCTTGATCAGTCGGGAATTTCAGCAAGAATCTTTTCTGTCAGACCCGCAAATAGTGGAGGGGATGGAGATCACCCACCGGGGGAGCTGACAGCCGAAGGCTTTAAATGGGGCAAGTGTCCCTAGTGTCATGTCGAATGAGGCGCCAAAAGTAAGGTTTGCTCTTGTTGAGGCAAAGGACTCTGTACCAAACGATCTTACTTCCATATAATCAGAGAATTTTGCAAGAGCCCAAAATTTTTCACTTTTGTTTCATAAACTTTAACATTTGTAGTTTCTTCTTAGTGGTCCTGATTAGTGTTACTTCATCGGCATCATCGTATTTGATAACTAGGCAGTGGCCCTTTTAGGAAAGTTTCACTCTTTTAAAAAAGAATTATTTCGATAAGAATAAAAGTGGAGATTTTAATGCCTGCTTAAGTGCCGAACCAACTATATAATCTTAAAAGTAAATCAGACCTTTATTAAAAATACTTAATTTTCAAAAATCAATTTCATACAATAAAAAAAAAAAAAACCTTCCGATTGCATATACATAACTTTTAAAAGAGGGGAGGGATAATTAAATTCCAATTCTGAGGGAAAATGCAACTAATCACATTAGATAGAAGCCACAAATATTTTTCATCATTCTTTTTTTTCATCCTCTGAGATCTCTTCTCTAAATTTCTTCTATCAATATCCTACAGCTTCTTCAAGAAATATCTACTTTCTTATATCATAGCGCCATCTATTGGCGAAAATTGTGAAATGAAAATCTAATAGTGTAGACTAGGCAGCTTCGTCCTGACACAGATTATCCTAAATCCCGAAAAAGTTCATACACCTAGCAAGTTTTAAGAAAATTTTCAAATTTTCATTTTCTTCAGCTTTTGGACTACAGTTTATGTGAACCAAGAGATTCAAAGCAAATGCAGGCAATTTTTTTTCTTTCAGGGCCGTAGCTAGAGACTTGGGATCCTCGGTGCAGTAAGTGACTATGTGTACCCCTTAATGTATACTATGTCCCTCTATATCCCTTCCTCTCTCTACCTCTACCCTCCCGATACCTCTATATCCCTTTCATTTAGTAATCATTTCTTTTTTTAGTAAAGTTGCTACTTTTTTTTCTTGTTAAGTGTGAAATTGATAAAACACACCTTGACTTTTCACACCGAGTTTAACATAAAATTTACAGAAAATTAAAATGCAACGATTGTAAAATCAATTGTCTTACGAATCCTTTATTATAATGGGCCAGTGTACAATGCTGCAAGAAGCATTGAACTACTAAGGCAAATGAAGACAGAAACAATTAAAACAGAAAAATAATTGCACTGCACCAAGAATTGCAAAGCTTATACTACAAGTCATAGTCAAAATAATAAAAAATCCCTTTCTCGTTCGTGTCCCCCTGTGTTTGGGAGCCCTGGGGCGCTGCCCGGCGGTAGCTATGGCTCTGAGCTATTAGTTTTCACTTTAAAAGGAAAGTTATCCCCTTTCCCTTTCCTAGCTTTAATGATTGTAACAGTATGCTTTTTTCTGTAAATAATCAACACACCAATTTCTTATGAAAATTTTATGTAGTATAGATAAGGGTTGTTTAATTCATAAAGACCTTATCCAACAACTAACTGAACCATTAATCTACATAAAAAGAACGTTATATATTTATATATTCGAGCTATTCAAGATATTCAAGCTTAGCATTTGTTATTTAGCTTATTTATTTGGAATCACCAAATCAAAACAAACTATGACTTTACTGATGAAAAGGTCAGTGGCGTAATGGTCAGCGCATGTTTTGATCCAGCTCCATGTTTTGATCCAGAAGCTGAGCAATGATGACTCAGTGGTTTTTCGTTCTTTGAGTGATCCAATAAAATAAGTACCAACCCTGCTTGCATTGCAAATCTATACACTGGGGGCCCCCCGTAACCCTGACTATCTTCCCCTGAGGGCACATGGTTTAAGGAATAGCTAGGCATGGCTGCCACTGAGTTTGTTTGTTTGTCATCAGAGAACAGCTCACGTCACCGAATGTTACACTTGCAGGTAGCTAAAAAGCTACATGCGCAGGTCCTAGAGCTTCTTACTAAAATTTGATCGTCATTAAAAGACAGAACTCTGAATATTATTTGCCAAGAGAGGACAGCTCGCGTCACTGAATGTGTCGCTTAGAGCTACATATACGTCCTTCCCGGAATTTCCCGCCACATTTTGGAACCTCATCAGAAGGTGGGGGACTTCTGAATATTGGCACCCCTCGGAAACTGCTAGCGACCGCCGAGAGGACTTTCGGAACCACGGATTTAACGTGCACGTATACCGCATGTACACGGTGGTCTTTAGTCGAACCCGCAACCTTCCGGTTACGAGTCCAACGCCTTAACCACTGGGCTACCCCTCAGAAAGGACTATCGAGTGGCTAGGGAATTTTCGGTGCCACGTATTTAATGTGCACTCACACCTCAAATACACAGTGCCCTTTAGGGTATGCCATAGAAAACTGTTTCATAAGTAAGGGGGGATCAGAAAAAATTTAGCGGGGAAAGGGGGGCATACTTTTGATGTACGGCTCTGTACAAGACATCCCGTGCGATAATCAGCACCTTCTTCAGACACAAAAAATAAACACAAGTCGCGAGAACCGGATCGATTAGCTTGTTTATTTGTTTGTTGCTCGCACACTCGAAGTAATTTAGAAGAAAGGCGATTTCCCAAGAGTGGGTGAGTGCATCGCACCATCGCAAAGGTAGCCAACGAATATGCATCTGCAGATTGTGCGTGATCTCTCAGGGTTTCGCAACTTTTTCTCAAATCTTCCTTTTCCTTCTTTTTTTATTTTTGGGCCGCGCGGGAAAAAAGACCCTCCAGGTTTCTCTGTTCTCGCGACACAGTGACGGGCGCCCGTGTGTGCTCCGATAAGACACCCGGCTTCTTCAATCGGGGGCCTTATCGATAAGTGCGAAGTGAAGCAGCACAAGTGGCGTCGAGACCTGTCGTCGAGCAAAAAAAAAAAAAAAAAAAAAAGTTGTTCGCTCGTCGAACGTACAACGGAAAGAGGCGTCTTCCCATTCCGTGTGCGTATCGGAACCCCGAACTGATCACAGACATTTCATTGTTTCCTGTGTCCGCAAAATGTGAGGTCCGTTTCCTAGAAATTAAAGATCTAATTGCTCCTTGGTGCTACAGAAGGTCAAATATCGAGTTGATTAGGTTGTGAGGTCGGTGATGTGGATCAGCTGATGAAATATGAAAGGATTTATTATTTATTTTAATACTCGTTGACAACTTTAACCCTTCCTGTCTCCGTGACGCGGACGTACATACGGGGGTTTAGGAGGTCTGGACACCTTAGTCTACGCACAAATGCTAATTATAGCCAAATATTTACCTTTTGAATCAACAGAGCAAAATAGTATACGGTAAAAAAAAAAGATTTAACTTTTAAATAAATTTTGAAACTTAATATTAAAATTTAATAAAATTACATTAATTTTGTAAATTTTATAATTTAGTGCGCAACAAACACATTTGTTATAAAGAATTTAAAAATTTTATAGTGCTATTGAAAATTTTTACCAGAAAAAATTGTTGATACTATATACTGTTAATTAAATTTTATACTAAGAACTGACTACCACCATTTCTAGACCCTGCCTAAGAGGGATTTACCCCACCCCCATTATTTAACCCTTTCAAATTTTGCGTCCACAAATGAGGACGCAAAATCTATACAGTCGTACAAGGTGGATGTCTTAATTGGTGCACATGAAGACAAACCAATTTTTCTCGAAAGTTTAACTACCAGTATTTTTATTTTATTTTATTTTAATTACAAATTTAATCACTATTATCAAAAGAAAAAGATTTAATTCAAAGATAAATTATTGAATCAGTTCTCAAAGGGTTAAATAAAAATTAACTAAAATTGACGCCAGTGAAATCTAAAAAGAAGTACAGAGATCGTTTCAGAAAAAAAAAAGAGAGAGAGAAGAAAAGAAAAGGAATCAGCTATAATGAAGACTTTAATAATCAGGATTTTTATTTTATTTTTTTAATTACAAATTTAATCTATGTTATCAAATAAAAAATGTTGATTCAAAGAGAAATTATTTAATCAGTTCCAAAACAGTTCAATGAAAATCAACTAAAATTAACGCCAATAAAAACTAAAAATAAGTACAAAGATCGTTTCAGTAGAAAAAAACAAACAATTATAATGAAAAATTGTTTACAGATTGTTTAAGATCGATTCTTTTTATCCACTTATAAATAATAAAAATTAATATGTACTTGTTTTAAATACGAAAATCGTTGCGTCCGTATGCTAGTTTATGTATGGACGCATTCGGATAGATTATATTTAGGTGTTACGAAAATTTCGTATGCAGTTATTTCATATTACCTTAATAAGGAAAAAAATTTTAAACGTAGCCAGTAGAACATAAACCATAAATTCGACTACAACTTTTAAAAATGCTGAAAAATATGTTTATTAAAACTGTTTAGCTTTTAATTTTGCGTATATTTCCCATAAAAATGTGGCATACAACCACTTTTCTAACCACTTATTCACTCATCCATCACATATAAAATATACGCCGCTAGCCTACGCAATTTGCAGTATATAATTTTCACATGAGCCTTGCGTTTTCATACCCGGCCCTAGAGGATTCTCTTTCCCTTTTACCCACACCGATATAAACAGTATTATAACAACCACCTACCGCTAAGTGGTTGTCTGCCGCCCTCCCCAACCTCCCTTTTTTATTTTTTGGGGGCTAAATGAAGCCGATGGAGGCTCAATCAGAGTACGCGACCTTTCTGCCTTTTTCCCACCAAAGTATGATAAAGGGGTGCAGACCTTCGGGACATTGTTTCACACATAAACGCTTAGTTGGAGGAGGTGAAGTGAAATGGGACGGCAGTGTTCATTTTCCTACGTGTGGATTTAATATTGATGTCCAACGTGAGTGAAAGAGGTAAAATTTGGTATCATAACAGGCTGTAACCCCAATCTTCATTTTGATTAGATTTTGCTAAAATTAGTTATCTTAATACGATTATTTAAAATTAAGCCATGCTGCTGTGTATACTAAAAGTAATAATTAGAGAGTAGTAACAAAGCAATATCACTGACTAAAAGAACTATGTTAAAGATCCACTGCAAAAAATGTCTGTCAAATTTACAAAAAAAAGAACTGTCAGCAAGGACACCAGTTTATTACCGTTTTTTTTTTTTTTTTTTTTTTTTTTTTACAGAAGTCTTCCGTAAATTTTACAGATTATCAGTTTATTTTACAGAAATTTTTCGTATACGGAAAGAAA
This sequence comes from Cheiracanthium punctorium, assembly GCA_038373885.1. Taxonomy (NCBI): domain Eukaryota; kingdom Metazoa; phylum Arthropoda; class Arachnida; order Araneae; family Cheiracanthiidae; genus Cheiracanthium; species Cheiracanthium punctorium. The sequence goes on from JAWZYV010014761.1 coordinate 1,058,135, forward strand.
TATGGAAGACTTCGGTAAAATGTACGGAAATAAACTGGCGTCCTGGCTGACAGTTTTTTTCTGTCAGTTTAGAAACTGACAGAAAACTGACTGACACTTTTTTTCCTGGCTGACAGTTTTTTTCTGTCAGTTTTGCAGACTTTTTTGCAGTGTAGGGAGCAACCTATTAGGTTCCACCAAAATAAAGAGACCGACCTTGGTAGTGGCCAATGCATACACTGCAAAAAATAGTCTGTTAAACTGACAGAAAAATACTGTCAACCAGGACGCCAGTTTATTTCCGTATGTTTTACAGAATTTTTCCGTATACGGAAGATTTCTGTAAAATAAACTAAGAATCTGTAAAATTTAGGGAAAACTTCTGTAAAAAAAAAAAAAAAAAAAAAAAAAAAAACGAAAATAAACTGGCTGTTCTGAAAAAAAAACGGAAATAAACTGGCTGTTGTGTTGGCTGACAGTTTTTTTTTTTTCTGTAAATTTGACAGACTTTTTTTGGTGTATAAACGGCAAGTGCTCACAGTTGGGGAAAAAATAACAACAAGTTTTATTTATCATTATTTCTTTTTTTTCAAATAAGTAAAAATATGTATAGTATGTATAATAGCTATTCTCCCCATGGTAGCTATTCGCGTGAAGAATGGGCACTCAGTTAGTATTTTATAAAAGATTCTTTGTACCTTTCAAACTAAAATTAAGTAGCTACGTTTCTTTTTTAATATATTTAACGTAATACCACCCATCCCGCGTAAAATCATTGATTAAAATATTCGAAAGAACCACCGTGAACTGCAAAAGATGATTCCGTTATCCCTTTAATCAAGCTTTCAAGTGTCGGTGTCGTGGCCTCTTTCCATAACAACAGCCATGAAAAGTTCTTGCTTAATTTCATTTGAGCATCACACTCTCTTTTACAACCGTGTAATGTAATTACACTTTTTGACAGCACTTATCGACAACTCAGGCAAGCTGTTAGAAAAATTTCACGCCGTTACTTAACGGCAATACCACCAAGAAAAGTGCTATTTATCCTTTTTTTTTTTCCCTTGTTGTTTGTGTGTGTGTAAATGTGTTCTACGCCTTTTGGGCTAGTGTTAGTTTGATAATTGTTTGGTGAAAGACGAATATGAATTTATATGTATATATATAGGGAGAGAGAGAGATATTCTAGTTCTCATACAGTACGTAGAAATTTCTGAGGAAATTGCTTCTAATAAATGTACACTAGTTTGTATATTTTTTAGTTATAGGAATTTAACATTTATGCTAAAAAAAAATATGTGCAGGCATACTACGATACTTTCATATTTGTTCATTTTTGCACTTAGATTTTTTATTATACGCATACCGAGAGGTTCAAACCGTTTTATCAGAGAGGCACTTGTTGACTTTAGCTCCATCCTTAAAATTAGAAAAGAATTTCTAATGACGTGCAGTTTTTAACGCTATAAGTTTTATAAGGGTTCGTAAATTTTTTTTTAAAAAGAGGAGAAAAAAAATAGAAAGAAAGAAAGAAAAAATAATTTTTTAAATAATTCTTATCCTATACACAAAAAAGTCTTGTGAGAAAAATTAAGTCCAACGCTTGGAAAGTAATTAGAAAAAACGTTTCAGTTTTCTAAACATTATTTCATTTAACAATTAAACTTTGTCAAATTACTTCTATATTGGTGTTTAAAACCTCAGTTTAAAATATTTAGTTATAGGATTGACCAAAAACTGACTTTTGTGTGTGTGTGTGTGTGGCGTGATGGATATTTACTTTATGTTAATGTAACTTTACTGTGTCATTTACTTTATGTTAGTTATGTTTCTGCTTGAAGAGCGTCACAGGTCTCTTGAACAGCTTTAAAAACAAGCCAGTGATGTTAAACGCTCAAACAAATTAATAATGCCTCTTCACCCAATGAACTATGGAGTGACACTAATAGTAAAGCTCAATGTCTCATGCGACTTTCTGAAAAAATTCGTAAGCACAAAAATTGTCTTCCAAAACGGGTCGAAAATTTACCCATTTTTAGAAATATCGCGGAATTCCGTATGTTTAGCGTTTTTTCCCCGGCAGTTTCGTAACTCCTTCAGGTTCACTGCCAGTGTCAGTTCACAGTGCATCTTGTAAAGAGGCATTCTAAATTTTTTCGAGTCTAGCGAAATTTATTTTTTTAAGATGTTCAAAAGTTGCATTATTTTCAAGTGAAACAGTCTTAACGTTGCTTTGGAGCTCTTCGTCACTCCGGGAGCATAGATTCCAATCCAGTTCTTCAAATTAAGAAATAAATGAAAATCACTCGACGCTAAATCGGGAATGTTCGGCAGTCCACTAAGCCCGTCTTATTTAAATGACTCGAGACTTTAAGGAAAAAACACTCAAAATACTGGTGTAAAGCGTTAAAATAAATAAAAACTTTGTGAAAAAAACACACATAAAATGTTGCTTATAACAGGATACGATCGTCCCTTCTGTTCTGTGAGACGAAGGGCTTTAAGTGATGAAGACTGAAAAAACTTTCAGTCTTCATCAGTCAAATTGACTCTAGAGTTTGTTGAGTTGGGTTACAGTATTGTTGCGAAGGCCTGCTTTGTCAAAACTTTCTTGAACTGAATAAAAGGCAAGGCTATCATACGTGTGTATCACTGGCGGATCCAGAGGGGTTCGGGGGGGGGGCACAAAGGGCCGTGAGCATCCTAAACTCACTAAGCGTACATTATCGAAAGATTGACTTATTTTGTAAAGTCAAATGATTTTATAAGACAAAGGAGACCAAAAAAAAAAAAAAAATGTGCCCTTCCAAAATTTTTTTCTGGATCCACCACTGCGTGTGTTACAAACATTCTGTTCAATTTATTTTGGCCAAGGATTGATTTTTAATATTTGATTTATTTCAGTATCTTGAAATGTGGTTGTATTAATGAATTTGGCGACTGTGCCTTATTCTCTTGTATTAGGGTTGTAAATACAAACGCACTAAGCAATTCAAAAGAAAAATAGTTAATCATACATTACTGCTCCAGCCACTCATATGAAAAATTCAAATTGTATTAGAACAGTAATAGTAGTTTTGCTGAGTCAAAGACAAGTTATAAATAGCTGCTGTTTGAAATTTAAGAAGTTTTTAAAACTTTCCAACAAAGGTAATAACTGCTTATGATTTCAGTTTATCCTTCTCCCTTTGCAACTTTTTGAACGAACAAGTGAACCAACTTCTAAGCAGTAGTGCAACCAAATAAAATCACGTTGGAAAGTGTTTTTGAAACGACGCGTTTGACATGATTTATTATTTTTGTTCGATTAGTTTTGTTAATTCATTACACGATTGATAAACTCGTCATTCCCTTGAATAAGCTTGAACACAAGGAGATAATTTTCTGTTTAGAAATTCACTGTTCTACTGTGTATAGATCACGGGCGGATCCAGAAACTTTTTTAGGAGGGGGCGCAAATCGTGAATATTCATTTTATCTAGTGTAAAGCCCGCTTAATATTGCTGAAAGCCCCATTTATCTGGTGTAAGTATATTTTTCTCGGAGGGAGCGCCCCCCCCCTGCGCCCTCCCCCTGGATCCGCCTTTGGTATAGATTTGCATGATCTGCTGCTAAAACAAGAAGTTTTCTACGGAGAAGAATTTGATTTGTCGTCTATTGAACAAACTCCCTTATAACAAGGTTAACATAATCCGTTGTCTGAAGTATTCTCTAAAGGTTGACAAAAAACTTTGACACGGGATGAACGGAAATGTCGATATCTTTACGATCCCAAAGATTTTTCCGCAGCAAACCTATTTTTCATCCCGGGGGTATCCCACGTAATGATCACACATCATCTCCTGCCTTTTGAGCTTTTACAGCATCCCTCCCCCCACCACCACAAGATACGGCCATGATAAGTGGCTCTTTAATTTCATTTCGAGCTCGGTGCTGCCGCCATAATCAGATCACACTTTTTGACGGCCCTGTATCGACAAAATCAAGACCATTTGGATTACGCGGGTGGCGTTCATTGTTAGCCCAAGTCCCGGGGGACACTTGATGATACGCTTTTGCTTTTTGAGGCACCACCGCAGAAAAGCGTGCGTCAACACGGGTACGGCCGGGTATAATCGTGTTAACTGGGGACCCGCCGGTGACGAAATGGTGTTTTGTCACACCAGTGGGAGACGTTCCCCGGCACATTTTGCAGTCAATTAACCCACCATCTCCAGGATTGAAGCTGGTTTGACGTGAATATTTGATGCAAATTTTGTGTAATTGCGATTCGCGCCCACAGCGTTGACGAGGTGTGTTGCCTGGTTAATGTTGATTAACTTATTGATGTTTCCTATATCCACATGCAGATAAGTTTGCTGGGATGGGTTCTGTTTCATTCTTTCACCGATCGATAAATTGATATTTTATAGCCGTGTTTCGAGAATGAAAATTATTGATGAAATCTTCTTTTGCAGTAGGCAAACAAAATAAATGTCCATTTCGAAATCATTTTATAAGGAGAGAAATGTAAAATACTCCTCTTTTAAAAATAATAATAATATTAATCTAGCTTTACGTGGATTAGAGCATTTTCCAAAGTTTTTTTACACTGCCGTGGAATTGCTGTGATTTAATATTAATTTTCTTATTGATTAATTTATTTTTGTGAGAAATTTGATCACTTTCATATCTTTATAGTTTGAAATAATAATCCGTTTACTTATCTTGTCTCTTAAAGTTTGAATGTTCTGATCACATTTTTATAACCAATATACTTTTCTCTGGAGTTAGAATATTTGGTATTAGAAGTCATTTAAAAAATATTTTTTTAAGAGACACTTCTGGTAGAAACGAAAAAATTCAACGAGTGCTTGCATAAATAATAATAATAATAAATAAATAAATATATAAATAAATAAATAAATAAATAAACAACCGCGTTTGAAATTTTCGCACTTTATTGAACTCGAAGGGGGAAAAAAACCGCTACTTTCAGCCTTAATTTTATAGTTTTAGAACGGTGGGCTCAAAAAAGAAAAAAAAATATCTACTTATTCACTGAGAGAAAAAAAAAATTGGGGGCGGAGCAGGGAAATCGGCTTTGCTGATTTCACCATTTCTAATATTTTTTCAAATCCCCAAGTGTTCATGCCCTTGCCTGTAAAACTACTTTTTCTGCATAAAGAGTTATAATGCAGCAAAATTTAAATATATTTCTTTATTATCAAATCATATAAGCTAATATTTTTAAATCATCTGTTGCAAACAAGAATTTTGCTCTTTAGACTGCTTTTTGAATTTTCATCAGACAAATTGATTTACAAAATTGACATTTTTTAAGACAGTCATTAAAACTGAAAATGCTTCATGAACGCTATTTCACTCTGAAATGCTTTTCACCATAAAAAGATATTATGCAGTGGCGTATATCTGACCACTGCTGTCTTTCTAATTACATCACTTCACACTTTTTATATTTACTCTCACAAATAAAAATTTCGAACTTAAACTGTCCTTTTGACCTTTATTCAGATTTATACGTTTTTAGTTCCAGTGAATGACAATAATTTTATTATCTATAATTTAACTTAATATATGTTTACACTCATATCCACTGAATATGTTTTATGAAATCTAAAGAGTTTCCTCGTTTGTAAAAACAGATTTTCTGAATTAAAATTGTAATGCACTGAAAAATACAATGTTCATTTTGTTTTGCAAATGATACGAATTGTCTTTTTATGTTTACTAACACAAACAAAAACTTCCTTTTTTCTACCTTTTGAATTTAGGTTGAATTTATACGTTTAGATATGTGAATATTTAGCTTACTATAATGTTCAAAAGAATGTGCAAACAGAAAACTTTTTGTCTATGACAGCCAACTTGGATAGTATTTGTTCGAAAACAGTCGCTGTATTTCAATTCTTTATGCTGGAAAATGAGTTTCACCGGCAATTACGTGAACACTTGAGAATTTCGAAAGCCATAACTCGGAGCACTTCATAAGGGTTTATTCAAAAACCAAAAACGAAATAAATAAATAAATGTTTGTCTTCACGAAAAATCTGATAATAATATGAATTTTTCAAGCCATTCTGAGTTTAAAAGAAACCGTTATTTACTATTTAATATTGTTCTCAGAAATCGAGAGCTCAGATTGCCTGATAGCATTAACACTGTAAAAAGTTTTTGTTCAACTTAGAATCATTTGACGGGAGTGATAAAAGCAAGTGCACCAACAATTGGTTAATCTGATTAACTACTCTAAACTAAAGTGGTGAAATTTCATTCATGGTTCAACTTTTCACCCCCATGGGGCTACATCTTACAGCTAATTTCAGCAAAGGTGGAACGATGGAATGCTTGGAGAAGATAAAGTATTTCCCAGATTCTAAGGGCAGCAACCTTTCGATCTATTGGCTAAAGTACGAAGTGTTCACCTAATATCCCGGGTTCTATTCCCTCTGTTACTCCACACGCATTTAGCAACTTGCTAAAAATGTAATTAGGGTAAATTCCTATTATGGAAAAGTGGCTTCCATAGGCATTGCTATTTTTAACATATTTGTCATTTAAAGGCTCATTATTTTACCAATGATTGCTCAATATTTTCGATTTTATGGTTCAACTTGAGTACCAAATGTTGGAATAAGGTTTCGTCATCTTATGGATCAAACTTTTCTGGTACCATGTTTTGGTGAAATGTTGCACCAAGCTTACAACAGTGTGGATTGAAATGTAGAGATTTTAAGTAGTAATAATATTTGTATTAAAATAAATTGCTTGAGGTCAACAAAGAAATAAACCTGGCTATCCGAACTCTATCACTGATCTTCGAAACTAAATCATAGCTATTTTGCTTATCAAAAAAGTTTCTTTAAACTTATCTATATCTATCTAGAATTGTAAAAGGAAAAACTCACCAATAAGACTGAATGGCATGAGAATAAAAACTTAAATATATATATAAATATATATATATATATATATATATATATTTTGTGTCAATATATGTATTTTGGGGGCTTGAAAATAGCGGTATTTAAGATATATTGGTCAGTGAGAGCAGTTAATTTGATGTAATAATGTAAGTTTTGTTAATTCAATAATAATCCTAATTGAAGCTTTATCAACAAAACGTTTTACTGTCTCAATAAAATGTTTTTTAGGTGTACAGTTTCTTAAACCATAACGCTTTTTCAATAAGGCCTGTGGGTTTTGAATATTTTCATTGCAATATCATATGAAAAGTGCACTATAATGGATATACAAAATAATTAATTTTTTTAAGATTTAAAAATTTAAATTATTTTGTAGAGTAATTCATTAGCTATTCAATAATTTGTAAAGACAAGAAAACAAGTAATTCTAAAAATATTTTTCATTTCAAGAGACGCATCTGACTGCCTGGTTGAAAATCCGAATAATATCAAAAATATCGTTTCTTTTTTCTTTTCCAAACAAAGAACTTTTTCTTCATAAATACTTGCCAATAATTGCTGCCAATAATTTCAAAAATCAAGTATGCAATGCTTAATTTAGTAAACACAAGAAAATGTAAAAGTCAATGAATCTTCTCTTTTCTCATTTTGTTAGTTTAGTTAGATTCTCGGAAAAGTAAAAACAAAAACTATTTGATTGTACTTATTGCGTTGAACCATATTTAACATTAAATAATAGATTTAAAGTTTTATAAAACTTGTAGGACAAAAAAAAAACTGTATGCCATAAAACATTTTTTAAAATAAAATTCTTATCATGGCAATTTGTATTAACTTGACATTTTATGAGTTATTGGGTAAAATTTTTCCCTATGTCTTTTCATGTAATGTAATTTACTTAGCTCTTTAAAAATCTCTTTTCACCAAAAAATTTAAATTACTTGTGCAATTATACTTATTAAGGTTAAATAACATTTTTTTTTCTAAAGCATAATTTAAACAGCAGAGAATTGCATTTTCGTGAATTCTCTGCATATATAACGAAATTAAACTGCTTTATAATATACAATTAAAGTTTTGATAACTGAAACTCTTATTTTTTAATGTCTGCTTCAGCTAGTTTTTATTAATTAAAAAAATGCTATATTTTTACAAGTTTTATGCAATTTATAAAGTTTAACATAAAAAAGTTGGCTAAAAAACTTCCTTAAAAAATTTTCATTCCAAGATACGTTTATTCATTTCATTTTTTCAAAATGTTTCTCTTAAACAAGATTTAATTTAAAATATGAAAAAATATTACGTAAATTAAATATGAAAAACGCTACACAATTAATTTTCTGCACTTATTCGGTACTGTTCTTTAGTTTTTAAAAATGCTTTCTAGAAAATTGAAATTCACCTATCTCGAGTGAAATAATTTTTTCCCACTTATTTAACACAGGAAAAACTAAAAATGCATGTTGCCCATTTAAGTGAAAAACACCTTCAATTACTCCAGTTCTAAAAAGTTTTACAGCAAATTAACTAGAATCACGATTACAATAAAAATCACCTTCTAAAAACGAAAACTTGAAAACCGAATGTTTTTAATGGTCTCTTTTCGAACATTCACATTACTAGAAGAAAATTTAAATAAAAAAAATTAAACAAGAGAAAAAAAAAGAAAGAAAAAAGCACAGCACTATTTAAAACCGTGAACAACACTTTACGTTAACCCTCTACATAAACTACTGGCAAGACCATTAAGAAACGACCAAACAAACAAAACCCTCATTCAGTTCTTTAAGCGCAAATTCTGAAATAAAAAATGGCAACACACACACACACATAAAAGAACGAAAAAAAAAATCCCGAAACAAATTGTTCGCCGAGCTTTATGTTTCAACACAGGAGTTTCCATTTTCATTTGTACTTCTAATAATCTCTCAGCCGAACTGTAAAAAAGTAACAAAAACGAGCAAACAAATTTGAATACTAATTAAACAGCGTGAAAAAAGGCTCATCCAATTACAAAATTTTAAGAGGCGCGTGCTGTCTGCTAATGGTTGCCAGGGCGAGTGAAAAAATTAAGCATTTTCCGTTGTAAACTTTCTTTCCCTATATTAACGCTTTGCCATTTTTTTTTTTTTCTCGGCGAGACTGATGGAGCAGTTAGAGATGTTCTGTGCAAGAAAGTGGATAATGTTCCCTTGACGTGCAATATCACATTCTTTAGAGATTTTCGTGTACTAGCATAGCATGCGTGGTAGCTTAAAAAGGGGGGAACGGTTATATATGTATTAAAAAAAAAGGTAAAAGAATAGCAGGCTACCCCTCTTATTTTTCCAGAATGATTAATTTTCGAGATCTAAACCAGCCACCATATACCAAGCCTATTTGCGTGTTGTTGTGGTGCTTGCTCTTGCTGCTTAAAAGCTGTGTGTGGAAACAAGAAATTTATTTTTGCTCAAGCAGAATGTATAGATTCGAGTTTTAAAATGGAGTTACTGTTCTATACTGATAAAAGAGTAAGAAAATTTCCTCTTGGCGGAGTTACAAAGATTTTTTTTTACTTCACATTCTTCCAGTGGCGTTATATCGCACTTTTGCGAACTTCAAAAGTTTAACAGTTTGATTTGCGTATAATATTATGGTAACTAATAATAAAAACTGCGCATATACGTCTGAAGAGTAAGTTTGTTCAAAACCTTGTTCTCAAAAATAAATATATGCATTCTTTATTTACTAAATAATATTCAATTAACTCCCAATCATTCCCAAATCAGCACCGATTGTGATATTTGAAGAAGTAATCTTTCCCAGTTAGTAATCGAGATTTAACCCAGAGTTTTCCAACCACTGGTCCACGGGTCGGTGCCGGTCCACCTATATCAAATTTATTTTAAAAATAATCAACAACAAATGTCGTTTTTACTAAAATTTCTTTTGAATAACATTTGACTTAATGCATGTGTACACAATATTTAGAATATTTGGCTGACAAAGGTCAACAAAATATGGGGTTTTTTTTTGGGGGGGGGCAGGGGGCAGTTTGCAGATGTAAAAATGTGCAAAAACACGAAACACTGATTTAAACTGAGCCTAAAGGATGGCTGAAAGAACGTTTATTTGATTTTATTTATAAATTTATATATATCATTTTTTAATTAAATATTAATTTATTGCAGAGAATTACTCCTTATATGTGAAAACAAAAACTAATACATATCCTGAATGTTTTATAAAGCCTAACATGATCCTGAAATTTTTCTTTGCGTTGCATTGTCACAAAATTTTTGTTACTGTAAGTATTATTCTGGCTTTCTTGTGAAAGAAAAATGTTGAGAAAATGAGGCCATATTCAACTTTTCCAAAGAAATAGTTCATTTTACATATGAAAACTGAAATTAAATTATTAAACTAATAATAAAATATACTTAATTTCTGCGAGAATTCAAAAAAGTTCCTTATTTTGAAATCAGTAAATGCTAGCTCATTATATTTGAATCAAGTAATTTTGCTATACGAGCGAACTTAGCCATCATGCTTTCATGTCTTGATGAAGAATTGCGATCAGAAACAAATTACGCTGGTTGCAGTTCTAAAGTTAAAAGCAAACATGGGGATTTATTGAAACTGATTAACAACAAAATATTTTGAGAAAAGCTTTCCCGGGCTTCCTTTCCTTCAACAACCTCCCCAGTATCCAAGTCGAATTTCTGCAATCTTCTGTATAAAAATATGAATTAAAAAAACTCAACCCATGCACCAAAAACCCCTCAACTCAGTTTTCCACATATTTAATTCACCTCGGCAGTGAAAAGGAATTGCTTAACTTCAAGCTCGAATTCACCATCCGTAAGAGAGAGTATAAAGATTCCGTAACAACATCTAAACTCTTCTTATTTCTTCCCATCCACCATCGTCAGCAATCGATCACTTCCACGCACATTACGTGAACTATCGTGCCCGCAATAAAAAGCAAACTTCTACTGCCGTCTTATTTAGTGGAGGCCAAGTCTTCTTTTTCGCCAGAACGATCGAATTTTTTCTGCCTAACAGCCGCTGAAGTGAGCCCCTGGAAAAGATTGGTCCACACTGCTAATCCCATTAGCCGTCTCGTTTACTTAACACAGAGACTACACATAGGCTAGCTTACTGCGGCAGACGTGGCGTACAAATTAACTGCCGGGAACCGTTCCCAAATTTAGCGAAACGCTGAGGTACATCGGCTGAAATGGGAAGCACATTCAGGGACGATCCCTTGTTCGCTGGGGAGATTCCCCGTTCGCGTAATCAAACACTTTCATCGAATAATCATCAGGCACTGGCTGAAGTTATTTGATCTTAGAGATGTGTTCTTTTTAGTTATTTGGATTTTGTATCAGTTGTACATTCAAGGAGAATATTTGTTTGATGTACACCCTCCAAAAAAAGTATTCGAGCAAGAGAGAAATTTCCTATGTTGGTTTCGTATGTTAAAAATTATTTATCATAGAATATGAATGAGGCTATGTATAAATATGACTTTCCATATTTCTATCAAGTTGTACGTTTTTCAAAAACTCAGTTATTATTCGCAAATATAAAATAGGAAATTTTTCTCTTGCTCGAATACTTTTTATGGAGGGTGTACATAATAAAATATGCGACAACATTTTTTGGTGTTATAATTTATCTTTACCGTCACTATAAATTTCTAAATGCAAAAATTCTACTAATTAAAACGCTAAAATTTCTTGATGTCTCAAATTTACTGTTTAAGAACCGGATTAGGTTGTGAGCAAGATGTTAAAGATGATTCTGCGCAATGAAATAGGAAACAATTATTTTTTGATGCACTTCCATTTTGTACAAAAAGGGGTCCTATTAACATGCTGTAAATTAAACATGACTCAATTTTATTTTCGTAACTGTTAATACGAAGCTGTCTTTCAATGATCAGACTATCGTTATGAGTACATTTTATTGTAACACGTAGCATTCAATTTATCATAACTTTAATATAGCCAATTAGCTACGTATAATTTCGTTAACCAAATTTTTCAGGTGATCCTTCTGTAGTTCTACTTCTTTTGTTCTAAAGTACTAAGAAATAGCACTTAAAGTACTAAGAAATAGCAATAATATCAAAAAAAAAAAATTTCATTGAATGAATGAGTTGAGGAAACAGGGCAGCAGCTAAGTAAAAAAGGCGACAATTCTTTTTCCATCTGATGGTACTAACAACGATGAACTGAGAGTTAATTTCTAAGGCTTATTTATACTTTGGATTCCGTTACACAGTCGGAAATCACCTCTTCTAACTGGTCTGAGCAAAATTAAAAGGAAGATTCGTGCTTTCTGGTGTAAAAAAAAATGTATAATTGAAACTAAGCACAGCCTTCATAAATTCCAAACACACATATTGATTGATTGATTGATCTCTTTTTTAATTATGACAAATGGTAATTTTTTGCCATTTGTCATAATTATTGGAAGCCAAATGATTGACCGTAATAATACAAACTAATAATATTTTATTGGATTTCTTTGCAATGCCAGAGGGACGATAGGTCCCGGTTAAGTAGGCATTAGCTGGTTTCGAATATTGCCATTCAGAAAGACAGATATCATTAACACAGTTAGGACTAGCCGATAGAAAACCGAGCGGATTTCAGATAGCGGATTCAAATGAGTTCGAGTTTTGATACTAATCATTTGACCATTTTCAGCTATGAGATGACCAACAAGTCTCCAACAGTGTGAGAGAGAATGTTTTTATTATTCGTAGCCGACATGAGACTGGCGCTGACCCAATATCATTCCTATGATGGCCGTCAATTTTCATGGACGATTGTGGTCTGCCAAAACGATTGCTTTTGCTGGACAAAAGTCTTTGCATGAAGTCTGAAAACACTGTGTCGCCTAACTGAAGAAGTGTTCTGCTTTAAAAAATTCTTAAGCCGAACACTTAATAATGTGTTCTGTTCTGTGATTTCATTATTCTATTTCTTTCAATCATCCTTTAACATGTGTGCCTTTTAAGGTTTCATTCATAAAGACCAACTTATCAGGTTGTAACGAAAGTTTTCCGCCAAATCTGCCTGAAAAACTCACTTCTAACTCCTTAGATAACTGTTTTTGAACTTTCGGTACCAAATCTGCACAATGTCACATGATGCAACAATAGTGATTAAAGCTGCACTCATAATTCGTTGATATTCTGTAGCTGACTTTTTGCAACACAACTGGAAGTCAATGATGGTTCTAATCCTCTAGATTGATAGTGTCATTTGAGACACCTTGTACTTAATGATAACTATATTTTTTACAGATTTCACACCATAGTGTTATAAAGTAAGTCTCTTTCTTCCAAATGCCAAAAATCGTTTGACAAAATATGAGCAAATACGCCAACGCGAACTGTGTGCTGACGATGTTTGAGGTGGCGGGAAACTTTCGTTACAACCTAATATTTTGTACTTCAACATGCATTATTAGCAAAAGCTCTAAAAATTACAGCTAGTTGCGTCGGATATTTTTGGTTAGTATTTTGACTCGTGAAAATAAGCAGGATCTTGTTTGTAAATAAACGTTCTTTTATATTGGGAGATAAAATTTTATTTTGTCTTCTCGTTTTTCTCTTTATAGAAATATTTGAAATAGGAAATTGCCATTGAGAAATTATTAGACAGAAGAAACCTCCAACATGACATTTGAAATATTTTATTTTATAAAATGGATACGTATCAATGTTTTGCTTTCGATGTACAAATCTACATGGGCATTGCGTGCAAAAAATAGCCTAGTACACCAAATCTAATTCAATTGCTTGTTGCATAAACTGATATTGATTTCTCGACTGTACAATAAAACGAGATAATTTGTTTGAAAGCCAAAATATTGATAAAAAGATGTATTTTCTTCACTAATCATATGATAGAATGGTAAATTTGTTAAGTTTTTTTTTTTTCCTTCCAAAAAATTGAATAAACAATTTAGATTTTAAATCTTGATTGTTCATTTCTTATTTCATTTTGCTTAAAGAAATTGACTCGATAAACCTCTGAAATATCTTAATTGCCTAGGGGGGAAAAAGAAGAAAGATCTTTCATTTTTTTAACTCTTCGGGCAGGCCCGGACAGGCTCCTTTGGGGCCCTCGGTTAGAGATTGAAAAGGGGCCCCTTACTGATCAATTTAGAGGGATTAGTATAGTAGAATGGATAATATTTGGAATTTGGTCTTGCGTGTCTGAAAACCATATTAACTATCTTATAGCTTTTGGGGGGCCCTGACACTTCGGGGAGCCCCTTGAGCCGAGGCGTTCCTTTGGTCGTCTTCTGCGTAAAGACGAAAGATTACTGGAAAGTATATAATACATTACTCTGATATAGTATATATATATATATATCAAATTACTCTAATTATAAAGAAGTATATCCATTTTGGGGGCCTCTTGAGCCGTAGGCCCTCGGCAATCGCCGACCAGCCGACCTAGCCAGTCCGGGCCTGTATTCGTGCCTTTATTTTCATTTTCGTCGACTGAGTTACGGATGCTAATTGTCCTAGAGTCAACTGATACATGTACTCATCAAATTAAAATAGACCATCATAATACCTGCTGTCAAAATCTACAAATCCGCAGATGGTATCAACATTTCTCATCTAAATGCGGTCAGAACTATTTCTTTACCACTGTGTCGCGTTGGGAGCGGACATCCATTAAGCCTATTCTGAGCGGACATTTTTTTTCTTTTCCATTCTTACTAGGATGAAAATAGATAAGGGAGAAGATGTCCGCTCCGAACTAGCTGAATGAGATGTCCGCTCCGAACACGGAACAGTGTCGGAATTTTTTCAGGAATTGAATTGAGTATTGAACAGATTTTTTGGACAGAAGAATTGAACAGTTCCACTAAAAAGATGTATAATGTCTTCCTTTATGCCTACGCTCAATTGTTCCTAAATATTAATAAAACCAGTAACAGAGCAAGCTAATAAAAACCTTGAAATAAATTCAATCGAGCGTTAGTAACTGCGCTGTGCCTAACGTCTCTAAGACATGTTACAACTTCAGCGCGGAGATGTTTCATCAATGCTTTATACTGTTATTAGACACTAAAGAATATGCAAAGCAATAATTTAAGATATCAAAGGTTTCACTGCTGTTTCAAAATGAAGTCAGAAAAACAACTATGGATAAGAATAGAATATGTGTAGTGCAGTGGCTTAGCCGAGAGGGGGGGATAGGGGGGTCACAACCCCCCCCCCCACCATGAGAAATTTTTTGCCATACTAAATGTATATTCGTCAATCCCTTATCTCACACACACGTATGCATTTACGTGAGGTGGTGTAATCGTAACCCCCCCATGAAATTTTTCTGGCTACGCCACTGGTGTAGTGTCCAAAGACGATTTCTTTGTAAAATAAAAAAATTGGGAAAATTCTTGATGAATGATTAATTTTACTGAAACAAATTCAACAAATTTACCAAAGGTAAGAAAATTGAGAAGATTACGGTACGCATTCACATAAAATATGAAAAAAAAAAAAAAATCCGAATAATTTGTTTGCATGTTTGAAAGCACACCTCAGCTCATCCTCACAGCAATTTAATCAAATGCCATCACATAAAAATCGCTACTGGAGGAAAAGGTTTTTATCTCAGTTAATAAATAAGCTATGAAATATTTTATTTAAAAATATTTTGTTCTACTAATAACCTCTCCGTTCATCACAAAAATCATTATTTTACGACACATTTGTGAAAAGACAGAAGATTTTGGCTAGCCTTCTGAATCAATAAGAAAGTCATATAAAATGATTGATAAGAAAAATCTACTTTTATTTAATCGTTTTCCTCAACTCATTAATATCATTCGTTCTTCGCTTCTAACAACGTTTGGGCTGGAAAAGAAGGGGGGGGGTATCGTTTATATCTTTCTCTTTCCCACCAGAAAACAGCCACTTCATTACACTTTATATCTCCCTTAAGCATTCCATTATCACTTTGAATTAAAAAACACTACTGCACAGCTGAAAAAAAGGAAAAACATTTTTTAAAAAAGGAACTCTATTACTTTTATACACACACAAATAATAAAAGAAGGAGAGGTTTCCCAATTTATATGCTAATACCTAAAAGCGCTACCAGAATTCAACGGAGCGTGTTCTGCGCGGAGTCTCTTCTTTAAAAAAAAAAAAAAAAAAAAAAAAAAATCTCTAGCATACATACCACCCACGGTGTGGCTCTACCTGGGGGGTTTATCCGATCATTTCATCCCCAATCCCAGAGGAGGGTGGAGTGGCGTAAGAGCGCGAAATTTGTTACAATGGCAAAAGAGAAACGCTTAATACCCGTGACGTATGAAGGGTGAAATTGAAAACTTCATTCGGTGCAAGATTTGCCCCCGCCCCCCTCCCTTTTTTTAAAGATACACTTTTATTTCTTTTTGATTCACCTCTGCGCACGCGCATGATGGGCTGAGTTAGTGAATAAGATGGATTGGAGACTGCAGAGTTGAAAAATGAAACGAAACCCCCCCCTCCTTTTTTTAATGGGTTTGTTTTATTTTTTCTTAGTGAGAGAGTGATCCGCTGAGGTTATCTATTTACCGCGTTCTCGTATAAGGTTCGAAGTGTGATTTAAAACGATGTGCTTTTAAATCTCATTATGGTACTATATAGATCATTTAAAAGAGGATAATTTCGTTTAAATAAATATAGTTTTTACTGTCAGACAGTTGTATTTAGAAAATCGATTCGAAACTTGGTATTCTCGAGTACATTATTCATGGCTACTCCCAACTCTAATTAATAAATTAATCACTCCTTTGTTTTCATTTATATGTTTTATGAGGGCAGTAGGAAATTTCCGCTATTTGGTTTTTCGTAGTTCCTTTCAAAAGTTTTCAACTTGTATAGGAGTCCAATTTATGGAGATTTGTGTAATTAAGGTTATCACGCTCCATTCTTCAAAAAAAAAAATGTCCAACTTGACAAGTTTCACTGTATATGTGGTCTAGCACTGCATTTATACACAATTTACAGAAAGCTAGTCACTATAGACTAATATTTGATTCTTTGTTTTCAAACTAGTTCCGGGAGTCAGAACCTTTCAAATGAGGTATTATTTTTTCCTTTAAATAATTCACAAATATTAATATATACATAGGGTATTTTTTTAATGGATGCTTACGAAACGAGAGGCGAATATGTGCCCAGCAGCACATATGAAAATAAGTTTGGGGTTAAGTAACTTTAATGAATTAGAAGTACAATGGAAAGTACTCAACAGAACAACTTTAGAGTCACGCTGTATCCATACTTCCAGGGGGTGGGGGGAGAGCTCAGTTCTTCCTTACAAATACTCAAAGGACCAATTTCAATGTGTTGTATACATAATACTCGCTAAACCTCTTGATTCAGTACATAATACAGCGTGTTGTATAAGCAATACATAATACTCAATAAATCTCTTGATTCAGTATAAATCACTTCTGGAAAATTTGTTTTGTACTGAAAAAACAAAGAAAGAAATAAAGATAATAGCGTTTTTAAAGCTTAAAACTATGAAAGACAGTAGAACCAAATTCGCTGCGAAAACATATGCGATGCTTCAAGTCTTAGAATTGAGGTGAACTGCCGAAACACACAAATAGAATGTTCCTTGCGGTAAAGGCTATTTTACCTTTAACATGACATTTCCATATATATTTTAGTTAAACAGCGATTAATAAAGAGAAAAGCATTTTTTTTTTTTTTTGTTCAACCCGTGAGTCTTGTTGGTACAAGAAAAATCGGTGATAATGTAGCATGCTTTCGTTAATCCACAAAACACAAAATACGTGAACTGTCAGCACAAACTTCTTTTCTGTACAACTTAGCAGAATACTTCTTGTTGGCATGTTGCAAAAACTTCGCGCTTCTCTTCTGAAGGGACAGGTTGGCACCTTTTGGTTAATATCTGCGTCGATTAGCTCTTACTTTATTGACAAGGCGGGGGGATAAGTGCATTAGTGCTGCTGCAGAAAGCACAGGGTCAATCCATTTTGCTGCAGTGTCAAAAGAGAGAAAGTGCATATCGTAGTGGTGGCGGAATGTGGAATATTGTTATGCTCGTGTAACAAACAATGACAGTTTTTTTAACAGTGGCGAGTTTTTTTGTGTGTTTTTTTATTCACTGTCTCTTTTCGTTAGTTCTGCAAAAGGGAATTGAAATTCAAAACATTTGTAATCAGTGCATCTATTATTTCTATCGTGTTTATAGCTATTGTTTGAAACGGAGGAAAGAATGTACAATTCATGTACAGTAGTTTAAAAAATATATACTAAAAACAAGTTTTAGGAAAGATATAATAAAAAATTATATTTGAAATTCATTATTATATTTAAATACACATTTTATTATTGAGCTCTGAGGTTCAGGTTATGCTTAACTTCATCGGCCGTTGCAAGAAACACGGAATGGTCGAAAAATCGCCCAGCAAAGTCCCGTTATAGAACATCTTTTGCTCAGAGAGCGAGCATCCCTCAAGTTAACTGCACTCCCTACCATCCAAAACAGATGATCCAAACTGTAAGTTTTAGTGCAGAAGTTCCGAACTTGGAGGACACTGGTCCAAGGCACCAGTATGTGTTGCAGGTTATGCTTAACTTCTTGGGCCATACTGGAGGAAGGCGAAAGGTCCAAAAGACGTAATATTCCATTTTGCGTCGTGTTAACAGCAACAACTCTGACAGAACTCCGTCCAATAATTTTAATTGAATTTTCATAGAGGATCAGTAAATTCTTTCAAAGTCATTGGATGGCAAGGGGCGGGGAAGGACTGTAAATTTTACTTTTAATTAGCTGTTCAACTGGAGCTAAAGTGAAGTCCTCTTGGTGCGAAGCAATTAGGCTTAGCCTACAAACGCGGTGATGCAGCGCTAAACAAAAATACGCTAACAGGCAAGAAAATAGGCGCACACCCCCGAAAGGGTTAAGATAAATCAGTACATTAATTTAATAAACCCAAACAATTAGGCGCAGAAATTTAAAAAGTTACTAAAACGCATCGATGAAGAAAATCGCCAAGATCATATCGTGAGAGACTGCTGGCCTTAGCAAAAATTGACAGCCTCTCCTAAAAGTTAGTAACTGCAAAGAGAAATTCTTTACAAGTGTCAAAAACCGCGAAAAACCGAAATGCTTCTAGTGGATGCGGGGGGTCTGTATATAACACACCGCTCAAAATTAAGGACAAGGGTTATACACTAGTGCCGAAAAACAATGTGTGATATTGGCATCACAAGCTGACATCGTATTTTCCCGAATACCCATGCAGAAGAATCAGTCTAGCTTGATCCATTTGCATCATCATATGCTTACCGCTTACCTAATACGTGGATGAGGATTTTAACAGATCAGTTAGTAAAAACTTCTAAAGAATGAAATAGTATCCGCGTCATTCTCAAAAAATGTTACAATACGCTCCCATTCCACCCAAGCGGGGTACTGGCTAAAGAACCATTCTATCATGCTTAAGGTCTGGGTTCGATTCCTGGCTTGAGTGCTAACTTGTCTGTCCCTTCATAGGGGGTAGCTTTGGCAGCTTGCTGGGTGTCCCCATAATAAAATGGCCAATACCTGAGGGCTTAGTAGTGGTGAATGACTGATTGTCAAATGTCCGACCTTAGGGGGGGGGAAAAGTTGATATTATACAGCTATGTTAATGTACATGTTATAGGGCATTTACGATATCTGTCTCCAAATAATATGCGTAAAAAACTGAAATGTTTAATTCGACCTCAATTTTTTTTTTTTAACTTTAATGTCTAGGTGGACATCTGCCATCTTTTTTTTTAAGCTAAAATAATGTAATGGAATTCAAAGTTCCAAAAAAAGAAATTTTCTTAACACTTATGAAAATTGGAAATTGTAACCTTTTTTGAGAATGACACTTGCTCTAAATAAATAAAACAAAAAGGAAGCTATTTATTTTGTAGCAAAATCATTTTAAAAGTGATAAATATTCTCTCTGCTGTAGCAGAACCTCAACTTTTAACTTTTCTCATTGTTCAGGCTTCAAACACTCACTTTTTTAAAAAGACCTAAATCTATTTCATCAACTAGAGACCACTAATTACTCCCAAGTGTTACATTTCTGTCTCTGGTGTTATTTATAAAGTTTTTTTTTTTTTTTTTCAACGATCTGGCACTTGCCGATTAGACAATTGTCCACTACAACTGCCGAAAGTTTTGTGACCATTTTATTATGGGGGCACCCAGTGGGTGTGAAAGGGCGTAGAAGTTAACATCCATGCCCAAGCCGGGATTCGAACCCGTACCCAAGGCGTGATAGAATGATTCTTAAGCCACTACACCAACCTGGGTGGCTATTTATAAAGTGATAGTGGTGAATACTGAATACTGTTTATAAAGCACCTAACAGATATACACACTGGTTATGTATCACATCGGAGAGCCATATCTTTTGAATGATTACTTTATTAAACTGTGAAATATGTTTTTCCCATTCGTTTAAAATGGAGTCCTCAAAAATGTCATGTAGTAAGTAACTAAAAACCTGCACTGAAAAGTTCTCTTATCAGCTCCGTTATTTCTCAAATTTTTGAAAGTCTTTTAAGAAACGCAAAAGAGAAAAATAAAATCTCATAAAATGCGAAATAAAAATCGTTGGAAGAACAAGAATTACTCCTTAACACCGAGATGTAAAATTCCGGTGTATTTACGGTACTTTTAACAAGTTAAAATTTTAGTTTCGAGGATCAGAAATAAAAATAACATTTTTCATTTGACTTTAGTTCCATTAAATTCTTCCAATTTTATCCCGCTTTATTTCCCTAGGCAGCCAACATCATTTTTGTTCTACATTTTCGCAGAATAAATCAGTTTAAACAAATTTTGTTTAGGTTAAATTACAGGCGAGAATGATGGCCCGCTGAAGATTTCAGAAAGAAATTTCTAACAAGATTTAACTTAGCGCTGAAGTTTTTCAAAATGAAAATCACTACCTGAGCACGCATTATACCCCTCTCCCCCTTCTCTCAGTGATTCACGTATAAAATTACGTCACACATGCATGTTAAAGCATTGCAATACATAATGAACAAAGCTATGCATCATCCTCATCGTGGGAACACATTTGATGACGTCATGAATAGAACATCTCGTTGAAAATCATCCACCAGTTAATTTTTAACTTTTTTTTCCCCCCTTCTTTTCGTGTGTTTTCCTAGGACTCTTAAATCGAGGTGCGTGAGTATACAATAATCTGTACTTTATCCCTTCGGCACGCTAGAGCTTTTAATCTGTGGATGAACTGTTAGACAGCACGCTATACCAAACGTTGTCTACAAAACGGTGTAACCTTAAAAAAAAAAAAAAAAAAAATGCCTGTGCAGGTTTCTTGAGACAAGTTGAAATTAATAGGTCGAAAGTTTGCTGTTGTAGCATAATTTTGATACGATATAAAGAGGGTGATGAAGATTGCATTGTAGAATTAAAGCTGCAAAAGTTGAGGTGGTGTGTGTAGTAATTTTATACTCTGGAGTGCTTTGATGATTTGGATCAATTTAAGAAAGTATTTTTCATTCTGCTTTTCTGTCTGTATATTTAAAAAATTCTCAGAAAATTACTGGTCGTTTACCAGTAAAAATACGGAATATGACCCTCTTAATGATGAATACTTTTTACTTCGTCCATAGGGATGGACGCGAGACGAAAAATTGGTGTCTCGCGTCTCGCAAAACAGCCTAAAAGCTTGTCTCGTCTCGCAAAAATCCCTATATCATAGTGTTAAAAATGTCCACGGGAAGAACAATAAGAGTCCACTTTTCGTCAATGTTGATTTGTCTACTGCATTCTGTTGTTCATTAATGACACTATTAATATCCGAACCCATAAAGGGAAAGAACGATGAGAATACACTGAAAAAATAGCCCAAGGATACAGTTTACTGGGGAAGAACGATGAAAGTCCCGTGAGCCTTTCGATTTTTGGAAAATCAGCTGTATTGGACTCTCATCGTTCTTCCCTTGGACCCTTCATTTGTATTTAAAGAAGTTATCATCCTTTTAGGTGAATTCTATTTTATTTTTTGTCCCATATCCTATGCCTTTTAGTTAAATAGAAAAAAAAAATATTAGATAAAATTGAGCTTTAAACGATTTTTTAAAAAAAATCCTATAATAAGGCATTTTGAAAGTAAAAAGCCTTTTTGGCGGTTTCTGAAGCAATATATATAGAAAAAAGTTACAAAAAATGGAAAGATAAATCTTATTTTGGTTAATGTGTCTCATCTAGAACTTTCGCTAAGCAGAGAAGACAAAGGAGGAGTAACAGGAATTCTCCCAGCAAATCAGAATGCCGTAATTTGCGGAATTATATCGATATTACTACCAGGTGAAGAACAAACGTACTCACGAAAATTTGTATATGCAAAGCATTCTTGCTGTCATGGAGTTTGAGGAATCTTACCTTGAGATTCCAATTTGTTGATAATAGTCTCCAAGGAGTTTTAAAATAAGAACAGAAAAGTTTTCAATTTTTTCAGTAGTATGTGATACGTAATTTAGTAGATACATGTTTCTTTACAATCATGGAATATCTGTCGAACTTAGCTCAAAAATCTCTTGCTTTTCTGCAGCTAATTTCCAATTTACTTCTTTTTGTTTCCTTCTTCTTCAGATCGCAAGTAACACTGGCGTATTTTTTATGACAAAATTTTTGAGGTGCATTAGAAAATGTGCTGCGCAAATGCTACGCCACAAGGGAAATAATTTTACAGTTTTAGAGATTTCAACGTCTTTGAAAATTAACACCCTTTCGGGTATCTTAAGAAAATATTCAATTGCTACCGCCCAAAGAATGAGTTTCCAGCAACTAATTTTGCATACAAGAATGTAATTTTGTCTCATTGTATTACCGGTTTCTGATAATTCTTTTTGAATCCTTTACGCATAGTTTTGTTTTGAAACAGTAAATCTTAACCGAAAATATCACTGAAATAATTAAGTAACCCCCCTAAAAAATAAAACAGAAGAAAAATGAAAAAAAAAAAATGTTACAGCCAGAAAAAGGTTTCATTCTATAATCTGTATCAAATTGCGCATAAAAAGAAGGCCGCGCCAGCATAATTGGTGGTCCATCTAAGGTGCTCTTATGCAACAACAGAAAACGTTCCTCTTTTTTCCCCCCATTGCTCATTTAAAGCATTCTACATTCTATTTCAGATGTATAATATTCAGCTCTGTCTTATTCAGATCTCTTCCGATTTAATGAACGATTTCGTGTGTATACGGCTTCCGGGAATCCAGGCGCCACGATGCCTGAGACAAGAAAAGACAATGACATCGCGTGTGGTGAACACGACTGGTTTTTGCGCATCTTTTAGTTTACCAGGGACGAATCTACTTATATAATACGCTAACGTATGCTGTACCAAAATCGACGATATTTTCACGCTGCGAACGGCAATAGCAAGGTGTTAGTGCAATAAGGATAACGCATGGGAAAAAAATCCAAATTAACAGTTCAATGACGTCAAATGGAGCAAGCATACGTCACGCGTTAGCTGGATTACAAAATGCAAGATCTTTCGGACTTTTTCACAGCTTTAAAATATCGAATTTTCAATACTTGGCGCGTTAATTGCCTATCTTAAAACCACGCATTGGGCTAAAGGACATTTTAGCCATTTGCTGTTTCAACATCGGCCTTTATGATGACACCAAAAAAGTGTACCAACCCTAACCTAAATAAATTTAATGACAAAAACTGTTAATACCAATGAGATATAATAGGATAAGAAGTCGTTCGTTAAAGCAAAGAAACATGATTTTCATTAAAATGAGTCCAGAACGTTAGTCAATACTGCACTGAGTATAAAGAACAGTAAGGTAATATGGGGCAACCAAGCTGGCCGCCTTGACGCAATTAAACACGGTACTTACGAGTTAGAAAAAAAAAATTAAATAGTATATTTTTTCCAAATTGTAGTTAATTATATTCCGTAAAGGTTGGCAACTCTGAATTTTCAGCAATTGAAAATTTAAAAAAAAAATTCAGAGAAAAAAAAAAGGGTGGGGTTGTCCGAGAATTAAAAAAAAAAAAAATGTGCAGCCAAGAAGGGGTTAAGGCAAGTTTTACTGATTTGAAGTTTTTTACAAATTTTTCTAATGGCGAGCACTTGCCTTTTAAGGCGCTGGCCACCACTAAGGCCGGAATTACCTGTTACTTTATTACGCATTTGCATTTGCAGTCTAATAGGGGAACTAGTGTTGCCAAGCTGGTGCACGTAAAATTTGTCGTGGCTCCAATGTCCTCCAAGTTTTAAACGATACCTCTGGGGGTGCCGATTTCAGGTGGTCGGTCCTTCATCTAGAATTGGTTCAAAATTAGGGAACCTCAAGCGAAGTGGGACTTCCTCCCACTGGGGCTTATTAAAATGGAAGCCGTTCTCTTCCGCCCATCGCCGTCCTATATAGATTGTTGTTGTTTCTAAGGCCAGAGGTCCTTAGAAACAACAACAACAACAACAACTAGCGTTGCCTCCTATGTAAGGACGGACGAAGTGACACTCCAAGCCCATGCCGGGAATCACACCTCGATCCGTGGTACGGTAGATTGGTTCTTTAGCCACTACACAACCCAGGAGGGAATTTAAATATCTTATTTTTGATGGTTCAGTGATGAACTTCTTAAAATTTTGTGTATAACTTAACCTTGTCAATATTTCACACACACACCCCCGGCTACGTGCCTTCTATAAGCATGCACAATATATTGTGATTTTGTTTACTTATTGAGAGCATTTTAAAAGCAGAAAGCACAAATATGAACAATTTGAAATTTACGGCATGTCAGACATGGTTCCAGAAAATTTTGGAGGTAATTCCAAAAGTGAAAAAGGCAGGATTTCTTGTATAAATACCTGATTATTATCTTTTGCAATCAAAGTTCGAATTCAGGTGGGGGCATGTGCTCTGATCTGTGGCTAGATTATATTGATAAATTTTCTGCGGTAAGAGAAATTTTAACTCATCACAATTCCTGGAAAAATATTTATTAGTTCAAGCCGTCCTTCCGTTCCATCCTTTAAATCGAAGTCTTTCACAACGCAGAGTCTGTGAAGCTTATCCTTATGTCATTGCTAAATTTTATGATACTGACTTTATCATTTATGTTTAGGTGTGATTTTATCAACAGATCACGTTTTGATCAATTTTAAAAATTAGCTATTAAAGAAATGTTAAAGTATGTTATTCATTTCTCCTTTTCAGTAACAAATATGTCTATTATTTCTTTATAAAATGTTCTGAAATTTTTTTTTTAATCTGTGTTACTGTGTAAGTTTTTATTTGTCACTGAAATCAGGTCTCAACACTTTAAATAATACTTTCTCTTTAAAAAAGTTGCTTTTTTAAATTAAAATAAATAAATAAAACTATCAATAAAAGTTACATCTCAAAACGCATTTAGAACGTTTTGGTGAATTGTTTTGAAGCTAAATCCATTAAACCGAAATCCAAAAAATTTTAATTTTCTTTCAAACATATCTTTTTAAATTTCCGTATATATATATATATATATCATCAAGTTACTTTTTGCTAAGAGAAAGCAGCATCCGAACTTTTAACGCCATCTAGTTGCGATGTATGAAATTAATTTGTCTTCGCAATGAGCATTTTGGAAGTTGTCGAGAAAGAGAAAAGAAAAGAAAAAGGGCATCCCATCTGAGTAAAATGTATCGATTTACTGATCTGAATTTTTCTGTTTTTAGAAACTAGCTGCGTGGCCCGTTCTTCGCACGGTAGGAAACAAATATTTTCCTAAAATATAATCGTACCTGTGCGAAAACAAAATCTAATAATAATTTTAAAAAAGTTCAAGTAGTCCCTTTGTTGAAACTACCGCGGGATGTATTAACGAAACGTAGGTTTATAGTTAATTAGTTGTAAGTCGATCGCGCGCGTTGAAAAATGATGAATAGAACACTTTTAATTTCACGAAATATTTATCAGCGGGATATACTGCGCTTTAATCTATATTAACTTAACAAATCTACTAATGCTACCTATTAATTATATTAATATTATCTAATCTTCGTTCCTCCTTCTTTAATGCTCAATCTAAAGAAACAGATTAGATCTTTTAACGATTGACTCTTGATGATTCTCTAAAATTTATGCATTGCCATTTAAACAGCTCTCCATATATTTTTAAGCATAATTCTTGTCAGATTGACGTATTTAGCACCGCAAAATATTTCATCTCGACGTGGTGGAAAATATCCAGCGTATCCCAATATAAATATTTACCTCCATGGTTGGCTCGTGTAAAACATCAAGCTGTATATAACCTCGAGGAACTATTTAGAATAGCTCAAATTGCGAATAGCACGTTAAATTGTGTTGCAGAGTTAACAAATTTCACGTATCTTTTAAATTATGACGTCACGTTCTGACCCCGAGTAGTGTAATCTGGTTGTTTCTCGCAGCAGTTTTTTTAAACGGAGTAATATTGAACCATACGGAGCTGGAAAACTCTCACTTGCAACAGAACTTATTAAAGTTTAATTTGAGAGATGTTGGGTTTATTCCTAGCTAATCGGTATTACAAATATTTTCCGGAGCTATTTTGCTAATGATGTAACTTTTCTGGAATTCAACAAAAAAAAAGTATATCTAATATGTATACCGTCAAAAGTCGTCCACACTTGGTAACATTTTACAAGATTTTTGGGAATACATCGGGGTCGCCGCGACTGAAGAAGAGGAGAAAGCAAGAGGGGGTCTGGGTACTGGTTTTCGTGACGTCACAAGAAAGGATGGGATTTGGAACAGTTTGCATTGAGTTCAATGGAAGAAATGGAATTAATAATGCCAATAAATACGAGTAGCTTAATTTTTTATGACGCATTGAAATAGCATTTTCGTTTTACAACACTTTGTTCTTAAATAATAGTGAATCAACAATATTTTGTGTCAGAAATTAATGAAATAAATTGGTACTGAATTTAAAGCAGTTTCAGCATTGTATGCAGTATGTTTTGCATTTCGGGCTAGCAAATACATTCTAAATAATATAATGGTTACTCAATGTTATCATTTATCTAAAATAATATGTATATGGATTAAATTTATACGTTGTATAAGCGTAAAGTCATATTTTTAAGTAAGTAAAAGTAAATATATTTTTAAGTAAAAAAATAATTTTTATTAATTTTACGTAAAAACTGAAATACATTATTTACTTTTGCTTCGTTTTAATAAGCTTTTTGAAAGAATTGATGTTAAAAATATCCAGATTCATAAATAGTCATCTCAAGCCATTTCGTGACGTCACAAGAGAGGATGGGATTTCAAAGAGTTTGTATTGAATTCTATGGAAGAAATCTGATCAATAATGTCAATAAACACTAGTAGCACGAGGAATATAATCAGAAATTTCCACAATTAATATTTTAAAAACTTGTACAATACATTCTATATATAATTATGTTATACAGACTCCTAATGTCAAATTTTATTAGAAGCAATTAAAGCACAAAAAACAAGAAAATAAAAAGTAAAAGCTTTTATTACCCAAACCTTACAAATACTATAAAGTTTTTCATGAAAGCACTACAAGTGTTTGCTTTAGTTTTTTCTAGATAAGACTTTCAAATATCACATTGAGACATTTGAAATATACATAATTAAATATTTTTAAAAATTAGTGAGTATAACTCTTGAATATGTAAAACTGCCTAAATGCTCTCAGGGGTTTTCATGTAAAATATATTGCAGTAATACATATACTTTTTTGTTATTGTTGTTAGCATTGCAGTAATACATTTTCTTTTTTGAGTTAATTTCCAAATCTGTGTTCATACTTAATTTCAGAACTTTCAACAAATTCCGGTAAACCGTTTAGGTGGAAATATTTCTTTAATAAATACCTTCTATATTTTTGTTTTTCTAAGTATCCAGCAAATACATTTCTCTCTCTCTTTTTTTTTTTTTAAATAAATAAATCAACCATGAGATCCGCATTGAACCTTAGGCTACTTGGTATGTGCAGTGGAAGGGGATCTGCGTTTAATTTATAATTAATGGTGAAATTTTCTTAACATAGAATTGCCATGAAACTCTTGATACATTTCTTAATTTCAAAAGAATTTATATTTTCCTTTGCATTATTTTTTTCGGTTTCCTCAATATCTTTTTCCAAAACGTTTTCTCTTCTTTTAGTAGGATCAGTTATTTCTTGTTTTTTGGTAATATCGGATATATAGGCTGGTAAGCTCGAAAAAATGCACGGGATAGCATTCGGTTCTAATTTATAATGCTTTCTTTTTACAGTTAAAAGTGCCCCATCTGATTTTAAAATAGCATCGTCTTTTAAAAGATCTTCATCTCGGAAATGCTCAATACAAACATATATTTTTTCCTGGGGACCAATTTTTTCTTGGAATATTTTTAGTCCATTCGGCCCTCATTTCTTCGTTTTTTGGGAAAAGTGAAAACATTTACATTTTCTCCTCTTTTGTAATTAGCTTTACTTACAGCCTGGGACGCAGCAAACGGAAGCATAGTGATTGCTAGAACAAAAGAACAGAAATCAATAAAACTAACGCAAAATACGGCAATTTTATATTTTTATGTACTCTATAGCTTAATAACTATTATCAAGTATGTCGTATTAAGAATAGAGATTGCTGACTTACCATTAGTATCCAAAAAAGGCACAAAACATCTTAGTTTCTTCTACTTTTCCCTATGATTCTAATGCTTTTAACGGAGAAAAGTCCATCCTCTCTTGTGACGTCACAACACCTCCACGCGTTCAGTACCCAGGCTCGCCTTGTAATTGTCTACTCTCCCCCTCCCTTCCCGGGGGCTCCGAATACATACGACGGCCGTCGTCAAACCGATAGCGAACACTATGCATTATGTTTATTATTATTTTCCGATTTAGGCAACATTCGAATTTCCCAACGCAGTTTCCTTTCGTTATTACGGTAGCTGAAAAATTCGAGTATTCAAAAATCGTCAACGGTAGCTCGCGCATTAAACAAATACTTTGGGTTTTTATAAAAGTAAATTTTTACGTCGAAGCCTTTTAACTAAGGCTGGGATTCAGACTCTATTTACCGTCATAGAAACCAGTTTAATGACCGATTCTAGTTTTATTATTGGTTTAAAAATTGGAATCGTCAACTGATTTATAATGACGGTCAATAGAGGTCTGCTTCCCAGCCCTAATTAAAGTGATAAATAAGTAAATCTATGTCAACTATGCTCACTAATATGCTCAAATCGGATATTTGAGTAGCTTTTTACCCTGAAAATTGCGAAAAATCGATAAAAATTAGGGAACAGGTGGATTTTCGGAATTTTAAAGTTGGCTACGGACTATTCTATGTGGTTTTACATATCTGTGCAAAATTTCAAGCCAATCGGTCAGACAGTATGGGAGGAGTTCCCGGACAAACAAACAAACTTTCACATTTATATAATAGACTAGGGGCCAAGGCCCCCAGACTCGCTACGCTCGCTTTTCGTATGAGGCATTCGGCCCCTAATAAGGCTTATTCGTAAAAAAGACATAATTTCAACAGACAAAACCCGATAAGATTGAATCAGATAGAATGTTACTGAGCTACACATTGCTTGTTTCTTGCATGTTCATTGGTACATAAAAATTTAAACTTCACACTACAGTAGACCCCCTCCCCCCCATAACACGGAAGATATTTTGTTATGGGAATCCGTGTTGTACGGGTCCTGAGCTATACTCCACCTTGAGTGCGGACTCCGCTTATAATCGCTGGAAAATTTATTTGCACTCCTCAAGAAACACAATGATATTTAATGTTGCCATTCAAAAGTTATATTAATTAGGAGCTAAAGCATAATAAAATCAGAAAATCTGTTTCAGCTGTATTTTTAATAATGTAAAACCTATTGGACACCTTGCGAATTTGCCACCCATGGCGATTTTTCATTATTTGGCGACTTGTGTACATGTAAAGTTAATAAAAGCTACGGAACAGATAGGATAGCTTGCCACCAATGGCGACTTTTCATTATTTGGCGATTTACACATACTCACAACCTAAAATTACTGTTCATTTAAGGTTACCGGAAAGCCGTTATCCATATTTTCATTTACATAATCGTTTGCAGAGCACCACGAATTATACCATCTCGTCGCGCTAGCAAATATCCAAAGTGTACTATAACTGCTATAATAGCATAGTTAACGCCGCCAAATATTTCTACTGGTAGCAAATAATCCAGCTGGACCGAACCGGCTTTAAAATAACCTGCATTTTAATTATTTTTCATTTTCAAGATATTAGTTATTCTGTTTTGGAAAAACGAATAATCGCTAATTCTAAACTCCTGTTGTCTAAGCGAACTTACTATCTGAAAATTATCAACTTTGTGTAACACATTTTGAGTTACTTATTTCATATAGTTTTTATTTTGGCGTAAAATGGACGTAATTCTAACTCATGTTTGTAAATTTCACGCCATTCTAGATACTTGGAAACGCTTTGTTGCAAAGGAATGAATGATTTTATGCCAAATCTGGCAACCATTATGTTTATTTTTTTATTAATATCTTCTAAAATAATTCGATTTTCGAAATTTAAGTCAGCTAAGCAGGTTCCTCGGAATTTTTCGAATCTGTGGGCACCTTAGTCGAAACTCAAATCCCCACGGTTTAGGAGGAGATAGGTCAACAAGCTTTGACAGCGACAGCGACAGCGGCCTTTACTTTTTTTTAGAATAGAGAGATAGCAAAAGAAATTAATGGTGGGATCTTAGTTATTTAAAACTAAATTTTAATTATTTAATTATTTGTATTAGTGCTTTATATAACATCACGACTTAGGAACTTTATATAACATCACGACTTTTTGAATTCATAGAATGGCCTATACGTAAAATATTTCTGTGTCGACACAGGAATTTTTTTAATATGCGTTCATTTGTAATTTCTAGTAAAGTTGGGTTTTCTTTTCCCTCTCCTTGATTCCAACATTATCTTTTTTCCATAGCTTATTGCAAGAATTCGTTACACTCACAATAAATTTAAGCTCTTACTTAAACACTATTTTAAAAAATTATATTAACAAGTAAATAAGTTTTATGTTATGAAAAATTAATTAAAATACACTATTTTTTATCTGAAAGTGCTTCGCGTTTTTTCCCGAGTATATATATATATATATATTGGTTGGCATTCATTCTGTTTTTTTCTTATGGCTATGTTCGTACCCCCAGGTCACGTAAAGTGACTTCTTTTGTCAGGTGACCAGCAGAAACCTAGCTATTTTTGTTTTTCTTTAAATTGAAATGTGAGTACGGTGGTACTTGATAATGGAGTACTCCATTTCAATTTTACTCTCCATCTCCACTTCATTGCATGAGATCGAACAATTAGGCTTACGCCCATGTGATCTTGCTTGGCTTGTCCTCCCACTTCTCTGTGGCTTTAACAGCTCTGTTTTATACAATTTCTTGCTCTGGATTGTCAATTTTTTATTTCATGTTTTCAGTTTTTTCAGTACTTTTTTTGTCATCATGTGCTACTACTTAATGATTTACTAGGGATTCCATATTACGTAAGTTTAGCTATTTTATATTATATATATAGATATAGGGTGTGCCAAAAAAGTGATAACACGCTTTAATTCGTAATTTGTTAAACATAGGTGATGTAATAGTAATGTAAATTGTAAAAATGTTCGAACTATAGTGTGAAAAAAAGACTACGTTAAGAAAAAACTCCTCTCGTTAATTTTCCGAAAGTTACATATTTTTTTTAATTTGTATACGATCCCTGTAAAAGAAAATCCCAAGAAGTAAAATATGCCCCATTCGCTAATGAGATGATGGACAAAATTTCAGCCTTTCATCATAGACATAAGACACATTCATTATCTTTAAATAAATATCGTTAGGATAACGTATAGGATATCGTTAAATAAAGATCGTCAGGGACTGTTCATGAATTTTAATGGAAAAGTTTATTGCTGGAGAGCAAAAAATTACTTTCTTTCGTAATTTTTGTACGACCCTTGAAATCCCAGTGCAATTTTTTCTCTTCGAGAGCCACTGAAAAGTGATTTGAGTCAGCACATATTTAAATTCATATCTCTTACACTTTTTAGGATGCTATTCACAAGTTTTGTACATCCCCTCATAAGTGTATGGAGCACATTCTACTAATTGTGGATTTTTTGTAAGGGGGTCGTATACAAATTTTAAAAGTGTGACTTTTTGTAAAATAACGAGTGCATTTTTTCTTAGTCTTTTTCCCTATCTTATTTTGAACATTTTTCAATTTACATTGCCCACTTATCTCTAATGGGTAAGAAATTGTGTGTACCACTTTTTTAGGGACGCCCTGTATGTATATATGTATATAAACAGGGTGATTATAATTAAAGTTCCACTTTAAAACAATCAGAAAAGGAAAACTACTAGGCCAAATGTTATCAAACTTCGTAACTGTGTAAAGATGATCATGGAATTTATTATCGGTGTAAAAAAAGTACAGAATTCAACACCAGGGGCAAGGATGTATTTGAGGAGGGGAGGTGTCCAGAGATTGAACAAATTTTGATTTTTGTTACTAAAATGATAATGATATAGTATCCTTTTGAGAAAAAGACTGCACTTTTTACTGTTTGGACCCCCTCCAAAATGTTTTTCATTGGGGCGGCGAACCCCTGGACCCCCCCCCCCTTAAATACGTCATTTCCCCTGGTGTTAAATTTTTGAACTTTTTCGGCGGATAATAAATTCCATGACCACCTTTACACAATTACCAAGTTTGATTGCATTTGGTCCAGTAGTTTTCCTTTTCTGATCGTTTTAAAGTGGAAATTTAATTATAATCACCCTGTGTATATATATAATTTTATTCTTTTTAGAAAAACAATCTATTAATTCATATATAAATTTAAAAATTAATATTTTTATAAATTATAAAATAACTCAAAAAATTTTTAATTGGAAGTAAATTCTCTAGCATTAAATTTCTCGGATATGAATTATTGCTCCACTCGAACCAGTAGTTCTAAAATTTTCAAGTATTTTAGTCGATATTTTTAGAACTACTGCTCAAAACTTAAGTAACTCTGGTGACTTTTTGATAGATTCTACTGCGCCTCCTCAAGGATGTCGCATTACCTTGCTCAACTCCTTTCGCTGAAATTCCATATCCCAGATAAATTGGGGTCAAGAAACCGAATGAGAATATAAAAACTGATAGTTTGTATTCCAAATATGAAAGTTAAATTAAAAAAATTTCAAAATTTTTTTAATTAATGTAGAAAGAAAGATAAAAAAGGTTAAACAATAAAAAGATCTAAACAACTCTTTTCTACAATAATTGAGACTCAACTTCCTTTACTTCTCTGTTCTACTGTATTTGAGAAATCCTGTACATGTATCGCGCCTTTTCACAATAATGTACTTTATCCTAATTTTTCACTAATTGTTAAGTTTTTTTTTTTTTGTTATTGTAGTTGATCCTTTAACTTAAATTGTATTAAATCTTAAGACAGATAAATTTCATTTGTAAGGTTCTGCAGATATAACGAAATCACGTATTGAAAACAGAGGGTAGAAATAATTTAGCTTTTTGTAACATAGCATACCAATAAATGTAAAAATCCTCTCACTTCATAAAAAAATTTTAATTCTTATATTTTCATATAAATTATTACTAGGTAAAGTTGAGAAATTTCATTTGAAATTCAATGAATTATGATCGTTACGTAATATGTCACATTTCACACAAAACGTTTCCAAACAAAAGAAGACGTTATATTGATTACAAATATGATTTTCATGCACTTCGTAATTTTAATGCTTTATTGAATCGGTCATTGCAAACACATTCATTTACAGTTTTTGCTGCATTGTTTTATACCGATACTAACAAAATAAATAAATTACCTACTTTGAAGCTAATCACTATAGTAAAACAAAACAAGTCCTTGAAAATGCAATTATTTTTCTGTTGTGCAATTTTAATTGATTTTTGAAAAGCTGTGAGTTAGATGGGTACCGACTCATATCAATGTGGAGAGGACATTTTTTTCATCGGTTAAGACAAAGACTACTCACAAACTAATTTATTTCAATTTTATTTTGGAATCAAATTTATTTGAAAAGATTCAAGAATATGTGACTCACTTCTTTTAAGATAAATTTCATATAAGCATTTATGAAATTTAATAAACTACACGAAAGCTGAGTTTATTATTTCGGTCTATCCGTCATTCCGTCTGTGCTCTAACTGCCGTAACTATGCATCGATTTCTGCGAAATTTATGTAGGTTATTCCTGTATGCTGAACCATGAACCCTATCAAAAAAGGTGTATGTAGCATTTATTGTTCTTTTACAAGAACACCCAAAATAATTCCTATTAATTGCGTTCTGTGGGTAGTCATTCTTTAATGCGTATTTTAGATATATTCTCTTTTTGAAACAAACAAAATTAATTTATGTTATTAAGGATCACACAATAATGTTCTCCGTCGAAATCAGTATCTGTAACATCTATAGTTCTTGTACAGGAGCACTCAAAAGAATTCCAATACATAACGACATATGGCAGTCTGGAGACATCCGTTTCAAGCTCAGTACAATAAGTATATAAGCATTTACATCAGTTTATCCTACAGCTGATAGATAGAAATAACTTTCAAAGTTGTTTTACAGGGTTTCGCTAAAATACATCAAAAGGGATATACATTTTTTAAGAATATCTCCAATATCTCGATAGGTTTGAGGACAATGCATCGCCAAATTTGGCGCAAAACTGTGGTTGTGTTGAAAAGGTCTTATAATCGATGCGTCTGGGATGTTTTATCTTTCTTGTTAATCTGGCATAATCATGCATCAGGATTTTAAACTTGAACGATATTTAATTTCAATTTACGAAGCTGTAGAAAACTGCACGAATCATACGAGAAATTAATCCGTTATTTTATATTTTTGTAGTGTTAGGATTGTTCTTTAATATTTTGCACTGTAATGACAGGGGCATAGATGTGGAACTTTTTGTCCTTTTAAAACGGGACTTATAACTCATAGCCTTTAAAAATAATATAAATATTTTTATGCTTACCTTATAATATAAATCTTTTTATGCTTACCTTATCTACCGTTGCGGTTTTTTTTTCGTCCATAGTTATAAGTAAGCATCAGTGAACATAAAAATATATGTATTTTTTAATACATATATTTTTATGTTCACTGATGCTTACTTATAGTTACCCCATGAAGTATAGTATGAAGCATGGAGTGAGAAAAAAAATATGGCAGTACTAAGCAATGAATTTTTATGTTCGCATGTTTATGGGAATGGCAAGGCTACAAATAACTTTAGTCGGTGAAAGTTTTCCTAGAGTTACTTTAAATTTAAAACGTCAATGCTTTATTTCTGTATACATTACGAGGTTTAAAATAAATAATCAATTATTAAAAGTTAAGAAAAAAACAGATTTGCTAGTCTTGAAAAAAAAAATTTATTAGTTTTAAAACAGTATTTAGAAAAGATCTGGTAATAAAATTAGACCTTTGTCTTTACATTACTTTGAAA
Source organism: Cheiracanthium punctorium (assembly GCA_038373885.1). Lineage (NCBI taxonomy): Eukaryota > Metazoa > Arthropoda > Arachnida > Araneae > Cheiracanthiidae > Cheiracanthium > Cheiracanthium punctorium. Next base: position 1,093,628 of record JAWZYV010014761.1, read on the forward strand.
TTAAAAAAAATTGCGAATTATATCCAGTGCAAGCACCTGGATAACCAATACCACCATCAAAAAAAAAAAAAAAAAAGTGTCTGTCTGTCATTCTTCCAGTGATAGGTTTTTATGTTCGGGCATCACGTAAAAACGACTGAAGTGAATGAAATGAAATTTGGGATATGACAGGTGATCCCTCAACTTAAATTACAGGCATCGAGCTTTTTACAAATTTTGATAAGAATCTGAGATTTTGTGAAAATTTATTCAAATGCACAAATATTGGTTCACGCATCACGTAATAATGACTTCAGAGAATAAAACGAAATTTACTCACACATAACTTATCACGTTTAGTGATCTTGTAACTTAAGCTATACCGATCCAATTTTTTAAGTTTTGACAAAGTTTGTACAAAATGTGTAGATATTTGTTTATCTATCAAGCCAAAATTATTTTAACTATTTTAAATTTCTAGTGAAAATCGTGTAAATATTATTATTGCATCCCTCAAAACCAGCTTAAGGGAATAAAATGATGTTTAGCAATATGATCAGCAACTAATAAAACAACAAATGTCGTTATTGCTTTTAAAGTTTCAATAAATTTGAAAACTTTGCAAAAATTCCTTTTCTTTTTAATTGGGATCAGTTCAAGTCGTCTTAGGTAGTTGGCATTTCAACTTAAAACAAATTTCTTGGATTTTTTGTGTTTATTTGCTTTTTTAGATTTTCTGAAAATTGTGCAGGATTTTCTACTGTGATTGAAACGAAATTTAGCCAAAGGTGAAGAATGACCTCTTGACTTTTAAAATTGATTCCACTAAAATAAATAACTAATTTTGAAAATAAAAGGTTTTCTACACTGACTATTTCACTCAGCATTTAGTCAGTCTCTCTCTTATCTGTAATCTTTCAACAATACGCAAAAGTTATAACTTAGCTTTCTGTGCTTTTTTCCCAATATGCTACTTCCATTCTTTGTATTTCTACAAAGCTGCCGAAAATTTGGGCTTTTAGGAAACATGTATTACTTACTAATCTGTTAAAGACCGGTACTTCAGCTAGTTAAGGATAAAAGTGATCTAAAAAAGGACATTTTTTAAGGATGAAAACGAAAACCGATGTAATCTATCTTGAGCTATAAGGCTTTGCTGGTGTTACTAAATTAATTTTCCTTACAACTATCGAAGTCGCTATGAAAGGTGTAGGAAGGTCTTTTTATACTATTTTTCTCTATAAAATTTCTTACGTAACATTAAAATTATTAATAAAGAGATAATCTATAACAGGTACTATGTTCATAAAAGAATCTTATGTGTTCATAAAACAAAATTTTCGGAGGGTTTCTTCATACGTTGTACTTTTACTTTTATAAATATTAAACACATTGTACTCAACATTCAGTAAGAAATCTTAAATATAGGTTAGTATTAGCAAAATTTTTCTAAATAGGGTATACTAGATGTTTATATGAGTGCTGTATAGTACAAGCAGCGTAGGAACATTCCCTGCCTCTTTTTATTTTTTATTTTTTTTATTTATTTTTATTTTTTTAAGTTTCTAGCATGCTTTTGCTTCCAAAAATTGTTCAAAAGCCATGTGGCGAGATTAGTTCTTTTCAAAAAAATAGAACTTTATAGAAATCTTTGAAGGACTACTATCATCAAGTACACAGTTATTATCACGTACAATTCGTAAATATTCTCAATATATTTATCAATTTTTTCCCTCCTCCACAAGATAGTGTAATCGAGTGTTGGAGTCACGAATGGAGACGTGTTTTAACCTTTAATGATTTTTTTTATATTTCTTTTAAAATCGCATTCAATATTTTATTCGAAGTTCTCTAGCAACTTATAACCAAACTGAAATTGATTCGATAAATAAATAAGTAGCCGACTGATGGAGGAATCTAATATGTAACGTGATATTCAACGCAAATAAATAAAAGAACAAATAAATAAAATGAAAATAAAATGTAATCATCTTTTATCTGTTCTGGTTTTTCACTCGAGCAGTTCTTATGTTGGCAGTTGAAAAATATATTGCCTAATGTTGACACGATTTAGAAATGCTACCGATCGAAAATTGATTTCCCCCCACTTTTTTTTTTTCCAAAATAGTAGATGAACTGGAAAGTGAGTTTTAGAACTCATGTTTGTACTTTTTGGAGGGTTTTTTCCCTTAGCAATGTGTGATATGAAAATAATAATAATAAATTTTACTTTTATCTGGTATGTTGCACATTTTTCAAATGGGTCAGATGTGAGTCAATCTCATCTGTTAGGTATAGTTTGCTCTCATTTTTTGCTGTATTTTAACTGATCTAAGAGTGTGCAGTACCGTGATTTTATGTAGATATCTTTCTTAGAGAACATAAAATGTATAGAGTAATGGTTCCTGAATTTCTGAAAATTATGACCTGTTTTTTAGAAGCAGAATCTATAGCGATCCATTTTGTCCTCGGTACAGTGAATATTTTTAGATAATATTCTAGAAAATTGGAAAGAAATACATCTAAAAATGCATTCAAGGTCTTGTTGCGACCCACTTGCGGCTTACTGGTAGTTCTCAACCCCCAGTTTGAGAAACACTAATATAGAGTATCGAGTCCAGTTTAAAATATATTTAAAAATATAGGTGTAGAACATAGTTTGTCGAGTTTTCGCTCTGATACGGGATACTTTTTTCTCATTGAACAATACTTTTCTTAAAATACCTACATAATGCGCAATAAAGCATCTGAAAAAACTGTTTCTGTAATATGCAAAATTATTAGCACTAAAAGTTATCAAAATGATTGTCTTTGTGTTTTTAATAGGATAACAGTAAATATTTTGTTTCTTTGTTTGAAAGCTGAATTTATTCCTCTTTCCGTTTTATCAAGATTATATATTTGTGTTTAACACACAAATAAAGAATTTAGTTTAATTCTCTGAAGATACCAAAATTACTAGCAAATTTTATTAATTAATGTTAAAAGACTATTTTCAAACTCGGTACACAGTTTTTAGTATGCGTAGTTTAAAAACATAACATTGAGTCATAAAAGTGAAAAAGGAGGCAGGTTTTCAAACGCAGTAAATCATAAAAGCAAATTAATTGTTAAAAACGATAACATTTTATTTCGAGTGCCGGTCGATATTTATGCAAAAAATTATATATAACAGGTATCGCTTTAGTTGTTTTTCTAAATTCAATGTATCGAATATCATGTACTTTTTTTTAAATATCATATATCAATGGGATTTATGCTTCAACTTTGCCGGTTTTAACTAGTATTGAGTTTTATGTAGAGCAAAACCTAGTCAGTGGTACAAAACCCAATATCTGTCTACCTCCAGAGTGTGCATTGATAGACTTCGGCCTGGAATTACCTTGTATCTGAAGGGAAAATGCTTAAAAGATATGAACAGCCAAGTTGTCTGTTCAAAGAGGAGAACGTAATTAATGTCTGATTAGACCATCATGGTTGTAGAAGAACCGCAATACCGATCTGGAACTACTTTCTGGGTTTTAGTAATAAATACATATGGTGTTCATTCATGCTCAACAGAAAACTTCATGAATTTCGATGCATTAAGAAAAACTTTTTCCTCAGAATTGTCACTCATTACCCACAATGCAATAGATTCTGGGAAACATTCTACCCAATTTGAAAATATCATGTCACTCTAGGTCATGTATGGTACGATAAGAGAGCATGCATCTTAAATTATTCAGATTATGATTTGACTTTATGACTTTAGAGGGAAGGCTCCGTCGCGCCAGTTACTGCAACCAGAGGTCTATTGTACCAACCCCAGCAAAAAGGAAAGTCCTGAAACAAATCTTAGCAGATGCAAACATCCGCATAGACTTAGACATGTTATGAAGCTCCCAAGGCTCAATAATATGGTGCTCAAGATGCTCAAATCTGCACGCAGAGAAATACTACTCACATTCACAAAGAATGTGTGAAGCAGTTTCCTCCTTCTGAAGACAACCCAGAGAAATGGGATCACCAACACCCTCATTATATTCAGAGGGTCCAACTTCGCAAAACTTTGTATGGGTACTCTAGGAAAAACAGTTTTGAGATGATAGACGTGATTTTTTTTTTTCTTTTTTTTTTAAAGAAAAATAGAGGATATTTCCTGCAATAGCTTTGCATTTTTTAATGTACCAATGAAACCTTGATGAAATTGGGAATGAAAACTTTTACAAAATATAAATCAACCTGTTTTATGAATGATTTGGATTATTCCGAAAGGCGTGTATCCGGCCATTCTCTTCAAGAGATCAGTGAAACGATAGAGAAAGATTCAGATTTTATTGCAGAAATCTACTGAAAGATCTTTATTTTGAATAAAACTATTATATTTTCCCCGACATTCCAATAAGTGTTTTCAACAAAATAAACTGTGTCTTGAAATGGTATGGGTTCTCCCCACCCAAGTGATTTTGTCTGTGGGTGTTCGATCCCCGGAGCACCCACGAAGTCGACGCCACTGATTATATTTAAATACCTTTTAAGGCGACAGTGCTCAGTTAGAAGACCAATGGCCCTATTGAGACTAGACTTATTAAGACCTAACAGTTCCCTGCACCTAACACCAGGAAAGCCAAGATAAATTAAGTATTCAGATTACAGTGCATTCGAGGTTAAGTGATAATGCAGAGTGAGGAAAGAAAGCCCTCTTGCTTTCAGAATGCAATAAAAAATCATGAGATAAACCGCATAAACTATTTTAAAATATTACTTTCCACCTCTGCCCCCCCCCCTCCAAAAAAAAACTGCATTGACTTTTGCTGTCATACTTTAACATTCTCTTGCCAGTTCTAAGGCGCTCTACTGGTTAGCTCTCGGAAAACTCATAAAAATCAAATAATGAACTCCTCAGTCGTTTGAGTTTGAAACTGGATCGGCAGCGTGGCTTCGAACGCAAAATACTGAGTGGAACTTATGATACCCAATTCACTCGATCTGACTGACATTTTGTGTAAAGTAAACGATGACATTTTCATAATTAAAATAGTGGTAATCTCTTCCAGATGTACATTTTAAGGTGGAATAGAGAAAGGGCGGATTAAAGGGGGGGAGGGGGCAACCCCCCCCCGAGAAAAAACAAATTAATGTAAAAGATCCTATTTTACTTCCATAAAATGGAGGTATATGTCAATCTTCTAACTAACCGCCCCCACCGACAAACTACCCCCCCCCCGACAAACTTGCAATAATCCGCCAAAGGAAGAGAGTCGAACCTCTGTTTAGTTCGGCAAACGACAATAGGTGGAACCAAGTAACGCTTCCTCATCTGACCTTAGATCAGTGTATATAATGGCCCGTTTTGATGATCAAAATTTGATAGTTAATGGACCCCCTTTAGAAATGCATGTAGTTTAACATTGTTGAAGTATATTAAAAATTGGCAGCCTTTTTAAAATTTTTTTGGAACAGATTGATTTAAGGAAGAGTGTACCACCACCAATTAAAGAACAAACCAAAAAAAGCGGTTTCTTTTTCCCATCAACCCTTTTCTCTTCTTTAATTATCGATTCATCATTATTAGTTTCACCTATCGTTAGTATCTAGCTGTCATTCTAAACACTTATCGCCGCTTATCGCACACCACGATCGGAGGAGCCACCAAAGCAGGCAAAAGTTGGGGTGAACGCCACTCCGCCGCTGAGGGAAAGGTGTGATCACGCATACACACCACACACACACACACACACACACACACACACCGCAAGTTGGGAAAAGCGTGAGTAGCTCCTAAAAGAATCATTCCGTGCCACACGCACGGGCAACTCTTGAAAACAAGAGTGGAGATCTTGAAGAATTTGAGGCCCGTCTCGACTTTCTTGCGTGTCGTACTCTGGTTCAGAAACGGACACCTTTTCTCTTCCCAAGCCTTCAGTCGTACAACCCAAAGAATGGATGTTTAGCCTTATATACCTCCACCCCCCCCTCTCCCGTACCCGCACTTACGCACTCTTTTGCTGATGCATTAGCATGAGTTTATGCTAATTTCGCCAGAAAAGGGCATGAGTTGTAATAATGCACATGGCATAAATATATGGTATATGTACCCTATAAATAAATATGTATAAAATGAATGGGGCGCCTATACGCACCCTCTCGGGCGTTTCGTTGCGTATCATTTATCTTTTTGCTCCCATTCTGATGAAGACGTATTAAGAATTCAATGAAATATCTCCGCGGGGCGTTTCTGTGACGGTAAAGGATTAGCATGCTCCTTTTATTAATTAAGACTTGTACGTTTAGAAATTCATAGTTCTTGCCTTATTTGGTATGGTTGTAAATTTTCAGAAGGCCAATACAAAATTCTCTGGGGAAGTTTTGTGTTCTATGATGAATAACCGAGGTATTCAACTGAAACAGAAAAGTTGAAAAATGAATAGAATGAACGCAGTTGTAATGTTAAATTCTGTTTAGGCTTGAATGGGAAAAAAAAAAAATCTGAAACTCTTTTATGCTTTAAATATGCACTAAAGTGGTATATATTAAAAGCGTATCATAATCCAAGCTTGCTCCTTATTTGTCTTTGTGGCTTCATTATGTTGGAAAGTAATATCATAATTCATGTACCAGCTTTATTTGTCTTGCTTGTACCATTACGTTGAAAAGTGCATCCTAATCTATGAGTGGGCCGTCCTTGTCTTTCTTGCTTCATTATGTTCAAATGTAGATCATAATCCATCCCATAAGAATTATTTGTGTTTCTTGCTTCAGTTTGTTGGAAAGTATGTCACTATCCATGTGTCGGTCTTATTTGGCTTTCTTGTTTCATTATGTTAGAAAGTGCATCATAAACCGTATGAGGGGTCCAAATCGTCTTTATTGCTTCATTATAATGAAAAGTGCATCATAATCCATAAGTCAACCCTACGTCTTTCTTACGGAACTAATTACAGAATTCAAACACAAAACACTAACAAACACGAAAGAAAGAAAGAAAGAAATTTAAAAATACGACTTAAAAGTGTCCACACATCTCCTTGCTTCGAACCTAATAGCTCCGTGGTGCTAAAAAATTAGAATTGATACATTTGCAAATTTCAATACTTTTTATTCTTACTCAAGTTTCAGGTAAGCTTATTTGTTTTGTTTATAACAAGCTAAAAGTTTTAACTGCTTTTTGTCTGTTGTCCTACAGTAGAAACTTGCTGGATATGTACAATTCGGGAAAAGTAAATTTTAAAAAGTAAACTAAGCAGTTTGCATCAGTTTTAAGATTGTATTGTTTAAGAAATGAATATCATTTTAAAATCTAACATTTTTGCATACGTTTAATGTTTAAAGCAGTTTCATAAAAAAAAGTATATTTATCAATTATAAACATAATAGAATCTTATATCTTTTACATTTCAAAGTGTAGAAATTCAGTAGCAAAACTGTATTTTACATAAATAATATGATATTTTTAGATTACTAAAAATAGGACACCATAAAACACAACTTGCAAAACAAATTTATAAAACTATGCCCAACTCTTTTACTGTTGTCTGCTTCAACAGATTACGTTCGTTTATTGATCTGGCAAACCAAACAATGTTTTTATTCAATCTGTGTTAAAAATGAAAAAAATATTATTATTTTATGAAAAATGTTTATTTTTTAATTTAATAATTATTAATATTATTAAAAATTAATATTAATTATTAAGTATTAATAATTTAAATTTTTAATCCAATTTTTCAACTCCATTAATTTGAAGGAAAGTATCAAAACTTATGTTTTTTGTGTCTTCTTTCAATTACAGGCGCATGTTTCCAACCGTCAGAGTTTCCTTTTCGGGCGCAGATCCCCACGTTAAATATGCCGTGCTTATGGACATTGTACCTGTGGACAACAAGAGGTACAGGTACGCATACCATCGGTCATCGTGGCTAGTGGCGGGCAAAGCTGACCCCCCTTCGCCGTCAAGACTCTATCTTCATCCAGACTCTCCTTTCACAGGGGATCAACTCAAGAAACAAGTCGTCTCGTTTGAAAAGGTGAAGCTTACCAACAATGAAATGGACAAGCAAGGACATGTAAGTACACCGTTTAATTAAAAATTGATTGCCTCTTACACCTCCGAAACAATGCTTTTTGATCTACTTTATACGGATCAGCTAATTTCCATTTATCAACTGACACGTGATTTTGGGAATCAGTTGTTTTCTTTAATGACCTAACCTATTTGTACATCCTCTAAACATCTTATAATGATTCGCCAGACCTCAGAAGTGCATTTTTGCACAAAAAGTACCTGTAGACAGTTGCGAGTCGTTTTGACAAACATCAGTTTTTTGGAACAGAACTATTATCTCTTATTGAACATTTTTATTCTCATCGGGTATAGGCTATTGGAAAGACTAAAGCATAGTTACGATGCTTAGTGGTAATTCTCTTTCAATATCACTATCGCTTACTAAGGAATGTTAGCAGTCCCACAAGGGTAATTTTCAATCATTGCTGATGATTAAGTTTATATTATATCCAATAATCATCTTACGCTTGGCTCATATATGTTTGAATGGATGTCCTGCAGAAGTTGTCAGGAACAATGCTGTGAGCACAACACTTCAAGAGAACCCTCTTGAAGAAAGATCTTCAACATTGATCTTCAACAAGATCAATGTTGAAGAGAGAAAGATCTTCAACATTGTAGGGATATTCATCTAGTTTTTTGTAAATTTGTAGTCTCTGTCAGGGGCGGTTGTTGAGGTGTACGCCTATAGGTAAATATAATCCTGCTCGATAGTGAGGAGTGACATAATTTGAATGAACCATTGGAATCCCAAAGGCTGACTTTTAATTCTAGTTAATACCGAAAATATGTTACATATGGAATCCTTAGGAGTCCATGCAGAATCCTTATGCTGTCGGAGTTATATTGTTTGATATATTTATACTCTATTAATACGCTAAGCTCTACCTAGTAACGTTTCAGCTCTGTTGGATTTTTAATAATACGATAAGATCATAGACCGACATTGGATAACATTATCACTATTAAAATGCTTTAAACTATCGGGACAATGTACAAAGTACCAAAATGTAATTCAAAAGAGATTTTGTCTCAAATTTTGTTTCAAATTGGGTATTAGTTTCTTATGCTTCTATAAAATGCTTTAGACACTTCCTTGAAAAAATGTAACTTAAAAAAATTTTAGTTAATACCAAACTTTTGTCTCAAAGCAAAACAATTTTCGGAAGTTTCTTTATAGTGGCTTTGAAGAAAAGTTTATTGAATTTTTTTAATGTGTTTAGTCAAATTCCCGTATAATCAAAATAAATTCGAATTTCCGCATTGGTTGATTAAATCAACCAATAACTTTTATACGTGTACCACTGAAATTTTGAGAAAAGCCATGTGTTTGCGCACATGGCTTTTCTGTACGCAGAAAAATAAGCGCAGTAAAACTCTTATTTTTCATAGCATCTCCCAAAATTCATTATTTATTTAAGATGTTTACAAAAACGATATAACTATATGAATACCCAATAAGATATGAATATGCATTACAAATGGTATTAAAACTCTTTGAATAAATTTATATATATTCAAACATTTACTATCGTGTTATTTGAGCACTGGATAGTGTAACTTCCTCTCTTTTGCTATAACTAATTAAAACTTTTCTTTTTTTTTCTGAAAAAAAATGAATGTTTTCTTTATCCTTGTATGTTATTTATGTGAATTTAAAATAAAGATTACCGTTCAAAAACACCTGCTTCGAAAAATTCAAATTTAAGTTCATGAAGCTTTTGTACTACTTTTTTTAACAATAGACTTGACATGACTGTATTGTGGTTCATTTGCCAATACATATTCTCGTTTCTTAGCAACGCGTATTATTTATGTTTGAATCCTTGTGACGACTAGTACATTTGAGTTTGCGGGAACCTCATTTTTCATTTAATAGTGAGTCCCTTTTTCAGATTTCTGTACTCAGCTAGACCGAAAACAGTTCTTTTGAAAATCACCTTCCTCGTTTTTTGTTATTGTAGAAAAAGCCAATAGAAATCCAGACCATTAACATATATTAAATGTCCACAAAAACTACCCAATAAACATACCCACAAAAACTAGTCTCTCTTTTTAGTATCATTGAAGTTAAAACGATTATCAGAGAGCGGGCAATAACATGTTATTGGAGCGACCATCATCAAGCTTATTGTTACACACGATTGCATGTTTCTCACTGGTCTACGAAAAACATCGGAGGTTATTTATGCTATTGTCAGCAAAGCTTTTTACATTTCTAGAAGTCGGATCGAAGTGTAATTATATAGCAACTGAATAATTCCGTAAATTTGAGAAACCAAGAAAATTATGCCTACCATTTATCCCATTCGTAGCTTGGCACCACTTTTTTTTTTTTTTTTTTTTTCCTTTTTGCCATTTCTTCTTCGGCACAGTAATATCATTTGGAAAGTGTTTATTTGAAAAGACTCAAAAGGCAAAATTTCGGAACACGCAACCCTTCTAACAATAAGAGTGTACCCAATAATATTTAAAGTATCTGTAATATCGTGACGCTGGCACAATACACAAACAAAAGTTTGAAGCTCTGAATGAGATGTGGGTTTGTATGCACTTTCGGCTTGCACGATAAAACGCCCGTTTTCATCCAATAGTATTGCACAGTCGTTCGAATGAGTTCAAATTTGTATACCAATTGCTTGATAAACAAGATATAGCCGTACCCATCGGTGGTTGAAGCTTATTTATTCGTATACTTATCCATTCAACCTGTTGTTATTTTTATAGAAAATGAGCAGAACTAAATTTGCATGGAATTTTGTCAACAACAGCTAAAAATTTTCATTTGGGCATCATATTTAGCGTAGTGCTGAAAAACTATCGGGTAATTAGCAATGCCAATAGCCGTTAACTCTTACAAAACTTTATGAAAAATACATCAGACCATTATAGGCAATACCGGTTTATTTTTGCCGTTTATTGAAGACACTGCAAAATCACGAAATGCATATTATATACATATATTTTTTATTTTATTTTTATTTTTATTTATTTATTTTTATTCAGCCCGATTCACTAAAATGGTTGGTGTTTTGTTTTGAATTCATGCAAATACTATTATACTTAAAGGTTTTATTTTTATTTTTACTTATTTATTTTTTATATATATATTTATTTATAATTTATTGATTTATTTTATTTTATTTATTTATTTTGTTACTAATAAACGTACGTCACATGCCCGGACTAGAATAAAAAGTAAACTAATTAAGAGATTCGTAAAAGTTCGTAAAAGCATACAATGTATCCAAGTAGTGACCTCTTACAGAATAGCTTTCCTACTCTTGCATACAAAAACCTGCACAGCTTATAAAATTCTTAACTACATGAATGAAATATACAATTTACTAAATCATAACCACTTGGCTAACTAAACAGTTATATAAAAAAAATGAAAATTCCGCGCTTTTGTGGATAAATTAAGATGCGAGAATGCTTCTTAAAATGTTCTTTTCATCCACATTACGTGATTAATCAAGCTTCTAGAGAAAAATCATCACAAAATTAAGACACATATCGGCTTATTTATGATTCGAAATTAATTCCAATCCTTCTGTTTAGCCACTTAATTTTTTCAGTTATTAAATCCGCTGCGAATGAATAAATCTAAACTGATGAATTTCTATCGCTGAAAAAATATTAGCTGATTTTATTACTCTTCAGGATGTTTGACGTATATATCTATTTATTAGCCTTAATACCAAAGTTCCTTAATCAAAAATAGAATATATACATAATTTCTTATAATTTCACTATTTCTATTTGTTCTAGAGAGAGGTCTGGAACCCACAAAATTCTAGACAGACAAAATAGTTTAACTGTGGTTAAAAATAAAGTGCAATTCCCCTGTTAATCCTATTAATAACTCAGTAATCTAATACACCCAGAATAGATGAATCTTTAATGAACCTTAAGAAACATAACTTTTATTTCTCAAAAAGTATTAGCTAACGCTACTATTTTTGAGGCTGTTTGCTGCCATTTATTAGTCTAATATCAGCATCAGAATCAGAACTTTTTTTTAAAGTTAATTTCTTTGTATTTTATTGCATGAAATTCGATTCGGTCTATCTCCGAGAACGAATGAACTTAAATACTTATTAACAACTCTGTTTACAGGAAATGTTTGACGTTTACAAAGCACTAAAGAAAGAAAAAAAAATCATTTTGTTTTTAGAGCCCACTTCAATTAAACGTGATATAATGTTTGTGTTCATTAAAATAGGAAAAGTCGAAATGTATCACTTCTACAAACGGCCCACTTGCAAGCAATTACACAAATTCTCATTCGCCTGTCTTATTAACCAATTTCTTTCTTCTTTTTTTTTTTTTTTTTTTTTTTTTTTTTTTTGAGAAGGGAAATTTGTTTTATGCTGTCGAGTATGTGGCAAAAAGGTAACAGTAAAAAAGTAATTGGCTTTGAAAGGATAAATTATTGACCAATAAGGACATCATTCAGGAAAAAGTCAACATCTGATTGGTCACGTGATGGCGTTCATATACCTTACGTGACAATAACGCTTACCATATTCTTTTCTTTTTACATTAGCATTATTTATTATTATTATTATTTGGAAATCTCCGGATTTCATATTCACGAAAGTGGCCTCATAAACAAGTATGGTCATCTGCTTTCAGCATAATTAAATATCCTTCCCACTAGATTATATCAAACACAGAAAGCAATAATGATTCACCTCTCTTCTTTCTCTTTTTTTTTTCCGTCGTGTATAGGACCAAACTGATGATAACAATAATTGGTATACACCATTCGAACTGCAAATGAAATATTATACTCGCGTCAAAACAAAAAATAAGGCACGAATAGCTGTTACAAACACGCGTTGCCCTCTTCTCCATCAATATTAGGTCAGAATGAAGAGATATTGATTACCGAAAATAAACTAATTAAAAGAACGAATTGTGGAAACACTAAAATATCTTTATTGATAAAATTTTTGCATAATTCCTATACTCACATTAACAGAACTTTTTGAAAAAGTTAACCGTGAGCATGGAAAATTCCAGATTTCTTTGTTCTTTAAACAAGTTGATTGGCAAGACCGTGGTAGGCACGGGACAAGAGTTGTGCGTTAGATTCCCAACCTGCCACTGAAGATCACCGTGCGATATAGGCACGCTCTTAATCCGGGATTTCTAATACTACTCTCAGCAGTATCCAGTAGTTTCCAAAGGATTGTCAATATTCAGAAATCTTTCCTCTTCTAATGAAGATCTCAAATCTAACAAGCAACAGGATTTAGAAAGCCTTTGTTTGCGCCACTATGCAACAGATGGGCTTCTGTCTGTAGTTGTATGAAAGACAATTTTTATAGTTTAAATAACATTCCTTATTCATTTTAATTTTTTCAAATCAAATAATCTTTTCAAATAATTTTTTTCAAAATTCTAATCTTTAAAATGTCTCAGTGCGTTTTATATAAGAACTACTAAACACACACTCATGTATGTATTGTTACGAATTTTTGTGATGATATGTACTTCAGAAACAAAATTTTGGCTAAAATTCGTATTCTACACTTGAATAATTAAATTTGGCATTTTATTGAATAAAAATCGGTCACCCAGAACGCAATATAGAAAGTTTTGGGTTTCCCTAATGTTTAGCATAGAGTTTAATGATTTCTTGCCAAATATTGGTAATATCGCTTAGCTAACTTCAGTTTTTAAGACTTCTTTTTGGCGCCAAGTTTGATGACTTGGCGACTTTCACTAAAAAATCGGCAAGCTTGGCGACATTTGGCGCGACTTTAGTCATCATTGTTGTATGCTTCGGAGCAGCTGAGACTTCTGCTCAAGAATGTCCACTAAGCTTTTAGATTGTGGAAGCATTTTATTTTATGAAAAATACAGCATTTGAGGAAGCTTCTGTGAACAGCTGACTGTTATAAAACGTGCTAGTACTTGTTAATTTCTGTGAACTGTGTACTGAAGATTGTTCATCGAATTTCTAGAATCAATAAAATCAGTGTTTCGTCCTGTCAAGTGAACTCTTAACTAGGGCTTTGTATATACATTGGACTTTAAAGCTGCAAACCCGAAAACTAAGTGGAGTTTTCTACAAAAATATACTACTTAAACGAAAAATTAAAGTATATGTAAAATTACATGGAATCACAAGCGTTGTTCAACAGCAGATAAATAATGATTAATACCCATGAAAAAATAGTCTAAGTCTTGGTCAAAAATAACAAAATAGAAGTACGTGAAAAACAAAAGAAAAATGCATTATGCCAAGCGTAATCAGAGGAAGATTGGCGTATTAATACTACAGGTTTCTTGATTGGTGCAAGGAGATTCATGTATAAAATTTATTGTTTTCATTTCAAAGAACATGAGAAGTAACAAAGTTACTTTGTATTTCAATTTTGTTATTTTTGCTTTTTAACAAAGAGAGTTTTTTTATAAGCAGTTAAAGTTTTATACATGTATGTATATATAACTCGGCTGTTCGAGCCTCGTCAGGGGGAGACCCCCTGAACCCCCCCCTAATTTTTTAGTTTCATTATTGTCATATTAAAACGATATTAATTGACTATGTCATTTTATCCCTCATCTTTCGTGTATTTCGCCTGGTAATTTTTATGATTGTAATCTATTTACAGAACTACAGATTCTACAGCTTACAAAATATTGTAACAATAGATTAAAGCAGTTGTGAACTAATAGTATTTAAATATATGTAAAATTATCTCGCATACTTTTATGTCGTTTTTTTCATGTCGCATTTTTGGGACACATTTTTCGGACAATTTTCAATAGAGATAAAATGACATAGTCATTAATATATCATTTTTGCTGTTATGCAGGGGCGTAGCCAAGGGGGGGGTTAGGAGGGTCATCCCCCCATGAGAAATTTTTTCCATACAAAATGCATATTCTTCACTACATTATCACGCACACGTATACATATGAGTTGTAGTAGTCGTAACCCCCCCCCATGAAAAATTTCTGGCTAACTAAACTCTGGCTAACTAAAACAGTACCAAATTCACTTGATTCCGTAAATTTGAGAACCAGAATTTCGAAAAGTAGCTTTCTCTTACTTTACTACACTATATACAAACAGTACACATTCACACATACGTATGCTATAGATATCAATGACTTATCTAGAAAAATAGAAATTCTGAACATCATTTGCACCACATTATCTCCCAAAATCATTCGACCGAATATAATTATGTCCATTTTTCTCTTGGATCCACCAACCCATGCTCCATCATTGCGTTTTCAACAGCATGCCATGACCTACACTTTTCGGATAAGCTATCTGAGCCACAAAATAAATTTCGTAATTAAATTTCCGTGCACATGCTTGAGTTTTATCTTTATTACCCCTTCGAAGGTTCAACACTTCCTGGATCGTATACATCCACAACAGTCCTCCTGGTCTGAAGCCCCCGGAGCGGCGAGAGAAAACAAAGGGGTAAAAAAGAATAATGTAAGAATTCCTTATGTGGGGGTCTATTAAGATAGTGACCCAACAAAGGAAATGCTACCCGCGAATCAACTAAACAAACATGCGATGTCTTCACTTTAGCTAGACAGCCCAGAAAACAAAGTGCTGGACGTCAAAGCGTGTTATCTCATTTGCTGACAGTTGGATCTGAATCAGACACGCGAAGGTACAGAAGTCAGAAAAACCGCGGCGGACAAAAGCATGTCTTTGTCTTTTCGTGGAAAGAGTTCCATGACGTTGATGAAAGTTGAAAAGAAGCGGCGAAGAAAAGAAATTATTCGTTGAAACAGTGAGAACACTTTTTGTTTTAATCTTCCACAGACCAGGTATAAGGAATCATCCATTCGATACCCACGAACGGAAAGGAGAATCTGTCTCTGTCAAGGGCAGAATTACAGAAAACAATCTTTCGGAATTTTTCTATCGGTTCTTATAAATACCAAAAGTGGTTTAGGAAAATTTTAGACAAATTTTTTCTTTTAGGAAAATTTTAGACGGCCAGTGAAGATTTTTCCCCCCTGGCCACCTGATGAGTCACTGTTAGGAGGGGAGGGATAGATCACTTAATATCTACAAATCAGCCTCCTGAAGATTTAGAGAGATGGCATTAGCACTTAATAGAGATGCAAGAACTGTCCTGACATTGACCTAAGACAGAACATATCTTTTCTTGTCCTGCCATTCTGGCGAAATTACAATTAATAACCGACAATCCCCATGCTGACTTTTGGGGAATATCTGAATATCACCAAGGCTGTATGGATCACTTTTGGTCCAATTTAGGTCCAATCGTTCACACGACAACAACAACAGCAAATCAGCCGTCTGGATTGTGTAATGGACAGAAAACCATTTTCCCACACCACGAGTCTGAGTTCGATTACCGGTATGGGCTCAGGTGTTATTTCCTCCTTCCCTTCATAGGAGGAAAAGCCAGTCCACCTGTTAGGTGCTTCCATAATAAAGTGACCAGTACACCTGCCTTAAAATTGACCAATATAATTATATATCTCTATAAACTGCTAGTACCCGATTTCAGAAACAGAAAAAAAAAAAAAGAAAAGAAAGAAATCTGCAATTCTAAGTAAAACAAACACCCATCTTCTATATAGAATAAAAGAGAAATCCTTTACAAAAAAAAAAAAAAAAAGGAAAAAAAATAGATATTTTTAGTTCTTTTAAATATTAGAAATGTTTTTTTGGATTCAGCTGTTTTAGCCGATGTCCATTATTTGGCAGTTAGCTCTTTAATCTGTGAACTCAGTGGCAAAGCCAGAGGAAGAGCTAAGCATATGTCGTTCTCCAAAAGAAAATTGCTTATGTGTAACATTTTGCTTTATTGCACATGTTTTCTTTCAGTCAAGAAAGCAAATTTTTAAGTTAACCGTAAAAAAAAAATGATGTATTTCATACCATGTGAATTCTTGTGCATTGTTGAACACAACTCCGTAAATAGGAAAGGATTTTCGAGGAGTGAGACCACTGTTAAATTATTTGCCTATGAACTTGATAGAACCCCAGGCCCCTTCCTTGAGTAGAATGACAATAGTGAAAATCCTGATATTTAGTTTTATATGGTAAAACTTTTGATGAAATTCTGTTATATCAATCGTTACTGCGATCATCTGGATGGCCTCACGAGAATGCTTTGTGTCGAGAGTCCACTGATTTTGTACGCATATTCTGTACACCTTCCTACTGTATTCAAAAAAGAGCAAATATAATAGTTTTGCACTCTCGTTTGTAGAAATTCTATTAAATATATCGTTACAGCGACACCTGAATGACCTCATGAGATTATTGTCGTGTCGTAAGTCCATTGAATTTTGTGTACCAGACTCGTGCATACATTCCTATTACATCACAAAGTATTACATTGTTGTACATTGCACGAGTACTATCGAATTGTATTCAACCTGCAAGGAAAACTTGTCAGGCAAATGTCTAAACATTTTCTCTTTAGCGTCTATGTTAAATCTTCTTCTAAGCACGAAACAAACTGAGACTTAATATCGTAATGTGGATCAAAAGCAGTTAAGAAATTCAAAGGCCAACTGTCAAAAACGATGATCTGAAAATCGTCGAAACTAACAAGCGGTGTGTGCGTTTCGGAGAACCAAAGCGAAACTCAAGCGTTATCTCTAGCACTGACAGTTGGATCTTGTCAAGACAAATGATAATTGGAGACCTGAAGACTTGTAATCATACTGCAGAAACAAAAAGGTGCTAATATTTTTCTTTTATTATACTGTGTTAAAGGTATTCGCGCTAATTAAAAGTAAATTGGCTTAAAATTTACGATGAGAAAAATTGCAAAGTATGAACTAGAATTATCGCTGTGCCAGTCTGATATTAAAAATGCTAATTTACTGACCATCATAGTAATTTATGTAATTATCTCTATTAATTTACTACAAACGTTTTCAATGACAACAGTGCATATCATTCATCTAATTATGTTTTCATCGCTTATTCTATACATCACCTTTATATAATGTATATTTTAATCAGCAGTTTCGGATTTAGAGGTATTGAGGCCCTGGGACAAAAAAAAAAAATTAATTAAACCCCAAGCTAAACAATTTTTTCTACGATCTGTCTGGTGAAGTGGGTTCAGCTTTAACTCATAGCCTAATGGTCCTGTCGATTCCTGGTGGAGGTTAGATTTTATTTATACAAAAATAATGTCTTTCTATTGTTACTCTCAATTTAACGTCGATATGGCTCGCAACCATGCAAGCAAGCGTTTAGTGCCAGTAGTATGCAAAATGTGACAGAAACGAATGCTTTGCATCTGTCTCTTTTGGAGATAAAGGTCGTGACATTTTATTATTCGATATTCGGTTAGCAATGTTAAGGGGGAAAAAACTTTGTGGTGGCCCCTCTCTTGTGTAGGCGTCGGGGCTGTAGCCCTGATTGCCTTCTCCTAAATCCGGACCTCAAAATATATAAGATTTAAGTATTTTGTAGAGCATGTACCGTAGCAAAGAAAAATTTTACTATTCCTCAAAAAGAAAATAGCTAAAAAAATAGATTGTTTTTACTCTTTCTTCTACCTGAATATGTTCTTCACTTCTTTAGAGATTGGACGCTCTCCTTCCACGCTGTGAAATCTGCATCAAAATATTACCTTTTCTTTGACTTTACAGTTCGGGATTGGTCCTAGCTTCCCTCAAAATCTTTTTCTAGACAGCTCTGTTATGGTTTTTCATGTCCCAATTAGTTATCCTCATGTTTTTTAGGTTGTTTAAAACATCTTCCAGCTATCTTTCTTTTGGTCTTCCACTAGGTCTTTTGCACATTGGCTTTTATTGAAAGAGCTCTGCCACTCGACTACTAGCTCAGTCTCTCAATGTCGTGGAACGAAAATAATCACGGTGCCTTAATAAATTTTACTATGTGCTTATATTTTAATATCGCTTCTGTTTTCCTACTTGTGCTCTTCGCATTTTACAACCTACTTGAATCCACTGCTATCTACTATCATAGAAATACTACTATTGACATGTTTACTGCTTCGAATGACTACTTTCATATTCGGGTTTCTAACAATTCTTGTGTGCCCTCCGTACAAGGAAAAAGAAAATAATCATAATAATGTTGTACCAAGGTAAGGAAGAACGATTGACCTCGGCACAGTGTACCCTGCCTTAATTTATATACTAAGGAATAGCTGCTAATAGCATCTTAATCATCAGCTCGCTTAATTTATGTACAATTTTAACACCTTTCGGGGGCTTTATTGGAGGTCATCATTAGCGCTCCTTTCTGTAATCCGCGGTTCAGAACAAAGGCCAAAAAATCTGTTTAGCCGTGAGTAATTCGCAATGGAACCAGATTTACTACCCGAAGTAAGCACATCCATCGGATAATATCCACAAGTGCACAAAAGGTCTTTTGAGAAAACCGGGTTGGCTGTTTTTCCTTTTTGAAAGCAGCTAAGTAACTTATAACATCGGAGAAGAAGGAAAAAACGAAAGCATAAAAGTGATGTTGGGTTTAAAATTTATTTCCCTCTGAAAAGTTGAGCAAAAAAACACAAAAAGACTATGAAATATCCTGTTGTGGTCACGGTATTGCTTTGGGGTACATGATCCTCAGATATACTGTGTGAGTGCATTTACAAGCATGAGAACAAAAGGGAAAGATTATTTTCTTTCTGGTGGTGCATAATAAAGAGATAAAAGATATTTACAGTCCTATAATAGTCATATTTGACTATCACCAGATGTTTTCCCACAAAGGATGTTGTATTAATTATCAGAGATGATTATTTTTTATAGCCTACGTAAAAGTTTTCAAATTAAGTTTTACAGTCAGAGAGAACAGTTTGCGAATTAGCAGCATGAGGAGGAACACAATGAAAACCACTCATAAAAAAATGTATTTTGATATTTTATTAAAAAGAAAAATAATTCAAAGTTTTGCAGATCGGATAAATATTTCTCATCATCTTAGAAATAGCTCTGTTACGTTTTCTGCTAAACGAAAGAAAAATTGTACACAAAAATGGCATTATGGTAACCCACAGTATTCAAAATTCACGCAGTGGGCAAAATTTTCACAGACGCTTACAACTAAAAGTTGAATTGGTTCGCTACCTCTTAAATTTTGAGTGATTAACTTTTTATTTTGTTATTTCTCTGACATACAGGGTCGTATCTAAGGGCGTATGCGACGATCGCAATGGGTCCCGATGTAACTAGACCGCTAAGTGAATTCATTGAGATATTAGTACTAAAATTTAGGAAGAGAACCTCAAAGGTTTTAAATACAGCACTGCTTAGGTAGTTTAATTAACTGAAACGCCATTATTACTGATGGGGGGAAAGTGTTACATTGTTATTTTCACAAATCTCCAAAATCTTAATGACAGGCTTGAATTTTTGACAGTCAAAGAATTTTTATGATATATTAAATTACAGTAACAACAAGCAAACCGTTACAAATAATAGATTTTAATTAGAGAAAAAAATTGCGCAATCGTAGCAGATTATTGCAAACCAAATTTCAGCAAAGGACGCGTGTACCCTTCGCACACTTTTAAAATATTACAGAGTTTAATTCTAATTATTATTTCTAAATGTACAAAATAAAACCTAGATTCTTATCTATTTATAATTATTTATTTTCACAGATCGTGCTAAATTCCATGCACAAGTATCAGCCTCGTATACACCTGGTGAAACTGAAACCTAACTGCCAAGGCACGCCGCACATCACGAATATAGAATCCGAACAGTTTCGAACGTACGTCTTTCCTGAAACAGTATTTACGGCCGTAACTGCATACCAAAATCAACTGGTAAGTAAAGATCTTTCATAAATCTATTGAATGGTTGAAAATGGTCAATTTTTTAATTTTATTTTGGTCTCCAAAAACTTTTTTATAGTACATAAAATAAAAATTTGAATTGTTGATTACACGCTGTTATAAACAAGGAACGCTTCCGATAAACGTTGAAAAGAGTTCCAAACACGTTTCGTTTACATCTCGAAAAAGAACACTCAAAACGTTCGTGTTTTGAAAAAAAAAAAAAAAAAAAAAAAACGTGATAAATGAATTACATTTGCTTTTTGATGAGAAGGAAAAAAAAATGAAATTTACTGTGAATGGAGAAAAACCATCTTTTTATGATAGAAAAAAATTATTAACTTATTCATGGGTATTCAATTGAATATTTTGACTACACTTTTTTGTCTACAAGAATTGTAATTAACACACAGGACCCATGGATGAATTTTTTTAGACAGACGTTTCGAAGAGGCATTTTAGATAACAATTCTGGTACTTGCTATTTCGTTTGTTTTATCAAACCAGAACAAGATTCACTCATGTCGTGATAACAGAAGGACAGAGTGGTTTAGAAAAATGGCATTCCACAATTTAAAGCATCGCCAGAGAAAGAATAATTCTTGGCTTTGTACCACTATTCCTACGACCTATAGTGAGAAATCATATAGCCACACACATTTAATGTGCCACGTGGTATTCGATTGGCCGGCCTATATTCAAATTCTGGTTTTCCCAACCACAGATTTTTCCAATCAAGATATCATGGCACTTGGTATGGTTTGAACCAGCTGATAAGCAATGGTTTAAACTAACTGATATGGCACTGTACTGTACCTGAATCGCATCACTTGAAATTGTGATTGGAGCCCATTATTTTTTGGTCCACCTCAATGTGCGATTTGTCAGTCCGATACTATATATATTATACTTTTTAAGTTATCCTATAGTTTTTTACTCTGGGAAACATTACAACGCCGACACTAATAGAAATTATTTTGATTGTTTTTGCCTTGTCAGGTTTTGAGAGAATAGCCTACCAATCTTCAATACTCATATTTCCCTTTTACAGTTTAAATAAAACGTGATTTTTACATTCTATTCTTTTTCTATGCTTTAGGTATCATGCCCACCTACTGTTATTTAAAAGCAATATAAGTAGTATCATTCTGGTAACTTTACTAATCTCTTTTTAATGATAATATTAAAGTTAGGCTTAGCAAAAGAAGACTTTTCTGGAAGGGATCAAACTTTTCCTCGTTTGTGGTGCAAATAACCTGAAAGTTTTTAACATTAATACAGATATTTTTATCGTTTCACCTCGTGGACACTGTCATTTCTGATAGATGGTGGTCTCAATCATCCAGTACATCATATTATGCCCCTTGTTTTTCGTTTTTTGCTACAAACACAGACTTACAACTATGAACGAGAAAATTTACAATGCGTATAAAATTTCGCCTCTTGAGTAAATTTAGAATCAGTTTACGACTCCATAATCTATCAGCTACTGACTTTGGCAAACATTTGATATTATACAGCGGCGATATTCTAAAACAAACATGGAAATCTCACGAGCTTTACAGAGAATCATAAATAATTTGACAGTTTAGCTGTCACGTTGATAAAGGCGTCGCGGAAAAGCCTCCAAGCTTCTGACCTTTGAGCAAACTGCGGTTTTGTGTGCAAGTCCAGCCCAATATAATAAACTGTCGAAACTCATCTTGGATACTGTGATTGCGAGTGTTGACAATCTGTCACTTTCGCGCTTAAAACCAACTGATATGACAAGATGGCCGACTTGTCAACAAGTTCGGTTGGCGCCGTGAAGATTCGCTCGCACCAAGTGGTGCCAGAAGATATTGGAGAAATCCGAAAAAGATTTGTTCTCCTAGGACAGAAATTGTTCTCCTTTATAAATGAAGTGAAATTAAAGAATCAAAAACGACAAAAAAAGGGGGGAAAGACCAATTATGCAAACATAAACAAATAAATAAATAAATATGTATCCTACATGTAAGATGTTTTTGTAAAGACAATTTCTTTTTTAAAAGTTTTTGAACTGATTTTTTTTAAATTATGTATCCTACATTCCTACTTGGCTCAAAATAGTTGAAATATATCATATATTCTGTTATAAAATAGTTTCAATAGGTATACCAATTTTTCTATGAATATCTGAATTCTACATGGAGAGCTTATGTAACTTTACATATAGATTTCACTGAAATATTTCATTTTCTTTAATACATATGTATACACAACTCCAGGAAAAAAGACCCATTTCTTCTCTATTAGGCCGGCGTTTGTCGTGCAGAGGAAGATGCATACACCAGTCGTTTAGGGAATGGCGTACACTTTAATTTGCTATACATAAAATTTGTACAAGGAAGCATCTTCATATTTAAATGCACACTAATTTTATTTTTTCCAAAAGCAACATCTAGATTTCACTTTATATTTCAAAAATTTAGCTCATTTCAACTGAAAATGAATGAGTTGTGAGCGTTCAAAATCCCCCCCCCCCCTAGTTAAAATACTTTTTCATACTTTAATTCAATATCATTTAACATTACTATTAAAAAGCTTTCTTTTAATTTTTTATTTGTACTATTAGAATTAAACATCCTAAACATGATTTACTGTTATTATAATTTTTTATTAAAATATTAATATGAATTATTAATTATTAAATTAATATTCGAATGTAAATGTTGACTTAGCCAAATTTCGGCGGAAATGGATGCAGAAAATAATTGTATATACTGTAATTAATTAGAATTATCTAAACTGCATTGCCTAAATCGTTTTAAAAATTCAAATATTAAATTGCCGATAAAAAATTATAAATTACATTTTTTTATATATGCTTTCATTACAAAAGGTTTTCAGACTAGTTACATTATTTTCCTTGTAAATAATATTTCTTTTAATTATCGCGAGCAAAAATGGTATAAGGCGAAAAATTTGGAACCTCCACATACCATTCTCAGTTTGGAGGTAACCCCCTGAAATCGCGCGGAAAAAAAATTCACAATATCTTCGGAAATTATAATTAGTAAAAATTTATATTTAGGGTGATATGAAGATTTCCTTTTGTTAAGTCGAAATAGGGTGTTGCCATTTAAAACAAAAACAAAGTTGACACAAAATTAAATGTGAAGACGGTTTCTTGTGCTTTATATGATTAGTAAATTAAAGTGCACGTTATTTGTTAATCAATGGCATACATAACTTAGCTATAGGACGAATAAAGAGCAAGTGCTCTACTTTTTTTTTTCCTGAGCTGTACAAATCTGCTTCCAAATATGTATTTCATGTCAATTTAAGTTATTGTTTTCAGAATCTGAAAAAATTCATGAGTTAATCTCCAAACCTCTACATATTGCAAAACTTTGAAAACAGAAGAATGTGAATGTTTAAATGATATTTAATACATATTCAAGATTATTTCATCGTATATCAAGTCCCCCTCCCCCCCCCCTCCCATGAAAAACAATAGGAGTTTCATGAATTTGTGTTGAAAATTCTTCATTTGAAATTTAGACTAAATCTTAATGACATATTTTAACTCAAATTACGTGATATCAAGTTGTTCGTTTTCAGTACATGTATATTCTATGTCTTGCAAATTCATTGTAAAAGTCAAACCTTAGTCAAACCTTATCGTCTTCTTAACAATACTAAGACGTTAAGGTCTGAGTTGATTCGACGAAGCTTATTTATCTGTTCTGATTTTTAATTTTTTTTTTTCTAGATGTCATTTGACTACGGTTTAAAGCTACATGAATTTTTTTTTTTTTTTTTTATTGTTGTTCAGAGGCTGACATCTTACGTTATTTGCTTGAAATCAATGAGCAAAATATTCATCGAAAGGCAATTTTTAACTAAGTACAGATAGTGCATTTAAAAAAGTATTTTTCAAGAAACTATAAAATTAAAACTTGTGAGTAAAAATAAATTTTTAAAAATTTCAATGTATTCCATTTTTAAAAAATTGAATAAAATTAAAATTTGCTGTTGTTTAATTTTACTTTACCAAATTTACGCCGATTGAAAAAAGTAAAGCAAAATAAGTAAGAACGAGTTTATATAAAGTGAGTTAAAAGACGGAAAATTAATGCAACGTAACCATTTTACTTTGTATTTTTACTTAACAGGTTGACATTTACTTGAGTTACCTGAGCGAACTGAAGCATGCGAAAGGAATACATAATATCTTGACTTAACAATCAGTAAATAAACTGACAGCTATACTGAATTTCTAAGACAAATACTAAGTTGCTACTTAGATCTTTGACCTAGAAGGGCAAAAAGAAAAGGGGGGCTGATTTTTATGATAATAAATCCGAGTCCCCCCTCCTCCCCCGCCAACAGCCGCCCTCGTGTGTAAACAGTAGCTTTGACACTCTATCGTTCTTCTCGTCTGGTCGCTTTGATATGACAAGATGACAAGCGTGTCAACAACTTGTTGGCATAAAGGCGCCGGAGTGATCTGCGAGCGACTGAAAAATTTGTTGGAACTGTGAGAATAACATCGATAAGGCCGAGTCAGAAATGTTAGAGAGCAGTTTGGTTACGCGCATGTGCGAGAAAGGTTACCTTAGTTAATATTATTTTCAGTCTTATTTATTTATTTTTATAACGTAGGATTACGTTCCTCCATAACGGCCTTACGTAAATAATTTTCTTTTTCCAACCTCGTCGTAAATTATAAATTACTTAACCTATAAGGATATTAGTTATTTAAATGGGGAAATAAAATTGTAACCCCCAATTTTCACTGTGTTTCCAATTAGGAACATGGGTCATTTCTGACTGTACTATTAGGGGCCATACTTCGACTATACTTTTATGGTAGTTTGAATAATAATTGAAATATTAAGAATAAATGAAAGATTTATTTTAAAATTTAAGTTAAAGATATGGATTAAGTTTTAGGGGAGGTGTGTATATCGAGATAGCTCCGTAAAAATTTATTAAAATGGCTATTTTTAAGATTTTTTATCCAATTTTCCACTAATGATAGAACTGCAACTTCTGCTTCAAAAAATCAAGTCATTTTTAAACTATATTTGCTAATTTTTTCAAGTCATATTGATAAAATTTAATTTTTCAATGCATTTTGATGTTCCCAATGGGAATATTGGCCTGTAAAAAGGTTAAATACTGATTTAACTAAACAGGAGAACTAACTTAACTAACTGGGATGCGTCGTAAATTAAAAAAACATGTATGAGATGGATAAACTCTGCCACAACATTTTACGTTATATCAAAGTGAATTTAGAATTTGTCCAATTACAGCTCTCAAGATTACACGGGTTGAGATTTTTCACGAGATTAAAATAAATAACTGTTATCTTCTGCTGAACCATAAATTCTTAAATTGAGCATTTCGAATTCCACATCAGCTGTTTTTATTTTGAGACACGAAAATAATTTTTATGTTGTAGTTTTCTAATGTCACCATTTGACTACGAATTTTAAAAACATAAAACTTTTATTAGAAGATTTGTTACCGTAAATATCAATTAAAACTCATTATGTCATGTTAATATATAGTTCTTGTATATTAATTAAATTAAATATATTTGTTATATTCATCATTTCTTAACCGGGGGGAGGGGCGGATGTCTGAAGTATATGCTACACAAAAACGTATGTGTTCTATGAAATTTCGAGAGTTTGCATTGTTGATGTTTGTTTGTTAATGTTTAATTTATTTACGGTTATTTTATGATTTTCTGAAGTCTCATTGACAAACTGAGTTAATAAATAAACAAATTAAAAACAAGAATTTTTTTATTTATAAGTAATTTGATTTTAATTTAAAATATTGTTGGCTAATAATGCCAACTTATAAGTTTATTTTTTTATATTTATAGCAAAATAACCATTTCTAAAATAATATAAAATTACAGAGCACTGACTGACACTAGTATTTTACTCATTTGAAGAATAGTTGGGAGTGTGTACTAATTTACTCGATGTCAGAGAACAGATGAAGAAATATGTGTTAGTGACAGTAAAAATTACTATTTGCATGTTATGGCTGCGAATGGTTGGAGCATTGAGTGATAATGTTTACACATACGTCTTTTCAAAAATGTTCAGTAACGTGAAGTTAGTTCTAATAACGTTCATTCGTTATATTATAAAATAATTTAAATTACTTGAAATCTATTTCATTGCATTGTGTATTGACAATGACAAACTATTTTATATTTGTTCGCTTGTTTTTATTCAAATTTCAGTGGATTCACGATACAACGCGATTTACCTTGCGCGAACCGATATTAAGCTAGTTTTTCAGGAGTAACGTATCAGATCTAACACGTACTTCGCTCCCGCAGCAAGAGATTTTTGCCAAAAAGAAGCGGAAACAGGAGTGAGGGGTGTGAGCGGTAATTATGGTCTTCGTGATTTGCTTCTGAAAAAGAGAGCCAATCAGCAAACGGTATTTCATCGCTCTTAGCATCACTGAAGGCGGAAGCACCCAAACCGTCCCAGTCTAAACCTGGTTTTATTTATTACTCTACGTAGGAAATAGTAATATATATAGTTATGAAATGGTTTTAAAAGTTTGAGGGGTGTTTATAAGTATTAAAGTAACTGCGTGCGTGTTTGTCAAAAAGTCGTATATATACCCTATTTCACAACCCGAAATTTTCAGCTACGCGAAGGATCTTGGAACTCTTGGAACATAGTCAAGACTCTAGTGTATTGAGAATTTTGGAAAATTTTATTTCTTAACTACAAATTGTAATTTTAATTCAAACTATGGTAATTGTAGGAAAATTCCACATATGTTTAAAAATTTTACTGTACATGAAAAATATCAAATGTTTTCGTGAGATGAAAACGGAGTGTACATACAACATATTTTTTCTATAATCACACATGATATTTTAACTCTAGTAGACCGATGCATTTGGCTTAATGCTTAGCTCATTTCAGTACTCTTTTCTCTTTTTTTTTGCATTTTCCTGTCAGTTTTTCAATTTTCAGGAAAACAATATCGTTGTCTATTCCACAAACCATTTTTTCCCCATTTCGCGATGCTTTAGCTTTCACAAACCTTTCAATTTGCCCTTCTTCAAGTCGACTCCGCTGACAGGAAGGCCGCAAAACTGATGGCTCCGCATCGGAGTTAGTCAGCCGTTTAGTCCGCCTTATCTTCTTTCATTTGTTTATTCTCCACGTGTGACGGCCAAATTAGAAGTCAGGTCCACACAGTAGCAATTGATGACGAGAACAAAGAGAATCGCCCGAAAATGTCACATGAACTCACACACATAGCACTCAAGTTCCCTACCTGCTGAAGCAGGACCGTGTTTTTCGGTTTGACGTTTGACGCGACGATACTATCGAACTTTAATAGGTTTTTTCTTTTTTTTTTTTTTTTTTTCTTCCGTTGAGTAAGACGAAAATTGGAATTTTTCCCGAATTTCTAAGAAGTCGTCAGCTTTTGACAGCTGTTATTTTATTTAGCAGCAACCGATGCCTTGGTCTCGTTTATCTGTCAGCTAGCTACCTAAGAGTGCAACTGAAATGCAGTCGGTTATCTAAGCAAAAATCAACCCGAATTACGTATTGTTGTTTCTAGTGGTTAAGACTGACCTGTTATATTTCATCGACAGCTTATTTATTAGATTATTTGTTCAGTGATTGAAATGTACTTTAAAATAACGGTAAAAGTGCATATTTAAATGTGGTGATTGCATTTTAAAAGTAAATAATTTCTCCCCCCCCCATCCCCCTTTTCGTAGGTTTTAACTTGATAAATATGCCTCAGATTTATATGTGTAGGTCTATTTATTCCATTAAGCGTAGTAACTATTTCGCGAAAATCTGATTAATTCACATGTAAAGACCATATTTTTAAAATCTATATTGAAGTATTGAAACTATGCTTATGATTTGTGAAATATATCTTCTTTTTTTAAGTATATTTACAGCGCAAAATACTTTGGGAAAAAAATTATTATTATCATAAAGTATTTTTTCCATTTTTATTCAATTTCAATGATTCTCAATGTCCCAAAAAACTTTCTTGTGAAAATAAAGTAAATAAAAACTAATAATCATATGGAGCTATATTTGTAAAACAAAATCTTATCCATTTTTTGTAAATAAAGTATGAGTTTGTTGTATTTTGTAAATTGGTGTTCCTTTTCGCTTTTCAAACCTATATTTCATTATCTGTGCACTGAATGCTTATATTCGGAAAAGAAAGTATACTTTTAACCTTTTAATTGCTTACACAGTGCATTATTAATTTTTAATTTAATTGTTGTGTTCATAAGCTGGGTAAGCACAGTTCTTGAGACCTTTCATAATCTCATTGCTTCATCTAAGTAATCTCTATTGATTAAATAAATTGTTATTGCATATTTTTATCTGATTTTAATTTATTGATGCTTAATCTGAATGCAGTGTGCTTAAAAAAATTTTTTTTCGATCAAATTGCCCGATCTCTCGTGAAAACGTTAGCCACAAAAACGCGTGCATAACTGTAGAGCCTCATGAAACAACATTTTTGTATCCGAAAAGATATGAGAAACTTAGTAATAATTTTGATTCTATATAATTTTTAAAAATAAAGTTGTCTTTTAAAAAGTTATTGATTCTTTTTTAGTTTTTCAATATTTCGTGTTTAATTGTAAAATTGATGTTCCAGACGGATAATAACTATATTTTGACATAATTTTAAAAATATATTAAAAATATAGCTGCATACATTTTTCAAGTTATGAATGAAGTTTAACAAAGCCTAAAAGTAAAATCAAAGATGTCAACTTTCACTGTCGAGTATTTTGCCAAATACAAATGAGCCAAACACGGCACGAAGAACATTGGAGCGTCTGACAAAAGACTTTCTGAAAGCAAGGGTTGTAAATGATATAATACATGAAAAACAAGTTTCTGTTTTCTAACTACTATAAAACCTACTAGAAAACCTACTAGAAAATCACATCATCTTATGGCTTCTACAAATTCTATATAACAGCTTAAAAATAATCATTTTAATTAGGAAATGTTAAATTTTATAACTTTTATGAATATTTATCATATACTCTCCTTTACAGAACATACAGCTAATAGAGAAAGTATCTAGTATCATATGATGATTACTAATTCTAATCGAACTTTTCTCCAAAAATATATTTCTGAAAAACATTGTGATATAGTAAAACTTTCTTATATCAATTTTATCCTACTAGAAAAAAAGGGGGGAGGCTTGATTCAATTCAACAGAATGTTCAACTTGTCCGAGTTCAACTTTTATGAAATTTATGGCATAATCTTCTTCTGCATCACTTAATGCTAACAACATAATTTTCCAATTTTAAAACGTTCTGTACCTTTTTATAAAAATAAAATTCTAATTTCGATACACGTGATCACAAATTTCATTGAAACCATAAATTCGAAAAGCTTTTTCATCCTTACTGTGTGTGCATACCAATATGCACACACAATAACTCTGACAGACAGATCTTTATCGCTTCCTTATTTGCATACGTACCATTTTCCCCTGGAGTCGACATGATACAGATATACCTAAATATTACTCTTCACAAATCTAAACTATTATTTGAGAGAACTGATTAATATGAGATCGTTACCGAAGATTAAAGTAAACGTGAAGATTTTATCTCATTTCAGATTTGTTTTTCTCTTTTTTCACATCTCACCAATTACTCAAAGATTTGGAGCAAAAATAATTATTTACTAAAGCGATTTCACGTCTGACCAAACTCTGAAAAAGGCATTTCAGTCAAACAAAGAGCGTATTCCTCTTCGCCATTTGCATTTGTAGATAGATCTGCAAACGCAGAATTCCGCTTGCGCGCGATCGTGATGGCATGTTGCCATCCCAAACTGCTTCCTTTTCAAATGGACTGTCAGCTGTGAAATCTGACAGTCTGCACTTATCCCTGCCATTGTTATATCGACCTGTTGACTATACCCCTTTAAGGCCTTTGCGTTTTCGTAATCTTGCCATTGAAATGATACACCGAAAAAAATTAAGACGTTATATGGGTTTCGATTCCTTAACACTTGTGTAAGTATTGATTATCACGCTGATGCTTTCCGCTTGGTGGATGGTTGTCTATCAAGTGTTAGATTCGGAACTTATGTTTTCATCTTTTGGTAGAAGCTTGCGTATCACAATGCAAACTTTGGTGAAAATATGAACGTCTACTTTAATTCAGCTTTGTAATAGAAAAAAAAAAGTAAATTTTATAATTTTTCAACGGAAGTATTCAATTAATAATCATCCGTTGAAAAGAGCGTACGCATTCATTGCCAAAAGTTAAGCACAGATAAGAAAATGTTAATTTTCGGAAGCCAATCTGAATTTGAGATGCTACATTTGTTGCAATGGTAGATAGAATTGCATATGCAATTTGCTTTCTAAAACCCAGTCATGATTTAGCGTCGCTAAACATGCAAAAGATGTAGTCTCATAAGAAGCCAACACTATGAACGATTAGAGAAGTCATGTAAGTGCTGGTAAAAGCTGTTTAGAACTTTCATATAATTCGTTTTAGAGTCAAACTTATTGCTGTGGATTCCGGAAGACGAGTGACAGGAACTGAACGTTGAAGTTCAGTGGAATTCTGTGAAGCAGGACAATCACTGACAGATATTGCTCATATCTTCAGAGTTCATTATTCTGTCGTTTTTATGTTAATGAATGAGCTCCTAACAAGTGAAATAATTTTCTGAAGACCCGTGATCAGTTGCGTAAGTGTTATGACCAATTCGGCAGATCGATATATTGCTGTAGTAGCCCAGCGGAATCGAAGAGCAACCTCCACTCCTGAGACATCTATGGTCGGAGCGTCCATTGGTACAGATGATATCTGCTAATACTTTGGGCCGAAGACTACACATGAGTGGCCTGTGCCATAAATTTATGGTACCACCCGAATAATACTAATTTGTGTTCCTCTATTCGTGAGGGGCACTAAAAACATGGTTTCGGCAACATGTGAATTAGACTGTTTCCGATTGGCAAACTTATGTTCATGGACGGAATCGAGATTTTTCCTGGAGCCAAATGATACAAGCGCGTAAGGGTCTGGAGAGAAATAGGCGCTTGCAGTCGCTCCAGAATATCATCGATCATCACATAATCCCAGGGGAATCATCATGGTTTGGATTGGATTTTGTTAAAATAAGGCACCGACCACATTTTTAACGAGGTCCTGTGGCGGTTGTGCAGTTCCTGTATGAAGTACTAGAACCACTGTGAGACTGTACACCGAAGCAGTTGGTCCGACACTCGTTTTAATAGACGATAATGAGCGTCACCATAGAACTGGTATTGTGGACGACTACCTGGAGAATGAGATATTGCTCGTGTGAATTAGTCGGCGTACTTGCTTGAACTTAATCCCAAAAAAAAATCTCTGGGATGACCTCAGTCGGGCTGTGTCTGCGCTTTTCCCGTCAACAGCAACTATCAGAGTTGCAAGCTTCTCTTCAAGAAGAATGGAAATTACTCAGCTCTTGCATGGTTGATCACTTCATGGAAAGATGGTCCCACACTGTAAGCTTTGTATGAACATGAAAGGTGGTCAGATACCCTATTAACGTCACTTTCGTTCTTTTCTTTCTTTCCTTTTTTCCTTTTTTTTTCTTTTTCTTGGGATTCAAACATTATTTTACTAATGACTGTACTATGGCTTTCTGTTATAACTTAAGTATGAAATTTCAATATTGTTTTTATGTTTAATTGTAATTATTTACATTGTTTTGCCTAAAGATATTTGTTACTTTCCTGTCGAATTTCGCGTAAATAAAAACTGTACTTGTCGGGGGTATTTTTGACTTTGCATTTAACGTCTAGCAGAGAGTATAATTTAAAAAAGAAACTCCCAATTTCGAATCGTAGTTCCAAAGTAATAGGCCCCTAAAATTAGTTTCTTAACAAAAACTTTTAAAATAAACCACTGCTTATGTTTGTTTTTTATATTTTGTTCGTAAGAGTACGGTTTTGACTAATTTAGTTTTATTATTATTGTTGTTGTTATTATTACTAATACTAATACCAAATCATGTCCAATAACTTGGTGTAAAAGAAGAAATTGGTGATAAGATATCAAAAGTTCAAATCTTGTAAAAGTACCAATCACATACTCAAAGCGCAAAATTTTGTTTAGAATTTCATACAATCTTTTTATCCCCCGATCTTCCAGCACATTTTCAAGTGAAATTCCAATCTTCTTTTGTAACAACTAAAAAGAACACAGGCATGCGTGTCTTGTCCATGCTTCAAAATTATTTAAAAAAAAAAAAAAAAAATCTATCTGAAGTGCCGATATTCATTCTGCCGAGTGTTTTATAAGGTACTTGTGATGATAGACGTCTAGTGATGCTAACATGTGATAAAATGCTTTCTGGCATAATCAAGAGCCACAATGGACGAGAATAATAGAGAGTAATGCAACTTTCTGTCAAAATAACTGTTGAGTTTAGTTTTTTCTGAGTTGCTCTTTCATATCCGAAGCGGTGCAATTGTTACCGATATACCACACCAATTACGTTTTAGAATAAATTTCTCGCTCTAACAAAGCGATCTTATCGCCTTCAGCTTGAAAAACTGAGATGAATAACTTATTGTAAGTTTGAAACGTTTTCACGCGCGATTTTTTAAAATGAGCTTTATCAATTTTTTCATCGCTGTATGCAGATACTGTCTTTCGAAAATTAGAAAAGCTCATAAAAGGGTATTCTTAATTCAATTTTTTGTGAGTTGCGCTGCCATGTTTTTGTAGGACGTAAACTGGCAGTTTAAACGTACGTATTCAGGAACTGCTGTATTCATCTGTGAATTCGATCAATTGATCAAGACTATTTTTATGAAATAGTTTTGAAACAACTGTAATGCACTTTCAAAGGTTTATACCTCCGCATTTAAGAGAGTATTTTAAAAATCTACTTTACTTGTTGCTGAATAATTTCTTTTGTTAATGCTGTTATCAGGCGCGTAGCCAGGAAAAAATTTCGGGGGGGGGGGATATGAACTTATATGTGTATAAATAAACGGAATTTCATCACTAATCCAAAAATTTCGGGGGGGGATATATCCCGATATCCCCCCCCTGGCTGTTATTTATTTGAGGGAATGTTAAAAGTTTATTCCTTTCTCTTAAAAATAAATAAATAATAAAAATAAATAGATTAGTATTAACAAGTAAACAACGATATCGTACGTACAGTTATTGTATAGTACTTCCATGTTCAAAATAGGCATATAATTTACAAAGGTCCTTTAAGTTAGAATATCTATTTCAAAAAATTCCAAATGAAAGAAATTCGAAACCCTCAAAGTACAATTCTCTTTAACACGCTTCTTCAAATCTACTTTCTCTTCTGAAAAAAATTCTAAAATATCCAAAACATGTTATCATTGCACAAAAATTTTCATAGAGATGTGAAACAGGTCTGGAATAAGACAATTTCAGCAGGGTCATAGCCGGGGAATGGTCTGAGGGGGCCTGGGTCACTCTAGAAATTTGAATATCTGTGAATGGATGTCAATAATCAGTACCTTTTGCCAGGGATTCTACCTTTTGGACTCTTCCCGATTCCCCTCCCCCCTTTTTTTCTGCTAGTTTGTTTGCGGTTCTGAACAATTTTTTCAGAGTTAGTAATTAATTAATCGATAAAAGTGCGAAAAAAGAAAAGAATGAAAGAAAGTCTATGTTTCTGGATTTCATAGGCAGAGAAAATTTGGGCAATAAAAAAAGAAACTCAAGTTCGCCTCTTTCTTTTTGGAGGGGGGGGGGAGGAATTGTGGTGTAAAAACGGTTTGTTACAAGTGTGGTCACAAAGCCGTAATTCCCATGCTTGTGTTTTTCTCTTTCTGGTTGCAAACAAGTATACTACTAAATGTCCTTCTTCTTTCCAGATTACAAAACTCAAGATTGACAGTAATCCTTTTGCGAAGGGTTTCAGAGATTCGTCAAGACTCACAGACTTAGAAAGGTAAGAGAACTAATTATACCTATGCAACGCTGTCAGTGTGATTTTTGGTCAGTGATGCATCCGACTGATTCGATACGTATCACAGAGTACTTGAGATTTTAAATGGCAGATGGGGCAGCTCAGAAAACATCAGATATTGCTTAAAACTATAAATACCGTGTTTGTACACCGCAATTGATAGTCGGTGCTGAGAACTCAGATTACGTTGTTCTGACAAAGCAGACTATCCGATAGCGGTGGCTCGCAAACTATTACTTATCTTTTCTTTTAAGTAGGTGACTATCTTATCTGTTCATTGAGAAAGTAAATCTATCTTTTTTTTTATTCGATTCATTTTTATTCATGCTACATAATTATAAACTCTAAGCATTACTTGAGAATAACTGAGGAAGATTAAAAAAATTTCTATTAAACTCATATTTTTTTCATGCACAGCAGGGTACTTAAAAAACTAATTAAGATATTTAGTTACTTTAAGTCGGTGCACTGAAAAAAAAAAAAAAAAAAAAAAGTCTTAAACATACAGAAAAATTCTGTCAGCCGGGACGCCAGTTTATTTCCGTATATTTTACAGAAGACTTCCGTATTTTTTTTCCGTATACGGAAGACTTCTGTAAAAAAAAAAAAAAAAAAAAAAAAACCGGAAATAAACTGGCGTCCTGGCTAACAGTTTCCTTTCTGTAAATTTGACAGACTTTCTTTACGGTGTGGTTTCCACTCGTTTTATAATCGGGACTAAATTCGTGACATTTATAAAACGTCCGCAACCCCTTTCTCATCTGCTATATAAATCAGAATAATAAATCAGAAATATAAATCTGATAATAAATCGGAAAATAAAGAAACATATAAATATTTTTAGGACAGTGGTATTTTTTTTTTAATTTCAATGACTAATGTGATGACTGGGGTTGAATGACTTAACTAGTCTTATAATGGATCAATTTTTGGCAAAGCCTATCTCATGTTGTCTTGGACATTGCTCGTTCCTGGCTTTTGTGATAGTGACCTCGTTTACACTTACATCTTGCTTATAAATATTTTATCTCGTTCAGACTTCAGTGCTATTGCAACTTACTTGTAGTGATATGTTTGAAATTACACCTTCGATTTGCGTGTCATTGCTTTTTCATCACGTTTCGTTGAAAAACACTGATGTAAACTTATCATTTTTGCTTGACTGAAATGCATATCTTGCTGCTGAGTGTTAGACTGCAATTGTTTAATTATAACTACACAGTTAATTTTCGGTCACCCTTTCCTACATTCACACATACTATTAATAATCCACTTGGCTATTACAAGTGATATAAGCCTAGAAGAATGAAACAGTTTGGCAAGAGTTTTTCAAAGTGATATAATAAATGAATTATTAACACTTAACCCTTATTCTTGAAATTTTAAAACGGGATTTTGCTCTTAACCAGTAGTTTATGTAACGCACTTTTAAGGCCAATTATGTATCTGTAAGGGATCTAGGCCTATGGGTGGAGTGCCCTCCCTGGGGGTCTTTTTAAGGGGTCCTAACCCGTATTTACGCTAAGTTTCGGAGAAAACCACGGAAAACTCCGAACGGTTAGGTCTAGGGACGCGCGATGGGACCCGAACCGGGGACCTTCACACTTCGCCCGTCTACCATTTGCAGTGACATAACCACTGTGCCATGGGAAGGCTATGAATTCGGTAGAAGTGACTTACTTCTTTTTTCCACGAAAAGAAGAAGAAGTAATATAAAATACTCAAAATGGCGACAAATACCGTATATCTCGGCGTATAGTATACGAACTTTCAAAAAATTAGTTCCTTTTTTTCGCGTGAGTGTTACACATCGAATATAAAATGCATAACATAAAATATAAAATAAATTTCTTGACTTATTCTAAATTTATTAATGCGTGTTATTCGCAAGGATATACGGTACTTTCAATGAGAAACAAAGAAAAAAAAAAGTAGAAATTGTTTGATTATATAGTTAGTACTATTTTCAGTTTCTGCAATGTATATTGCCATTGTTGATGATCACCGAACATTTTCTATTTTCGATTGCTATTTTATTACTGCAAATTTGACTGAAAACCATTATATGTTCTCTGGGCTGCATCTGCAGTGGAAGAAACAGGTCACATGCCCTGGGCGCCGTATTGAATGGGACAGCAAAATTAGTTATGGTTTAAAAAAAAAAAAAAGGGTGCGTTAAAATTAAGCTTTGACCCACGGGACGTAAACTCGTTGCAATACTGCTTGCTCTCATACCAAAAAATGAACAGGCTTAACAATGTGGTAATAATCCCAGACGTCAAAAATACCAAGTTTTAAAATAATTAGAAGGAATGGGTGATCCGCAGTCGATGCTTGTTTTTAAGAACTCGTGTAGGGACTACTCAGATAGTTTGTAAATAGAGTCGTGATATTTTCTATTGGAGTGTATTTGGGACCACTTGCCAGTTCGTAAGTGTTTGTTCGAAAAGAGGTTCGTAATATCAAGCGTCTGTGTACTACACAGATAAATAAAATTTTAATTCATGCGTGCAATGCTCCTTATTTTGTTTTTCTGGAGAAAGTTAATTTGAATAACCTTGAGAAGCTACTCAAATTGCAAAATTTGCGATACTTGGATAGTGAATTATAACACATGACGGCAAACAATTGACAGGGGCAGGGGAGTATCTTTTAACCTCTATTCAAGGCAGTAGCCAAGGAGGGGATCATGGGGTTTTTGATCCCCTCCCCAAATATTTGTCAATGCATTATTAGTTTTTTATTTGCGTTGATTCTGAAGATCATTAATAGGTTGAAAAAAACATTAGCGCTACCTATACCTTCTCGAACTTTAATTTTAGTGCAACATATCCCCCTCCGAAATGTTTTTCTGGCTACGGCCTTGCCTCTATTGGTATTATTATTTTATTATATATATATATTAACCTTATTGTAATAACTTGGAGAACGAAGAAATTTCCTCATTTTTAAAAAAGGGCAGGTTTTTTCCCCCTTTACATACATATTGTGCTAAATTTCAAGTCCATTGACTCAACGGTACGAATCTGTATTCGAAACAAACAAACCCCATAAACACACCCACAATTCTTTTATTATAAGAAGCTATAAACCTCTTTGCTTTAAATTGTATTTACCACTAAGAATTTAGTTAAGCTAACTCTTTCAGAACACACACGGGATGCCTCTCTAAAAACTCCGTATCAAAGAATCTAAAGAAAGCCGCCAATCTAAGTTATTCTCACGCACCTGATGCTTATTATTACAGTTATAGCACAATAATCATAAAAAAGGGGGACTTTAAGAGCCGGTCCTTATGCCGCCGTCTTCACAAAACGATTTAATTAGCAGAGAGGGCCGTAAATTTCGGAGTGCTCTCCGTATAAACAAAAAGCAACTACTTTCGAGCATTATTACCTCTTGGTTGCCCAACCGAAACTGAAGTCTAATTTTTATTTCATACCTGTCTCCCCGAACCGGCCGCGAAATCTACTCACGGAAGATTGTTGTAACTCTAGACGTGGAAATTACCATCTTCACGGAGAAAAAATTGAAAAATGGCCACCTCGAGACCCCTATCGCCATCTAGCGGCGAGAGGAAGCACTATAATCCCGTGTATAATTTATCTATTTGTTTCGCTCAGTTCCGATGTTAGCGTGATGTAATTGGATTTTATATTAAGGGCAGAGCAGTTATTAAATCTCTCGTTTGCATTGTGTACTTCTTAGCGAATAAGAGAACAAATTGTTTATTGTAATGTTTGTGAAGATGAATTAACAAAAGCGAGAGAAGTTTGTCATGGATGCGGTTCCGGTCCAGAGATAATTTTACGGAAACGTCCCGTCATTAACCTGTAACGATATTTAATTTGCGCAAAAAAGATTCTCGTTTGAATAGAATACGACAGTATCATTGGATTTTTACGGCTATGTAATGCTCTTTTTCATTAATGTATTATTATATAAAAGCAATAAATGTACAGTTGGATAGTTTGCGAAACAAAATAAATTAATAATAAATCTTCCAATGCGCTTAAAGCCTCTCACAGCCCGCCGTTTATTTTCATTTACATACATTAAGCATTCTTTTAACGGCAAGTGAGGAAGGTAGGATTAACGGATTGCCATCTGCAATCCTGCCTCTTATGAGTTACATCAAATTAACATAGTTCAGAACGTTTTAAGATATTTTTTATAATGAGTGTTTTACTTTATACAGCTTTGCTATCAGAATGAAAAAATAAAAGAGGAATTTAAAAGTGAGGCAAACGATTATTTGAACTACTGTAAGTATCTGCAGGTTGAACAAAAATCTTAATAAAATAATAGGTCATAAAATGTGTAAAATAGGTTATAAAATGTGTATACAATCCTACTAACAAAACAATATTGGCTTTGCTTTGGATAAAAAATGAATTGCCATAATTTGTCTCTACTGGCAACAAGGCCGTATCCAGGGGGTGGTCGGGGGGTCCAGATCGATTTTCGTTAATCGAAATAAAAATGAAAATGATTAAGTCTTTTTGTGAAAATTTTTTACTTTTTCACCAGTTAGGCCCTCCCAGAGGTTTTTTTTTTTTTTTTTTTTTCCTGAATACGGCCCTGACTATTGGAGGGCTGGCATCTTTATACCCAATACTGGCTCATCTTTTAAAAGTCAAAAATAAATATTTTTAATATAATTCTAATATCTATCCACTGTTAATGATGGGCATTAGAAATATTTCCAATGTGCAGCTAATAACTCAACTATGTTGTCTAGTTCTGCATCAGTGTTAAAATACTGAAATATTTAATCAATATGTGTATAGATATAGATACACTACATTAAATATTCAATATTATAATCGATATTAGTGGAAATAAATGTTTCTAATGTAAGAAGAACGATTTTTCGCTGATTTAAGGCAATTTATTTCTACTATAAAAACTTCCAAACACATATTGCATTGGTATTGGCTATGGTACGACCATTAATAATGCATTAATAAAGGCGCATGAAATACTGAATTCCAATATTTCTCTAAATAGAATTTTTTTCGCCTTACAACTGAAAAATACTGTAATGAATTTGTTAAGGGCTATTATTATATAAGCTCACTAGTAAGGGCTTTTAGTAGTGGTTGTTCTATGGAGAAAAGCCGCCATTCAGTATTCCCGTTGTGAAAAGCTTTTTATTATTAACAGAAACGCAGAGAAGAAAGTTGGGGTCAGGACCTCCTTAATAAAATCTCTAGGAAGTCCTTTAATAATCAGAAACTAGTCCAATCTCTTATAATTATTCGGATTAAAATTATTAATTATTAAAATAAATAATGAAATTGAACTAGTTGAATATTTACCTTAATTGGATTTTCATGATTTATTAAAAACCAACTTTTACCGTGGTTTTCTACGCAATCAGTTTCCACTGTATTTGAGGGGTTAATAACTTTTTTTTTTAAATGGCTTATTTTTAATGTAGTCCTATATAAGTTGATTGAAGTATGAATATTGTTGTGCATTTTGCCATTTCCCTTCGTTTTTGAAACGTTAAAAAGGTTCCTTTGTGTTGTTAATAGCTTTTCTAGACAAGAATTTTATCGAATTCTTAGGGACAGCATGAAGGGAGGAAAGGTGTTATAAAATGTACTTTTTGCCAACAAATCTGTGGATTGTTGTCTAAATGTTTTTGAGGAATAGAATATTTTAGTAATTCTCAGTGTGGGGCAGGAGGAATTACAGTAACCTTTCACGAACTTCACTATAACGAATATTTCAGATTAACGAATAAAATATTTCTATTAAAAGAAAATTATATTAGTACAAATTCAGTTTTAATACAATTTCACTTGGCGTATTTTTCAATATTACGAATTTTGTCTTCGGTCCTTTTAAATTCGTTATACTGAAATTTTAATGCAATATCTTTATTTCTTACTTTATTTTTAATCTTAAGCACACGTTGCAGCCTGGCATACACCCCTCCCCCTCTTCGCGCAGCTGATTATTAATATTACCGTTATTATTATTCTAGAAGAACTTGAAAAAATCGGTATCGTTTTCATCTCACAAAAACTTCAGAACCGACAGTTATGACGTGGATGGAGAAAACGAAACGGCAAATCCAGAACATTTTCCAAAACTGAAATATTTTCAGTTTTTTACTTTGTTTTATTATTACATTTTTTTTTTAATAGAAAGTAATTCATTTTGATCATTTCCTCTACTTGACCTTTTTGCAGCTTTTCTCGCTGGCAACGCATTTTTCATCTTTTTACTCGCCTTACCCCACCCACCCCGCCCTACCTGTCCTGTCCAGAGAACCGGTGGAGAAAAACTCTTCGCTCTTCTTCAGGTAGAGTCGTCGAAGGCGAGGAGGTTTCGGCGAAACCAAAAAAGCGGCGAACTTGAAGGAGAAAAATTAAAAAAAGAAAATAAAAGAAAGGCGAAAGAAGCCCTCCAAGCACTTGCCTTAATTGAATGCCCTCTGACCCTTTTAAAGGCTCTATCGCTTCCTGATCGTGCAGGGGTCGTATCCACTGTAAAAAGTATCACCGAAAAGATATCTGTTTATGAGAATATGGCTTATTAAGGAATAAGCTCTACCGGGAATACATATATATTTTTCCTGCTACTGTTTATTGTTTCTTGATTCTTTTTGAATGCATGTTATCGAGGTTGAAGCTTGATGACTATTTTATGCAAAAGGCTCTACATTGGCTTTGTGAGATCTCGATCAAAACAGAACCTAGAGTACTCAGTGATTTATTAAAAATAAGCGATAAAAAGTCGTAAATGCATTACTCTTATAAAACACCTAAAAAATAATATTGGATTCATAATTAAAAAAAAAAATAATGCTATATTTATTTTATATGTCTCTCCTGAAATATATGTGAATGTGCTTAGAAAAATAAATTATCTTTGAAATTGCCAACTGGAAATTTCGAAATCATAACTTTTACAGCACTAATTTTTTTAATCATATTCTATATATTCAGAGTTGGAAAACCACAAACATTAAATAATAGGCAAACGATTTTTGAGATTTTGAGACTGTATAAATGAAAATAATTCCAATATATTTACGCCGCCCCACCACACAGCTTTTTTTTGGTTAATGTGAACTCAATTCTTCGCTTAAAACATATTTTTTAAATTTTCCTTATCAATATTAATTCATTTCTATTCATTCTTTAATTTTTGTGTTTGTTTCACTTTTAGATTCACCTTCTTCTCACTTTTCTAACATTTTAATAATTTCCCATTTGCGGAGGGAAAATTTTTTGACAATTAATTACATTTTTAAATCACAAGTCATTGTTATCGCTCTACTACTGTTCAGTATACTTACTAAAACAAAATAATTGGATTAAGGAAACTTAATTTTATAGAATTTCGGAAACTTGTATACGTATGTCATACTTTTCATGGCTTGATTTATATTTGTTTTACTTTCCTTTTACATGAAACCTTTCACCAAAAGATTATATTTCATTCAGTGTTGTAATTATCTACTATTCCTG
Organism: Cheiracanthium punctorium; assembly: GCA_038373885.1. Lineage (NCBI taxonomy): Eukaryota > Metazoa > Arthropoda > Arachnida > Araneae > Cheiracanthiidae > Cheiracanthium > Cheiracanthium punctorium. The sequence goes on from JAWZYV010014761.1 coordinate 1,135,941, forward strand.
CTAACTACCGCATTGATTTCAAAGAAGTATAATTTCTTTGATGAAAGGTTTATATTTGATCCTGTCAATTATTTTAGAATCAATGGAAATGATGAAACTGACGTGATGTGATTATGCGTTCACATAACATTCAGTAAAAGTGTAGACTAAAAATTCTATCATAACCTATGAATAGGTTTATTGTATGCGATATGTTTTTTGAAGGTTTCATAGTGCCGTCTTACGTCTTGTCAAGTAATTTGAATGCATCTTTATTCATGAAAACTAATAGAATTGCATATTTAGATAAGCATCAATTCTTTGACTTCAATGTACAAAAGTGGAGTGAGGAATGTTAGGTATCGTGCCGATCTCTGAATAGAATGTACAAAAATGTTTGTTAGACGCTCCAATAAAGCTTTCTAAGTGATCGTTTACATAATAAACTGTGCTGTAAACAGTAGCGTAGCTAGAGGGGGGCCAAGGAGGGTCATCGGTCCCCGGGTTCAGCACCTAAAGGAGCCAAATTGTATATAAAACCTTCTCCACTGCCTTTTGGCAAATAGGAGAGTGCACAAAATTTTTATTTGTCCCCGGGCGCTGAAAACCCTAGCTCTCACGAGCAGTTGATCTTGTGTAAACCATAGAAAATTTTAGGGAGGAAGTTATAAAATTGCATGGAAGTTTTTGCTAAAGCTCGACGAAGTTGGAAAGAGCTTAACACAGTTTGCGTGTTTTTTCCACGAAAAACTAACGCAAATTATGAATTGCGCAGTAAAATACATCATTTTGTGTTTTCCTTTCTGTAGATCAAATAATAACCTATTGTGAAGCTTTGGATTCGCTCAAAACGCAAGTACCCAAAATCAATTACGCACATGACCGAGCCCACACACTTTCTTTATCACCTGCCCGGTTAAGCACATGAAAGAAAAACACCTTTTTAATTCAATACCGTCTACCACAGTTTCTTGAATAAAATAAAAATCACGAATTAGCCACAGCTGTTGGCAGCACCTTTCTCGACAATGGAAAGCGACCGGTGAGGTCTGATATTCTATTTATTGGCTTCGCACTTCTATATTTCTCTTCGGCTAGCCCCCTGATATTGCGTGCAGAAGGGGGATGGGCCACTTCCAGAATGATTTATTTCTGGCCTAATTATTTCCTTTGTAGTTTACCGCGCCTCGCTCGGACCAAAGCAACAATTGTGGCAATCATCGTTTTCTCAGTGATGAACGCTCAGTGCGGAGAATGGCTTTTGAATGTATAATGAGGGTGTTGCAGAGTCTTAATTAAAGTCCAGTGCAGTGATGGTTTTGAGAGGATGGCACGCGGGAATTTGTGTGTAAATATGTGCGCCTTTAATTGGTGAATCCAGTTTTCTGATCATTATTCAAGAAATCGTAATTATCACCTTCGTGCGGCAGTTGGCTCCTTCTGATACGCCAAGAGTTACGTTTTCTTAGCTTTTCCCCTTCCAATCCTTAATTATCCTTTAGAATTGCTCCGTCGGAATCAAGATTCGACTCCTTTTTTTTCAGTTGGGAATTGATAATTTATTTGGCAAAAATGGATGAAAGTATTTAATTGAATGTATGTAACTGGCGACTTTTGCTGTACTAGCCATTTCCCAATTTATTGGTAATTTTCGATAACAGAAGTTACCAAAGGTAACTCATGAAAAAACTACTCAGGGTTTCATGGGATCGATCCATTGAGATCTTTTTTTCTTGTTATTACTTCTTCGAAATCAGTGAAGTTATGATTTTTAACTACGGATAAAATCGTTCGAAACAAGTAGTAACCTGATTGAGTCAAGTCTGGTGAATAAAGCGGATAGGTGAGAATTTCTAATTAGAATTCTTTCAGTGTATGTAGAACTGGGTTTATAATATTTTTGCTGTCATCACCATCCAGAGAAATCACTCCCTCATGTCTACTGTTCCAGTCCAATCGTTTTCCAATCAATGAGTGATTCAAATTTATCAGTTCTTGTTCATAGCAATCAGTAGCTGTTTCAACAGTTAATAATATATACACTTTTCTGCTTCCACTATGTTAAGAGGTGGAAAATGTTCTTTATATTTTTACGAATTGATTCATAATTTTTTTTAAATCGTGGTAAATGTTTTAAAATATAGCATATGTTAATTAACATACCTATGTAATTTATGAATTATGCAGTCTGTTAGAAAATTTTATTCTGACACATCTAATAACAAATATGCAAAGAGCTTGCATCATCAAAACTTAACAGTAAAATACAGTTAAAGTAAATGTGTGTCGCATGAAACCATAATTTAGAGTTTATAATTAAAAAAAAAACTAAAATCAAATAGCACATCGGATAACAAAATAACACATCTGTTTCTAATTTACATGTAGTGGGTTTAAATTCTATAATCTTCCACATATATAAAGACGATAACGCCTGTTTCAATGTAAATTTTTAATGCCCCTACGCAGAAGCAAAAATAGTGTTATGATTGTAATTGATTTTATTGTGCTAAAAAATCACAATAGGCACTTTTTACTCTTTCAGTTTAAAATTCAAATGTGTTCATAACTTACCTTTAACAATAATTTGCCGTAAAATAACAATTTGTCTCATCTATAGTACAATATGTGTCATAAAAATAGAAATAATGAAAACTAAAGCAGAACTATTTCGATCAAGGACTTTAAAAAACGATAATGCAGGAAAAAGCAGTAATTTTTTTTATCAGGGTCTTCCGGGAAAAAAATATTTAAAAAAAACTCTGAAAATCTCTAAAATAACTGAAAATTTTCGATGTTAATATTGACGAAAAATTCGGGTTTATGCACACTCAAAAACTTATGCTTTAAGTACCATTTAACTGTAATTTAACAAGCTATCTGTTTTCATAGTAGCTGATTTTGTTCTAGCTTATAGATCGTGAAATTATCAAAGTCCATAAAATATCAACTAATCCTCTTTAAACAGATAGATATATCGGTAAAATTTTTACCTACATTTTTATAGCTACATGCAAACTAATACTTGAAATTTATTAGTCTTTCGCCAAGCCAATAATAATATAAGAAAATGCACTTCCAAGCTAAAATGATATCCCAATGAAATATGTTTGAAAGTGCAGGCTAGTATGTCGCCTTCGCGCATTTATTTTGCGATGCTAGTGTATACATTCAAGCACAATCAGGGAGTCATTTGCTAAATCCAACAGACCATTATAATATGGTCATTAAGTGAACGAACATTAGGGTTCCAATAGATTAGCTGCACTGCTATCAGCATAAATCTAGATAATCCCATGGTCAATCTTTAGACCAAAGTGCCCACAACACACAGTGATTTTACTAGCAAGTTGTAATTTAACTCTCTGTATTGACCAATTCGTACATTGTAAACTTTAAGGAAATAAGCCATATGAAATGGATATTGATAAATAATCGCTTCAAGACATTTTGGAGCTGCAGCGAGCGAGAAGTCTTGTTGTATTGAATGCATAGACGTAGCGTTGGGGGGTGGGGGCATGCACGCCCCTCAATCTTGTTACCAAAATGTTTTATTTAAAATATTTGTTTTTAAATATAGGAAAAACTTTTACTCTACGCCTATGATTAAATGCATATACTCTAAACAAAAGTTGCATGAATCTATACAATTACATGACCGTATTAGGCTGTCGGGAGTACTGCAAGCGTAATATGTTATGTATTAATACTAAATTTGTAATTCAATAAATCATTATGAAACTATTCAAAAATGAAGAAGGAGAAGTATCCGAGCTTATTTAAACCCAATTTTGAAATTGCGCTCTATTGTTCAGATGAATGTCAATACAATTACTGGTCTTGACCGTCAATTTATTGAGTCTTTTTGATGACTAAACTCCAAAATCTTAAAATATAGTTATCGCAGCCGCTTATGGCCGAGCTAGAAAATCATAATGAATTTAGAATGCAATCTAAAAGGCTCTAAATGTACACACGCACGGTTTATTCTTTCTCTGGCACTAAATGAAATTCCTGCAATACTTATTTAACAATAAAGAACAAAAATATACAACACTCAAATATCTTTTGGTAATTTTTTTCTTCCAACGTTATGACTCTTTCAATATATGCTAATAACTGTTTAGAAGTTATTACCTTCTAAATAGGAAGATTTATAATAGCATCACACAACAAAACGTCAACATGATTTATAGGTGTTGCGATACGAAAAAAGTGGACTGTAAGGCGAATGATCAACAATTAATTTCTTTATTCTGTGACTATTTAAAATTAAATGAGTCAAGAGGGTACAACGATGCCGTGCTTACGGCTTACAAAACGAGACGACTACTGGCGACTGGCGAAAATCACAGCTACCACCCAGAACCCATCGATAGGGTTGCCAGGATCGAATTGGCGACAAGATACAATTATGAATGAAGTAATACAAGCAATAACATTTCTCCCCCGCCTTGCAACGACGGAGGCGTTCAAATTAAAGATACAGGTTAAATAATCAAATAACAATCAAAATTCGTAAATGAGATTAAATGCCATCACAATGATATTAAATAAAAATACAAATATTTTCAGTTTTCAAAGGGAATAAAGTGGAGAAAAAAAACATACATACATACATATTCCAATTTTAAAATACCTTCAAATATACCATAAGAAGTAAACGTAGCTTCTACACCTGTATGGAAATATAAGGTATGAAAATAATTAATTACAACATAAGTAAAATGATGGTGAGAAGGAAGCAATATTGGGTGCCTTTGAGAAACAGGCAAGTTAGAGTTTTTCAGTCGTCCTCCAACGCGGAGGATATCATTACTATCTAAGAAAGGGTTTAAACTTAAAAGTTTACTAGATTTTGGAATCGGAGTCCCTTTGCTGAAGCACTGTATTTCCTTAGCAAAGTTAGTTCCTTGAATGTTTTTCACTATTGTCCACAAGGATTGATTAAGTTCATAACTCTTAAGGCATCCAGTCTCTCGTTGTAAAGGGTTTCTTGCGTTGTTTACAAATCTTTTGCACCAAGCAAGCACTCTCTGTAATTTGGTGTACGAAGAACAGCTACTGATAAGATCTAGTGGTTCGACTGTCTCCAGCAGCCCACACATTTCACTGGTTGGCGTTTCTTTTATTTCTCGCGAAAAGAGGTCATTGTTCTCTATTGAAGCAGGGTTAGAGAATTCTCTTATTTCGACTTGACGTAGAAATGGCGGCCCAAGCCACCACAGATCGCATTCCTGAATTTTGTCAGGATTTACGCCTCTCGAAAGGATATCGGCTGGATTTTCCTTGGAGCTGACGTGGCGCCAGCATTCAATTTTGGTAAGCGCTTGAATGATACTCACACGATTTCTAACGAATGGCTTGAGATGAGTAGGTGGCCTCTTAATCCACGCTAACACTATGCTGCTGTCAGACCAAGAGTAAATGTCATCAATTTGGATTTTTATGGCTTGCAGAGATCTTTTAACCAATTTGGAAAGAAGAACTGCAGCGTTCAGCTCTAACCGAGGAATGGTGATTGTCCTTAGAGGAGCAACTTTAGATTTAGAGCACAACAGATTAACAATGATCTGCCCATTTGCGTCAACACAACGAATGTAGATTACGGCTCCGAAAGCCTTCTCTGAAGAATCTGCAAAGCCATGAATTTCTGTTCGAATGGAATGATGTTGAAGACAATAACGAGGAATAACCAAAAGGTTTATAGATGACAGAGCGGTAACAAAGGAATTCCACTCAGATTTTAAGTTTGGAGGCAAGCAATCATTCCAGTCTAAGTTTAACTGCCACAGAGTTTGCATTAGAATTTTAGCCCTTGCTATTATGGGCCCTAATAGCCCGAGTGAATCGAACAATTTCGCAATTGTGGAGAGCACAGTTCTTTTGGTGAATTCACAATTATTTCCTCCTTCATCCTTAGTAGATACCTTGAAGGAGAAGGAATCTGTCTGTGGCTTCCATAAAAGCCCGAGTGTCTTCGTCTCATTTTGATTGGAAAAAGATAAGTCTTTATCTTCATTTAATTCATCTGGCAATAGGTAAGGATTACTAGCTGCCCATTTATGCAATTGCATGCAAGCACCTTGTAACAGTGAGACAAGCTGAGCTTGGAGTTTCTTCCCTAATTCCAGATCATCGCTGCCTGTTAATATATTATCCATATACGTGTCAGAACGCAAAACTTCAGCAGCTAATGGATAATCCTTGCCATCGTCTATTGCAAGTTGTTTCAACGACCTAGTGGCTAGATACGGAGCGCTACTAGTACCATAGGTTACGGTGGTTAATTTATATTTCTTCACTGGATCTTCAAAATTATGTTTCCAAACGATTCGTAGCAAATCGCGCTGAGATTCATCTATAGCAACCATCCTAAACATTTTCCTTATGTCTGCAGTTAACGCGTACTTGTGAATTCTGAATCGAAGTAGAATTGAAAATAAGTCTTCTTGTATTATACCACCATTCATCTGCAATGAATTTAGAGATTCACCAGTGGAAGTAACAGACGAAGCATTAAAAACTACGCGAAGTGGAGTTGTACTATTAGTAGGGCGATAAACACCGTGGTGTGGTAGATAATACGTCACCGCTGGCTCTTCTTCTTCAATTATCTCTACCATGTGACCCATTGTCTGGTATTCTCGAATAAAATTACGATATAAAATCAGCATTTCCGGATTTTTGACTAACCTTTTCCATAAGGCCTCGAGTCTATTCAAAGCTGTCTGTTTGGAGTCCCCTAAACAACTGGGATCCTTAGCTAAAGGCATCTGTACTATAAAGCGACCAGATTCATCCCTTTTGAAGGTATTTAAGAAATGCTGTTCACAAATTCGTTCTTCTTCAGATTTAACGACCGGATTTTCCACGTCCGTTAAATTTTCTATTTCCCAAAATAATCTAATAATTTTGTCTAATTCATCAAGGGTTGAAATAAGACCACAATGAAAGTCAGGACTAGTGTTTTCATGACGCATAATACCACTAGCAGTGAAGCCGAACACAGTATCTTGTAATATCAAATTACCTCCAGCTAATTTCAATTTTTCAGGTTTTAATAAATCAAAATAACTGATTTCCCAGCAACATATGTATTTTACTTGGTAAATGAAAGGATTTATCTGATAGATTAATGCCGTCAGGAATTTTTATCCCCTTCATATCAAGTTTACACGTTGGTGTAAAATCTGTAATACTTTCGACAACTAAACAATCAATGATTTTTCTAAACTGACCTTCCTTATTTGAAATTGCAATTGAAACCTCATGCTTTATTTTATGAGATGCACCTCCAATACCCGAAACTAAGGTGTTTATTTTTCGAAGCCTTAATCCTAAAGCTAACGCAGTATCCAATGTGATAATATTCACCATAGAACCGCAATCAAGAATTGCCTTTATCGGGAACTTATTTCCAACGTTATTTTCACCAAAAACAAGAACAGTACTTAAAACCACGCTTTGCTTATTTTTTCCCGATACGAAACTCGAACCAATAAATCCTTCCTCTTTCCCAGCTGGTAATGCAGACTGACTGACACCTTCGTACGGAGGCGAAAAGGGTGGAGAATTCACATTTAACTCTGAATTTACTGCTTCCGTTTTCAAGTGGTTAGTAGTTTCTTGTGGCGAATGCTTATGATTATCGACACTCTTATTCAAACTTCTACACAATAAGGAATTATGCTGTTTAGAGCAGAAACAATTTCGAACACTAGGGCAATTCGATAATTTATGCAATGGAGATGAACAATTTATACAAAGATTATGACTTTTTACGACATCAAATCTTTCATTAACTTTCATTGAATTGAAGTGTTTACATTTAAACAAACTGTGTGCTTGTTTGCATAAAGCACAATTATTAGGCTGAGATTTCGAAAGAAGCACCTTCGGTTTAGAATGGAGGGGAATGTTCTTTTGCTTGTTTTGGTTATGAAAAGAAGCATTTAAACTTTCTGAAATTTGACATCTTTTTGACAAAAAGGAGAGAAATTCTTCCCAGACAGGAAATTCAGTACTGTCCAAGGTCATTTCGTATTGCCTACGAGTCTCATGATCTAGTTTGTTTAACACAATATTAATCAAAATTTGCTGAGAAAGTTTGTCCGGTTTCAAATCAAACAATTCTAAAGAACGAATATGCTTCTGAATATTATCAAGTAGGGTTCTTAGATCCCTTGCCGATTCATTATTTAATTTATTCAAGGACAAAATAGAATTGATGTGAGATGATGCAATAACACGTTTATTCTCAAATCTTTGCTGCAAAGCACCTAATAAAGAATCGAATGTATCGTTCGGCGTTTGCAAATGTTCAGCTTCTCCTTTTAACGAAGCTTGCAAATAGTGCAGTTTTTGTTCATTTGTTAAACTTTCATTAGATGTGATAAGGGAGTCAAATTTTGATTTAAAGAGTCCCCATTCTTGATACGATCCGAAAAATTCTGGTAAATTTATTTGGGGTAATTTCACCTTTACATTTGTGCATACATTATTCGAAATAGAATGCTCTATGTTCTTGTCAGAAATATCAACAACTTTACTAATAGAAGAGAGGAAAGATCAAATTCTTACCTCCTGTTCTTGCAATGCGTCATCAAGGATATCCAAATCATGTTCTTTATCGGCAATATTTATTTCTTCCGGTAACTTATAATACTGGAGTCTTAATTCATCACAATCACTTTGTGTTTTTTTTAAAGAGTTCAATTTCAAGTCGAGTTCAATGGATTTATCCGATGACGGAACAAAATCATCTAAATATTTGGTAAGGTTCGTTACCTTTGTTTTCAGGCTGCCTAATTGCCTGTTCAACGTTACGAGAGTTTGTTTATCCATAGGTCCTCCGGCGATGATTAAGGACCAGAAATGTTGCGATACGAAAAAAGTGGACTGTAAGGCGAATGATCAACAATTAATTTCTGTATTCTGTGACTATTAATTAAATGAGTCAAGAGGGTACAACGATGCCGTGCTTACGGCTTACAAAACGAGACGACTACTGGCGACTGGCGAAAATCACAGCTACCACCCAGAACCCATCGATAGGGTTGCCAGGATCGAGTTGGCGACAAGATACAATTATGAATGAAGGAATACAAGCAATAACAGCCATCATTCACCAGCTCAACACTAAAATAGAAGAAATTAAAGAATGTTTAAAAGCAAATACCAAATATCATACATTTGAAAACCTTGTCAAAAAAACAGAATATTTCTGCCGGAAACTAAAATACAAACTACAAACTACACACAAGAAAAAACTCAACTTCTGGATTAATAAATATGGTACAAACAAAACAATAATGAAGTCTGACGATCCTCAATTCATAAACCTCTCCTCCTTTCAATTAAATACACCAAGAAGACACTTCTAAACCTCAGACCAAAATTCATACTTGACGATAACATAAACTTAAAAGACACAATAGCTGCTTATGAAACCGCAATAGAACCATTACCAGACAACAATAAACAGAAGCTACGACTTTTCACTCAAAAAGAACTTACTAAATTAAAAAAGAAAAATATGAGGGACAAGGAAGACAAAAAATGTTTAAAAGAACTGAAAGATAATCCTACAATAACCTGCCTTAGTTCGGACAAAACAGGGAAAATAGTTATTTTAGATAAAGAAGATTACATTACCAAAATGATAGAAACCACCAATAAACTAGATGTCAATATACTAAATAAGGACCCCACCACCAAAATTAACAATATCCTAAAAGAACTCATAAATAAAGGAAGCTAGCCCAATAACAAACCACAACAATTACATAGCCCTACTGCCTTTGCTCCGCGCATATTTGGAAAATATAAAGATCATAAAAATCCCCCATCCCTCCGCCCAATAGTCAGTAAATGTGAAGGCCCTACCTACCTACTTGAAAAATACCTAAAAAACATATTACAGCAAATAATTCCTTCCTCAAACTCATCTCTAAATTCCACAACCGATTTTTTAAAAGAATTAAAAAATATACAATTCTCAGATTCTGTTAAAATGGTCAGCTTCGACGTCACCAACTTATATCCTTCCATAGTCACAATAGAGATGTACAATACAATAAGTAAAGAAATTGAGAACACATTTAATACAGATATTTCAATAAACCTAAAAGCTGCCTTGTCCCTCATCCTCAATAACTCCTACTTCCAATTCAATAATAAATTTTACAAACAGAATAAAGGTGTCCCTATACCCCGATATCTGGTAAGTAGCAGAGTGGAAAATGCGAAACCTTGAAACTTTAATCAATACAAACCTCCACCCCCATATTAAATACTGGTTTCGTTACGTTGATGATGTTTTTGCAACAGTAAATAACAATAGCATAAATAATATCCTCGACGAACTTAACTCACTTGATGAAAATATACAATTTACTATAGAACTTGAACAGAATAATAGCCTAAATTTCCTTGATGTTAAAGTAATTAGAACCACCCCAGACAATATAGAAACTACCGTTTATCGTAAACCCACCAATAATAATAAAATAGTCAATTACTCCTCAAAAACTACATATAACTACAAAATATCAATCTTACGTTCACACGTCAATAGAGCCCTAGAAATATGCTCCAACCAACAATTACTAAAGGAAGAAATACAATTCATAAAGCAACTTGCGCGCAAAGCTAATTATCCCAGCAATATCATCCCCCGCCTAATCAGAAATAGAAGAAAGAAACTTAACATCATCAACTACGCACAAAAAGAAAAATCCATATTTACTCATCCGATTCCCTACTGTTGCGGTCTCGCTGTAAAAATATCCAACCGGAAACGTAAAATGAACCTTCGTATCCCAATTAAACCCAATAGCAATATATTTAAAAGAATCCGGTCAGATAAAGACAAGATTAACCCTCTAGAAACCGCAGGTATTTATAAAATAAATTTCACTTATAGAGTTTCCAACCTTCCCGGATACTACATTGGTGTTACAAAAAGAAAAATTAAAGATAGAATTAAAGAACACATAAACGACATAAAATAAAATAGACAAAGCACTGCTTTATCCCGCCTAGCCTTAAAGGAAAATATAAATATAGATTTCGTAAATGTCAAGAAAATAGCTAATTACAATAACCATAATTATGGCTTAAGATGGGAAGCGTTGGAAATAATGACACAAGAGGGAGCTGTCAACGACATGGTGCATGCGCAGATCGAGCAGTTGTGGCAGGCCTTGGTGAAGAAGCGGTGAACGAGCCAAGCAGCTCAGTTCTGATGATGACAGCGGGCTAGGCTGTCGAAAGCGCTCATGGTGCGTGTTTTAATTATTTTACGGAGATTTTAGGCTTTTTAATGTTTTTAACTAATTACTAAGGTATTTCCGTGTTCAAATTTTAACGAAGTATGCAAAACATGTCGACATGTATGAAAATTTCAAGCATGATTTACTCAATGCAGTTCAGCAGTCTCTATTTACTCACTTGTAACTTTAGTTTTCTGCAAATAGTCCCTTGCAACATATACGCAATAGTTCAGTGCAATTTGCAATGAATGTAAATGTTCAGTAGGTACCTTGTAAAAAAAAATAATACAAATACAACAAAAGCAAATAAAAATCAGTGTCAAATTACAATAACCCTTTAACATTCACTTTAGTACAAAAATGACATATACTATATATACACAAAATAAAAAATTTTCTGAATGTAATTTGCATACCTCAAAAACTATCAAGTCATCGCTTACATATTAATAGTGCAAAAATAAACATTACAATATACATAACAATCAAAAAAATTTTTGTGTGAAAGAAAATGTATAAAAGAATGTGTGTGTAAAAGTGGGTAAACCAAGAAGAAAAACTGCAGCCACGCTGACACAGCGGTGGTCTACAAAAGTTTAAGAGAATAGATAAACATCATACAGTACACTGAAGTGTACATTTTTAAAAATATTGGACGAGCCAGATAGAAGCAAGATATTCTACAACAGTATACTAAGCAAGGAAGTGTCTGTGGGATCCTTCACAAACACACCATTACCAAAAAGACGACATGCATCTACCTTCTAGGCCTTAAATTATAGTGATTATTATACGAAGTTTCAGCTAAATTAACATCAGTTGCAAAATTATCATGAGAGTGATTATTACCAAATGAAGAAATATATTTAGTTAAAATCAAGCACGCAGAAATCTTACTTATAAAGTTAAAATCACTAAAAGCCAATAAAATATCCGTAAAATTTTAAAAAAGACGAACCATTTTAGCGCTTTCGGCAACTAGGTCGCTGCCATCTTCGGAACTGAGCTCGCTCGGCTCGCTCCCCGCTTCACCAACTCGAGCCACGTCTCCTCTATCTGCACATGCGTCATGTCGTTGACGGCTCCCTCTTGTGTTATTATTTCCAGCGCTTCCCGTTTTAAACTATAACTGTGGTTATTGTAATTAGCTATTTTCTTAATATTTATGAAATCTATATCTATATTTTATTTTAATGCTAGGCGGGAGAGGGCAGTACTTTGTCTATTATACTTTATATCGTTAATGTGCTCTTTAATTCTGTCTTTAATTTTTCTTTTTGTTACACCGATGTAATGTCCAGGAAGGTTAGAATCTCTATAAGTAAAATTTATTTTGTAGACACCTGCTGTTTCTAAAGGGTTTATTTTGTCTTTATCGGATCGAATCCTTTTAAAGATATTGCAATTGGGTTTAATTGGGAAACGGAGGTTCATTTTACGGGCACAGTTGGAGAATTTTACAGTGAGACCGCAACAGAGTAGGGAATTGGGTGAGTAAACGTGGGTTTTTCTTTCTGTGCGTCGCTAATGAGGTTTAGTTTCTTTCTTCTATTTTTGATTAGGCGGAAAACAATATTTCTGGGGTAATTGGCTTCTTGTGCAAGTTGCTGGATAAATTGTAGTTCTTCTTTTAGTAGTTTTTGGTTGTAACATATTTCTAGAGCTCTATTAATATGGGAACGAAGTATTGAGATTTTATAGTTACAGGTAGTTTTTGAGGAGTAGTTAACAATTTTATTGTTATCGGTGGGTTTCGAACCACCCGAAGCAATATCGAAACTACCGTCTGGTAGTTTCGATATTGCTTGGGGGTGGTTCTTATTATTTTGACGTCGATGAAGTTTAAGCTATTGTTTTGTTCCATTTCTATAGTGAATTTTATATTTTTATCTAAAGAGTTTATTTCATTGAGAATATTATCAATGCTATTGTTATCTACTATTGCGAAAATATCATCGACATAACGAAACCAGGATTTGATGTGGGGGTGAAAGGTTTTATTGATTATAGTTTCTAAGTTTCTCATTTTCCACTCGGCAATTATTCCGGAGATCGGGGAGCCCATAGGGACACCTTTATTTTGTTTAATAAATTTACCATTAAATTAGAAATAGGAATTATTGAGGATGAGGAATAAGGCATTTTTAAGGGTTACGGTAATATCTGCATTAAATGAATTCTCTATTTCTTTACTTATTGTATTGTATATTTCCGAGGTGTCTATTGATGGTTATAAATTAGTAACATCGAAGCTTTGACTGAATTTGAGAATTGCATGTTATTTAACTCTTTCAAAAAATCACTAGCGGAGTTGAGGGATGAGTTTGAGTTAGGTATTAGTATTTGTAATATGTTTTTTAGATGTTTTTCAATTAGGTATGTGCCACGTTGACACAACGTGCATATTTTTTAATGAAAAATTATTAATACAAATCCTATTTAATATTGTCTAAATTTAAACTAATAATCTATTCTAAATTTAATTTAAAAGTTTTTAACAACAACTGTTTTTTAAAGCTTTCAATTTTCCTCTTAGCCTTCTCAATTACAGCGCATTAACGTACTTCTAAAGCATTTCGCTCTTATCAGCTGCTTTGAAATAAAATAATAGTTGACGCCAGTTTTTCTCCTGCTAAAAGAATAATAATAACAACAACACCTCTTCCTCGCATATGTCTTTGCTCTAGTTGAAGCAGATGTTTGTGGTTTTTCTCTGCTGCGCAAGAAGCATATTGCGGCGTATCGTAAAACACCTGCTAATGACTCAATTTGTTCGAGAAAGATTGAGTCCCCACCACGCGTATTCTAACTATACTTCATCTTTATTTACTCAAATGTAGATCCCAATATTCCCATTAAATAAACAATAGGGTTAGGCAATTTCTCGACGAAGATGGTTCTGTTTTGTTGTGTTGTGGGATTACTGCCGATTAGCAACATCTGGGCTCTAAGCCGAATGGTGGGGTGCCCTCCATGGGGGTCTTTCTAAGGGGTCCTAACCTGTATTTACGCTAAGTTCCGGAGGAAACCACAGAAATTTCCGAACGGTAAGTCGGCGGACGCGACCTGGTTTTGAACCAGGCATCTTCCGTCGCCCAGCACAGGGCGTTATGCGCTTGGCCACTGGTGGAGCACTCGACAAAGATGGAAGATATCGCTCCGGGGGACTTATTTCTTTTATGCCAATTTTCGTGATACATCATCAAAAATGGCAAACCTTGGGGATTTTTCTTGTTTAATATGGTAACCCTTGAAACTTGATTCGCCCTTTCACCAGGTAGACAAAAATCTTTGTCCTGAAATTAACAGCACCCAAGAGCTAAATATTACGTAAAAAACACCTTTTTTTGTCAACTTACCCTTTATAGTAATCGATTTTTTTTTTTTTTTTTTTTTGGAAAAAGATTTTTATGAATTTGTGTTCGTTACACTCTAATGGAAGAATTTTATGACTATATTTACCTTTGAGATATGATGGCAAATTCGAAAATAACGTTTTGGCCCCTTATCCCCTTTTTCATGCGCATTCTAAAGAACCCTGAAAACGAATTTTAAGCATTTGTATTCCCTATACCTTTAAGCAAGAATTTTAAAGCTATCTCTTTTTTTCCTCTCCTATATCAAGAAAAATGTGAAAAGAACGTTTTGGACCCATACTCCTGTTTGGATACGGATTTAAAAAAAAAAAAAAAAAAAAAAAAAAAAAAAAAAAAAAAAAAACCTGAAAATAATTTTTAGGTGTTGCTGTTAGTTGCATTTTAAAACAAGAATTTTACGGCCGGCCATCTCTCTTTTCCTCTGAGATATGAAAGGAAATGTAAAATAACGTTTCGGCCAGGGCCGTAACTAGGATGAAATGTTAGGTAGGGCTTTGAATCTAGTTTGGGGGGGGGGGTGTTTCAATTTGCACATTTTTTTTTCTAGAGTATTTGCTTCAAAAAACACCGTGTTTTTAAAATATTTAACATTCATTATGTTAATAATTTTTTCATTGAGATTCCATTAAAAATATTCAAATGATATTTTGAGAGAATGCAGTATTGGATATCAGTTAGAGTAATTTTTTGTACAACAATAATTCACAAGACGTAGTTACTAGTTAATTGTGCCTTTTGCAATCCATTAAATGCTATCCAATAATAATAATAATAATAATAATAATAAACTCTGTAAAATAAAAAAAATGTTAACAATTAAACTTTATAATAAAAATTTACTGAAAAGTGCATTTATTTTTCATTTTAAATATATAATTATAAAGATAAAATTGTAAGGAACTTAAAAGGAAACCGGCAGTTTCGTGTACTCGGAAAAACCCGAAAACCTATGCTACATGCAGCCAAGAGCAGCAAAATAATTAACCGTATGTATAGAAATCTGGCCATTGTGATGAGAAATTCTCCCAAAACAATGGTTTTTTTTTATGATGTAAAATTTAGCGATTGTTAAAAATCAGTCGTTTCTAGAATTTCGTATTTATTTGTAAATTTACAAAAATTTTTGAAAATCTTAGGGGGGCTGAAAGCCGGCTAGGTAGGGCTCAGCTCCCGTAGCCCCCCCTCTGGTTACGGCCCTGGTTTCGGCCCTTACGCCCGTTTGGGTGAGAATTCTAAAAAACCCTGAAAACAACGATTAGGTATCTGTGTTATATTTTAAAGCAAGAATTTTACAGTTGTCTCTTTTATCCTCTGGGATTTGAAGGGAAACGTGAAAAGAATGTTAAAGAATGTTTCGGCCCCTACGCCCGTTTGGGTGTGAAATCTAAAAAACCATGAAAACAACTTTTAGGTACTTTCGTTGTTACATTTTAAAGCAAGAATTGTATGGCTATGTCTTTTTAACACTGAGTTATGAAGGGAAACGTGAAAAGAACGTTTTTGGGCCGCCATCCCCGTCTGGGTTCGATTTTTAAAAAATTGCTTCTTAAATGAAGCCGGTCACAAAAGCTACAAACTCCTAAACGTTCATGTCTGTACCTCCAGTAGATTTCGCTGGGCGATGATTGTCAGTCGGTCAGTCAGGACATCTTCCTTTATATATGAAAATAAAAAAATGTGAAAAAAATGTTTAATTAATCACATAATTAATGAAGTATGTAATAAAAGCCTTGCATCTTTGCCCCCCCCCATCGATCAAAATTATTGTTATATTTGAAGAATTCGTATGTTTGCCATGTAGATAGTGTTATTTGTTTATTTCACCCCAGTGAATTTCCCATGCAGAATTATTTTTCACTTTCGTTTTCAAAATCCTGGGAGGGGTAATTACCCCCATTACCCCCCCCCCGTAAAAACGCCAATGGTATGTATGCTGATACAGTTAACTTTATTAATTCATGTACTAAATGCATAACTTTAAAATCTCATGCTACTCCACCTATTCCTTTACAAAATAATCACATACCTGAAAAACCTAATGAAGTAATTTCCATGGACATTCTTGGACCTCTAAATAATGGAAAACATATTCTTACAATAATTGATCATTTTACTCGTTTTCTACAGCTCTATCCCTTAATACTGATGCTGTTGCTAACTGTTTATTTTCATACATTTCAACTTTTGGCAGACCTGCCATTATACTTACTGACTTAGGTACTTAATTTACTAGTGCTGTTTTTGAAACCTTTAACAAAGTTTTTGGAATTAAATTAAGACATACTACTTCTGGACACCCACAGGCTAATTCAATTAGTGAGAGAATCAATACCTCAATTAAATCAACTGTAAATGCTCTAATTCAAGATGGTTATAACTTTGCTCATGCTATAAACATTCATGTAAATATGTATAATGCTTCTACACATTCTTCTACTCAATTTTCTCCTAATGTAATACAATTTGGAAGAGAGTTACCTATGAACTTACGTATGACCCACAGCTACAGTTTCATCATTTAGATAAAGCTCATTATCTGTCTCAAGTAATGTCCACCCTGAAGCGAATTTATGCTGACACATATTCTAATCTAAAGTCTGCACAATATGAACAAAATTTAAAGAAAAATGAATATGCCAAGCTTAGATTTCTCTTCCCTGGTGATATTGTTTATTTAAAGTCTAAAGATAAATATAATAAACATCTTACTGGACCTTATAAGGTTATGCAAAAATATTCTCCTGTTACTGAAAAAACACTCAAAATACTGGTGTTAAACGATAAAGTAATTAAAAAACTTTGTAAAAAACACACATAAGAAGTAAAAGTTCCTTAAGAAGAAGAAGTTCCTTTTACCTCTTATGTGTGTTTTTTACAAAGCTTTTTAATTACTTTATTCTCCTGTTATTTATTTATTCAATTCAATCATTAGATAATCCTTTCACTTCAGTTCACAAAATGCATATTGATAGGTTAAAACTTGCTCCTCCTCGAAGGTCTTTACTTAATGACTTGCCTGTTATTGATAGTCACTATCAGGTTCCTACTTCGCACTCTTATAATTTTAGGCCACGTAAAAATTAATTTAACCTTTTTGTTTTTTTTTACTGGGCACTTTCAAAGCAGTCAGCCTGATCACCTGTTTGTATTGAACCTGTTCCTCTCTTCTTTCAACTGTTGTAATACATTTAAAATAATTTTTTAATTTTCCATATTTCTCTTGTGACATGTTTGTGTGGCAGTTTAAATTCCCCAATGTGGTAAACATTAACAATTTTTCTCTTCTACTGTCCTATCCCCCCCTTCTCCTCTAGTAATTGGAAGAAATCCCGTTTGATAAGTGAAATCAAACTATTGCACTCATTTTTTTTATTTTCTCTCTCAATTATTACTGGACTGTGTCTTTGTGCGACTTTGGGATTTCCACTCCTTGACCACCCTTTTCTTATAAGTATTATATTCTGTGATCCTTTCCCTTATTTTTAGGAATTTTCCATAGAATTTAATTACTTTTTCTCTTTTCAGCTGATTAGCATTTTCCCTTTCCTTTTTTGGGAAGCTAACTCAGCGAAAAGTTTTAGCCTCGCAATGCTATAATTGCAATTTTCATTTGGTACAATGCATACCAAAGCCTTTTCAATTTTTGAAGTTTAAAGTTTTTTTGGTTCGCAATGTTATCTAAAAAAAAAAATAAATAAATAAATAAAGACATGAATAAGTTTGTGTTGTTTCTATAATGTGAAATATGAGATAAAGTAAATGTATATATTTTGTATGTTCCTTTTCTTTCAAGATGGCAATTTTTTTACATTTTAAATAAGAACAATGTTGTATTGAAATCCTTTTGTATGGCTACAAGTGAAAAGTACTTCAAAAGTACTTCAAGTACTTCAAAAAAAAAAAAAAAAACAAAAAAAAAACAGAGCTCTTTCTTTTTGATATAACAAATCCCGGGTTACCTTTTTATTGAATTTTGTGTGAAATATTATCTTTATTTTGATATCAAATACTATTGAAATATGTATATGCAACAATGTTGACAAACTTTTTCAGTTGACAATATCCGCAATGCAGGAACCTCAGCACAGTTTCAGATTTCGTGATTTTTTTAGTATACCAATAGACTGCATCATAAGAAATCAAGACGGACAATTTTAAGGTTTTCTGCAAGAGCTTTATGCAATTTTTTAATATTACTGGACTTTGATTGATATACTATTTTAATATTTATGCTGAACATGTAATTTTTTTTTTGAAACTTGGGGGAGTATATGTCACGTTGACACAACGTGCATATTTTTTAATGAAAAATTATTAATACAAATCCTAATTAATATTGTCTAAATTTAAACTAATAATCTATTCTAAATTTAATTTAAAAGTTTTTAACAATAATTGTTTATTAAAGCTTTCAATTTTCCTCTAGCCTTCTCAATTACAGCGCATTAACGTACTTCTAAAGCATTTCGCTGTTATCAGCTGCTTTGAAATAAAATAACAGTTGATGCCAGTTTTTCTCCTGCTAAAAGAATAATAATAACAACACCTCTTCCTCGCATATGTCTTTGCTCTAGCTGAAGCAGATGTGTTTGCGGTTTTTCTCTGCTGCGCAAGAAGCATATTGCGGCGTATCGTAAAACACCTACTAATGACTCAATTTGTTCGGGAAAGATCGAGTCCCCTTTTCTAAAGGAATATGTTTAACGGTTTTTTTAGCAGTTAGCAGTGGTTTTCGGTGGGGCAAGCCACTCACTTCATGTGAGGAGCCTTGCCCACCCACGCGTTGCACGAATTCGCATGTATGCCGATCACTTTTGGTGACGGAGTCTTTCGCCCACCGAGATGCAAGGCCGCTTTAGCATCAACGCAGTAATTTTTATAAGATGCTTCCCCAAGCTCCAATGTTATGAATGGGCTCGTGTATAATATATTTTTAACAACGTAGTTAAACCGGAATTATTGTAAAGGTGTAATATTTTTAGTAATAGTATGTGACTGCTTTGTGACATCGACTGAAATCTAATAAAATATGTGCAGCATCTCCATCGAGTGTTCTGTGCTTCCTCAAGAGTTTGATCTTCATAATGCTTTTTTTTCTTAGTGTTTCTAAGTTTTCTGTGCTTCCGTCCGCTAAAATATGAAATCGACAAGCACTAGGAAGATGTGTGTTTTTCCACAACCTGATTATGGAGGTCATGAATTATTAGGGTGCATATTTCTGTTGTGAACCTACGTTCGTACATTTGTTACCTAATCTGATTTCCCGGCATTCTTATGAAATCGTATTTAGTTCTCTCTCATTCGAAGTGAAATAATTACGATGTGGATTTAACAAAAATCTTTTTTAACTGCGCTGCATTCGCAGGTAAATCTTAATGCTCTCTACGGAGCTCGATGCCTTTTTTTGATTCGACACAACGCAGTGTTGGCTCTCTTCAAATTTCTCCATAATATGTGACAACAATTTATACCAACCTACCTTTGTCTCTTTACGATAATCGGCCTACTGCTCCAGTATAGTATGTAGGGCCTTCACATTTACTAACAGTTGGGCGGAGGGATGGGGTATTTTTGTGATCTTTATATTTTCCAAAAATGCGTGGAGCAAAAGCAGTAGGATTATGTAACTGTTGTGGTTTATTATTGGGCCAACTTCCTTTATTTATAAGTTCTTTTAGGATATTGTTAAGTTTGGTGGTAGGATCTTTATTTAATATATTAACATCCAGTTTATTGATAGTTTCAAGCATTTTGGTTATTTAATCTTTCTTATCTAAAATGATGATTTTTCCTGTTTTATCTGAGCTGAGGCAGGTTATTTCTGGGTTATCTTTCAGTGCTTTTAAACATTTTTAATCTTCCTTATCTCTCTTATCTTTCTTTTTTAATTTAATTAGTTGTTTTTGAGTGAAGAGTCGTAATTCATTTTTATTATTGTTAGGTAAAGGTTCTATTGCGGTCTCATAAGCAGCTATTGTGTCTTTTAAGTTAATGTTATCATCCAGTATGAATTTTGGGCCAAGGCTTAGGGTGTCTTCTTGGTGTATATTTAATTTGAAAGAAGAAAGGTTTATAAATTGAGGATCGTCAGACTTCGCTATTGATTTGTTTGCCCCATATTTATTAATCCAAAAGTTAAGTTTTTTTCTATGTCATACATAGACATCTCGGAAATGTACAATACAATCAGTAAAGAAAGAGAGAATTCATTTAATGCAGATATTACCGTAACCCTTAAAAATGCCTTATCCCTCATCCTCAATAATTCCTATTTCCAATTTAATGGTAAATTTTATAAACAAAATAAAGGTGTCCCTACGGGCTCCCCGATCTCCGGAATAATTGTCGAGTGGAAAATGAGAAACTTAGAAACTATAATCAATAAAACCTTTCACCCCCACATCAAATAATGGTTTCGTTACGTTGATGATATTTTCGCAATAGTAGATAACAATAGCATTGATAATATTCTCGATGAAATAAACTCTTTAGATAAAAATATACAATTCACTATAGAAATGGAACAAAACAATAGCTTAAACTTCATCGACGTCAAAATAATAAGAACCACCCCAAGCAATATCGAAACTACCGTCTATCGAAAACCCACCAACAACAATAAAATTGTTAACTACTCCTCAAAAACTACCTGTAACTATAAAATCTCAATACTTCGTTCCCATATTAATAGAGCTCTAGAAATATGTTCCAACCAAAAACTAGTAAAAGAAGAACTACAATTTATACAGCAACTTGCACAAGAAGCCAATTACCCCAGAAATATTGTTTCCCGCCTAATCAAAAATAGAAGAAAGAAACTAAACCTCATTAGCGACGACTTAGAAACACTAAGAAAAAAAAGCATTATGAAGATCAAACTCTTGAGGAACCACAGAACACTCGATGGAGATGCTGCACGTATTTTATTAGATTTCAGTCGATGTCACAAAGCAGTCACATACTATTACTAAAAATATTACACCTTTACAATAATTCCGGTTTAACTACGCTGTTAAAAATATATTATACACGAGCACATTCATAACATTGGAACTCGGGGAAGCATCTTATAAAAATTACTGCGTTGATGCTAAAGCGGCCTGGCATCTCGGTGGGCGAAAGCATATGTCATCAATCAAAAGTGATCGGCATAGATGCGAATCCGTGCAACGCATCGGTGGGCAAGGCTCCTCACGTGAAGTGAGTGGCTTGCCCCACCGAAAGCAACTGCTAACTGCTAAAAAAAACATTAAACATATTCCTATAGTAAAGGGGACTCGATCTTTCTCGAACAAATTGAGTCATTAGCAGGTGTTTTACGATACGCCGCAATATGCTTCTCGCGCTGCAGAGAAAAATCGCAAACACATCTGCTTCAACTAGAGCAAAGACATATGCAAGGAAGAGGTGTTGTTGTTATTATTATTCTTTTAGCAGGAGAAAAACTGGCGTCAACTGTTATTTTATTTCAAAGCAGCTGATAAGAGCGAAATGCTTTAGAAGTACGTTAATGCGCTGTAATTGAGAAGGCTAAGAGGAAAATTGAAAGCTTTAAAAAACAGTTATTGTTAAAAACTTTTAAATTAAATTTAGAATAGATTATTAGTTTAAATTTAGACAATATTAATTAGGATTTGTATTAATAATTTTTCATTAAAAAATATGCACGTTGTGCCAACGTGACACATACCTAATTGAAAAACATCTAAAAAACATATTACAAAAACTAATACCTAACTCAAACTCATCCCTCAACTCCGCTAGTGATTTTTTGAAAGTGTTAAATAACATGCAATTCTCAAATTCTGTCAAAATGGTCAGCTTCGATGTTACTAATTTATAACCATCAATAGACACCTCGGAAATGTACAATACAATAAGTAAAGAAATAGAGAATTCATTGAATGCAGATATTACCGTAACCCTTAAAAATGCCTTATTCCTCATCCTCAATAATTCCTATTTCCAATTTAATGGTAAATTTTATAAACAAAATAAAGGTGTCCCTATGGGCTCCCCGATCTCCGGAATAATTGCCGAGTGGAAAATGAGAAACTTAGAAACTATAATCAATAAAACCTTTCACCCCCACATCAAATACTGGTTTCGTTATGTCGATGATATTTTCGCAATAGTAGATAGCAATAGCATTGATAATATTCTTGACGAAATAAACTCTTTAGATAAAAATATACAATTCACTATGGAAATGGAATAAAACAATAGCTTAAATTTCCTCGACGTCAAAATAATAAGAACCACCCCAAGCAATATCGAAACTACCGTCTATCGAAAACCCACCAATAAGAATAAAATTGTTAACTACTCCTCAGAAACTACCTGTAACTATAAAATCTCAATACTTCATTCCCATATTAATAGAGCTCTAGAAATATGTTCCAACCAAAAACTAGTAAAAGAAGAACTACAATTTATACAGCAACTTGCACAAGAAGCCAATTACCCAAGAAATATTGTTTCCCACCTAATCAAAAATAGAAGAAAGAAACTAAACCTCATTAGCGACGCACAGAAAGAAAAACCCACGTTTACTCACCCAATCCCCTACTTTTGCGGTCTCGCTGTAAAATTCTCCAACTGTGCCCGTAAAATGAACCTCCGTATCCCAATTATACCCAGTTGCAATATTTTTAAAAGAATTCGATCTGATAAAGACAAAATAAACCCTTTAGAAACAGCAGGTGTCTACAAAATAAATTTTGCTTATAGAGAATCTAACCTTCCCGGACATTACATCGGTGTAACAAAAAGAAAAATTAAAAACAGAATTAAAGAGCACATTAACGATATAAAGTATAATAGACAAAGTACTGCCCTCTCCCGCCTAGCATTAAAAGAAAATATAGATATAGATTTCATAAATGTTAAGAAAATAGCTAATTACAATAACCACAGTTATAGTTTAAAACAGGAAGCGTTGGAAATAATAACACGAGAGAGCCGTCGACGACATGACGCATGCGCAGATACAGGAGACGTGGCTCGAGTTGGTGAAGCGGGGAGCGAGCCGAGCGATCTCAGTTCCAAAGATGGCAGCGACCTAGCTGCCGAAAGTGCTAAAATGGTTAGTCTTTTTTAAACTTTTACGGAGATTTTATTGGCTTTTAATGATTTTAACTTTATAACGGAAGAAAGATATTTATTCCGTGGAGGAGCAAAAATTAATCTGTCAATATGTATTCTTTGAGGTACAAGATGAGGAGCATGCAAAAGTCGAATTGAGAAAGAAACAGGTGAATGTTTTTGAATGATTTCATACGGACCAGTAAATTTTGGTTTGAATTTATCTAGAGACCTTTTATAAACAATGTCATTTACTTTTAACTCTCTGAGCTTGGCATGTTGTGAGTGTCTCTGAAAGTGACTTGCCTGAGCAGAGGTTATATTTTGATAAGCTTTTCTATAAATGCAATCCAACTGCTTCATTAATTTATAAGTGTGTATGTCATTTAAATTTGGTGGAGGTGCCTGAAAATTAAAAGTGTCAAAAATAAGTGATAATTCTCTACCAAAATGTAACAGATTAGGTGTAAAACCGGTAGTTGAATGTGTCGAACCATTATACAAAGACTTGTGAATTAAAATTGCACGTTCAAAATTGTGGCCCTCTAATAATAATAAATTTACAGAGTATTTAATTGAGGTATTAATACGTTCCGCTATTGAGTTACATTGTGGGTGACCAGCTGACGAATGACTAATTTTTATACCAAGTTTATCATGAAAATGATTGTAAAGTGAAGCAACAAACTGTGGCCCTAAATCTGACAAAATTACCGTAGGCTGACCAAAAGTTGTAAAATACCTAAAAAAAGCCTCGACAATAACATTAGCAGATGTAGAAGTAAGAGGCACAAGCTCCATATGGCGAGAAAAATGATTTGTTATTGTTAGTACAGTACGACCATTACTGAAGGGACCAACCAAGTCAATAGCAATGGTATGGCCAGGGTAAGTTGGTGTGTATGTTTGTCGTAAGGGAGCAGGTCTAGTAGGATGATGTTTGACCTGTAAGCATACAGTACATGAAGCAACAAAATTCACAGTATCAGTATAAATGCCTTTCCAAAAGTACATTCTAGTTAAAAATTCATAAGTCTTTTTAAAACCAAAATGAGACAAGTGAGCAATAGTTAATGCTTTTGTTTTAAAGAGTGTGGAACAACCACAACGTGCCTATAAGTTTGATCATGAACATTATATTTTTCACACAATAGTAATTTAGTTTCTGGATGAATAAAACAGGCAGGATGAGTTTCAGAGGAACCATTATATACAATTTCATTATAAATTACAGACAACTCAGGATCAGCATTTTGCTGTTTGAAAAATGTTTCACTGGAAATTTCCAGAAGTGGATCAGTACCAGTGGCCTTGTTTGTAACCAAAAAGTTTACATACTCAACATTTTTATGAACATTATCAACAATTGGTAAAACACTTTTATCAAAAATTAATTGTGGATTATCATCAAGAGTTTGTGTAGCAGATTCAAAATTGTCTCTGGAAAAATAATCACCTTAATAAATTTTTGGACCCTGGAATATGTTCAAACTTAAAAGTATATTCAGGTAACTCCATTAACCATCTAGTAACTATGTCAGGTGGATTGGTTGTTTTTTTATACCTCTTCAGAGGAGCACTGTCAAATAAAATTGCAAATTCCCTATTATATAAATAATATTTAAATGCAATTACAGCTTTATAAATAGCCATTAATTCTTTCTTAATTGCAGGATATCTCTGTTCAGCTTTATTTAAAGATTTTGAAAAATAAGCAACAGGTAACAATTGATTATCAAACTTCTGTAACAGACAAGCAGCTATGGCAACTGAAGAATCATCCGTGTTTAAATAAAAATATTTGTTCCAATCAGGCAAGCGAACCATAGGTTGAGAAAAGAAAATTTGTTGAATCTGTCGAAACAATTGTTCATGAGATACCGTCCACTCAAATTTTGCTTTAGGAGTAGTCAAATTAATTAATGGTTGAATAATTTCTGAGAAAGCAGGAATTAAATGCTTTTAAAATGTAACTAAACCAATAAATCTTTTTAATTGACGTTTAGTAGTAGGAGTGGGAAAAGCAGTAATTTTAGCAATGTTACTCTTAACAGGTTTTATACAACGATTTTGTATATTAAATCCCAAATAATCAACAGAGGTTGTGTGAAAAGAGCACTTGCTCGGAGAAAGCGTTAAATTATACTTTGATAAAATTTTAAGTACTTTATGAAATTTATCAAGAGTTTTCTCAAAACTATTAGATCCAAATATTAAATCATCTTGATAAGCAAACATTCCTTCACAATTAATTTCATCTAAAATTAAATCTATTAGAGCTTGAAAAATAGAAATCTAGAAACCAATCTTTTATAAGAAAAACTACCAAATTGGGAAGTAAAGGTCAGCTTATCTTGTAAGTCTACAGGAAGATCAATTTGATGATATGCATTCTGAAAATCAAGTGTAGTAAAAAATTTGTAAGATGACAATTGTGTAATTATGTTTTGTATTTTGGGCAAAGGATACGAAGATCCCTGAATAATAGAGTTCAACATCCTCAGATCAAGAGCCAATCTAAAATTTTGTTTCCCAGAAGAACCTAATTTCTTTTTTACTAACAAAATAGGCGCACCCCATTCTGAACAACTTCTTTCAATAATACCGGCTTCTACTAATTGATCAATTTGTTGTTTGGCCTGATGTTGTAAGGCATGAGGGATAGGAAAAGGCAGAGTTTTAATTGGAAAATTACTAGTAAATTTTACCGCAGGTTTAATTCTGTCGGTATGACCTAATGTATTTAAAGATTTAGAAAAAGCTTGAAAGTTGTTCATTAATATATGAGTGAGCTGACTAGCTTCCTGAGGGTTTAAATGTGTTAAAGTAAAATCACTAGGAGACAACTCTTCCTTACGTTTCTGTAAAATTTCAGCCGAAGGCAGTATAACATTACAAACTTGACTCTGAAAGATGTCGTCCTCTTTAGCTATAATTTCGTCAATTTCAGTTACACATCCAATTTTACATTTTTTATTTAAATGGATTGTTTTATCTGATGTATTCTTCCTAACTAATATTATAAATGCGAAAGTGAGTTTGTTTGTTTGTTTATTTATGACGCTTTCACGCCTTAACCGCTGAATCGATTAGGATGCATTTTGGTTTAGATATAGAGGGGACCCTGGAGTTGGTTATAGGCTAATTAGAATTTTAGATTTTTAATTACTTTTTAAATTATTAATTCAAAACCGTTTTTAAGTTGCCATGCTTGGCGAGTTTCGCCCGTATCAATCAAATGATTCATGTTTTGAGCTAACAAGAATGCTATTGCTTCAATAAAGAAGCGCGTGCGTGCATCTGAAAAACATTAAATTCCACGGAAATTATGCCAGTTTTATGCCAAATCTATCTATCAATAATAATAAAAATGAATGTTCTCCAGACAAATCTACAGAAAGCAGAGCTTTGAAAATTTGAGCATAGAAGCCCATGACTGTGCACCTGAGGCTCAGAATGTTGAAATTTTAAATACTTTTCTAATTATTAATTAAAAACCGTTTTATCGCCCGCACAAAATGATTTATGCTTTTGAAATAAAGCTGAAATTCTATTTTCAGATAAACATGAATTTGAAAAACATGAAATGGTATGGAAACTATGTTGATTTTACGCCAAATTAAAAAGCATTAGAAAGAAAAGTCCAAATGTGTTTCTTAAACTTCATAAATTTCCAAATCCTACAAATAATATAAAAACTCGGCTGTTCGAGCCTCGTCAGGGGGGATCCCCCTGAACCCCCCTAATTTTTTAGTTTTATTATTGCCATATTAAAACTATATTAATTAACTTGGCATTTTATCGCTCATCTTTCGCGTATTTCGCCTGGTCCTATGTTGAAATTTTTATGAGTGTAACCTATTTATAGAAAAATACATGTGGTACATATTCTACAGCTTACGAAATATTGTAACAATAGATTAATGCTGTTGTGAACTAATAATATTTGAATATATGTAAAAAATACATGTAGAGCATATTCTACAGCTTACGAAATAGTGTAACAATATCGAGACTAAATATTGCTTTAATCTCGATATTAAAGCTGTTGTGAACTAATAGTATTTAAGTACATGTAAAATTATGTCGCTTTTTTATGTCGCATTTTTGGGACACATTTTTCAATAAGGGTATTGAGAGATAAAATGACATAGTCATTAAAAAATGTGTACGTTTGTGTATTTAGATGTTTTTGACTGAATCACACACGAATTGCTGAACGGATTTGGAAAAATTCGTAATGAAGATAGCTTATGCCCTGGATTAACATACAGGCAACCTTTCAAGCATATAGCATAAATAATTCTTTTACAAAAACATTCAAAATAATTCTAATGTATTGCGCTCTATGGAATTATAGCTACTAAACCGAATTTAAAACTTAGTTACACTATTCCTGAGTATTATTGTTTGTTTGTTTGTGGATTAAGACCGATTGACTGCACTAGGGTCCTAGGCCTATATGAGTTATTCCTCTGTGGGGAACTTTCTAAGGGATCCTAGCCCGTATTTACGTGAGGTTTTGGAGAAAACCGCGAAAATCTGCGAGCGGCTAGGTCGACAGGCTCGACCAGGGGTTGAACCTGGCACTTCCAGCCTTCCAGTTTTGAGAGTAGAACTTCTTAGACACTGGTGGAACCCTGAGTGTTATAGGCTACCTTTTATGCATATATCACAAATAGTTCTTTTACAGGGATACTCATAAGAATTACATTACACTCTATGTGTATCTCTGTAAGTACAGAACCGATTCCAAAACTTTTTTCACTGTTAGTAAACTACACTATTCTTGAGTATTATAGGCTAAAATTCATACATGTAGTGCAAATAGTTCCTTTACAGGAACACTCAAAATAATTCTAATACCTTACGCTCTCTGGGTATCTCTGTAACTGTAGAACCGATTCTAAAACTTTTTCGCTAAGAAAACGCTGCACTATTCCTGATTAGCGTAGGCTAAAATTCATGCTATAGCATAAATATTTCTTTCACAAGAACAACAAAAACAGTTAGCAAATACTGTCGTAAATGTATTCGCCAAATGCCTGAAAAAAATCTAAATTTAGTAACTCTGCTTAATCTCTTATTTTAAATGAAGTATACTACCACGCATTATACTTCATATAAAATAAGTAAAAAGCAAATAATATTTAAATGCAGTTTCTTTTGTCGCAAACATATGTGTTATTTACACATGCTTCATTTCTTTTGGGACCTAACTCTAAAGCCGACGCGGACGAAGTCGCGGGTAGCAGCTAGTAATATATAAATAAGTATGAGATGAAACTTTGTCATCAATATGTTTGTCAAAACAAGGGTTACCATTGCTGAACATGAGTGAGAGACCGAAGGCATAAGTAAAAGGTTGTGTGAATCAGATCTATAATTAAAGAAAACCTGAGCATACGCTTCTTCAAAAGGTTCTAGTATAACCTTTTTAGTCAAAAATACATCATTACTTTCAACATTATCTTTAACTGTCAAAACTGGGCCAGTTTGAATATTACTAGAGAAGTCATTAGTTGCAAGATAAACAAGCTCATTATTTACATTAGAATTGTCATTAAAATATACAAGAACACTACCTTTTAAGAGTAAGGCACAATTACTTGTATCAATAACAATATGATTCTCCTGCATGAAATGATACCCAAGAATACCTTGAAAATTATCATTAACAGGTATATCAGCAACATATAATACTTGAGAAAAATACTTAGTACGAATTTTAAATGTCAACCTAATACAAGAAGAGAACTGAATTTTTTAGCTGACAGTGTCAATAGTAATTGATGACGCTAAGTGTTTATATGATATATTCTGTTTAATTAAATTAAAAACATCTTTAGATATTAATGAAGTGGACGAACCAGTATCACATAAAAATTTTAGTTGATGCTTATTGACGTTAACATTTATAACAGGTAAAATAGGTGAGTTATCATGTACATTAGAGATCAATTCAACAGTTTCGAGAGTCTGAGTTTGAGCATTAGAAGCTAGAGAAATTTTTGAATCAGTAGAAGTTGATACAGATTTTACACGACGTTCATGCGTCAATTTCATGCATTAAAATTAAAACTGTATCGACGCATTGAGAAAAATACTTATATTAAATTTCTCATTAAAATTTCTGGTGGTTTTAAAATGATCTATATTGCTTTGCTGTGAACGTAAAGAATGACGGCGTCCGAGGGAATAAACGACGGCCGCGCCAGTGCGTCTGCAGCTGGGCTGCCCAAACCTATGTAAGAGGATGATGTAATCCCTTCTATATCAAGGCTGGACTTTACAGACATCGATCTTGTGCGATCGCCGATTATGAAGATACATTAGACAGCAACTCCGGGCACGGCGTTAACAGAAATTAAGCTTTGTATGTTACAATCATTGTTAAATTATTCTAAAAACATCGTTAAGATTTAACCTGAATGATGAATTTCAAGGAACGCGCTTCGAAGGGTGCACCAAATCATTTCACCGGGTTTAGCCTCCCGTACCAAAACGAACATATCTTCAGTTCCACCTGACCTGCGAAAGGTCAGTTTTTTTTAATATATTGGAGCGAGGCTATTGCGTTGTCGCTGCATTAAGAAAAATACTTATTTCTTATATTAAATTTCTCATTAAAACTTCTGGTAGTTTTAAAATGATCTGTATTGCGTTGCAGTGAACGTAAAAATTGAAGGCGTCCGAGGGAATAAACGACGGCCGCGCCAGTGCGTCTGCAGCTGGGCCGCCCAAACCTATGTAAGAGGATGATGTAATCCCTTCTATATCAAGGATGGACTTTACAGACATCGATCTTGTGCGATCGCCGATTATGAAGATACACGAGACAGCAACTCCGGGCACGGCGTTAGCAGAAATTAAGCTTTGTATGTTACAATCATTGTTAAATTATTCTAAAAACATCGTTAAGATTTAACCTGAATGATGAATTCCAAGAAACGCGCTTCGAAGGGTGCACCAAATCACTTCGCCATGTTTAGCTTCCCGTACCAAAACGAACATATCTTCAGTTCTACCTGACCTGCGAAAGATCAGTTTTTTTTTTTAATATATTGGCTCCAGATTTCAACTGCATTGCTACATTAAGAAAAATATATATTTCTTAAATTTCTCATTAAAAATTCTGGTAGTTTTAAAATGATCTGTATTGTGTTGCTGTGAACGTAAAAATTGAAGGCGTTCGAGAGAATAAACGACGGCCGCGCCAGTGCGTCTAAACTGGGCCGCCCAAACCTATGTAAGAGGATGATGTAATCCCTTCTATATCAAGGATGGACTTTACAGACATCGATCTTATGCGATCACCGATTATGAAGATACACTAGACAGCAACTCCGGGCACGGCGTTAGCAGAAATTAAGCTTTGTATGTTACAATCATTGTTAAATTACTCTAAAAACATCGTTAAGATTTAACCTGAATATTAGCCAGATCTTACAACACCAATCTTGTTTTGTTGGAGACATTAATTTTAATGTCTCGCAGGACAGCTCGTTCATGCTCACAGAGTTTAATTTGCCTTACATCGGAACTTCTCCGACAACGCTAGCTAACACCTGTGGTGATTTAACGTTTACCAGATATCTCGATGTATCCTGTAAGCCATTTGTTTCGTACTTTACCGATCACAGACCTGTCCCTTTTAAAGTTCTAACACTTAAGTATTTGTTTACTTGATTTCTTTCATGAACCCAACGATGTTAAAAGAAAATGTTACTCGCTACGTACACGTGTTCAAGTAAAACACACGTGCGTGCCTACGACACAGCCACACCACGTGGTTTTTTATTTTAAAGGTGTGCTGGGAACCTGAACATACAGAATCGATTTTTTGGAGTTGTCAAACAATTGATACACATCAAACCATACTTAAAGTAGCATATATATGACGAATTACGATTTTTATTAGGAGCGTCTATGCTACACATACACAATGGCTAGTTCTCACGATACGTGACTTGAAATATCAGAGGAATCATACCCAGATCTGCCAAGTCTCCGGCTTTTTCCGAGTGATTTCCCACCACAATTTTTAGACAGCTTTATTTTGCATTAAATATTTGGACTTATTTTAAGCATAAATTTGTAAGTAAAAATTAGTGGTGGGAAGTATCCCAAAAAAGCCGGAGACTTGGCAGCTGTGCATACCATATATTAACAGTATTACTAAGCAATATGATGCTTTACGTCATCATCATACTGACACTACCTTTCGATTAATTTGTGAGCTCAATCTAATCTTCCTCACGTTCGAGACTCAAATTTTAATGGTCTTGCTTACGTGCATTTTATTTTACTTTATTTATTTGTTTTTGTATGTGATTAAGTCAATATTAATTATTATTTACGAATCGTTCACGTTTGTAGGCGGTTTCTATTTATGTAAATGCCTTGACTTGAAGTGTTTTGTATGGAACTGCTCGAGAAGGCGTCAACTTTATTTAATGTAACCGCCCAACTGTTAAAGAGACAGTGAGATAGGAAGAAGGCATTAATTAAATATTGAGGAATTAATTCAATATTTTCGGAAAGTAATTGTTTACATTCGGAGATTTTTATTCTCTGACTTTTTTTCCTGTGAGGTAATATGGAAAAGAGTTAAGAAGAAGTATAGTACAGTAGAATCTCACTGCAGTGAAATCCTATATAACAATAATTCTCTCTATTACGATATTTTTTCGCAATCCTGGCTTAATTACCTTTCGATTAATGTAAAGCAGTTCCCTGTATAACGATATTCTTTACAACGATAATTATCTCTTGAGCGATGATATTATTATCCCTTTCATCACAATGATTTTCTCTAGTACGATTTTTTTTTTTTTAATAAGTCCAACTGATGAATAACCGCCACACAAAGAAAGGCTACATAAGGAGCATTGGACCGTTCCACCGTGTTCTCAGGTTACACCTTTTGTTGAAAAACTTCATCAAAGTGCGGGTTTACATTGCTGGTGTGACAATAGCATAGCTGCCAACTATCCTATGGAGATGTACGGTGGAAGGCGGTGATCGTAAAAAGACGATGAATTATTTTGTAAAGATTATAACTGGTACGACTTTGTAGTGAGAGCGACATAGTTTTGAGAAGACGATCGTATAGTGGGTCACATTTTAAATTCACACTCGCAACGATGTTGAAAGGAGAATTATTCCCCCTAGGTAAGACGTACTTTCTTTCATACGGAACACAATGACATACACAATGTCGTAGGGGTGAACATGCCTTTCTTCCCCACTGAACGAAATCACACATGCACCAGAAATCCCACATCAGAGCGACGAGGAAGGACAGACTCCAAGACCAAGAATGAGATTCGCTTTTGATGGCGCATGTCGTTTTTCTTCTGAAACATGATCACACAAACACTTTGAAAACTGGGCTAACACATTTTACTTCAGGAGAAAAAAAACATTTTGAAGACCACATTCCCTTTAAATAAGGAGTCTCACTCAACCCTTTTAAACTTGAAACATATTGCTTTATTTTCACACTGGAACAGTCACTAATTTCCAAAACGCAGGATTATACATTTAAAACTCTACAATACATTGCATTCAAAAGTAAACTTGGGGAAGCGTGTTGACAAAAACATCACGGCGTTCATATTAAAGCGGCCTGGTACCTCGGTGGGTGAACGCCTCCGTCACCATAAAGTGATCGGCATAGATGCTAATCCATGCAACGCGTCGTGGTGGGCAAAGCCTCCTCACATGAAGTGAGTGGCTTGCCCCACCAAAAATTACTCTCCAACTGCTAAAGAAAAAACCGTTAAAACATGTGTCTATAGAAAGAGCCCGAACTTTCTGGAACAATTTTAGCAGGTGTTTTTCGAGCAATATGCTTCTTGCACAGCAGAGGAAAACCGCAAACACATCTGTTTCAGCGGAGCAGAGAAAACATATGCGAGCGAAGAGGTGTTATGATTATTCTTTTAGCCGGCGTCAACTGTTATTTTATTTCAAAGCAGCTGATAAGAGGGAAATGATTTAGAAGTACGTTAATGCGCTGTAATTGAGAAGGCCAAGAGGAAAAATGAAAGCTTTAAAAGATAGTTATTCTTAAAAACTTTTAAATTAGATTTAGAATAGATTATTAGTTTAAATTTAGACAATATTAATTAGGATTTGTATTAATAATTTTTCATTAAAAAATATGCACGTTGTGTCAACGTGACACCAACCGTTCCATTTTTAATCGGAACATTTCCCACCACTAATTTTTCCTTTGCAATTTGAACTTAAAACAAGTCCGTACTTTTAATTTAAGATGAAGCTGCTCAAAAACAGTGGTGAAAAATGTTCCGATGAAAACGGGATGGTTGGCAGCTCTGCAATAACAATGCACCGAGTAAATGTAATGCGATAAAGTGCATTTTTGGTAATACATTTTACAGAAAACTTTTTGGAGTTTTATCTATTTAGACATTAAAAATTTATTATTTAAATATTCCATAAACATTTATGGCGTATTTGACTAAAACTTGGGAGTGTTGTAAAATTGCTCAAGCACTATAAACATGTTCTCTTTCTATTTCATATATATATTATGGTTTCCGTGAAGGCGCCCAGACAGCACATACGCTTAAATCAAGCTTGACATTTCTTTGAATTTGACGTATTAATACAAGCTTGACAGTTCAATTCAATTTAAGCTTGCAGCAAGCTTGCAGGAGTCAAGTTCAATTGTCAAGCTGGAATACAGCTTGATTTTTCCTTTCGAAAGCGTGCGTTGATGGCGCCATCTGTGAAAGAGAATGGATATTAATTGTCTAGCGTTTCTCAAATTTACTCAATAAAGAAAAGTTCGTAAAAGTTGTGTTTTATTTTATTATTGCACAAAGTCTGGACATTAGAACACGCAAGGGGAAGGAATGAATGGGATAAGCCCCTCTGAAGTGTAACACGAGGGGGGTTTTAGTTTTATTTACATCTAATTAATATTAGTAATTCCATTAACTAATTAATTAGCCCCAAAAATTAAATTAAAGTAAATTTTAATATAATTAACACAATTTAGTTAGTTAATATACTTCCCTTTATGGGTGGTAGAGTGAGGAGTAATCCGGCCTCCACGAAATAATTAATGTCATAAATGTACTTAACCATAGAATTAAAAAAAAAAGATTCTATATTTCCAAATATGGAAATTCTTCAAAATAAAATACAATTATACTACGAAATTGATTTCAAAATCAGTCGTTTGTCTCGATTTTGGCCAGCAGTATTACTCAACATGAGTGTTGCGATATTGAAAGTTTTAAAACGTGTCCTACTTTTAAGTTCATATTATGCTTATTTCCCTATTAATAGAGTCTATAAATCACACATAACATTATTTAAATTTTGATTCATCCCATGGAAAAATAAAAGAAACTTATCAGCATCGCAAATACTGATTCCTTAGAAGGAGGCGCATTTCTTTTGGCGAAATCTAACTCTAGTCAACATCCGAATTGGAGTTCTGCGCATGTGCGTGAACTAAAAAAATATCTGTCCAGCGACTGGTCTATAATGCAAAGCCGCAGAAAAATTTAAAGCATTCATGAGGTTTTTTTTTTTAAGGTTGGGGGGGGGGGTGAATCAAAACCAATTTTAAAGCGTTGAATAGACGAACAGAAGCCATCCAGATGTAAAATTAAAAATAAAAACGAGATGGCTAAAGGAATTTAAAATAGCAATTTTATTTAAAATGAAAAGTTTCTAATAATAAACAAGCAATGATAAACAGAAATCTATATACGCTACTGAGCTAAATCCATGTAAAAGTAACTCCTCCTGTTCTACGTTTGCATAATTTTTCCGATTTCGGAATGCTGCGATCGGGATTAATTCTTTTTATGGGAAATTCAAGTATAATGAAAATGTAAATAAATTCACAAAAGTATATAATTTGTTTTATATAAAATACAATAAAAATGTTAGGCAATAACTAAAACTTTTAAGTTGATTTTGATAGTTCATTAAACATATATATACATTGAATAGTATTTCAGGGATCTTATCCCTATTTTATTAAAGTGATATATATATATATATATATATATATATATCACTTTAATAAAATGCCACACACACGTATATGTATATATATATATATATATATATATATATATATATATATATATATATATATATATATATATATATATATATATATATATATATATATACGTGTGTGTGGTATTCGAAGGGAAAATTTTGTATCCCCCCCCCACCAAAAAAAAAAAAAGAAAAAGAAAAATTCCTGTCTACACTACTGTTCCAAAGCATAATTTCTTTGGCCGTAGAATGGAATTTTTAAACATATATTTGAATATTTTATTTTCCCTATTTGTAGGGATAATATATTAAAAACTAGATACAGTGTGCTAAAATTAGAATTTACGCAACCTGAGGCAAACCGCGAATAGCACTACGCCCGGTGCCCCATTTGCCCTCCTCTTGAGTTTTAGAAGGTTTTCTTCCAATAATATTTCCTTTTTTTCAATGACATTTGTACTAAATTTTATTGAAAATTATATGTTCGATATGCGAGGATATTTTGTTCTTGATTGTGCCATGAGTTTTAGAAGGTTTTCTTCCAAAGACATTTGCTATTTTAAAACTGTATTTAAATGTATATT
Organism: Cheiracanthium punctorium; assembly: GCA_038373885.1. Classification (NCBI taxonomy): domain Eukaryota; kingdom Metazoa; phylum Arthropoda; class Arachnida; order Araneae; family Cheiracanthiidae; genus Cheiracanthium; species Cheiracanthium punctorium. Next base: position 1,172,295 of record JAWZYV010014761.1, read on the forward strand.
AAATTTTAATGTATGTCATCCAAGAATGTATTATATGATAATTCAGAATTCATTACGTGATAATATTTTGATCCGGTAGGTGAGTTAAGTTATAGGAAGGTTTTTCTTCAAATAACATTTGATATGTTAAAACTGCTTAAATTGTATATTAAATTTTAATGTTTGTCTGCCATCCAAGAATACATTAACTGATGATACTTTGATCCTGCGTGTGCCTTTTGTTTCGGAATGCTTTCTTCGAACGACTTTTGCTATTTTAAACTGTGTTTGATTGTATATTAAATTTTAATGTTTGTCATGCAACAATTCGTTATGTGATAATACAAGTATATTTTGATTCTGTGTGTGTTTCGAGTTTTGGAAGGTTTTCTTACATTTGTAGTACTATTTTAAAATTGTGTCTGCATTGTGCAGAACATATGAACTCTAAGTGTGCATAACGTTTTTAAAGATTTTATTTCAGTTATATATGTTATCTTACAATTAAGTTTTATATTTTCAGTGTTTCGCCAGTTTGAAGTTTCGCCAGTTGCAAAGTTTGAAGAGTCTTTTTTTAATTTCCACCATTAGTGTAGCCATTGTTGACAATATGCTGACTGCTATCTGAGAGCTAATAATAAAACGCACCATGAGCTAAATCCAAACTGGAATTTTTCTTTTAATTAATGGATTTTCTGTTTATGCAGTGCTATTTTGCCTAAAATTTTTTTTTAATGTTTCATCATTAAAACTGAAATGACACTCACGCCTCCGTCCGACCATTATTAATATATGAAGGTTTATAAATTTATTTTATCATAACATACTTTATAAACGGCAATTTTTATTTGACGGGTTTGAAAAAAAAACCTTTATAATAAAGACAATCTTAATGAGTTGACGAACAATAAATTGAAAGTTTTGAGCTACTTTTGTTGCTGCACGCACGCTATGCTCGAGAGAGAAGAATCGTCTTTTTTTATATTTTTTTTTCCTTTTTTTTCCTGAGGGTTGCATTTTAGAACGATCTGTATTTTAAAAAGTATTCGTATCGAAATATTCTCCCTCGAAATTATTTATTTTTCTGAAGTAATGCAGTGAATGTTCTATTTTACATCGATGGCAGCCATGATAGTGGCAGAAATAGGGTGCGTTTTTGGCAACAAAAAGCACACGATTAGGAACATTGGATGAGCAATCTAGGTATTCCTAAATCTATGGCAGCCACGGGCAGCAACCCATCATTTGCACCCCTCCAAATAGGGAAGTCGTTTCCGGTCATTGGGAAAGATAGTAGGATCAGGAATTTTTGGAGAAATATAAACTCCATATTTCATTTGATAACTGACTTATTTATTATTATAAGTATTACATCCCTCATTGAAAAAACAGTAAAAACAACTCAGAGCAATGGTCTCTTCTTTTTAAAATTCGTGTATCATAATTAGCAAAGATATTACAGATTTTCGAACCTAAAATAATGTTATTATCAAACTTTATTTGAATATTAAAAATATTAGCAAAACTAATATCAAGATTTTAGAAAAGGCATACTAAACATCGTGTCGCTAGGTAGATGATGGGGAAAAAATCTAGATCAAATATTAATAACTATCGATGTTTTGAGAGAAAGAGTATAGCAGGATAACATGTGACTTGACAGCTTCGTTTTCGCTGTGCTAATATTGCTTTAACCCTTTGAGGCGCAACCCTTTCCCAATGTTAAAAAGAGCAGCCTTTGCCATCGCTCAACTTAACTACCAGCAAGATGGCGGACGATCGAAACGTTCATCGCGTGCCACAGATCTAGATACCCTTTCTTGACGCAGCTGCCTGTGCGGCAACGGCTGCCTTTTTTCCAGCATTGGGCAATCTATCCAGCTGTTCTCGCATCCTCCCATTTTTCAGCAGATGTCAGTGCTGTTAAAAATAATCGTGACCATTTTTTTAGGGGAAATGACATACTAAAAAAGATAAAGGATTCGCGTAGAGCTATGTCACCCGCAACTATTTTTATAGAAATGAAATCTATTCTTCGTGACTAGCAACAGTCAAAACGTCAGAGTTTGGTGTCCTCACGGCGAGGACACCGCGCGTTAAAGGGTTAACGCACAGTGTTCCCGCTCTTGGAACACCAAACTCTGACGTTTTGACTGTTGCCAGTCACGAAGAATAGATTTCATTTCTATAAAAATAGTTGCGGGTGACATAGCTCCACGAGAATCCTTTACTTTTTAGCATGTCATTTCCCGTACAAAAAATGGTCACGATGTTTTTTAACAGCACTGACATCTCCTGAAAAATGGGAGGATGAGAGAACTGCTGGATAGATTGCCCAATGCTGGAAAAGGGTTGCGCCTCAACGGGTTAAATAATCGAGTCTCTTCAGTAAAACCAATCAGGGTGGCACCATAAGTGGAGCTCCTCTCTCTCTCTCTGCACTCTTTCTCGAGAGCGAGCACCACGATGCGGGTTCTCGGCTCTCGAGTGCGCCATCCATCCAAGCACGAGCGAACGATTCCGGGGGCAAAACTGTGTTTACAAAAGAAATATCGTGGGGTGGCATCCTACTACTTGCAACCGCGGCCGTTTTGCGCAAGCACTGCAGAGAGCGCGAGGGAAAGGCGCAACAGGCTGGATCTCTGGATGGAGGGATGATCGATAACAATTGCGACAACTGAAATAACAGTAAACCACTCCGCTGCTGTTATTAATGACGGTGTTGTCGTCCTCCTCTCCTCCTTCTTGGAGAGAAGTGATGGAGATGAATCGGGTCCGCCCGTCCGTCCATCCGACGACTGGCTCGGCTTCGATAGCACCACACCAAACACTTCCTGGGGTGGTTGATGTGTGTTAATTAATGAAGCAGAGGCGCGTGGTTTAGCTGTCGTCGTAGTCCCGATGGGGGGGGGGAAGATGTCGGCATCAAAAATGGAAGGGAGATTATGCGAAATCGGGAGCGCAAAAACTAGGAGGTGCGTGGAATTATGTGAGATTTCGGAGAATTTATGGTAATTAATTAGTTATCACGGATTGCAAGCGTTTAGTTAGGTTTTACAAGGAAAAAAACGTTTTGTTGAATTGACCAAAAAATTTGTTTTGTGTTCTTTTAACGGAAGGATTTTGGTGGGTCAACAAATATTTTCTACATCCACAACAAAACTTTATTGTATTTATTTTATTTTTTTCAATCAAGCAATATTTTGTTGATTAAAAATATAAAATAAAAAAAATCCTACAAAAATTTTCACAATTCAAGAAGATTATCCAATTAAAATAGCGCCAAAAGTTTTTTTTTGTTGAATTTTGTTGAATTTAACGAAATATGCTTTTAGTGTAGTATTTATATTCGTCACGATCTGTAACACCAATGCAGAATCAGGTTCAACTGACTCGGATTGTTGGCAGAAGCACCAAACACATCCAAAGCTGTTGACGTAAATAAGCTGTTGGTGTCTTCAACATAAACGCTTACAGCAATATTATTGAATGCTAGAGTAAGTTGAAGTTATAATTCTGTGATTTAATTGTAGAATGTCTTCAATGATTTAATTGTAAAGAAATGAGAGAATTTTGGCACATACAGTACAGATTTGTTACAAAATTTGCTGCAGTTCTTATCATTTCTGCAATTGCATCAACCGAGTGAGAAATATTAACATTATTTGTTAAATGCCAAAGAGATCTTTGGTTTATAGGCCATTATTTTACCTAAACAATATAAGTCAGAAAATGAAATATCTAAAAACTGTTCGGATTTCTAGGAAATTAATTAAAGCAAATTAAATACTTTACATTCTGGCACTAAATCGAGCATATCTGGTACGTAAGATGCATTCAAAGACTCGAGTTTTAAAATATTTTTTGCATAAAAACAGAAAAATTCTCAATCCAAATGTACTATTATTAGAGTAAGTAATAGAATTTTGTACATTTCCCACATTATTATGCGTACATATATTTTTAAAGCTTTAAATCAGCTAACTAGCCAGTTAACTAGCACTGAGTAGTTACGACGACTGCACAGCATACAAAAAGTTCAATTATTTTTCTGTTTAAAATTTCACACATGAACAAATTTCTGTTTATTGATGTTCCTGGAAAAAGAAGTATACTTTTCAAAAGAGTTATATTTTTTTAAAGGAGTATGGTGCGATATCTCAAAAAGGTTACATGGCTACACTGTTAGAGTCTTTTCCATAAGCAATAAAACTTTGTATATTTACTACACGTTTTCAAAGTAATATGTCATCTAGTGACACTTCTTTCTTTTCTTCTTTTCTGATGACAAGATTTAGACACAATTGGAACAGGCACTTTTAAGTATGAATAGCCTACTTTTAATGACTCATTCGTGAATTTTAAGCAAGAAAAATCAGCGAATGACTTAAATCTTGTGAATTATTATTTGTTATAAATTGAGGAATATACAGGGTGGTTATATAATTAAACTTCCCCTATAAACAGCATTCTACAGATGAAGCGGGTGAGCAGATTACCGAAAAAATTTGGCATATGGACTGTACACGAGATGCACTCAAGGAAGTTTTTTGAAAATTTAGTTCAAAAAACGCCCACTACCCATCAAACACACTACTGCCCTCAAAATGACGGCAAGGTACCCGCCGTGCTGGCAAAGTGCCGTATGCCGGGAGCACAGTACATTGCCGTCAGTTTAAAGTCACTGGAATACCAATGACTGAAAAATGCATATGCGCCAGTACATTGCCAGTAATGGTGAAATGCCTGTCGCGCCCATGTGTCTAAAACATGCATGACATAGTTAACGGCGTGGTACTGTTTAAAATGTACTGGGCCAGCACTTTTTAGAGATAATGGGCCAGTAAATATTTCGTAGTGTTAGCATAAAATTTCGTTATTTCATTTAAATAAATGGGACCTATATCAGATGTCGGCCCTAGGCCGCACGTTGGCTTAATCAAACTCTGATAGGCGTTCATATTATTATTAGCGTTTTTAGCTTTCGGGCACCCCTGTGATGAAGATCACATATTTAATAATAATTTTCATTTGTGTTTACTTTCTTAAATTTAATACATTTTAAATCAAGCATTTTAACTTCAAATTCTCTTCCCATTTTTAACTACTCTGTCTTTCAAAATTTTGTATTGCGCCTTTTCCCGCTTGTTTAATTTCAATTAACTGCCTATTTATACGGATTTAATGCTTAAATTATTCTATAGCCTTTTGTTCCATGTCAATAATAAGTCCGTTGCATTTCTTTAGCTTTCCTAGCTGTTAATAAACATCTGTTTCTCATGCAGAACATCTACTTTTTAGTACTAATATGCATCTATGCTTAACGTCTTTCTATACCCGTACATCACTTTATTCCTTTCATTACCAAATACGGAAATGGCCTCATATCGGTTAAAATACAGCTGAAATAATTTCCTATCACACGGGTTTACTGTAATTTTGGCTGCGTTTATCCTCAATAATTTGGTGCCCGGCGCTTTGTTATGTCTTCCCATTCTCTCTGTTGACTAGGAATATTCTGCAGTATTTGACGTCTTTAATAATGAATATATTATTGGCTCTCGTTTGGGCGTTCTTTAAATATGCCAAGTTTAACTTTCTCGCCAACCTCCTGATAATTCTTCGATTGAATTTGACTTCTGTTTACTCGCTGGCATCCTTCATTCCTGCTGAACTTATACTGACCGCCCTTCTACATAAGTTCTGGACATTTTAGTGCTATGTATTGGCGGAACACTTCACTACTGCTTTTTTAAAAAATTGACTGCTACTGCTGATTGTTTTCGCTGTTTCTATCCCGTTAACAAAAGACATCAATGCGCTTCTTTTGCTGTGATTTATTTCTGCGAGGTGCAAATTCTCTGAACATGCGGATACTTCAGCCGTCGTGTGTGTGTGTGTGTTATCACAGCCGGCTATTTATTTTTCTGTGGCGGAGAGCTTTAGACGACTATAGACCTAGTCGAAATAGTTTCAGACGACTAGCAGGACGTCATCATTTGGAACAGTTATTTATATAAAACAACACTGTTTCAATGATGATATCTTGTTGGTTCATAATACATTTCGAAGCTCTTGGATTTTCTATTAAAGAGTTGGGAAAATAACAGGTAAATTTTAAGTTTCACTTTTTTAAATATATATACTCTCATAGTATGTTTTAGTGTATAAAAGTATTTTCCTCCGTAAAATTTAAGTCATGTAGTATACAGCAGGTAAAAATAGGAATTTCTTTTCAGAATAGCTAACAAAAAATCTTTTGATCTAAAGAAAATTTATAATAAACAAAATGTTACCCTTATGTTATGTGTAACAATAGTGCAACTTTTTTTATTATTACTTACTGTAAGATATTGATTTATTTATGTATATGTATAAACTCGGCTATTCGAGCCTTGTCAGGGGGACCCCTGAACCCCCTAATTTTTTAATTTCATTATTGCCATATTAAAACGATATTAATCGAGTATGTCATTTTATATTATCTTTCGTGTATTTCGCCTGGTCACCCTATGTTGAAATTTTTATGATTGTAACCAGGGACGTACATAGAAAAAAATTTCGGGGAGGGTCCAAACGGTGAAAAAGGTAGGATTTTCCACGAAAAGACTTCATCCTTATTACATTGTTTGCAAAAACTGAAATTTCGAGGAGAGTCCGGACCACCCCCCTGGGTACTGCCTTAAATGTAACCTATTTATAGATAAATACATGGGATGCCTATTCACAGCTTACGGAATATTGTAACAATACATGAAAGCTTTTGTGAAGTAATAGTATTTAAATATATGTAAAATTATGTCGCTATTTGGGGGGGGGCACATTTTCCGGACAATTTTCAATAAAAGGGGGGTGAGAGATAAAATGACACAGTCATTAATATATATATATATATATATATATATATATATATATATATATATATATATATAAATAAATACTAACCGAAAAGTACTATAGCTCATTTATAAAATCTCTGACTCCTGAAATATTGAAATTAAACTGTTTATAAATGATTTTATGTTGGTTCTGAAATGTATTACCGCCTCTCTTATAAAAAAATCTTAAGCGACTGCAGATTTGTAAGAAAATTGCAGTTTATGAAAACTGCACACAATTATGATCACTAATGATAGGCGCACATAATTTGCAAACGATTGACCAACGGATTTTGCTGTTTTTATCTTTCATTTATGTTGTTTTTTATCTTTTAAAATGTTACCTTTGAGGAATGTTTTTCTTTTGAGGGGTGGGGGTGGGGGTTGATGAATAAGCCCCTACCCCAAATCCGCCACTGGCTCGTATTTTAATTATGGCAGCATTACTGTAAATAGGCACTAATCCGGTACCGTGCCATTATATTGCAGTCACTATTAAGATACCAGGCCAGTGCCTTTATTTTTAATAATAGCCGGCACCCGGCCGTTTCATTTTGGGCATTATAAACTTAATGGGCCAGTGCCTTTATTGTGAGTAACGGCCGGCACATGCAGTATGCCAGTAGAGTGCCGTTGTTGCCTTCCCAGGCTTCTGGCAAGGTACTTCTCGGGCGACCACTTTTGGTACGATTCGTTACTTTTTGCAGTGCCGGGCCGGTGCTGGACGTAAAGGCAGAAAGGTACTGGCAAGGTACTCCGCCAGCAGGTGTGTGTTTGCTGGGTAGGTGGCACTTTGTATGGTGATAGCGACTCAAAAAGGGACTCAAATTAGTTAATAAATGTTCAAAAACTATTGTATAAATTTTGAAATTGTTTGCGCATTTGGAGTTAGTCATTTCCATCGTAAATTTGCTGTTTCTGTATGCAAAGCGCCACCCATTGGACATTTTTTGAACTTTTTTTTTTTTTTTCAAAATTCTTTGAGCGTATCTCATGTTATAGTCTGTATACCAAATTCGGTGACAATCCACTCATCCGTTTTAGATCTGGAACCCTGTTTATAGGGGAAGTTTAATTATAACCACCCTGTATATATATCTATACATCTCCTCGCACTGGAACCAGACCCCCATTACCTCCTCAGAGGGAGGAAAAAAAAAAAAAGAAAAGGGAGAGGGAGTCACTTTCGTGATGGGTGGAAGAATCTTCGGATATCCTCTTTCCATATCACGTTCTTTTCCTCCAAGACTCCATGCATCATTAGTTCCTCATCGGGAAAACAGACACAGTTTTCATCCTGAAGAAGCGGAGGAGGAGAGGGACTTTGAGGCGGGGGTGCTGCTGTTCGTGAAAAGAAGACGAAGAAAGACTCCGAGGAAGTCATCATCGGTCAAGTCATCGAGGAAGGCATCTCTCATCACCCCTCAAAGTAGTATAGGAAGAAGAAGGAAAAAAAAGGGAAGAAATTCCTCACTTCTTGTCACATCGTCTTTCAGTTGTAGGAGGATGTTTGTATGGAGTACTCCAGTGCAAACAAACGATACTGAAGCTCACATACCCTTCTTGAGTAAAGAAAAGTAAGAAAACAACATCAGGGGGTTGCTTACTTTTTATTTTTATTTTTTATTTTTTTTCGTTGGAAACTCTGTTTATTGCCTTTGGAAATAAGAAACACATTGGATAGTGTATTATAAAAAGTTTTATTTCCGGTTTTGTAAAGGTCGTTTATTCTGGAGAGTGTATTATGTTACGGTGGTTCAATATGACACGGGAGGGAAAGATTGATGTGCCTTCTCCGAAAAGGAGGGTAGACAGATTTATTTAATGCAGATGCAATAATCAGCATAATGAAAGGCTTTTACACTAATGTTTGTATTGTGTCAAGATTAGACTCAATCTAAAAAGTTGAAGAATTTCTAAGACTCAACGCTGAATGATTTATAAAGGAAACCTCTTTTGAAATTTTAGTTCATGAAATATGTATCTTCCAGACGTTTTAAAAGTGCAAGCATCAGTAAATTGAACAACTCGGAACATTTCCTTTTCTTCGGTACTGCGATTTATGTGAAATTAATCGAAGTTTTATTCATGAATTTTACACTGAAAGGAAAAATACTTTCTAGCTGCGAAAGAATTGTTAATGTGTTTGCTCTCTTAGCATATTCTAAAGCTTTTCTGTAAAAACTGATGTCCGAATTGATGCTTACGGAGTCTGACATTCAGTTCATACTCTTGATGGTCTTTTTTTTTTCAAAGTAATATTCTACAAATACTTTTAAAAATGACTTAAAAATAATTAGTGAAAGTGAGTAAAAATATTTGTTGTGGGGGCTTGATAGAGAATATGACTGCATAGAATAATCGCAGAGGTATGCAGACCGTAGAGACATTGTGTACTACTTAACGAACTCTTTTAGACTCAAGCTTTTATAAACTTTAGGGTATTAGACTTCTTAACTTATCACAATTCTTTTTAGGAAACAACTTAATCAGCATCATTTTTAAGTTTACAATTATATTTTAAGTAATAATAATAAGTATAATTTATATAGATATTTATATTTTTAATTCTACTGGAGCACTAAAACAGACTCAAAAAATACGTTTAAAATGTTCATTGAAAACATTGTTTTATTTCTGGTTAAGTTATTTAAATTATTATCATCTTAATTAATCATCATAAATTATTATCATCTATTTCTATTATTATCATCTTAAAATACACGTTTTTACAAAACAGGGAAGTTAAAATGTTTCAATTCCAATAAAATGTAAATTTCAGTTAAATAACAGCAATCATTTTCAGTCATTTGTCCCCCCACTCCCCTTCTTCTACAGAGACTTAATGTCTTGACAGCATCTGTATGTGCATCAAATTAAAAAGAAATGCCCAGCATATGATATGAACTTAGATAAATATTTTACTTGTAATAAACATTATTGCTTTAGTTAATATATATTCAAACCTTTACTGAATCGATTTCAAATTGAGATACTCAAATATAACCATGATGACATAATCATTTATTCATGTTAATAGTATTATCATTGATATTTTTGAAAAAAAATATTTGATTCCAATATGATTCTGCGCAAAGAAAATCTCCCTCTAATACAAAAAAAAAAAAAAGATTTGTTAAAATTTAAATTCGTATTGATATTGGCTTAGTAACAAACAACAACAACAATAATAAGCAGTTTGCATTGGTGAAGTGAATATACGTCTAATGCATTTTTATCAAAACATATAAAAAGTAGATTGCACATAAGATTTGAAAAAAAGTGCAATATTTTATAATGGAAGGAATTAAGTATTTGTTTCATTTTTTGAAATCATATATGCTGAATTATATATTACATTCTTATAACTTATGCTATCCCATTGATTGGCAAACTATTTCTGTATAGAAAACATAGCATAAAAGTTTCTTTGTGTACACGCACGTAGAAAAAGAGGGACTCTTATAAACAAAAGATTAATAAAAGTATTTACTCATTTCAGCAACATTCATTAATTTTTTTTAAAAACTTTTATATGGTATAATTTTAATGTCTTGAAATGTACTTCTGGCTCAGTTCACAGGCCATACAGTAAGTTCTTAGCACTTTGAAAATTTTAAAAATAATCAATAACACAATTTCCTTTTTATAATTATTTTAAAGTTAAATATAACAAATAAATTAAGTATTAAAAAAATTCTTAATGCTTTTTAACTGTTTTAAGTTAAGCATACTTTTCAGGTCAGATTAATTTTTTTTACTATGTTTTTATACATGGTCGTAATTATCCCACTTTTTCAGAACTGTGGGGTAATTATGACCATGGATTAAAAAATATTAAACTATAGTAAAAATAAAAACATGTCGGAAACTTTTAAATATATTACCAACATACATTTTAATATGAATTAGCTCTCCTGAAATATTTTTTCATTTTGCGCCAAATAATTTTAACACCGTATCGTCAAATCCTTTTATTTAAAATTTTGAAAGGATGTTTACTTTTCAACTATTACTACTCTAAAAATACTTAACGATGAAAAATACCTATCACGAAAAATACATTATAAGTTATGAAAAATATTTTTTTTCAAAATTTCATTATTTATAGTTTAAAAAAAAATATGCTAGTCGTACTTACCCCACCTAACACTACTTAATAAAAAATTGCCATTGTAGTTTTCAGTTTAACTTACTGGCGTAACTGTGACTTTATTACTTACTACTAAGAGTTCTTCCTCTCATACGATTACATGGCATACGCTTAAAAAAAAAAAAAAAAAAAAAAGACACTAAGTTTTAAATGTCGCGCATCCAAGATTAAGACTTAAACTTAACTTTTACAAAATAGTCAGGAAATATTTTGTACTCATTTTATCGCTAATAAGTTATTGAAAAATACGATTTATATGGAGACAACAATAGCTCCAGATAATTTTTCGCATGGATTTTTAAAAAGTTTTACCATCTGGTACATTTTAATATTTCTACTCTAGAATCACAACTGGTCGTACTACTCAGTTACCAGCTCAGAAGATCAGTATAAACCTGATTAAAATTGTAAGGTAACCCCCCCCCCCCCTCAAAACGAAATCCCAATACTATATCATTAAACTAAACTTTATTTATTCAGCATTCTTAACCTTTTTATCTAAAGTTGTTTGTGAAAGTCACATGTTACAATTACAACATCAAAAACACTGAAGGTTGGTAGAACTAAATTAAAGCCACCTATCTGAAAATATCTGTAAACTCAAGCATGAAACCACGAAAGAAAAAAACAAAAACCCATTTTAAAAGTTCTATCAACAAAAGTTTCATGCAAATGGGTTAAGTTACGTAACGACTAAAGCAGAAAGTTCTCTAAATATAAACAGCCAAATTGAAAATGGTAATCACGAAATTGATTATTGCTTGAAGGAAAGACACTCTTACTTTCAATTTTTCTTTTTTTTTTTTTATCTTTCACGAAAATTCGGAAAGATTAAAGAATATGACTTGGGATTGAATTCACTGAAATTTGATTGAATTAGTTCCGGTGGCTTGAAGCAACGAAAAGATATCACGAGAGAACGCCACTGAAATTTGCTCAGCAAAGCATAAAATTTGTTTTAATTGAATCGCCAGCGTTGCCAGAGATGGCGGGAAAGAAAAGTAAGTTTTTCTTTTGTTCGTCTGCCGTTATCACATTTCGGGAATTTTCATACTAATCATAGAAAACGATATATTTAGAAGGAGGAAAAAGAAAATGGTAATAAATATGTAAAAGAAGAAAGAAAAATCGCCACTAAAGATGAAAGAAATATCTGAAAAAGCTTGTTGCCTTAAGGAGAAATCGTCTTAACAGTCAGACATTAATGGGATTTGATATAAATGAAACAGAAAAGAGAGAGAGGAAACCCAATTCCTAGCAGCTCCGATATCAATAGTATATCTTAATCGAATTAACCCGAAGGCTAAAAAGTTTTATTGCGCCGATGTTATAAAAATCTAGGCTGCGTTTGTATAAAAATTCGTACCATAAAAGAATTTATCTCTAAGTAACTTAAGAAATAAAAAAAAATGCTTACGTGGTTGATTTTTTTTTTCAGATTCCTTCTGGCTACGGTAGTTTTATCATTAGTTGAAGTTTGAATAAAGTTAGTGTATTTCTATATTTTCTGCCGTACATAGAATGGGAGAAGACCAATGCTGAACAATCAGGTTTATTAAAGTTATTTGAGATATTTTAAGCGATGTAGTTTGAGCATTGAGAAAAGTTGGGATTTAATTTTATTTTCTGAAGTAAAACATATGTTGATTAAATATGCTATAAAACTGTGTATTTAGTATTTACACAGGGCGATGTATTTAAATGAATAGACTTATTTACATTTTATACTGACTTCGTGACTAAAATTTTCTGAATAATGATAAAATTAAGGTGATAGAACTAGTAAATTATTACTGTTAACTTTCAGAATGTTAAGAGCTTGTCGCGAGACAATTATTTACCATATTCATATACTATCTCAAAAAAACTTCTGTCAGATAATATAAATTTTATAAAGCTTTAAATAAGCGTCATATGTCTTATCTAAGTAATTAAAATGACTATTAACTTTTTCTTTTTTATTATTCGAGATAATTCGAAATACAAGTGTCGCACTCTAACATATCGAATACCTGAAATTAGGTTTACTTATTTATTTAATGTTTTTTCATACAAGTACCTTAAAAAGCTTTTTTCAAGGAAAAAATAAAAATAAAATTTTTAAGTAAAAAATTAACATTAACAAACACCCGTTTTTATTTTGTTATGTACATAGTGATTTGAAAAGTTTCCTTCTATTCTGTAATACAGTAAAGTAAGTACAATTTGTGTCTATTCAAACAATAAATATATGCGTAATCGCCTGAAGTTATGAAAAAATTCGTTGCACACTTTCATCTACATTGCTTAAACAGGATTACTCAACAAAACTGTATCCATGTAGTGACATTCAAGATCTGTCTAGTTCTCGTGAATTCAGTATATACTACGACTTCATCTTTAATACATAAATTCATGCTAATTCAAATAGAGTAACATCCGAATTAGATCTGGAAGTTAATGTCTTCTGGGTAAACACATCTTTAGAATTGACATATAATTCATTTCAGTCGTCGGATATCTAAATTATGCTTTCATCTGTGATGAAAATTGTAATTTTCGCGATGCTCGCAATTTTATGTCAATATTGTATGGAAGATTAAGTGTATTCTTGGAATGTCTCATGTGAGGAAATCCGAGATTTGTCTGATTAAGGGATAATGTCCATATCTATTTATTAAAACCTTAACGGTTAATTCTTGATGCACATTTAATGTTTGAAATTGAAGCAGATGTACTTATTAAAGAATTTAGATCATGAAATAGTTACAATTTGCAGAGGTAATGCAAATATGATATTCCAAAAGTCATTTAACGAGCATCGAAAATTAGACTTTGAAATGTAATCGAGTTTATATTTAGACACAGCATTTTGAGCAACTATTAGCAGCCCCATAAGCAATGAATCTCTTATGATTCAGGCAATGTCTGTCAGTCGAAATGAATTTGTGAGATTCCATGCTATATTATTAGAAGCAATACGTTGATCATAACATCCAAAGTTATAGATAATTTGCATCAGTTCTTTCTTCATCAACTAACTGAGGGGATTAGCAAACTTTTGCATATAGAGCACCATTTTTTTTTTTTTTACAAAAGATTTCAGATGTACGATTCAACTCAAGCAACTTTTTCACTTCCTTACGTTCACGGGTAGAGTTGAAAAGGTATAAATACAGGCGTTACTTTAGGAGAGAAAAAATTGGTATCATGCGAACATAAAATGTATTGAAATTCTTGTTCTGATGAAGAGGATTCCAGACTTAATTTTTCGGATATTCGGTTGGTAATCAGAGATGGTTCGAATATTGATGATACTGTAGTATTTCGGAGTGTACAAACGCTTTCTTTTGACGCAGCTCCATAGATTATTAGAAATAAAATATTTCCAACGACGAAATTATTTAAAAAGTCTCCAGTCTGTCTTAAAACAATAAGGATTGATCCACGCATGGATAAAAGTAAACGCTGAATGTCATTTTCTGAGCCGAAAACTTGCAAAACGTCACGGATTCCGTTAACAGTATCAGATGGCTGTGCTTCTGGTTAAGGGAAAGCACATAGTTGCGCATGTGCAGCTCTGGAAAATTTGAAAAATATGTTAAAATTTATGCGAAGGAAGGAAAATTCGGAATTGATACAATAGGCTTAAATCAGAGTGTTTTTAAACGTTAATATTTCATTTTTGTGTGTGTGTGTTTAATATTAATAAATTTTTATTTTCCGAATTTTAAGAACTTTAAAAATTTCTTCAATTTTTGTTTGATTGTAACATTTAACTTAAATAACAGCAATGGATAGCTGTTAGATGCTGTTGCTATGGTTACTAAATGGTAAAGTTGAAAACTTAAAATTAATTATTCTTTGATTTTTTAAAAAACTTTACGTGTTTAAAAGTGCATTAGTAAGTTTATGCTAACTAACTTCGTGACGAAAACATTACATCACGATCGAGATAATTTCGCGAACATGTAAAATGGAGCCAGATGAGAAAATACAATTTAATTGCGAGACAAAAGTTTTCTGAAATGAGAATTCATTTTTAAATAATCATTTTAGAATTTTATCATAAAAAGGTTCAGTGATTTGTTTAAACGAAGTTGAGAAGATGTTATATAACACCAAGAATAACAGAATTATTATGTATTTTTGCAATCACCGTTAATCGTAAATTGTGAACCACCCCTGAAATGGAATATTTTAATGTGACCTTTTCTTTCGAGAGTCATTGAAAAGTGGTTTAAGATAGCATTTATTCATTTTTATATCTCTAACACTTTTTGTGATGAAAGGCTGAAATTCAGTACATAACCTTATTAATCTAAGTAACACATTTTACTAACTGGGAAATTTTTTGTATGGGGCAGCATAAAAATTTACTATTTTCGTTTTTTAGATTTAATATCATGATAATTTTAATCAATACCATAACTATTGATATCATAAAAGTCTTTACAACCTTTTACGTAATTTCATAATTTATAATACATAACTCTCACGAATATTTAAAGAATAAAAGTCTAGCTCAGCGTTTTGGGGACACTTTTATATACCTGTAAATTCTATTTTTTCTTTTACACATTGTGTTATTGATAAAACATTGCAATTCAATAAAATAAGAAAAAGTAGTTCCAAATTGATATAAAATATAAGAATAATTTGGTGTATTACATATGTTATATAAAGATTTAAAAAATAGTTTTCAGCCAAGTTTTTATTCATTATGAAATTCTGTTAAAAGAACATGAGACATGTTGTAAGACAGAATTAGCATTTTTCTGGTAAGATTACTATCTGGTGCTATCGGAAAAAAATATCAGAAAACATTTTGAGTTACGTAAAAGAAGTATGCTAAGTTTACTTACCTTTCAAATTTTATAAAGGAGATTTACACAGCGAGAAAGGAATTCAAATACATACCTGTAAAAGAAATAATATATTTTTAATAACTAAATTTGCTTTAATTTTACAGCAGATATCAATAGCAAGATAAAAAGTGAAATACAACAATCTGCCCTGAATAAATTGTACTACTTGACCATACTGCAGAGAGGCTACTCCTTGAAGACATCAAATTTTGGCAATTTTAATGTCGTTAAAAATAAAAAAAACTTAAGAAAGCAAGAGAAGAATTTGCAAATAATTTCCTTATCCCTTTTTCCTGAATTGAATAATGAGATAAATCTAAAAAAGAGCAGGTTTTCAGTGCCAGAAGTAATGCTTGCCGTTTGGGCACCAGTAATTTTTTATTGGTGTGACACTTTTATTTCTTGCAAAATAGTAGTGGCTTATAGCTACTGAATACGAACTTGAAATTGTTAATAGGTAAGAGTTCCTATTTAAATTTTTTTGTCATGTTGTTGATAAATTTTTAGACAGTATGAATATAACCAGGAACTAAATTCTACAGAATTTTAAAATTAAGTCACATATTTATACTTAGGGATCAGCCATGGAACTGTTAGCTTGATCAATAATTTTAGTAAACGCATGAAATAATTTAAAAATGTGGTAAAACCTCAATATGATTATTATGCTTTTTCATTGTAAGATTAGGTTACTCATATACTTATTATTGTAATATTGAAAAGAACCCATCAAAAAGTAACATCTAAAAAAATTCTAAGAACTAAAAATGCATTACGTGAAACAATTAAATGTAACTATTCATAATAGCTGTATAACTAGTTTATTAGAATAAAAGGAAAACTTCATTCATCGATAAACCTTTAAAAAGTTTAATAATTTACTAAATAACGATGCTAGACCAATTGCTACTTCTTTTTAAATGACATGGGCCAAAAAATGTAAAAGGGTGAGCAAATTTTAATTAATTTTCAACGAAATCTTAAATGAATTATAGATCATTCTCACTGGAGTAGCTACGGGGGTTATATGTATACACCACTTTTAACAAGAGATTAAAAATTGGTTTTTCAAGAACTTTTAATTATTAGCTAGAAAACTATTCCATTTATTAAGCTTAAGGAAATTCGTGCACTTTTCACAGAGTGGATAATAAAATGAATTTAATGGTTGGATAAAATGTGGAAAATATTTTCTCAAACACTAAACATAAATAAAAAAAATGAAGATAAAATAAATGTATATAGTGTTTATACATTATTGTTTGGCAAGTAGTAAATATCATAATGTCCCATAAAAAAAAAAAAAAAAATCTGTAGTGTCTCCACTCGAATTTCTAAACACTTGATCTCTACTAAGCGTTTATCCCCAAATTCGTATAACCCTGATCAACTTTATCCTGCTTTAAACAATTCAACAACACTAAAATGCATTTATAATAATTCGAGTCTATATGCCGTAATATATATGGAAGTTTTAGTATCCCTGTAAAATTACTATATATCATGCTCTCCCTCAAACCTGCACAATTTTTGAGACGATGATTTATGATTTCCCTACCAAACTTACAATAAAATGAAATGTGCAGACGGTAGTATACTTCAAGTAACTTTGTAATTTGAGTCTATAGGCCGCAATACGTAGGAATGCATTTTCGTATACCTGTAAAAATCTTATGAGTTCCATACCATAAAAGTACCATACCATAAAATACCATAAAAGTTCTACGCACACCAAATCCACATAGTCTGCGGTACTGTAACTTAGAATATGCGTACCTAATTTGAGCTCAATAGAATGCTCCATATAGACACTAGCGCACTTGGAAAGAGTTTACGTGTGCTGGTCGTAATGCACAAGAATTCTTTTTTTCAGCCCTGTAGCCCTGTACAAAAACTACTAGTCCTAAACACATTAAAATCAATGCAGGTCATGTGGCTGCGACACACACACACACACACTCGCAATTTTTTTTTTATTTTTTTTATTCAAGATCAAGTTAAAAATAAAGAAGGAAACTATTCACCATAAAAATCAGACAGAAACATTAAAAAAAAATTAGCCATATCGATGTTGGTGCGGAAACATATTTTACCTGAGTTAAATAGATCTGAAGAGATCAATTGCGCTTGGAATATTATTTCGCGTATTTCAAAAATAATCCACTTAGTGTATAAAAATAAACTCCCATACAAACGTTATTTCTCTCCGTTTTTAGCGACATGCTTGTTCAGTACAAACAGAGAAAACATCATTCGTATAACTTGAAGACAAAATAAAGAAATAAGACTGTTACAAAATGCAAATAAAATTTAGTGACCTGCAAGCAAATTTTCTCCTGCACTGAAAAAGAATAAAAATATACATACCCATACACACTTTCCGATTACGATAGACAAAAGGATTTATAATTAAATAAATTACAAAAGGGTACTACCGCCACATTCGGAGCAATAAAATGAATGCCTGTTTGTATTTTCTGGAGGACATTAATAGCTATCTTTTCTGGCCATTAAAGGACGTAAAGAAGTGATTAGGAGCCTTTATGAGTTTCCTTTTCTTGAAAGTTGAGCAAAAAAAAAGGGGGCCCTTTTCTAAGAGCAAAGTAGCATAAAATTTCCACCACTGTGCCATACGAGTTCACTTTCGAGATAAATTTGGTAACGTAATTACAAAAACCATTTGGAAGTACCCATATATACGTATATTTTGTTTTTTCGTTTGAGGGTTAATAAGGAATTAATGGTTGAGAAAATAGCGAAACATTATCATTAAAAATGTTCTCAAACTTAATCACTGAAAAAAGTTTCATGAATGAAATTAATTATTGATGCTAATTTGAAACAGCTTTCAAGGCTTTTCATCAATTTGAAAATGTTGAAAAAATTGAAAAAGTATGTTTTGTTAGTTATATATTTTTTAAAGATGCATTAAGTGTATCTTCGTTCTATTTCTTAGTTTTATCTTACTAATTTTTTGATTTAAAAAATAATGTAGCAAGTTTGAGTTAACGCGAAGCCCAATAGCTTAGATCTACATGGTATGTTCGGATCTAATTGTTCTATGTCTGAATATGTATTTTTTTTCTCGCAGAATGGGAAAACGAGTGCAATGGGAAATTGCAAAAATTAACCCGAAAACTTACAAAGTATAAATTTAGTGTCTTAATCGCTAGATAGGAATGCTTTGTATTTTAAAAAAATACATAATAATTGGGGCAAACTTTATTAGGAGGTAGGACGCATAATAAGAATTCAGAAACATTGTTTATACGTAGCTTTTAATAATCCATTTAAAACAAGTGATGAAATACTCACGAAATTTCTGACCATTGTTTGTCAAAAGCTAATGTATCTTTCACGCGCAACTAAAAGTGTCCGCACCTGTTAAAGCGTGTGACTACAATTAATAGTCTAAAAATTCTGTTGCGAAAACCATATTGTTTTATCGAGCAGAGAAATGGAGAATTATAGAGGCGAAATGAAAGAAATTAGCGGCAGTGGAAATGGATACACTAAAAAAAATCATGCAAGGTGTCAAGAAATGATAAAATAAGAAATGAAAGAGCAAAAGTGATGATGTGAAATAGGGAACCATATTAGATGATCTAAAAACAGTAACTGCAAGGGTCTTCCGGAAAGTAATTTACCATTGCCAATAAAAAGGAAAAAAAAACATTATTACCTGGAAAAATTTATTGCAAAATGTACTGCAATATCTCATCTACTTCTCAACATAAGAATAACCTAAACTCTAACACTTTTCATACTGTGGGATAAGTTTTTATAGTCCAGTGTAGTTATTAGTCTGCCGCCTGAGAAAGAAGCCAGAGTAGTTTGCTGTCTTCCGTCAGTGAAAATGAAAAAGTGATGCCTGGATAGGAAAATCTTGAGGTACAAGTCACTGGAAGCATAAGTTACCGATCTTGCTTCCTATTCTTATGTTGCGAAGTAGCTGAAATATTTACTGTATATTTTGCAATAAATTTTTCCCGGTAATAATATTTCTTTTTATTGGCCATGACAAACTTACTTTCCGGACGACTTTCGTAATTCAGTCTTGTTATGTTACAGAATGAGTGAAGAAAGATTACCCAAAATTACGTTTAACTGAAGCCCAATGAAAAAAGGAAAAGAGGAAGTAAGGCATAGGTTCCCAATTTTTTTGGACTGGTGCCCCCTTTTCTAGTGAATATTTCAATACTTCCCCCCCTCCCACTCCAGAGAAATAAGAGCGTACATAATGCACGGTGAAAACAAGAATTAAATTTTAAATAATTACTAATAGACAGAATATCGTTGGAATTGAAACTCTACTGAATTTCTTCTTCATTTAAAAAGGAGGAATAAAAGTTTTAGAGAGGTATCTCTTTCTCTCAACAGCGAAGTCTCATATCGTAATATGTGAATTTTCGCACACGTGATAAAAATCACTGATAATTCATTTCTAAGTCTATATTTGGTTAATCTTCCCACGTCCCTCCATGCCATATCAACGCCCCCTAATTTTCTCTGGGTCTTTTACCGCCCCCCTGAAAGCCTCAAACGCCCACAAGGGGGCGTTATCGCCCACGTTGGGAACCTATGAAGTAAGGAAAAAAAAATGGATTTATTTTTCGGAAGGTGCCCCATGACGCCAAGAACCGAACGTACAAAAATTCTACTTCATTTCGTTGATGAAATTTTTGGAGAAAAACCCATTGTTCATGAAACTTGGGTAAGACATTGGGGAAAGCCTTGGGTAAGCTGGATTGTTAATGATAAATGAAGTCTATGGTATTAGATAATCTGTACACGTAAATAAGTAACAACAACGGAGGATTTAATTATTTTTAAATTTTGTGCCCAAAATTTTCTTTAATGCAATAAAATATTGGTACGATGTGTACTGTTTTTTTTAATAATGCTCTCACTAGTTATTTTTTCAAATGCAATTTTAATTTTACTTAAGCAGCACACATTTGAAATTAGTTTTAAGAAAAAGTTTAAAAAATGTGAATCCTGCTTGCGACAGAGCTCGAAAAAAGAAAAAAAAAAGTTAGAATCTGAAACTAAATGATGCGTAATCTGTACACCTTCTTTAGTTCATTATTAAAAAAAATATTTATAATAATTTCAATAATTACAGTCTAGTTGTACATTTGGTTTCTACTTCTTAGCAATTTCAATAAAGCTAATGCATGTGCATTCATTAATTACCGGTACTTAATTCAAAATACAAACTCTTCAAAACGAGTCTTCTTAAGCAGAAAAACTTTTTCCTTTTCCGAGTTTTTTATTTTTTATTTACAACGCATAATCAGACGATCATATATGACTAAACATTACTTACCTCCAAACAAATACCGAATTACGAGAGAGAGACAAAACCAACGAACTAATAAAAACTCTTAAAGAAGCAATAAAACTGAATTAGCTGTCATCAAAAATGAAAATGGCTGAACCTCTGGGTCAAAATCATAAAAATTTCTGTCGTCGTTTTTCGAAATTATTAAAATAAATCTATATTTATTATTCCTAGACGCTATTTAGGGAGATATTTCTTTCTCTTTCTGAGAAACGGGGGGAGGGAGAGACAAAATGTTTAGCAAGTTTTATGAGGTTCATTTTGTGAAAGTTGAAATAAAATTTGCATTCGGCAGTTTAAGCTAGAGTTAAGTTTTATTTTTCGGGTTGGAAATGCGAGCTTGCGGCTCCCATAAAACAGCGGGATAATTATAAAAGACACTGAAAATGAGCCATAAATAATCATTATTCAACTTCAAAATATAAGATTCTGTAATGCGAGATTTACACGAGCCGAGTTTTATTGAATTCGAAACGCTGGGAAACTTTTATTAAGAAGTTTTAAGTTAAGAGCTCTTAAAATTTTATATAATTGCTCCATAAAGTAAATTTGCGAAAATTACTGATGTCGTGGGTCGTTAAAAATTAAAAGGGAAGTAAAAATACGTTCACAGAAACGGACTCAACTAATTTAATTAGTCTTTTAAACTTTAATTCCTATCAGATAATCGTGTAATATTTGATAATATCTCCCAAATTAATGCACGCGCTAATTTTTTTTTTTTTTTTTTGCTCAAGTTTTAATGAAGTGAACTTGGGATTAAAGAGCTAGTTGTTTTGTAATTACACTTTATATTTCCCAGTACGTTTAACAATTTCAGCATTAGCATAATTAAAAGTAATAAAGAGAGAGTTTATTGCGAAGTTGCAGTTTTCTCAAAGATGGTGCGTAGTTATTTAATGCTTCATTTTGCAGGCATTATCAAAACAAAGCTTACAATTTAGAGACTGAAATAAAACAGGATTAAAAAAGCTATCTCCTCTTTATATGGCATCTGAATAAAAATTGAATATTATTTTAGCAGATTTTTTTACAAGCTCTTAGACTAAAATTAAATAAAAAATACTATCATTATTCTTAAAAATAAGTATGGAAGCGATATCTTGAAATCTAATCATAAAAATTTGAGCACGTGCACATATTCCCCCCCCCCCCCCCAAATTCTTCTAATAGGTTTTCATTAGTGACACCAAAAGAACCTACATTCCAAATTTCACCAAAATATGTTGGCCGTTTTTTAAATTAGTACCGTGCAATGAAAAACCAATTTTTAGTACTTCAAGAAAAATCAGACATAGAAAGTTCGGGAGTTTTCATCTTACTAACTTCATTTTCGGAATTCATTTTAAAGTGCCCAAAAATCATGAAGAAAAATCTCTTGCTCTAGTTTAGTATAACACATACTTTTTAGAAAAGTGCGTTGGCGTCATTCGATTTATCAAAGGAGAGTGCTGCACAGAAATCAGCTAGAGGTGTCCGTGCTTGCTCGTGGCCAAATTGACACCATTTGTTTTTAAGATTCTTTGAACTTACATGATTTTTCTGTTTGTATTTGACGGCACAACGGTGGCTGTGTTATATATACGTACGTGTGTGTGTGTGTGTGTGTGTGAGTGTGTAATGTAAGGGGGGTATGTATTTTAAGAAATAACATCATGCTTTATTCTAAATATGTTTCGGGAACAACAATGCTGTGCGGCATAGCCAGCTGTCATCAAAAAAGGGTCTCTAGATCTGTGGCACGCGATGAACGTTTCGATCGTCCGCCATCTTGTTGGTAGTTAAGTCGAGCGATGGCAACCGCTGCCCTTTTTTCAGCATTTGGAAAGGGTTGCGCCTCAAAGGGTTAAGACCAATCTGTTCACATTGACGTAACTAAATTATAGACAAATAATTCACTGTCAAATGCAATCTCTAACACTACCCTGCATATAAAGTGACTTTCTCGTGTTTATTGCGCTGTGTGGACGGGGAGAACACTTTTCCACATTATTTGTCTTATCTTAACCTGTAAATTTGTTTTCATTGACTCTTCCCACTTTTTCACAATATCTTCCACAAGTTTTAAATTGCAACGATTTCTTTCTTCGTTTAGTAATGTGATTAATGAAAAGTATTGGAGTAACTTGTGCAGTGAACTCAACTTATTGCAGCTTGTTATGTATATACCTTGCATTCTTAGTAGCAAAAAATCTAATATTTTCTGTGTTTTGACCGATTGTAAGCTATTTAAAAAATTTCATGTGCAGAATCTGTATGAAAAAAATATGCAAACTCGAACAAGTTTCTTAATTATTTTATATCTAAAAGCTCATAAAGCAGTTATTATTATTTTATTATTATCAAGAAGCTTTTTACTTAAAAAAATATCGTTACGTATTTATTTATTATATTTCACAAGCGTTATTTCCTTGGTCATATATAAAAAACTGAAGAAATGAAAGCTTAATGGTGGAAAATATTTATTCTTGTTTATTAATTCTTTCATTTCCGGCACGAACCTAGCAATCTTTGAAGGCACCCATTACACCAAGCAGGAGACCAAAAAAGAAGAAAAAGAAAACACTGAATCAATATATTTTTAATTCCCAGCCTGCCGAGGGCTATTAATTTTTATTTTTATTTTTATTTTTTCTTTCTCAGCAAAGTGCATCTTGCAGTTTTAGCTTAATTTCAATCTTCCCATGATTATTCACACACAAAAAACACTCTCGTTTTTCGAATTACTATTCTTCCCCCCCCCCCTCCCCAACCAGTTAATTCGATTAAGTAGCGATAGTAATATCATAGCGTTTGATATAATTTTTTTCTACTATTTTTCTATTTTAAATAAATTTGATTTCTATTAACCTTAGACAGTTTTACTTCCTCCAGGCAAGGTTTCTCCCCTTATCGATTTTTTAAGCTTCCATATCTGAACATTTCAAGTTAAATTTAATGATTTTTTATTTAGTTTTTGATAAGTAATCCGTTTGATACGAAGAAAGCTCTGATTAAAAATCCGAGATTAACGACAAAAAGAGTCTACCTTTGTTTTGTGCTGTGGAATTTTCATTTAAAGTAACATACATTCATAATCAAATGCAAACATATAAATCAAATAACAAGATGAAATACTCTAATGTTCGATATAAAATTATTATAAGCACCCTTATAATGAATTATATTAAGACTATCGAAACATGGAATGTGGTGCTCATTTATGGCTTATATTAACCAATATAAATATATTTTTTAATTTATGCACTAAAAATATTTTTTCGAATTCCAGATAAGTCAAGAACATTCACCGCTCTACCTTAAGAAAAAAATTATGATTAATGATTGAAAACTAACAATATATTTAATCACAATCAACAATTGACAACTGAAATTTTTAGGGTGTAATCACAATTAAAGATATCGTCAGATGTGATTTTTTTCTAAAATTTTCCTGTCATCAGTCGTTAATAGGGATTTAATGCTAATAGTCAGTTTTCAATCTCTCTCTCTCTAGATATAACCGCGATTAAATTTTCTCAATCTCCTCCCTATTTTCAACTATACATCTATCCATTTTAATATCCACTTATTGATTATTCGATGAGAGGGACACTGCCTGATGTGATAGTAGATATTAGACACTTATTAGCATAACTGTAATTCTTTTCCTTTTTTCTCAGATAGAAAAAATAATTATGATTAGATGGCAGCTCTGGAATGAATACAAGTCACTTTAGCATTTACTCTACTCTTTATGTGCTATGGAAACTCTTAAATCAGGGTCTCTTACGCATACCTATGTTACCATATAGTTCTACGAATGCAGAAACAACGCATAAACCGAGGTTTCGGAATCATCTTAAGTTGGGTACTTAGCCACATTGGAATTTTCAGCCATAAAGAGGAATACGAACACACAACACTCCCTTACCCTTTTCATCTACCGCACAATGTTATAAAATATGGTAACTCTTGTGTAATAAGTCAACAAATGGAACAATGAAACCGAAAATAAATTTCATTCCATAAGATCACACATAGGCCTTCTTACTGCAAACTCGATGTCATTTAGACATGTCCTCATATCACTCACACTAGACCTACCTACTTCTTGGTGAACCAGCATCAGAATATAATCATTACCATGAACACCTCGCTATGCCATTCGCCATATTCCAAACATTTTACTGCTTTTAATATCTTCTAGGAAATTTACTTTAACCACTTTTATCCTAGATCAGGGGTTTCAGCAATAAAGAGGAAGACGAACACACAACACTCCTTTACCCTTTTCATATACCATACAATGATATAAAATATGGCAACTCTTGTGTAATAAGTCAACAAATGGAACAATGAAACCGAAAATAAATTTCAATCCATAAGATCACACATTGGCCCCCTTCCCCTTACTGCAAACTTGATGTCATTTAGACATGTCCTCGTATCACTCACACTAGACCTAGCTACTTCTTGGTGAACCAGCATCAGAGTGTAATCATTGCCATGAACACCTCGTCATGCCATTCGTCATATTCCAATCATTTTACTGCTTTTAATATCATCTAGGAAATTAATTTTAGCTGCTTTTATCCTAGATCAGGGGTTTCCAACTTACAAATGTTCGAGGACAGCAATTGAACACACCTGTCGAGTGGCGGACCGCAACGTAATCAGGTTCTTACCCAAGATATTTTAGGGGATCGGGAGATTAAAGACCTCTTGATCGAAATAGGACAATTTCATCAAGTTATAAAATACAATCATTAAATTTCGAATCAAAGTGGTTAAATTTGAACGTTACCATCTATGAAGGGAAGGACACACTAACGACCAAACCCACGTCGGAGTCGAACCCAGCCCATAGCCACAACGAGAGGTTTGCTAACCACCATACAATATAGGACGGCAAAAATACCTAAAATTTAAATCAAAACTTTAAAATTACAAAAGATGGAAAAATTGACGCAACGAGATGCTCAGTGAGAATTGGGGTTTGTATGATGTAACTCCTAAAAAAGGGATGTTTACATCAAGTTTGTTGTTGAGAGTCTCGGGAGATTGAGTAAAGAAGAATCTGAGCAGCAGCTCCTATCCTTGAGTTAAATAGGTTTACGGACGTGAAAAACGAGCGAAAGTGTGTAATAGAACACAAGTGGATGTACTTAATTACGCGAAAATCAAGAAAAATCAAATTTATTAGCGAATGAACAGTGCTTGAAACTGACATGTATTTTACAAAAATTTCCTTTCCTTAAATAAGAGCATTTAATTTGATGTTGCACATTTTTTTTTTCCCCCAGAAAGCTTCGCGGGCAGCAAAAAAAGCTTCGAAAACCGCATGCGGCCGGCGGGCCAGCAGGGTGGAACCTCTGTCCTAGATAATGTATAGTGGAAACGTGTTTTTGAACTTTGTTGACATAATTACATTGGATAAAACCCCACACACGAAATTGTTCCACTTTCTCCAGTGTGTTATTCTTCTTATTCCAATTTAAAGTGAATGATTCGTTCTGACAGGTATCTGATGGGAACCCTATCCTGCTACGTTCTTGTCATTTCACTATGTCTTCATCTATTTTTACTTTCCGAACATGTAACATATAAGGAAAGTATTGTAATCATAAAAAAATTCGGCTTTGAGACTTTGATGTATTTAAACATTTTGAGGTCTTCCGAATTCATTTATACTATTTTTACGAGATGTATGTATGTATGTGTATTTGTGCATATGTGAGTGAACACGATAACCGAAACGGTGCATTCGATTGAGTTCAAATTTGGTATGTATATTATAGACCACCGTCGCATGACCATTGATTTGGTGTATATAGGACTTATATGTTTCTTAAAGGGTTGCAAAAAAGAATTTCTTTACATTACGGTCTATGGACGGAAATTTTTTAAAGTGCGCTAGCGTCTAAACGGTGTATTCGATTGAGCTCAAATTTAGTATATATGTTAAAGACCACCTTCGCACAATCGTTATTCATTTTGGTGTGTATAGGAGTTATAGTTCCTTCACAGGGCTACAAAAAATAATTCTTTAACATTATGGCTTATGGACGGAAATTCTTGAAAGTGCGCTAGCGTCTGAACGGTGCATTTGATTGATTGCAAATTGGGTATGTGTGTTAGAGGTCACCATCACGTGACCATTATAGAGTTTAGTGTTTGTAGACCCGATAGTTTGTTCACAAGGTTTTATAAGCAATTTTTATATATTATGGTCAATGGACGCAAATCCTTTAAAGTCTGTTAGTGTCTAAATGGTGCATTCAGATAAGTTCAAATTAAGTAATTATATTACAAATCACCGTCACTGAACTTGTATAGATTTTAGTGTGTGTAGGGATTACAGTTTTTGTACAGGGCTACAAAAAAGCTCTAATACTCTACGGCGCAAATTCTTGCAAGTGCGCTAGAGTCTACATCATGCATTCGATTGAGCTCAAATTAGGTGCGCGTATTATAGGTCACTGTCTTACGTATTGAACAGATTTTGGTGAGTGTAGGTCTTATAGTTTTTTTTTACAGTGCTACAAAAACTATTCTTATATATTGCGGCCTATAGGCTAACATTATTCGAAGTGCACTAGCGTCTCTGAACACTATATCAAATTGAAATGAATCAATTTTTTTAAACGCTGGTAAAGATCAAGTGTTCGGAAAGTCGAGTGGAGTCACTCCAGGTTTTTTAACATTTATGTTTTTAACTCTTACCCATCTTATTGTGTTTTATTTCATCAACCATCAGTAGCTAGCCGGCGATTGACCGGCTACTAGCTTAAAACCTTATCCCCCGTCAACGAAGTCACAAATGAAAACACTACACCACGGGACATGACAAAATTTGGGTAAGAGAAATTCTCTCCAAAAACCAGCTATCTTCAAAAATAATTAATTAGACATTTAAGTCCATTCAGTGAAACGTTGGGGGCTGCTTTCTCAAGTACACTCTCAAAAATTATTTCTTGAATTAACGGAAATTTTGCAGCAGTGATGCCGGAATAGCTCCGTTTCTTTTTTTCCCTGTCAATTGCAGGAATTTCTTCAGATTCAACGACATTTTCCTCTCTTTCTTCAGATTTTCGGGAAGAATTCACGGAAATCTAACGTTTCTAAGGATTATGTAAATTATTCGTTAAAAGGAGGAATAAATTAGCGTATAAAGACGCACTCTCAAAAGTTATTTCTTCAATTCACGGAAATTTTTCTGGCTGTAGTGCTGCCGGAATATATCTGTTTCGTTTTTCTTCTGTCAATTGAAGAAACTTCTTTAGATTCCACGGAAATTTTTTCCTCTTCTTCAAATTTCATGGAAATATTTTTCCATAGAGAAGGAAGTGTATAAAGACCAATTTTTCTGAGAGTGTAGCATGTAAACTTTCACATAATCTGAAATATCTATAGGGTCTTCATACTTTCTAAATATGGCAGCTTAAATAACCGAATGCGTAACTTGTCCAAACTATACACTTCAGCACACCCAAATTATTAAGAAAAAAATTCACTTGACTGATGTTTAAGTGAAGAACCATTGAAAACATAAACGTCAGTGCTTTTTCCTGATTCTTATCCCATAATTTTGCTTCAGTTATATTGAAGAATGATAATGGATTAATGAATAAATAAAGAATAAAACCTATCAATACGAATGATTAAATACAGATGGTTAACATCTTAATGCAAAACAGCTTGATTGTATAATGAAAAGAGCGTGTCTCTTAGTTTAATATAATTTTAAAAAAGAAAGAAAGAAAAGTGTTATGAATTCGCATCATCCGTCAATACACTTATATCATTCATAAGAAAGGAAGAAAAAAAAGTAAAAGGCATCTCTCGAAAAAGATTTTATTTTTATTTCTTGACTGATGCAAGGAGTAAAACCTCGAAGAAGGGCATTATGTATAATGGATGCCTACAAGTGGGTAGGAAATTAAGAATAAATTGATTGAGTGGTTTTGGCGATAGACATAAGTGAGTAGAATAGATAGTTGCTAGATTTTTCTAAGAAATGAAAGAACTGATCAGTAAGATGAAATTAGATTTCACTGATTGAACACATTATGCTGTATTCCTGCAAGAGTAATGAAATTTATATTTAAAATAAAAACAAGAATGGTGAAAAATTTTATTAGACTCAAGAGCGATTAAACTGTTATAATTATTTCTGTACTTACACATTTTTGTTATTTAGAGGAACAAAGCTAATTATTGTAGTCATCCATATTAGCATTCCCCTCATTTTGCATATAAATAAAATAAACAGTAATCCAGTAGATCGAAATATGAATATGAAGTCCGAAAGTTGAAAATCTTCCGGCAGTTTCTTTTTATCGTGGTTTTCGAATCACTATAGTATATAGATTAATTTTTCATTTATGGCATAGTTAAAGAAAAATGTTGGCTTTAACACACTGAATAGTATATACCACTTTCTTTCTCTGCTTTTGTTTTATTGAAAAAGAAGATGTTTAGATGTTCTTCTACACTGAATTTTCACATGCCTGGCAGGGTAGCACAAGTTTACCGAGCTTTTACTATAATAAAAGCGTAGAATTTCTTTTATGAAGCTCAAATAATCGTTAATGGTGTTAATGTTTCAAAACTTGATTATGTCCGAAATTTCAAGGGTCACAAATGATTTAAACGAAATGTCCACTTAGTGATAGCACAAAAGAAACACGCGAAAGTTTTATACGGTAGACGCAAGACCAGTTGTGGCAAAAGAAAATTGTAGTATTTAACTTTTTGATCAAACTGATTGGTTTATGCAAGTGGTGTACAAGCACTTCAGTAATCATGCAGTTAAATAGGGTCGTTGTCTAGCTGAGTTCAAAGGTACGTCATTTCGACGTTATCGAAGTGACTTTCATGAAATGCATATGAATCATTCTTATCAACTCTTGAACTGATAAAATCGTTTTTGATATAGGAAAGTAATTAGATTTTTAACTGTTTTTCTTAAACGAATAAAAATAACCAAAAAGTCTAGTTTAGCTTCTTCGATGCGAAACTAGCAAGGGATGATTTTGATTTGATATTTAATAGATGGGAATGTAAATCATTCGCAGAATGATTTTTAAAAGAGATATTATTGTTGAAAGGAATGTAAATAGCTTCAATGACTCATAAATTCTTTTTTTCCCATTAGTTTTCTCAAAACCTGTAATCATATTCATTTTACGTATAAATATCTGGATATTACCACCTCCTCTTCAGTTTTGGTTAAATTTTCTTTTCAGATACAAATTTGCAGTTCTTATAACTTTTATTGAAGTATAAAGCCCATAGCAGTGCGACTTCTACTTCTTCCTCTTCTTATTTTAATCAAGGAAAATAAATGCTTTTTTTTTTAATTTTATGTTCCAGATCTTGAGAATTTACTGATTCTTATCATAGTTTTGCTGATTTTTTCTTCATAAACTTGCGTCCGGCAATGGCCGGCCGTTGATTAAACTGGGTTCCCACTTGCAAGAGCACTGCAAATGAAACAGTTGTTAAACTGGGTTCCCATAAGAACAATTAAAAATGATACAGTTGGTTAAACTGTGTTCCCGTAAGAACACTGAAAATGATACAGTTGGTTAAACTGTGTTCCCGTAAGAACACTGAAAATGATACAGTTGGTTAAACTGTGATTCCGTAAGAACACTGAAAATGATACAGTTGGTTAAACTGGGTTCCCATAAGAACACCGAAAATGAAACAGCGCACGACCTTAGCAAGTGCTTGGTAAGGTGGCAACTTCTCTCGAATGGACTGATGTAGGAGCCGAGAACGCTAAAGGGACCTGTCACGTAAAATATGCCGTGTCTCCAATGTCATACTCGTTCAAACGATACATCTTGAGGCGCCGACTCAAGCGCTAGGTCTGTCATCTAAAAATGGTTGAAAATAGTTGACTACTTTTAGGGGGGGAAAAGTCGGAAATCCTAATAGGAGTAATAGGAGCCCCCACAATAAAATGAAATACATCTCCTGTCCTTGTAGCAGAAAAGCTTGCTGACGGTAGCTGACCCGATCATAGGGAATAATAATAAAAAAAAAAAAAACACGCAGACATTGTCACGTTGACACAACGTGCATATTTTTTAATGAAAAATTATTAATACAAATCCTAATTAATATTGTTTAAATTTAAACTAATAATCTATTCTAAATCTAATTTAAAAGTTTTTAATAATAACTATCTTTTAAAGCTCTCAATTTTCCTCTTGGCCTTCTCAATTACAGCGCATTAACGTATGCTAAAGCATTTCCCTTTCAGCTGCTTTGAAATAAAATAACAGTTGACGCCGGCTAAAAGAATAATAATAACATCACTTCCTCGCATATATCTTTGCTCCAGCTGAAGCAGATGTGTTTGCGGTTTTTCTCTGCTGCGCAAGAAGCATATTGCTCGAAAAACACCTGCTAAAATTGTTCCAGAAAGTTCGGGCTCTTTCTATAGACACATGTTTTAACGGTTTTTTCTTTAGCAGTTGGAGAGTAATTTTTGGTGGGGCAGGCCACTCACTTCATGTGAGGAGGCTTTGCCCACCACGACGCGTTGCAAGGATTAGCATCTATGCCGATCACTTTATGGTGACGGAGGCGTTCACCCACCGAGGTACCAGGCCGCTTTAATATGAACGCCGTGATGTTTTTGTCAACACGCTTCCCCAAGTTTATTTTGAGTGCATGTATTGTAGAGTTTTAATGTATAATCCTGCATTTTGAAAAATGGTGACTGTTCTAGTGAGAAAATAAAATAATATGTTTCAAGTTTAAAGGTGTTGAGTGAGACTCCTTATTTAAAGGGAATGTGGTCTTCAAAATGTGTTTTTCTCCGGAAGTAAAATGTGTTATCCCAGTGAAGTGTTCAAAGTGTTTGTGTGATCATGTTTCAGAGGAAGTAAAACGACATGCGCCATCAAAAGCGAATTTCAATCTTTATTTTGGAATTTGTCCTTCCTCGTCGCTCTGCTGAGGGATTTCTAGTGCATAAGTGATTTCGTTCAGTGGGGAAGAGAAGCATGCTCACCTAAGGGGAAAAATTCGTTGCGAGTCTGAATTTAAAATGTGACCCACTATACGATCGTCTTCTTGAAACTATGTCGCTCTCACCACAAAGTCGTACCAGTTATAATCTTTACAAAATAATTCATCGTCTTTTTACGATCACCACCTTCCACCGTACATTTCCATAGGATAGACATATATATTTATTTGTTTTTTAAATAAAGGAACAACTATATATATATATATATATATATATATATATATATATATATATTATATATATATATATATATATATGTATATATATATATATATATATATGTATATATGTATATATATATATATAACAATTATGTATATATATATATATATATATAAATGGTATATTCCGTTAATTCTCCTATATGTGAATATACGAAGAATTTTCAAAACTCTGAGAGTTTAGTGTTAGTGTCAACATAGGGATCATTGACAATATAAAACTCCCCTCGTGTATAAGAATGTACTTTTTATTTTCATTAGTTTTCATTTATAAATGCCTCAAATAGAGGCAAAAGAAATGTTTTTGCCTCTATCTGAGGAGAATAGAAAGTTCATGTGAACCTAATGAGCCACGATTTCAAGTACGATGAGAAAAAAAAAAATCTTACTGATTTCTACTGATAAATCGCATGCAGCTGCTTTCTTTTCTAACGTTAAACACCAATTTTATTCTACAAAGAACACAGAGAATCTGCAATAAGATTCTTAGAAAGCTCCAAAAAGAAGAAAGAAAATTAATTTTTAAAACCAAGCGAGCTAATTAATTTAAAAGCTGTTTTCTGACAAAACTGTCACTTTTTTTATATTATAATTTTTTTTTCTAAGAAAAACAGATTTTAATTTTGAGAAGGAGGTTGAAGTGTTTACTTTCGTATATTAGCCTGATTATAAATGCTGCGTGAACATTCAAGGATGTTAACCATTTTTAATTAAAAAAGTAATGGAATGAAAAACTGAACTCAGACGTATATGAAACAATCATGGACAAAGCATAAAAATTGAGCGAGAGGTGAAATATTTTTGCTATGTTATTAATTACATTTTTAATAAGATTTTCTTAAAAAAAGTAATTTAACTACCTGAAGGTCGGTTAATTTCAATATTCTGAGGGCTTTTTTCTGTATATTTCCCGTGCAAAACAATCTTAATTCCAATACTTAATTTAATGTTTGGCAGTTTGCGAGAATACAGCAATCGCTCTTAGGTTTATTAGAGTCAATTTTATTAGAATTCTATGTCTTTTAAATTTTGATAAATAAGAGAAAAATTCCAGTATTTCATTATAAGGAGAAAAAAAAAGTTAAATCATGTCTCCTGTTAATGCATTGTTGTCAGAAGCTCACAAAATAATGCCATAAAACATGTGCAGGACCACTAAAAATTAGTATAATTTCAGGCATCTAGCACAATTATTCTTCCTGTAATACATTTGAGAATTTATTCCAACAAATTAAAACTGACTTCAGTTATAAAATAAAATATATATATATATATATATATATATATATATATATATATATGCCTCTTAACATTTTTTTTTTTGGACTATTCACTTAAAAAAAGTTTTACGCCAGGGAAGAGTCTTTGGTATTGGGATTACACTCTATAACAAAAAAATCGACGCACCAAGAAACAATCATCCGATTGCTTTGACATTTCGTATGCATGAATGTTTTGAACAGATATGCAAATGATTCAAATTTGGTGTCCAATGAATGAATAGTTTGATCTCTAGCGCATCGGAACTGCGCATCCAGCAGACGTATATGAGGAGCAGTTCTTCAACGGTTGTTAAAACTTTCGGTTTGATTGCGATTCAGATGACATTTCAACAACTTAAAAAATGCCTCGCTGCAGGATTCGTGCTCATTACGAGCAACTGTCAGAGTTTGACAGAGGTCGTATCATTGGATTGAAACAGGCCGGTTGGACTAATCGGAGAATCGCTCATTTGAGTCGAAGCGATGCGACGATTCGAAGATGCTGCCAAGGATGGGTGGAAAATGGCAGAGTGTAGCGTCGGGATGGTAGCGGTCGACCTAGGGCTACAACAGATCGTGAGGACAGAGTGATGGTCCGATCAGCTGCCACAGCGCCTTCTTCATCTCTATCAACCATCAGACGTTCAACCCAAACACCAGTGTCCATCATGACCATTCACAGACGGTTGAGAGAGCGAAATCTATGCTCGCACCGACCGTTACGCCACCTGCCACTCACGCCTGCACACTGCCGAGCCAGATTATAGTGGTGCAGGGCTCGATCAGGTTGGAATGATGCCGACTGGGGACGTATAGTCTTTAGCGACGAATCCCGCTTCCAACTGTGTCCTGACGATCATCGAAGACGTGTTTGGAGACGCACAGGGCAGAGGGGGGATCCTGCTCTCACTATTGCACGCCACACCGGCCCTCAACAAGGCATTATGGTCTGGGGTGCCATTTCCTTTGACAGCCGGACACCTTTGGTCGTCATTAGAGATACACTTACTGCACAGCGGTACGTGGACGACATCCTAAGACCTGTTTTGCTACCGTTCTTTTTGCAGTGCCCTAGGATGGTTTTTCAGCAGGACAATGCCAGACCACATACGGCTCGTGTTGCTCTAAACTGTCTCAAGCTTGTCAAACTCTTCCTTGGCCTGCCAGATCGCCAGATCTCTCTCCCATCGAGCATGTCTGGGATATGATGGGAAGGCGATTGCATCTGGCACAGACTGTTGATGACCTCGTTCGACAATTGGAGCGAATTTGGCAGGAAATACCGCAGGACACCATCCGGGAGCTTTATCGGTCTATGCCACGCCGTGTGGCAGCTTGTATCCAGGCTAGCGGC
This sequence comes from Cheiracanthium punctorium, assembly GCA_038373885.1. Taxonomy (NCBI): domain Eukaryota; kingdom Metazoa; phylum Arthropoda; class Arachnida; order Araneae; family Cheiracanthiidae; genus Cheiracanthium; species Cheiracanthium punctorium. Next base: position 1,207,362 of record JAWZYV010014761.1, read on the forward strand.
TGGTCAACACCTTATTGAACTTGTTACTGTAACTATGAAATAAATTATTCAATTGTTCTGAAATTTTAATGATTTGCTATTCTGTACATTGTCTTCCTATCCACCAATTTTCGTCTCAATCGGACACCTCCTTCTTGGTGCGTCGATTTATTTGTTATAGAGTGTACATTCGATATCCATTTGAAAAATTTTCTTTTCATTTTTCTTTCTTTCTTTTTTCTTTTCTTTAATGTGATACGAATACTTACAGTGCTAAAATTGTCACAATTACATATTTCAAGTTAAACAAACCTACATGTATATAAACAAAACAAGAAATTGAAGCTTAAGATTTTTTACTCTCAATCGAAAATTTTTTGGATGATTTTTTCTCCTCTACTTAGAAAATGCGACGTTATAATTAATTTAATTGATTGTTGGATCATTCCAAATATACAGGTCAGCTTACACAATATTATGCTATTAATTGCAGGAGTAACCTTTCTTCTTTTTTTTAACCCTATGAAGAAATGTCAAAATAAATAAATAAATAAACTGAACTTCATTGTAAAAAGTAATCATGTTGGGAGTTTTGAATTTTCTGAATGTTTTATTATAGTGTTTCATGAATTAATTTGTACGACTTTCATTTATTTACCATTTCGTTTATCGGTTTATACTTTCTTTCATAAGTTTTATTGTTTGAAGACATGATTTATATGTAATATTTCGACAAAGCTTTCCGTCAATATATTTTTCTGTACAGATCCTATACATTTATTTATCGTTTCATCAAATTACTTATGCGACTGAATCTACCGCTTTGCAAGTTCATATCTGCTGTAACAAAACATCTAGAGTGCATGGTCATTCAAATTGTGCAATTAAAATAAGATATAGCTAGCCATAGCTATTAAAAATCTTTTTAATGGCAAAATTATGTAAAATCTAAGTCAACATTAAGCTTTAAAAATAAAATTATCGATATTTCTCTGCACTTGATCTAGCATTTTGTTATATTGGTCAAGTTGTGTGGTGGAATTCTCCCTTCTCAGACATGAAGAACTTTTGAGTTACTATTCATAAACCCGAAATAGAAATAACTTCCTGTAGAACAGACCTACTTACTATTATATAATCTTCAATGAATATCTCTATTTAGCCAATAATGATGAATATTGAAATACAAAATATGATACACGCTTATTGATACAGCATTAGGAAAAGAAAGTGGTACCCATGAAACTATTAAGGCATTTTGAAGATAATTTTAATTAATTAGAAATAATATTGGGCTGCAGGGACTAATGAGCGTAATACTCAGGAGTGAAAAATAATGAAGTTAAAATTAAGCTTAAGAGAAGCAAAGAAATATTACTTCAGCACACTATCTGCGATGTTGCATCCACGAAAGCTCCGTATGAAATCACGCCGCTTAGGGTTGCAATAAATGTTTTAAACTTAAATAAGAATATTTTATTTTATCTTTTAAGAGCTATAGCACGTTGTTTATTGAAAGAAATCAACGAATGTGTATATTTTTATTTCTTATTTAAATTGATAATATATAATTCGGATTAATTAAAAAATATATATGTATAATCTCATGGATCTCAAAAATTACAGTTTTTCTACGCAAATAGACTGAGAAATCTGAGTTTGTGACATGGTGGAGAAGCAATAAAAAGAAACTTTTGTCAATAATCTTGAGGGAGAAAAAAGAGAAGGCTTGCTGGAGAAATAGATTGAGACACGGAACCGAATTATTGCCTTGCAATCACGTAAGTGGCTGAACTTTGCTCGATTGTGCAATTGTTCGGCTCTTATTTGGGAGGCTCATAAAACTAGTCTCGAACATCTTTCTTTATTATGATGCTGCCGTATGAAAAAGAAGGGGAAAAAAAGCTTTGTAATACTCAGGGGAGCAAGTTTTCTCTTTCTATAATTTATCGATTTCTCAACTTTACTTCAAATTATGTTTTTGTCTTCTCTATCGATCATGTAATAGGAGTGGTAAATATTAAATGATAAATTTTGTTGATAAAAGAGCATGTTATAATAAGTTTTAATGGTGTAAAAGTGTATATATTTTTTATTTTTCTCATTCATAAAATGCGCTTTGACTATGTTTTAGGCTCTCCCAATATGAATGCAATCAAGAGAGAAGGCAAAATTAATAATATACTAATGATAGTTTCAAGTATGTTTGAACTGAAATAGTTTCAAGTATGATTGAGCGGGATACACAGCATCGCGCAATGAAGATGCCACTCAGGGCTGTCAGCCTTTCATCGGTGTTACCTAGTTATTTAAAAAACGGAGGATTTTTAAAAATTTGGTTAGCTCCTAAGATTACGATTGCTGTTTGAAGAGGTACTTTACAGAACCTTGCTGATTTCAAACAGTAAACGGTAGCATGCCCATTTTTGACAGTTTTGTTCTTTAGGGTTTTTTTTCTGTCAAAAATTGCATGTGCGGCTTTTTTTTTTTAAATTTTTTTAAAAGTTGTTATGCTTGTGTGATGGAGCAATCAAAAATCTAGTGACTTGCTGTACTTACTTCGCCACATGAGCGAAGCTCATTATCTCTTTTTCTAAATCTGTATAGATTAGATCGAGAAAGGGCCTTGAGGTGTTAAGAAGACCTTTGTGCTGTCACCAAAGTTGAGTTCTGATGTTTTGGAACTAAGATGTAAGTTTCTCTTCCTTTTGTGTCCTGCTCCCACTGAGCCTTCCATTCCTTCAGAATTGAGCTGTTCAGGCGTCTTTTTAAGTGCGAAACTGGTGCCTTGACAGATGTTACTTCATATTTTGAGTCTATTGGAGATTTACCCAAGATGTCCATCCTTTCATTGTCACATAGTGTTCTTGCCCAAATGGGCTTTAATATGTTTTAGAGTCACAAGATTTTGGAGCTGTTTTTTTTTTTTTTAAATCTGCAGAATTTATTCGCTTCTAGTTCCGTGTTGGGAAATTGCATGTAGTCCCGATAGACTGTTACTGCAGAGAGTAGTCTTGGTTGGGTCTAATGTAGCTAGCCAATTGAGTGCTTTCTGTATTGCACGTAGATGTTGTGTGTTCTTTTAACTGAGATTTATAGTTCTAGAGAGCATAGTTTTTCAATGATAGTAGATAAGAATGCCACTGCTGAGAATTTTATGTTTTGTCTTCGTTTACGACTGAAGATGATCGAGAAACCGCCTGCATAAGCGATGAAGGAAATGTCATCTGGAATTTGTACAGGATTTATTGACTCTATTTTTCACTGGATTTATTGGCTCTATTTTTCAGAGGACTTATTGTTTCGAAAGCCGATTGGTTTTCTGAGAGTTTGTTGTTTGACTCCATGTACTGTAGAAGTTGTTGTCCCAGGTGTTTTTCAAGTAGTTTTTCTAGCGTTTGGAGGAGGCCTACTGAGTCCACTGGGTCTTTTCCTTGTTTGTTGAAGCAAATCACTTCTAGTCTAAAGCACTTTGGGAAGAAACAAATTCGTCCATTTTGACTGGAGTGCTGGATGGTCATCTTAGGTGGCTCTGAGCACGCGGATGTTGATTTTTACGTTCAAGGGTCTTAGAGCGCTGCAAACTTCTTGCTTTGTGAAAGGTTTCTCGTCTGGTTGGCGATGCCCTGAAGAGAATAGATGGTTGAACATGAGAAGGGCAGCCAAAGAGATGGTTCGTTAGGTGCTTAAGGGAGGCCTCTTTGGTTAGGTCTTGATTTTGCCATCTTACTTTTAGACCCGTTAGTGTGAAAACCTTTTCATACGCTATTTTGCACACACTTCAGTATTTGTTTACGCGTGCTTAGCAATATCTTTTCTAGGCTTCTCTTTTTGATTTTAAAATTTATTTTTTTTGTAGATAGCTTTTTCTTTGTTTAGAGCCAGTTTCTTTATTTCTTTTCGCCTTCATCTTCAGTCTTGTGTATTCGTTTTTGTATTGCAGTTATTTTGTTCCTTTTTGAACGTATGTCTAGTGTCACAACACTGCACTTTTGTTCTTTTAGAGATGGCTATTTTTCGATACGTTTCCTCCGCTACTTCCTCCCTGCTACTTCTAGTATATACGGCATTGCATTTCTTTTGTTGCTTCCTCCAGTTTCTGCCAACCCTTGTTGCTTTCTGATGTCTCTTATTAGTTTTTCTATGTTATCTTTTGGAAATCTTGTGAAATCGCCTGGATTGCCCCTTTCTGTCTTGAATCTTTTGCATACAGCTACTAACGTGGTTGTGAGGCTGTAAATCAGATTTAAAAAAGCGCTTTCACTTGTGCTTTCTTACGGAAAGCGAATGTTGAAATTATTTTCCGTAAAACTTACGGAAAACAGTATCAGCATTCGTTTAGAAAAAGCTTTTGGTTCAATGTTAACATTCTTTATTTTAAATGAAAAGTATACTGTAGATGAATTTATTTTTTGAAAGAGGAAGGATGAGGTTTATTAAAATTTATTGCTCCATAGCCCATGATGAAAAGATTAGATACTCCAGCTCTAGACAAATGCATTATATAAACACATTGAAAAAGCACATTGCTGGGGAAAATATACTAGCTCGTCATTGACAAGAAAAATATTCAATTGCACGAAAATAGCCATATACATGACACAGGAAAGCAAACCAACTTCGAAAAATGTCTTTTACTTCTTTCACTTATTCTACGAGTTGCCATCCGGAATTTACAAAACTTTTCGCATTACGCTTTCCTTCTTTTCCACTAGGGCGTAAGTTGTGGAACAAATCTCTTATTTTATTAATTCTTTTCATCTGAGTGGTAGAAGAAGTTCAGATGTCTTCTAAATCTTCAGAATTTCTTCAAAAATATTTAACCTGGCTATCTTCAGAAAGATACAAAAGCGCAGATATCCCTTCTGTAATCCAGTATTGCTTTCCGGATTCGGTACTTGAATTCTCCGAGAATCGAGGTCCAACAATCATTCAAGAGCCAACACCAAAAAGCAACTCTGGGAAAAGCATTGGAATAGTACCATTAACTATAACTATGGTAGGACAAATAAAATTGCGTCAGACAGTACCTTATAATCGATGCGTTTTGGCATGATTTATGTTTCTTGAAATACTTTTATTGAAACGGAAAGCAAGCCAGTTCGAAATAAACAATTTTTAATATATTTACATAGTCAAAGAGTAGTCAGTAGGTAGTTACACATTTGGAGGTGAGCTAAATAAATTTATTACAGCACTCAAACACGCCCTTTTTACCGCTTTTAAATGTTACAAAAATCGAATGCCTACAGATTAATTTCATAAATCTACGTCTAAACAATAACAAACTTCTTCATTTTATTGCATTAAAAGTTGTACAATCTATTCTAAACTTTGTTGCGCTTCAATAGCAAATGATATCTCTGACATTACGGCAAGGTGTGCGTAAAAATGGTGTAATGTCTAAAAGATCCTTCATCGGTTCAGGCTATTAATCATGGTCGGCGTCTTCGGCGCTTTAAGCGTTTACTTTGAAGTTTGTTACAATCAAGAAGTTTTCATTTGACATTCTTCCGTAGATAGCTTCCCATCCGTCGATACACTTATGGAACACGAATTAAGGAACAGAATCTGCCAGTTTCTTTAGCAGAAAGCCAATAATATGCAATTTGGATTTTAGAATTAAGTAGATAAAGGCGGAATTAAGGAGAGTTAATTATGGGTGTAGTGTTAATTCCTTTATGCGATTTCTATTTTCAGCCATTTTTTCACAATTTTATCAATAAAAATTCTTAAGGAATGTAATTTAACTATTTTGTTTTTAAATAATAATTTAGACTGAGGGTACTGGAATGCTACAAAAGAAAATGGAGTTACTTTTGTTAAATTTTGATCTTTTTTAGTTCTAACACAAGGATCTATTTTCTTCTGCTTATCATTTTAATTACAGTTTAATTCTCTAAAATAAAAGAGAATAAAATAAAATTAATTCCCAGTTCAAGAATGGTATAAATATAAGTGGAACTTTCTTAAAAATGGAAACGATAATTTTTTATGTCAGACATAAAATGTTCAAATAAGAATTTTTTTATCCTATTTGGAGATTATCACGGCGAAATTGCAAAACTTCTGAAAACTAAATTTGTTCATTTTTGATCCCATATTGGATATAATTGTGGATAAAACGTCCATTAACAGGAAAAATCGTTGAACGTGTTTTTTTCTTTTGACGTTAACTGGATGAACTAATAATTAGTTATTGACTTTATTACAATATATATATATATATAGTAAAATGGCTGAAATTACGAATTAAGGAAGCATTCAACACCAGTTATGGTAGTCCAATATATTCAATGAACATTATATCGCATCCAAAAAAGGCATAAATATATATATACATATAAAATAGAAAATTAAAAAAGTGGTAAAATTGAAAAATGAAATGGATTTGTAAGGAATAAAACAATGGGTAGTAAGCAACGGCTATACTCGTCAAGCCACACGAACCGAATGCTTACTCCCAAAATAAAAACAAAATAACAGGATTTCAATGTAGTTAGTGAGCACAAAGAAAGCTAAATATGTAACTACGGGGGCATATCCTATTATCAAAAACAAAAATGTAGGAAAGATGGCCGAAAGCAAGAGGCATGCAGGCATGCAGGCATGCAGGCAAGACACAGTGAGGAATGTTCATACTGTTGCCAAAAGATAAGGAAAAAGTACCAAATGCCAAATTTTGGAAGTTAAATAATGGCAAAATTAAATAATTAATATATAAACTTTCTAAATTTTTATAAAATACTCCATATTTAGAAACTTATGGTTTATACTCGATAACATTGCCGAGGATAATACTTTGTGGATAATATTGAAGGACGTTTTACTGTAATTTCGAGATCATGTATTCGAAATCTGCTCTAAGTATATTTTGTTTTATTTATTTGCATGTTTCCGAAAATATGCATATTATAAGATTGTAAATTTTACTAAGAGAAAGGTAGTAAATCTTTGAGGGATTATATGAAGCCTATTTTAACTTTTAAACGGAGTGTTACGAAAAAAAAAAAATGGGATAGATTAAGTTTCTCGTTTTAAGTTTTTTAAAATGCAAATTATTCAATTATTTTATATTTTTTTCTGACAGGACGAGTGATTAGCACCGTAGAATTGAGACTTTTAGACAATAAAAGGAAAAAAAATTGCAATAATACCTTTATTTAAAACAGAAAATAAAATAATCTTATTTAGAAATTCATACGCTTACATAACTCATATTCAGAACTAAATTTTGTAAAAAAAAATATTGTGTGTATATGATTCTAACGGTTTCTTTAAATTTTTAACGGGTTAGTCGCCCTATATTAGAGTGTTTTTATATTTATTTTCATATCAATCAAATGAGGCGCTTTAAGGTGCATTTGCTTCAGTGTCTGACAGTACGTGATTTTCACGCAACAGATATCCATCTGGGCATACTGATATCTAGAGTAGAAGGCAAAACAGCTATTACATCGTTATGTCAATTAAAACATTATTAAATGCGAAGCAAGTCGAGATAGAAACTGTTCTTCATAGAAGCTGCAGGAGTCTAAAAATAAACTTACCGACCTCAAAATATTTTCGTTATTTATTTTTATTAATTTCAAAACAAATTTAAATGCACTAGACTTGTTATTATATTAAATATTTTATGTTTATTAGCATGTAAAATTAAAATTGCTTAATTTAACGTGCACAAGGTAGTTAAATGTAAACTTGAAGCTATTTGAAGCATTCTGCAATTTCAATCCCTTGGATCAGGGTAGCCAAATCCTTGGGCATGCGCCAAACTTGGCGCATTGGATGATTTCAATTGGCGCATTGCTTTCTTGTGCCTACTTATTGTTTTGAGACAGTTTGAAGATTTTTTGTTACTAATTTCGTGCCCGAAAATATTTCATTTCTTAAAATTTATATAACTGATGGTGCTACGTCAATTGCACACACAAATTTACGGGCATCGAACCATCTCTGATGCCCTACCAAATAACCAAAAAATTAATTATAGAACCATCTTCCTCAGAACAATTTCAATCTCATGTTCGCTCTTATTGTGGGAGCACTGATATTACTTTTCCTACCATAAATTAAAGCCTACCCGTATTCATATTTTACCACTCGACTAGTCTAACCGTGAACATAAGGAAGTGTAAAGCGTGCTTGAGTTGTATGGTTCATCTTAAGTCGTATCTGAAAAAATTTGGAGCATGATATACAAAAGGTTGACTGCCCCTGCCTTAGATGATTGGCTTCTAAAGGATTATACAGATTTTAGAGAGGATGGTACAGATGGATACAAAATATCTGAAATTTTTAATTGAAAAATGGAGCAAAATGTAAAATTAAGGACTGCCAGAATAAAGAACAATTTAAACTTTTAAGTAGTAATTCCTGTGTACGAAATTTGCATCAGTATAAAGTTAAAAATTAATATTGATAATTATGTGAAGTTGCATGCATAAAATGCTCCAAGAAATAATTGATTTGTAAGTGCATGATATAGATTCCTCATAAACTAAAATTTACCTCATAAAAATATGATTCTACGAATGCTTCTTACGACGAAAACCGTGGGGTATACGCAACAGATAATAGTAAGGAGCTAAAGGGTAGTTGTCTTCGTAAAAAATCACACAACAATCTGTATCTTTTGCAGTGCAAAAAATTTGTTGTGACTAGGTGAACAACTCATGCATCCATTACCTATTGCGTGCATACCATGTTTTTCTCATTCAAACCTTACACTTACAAGTAATTTCATAGCTATTAAAATTTAGGATCACAAGATTTTATGGCCAAATGTACGGGGTTAGAAATCTATATGTGGTTATCAATCGGTATGGAAGCGAAGAGAAATTATTTCATATTTTTAGTTTGTTGTAAAATCTTAGTACATTATTATTTTTTATTTTTAATTTAAATAACTAAAACAAACTGAATTTGTTGCATTACTGAAAAATCCTTTTAACAGTAAATTGTTAACTTTTGTTCTTTCGTTAAACAAAATTTTTTGCATGACTTATTTTGCACAGCCAGTGTATCAATTATTTTAGTGTCGATTCTCTGAACTTTTCAGGATACAATATACTTTATGTAGGTAAAGTTTAATTATAAAAAAACAATGTACTTATTGACTTTTATTCTACACACGTAATTACATCACAAAGGAATAATGCATTAGTATTAATATCTGATTCAGAGTTTATCTTTAAAAGCTTTTATAATGCAGTTTTTAAGTTTTATTTCGTAATGTCTTATAATTAGATCTTAACCCTTTGAACAGCACCGGCATATAATATGTATCAGTTACCATGGGCGTAACTTGGGCTTCGAAACTGGGGGGGGGGCAAAAGTCATTTTAAATGAAAGTCCGTGTATGCCTGCCCATGCACACACACACACACATATGCATATATATATATATATATATATATATAAACTATAAATTCGGTCTTGAGCCTCGTCAGGAGAGACCCCCCTGAGCCCCCCTAATTTTTTAGTTTCATTATTGCCATATTAAAAAGATATTAATTGACTGTGTCATTTTATCTCTCACCCCTTTTTCTTTTTCTTTTATTCTTCCTTTACATTTATTTCAACGACTGGAAGTAGGAGGGTTTCCTGACCTTTCCTTGCAAATGCAAACGTGGGTCGATGATAACTGAAGTAACATATATAATTTTTAGTATCTATCTTAACACACCAAAAATTTTGCTTTTCGTTATTTGATATTGTTGAGAGAGCTTTAGGCGAGTAGGGTTGCTGTAGCTGTATTTCGCCTGGTAAATCTATTGGCGAGTCATCCAGAGTGGATAAGAATCCCAGGCTGTTAGGCTTATGTTTAAAATTATTCTTTTTTCCACTTTCACATTCGGTAGCCCAGTGCTCGATGCGTTTATACCTTTTACAAGTTATTCTTGATGTATCCTTAATTTTATGAGTCGGCTGGCCCGAGTATTTTCCATAATTTTTATTTTTGGACGCAGGTTTTCTAGGAGCAGCCACGAAAGCACCCGAGTCTTCCGCTTGTCTATCATCGTTACGCCTGGCATTTGATTCTGATTATTTCTGGCTTCGGAAGCTCATCTCTTGATTCCATAGCACATCGGAAATTGTCGAAAGTAGAAGAGAGGCTATATAACAGCATTACAGTCAGCAAGTCGTCGTCTATTTTAATATCCATTTCTGAAAGTCTGTCCACTATGTCGAAGAATCTTCTCAAATGGTCGTGAATTCCATTAGACTAGTCGGGTATCTTATATTGAATTAAAAATTTCATTAATGCAGCTTTACGAGCAGGTCCTTTAGACTGATAGATTTCTCCCAAATTTTTCCAGACATCTGATGAAGTGTCACAATTTTTTATTTGTTTGAGTTCAGATGGCGATATACATAGAATTATATCTGCTTTTGCTTTTTCGTCCATTTGGTTGGACCCACGTATCGAACTCTTCTTGCGATTTTTCGCCATTTTCCAAAACTTCAGGTTTAGGCTTTGAACCTGATGCATGAATCCAGGCATCATTCTTTATTAAAAGCCCTTTCATTTGCATTTTCCATGTTTCGTAATTATCTTCGTAATTATTTCTTTCAGCGTTTTAATTCGCCAAGTTCCAGTCGCCATTTTGAGGATGAATGATACAGCCTTCTTAAAACGAACGTTAAAAATCAGCAAATAAATAAATTAATCCACCTGGTGTCCATATGATTTTAGAAATGTTAGCAGAGTTAAAAGTATAGAGTTATGGCACAAACATAGTAAACGCGGGATTTTAACATACCATTTTATTAGAACGGAAGAAACAGGCACATCACATAACAAGGTAACATCAAAGGAAAAAAGTATATATTTGTTTGTGTTTGTGGGATTACGGCGGATTAGCTACGCGTGGGCTCTAGGTCGATGGGTGGGGTGCCCTCCGTGGAGGTCTTTCTAAGGGGTCTTAACCCGTATTTACGCTAAGTGAAAAAAGTATAGAAGAAGTAAAAAGAATGCGCTGCGTACGCGAGCACAGTTACAGTTAAGTAGATAAATGTTTATTCAGGGGGATACAGAATTCAGGTAGCGAAAGACATTGCACAATAAAAAAAATAAACGATTCAATACTCAACAATTTATTCTTACTTTTATGTCGCATTTTTGAGACACACTTTTCGGACAATTTTTAATAAAAGGGGTAAATGGCATAGTCACTAATAAATCATTAAATATTTCTTCTATAACAATGGAAAAAATACTGTACTAAAACGGATGAAATTTGAAAACAGTTATATTTAACTCTTGAAAACAAAAAGTAAATAGTGCAACAAGTATAATTAATAAAATAGATAAAAGGGCTTACTTTTTTTCCTCCTTTTATCAAACCAACTCCACAGCCACTGATATCACTGAGGACCGATTCAGCTTTTAGCGGTAGAGTCTGTGTGTAACGTCCAAAACAAAGTTCATTGGAAGGATTGGAAATTGCAAATGTATATGTTCACTACCAAAAAAAAAAAAAAAAAAATCTCCACAGCCACTGGATATTAGCAGGGCTTGACTGTCACGAAACATTTGACGATCAAAAACTGAAGCGGCCGACTTTGATTTTCAAAGGGTCTTTCCAATTAGTAAGGAGAGGCATCATTCTTAATTTAAACAAAACTACATTTTCCCCCTCAAAGCGCAACTATAATGGATATCTTCTCCTTAACGAATTCCTGACAAAAAACCCAAATAATCATTACATTGTAGTATTGTCTCCAGACTAATACTTTATTTAAAATTTACCGATTTGACACGAAAATTACGAAAACTATTTACCTGTACTCATACACTCATACAAAACAAGTTAATATTTCACTGCAAGATACAGATATTCGGCTGGTAAAATTCATGTAACTTAACCAAACTTGACACACAGACATCATTTACCTATTTAGCTTAGCTCTTTGTAATCCATTCTTTGCAGCTCATGGTATTTCCCCCCCCCCCCCCCCCAACCAGGTAGCGAAAGATTAACAACAGACTTGAAATATAAAACATGATGTTACATACAAAAATTTTTAAAGCTCCCTTCTCTCACAAAGTCATTATGCTTGCGGGAAAAACTGGTCCTAGTCTATTTAAGTGAACACAGATGTGACTGATTTTTGAGTTAACGGGAGATAAAAGGGCCGCGTTCGGCATTTAAATCACTCCACTTTTTCACAGAATCTTAATGGTCATTTAGTGATGACATGTTCTTAAGTTTTGTTTGTAGGTCCAGAAAAACGATCATTTTATGCCTTGTTAAAAAGCCTCTTTTCTTGCGAGGTTTGAAATACATTACAATGAAACTGATTGCACTGCACATTTTCTATTTTCTGTAACCTCTCTTCCCGCGGCGCTTTCTTTAATGTTAGCGACCTGTTAAATTTACAGCATTCTGAGCTCAATGTTCGTGTCTTTCCTTGACTCGGACAGAAAATTTAAAATTTTTAAGAGTCCAGTACGTTATTTTATTTATTTATTTATTTATTTATTTTTGGGGGTGGGGGTGGTGGTATTGTAAATATTTTTAGAAAAGTAATGTGGAAAATGATATTTAATAATTTGAGGAGCTGGAACGACTTTTAGCGTGATTTCATTAACCAAAAGCTCGGCATAAGCGAGGGGCAGGGGTCGATACAAACAAAAATTGGGTCCGTTTTGTGGCCCTATCACAAAATTACAATCGATTTAAACGGAACCCCTTCACAAAAATACAGTCGATTAAAACTGCCCTTCATTGGCATTTTACCCTACATTTTAATGTGTTTCATCAATTAACAAAAAAAAAGCGACTTTTATTAAAATTTGGTTTGAAAATTCACAAAAATAAGTGCTGAAATTCACAAAATTAAGCAATGAAATTCACAAAAATATGCAGTTTTTACAAAAATGGGACTCTGGAAAATATTCCTGGATCGACCCCTGATAAATTATGTAAGGTTTTCAGTTGAAGACGTTTTCACGAAAAAAAAAGGGGGGGGGGTATATAAATTAGGTGAATGTACATATACTATGTACTAAAGAAAACTAATATTCTGAGATATTATCTTAGCTAGACTTTTAAACGAATTTTTTGAAATGCTAGAAAATAGATGCTAGCAGATCGTTATAAACAATAGCTGTAAAGGTTTCCCTTCTGTGCGGAACGTTGCTTCTCCGTATTGCTCAGGAGCAACGCTGTTAGTAGGAAGTAAAAAGGTGATTTGTTGCTGTAATTTTCTAATGCATGTAAATCTAAAAGGGTTAAAGGTATCGAATACTGACTTAGATAGTACTGCAACTAGAGTTTACGTCTCTCACGATGAACCAACTAGAACGGCCCCCTCCCGTGGAACCATAATTTATTTTGGAGCCCCCTACCAAGTCTGGGGCACGTGCCCCTAGTTGCCCCCCCCCCTGGCAGCAGATATAAATCATAAAATCGCAGACCGTTTTTTGTTCTCTTAAACTGCGTCGCATTTGAATTCGCAATTAGTCGTCTGTCAAGTCAAGTAAGTTGTGCACGATCATAAAAGTGTATTGTCTCTCTGCTACTGACCTTCAAACACCAAAATTAGGTTATTCACTAAAATATAAATGAGAAACTGGCCCCAACCTGTGACAGGGCAGCAACTAAAGGGGGGAAAGGGGGGTAAGCGGGGACAAGCACCGGGAGACATTCTAAAAGGAATGCCAAAATCAGTTATAGTTTCTTGCGATGGGGCGCGACTCCATGCGAGGGGGCACACGACCATGGGCGCCCATAAGGGGAGGCAAGGTAGGGCACTTGTTCTAGGTTAATGTCTCATAGTGTTAACAAATGGCAAAAACAGAACTAAATTTGTTAAAAGTTTGAAATTTGCCCCCTCTAGAAAATTTTTTTGAAGTTTGCCCCCTCCCTAGGAAAATTACTATGGGCGCCCATGCACACGACACTAATTATGGTTTGCCCCGGGTGACATAAACTCTAATTGCGGCATTGCCTGTGAAAATGACCTCCTTTTGCCCACTATTTACAGCAACAGGTCTTTTTTTTCTAACGCTGAACAATTGATTTCATACAAGTTTAAAATCGCTGCCCCTTGATTTTTGCGTTCCTGAGAAATTATCTAGCTTGGCCATTTGGTAAAAGCTGCCATCGTTCCTGTTCGGTTGAAAAGCTTCTGTGACTCTATTCTTTTGCAGGGGAATTTTTTTTTTCTTTTTAGAATCTGATTGTATATTTGGGTTATAAATGCATGATTTGTGTTCAAAATCATAACTTTGCCCCCTGACTTTTTAGACTAGGGGGGCAATTTTTACAACTGCAGGGGCAATTGCCCCCCCTTGCCCCCCCCAGATTACGCCTATGTCAGTTACGATCTGGTGACTTCAGAAAATAATAAAGCTGATCAATAATTTGAGTTTTTCCGATAAAAATGAATAATTATAACATGCATAGATTTTGAATTGTATCTGATTTATTGACTTTAATTTGTACTAATAAATGGTCACATATTTATTGCAAAATGAGTACAAAAACTCTTTTAAATATATTTTTGCAATTGATTGTCTGTACAAGCAGAAGTTAATTTTCTAACTTGATTTAGTGAATAATTAATTTATTCTTCTAAATTAATGGCTTTGAGAAACACTAGCTTCCTGAATTTTCTTGTAGAATATTAAAGAGTGAAAAAATATATAAATTAATCTTTAAAAAAATGACAGAAAATTTTCAAGCATATTTTCGTATATTTGAAACTCCTTAAATATACTCGCGCTCCCAAAATGGTGAACAAGAAACAATCAAGTAACAACCATCAAAGAATAAACTAATGTGTTAGACTAACGTGTCTTTTATGTTTAAAGCTATTAATCATTTTCGTTTTCTTAATGCGTCACCATTTTGTTAAAGTTTGATACATCCGGGAAAACTTTCGCTTGTCTTTCGTTAAATCTTTTCTAAAAGAATGTTCGAAAATGTATCAAACCCTTGAAATGAGTTCAAATGTGCACAGTAAAGAAAACTGTCAGTCATTTTTGAAATTCAATGCTAAAGGCTTAAAACTTTACGTTTATTTATCCGTCAAGCATAAGCTGAAAATTATGAAATGGGAAATTTAGATGTGAAGTAAATCCGAATCAACTAAGAAGATTGTCTTCTTCCATTTAATAGTTGATATTTAATAGTGTAAATGTATTTCCAGCGACAAAGATAAAGTATTTAACACTCCAATTGATCTGAAAATTGGGAAAGTTATTGAGTGAGTTGGTGACGTGTTCGTGTTTGTTTTCAGGCTAGAGGGTGATATATTTCTCGAAATGTGACAAAATTTAGTGTGTATGCTCAATTTTGATTTTTAAATAAAAGTAATTGCTAGTTCTAGAAACGTTGACACAACTAAAAAAATTAAGAAAAGAAAGAAAAAAGTTAAGGTAGTCTTTTCTGTTGAAACTATCACAGGACTTATTGACTTAGGATTAGTTACTGTTGCTTACCTTTTTTTTCCTTCACAACAACCTCTACAATCTACCTGCTCAAAATCGCTTAACTTGGCTAATCATCTACTTTATTCTTTTGCAAGAATTTAAAATTAGGCATATTTTTTGTAATAAATTTTCATTTTTTTGTTAAAAGGAATTATTCATGCTCTGTTTCCGCACATAGACGATATTTTGATTAAAAACGACGATTCAGGATTATTCAGTTATTTTTACAAATGGTATTTCTTTTCATTTCTTAGATCAAGAACCTAAATTATTTTATGCAGCGTAAAATCACCAAGCATGGCAACCATGATGCTTTTCTTTCAGAGTTGTGTAAATATCTTCTAAAATGATTCGAAATGTAGTAATTTAAACCAGCCAACTTTCCTAATCTTTTTTCGATTTTTTAATTCCCATGACATGTTCACGTGTGATTTGGTTTCTGAGTAAATCGCACGTTTCTGAGTAAATCGCATTTACATACTACAGTTATGGAGGAAATTAAAAAAAAATAAACATATATTCCCAGTTACATTTGCATACTTAGAGAGTGTTTTTTAAAATTAAGTTGAAAGGTTAAGAAAATTCATTTTAATAAACACTACATTTAGCTTCATGAAACTGTATTAGAATTAGTGAAGCTGCATCGACAGAGAAAGTATGCCAATGCCGGCTTATGTTAAGTTAGAAGGATGGAAATATCAGTGAGCATAAGAAACAAGTGGTAAACGGTTGAGTGATTTAAATATACCTCAATTCTTAGGAATGCTATCAGATCGGAGATGCAAAAGCATCATCACCTAACCAAAAACCTTGTTATTTTTCGTAAAATAGTACTCTTAGAGCCATTATTATTTAAGGGCATATTAGTAATACTATAAAATATGAGATATAAATAACATTTACATTTAAGAAAATTCAGCACCGAAATCTTGTACTGTGAAAAACCGTATTCTTTGTTAGCAAATATTAGAGCATCAGATTGGTTATTATATTTAACTGAATTCGTAATTTATAACGTTGTATAATTCGTTTCGTAACCCTCATTTGTCATACGAATTACTCATACAGCAGCAAAAAAATATTCTGCCATCGAATGCCAGTAATATTTGTTTTTAATTATTTTATTTTATTATTTTTTGTACAAAGAACGCATAGGTACTTTTTGAAATATTTTACCCCACAAATTACCTGCAAGCGTGAACTAAGTATAGTTTTGTAAAATAACACACATAAAAGATACTTATCAATCTGGACTGTGTTTCGGGCGAAAATTTTTCGACCTTCGTTAGTAGTCCATATCAGTCCACGCACAGACTAGGACTGGGGACTGAAAAAAGTAAACAGAAAACAAAAGCAAGGAGCGAGTTGCCAATCGGAAGAAAGAAAAATCCAAGGAGATTAAGAGAAGGGGGAAGAGCGTAGATAAAAAAAGAGAATAAAGAATTAAATAAAGTATAGGAAAAGTAATAAAAAATTGCACAAAAAAGAAACATTCAAAAACAATAAACAGCGCAACAATAAAACAGCAGCAACAACAACAATAAATATACTTTTTTTCTAATAAACAGGACAGAACATTTTTTTGATAGGCTGTTTCTCAAAGTGTTATTTATTTCATATTTTAAATACTAATTTCTTTTGAGTGTTTCTTGGCCATTTTTGTTACCACCTGATAGCATGTTCTAACTCGCCTCAATTTTTATGAATTCTAGTAGCAACGATTTTATTTGAGATTAAATATCGGAAAATTTTAAATAAATGTGCTGATAGAGCTTTATTTCGTCTACTGAATATTTGGTGTAACAATTTTGTTTTGGTAAGCTAATAAAAATTTTAAAGTGTAAGTCAAAGTAAAACATTTATGTGCATAAACAAAAAATAAATTAAAATGAAAACATTCTTGAATGAAGAAAAAAAAATAGTTTAATTGAAAACTGGAATAAATAAATAATAGTCAAATGCGAGCAAGAATTTACAGAAAAATTCACTTTAAAAATAACACAATTCTAATATATGTATACGTTGTTGCTACCCATAAAAAGTGAAACGAAAAAAAAAAAAAAAAAGAAAACAGCTAGAGAGGTAAAACAAAAAGGGGAAAGATATAAACACGAAAAAGTAATCACACTTTAAATAAAAACTTCCCTGTCCAATAACAGGAACTGCCGAGTAAAAACACCAGTCCGTATAATTATTCGCCATCTCATTTCTGCTCTAATGCTCGAATTTAATTTTCTTTACGTTTTATTTATTGACATCTCCTTGCCATTAATGTCCCAGCAAGGGGATTAAAAATGCTATAAGCATTCTTAGGGCACTTAAGAAAAGTTTAAATCGCGGAGTTCATAAATGCCCCGGAAGATTGTGTTCTAGAGTAACAGACAGAAAAATCAATTAGCAAGCAAGAGCGAAGTAATTTAGAGTTCGAAGTGTAAAATTTTGATTGCAAGTGGAAAGGCGGTAATTTTTATGGGTATTTTGTTTGAGGTTGTAGATACCGAAGCTTAATTGTAGTTGTAATATAACTAAAAGTATAAAGGTTCGAAGAGCTTTTATTAGATTATGAATAACCTTAAAATAAATTTGCTGCACTTATAAGAAATTAGCAGCAGAGGTTATTGTAAATACTTATATGATTGTTTAGTCCTGATTTTTCCTAACTGGTGCCCGAAAAATATTCCTCTTCTAAAACGAATTATATATAGACGTG
Source organism: Cheiracanthium punctorium (assembly GCA_038373885.1). NCBI lineage: Eukaryota > Metazoa > Arthropoda > Arachnida > Araneae > Cheiracanthiidae > Cheiracanthium > Cheiracanthium punctorium. The sequence goes on from JAWZYV010014761.1 coordinate 1,225,496, forward strand.
TTATAAAAGCAGAGCCACCTAGCGAGACATACAGTTATTGAAGCGAATGTTGAAATTTAAAAGCATAATAAATTATTTCGTACTTAAAAAATGGTGAATATAAAAATTGGTTTTAGATTATGCAAATTTTGGAAATTAAAACCATCGAGATTATGAAATTGAGTAAAGATATTTAACTAGTACAGCAGTCTCTCCGCCATTTCCCCAAAACATTCAAACATTCAACACCATTATAAATTTGCAAACGGTTATGTAGAAGGTCAAGTTAACAAAGTCAAATGAATTTATTGTTAGCCTGTTTGGTTATTTTAAACATTCACGAAATATCCATTCTTCTATAATGCACATCAATTGATGAGATGTTGAACAGATCATATTTTTTCTTCAACTGTGATTAACATGATCATCTGCTTAAGTTATTTTATATACTTATAAAAAAACTGAACATAAATACAAGATCATACAGCGCAACGCAAGAATGAAATTTAATATTCACAAATTAAGATTAATTTATCCTAAGCATTTCTGTACCAGCATTGCTCGATTTACATCTGTGTTAGTCTCATTTTTCTTTCGCTATAAACGATAGAAAATATCACTTCTTTTAATAATACGTATAACATTTTAAATATTCTAGGCAATTCTTTAAATTATCTCCTCTGATTGATGGGAATTTTCCACTGAATGCACAGCGTTTGTTCGGGGACTAATCTCCTAAATGCTCGGTGACAAGAGAGAGAGAGAGACAGAGCGACAGAAAGAGAGACTGAATCACAGATGCAGCTTTGAATGCAGCGACACAACTGTTCGTTCACTAAAACGTCATTTTCTGAGGATGTACGAGAATTATATTCAAGCGAGATGATTTAGAGGAACATTTGTTTTATTGAAAAGGGTTGAGGAATGAACTAGAAAATCAGTTCACTAAGCTTCTCTGCTCTGAAAGTTCAATTGTCTGAAGTGAGGCTTATTTAAATCATTATTCTATTCGGTTTCTTCAGCTGGTGGAAGTTTTAAATGTATAGGAAATATATTTTTCAGGGCATCGTATTTAACTATTGTGAAGCTCAGTCATGAAAAAATAAATAACAATATTAAATATAACAAATAATACAGATACAAAAAACACAGCAAACAATATAATGAACAATATCATATAATAAACGATATTAAAGAGACAAACTTATAGAAGTTTCAAGCATTCAAGACAACTAGGGGTTGCATAACAATTCAGGATAGCAAATATAATCTTTTATCAAAATAGAAAGATAATGCTTATAATTATTTAATATGGTGTTTTTGTGAGAAATATTTGAATTAATTAGATATTCTTTGAAAATAGTTTGAAATAGAGCAATTAGTTAAAGAAAAATCCCTCACCTAAAATTTGTAAGAAAAATATACACTTGATTTTGAATGATGCAAATTTTGGAGCTTCAAAGATTTCATTTATAAAATTTAGCTAAATTATTAACTAACACGTTATTTAAAGGGATTCTTAATTAATTTAAATATCTTTTGAGATGGACATTTTTCTGTAATTCCGAGTTTTTATGTCGCATGCTATACTCTTCTTAGAAGTTTGTCATATTATTTCTTAAATCACTCTGACATAATTAGCAGTTGTTTCTCTGAAGATCAGTCATTGCAAATGACCATTTCATCTGATTTATTAAAAAATGTTTTCAAGTAAAATAATTTTGCAAGACATGTAAAATTTTTTCTTTTCGCAATTGTATTTCATAAAGCTTTTACTCTTAAATTGTAATCTCCAAAACATTAAAGAGTCAAGCGTGTATTTGATGCATTTTTCATTTCTAATAATTAAAACTACGGTATAACTTGCGAAATCAGTAAATCTGACAAGAGAAAAAAATAAACTTTCTAATAAGCTTAAAAAACTAATCACACACTGTTTTGAAAACAAACCTTGAAAATAGTGTAAATGTGGCTATACAAAAGTTACCATTATTAGATGATTGACTACTACACGTGCGCGTGTAATGTTTACATACAGGATCAGGATCTCAAAGTTTTTATTTGAGTCATTAAAAAAAAATAGTATGCAATGTATTCTGTTGAATAATTTACAGTCACTATTGTTTTAGTACAGTCCTACAGACTTTCTTTATCTTGTTACAAAATTGTAATGTTGTTTTTCCGCATTAATGTGTGTTGCTGGAAAGAGAATTGTACAGGCATTATTACAAGTGAGATGAGTACATGTGACCCCTTGAACTTAGAGACTTGGCGACGCAATGAAAGTTCTCCAAACTAGTGGAATTTCGGCTTATCTCAATTAGGAAAGAAGTTATTGGAAAAATCTAGAAATATGATGTCACGTCCAATGCGACGCACGCCCGGCTTTGGAATCTGTAAATGAAGAGTCATCCTCACTGTTAAGTTAGTGTGCGATACACTGCGAATATAGAGAGCAAAGCCATACGACTGACTTCGCGATTTGAATAATGTTATTGCTGTGTTAGTTAATGATTTGGTGTTGCGTGTGTTACTAAGCTCGGATATTTTTGTGAGATATTAGTGCTTTGATTCTTCTAGTAAAGTTCTATATTCGCTGTTCGGGCACCCATAACCAGTTTTAAAAACAGTATTGTCCTACGTCAGATAGAAGTTTATAATAAATAAAAGTAAAATGCAGGTAAAAAAACAAAAAGTTTTCAAAGCAAAAGCTGAACTCGGAACATCCCAACTGTTTCTGCCACTCAACAGATTTGATTAATTTCTTAGGAAATGTTAGAACTTTTTTAAAAATCTAACTGTTATCTTCAAGGGGTAACAGAATACGATGAAGCACTTTTCCTTATAGAACATGTCTGTAAACGTATCTTTATAAAACAGTTAAGAAGGAGATAATTTTTTTCAAAATTATGTCCCTAACTTCTCATACATTTATTGATTTTACCACAAAAAAAAGCATCAAACTGTAACTTACAGTATGTAAATTGCATTTATTTTTGAATTAATCATTTTTTTGTGTGAATAATCTGTTAAGCATGAATCATAAAAAAAACCACCTAAGACTCGAAAACACTTTTTAAATATTTATAAACTAGTGTAGACAAAAGTTTTGATATCATACTTCCTAACAAGGAGTTTACTTTGAAAACATGTTTTTTTTTTTTTTTTTTTTTTTTTTTTTCATTTTCTTTTTATCGCTTCACAAGGTTTGTCATACTAGTTTGAAAACTGCCTGAATACATAGAAAATATATCTAAAAACTTAAATTTCGTAGCATGGGAAGCTATCTTAAAAATATGATTTTAAGCGTATGAAGTTTAAAAACACAGCTAGTACTTCAAAAAGGAAACGGAACATTTATCTGCTTACAAAGAAGATGAAAACGTGCCCGACAGCTAGACATATTTTTTCCAATATTATATGCCACAGTGTTTGTGAAATATTGGTATAATGTTTCTCCCGAAATTCAAAAACAGTTTAATATTCGAGCCCCATTTATAAAAGAAAGCGTATAGTATAGAAAACATTTCAATGTATAAATGTTCCAGCGCCTTACACCTCTTATAAAGCCAATATTTCATAGTGATAAGCTAGCAGTATGAGGCATTGACAGCCTCGTATAGATTTAGATTAAAGGTGAGAGGAGAAAATTTTCAATGGGCTGTGCTAGGCTGAAAAAAAGTAAGTTTGCTTTTATAGGAAGAAATTCACAGTGCTAAGCTTAAAAATGTTTTATGGCTATTTGCATAAAATTTAATCCGGAAATGCTTACTCTGCATGTTGATATAACTGTTATTATAAAGAAACATAAGCCCCTGTGTATTATAGTGGATAGAGGACCATTCTACCACAAAATCTCTCTGGGTTCGATTCCCGGCATGGGATTGGCTGTTATTTCGTCCGTCCCTTCATAGAAATCAACGCCGGTCCACCAATTAAGTGCTTCCAGAATAAAGTATCCAGTACTTCCGGCCTGGTAGCGAATAATGCCTATAAACCGTTCGTGCCCTAAATTATAACTTTTTTATATAACTTTAGTAATAATTTTGTGTATATATTAAATGTTATGAGATTATCAAAAAGTTAAACTTCTCGTTGATTATGTATAAAGAATTTTTCCAGTTGTGTCCAGAAAAATATTTTCATATAACAACACTGTCATGACAAATTTCTCAGTAAACCCACGTGTTTCAAAACTAGTCGAAGCAAAAGAAACAATTTTTAAAAAGTAGTTTTTAACTGATTTATTAGTGTACTGGGCGAAAGTTGGCAAACTTTCTGGTTAACTGGTATTTTACAAACATCTGTAACATTACAAGTACATATATATATATAGATATAGCTTTTATTTTTAATTACTATTATCACCTAATATTTAAAGTCTCATTAAGAGTTTTTGAAATACCATGATTAGAATCGATTAGGAAAAAAATATTACTTTTGATATAAGCATAATAGCACACAGTTTTTGAAAGAACTAAAAAATCTCATATTCTGCTGCTTGAAAGCAATTTAAGGATTGTGAGAAATTTTTCTGCTGGAAGATTTTGAACAATCTTAAATTTCATGATTTGCTAGAATCTGTTTTCTTGGCCGGTGGAACTGGAAAATGGAAGAAATACTAGAGTAAGATTCAAGCTCGCATTATGCTACTCAAACGAAATTAATTGATGTTAGTTAAATTTTAAGTGAGACAAACATGAATTTTGCAAAGTTTTTTTTTTTTTTAACATAAAAGCTAATAAATTGTGCGCAAATGTTACGTAGCAAGTGAAACAAGTACACAGTTCTGTAGAATTCAAAAATTCTGAAAATAGCTACTACACACTGTCTCTTTAACCCTTTGAGGCGCAACCAGCACGCGTCAAAAATAGGTCTCTAGATCTGTGGCACGCGATGAACGTTTCGATCGTCCGCCATCTTGCTGGTAGTTAAGTCGAGCGATGGCAACGGCTGCCCTTTTTTCAGCATTGGGCAATCCATCCAGCTGTTTCGCATTCTTCCATTTTTCAGCTGATGTCAGTGCTCTTAAAAATAATCGTGACATTTTTTTTTTTTTTTTTACGGGAAATGACATGCTAAAAAGAAAAGGATTCTCGTGGAGCTATGTCACCCGCAACTATTTTTATAGAAATCAAATCTATTCTTAGTGGCTGGCAACAGGCAAAACGTCAGAGTTTGGTGTTCCCAGAGCGGGAACACTGCGCGTTTAAGTGTTAAACATTGATTCTTTTCGAAATTTATAAAACAATTGAAATATCAAGAAATGCTTTACTTAATAATTTTATATTATGTAAATCGGTGACAAACTCACTGTTATTAAAAATTCCATCAATTCTTCGCATTCTCAAGAGCTGTTAACTCTGATTGGCAGGAATTTTTCCTCTCAGCGAGGAGCAATTATTCAGGCAGCAATCTTCCATATGTCACATGACAGAACGCAGATTAAATCGCAGATTTAGTTTTGAATAAAACGAAACAATTATTCATTTTCACACGTCTCTTAATGCTTCGATTCGAGAACTGAACTTACGACTGCAGTGGAGCCTGCGACGGTGCACAGATGAATATTTGGAATTAAACTGTGATGAATGGCAACACATGTGAATTGTTGAAATGTTTTAGCTTGCGCGAAAGAGTTCTGTGTAGTTATTATTAATGCATTTAAATTATTCATTTCTCTATGAGCACATACATTAGTCTATATTATAGGTTTTGCGAGCATATAGAAACGCTTAACGTCAGTAAGTGTTGCTTTATATTTATTAATTCCATTTATAGCTAGAATAATTACTATTTCCAAGAAGATTTTTCTCCTTAAATATAAAATCAAGTATGAAGTTATGCTTGTGTTTTTATGCTTAATTTGTTGTATCTGGGAGCATATATTTTTATTTAATGTTATTCAATTAAAGGAATGAGAAAGAAAAAATATAGAAGTCAATGCTTACCTCGGCGGCGAAGGATAACCTAAAATATTCATATTGGAATATGACTGAAGTGATTAAAATACGCGAGTTAAAGAATATTTCTCGTCACATTATTTAGCCTCTATTAAGTGAGGAATAATTAAGTATGGTTTTGGCGCGTACTTGTTATAGCTTCCTATGGCTGTTAGAATGTTGTCACATTCTTTGGTATTTCTTTGTGCATACATTGAGCATAGTTATTCTAAATTCTCTGGAACGTCTTTCGAACATTTTTAAGCATTACTGTAGCTCATTTTTACTGTCCATTATTTGTAGCAGTTTCCATTCTTGGGCTTTGCGCAACAGAATGTCGGGAGGAGTCTCGCGGCTTCTGCCATCCTCCAAGGAGACCTAGATCAATACGATCTAGTCTGTGTCCAAGAACCCTACCTCCTGAAAGATGGGGGAAGAGTGGGCGGAATGCCTAACTCACGTCCGGTGGTTCATAGTCCAAATGGACGAGCAGCGATAATCGTAAGCAACCCCAGATTGCAATTTATCGTAAAGCTGCTAACCAAGGACATAGTAGCAATAGGACTGGACACGGACAGCGGCTCATTAACGGTAGCAACATGCTATCTGTCTCCCAACGAGGATGTCACCGAGCAGATGGATTGTCTGCAAGCTTTGGTCAATGCTAACCCTTCACTGATCCTACTGGGCGACTTCAATGCGAAACATACAGCATGGGGGAACCCATGTAACACCGAGGACACCCGAGGTGACACCATCTTTGAGTTCCTTCTGGCGAATGACTTGACCTTGCTAAACGATCCAGAATCGGACCCGACGTTCCAGAGCGTACGAGGCTCCAGTTGGATAGACCTGTCAGTAGCCCGCCTACAGGGTGAAATTCAGGTAGAGAAATGGGAATTGGTCGACCTCGAGTCAGGTACAGACCATCTCAGAATTGTCACAACCCTTCACATCGGTGAAGAAAGGTTGGAGCAGTCTAAGAGAATAAGGCTCAATAAGCTCTACATTCCCAAAGTAAGACAGCTGCTTGACCGCAAGCTCTCTGAATATTCTGTTGACTGGGTTCGAGAGAACAGAGTCGACTACTGCGTGGAAAAGGTGACAGAGGCCATGTGGGCGAGTTGTGCTCTGAGGAGCCGGCCCAATGGCAGCGGAGACCACCGGCCCAGGCGTGTGAATTCGTGGTGGACGCTCGAACTAGCGATTCACCGGAGGAAGGTGACAGCGAAAAGGAGGAGGTTCCAGCGCTGCACCGACGACCCCGACTGTAGGAAGGTTCTGGAAGTAGCCTATAGGAAGGAAAAAGCTCTATTCAATAGAGCAGTAAGACGAGCAAAATGGGACTACTGGAAACAGTATCTCGACGCAGTCGATCCTAGGCAACCTTTCGGAGCCCACTACGGTTGGATAAAGGGGAAGCGAAATTCTCCTTTCCTCCTAGGTGCCATCACAGGGGATGGTACCGCGAACACACACGCGGAAGCCATAGGTAAGCTTCTCAAACACCATTTCCCGCAGGATGTACCGGAGGACGACACCCCGGAACAGAGGGAAATAAGAGCGTCAAAGCCGAATCTCGGAGACGACGATCCACCGTTCACCATGAAGGAACTCGAAGCAGCTCTGAGCGCCCTCAACAAGGGCAAAGCTCCGGGACTGGACGGAATACCTCTAGAAATTGTTCAGTTGGCCATCGAGACCAACAAGGAACTATTCTTGGAAATCTTTAATAAGTGCCTCGAACTAGGCACATTCCCTCCTGTATGGAAAAGGGCTAGTCTGGTTCTTTTTAACAAGGAAGGAAAAGACAGTTCGGACCCATCGAGCTATCGACCGATTTGTCTCCTGTCGGCATGGAGCAAAGTACTAGACAGGCTTGTGGTGGAACGCCTCCAGCACCACCTCCATAAAGGTGGTCACCTGGCGAAAACCCAATACGGGTTCACGCCGGGGACGGGTGCGGAGGAAGCCATCTCTGCCATTTATAAGTCAGTCGAGGTCAACGCGGCTCTGGGGAACAACACTTGCCTAATTTCCTTAGACGTTAAAAGTGCCTTCAATAATGTATGGTGGCCTTCCATACTATACCTGTTGGGTCAGACAGGGTGCCCGAAAAATCTGTACAGGATGGTGAGTAGTTTCCTTACAATGAGGGAGGTAGTCTACCGTTCAGGGGGATCGGAGGTTGTCCATAGCTACAACAGAGGATGTCCGCAGGGATCCAACTCTGGCCCCCTGCTATGGAACATCGTAGCTAACTCGGCTCTTAAGCTCAAGCTTCCTGTTGGAGTCTATCTGCAGGCATATGCGGACGACTTCGTTGTGGTAATTGATGCTCCCAACGCGCATCAGTGCAGCCGCAAGGCGACTGAAGCCCTCACTATCCTTCAGAAATGGAGCGAACTCCACAAACTGGAGTTCAGCCCAGCCAAAACGGTCGGGCTTCACGTACGACCCCTGCGTCGAATGGGGCGAGTGCGGCCTCCCCGCACTGCCCCAGTAATCCGCTTCGGGGGTAGCGTAGTAAAGTTTCAGTCAGAGCTGAAGGTTCTGGGAGTAGTGCTTAATCAAAAGATGAATTCCATGGCACACGTCGCACATCTCAAGCAACTGCTGGCGAGATACGTAGTGAGACTCCACAGCCTAACGAGGCCCGGCAACGGACTTAGCGGGACTGTGTTGAAGAGCCTCTATAAACGTGGAATGGAGCGCGTAGCTCTTTATGCCTGCGGAGCCTGGTGGGACGGAGGAACAGAGCGATTGCGGACGCGCCTAATACAGGTGCAAAGGATTATACTGCTGGCGATAACAAAGTGTTACCGCACAACAAGCAGTGCCGCGCTCTGTGTCCTTGCTGGCCTCCTACCACTAGACCTGCAGGTGGAGAAAGAAGCGCTCATCTCGAGACTCCGAAAGCAGGGTCAATCGATCCAGTTCGGAGATACGAGAATAGAACCCTCCGAAGTAGAGGGCGAACTTCCACGATGGGGCACACACCCGAGTAGGAGTCCGTTTATCAGCTGGGACACCCTGGGCCCACGGAGGAAGGGACTAGAGCTCTTCACGGATGGGTCTAGGCTCAATGGCAAAGTGGGATCAGGATACGTCCTGTACAGTGGTCAGAAGAGAATCTCTGACGGCCGCTACAGGTTGTCGGACAATGGAAGTGTATTCCAGGCCGAACTCGTCGCAATCCTGAAAGGTCTGCAGGACCCACTCTATCGAAGCACAGAAACCTTGGACGTCTATACAGACAGCCAATCCTCACTCGAAGCTCTCTCAAGGCTGAATAGCAGAAATGCAATGGTTATAGTTTTTCTACAGGGCTACGATAAAGATTTCTTTTACATTATGGCCTATTGGGGGAAATTTTTGAAAGTGCACTAGCGTTTAAACGGTACATTCGATTGAGCTCAAATTGGGTATATATGTTATGAACCACCATCGTAAGACCGGTATTGATTTTGGTGTGTATAGGACTTATAGTTTTTCTACAGTACTACGACAAAGATTTGTTTTACATTATGGCATATGGGGGAAAATTTTTGAAAGTGCACTAGGGTTTAAATGGTACAATCGATTGAGCTCAAATTGAAAAAACTAAGAACTTTTTCTGAATTATTCATCGATTAAAATTTATTTAAATGCTTGGTAATGATCTTAATCGTAAGTGTTCGGAAAGGCAAGTGGCGTCACTCCAGATTTTTTATTAAAGGAAATAACCTGCTGTAGCTTTAATAAATGAATGTAATTAGCAACACATTTTGTTAAAATACACTGTATGGCATTTTAAAAATTCTTTTAGTCCTCAGCTTGGCTCTCCTTAGACCAGTGTTTCAGAGTGTAATCAATATATTTTCTAGACCATGCTAATTTATACGATTATTAGAAATTGTTAAATCATTATTTTGTTGTAACACTTTGTTATGAGTATTATTTGGCATTACTTAAATCTTTTGTTTAGTCAGTAGCAACGTTTTATTACATTCTTCGGCTTTGTTCACACCACGGACGAAGATTTTCAGAGAAATTTACTTTTCATTGTTTTAGTATATCGTTTAGCATTGTTTTGTAACATTATAACAACACATTCTTTGACAATGCATAAGCCTATTGCAGGGCATTGTTTAAACACATATTGGATTAGTCGATTTTTCCTTATTCGTATAGGTACTTTTATTAATTAAGTGAATTTCTGAGTGCTGTTTTGCTGTAACACATTGTTGTGGTATATTCAACTTGCTATCAATCCATATCTAGGAAATGCTTTATCTGATTGTTTGGCTTTATTTAGACTTTTGCTAAGATTATTTTGCACATTTATAAAGTTATGTTTGTTTAGAACATTGAATTAGACAATTACAAAATATTACAACTGTCAAATGACTTTCAAATGACTTGTAAAATTCAACAGTCAAACGAAAAAAGAACTATTTGCTAGAGTTCTTAATAATAAACATACATAAATACAAAACAAAATTGACATTACTGCTGTTTTCAAAACTGTGGCAAGAGAGCTTACAAATTATTGGAGATGCTCATGCGGGCTACACGTTTACCCTACCAGTGTTCATCCGGTAATGTCAGCTGAATGTAAGAATTTTGGTGCTTCGTGAATGATTTATATCATTAAATCTTAATCCATGGTTGTTAGAAAAACGCAGTGACCATCCCGCCAAAAATTCATAAATCACTAAAGAATACCGAGAGTTTCCTTTAGGTTGTAAGTAACTGATAAATCTTTCACAACATAAAATAAAAATCATAAGTACATTTTTTAAAAGTTTCGTGTTCTTTAAACTAAAACCAATCTCCAAAAATGACGCTTTATTATGTTTGGTAAAAATATTTGTTTATTTAAAAAGACGCTTTGTGCCGTCCTATTATTTAAATTTAGAAAATTCTTCCTTAGCGAGCACCTGGAAGCTAAGAGGAATATGTATGCAGATTTCCAAGATTGTGGGCTTAATAATTTTGGAGATCTGATGAAGAGTTTATGGTATTTCGATCATATATGAATTAGATAGACACACATATAGGGGAACCTGGGGAGCCTTGACCATAAGGGAGGCTTGACCCACCCTTGAATATCAGTATTTAAAAATATTTTAGCTTTCCCTCACTAGATGGCAGTCAAAGCTACTGATGTAATCAGACACCCATCATAGTTTCATCCAGTCAGTTCATAGTGGAGTGGAAATAAACAAGAAAGAAAGTTTTTCTGCCTAAAAAGTATTTTAAACACACTTTGTAAGAGTTTTTCAAAGAAAGTAATTGAATTAACTTTGAGCTAGTGAGATTTTATAAATACTGTCATATTAAGCTATTATTAAAGTAAAAAAAATTATAGAAAGAATCAGGTTTCAAATCACCATGCACCATTCTTTACAAAATGGCGTGATGGGGAGGCTTGACCCACTGTATGTAAGGGAGGGTTGACCACTGGGTCACGGCTCCATTAGTTAAATAGTTTTGAAAATATAGCAATACTGCTTTTCAAACATTGTCATAATTAAAATAATACCTAGATATGAATATAAATAATTTTATATGTTTACAATAGGATAGGTGGTTGACAAAAAGTTACCTACCAATTATTGTCCATTAAAAATTGCTTCAAAATTTAATACTAAAAACTAAATTATGAATAATTCAAGTAAAATAATTTTCCAGATTTATACAAAGAGATTACCAAATTTTATTTATTTTTTTATTTTTTTTTGTGTGTGGTGGGGTTATAAATGTTATCTTTACTGAAAAACTATTAATTTCTGGGTGTTTCTTTTGATTCATTTTATTGTGAATATTAATATAAAAATGAGATGTTTTGAAATGCTGTATTAATAATAAGTATTGTTTTTTTCTCAGGATGCCCTTTTTCATAATTTTCAGTCCATAAACCAAAAGGAAATGCTCGTAAAAAGTACTCCACAGAAGTTATGATGACAGCAGAGTGTTCAATTATCATACTGAAGATTTTATAATTAATGCTTATATAACTAATAAAAAAGATTTACTTTTATCTTATTTTAAAATTATACATTATTGTCTGGGCCAAGCCTCCCATACCATGGGTCAGAGCTCCCTTATAAAGGGAGCCTTGACCCACTTTCCAACGTTTAAAAAAATATTAAATTCAGAAAAGAAGAAATGCACAATTTATATTATCATAAATATATTCTTAATGCCCATAAAATTTGCTTTAAATTGCACTATAATAGGATTATTTTGCTGCCAAAATAAAATTTACAAAAATGTTTTTCTGAAAATGTGGTCAAGGCTCCCCAGGTCCCCCTACATTATACATACATACATACGAGTATGTAGCTGTTACGTATTTTTCCAATCCCTTGATACTTTATAAAAAGGCTAGTTACTATTTCAAGACATAAAGTTTTAAGTGCAGTTAAAGTATTTACACAAATGGCTTATTGGTATTATTTCGTATATTGAATTATTATTTTATTTACATTTCTATATTAAAACATTTATATTTCAATGCACGAAATTTAAAAACTCTTTCAAGTTTATGTGAATGGAACAGTTTGAACTATTCCATCAAGAACATCCTAATAAATTACTTAATGTAGTAAAGTTATTCAAACTTCCATCCATTTCACAGCACAAATTTATGTAGATCATCTAAAAGAATGTAAAGTATGTTGGAAAAATAACAAAGAAATTTTTTTTATCTCGCATCTCAACTCTTCGATTTATATTATTCTCTCTGCTTTTGATACCAGGGTACAACACAAGGGAAAAAAAAATACTGTCCAGGAAAAATAAAGTAAAAAAAAATATTAAGACTGAAATGTGACTTCTTAGAGCAGTCAAAAACCCAAACATTGCATTTTTTCCATCTCTAAAGAAGAGGATGTAGAGAAAAGAGCTTTTGTGCTTCTTTTGCGACACCTAGATGTATTTTTTTTTTTTTTTTTACCCTTTTGTAGTTTGGAGATGAAAAAGTTTCAGAATACTGGAATGTATTCTCAGGAAGTTTGATTTAGACTCTGTTGTGAACTGATCTAGGCGTATATGAATTTTTTATATATATTTGCATGTGAATACTTGGCATTGTCTGACAGAATATTTTAAGGAACAAAATTCTGTCAGGAAATGTATTTGATTGAGAAGGCTTTTGAAGTCCAACGCTTAGAGGCAGGACAGACTTCAGCTAAAGATAACAAGGAATTATAAATGAAAAAAGTATTATTAAATTGGAAGGAATTTTGGGAAAATTTTTATGTGTTTAAATTTAAAGAAGTCGTTTATAAGAGCATTCCATTTAAGAGCCGAAATATTTGAAAAGAAAAATACTATCAAATTTAATAACTTTGTATACAAAGAAACGGAATAGTAAAAACAACTTATTTACGTTTCAAAGGATTTTTAACCCTTTAAGCGGTCAATTTTTTTACCGAAATGCTTCCAAAAAAGGCATATTTTGAAAGGCATATGATGAAATATTCCCGCTCTCTCGCTAGGAAGAAAAACCCGGATGAAAAGCATTTCAGTTACATTGACAAGCCACGCAATCTATTGAAAAATATTAATACTAAATAGTCTCTTCACAATAATGAAATATACGGGCAAATCAGAAAAGGAAAGGAGGAAATATCGATGCCCGTACGCTATACGGGCAAACCAGTTGAGGCCAATTTTGGGTAGCATGTACACTGTACGGGCAAACCGATTAAGGGGTTAAAAGGGCCGTTTGTTGATCAGACGCAAGGTGTTTGCCCATCCAAACTTATTTATGAAAGCAAAAACTTCTTACATGTACTAGGTTAACGAAGACCGTGTTGATGATGTAGAAAGGGCCTTTTTAGCAATTTGAAACAAGTTTGGCAGCATTCTTTTTTTACTTCACAGTAAATTATTTTATTTGCCTGTAATGGGATTTTTTTTTAGTGTTTTATAAAATTTTGCTGAATGAAAATTGTTAAATTACAATATTTTAAAAAAAAGGCACTTTTAGTTCCGAATTACTTTACCATTCCTAAAACTTTTTGAAGACCCTTTGAAACTTTCTGTTGAGGGAATAATGTTGCTCACTGAATAAAGTTAAATTTAAATCTAACGACAATTATTGGTCATTCTTTAAATTACCAGAATTATTGGATCATTGAAGAGTTGTTATTTCTGAGCAATTTAAAAACACCTGATTATTTTTTTGTTTAAACTATTTTATTAAACTGCTTCATTTCTAATATATATGTATGTATGTGTATCACTTGAAAACATGCGCAAATCTATTTAACAGGCATATGACTGCATTAGAGAATTATGCACAGTGATTAAAAATTTTAATCTTTGGACCTTTTTAAGTATCCTTTAATTCTCACCAAAGCCGTAGAAAATATTTCCAAAAAAGAATACCATGAACAGATTTTAGAGGATTAAAAAGAAATATTTTTGCAACGTCTAAACAATAAGCTATCTGTATCGGAAAACCATTGATATCTTTGAGATCCATTAGTAAATTATTTTTTGTAACTATGTGGTATACATTAATTGATTGATTGACACTGAGACAAGTGACACAACATTTTCACTTATTTAATTGAAAATCGATTTTGTTATATTGCTATACCAGAACAAAAAATACCTTACAACCAAGATATAAGACATTTTCACTATTTTTACCATTTAATAGTTATTTTTAGTATAGTATAGTTAAAAAAATAATTAATTAATCTTTTTTTGTGTGTGTGACCTGATTTTGGGATTCTCTTCCTCCCCGTATATTTTTATTTGGTACTGTTTGACGTTGCTGCACAAGTATTGATTGGCTTTAGGTTTTTTTACAACTTGAAAGTTCAGAATTTAAAATAAATAAGTAATTCATATCAATTAAGAATCGTTCAATGAAATGCATATTTTCACCTTTTGCAACAAATATATAAATTTTTTTATCACACTGCATGATTAAATTAAAAAATACATATATAGTTTGTAAAAATACACAATGCTTCATGCAATATATCAGTTTCATATATTTTCAGTTTCCAATACTTATTTAAACGCGACATTTTATTTAAAATCATATAACAAAACAATTTAGCAAAAATAATAAAATAATTATAACGAATTTTTCGAGTAAATGCATGTATTTTATGTTAAGGATAGAGTATATCATGTGAAATTTGAGAACTTTCACCGAAAAAAAAAAAGAAAAACAAGGAAGCATTTTAAAGACTTTATTAAAAATTCTTTTTTGCTGAAAGGAATTTCAAGGCTCTAAATTTTTATGAAATAGCTTTATTACAAAATCTTACAAAAGAGAACTACAGCTTTATTTTTTTATATTTTCTTTCAAGAAAAATCCATTCTTATTATATTCGATTTTAAGATGGATTACTTTTCTAAAATTGTCTTCTAGACATTGATTTTTTTAGATATTTCTGCTCTATATGATGACTTGATCCGACGAAGATAAATTAAAAGGGAAAAAAAGTCTTAGATGTACAGTTTGTTTTTCCTTCAGAATACATTTGTGGTTTTCTTGTAAGCTTTATTTTTAATTTTTTTGTCTTCAATATCGAAAATAAATTTACTTTGGGGTATTGGAGAAAACTTCTCGGATAACATGATACTTTAAAGAGGATCATGGTTCTAAAATTATAACTTGTTTCTTATTTTTGAAGAATACTATGACATCGAAATAATTTCTTGGAGCAAGGATTTTTTCTTTTTCTTAAATAAAAAAATAGATTTAAAAGTTTTTTACGGTGGAAGTGAGCTTATAAATGACTTTTTAATATTATGAAACTGTATATAATATATTGAAATATTATACTATTATTTTCCTAATTTAAAATAAATATCTTATGTTACTGATAAGAGTTTATATAAAGTTTATTGAACTTGGTGAAAAAATCATTTAGTGTAAATAAATAATATTAAGATAAAGATTTGGTGGAGGAATTCATTTTCACAAGTACAACAGTAAAAGATTAGGAAAAACAACGATTGGCTTAACGTGCACAACTAAAGAACAAAAGAAAGAGAGTTTAAATTCAGTGACCTAAAAGTTTCTCGGTAGTGCATATTAGCAATCTTAAGATAATTAAAGTATGCCGCTGCTGGCTGTGCGGCACAGCCAGCTGCGTCAAAATAGGGTCTCTAGATCTGTGGCACGTGATGAGCGTTTCGATCGTCCGCCATCTTGCTGGTGCTTAAGTCGAGCGATGGCAACGGCTGCCCTTTTTTCAGCATTGGGCAATCTATCCAGCTGTTCTCGCATTCTTCCAATTTTCAGCAGATGTCAGTGCTGTTAAAAATAATCGAGACAATTTTTTTACGGGAAATGACGTGATAAAAAGTAAAGGATTCTCGTGGAGCTATGTCACCCGCAACTATTTTTATAGAAATCAAATCTATTCTTCGTGACTGGCAACAGTCAAAACGTCAGAGTTTAGTGTTCCCAGAGCGGGAACACTGCGCGTTAAAGAGTTAAGCTTTGCATATAGATAGACCTCTGAAAATACCACAAAACTGAGACTAAAACAATATTAACTCAGCAATTTGTGTACACATGCCTTGAAAAGAAGTATTTGAGGTGACCGTTTGATAATGTGGTGAGCACTTTCTAGTACAGATCCTTTTCCTCTATAAAGTGTTAAATATTAAAAATCAACATGAAGATTCAATTCTTATTCCACAGGAAATGCTTGGCTGTGTGAGTTTAATTTTTAGAACACTTAACAACTCTTGCACGAAACTTAACCGAAAACATTTTGTGATGATGTGAATTAAAATTCCTACGTGTGGAAAAGTCTTTCATACAGTCGTAATAAGTTAAAACTATAAAAGTTTAACCCTACGCCATTTCAACACAATATTTTCCTTCTTATATAATTATTACATGTAGTTATTCATAAACCATGAAAGTATTTTTCATTCCCAAAATTTTAATATACGTCGAGAGATTTAATTAGCTTTTTACGTGTAGAAGCCTCGAGAATTTGAAACTAGTACTGGTAATTTAATATTCCTTCAAAAGTTGCGAAGTCATGAATCTTATAAGGCATTAAGAAACCAATGAATTTCCTGAACCCTTATAAATTGTAACCGAACTCTAAGTTATAGGCGCTTAAAATTGAAAGTGCAGCGAGTCGTTTGTCATGGTGTCAATTCTCGACTTTCATATTTCGTCTAATAGGAAGACGTTATTTATTTATAATCGGCATTTTCTGCAAGCAAAGGGAAAGTTTAAAAAAATTATCGTTTTTGACTTAGTTCTGCACATTTAATTGTTGAATTGTAAAAGATACTTGCAAAGATGTACTTTTTTTTCGCAGTACTAGAAATTTATTTTAGAAATCTTTTAAATGCATACATATTTCAACTAAATGAAAATGCTTGATTTTATTGGCTGTAAAGCAAAAAAAAGTTTTTAAATATTTAATAGCCAAACAAGTGAAAAAATAGACAGAAAAAAATTCTCTTATCTTTAATGGACATTTAATAAAAAGATTACCTTTTTGTCGGTTTTTTAAAAATATATGATTATTACGTGATGGATCTATTATTTAACAAAAAGTAGTTGTTTTAAAACATTGAGTATAGCCTAAAGTCTGAGCATAGAAAATGTTATATTTTATAAGCATGTTTTGAGCTAACATATTGATCATGACACAATTTATAAATTTTGCAATTCTCTATTACAGACTGCGCCATCGTGAATTCAAGTCACTGTAAATACAGGACGCATTTATTGTTGATTTGAACTAATATCCTTAAAAATATTATTTTGCAATAATGTATCTTGTTCTTTTGATAATTTTTTATTCTCAATGTTGACCACTTTCAGAAGCGATAGTTCTAGAGCTTGGATAGAGATATATTTACAGTGGCGACTGATTTATAAATCTAATAGTACCGATTCAAAAATCACGCCTAAATTAATACTTCAAATATTTTTTCATGGTGCCTCGTTCATTATTAAAACGTCTGTTGATATCTAAAGGATGAATATAAATAAGAAGCGCATAAATGGCATGCGAATAGGTGTATCGAGAATTTTCTCCTAGAAAAATTGTTCTAAACATACTTAACTACTGCGTTCTTGATGTATACATCATGAAGCTGAAAAAAAAAAAAAAACCTGATGTTCTAGGGATTAATTTGACTAGTGATTTAAACTATGCTGACTTTTGAAAGTGTTCCATCTACCTTCACGCTGGTTTGTGATCCTATTAATAAAAATCAAGCCACGACAGATTTTATGTATTCCAGCTCCCATTAGCGTACGCGGCCCCACAGCAGTCCAGCCGAGAGAGGTGTTCACCCTCCAATCACAGGCCAAGCCGGTGCTGCTTCACTTTGTGTGTTCTTATGACGGAGTTTTAGTGACTAGGCCACTGCAGTAGATTAAAACTTTTTAATTATAGGAAGTAATGCGTGATAAGTCAATACTTCATCCTTATTGTTATTACCTTCTGCATATCCAAAGAAAGTACTTTCAATAACCTCTTTACTACTTTATTCATTGTCACGCTCCTCGAAGTCAGAATCAAAAGATTCTAAATCTACAGCATTTGCTTTCTTTTTTCTTGATGTGTCTGGTGTTGCACACTGTAAGTTGAATTTTAAGAGCATAGTGAAATTGCTAATTTGCAACTTTGAATTTTCAGAATTTTTAACCCTGTTGCTCCTGAATATAGTTATGCAGATATCTTCTTTTGACGGTAATTCATATTTCTACGATCCTCAGTTGAATTCTCTTACACATTTTGTAGTTAAAATACTTCTTGAGACCTATCTATATTTCAATTATCTATATTCCTACATTTTCCCGTTTCTCAAACATGGGAATAAATTTTGTACCAGTTAATTTAAATTATGTTAATTCTTTTTTTGCAAAAATTGTGAACACTATAACTACAGTTTATAGCAGTTCTTATAAAGATTTCAATGACGCTGGTACTGCAACATCGATAAAAATATACTTATTTCAAATAACAGTACATTCTCAATAAGCTCAATTAAATCCCTTTAATAAATATATTTGTTATTTATAACTAATATCGAAAATACACTTATTTAACCTTAACAAATAACGACTTATTGCACGAAAGGCGAGTATTTGATGCACTGATACACCGGCATTACTATCACAATTTAACAATTACCATTAACGTATTCTACCACGATTTTACTCATGTTAACAGCTTATGTGAATAATTAGAGTAACTGCACAGTAAAAAAAAAAAAAAAAAAAAAAAAAATCAGACATGTTACATATTTATTTCAGAAAGGTTTCCGAAAACTTACCATAAACTACCAATGCTCAATTTGGACTCTCGAATTCGAAAGCATACCCAGTGGCGCAGAGAGGGAGGGAGAGCAGGGGAAAAATCCCCAGGGCCTCAGCTTGAGAAGGGGCCTCGCTTTTGCTGTTTATATGATATTTAATTATGTGTTGTCAATTTTGTAAAAAAAAAAAAAAAAAAAAAAAAAAAAAAAAAAAATGTCCATGTTCAGTTTATGTCCCAGGATGTTTCAAATTAATTTCTGAATGAAACTACAAAATGCCAGCTAGAGCATAAACCACCAACTTGACAAGAACGAGGAGTGTTAGTGATTGAGTCTTCCTTTGCAACAAAAGTAGACATTGACGGTGTTATTCAATCTTTTGCCATGACTAAAAGTAGAAAAGGTATATTTAACAAGAAATCATTTTTTTTTTTCCGAGACACATTGTTAAATAGTGGAAGAAAGGGTATAGCCAGAGGATAGATTATGGGCCCACCCAACCTCCGAATTTTTGAATTTTCCTTTACAAAATGTTAAAGATCAAGACTTTCTATAAGAAATTTTGAAATTTCCACTTTATTGGCCTTCTGAAATTTTTTTCGCTGCCTGCTTACATAGAAGTATGAATAAAAATATTAATTATTTCAATACTGAGGAAACATGCCATGCAAAAATGCTAACGTTTAAGAAACAGTTTCTCTGTGTAGGTGACGAAACCTTCAAAACAAAATGTTGGTATTTTTTAGAGCATGGATGTTTATTAAAGTATAATACTCTTTTAAGTTAATAATTTTAATTCTATTAATTATTTTCCAATTACTGTTAATTTAAAGTTTCTTTAAATGATTAATAATTTTAATAAGGAATAAATGATTGATCTAATACGACATCAAAAGTATTTCAGGATAGCAAAGGGACTCCAATAGATTTTATCCCCGGGGCCCCGACTTGGCTCTCTGCGCCTCTGAGCATACCCGCATTTCGAAGTAAAATATTCATGGCGGCAAGAAAATCTTTATTAGACGTTCTGCACATGCGCGTTTAAATCTTTTACGCTCTACATTTGTTTGTTTTTCTATTCATAGAGGGCGCCATTGAAGTTTCAATGAGTCCATCTTTTCAACGTTTCAGTAAACTGAATCAAGTTTTGGTCTGCACAATGGTTTAAACATTCCTATTCCATATGAAGGTCCAACAAAGGGTAAATGAATTATTAATCGTGAGTTTTCAAATAATAGTTCTGTGATCTCCATCTTGGTGTCAATAAGAAATTAATTCGAGAAGAGTTGGAAATACTCTGCAATTGAAAATTGCTTGGCCGTAATTTTATGGTAACATTTTTGCAGTGCACGAAGGTTTCTGAACATCTTTATATAGCAAAATATACAGAAACGTTTCAGCATACTTTTCCCGCCAAGTGCGTAAATGTTAAAGAAAGATACATAAATGTTTCTGAAATGAATATTTTTTTTTTTTTTTGCCAGATGCGGAAACATTTGTAAACACTTTTTAGCAGCATGCGGGAACGTTCCTGCAGTTTTAAACTACAATTGGTGCCCCATATTTTGGTTGTAACGTTTACTTTTTTTCCCCCTCTCAGTGTATTCGCAATTCGCACTATCGGAAAAATTGGTTCTTCTTCAACGTTTACTGTTAACACGTTTTTCCAACCCAGACATCCGATTACAATGACCGATAAAATAGCGATTACATGAAACAGAGGTATTTTAAGAAGAAAAACTAGGCAATAAACATTTGAAGATGGGATTTATTTAATGACTTATAGACACACTCACAAAATGCCTGAAAATACTTAATTATACAGATTATATTAGAAAGAATGTTATATAAAAAAATCCGAGCATGTAGCACAAAAATACATTGTTTGTTAAAAAATACAGTTTCATTTAAATGTATCCATTATAAAATAAATTGAAAGCGAAATAGCACTAAATTAGAAAAAAAAATTATTATTTTACAGCATAACTTAAAATTTTATTCTATGTAATAACATAACTTAGAGCATAACTAAAAGCATAACTTAAAATTAAGTTTTATTTCGCTACTGCAATAATTAAAAAAGATGCTACTAAAATTACTTCATTCTTTACGAATTATGTGTGTGTGTTTCCATTTACTTCAAATTACCGTAGCAGTTTCTAAACATTCTTTTAATGGTTTCTAATGGTCAATAAATGTACCAATAAGAAGCAGCCATTTCTTCGAATGTACGAAGAAAACAAATAAGTGAAAAAGAAAAAAAGAAAGGAAAAGAAGCCGTATTGTTCACTAACGAGGCGAAAATAAAGCACTTTGTCGTTTGTCTCACAACATTGAATCATTATTACTGTTTTTATCAATTAACAAGAGAAAAAAAATAGTTTTTTTAAACACCACATTCATATTTCAAACTCAGAAAAACATATTAGAAGAAAGAAGAAAAAATATGGCGTTTCTTTACTTTCTTTATTATTTTTTAAAAATAAAAGAAAGTAAACGGGAAATATAAACAAGCACAACTTATACGAGCATAATATCAATATCTTCATCAAAATCGAATTACGTAGAGTGCAAAAAATAATTTCCTTTCTGCGTCTGTACATTTTTTATTCCTTATTATTAAATTGAAAAAGCGTTTTTTCCTCCCTCTTTCTATAAAATGGTAGAGATGAAGAATGAAGAGATTTTTCTTTTAGCTCTAGATGGCTGTCTAGACACAAATTAGACATTAAAAATGATTTTATTAAGTGGTTTCTGTGTCAGGAAAATAAAGTATAGAAAAAAATGGAAAGCTTCAGAAATAATATTTTTAAGAAAATAAATCGGCTCAAGAGAGAGAGAGAGACGAGGCCTGTATTTTTTACATGTTATCATGGCTGCGAAATCATAATACATTGAAATGTCATTAAAGCGAATGCTTTTTACGTTTACCTGTCACTTTAATGAGGTTATTTCATTCATTTTTTAGTTAGTAAATTAATAGTTAGCTGATATTAAATAACTTTATGTTGAATGAAATCGGTAAAAAAAGAAATATTTTTCGTCATGTGTGTGATGTGTTTCAATAGCCTAATCTATATGGTTTCATTTTGAATTTATAACTTGAATAGTTGATGTGTGTGACGCATGGTAAAATTTTGGCCTTCTCATTCTAGATAGTGTTGGGCATGATCAGGGATTTTGGTCTTTGTGTCATGATAAATTTTTACTCTTAGATTGGTGAGCTGCTGATAAGCTGTTTTGAGGTTTCCGCCTACAAGACAAATCGGCACAGAGAACGAAGAAGAAACTGTGCGTTAATTTAAGCAAGACAATCAAAGTTGGGGGGGGGGTAGTCAAAATTTAAGATGAAAAATTCAAATGAATCGGTTTTACTTGCAATTTGAAGTATAGACATTTGTCATGCGCTACTGTCTTATGTGAATTCGTGTAAATAGACGTTCGAAATCTGTCAAAAATAAAGGTACTGAGAGGCGAGTAACTTTGTTGCAATTAATTGCCAATATAAATGGAGATTCTGCCAGTATCCATTATGCATCAACAACAAAAAAAAAGTTAATCTTAAGATTACAATATTATATTAATCAGATTTTGAAGTTATACAACATTTTTACTGTGAATTTTCCTTTGTATATAATTTATTTAGTGGTTTTAAAAATGACAGTTTTCGTGGATTTATACTTTGCAAATAAGAAAACAATCTACGCATGCGTTTGTTCTAGTACAAAAATGGCACCTCTAAGGATCCTTTTACTGCAAGAAAACGAATTTCGTTCACCCAACTTATTTCTTGTTCACCAACGTACCGTGGCATAAAATCCGTACAGAAAATCTTATTTCTGTGAACTTCCCCACATTGGGTAGTAAAAAAGTGGATAGCATAGGGGACTTCTGCTAAAAGGAAAGTAGAACGAATCTGAAACGGCATGTGCCAATAACGAAAATGGCCAAACCTGGGTCAAATGTGCAATCACTCGTTTCCCTGACCAGAGATTCTCGAATAACTGTAGTTTACGGTTTCTTAGGTCTTATTTATGAAGAGTTTTCTCGTTTTTTCCACAGTAGGTGGAAGTAATTAGAAGATTTTGTTACCGGGAAAGCTTTAGGAGGTTCGTGAAATATCTGATGCTGTTCAATTTCAAAATATGTGTAAGCTAGTAATATACAGGACAACGGGCTTTAATTCTTTAGCTATTAGGTATAAGTGGGCTGTGTAAATTGAAAAAAAAAAATGTTCAAAATAAGGTAGGAAATAAGACTCCGCTAAGGAAAAATTCCTCTCGTTAATTAAAAAAAAATTACAATTTTTATACGGCCCTCGTATAAAAACATTTCCAGTTAGTAAAATGTGCCCCATACACTAAAGAGGTGATGCACCAAATTTGGTCCTTCATCATATGAAGTCGCAGAGATATCTTCAAAGAAAGATGATTGGGGACTATACATGATTTTGTATGTAAACGTTTATTCCTAGAGTGGAACAAAATATTTTCTCTCGTAATTTCTGTACAACCTCTGAAATGTGATCATTCGAAGTGACTTTTCCCTTTGAGATCCATTGAAAGGTGGTTTAAGTCAGCGTTATATTTATCTTTATATCTCTGATACTTTTTAAGGTATAGTTCTGAAATTTTATAAGTCACACCTTTAGTGTATAGGGCACATTTTACTATTGAGAATGTTTTTGTTCGGAAGTCGTATTAAATTTTAAAAAGTGTAACTTTTTGAAAATTAACGGGAGGAATTTTTTCTTAACGGACTCTTATTTCCGACCTTATTTTGAACATATTTTCAATTTACACTACCCGCTTATCTCTAATAGATAAAAAATTTAAGCCTGTTACCACTTTTTTGGAACACCCTGTATATTTTTCATTAGACATACCAAGGCCTCGCAGAATTTCTCCAGGCAAATGTATACATGCATATACAAATAAGAGATGACACAGACAAAGGAATGTGAGATCTCTAATTCGGATTTACTGCAGTAGTTAATAAAGACTTAAAAATAATTTGTCATTTCAATTCAGTTTTTGAATTATTTATTAAGCTAACGTTAAAACGTGCAAGTTGTGTATAAATATATCTAATAGTTTTCCCTTTTTTGTTATGATAATTACTTTTGTTTAG
The DNA here is from genome assembly GCA_038373885.1 of Cheiracanthium punctorium. Classification (NCBI taxonomy): domain Eukaryota; kingdom Metazoa; phylum Arthropoda; class Arachnida; order Araneae; family Cheiracanthiidae; genus Cheiracanthium; species Cheiracanthium punctorium. The sequence continues at coordinate 1,249,810 of JAWZYV010014761.1, forward strand.
TAATTAATATGTCTTTATATACTAGAATATTCAATATTACTTCTAAGTTTTATAAACCCCGTTAGAGTACTTTCATCCTGTTAGTGAAAGTGAAAGAACTTGGGTGGGAGAGTAAAGTTTTCTCCAGAACTTTAAGATTGGAAACCTAAACGTTTTGGAAACACGATTTGAAATTATTTTTTATTAACTACCAGGTTTAATGAATTTTGCCGAACGGAGCCATGGATTTGAAAAACATGTATGAAGAAAGAGAAACCAAACGCCGTTTCTCCCGAGGAAACGCAATTTCACAAATGCACCCTCAAATGACGAAACGCAGATCATGCACGTACATTGAACATCAAAAGGGCAGACACAGTTCTAAATGAGGTATAATTTTCTCGCTTAAGACCATGAAAATTTAATAGAACATTAATAGGATAGACAAGTTACAGAATCTGGAAATATCGCATTACAGTGTCAGATATCCAAAAATAAATGGTGGAGTACATTAAAGGAGGTATTTGGAATCATTAAGCTCCACTTTACTGAAACGGACGAAATTTGAATTATACTCTGCATACATGTGTAAGATTAATTGCGCTTGCAGGGTAAGCCACACCTAACAAAGGAGCGCGCTTTGCTATTCTGGTCGGCGTTTCATGTTTGTGGGATTCAGAATTGATATTTTTTGGAAACAGATCTTATGAATGATGTCGTCGCATGATCACAATTACAAATGGCGGCGCTATATACATGAACGGAAAGAAGTGTATTCATACATTTTTGTGAGTTCTTGTTTTTGTAATATCACGATTAGAATGTTACTAAGTTTGCCAATTTTTTAAAGATTTTCCCTTTTCTTTCGAAATAGCTCAACGTGTTTTTGAAATTTAATTTCGTCTCTCTCTCGGCATGTTTTAGTATCTTTGGCGTTCTTGAAAAAAGATAAATATCATATAACAACTGACAGAAGCATTTGGCTTCAGAATTATTGAAATTCTAAAATTTAACGTGGATGAAAACACTTACGTATCAGACTAAACATCAATGAGAGCATCATGTTATAGCATTTTGAAGGGAAAGAAAACAAAACCTCATGTTTCAGAATATGTGAGAATGAGTCTACATTGTACAACTCTGAAATTTAAACCACTCGTCCTACGGATGTCCAAACTTACATTTCTGCTGCTATTATATATTGAAGTATTTTTCGAATAAATTGCTATTGCGACTTATTTTTATCTGATCGAAATAAACAGTGAGTTAAAATAACATATAAAGAAAGATGAAAATTTTGTTAGAAAAATTAAACCTTCTTGGTCCCAACGTGACCAAATGGATAATATATTGAACATGGTAGACGGCTGAAGTGTGAAGGTCCCGTGTTGGGGGTCTATTGCGCGGCTGTCAATATAACCGTCTGGGAATTTGGTCGGTTTTCTGCAGATATAATGTGAATACGCCTTAGAATCTGTCCTGTTGCTCTTTCATCGCATGGGACATATTTTTTATATTTTAATTACTTTGAATTTCGTAGTCTAAATTTCCAATTTATTCTCTTTCCCCTTCCTGGTGCCTCTTCGCAAAAAGAGCGTCAACTTCTCATATTGAGTTCTTATCAGCTGAAAATGTTCTGCGTTTTTCTCCAGCTAAAAGGAAATAACAATAATAACATCTCTTTCCTCATATGGGTCTGCTCTGGCTGAAGCAGATGTGCTCTTTTTCTTGCGGTTTTACCTTCTGCGTGAACGAGCATACTGCTGGCGTCTCGTTCGTTCTGGAACAAACGAGAGACTCTCACTTCTACCAGTATGCTTAACGGCTTTTGATAACGGTCACTTTTCTGCTTTTTCAAAATCCTTAAAAACCTTGGGACACACAGATAAAATTAAACCACAGTTATCGTTTATAAATAAATTCCCAATTAGGTCCTTGCCATTTCCCATCCCCCCACTCCTTACAAGAAGAAGCTCTGAGACAACTAAATGAATTACAGGAAGCCAATATCATTGAAAGAACTCCTACCGAGAGAGCATCTCTTATGCTTTTATTAAAAAAGAAAGCTCTTGATCCGAATTCTAAACCAAAATTCAGACTGCCACTAACCCTAAGACTTTTAAATGCTATTTTAGAACCATCGGCTTACCCTTTACCAAAAATTTCTACAATCATTTCTAATTTATCAAACTATAAATATTTTACTGTTTTGGATTTATGTAGTGCATATTGGCAAATTGACTTACCTCATGAATACAGAGATATTATTGCTTTTACTACCCCTTGGGTTACTTTTCGCTGCAACCGCCTCGTTTTTGGTTTAAAAACTGCTGCCAGCACATTGCAAGCTTTAATAGACAATATCTTACAAGAATCTGAGGTTTCTGGAGTTATGGCGTATCAAGATGATATTGTTATTGGTTCAAATTCTTTCGGGAAAACATTGGGGGGCAAAATGTGTTTCCTATTGAAGAAAACATTATTTTCAAATAAGTAATATCTGAATTTTCTTGATTTTTTTTTTGGGGGGGGGGGAACAGTTGCCCACTCTTGACCTTAGTAAGTTACTCCAATGATACTTTTTGTTGTTTTTTTGTTGTTACTAACTGAAATTCTGTTTTATGGATAAATTTAGGCTTAATATTTTTAGACAGAAATGTAGATCGGATAAAACCATACCTGGCTTCTGGGCCACAAACTTTTCTTGCTGACTCTGCAAAACGTTTATCTCACTGCTCTACCGTTTGTGTGTGACGTACTGGATGGCACATATTCCAGTCTGGTACAGCACCCGTTTTAATGAGTCCATTGATGAGTTCTCTGCTGTCATTACGCGAAAGAGGCGAGGAAGACAGTTTGCAAGAATTCCATTCAACTAACTCAGAATAATCTGACAGAAAAATTCATAGCTGGAGGCAGGAAAGTACATAAGATTTTCTACATAGGAAGAAGTTGTGCCTTTAAAATGTGCTTCAAACCAATCTCCCCTACATGCTTCCTTTCGTCAAATACCATTGCTATGAGAACATATTCAGGGTGGGTAAAAAATGCATTAGGCTTTGTTACTTGATCTATCAGTTATAGCTGATTTTGAGGTTTCTTGTTAATTGTATATCGCCTTGAAAACATGCTTTGATCCGCCTATGAAGAAACTCTCTTAATATCAAATCAAAATGGTGTATAGCACTTCAAAAGGAATGTAACTACCTGTTTCAATACATGGGAGAGTTCTTTTGAGGACATGTACAATCTGAGAATCTTATTGACAGTCGTCAATCACCAGGAATTAGATAGAGGTCCAGGGTTGGCGACAGCAAGGTCTGGTGGACAGAATCCTATATGATCAGCCCGATAAATATTTAAAAAGATATTTTTGATCGTTACTGACTGCTACTTCGTCTAGAAGAGGAACATCCTACTCAAGCGATCCACCGATAAAAGCAAGGATTCTCAGTCTAAAGATAACTTCCGCGGTCGAACTCCCTGCAAACCAAATCAGTAAAAACATGCAGCCGCCTAGGTGGTGTGGTGGCCAAAGAACCATTCTATCACACCTTGGGTCCAAGTTCGATACCCGGCTAATGCTTGGGTGGTAAATTGTCCGCCCCCTCATAGGGGTTAACGCTGGCAGCCCATTGGGTGCCCCCTTTGTAAAATGGCCAGTAGCTCGGGCCGTAGTAGTAGCAAAAGCTTGTGGCAGCAAGTGCCCATCCATTGGCGGAAAAAGAGTAATACCATGCAAACTGGAGTAGATAAATTCTTCAATGTAATGGTAACAAAAGGGAAATTTTTCTCAAGCAGAAAGAAAAAGAAAGCTAAATAAAAGATGTGTAATGCGTCTGCGCAAAGACTACATCTGTAATGCGTCACGTTATGTTTGAAAAAACTCTCTCCCCCCTCTCATCCCGGCTTTCGACTTGTACTTCTGTAGTACTTGCGTATAAGACTATCATGACGGAAAATAATTAGTTAGTGCTTATACATCATATATTGAGAGGATATAATAAAATATAAGTCTCAGAAGCGATATTTTAAAAATATAAAAGAATATGTAAAAATAATAAAACTTTCAAAACTTTGACTTCGATACGCAAGGTTCAAATATTGTTTGATTTCAAAAATTCTTTTTCTTTGGCCTTCTATTTACCAAGGGCAACTTTTCCGCACTTTTAGATTTTGATTGGAAAAACTTGACTTTTTTCGGCCCACCCTAATATACCATGCCTTACTCACCAGTTAAATGATCACGAGATGCAATTAACGGCGATTAAAAAATAAGAGTTAAGATAAATTCACAATCCAAGTGTATGCTGTGATCTTCCTCGAATTACTTTATAGAAATGATCTAATATTAATTTATCACATTAGGTATTATAATACGCCCTTTTCTGTAGTACTGAATTTTAATATGATAATTTTAATCTTGTGTGAGTTGAACTTATTAAACCTGAATTTGCACTTTACTTCCTATATCAATAAATGCGGAGCAAATATATCACACGCTTCGAATTCCTCTCTTGCTTGCAGTATTATAATTGTTGCTCATTTTGACTTTTGTAGGGTCCGTGTTTCCACGTGATCTGCCAAGGGTGTCCTTTTACACCAAAATACTGCTCACTTCCTGAGTGGACAGTCCTCCTTTATTAGTACGTTTTAAGCACTGACATTTTCTCTCATTGCTGCAAAATTTCACAGTTAGGAGACTGGAAATCACTAAACAGATAAAAAATATAACAGATAAGAGAAAAAAATTCAAACAGCATTATGATATATCTATTGAAAAATTACTGAACTATTTACAAAAGTTCTTTCTTCCCCCTTTTCTGAAAAATAACAAAAGTCAGTGCGTTGAAAACACACCGCTGAGTATCATGAAAGAATTTCGTGAACAGAATCTTTTTTTTTTTCTTTTTTTCATGTACTGACGAATACTCTTCACTTTTGAAAGAACCCAGCAGATTCTTTAATACAGGATACACTTACAAAATAGCAAACCTAATTGGAGACGTCAATACAAACAGTCTTGATAAAATCACAAAATTCCTTTAAGCTTTGTACTTGTATTTTTCTAACGTAATAAAAGTCTGACGGGTTTTCTTCAAATCTAACTTCTTTTGGAGAGACATAAAAAGAAATCTTAAGCCGTAAGAAAAGTTTCAGTTTTTTCTTTTTTTTTCGAAATATCCCAGTGCAAATTTTATATAGAGTGGTACTTTTTTGCGTCAAAACTGAAAAGTGTTTATGGTTTAGATGTGTCTGTATTGCTGCAGAAAACTCTGCTTAGTTCCAGTGGTTCGTCGTTCTAAAGTCCAGTGTATGTAGAAGGTTCTAGTAAAGAGTCCACATGTCAGGATAGAACACAAATTTTATTGCTTCTAGAAAATTTTCAAACAATCTGCTGTACAAAATTTACAGGCACTAACGACCAGTAACTTGCATATAACAGTCCACTTAGTACAGAAGCCTTCACAGATGCTGTATTTCACACGCAACAAGATGATTCCACAAGCTAAAATTCAGTGAAAATTCACGAGGGAAATTATAAACAGTCCCCCAGGATTCAGCAATGCGTAATTCCCTCACAGCATTCAAAAACAAACTTCTCAAAACAAGCAAAATATTGCTTCTATAAGCGCCAATACAGAGATTTATACTCTAGCAGAACGGATGCCAGCAGTCAACAGCAAACTGACTCCAGTGCGGCTGTCCTAAGCTTCTTATATAGGTTAGCCGAAGTCTCTCGAAATTTCTCGGGACTCCACAAAAATTCCAATCAAACGCGAATTTTGATTACATAATAGAAATGTAAATGAGTAATGCTAGGCTATTTCGTAATACTTATGCAGGGAAACAAACATTGCAGGCCCCATGTGTAAAATCGCCAAGTTTGGTGCCAAAAATAAGTCCCCAAAAGTGAAGTCAGTTAAGCTGTAGCACCAATATTTCTCGAGATTTTGAGAAAACCCTATGCTAAGTAATGGGGAAACCCAAAACTCTCTATCTCACGTTCTAGCTAAGAGATTTTGATGCAACAAAAATCAAAAATTAATTATTTGACGCGTAATATAGGAATTTTAGATTAATTTTTACCTCTGGAAGGCAGAACAAACCGAAAATTCGTATTAATATATATTCATGTTTTGCTGCCCTAAATATACATCAATTTTCTCCATATATTAATTTTGGTTTACAGCGTTTTGGTTTCAACAGAGGTTACTGGTTCACTGTTTTGATGCTATTGGTGTTTACTGACCCGTTTTGGTCAACAGCTAATTTTACTTAAATTATCTATGTATCTATCTATGGGACTTCTATCTATCTATGGGATCTATCTATCTATCTATCTAGGTATTTACTCCTTAAATATTGATTATAGATATGTACAACAAATTAAAAGCTACGCAAAAAAGGGACAGAATTTTATAGTATCGATTGGAATTCTCAAGAGGTTAAATCTAAATAAATACAAAATTAAAATTTTTACACCACCGACGTACGAAAAAAATTCCATATTAGAAAAGTGTATCCCTTATATTATTGAAGTGATCTGGAAAGTTTCAGCCTTCCATCATAAAAAGCCTAGAGATATGTTTAAGTAAAGTTGGTGTGGGGATACAGAATACCAATAATAGGGAAAATACTATGTAGGGAAAGGTGTCCCTAAAGCAATCCTAGCGGGTAAAGTGATCCACGTGTTTTCGAAGATACAGGTAACGATAGCTATCGGTTAACACATAAACTAGTTGTTCCATGTGAAGAAAAGGCGATGGCGGTATTCAAGGGGACACAATATTATGCGTCTAAATAGAATTCTTTGAAAAATTGGGTTTTATAACATCTGTTATAAGGTAAGCACTAATTTTCCTATTTATTTAGATGCACTATCTTGCATTTACAGAAATATGACTTGATTTACTGAATAGAGTATGTTTTTAGATAAAAATTTCGTTCCCAAAGTTTGTTATACTTCTAGGCGTCTTTCAACAATATTAGCTAAAGTGAGAGCCATACTGCCAGGTTAAATGATCCATCGACTGAAGACACTCCAGTACAGAGTCATAGAGATCATGTGGCCGGCCTTCAAAAGTTCTCAAAAGGCATGACTCTCCAATACATTATTTATTCCCGAATATATTGCAGGCCATACATTTTGAATTATAATTTTGAAATATTCCACTTGACACCATTTTTATTTAAAAATTTTCTTAAAATAAATTACGCATACTACATGCTTGTAAAACTTATTTTATTTCATTATGTATAATCATAATTACTTTTACATCTTTCATATTGCCGATAAAAAACAATCGACAATTATTTTCAAATGAAGAATCATTTTGCCCTTTGGTTGAGGGTAAAATGATCGTTTGGATACTTTCTCAAAATTCTACTTTTTTCATTACTCACTGTGCTTTTAAAGTATTATGAAAATATGTTTATGATGCAAAATACAGTGTAAAATATGATAGCAAAGTTTTATTTAAATATTCATGTTATTTTATACAAGTTTAAACCTTAAGGTATCATTTTGGACCACCTTCTCCAACATTTATACAAACATTGATTTCTTTTGTAATTTGTGTGCAATCCCAGAAATTCGATCGCTTGACTTAATTTTTTTCATTCGAGAGCCACTGAAAGATGATTTATGTCAGCATATATTTATTTCCATATCTAAGACATTTTTAAGGATACTGATGCTTTGTGCACATTTTACCAATTGGTAATTTTTCGTAAAATGGCAGAATAAAAAGTAGAAATTCATATTTATTTAGATATAATCTCTTGAAAATTTTAATCACTACTATAAAATTCTGCACTTTATTTTATGTAACTTAGTAACTTTTCTCTTTCTATTTCTAACCGTATATAATTTTGTTGTATAAAGCTATGTTTATATAAGCATTTTACGTCAGTTTACAAATATTTTATTTTTTAAAAAATAATTTTCATATCAATTAAAACTATGACATTTTGAAGATCGTTATTATTAAGAAAATAAATTCATATTCAAAATAATGAATATGTTTATTACGTTACTACTCTGCTGTTACCTCTCTAGTACGGTAAATAAGCGCAATCTGTCAACAAATGCATAAAAATCACGGAAATAAAGTTTTTTTATATATAATAATAATAATAATAATAAAGGTTAGCCTATGAAGAAATTTGGGATACAAGCTATCTTCATTCCAAATTTCACTCAAATTCGTCCCACTATTTTATCTTGAAAGAGCAACAAGCATACAAACTGACAAACTTCCGCAATTATAGTGTTAGTAGGATACTGAAAATTAAAAAGAAAAAAAAATTGGCATTTGTTAAAACGGATTCATAATATTTACAAGACACTATTTTTATCAATTCCACTGCCTTGTTTTTATCATTGTTGCATTAACAATGGGGTAGAAAACAAGGCAATAATCATACTGCATGTTTCGAATTCAGACATTGTTCACAACAATACATACTCGCCCTGCCTATCACAAACCCTCTCATCCTCCGTCTTTCCAAACATTAAAATCCGAAAAAAGAAATTCAGACAAATAAGCAAAATTTTATCCCACCTCTCTTGCATCCGATCCGTCTTAGTCTCACCAAGATTACCCAGATCTCTCCAAGTCAAATGTTTAGAATATTTAACAGGAACATTTTAAAGTTCAACAGTCACAATTCACACACTGCACCGCATAACAGCCTTTGCTTATAAAATCTAAATCTTTACTTAGTAGACTCAATAGTCACAACAGTTCACAAACAAACTACAACAGCGCGTGTATGTAATCCATTTTTTAAACCGGACACGAAAGACTCTGAAAGTTCTTATCTGGTTTCAATTGATACCATCTTCAAAATTTAGCGCAATATTAACGAACGATTTCCGTCTTATAAATTACTTAAAAGTAAGTGAACTTGAGTTTTATCTGTAGACATTTATTTTTCTGAACACTCTTTTTAAATTCGAGTACGGTTTTACATACATCTACAGTGATGTCAAGCTCTTACAAACTAGGGGATCATTGTTTTCGAAAAAGTGAGTTAGTTGTAAACAGTAACAATTCGTAACAAGTTATAGAAAGGGTTTTCACGAAAAATCCATGAACGACTGAACCAAGAGCCATCACCTTCCATCGCATCGATTTTAAACCCAATGAAGAAATACCTTCAAATTTCAATCTTTTTATTGAGCAGTCTTACTGAATTTCTACTTTATAAACTTCTCAAAAGTAATTGATTTTGAGCTTTACGTAAACGTTCGCGTGATCGCCCCGTTTTGATCCGAGAACGTTTTTCAAAAACTCTACAGAACTACAAAACTGTGAAGATCGCTTGGGAATCATCGTCTTTGGAATAAGTGAGACAAACTGAAACGAGTCACAGAAATTTTCTGTTGAACAATGTGTTTCTATAATGTTTGAAGAAAGCACTCCCTCCTCTCATTACACCTTTCCTATTTAAGTAGTTGATAACAAGTAGTTACGTAGGAAAATGCTCGAAGACTACTAAAGTCTGCTACTCTGCTAACTTTCCTGTTCAGAGTTCCTTTTAAATAATCCACAATGTCTGAACTTCTTATCTGGACTCAATTTTTTAAAACCGCAAAAATCAAATATTGATTCTTAATACTGTACAACAGCTGTTCACTCAAAATAGAGAAATCGATAAACCTCATCTCTTATGTCAATTATCTTGTTCAAGTTTGCTTCTTTTCTGCTTCTGTTTTCTGTTTTCTTACTGTTTTTGTTGGAAAGTGTATGATTTTCAGTTTGTGTGTCACTCTGTCTGTTTGACTGTCTATTCATGCTCTAATTGCCGTAAATATGATATGATATATAAATATGTAGTATCATTTATCATTTATTACAAATGTAGTATCATTTATTACTTAAATGCAATTGCTATGAATTGTATCATGTACCCACGGAAAATTGGTGTAAGCAGAATGCAGCTAAACATACAATATATGGAAATCCAGCCAATAACCATCTATCTATCGTATCAATGAAATGTCTTTAACTGAAAATAGTAAGGAAAATCAAATTATTCCAAACAAAATTGAATTGCAAGCCGTAGCCTATCTACATTACTCACGTTGACGAACTGAAGCCTAAAAAACATTGAAAAGGAAATAGAAATTTGCCTACACTAATTCATTTAGATGATGCAATGCAAATAATTCGGTGTAATGCAAATAAAAGGAACAAACATAGCTAGGTTTCGATAGGTTGCTTGGCAAAAACAGCCAAGATATTCAACCGAGGGACACTACCATAGCTATAGAGAAAAACGTGGAAATGACCCAAAAAATGTGTAAAAGTCCAAGGATGTAGCCAAAATGATAATTCCAAGAAAAAGAGGATGTTGACATAATATAAATGGTAATAACATTGTGAAACTGTAGCAAAACCCATGTAATTAAAAAGAGAATGCATGAAATGAAATTAATCTTGAAAATATATAAAACTTAAAAAAAATTATAAAATACAAGAATGCCAAAATAGTTACTAAAATAAAAACAAAAGTAATTTAAGAGGAACTTAACAAGAGAGTAACACTGGTAAGGTTAAATTAGCCAAAATGTCCAATTAAAAATAATAAAAAGATGAAAATATATAAATATATAAGTATATAAGTATATCAAAAAATTAAAATTAAAATATAAACTTACATGTCTCATTTTTATAGAGTTTATCATAAAATTTCTAAAACAGCTATGTCTATTATTGTATAAACTACACATGTACAGTTTAAGAAACATATATCGATGTAGAGTGTGCGGCTTGTATCAGAAATTAACTACTAAGCGATTTTGAAACTGTACCAGTAATCAAATATTCACTTTTTTAGAACTTTTTTTTTGTTTAAAATATGCATACATATTTTATACATACACATACATTTGCTTTCATAGACAGACTACATAGACAGTACACAAGCAAATCCCTTTGAAAGAGAATAAGAATAACGAAATATTTACTTTACCAATTAGAAATAAAGCAACAAAAATGAAAAAATACAAAAAATACAAAAAACCAGATGTTTATAATATTTTCTAATATTATTTATTCCCTTTAACAATTTAAACACGGCATGCTTTTTTCAAACCTTCAGATCATTAAGAGAACTATTTTTCTTCTTCCACCTTTGATAGCAGTTTCTACTCATAAAACATTTTCTTTCACCGAAAAACAGGCACTAATCCGACTCCTAGCCACAAAATGTAAGAATCCAAGAAATTAACTCCAGAAATTCGGTGGAATAAATTCATTCGGCGGCCGATGACGGGGAAAAATTTTAACTTTCTGGTATAGTGGACCAGAAACACTGCCCACATGTGAAAGCAATGCTTCATTGGGCTTGGACGAAATGCCATCCAACCGAACACATTCCTTGCGACGAGATTCCATTGGAGCAGATAAACTGAATATGTTCATTCTTTGGGACAGGAGAGGGAAGTATCATTTGTATCCGGCTGTAAATTAGATGCTGGTGGCGAACGTGTACGCGCTTCCAAGCGAACTGGTGTATGTGATGAATGTCCTGCATATTGCTGAGTAAAAGTAATGTTGGGATTTGGTAACAGGGAGTAATTGAACTAGAATTTTAAACCTTATTTCGTATGTTGACTTTATACTTAAACTCGTGCTTTTGATGCTCGAAACATAAAAAAATCTAGTTTAATAAGTATCTATATATGTATCTGTATAAGGATTGCGATAGGAATAAAAATTACAATTTTTGTTATCATCAAAACAATTTAAGTTTATAAACTTAAGTTTTTAAACAGCAGCTTCTCCCTCTCTCAAAACTTTTATGTCTTTTGTGCACATTGAAATATTGGATGTACGAGTAGTTCGTGTAACACATATATTTCTTTTTAAATATAACCTATAGGGAAAATGAAAAGCAAAAAAAAATATATATATATAAATAAGAATAAACTTCATTTTAAATTTAAAACATGGGACTTTGCGAATTATTTTATACACTATTTCAAATATACATCAAACTGATTAGAAATTCTTCTTTTAAAAAGCTAATAAGGATTTTATTGGGCTTCCATAAGCACTCTTAAATATTTCCATGAATATCACATGAAAAAAATTAAAATGTTTTAAATTATTTATTAAAGTTTTTAAATATTTCCTCAGAAGATAATATCAACAGTTTTTAAATATTTCCTCACAAGAATGCTGCGATGAATAATTAAGATTCTATTACATTAAGTTAGCTCCATAACTAAAAGATTAAGAGTCAACAGCCACAATAATACATATATTACAGCTTGGCTTCGCAAAATATTTGTAACACACACACACATATATATGTATGTATGCATACGAACTTCACATTCTTTATGGCTGAAGCTAATTTTAGTAAAAGCATGCTGACATACATATAGCCAATAAAATTTTCAACTGATGCTACTAACATAGCAAGGGAATAAGATTCTTTTGTAAAAGGAAAATACTTTCTTAGCCACTCATATTTTAGTATTTTACTACAATGCACAGTACAGCTCAACTAAAAGCATGCTTCAAAAAGCAGATAAAAGCATTAAAGTGCATTTTGTTACTTAAGAATTTTTCAGTGTTTTTCACAACCTTTGTTACTATATGGTGAAAGCAAACTACTTAATATGAAAATAGGAGAGATATGCGGAATTGTTTTTATATATGTATAGCGCAATTTCTGTTTTGCGTATTATCTGTAAGCTTTTCATCCGCTTCAATGATTTATTCTATGGAAATACTATATTCCAAACAAACAAGAACAGCGAATGTTTATAAATATATAAAGTATTAAATGAATCTTTTATTTTATAAACTATGGCTCAATATTTCAAATCTATTTTAACATAGATGACTTACTCCTTAATGTTCTAAATCTAAAACATACTCACTATTATCCAAAAACTAATAAAAAATTATATACTGATTTTTTTTTCTTACAGGCTGAATATAAATATGAATTTTAAAAACTCACTATTGAATTTTCAGGAAATTTGTAAGGTTTCAATATGCTGTTCAAGCCTAAGACAAAATTTACCATATACACTAACAGAAAACATTAACTAGAGTGAACCGATGTGTTTGTTTTGTCTGTATATACAGCAACAAGAAGCAAAAATGTCACTTTGCTGTCCATATGTTTTATCTGTTCGTGTATTATAAGCGAAGATGTCACTTTAATATCGATGCTCTTAACTTCTTTTTCTGGTGTTATGTAAAGATACTCTTTACACCATGTAGGTATGAGATTTGACGTCGAACATGCTCCTAGACACCTGGTTAGAGATTGATTATCGATTTAATGTGTGCGACTTGAAACTTCTTAAAATAAACTTGAATAAAATTATGTGCATCATAACGTATCATTATTAAGTCTTTGTTTAAGTATTTCATTAAATATGATTAGATGAATTGGTTCCAGCCTTTTTCTATGACGATATATGTAATAAAATTAGACTAACTTGATAGACAAAGATAAAATTTTCGAAACTGGATATAAAAAAAAGTTCATATCCCACTGTTTAAGTTAAGCAAATTTTTAAGAGTTCTCAAATTTCACTTCATTTATGCATGAACAAAAATGTACACATTTTTTAAAAATCTCAATCTAAAATTTCGAAACATTTTATGTCCATCATTTAAGTTTAGTAACTACCTGTTATTCTACTGAATTAAATTTCATTATTTTCATATTTTATATGATTTCACAGATTTTTAAATTCCAGATTGATTCCAAAATTTTGAAATAGAACTTCACGCTTATAAGTTGAGGTACTGCCTATCACCCACCCTAATTTCGCTTTGATTGCTGGCGATATTTTCAAATGATGTGCGGATAAAAAAAAATTAAAAAACAAATCTCACAGAAAGACAAAACGGCAGATAAGCAAACTTTTTCTGAAGGTATTTTTTTAGGTGCTTGAACAAATAGAAATCGAAAAACAATTTAAATCCCAAGTAATATACAATTTTATTTTATTTGTATAGAATTCAGCGAAATTTCAAGTAATATTCTAGCTGCCATATTTTTATTATTTTCATAGTAACTCAGTTTACCGTAAATAGTTTTATGGCATCTTGACAAAGTGCAGAAAAATATAATAAACCACTAAATTTTTTTCAAAGGTAGCTTCTTCATGAAGAAGAAACTGTTGCCTTCTCGAAGAATGATAAAAAGTTATAAGCATGATAAACTCATATTTTTTTTCCCATTAATTAATTGTGAAAGTCTTTTTAAACATCTCTTTTGGATTTTTACATTTAAACGTTGAAAAAATCAATATTTTCATGTTGTCAAAATTTCGACTTATTAATCTTCTTTTTAAACAATTTAGATATTTTCAAAACGTGATATATTTCATAGAACTTGAAAGAAGCGTATTTATTTTTATTTGTAATTTGATTACAATAAACGGGATAATTTATAAGTGTGTATGATTTCTAATGGGAATGGATGCGAGACGGAAAATGGGCGTTATTTGAACCATTTGGTTTACCTTAATAATTATAATAAAAATAATCTACAATAGGATACAAATAAATAAATGAATAAATAAAGGAGGAATTCTCAGACAATTGAAATTTTGGAATATTTAGAACTATTTTCTCCTTTGTCGTAAATGTCTCAGCCTCTTATCTCGAATTCAATTACAAAGTTGTGAAATCAAAATGACGTCGATTTCATTTGCGATCTCTAAACGCAATGCTGGGAGTAACCTCTTTAATCCGCTTATACGTTAAAAAAAATGCCGGATTTCGCATTCAATACTTAATCCACCGAATAAGATTGTAATCGAAAGTTTTAAATTCAGAATCGTCTCTGCAATAGTAATACAGTAAATGCCAATACTTCACTCAGTCCGCTATTAATTATGATTAAAGCTTTTGCGTGCTGATTCTAAGCACTGCACTTTATATCCTCTTAAACAGCTGAGTTTACGAATCCTTTCTTAAAACTCTTTTACGTCAGGGTGGCCATTGAATTGAGCACGTGCTTTCAATAAGGAGTGAATTCAAAATTAATTTTCTGCAATTAGCTCTACCAAGTAAGAGTTCTTCATTCGGATGATAATGAAGTGAACTTGTGTTGAGCGGCAGAGAAAGCTGGCAAACTTGGGCTTTAGAATTTCCAGATGGGCATTCAACTCAGTTGGATATTCTAAAGTTTTCAATTTAATGCGCAGTGAGAAATATTAAGATCTAATGAGAAACAGAGCAGGAGCTCCCCTTAATGAATTGAAACAAAACAAGTTTCTCGAAGATTCAAATATAGTTAGTTCTGTTTGTAAATCAGGTGAAATTTTCGAACCGTTCTGCTTCTCTACTTTTTCTGCGATTTTGATGAATTTTAGTGGCTTTATATATTTACAGGCACTACAAGAAAGGAATATTAAAAACAGATCTTGAGAGGAAAAGAAAGTACTGATTGCTCTTTAGAACATTCATTAACAGATCAGTGAAAGTGTGGATTCATAACACTGAATAAAACTACGTTCACAAAAATAAGAAAATTATTGCTGAACATAGAGGCATTTTATCCAAATAATTGAAACTAATATTCACTGGAAAACTGTTTTCAGTGCATTTCTGTGCAGCACTGTTACTGCGTCAGCACTAGGTTTAAAGGGAGTTTATCTTGTGAGCATAAATTAATAAATAAATTAATATATATATATATATATATATATATATATTAGTCTAAGATCCGGTAATAGAAATATATACCCTCATCTGTTATTTAATAATGATAAAGAGCATATGCTAGACAATGAATCCATTGATATATCGCAAACAGGTTGCCTAGCTAAATCGCGTACTGATGATATTAAATAATTAAATTTTTAATTAAATTTTTTCGATCAACTACCCCCATCTGTTATTTATGAAAATCGAGCATTAGTTGAGAGAATACTCCCCAACGGATTGAAAAAATATGGGTTGCCTATTTTCTCCTCTGCCCAACTATGGGGTTGCCAGGTACAAAGAGGCCAGTAAACGTTGTTAAAATACCCTCATCTGTTATTTAATCGAACTATGCATCAAACGAAAGGTTATTTTATTACCAATCCAACCGTAGTAGGTTGCCTTATCAAAAAGTTGGCTGAATCCATGGTTGCCTAGATTTTAGAGTAAAATTTGCCAGGTTCTGAGACATTTCGCAATATTTGCTTCTCTTGAAAGCATTTATATGCTACTAAATTTGGGGGGGGGGTTTACGCTCTATGAATTTTAAGTATTCCTAATATGACGTCATACTGTAACTTTTCGATTTTTTGATACTTTTTTATCAACCTCCTGCGATTTATGTGAAGACGTTTCTGGCAACACTCACTTCGAGCTTATTTGTCTCAGTATGAATCACATTCTGAGATGCTGGATGAACTTTGACAGATTTCGAAGGATCAAATTGTAAGTTTCGTTGCTTACCAAACTGACTTACTTGAAATGCTGGGGCAAATCGTAGATGGGTACAAGGAATAGCGCATAAAAACTTTGCTTGGTGAGCACAGAAAGACGGCTCAATACTAACTCCAGTACTGTGAATTCATTAATTTGTTTCTTCGATTTTCAAGAAGCATCCAGTACAGTGATTTTGAGCACTCTATTACAATATACACTCTATTTACAGCACGTCCAATTTGTTCTTTTCATTGAACCAGCCAAATTATGACACATGTTCCATTATGCACGTCAGTAATCTTATGAAGGCTCAGAACAGCAATTCGCGGATGATATCTGAATTTAGACGAGGATCATTTGGTATCCGACGTACCAAATCTGGTTTCTCTGTATTACCTAATGACTTAACGTTAGAACAGACCATTAATGCTGATGCTTCACATCAGTTAACACATAATTTTGCCGCAGAATCCATATCAGCCCAACAAAGATGGGCACTTAGTCACAGCATAAGGACCAAAATTGTATTTACTGTTAAAGAACAATTCGGTCTATCGCAAAAAGATGATACTAGTCGTGCCTTCAGGGCCTTATTTCCGGGAGGGTATTCAGGGCAAGAGCCCAGGCCCCCTACCAAAACGGGCCCCCAAATTGTTCTTTTAAGTTTAAAAATTTGTACATTTTAGAAAAGTTTTCGAAAAAAGGGGCTCTCAATGAAGCTTTTGCCCAGAGGTTCGAACTCTGCAAATCGGACCCTGCGTTCAGAGTATCATTGAGACTATAAGAAATACACATTGAATCCCTCCGTTGAGAGTATCGATAAAAATGTTCTCTTTATTTTTAATATTTCAACTGGTAAGGCAGCATCTTCTGAAGTTAGTGATTTTCTAATCGACATTAAGTTGGTTGGAAATCAACAAAAATGGATGTTTATTTCAGAATGTAATTCCATTTCCGAAAGGTTCGAAAAACCGATAAAGCTTAACAAAATCCCGAATTTCGCTTCACAGGTCGCCGTCAAAGCTCAAATCAACAAATATAAAAGTAAAAAGGCCGTTCTTAAAATGGAAAGAGACATCTTTGGCTGATTACTTGCGATTAGTCTTGAGAAAGACATCAACATGGAGTACTACTGCTCAACGTTTCCGTTTCTGCTTGTGCCGCCTACTCTTTTCTAGCGTACTGGTGAGTTGCTAAAAACTGACAAATCCAGAACTAGCCCAAGTATATTGAAGTCCAATGTCGAAACTGTTGAGCATACCGGTATCGATATCGATGAAATAGACGATTTTTATTACTTGAATGTTATCGGATCATCTATGCCGCAGACATTTGACAAGGTGGCTGAATCGATCTTAATAAAATAGTGCTCAAGAAACGCCTCTGAAATACACATAATTTTTGATAGGCACTTAACACCCTCTATGAAAGACTGAACGTCAGAATCGGTTGGAGTTCAATAGACCGTATGTCATCCAAGGACCTCTTCAACCAAGACCTAGCGATTTTCTTGGAAATCTCAAAAAGTACCATTTCAAAGAAGCCTATTACAATTCTTGGCTGATAGCTGGGAAAATGATAATCTAGTGTCAATAATTTAAAAAAAAAATGCCACTGAAAATGGTAGACGGGCGAAGTGTGAAGGTCCCGAGTTCGGGTCCCATCGCGCGGCTGTCGATCTAACGGGCTGGAGTTTTGGTAGGTTTTCTCCAGATGTAACGTGAATACGCGTTAGAACCCCTTAGAAAGTCCTCCTACCCAGGCACCCCCCCTGGGCAGATCGCCCTAGTGTAGCATTGCCGTAATCACACACAACCAAAACAAAAGACTTTTTATAACGGTTGGAGAACACTGTTTTTCTTACCATACAATCGGGAATCACTTCGTGAAACGTAAAGAAGATTATATGTGTCAGAATGAAGAGGTAGATATGCTGATAATGTTTCATATATCAAAAGCGCCACCTAATTCAAAAATATTGGTCAAAGCGAATGATACCGATGTCTTGATAATTTTACTGGCCACTATACAGAAAGTTCCACAGACGCAAATTTGGTTGGCGGGTTCATCACCAAAGAAAATCAACAAGAAAGATCTTGATTGCATTAACTGTATTGAGCTTGCGATGAAATCGGGCCCTACTTTACGATTGGGTCTGCTAGCTTTCCACGCATTTACGGGCTGGGGTTATACAGCTGCACTTTATAACAAAGGTAAACTCAAGCCTTTTAAAATATTTTTAGACGAACGGATTTTCAGGAAATATTCGCATCATTGACGGACCCAGCAGCATGTTCAGGAGTTTACTACCCTTCTTTAAAGGATCATGCAATGTTATAACATCAATGATGCTAGGTATGAGCTGTTCCAAAAAACATATGCAATAAACAAAGACAAACAGAATTTCATGAACAAGATTAAAGGATCGAGTCCAACCTGATTCCACCATGCTGAATCTCACTCAAACAGAAAATTTTGCGCAAAATTTATGTAAATTCAATATGACTATACGCAACTGATGCATGTTGCATCAAACTAAATTCTGAAGATTGTGGGTGGTTTTTGGATGGCTATTTGAAGCTTGCATGGTTCGTAGGTGACTCAACACCCTTACAAGTTGAGGATATATTAAGAGAATCAAAACAAAAAGAAAATGACGAAGAATCAGAATTCGGTTTTGACATTTAGGCACTTCTCATGAATCAGAATCGGAATACGTTTTTACACAAAAAATTTTTACCGAGACATTTTGCTATTGTTAAATTTACGTATGAATAAAAAAAATGTTGGTATCATTTTGTGATATTTTATTTTATGACTTTCATCAGTATTTAATCCGTGTTTACACGATCGGAAAATATCCTTTTGAAAGATGTACGTTTTGAACAAAAAAAAAGTAAAAATACATATTTTATATTTATGTATAGTTTCTAATAAATAAACGTGTGAGTGAAAAAAAATGATATCGCGTTAATATTTAATCTCACTTGAATCCAATATTTGATCAATGGAACGTGCTTACACTATCGGCAAAATATTCTTTAAAAAGAACTCGCTGCATTTGTCTATCGCATGAAGTTGAGCGCGCAACGCTTCTCTCATCGCCACGCTGAAAATTTTTATAATTATGAAATATGTATTTTTACTACATTTAAAATCTAGGCAACCATGGATTCAGCCAACTTTTTGATAAGGCAACCTACTACGGTTGGATTGGTAATAAAATAACCCTTCGTTTGATGCATAGTTCGATTAAATAACAGATGAGGGTATTTTAACAACGTTTACTGGCCTCTTTGTACCAAGCAAACCCCATAGTTGGGCAGAGGAGAAAATAGGCAACCCATATTTTTTCAATCCGTTGGGGCGTATTCTCTCAACTAATGCTCGATTTTCATAAATAACAGATGGGGGTAGTTGATCGAAAAAATTTAATTAAAAATTTAATTATTTAATATCATCAGTACGCAATTTAGCTAGGCAACCTGTTTGCGATGTATCAATGGATTCATTATCTAGCATATGTTCTTTATCATTATTAAATAACAGATGAGGGTATATATTTCTATTACCGGATCTCGCACTATATATACATACATACATGCATGGGCTATGAAAAAGCATATATTGCATTGCATATAAATGAATTGGCATCAACAGTTATTACTAATTTAATTTATAACCATTTTCTTGCATTATAAATATCAATGAAAATGAATGTAATTTAATGGAAATATGTTCTACCAATATTATATCGCTGTATTATATATTTCTGAGGTGAGATATTATTATATAATAATGTTAAATTCTAACATTTTATTACTGGGAAACAGTGTGTTTGTCTCTTAAAAATTAATATTCGCATAAGCATGCAAATAAATAATAAATTTATGTGTATGGCTTGTTTTTAAAGTATGTTCAAACTTATTTCTTAAGAAACATAAAAACTCATTGCTATTATAACGCGATATTGATTTTTCAAATGAGTCACATATCATCAAGATATATCTCCATCTATTTAGCACTTCATCATCACGAAGCACCCAAAGTTTATGGTTATTCAGCCCAAAATTATTTTAATGTGTGGATAGCTATTCTTTTCTGGTGGAGAGACCGAGTCGCAGCCGGATCCTCCCAGAAGAAAAGATTTTCTTTCTTTATTTCAAATGATTACAGCAGATTACTGCTCAGTAGGTGAGCAATTATTGTGATAGCTTGCCTCTGGTTAAGAACGTTTAACCAGAACATTTAACCAATTTGGTTACGTTTAACCAAACATCTTGCGTATGGTTATGATCTTGATATTTGGTGCTGTTTCACTTTTGAAGCAAAAGCTGTATACTTAGTTCGTTCCGAAGTGTGCGGATATTTCCTTTTCACAAATTAGATAATTCAACGAATTGAATTCAGAATGAATTTAATCGACTCTTTATTTCAAAAGTAAGAGTTATTACTCTTTTTAATATTAGAGAAAAATACCAAAATCATGAATATCTCGATATTAACTAAAGCAAAATTATACAAAATTTACAAATAATTAGACATATTCTTCTAATAGAGATTTCAGTATACACAGGTTTATTATACAGAGATGTTTTACACAGACGGTAACTATAAAAAATATTGTTAACAGTGTAAGACATAAAAATAATTAATTATATATTACTTCGATAATATTTTAGATATTTAGAATTTGTTCTTTCCTATTACTTTTAAAAGTTTTACAGAAAAGATTACTAAGTGATCTTCTTCTCATTACCTTAACGGAAAATTATTTTGCATTTAATAATGAAAAAAATTCCTGTCTTCCCAGTTCATCAGGCATGCATACATTTTACAGTTCTTTAAACTACTTTTTAAAAATACAAGGGAACTAATCCTATTAGTCAAATTCAAGCACGTCTGAGCACAACAGTCTAACTCACCGATTCCATCTTCACACTGACACGAAGCAGCTTTTCCCGAGGAACAAATTCAGAATTAATTTTGTGCAATTAGTCTCGGCAGAATCCGGGTCTTCTATCCACAGCTAATGAACCGTACTTCTGTCCAGCGCCAGAGAAAAGCACCTAAATCAGCAGCTCTTTGAAATTTCCAGCGAAGTTCTTGCGGGCGGACATACGCCAGTGAATATCTGAAGTACTTTAATTTATCAGGTGAGAGAAGCCACTAAAAGCAGTGCGAGTGTGGGGATATTGGCTTCGGTTTCAATTAAGAGGACAATGGAAAAAGTTTAGTTGCTTGAATGAGCTTTTGTAGATGCAGTACTGTAATAATATTGTGAAGCTTCAACTCTATTCAAGGAAACTGCACACAATGTATTTTGTGATGGCATTATGATTCCTGCTCTTCAAACTCGGTGTACTGAAGATAGCTGAAATATTTAACTAAAAATATTTCAAGTATATTTTATAAAATCGGTTATTAAAAGTCATCCGTTAATTTCATTTCGAATCCTCCTTTTTGTCTTTCCATCGTTTTAAAATAAATGTGCGGTGATTTTACTAAAATACATGAAAAAATTTATAGACAAATGAGACATTCCTTGCTTAAAAAAACTATTATTTTGCAAGCTTGCTATATGCTTGTTGTATATTAGATGCTTGTAGGTTTTGTCTTATTTCCTTCTGAAAATTAAAAAAATGATAATTCGTTCATATTATATGAATATGTATGTATAAGATTTTTAAATAAATAATAAAATAAGTAATTTACTAACCATGCATGCATTTTGCAGTAAAGTATACATTGAAAGTGAATACCGAAAAATTTTCTAAAAAGATAACCTGCACTGTTGGAAAACACACAACCATCTTACAAAAGTAAAATAAATCATTTTTCTACTTAAAAATTATTTTAAAGAGCTGCTAAAGCTCCGACTCATTGCAGGATTATAGGAACTTTACAGCACATCATTTATTTCCGAATTAGGATTTTAAAAACTTGAAACTCTTAATGTTGAATTTAGTTCTTAAATGCTCATAATAATGTTTGGTATAAAATTTTTGACGTATACTCAGATTACAAAAAATTCTGTATTAGGCTTCCTCTTAGGATAAAAAAGAGAGAGAATTTGTTATATCTCATCTCTCTCTCTCTCCCTAGAAAAAAAAAAGAATTTTGAAATGATGAAAATATATTTTGGCTTGTAGCATTAACTTTTGAAAAAGATACTAAAATTTTTTTGTTTCATGTAGTTTCAAGTATAAGTTTGACGATTATTCATATACAGAAAAATATAAGATATATATTCGTTTGGAACCAGTTAAAGACAAAATTTAAAAATATGTTTCATAAAAATAGAAAAAAAAACCTAATATAGTAACAAAATACTTAAAATAGTGCTCAGTGAACATTTTCAACTGTCCCTGACTTGCTAGTATAACCTTTAACTGGTACTTTTTCACAAAAATAACACTTCTAACAGCATCAAATAAGCCGGTGACATTTCAGTAACTTGCATAAGTGTCACATAAGTCACCGTTACGTTCGTGATTTTGTGATATTCATAAGCGTCTAAAACACGCTGGTTTATATTATGAGATTGCCATCAGGGCGATGTCTTCAAACTCAAGTTCAAATCCATTAGAGTGAATGTGATTTTCTCTAACGGAACCATGAATATTAAGTCCAGTTTCCTAAAAAAAAAAAAAAAAAACCTGCATGGAAGTTTCCTGCACTTTGGACGTATGCCATCCATACATAGGGTCAGTACGGGTTTTTTAGCTTCCTTTCAACAAAAGGCAAAGCAATTTATGGGACTTACATAAAAACCTTTATTACTCTAACATAAATCATACAATTCCAACGCCAGTTTTATCAGGCGTCCAAAACAAAAACAGTCCCAACAAAATTTTATATAAAACTAAATTAAATCTTTAGACTCCTCGCACCTCTCATTATTGTAACGTGCCCTCATTCTCAAGGACATATTTTATACTTCAGCTCGAGTCAAATTTCCCAGTTTTATTACCATGGAGTTTGGTGCGTTCGTTAGTTCATCATCACATAATCCGTTGATAATATCAACGGAACTTTACTGGGTCCTTACCACCAACAATAATATTTATGAATATTATGTGAGCAAAACACAAAACCCATTGTAGAGCAAAAACAACGGTTGCTAGAGTACTATTATTTCATGCTTATACTTCTTGTCATTGGTATTTAAAATTTAAAATGATTAATTTTTGATTTTATAAGTCCAACATCTCAAACAATGTTAATTACAGATGTTAGTCGCTTATAAAATTATCAGTCGGAAGCTACCCAAAAAATACATTTCAGATGTGTTAAAATATATTTGTTTTTAATGAATGGAATTAGTTCATACATTAATGTTTTCAAAAGTATTAGAGCGTAATAAAATTCAACATGTCGGTTCACTATTAGCAAAATTTATATCTTCAGCTTACTGATCTCAATGCATATATATTCCAAGTGCACAGAGTAATTATAAATTCCACTTTTGAAAGATTGTAAAAATGATATATAGGTAATGTAAAAAATGTAGATAAATTATAGTGGAGGGTGGCCCAAAATGATCCTATCCTGAAAAATGATACGCATATGTTTTCTTAGGTACAGGTAGCACTGTCTACCTATTATCACATAAACTAGTTGTGCCAAGTTAAGAAGAAGCAATGGCGATATTTTAGCAATCGGTGCATTATGTGTCTGAGTAGAATTCGTCAGAAAACTGAGTTTATCATATCTCCTAAAAGATAAGCACTAAATTTTCTATTTATTTAGAAATACAGTCTTTAATGTATTTACTGTGTACTGTAAATACAAAGTTAAATAATAATTTTGAAATATTCCATTTTATCGTTTGTGACACTTTTTTATTTAAAAATTTTCATAAAATAAATTATGCATATTGTATGATTGTAAAACCTATTTCATTCCATTATGTATGGTCATAATTAATTTTAAATTTTTTATTTTGCCGATAAAAACAATTTACAATTATTTTTCAATGAAGGATGATTTTGCCATTATGTGTGGATAAAATGACCCTTTTGAAACATTTTTTAAATTCTATTTTTTCACAATTTAGCGTGAGTTTAAAGTATTATTAAAATATGTTTATGATGCAAAATTTAGTGTAAATATTTAGCAGAGGGCCAATGTTTTATTTACCATTTATGGTATTTTATACAAGTTTTCCTCTTAAGGAGATTATTTTGGGCCACCTCCCCCTACTCCCTTATGAAAGTGGAGATTTAATAATAATCACCCTGTATGTATGAAGCATTTCAAAGTATTAAAAAAATACTCTAAATCTTAATTTTTTGCCTGTAAGACTGAAAAATACTTGTATAAAAAAATTGCAAATTTCCACTGTAACTAACGTGGTTAGATGTTTGTAATATGTGCATATATAAGGAGCAGTAAAATGAAAATGGAACTGATGGAAAAAAATAGCTAAGCTATTAATTTTTTCAGCAGCTATCGCTGTAACAGTGAATATATTTATCCCACTGTGGGACAAAACGGTCAATGTCTTCATGAAAAAAAAAATGTTTGTGATTGCCTTTGGTACCATAATGTACCCAGGCGTGTACCTCTTCGTCCTTGGCAAATACAGGTCATCATGTTCAAATGGCCAGAAATGTTGACGGACGGCCATCATTCTGCTTCACGATAATGCCCGTCCAGACGTTTCCAAGGCTTATCGACTGAAGCCCCTGTCTATCCAGCCTAAATTCTACAGGGAGCCGTTATACAGTCAAAATGTTTCAATGATCTACATTTTTTTAAGGGCCGCGTGACGTAGAGGTGCACGCTTGGGTACATATAGGGTTACAAAGGCAACCTAAAATATTTTCCCATGAAGACATTGACAGTCTTGTCTTACTGTGGCATAAATGTTTTATCAGTAATTTTCGTTGGTTTCTTTTGACTTTTTTAGTGGTAGGGGAAAGTTGCCCAAAACGGGATAGGCGGGCAAAACGGGATATTGAGCCTCGGAGCTTGACTGGTGGTGCAATTTCGCGGGAGACAGGCTATACTGGTTCCCGATCGTCATGACAGCATTCTCAGTTGATCTCTCAACGCTAGCCACGTGTTTCGCAAAGAAATATTTTTTCAAAGTTTTGAAGCGAGATTTTTACTTACTTTGTACTTTTTTCGACTGCAGAACAACTATCCTTGTGCTTCTCCGTCCTTCGGAACAATTCCGGTAAGTACTGTGTTTTGTTCATAGCTCTTTTAACAACAATTTCACGTATTTAAATATTGCTAGTGAGTGACGGTTCAGGGGTCAGCCATTTATGTTGTCAAAAGCATCACAGTCGGGCAAAACACAGACGGGACACTTTTGGGGTGCCCAAAACGGGATACAATTTTGATGTGTCCCGTTTTACCCGACCATTTCCATTAATGTTTTCGCAATGTGTTTAAGTTATTTTAATTGAAATAAGTAATGAATAAAAATATGTATAATCAATTTCAACAACTGCAACATAACGAGGCCAGATCCGAAGGATCTTCAAGTTCAGTCATAGCATCTAAGAGTCTGCAGTCATCACAACCACTAGCGATAGTATTGAATGAATCACCTAGTGATGGGGGCACCGATAACACTAGCACAAACGCAGGACTTTTCCAACCGTCCACTTCAACAGGAAACAAAGGACTCGGGCTATACTATCGTCCTTCACTGCCATTTTCTATATCACCCAAAGAAATTCTACCTCCACCACGAGTGATTGGACCAAGACCTCAAAATAAACACGATAGGAGAAGAGGGAAAACAGCAATTTTAACAGGAAGCCCATATAAACTTGAGTTGGAAGAAGAAGAGCGTGAAAAAAAGGAACGAGAAAGAACTCAAAAGCTGAAAAAAAAGGACTGCCAAAACAAGTCTCTTGAATATTCCGAAGACAAAACAAACGAGGCGTAAAAGAAAACCAAGTGGAGATGCAGATAAAGTAAAAAAATGCAGATAAAGTTAAAAAATATTACTCTGAACCAGAAAAAAACCCCACAATCATCATTTGTAAAAATCGAAGAAAATGGACCTATTATAAGAAAATCTAAAAAAAAAAAATTCACCAGTTAGCCAAGGTTGGACGTCGTCGTCTTCAGAAGATGAAGCATGTATTTTTTGCAACGCTCTGTATCTTGAATCGAAATCTGGAGAAGGCTGGGTACAATGCTCGAGCTGAAAGGGATGGGCCCACGAAGCCTGTTCCAAAGCAGAAGAAGAAGACGACACATTTTCATGCGATTTCTGTGTTATGTAATTTTTCAAATTTACAATTAAAAAGTTTCTTTCTATAAAAACGCAGCCTATTTTTGTTCTAAAAACTAAATCAAAAGTAAAATTAGCAAAAACTTGATAACATACAAATCCCTATCCCGTTTTACTCACCCTTGGTAGGGTAAAACGGGATCGTGTAAGACTTTGTGAAATCAGTATTTTTCACATAAATATTATTGAACAAATGTGACAAAGGTATTTTAAGAAGTTGAAAAGGTGTATACCTTTAAATGACGTCTAACTTTGGAATGTACCTTGTACACAATAAGAAATAAAGCGAAGAATAGATAAGCTATCCCGTTTTGGGGTACTTTCCCCTACATTTTAATGAACAAATGAAAATCAACCTAGGAGGCTAAACTATTAATTATTTCAAAGACGATTACGTTTGAAATAATTAATTATTTATTTACCTTTTTTTTCATCAGACAGCCCCTTATACTTTGGTAGCGGATATAAAAATATATGAATAAGAGGAAAAACTTTAAATTTTTTTTTCAGAAATTTATAAACCAGATAGAGCCACGACTAGCTAGAAACATAAAAAGACATGTAAACTTGGGTTTTCTTTTCTTATTTTTAAATTTACATTATACATCACTGAATAACTTTTATCCTGTTTTAAAAAGATTTTTCCACTTATTTTAGTACGAAGAAATAGGATCAAAAGTAAAGCAGCTTCTTTTTTCTTTTCTTTATTTTCTTGAGAAAAAAATAACAGTTGTTCTCTATATGTACCTAGAATGGATTATAACTGAGAGTTTTTGTTCCTTGTAGCTTGTTAGCAAAAGAATTATTGACAAAAGATTTATAGCTATTTACTTTTTGCTGTTCAGTCGTTTTTGTAAAAACTTTTTTGATCCAAGTAAACAAGATTTTTTTTCTTCTTGTTCAAAATACTAAAAGAAACATTTTAGTTTCATAGAAACAAAAAGTATAGTTACGTTTTTTACTTTCTAATGACAAAACTATTTATTTTTTCTTAAATCTGAGTTCGTTTTATGCCTCTTCAGTTTCTGCAGTGTCTGCATGAAACTATCATTTATTATCATTTAATTAGGTTATTAATAATCATGAATAATCCACTGTTGTATAATTTTTAGAATGATTAATCTGACTCTAATTTTAACGTATGTATGCATTTGTTAAATCTATAAGTCTACAGTTATTATTTAGATCGAGAAAAAAATATGAATGCAGTGACAAAAGTTCGGCTACAGAACTTTTA
The DNA here is from genome assembly GCA_038373885.1 of Cheiracanthium punctorium. Lineage (NCBI taxonomy): Eukaryota > Metazoa > Arthropoda > Arachnida > Araneae > Cheiracanthiidae > Cheiracanthium > Cheiracanthium punctorium. The sequence continues at coordinate 1,277,696 of JAWZYV010014761.1, forward strand.
ATTGATTGTAAATCATGTGTTCTTTGAAAATACAATTTTAAATATAAATTTCTATAGTATAAAAGAAATTTGAATAATGTAACATTTAAAGTCATAGAAAATGCAATTATCATTTCAAAGATTATAAATAATATGTGATAGATATTTTCAACCAATTTAAGTTATTCAATAGAAAATTACCTTACCAAAATAATTTAAAATCATGCCATAACTGCCATGCAAATGAAAAACAATATTTTACAACTGAGAACAAGACATTTTTTAAAACTTGTAACATAAAAACGTTCTAAATGCTTGATTTCATTAAATTTTGCTTTAAAATAAATATTTTAAAAATATCTCTGAGCATGATAGCGTACTTTTGAAAACACATAGTATAAAATAAAGTTTTTAAAAGTTTTTAAAGGATTTTTTCGTCTTCAACATCTGTACCCCCGTACCGTCCTATAAGCTGTATGAAAGTGCATTAATTTATAAGTAGCGAATTTTAAATGTTAACAAAATAACATATCTATATAAATAAAATTAGACTTTTGTCTGTACATTTCTTGGAATTCAAAAATTTTACAATTTCTATCCGTTTCAAGCACCCGGGATTCCGATGCGACCCTCAAAAAAAAGTTTGTCTGTCTGTCATTCTGTCATTCTGTCCTTCTGTCATTCTGTCCAGGACGCTTTTTTTGTTTAAGCATCACGTAAAAACGACTAAAGCGAATGATATGAAATTTTGTGTCATGATAGGGGGTCACTCAACTTAAAACATAGGCGTCGAATTTTTAAAAAATCTTGATTAGATTTTCCGATTTTGCAAAAATCGTTTCAAACTGCGTAAATTTGTGTTCAAGCATCACGCAAAAACGACTGAAGCGAATGATATGAAATTGGGTGTCATGATAGGTATTCACTCAACTTAAAACATAGGCGTCCAATTTTAAAAAAATTTTGATTGGAGTTTGAGATTTTGCGAAAATCCTTTCAAACTGCGTAAATTTGTGTTCAAGCATCACGTAAAAACGACTAAAGCGAATGATATGAAATTGGGTGTCATGATAGGTGGTCCCTCAACTTAAAACATAGGCGTCGAATTTAAAAAAAATCTTGATTGGATTTTCCGATTTTGCGAAAATCGTTTCAAACTGCGTAAATTGTGTTCAAGCATCACGCAAAAACGACTGAAGCGAAAGATATGAAATTGGGTGTCATGATAGGTATTCACTCAACTTAAAACATAGGCGTCCAATTTTTAAAAAATCTTGATTGGAGTTTAAGATTTTGCAAAAATCGTTTCAAACTGCGTAAATTTGTGTTCAAGCATCACGCAAAAACGACTGAAGCGAATGATATGAAATTGGGTGTCATGATAGGTATTCACTCAACTTAAAACATAGGCGTCCAATTTTTAAAAAATCCTCATTGGATTTTGAGATTTTGAGAAAATCGTTTCAAACTGCGTAAATTTGTGTTCAAGCATCACGTAAAAACGACTGTAGCGAATGATATGAAATTGGGTGTCATGATAGGTGGTCACTCAACTTAAAACATAGGCGTCGAATTTTAAAAAAATCTTGATTGGATTTTCCGATTTTGCGAAAATTGTTTCAAACTGCGTAAATTTGTGTTCAAGCATCACGCAAAAACGACTGAAGCGAAAGATATGAAATTGGGTGTCATAATAGGTATTCACTCAACTTAAAACATAGGCGTCCAATTTTTAAAAAATCTTGATTGGAGTTTAAGATTTTGCGAAAATCCTTTCAAACTGCGTAAATTTGTATTCAAGCATCACGTAAAAACGACTAAAGCGAATGATATGGAATTGGGTGTCATGATAGGTGGTCCCTCAACTTAAAACATAGGCGTCCAATTTTTAAAAAATCCTCATTGGATTTTGAGATTTTGAGAAAATCGTTTCAAACTGCGTAAATTTGTGTTCAAGCATCACGTAAAAACGACTGTAGCGAATGATATGAAATTGGGTGTCATGATAGGTGGTCACTCAACTTAAAACATAGGCGTCGAATTTTTAAAAAATCTTCATTGGATTTTCCGATTTTGCGAAAATCGTTTCAAACTGCGTAAATTTGTGCTCAAGCATCACGCAAAAACGACTGAAGCGAATGATATGAAATTGGGTGTCATGATAGGTGGTCACTCAACTTAAACTATAAGCATCTAATTAAAAAAAATCGATCAGATTTCGAGATTTTGTGAAAATCATTTAAAACTGAGTGAATCTTTGTTCCCGCATTACGTAATAACGACTAAAGCGAATGATATGAAATTTGGTCACACGATAGATGGTTGCTCAACATAAACTATAGGAGTCCAATTTTTTAAACATTTTTATTAGATTTTGAGATTTTGTGAAAATTCTCTCAAAATGCGTTTATATTTCTTCAAACATCACGTAATAACGACTAATACGAATGATACGAAATTTAGTGATATGATAGGTAGTTGCTAATCTTAATTTATAGGCGTTGAATTTTTAAAATATTTTGATTACCTTTTGAGATTTTGCGAAAATCGTTTTAAAATGCTGAAAATTTGTTCCAGCATCACGAAATAAAGATTGCGGGGAATGAAACGAATTTGGTTGACAGGATAGGTTGTCACTCAACTTAAATTCTAGGCTTCCATTTTTTCAAAAATGTTGATTGAATTTTTAGATTTTGCGAAAATTATTTCAATATGCGTCAATATTCGTTCGCGCATCAGATAATTACGACTAATGCGAATGAAATGATATTACTTAGTTACTCTCTAACCTGTAATATTTTAACAATACATAAAAATTATAACTTCGCTTTCTTTACTTTGGCAACATACTACATCCATTCTGTGTACTCATACAATGCTGACGAAAGATCTTGCTTTTTTGGAAATTTGCATTCACTAACCCGTCGAGGACGGGTACTTCAGCTAGTTCATAAATATCAGTTAATACAATTAATAAGTTAACGATATAAATTTGAAACCAACGTATACATTTTCAAATTATTCTTAAAGGATTATTGATTTAATTTTTAAATCATAAGTATCACAGTGTCAACAAGAAGAGTCAGTTATGCATAAAAGAATCTTACTTGATTTAGAAAGAAAGAAAAAATATTGTTTGTATGCTCAATAAGAGTAGACAAAAACATATGAGGAACGTTATTTATGGTAGCAATTCTGATTTGCTCATCCTTAAATCATTTTGACGTTGAAATAAATGGATATATGAGCACACTGCAAAAATATTGGCTGTGTTCTGCAAATGATTAGAACAAGATTTCTAATACACAGTTATATTTGTACTAAATTTTATAAAGACATTTATATTATAAATATTTTTGAACATATTTCGAATACATTTTAATGCACATATAAATAAATACACGAGAGAGCTTTCTATTTATGTGGGAGCTAGTAATAGCATATTTTACGCAGTAAAATATATAAGTGCCCAAAGTCGTGAGTATGCTATATCGTTGAAGTCACTGACGTTTTTAAAAGATGTAATTTGAAGTTTAGAGACAAGTAAAGCATCCAATTAGTGTAAGTAAAATTTTATGTTGAACAAAGAACGTAGAGATAGATTTTTTAGGAGTATGCAGGAGTATGATGTTTTGTTTAAAGATCACAGAAGCATCTTTTAGTTGAAGAAGTACAGCAGCGATGTTAAGTGTAGTCTGAAGGAGATGAATAGAATAGTGGTTTATGGAATTTATAAAACTTATTTCAACGCTTTGATGAAAGCTTTCAGAATAATTAATTTATGTAAAGTATATATTTTTCAGTTAGTTTTATCAGTATTTCTGCCTTTAATGTTGTAGTTAAGGGTTTTAAATTCCTCAATACAGTTGAAATAAAGCTAGCCCATTGTTTTATTGGAATTTGAATTTATAAAAACTTAAGTACTTAAGTAAATGCAAAGAAACGGCTCAACTATTTGCGTTCTCATAATTCAGTTTACTTTTACATAATTTGTAGTTGTGAATGATTAGAAAGACAATATAGTTAGCTATTTTGAAATTCTAATTTTATTACAAAATAAATCTTACAAGGTATTTTGTAATAAAATAGAGACGATTTATATCGACTAAGACATAAGTCGTATTTTGTAGCTATGCAGAAAAAAGGTTTAATTAATTATTGAAAATGATCATTATTTAAAAAAAAACAGCCATTAAATATCGAAAAACGATAAACAATTTTTTAAGAATTGATATATTTAGATTTTATCCGTAATTTTCAAAGGAAATTTGCAAATTACGTGAAACAACAGAGAAAATCTAAAATTTTAATCTTCAAAAATGTTTTTACACACCAAAAGTTATGCAAGACATGTCATTCGGTATAAAACATATATTTAGCAAAATGAATGAAGAAATTATATTCTGCTTACTGATTAAAGAATGATTTCATACCTGAAAAAGAAAATAAGAGTGTAAAACTAAAAATAAAAACAGTCAGTTCATTGAGTATCATAATATAATCAAATAATTAGTATATAAGATTGTAATCGTGTAGGAATGCATTGAAGTTATTTGCAGCTTAAAAAGTTATTTTTAATTAAAAGAATGTATAAAGTTTGAGAAAGGTTATATAAATACCTGTCGACATAGACAGGAAGGAAACACCGCTAGGATCAGATTAGTAAGGTTGAGATTGTAATCTTTATTAAAACACTTAGATACAATTACAGATTATAACAATCTTGGAAAAGGTTCTATTTAAAGATTTTATGGACATTCTGTAAAATAATGTACTGATAGTTTTATGAACTTGCAAATGCAGTGGCGTAGCCAGAAATTTTTCATGGGGGGGGGGAGGTTACGACTACTGCAACTCACATATATGCTCACATGTGTGTTATAAGGGAGTGAAGAATATACATTTTGTATGGCAAAATATTCCTCATGAGGGGTTATGACCCCCTACACCCCCCCCTTGGCTACGCCCCTGTGCAAATGAAGTGTAAGGAGTAGCCTTGAAAGACCGCACTGAAAGACACGGCATGTAGAAAATTGGAAAAATAATTAAAATTTTAAAATTAAAAAAAATAAATGCATTATCTTTAATTCCTGATATGCATGAATGATGAATCATCATAATGCTCGAGATAGAATTTTCTATTTTGAATTTATCATCGAGACTAACTTTAAGCATTATAGTCGGCAAATTCACACATTAAACTTAAAAAGTGAAAACGTGAGCTCGAACAGATTCAACACGAAATTTTAAATGTTTCAAAATATAAATTATTCAGAAAATTTTAAGAGCTCAGTCGAAGCATTTTAAAAGCTTGCTTTAATATTTTAAACATCCTGTCTTTTCAGAGTTTCAAACTGGTTGGTTAAGTAGATTTCTGGTATTTGTGAAGAAGAGTTTCGAAAATGGGAGAAATTATTCAAAGCCGAATAATAAAAGGCTTACGAAATATGGAACAGAAAGTTTATTGGTGCAATTTCCAGATGGTGCAAAAACAACGGCTTTTTGGTTTGTCATTTTAAAACTCAGAAGTAGTTGTTAGTATTAGTTACGGGAATTTGAATGTTCATTGCAAAATTTTGGCGACATTCTCTTTGTTTTTCTTCAACTGCTGATTTTTCAAATTTTCGCGCAGATTTGCTTGAACCAGCTAATTGTTATATTTATTTATTTTCAAATTAACAATATTTAATAAATGTTTGTAAACTTTTGAATTTTCTTCAAAATAAAAAGCATAAAAATGTGCACTCTCATAATAAATATTTTATTTTTACGAGAAATTAATACTAGCGATTCTGAATTATTTTTTTTAACCCTAGAAATCCAAGCGCTTATTTATTCTCATTATGCCCTCTTATTACATATGAAATCCAAATAATTTTTTTCTGTTAAGTTTCATTTTTCTCCCGTTGTGAGTGATGGATTGGGCCTGGCGACTTCATCGTCTGGCAGTTTTTCTTGTACGATACTTATTCTCCAACGAAGCATCATCAGCGGAAAAGGAATTCCGATGTATCTCCATTCTAATTCATCACTCGATCCCCACTTTCGCAGTCGTTATTGACCAAAGCCACAATCACAGTTAATATCCGAGGATGTTTTAATAAGTAACCCTTCATCCGAAAAGAAGCACTTCGGCAGATTGGACCGATGCCCAAGAAAATAAATATTACAGAATTTCCATCCATGAATGCAACTCATATTTCAAAGCTTTTCTCTTTTCTCCTTTTTTTTACCATATAGTATTTTTCGGCTCTTGCATTTTTAGGAAAATTGTTTGTCAGAAAATTATACAACCCCTTCTTTTTTTTATAATGAGTTTGATCTTTATTTAAATGATAAGAAATTGATTTCAACTATAGATTAGAAAAAAAGGAGAGAGAAAAATTATAAACCAATTGTTAGTGGATTTTGTTAATGTAAACATCAAAAGCGTATTCGTTGTTGAAAATTAGTTATGCCTGAACAGATATGACTAAAAAAACACATAAGAGCAATAAAAATAAGAACTGTACGCAAGATTTAAAAAATACGAGTTTTTCATCAAAAATACGTTTACCAATTCACACGTACATAGGATACCAATATAAAGTTTAAAAAAAAGAAAAAAATATGTGAGGAAACAGAATGCTCCCATTTCGGATAAAGAAAAATTGTAATAAAACCAAATCAAACAAACCAGGAGAAAAAATACAACTTTAATTCCTCCATTTCTATTCATTCTGTTTTACTGTTGTTATTACTAATGCCTCCATCACCGCGAGGTGGCACAAGATCCTCTATATAGAACGGTGATGGGTGAAATGGAGAGGTTTCCATGAGCCCAGAGAGAGGGAGACCGGCTTAACTCTTAACCCATTCCAAACGACAGACAAGTACCTGGATTGGCATCCCCAAAGGTATCATTCGAACATGGAGAACGCTCGGGCCATTAGAGACTTTACGTTCACCAGCTCTCTTTCGCGCACACGGTTCCATAGTAGTCCAGGCGAGCGAGGTAGTGACCCTCCCAAGGGGCCATCCATCAGGGAGGTCTCTATGCACGTAGGCCAATGGTCTGCATTCCGTTGACCTCAGGCCATCGTGCGGCCCGAAGAAGATGGGCTGCTGAACATCGAAATTGGGAATAACATGATTGGAGCCAAGTGCTGTTTATAGAAGAGTCCTGATTCAGTCTGGAGTGTGAAACCCGACGTGTTTTGGTATGGAAGGAAAGGACACTCGAAATAACCCCTCATTCCTTCGTGAAAGGTCACAAAATAGACGAGCTGGTTGGATGGTATCGGTTAGCATCAGAATGGGGGGATGTACGGACCTGCATATCATTCGGATTTGACGGCTCGAAGGTATGTAGACGAGATTCTGAGACCTAACGTCATACCTTAAGGTGCAGCCACTGGAGATTCCTTTGTTTTCCAGCATGATAATACACCGAAGAGCTATTACATTATGACCACCCTCCATCTATAACAATGTGCTTGCCCTGGAACAAAACCACTGCGCGTGCGCGGCTGAAAGTGGAGTATATAAAGCGGTTACGAATTATCTTTCCAAACATAGCGCAGTTTGCGACATAACGAGAAAAGAAGCTCCTTTATCGGACTTCGATAAAGATCAAATCGTTATTGCCCGGCGACTGGGAACATCAATATCAGAAACGGCGCGTTTAGTGGGCTGCTCACGTGCAGTTGTGAGCACATATTTAAAGTGGTGTATGGATGGTGAAACAACAAGTCGCCGGACAGCAGTGTGTCGCCCAAGGCGCATTGATTCCAGAAGAGAGTTGAGATTGCTACGCATTATTCGCCAAGACCGAAGAGCTACGACAGCCGAAATCACCCCCAGCTACAACAGTGGAGATTCAGACAGTGTTTCTCAACACACTGTACAGTGTACATTGCTACGTATTGGCCTCTGCAGCCGGAGGCCGAAGCATGTCCTTGCATTGACGGCACGCCATCGATAGCTGCATTTGCAATGTGCCCAGAAACATCAGAATTGGACATTAGAAGAATGGAAGAAAGTTGCATGGATCGACGAATCACGTTTTCTCGTCCATCACATGGACGGACGTGTGCGAATTCGTCGATTTTCAAAGAAATCCCTGGCTCCCGTATACATAGTTGGACGTAGACAAGAATCTGGCGGGGATATTAAGGTGTAGGGAATGTTTTCATGGAGCACGTTCGGACCTATTATTCTCATAGAACATTAGGTCCAATTATTCTCATAGAACATTAGGGACCCTGACTTAGATCCTTATCAATCCCTGTACGCTACGTGAACATCGTTGCAGACCAGGCTCACCCATTCATGACAACAGCATTTCCGGTGGGGAATAGTGTTTATCAACCGGATAATGCACAATGTCATCGGGGTCGAATCGTCAGGGGGTGGTTCGAGGAACATTCCAGTGACTTTTCAAGTCATGTCTTGGCCTAAAAATTTACCTGGCATTAATCCAATAGAGCATTTGTGGTCCCATCAGGAAAACCAAATTCGTTCTGACACGCTACCCCCTCGCAGTGTGCGAGAATTGCAGGACAAGTCAGTGAGCGGTTGGTGCCAGATACATCAGACTATCTATCAGCACCTTGTGCCGTCAATGCCATGTCAGGTGCTGACAATTTTGAGGACTAAATGTGGTCCTACATGTTATTACTAGGGTGGTCATATTGTAATGGCTCTTCGGTGTTAAACATTTATCTATTTCAGACAAAAAAAAGAAAAAAAAAGAAAGAAATAAAACGCGTCGCTGCGCAACATGTGATTAGTTGTATTAACTTGACGTGAAAATATTTGCTGAAGAGGCATAATTTGATGTTGGAAATCATGAAAGCGAACGAATTACTGGTTGATCTGAGTCAGATCAGAGAGATTAGTACGAAAAAGAAATTAATAGATTATTGAGACCATAAAAGAATGCCCACTAGGGATGGACGCGAGACCACGCGAGACGAGAAAGGGCTACGGTCTCGTCTCGTCTAGCAGTTTTACATAGAAGTCTAGTCTCGCACCCCGATATCTTGTCTCGCATCTCCATGTGGTAGAATAGGCAACAGCAAACAAAACTAAAGATTTGATTTGAATCGCTGGCTTCAGACCCTAATCATTGAAAAATATTCAGTTTGCTGTGTTAAAACTATAGAAAATGCATACCTAGATTTCAGTGGTGGGCATTAGGGATGGACGCAAGACCGCGGGACGAGACCGTGAAACAAGACCTCCTGGTGCGATACGAGACTTCAGGGTGCGAGACGAAATCGCGAGATCGGTCTCGCATATTGTCTGACATCAAAATGTCTTTACTTAATTGTACGAAGAGGCAGAATCATCCCTCATTTCTCGAGATTTCCATACTCTATGACATCAAAATGCCTTCATTTTTACTTGATTGTAGGAAGTGAAAGACGTACAGTTGTCCCTCGTTTGTCGCGGTCCCGCATGCTGTCCGACACCAAAATGCCTTCCTTTTTACTTAATTATAGGAAGTGAAAGACGTACACTCGTACAGTCGTCTCTCCTTTATCGCTGTCTCGCACGGATCCATGAGACTGGTTGCTCTTGCCTGTTCCCCCATGCAATGATGCAACGTAGGTACGTTTTATGTGGATACGGTTGCTTCTCAACGTGGATCTTTCAATATCTCACTGCAACCAGACTACTCTGCAATTCCCGAGTTTTGCGCCTCTGTATAGGTGCAATTCATGCACACACCTAAATATGGTTCAAGTAACGTTGGCTCTTAGCACGGAGAAGCTTTGTTTCAACATTTGGTGCTCGAGTTGAACGATAAAACGTATGGGACGTAAACCATAAATGGACGTAAACCGTAAATCATTAAACCCGCGAGTAAACTCAGAAGAGCGAGTTCCTTCAAAGGTAAGCGTTGAAAATGGAATTCACCATAACAAATACAAGGATCACCATGCCATCTTACCTATAAGATTTCCTCGTTCGCCGAGATTCAAATTGGCCATTCAGATTACCTAAATTGCGGAAGTTTGGTGAATACCGCTGAAAGTGGAAAAACGTTAAATCATAAAATCGAGAAGCATTGAACAGTTCATTGGTAAAATATTGAACCTTCAATCGTAAATGTACTAAAAAAATAGTATCCATGGAAGCCATTTTACAAAAATAAAAATTTACACTGATTTTATTTTTAGCAAGCTGCTATATGTGTGTTTGGTAACAGGGGGAACTAACTGTACCCAGGACTACTACATGAAAACTTCGCATGAAGCCCTTAGACATAAAAGTTGCTGCTCTGAAGCTCATGAAATTACTTTTCAGCTTTGCTTCCGATGCCATCGCTCCACTCTTTGCTTTAATTAGCCGTAGGATATTGTCGTATCATGATGAAAAGTTAAATCATGCAAGAAATTTCGCCATTTACAGCAGTTGTGGAAAATGAAGGGAACCAATCAATCGTTATAGCGCTTTCTTTTATGGGGCCATCGCATGGCTTGATGTTGAACGAAAATTTTATAGAATAAGATCGTTTTGGGAAGTGTTCTGTAATCAATGCTTTCGTCATGATTTATCTTGTTTACTTTATTTTCCCATTACTAAGTTTATTTATTTACAAGTGCAAAAGATTTTATTTAAAAATCTCGTCATAGTCTTGAAGGAATGAAGATTAGCGCATGAGATCGAGTCGAAAAGGCAGCGTGAATTATTCAGCCCTGCTTGGTGCATATCGGTTATGAATTTAGGCTTAATCGCAGCTTGTTTTATTTCTAGAATACTACTGGATCTAGCATGATAGTTTAAATTTAGTGTCTTCTACATTGTTTTTTTTAAGTTTTTAAAGCATCAAATTCATAGAAATGAATACACATTTTTTTTTTTTTTTTCAGAATAACTTAAAATACTTCTCAGGAAACTATGCTTATACTAATGAATTTAAAGGTCGAATGTATTGCAGCGAAGAACATAAGTTCTGGTAAGTTTTAAATTAAGCTTGAATTTATTCATTGCATAATGAAATGGAATTGGAAATAATCGGAAAGTTCCGTTTATTAATAATAGAAATTTATTTCAAATTGCATGCAAGAACATTTATCACTGTAACTTTTAAATGGAACATTTTCCTTTGGACTTTCGGATTCCTTTTAAATTTATTGTGTGTGATTAAATTTCGAACATTTAATTCTTTTATTTTTACAATGCGCCCGATTTCTTTTCCCTTAAATAATAAAATTAATACACCCGGATAAAAATAATTGAAGTTCACCTCATTTAACTCAAATAACTGTTCTTTTTATCTGCCTCCGGAATATAACTTTTAGAAAATTGGTTTTCCTAAATGAAATATGTGCACGACACGGAAAACTGCGTCATATTTCATGGTTTGAAATAAATTTATGGCAAGTCGCCTTCGTTAAAATGTAGCTAGGGTTTCTGGTAAGTTTTAAATTAGAATTTTGTAACGTTTCTGGAAGTAGGAATCTAAGCCCCGTTTTCTATGAAGACAAATTATCAAATATTACAGAAGAGATGAGTTGAACTAAAAATGTTTCTTCGCTGCTGCAGCTCCAGCTGAGGTTAAATTCTCAAGTTGAATGAATTTTCTCTTTTAGTATTAAATATTAAATCATGAATTTAAATAATAAATTTGTGTTTGCACTAGTTGTAATTTGTGTTTTGCACTAGTTGGAAAAATAACAAATTTAGTACCCCGAAGATTTTCTACTCAGCTAGATTTTGATAAATAAAAGTGTATAATTTATAGAGCGTTTTGTTAATTAGTAAATTACTTTGTAAATTTGTTATATATGATTTCAGTACAATTTTAAAATGTCACTTCCAGTCGAAAAATTAATGTTTCGATTTTAATTAAAATAAACCGAAATTTAACTTTCTGTAGTTGTATTCTTTCTTATTTATTTTTATTAATACAAAACCAAGATATAGCTCTATAACAATTTTATTATTTGATGGCAGTACAGGGAAGTTATAACCATAACTAATCTTCCGTTATAAGTATATACACAGCATTCTTCAGCTGTAACGGATGAGCAGATAGCCTTGGCATATGAACTGCGCACGAGATGTGCCGAAGAAATTTTTTTTTTTTTTTTAAAGATTTAGTGAAAAAAAGTTTGGCTCTCTGCATGAAAAAAAATCAGGAAATTTAACAATGGAAATGAGTAACTTGAAAATTACAAGCAGTTTTAAGATTTATTCAATAGTTTTTGAGCATTTATTAACTAATTTAGGCTCTTTTCTTAAATTGAATTCGCCTGTTCCCAATGCAAAACTCCACTAGTGGATATTTTTTGAACTAAACTTTAAAAAATACTTTGAGTTCATGCCGTTTAAAACCAGAGATGTTTTAACTCCAGGGTGCTGCTTTATAGGATAAATTTAATTATAGCCGACCTGGGCATCGATTAAAATAAATGTTTACGTTTTCTCAGAAAGTTCCAGGACCTGGTTTACCATCCATCTCACGCTACGGTGGCCACTCTAGTTTATCGTCAAAAAAGGATTAGATTGTAAAAACACTAAGAAAAGTTGAAAAAGAGTTCAGCTGTGGATTCTGTGTCCCTGGTGTGTTCATATTGTATAAAATTTTAGTTCAAGACAAGTATTTTCCTCTGGGGTAATTTACTACCCATTGGTGGCACAAAGTTTTCTTTCGTGGTCACAATAGCGTTATCATTAATTATATTAAAGAAATGATAATATAAAAAGTATGAAAAGACTAATATTTTATCTATGGAAATTTAATTTAATAATACTTTTATGTTATAATGATAAATTATCTTCCATTTTTCCAATAATGGGATAAGAGTATACTCCGGTAATAATTGCAACTCATCTCATTGTATTCAAGTAACTTTCCTTTATGCCTTTTCTGGACATAACTTTTAGAAAATTGGTTTCCATGGATGAAATATGAGCGCTCCTCGGAATACGGGATAGTAATTCACGATCCAGAAGTATTTTATGGGACGTAATTATTTCGGAAATATAATATTCGGGCCCATCTGGAGTCAAGTTTCGATAACGATGCGTTTCATCGAAAGAATTGTTTATAAGATGTTATAATAGTAAGTCGTAGTGATTTGAGAGGATGTAGTTAGTATAATTTTACTTGTGTTGATGATAATTTTATTTTTCAACTGATGGAAAAATAAATTTCTAAGATTTATATATTTTATTTAAAATTATGAGATTACAACTCGCGCATACTATTGCACGCAGAATTAGAAGTAGACACAAATTACTGAGTTTTGAATTGTTTTTTATAAAATTGCATGATCAGAAATTTATTTCAATATGAAACTATATGTTTATTTAAGTGCTTAGATGTTTAATTCTTATGAAAGATTTTAGTGTAAGTTACACTGCCTAAAACTTAAATTAGATAGAATGTTACTTTTCCATTTCACAAATATTTTAATTTATGACCCACAATTATGAAATGCGGTGAAATTCAGTAAATACTATCCTCTGAAATACTCAAAATAAAAATGAAATTACAATCGTTGTCGACGCAATTAAAAAATATTTTCTTACACCGATTCTAAAAAAACACTGATATATGTTTGAATTTTACTGACATTATTAAAAAAAAATTATGGAAAAAATGTATTTCACTTTAAAAAGAAAACTTCCAGTTTCACAAATTTTAATTAATATCTGCTTTTGTTTTTAAAATGATGCGTGACTTTTAACTCGGATAATCAGTAATTGCAGAAATGTACTTATGTACAGTTGGTAGACATTTGTAGTAATAAGAGCAATGATAGTGCTTTTATTTATAACATTTTTAATACATATAAGTAGCGGAGGTGGCCCAAAGGGATCCTAGTGGGCAAAATGATCCATATATGCTTTCTTAGATACAGGTAGCGCTATCTACTGGGTAACACATAAACTAGCTGCGCTGAGTCTAGAAGAAGCAATGGCGATATTTAAGAGATCGGTGTATTACGTGTCTGAGTAGTATTCTTCAAAAAAACTGGGTTTTATCATACCTCTTATAAGGTAAGCACTAACTTTCCTAGTTATTTAAAAACAAAGTTTTTAATGTTCATAAATATGACTTGGTTTATTGAACAGAGTATGTTTTCAGATGTGAATTATACTTGTTTACTTTGTTATGTTTCATGGCGTGTTCCATTAATATCAACTAAAGTGGGTAGCCCTATTACAGGGTAAAATGATCCATCGATCGAAGAAATTTCAGTACCGGGTCCTAGTCATCATGGCAGCCCTTGAGACGTTCTCAAAATGCGTGATTGCCCATGGCATTATTTAATGTATTTCTGCGTTTATTGTAGGCCATAATTTTTGAATTATAATTTTGAAATATTCCATTTTATTGTTTGTGACCCTTTTTTATTTTAAAAATTTAATAAAATAAATATTTTAAAAATTTCATAAAACTTAGTTTATTTCATTATGTATAGTCATAATCCCTTTTACATCTTTTATTTCGCGATAAAAAGCAATTTACAATTTTTTTTTCAAATGAAGGATCGTTTTGCCCTTGGGTGAAGCAACGGTGGGCACCAAAGGAGAATGGCTTTCATCGAATCACTGCGACGAAGGAAGCAAACAAATGAGAGCATTCAAAAGCTGTCAAGGTCTTTTTTTTTTCTTTTTTCAAATATCTGCTTTTAAAATATAAATATATTAGAGTTCTTTTGTTTGTATCTGTAAGATAGCTATAAATTAATCAATCACAATACCAAGAAAAACATTTTTAAATTTCGATTCTAAATTTTCTTTAGTAGTTGACACCAGGCGCGTAGCCAGGAAAATTTTTCGGGGGGGGGATATGAACTTATATGTGTATAAATAGACGGAATTTCACCACTAATCCAAAAATTACGGGGGGGGATGTATCCCGATATCCCCCCCCCTGGCTACGACCCTGGTTAACACTAATAATAATTTCAACATAATAATTTTTCTATGCATTTATCCTGTTCATATATAAACAACGAAGATAAATCTTGCCAAACACACCGGTTATAAAACACTTTTTTTAGCACAACAGTCTTTTTTGAGAAAAGTCTTGATATGCATCGTCTTCAAACTTAATGAGATTTTGGGAAAAGCTTGAAAAAAGCTGCATATCACTATTAATGTAACTTTTCGAGACTCTAGAAAATAGCTTTAAATGTTAACTGTACTCTTTAAATGAAGAGTAAACTGTTAGGAACATTTACATGCTTATAGTATAGTGCTTAAATGAATGAATGTTTCAAAACCGCCAGAGGCCATAATACAATGGAATTCTTCTGATTTCTCCTGTAGAAGAATCATAAATCCTACAGACACTAAGTTCGGTGGGGAGTTATTTTGTGACCTTCTTAAAATATACATTTTTTAATTTAATGGAAAAATTATCTTTCTCATACTTCAAATCATATATGCCCGTAGAAATTGGTGTATTGAAATAAGTTTGATGGCTCCAGTGAAAGGGCAATCAATGGTACACACCTAATTTCCAATAGGGTAGATGGTACAGTTTATAAAAACAACGTATATAAATTTCGTAAAACTTGATACATATTTACGCTAGTTAGAACCCGCAAAACATGCGGATGGAGAGACAGAGAAACAGAAATCATAAACACTTTATAACTTCGTTGGAAAGAGTTAAAAGATATATAATACAAGATTAACCCTTTAACGCGCAGTGTTCCCGCTCTGGGAACACCAAACTCTGACGTTTTTACTGTTGCCAGTCACGAAGAATAGATTTGATTTCTATAAAAATAGTTGCGGGTGACATAGCTCCACGAGAGTCCTTTACTTTTTAGCACGTCATTTCCCGTAAAAAATGGTCACGATTATTTTTAACAGCACTGACATCCGCTGGAAAAAATGGAAGAATGCGAGAACAGCTGGATAGCTTGCCCAATGCTGAAAAAAGGGCAGCCGTTGCCATCGCTCGACTTAACTACCAGCAAGATGGCGGACGATCGAAACATTCATCGCGATGAACGTTTCAATCGTCCGTCATCTTGCTGGCAGTTTAATCGAGCGATGGCAACAGCTGCCCTTTTTTCAGCAACAGCTGCCCTTTTTCAGCAGTTGCGCCTCAAAGGGTTAAAAAAGTTAGCCTTTTAAATTTTTCACAAAACCTGAACATTGTAATCAACACAATCCACGTCCTCGATACGATGAATTCATCACACGTACCTCGCCTTTCATACAAAGCACCAACTTAAAAGTATAAATAATCACAAGAAAGGAAAAGAAAATCAATCTTCCAATAATCTTTTACAGCCAATAACAAGAGCATTTTATTTAAAAGCGGGAGAGGCTCCAATCAATAAGGAAAAATTTTAACCCCGTTCCATCGATAAACTTTCTCTGAGACGTCTCCGGAAAAGGAAATGTATATCGGAAAAATCATAAAAGACTCAACTAGTTAAATGTTTCTACTAATGATTTAAAAAGCTAAGTAATTAAGAATGAGATTTTTACTTTTTTCAGATCTCAGGGACAAGGTAGAAAATGTGAAAGGGTTTTGTATTTCTAAGTTTCAATTGAAAAGTTAATTTTCAATCTGTATAATGTTCATTTCTTAAACATAGCGCTGAAAACGTCAAAAGACATAGGATTTTATATCGTAAAAAATGTGGTGTTTATTAAATAATATATTAAGTGCACACACACATAAAGAAAAGAGAACCCATTAATACAGCATACAATTAGCAAATATCACTAAGTGTTCTGAATAAATTTCTTAAAAATCTACACTACTTGTAAAGTTTCCCTGCAGAGTTCTTATAATTATTTTTGCAATTGTGCAGAAAAATAAAATAAAAATTGAACTATTCGAGTTTTAACTGTCACAGAAATAAACTGTTTAGACATATTTATCATTTAGTGTTTTCTTTATTTCTGTATGAATTTTAGGTTTTCGAAATGTTGTTCACTTACTCATGCTTTACTTCTATTTGAAATTCCAGTGTGAAACATTTTCTTTATTCGCTCAGTCATTTAAATGGCTCCGCCAGATACGAAATTTCATGGCTGTTAAGCTGAAATTGAGCTAGTTTCCAAATGGAGAACTCTCACACTAGTTACGTCCGTTACTAGGAAACTGAATACATGAAATATCAATACATGATAAACATTTGCATTAACGTTTGAAGTTTTACATTCGTTGAAAAATCGTTTATTTGCTTTTAGCCTTTCCATCACAATGCAAATCTTAAATATAACCAATTTTCATTGATCTTTTTTGTGCGTTCATCGAAAGTTAAATGAGCATAATCTTAATTTACGCACATTTAAAGCAGGAACTAAGTGCCATTTATTTCATAACAAATGACTCAAATTCCTCTTTTTTTGACAATTAACAGTAAGAAAAACCTACGTAGTTTGCGCAATTTTTCCCTCCCGCCAAATTACAAAATGTTAATGCTGATGGTTTCAGAAAATATAGCACTTCAAATAATTTCGTTCCTTCAACCTTAAGTACCGAAATTCAGTAACACAGCATAAAAAGAAATGTTTCCGAAACAAACGTCATTTGGAGAATGTGCGACAGCTGGTCCCGTCTTTGGGCAAAACTCGGATTTTTTAACTTTTTTAAAGCACCGGATTGAAAAATGGTCAATATATAAGAAAAATGTCTTGTTTGGCGACAGTAAATTTTGCAGTTTTGTTCTTATCCGGCGATTTTTAAAGGAGTGCTTTCTGGGTTGAAAATATAAAATGGGTGGCATTAATAATGTCAGCCTACACCAGACACCCAAAGTGTTTCTAACTTTTGATTATAAGGAGAAAAATATTGCTACGTTTGCTACGCAGTTTTGCATCACTTAGTTTTTCCCTCAAAGAAGGGTTTTGTTAATCACAGTAAAAAATTTATCAGTCATATGTAATTATTTCCTTACAAGAGAAAATTCAGCTGCGATTTTAAAGATTAAATTTTGCTCCCTAATTGTAAGTCCTGCACGTTTTAACCTTTTGAGGCGCAACCCTTTCCCAATGCTGAAAAAAGGGCAGCCGTTGCCATCGCTCGACTTAACTACCAGCAAGATGGCGGACGATCGAAACGACAACTGGCGAGATCTGACGACAGCTGGCTGTGCGGCAGAGCCAGCTGTTTTCAAAAAAGGGTCTCTCGATCTTTGACACGCGATGAACGTTTCGATCGTCCGTCATCTTGCTGGTAGTTAAGTCGAGCGATGGCAACGGCTGCCCTTTTTTCAGCATTGGGCAATCTATCCAACTGTTCCCGCATTCTTCCATTTTTCAGCAGATGTCAGTGCTGTTAAAAATAATCGTGACAATTTTTTTACGGGAAATGACGTGCTAAAAAGTAAAAGATTCTCGTGGAGCTATGTCACCCGCAACTATTTTTATAGAAATCAAATCTATTCTTCGTGACTGGCAACAGTCAAAACGTCAGAATTTGGTATTCCCAGAGCGGGAACACTGCGCGTTAAAGGGTTAAATAACGACTTTGACCAAAAGAGCAATTTTTAAATGCTGTAATGCATTATTTGACTTCTGGCACTAACCCAGTCGGTTAAGCCCGGTTATCATCAAAACACCATAAGTGAAGCAGCACCGGCTTTGTCCAGTGCTTTGGGAAGGGGGAGGTGAACGTCTCTCTCGACTGAATAGACTGCCGTAGTTCCAGTTTCCAGCAAGCTCAAACGGTACTTCTGGGTGTGCCATTCCAGGTGGTAGGTCTTCCCCGGAAAAATTAGGAGATCACAATCAGGAGCTTAAGTTTTCACCTAAACGAAATTTAGGTGTCCCGAAATATTTACTTTTTAATCGCAAATATTAATTAATGTTATAAGAGTGAGTATTTTGTTTTCTTTTCTTGCCTTTATGAAGATTAAAAGATTAAAAATTGTCACTATCTAACTTTAAAAAAATAATTAATAAATTACTAATAACCCTCAAGTGCCAATAATACTCTCGCAAAAGCACACGACGTATATTTGTGTTTGCTATGGATATATTTTGATGGAAATGTTTTCAATTAATATCTATTTTTACTTGAGCAAATAAATAAAAGCAAAATAGCAATGACCTATATATACAGTAGAGATATTTTCATTAAGTTCTAGTTTCCAATCCTTTAAAATACATAATGAAAACATTGTGCGTTGCAGTTTTATATGAATATAATTCTGCTGAGTAAAGCCAATTCTAATACAGACCTATTCCATGTTTTACAGCTATTCATTCTATTAAGAAATAATTTTAAAAGCTAAAATGGAGACATAATTCTTTCGTTACAAAAAATACGTATAAAAAATTAAGCCCTTCACTTAATTAATATTTCAAACACATAATTTTTTCCCTTTTTTGCTGACATCTAAATTAATTTTCGAAAGTTACGTGAAAAATAAGTAAAAGAAAAATACAAGAAGACATTTCTAAAAAGTATTTTTATGTTTGAAGGTTTCCCAACAACGTCAAATTAAGTAAACATTTTTATGATTTGTATCAACAAAACTTTCCCCAGGCCTGTAATTGCTTACTGGACTAAAAAAGCGAAGGGAACTGAAGGAAATATGTAACCCGTGCTCAAATTAACTTTCTTGTTCTAGATAGCTATTAATTAAAAGCTGTGATAATTAAATTGTGAAAGCGGTGAAAATATAACGAGATTAAAATGAAAAACAACTTTTGTAAGTTACTTTACTGTCTTAATGAAAGCAAATGCTTTGCATTTCTTAGTGTTTCGAAAGCAATTAAAATGTTTTAGAGAGTAAAAGACGTAAGTTATTTTTTTTTATAAATTCTTTCATTTTCCTTACATGTATGTCTAAACTTGTTTGCGTATATACAGCATACCGATTGTTTCCACCTGATTATCAGAGGAGAAGTTTTTAAACTATGGACTTTAGCACTGTATTTTCAATTAAAAAGTTTTATGATGACATGAAGTTACTTTCTATGCCATAACTTTTATCAAAAAATATTAAAAAGTAAGAAAAATTATTTTTTTAAAGTGAGCCTGTGTACATGAAATTTCAATTAACAATGAAATCCGATCTTAAAAAGTTTATTCACAAAATATTGCTCCAATGGCTAAGGGACAATCCTTGGTTGCTTGGTGTCGTGTCCACGGGACAATCCTTAATTTCGAAAATAACACGGATTTCAGAATAAATGTCTTGTTAACTCGTTAGTTCTTTGTAATCTTTCATTAGCACAATTACCTGATTATGTTCACATGGTTACCAAAACTTGTATGCTTACTTATGGGCTTTACGATAGTAAGAAATTAAATAGTTAAATTAACACAAACTAAAAGAAACAATGTAAACATTCGTTAAATCCGATAATTAAAAAATGAACCAATAGAAAGTTTAATACACATAAAAACATACCATTCAATTTGTGCACAGTCCTTAAATTTTTAATCGAAATCTTAAGCGTCAAACATAAGTAATTTGACAAAAAGTTCTTTGAAATTATCTCCTAAAACATGCTATCAATGTCAAAAACTGCAAAGATCGAACTTCAGTTTAGGGAAGATTTTGTACACAAGGGAATAAAAAGATTTGTTTTCTATTTTTTCTATAGGGCTTTTATGAAATTTATGACATGAAAAGTAAATACATGTAATCAGAAAACACCTTTTAACCCCGATTTTGCAATTGCAGTGCTTTTTTAAATCCATACGGCAATGTGACGTAGCAACATGATTTTACGTTGTTGCTGTTACTAATGTCCTCTGGCAACGGCGGAGTGGTGCCAGATCCTCCATATAGAACAGCGATTGGCGAGAGTGAGCTGCTTCCATTTAAATGAGCCCCATTGGGAGGAAGACCTACATAGCTCGGGGTCTCCTAACTTTGAACCAATTCGAGATGAGAGACCTAGCACCTTAAATCGGCACCCCCAGAGGTCTCATTTGAACACGGAGGACATTGGAGCCAAGACAGATTTTACCGATACCAACTCTCATTAGCGTGCACCGTCCTACATCAGTCCGGTCAAGAGAGGAGTTTACCCTCCCAGGTACTGTCCAAGACGGCGCTCCTTCATTTTCAATGCTCTTATGGGAACGGAGTCTAGTGAATAGATAACTGCAGGACTGATTTTTCTGACACCATCTATAAGTACCAAAGAAATAGTGGCGAAGGAGAAATGGCCGCCAGGGACAGTTTTTTTTTGTAATGTCACAGTGACCTATATGGACGTCTTCGCATTACTTTGCGAATCACTCTGCAACGTCCATGGTCCGTCTTCACACCGATCTGGGCACTCAATGACGTCTCTAATACTAATAGAGCCACGTGACTTACCACAGACTGGACGTGCAACGATTCATATCCATTCGGTAAACGAGTGGAACTGTAATGGTTTGAGAGACGTAATTGAGTGCCAGGCCTGTTTGAAGATTGGCAGTGGCAACGTTACATGTTTAACAAGAAGGAGTGTCATGGAAGAAGTGGATTTATGTCACGTTTATGATGGGAGGAACGTGTCGAAATGTTTCTACGCCACAACGTCACTGATCACATGATTGCTGTATGGGAACAGTTTGAAAAGTGCCAGTTGGATCAACAGTTTGAACCAGTATAGTAAAAAGAAATGGGACACTTTGAAAGTTAGATTCATTTTCTAGTTTCTCAAAAAGTGCACGCCGAACTGTTCTGAACTTTAGAGCATTTGAAGAGCGTGATTTCGCTATTAGTGATGAATTCATCACGACTGCAGTTTAGCGATGGTCAACAAAATGCATGAGAAAAAATTATTTTGAACAACTGTCTTAGACAGCTGGAAGTAGATAATAAATTTTCCAAACAATTGTACTGGTTTTGATCAATGTTTGATGACACTTCTCTAGACATAAAATATGCATTCATGAATACAAAAAAAAAAAAACCGCACAGAAAAAAGTATAAGCAACTGACATTCAAAAAAGTAAAATTTTGAACAAAAAATATTTAGAGATATATGAGCACTTATACTAAATAATATTTAAATGTATATATTTAAAGGGACTCGAAAGGTATATCTTAGGAAAGTTACATAAAATTCCAATTCAATGTTTTGAAAATTTAGGAAACTAGCGGTAAACTACAAAGCTATATTCGAATTAATTTTCTAAAGAGTTAAGTATTAGTTTTCACCCTGAACTGCTACTTCTTTTAATTTAATTATGTACTTTTTCTGATAAAAATTCACTGTCATTTAATCATCTATAAAAGTATGAGTTTAATCAGGTTTACTTTTGTATTCGCAATTGGAAAATAAGCAAATAATAGATTTTAAAGTATTTTTAAAAATTAAAATGAAAGGTGTTTCATATCTTTCAGGTACATATTATCATCCTTTTCTTGAAGGATCCATCAAAATATGGCTCTGGAACATGAGAGTAATTTAGTAAGAAGCATGCAATAGAATAATTCAAAAGTTTGCTAAGCCCTTTTCTGATAAATAAGACAGTTAATGAATAAATGACTTCAATGATTTAATTTAAATTGCTGTACAGCTAAGAAACAAATGCTTTTTTGGATATTTTCAATTATGGAGATATGCGTGTCTGATACATAACTTATTATTTTTAGAGGGATTATTGCAGACTTCAGATAATTTTCCGCAGAAAACATTTTGATTTTCAAATTACAATTAATAAAAGATTTCAAATTAATAAAAGATTCAAATTTTGACTATTCAAAGTGAATACATTAGTATATGGTAAGAAATATATTTAGAAAACCAAGAAGCAAATATACCCTCAAAATATTTACTGAGCTTTTGTACCTACATTGATGGTAATTTTGCAAAGTTCTATGACAACGCATTTGAAAATGTTATTAAAGCCCTTTAATCTTATTAGAAATTCATAAAAATAAATAAACCTGGTAAATTTAATGAATGAATAAAAATCTTAAGTTTAAAATGGTTTTGGAAATGAGAAAAAGTAAGTACGTGCTTAATGATTTTTCTCTTGAAACATTTGAATTATATTTAAAAAATTTCTTCATTTGATTAAAAATTGCATATTTTGGATTGAATTAGATCTACTGTTTATTTATTCACTTGAAATAAATGAAGTGAACTTTGATAAAAATGAAAGTGAGCTTGAAAATAAACAGATTTAATTAAAGTATGCGAAATTTACGTGCAGTTCTCAGCTAATGCAAAAATAATAATAAAATTGAAAAATAAGTGTTTAAACTGAGCGTTTCAAAAGTTTATTCTTAAAAATAGTGCTTAATCGTTGATTTAGAAATATATTTACGATAAAAAATATCTTCGAATAAAATGAAATTACATTTATTGGTTTCAAAACCTTGAATACTTACAAAAGAAGTTACAGAAAATAAATTTCACCCATACATCAGTTCAATAAGAAACGCTTTTAACGAATAAATCAATCAATAATGAATCAATCAGATGTACATTATCTTTACTTTAAAAACTTGTAAGTTACTTTAAACGATGCGTTAATAAGATTTAATTCTAAATGCAAATTTAGGCCCTTGATATCAAAATATTGTCGTTCTCACTTGCGATTTGTAAACAATAGACTAGATACAGAGCGTAAATATTTAGTTACCAATGGTGCATCTAAGTTTGCTATTAGAGGCTGTATTGTTTCTTTGTAGCTAAAAACGAACTTAATTACACATCTTGAGTCCATTCGAGATTTAATTAGATTAGAAGAGGTTTTAGAAAAAAATTAAGAGGCAATTTATACTTTAGCAGTGTAATAGAAAAATTTATTCATGATCTTTCACTGAACATATAAATAACAAAGTGTTTTACTTATAATACTTTGAGCCAGAAAGTAAACATTCCTACAATTATTTTACTGATTTAGTTAGACTATTATTAAGTTTTAAAATAAGATAACTAAATAATTATAATGATGACATTCATATGTAAAAAATTCTTATATCCTTTCAGCAAAATTGCAATAATTAAATAAAAGAAACGAATTACATATTTATAAATATGATTATTTGCATGTAATAAATTAACACACATACATTTATATTTTTTGCAAATGCAAATGAAATTACATTACTTAAGCGGTGTTCACGAACAAGAATATTAATTCTGGAGTAGAAAACTTTTTTTTTCACGCTCAAAGAATGTTTGCCTTTTTTTATAATTTCATTTCGTGTTCTCACATAATTAAATAGCTGTTGGTGTCGGTCATATTTAATTATTTCGAGCGAATTAATAACGTTCAGTTAGAAGAAATTAATCTGGTATAATTACACATTTCACCCATTTACTTTCGACTGTTACAATGTTACATCCAGTAAATAACCAGGAACGAGAGAAAAAAAAGTTCTGTGGGAACAAGCAGCAGACTTAGTTTTTTTTAAAATCTGATTTAAATGAAAACAGGCTTTAAACATTGTAAAAAATCTAATCATGTCAGTTATTGTTTTTTAAAGAGTTTCATTTATTTTTCTTTTTGCTTCGTGTTATGAAATTAAACTTTAGAATAGTTTTGATGGATGATTTATTAATTACTATAAGTAAAATATCTTAAAATACGATTTTTCTTGGACATTTTAATATGCATGCTCACATATTATTAGGTGCTATACAAAATTTCCGAATATTGAGAAATTTCAAGACCGTACTTTTAACATACATGTACAACGAAACAGGTTTATTCATAATATTTCAAAAACAATTACACGACATTTCTGCTTTAATAAAAACTAGAATATTTTAAATTCGAAAATACCATTTCATGAATTAAAAAAAAAGCTTATTAACCTATCTAACATATCGCACTTTCACAATTTTAAATATTTGGACAACTTTCGACGCGTGCAAAAGTTAATGTGCATGTATGCACTATTAACGCGGGAGCATTAAAAATCTGTCTGCAAGAGCAATATGAATAAAACCCTAATGGAACATGACATCTTAAATTTGGTTGCGTCTCTCGAAATGAGAATTTTTCAACTTCATCGTTTTGCAAGGGAATGAAATGTTTCAATCTGAAATCGATTTTCGTTCCTGTTATGTGTAGAACGCAGTTAGTCAAAACATTTCCTCTGCCCATGATGTGACTGCGCAGTCATTCAGTGGCATATGAGGAACATTTCCAACTAAGTAAATGGCTCTCACCACCCATTACTTTCTACTTTGAAATCAGTTAGAATGTAGATAGGCGGGGTTGCTATATACGGATCTGCAGCTCCTCTCTCCGTGCTGTGGGGATTTCAATATGCGTTTCTCTCTTTCTGGCACATAAAAATCTTACACAAGGTGCACGTAATTACGTTGTAATTGTCGGATATTAAAAACACTGATTTAATGAAATGTATTAAGATACACACCGTAAATTTAGGAACTAAAACTGTCAACTCAGTATGTCCAACATTGATTAGTATGACATAAGGAAATTTTCTTTAACCCTTTGAGGCGCAATCCTTTCTCAATGCTGCAATGCTCAAAAAAGGGCAGCCGTTGCCATCGCTCGACTTAACTACCAGCAAGATGCCGGACGATTGAAACGTCCATCGCGTGCCACAGATCTAGAGACCCTTTTTTGACGACAGCTGTCTGTGCTGCACAGCCAGCTGTGCGTAAAAAATGGTCACGATTATTTTTAACAGCAAAGACACTGCTGAAAAAGGCACAGCCAGCTATCGTCAAAAAAGGGTCTCTAGATCTGTGGCACGCGATGAACGCTGCCCTTTTTTCAGCATTGGGCAATCTATCCAGCTGTTCTCGCATTCTTCCATTTTTCAGCAGATGTTAGTGCTGTTAAAAATAATAGTGACAATTTTTTACGGGACATGACGTGCTAAAATGTAAAGGATTCTCGTAGAGCTATGTCACCCGCAACTATTTTTGTAGAAATCAAATCTATTCTTCATGACTGACAACAGTCAAAACGTCAGAGTTTGGTGTTCCCAGAGTGGGAACACTGCGCTTTAAAGGGTTAAGTTATCGGCAAAAGGAATATAAGGAATTTGTCAAAAATTTAAAAAAAGATGAAAAAATTGTTTGGCTGGCGCAAATAAATCTGCCTGCGAGATCAGCTGTTAACAAGTAAATAAATTAAATAATTAACTTAAAATTAAACAAATGTAAAAAGGGATCGTAAAATTATGCACTAAAGTTTTCCCACTAACTTAATTCGCCATTTAAAACAGAATTCCCAAAATTTAAAACAGAATTCCTGGTCGAATTCAAACCTTTGACGGCTAAAATAACAACTCTGGTTTAGAATATCTTAAAATCTCCATTTCTCAAGAAGGTAAAGTATTACATTTTATTCAAATACGTAATGAGTTTTGATAATAGAGAATTTTTTATACGCCTCTATGACTAAATCTTGCTCTTATCTATACATATGTCATGCCGACAGCACATAAAATGCGCATAAGGATTACAGGTAATTACAGACATTCATAAATATAAACGGGCGGAGATATCGATGTTGACCTACTTCACAAAAAGCCAGGCATTAGTATACCTCTGAAAAGTCATCGTCAATACAATTGTGAGCTGGTGGGGAAGGCCAAGAGAGTCAGGAAATGTATTGCTGGCATTTTTGAAAAGAGCTTAAAATCAAGGGAACAAAATAGGGGGCAAAATGAATTTTTTTTTTTTTTTAAGATACTGATCAAGGAATTATTTATGTTAGAGCTATTGTTCTAGAAATTAGGAATCACTTTTACACCTCACATATTGAGTTATGACATATTTGTACAGTTTTTTTCGCATTTAAGTGACAGATTGAGAATATGGTGTATTGCGAAGGATATTGTCAAAACGATTTCGAATGCATGTAAAAACTTTTGTTAATATGCCTCACATATATAACTTAACATGCACAAAAATTCGAGATGATTTTGTTCTAAATATAGAGTTGAAATATTAACATGATATTAAAAATTTTATGGGGCATCATTTTTTTATATACAGTTTTAAAAAATGTTACTAAACAATAGTCAACTCTGACATCTAAAGGTAATGTAAAAGACGGTATGTGAATTTGTGTGCCTTGGTTGAGTTAAACAAAGCATTTTTTAGAATTTACTTTTTTATCTTTTCTTAACGGCTTTGCTAGCAGATAATTCTCAGAACTTGAAAAAACAACTACAATTAGTCATGCTTTTAAAGACTCATTCATTTGTTTTTAAAATTTCTCTAAATTTTCATGTAGATAACAGCTCAATGTATTACTTCCTAAAACTGTGCGAGAATCTAATTTTAAAAAAATATAAAATTAAAATAAAACCACATAACGACCAACTACTATACGTAAATATGAAGCTAACTTAATTAAGATAAAATTCTCGAAAAGCAAATACTGTTGCAAAGAGCAAACTGTACAGAACAGCAACTCAATCACATTAGCTCAATCTTATAATAATTTATAAACTAAAACGCTGAAATTATACTATTTAATCAAAGTACCATATAGCACGATGATTTATTAAGATTAGAAGCAGAGGAATAAGGAAAATGTTGGCAAGCGAATACGTTAAGGGAATTTATCTTTCTCTAAATATATGTATTTATATTGCTGATGAAGTAACTCCCAGCAAATTGATAATATATTATGCTCATACATTCTGTAAACGAATGTGCGCTCAAAATATTGAAAGTTTAAACAAGCTTCTGAGGATATTTGGAAATATAATTGAAATTCATAATATCTATGAGCTATTCTCTGTTTGACAATAGCAGAGAACATACTGGAGAGAGCTTCATATTTTGGTAACCCAAGAAACATGTTTATATCAGTCAATACAAATGGGGCAACATCTGAGTCATGAAATGAAACAGAAATGTTTGGGTAACACGATTGTTATTTCGGCAGCCTTTTATCAAAATTTCAATATTCGTGTCTTAAACTAATTTAAATGTTTCAGTAGACCAAAATTTTACTCTTAAGTATAATTAATATATATATTATTAATACTCCAAATATTATTGATAAAAATCATTTTTGTGAAATGATAAAGTCAGTATTTACCGTTACATCGAAAATGATTCAGAAAAGCATGGTTTTTATTTGATCAATATTATTTTTAATTTAGTGAACCATATGGAAACAACTATGAAAATACGATAATAATTTTTAAAAAAGCATTAAAAATACTTTTAACATTAAAATTAAAAAAAATATTTAAGCTATACATCGGTTTTTAGATGCTATTATGTACAGTTTGAACTTCGCAAATGTAATTTATTGCCGCTAAACTTACTGCGTCCAATTGAATTGTACAAAATGTGTTGATTAAAGAGCTTAAAGTAAAAGATGAATCCACACACTTAGAATCCGCTTGAGCCAAATTTTCGAGTAACTAACCTAAGAACACAAATGAAAAAAGTTATAAATTAATACCTAACTAAGCCCTTTTTGTAATGGAATATGGCATCTTAGTAAATATAGCAGTGAAAGAACTTATGACAAAGACATTTCCCTCACTTTAACTACTCAGCTAACAGCATTTCCA
Source organism: Cheiracanthium punctorium (assembly GCA_038373885.1). Lineage (NCBI taxonomy): Eukaryota > Metazoa > Arthropoda > Arachnida > Araneae > Cheiracanthiidae > Cheiracanthium > Cheiracanthium punctorium. The sequence goes on from JAWZYV010014761.1 coordinate 1,306,087, forward strand.
AAGCCAATTCGTAAAGCCAGCTACGCGATGCTGCAAAATGAAATTTCTGTATATGTAGAATATATGTAAAATATTTCTTCCGTGAAAATTAAATGCTCCGCTATGAAAATGGTTTGAAAACGGTCCGCCATGAAAATTTAAACTATTTGGAGTGTGTGTTTAATTGGCTTATTAATTTTGGTAGACAATTCAAAAATCACTGATTTGATGTGGCTCATCGGCACAATTCTGAAGATGCAAATATGCTGCGAGAAATTTCCACCCTAATTGCAGCTTTACACATGTTTATCAGTTTAGAGGCAATCGAAATAAAATAGTTGTCTGCTCACATGAGTGTGCATTAATCAGGATTCCGTATAGTAAAAACTCAAAAATAATTAGTTAACAGCCCACAATGGGGTGCGGAAAAATATGCTTCAGCTCAGCCAGAAGCGACACCCCTAGAGTTTAATCCAAGCAAAGCTTTCTTCTCATTTTATCGACCCACTCAAGTGATGAAAAGCTGAGTCAACCTTACCGAGCCCGGTAATCGAACCGCGGACCTGTCGCATAACAGCACAATCCGCTATCCATTACATGACTCGGCTTCAGGGACTCTTATTTCGATTGAAATTTCCACTGACAGAGGGAAAATAAATGAAATGACTAATTTTAAATTCGGTATGATTGAAGGGTAAAAGCAAAAATGTTTTAAAAAATGAAGATTATAATAAACACTTTTAATTTTAAGAAATATTTTGCTTTAATCTGTATTATCGAAACAAATATGCTAATACTACCTATAACTTATGCTATGTGTCCTCGTTTCTCTCCCTTAAATGCTCAATTTCAATATTTAAATCCTGCATGCTTCAGAAGAAAATACTTTATTTATTTTAATCTCGCGAAAAACGTCAAATTCTGTAATTCGAGGAGTAATTTAGAATCGGACCCATTTTGAATATGACGTAAATTTTATGGCATATTTTATGAATCTCACTCTTTTTTTTTATGTTTGACGTCAGGTTTTTTGTTGCCTTAATGGAAATCCTGGTTTGTTGAGTAATTCATTTGGTTATACTTAGAGTTAGTTTTTAAGCGGAGTAATACTGAAACTTAAAACGACGTTGAAAAACTTTTTTTTTCTTTATATAAGTCCGTTTTTGAGGAACGAAATTGAACGTTAATATCATACTTATTTGATTCTAGTACATTTTTATATAACCTTGTTTTACGTTTTCAAAAAAGTATATTTATTTTTATACGTCGGATATTGTGCAATGTAATTTTTTATTTAATCAGTCCAATGGATTCACATTTAGAAAAGCTCGAGTATGACTTCACCTAGAAATTTTTCGAATATGAATGGTATTTCGGATGCAATTTATGCACTAGAGTGAAACGAAGTCGACACAGCAGTATTTCAACGTCGTTTTAAGTTTCAGTATTACTCCGTTTGAAAACTAACTATGAGTATAACCAAATGAATTACTCAACAAACCAGGATTTCCATTAAGGCAACAAAAATCCTGACGTCATACATAAAAAAAAATGAGTGAGATTCATAAAATATGCCATAAAATTTACGTCATATTCAAAATGGGTGCGATTCTAAATTACTCCTCGAATTACATAATTTGACGTTTTTCACGAAATTAAAATAAATAAAGTATTTTTTCTGAAGCACGCAGGATTTAAATATTGAAATTGAGCATTTAAGGGAGAGAAACGAGGACACATAGCATAAATTATAGGTAGTATTAGCATATTTGTTTCGATAATACGGATTAAAGCAAAATATTTCGAAAAATTAAAAGTGTTTATTATAATCTTCATTTTTCAAGGGGCGCCTTACAGATTTCTAAACGATAAGTAATTATACTTTAATATATTCCGGAGTAGTTTCAACAAAACAGACTACTTGGACTTTTTTCTTTATAATATCTCAAATAGTCGTAAAATAAGATCATCTATGTTTTTTCTAAATGTAGCGTAAAATGTACTTCATTAGTAGAATTCTGAAAATATAGTAGTCTGAATCTATTTTTCACTTCCTTTTTAACATTTGAAGGTCTTTTATTATAAAATATTTTTGTCCTATCATTTTTATATATTAAACGTTAAAATTAATGTTTACGATGTTATTCTCTATGCTCTAAAATAAAGGAAAATGAAACAATAACAATTTCATGCTCAATATCATAAAATTATTACGATTTTCGAAGTTTCAAAGAAGTAAACCTTCAGCACCAAATAAGAATTCGAATAAATTCTCTCTTATTTTATTTTTAAACCATAAGCACCAAAAATAAAGAGTAAAAATAAATAACGGGAGTCTATTTGAAGGATAAAGAATTTTCTGATTTAAGGCGCAGAATAAGCGTTATGGGATGTTTCTCGGAATCTTTACGCGTTATGTTATAAAATGATAGGGGCTAGGTTTGTAAAAAAAATACAGATGTCGATAGAATGTGGAGGATGAAATATGAGTGATATCAAAAGGCCGAAAGCATTTATCATTTTAAGTTCTCGCTGCATAAAAGTGTTTCATGAAATCAGACATTTATAAATCTAGTTTCGTTTGAAGATGAGTATTATACGAATTTTTTCATAAAAATTACTTTGCTCACACATGTAAAACAACTTAAGGAATGTTTCTTTCCTTGTACATATATTGGGAGATGTTTGTTATGTAATAAATGGAAAACGAAGGAAGTATAATGACGAATCATATTTTATTGACAAGTTAATGAACCATTTGATTTACTTATAATATTATAATAGCTTTATATTTTCTAAATAGTGCAATGATTCGTTTATTTTTATTACTTAATAAAATTAAACATATTTCATTGAAGGCAGCATTTGTTAATATTCATATTTAGAGGCTCAAAAAAATCCGCTCTTATGTTACTTTTTTGCATTTTATGTTATTTTTCAAGCAAAAAATTAAAAGTATTTTCAAAATTATTTTCTCATTTTTTTAAAGTGAAAAACTGGTTTCATAAGTTTCTTACTTAAAATAGGCATAATTATTTTTTACGGAATTCGGAAAAAAATGAAACAGCTGATCTTTCAATCAGCTACACTCAGTTTTGACATGTTTTTAACTGAGAAAGAGCAACGGACTAGAAAAATCTTCTTTCAGATCAAGTTCAAGCAGCTGAATACATAATGATGGCTAGGAGTGCCTCGATGGCTAGGAGTGCCTCGTAAAGTATATCTCTTTGTTGAACCCAAGTTCATAGTTTTCACTCTCACCGCTACAAAGAGGCTACGGTGTAAATTATCTGCTTCTTTATCTCTCTGGCATCTTTTTCATTGCTAAAATGATGTAAATATCACTATATGATCACTGTGCCATTAACATCACGACAATCTTTCACGAGGGTCAGCTATCGTCGATGTTGGTCTTCGCAAAGAGCAGCTTTCAATCAATCATCGTGAAGCTGTTTTAACAGAAAATATTGTATAACAGGTTCCTTGCACATTTCGCATATTGCTGGGAGAAATTGACAGTTGACGACATCGCTTCCCGCCGTATGCAATAATTCTTGCAATTTCTTGCATTTCTAGACAGACCTGGTCTTTTACGAGACTTTCTATTTTGTTCAACTATCCACATGGTCCAAATTTTCTGCACAGTAAATACCCTATACGTGTATTCTGACAGCGATAAGGCAGTAGAGCCAATTAGTAGTCCACAATTTGACCCATCATAAAAATGGTTCGATCAACCAAATTTAGGCAACACCTTCTAGATGTAGAAGGCCTAACAACTGAAGTTTTGACGTCATCACTAGATCTTCTTAAATGACGTCATCACAGTTGTATCTTCAAAAGTTAAAACTATTTAAAATTTCTGATGGATGCTACAAGCATTAGAAAATTAAAGATAAAAAATAAAATACCTTTCTAATACAAAATAATTCATTGTGATCTACTTCTGTATCTTATTATACAATTAGTGATGGCCAAAAATTGTCATTTGTCGTAAAATTAATTTCTTTTTTTATCTTAAATCATTAAAAAGTTTTATGAGTGAGAAAATTCACCACAAATTTAAGATAGATATACTGTGAAAGTAAAACTGTGATGACGTCTTGAAAGAAGATCTAGTGATAACGTCAAATCTTCAACTGTAAGGCTTTCTATATCTAGAGGGTTTTGATTCAGTTCGGTGTAGTCGTCCAGCATATTTTAATGCACACGTCATTTCGGAAAAACAGAGCGACTTGAAATTTCTGTGGGTTAGAGACTTACAGAATATTCCTGTTGATTCTGTACAGAATATTCCCTCCATCGATACAGAATATTCCCTCCAAATGCATTTCACCCTAAATTTGCACAATTACAGGACTGAGTCTTCAAAGTGTAGCATTTTCTAAGTTGGGTAGTGTATTTATATCCTTTTTCCAGCAATTAAATGGTGATTATTAGTAGTATCAGTTTATTGAATACTTTTAAGTCATACATTCCAAAAAAAAAAAAAGAACAAATCTACGAAACAAACAAACACACACACACACACAAATAAATATGTAAATAAACTAAATTTTTTTCTTTAATGTTAAGCTTCACAAAATAACATGATAAAAAATTTATTTTACGCATTTAAAGATACACATAAAGGAAAAGAAATATGTGGAATAATTGATTTTGGATTTAATTCGAAAGAAATACAAATGCTGGAATGTAGTTGAGAAATGTTTATGAAGTATTTTTCTAAACTTCTAATGGTTACTCTTAAAACATTATTTTCATGGTCGTAGAAAAAGTATTAGGTTTAATGAAAGGAAAAATATGTAAAAAAGCTACATAATGTATATTCGGACGCATATTTCTAAAACTCGATAGTCAAACTTTCCGTATCGACAGAAAAAAATTACCATAATTTTATTCAGTGAAGTGTAGTTTTCAGTTTTTTACGCTCAATAGTTATCCTGACAAATTAAAGTATTTAAAACACATGAGTTTTTATTGCGTATATTATATTTGGAAAAGAAATTGATACTTGGTTCTTATATTCAAATTTCTTTATACACAATATGATGTAATTTGCTCTTTTCTTTTATATAATGCACATAAAATATGAAACACGTATTTAATAAGATGCGAGAGGACTGCTCCAGTTGGATGCTTTGAAAATTGGATAAGCACACTTAAATACAGGAGAAGAAATGGAAACATATAAAAAGAGAGAAAAAAGATCGAATTGCGCAACAATTAACAAAATTAAAAATTTACTTATAGAGACTATTTTATTTCCTACTAGTTTAGATCGCAATGCAATTAAGGCAGATAAAATGATTCAGAAATATTTAAACAGACTTAAATTAAAAAAAAGAAGTAACTTATTATTAAAACCATTAAAAAGCATGAGATAAGTACCAGGACTACGTCAGAGAGTCTCACGAAAGGCAAAAACCGTGCATTAAAATAATGATCAAAAATTTATTCATCATACAAATGCCAACAAAAAATGAAAACATGCATGTACTACACAGAATGAAAATACAAGCAAAACAAAATATCACGAGCAGTAGGTTTCAAAATAGTTATTCAAGTCTGTTTCGACTGTTTTTGAGATAAATAAGAAATTTCCAAATGAAAATTCCAAACATTAAGCAACAGGAAAGTAAATTAAGAAAGATTTTACGACTTAAGCAAAAATTTCACACCTAAGCGAACCGTCTTACGCTTAAAGCACTTTATTTGTTCAGTTGAAAATATCAAGCGCAAGTGCTGATTTCTTGTATTAGTAGAATATCATAAAACTTTAATATGTACTCCTACCCAAAAGGTTTCAGAAGTATGAGTTCTTTTTAAATTTCTCTTTAAAAAGGAATCTTAAATTATGTGGACATGGATTTGGAAGAAGAAAATTGATACTAATTTATCACTTCACAGGGTTTACAATTGAAAATAAAAATCGCTTACTTCCCTAAGAGATTAAATCCGTTATTTCGAGAGTTCAAATTCAATTTAAAAATTGCTTTCATCAGAAAAAAACCCAAGAAAAATTTATCAAACACTAAACTAAAAATAATAACCATAATGATTTAGTTTGAAGAAATAATAGCATAAAAAATAATTGGGTTTGATCTGTAGACATGCAAATTGAACTAAAATTTGTTAAAATTATGATTATTTTCACCTATATAACATAAAAAATTATGAAATGTGACATTTCTTTTATTTGTAGAGATATTTTTGGGTATCTGATGTTAAAGTTTCTTTCAATTGTATGAAGTTTTTAAAAAGCATTTCTGCAATAATTTTATGTTATTGATACTCTTCTAACTTTCTTATTTGTTCAAGATTGCATCTTCCATTTTAATGAAGAAAAACTTAAAATACCTATTTTATCAAAGAGATATCTCACTAAAATATTATATAAATGTGCTCTTAAAATTTGTTGTGAAATTTTATTCATTTGCTGGTTAAGAAATCTTTACTGAAAGTTAAATTTCTTCATTTGGAATAGACAGAAATTCACTAAAAATGTAATTTATTATAAAACATATAAGATTGTGCTTGTGTAGCCTAAAACCCTCTATAATATATATCGGGAACAAATAGTTTTATTTACAGAGTATAATCTTCTTTCTAAAGATAAACAGAAAATAAAAGATTTTATGATAAAGAAAATCAGAATAAGAATATAAAGCATAATAAATATATACCATTAACACATAAAAAGAACATCTACACTAACTCAGTACAGAAACTATTTTTGATGAATACACCAAATCAACGCACATGAAAATGTTTCCACTTCATCACAAAAACCATATCTGACTGTCCCAGTTACTCAGGCGTTCCGACTCTGTGCTGATTACCAGATAACTACATATGTTAGTGTACAAACAAGTCATTAATAATTCATCATATCTCCGAGATCCAGACAGCTTCCATCTCCTCTCGCATACCGTACATGGCAATAATTTCTTGCTACTTAATATGTTTTCTCGTATGCCAAATGACTGGAAAATAAAATAGCATAAAGAGAACCATGAAATAGTCAGGATACCTTTATTCTTGTTGGTGAAGGAATAATTTTATGTTTTTGAATAACATTTTAGCTTTATTCATCAAATTAGGAATAAAATGAGAGCTAAGTAATAAATGGTAAGCAAAAATCTTGTCGAAAAATGAAAATTAAACGAAATGTAATATTCACGATTGAATAAATATTCAATGTCTTCAAAGATTTAATGAACCTTATACGTTAAAATTAATTATCATAAAAATATAACTACTCTAACAATAAGCCAGAGAACTTTTTATTTCCTGTAAAGAACGAGTAGTTTTATGATTCATTAACAACAATATTATGTTTATAGGTAACATTTTTTTATTTCTTAATAGAAGTAAATGACAAAAACTCTTGAGAAGCTGATTTTAAAAAGAAATGCACTAAAAACTTGCTACATACATCATTAAATTAAAAAATAAACTAAAGCTCATTTGAGGGATAAAATTAAAATACACCGTAAGAAAAAAGCATAACAAATCTACTTCAAACTTTAATAATTTTTATATACAACGTTTATCCTGTTATTGTTACAATACGCATGTTTAATTTAGTTTGATTAAATATAACTATAAAACTTTTCTTCATTACATAACCATCACAGCTCTCTAAAAGTTTTTAAAAGGCGGTGATGAACAGCAATGCCGAAGTCAGCAACTGCCCAGGGTAAGTTACATTATTTGCTTACTCCCTTAGGTAAATTGAGTATTATTTTGGTCAATGTTGGAAAAAAAATCACTCCTCAGGTCTTAAAAATGCAAAACAATATGAATGAAAGTCTACTGGGAAAATATTGTTAGTCTACTGGGATATTATTTATCAACGCGCGCGAAGTATGATTGATCGCTACCATTCCCTTTAGTACCATCTCCACCTTTGCCACTATCACTGTGCCAGATTTGGTCCAGATCACTGCAGTCTCGGTGAAGTTAGCGAACAAATATCTCAAAATACAACCATTAATCTACGTTCCGCCTTTGATTACTCTCAACAATTAAAACAGGAGAAAATTTTGGCGATTTCTCAAACTTGTTACTTTCAAAACATATACCATCATGAAAAGAAAGTATTGCAATTATGAAAAAAATTCAACTTCGAGATTTTGACGCATTTAACGTTTTGCGGTCTTCGGAATTCATTTATGCTATTTTTTACGGTGATGTATGTATGTATGTGTGCGTGCGTGCGTGCGTGTGTATGTGAGTGAACACGAAATATTTCTAAACGGTGCATTTGATTGAGCCTCAAGTTTGGTTATTGTAGACCACCATAGCACGATCGGTATTGATTTTGGGGTGTACAGAACTTATAGTGTCTTTACAGGGCTACAAAAGAGAATTCTTTTACTTTACAGCCTATGTGCGCAAATGATTTAAATTGAGCTAGTGTCAAAACGGATCATTCGAATAAGTTGAAACTGGGTATGTATGTTATAGATCACCGTTACACAAACTTTGGTAGGTGTAGGTTTGTACAGGACTACAAAAAAGAGTTCTTATATCACGGACTATAGACGCAAATTTTTGAATCAGCACTAGCGTCTGTTTGATGCATTCGATTGAGCTCAAATTAGGTAAACATATTTTGTGCCCCTGTCTTACATACTGTGTAGATTTTGGTATGTGTAGGGTTTAAAGTATTTTACAGGGCTACAAAAATGTACTCTTACTCATTGTGGCCTATACACTCAAATTAATTGAAGTGCACTAACGTCTAAACATTGCACCCGATTTAGATTAATAAAAATTATTTAAACGCTTGGTAAATATCAAGTGTTCGGAAAATTGAGTGGGGTTACTGAAGATTTTTTTAATTTATGCGAACAAAGAACTTTTTTTTATTTGTTGCCTACGTGTATAATTTATTTCTGTGTTGAATTTCAACTCTCAAATTATTTATCCTGTTGGTCATTATTGCCCCAGCGACCAAAATTTAGACTGATTTTAGATCTTCAGATTCCTTTCCTAACCCCCAACCGTAATTTAGAAATATATATATATATATTTACCTTTACTCAAGTCCATGGATGTTTATTGCTCGATATTAGTACTATGTAATATTAACTGTACCCGCGTTCTGTTGTGTTATGTAAATACTCAAATATTTTCACGAACTTTCATCTGCAGAGTTCTAAATTTCTTTCCTAAAACAAATCAGACAGAATAAAAACGGGAGGCAGGGAAACAACTTTCAATTTTTCTATCATAAGACATATAAATGAATGATCCATAAAACATGTTCGAGATAGAAAATGAATATTTTTTTTCCCTTCTTCTATCAAACCGAGTACACGACAAATGTCGTGTCAAATGGACTCGGTGATGAAGGAAATAGCGGATGCTTCACCTGCGTTAAAATATGTCGCAGTTTTTTCTTACACGACTCTAGCTCTTATCGCACAGAATGCAATGCGGACTTGAAAAGTGCCATCTGAATTTTTGTTTCCCTGCCGTGAGAGAAATAAAGGATTAATGTTCTTCATCCTTTTCGATTCGTGGTTTTTTTTTAGTACTTTCCAGCGAAGATGAAAAGTGTTTAGGATTTTGATTTTTTAGTCTGTTATTGCGCTAACTGGGTTAAGCAAGCAACGATTTCCATGCACTTTACCTATGATAGTCATATCTACTACGCAGTGGTAAGTAACTATTGAAAATTTTTGAATGAAAATTTTATATATATATATATATATATATATGTAATGTATAAAAAGGTAATTTGGGTTTTACTAGTTTTGGTATTGTTCAAGCAGTACTTTCACTGTAAGTTTTGCTTTTCTGTCTTACTTGCCACGCGCGCTCTGGAGCTATGTTTTATTTATTTTGTTATTTGTCAGACATCAGGCCGTCGATTCTGAGTTCTTTAGAGTGTACACGTGTCCCCACGCCTTTGTAGCCCCGGATGCGGGTCATGTTGGTAAATGTGTGTGGTTCGATTAGAGATAAGAGAGAGGCGGAGTTATGTCTTCGCAAACGACGTGGTATGATAAACGCAAATACACCCGCACCTCGAAAATCGAGAGACTTCTGCCACTAGAACTGCTTGATTAGTTCACGCTGATTTTTGTACCCGTCTCCCCTCCCCTCTTCTCACTCTATATTGTAACTTAAATGTAATGTTCAATAAACCATATTACCTGCCTTAACTCTGGAACTTTACTGGAATATCTGAAGTCATATATATATATATATATATATATATATATATATATATATATACATTAAGGTGCTTGAAATTTTTTTTTCTTCTAATTTCTTTGTCCTCACTCTGCATTGTTTTCACACTATTCATAAATATGACGTAAGCAAAATTTCAGTTCCATCTAATAATATTTAGAGGTCGCGGAACACATTCGAATTCTGTTGAAAATTGGCAAAATGGACAGATGAAGGGTAGTGTATAATGTCATTGCCTGAAATAATACTACATTCATAAGAGCATAATTTCAAATGTTTCACGACTCTAGAAGGTAATCAACGTCCGATTAGTTAAAGAGGTAAGATTTTTCAATTTGTCCTGGCTTCCTTTAGAAATGGTAGAAACGGTGTGTGGTGAGCGCAGTCTTACTCACGGCTAGGTGGCGCCCGTCAGGGCACCGAAGAGAGTAAACAGGAACACCTTTACAAATACGCCCGTAGTTATCACGCCCAATGCGGAAGATTTTACACTTACAGTCGTATTCACGAAACGGATAGTAACCGCCTGGTCATGAAACTAACGTTTGACCGTTACTTGCTGGTAACACACCGGTAACCTCAGAACGGTATTCACCAACTATTTAAAACCATTGGTTTCCTGACCAACGTTTGACCACCGATTAACTTGTACTTGTGCATTCTGCTTTGTAAGCTCGTCTGTGATTGGCTTAGGGCACTGGCTATCCAACCAGCTGATTGCCGACCCTTGACCCCCCCCCCCTCTTCGCGAGCGCTCCAAAATAGTTGAAAATGAGCAGGAATGTAATGTGTTTTCATGTATTTTTATAATCACAAATGCTTCAATTATTTATTTCGGGGATTTCTGCTGACTTTTTTGCAATTAATAACTGATATTTTATTTATATACACCTATGAATTTAAAAGATATATTGATTTTAAAAGATAATAGTTTTTAAAGGTATTCGAAGGTTTTCTATTTCTATTTTTTAATGTATCTGAAAGTCAAAAACAATACGATTGTTTAAAATTTTTTTTAATACATACTTAAGAGCTTACTCTGGGGATATTTTATTTGTTTTACTGTAGGAGATGGTATGCTATGTTTTTTTTTTTTTTTTTTTTTTTTTTTTTTTGAGTATCAATAATTAAAATTGCAAATGCATAAGAAATCAAATATTTTTACAATGTTTTAATACAATTGTAAAGATTCTAATGTTGAAACCCACTGGTGACCATACTTTAATCACAAAAATATGGATCATAGAGCAGCTCTGCCAATACTTTGTAATTTTATACAATAAAGAGTAAATATATACGTGAATATTAAAATGTGATTGTGTTGAAATGGTTCTTGCTGGGCCTTAAATAATGATTTATGAGGTAGCCATTACTCAATTTTTAACTGAAGTTGTGAACTAGGCTTCCTCTTGATTTTTCATATCAAGGACTAGAAATTTTTGGACACCCCCTCCCCCCCCCCAAAAAAAAAAAGGAATTGCATATATCTACTCGAAATTGCAAGTTCTTTCCCACAATAAAGACACACTTTAATCACTCTGTAGTCAGACATTTAAATAACACTTTTTTTTTTTTTTTTTTTTTTTTTTTTTGCCGCATGTGATTAATTTATGAGTAATAACTTAGCACGAAGTGTACAACTTATTTAAATAAAGCCGGAACGGGGAAAAAGAGTATTCAATTTAAATATTAATAGTGAATAATGCCTCTGATGTATTTTTATTAATGGGATAATGAAAAAATCAAGAATTATGTTAGTTATTTTATCGGATGTATGTAAATAAATATTTAATACTATAAGTTTAAAACAGACTCTGTTAAAATTCACATTTTCTTCCCTCTTGAAACAGATACAACAAATGTCAATGAATTTTTGTCTCAAAGCTACATTGTTCTTGCTTTTGTAAAGTCGTAGACAAATAAAAATTGGGACGACGTGGGTAAGGGGGGGGATATGTAGCGCTGAATTTTTTTTTACCTATAGTTTAACTGCAGAATCAATTCAAATAAAAAAAACTTCTAATTTCATTGACTAAAATTTCGGGGGGAGGGTGGGAAATCCTATACTCATGATCTCCCTTCCGCGGGAGTTACGGCCTTGTGTTTTTGGTAATACTTAATACAGCTAATATGATACGACTAATACTAATTAAAGAAACCTGTTCCAGCCCAGCTAACCCCTGCTAATTCACATGGCTTTGTCTATTAAATTTTGCAATGCTCTTGCTGGGAAAAAAATAAAAAAATTAATTAATTAATAGAATTAAAATTAGTCCTTTTTTTCTGACAGGATTGGGATCATTATTGATTTTGATGGTATTGTAGTATAATGTCGAATTTATACACCTAATTAAAATGGTTAAGTACTTCATCCCAGAGGGCCTTACTTTCTTCTAAGAAAGTAAGGAAAGTAATCTTTTTATTTCTAAATAAAAAGATCATATTTTTGGAAATTTAGTATTAATTTTAAATATAATATTTTCACCGTTTCAAAGTAAAAAAAAAAAAATGCTGCTTATGCATTCCTGATTTTTATAAGTCAAATAACAGATGTAAATAGATTTTGAGTGAAATAAAAGTAAACAAATTTGTTAAACCGCACAATAAGATTTTGAGTGTTTATTATTTCTTTAGTATTTAATGGAACTTTAGAACGGATGTCGTTGAAATTACTTAACCAAAAACTAGTTGTTTTTTCGTCGGTAAAAACATATTGTATTAAATATTAAATTTCATAAATTACATTTACATAATAAATGATATCATTTTCATGGTAAAATATATATATAAAATAGAACAGACCAAAACAATTTAGATATTTTTAGATGTTCTAAGAGATGTAAAAAAAAAAAAGAGAGAGAGAGATAGAGAAAGAGCGGAAACTTTGGCCGCAGCGAGGCCAGAACCCTGGAACTACTGCTTGTCAATCGCTCGCTTTACCGCAGCGCCATAATTTCATTGGCACGTTTGCTGTAAATTTAAAACATTTCCTTTCTCTCCTGTTTGCCGTTTACTTACTTTGATGGCAATGTATTGGAAAATCCTTGACACACAAGTTTTCTAAACCGTTTACTTTCTCCACACACATAAATTTTACAAATCTATCAACAAATTCTAAAATTTCCATATCTTCTGTCTTCAACAGCGCTGTAGTCCGCCATGTTTGTTAACAGACTAGAGCCTCACAGCGCATGCGTCGAATGTAACAGGCCGGTAACCACCCGAATTCGGCTGGTTACATTCGTCTGTTAAAAACGAGATGTAACCAGCCGATTTGGCCTTGTGAATACAATTTTTTTTTTAACCATCCGATTCTATGGTAATCCAGCTGTTACCAGCTGGTAGAAAGTTTCGTGAATACGGGTGTAAGTAACTCGTTCATAAGACGGAAAAGGCAAACTATCCGTCCCGACTACCCATTAACGTACAAAAAAACTTTCAATCTATGGCTGTAGCTCTCTTGATAATGCCCTGGGACAGAAAACTAATGCAAAATATATCTGGAAAAGCAAGGGAAGATCACCTAACAATAAGAGTATCAAGACCACACTGCAAAAAATATTATTGTAAAATTTATGGTGAAACCTTGGTAACCCTGTGCTGCCAACACTTCGCCGTAAAAATTAAGGCAAGTCAGTTCTTTTTTATTCGCCGTATTTCTGATACCCGTAAAATTTACGGCGATTTTTTTATCTCCGTAATTAAGATTAGGCCGTAAAAAATAGCTAGGAGCTGCCTCCATCTAAAACGAATTTTCTTTGACACCTTAGTGGAGAATACTTAATTATTTTATAATACTTACTATCACAATGATTCGCTTGTCCTTAAACAAGGCTTAAAGAGATGTTTGGGTATGAGAATATGATGAATACTTAATCCACTGTATGTAAAAAGACTTGACGGCGTGTTCTATAAGGTTGAAGTAATAGCTAAGTGACCCGTTAGTTAGTTTTTCGAGTCACAGAGAGCCCCACTAACGTTTTCGTGGGTCGTTTCAGCTATTACTTCAATTCAATCTTTTAAAACAAGCTGTCAAGTCTTGTTCCGTATGGTGCATTAAGCATTCATCTCAAACCTAAACGTGTCCGGTTTAAGGGTAAGTGAATCATAGATTGTAAGTATTGTAAAAATTTTTGGTATTCTCCACCTAGGTGTCAACAAAAAATTCATTTTAGATAAGGGCAGCTGTTTTTTACGGCCTAATTTTTACGGCGATAAAAAAAAAAATTCGCTGTAAAATTTAATGCGAAGTGTTGGCAGCACAGGGTTGCCAATATTTTGCCGTAATTTTTGAGTAAATATTTTTTACCTTCCTTTGTATTCCTAAATTACAGCCAGGAATAGGAAATGCTATGGCAAATGCCGTTGCAGAATTGTTAGATAAATAGGCCCTTACTGAGCTCGTACTGGGTATATGCTTCGATACAACATCCAGTAATACTGGTATTAAAATTGGGTCATGTCTGTAACTGGAACAAAAGTTTGAGAAACGACTTTTGTATTTTGCTCGCCGGCATCACATTCTAGAAATTTTGCTTCCTGCCGTTTTCGCGCAATGCATGGGACCATCAACATCCAGTGGACTTACTGTTATTCATAATTTTCTTTAGTATCAATTTGATAATTCATAATTCATAATTCATATTAATATTTTATTAAAAATTATAATAATAGTAAATTATGTTTGGGTCGTTTACCTCTAATTGTACGAATAAAAATTAGCTCCTTATTATCAATATTATATGGCATATGAATGAAAAAATATTTTACCATAGGGGAAGGGAACTTTTGGAAGCTCATAACTCATCCATTTTCAGTTCAAATTTATTGAAAATTGGTATGCGGCGTTAAAATGGGCTAAATTTTTGGAACTATGAAGTGAAATCTAGGAGTTTCAATAAAATGACATAATCACTAAAATATATTTCTCTCCTACGAAATATGTTATTTTTGCAGTAATATTCTTACGTAGTATGGAATCTCAAGTAATTCATACAGCAAGTGATAACACATAATAACAGTTAAAAAAACTGGAACCAAGAAATAAAAATTGGAAATCCAGTGGCCATAATTGTAAAAACAGAGCTGTCAAAGATAAAGATAATAAGTGGGAAAAAACTTGCCAGGTGAGAACATGTGCGCTTAAGCCTGACTTCATGAACTCAAACAATGATGTGGAGATGGAATGGAAAATTGAAATAGAGTACTCCATTTTCAAGTACCACCGTACTCTTTCTCTCTATATATATTACAAGGCTCAAAACTATGTACATTAATTTTTCTCAAATTCCTTTTATGTACAACCCCTATTTCGCTGCTCGAAAAGAACTCTAAGCAGCTGTAACTCGGTGAATGTATATATATATATATATACATACATATATATATATATATATATATATATATATATATATATATATATATATATATATATATATATATATATATATATATATATATATATATATATATGTTAGTTTTATCGTATCATGCTTTACATTGGAACAGTTTTATACAGGTTTTATACTTTGATTCAAAAATACTTAAATCCTTTATTTACTTTAACTTGTTTGAGCTTGCATAATGATGTATTCTAGCGGAGCATTTGAAATCATAAATAGAAAGGCAATCGGTTGTTGCTTGTTTGTAAAAATGGAAAAGAACGGATTAATTTTGTCTAATGTAGCACAAGAAAAATTACTCTCCACCATCATCATCATCATCATCATCATCATCATCCCGTTGAAAATGTTGATTATGCAACTTAGTTTGTTTAGAGAAAAAATCAATCTGAATATTAAATGTTACGCAATGAAAATAAATTCGCATCCTTGTAATATTTTTATTAAAAAATTAAAATACAAATAAAATAACATACTTGAAATGAAAAAAAAAATAAATTTGATTAACTGTTAGCATTTAAAGAATTTAAATTTTCTTTTAAATTAATTTGTATGGCTTCCATCAATAATATTTAAAATCAATAGCACCACAATTTTCAACTAAAGGTATGGCAATTCAACTGGATTCGCTTATTCAGATTTCAACAGAAAATTGAATGAACTGTTACATCTGTGTAATTAATGTTCGAATGCATAATAGGTTTTCATTTTAAATTCTTTCCAATAGTATTGATGTTAATTCTCTGGAGAGTTTCGTTACATACATTCCAAATAAACCCATTTTAAGATAAATGGGAAAGAACTTTTATATTAGCAATTGTAAAAAGAAATGTTACTTAGAAAGCAATTTTCATTATCATTGGGAATTGAAAATATAGAAATGTCATAGATTTTTAATCGCGTAACAATCTTCTTAAGAAAAAGCACATTTCTAAATTCTTGTAAAAGGCTATTATGAACATTTTCGTTATGAACGCAGGTACATTTTATGGGAAACTACTGCAGTAAATATAATTTTAAAAAAAAAAAAAACTTTATCTATTTGTCTGAATCTTTTTCTTTAACTATGTACAGCGATAATCTTTTATCACATGGTCTGATTTTAGTAGTTTTTTATTCGAAAGGAGGTAATGGTCCCATATTAATTTGGTCACGCTTGTTAACACCTCCCTCCCTGTCACAAACTGTCACATTTGATTACCCCCCCCCTTTTGAGCATTATGTAATTTATGGAAACCCCCTTGGGAATAAATAGACAATATCGGTACATCAAAGTATTTTTTATATACATACCTGAAAATTTCATCACATTTAAGAGGGAAAAAATGAAATCACATAAAGTAAGCATATGTAATTATTTATGCTTAATAGTACTGATTTCATTATACAACAACTAATAATATGAGTCTACTAAGTAAAATAGTGGTTTGTTTAAAAGTTTAATGAAAAAAAATTATCCCATTAGCTAGCAATTCAAGTAAAAAATAAAGCGAATAGCAAATGAACAATTAAAATCACTTTACAATTTATTTCATAGTACGTGCTATACAACGCCTTTTGGTCTTTCCAAACAGAACCACTTTGGCACTACTACTATCTGTTCTGTCTGGACATCCAGATAATTTGAAGTTACGTGTACAATCCTGAACGTCATGAGAACTCGAGGGGAAAGTTCCTTGAACGTCTTTTCAACTAGCTTGTGCTACGTGCTACTTTATCCATTATAATTTTTTTTCCAATCTAGCTGGCACAGAAATCATTATCCTTCGCCAACAAAAGATGTAAAAAGGTACATAAACAAAAACACAGTATTAAATCGCATCCAAAAGGCCTCTAGCTTCCCACTAACGAGAAGTTATAGAGGAGGCATGAAGCGCAGGGCACTCCAGAAGATGTTCAGCAACCATCAGCTCGGCATCGCTGCAGGACACAAAGGGCTACTCATGACGCTGATTAGGTGAAGGTTAGCAGCGAGGCAGTCATGCCCTGTTGCTAGTCTGAAAGCTGCGACCGCATGGTCTCTTGGCGTTCAGGTAACTGGAGGATGGAGAGGTGTCCCATAGCTGCCAACTTTCCCGATTTCTTGGGAAGGTTTTACCCTTGACCAAATCTTCCAGCTGAAGCCTTTGGAGATGTTTAAATTATAATATATATATATATAATGTTCAGCTGATTTCTAGTCAACTGGGCTGCAGGAGGCTTGAATAACATTGGTGGCTTTCTCTGCGAGTTCATTCGCCATCTCTTTACCATGTACTCCGCAGTGGGATGGAATCCACAATGGAGCACTATTTTCTTAAATCTCAGCAAGTCTCACAAAAGGAGTCGACAGTCCTTAACGGCTTTCGAAGTAGGTGTTTGGTCAAAGTTAACAATGTCCAAAATAGCGGCTTGGGAATCCGATAGGATTAGTGCCAGGGAGAAATCAGAGAAGCGCATTTTAAGAAGCGAATCACAAATTGTCCTTATCTATCTGCCAAATGCAGAATCAAATGTTCCAAATGGTATGTAGTGCAAAAAATGTTCGCTGTAAATGCCAGCTTCAGCTCTTTGGTTCGTAGAACTTCTATGGCCGTCTATGGAAATCCCCAACCAGTCTTCACAGGGGTAGCGAGTATAAATTGTCTCCGTCGCTACTGAAAAAGGAACTTCGGTGCAACTCTTCGATTTTAGAACATGCTGGGCAGGATCCAAGCGAAATGGAATATCTTGAAATTCTGTTAGAGGGAGGTAGGAATGATTCTGGGAGGATATAAAAGTCAATCATGGTCTTCTCTCTGATTACGCATTGGAGGAAGCTATAGCTGCCAACCTTCCCGATTTCTTCGGGTGATTTCCCACCGCAATTTTTAAACAGCTTTATTTTACATTAAATTTTTGGCGTTTAGTTAAGCATCGATTGATAGGTAAAACTTAGTGGTGGGAAATCTCCCGAAGAAATCGGGAAGGTTGGCAGCTATGGTAAGCCATCCTGCGTTTTTAACCTTCGTGGGCCAGGGACAAAAGAGCTGAGGAGTGATTGAGTAGTTGGTAGCAAAAGCGTTTCCCGGGGTGCACCACGAGGACTTTAGTCTATCATTACCCATTATAACCGATTTCGTATTATCCCAGAACCAAAAAATAGTTAATATGAATTCACTAAGTAGAATGCTATTTAAAAATTTAAATAAAAAAAAGATTATATTATTAGCCAGCAATTCAAGTTAAAAATAAAACAAACAACAAATGAATAGTTAAAACTCTTTTGCAGTACGCGTGTGCACGTTCCAAGCTCTAAACAGAACTGGTTTTACACTACCATTGTAGGTTCCCCCCCCTTCCCCGCACATATGTCCTGTGCATGGTGAGAACGCAGTACTGAAGTCTGAACGTACTTTGAATTTCTTTTGAACGAGTTTGTGCTATTGGGGTATATTGTACAAAATGAAACACTTTCTCCAATTTGGCGATATTTCGGCGAAACTCGTCAATGGCGACGACATTTGGCGAGATATTAAGCATGGACCAACAATGACAGATTATCGCCAAATTTGGCTATATTTCGCCAAAACTCGCAAAGAACGATGACAAATGGCGATACTTTGGGCATGGACCAAATGACTGACTATCGCCAAATTTGGCGACATTTCGGCAAAACTCGCCAAGGTCGAGGACAGACGGCGAGATTTTGGGCATGTACTGTCTACAATTGTATTATATTGAAGATGTCCATATACATTAAAGTACTGAAATTCTTTTCGGTGGTCCTGTAAATAAACTCTCCAGTAGATTTTAACCAAAAATCGAGATGCACAACTAGATGTTACAACAATCTTATATATGAAATTTCATAATAGTTTTTGAGATTTGAGAGTTAAATATGCACACACGTACACAAAAAAGTCGCCAAGCTTGGCGACTTTTGGCATAGTTCTTGAGGGAGGCACGTGACCGTGGTCGGACCATTACCTAACTTATGTGGTAGGACGGTATTGTGCTTGAAATGGATGAATCTCCTAAAATTGCCATTGACCGTAATGTATTGGAAATATTTTGAGTGTTCCTGTAGCAGAACTGTAAATGATAAAGACACTTTTTTTAATGGAGAAATTCATTTTCTAACTCTTTACAGCATATATCACTTCTGAGTCGTTTGAAATGGCCCAATACCTCTAAAAAACGCTTTGATGAATTTCGGCCCATAGAGCGTAATGTATTTCGAATCTTTTAGGCGGTTCTGTAGATAAACTATCCGGTCGAATGGAACCGAAAGGGGAGGTGCACAACTAGATGTTACAACAATCCTAAATATAAAGTTTCAACATTCTACGCCTAATAGTTTTTGGGATATGCGAGTTTAATGAATTTCGGCCCATTGAGCGTAATGTATTTCGAATGTTTTGGGCGGTCCTGTAGATAAACTATCCAATCGAATGGAACCAAAAGGGGAGGTGCACAACTAGATGTTACAACTATCCAAAATATGAAGTTTCGACATTCTACGCCTAATAGTTTTTGAGATATGCGAGTTTAATGAATTTCGGCCCATAGAGCGTAATGTATATCGAATCTTTTGGGCGGTCCTGTACATAAACTATTGATTCGATTACGACCAAAAGGGGAGGTGCACAACTAGATCATAGAACAATCCTAAATATCAAATCTCAACATTCTACGACCCTTAGTTTTTGAGATATGCGAGTTACATACATACGTACGTACGTACGTACAGACGGCATGGAAAAACTGACCACAGTAGACTCGCCACTGGTCAAAATGAGTTGCAGATGCGTTAATATGATCGTGCATGCTAGCCTACGATGAGATGCATCGAAAAAATTCTTAAAATTAAATTTAGAGGTACTCAAAATCGGATTTTTTGTCGAAATTTGGCCCCCAAAATTTTTCGGGATCACATTACTTCCTGATACTACGTACAAGGAAGTAAAAAAGATTATACAATTAGCCAGCAATTCAAGTTAAAAATTAAAAAATCTGATGTGTCCAACACATGACTTCCTTGCACGTCCATTAGATCAAAAATATTTTCGACGCACTTCCTCTAAATTTATTTGTTTGAAAGAGATAAAATATCAATAATAGTAAGGTTTAGCGATTTCCAGCCAAATATTTCGATATCGCCAAGCTGAGTTCAATTTGAAAGATTTCCTTCTGACACTTTATTTGGCGATATTTCACCAAAAGCCGACAAACTTGAGATAGTCTGCGAGATTTTGGGATAGCCAAAGTAGTCATTGACCACAGACTTTCAATGAATTGAATGCATCCATACACCTCAATGTATTAGAAGTCATTTGGCTCACCCTGTAAATAAATTCTCAGTCGATTGCTGTCAAAAAAGATATTGAAAACAGGTAGATATTACAATAGTTCTAAATACAAAAGTTAAAAAATCTACGGGTTAGTTTTAGAGTTATACAAAATACGAAATAATTTTTGGCGTGCGTAATCAGCGAGTTCCACTCGAGAGAAACTCGCTGATGTTCCTTTTCTTCTTAAAGTCATATTCGTTCTGAAACGCATATGGGTGCTTATCTTGTACTATGTAATATAGCATGTGGGAAGCTTACTTTGAAATAGCAAATAAATAGACAATAAATTATAATTTTTAAAAAAGGTATGCAGTAATAATATTGTGTATGAATATTTGTTCGATAATGTTTTCTAATCAGCGAGTTCCACTGGAACTCGCTGATGTTCCTTTTCTTCTTTTTTCTTAAAGTTGTGTTCGTTCTGAAACGCATATGGGTGCTTATCTTGTACTATGTAATATAGCATGTGGGAACCAGATTAAATAAAAATATTTAATAGTTTTCTTTATAAAAAAAAAGAAATGCTATGCGTTGTGAGACAGCACTTTATTAGATTATTACACACAAAAACATAATATCTCGCACAAAAACTACAAGTCTTACTAAATACATATAACAGTATTATAATACATGCTATATAAAGAAAACAAACATAAATTGAATATAAATTAAAATATACATACAATTCTACCTGAAAAATAAATTTTCAGAAAAAAATATCCCTTTTTTGAAGTACGATTATGAGAGTCAATTTTTGAAACTGAGTATATTTATTTTAATGTAAAGTGATTCGAAGCAAAAGAAAAATGAAGCTTCATACTGAAACTTGGGACGCACTTTCAATTTAACGATAAAAGAAATAAAATAATTTAAAAAATAAATAAATAGATAGAAAAAGAATCTTTTTTTTTTCTCCTTCTGAGAAATAGAAAACCTCTTATGTAGCAATTTTAGCATTACCAAAAGAAAGTATTTCGCCAACATTTTGTGTGCCTATTTCATTAGCTCCGTTACATTTTGTGGGAAATAAGTATAGTAAATACAAATGTAGAAAATCGATGCTCAAAGAAAAAAGAAACCCTGAAAGACAAGTTTAAAGCGAATGGAACTGCTTCGGGTTAAAAATCTTCCAAGAAATCTGAATTTCCCACGGGACAGCTAGAAGACTTAGACGAAAACAGTTTAATCTGGATTCAAAAAATATTTCTTCCTTAGAAGTTTATAGAAATGTATTTTTTTCCTGACTTTTTCTTCTTCAGTCGAGTTGTTTGAAGTAATAAATTAAACTCGAAAAGAACTTATTTTATTCAAATAACCATAATCCTCGAAAGAAATTTTTATAACTTAATTTTCCACTTTAAAAAAAATGCTAATTTCTTCGAGTTTTCATCATTTTTTCATAATATACCAGAAAAAAGCGCCCTTGTTTACAATAGACAGAAAGGATGGTTGATATATAGAACGAGAAAATAAAATCAATCTGTCTCTTTACATATTTAAGGATTTTATAACATTTTTTAATTTTTAAATTTATAGGATAACTTATTTTTATACTTTATAAGTTATATTTTACCAAAGTGTTATATAAGAAAAAAAAAGATGAAAGTGTCTGATGTAAGAAATACTCTTCGGGATGTATGTATATGCTAACTGAAGTACTCATTTTTTGTACGATAGAAAGCAGTCATTTTTATAACATTTGCAAATAAAGTTCATTTCATTGGAGCAAAACTTTCAAAACTACCGAATTGTTGCACTCTCAATGTTAACATTTACACCAGAAAAGTTGACTTGAACGCAGAAAAATAAACATTACATTGCATTGCAGTAGTTCGTTTCTTGAGCTAGCTTATCTCATTTATTAAGAACTTAACGCGTGAATCCGAAGATAGTATCATAATAGTAAAAAAGGGGTTTCTTTCCGACATTAGAGGGCGCTTTCTCTGCTTTACGATTTGCACATATTAAAAGCAAAGTTCTACCAGCAAAATAGCTTAATTTTTGCTCTAATCTAAACTACACTGAGTACATTTATACTTTGCGCTTGAAATAAATAATTAATTTCATCTTTCTCTGTTTAACGTTACTGTTATAGTAGTAACAGAATCGTTTCTTGCTACTAAAGTTGTTAAATTCAAGAATCGAAAGAAAGCAGAAGCCATTTCTACTACTCTTAGTAAAAATATGTGAATTTGAAACAAATGGATCATAAATTTACTTGATCTTTAAAAATATTCGGATTTTAAATGCTATTATAGATATTATGCAGTTTATCTTGTGTTGGCATACGTTGGGCACACTTCCAGCTTCTTAGCAGAGATAGCGACATCTATTGTGGGAAAAAACTGAAACCCCTTTGAGAACTTTGGCGAGGTATATGGTACCTGTTTCTAAATACAAATACATGGCTTCACGCTAATGATTAAACACAATTTTTTAGATGTGAGATGTTTCAGAAAAAATATATATGTGCTCAACAAAAGGGAAATGTAAAATTTTCAGCATCTTATTTTCTGCAGACATTTTTTGAAGTTGGGATAAAATAACTATTATTCAGGGCTTCTTTCTTTCTTCACAAGGAAATATTACGGAGGATTTAAAATGAGAATTTTCAGAATTATTACACCAGTAGCATAATTTTTACTGTACATCATGCTGCCATAATCGGTTTTCTAATGCAATTTTAAAACCTTGATATTAGATGATGTTTACCTCACTTACGATATTTAACTTTCTTACTCAATTGGATGTTAAATAAGATTTCTGTAGCTGAAAATCGATAAAAATTGGGGAACAAATGTATTTTTAAACTTTTCAAATCAAACGTACTTTTTTTACATGCTGGTACAGATCGGATTTGTATAAGACATAATAAAACAAACAATTAAATGAAATTTAATTTTATTTATAAGATGAAGGAAAGTTTAATATTAGTATACATGAATTTTCTCCTTTTTTAATTTTACAGAAAAAAAATCCTTCTTTTCAGGCATTCTGTCAGTGTCAATAGATTATAAAATTAACACAGTTCATACGAACTAGTGCATTAAAAACTTTAAATAAATTTATCTTGAAATTTTTCGAGGCTTCTGACTGACTCCAAAACTGACTCTGATTGTCAGAAAATATTTTCGGAAAGGACGTACGTGTATGAAGTATTTTCTGAACATAAATAAACCAAATTTATGCATGATGTAAAAATCTGAGTTTTCATACTAAGGTAAAAATTGTGTGATCTCCATTTATGTTTTCATTATGTTGGAGAGTGTATTGTAATCCATGCTTGGACTATATTTGTCTTTGTTTCATTATACTGGAAAGTGCATCATAATCCATGCTTGGACTATATTCTTCCTCCTTGTTTCATTATATTGAAACGTGCATCATAATCCATGCTTCTGCCCTATTCGTCTTTCTCCTTTACCTTTTTCCTTTCATTCTTTCTGTTTCCTTTTTTTTGTTGTTGTTGTTGTTGTAAGTATACCATAACACATGAGTCGGCGTATTTGTCTTTCTTTTAAATTTAAAAAGTGATTCAACGTACGAATCATGGCGTGAGGTTAAGAGTATCCAAATGCTAATAAATTTTAAAAAATGACCCAACACGAAATTTCCTACATGAAAAACATAGCCCTTAAGTGCTGATGAAACTAAGTTCAGCATTTCTCTGATGACTGGTTCTTAAACTAAACTTTTTGGTTATTGCTTACAGATTAATCTTAGTTTGGGGACATGCCGTACACTTTTGCTAAGTTATTAAAGATATAGTTTTTATGTATGAAACTGTGTCTTAAATATGTCTTAAAAACACTTGCAATTCTAACCTTCTCGAATAAATGTGTCGACAGTAATTATGCAAGCTATCAGAGTTGGCCACACTTATGCCGGTTGACCATAACTTGCTTTTAAGGAAGAGTTTTTAAAACCTAAATTACATCGCCGGAAAGATCTGGAGAAAGCGAACACTTTTACTACACCCTGTAAACTGATTAAGCCAGAAATGAAAAAGTCCTTTAGAACTAAGAAGTGTTTTCAATGTCGCTTTTGCTGTTTAGAATT
Organism: Cheiracanthium punctorium; assembly: GCA_038373885.1. Taxonomy (NCBI): domain Eukaryota; kingdom Metazoa; phylum Arthropoda; class Arachnida; order Araneae; family Cheiracanthiidae; genus Cheiracanthium; species Cheiracanthium punctorium. The sequence goes on from JAWZYV010014761.1 coordinate 1,331,048, forward strand.
GTCCAATGCTTAAAAGCGGCAAAAATGGGTTGAAAGACTGAAAATGACTCAGAAAAGTGATTTAAACAGTTCAATTTGTTGAATTTTCCTGATTAAAATAATTGATTCAAAAAAAATTCGCATAAAATTTTACAAAAACTGTATTGAATAACCAATAATATGGAATCGCAATTCCTTCAAACAAAATAGCTCTTCGTTATATTGACTCACTTCAAGTTCATTCCTCTCTGCATTTAGTGCGTGTTGCAAATCAACGGATGCAGCATTGATTTTAAAACATGTGGAAGTTCATCTGAATAGAATTTCTTTTGTGATGTTTTGACCGGTTGACCACTAGTATTTTAATGGCCATCTTCGTTTGGGTAAATGCTGGGCAATTTTTGGTCACATTAGAGACGTTTAGCTTTTGCATTTTTTCCCGCTACCCGAAATGGTTCCCTGTTTCTGGCGAAGACAGTATTTAATTGCTCGGAAAGTTTTATGCATTCTTTTAAATTCAGAATCCACGTTATTCTTTATATGTTGCTTCAATAACTGACTAAAGTTTTCTAAATACCCCAATCGAAAAAAAGTACGTAAATAGTTTGTACTGAGAATCCTGTTGGACCATTCTTGAATACACAAACTGTCCAACCTTGACGACAAATGCCAGTGCCACATTGTGTCCCACTAACAATCAAACACTTTACGAGATTGAATTTCCCTCTTTGTTTGTTTTTAAATGTTAACTACACAATATAGTCACAATGCGTACCTCGAAGATTGCATGCTTTCTCATCACTTTACAATCACGTATTCCCTAAAGCTTAAAAACTTATTTATAATTTTCAAGCACTGTCACCCAAAGAGAGTGAACATTCAGGAGTCTCACGCTTTTGGCGCTAGTTAGCAAAACTGAAAGTGTCTGGACGTAGACAAAGGGCCAACTCTGAGAACGTTCTTCTGTACGTACTCTACGCCAAATGTATTAAACCAGAGATTGCTAGTTTATCCGTACACATACAAATGCTCATAAAAACAGTGGCGATTCAGGATTTTCTATCATCATCGTTTCTAAACACATAAACCCTAAGCAAAATAGATGCTACGTAACGAAATCTTATCGTTCTCCACTAAACCTGGTCTTAATAGATATAAGTCCGGAGAATGAAGTGGGAAAGAAACATTTCACGGTCTGTGAGACGTTTTATGAAGAAGTTTATGACCCTGTTTTATGGTGTCTACTGGCCCGATAAAAGCAGTCTCTTGTAAGAGGTGTTTGAAGTACTCGTAAATAATTACAAGCCCAAGAAAAACGAAATAGCTCTGTAAGTCATTTCACATAAACGCGGATCAGGAAATTTATGCCCATTCTAACATTCAATACATTTTTTTTTCCGGGAACATACTGTTTTGGACAACTTTATTAACAGAGAGAGAAGAGAATTTCACGAAAAGATTTTTATTGTAATAAATAAAACTACGAAACATAATGTTTCATTTACTTTGGTTTATTACTGATCATGTTTTATATAACTAATCTAGAATATTTTTTTACGGAAAATATTAAGTTCAGTTTTTTCTGTATTTCTTATCCTTTATGTCAAATTGTTTTATGTGAAGAAGTTTGAAACCTTCGTTTCTGCATGTTTCATGTATTAAAAAATCTCACATTAAATAATATTTTTATGCATTAGAAACATTTCATAAAAATGAAATGTTAAACATCAGGGACTTATCGCAGAATGTTATTACAAATTCGTGTCATGTTGGGCAATTTTACAGATGAGACTTTTAAATCCCCGTCGATCCATAAAGAGTTTTAATACTATAGCAAAAAAAAAAAAAAAAAAAAAACACCTGAGTACGAGCCATAGATTACATTTTAATTGTTTCAGGAGAAAATTGATTAAATCTATGTTTATGAGTTAAAGTTCTTACGTTTCCGTACAGATAGTCAGTCATTTGGTCCATGCCCAAAGTATCGCCATTTGTCATCGTTCTTGGCGAGTTTTGGCGAAATATCGCCAAATTTGGCGATAATCTGTCATTGTTTGGTTCATGCTTAAAATCTCGCCAAATTTCGTCGACATTGACGAGTTTCGCCGAAATATCGCCAAATTTGGCGCCAAAAATTATTTCATATTTTGTATAATACTAAAACTTTAACCCGTAGATTTTTGAACTTTTGTATTTAGAAATATTGTAATATCTAACTGTTTTCCATATCTTTTTTGACAGCAATCGACTGAGAATTTATTTACAGGGTGAGCCAAATGACTTTAAATACATTGAGGTGTATGGATGCATTCAATTCATTGAAAGTCTGTGGTCAATGACTACTTTGGCTATCCCCAAAATCTCGCAGACTATCTCAAGTTTGTCGGCTTTTGGTGAAATATCGCCAAATAAAGTGTCAGAAGGAAATATTTCAAATTGAACTCAGCTTGGCGATATCGAAATATTTGTCTAGAAATCGCTAAACCTTACTATTATTGATATTTTATCTCTTTCAAACAAATAAGTTTAGAGGAAGTGCGTCGAAAATATTTTTGATCTAATGGACGTGCAAGGAAGTCATGTGTTGGACACATCAGATTTTTTTCTTTTCTTTCAAAGCTGTCTTCAAATTTAAATTTGACTGATTTTGAAATTACCAATACAAGGCATTACTTTTTTTTCATTTGCGCTATCAGTTTACAGAGCCTTATTTATCTCAAACAAGAAGTTCCATTACCTACGAAGAAAATTTGAGAAGCTAGTTTTTCGAGACTGTAACTTGCACATACTACTATTTCAAAGCTAAATGTGAGAATAAACACAATGGCAGAAATGAACTAAGAAATTATTTGTAAAGGGTACTACAGAAAACAATTTTCTTGGTGAGATATATAAGTCCGAGAAATGCGACTGACCATCCAACGAGTACTAAAAGATTCATATTTTTTATTTTAATTTCCTAGCGGAATTTCTCAAAGTTCTAAAATTTAATATTGGTCACTTTCTTCATTTTTGTAACCATGGCAAAAAAACAAATGATACTCTTGCATTAGCTAATGGTCTTTCATTGTTCTGGTAGATGCCTAGAGATGGCATAGGTGGATGCCTAGAGATTCTGATGGATGTCTAAAATGTTAAATATTTTGTGAAAGGTAGAAAATTCAAGATATTCTCAAATTCGAATTTCGATACCTCAAGGTAGCGCATTAAGCAAGCTCGTAATGTTTCGCATTAAGCAAGTTAAAAATTTACTGATCGCATGTAAAAAACAGACCATGAAGTTAAAAATTCTGCTAAAACTCAACATTTCTATTTAGTTATTTTCCGAATCAAAACTGAGAACCTTAGTGAACCAAATTAGTAGTATCGCACCAACAATAAAGAGAAAAGATTACTGAGCTATCTCAATTGCATTTGAATTTTTCATTGAATCATTTATTATCAAAGAAAGATAAATCATTCCAAATGCATCGATTATAAAGCACTTTCCAACGCACAAGCACACATTCATCCTAAGCAGATAGCCCTTGCGTATCTTTGCCTTAAAACAACGCAACACACTAAATCGGCTAATTAGACCTCGAGTAAAGACATTTCAAAATTCCCATTGATTCCCATAAACTTAATATAATCAGATTATGTATTCTTTGATTTCCCGCCAAATAATGAAAATATCGCCAAGCTGGGCTCATTTTTCAAACCATTTTTTCTCACCGTATTTGGTGATTTATCGCAGAAGTAACCAATATTGTCGACTTTTGGAGCAACTTTGAGGAAGGCACGATCATAGTCGGACTGTTGGCTAATATCTATAGTAGGATAGCATTGTGCTTGAAATGGATGCCAGTCTCTAAACTGCCATTGAACGTAATGTATTGGAATTATTTTGAGTACTCATGTAGAAGAATTATTAATGTTTGTTTGTTTCTTTATGGATAAAGGCCAATTGACTGCACTACGGACCTAGACCTATAGGGGAATGCCCTCTTGGGGGACTTTCTAAGGGATCCTAGCCCGTATTTACGCGAGGTTTCTAAGAGAACCACGGAAAACTCCGAACGGCTAGGTCAACAGGGGCGACCGGGGTTCAAACTATTAATGATGCAGACACTATTTTATATGGGGAGTTTTATCTTGTAATCCTTAGTAACATGTATCAATTTTGTTTCATTTCGAATAGCCAAATATCTCTACAATACACTTTAAAGAATGGCTGTCCAAAGACCTGTGAAGAATACTCTAAAATCTATCAGTAATACTCAAAACCAAACTGAACAATATTGTATAGAGAAAATGGTACAGAAAGCGATGTTTTATTAAAAAGTAGCAAATTATACAAATTTCAAGAGCAATACAAACATTATATCTTAAATATGATATAATATAAAATAAAATTCACAAACGAACAGTCTTATTATTCGACAATTTCCGCAACAGGCGGTTAAAAAATTTAATACATAGAATAAATTAAAAAAACATAAATTAAAAAATAAATTAAGAACATATTGAATTTTAGATATTTGGTGAAACTTCATGGGCCTGGCGGGGGTCTTATGATATATTTTAATTTCAATTTTTTTTTTTTTTTTTTTTTTTTTTTTACAGTCATATGATGTCAATACACAACTTTTTCCCACAGGCGACTTCGATTTTAGAAAAAGTGAAAAACGACCCACCCTAGTACACGGTAGATGTAAGTGAAATTTATAAATAATACACACTATTGAAGTTTCCGAGAATACAGCAAAATATTTCTTTAAGTTAGCTTCCATTGCAAAAAGGAACACAATCCGAAGATCACAAGTAAAAAGAATGTTCGAATTTTTTCCAGAACTGTCGAGGATAAACATGTGCAATCAAGCGCCAAGAAAAGTGAGTTCTCGCCTTTATTATTGCAACACCCTTTCCACGACACAAAAATCGATTACCTTTGAAACTTTCTTCTGGTCAGTATTCTTTTTTCCAGCGTTTAAGAATTCTGTTGAAAGTGTCTCTTGGGAAATACCGTGAAAATGGTGCATGGTTTTTCTTTCGGCTCGAAGCAAGCGTGCATCCAATGACAAGTACATCTTCGAAAAATGATTTTTTTTTATTTTTTAAATAAATTTGATAAAGTTTTTGAGTCTTTGACGTCTTAGAATCTTTTGAATCTTTATCGTCGAGTTGAACGATGAAGATTTACACGCCAGTTTTGATCCGTTAGCTTCAAAAAGTACCCAACTTAAAACGACAATTCGGCACAGCTTCCTTTTTCACGAAATAAGAATAGCTCATAATTTTAATCATATATTTAGAGTAATTTTGTGCATTCCCAGAAATAGGGATTACAAATGACTTGTGAAAGGAATTTCATATATGAGCAAAAGTTGCGTTTTTCATCATTTTTCAAAGATTTTTAGAGATTAAGATCTTAACTTATAGTTTCTCGATTTGCTTTGCTGTAAGAACATTAACTGATCCAATACGCTGTTTCCGGGTAGTTCTCTCATCTTTAACTACTGATGTTAAAACTTTGGACTCATTGTAAATGCGAGAGATTTATTTATTATTACTATCTACATTTATATTACACTACCATATGCGGTACCATAAATCGACGATATTTCTACGCTTCGAATGCCAACAACTAGGTGTAAACAATAGCGGAACCGCGGAGCTCACGAACGGAACGGCAACGCATTGAGCGATTTTAGTAATTTGAGAAAGTCTGCGACTGCTGTACTTAAGAAACACCAATTTGAGAAAGCCCGTAGTTGCTGTAATTAAGAAATTTTTATGCAGGAATTTCTTTAGCAATCAAAAATTAATTTAGTTAAAAATTAATTTAGTTAAAATTAATGGCAAAAATTAATTTAGTTAAAATTCAAAAATTATGTTAGTAATCAAAAATAGTAATTAAAAATTAAAAAGAACTGTAGTAATAAAGTGAAACTTAAAACAGGAGAAATATAAAATTGATGATATTTATTCACTGCGAATGGCAACGGTTGGATATAAACATTACTACCGTACTGAACATTCGGAAAATCTCGGCTGCTGATAATTGTTGTAGATCTATATCAATTAACGGAAGCCAAGACTTTAATAAATTAAGAATTGCTCGAAGACGATCTGTACGAGTTGGCAAAACTTGGGAAGAAACACAAGAAAGTAGACAAAGACGAAATAATTAATTGTGAGAGGTGCCAAATATCAGCGTGTGATTAGGCTTAACAGTCGTCGACAAAGCTAGCACCAAGCAATGGTTGCCGACATTAAATAACACAATGGTGTTGATGTTACAGAACACGATTGCTGATATTTAACTGAACGCAGCATTTTTTGGCAAGCTCTCATTGAAAAAATGGAAACATCATTAATAAGTTTATAATACGCAGCTGTGACGGCCAAGTGTCTCTGCCATGGCCTACTGAGATTCAAGATGTTTTGACAGATATGCTGTGTTGTGATTCAGCTGAAGCGAAGAACTTTATTCAGCTATTTAGATCATACAATATAGATCACATTATTAGATCATAAAAGTGCTGCTGTAGCCTTTCCATTAATGGGAGCTAAAGTAAAATCGACTTCTGGAAATGTATGAATTGAATGATTTGGCCAACATTGTATTACGTGTAAAGAACAATTATGAGGAGGGTAGTTTTAAAATCAGATTTATTACTTAAGGCAGAAAAGCAGATATTTTCGACACTTTGGTATTTTGAAATTTAAAGTTCGTACGCGTTTACCTTAAATAATTAATGTTTAAAATTTGCTGAAATTGCAAAATTTAGCCTTTATTGTGCTAACAGAAGGTATTTCTAAATAAACAAAACAACGGAAAAAACACTCAAAATACTGGTGTTAAACAATAAAGTAATTAAAAAACTATGTAAAAAACACACATAACATCTTATGTGTGTTTTTTACAAAGTTTTTTAATTACTTTAGAAGGTATTTCTAAAACTTTCTAATTTTTTTCAAATTTATTTCTCATAGCACAACATGATGTTTCCGCATTATGAGATTATAAAATTAAAAAAATTATTTGTTTGTTTTACGCTATTTTATACCAATAATTTAATGAAATGGCAAAACTTCGGGCCTTTTGCGCAAACTGAAGATATTTTTTGATTTAACTCAAAATTTAGAATATTCCTTTGGCTATTAGTGGGCATATTTAAATAAATGCATTTATTACACTTATTTAGCTTTATATGTCTACGTTCAATTTTGACAGTATATTTTCCCTTAATAAAGATTGTTTTACAAATATGAATTTATTGTGCTGATAGTTATTATAATTTAACATTGATTGTATGTCGTAAGTATCTCAATATAAAAGTTAGAACATGATTTACGCTAAACCCTTGGTAGCACAGTGGTCATTCCGCTGACAGACTGGAAAAAAAAACTTTATTTGGGAGTTGGGGTTTAATTATTTCGTGCATTCTATATAGACTTGACTTTTATCTAATCATCAAGCTCCATTAGGTTCTAAAAGACATTTAACTGCAATATTAATGACATAGTACAGGGTGCGCTGTAATTATCCGAAAATTTGAAACTGCGATAACTATTTATTGGGACGTCATACTGGCATAACAGGTAGTGACGCCACACTACGCGGCTTACAATTTACGAAACGAGTTCGAACGAGTTTGAATTAATAAGAGTTTTCATTATGTGCGGGAACTGGCAGACACGAAGTTCCAAGCAGTTTTTAGTAAAAGTTCGCATTTTTGCAAGCAGTTCGCAATATTAAAATGCCGAATTTGACCATTGATCAGAGGATTTTCATTTTCTGCTGAAATTCCGGCCATTTTTGCTGAAATTTCGGCCCTCCCACTGCGAACTATTCATTCAATTTTAGACAACTTTGATCTAATAGTCTTCGCCCTATTGTTGCAAGTAATAGGAAACACTTCGAAACTCTTGTGCATTAAAGTATAGCGTATAAGTGTACTTATACGTGAAGTAAATATTTTTCTTTTATCTATTTAAGAAAGTTGCTGAATACACTCATCTGTTTATTGAAAGAGGCAGAAATGTAATCTTTAATTAGAAGTTTTACTAATAGCATGCTTGTGTTGTTATGTTGTTATGGCAACGTCATGCATTTGCGATCTGCCTAGGATGCGGGGTGCGTTGGTCTAAAAAGTTTAAAACGGGCTCTAATGCATATTTACAGAAAATTGACCAAAACTCTAGACCGTTAGATCAACAGCCGAACGACGGGTCCGAACCCGGGACCTTCACACTTCATCCGTCTATGATTTTTAACCCATTAATAGAAAATCCTTTTATTTAATATAACTTTATCATTGTTTTTACTTCCTTGTACAAGTGAAAGGAAGTATAGTGACCACAAAAAAATTCGGTATTCAGATTTTCCAGGAAAAATCAATTTTGACAGTCAGTTAGTTTTGTTTTGATGAGTTTTTGCATGGCGTACCAGCGTACGCATGTAAATGTACGAATGTATGCATGCCTGATCTATTGTGAGCAGCCGCAAGTCCATTTTGATTAGTTTTTCCCTGGCGTCTTTACGTACGTAATCACGTATATGCATGCATGTATGTAACTCGCATAACTCAAAAATTACTAGGCGTTGAATATTGAAATTTTATATTTAGGACTGTTCTAATATATAGTTGCGCCTCTCCCCCCTTTTTTCGTTTCCATCCACTCTATAGTTTATTTAAAAGTACATCCATAAGACTTTCAATACATTAAGGCCTGTAACGAGCTTTAATCCATAAAATCTCTATAGACAGTCCCTTTTTAGACTCTTCCCGAAATCTGGTCAACTGTCGCCAATCATATATTCGGTGCAAAAACTAAGGGCCCGATTCAAACGAAACGCGATCGGTCGCAAAAGTGTATTCAAAGTGAAACAAAATAGGCGATCGAACTTACAGGTTTGCTAGATCGAAACTTTATCGCCACAGAATGAAAACGCAACTTCCGGTGACGTAGAAAGTCGCTGTTAACCAATAAAAAAATCGCATCTTTCTCTGGAAAAAACTTTTAAGTTAATGGCGACGACTAACTGTTTATTTAATTATGTTTGTGCTGCAACGGACTACAGGCTGTGTCTTAATTTTTCCCCCCAACAGTATTGTAGGTTAATGTTTTAAAATTTTAACTGGTTTAGGTTAATATTTTTTATATGTTTATAATCATGGAAATACATTTTTAATTTATGAAGATTTTTTTTAGAAAATTATTAATAATAGTATTGTTCGTCATAATTATCATGTCGAATTGTTCGAATTATCGAATAATAATTGTTCTCTAGTTTGCCTACTACATTTTATTTTTCTGTAGCAGAGAAGCTGTTTATAATTATAATGGAGAGGTAGAATTACTATATATTTTATTTTCTGATATATAATTAACAATCAAAGACATCCTTAATATAATGGTATGAATATTTGTATTTGTTTAGGAGGGTTGCTAGGATGCTTATTTTAGCGAGAAATTATTCGTTATTCATGTACTTTTTCGCGCTGTTTCAAATATTAAATTTATCGAGCAATAAACGATTTAAAATAAGGACTATAGATGGCGCCTGCATCGTAGTGTCTGCTAGAGTAGAACTCAAAGGCCGACAGAAAATAAACCCTACAGAAATTCTGTTCTGCGAGAAAATTCAGATTTCCTCAGGCCTAAATCTTTTGCAGAATTCACTGTCTGATAATTCCAACGGATTGCTTCGTAATTTTAAATAACGAGTCTTCGTTGTTGTTGTAATCTTCTTATCAACCATCCGCCGATCGATCCGCCATGTTCTCGAAAACGATCGCGTTTGAAAAAGCGATAGCAAAACACCAATCGCAGTGTCACGTGATCCAAAAGCGATAGACATGTTTCACTTGAATAGGAAACATAGGAATCAGTCGAAAATTTGCGCGATCGCAACGGAAAACGATAGAACTCTGTTTCGTTTGAATCGGGTTCTAAGTTCGTAAAACTGAATCGAGTGTGGCGATATCTTTTATTTGGAGAGAAAATGCACAACCTTAAGGTTATTGAATCAACGAATCTCAATTTCAAATCATATAAATTTAAATAAAGTGTATAAAAATTTGTTTAATTTAACAGACGTACGAGGAAGTCATATAGCGTCATCAGATTTTTTAATTTATGCATAGGAACAAGTGATTTTGCATGAAAGCACTAAGTGTTATGTATTTATTTCTGAAGCTGGTACTTAAGTATTATCCTGGCGGTCATTTCCGCCAAACGATTTTTTCGTCAAATGCGCTGGCAAACTGCTGCCAAACGTATATCTAACCATAAATTATTTCAATTGTCCGGCATTTATTTTGGCGAAAACTTGTTCGTCTTGGCGGACCGCCAGGATAATACGTAAGTACCCTGAAGCTACTCTAATATTTTTTAAACAAATGAAATAATATGCTAAGTTTATTTTCTTTTTCAAAACAGTTATACTAAAGTTGTAACAACAAACAAAAGAAAATTGAATGCCACTGATGGCAAGGGACAAGATTTCTAATGTTATTGGAGAGTGATCCATATGGCGATCACCAAAAGATTAAAAATCGCCAAAGGGTGTCGTCAAATACCAACGATGATCTGGAAAATTGAGCATTTTTGATTGGGGGTGTTAGTATTCAAGAGATAATCTTTCCTCAACATTAAGCGCTAAAGTTTGAAGTCAAAGATTTGTAACCGATTTCCTACTGAACGGTATTATATTCATATCTCTTCTGAAAATAAAGTGTGAAGCAAACAAGCATGAAATGTGTAAAGATGGCAATGTCGTTTACCGTTTGATGGCATGTAGTGTTTTTTCAGTGATGTTTTGAAGATTGTCCAGTATCTGAATGGAAATTAACTTAAAAACCAAACAGAAAATGTGAGTAATTTATTGCATTTAAGAAATAATTGTACTTTGATAATATCTATGATTATGTTAAATATAATGACTAAAATAAGACTATAAGCAGATATGTATCGATATTATAATCTAATATAAATCTAATAATTTACTATTATTATGTTACGATTTCATTTACTATACTTGGGTAAAACTTATTATTAGAGGAGATACTTCAGTCTTACAAAAATTTTCTTCATTTTAATAATTTCTAAAATTGCTCTGAAAGTTCACTTTTGATATGTGGTGGGCTCAGTTTGGATATTTGACACCCCTTTGCGAGATGACATTGATAACGATAACTCCATTATGGCAGTTTCTAGCAAAAGAAATATATGTTAAAAAACTGTTTTATTGGCAACCTTAATGTAAAATACTTATTGATTATACGCAAACAGAAGCCTTCATAGAATGAAATGTCGTCATGGGTGGGAAATAACCCAAGATAGCGGTTCCAAGTTGTACATGAAAATTAAAAAATCATTTGCATAAAAAAAACATGATATTGATACGTTTCGGTTGATTCCTAAGCACTTACGCATTATCCCAGCGGTCCGCCAAGGCGAGCGATTTTTCGCCGAGATAAATGACGGATATGTGAAATTATTGATGAATTATTATGAAATTATTGTGAAATTATTAATTTTTTTCCTAAAGACACTACGAGAAAATGGTCAAAAATTAGTGAACAGCGTACAGAATAAACAAATCTGAAAGCACTATGAAATATATCTATAACGAGGTAGTTTACTTATATGAACGGGTGTAAAGATCACTTTTTTAAAGTATATTATTTTGCGGTTGCATCCCGTTTTCTTTCTTTCTTTTATTTTTCTTTTTGGTCTATTCCCTTTTTTTAATTGATATTTTTAGATTTTAGAACGAATTTTCTGAATTCTAAAACGATTTTTTAACATCTAGAATTTAGTAGAAATTATACCTTATTGAAATCATAACTGACAAGAGTCAAATGAATCATTTGAAATCTAAAACTAACTTTTTAAAATTTGAACACTAGAATTTTCGGCACTTAAGTATTATACCGGCGGTCATTCCCGCCATACATATTTTTTCGTCAAATGTGCTGGCAAACTGTTGCCAATCGTATTCCAAACCATCAATAAGTTCATGAGTTCGGCATTTATCTTGGCGAAAAATTGCTCGTCTTGGGATTAACGCCGGGATATACGAATTTTCTTTCATCTGATACGAATTTTCTTTCAGCCGCCGTCAGACCTTAATTAAATCATAGGACCAGGGATCAAAATGGCGGCTTGCACAATGGTTACCATATATTCACAAGTTGCCAAGGTTACAACATTGATGCATTTATTACCTACTTGGCGGAGTGGGGTCCTAAAGTTGCAATCAACCTAAGTTTCTTGTGAGAAATTTAATCTAAAATATTAGCATTTAAAATCAGGCAAAATGCAGCCAGATTTTGAAAGTAAACTAGCAATTCCATTGGGCATTTTATTGCATTTACTTTAAGGCAACAATACGAATACATAGTCCGGGAGCCAGCGACAGATTTTTGCGACCAAAATCCTCCCAGCCCATAATTTCTCAGATGATTAAGACGGTTGTGTGTTGAAGCATGGTGATCGTCAGCTGCCGCACCATTTGTGGGTTGGGCGGTGGCCGCCTTCCAGACACGTAAAAAAAAAAAAAAAAATTCAGTCATTTCCTCCCGTTTGAAAATTTCTGAAATAATAGTTGGCATAGTACTTGTTCGAAAAAAAAACCGTCAGCTGACCCAGCGGCGGCTGATTATACATCAGCTGCTCATACGAACGTGTAAAAAAAAAAAAAAAAAAAAAAAAAATATTCAATGATTTCCTCTCGGTTGAAAATTTGACAGATGTTAGTTTACATTCTACTTTAAATAAAAAAACAAGTCAGCTGGCTGTATGCTGGTGGAAAACCCGTCACCTGGCACAGTGAAAGTGTGGCGCGGAAAGGTAGTGTGGCCGCCGCTAGCCTATTTCAATGCACCAGCTGACGGGTTTTCACCCGGCATACGGCCAGCTGAATTTTTTTAGTATGGCAAGAATTATGTCAACTATTATTTGACAAATTTTCAACCGGGAGGAAATAACGCACTTTATTTTATTGGACACAACGCGCTGGTATCCTCAATAATCCTACTATTTTTCATAATTTTGTATAGAAATATAAAAAAAAAAACAATCTGTGCTACTTTAAAAACATGTAAACCACCGGTTTCCTCATTTTTAAGCGATTTTTTGGCATTTTCGGCTCCATTTTATTTCTCCGAGTCAAAAAAGTTTATCATTTGTGTGACAAAATTCGGCTCTGAAAGCGGAAAAGGACGTTATATTGACGTTATATCCGGCTTTGAAGGAAAAAATGTGATTCCTTCCTTTTAAATTGCTTTTCTAGATTACACAGTTTAATTTTTCTTCTCAAAAATAAATCGAGGATTTATAAGCGGACTTCGAGCCAAGCAAAGAAATCATCTGCCTGTATATAAGAATGGCTATGTATACAAAATGAAATCTTTCGAATGCGAAAATTTTTCATGTTTTCAGAATAGCATAATTTGATCGTTTTGGGAATATAAATAATATTTTGAAATTGGAGATATTTTGAAATAGTCAGTGGAAACAGATCGTCCAAACGTTTCGGAAGGATGGATCTTAAAAAGACAGTCGAACTGCTTTAAATTACTTAATAAAATGTCGATTGTAAATCCGTTTTGCGTTTTTTGCAAAAAGGCTACTTCAAAATTCAAGTCTTTGAATAAAAAAAATTTGGGAAAGTGCAGCGAAATTCTAATTATTCGTAAACAGAATAATTTAGTTGGAAAAGAAATAGTAATTCCTTCACAGCCGAACGATTTTCAGCTGTACCACAGCGAGTGCTACAGAAGCTCTACAGCTTTACCACCAAAATACAGAGTCGCCACATCAACAGCAGCATTGTCTTCTTCAATTGCAGCATTGTCTTCTTCAACTGCAGCATCGTCATCTTCATTTGCAGCACCGTCTTCAACAACAGAGTATGAAAAGTGATATAAATTTTTATAGACTGTTATGAACTGAAAAGTTATATATATATATATATATATATATGTATATGTAATTTATTTAAATTGTGCAAATTTTTTTCAGTCGATCTTTCGCTTGATTATTTCCTAATTATGTTTGCAACTCACCTGCAGGGCGCGTTGTGTCCAATAAAATAAAGTGTGTTATTTCCTCCCGGTTGAAAATTTGTCAAATAATAGCTGACATAATTCTTGCCATAAAAAAAAATTTAAGCTGGCCGTATGCCGGGGGAAAACCCGTCAGCTGGTGCATTGAAATAGGCTAGCGGCGGCCACACTACCTTTCCGCGCCACACTTTCACTGTGCCAGGTGACGGGTTTTCCACCAGCATACAGCCAGCTGACTTGTTTTTTTATTTAAAGTAGAATGTAAACTAACATCTGTCAAATTTTCAACCGAGAGGAAATCATTGAATATTTTTTTTTTTTTTTTTTTTTTTTTACACGTTCGTATGAGCAGCTGACGTATAATCCACCGCCGCTTGGCCAGCTGACGGTTTTTTTTTCAAACAAGTACTATGCCAACTATTATTTCAGAAATTTTCAACCGGGAGGAAATGACTGATTTTTTTTTTTTTTTTTTTTTTTTTTTTTTTTTTTTACGTGTCTGGAAGGCGGCAGCCGCCCAACCCACCCATGGTGCGGCAGCTGACGATCACCAGGCTTCAACACACAACTATCTTAATCATCTCACGAATTATAGGCCGGGAAGAAATAACTGACCAAAATCTGTCGCTGGCTCCCGGACTAACAGTAGACTCCCGATTAACTGGGATCGGATTATCCGGGTTGCCGCTTATCCGGGACGGTCCCAATTTATTATGTTGATGATGCATGGAAATTAGTATTAAGCACGTCGGTTAAGAAATCACGAACGTTGGCTTGAGGTTGGAAGGACTCCTCCCCCCTTAATGAAGTAAATATCAAGTGTAAGTTTAGTAGATTGAAATCTGCATATTTATATTCAATTAGTTCGATTATTTAGGTTATTAGTTCGATTTACTAGACTTTCATATCTAAGCACAAAATTATCACCCTCTTTAAAAAAGAAAAATACCATACTAAAACACATAGCAACATTAATTTGTCGCTAAGCCAGAACAGAGCCAAATTAGAATTGTGCCGAAACCGTTCCAAAATTTTAAGTTTAATCTTTTAAACCAATTTTCATGCTATTTTATCATTTCTGACCGTCAAACCGTCACCTCCGATATAGAAGGCCTCCACACCGATTCAAAATGTCCGACTCCGTAGTTCAGTGCTCTGCGTTCATTTGAATGAGTTTTGACCGAAACAGTGCCCAAACTTGCTAGTTTGGGCACTTTTTGAACAGTAAATAAAATATCCATTCACATGAAACTGCCTTTATCAGAATGGAAAAATTCTTCATAAGAACTTACCACTTTAATTTGAAAAAAAATATCCATTTCATAAATTTATTACATCAAATTCAACGTCTTTTCATGGGGATTTATTTAATAGTATTCTTATGTAGCAGTGAAATCACATTTAGATTAAATTGAATTATTATATATTGGAAAAGTCCTCTAGCATTGGAAAAGCATATTAAGTTTGTGGTTTAAACTATTAAAAGTATTACTTTTTAATAGAATATACTTAATCCATAAAAATCAATGCTTGATTAACAAAATTTCAGCTTTTTTTGCAAGAGGGAAATATGTTTTCATATTAAACACTTTTTTTAATTGAGTAGCAGTTTAAGTAGTCAAAATGCAAATTTCTACTGTATTTGGGTAGAAAAAAATACTCTTTTTGGCATAAATACAACACTCTGTTCAAGATTTTTACCAATCTAATAAAAATGTATGTAAAATTAGGTATTTACATAAGGTATTACGGCGGCGGTCTGCCAAGACAAAGGACTTTTCGCCAAGATAAATGCCGGACACATGAAACTATAGATTGGTTGCTATTCTTATGAGCCTAGAAATCATTAAAACAACGGAAATGCTAGAGATTTATTGGCATTTGGCGACAAAATTCCTTATATCTAAGTGCTCTATACCTCTTGAACCATGTAATATAATCGAATAAATTTATATACACCATAAATAGCTCTTTTTAGTGCATTGTGAGTAACATTTAAAAATATTTTTATGTGTTGTTAGCCTCTTCCATTTTAGATATAAAAGAAGTCCCCATTGGTAATACCACGTAAAAAATTTACAATTGGCTCATTATTATAAATAACTCAATAACACATGAGCAATATTAAAAGCAAGATTACATATTATTTAAGTACAGACAATATTCATGCATCATGGCAACCAATCATGTCAAGTTTTAACACATAATTCTATTAAATAATTTGGTAAAATCATACAAGACGGTGCCCCTCATGTAAACACGGCGATAGCCGCTGGAGCTTGGCGATCGCCAAGTGCGAGCGCTACAGACCTTGGCGCCAAGCTCCAGCCATGGCGCCAAGCCTCCCTGGCGACCGCCAAGCTCCAACGGCTATCTCCGTCTTGTGACGAATAAACACTAGTATATACCACTAAAATTTTACAAAGAAACACAAATTCTAAGTAAATGACACTATATAAAACAGTCAAATCCACAACAAAACATTAGAAAAAGTACAAAGAAGCACTTACCTCACTTTTCTCCCCCATTCTATATTCCACACATCCATACTAAGAAATTCCCCGAGACGCTCACTAACTTACGATAAAGGGTCCGTAAAACGGAATCAAAAACACATTGAAAATCCACCACAAACTTCGACTCAGAATCAAACAACACTAAAACTTCAATCTTGATGCAATTAACACTAAATGAAAATTCTATACTTCAAATGCACCGCGTTTAATTATCAGAATTGCCACTCAGATTCTGATTAAAAAAAAAAAAAAACTATTTTCCAGACCAACAGTGATAAAAAATCCAGACGATTTTCAAGTTTATGACGTCAGCTTTACATATGTTCTCCAAGGGCGGAACCAGAAACTCTTTCGGAGGGGGGCGCAAATAGTGAATATTCATTTTATCTAGTATAAAGCCTGCTAAATATTGGTAAAAGCCCCATTTATGTAGTGTAAAAACATTTTACTCGGAGGGCGCGCGAGCCACTCTGCGAGACCCCCAAAAAAAACATCAGTGGGTCCGGCCACCGCCTCAACAGGGCCCCCTCGAAAATATGATAACGCGGGCCCCTCTGCGAGATCCAAAAAATACATCAGTGGGTCCGGCCACCGCCTCAAAAAGGCCCCCTCGAAAATATGATAACGCGGGCCCCTCTGCGAGATCCAAAAAAAACATCAGTGGGTCAGGCCAACGCCTCAAAAGGGCCCCCTCGAAAATATGCTAACGCGGGCCCCTCTGCGAGACCCCCCCAAAAAAATTACACGTTGAAGCAAATTAGAATAGTAGACGAAACAGGGAAAAACGAAAAATAACAATAACGCATGCGCAAAACGCAAATTAACAGCTTAATGACGTCAAATTGAGCAAGCGAATTCGTTACATTCATCGATACATACATTCGAAAATATGCTAACGCGGGCCCCTCTGCTAGACCGAAAAAAAACATTAGTACAAGTTGAAGCAAATTGGAATAGTAGACGAAAGAACAGGAAAAAACGAAAAATAACAATAACGCATGCGCAAAATGCAAATTAACAGCTTAGTGACGTCAAATTGAGCAAGCGAATTCGTTACATTCATCTGCTTACGTCACACATACACAGTAGCTAGATTAAAAAACAACTATTACGCATGCCCGAAAGTGCAAGAAATTTCGCATCTTTCAATAGTTCTAAATTATCTAATTTACAATATTTGACGCATTATCATTCCTCCAAAAAAAAACGTCGCCAAGCTCTGCGCATTTCTTTATGGTTGCCAGCCAAACTACCATCGGCAGGGTACTTTACTAACGTTGAACATCGCTCACGATGTCGCCAGAACCGAGGGGCACCGGATACGGAACATAGGCCAATAATTTAATTATGCCATTGAAATTCGCGTAACTTGGCGACTATTGTCATAATACAATTAACAATAATAGAAATAACGATAAAAAGAATTTGCGTATTTGAACGTAATTTTGAACATTCATAACAGTTATTTTTTATGATTTTACAATAAATTTGGTATCAAATTGTTGGTAATGGAAAGATCTTTAAAATGATATATGAGTCATCACTCCCATTTACCTTCTCCCTGTAGAAATTAGCTTCTGAACGAAGAGCTTATAACTAACAAGACAATTCTAGAGACAGAGAGTATATTCACGACCACGTCAAAACTAGATGTAAACATGTGAATAAAGCAACGGAGCTTGGACTACGGAATGCTTCATGTTGCCAATTTATGTTTTCGGTGGGGAGGCCTTCTATATATCTAAGGTGACCGTCCCAATAAACTCGTCTGAAACCGCCTTGAGTCACCACAAAATCGCCAAGAACCGTTTCATGAGTTGTGTTGTATTTTCTGGCTTTTGGCTACTTTTGAAGAGTAATGACTATAATTCAGATAGTTATTCCACTCTGATGCAAAGAAGTTGAATACTTCTGGATTATAGTTGTCATTAAAATTCATTCGCAAAGCAACGTGGGAAGAACGTGGATGTTTGCCACCGATGGCGATTTTTCATACTCTATTCCTTTATAATCGATAAATATTTCCTATTAAGATTCCCAATAAAACAGTGCTCCTTACATTTTATTTGATGAAATAGGCACAATGATGTAACCCTGGCTGCCTCCGATCTCATCTCTTCAAGTACAGGCTGTTCCATAAGCTCGTTTTTGCGTACGAGCAAAGTTTCGCCCCTTCGCCGCTGCGGCGCTATAGTTCCTGTCCCATAATCAGTGTTGCGAACTCTGGTGGTTTAGTTTAATAGGGTATTTGTTTAGTATAAAAGGGAGGAATTCTGACACATGCTTTTTTGTTTTCGTAAAAACGCAAGCAAATAACATGCACTTAACTATCACAGCTCATTATCTACAAACTTTAAAAGTAGAAAAAAAAACTAAATTTTAACCCTCTCGTCAGCGAATTAAGAAAAATCACAGAAAAAAAATCTGTCAAGCATTCAATGCATCTGAAATACTATTATACATCATGCAACAATATTTTTTTCTAATATCGTCTTTTCTAATATTAATTTTTGCATTTTCGGAGCATTTTGTTATGCTAAAATTAATTTAAAAGGATGCACATGTTAGGTAAAGGTTGAGGAATAAGAAAAAACTATACTTACCTTAAAAAGAAAAAAAAAACGGTAAAACATCAGCGTAAGTATTTTCTTAATTTTTCTCCTGAAACAATGAAGCAAAAACTGTAAAAAATGATCTAAATTGACCAGTACCGCAATCTAGGCACGATTTATGCATCTAGTTAAGAGCCTCATATACTTTCTACATGAATTAATGATATTGATATTGTGGTGAAGTGAAACAGCAGTAAAATATAATTTTGAGACGGTTCCCATGGGAAGACCACACAAGTGGACCGTAAATTAGAAGAGGCGCCAGGCAATGGACAGTCTGGACACTATAGCACAATGAACTGTCAACGTTAAAATATTTATGGCCGAAAATATTTATGGCCGAAAATGATATGCAAATTTGGCGGGGTATATTCCCCGATGACCCACCTACATATCTGGGATTCGACGAGAGGATGCATTAATTCCCCGATACGAACAAATCAGAAACTCCAGCCAATGATGTAAGAGGGGGTAAGAAAAAAGGAAACAACCCCGTGAGAGAAGAAAAAAGACGACAGAACGAGTGTGCTAGAGAGAAGAAGCAGAAGAGAGTTTGGTAAAGGTGTGAACGGGCTTAAAAAATCAGTGTGTGCTTCGAATCAATATGATCAAGTTGTGTACAAAAGAAACATGGAATCAGAGGCTTGATGATGGCTTAAGAGAAAGAAAGCGGTTCCAATAGTGCACGCGTCGATCGTGTCTTGTGTAAAGATGGCTACCTCATCATAATGGTGAATATCCCAAGTAATCTATTTATTATTTGTGTTTCAAACCTTTTGTGGATACCCCTTATCCTCCAAAACCACATCTCCCCCAGACATGTTTAAGTTTAAAATTATGTCAATATCGTCTTTTAATTAATATTAGTGGAATGACTAAGAATAAATGGAATTTAGTTGCAATTCATAGAGTCTTTAGTTTTTTTTAGTGTTTTGGTGTATGTCAATCATTTTTCATTTTTTTCAGCGTAATACTAGGAGTGCTTGCCAGGCAGGTTATGCGCGGCATAATACCACTGTACGATCATCTTAGGCTTTAGTTTTCATCAAATTTTAACCATAACAAAAATAATCCACCACAGATATCACTGAAGGAAAAAATCTGGAGTGACTCCACTCGACTTTTCGAACACATACGATTAAGAGCATTGCCAAGCATTTAAATTAATTTTAATCGATGAAAAATTCAAACATATATACCAAATTGAAGCTCAATCGAATGCGCCATTTAAACGCTAGAGCATTTCAAGAATTTCTCACCGTATGCCAGAATGTAAAAGAAATCTTTGTCGTAGCCCTGTAGAAAAACTATAATACCTATACACATCAAAATCAATACCGGTCTTACAATGATGGTTTATAACATATATACAGAGTTTGAGCTCAATCGAATGTACCGTTTAAACGCTAGCGAACTTTCAAGAATTTCCTCCCCATAGGCCATAATGTAAAAGAAATCTTCGTCGTAGCCCTGTAGAAAATCTATAAGTCCTATACACATCGAAATCAAACCGGTCTTACAATGGTGGTTTTCAACATGTATACCTAATTTGAGCTCAATCGAATATACCGCTAGCGTACTTTCAAGAACTTCCTCCCATAAGCCATAATGTAAAAGAAATGTTTGTCGTAGCCCTGTAGAAAAACTATAAGTCCTATACACACCAAAATCAATACCGGTCTTGCGACGGTGGTTTATAACATATATATCCAATTTGAGCACAATCGAATGCTCCGTTTAGGAACTATTGTGTTCACTCGCATACACACATACACACACACACACACACATACATGCATACATACATTTCGTATAAATAGCATCGATGAATTCAGAAGACCTCAAAACGTGTAAATACACCAAAATCTCGAAGTCGAATTTTTTCATGATTACAATACTTTCCTTACATGGTACATGTTCGGAAAGTAAAAAAGCCACTGCACTTTCATTAGGAAGGCAAGTGCACTATTTCATCAATTCAATGTATGTCAAAATATTCCCGATTCATATTTTAAAAAAGTATGCATCATACGTCAAGTTATAAAATACATAGGTTTTTCTATTAATTATCGCAGTCCTCGATAGCGGACACTCCCAGTTCGTGGACATAAATTGTGGTCCTAGAGGTGTCCGCCATCGTGAGGTTTTACTATATATAAACTAGGTAATTATATCGAGAACATCCCTCAAAAACATAGTCAAAATGTATTAAACTAGAAGTCAAAGCCCGCTGTGGAGGCAATCGCAACGGCCTCTAGAGAAAGCATTTGGCGAAAATATGTCTACATTCACTATAGTTCATCTTCGTCCTCCTAAAATAAATAAGTTCATATTAAATTTTCATTGTGTATACCCAAATGGAATTTTGGGCTCTTCGGCAAACGCGCGGAAACTTTTGGCATTCGAAAGATTTCGTTTTGTGTACACAGCCGTTCTTATAACCATGCAGGCGATTTATTTGTGAAAAAAAATTAAACTATGTCTACTGGAAAAACTATCTTAAAATAATTGGAATCGCACTTTCCCTTCAAAGCCTTATGACCGTGATGAATAAGACGGCCTACCGTTGCAAGAGCTCATTTTGTCACGCAAATGATTTCCATTTTGACTCTCGGAAATAAAAGAGAGCCGAAAATAGCAAAAAATTGCTTGAAAATGAGGAAATTGGTGGATTTTCAGATTTTTAAAGTAGCACAGATTATTTTCTATATTTTCGTACATAATTTTGAAAATTTTTCAAGCAGATCGTATAAACGGTGCAGATGTTATGACGCTTTTTCTGGCTTTCAATCTTTTCGTCCTTTTTCAAATTCTTGGAGTCATGGCGGTAAAATATTCGTATTGAAGAGGTTGCTCGGAGTGGTTACAGAGTGAGTCAGGAATCAGCGTAACTATATAATAGAATTACAAACTACAAATGAACATAAATTCTTACTTTAGCGAAGGCATTCTCCCCACCTTACTCAGCAATTCTGTATTAATTGGTGTTTTGTTTTGTACTTTTATAAAACATTTTGAAAATGACTTTAGCGCGGTGTTTTTTTGATAATTATCTAATTTATATTACTATAAATGAATCATAAAAAATTCATTCCCTTCCTTGAAAAGTCGATCGTACAGAGAGGAGGTCCTTCAAACAAGCATAAATATTTGGTAGTCCAAAAAGGTAAAAAAAAAAAATTGTTTGTTTTTTTAGTTATGAAATTGCATGCTAATACATAAGTAGTTACACAAACTTACTTTTAAAATTTAAATTTTAATATTATATTTTAAAAAAGGTTTAAAAGTTAAATATTATATTTAGAATGTGGATTTTCTATTGCAGCTTCAACGCATATATATATATAAATATATATTTATTTATATATATAATAGTTTCTCCTCCTTTTTTGATCAAGCCACTAATTATTGGGAATGTCTATGTTGTTAAGGCAAAGTTGGGCTATTTGCCTAGGATAAGAGGTGCCTTGGTCGGGGAACTTTCTGAGGTGTTCTAACGCGAAATCACGTTCCATCTGTACACAACCGTCGCAAACTCCGAACCGTTAGATCGACAGACCGAGACGGGACCCGAACCTGGGAACTTCACACTTCTGCAGTTACAATTCTCAGTACCTTATCCACTCGGCCATGGTGAGGCCAGTCATTATTGAAACAATAGAGTACTGAACCATTCAAAACAACATTGTTCATTTCAATATAGCATCGGCGCTTGCATCGGATTGTGCATCTGTGTTCTACAACAACTGAAACCTTATGTAGATAAAGTAAGCGTGTATGGAGTGGCCCGCCGTGGCCTCTGCGTTGGGTGAGTAGCTCTCTCTACTCGTGAAACGGTTGCCTGGGGTACTAGTCCAAGGCATGCAAAATTAAAGTGCAATATTTGGATGTGGTATGTTGAGTATATTGAAGTGCATGAACTATGTTGAAATGATATTTGAAATATGTTATTTGGCAATGCCATGGATCAGGAACATCGGACAACGGATCGCGGGCAGGTGATGGGCATCACAGCCACTTGCCTTGTGCGCTCAGACATTCGCTGCGAGCCTGCGCGAGCGCTCGAGTGCAGGGGATGGCGGTTGTGACGACTGCCGTCATCGCGATCGTCAGTTCGAAACTTGCGTCCGAGGCTCAAAAGTCGGCCAAGAAAGGTGGCGTTCCTGTTGTCGTGGACGGCAGGCCCGAAACTTGGATCTGGCCGGCTTCCCTGGTGCAGGGCTGGAAATGAAAAGTTCCCGTCCTCACGGCTAGTAGGAAGGTCGCACAATTGGAGCCCGGATGTCCGAAATTCTGAATGAAGATAATCACAAAATAGGAAATAAACAAACGCAATAGGAATAAAAGAAACAGATACAAATTAACAGCAAAGCGATCATTGATAATTTGTTGTAGTGGAGAAGCGATTGTCCACAATAGATGATTAATGATCGACTTGCTATTAGATACAAATAATACAAATTAATACTAGCTAAATAAACTATCTCAAAGAAAAAGGTCTTGCTTATGTTGGTCGTAGTGGGCTAAAGCTCGGATCTGGCCGGTTGGATGGAACCAGGGATCATCCCCGTGCTGGAAAGGAAGAGTTCTGTTTGGCCAACGTCAGCTGGACTGACGAGTGATTGGCAGTCGATTGGCCGCAAACGAATGACCGAATCGATCCAGCGAATTATGTGTATAACAAGACAAGTGAAAAACCACGCAGATGCCATGGGGGCTTTTTTTTCTTCTTTTGTTTCGAATTTTGTATATGGAGAAGTACTTTTAAATTGTTACAGTGGCACCTTCGATAGAGTGTCACTTCCGTAAATATCTCTCTAAATGCAACTAAAAAATATCTGGAGTGACTCCACTGACTTTCCGAACACTTACGATTAAGATCATTACCAAGCATTTAAATAAATTTTAATCGATGAATAATTCAAATATATATGCCAAATTGAAGCTCAATCGAATGTACCGTTTAAACGCTAGCGCACTTTCAAGAATTCCCCCCATAGGCCATAATGTAAAAGAAATCTTCGTCGTAGCCCTGTAGAAAATCTATAAGTCCTATACACATCGAAATCAATACCGGTCTTACAATGGTGGTTTTCAACATGTATACCTAATTTGAGCTCAATCGAATGTACCGCTAGCGTACTTTCAAGAACTTCCTCCCATAAGCCATAATGTAAAAGAAATCTTTGTCGTAGCCCTGTAGAAAAACTATAAGTCCTATACAAACCAAAATCAATACCGGTATTGCGACGGTGGTTTATAACATATATACCCAATTTGAGCACAATCGAATGCTCCGTTTAGGAACTATTCTGTTTACTCGCATACACACATACACACACACACACACACACACCCATACATGCATACATACATTTCGTATAAATAGCATCGATGAATTCAGAAGACCTCAAAACGTGTAAATACACCAAAATCTCGAAGTCGAATTTTTTCACGATTACAATACTTCCCTTACATGGTACATGTTCGGAAAGTAAAAAAGCCGCTGCACTTTCATTAGGAAGGATGAAATAGTGCAAGTGCACTATTTCATCAATTCAATGTATGTCAAAATATTCCCGATTCATATTTTAAAAAAGTATGCATCATACGTCAAGTTATAAAATACATAGGTTTTTCTATTAATTATCGCAGTCCTCGATAGCGGACACTCCCAGTTCGTGGACATAAATTGTGGTCCTAGAGGTGTCCGCCATCGTGAGGTTTTACTATATATAAACTAGGTAATTATATCGAGAACATCCCTCAAAAACATAGTCAAAATGTATTAAACTAGAAGTCAAAGCCCGCTGTGGAGGCAATCGCAACGGCCTCTAGAGAAAGCATTTGGCGAAAATATGTCTACGTTCACTATAGTTCATCTTCGTCCTCCTAAAATAAATAAGTTCATATTAAATTTTCATTGTGTATACCCAAATCGAATTTTGGGCTCTTCGGCAAACGCGCGGAAACTTTTGGCATTCGAAAGATTTCGTTTTGTGTACACAGCCGTTCTTATAACCATGCAGGCGATTTATTTGTGAAAAAAAATTAAACTATGTCTACTGGAAAAACTATCTTAAAATAATTGGAATCGCACTTTCCCTTCAAAGCCTTATGACCGTGATGAATAGGACGGCCTACCGTTGCAAGAGCTCATTTTGTCACGCAAATGATTTCCATTTTGACTCTCGGAAATAAAAGAGAGCCGAAAATAGCAAAAAATTGCTTGAAAATGAGGAAATTGGTGGATTTTCAGATTTTTAAAGTAGCCCAGATTATTTTCTATATTTTCGTACATAATTTTGAAAATTTTTCAAGCAGATCGTATAAACGGTGCAGATGTTATGACGCTTTTTCTGGCTTTCAATCTTTTCGTCCTTTTTCAAATTCTTGGAGTCATGGCGGTAAAATATTCGTATTGAAGAGGTTGCTCGGAATGGTTACAGAGTGAGTCAGGAATCAGCGTAACTATATAATAGAATTACAAACTACAAATGAACATAAATTCTTACTTTAGCGAAGGCATTCTCCCCACCTTACTCAGCAATTCTGTATTAATTGGTGTTTTGTTTTGTACTTTTATAAAACATTTTGAAAATGACTTTAGCGCGGTGTTTTTTTGATAATTATCTAATTTATATTACTATAAATGAATCATAAAAATTCATTCCCTTCCTTGAAAAGTCGATCGTACAGAGAGGAGGTCCCTCAAACAAGCATAAATATTTGGTAGTCCAAAAAGGTAAAAAAAAAATTGTTTGTTTTGTTAGTTATGAAATTGCATGCTAATACATAAGTAGTTACACAAACTTACTTTTAAAATTTAAATTTTAATATTATATTTTAAAAAAGGTTTAAAAGTTAAATATTATATTTAGAATGTGGATTTTCTATTGCATCTTCAACGCATATATATATATGAATATATATTTATTTATATATATAATAGTTTCTCCTCCTTTTTTGATCAAGCCACTAATTATTGGGAATGTCTATGTTGTTAAGGCAAAGTTGGGTTATTTGCCTAGGATAAGAGGTGCCTTGGTCGGGGGACTTTCTGAGGTGTTCTAACGCGAAATCACTTTCCATCTGTACACAACCGTCGCAAACTCCGAACCGTTAGATCGACAGCCCGAGACGGGACCCGAACCTGGGAACTTCACACTTCTACAGTTACAATTCTCAGTACCTTATCCACTCGGCCATGGTGAGGCCAGTCATTATTGAAACAATAGAGTACTGAACCATTCAAAACAACATTGTTCATTTCAATATAGCATCGGCGCTTGCATCGGATTGTGCATCTGTCTTCTACAACAATGGAAACCTTATGTAGATGAAGTAAGCGTGTATGGAGTGGCCCGCCGTGGCTTCTGCGTTGGGTGAGTAGCTCTCTCTACTCGTGAAACTGTTGCCTGGGGTACTAGTCCAAGGCATGCAAAATTAAAGTGCAATATTTGGATGTGATATGTTGAGTATGTTGAAGTGCATGAACTATGTTGAAATGATATTTGAAATATGTTTCTGATATTTGATATGATATGATGATAATATATATGATAAATGATATTTGAAATATGATCTTAATTGTAAGTGTTCGGAAAGTGGAGTGGAGCCACTCCAGATTTTTATGTTTTCTTTGCTAAAAACTACAGAACAGCTAGGATATCTTTTAACCAATGGGAAATTTTCATTCTTTGGCGATTTAAACAAGTGCAAAATTGATAATCATTTTCCATGTAAGGTTGCCTTGAAAGCAGTTCTCCGATTTCTACATATAATTAAATTCGTATCATAGTCCTTTGCAGATTGCCATACTTAGCACCGCAAAATATTTCATCTCTCCATCCTGGCAAATATCCAAACTGTACTATACCTGCTATAATGGCTTAGTTAACGCCACCAAATATTTCTACTTGGTAACGGTTGGAAAATAACCAAGCTGAACCAAACCAGCATTACTATAATCTGCATTTGAATTATTTTTCCCTTTCAAGAAACTGGGTGCCAACATTTTCACACTCAAACTCACTTGTTTTAGTCATAAACACACTCGTTTTAGATTTACCCTGTGTGGAGAGACAGCCTTTTACCAAATCGTACCTGTGATCCCAAAACGGTGCTAAATCAGTTATAATTAGTAATTTTGTACTGAAAAAAACGAATAATCTGTAATTTTTAACTTCTGTTATCTAAGTGAAACTGATTAATTACTTTCTATTTAAAAATTGTGAGCTTTGCATATCATATTTTGAATTACTTATTTCTCATAATTTTTAATTTGGCTTAAAACTGACGTTATTTTGCCTTTTTTTTTGTCGATTTCACGCGATCCTACATATTTGGAATTGCTTTGTTGCAAAGAGATGAATGATTTTGTGCTGGCAAAAATTTCCAAACCTGGAAACCATTATCCTCAAATTTTCAATTTTTTTATTAATATCTTCTAAAATAATCTAATCTAATATATAAAATTCTCCTGTCACAGTGTTAGTCACCTAACTCCTCCGAAACAACTCGACCAATTTTAATGAAATTTTCTATGTATATTCGTTAGGTCATAGAATAGGTTTTTAACTATGTCTCATACCCCTAAGTCATAAGGGCGGTCCACCCCAAAATGTTTAGCCCCAGAGTGCTATTAATTTCAATCAGGATTTCTGTGTAGACATCAGCGTGTCGAATCACTTTTCAAATGTGTTTGCCAGATAATGTGGAGAGGGGGGGGGGCGTTAATAAAATGTTGAAAGTCGCACAAGGTTTGCAATTTTTGATAATTGATCGCTAAATGTGGTGCCAAAACGCGACAATTTATTATAAATATATTTCGCGTATAGTTAGAAAACGCCTGGCGTATATTGTAAAAGATTTTTATTAGGCGATTTTAATATAGATTTCTGTTCCGAAGAAGTGCCCTGTGGAACTAGAAAGGAAAACGCGGTACACTCATGGATAATGATGCCCATTCCAAACAGCATTTAAAATGTCTTTGCGGTATAGTTGGAATATACCTACAGGAAGAATATGTCTGGCGAAGATTGTAAAACAGTTTCAGTAGGCGATTTTAAGATAGATTTCGATTCCAAAGATATGTTTTATGGTACAAGAAAGAGTTGATTCCTATTTTAACGCCCCCACTCTCGCCAACCTAAACAATCCCCGTACTTTGGCGAGCTTTGCAGTCATGAGTCTCTGGGAGTTATGAACAGGTACTAACGTATTATCCCGGCTGTCCGCCAAGACAAGCAATTTTTCACCAAGATAAATGCCGGGCACATGAAATTGTTGATGGTTTGGAATACGATTGGCAACGTATTTAAAATCTACGAAAAAGTAGTTTGGCGGAAGTGACCGCCGAGATAATACGAAAGTACCGTTTCAACGCACCCAAAAGAACTAGGTGATAACTAAAGTAAACAAACTAGCGATAAACGCGCCAGTTAAGGAATTTGAAGACCACTTAATTATTAAAACTACATTAATTGGTAATCCAAAATAAATAAAAATGTAACGGCATGCTGTACTTAGATGTTGTTCCAAATCGCCATTTTAATTCTAAATTACGATTTCTACATAAATGCAAAAAATCGTCATGGTAACTGCATATAGTTAATCATCGTCTCCTTGGCGAAAGTCGAGGCGTTAAATTAGGAAACAATATATAAAACGGTGAAGTATAGTTGTGATATACTTGGCGAAGATTGTAAAATAGTTTAAGTAGGCGATTTTAAGATAGATTTCGATTCCAAAGATGGGTTTTATAAAATAAGGAAGAAAAATACAGCACAGTCATGAATAATGATAACACTTTCCAACTTAATGGAATAAGGACGAAAAATAGGGACAACGCATAAATTATGATACGATTTTAATATATAGCACTATAGTGCGTATTTAAAATCTGAAAGATTTTCAGATTTTCATCCTTTTTTTTTTTGGGGGGGGGGCAAAATTTTTTATGGAATAACTATCAACAAGTCTCATGACCAAACTATGTCTGTTTGTGGATTAGATTTGAGCACGCCATGTTTTTCACACGGACAGTTATACGTGGCATGCTCTCGAGTGGGCAAGCCATACATGGGGCATCCAGTTTGTTTAAGTTATCTAAAGATGGGATAACAAAAAATATTGTTTACTCTATTGCGTTAAGGGATTGATATTATTTTTAGTAAAATTATTGTAATTAGCGATATATATAAAATTAAAGAATAAATTACAATGAATTAAAAATATAAATGTTTGGTATTGTGTTATTTTTATATTCCAGCATCGTTCACATCGTTCCATGCCTCTTCCACTCATATACCACATCCTCAGAAACTTACAATAAGTTAGTCATTAATTTCTACTAAAATAATCCTAGGAATAATTTATATGGCAAAACAACGTTTGCCGGGTCAGCTAGTTCAAATATATATTTATGTCTTATATGAATTGATTTGTTGCAGTCAACCAATTTTGATTCTTAAACATGATTTCAAAATTTTATTAATGTAATAAAAAATGAATTTCTGCAATTTCTTTCAAAGCTATGTATTATACTGCCGACTTGCGATATTGACGATACTCATTTGGCTGCCATGTTTTTCTTAAAATAGCTGGCGGGGTTCAAAATGATAACTTATTAAGCGGCTGTCAAAACAAAATAGGGTTAGCAAAAGTAGTACCTGGGAATTAGGTAATAGTTTCCTCTTACTCCGTTTGTGGAAAAATATTGGCGGAAACAATCAACGGAATAATGCGTAGGTTTATTTTTTTTCCATTGACAGGAATATAGGGTATATTTTGTTAATACGTTTAAGAAGGAATGCATTCACAAGCTTAAACATGTCTGTGAAGCTTAAACATGTACGAGCTTCAACATGTAAGCTTAAACAAAAAGCTTAACCTGTCTGTGAAATCCGTTTATGTTCATCATGAATTTTGTATATTATTTTCAGGTGGAGTGATGTTGATCAGAACAAAATGTCTAGCTCTGCCACTCACGGAGAGCAGGTCACGTCCGAAGTAACCGATAGCCTTGAAGATATTATGAGGGGTTTAGACGATAATCATATTCAGTCCACCAAGTTGGATCACAACTATGATGGACAGTGGTTTGTTTTCAGTAATATTTTATTTTTAAGGACTAACAGTAATTATTTGTAAATTTTTAATCGACAGCGATATTACGAAGCAGCCTTTGTAATTGGATCAAATGAAGATACTGTAAATTATATTCTTTCCCTTTCTTGTTTTCGGCTGTCTGCAAAACTTGCCAGAAAGTATGCCCGATCAAAAACGGTCTGGGGAGAAACATGATAATAATTTATTTACTATACGTTTTTAATAAGCATTTTGTTTGTATGATTTTATGAAGAACTTATGAAGTGTTCTAATAAATAAATGGAAAAAAAGTGATGCAATTTTTATAGAATTTTTTTGTTTATGAAAGACTGAGTAAGGGAAAATATTTAAGTATTTTTATTAAAAAAACAGACATATCACTAATTTTATACTGTAGAACAAAGCATTCAATAAGTAAAATGATACTTTTTTTGATAAACTTTTCAGAAAACAATTTTATATCGGACAAATGAACACATTAATCGATCTAAATCCTAATTTTCTGATGACATTTTAAGCTATTAAAAAGATAAATAAACAAAGCTATAGTTACAATCATTAATAAATGTAAATACTTTTTCGTATTTTTAGTGATGAAAAAATGATTGGATAAAAAATAAAGTTTATGAGAAAGTACAATACGCGAAAAATGGTCGAGAAAAGAAGAAAACGCAAAATAATAAAAAACACAAAGAATGGATAAAAAGTTTTTTACAGTGGTACCTTTATATATTTTTTTAATTTATTAGGCTCAAATTAAGATTTATTGAATGGTCTTGGACCCATGAGCTAACAAACATACATTGAGAAGAAAGCACTTCCGTTACATAGATTATGATGACGGAAATTTATTATGTGCTAAATAGATCTTATTAACTTATTTACTTGCGTATTAAGGTAATTCAGAACGTATTAACGTATTTACTTGCCGAAACTGGAAATTCGTATGCGTTTTGGGATAAATTGACATATTTTTTACATTTCACTAGCTCTGCAGCCACCGATTCTTGTGAATATTTTTTGCTTAGAATCCCAGAGTAGCAGTGAGTTTTAGTTTAAAAATCTAAATGAGTACACTACCCACCACGAAAAGTGTTTAGGGTTCAAACATAGTTATTTCCGAAGTATTTTGTCTCGCTAAACACGAAAATCATTATAAAAAGTAGAAATTACCTCTTTTTTACAAGATACAGAACTAATTTGGATAATAAAATTTCACTATGGCTGGTTTGTATGGCTACTACGGCTTGTACAGTATCCCTGCGTTACATTAGCCATTCGGCCCATTCCCTACTCCACTAATCTGCGAATTTCTGAATTACCTCAAAATTGTGAGATTGAAAAAGATGATAAAGAAGAAGAACTCACTAGACCTGGGACTTTCCATGACCTATGTCGAGGCAGATGATTTGAATGAGCCCACAGATTAAATCAGACAGAATTAATTGAATGATCTCGTAAGAGATTTTGACTAGTAAAGGAGAAGGCAGATGTTTCTGGCATCAAAACTGAAGCAATCGGTATACTCTAACCAGAAGTTAAGATCCCAGAGTATAGGACTCTTCACAAGAATCTTCTTTGAGAAGAAAGTATATTCGGTTGCTAGTACACGCTGAAGAATCTTTTGTTGAATTTATCAAAACTTCTTAGGTTAAACGGTTTAGTAGTTTCTTTTTGTTGATTCAACAAAAGTTTTTTTTTTTTTCCAACCAAATATATTTAAAAATATGACTTTTTGCTAACAAAACTTTTTTCTCGAACTCGAAGAACGCTGTCGTCATGCGAAGAACCAGTAGCATTTGAAATCCTTGAACAGTCAATTCACGCAAGAGTCAGGGATATGCGCAGGATGCTCAGGAGCGCAGTACAGTGTAAGCTAGGAGAAGAGAAGAGAAAACAGAACGTTTATATGGATATTGGAATACTTACATTTGCTCAGTGGTTGAAAAAAGTTGTAAATCTTAGAAGCCAGCAAAATTTTTAGGAGACACTTATGTATTGTATTACATTAATGGAAGAAAAAGAATAATCTAGTCGCTGAGGGATGATTTTTAGTCCACCGGGTATTTCCTAACCCTGATGTCTGAAAATACATTTAAGTGTGGGTGGTTGTGATAAGAAATACATAACTATGCAATTGGATATTTTTTGAGTTAATTGAAAAATTTCAAAGGTATGTCTAATTAATTTACACGTTCATTAAAATGTACATTTTTATTAGTGCTTTTATAAAGATTTGTTTAAAGCAAGCCATGTTTTGACCGTTAACAGAATAGCAGAATAACCGTTAGCACCAATTAGCATCGAATTTGTTTTAAAAAAATACTATTTCAATGGACGTGCCATATAAATATGTCTGTATTTTTATTGAAACATTTATAATGACTGTTTAGAATCGGATTGCTAAACGGAAAAAGAAGTAAGTGAAACTGTAAATTCATTAACCTTCCGCGCTAGGACTGTATAAACAAAACACCGGCTCAATATTGAAGATCAGCAGATGGAAAAAGACTGCAATATTTGGTTTCCACGATTGCGATAGTCATCTTTTAGCATTAAATCTGAAACTGCACGCGGAAAGTTATCAATTAGATTTGATATATCCACACACATGTGTGTGTGTGTGTGTGCTATGAAAATGAGACAACTCCATTAAAATTTAATACTAAGAAGTAACCTTTCTTTAACACTTTTTTAATTAAACTGCACTCTTGTATATTATTTAGTATTAAAGATACATATTTATTTTACTATGAACCAAAGAGCGATTCGGACTGTCTGTCTTATGAACAACAACAAAAAAAGAAAGTGACTTGAATTTCTTCATATTAAAATTGTAGGTATATAAAAACACTAACATAAAAATGAAAATTTTGATGAATATATAAATTAATTAGCCTTACCTCTGAAATTTTCAATCAATTGTTTAGTGAATTAAAAAAGTAACATAAGAAATTCAACAAAATAATTTTGTTAAATAATACATGAAAACACAATTGATAAAGAAATTTTGTTACTTCAAACAAATAATTTAGTTGAATTTAATCAAATAAATCATTTAAGCAAATAGTTTGGTTAAATTAACAAAGCATTTGGTTATTTCAACCAAATTGTTTGGTTAAACTAACAAAATGTTTTGTTGAAATAACCAAATAATTTTTAGTTTTGTTAATTCAGCAAAGATTTTGTTGGCGCTATTTCAACCGGATAATTTTGCTGATTTAACAAAAATTTTTTTGATTCAACAAAACAGTTTTTTCAGTGTACTGATTTCAACTGCTTGATGAGTTCCCTAAATATAACTCATAATATAAGTGGATGTTGTTTATAGACTCTTCTAAGATTAGTTGGACATTCCATTCATAGGAATATGAAATTACTTCTAGATTCAATCAAATACGAGGTTCATAAATCTCAGATCCGTGGGGACATAAAAGTTATTGCTGTACTCCTAGGAATGTAGCTCTGTGACCTTGTATTGAATGCTCTGTGACCTTGTATTCAATATATCTCTGAAACTTTATTTTCCCTTTCCTCCACCTCCATCTTCATTTCCCCCCTAAAAACTGAGCAGCTGTAAGAAATGGGCACGATGAAAGGTTTCATCAAGATATCTCTGCATTGGAACGCAGATATTAGGGTCATCAGTGGAAAAAGTCAGTGCTGGCTGACTACTACTCCACTATTACAAGAGATATTTCGTCTCTGACGTACGAGAGGTGGACCAAAAGGAAATGTTCACAGAAATAAGCTAAAATTAGCTCATGCTTTCTGAAAAAGGAACATTGTTTAATAAAGCATGATCTATTGTATTATATTTGTTAAACATGATTTATTTTTTTTCTTTTTACTACCTTGAAGTCGATGGGTGGGCCGTGGTGTTTCGTGAAAACAAAAGCTAATAAAAAAATTTCATTTACATATTCATTTTTTCGACCCAAAAGTAGTAAGAATTGATTATTTAGAACATGAAACAGTCAAAAACCTTTTTTGTTGTCTAGTATTATAAAAAATAGATCACATGGTATTTGGAGGCTTTGAGTAAGATTTATCTTTGTAATACGTTATAGGAAGGGAAATTCTGCCGAAGTTGATGTGAAAGAGTCAAGGAGTCCCTATGACCTCACAGCTGAGAGATTCAGTGGAATTAAAGAACTTGCAACCGCAGTTGATAACATTCTGACGCAATCTGAGCAGCTGTAAGTACACTAACGTCAAAGCTTGCACAATTAAATGCTTATCGGTATTTATAAAATAGAAAAGTAACTGAATATTAAAGTAAACTCTGAAACTGTTGGATCGATTTCAAAAACAATTTCTCTTTTTGAGGAATAAATAATAATTTCTGAATAAGCATAGACTAATTTTATTAGGAATACTCTCCGTGTCACGTTATGCAAGAAGAAATAATGAATCTTTATGTTGGTAGATCCTTGGTATGGTGCTGCATCTTAAAATTTCCACATTTATCTATCAATATCGTGCAAATGTGAAAGAATTTCCTGTGATTTTTTCTCCAGTAATATAGTAAAATCTCTGCGTAAAAAATAAAGGTTATATTATAAAATTATAGTGAAAGCCGTAGTAACGTACGAAATCAAACAAGAGTCGTAATTGTTGAAGCAAAATCCTGTTCCTTTTGAGTGAAGGACGTGGTCTCCTATGGCCACAATGTCCATATATGTCCTCCTATGGCCACAATACTATTAGTATGCTAGTATCTGATGGTAGACTGCACACTATTAGCATTGCTGGTAGACCGCATACTACTAGCATTGGTTGTAGACAGCATAATACTACCATTGGTTGTAGACAGCATACTACCAGTGTTGCTGGTAGACAGCATACTACGAGCATTTCACAATAAGCAAGCTATTTTGGAGAGATATTAGCCATCATGTCTCTAGCTCACAAACATGGATGGATGTGAGATAAGAAATATGGGCGGTACCTTCGCAAAATAGCTGCAAAGTTTTGTCCCTTCTCACAAAATCTTTATCTATATAAATAAAATTAGACTTTTGTCTGTACAATTCTTGGAATTCAAAAATTTTGCGATTTCTATCCGTTTCAAGCACCCTGGAATCCGATGCGACCCTCAAAAAAAAGTTTGTCTGTCTGTCATTCTGTCATTCTGTCCTTCTGTCATTCTGTCATTCTGTCCGTGACGCTTTTTTTGTTTAAGCATCACGTAAAAACGACTGAAGCGAATGATATGAAATTTGGTTTCATGATAGGTGGTCACTCAACTTAAAACATAGGCGTCGAATTTTTAAAAAATCTTGATTAGATTTTCAGATTTTGCGAAAATCGTTTCAAACTGCGTAAATTTGTGTTCAAGCATCACGCAAAAACTACTGAAGCGAATGATATGAAATTGGGTGTCATGATAGGTGGTCACTCAACTTAAAACATAGGCGTCCAATTTTAAAAATCTTGATTGGATTTTGAGATTTTGCGAAAATCCTTTTAAACTGCGTAAATTTGTGTTCAAGCATCACGTAAAAACGACTGAAGCGAATGATATGAAATTGAGTGACATGATAGGTGGTCACTCAACTTAAAACATAGGTGTCGAACTTTAAAAAAATCTTGATTGGATTTTGAGATTTTGAGAAAATCCTTTCAAACTGCATAAATTTGTGTCCAAGCATCACGTAAAAACGACTGAAGCGAATGATATGAAATTAGATGTGTTGATAGGTGGTCACTTAACTTAAAACATAGGCGTCGAATTAAAAAAATCTTGCGAAAATCATTTCAAACTGCTTAAATTTGTGTTCGCACATCACGTAATAACTGCAAAGGGGAAAAAATGATATTTGGTGAGATGATAGGTGGTCACTCACTTTAAACTATAAGCATCTAATTAAAAAAAATCCATCAGATTTCGAGATTTTGTGAAAATCGTTTAAAACTGAGTGAATCTTTGTTCCCGTATTACGTAATAACGACTAAAGCGAATGATGTGAAATTTGGTCACACGATAGATGGTTGCTCAACATAAACTATAGGAGTCCAATTTTTAAACATTTTTATTAGATTTTGAGATTTTGTGAAAATTCTCTCAAAATACGTTTATATTTCTTCAAACATCACGTAATAACGACTAATACGAATGATACGAAATTGAGTGATATGATAGGTAGTTGCTAATCTTAATTTATAGGCGTTGAATTTTAAAAATATTTTGCTTACATTTTGTGATTTTTCGAAAATCGTTTTAAAATGCTGAAAATTTGTTCCAGCATCACGAAATAAAGACTGCAAGGAATGAAACGAATTTGGGTGACATGATAGGTTGTCACTCAACTTAAATTCTAGGCTTCAAATTTTTCAAAAATGTTGATTAAATTTTAATATTTTGCGAAAATTATTTCAATATGCTTAAATATTCGTTCGCGCATCACATAATTACGACTAAAGCGAATGAATGATATTACTTAGTTACACTCTAACCTGTAATATTTTAACAATACATGAAAATTATACCTTCGCTTTCTTTACTTTGGCAACATACTACATCCATTCTGTGTACTCCTACAATGCTGACGAAAGTTCTTGCTTTTTGGAAATTTTCATTCACTAACCCGTCGAGGACGGGTACTTCAGCTAGTATAGCTATAAGAATTAGGTCTGTCTCGTCTCGAATAGCGTCTGTAATTATTGGTTTGGTGAGATCATACATTGCTTTAAATTTATATAATTTTATTTATTAGTTGTAACTGTATTAGTTTTGACATTAATCTTTTTCTTTTTTCTCTTATGTGAATAAACTTGAATTTGTGTTAAAATGGTGAATATTTCAATTCTAAGTGTATTCCATTTTCTGTTTTAGACATTGTAGGCTTTTTGTTTTTAAAATACATTTGTGTGCATTTTTTACTTCCTTGTACGTAGTATAAGGAAGTAATGTGATCCCGAAAAATTTTGGGGCCAAATTTCGACAAAAAAAACCGATTTTGACTACCTCTAAATTTAATTTAAAAATTTTTTTCGATGCATCTCATCGTAGGCTAGCATGCACGATCATATTAACGCGTCTGCAACTCATTTTGACCAGCGGCGAGTCTATTGTGGCCAGTTTTTCCATGCCGTCTGTACGTACGTACGTATGTAACTCGCATATCTCAAAAACTATTGGTCGTAGAATGTTGAGATTTGATATTTAGGATTGTTCTATGATCTAGTTGTGCACCTCCCCTTTTGGTGGCAATCGAATGGATAGTTTATGTACAGGACCGCCCAAAAGATTCGAAATACATTACGCTCTATGGGCCGAAATTCATTAAACTAGCCTAACTCAAAAGCTATTAGGCGTCAAATGTCGAAACTTCATATTTTGGATAGTTGTAACATCTAGTTGTGCACCTCCGCTTTTGGTTCCATTCGACTGGATAGTTTATCTACAGGACTGCCCAAAACATTCGAAATACATTACGCTCAATGGGCCGAAATTCATTAAACTCGCATATCTCAAAAACTATTAGGCGTAGAATGTTGAAACTTTATATTTAGGAACGTTGTAACATCTAGTTGTGCACCTCCCCTTTCGGTTCCACTCGACTGTATAGTTTATCTACAGAATCGCCCAAAAGATTCGAAATACTTTACGCTCTATGGGCCGAAATTCATCAAAGCGTTTTTTAGAGGTATTGGGCTATTTCAAACGACTCAGAAGTGATATATGCTGTAAAGAGTTAGAAAATGAATTTCTCCATTAAAAGAAGTGTCTTTATCATTTATAGTTCTGCTACAGGAACACTCAAAAGATTTCCAATACATTACGGTCAATGGCAATTTTAGGGGCATTCATCGATTTCAAGCACAATACCGTTCTACCACATAAGTTAGGTAATGGTCCGACCACGGTCACGTGCCTCCCTCAAGAACTATGCCAAAAGTCGCCAAGCTTGGTGACTTTTGGTGTACGTGTGTGCATATTTAACTCTCAAATCTCAAAACTATTATGAAATTTCATATATAAGATTGTTGTAACATCTAGTTGTGCATCTCGATTTTTGGTTCCAATCTACTGGAGAGTTTATTTACAGGACCACCGAAAAGAATTTCAGTACTTTAATGTCTATGGACATCTTCAATATAATACACCTGTAGACAGTCATTGTTTGGTACATGCCCAAAGTATCGCCATTTGTCATCGTTCTTGGCGAGTTTTGGCGAAATATCGCCAAATTTGGCGATAATCTGTCATTGTTTGGTTCATGCTTAAAATCTCGCCAAATGTCGTCGACATTGACGAGTTTCGCCGAAATATCGCCAAATTTGGCGCCAAAAATTATTTCGTATTTTGTATAACTCTAAAACTTTATGTTAACCCGTAGAATTTTGAACGTTTGTATTTAGAACTATTGTAATATCTAACTGTTTTCAATATCTTTTTTGACAGCAATCGACTGAGAATTTATTTACAGGGTGAGCCAAATGACTTTAAATACATTGAGGTGTAGGGATGCATTCAATTCATTGAAAGTCTGTGGTCAATGACTACTTTGGCTATCCCCAAAATCTCGCAGACTATCTCAAGTTTGTCGGCTTCTGGTGAAATATCGCCAAATAAAGTGTCAGAAGGAAATGTTTCAAATTGAACTCACCTTGGCGATATCGAAATATTTGGCTAGAAATCGCTAAACCTTACTATTATTGATATTTTATCTCTTTCAAACAAATAAGTTTAGAGGAAGTGCGTCGGAAATATTTTTGATCTAATAGACGTGCAAGGAAGTCATGTGTTGGACACATCAGATTTTCTCTTCTAGATATTCTCATGTTTGAAAAGATTTCGAGGTTATTATTATTATTTTACAATTTTCTATCGGTCATTATGTTGCATATCAAATAAAGAAAATTCCTTATTTAGCGCTTTTTTGGAATTTCAGTAGAAATACTTTTAGTGTAACCTTTAACATGGAATATTGGCTTGGTTATTGTAGATATTATTTGTTCTTCAGGTGGACAAAGTAATCTCAATTTAATCTTACCACTAACGTATTTAGATTACTTTTGTCAGTTGATTCTTTTTAAAATTAATTTTCCCCGCCTTCCAATGACATATTCATCTTACCTATTTATCATTTTGCTGCTATAAGAAACTTATTTCGGATTTTTTATCCCTTGATGCAGTTTGTTAATGCAACATTTATTTAAATTTATAATTTGTCATTAGAGTGATTTTACGTTCTATTATAACAATGCGATTTTTATGATAAAAATATGCCTTTATCATACAGACAGACTTAGTAAAGACCCATTAAGTAGCTCTGGAAAAATATGAACTTATTTGATATCTAAAATAACTATAGACTCTTATGTGAAGCAGAAAATATTCAATACGTCACGTAGAAGTCCCGTGTGTGCGGGGCTTTACGGGTCTAGAATATTAGCTGAGTATTATTTAAGGCGTTGAATAATTTATCAATCATTCACTGAAAAAAAAGTTATACCGCTTTTTTTTCTTTCTTTTATTATTATTACTATTATTATTTTGGTAAATCTGTTGTTTACGAATAGTGACGTTTTTATGCTGCAGTATTATTCAATACTGAAAGTTTCACATATTGAAACTATTATACCTTGCAAGAATTTAATTTGTTGTTTCTTCACTTCTTAGATAATACAAAAAATAGAATGTTTGCTTTATAAATGCACTCTTTATCAATATATAATGCTTATGAAATATAATGAATACCTATAACATCTTATGTGTGTTTTTTACAAAGTTTTTTATTTACTATAATGAATCATTCACTGAGTGTATTCGTTTCGAATTTAACGGTGAAGTATGTAACAGTTGTTCTACAGAAACTACAAAAGTTTACAGGAATGAATTTTAAATTATAGGACAAAAATATTCTTGGAACGGTTTCTCTTTCAAGGTCTTCATAAAAAAATATTGATCTCTTCAATTATTTTTGCTGTGCGTGTATTCCCTATAAATTTATTTCATAATCTCCTTTTAATTAAGAGGATAAAGTTGATTATAAGT
The DNA here is from genome assembly GCA_038373885.1 of Cheiracanthium punctorium. Classification (NCBI taxonomy): domain Eukaryota; kingdom Metazoa; phylum Arthropoda; class Arachnida; order Araneae; family Cheiracanthiidae; genus Cheiracanthium; species Cheiracanthium punctorium. The sequence goes on from JAWZYV010014761.1 coordinate 1,371,336, forward strand.
ATTTTATGCTTTTGTGATTTACTGAATATATTATTGGATGTATAGGATTTAATATAAAGAAATACATTTAAAGTTTAACTTACACTTTTTCTTTTTGATTTGTTTAGCAAAAAAGGTGAAGGTTTGAATAAAAGTATCAAGACTATTGTAGACTTGCAGATTGCTAACGATGTAGCATCTGTCATAGACAACCTTATAACAGATGTGGAAAAGTATGAAAAGTTATTTTTGCATTTATAAAACACCCAAAATTGCTTGTAATAGGGTGAGGTGGGGTAAGTGGGCCAGTGGGAGAAGTGAGTATAACCCCCTGCATCTTAAATTTCACCAATTCTTCTATTATGCATGATCTGCTACATTCATTTTATATATCTATTCTACAACGCCTGGAAAATATTATAAAATAGTTTTAATTTATGTTTTCTGAAAGTACTACGTAATTTTGTAAAAAATCGACTTCTTTCAAAACATTTTTCTCTGAAAACTAAATGCACTGTCAAAGAACAAGTTACATATTCATAAAGTTAATAAAAGGGAGCTCTTCCTTGATTTTTGAAAAATTCGTTGTATTTTTCAATTAATATTTTAAATTTCGGTGGCCCAGTTGTCCCAGACATAGTGCCTGCAAATTCGATGCATTAGAGCGAATTTGCAGCCACTATTGTGGGGTAAGTGGACCTTTACTTGACTCGGCCAGTGTTGTTCCTGATCACGTACCAAAACAATGGGAAGCCGTCTTACACTTGTATATAGTATTTTGTATAGTAGTATTGTACTACACCTCAGAAAACTTTGCATTAAAGCTAAGCGAACGAATACTTCACACAGGCATCATACGCTGATGTTCCAAACTCATATTTCTGGATATTTTTCATTTTGAATTTTTTTTTTAATATAGACTAACTGTACAACAACGACCAGTTGAAGTGTTTTCGACCATTATTTAATTACTTTAGGTAGCTATCTATATACCCTAGGCCAATTTATGTTTTATTAGACTGCATACGATACCCAATGTTCACTTCTATATCTAAATAAATTGTGAAGGGCTTCAGTTCTTTTTTCTTTTAATTTTCTTTTTATCTTCATGTAAATACAAGCTTAAATAACATTAACAAATGGTTTTTTTCATGTTCAAATATTTTATGACATAAAACGCGTGTTTCAAAGCAGTCATCTCAATTACTAAAATGCTATTTTGTATACGTTTTTTAGTTGTATTAATGTGAATTTTTAATTAAATGAAAGTTCAAATTAGAAAAAGCAGCAATGTTCCTTTCTTTAATTTTTATTTGAAGTAGTTATAAATTTTGGGTAAATATTTCAAGATTGGGCAGGCAATTCGTTATGTCCTGTTAAATATAGATGCTGAAAAGACAACAAGAACAAAATAGCATTTACATAGTGCTTAACACTATGCACACATATATATATATATATATATATATATATATATATATATACATATATATATCATTAATATTTTATAAGTGAACATTTTTGATTTTGAATTTCATCGCAAATCAAGACTTAAGGCAATATATCAAATTTCTTTGTAACTTTTAATAATTTAAATTTAATAGGATATTAAAACAATTATATACGTACTTAATACTACAGTTAATTGTAGTTTTTATTATTAAAGAAAATTTTATACAGAAATTTATTGCTTGCGGTATAATAAAATAAAGTAGAGGCGTTTTTGACGGTTTTTACTGGTAAAAAGATAGTTTTTAATCTCTGTCGTGTCAAAAACCCAACCCTGATTGAATCCGATTTCATTTCAGACAAATTAAATAAAATATGTTTATACTAGCTGCGTGCCCGTTCTTCGCGCGGTAGGAAACGAATATTTTTCCTAAAATATAATCGTACCTGTGCGAAAATAAAATCTAATTAAAAAAACGTTCAAGTAGTCCCTTTGTTGAAACTACCGCGGGATATATTACCGAAACGTAGGTTTATAGTTAAATTAGTTGTAAGTAAATAGATTATTCTTTTTTTTTGTTTGGGAGGGGTAGCTACTGAGTGTAGTTTTAATAATTAAGGGTTCAAATTCTTTAACTGGTGCGTTTATCGCTAATTTGTCCCCTCTCGTTTTCATAGAGTTCTTTTGGGAGCGTTGAAACTTGTGCATAACTCCTCAAACCCTTGCCTGTAAAACTCGCCGAAGTGCGGCGATTTTTTAGGTTGGCGTAAGTGGAGACGAATGTGATTGGCGATTGTGCTCAATTGATTCAGAATCTGACATCATCAAACTGATACTTTCAGAAGAAATCTGCCAAATGAATATGAATACAGCTATTTATATCATTTCGGAAAAACGCATCACCTGAAATCTTAAACTCCTGTTATCCACGAGATCGTATTAGCAATTTTAAAATTTATCAACTTTAGAAATACATTTCTACTTAATTCTTTTTCATGCTTATTAATATGACATAAAAATGACGTAATACCTTATGAAATGCCGTACTTATGTGTGGAGACAGGCTTTTATTCTGGCTGCTGATTGGTCGAGGAGAGTATTATGGTCAAAGCGCATGGTCAAACTGCATCAGAAACGTCTTCAAGAATCTGCCGCGAGCAGCCTCAGCATTTAATATTATATATAGGTAGATAGTGAACGAAATAGTTCACTGAAAATTAATGATTTTAGAAGATTTACTACATAAAATCAGTTACTGAAAATTAGTATAATTTAGAATTTTCATAAATTTGATACATTGTTATTGTTTTGGTATTTAAGAGCAACACGTGTTCTTAAATGGGAGTTCTATAATTCAGTATCATGAAATAAAATTCAAACACCACTTGAATAGCAAATATCGAGGATGCATTAAATTTTGTTTTATAAAACGTTTTAAACTTTATTAAATAAATTTTTAAGTGTGCCTTAAGTGCGTAAGCTTAATTAACGTGATATTCCTTAAAAATATATAAACGATATTTAGCATTTACTTGATATTAACATTTCTGTATCGGCAGACAAAAAAAGTAGGAATCTGATTTTGCTTGATCAGAAATTAGTAGATGCAAATGAGTGTTAATGATGACATTTTACATTTTTTTTGGATGAAACATCTACATTTATGTTTTTGTAATTGAGTTAATATCATTCCGCAGAGTGAAATCATTACCAGTATTCAATTATGGTTAGCTATTTATTTGAAAGTGTCTTTTGCAAACTAAATTTACAGTTTTGTTTTCACGAAAAATTACGAATTCACGAATTTTTAGCTCTATACTTATATTACTTTCGAATTATATATTCAAAACTTAACAATTGCAAGAAATTCATTATGCGGAACTTTTAGATGCATGAAGAAATCGTGTAAACTTTTAATGTTACTTTTAAGCACAATAATTCACATGAAAATTCGAACCGAGACCAGAATTCTTTTATAAGACATTTACAATTAACAAGCCACCACTCTACAGGGTATAATCCCAAAGTCGATTGATTATACCTAAACAGCAAATCTTTCATGTCAATTTTTCTGAATATAGGAAGTTTAGTAACTTATTGAATTGTATTTTAAATAAATGTTTTATTTTATCAGTCATTGTGAAAAGTTCCAGAAAGATTACCTTCTATTGGACGAATATCATACTTTAAATGAACTAGATATAGTTATCGAAGATCTTATGAAAAACGTGGAAAATAAATTGAATTGCCCTACCCAAAAGTAAGCAAATTTAATTAAAATTATAAACTTTCCATCGGATGTTAGAAATCACGATAGAAGCATTTTTGTTGTTGTTGTTGTTTTCTTTTCTCTTAATTTTCCTATACATAGAGCACGGTTATTCAGTACCTATGCCACCTATGTAATACATGTAATCAATAAATTATTTTATCTTCTACAGTAACAGATTTTTAAATGCTGATCCCTCTTATTAATAAAAGAAATTTTCTGTAACAAAGTACAATTATGTTCCGCCATTGTGAAACAAAAAGACAGAGAAACTTAAGTCAGCAATACTTTTGCTGGTAGCACACTATATTGTAGGGTATACACTACACTTAAGGGAACTTGGTACCATATTAGTAAATCATTGAAGTTTATTAAATAAAATAATTTTCTCATGAAAAATAAAAATTAATTTAATAATAAATTATATATATATATATCAGATTTAGTGATTATTCTGACAAAATTACATTTGCATAGTACAGTAATTTTTAAACGGTAAATAAAATTTATATGATATCCACTTGTAAGAGTCCGAGAATAAGATCTTTTTAAAAAATAAATAAATACGAAAAGCAATAAATTTTGTCTAATAATTTCTCCTTTGAATTTTTTTTATTATAAATTACAGAGAGAGTGACGATGCTGAGAAGAAGGATAATGGCAGGTCTATTAATGATGAACAAATTCTTCCTGATGTGAAGGATTCTATGGAAGAGCTTTTGAAAGTTGTTGAAAAATTTGTGCCTAAGCCTGTTAACGAGTAAGACTTGCTTAGGATTAACTTAAATTTAAATTATCGTATTTATTACGAAGACGTGACTTTAGTTTTAAGAAAAACACAAAAATGCATAAAAACATTTGTTAAATCAGGACACTTTTTTCTTTTTTTTAAAATTGACGATATTTTATAACGTGTGTGTGTGTTTTCATATCTATATCTATATATATATAACAAAGTTTAAAATGTTAGTTAGTTATTTAGTTTGTCTGTGTCTCGCCTCGCTCTCAGACGGATGATCCTAGACCTACCAAATTTTGTATGGAAATTCTTCAGGACGGGTCCCGACATACCTCGTCCTGACAACATTTAAAAATTAAACATTTTTAAAAATTTTGACAACCTTTTAAAAATTACCTCGTCCCGACATAGGCTCGAAGCAATTTTTTCGAAATTCGAATTATTTTAGGAGATATCGATAAAAAACCTATCGCAAAAGGCTAATTTTGCTTTCGCCATTTTGCAATTGTAACCCTGCAGTGGAAAGAGGGAGAATTTAGCTGTCTTGGTTGCTATATTTGGCAAGTTTATTAAATGATTCAGACTCTTGAAGTAAAAATAAAAGAATAACGATTTTTTTTAGATTAAATTATTTGTAAGGTTATTTTTTAATTAAAGTATCGTGTGCATGTGAAATCAGAGCAAGAATGAAATGTTTTATACTCAAAAGAAAAGTAGTATTTGGATATTTTCCGAAACTAAAATGTGCAAATTTTTAATTTGGCGAAAAATAAAATGGTTGATGTCCGAGTTTGAGGATCGTCTGCTTCTTCGATTATGAATACACCTGAATAAGTTTTTGAGAAAATTTCGCTCAGTTCAAATTGTGCATTTATCTGCGCAGCTTTTCTCCATCTATTTCTAATGTATTACATCCAGAAAAAGGAATGTTAAAAATATCAATTTTAATTTTGTTTAATCACACTCATGAATAATGATATACTTTCCAACTTAATGGAATAAGGAAAGAAAATAGACCCATGGATTATAATACGCTTTTAATATATAGCACTTTAGTGCTTTTTTAAAATCTGAAAGTGTTTCATACTTTTTTTCCTTTCCGTTTTTAGATAAAGGCCAATATATCCAGAAGCTCTTCGGAATTAATCTAGGACGAAAATAATTTATACCTTTTTGTAGGTTTTTATCATTAAACCCCATCTTATTTTTGTAATCAGGGGCGGCCCGACACAGTAAGCATCGCATCGGGGCGCCGGCTTCGAAGGGGCGTCATTTCGAACTCAAAAACTAAGAGCATAAAAGGGGGTGTCTTTTTTATATTAGCAGGGGCGACACTTACCGTAGGGCCGCTCTTGTTTGTAACCATCTTAATTTTAAATTCCATTTAGAATCTGAGAGATTTCAGTGCCAAGGAAGCCGGTGAGGAATAGAATTCTCTCCGAACACGATTTATTAAAATGGCAAACCAACTGGTCGCCGGAGGATTTTAGTAGTACATAAACTAAGGATTCTTTTTGACTTTATAGAACTTTGACTAAAGCTAAATTCTGTACCCCGGAACCAGACGAACGTAAGTCCATGTATTACAATTTTCAGGTTAAAGCGTTGATTATAAACGAAATACCTATGAATGTATTAAGTAAATGCAAATTTAATAATGTCAATAATTTTTTGCTGACTGATTCAATTATTAGCACTGCAACCAGACCTAGAGTTCATTTCTACACAGTTTTGGTGCCCTCCTGAAAAGTTAGTCTAGTGTGACTTACGTTAGTCGGGTTCTGAGGTACAGAATTACAGACGTAGGTTTGTATTCAGTAGGTCGATGTGACAGGTCAGTTGGGGGATAATCGACTTGTCATCTTTTCCGGCATAACCTGCAGTTGCATTTCTATAGTTTTAAACACAAAAGTGTGTGTGTTTTTAAGTATGAACTCAAATTATCTTTATTATTTTAAAAAATAATACTATGCCACAATAGATTCAAAATAGATTATTTTTTTTAACAAGCTCAATTTGTTAAAACTATGACTTGAATTTATAATCGTTTCTTGGTGTTCAAAATCGGATTTATTCCATTGAAATATATTATGAAAGGTTCATTCTCGTTACTCAAATGTGGTTTCTATGTTCTTTGACATGCTCATGTCAATGGACTATATAAACTCTTTTAAAGTTTGGCAAATTATTGAAGAAAAAAACACACGATTGTCTCATAAGCTGCACGGGTGAGTTTGTAAGTTCATATTCGGAAATTATTATCTTCGGAATTATACATTAAATGACCCATCCGTTGGGCAAACCATCGCAGGGTCTTCTGGGTGTTTATTGCCATTCCTATAAATGTAAAAAAAAAAATCTGATGTGTCCAACACATGACTTCCTTGCACGTCTATTAAATCAAAAATATTTTCTACGCACTTCCTCTAAACTTATTTGTTTGATAGAGATAAAATATCAATAATAATAAAGTTTAGCGATTTCTAGCCAAATACTTCGATATCGCCAAGCTGAGTTTAATTTGAAAGATTTCCTTCTGACACTTTATTTCACAATATTTCACCAAAAGCCGACAAACTTGAGATAGTTTGCGAGATTTTGGGGATAGCCAAAGTAGTCATTGACCACAGACTTTCAATGAATTGAATGCATCCATACACCTTAATGTATTTAAAGTCATTTGGCTCTGTAAATAAATTCCCAGTCGATTGCTGTCAAAAAAGATATTGAAAACAGTTAGATATTATAATATAGCTCTAAATACAAAAGTTCAAAATTCTACGGGTTAAAGTTTTAGAGTTATACAAAATACGAAATAATTTTTGGCGCCAAATTTGGCGATATTTCGGCGAAACGCGTCAATGTCGACGACATTTGGCGAGATTTTAAGCATGGGCCAACAATGACAGATTATCGCCAAATTTGGCGATATTTCGCCAAAACTCGCCAAGAACGATGACAAATGGCGATACTTTGGGCATGGACCAAATGACTAACTATCGCCAAATTTGGCGACATTTCGGAAAAACTCGCCAAGGTAGAGGACAGACGGCGAGATTTTGGGCATGGACCAAACAATGACTGTCTACAATTGTATTATATTGAAGATGTCCATAGACATTAAAGTACTGAAATTCTTTTCGGTGGTCCTGTAAATAAACTCTCCAGTAGATTGGAACCAAAAATCGAGATGCACAAGTAGATGTTACAACAATCTTATATATGAAATTTCATAATAGTTTTTGAGATTTGAGAGTTAAATATGCACACACGTACACCAAAAGTCGCCAAGCTTGGCGACTTTTGGCATAGTTCTTGAGGGAGGCACGTGACTGTGGTCGGGCCATTACCTAACTTATGTGGTAGGACGGTATTGTGCTTGAAATGGATGAATGCCCCTAAAATTGCCATTGGCCGTAATGTATTGGAAATCTTTTGAGTGTTCCTGTAGCAGAACTGTAAATGATAAAGACACTTTTTTTAATGGAGAAATTCATTTTCTAACTCTTTACAGCATATATCACTTCTGAGTCGTTTGAAATAGCCCAATACCTCTAAAAAACGCTTTGATGAATTTCGGCCCATAGAGCGTAATGTATTTCGAATCTTTTGGGCGGTTCTGTAGATAAACTATACAATCGAATGGAACCGAAAGGGGAGGTGCACAACTAGATGTTACAACAATCCTAAATATAAAGTTTCAACATTCTACGCCTAATAGTTTTTGAGATATGCGAGTTTAATGAATTTCGGACCATTGAGCGTAATGTATTTCGAATGTTTTGGGCGGTCCTGTAGATTAACTATCCAGTCGAATGGAACCAAAAGGGGAGGTGCACAACTAGATGTTACAACTATCCAAAATATGAAGTTTCGACATTCTACGCCTAATAGTTTTTGAGATATGCGAGTTTAATGAATTTCGGCCCATAGAGCGTAATGTATTTCGAATCTTTTGGGCGGTCCTGTACATAAACTATACATTCGATTGGACCAAAAGGGGAGGTGCACAACTAGATCATAGAACAATCCTAAATATCAAATCTCAACTTTCTACGACCAATAGTTTTTGAGATATGCGAGTTACATACATACGTACGTACGTACGTACAGACGGCATGGAAAAACTGACCACAATAGACTCGCCGCTGGTCAAAATGAGTTGCAGACGCCTTAATATGATCGTGCATGCTAGCCTACGATGAGATGCATCGAAAAAATTCTTAAAATTAAATTTAGAGGTACTCAAAATCGGTTTTTTTGTCGAAATTTGGCCCCCAAAATTTTTCGGGATCACATTACTTCCTTATACTACGTACAAGGAAGTAAAAATAGATCTTCCTATTTATATATGGCTATTGGCTCTTGAATGAATAGTATTAAAATGAGAACTGATGCCATGGGATTTGTCCAGCCCTGGTAGTGCCTAGGAGAATGCAACAATAACGATAAGCCCATATCAGCGTACGATGTTCTACTGTAACCTCTCCTACCGTAACCTCTCCTCCTCTGATGCAAAGAAACTTAAGTGATACTATTCCCTGCTTCGCAACGTATAACAACTGTGTGTCTGTACTGGGAAGTAGATTTTAAATATTTATTACAATATAGAGATACTGGTTATTCGAGATGTTAAGAAACAATTGTAAGAAATCAAATGATGCCTAAGTAACAATTTAAACTCAGTAACTATCGTCAAAAATGTAAAACTGCAGGACTGTTTATAGAAACAAACAACGTGATTTTTCTCTTTAAAGCTACTAATTACAAATAGGAATAATATTGATATTAATAATAATGTACAAGCTTACTGGTATATACTATACAGACGTCTCACGAATACGAACTCTGAGATGATGGATTTTTTTTAATGGGAAATTCTCAAGCAATATGTCATAATAAAGTAGATGGCACAAAACATTTAAATTTTTTAAAGATATTTTGGATTGTGCATTCAAACGCATTCAGCGTAATAAAATTAGTTTACTCCCTAGAAGCACAGATAGTTTAAAAGACGTTCAAAATGCGTCTTTTAAACTATTGTGCTACTGAGACTGTACATTCAAAACAGTTAGCAACGAATTTCACTTTTTTTGTCGAAATCTTAAAATAACCATACCGTAAATAATCGTACAAATATTTTTTTTGTATATTACTCTCTCACATAAATTACCTAACTTGCATTTAGTTAAATAGCTGAAAACAAATTTATCACGCTTTCTTCTGTAGAATGACTTTATATTTTACGTTTGACTTTCTCTATTTAATAAAACATGACATTTTAATGCATTCGTACATCTACAGAAAAGTTTTACTTTCTGAAAAGTTATATATTGTTGAATATTGGTTAATAAATTTCACAAGTATGAGCAATATCACCAGACTGTGCCATGATTTACATTTTTTCATCATGTCTCAAAATGTTTTATTTGAAAAGTAATGATGCAGTGCAGCACTGATAATATACCCCTTTATTTGACATGTTTTGTCAAATTATAGGGCATAACAATTGTGATATTACTAGTATATGATAAACTCTAAATTGGTAAAATTAAAGAAGAGATGTAAAATTATATGTAATTGATAATTACTAAACCATAAAATAATATAAAAACTTTTCTTATCATTTCCACATTGCTATTTACAGGAAGAATAGTAAAGAGAATAAAAACAACTCAGAGGTTCTCAAGGATACAGCAAATAGTGTTGAAGAACTTTTAAAGAACGTAGAGAAAATCATGTCTGAACCTATGTGAGACTTTTTTAGACGAAACTTTTAAATGAATATAAATTTACATTTTTACTATTTTACTTAAATTCTTTGTCTTGCTTACTAGTGATGCATTTATTTTTCAAACTTATTTCTTTTGTTTATATAAGTTTCACATCACGAGAGCTTAATGTCTGTGCATCCGCAAAACTTCGTGTACCAGTTAATTAATTAAATCTTAAAAATATTTATCGAAAAAAAGAAGAAATAGCGATTGGGGTATTAATAAGTTTAAGAAGTTTTCTAACATTCCTAACAAATAAAGCTCCATTCGTGTTTAAAATAATTTTACAGTAAGACTATATATATCGGACTGGAACATTTTAACGATATACTATAACTAAGAGAAAATGAGCTCTGTTTATTTTCTGACAAACCTGAGTCAGTTTATTTTGTTCGCAAAAGAATCAGCTTCAGCGCGGTTTCACGCTATTTCATTTTTCATTAGTTACGAGCATATCAAGCAAGAAATACCGAACTCTTTTCAACAGAATTTGATACTGTTTTCCGGTTTGAAAACAAGCATGCAGCTGGATCTAACTCATAGAAATGATTGTGCCCCTTTTGACAGGAACAAGAAAAATAGGATTACAAATGGAAAAATTAAGTGAATTCATTTCGGGTCAAGTCTGTGTAAATGAACATACATTCCAAGTATAGTGTCCTTCACTAAAAGTGATACCTTTTAAAATTGAGTAAAAAATGTAACAAAGTAAATTGTACTTTATGATTGAGGTTAGCCGTTGCAATTATGTTCTGAATAATTTCGATGAAATGTCCACCTCATCTTTCACGCACTAACAACATTAGTTGCGATATGTCTTCGATAGCCTACGGCTCGACAAATATTTTCCTCCAAATGTTCTAACGTTTAAGTATTGTCAGCATAGATCTGCAGTAGCGGATCCAGGGTAGGGGCTAGGGGGCTTCAGCCCTCCCCCAAAAGAGATTGCTAAAGGGTATCATTCTGCTTTCTTATACACTTTAAATAGCTATAATGATCATATTTTATAACTTAGCCCCTCCCAAAAGCATGCCCATTTGTTTAGACTAAACTTTTGATTTATAGTACATTTTAATTCGGTGAAATAAGCTTTTATTTTTAAATCTAGCCCCTCCCAAAAAAAAATTCTGGATCCGCCACTGTAGATCTGCGATTTGATATAGCCTCGAAGAAAGGAAAATTCATTGCCATTAAATGGCACAATAGCGGCGACCAATTCGCAAATCCTCGGCTTGGATGATCTAGTCGCCATATTTATTCTTCAACAAACTGAGCGTAGCATCAAGTGTGGTATTTCTGAAAAATACTTTTTTGAGAATGTAACTGAAAGGTCTAAGCTACACAAAATAGTCTAATTTATGTTCATATGCTGAGTTTATATATATATATATATATATAATTTAAAAAAGGATCCCTTTTTGAAAGACCCTTTTTTTTGACACTACTAGTTACAGCTAGAGTAATTTTGGATTTACTTTGTGTTAAAAAACTTTGTTATTATCGTGTAAATCATTGCCTAGCTTTGCAGTACTGCTTATAATGGGCCGAATACCACTGAGATCCTCAGATATATTAGACCTGTTGGTGAATTAGGTTTAGGGAATGCAATCCCGCACTGTTTTTCGTTTCGCGGAATTACGTCTGTTGTTGCGTTTACTACTCTTTCCCCCCAAATAAAATATTTTGCATGTATTGAATTAGATACATTAGAAGTATGTCTTCAAATACCTAGGGAATCCAACCCCGCACTGTTTTTCGTTTAGCGAGATTGTGTCTTTTGTTGCGTCTGCTACTATTTCCCACCAAATGAAATATTTTGGTTGTATTGAATTAGATGCAGTAGATGTATGTCTTCAAATACCTAGGGAATCCAATCCCGCACTGCTTTTCGTTTCGCGGGATTTCGGGATTGATATTTTTGGATCCCGCGGGATTGACATTTAATTCAAATAAAAATTAATTTTAATAGAGAAAAGTAGGAAACAGTAAGATTGTAAGCACTATCAAGTTTAATATTTGATATTATTTGATAATTAATACAATACATAAATACGAAAATTACCTTACTAATCTATATCTTACATAAATATGAAAATTATAGTCATAATATTGTCTTCCCGAGGGAACGGAATTGCATTACCTAATTACTTTGCTATTTTTATAAATGTACCTGACAGCCATTCGAATATCAAAAACTTTTAATCGAACAATCAAATTCATAGTCGAGCTGTTATTCCATAAATGTGTAAATAAACATATTTCTACTTCAGTAATATTTATAAAGTTTCACTTTCACACTGCCAGGGCTACTATTACTGAAGAAGCTGACGAATCAGGTGGAAGTGCTGAATCTTGTGCTAAGTCAGAGCCTCCAGTAAGTGATTAAAAACATATATAAGTTATAATTTTTTTTCCTTTAAATATAAATAAAAGTTCTGTAAAAAAGTTTTTAAATTTTGCATGAATGTGCCACTTTCTTTATTAGCCCGTTGTGAGGATTAATACAAAGGGCGCTAAGTAGCCGACACCATACAATATACACCTATAACAAACAATATCCACCTATGCCTAGTGTGCAATCGCTAATCGACTGTTTTAGGAATCTTTAAACTGTACTTTAACAGCAAAGCAATAACAAGAAATAATATTGTGTTTTGGCAAAATAATTTCATAATTTTGCGTTTATAATTTGTGAAAATCTCAGCACTTAAAAATTATGATTGTGTTAAAATAGTAGGAAATAATTATATATGTTCCACTCACTATACAAACAATTAATATCAATTATAAATATACCTATTATACAATTTGCCCGTATGTAGACCGAGGGATTTGCTCGTTTGTGGTTTAGCAGTCTAAAATTAATGTTCCACGAGATAAAAAATTAAGGTTTTCAATTTTATTGCATGTAAATCGATTAATTGAAGCGCAAGATAAAGGTACGGATCTTAAAAAAATTCATGAAAACTGCCTAACCGTAATGCCATCAAATTAGGATTTTTCGATTTCTGCCCAAATATTGAAAATATTGCCCACCTGGCATCAGTTCTGGAGCTTTTTTTGCCGTCATGTTCGGCAATATATAGTTTGTATAGTATCTCTCTATTCTAAAAAAAAGTAAAGGCCGCTGTCGCCGCCGCTGTCAAAGCTTGTTGGCTTATCTCCTCCTAAACCGTGGGGATTTGAGTTTCGACTAAGGTGCCCACACATTCGAAAAATTCCGAGGAACTTGCTAAGCTGATTTAAATTTCGAAAATCGAATTATTTTAGAAGATATTAATAAAAAACTGAAAATATAAACCGAATGGTTGCCAGATTTGGCATAAAATCATTCATTCCTTTGCAACAAAGCGTTTCCAAGTATCTAGAATCGCGTGAAATTTACAAACATGAGTTAGAATTACGCCCATTTTACGCCAAAATAAAAACTATATGAAATAAGTAACTCAAAATGTGTTACACAAAGTTGACAATTTTCAAATAGTAAGTTCGCTTAGACAACAGGAGTTTAGAATGAGCGATTATTCATTTTTCCAAAACAGAATAACTAATATCTTGAAAATGAAAAATAATTAAAATGCAGATTATTTTAAAGCCGGTTCTCGTCCAGCTGGATTATTTGCTACCAGTAGAAATATTTGGCGGCGTTAACTATGCCATTATAGCAGTTATAGTACACTTTGGATATTTGCTAGCGCGACGAGATGGTATAATTCGTGGTGTTAAGTACGCCAATCTGCAAACGATTATGTAAATGAAAATATGGATAACGGTTTTCCGGTAACCTTAAATGAACAGTAAATATAGGTTGTGAGCACGTGTAAATCGCCAAATAATGAAAAGTCGCCATGGGCGGCAGGATATTCTGTCTGTTCCGTAGCTTTTATTAACTTTACATGCACGCAAGTCGCCAAATAATAAAAAATCGCCATGGGTAGCAAATTCGCAAGGTGTCCAATAGATTTTACATTATTAAAAATACAGCTGAAACATATGTTCTGATTTTATTACGCTTTAGCTCCTAATTAATATAACTTTTGAATGGCAATATTAAATATTGTTGCTGAATTACTCTGCTACTCCTGGGGTTCGTCATTCTAAAGTCCAGTTGGTGTAAAAAGTTCAAGTAAAAAGTCACTTGTCAGGATGGAACACAAACTTTATTTCTTCTAGAACTTCGTAGAACAATCAGCTGCACACAATTCACAAGCACAATCTATCAGTAACGTGCTTTTAACAATCCGCTTGGATCAGAAGCTCTCACAAATGCTGTATTTCTCACACAAAATAAGTCACTTTTACAGGCTAAAATTCCGTGGAAATATTCAAGGGATATAGTACACTATCCCTTAAGACACAGCAATGAAGAATTTACACACAGCACTTTAAAAACAGCTTCACAAAGCAAGCTAAAACACAGCTTCTATAGCACTATCAGTTCACACAAAACAAGCGTACTGAGAGCTCTTCACACATTGAATGTTCAACTCGCAACTGACTCCTCGGGGCGATGCACGCTTCTATAAATAGCCGACGCAGGAGGTACAAGAGGTTTCCAGAAAAGTCAATTTCTCGAGGGTTCTACATAAAGCGTGAATTTTGATTACGTCATAGAAGAGAAATGTTAGGTTATTATGCGTTTTTAATGCAGGAAAAACAACTTCCAGGCCCCATTGGGAAAATCGCGCCAAATGACCAAAAAGTCGCCAAGCTTGGCGACTTTTGGCGAAATATCGCCAAATTTGGCGCCAAAAATAAGTCCTCAAAAGTGAAGAGATCTAAGCTCTAGGACTAATATTTCTCGAGTTTTCTAGAAATCCCATATATTTGAATGGGAAACCGAAACCTCCGTATCTCCGGTTCTAATTGGCCGATTTTGATGCAACAAAAAGCAAAATTTATCTATTTGAAGCGTAGAATACGAATTTTAAACCATTTTAGGCCCCAGAGCAGCGGGTTGCCCCGAAAATTCGTAACATTGCCCCCTTCCCAAGGACTGCACGTCCCGGGCAGTACAATCCCTAGTTAGGAGGTCACACAGGTACCTACACTGTATAACACTTAACAAGATCTTAACAACATAATTCAAGCAAGTAATCAATAGCACAATAAGCAAATACACATTAATAAATAAATAATCATCATAATAAATAATTACACTGTAATAAGTAATCAATGTAATAACAAATACACATTAATAAAATCCAATATATTACAAATATGTACACTAAACATGGCGTAAGTGGTGAGAGAAAGAGAGTTGAAGAAAGAGGAAGAGAAGAGAAAGACAGGAAAGGAATGAGAGGTGAAAGAAAAGAGGAATTACGCCATAGTGACCATAGTCTGAGCTAATTACAACCGCGGTAGATGGCTAGCCGATCGTAATGTACAACTCTTGGCTTCGAGTTTGGTGACTTACGAATCCGTACGATGACGTCATTCAGCCGGTTTAGGACTGTGTAAGGACCGTCCCACGGCGATTGCAGCTTGGGAGACAGGCCTTTCCGTCGAGTAGGATTCCATAGCCAAACTTTGTCACCTGCGTTGAACTCGTGTCCCGTAGCCTTCGTGTCGTAGCGAGTCTTCATCTTTTCCGTGTTCAGGTTGATCCGCTCCCGAGCAAAATGATGTACATCTTCAAACCGTGCCCGAAGGTTTTCCACGTACTCCTCTGGCGATGAAGGCGCATCTGGAGGGCGGCCGAACACTAGATCGGCGGGAAGACGAAGATCTCTGCCGAACAGCATCTGGGAAGGTGTGAAGCCGGTAGTCTCATGGACGGCACTCCTATAGGCCAGCAGGAACAGGGGGAGTTTCTTATCCCAGTCCTCTTGATTCCTAGATACCAGGAGCGAGAGGTTGTTCAAAATTGTACGATTGAACCTCTCCACCATGCCGTCGGATTGTGGGTGTAAAGGCGTAGTCTGGGTTTTGTCCATTCCGAGAAGTTGGCATAGTCCTTTAAAGACTGCAGAGGTAAAGTTCGTTCCTTGGTCGGAATGAAGTTGCAGAGGGGTTCCATATCTGGAAATCCATTCTTGCACCAGTACCTCTGCTACGGTCGTAGCTTCTTGATCGGGAATAGGAAACGCTTCGGGCCATTTAGAGAAGTAGTCAATGACAACTAGGATGTATTTGTTGCCATCCGAAGTTCGCGGAAGAGGTCCCAGGATGTCGAGTGCAATCCTCTCAAAAGGCGCTCCTACATTATAACGATGTAGTCTTCCACGGCTTCGTTTCTTCGGGCCTTTACGGGCGGCACAGGCGTCACAAGCTTGACACCACTTTTCGACGTCGCCTCGAGCCCTAACCCAGTAGAAGCGCTCGCGAACTTTCTGCAGGGTCTTCATCACGCCAAAATGGCCTCCAGTTAAGCCATTATGCAGCTCTTCTAGAACCTTCGGAATCCTCGAGCGAGGGAGTACTAACTGCCATCGGAGCATCTTGCCGTCGTCCGACTCCCATTTACGATACAGGACTCCATTCCTCAGGCGAAGCGAATCCCATAAAGCCCAGTACTGTTTTGTTGCCGGACTGTAAGATGATATTTCTTGCCAACTGGGCTTAGCGCTGGATTTTTCCATAAATTCCACAATAGGTTTGATGTCGCGGTCTGCTAATTGGTCCGCCCGAACATTTTCGTCACTCCAGGGATCTTGGGATGGTGTCGATGATGTAACTTGGCGGACAACGGGATGTTTCAGATGGTAATTTTTCTCTGCCCTGGAGCAATAGCGACAGCTGTCTATACAGGGCCTTCTTGACAAAGCATCTGCATTTCCATGAGATGCCCCTTTCCGATGACGTATCTCGATGTCATATTCTTGTAATCGCTGTATCCACCTGGCTATTTGGCCCTCTGGATTCTTGAAATTTAGAAGCCAGGTTAAAGAGGCATGGTCCGTTCGGAGCAGGAACTTTCGGCCGTACAGGTAATGATGGAAGTGCTCCACGGCTTTAATGATAGCAAGAAGTTCCTTTCTCGTAACACAATAGTTACGTTCTGCCTTTGAAAGGCATTTGCTCCAGTAAGCAATGACGTGTTCTTGGCCATCTATCTCCTGGGACAAAACTGCTCCAACACTCTCCTTACTTGCGTCTGTGTCCAGGATAAATGGCTTGTCAGGGTGAGGATACGACAGGATCGGCGAAGATGTTAAAGCCGTCTTCAGTTCGTTGAATGCGTCCTCACATTCCTCAGTCCATAGAAATTTCTGTCCAGTCTCGGTCAATTTGTGAAGAGGTCTTGCAATTTGAGAAAAGCCCTTCACGAATTTTCGATAGTAAGTACACAGACCGAGAAAACTTCTTAAGTCATGGATATTCTCGGGACGACTCCAGTTCTGGACTGCGGACGTCTTTTCGGGATCGGTTCGGACTCCGTGGGCGGATATTATGTGCCCGAGGTAACGTACTTCCCGACGGAACAAGTTGCACTTAGATGGACTTAGTTTCAAGTTTGCCTCTTTTAATTTCTGCAGTACCTTTCGAATGTTCTCGAGATGCTCTTCGAAAGTCCTTCCGACGATGATGATATCGTCCAAATAAACGAGACATGCTTCGTAGGAAAGTCCTCTCAACACTGTCTCCATTAGACGCTCGAATGTAGCCGGTGCGTTGCAGAGTCCAAAAGGCATAACTTTGAACTGCCACAATCCTTGTCCCGTGGTGAACGCAGTCTTTTCACGGTCATCGGGATGAATTTCTACTTGCCAGTAGCCACTCTTCAGATCCAGAGTGGAAAACCATTCATTTCCCGATAAAGTGTCCAAAGTGTCGTCTATCCTGGGAAGAGGGTAGCTGTCTTTCTTGGTAATGTCATTCAGACGTCTGTAGTCAACACAGAACCGGGTGGAACCATCCTTCTTTCGGACCAAAACAATTGGCGAGGCCCAGGGACTAGTCGATGGCTCGATGACGTCATCACGCTGCATCTCCTCTAAAAGTCTGCTCACCTCTTCTTGCTTAGCAAACGGCAGCCGCCTAGGATGTTGCTTGATGGGAGAATGGCTGCCTGTATCTATCCTATGTTGAGTTAAGCTCGTACGGCCAAAGTCACCCGAAGTTCGGGAGAAGAGGTCTTCAAATTCAGCTATTACTTTCTCCGCAGCGCTTCTCTGTTCTGCCGTTAACTCCACGTCTTGTATTAATTCCTTCGTCAGGCACTCGGAAGATTTAGCTGTCGTTTGGCTGATGTTCTTATTAATGCAGGTAACAGGAGTGCATGTCGCCAACACTTCATTTTTCTTTATCACCTTCGACTTGTCCGTCACATTTACTACTCTAACTGGAATTTCTGTTCTCGACAAGTCCACAAGTGTTGCTCCCACAAGTACTCCTCTGACGGAATCACTATTGTTTGGGTGTTCGATTAATCCAAAACGGAATTTATTGCTTTCTTTTACTGTTCCAGAAATTATTGAATCAGTTCTGGGAGGTAGAGTGATATCAGTCTGGGCTATTATTTGCTGAACAGGCAAAACAGTTTCATTTCTAATATCGAACGCAGCTATTTCTTCTGAGTCTGAACGAAGCTCATTATTCTTAAAGTCCAAATTAAATTTGTGCGATTTTAAAAAGTCGAGTCCGAGAATAAAAGAGTCTGTAATATTGGCGACATATACCACATGGTCGTATCTGGCATTTCCAAACGTGATTTCTACTTGCGCTTTTCCGCCCACTTCGATCTTGTCACCTGTCACAGTCTGGAGGGTCAGCGAGGACGGAGTCCAGATAATCTTCAAATTTAATTTCTTGGCCAGATCCGTCCTTATGATGGTTACGTTCGCTCCAGTATCAATCACCATGTGGCATGGGGAACCATTAACGTATCCCTGTACGAAGAGTCCATTACTGCCACCATTCACTGATGAAATCTGCAAGACTTTTAGGTGGGGCTTTTGACTATATGGCAACCTCCGCCCCGCGAGATGGCCACCTCCTAGTTTCCCTCTTTCATGTTCTTAGATTTCTCTTGCTGGTCATAAGACTTTCGACCACAATGCTTTTGTACATGGCCTTCAACGCCACACTTCCAGCATTTCACTTTCTTTCGGCCATCTCTCGTTCTATCGGATCTTAATTTTCGTTCTATGAGATCTTCAATTCTCTTCAACCTGTTCTCGACGCTCTCTGTGTCTTTGTCAGCTGCCTCTTGGACCGTGACAGCTCTAACAGCATGCCGATCTTTCCTGACGGCCCGCTGAGCCGCTTCTAGCTTCATTGCGAAGACGAGAGCAGATTTCAAATCCTGATAATCCTCCAACATGAGTGCCTTTTGGGTTTCTGGATCACGGATGGCTTCAATAAAATGACGCACCGCCATTTCTTCTCGGACATTATCAAGGTGGTCCATGTAGGCTAGATGACACAGCCTATCTATGTCCGAAGCCAGCTCTTGAAGGGTCTCGCCAGATCTCTGCATCCTTGACTTAAGTTGGATTCTACTATATTCTTTCTGGCACTTCTCTCCGAATTTCATCTCCAAGGCACTGGCAAGGGCGTCAAAATCTCCTATCTTCGTCGCTCCGATAGTTTGCAATACATTAATTGCATCTCCGCTAAGGGAAGCGGCCAGTTGATTAGCTTTCTCGGACTCGCTCCAACCATTGGCTCTGGCGACGATCGAAAATTGGGTCTTGTAAGCTTCCCAGGGAGTCTTTCCGTCATAGGCAGTAAGTTTCACTGCTGGGCGGTGTGAAGATAACCTGATGTTTTCGGGTAACTTTCCCAGCTTTACGAGAGAGTCCAATTTTTCTTCAATTTTAGCTTCACATTCTTCATGTATTTTCGAAACTATATTTTCTTTCCAGTCTAGTTTCTCCTCAATTTTATTCTTAAATTCTTCCCGCATTCTGCAAATATCTTGCTGCAATTCCTTAACATTTTCTTCTATTTTTCCTTCAATTCTTTGTTCATATTTCGTTTGAGTTTCTTCTATGAGCGACATTCTTTTCTCCATTATCTCTTGATTTTCCTGCACACTCTTTTCGAATTTCTCTAATTTTCCCAAAGCAGTCTCCATTTTCTCCAATCCCAATTTCATTCCTTCTTGTCCGGCTTCAATTTTCTTCTCTAAATCCGCTTTCATCTGTTCTTGTCCGGCTTCAATTTTCTTTTCTAAATCGGTCTGTCCTGCTTCAATTTTCTTCTCTAAATCCGCCTTCATCTGTTCTTGTCCAGCTTTCATCTCGTCTTGTCCGGCTTTCATCTGTTCTTGTGCGGCTTTCATCTCGTCTTGTCCGGCTTTCATCTCGTCTTGTCCGGCTTTCATTTCTTGCATGATATTCATGAGCTTTTGAAGTTGTTCTTCCATTTTTTGTCTAGTCAAAACCATAAACTGGAAAATTAAAGTCCTTCTTTAGAACCCCGATTCTGACACCAAATGTTGCGGAATTACTCTGCTACTCCTGGGGTTCGTCGTTCTAAAGTCCAGTTGGTGTAAAAAGTTCAAGTAAAAAGTCACTTGTCAGGATGGAACACAAACTTTATTTCTTCTAGAACTTCGTAGAACAATCAGCTGCACACAATTCACAAGCACAATCTAGCAGTAAACGTCTGCTTTTAACAATCCGCTTGGATCAGAAGCTCTCACAAATGCTGTATTTCTCACACAAAATAAGTCACTTTTACAGGCTAAAATTCCGTGGAAATATTCAAGGGATATAGTACACTATCCCTTAAGACACAGCAATGAAGAATTTACACACAGCACTTTAAAAACAGCTTCACAAAGCAAGCTAAAACACAGCTTCTATAGCACTATCAGTTCACACAAAACAAGCGTACTGAGAGCTCTTCACACATTGAATGTTCAACTCGCAACTGACTCTTCGGGGCGATGCACGCTTCTATAAATAGCCGACGCAGGAGGTACAAGAGGTTTCCAGAAAAGTCAATTTCTCGAGGGTTCTACATAAAGCGTGAATTTTGATTACGTCATAGAAGAGAAATGTTAGGTTATTATGCGTTTTTAATGCTGGAAAAACAACTTCCAGGCCCCATTGGGAAAATCGCGCCAAATGACCAAAAAGTCGCCAAGCTTGGCGACTTTTGGCGAAATATCGCCAAATTTGGCGCCAAAAATAAGTCCTCAAAAGTGAAGAGATCTAAGCTCTAGGACTAATATTTCTCGAGTTTTCTAGAAATCCCATATATTTGAATGGGAAACCGAAACCTCCGTATCTCCGGTTCTAATTGGCCGATTTTGATGCAACAAAAAGCAAAATTTATCTATTTGAAGCGTAGAATACGAATTTTAAACTATTTTAGGCCCCAGAGCAGCGGGTTGCCCCGAAAATTCGTAACAATATCATTGTGTTTCTGAGGAGTGCAAATAATTTTTCCAGCGGTTATAAGCGGATTCTGCAATCCAGGCGGAGTATAGCTCAGGATCCGTACAACACGGATTCCCATAACAAAATATCTTCCGTGTTATGAGGGGTAGGGGGTCTACTGTAGTGTGAAGTTTAAATTTTTATGTACCAATGAAGATGCAAGAACCAAGCAATGTGTAGCTTAGCTCAGTAACATTCTATCTGATCCAATCTTCGGGTTTTGTCTGTTGAAATTATGTATTTTTTACGAATAAGCCTGATTAGGGGCCGAATCCCTCATACGAAAAGCGAGCGTAGCGAGTCTAGGGGCCTTGGCCCCTAGTATTGAAAAAAAAAGTCGGTGGGCTTGGTGAATTTTAATGAAACTTTTAAGAAAAGCCGCGACAAGCGCTGTCCCTTAATTAATCATACAGTAAGATAATAAATTTGTATAATTAAAAAAACATTTGGAATTTCCGTTATTGCTTTGCTGCAAGTTGGTATTGGATACTATTGATATTTAGTTAGAATCATTATTTGAATGTGATTCACAATTAAACTAACCATCAAATATTTACTAACCCTTTCGGATCAGGTATCCATAATAGAGGGCACGAATTTTGATAGAATATTACAAAATAAATACTAATGATTTTAAATGAAAATGGGTTTGTTTATTTTACGGCAATTTAGTAATGAATATTTTTTCATTATATTACAAATTTAATCTTTATTATTATAAAAGTATTTACATATATCTTTTCAGAGAAATTACTTATTCAGACCTAATAGGGTTAAAAGACTTTTTTATTAAATTGCAAAAATGTTGAATAAAGGAATAAAGCAGACTGAGTGATAGTAGACATGGCATTTGTTTTCCCGTTGATTGAAACCAGACGTTCTTTATTTGATGTTTCATGATGACATACAAATAGCAAACACAGTAGATATTAGAAAGATAACATATTTCACAATCAAACAAATATTACATTGATCAGAAATGAAATTACAAATGCATATGTAAGTTAATATTAGATCTCATTAGTTTTATGATGCAAATCGTTTGTGAATAAAAAATTATTGTATGCATTTACCTTTTCAGCATCGAAAGCCCAAGAAAAAAAGGCTTAAAAATTTCTTCAAATCTCTTAATTGCATGAAAAAGGTATGTTTGAATTGCATGAAAAAGGTTGAAGTCTTTTCAGGTACTAATCTAACGATTAAAATCTTTTATGTTTTTCTTTTTCTGTTACTATAAGAAATATTTAATGATTATTATTGTTAAGAGGACATTCAACGTAAATTTCCTCATGCGGCAGAGTAAAATTATTTTTTTATGCAATACTTTCGTAAGTGTTTCTTCTTAATAATCATTACAGACAAACTAATGAATATGGTTTAGTAAGCAACTTAGCAGGATAAAGTGAGAAAATAGAAACAAAATCTAAGAATTAAAAGGCAGTTTCATTATAAGTAAAAATTTGTCATAAAAATTTATTTACGACAACTGTCATCTCAGCACGAATTAGAAATTGTTTATGAGCATTTGTAGATTACACCATAAAGTGTTTGACTCATCAAAGATATTCACAGGCTTAAATTTCCTGCGCTAGTCAATTTTTACCGAATTATTCATGTGTCTTTTTATTACATAATCTTTAATCATGCATATAGGCCTTTATCACTTAAAATAATTGCACTCTGTTCTGTAAATCACTAAATTGTGTAATATTCTGTATTATTCTGCTACATAATTTTTCGTGCATATGACTGGCTCCTTAAAGATAAGAAAAACGGTCCAAGTGCTAGTATTTACCGTGAAAGTACAGACCTTATTGAAAGTTTAAATATTTTATTAACAAACTAATAGGATTAATTTTCTCAGCAGCCATTTGCACTGACGATACCATAGTATAGTTATGATAGCATGCAGATGTCGCCATGCTTAACAGATTGAATTTTCATTAGTTTGTTTTGGTAGATACTTCCTATACAAGAACAAAAATCTTAATGCATCCCCCCCCCCTCGAACACAAGAACAAAAAGTCTTAATGCATCCCTCCCCCCCCCCCCGAATATCTGAAAAACTAATCAAAACTTTGCGTATAATTTCAATCCATGTAAAAATTTTCACGTGATGCAAGGTGCAGAGTTTTTGAAATAAAACAATTTATAACTTTCATTTTATTTACATAAATTGTTCAGAGAAACATATAAAGAGGCAGTATTTGCTTACCGTAACGAAACATACACTCACAATTATCGAAAAATGCCGAAAAATATATAGCAAAAATCTTGTATTTTTTTTAATGCTGTCAGTGTGTAGTCTGTTGCATGAATTCTGCAGAAAATGCAGTAAAAAGTATTAATTGATGAACTCATTTTTTACAAATTATAATGCATATTCCAGTGCATGTATGAAATAACTGACTAATTCAAATGAAAGAATCAACAGCTTTAAAATATTAAGAGGTTACTTGCATTATCTGTGATTATTTTTTTTATATCGCTGTAAGAAGCGCAAATTTCCAATAATGCTTCATTTTTTTATTATGATTATGATTATTATTATTACTATTTTGACTTCTCCAAATTCGAAATCAGTAAAACTCTTTAAAATTTCTCAAGTAAAAGTAAATGCAAATAACGAAAATGCTTCAATATTTAGAATTTTGTATTCATATTACAAAATGATACATTGTATGATAACTCTGCTTTTAAAATAAAATTTATAAAGTTGGAGCTGTTTAACTTTTAATTTAAATATTGAATTCAGTATAATGCGAATTGATTCTTAAAATTGTACGTCAATTAAGTATAACTTCCCTGCTTCGTGAATCTGTTAGATATTCAAGAGTTGTTTTTTATGTAATAAATACAAAAAGATTTTATTTATTCATTTAGTTTATTTTTCAGCTAAATGATGAATGAAATCAGTGATGTAAAGTAATGAATAAATTTTTCTCTTTAAACGTACATTTTCTTGATACGCAAAGCAAGATAAATGTAAAAGGGTGCAAAATCTTTAAAATATATTACAGAGCTAGATTTTAAAATCGAGCTGTAATTATTAATTTTTTAATATAACTTTTTTTTATTTCAGGAGGAAGATGATTGATCTTAGTTTTAAAGAATTTCAATATTTCACGATCAATTATTATATGAAAAATTGCAGTCATTTATTTTTTTGCTTTTTTAATGGTGTGTACTCTTCATAGTAAATCTATTTTTGCATAAAAAATACACTGATTTCTGCGATGATTCGTTATTGATGTAGCATAGACTAGCAGAAAACACTCAATGGATTTATTAAACAAGAACAGAAATTTTGAATTTTTACATGGTAATTAGATATTTGTATTGCATTTTTCATATTTATTTTGTTTAAAGTACAAACACGCAATGAGAAACTTTCTGCAGAAAGTTCAATGTTCTCTTTCCAGGATTTTGTTTGTTCAGCTTATATTTAATAAGAATCTACGAAAAACTTTTTATGAACTATTTATGTATTGAGTATTTAGGCAAAGCTCCTCGAAGGCTATCTGAATAGGGAGGAGTGTCTTAGAAGGAGGATTGTTTGAGGCTTTCTAAAACGTATTCACTTTACATCTGAAGAAAACAACCCCAAACTCCAGACTGTTAGATCGAGTTCCATGCGGTGGACCTGCGAACCAGGGCAGCTTCACACTTCAGCCGTCTACAGTGTCTTTATCCTTTGGCCATGGCTATAAACTATTTTTAAATAGAGCCTTTTTTATTGGGCGGCTGTGAAAATCGACCAATTGTTTACGAAATAAATAAAGAAAAACATGCCATTTGAAAATTCGGTTAATCTTTAAAATATTGATAAAATTATCGATTGCAAATTTTAAGAATTATTACTTTCAAAATTACGTTCAAAATATTTATAGCAATTTCTCAGGGCACATAGTTAATTTTTCTTTCGAAAAACAGATTTTCAAAAGTATTTTGAATAAAATTTATCAGTAAGTAGATTCTATATAAATGTCACCTCATGCAATTACCTTCAAAATTCTGAAAGAAAAATTTAACTTTTCATACACTGTCCACAGAAAAAAATGAAAGAGATTCTTCATCTACATATCTTGTCATTGTTACAAAGTTTGATTTAAAATTGCAGTATGAGACAGTCTTTTTTATGAAAACTTCATTCAACTACCTACTTTCAAAGTGTAGAAATTCTTTAATATGAAAAAAAATAATGATTTCCAAATTATTTTCAATGGAGAAAAATCAACATATGCATTCCCTCTCTCTCACACACAAAAAAGTTTTGTTTAACTTAACAAAACATGGTTCATTTATTTACTTTTATTTTTTGAATTCAAATCATTTTTTGTTGATTGAACTAAATTTTGACTGATTCAATAAAATGATTCAGTTACAATTGGGAAAGTCAAACTCTTGCTGAATGTACAAAACATTTTATATTCCAATGTAAATACTATGTCTGGTTAAAAAAGTATATGTAACAGAGTGTGTAAGGGAAAGATAGAAGAATATACAGATAGAGACCGAAAAAACGGAGTTATTGACAATTTAAGACTTTCTTGAAATACTTAAGAAATTCAGTTTAAAAATGTTGGTGAAAATGCAATAATTTGACTTTTAAATTTGTAAACCATTCTATAAGTCTTGTTTGAAAGGCAGAGGTGGCATTTCAGCTTTCCAATTGGGGGTAAGAGATTTGATGTATCCATAGTAAGGAATAAATAAAATGTTTGTTAAATTTGGAGGTGATACCGCGTCAACTCGCACCCTTTTTTGTCGCCCCCCGTTGAATGGTAAAAGTTTAAAAAGTAATGGAAATATTTTGAACACAATTTTTTGTGTACGAAAAAAAAAGGAGGCTTTTAGACTTCCTTTGTGTCCGACAAAATGTATAGACATAGGAAAATAATTGGAAGAATGACTTTCTTTTTTTAGAATTTAGTATTTTGTACGGAAACCTTATTATTGTTGTTACATTTATCAATTTATATGGATCCTTTTTTTTAAATGTCAACAGTAAAATTCAAAAGTACGTATTTTCAACAGATAATGAAGAAATGCCCATCTGCCATTATTGATTATTTATGAATGACGATGATACAATATGAAAATACAGTTCAGTAAAAAGAGCAACATAATCATTTTTTTATAAGCAATTCCTTCTGAAAACATTAAAAATTGCTTTAATATATAAATTCCTTTTTTATAACAATGACGAACACAGCGTCGAAAAAACTAGCTGTTTAATTAAGATACTTTTAAATTTAGTAGAATAGCACAAAAACTTACATAAAAATTTTTTAGGTATAGGCTTTGCATTTAAAACACAAATATTACAGAATAGTCCTGTTTTCTGATTCCTTTCATTCTATATCTAAATGCTTTTAAAATCTGGCGTATGCTGTCTATGGGACAGTTTCATGACTCATTTTTCTAGCACCAGACACATTGGCTCGGAGTAATCTTTCCTATGCTGTTCTGTATCACGCAAAAAGCTCGTAGAAACGAATTAAGGGAGTTTTCCCTATGCTAAAAGAGAGACTAGCATTCATTATGGTGATGAATAAAGTTGTATTTCCCTATTTACATGAAAGTGACTCGATCAACGGAAAAGAGATCATAAAACACTTTCCTGGCGGGAAAAGTTCTGGAAATGTAGTCTACAAATTACATGGATTATTTTGGAAAAAGTTTTGCAGTATAAGATTTTGATAGGTATTCTCCAAAATTATATTAGTATCTATTATGAAATAGCGCACTTAAAGAAATAAATGTGAGTCAGTTCATGTTTATCATATTAGAAATGCCCTAAATTTGTACTACATTTTATTTTTGTGTGTACAGGGTATTTCGAATTTTTCTTTTTGTGTCGCCGACTGGGCTACCTAATTATGGTTGATTAAAGGATAAAAATATATTTCTGAAACACAATAAGTAAAATAAAATAAAAAAATTCAGGAAATAATTTCTGAAATGATGTTCAAAATGTTTTATGGTTAGAATCAAAGGATGCAAATTGGGTAAAAGTGAAAAGTGTTCGATGTAATATCGTTTGATGTAAGGTTATAATTTGTTTTCTTTCTGGATGTTTTGCATAAGCCGGACTTTATCTTACTATTTTATTGAGTTTCAAATACAGGGTGTCCAGAAAATAACGCCCTGATTTCAAAGTTAAAAAGCTCAAAAACAAATATCAAAAGAAGTGTGCAGTAAACGTTGTGTTCATTATAACTGCAGTAAAAATTTTGTACAGAAGTTTCGAAGCAGTAGTCAATAAAACGCTGTCAGATGTTGTTGTAATTGCTGGCCTCTATAATGAATAGACCTCCATATTCTCCTGATCTGACTCATTATGACTACATTATGTACGGCACATTGAAATATACTGTCTGCCAGCACCATTGCATTACGCTGGATGAACTTCAGTCGTCGATTTGTCAGGCATGTGAATCCGTTTCCGTTAAGACATTACGGGCTGCAATGACAAATTTTATTATTCGTTTATGAGACCTCTTGTCGATCGGTCGACATTTTTAGAAGATTGTGTTGGGACTGCTTGCAGAGTATGAGTTTATATATATGCACGATGATCATGATTGTCGATCGATTTTTATGTGCAGCTATTGCAGCCCATCTGCTAAGAATGGCGTACGCAAGGCGCTGTATGGGGTTCTAACCCCCTCCCCCCTTTATTGAAGATTTTTTAACGAAGTCCATAATTTTTTTATTTGCAACTTATAGAATACGCCTTTTAATATTATGCTCATAATGTTCTCTCCCCATGTAGGAAATCTGTGTACACCACTGTCACTTAGCAGCTATTCTAACGACTATTCGAAACTTCTGAATAAATATTTTTCAGGTTACAAACAAGCACGCTATTTGCTGCATTTTTCTATTAACAATTGTTCTTGAGATTTTTAATTTTGAAATCAAGGTGTCATTTGTTGGACACCCTGTATAAACATGCATTTTTCATTATTTTAATGAAGTATTTAATTTTGAAGACAAAAGAAAAAAATTATTGGAACACCTTGTGCATACATTATTATTTTTTTACATTTTCAGAGTATTTTAAATTCTAAAAACCTGAATATGTTTTAAAATAGTGTCGCAGAAATGTACTTACTTTCTGAAACCTTCGTATTAACAGCATAACCAATTTACATAGACTTTCCTGAATTCTTCGCAGTTTTTGTTGCTTTAAGCGCTGTAATGTTTATATTTTTCAAGAATGTTTGTGAAAGCCAACCAATATGTTATATATAACACCAATTTTTAGATATGTATCCAGAAACGGCGCGGTTAAGCATCTTTCTTATATCCTTTAAGAAAGATAATCAAGCTTTAAACTATTTATACTTATTTTCTGTAACTCAAATCCACCCAAATTGTGCAAGTACTCGTTTTTTATGCAAACGCTAGACAACTTATACTACAGCTTTAACACCTTTAATTCCCCCATAGGAAATTAAAATGATTATAGGTATGCCAGACTAAAAGCACTGACTTAACTTTTTGTGATAGATGGCCCTGAGTATCCAGGAATGATTTTGTTCTTTAAGAATTGTTATCATAGAGTGCCCCCTAGAAACATAAAGTCATTGCTGAAGTGGCCCACAAATTTTATTTTAAGTAATGTGAAATAATACCAGTGACCCACGGGTGACGCTCACGGCACATAAAGAAACCGTGTTAAGAACATCATGATATTATTGCACTGTTATTTAAAATATACGACATTTTACGAGACATTACTTGGTTCAAAAGTCATCAATGAAGTATAGTATTTGTGATTCTCATGAAACGGAACAAAATAAGGTTAATGGATTTCGCATTATTTTTGTTACAATGTTTCGATGGAAAGAATTTTTTCTAATTTTTTTTTTACAAAATGTTAGATTTGACGTCTCTTGAAAAATAAATATCTGTCTTCTGCATTCTTTATTGGTATTTTCTGTAGTCCTGGTGTGACAGAAATGATGCATGCAGTACAGAAATGATGGAGGACAGTGACCGAAATGACAAAAACATTTTTGAGGCGCTAAAAATGTAAAATAAAAGCATGAATACCCAGTAACTTATGTTCTTTTAGATAAAAAAGTCTACTTCTGAATTAGAAACTTGTAAAACTTGAAAATTTTTTTTAAATAACTCTAAACAATTAATAGGACTAGTTTTGCCCCACTTTGTAAGAATCACCCTCATACACAATCTGTTTTTTCTTGAAAGTTATACCACAAATCTATACTCAAATACCAAAGTAATAATAGAAACACTATTACACTTCGTACAAAAAAAGATTCAGAAAATTACGTTTCAATATTTATTGAAATGCATTTCGAATTTCAGAGTTGTGAAACTACAAGCTTCTAGGCAATTTTATCAAAGAAAATGAACTCCCGAAAAAATAAAAAGAATCAATGCAATCTAATTATCATTTCTATGCCACTTATAAATAATGCAGTGTCTTCGACAGCTCTCTTTAGACTTTCAAAGTTAAGGCATAAAAAAGAAAAGTAAATAATTAAAGGAACAGGGAAAATGGAACAGCTCTTTGAAAACAATTTCCAATTTACGAAAATGCCTGTAATTTCTTTTCCAAAATAGAAAGTGTCGAATGAGCATCAGTTACAATTGGGATTTCCCCAGAAGAAATATATTTTTTAGTTTAACTTCTTTTCGTGTGCGAGAATAAAGACGCCGGGCGAAAAGAAAATTTATTTGATTTAAATTCTTTTATATAGTTTTGAGAAGAAAAAAAAGGGAGAAAGTAATCCGACTTTTCTAGTTTACGAGATGTATTAAAACAACTCGCTTCAATTTTAGAATGAGACGATGGGAGAATCTAAGTATTATTAAAGTGATATTTGTTTCTCGGGATGATTGCTAAAACCTAAGCACTATATAATGCTTTTGCTGCTGCTTTGACTAAAAAAGTTTCACTGTCATATTATTAAAATTACTTTTTAAGAAACACTTTCATCACTAAAGAGTTTTCTTTAATACCTGCTTTGATAAAGGTTTGAAAATGCACGAGAAATGGGCTTTATTTAAAGATACGAATATCATTTAATACAAGTCTGAACAAACACCTGGAAAACTGCACTGTTCTTTAAAAGTAAGTTCACTGGATTTCAAATGTTGCATTTTGTTAGTGAAATATTTATTTGATTAAAAAAAAATACGTATCATTTAGAAACAAAATAAATTTCGATCCTTTTTGGTAAAGTACGCATTTAGATTTTAGAACGCTCCTCATTAGTTAACGTGACTTAGGTTTCTAAATAAGGTTACAGCAGATATTGGTAGTCATGCTTGCTATTTAAATAAAAACGGTGTTTTTTGATTTATCATTTGAAAACAAAACAATTTGGACCCAATCGAGAAAGAAATGTTTCACTCTCGACTGCCTTCCTTATTGGGAAAAAAGGCTATGATTTCTTCCATTAATGTGTTATTTTACTTTCCAGTTGAGCCATCACTAGGCTGCTTCGTTGCTGTTTATGCGTCAAATAGCCCGAAGATTGTTTAGCGATACTTGATGGTAGCCCTTGAGAAGCAAAATTTCTTTGTATCTTTATTTAATTACTAACAGTAATATTCGGATATCTATAATTCACACTATGCAATAAGCCTATTCGAATTTGCTTTCTTTATGTTTATACCGATACGAACCTTATCTAATATTTTCCTAAACGCGTTCACATAAATCACAGTAAGAAAGTGTCACCCTTTCTTGCCAAATTATAACGTGAATTGTCAAAAAATAATACCTTGGAAACGAGTAACATTGTATTTTCTATACTTTTACTTACAAACTGGCATAATTATTTTCCAAAAAAGTAAACATACTTTTTAACAGCCAGTGGTTAAGACTGTTCACATTAAATTGCAAAACGTGTACCGTATGCCTGACAAGTTTTCCAGCCTACCAAAAATATACAGGGTCAATTTTTCCCAACTATACTTTAAAATGTAAAACACAGGCAATAAATCTTGTTTGTTATTTTTTTTTTCTGTAAACTTGCCATTTTTTTGTGTATTCAATTGGCAGAATTACCGGAAGAGGTATTGCAAGCGATGGAACTTCTGGCAGTATTGCTTCTACTGGAGGCAAGTATGGGCAGGCGATTTCAATTCGACATGCGGAACAGGCGTTTCTGGTTAAGTTCTTAGTGTGGAAGCATTTTCGGTTGAAACGCGCCAGTCAGGAGGATCATATCTGATGCTGCCACTGGTTGTGGGGGACTGTTTAATGAATGACATTTTAACCAGTATTTGTTGAGTCCTACATTAGAGTCCATGGGTGCTTTTCCAACAGTGCAACCCTCCCTGACTGTTACTAGAGGGACATTTATTATTTCAGGAGTGAACGAGCCTCTGCTGGTCTTCTTTTTATAATCTTCTTCTTTTAATTTAATTAAAATTTGAAAATGTTACAAAAGATTTTAGAATTAACCGTTTCATAAATCGTTATTTGACTGATTTTATTTCACAATATTTCAATACAACAAGACTAGCTGGTTTAGGTCGATAGACGTTTTCCAACGAGACACATGTTGGAAAACATCTCCCGTATGATGCTGGAAAACCTGCCCCGTAGGCATATTAGAATTTTGACACCACCTCAACAAGTAGCAACATAAGTTATTTGAAAAAAAAAAAAAAAAAAAAAACGCGTAGTTACGTGAAGAAAAAAATGTCTACTATGCAATACTGTTTTGATATTGCTTAGTACAAGCAATATCAAAACAGTAAGTTTGATACTAGTACGTTTATTTTAACTTTTATTAAAGGCCTGAAAGTTTACTCACTATGAAAAAATGCAGAAAATAGCATCTTCGATAATTTAACAGCGGGTACTAAACTGAAACTTTCTTATATGATTTGTGGTCTTCCGCTACTTCAGGTAGTTCGCTAACTGCCGTCATGTAGCGACTTTTTTCAAAGCTAAAGCGAGTTGGAAAACGTGACCCGATGGAAAATATGCCCCGGTCTTCCTTACTGTGTATCAAGAGGAATTAATCAGTAAAAAAAAAAAAAAAAATCAATCCTTTCTTATCACCTATTTCGTATCTATCCCACTTTGTTATAATCGGAAATCTATAAATTAAGATTTTTCAGTATGCGGATCTAAATATTGCTAAGTTTTACCAAACTCTGTATTATAGTGCTATATATAGTTATACAGAAAACATATTGGGGGAAAAAATCTTCAAAATTTAAATCTGATGTGGGAAGTACTGCCTTAATTTGTTTTTACAAATTAAAAAAAAATAATACATATGCATTATTATAAAGCGTATAGGCTGATTAACAATATATTATCGGTGAAGAAATGATGATTTTTATCATAATCGAAAAAAAGAGTTTTGTAATTTTTATAACATCATTAGCTTTTTATAAATAAATTAATATATTTGTACCACGATGTGTTTCAGGAAATTTATATTTTTTTACTTTTGTTTAATTTGCATTCAGCTCATTGAAAACCTTTTGTTCATAGTACAAAATATTGAATATGCAAAGGTTTCAACGCAGCAAACAGAAATTAAATAACTGATAAATATTAAATAACTAAAAATCAAAGAATAACTAATAAATAAATACAATTGGTTACAATTAGTTACATCTTGTTTTCCTCATAAGTATGGTTCAATTAAAGAGTCTGAGAATTTAAATATATATTTTTTTTCTAAGAGCACAAGACAAAATAAATAAGAATTCACCATTATTTTTGTTCAAGTTCCATAAAACCACTAACTATTTATAGAATTACTCTGTCATTTATTACGCGAGGAAGTATGTTTCTCAAAGGGAAGAATTTTACTTTTAACAGTACCGAAATCTGTAGCACTTTAGAGTTTTAATTATTCTTTTAATTAATGCAGTTATTAAATTTGCACAAAGCAATTCCGTCCGAAAATTTTAACCAGAAAATTAATGACTGCTATTTGTTAATCATAATTTATTGTTATTTGCAGCAAAAGTTTTTTTATTTCTGTAAATTGTTTGCGTGTGTTTTGTGAATCACCAATTACTAGCTTTTTCTAAGCGTTAATGATAATGTTCAAAGTTGTTTGATTTCTTAGAAGTGAATTTAAAGCTTATGAACTTGGATTACTGTCCAATTTTTATTGATTGTATGCGTTGTGGTAGATTAGTTGAACGTTACCACGTCTCAATTTATTGCTTAATTACATAAACACAAGGGGTACTGCCAGACAGGTAGATTACTGCTGATCGCAGTAGGATGATTACGCGAGAGCTTTAAGTTATTATAAACCAAATAAATAATAAATTATTTAACCCATTAAAAGTCCAATTTTTTTGCTATTTTTTTAGATTTTACTATAAAAAGTAATTTTCCGCAGTGGCCTAGTCGCTAAATTCCGTTCCCAATAGAACATGGAAAGTGAAGCAGCATCGGCTTGGGCAGTGCTTGGGCGGGTGCAAATCTGCCTCAGCTGGACTACTGTGGAAGAGGAGGACGCTAAATGGAGACGGTAGACGTAAAATAGGTCATTCATTCATTGTTGTCCATTTTCAAACGATAGCTCTGCGGGTGCCAATCCAGGTCCCAGGTCTTTCATCTGGAATTGGTTCAAAATCAGGAGCCCACTCATAGGGGACAACGCTGATCTGCGTTATAGGGACCTCTATAATGAAATATTCACTGTATGGACCTCGTAGGGATCAAGCCTACAGTAATCCGCTGACCCGGCCATTAGAAGAAATAAACTAAAAAGAAAAAAAAAATAATAATAAGTAAGAAGAAGTAGTGAAAAAAATTGCAAATGTTACTTGCAGGAAATCTTGCATGTGGCCTTTAATGGTTTAAAATATGTCTGTACACTGATGGAAAATAGAGTATCATCAAAGTTGTCAGAATTTGTCCATTGCGTCTTTCATTTTTCTCGCTTTTAAAGAATGCAAGCGGTAACTTCCAATTTTACTAAATTGTTAATTTTTAGTTTGTGGCATGAGTTTTTAAAAAATAATTTTTACTGTGCCGTACCTGCAATCAAACTCTTCTTAATGAGTGACGGTTGATCTAATCCTCTACACGTTGCGTAATTTGCGTAGTGTCACACTGGTCCTCGTTCATCAACCTGCGAATCTGCTAAACACACAGTCTTTCATCATCACAAATGTCTAAGAGTAATATCACACATTTTCGATATTACACTTAGACATTTTGTCATTCGAGATCAGTATTACGTCGACACACTTTGTATATTTCAAACTTTAGCAACTATGAAAAAAATACTGTAACAAAGGGATTTACGTTATAATAATGTCGATGAAATATAGAATTTAAAAAAATAATTCTTATGTTTATTTTATGAAACAATTTCTTTTCAAAGCAAGAGCATTAGTTTATTTTTCTTGCTTATCAAACTCTTCCACAGAGATCTCATATCCAAATCGTGATATAGCACCGTTCAATGTATATCAAAACTAACGCACGGTTTGTCTAATTCGTTTAGTAACCAATATATTGAGTTTAGATTGCAGCCGTGTTAATGGTGGCGCCGTCCTGTAAATACATAAATTCCCCTTTTGAGAAAAACACATATTCTCGAGAAAGAAAGTTAAGTACAAAAGGTCTAAAGTAAGAAAAATTGCTTTTATTTTACCGTCTCTGTCAAATGTGTTCAGCTTAATCTCAGATGAAAGATTTTGCAATGTAAGATTTGCACTTACACTGTTTCTTTTCCCTAAATTTATTTGTTTCTTAGGTTACGATAAGCTTAACTTGTCAGAATGGATTGCAATTTTCAACTGAAGATAAGAAAAATTACATAAAGCATTATTTTGCCAACTTTATCTTTTCCCAAATAAACTTCAAGAATTGCAGCAGATTTCCAAAGATTATATTCTATTGGGTTTTTATTTTTATTTATTTATTTATTTATTTTGAGAAAAACTATTTTATTTTACGAAGAGCTACATTGCCATAAAAATCAAAATAATATGGCTAATACCCCTAAAAATTCTTTTTGATAATTTCTGCAGTTTTATTTTTTATATTTTGATACTTGAAGTATTAAATGTTCTACGCGACAGACAACTATAATTTACTAGAATTTGTATTTTTAATTATATGAATGTGTGCAAGATAGTCAAAGCCGTTGTTAAAGTAAATTTAGTGATGTTCCACAAGTTTTAAAAGAGAGAGAATACAAAATAAAAAAATGATTGTCAAAGCTAGTTCATTTACCTTTATTTGGATAGACGCTATGCATAGCTATGAAGCTAAATAATTATTTTTACAGTTGATTGAAAGTAACCCTTAAACATAAAAGGTATATACATTAAAAAACGCCATCTACTTAGCGATGGAAATTACGATGAGTGTTAACCGCTTTTATAAAGTTTTAAGCAAGTTAACCCTTCCTCCTGGAGCTGCATAATACTTTCTCATTTTGTGCAATATATAAAACTTTCAAGTCTCTTCATGGAATTTCGATATACCTCACCAATGATTTTGCGATGGTTGGGTAATTATAGGGTGATAATCAAAATCGATATTTCCTATCACTATGATTAATGGTCTCGAAAGGAATTCTTAATTGGATACTTTCTGTTCTAGAGACACGATTACAAAGTGTATCGATTTTCTTTCGCTTCATAAATTAACTTTCCCTCTAATTTTGTCAATCTCAAAATTTTCCATATCTTGACTTAGCTGCACTCTAAGGTCATAAAATTTTAGAAATTAGTCAAGTAAAAAACTAAAAAGTTTTTGATGAAAAGTTTTGCAAAAAAAACTCTACATCAAAATAGCGTTATAACGTATTTAAATGAAAAAAAAAATTCTCTTTGCTTAACTATTTAATCTATCGTAATGTATGGCATGATTTTTTGAATTATTATAGCTTTAAATCGTAGTGTAGGAGAGTAAAGATAGCTTAAGGTTTCATGTATAAATATTTTTTTTCGAAATTTTTAATGCTCTAAGATTTCAATAACATGATTACTCTCACATTATACAAGGTGATTCATAACTCTTGGGGAAATAGGTGTGAAGAGTGGTAGAGGTACCAAGACAGTTCAAAATCACACGCCAATGAAAGATCGGAATCATTTTCTTCATGTACCCGTTAATAATAATTACTTTGGAAGAAGTGTTGAAGCGTTCGTCTGCTTTCTTAATCGAGTTTAATAAACAAAGGGCTTTCTCCGACCATTTCATCAATGGAATGAAACATAATTTAAATTTATAAATTATCAGGTTTAGTCAAGCGCTTTCTGTAAAATATGCATCATTTTTTAACAAACCATGTTCGGGAAGTTCAGAATTAATTCAACACATCTTGAAACTGATTATTAACAGGTAAACATTAATGATCACTATGGAAACGTCGTAATGCAAGTTGACTTTCTGGACCCCACGGTGCTGTATGATTCTGATCCTTGAGTCTTGGTTCCTTTCACCACACTTTACATTTTCTTTTCCCAAAATTTACGATTCACTCTGTACACATAAAATTATAAATTGCATTTTACTAACAATATTCAGCTGTTGAGAAAAGGAATTTACATGAAAATGTAAATAATGTGTTACTATTTAGCTGTTAGTCATGCTTTTGGACAGTACAATAAATTATTCTGAGCTGCGTTTAAGACTGTAGAAACTTCATAAACTTGTTGATGCTGAAATAGGTTTCCCAGACATTTCACACTTTGCAATATCGAGAAGTCAAATTTAGATGCACTTTTATCCAAAACTTTTACATAAATTTGTCTTTTAATATAAATATAAATTCTACAGAAAATGTAATGAATTATGTAACACCAAGTGACATATAGTGATGCGTCGTGTCCAGTGCGTATGGTACATAACCTACCAATCATATGAGGATATTGAAAATGGCGCGTTGGCAAATTCAAAAAATCTTCTCATCACATAAGTCAACAGACATGCAAATACATACGCATATGCAGTTCTTAGTGCACAGATAAAGTACATAGCCTTAGCTGCATATATAAGGCTACTATATATAGAGCTGGCTCATTTCAGTCTTATTAGTTTCCTAACCACGTGGTTTCAGCGAAACGAAACCATAAGGTGGCACATATTTGGTGCTGTTATCGTTTTCATTGACATATCAAACCACGTAGTTGGGAAACAAACAAAGCGGGAATGATTTAGCCTTCAGATATAAGAAAACCAATTAAGCAGGAGTATTTAACAGAAAGTGCACTATATTTTAGCGAAGTGTGAATATTACACTGGAGTGTGATAGGCTTAGAGGGAGTTAAAAATGGAAGAAGAAATGATAATTATAATAGTAAAAATAAGATAAGTTATTAACATTAACTATTTAAAAGGTAAACCTGGGGAATGGATAGTTTTAAAAACACCGCACTTTTACAATAGTAATGGTATAGCTTTATTTATAAGGCAAAAGAAGGTATAGATTCACAGAACTGAACAGAGCGACAGAAATGATAATATTCGTACATACATTTAATTTTAATTATTAGTCCTAATCAATGAAATTTGAATTGCTAACGAAAGATAATTATCAATCAAATAGATATACAGAGAAATGTAATAGAAGTGTCAAATGCAATTTGTTAATTTGATACATTTGTGTTCAAACTTAAAAAAATAAAATAAAAAGCAAGTAATAAAAAGAGATTAAGTCAATTCATACTTAGGTCAACAAAGAAAAATTTTATTTAGTTACTTTTTATACTTTTTATACTTTTTATTAAAATTAATTAATTAATGCAGGGCCGTTTGTGAAGCAAGAGTCGTTAATACAGTTTGTTTAGTTTATTGTTTTCATTCATTTTTAACCCCACGTAACAGGATCTAAAATTAATTAACTAAATTTAATTAATGAATTAATATTTGGAAAAACTGTTTCAACATCAATTGCTATCCACTACAAATTTAATAAAATGTATTTCAACTTGAGTGGGTGAATAAAAAGCATTGTATTAACGATTGAAAATTTGAACAAGATATATAAATACAGGGAGAGTGTGAACTAATAGTAGGAAGTGAAAAAGAAAGAAGAAAACATACTAAGAAGAAAACATACCTCTGAAAGTAAGAAATCTATAATGCCATTTATTCAAAAGCATTTATGGTGACAAATAAGTATTACAATGAGAGAAATTGAATTATCTGATGATTTCTTCATTTTACTGGTATCGCATGAAAAATAAAAGAAAATTACGAACACTTAAACTTTTTAATCTTCAAAAGTAAATACATTGCCTTACCTGAAAAACAAAAACAAAAACAAAAACTAAATTTGGTAAAACAATCATTGGCAGCAAAATTATTGAGATTGTTTAAATTGATCCATTTGATGATTAACGCATGTTTTTTTTTTAGTTTTGTGGTAAAATGTAGCATACAAGCTATACCGAATTATCCTAAATTTAATTTATTAACTATGTATACAGTTCAAAGTTAAAGATAATTTCAGGTAGTATACTTTCTGAAGTGCCAATGAAGGTCTTATACATGAAACAAAGTTTGAAAAGGTCAATAATGTTTGTATAGTTGCACTTCTGTTTGTAAAAATTGTCGAATATTGTAATTTCATTGAAACCGTCGAGCCTCAATGATTCACACTGGAAGATATCTCCAAGATTTTTTTTTCTGTTTTTTTATACTGCTGTTTTCATACTGTATGGTTATGAAAAACATTTTAAATTAATACACAAATCGACATTTGAAATAATATTATTAAAATATGTTAATAGATATGAAATTGAGACTATTAAATAAAAAATAAATAAATTATAAACTAATTCGTTTCAGTTGTCACGGGTAAAACTTGTGTGTTTTGTTGCATTAACACCCCCCCCCCCCATAGCATCAAGAAGAAATACTATAAACAACTTAATCGTTTTTCTGCAACATTTTCCGATTCTCAAAATTTCCCGTAAAAACATTTAA
The DNA here is from genome assembly GCA_038373885.1 of Cheiracanthium punctorium. Taxonomy (NCBI): domain Eukaryota; kingdom Metazoa; phylum Arthropoda; class Arachnida; order Araneae; family Cheiracanthiidae; genus Cheiracanthium; species Cheiracanthium punctorium. The sequence continues at coordinate 1,410,806 of JAWZYV010014761.1, forward strand.
CTAAACAATAATATTACAAAAATGTGTATAAATGTCATGAAATTAATTAAAATGTAAAATAAAACAATTTTTTTTCACAAAAAGTTATATATAAAAAAAAGAGAGAATTCATTTCAATCTAGAAAATGAGCTGAACATGTGATTTCTGAAAATAAATGTCTCATACCTCATCAGCAATGATAATAAAAAATTGGTTTATTTAAAATGTTAATATTTGATTAGAATTTTTATGCTATCTTATTTACAAGATCTCCCTGCAATTCATTCTCAAAATATTTTACGCAAAACCCATCAAATGTTCTAAGAATCAGGATGAAATCTTAAAATCATCACTTCTGCATTAGTGAATATTGTTTTCAGTTCAGTGATTAAAACAGACATTGTACATTTAAATTTTGGAATCATGTAACACACTAATAGTATGGCACTAAATTTTGGAATCATGTAATACACTAATAGTATGGCATTAAATTTTGGAATCATGTAATACACTAATAGTATGGCATAGTAACCGCTATATACATAACTATATTAGATATTCACCATACATATATTTTCTACTAAAAGCTATATTAAAATCATTAAAAATTCAATATACTTTATACAATCTGAAATATGCTTTTCTACAGATTTAAAAAAAATCTCAAATGAACCACCAAGATTCTGAATGTTTATTCATATGCTGCGTCAAAAATTTTTCAAAGGAAAGTGAAAAAGAAAATCCAAAACTGAATGTTGAAATAAAGAACATTGTGCATAACAATAATCTATATATTTTTCTAGAAGATGAGCTTATTTGTATGCAATTCATTTTATAAAAGAAAAAGAAAGAATTTTATTAGAAACAGAAATATTCAAAAGTTACCTTCATTTCATGCAGAAACAAATAAAATAGGCACGGAGAATGTTTTACATTTGAAAATAAATTGAGAGGGTGCAATTTTTGAACAAACAAATTCAGAATGCAGAGAATGTTAGCATATATAGCCTAGATATTTAATTTCTTTTTCTATAGTCTATGATTTGTTGTTTGAAAAATTTCTAGGGTAAATAAAAGAAAGGAAAAACCTACGGAACAGACTCAAATCATATGTACCGAGAGGCCAAAAAATTTTCAATTGATCGGTTTCTATCTATTTATCTGCTTATACCTATTCCTATTGTTTGCAAAAAAATGAAGTAGCAATGTTTATTATTTTAGGAAAATATTCGACGTTCACAATGGGCCTAAAAAGTTTTAGCATTAGGTTTTGTAAATAATTATTCCCATATTTAATAAATAAAATTTAATATTGGAACTGGTTTGAAATGCGATAATTGTTGTTTCACTGGAGAGATTAAAAAAAAAAAAAGTTATTTAATGTCCTTTTTTACACTGTAAAAATTATATTATCTTATCTTGTGCCACTTAGTTTCATATAAGTGAAGAGAAGGAAGTAGATTTGCCACAAATTCGTTGTACAAGATAGATAACGAAGTTTGACAAACTTGTTCGTAAATTAAAATTTTTACATAACGAGGAAACTGTTTTATTTTCATCAGTATAATGTTCACCTACTGAAGTGCTGTTTTGACAATGAGAGTACAGTTTGTGAAAATTCGAGGAAAGTTCCGCTCATTATATTACGTCGAGAATTTCAAGTGATTTTTTTTTTTCAGTTTTCGAGAAGAGCTTAGTAACATAAAAGTCATATCGAAGTTTAAAGTTCGATAGAAGTAATAAAAATACCATAAAACTTATCCTCATAGTAACTGTTTGATGACGTTGTCACCATCAATTATACGCTGTATTCTTCCGATTTTGATTAAACATATTTTATTTCGTCCCCGTTTTTGAAGAGATGTCTAAACGAAGAACTATCATTAAAAAGCTTTAGACATTCAAAGCTACGTGGGAAATATTCTTCGTGCAATAACAAAAGCATCGCGTTCACACTTTTCAAAACTTATACATTTACCAGACTGTCGTAGAATGGGCAAAAACAGCTTCACAGATTGTAAAATATCATTTCAGATAAGATAACTTGCTTACAAACACAATCACAGAAGTTTAACGTGATATCGAAGATCGTTCAAATGCATCATTGTTGTTGCCATGAAGACTCAACACATTGCAACAGCAAAATTCTTTTTCGAAATTCTTTTTCGAAGAATCAAATTTTCAAAGTTCGAATACGCTGATGAATAACAATCTGTACTGTTTTAAAAGTATTAGGACCCCTTCATTCATATAGACAATTGCACCCTTAACTAGCAAAAACAACAACAACAAGAAAAACAAGTATCTTATAAAAACAAGTCAATAAAAATGTGTAGGTGTTCTATACACTTTAATATCGACGAGCTTAATCATTATAACAATTTACAGAGAAAATTCGACGTATATTTTTCACCCATTCTTCAAAAACCATTTTAATTATATTAAAGAATGGAAACTGCGCTGAAAATGGTAATGTGAGAGAACGAGCAAAAGGGAGCGATGGTTGTAATGGAAACGGTAAGATAGATATTTTTCTTCTGTGCGAAAATGAGTTCTCATCTTCATTTCCATAAAAGTTCTTTTTTTTCTTTCTCTTTTCTCTTAATTTTATCACACTGAAGGTAAACGGATCGATATCTCTTTTATTTTGCACACATCGCATTTGTTTTTTCGTAAAGAATTTTCGGAATAATTCGGCAAAGTAAAACTACCTCATGAAGTTTTTGATCTTTAACTCTAGTTAGTAGAAAAATCTATAATGCCGTAAATAACACATTATTTAAAACTGTAAGTTTGGTGTTATGCATGAGAATAAAATCGTGAATAAAAATTATAAGGATTATATCGATATACGATTTCGATTTTTTCCCTCCTTTCTTTTTCTTATCTTTTCTTTCTTAAGTTTCTTTTTCTTCCTCTTTAAAAAAAAAGTAATGTGCAAAAAATACTTATACTTTTCTTTTATGAAATTCATTCATTTTTAAGTAATAATACTTCCTAAATATACGAAACTACAAATAACTATTTTACATTAGAGTAACTATATAAATTTATATTTTCACTCAAGGGTGATAACCGCAAAAGCTATATTCGTCGCTGGACTTAGCTTTAAAGGCAAACCAATGATATTAAACACTCGAAAAAATTAATAAAGCTTCATCATATATTGCACTATGGACTAATATTAACAATAAAGCTGTATGTCTCACGCAACTTCGAGAAAAAAAAACATAAGCATAAGAATTGGCTGCAAAAATGAGCCGAGGAGCTACCTGTTTAGGAAAATACGGTGAAATTCTGTATGCTTAGCATTTTTTCCTGAGTGTTTTGTTAGTCTTATAGGTTTTTGTTCTTTGTAACAGTTCACAGCATAACATGTAAACAGACCTAAATTTTTTCAAGTCTCTAGCGCAATTAAACTTTTTGAAAGTCTGTTGAAAAGTTGCATAATTTAAAAAAGAAACAGCCTTAATCAGGCTTAATTGTCGTTGAAAAAACAAACTATAGTCTACACACTAGAAATGATGAAACAAAAACAGTTTAAATAAGAGACAGATCTCAAAGCTTTTTTAGTTAAAAATCCTTTCTCCATTTCTTTTAACTTTTAGTGACTATCAATTAAAACGTTTGCACTATAATTGTTTCGGAAAAAGAAGATGGTTATCTTTTCTTTTCCCGAGAGGAAGCGCACTCACACTTTATGGTAAAAATAGGAAAGAAATAACGGTATAGAATTAAATGTTTTTCTGTAGAACATATCAGATGCTTCAAGACCATTCTGTCTCTTTAGAAATTCATTAAACATAGCACATTATAATGAAGATTGCTTTTTGAGTAAATAGTATTAAAGGATTTTCAGATATTTTTAATAAAAAAAATATGTTATTGAAAGTATTACCAGTAGACGGCACTAGTAACAATACAGGAATATTTCTTTTACTTCGCATTCCAAGCAATGTTGTGTATGTCAACGAGATATAATCAGCAGACGCTTCATATGAAAGTTCTTGCATTCTTCAAGTACCAAAGTTTATAAGTAGGAATAAAACGTTTTGTAACATAGCGTGTTTGGAAGCTGTGTAAGCTATTCAACTTTAAGTATAAATGATATCCTATCTAAAAATGATTTTTAAGATACTGATGTGCTTTCTTCTTTTTAATAAACCAAACTGTTTTACCTAACTAACACTGAACCAGAATCTTATATCAGTGACAATTCTTGTAATCAATTTTTCGCTAACTTCTCAATCTCCAATTAACTTGAAATTATGTTGATTTATCAATAATTGATGACAAAAAAGGCAGGAAATTGTTATGTATAGAGTCAATAGTTTTCTCACAGGTGCACATAAAATATGCTGATATTAGACTGTAGAAATGTTAAAAAATGTATTTGACAGACTCGCTTCTATTAATTTCAATTTAAATCCGAATCAAAAGGGAAGTATATCTTAAAAATGTCGCCACTTGGAAAGTTTTTATAATAACCAAAAGAGACCATTTACCATTAACTGCCTAATCTCCCATTAAGCTAATATTTGCTTTATGATGTATTTTATCCAACAATACAACATAACACAAAATTTTGTACCAGTGTTCAATTTTTTAGCCCTATGCAATAATTTCAAAACCTGCCAACTTAGGTGAGGCTGGTAACTAATGATACACGATTCCAAATCCTAACTTACGAAAAAAAAAAGTTTATTTATTATTTTTACATACATTTGTTTAAGACCCTGTGCTTACTACATTGTCTTAAACTTGTATTCTAAGCTACATGTAGAAAGCAAGTGCTTAATTTAGCATTAAAATATTTTATAGATATAATTGCATGCAAACAATTTCTAGCAATAATTCTATACTACCGTGTTAAAGTCATTGATTAATTGACAAAATTCTAAATTCATTGATTAAATAACAGAAAAAGCTTACGCATTATAGCTGTGGGATGTCTATTTACTCCAAACTTTGCTTAAGTACGCTTTAATACTTAATAAATTTATTTTTAAAATCACTAGAGAATAAAGTCGATAAATAGTATGATCTATGTTGTCAGTTACAAATCACTAATACAATATCCTGTTACAATCCAATATTCTTAATTCGAAAATTAAACATTTCATTACAAAAAAGTCAGATCTAACCGCATTAGCTAAATTAATTTTCTTTCACACAAAACATATGAATCGACCATTGTTGGCGTTCCCGTTTTTTATGTTGACAAAAAAAGAGCAATTAGTGAAAGATGCATTTGCATTTATCAAATGCAGTGAGCTTTTTTCCCCCACATTTTTTTCTTTTTTCATTGAGAAAAGGAATAAAAAAACTAACATGTCGCGAACACATGTAAAATTCAATGAACAGCTCCCTTTTATGACATCAAGCAGTTAATTTTCTTTTCAACGCCATGTTAGCTTGTACTACGACAATTAAAATGTATCACTTATTCAAGCATTGTCCCAATAAAAGATAATCATCATGGATTATATGACTGAGAATTTTAATAAGGATGATCATACAGTTATTACATTACAGCATCTTGCCTAGTGTATTTACGAGTTTGTACTGATTATCTTGTTAATTTTTTCGTGATAGCTACATCCAAATTTAAATAATCAAAATGGTGCTTGTATGTTTTAATTAATTGGTTTTAGAAGTAGAAATTTAAGGGTATAGAACCAGTATAATATTACTGTGATTCATGTGCTCAGCAGAAAAATGTCACTTACGTGGCATTGATACAAGTTATTAAATAGTGTTTGACCAAAGAAAAACAAAGTAAGAAGAAAAGAAAACCTGGGTAACTACACGTAGACCGGTTACAGAGGATGCTGATAAAAGATGTTAGCATAACAAGAAAAAAAAGTACAGTGATTAACTGATAATTTTCAAAATAATACAAAGATCAATTAAAAATTTAATCCATGACTCATGAAAACATTACTTTTCGATTACATTTATATTCCATTGATAGACTAAGATAATCTATAAAAGAGAAGAACAATATTGATTATATCTAGGGTTTGTCACTAAATAGCGAGCAACAAACCAAACCTCGCAAAATAATTACATTTCGCAGTTCATTTTTGTATTACAGCTTGTTAAAATTAAATATATATTTAAAAAATCTCACTATATATTAAATAATATATATATACTTTTTTTGTTTCCATTTCACTTACAAAATTTCTTACTTGAAAAACTAAACATAAAATTAAGAGGCATGAGATTTTTCATTAATTTCAGTTTTTGTTGTTTTGTAATTTTAAAAATACAGAATTTATATGATAGAAGTATGTACCGGATATTTAAAAGCAATTGCTTATTTCTATTGAAAATTAGCTGCTAAATTTGATCACTAATGAGTATATTTGTTTTTCTTCTTTTGAGGATTAATATGCATTTATCACTTTCTGGGAAATATATAGTTACGTAAAAAGTATCAGAACATGAACAAAAAAATAAATAAAACATCTCATAAAGTCGATGGGGGAATATATCGAATTATTTATTGTTTATTTACTTAATTTGAAGCGTATTTCAAAAGTTCTTAAGAAAAAAATTCTGACTATATTTTGAAATAATGTAAAAGCGGCATATTTTTATCCCAACTGAAAAAAGGGCCTTTGCAACGAATTGGAAAGAAATATAAAAACTACAACTTTATGCAAAATTCATATTTCCCTCTAGGGAACATTATCTTGCTATGAGTTTTTGTCCCTCTAGAGTTGAAATACAATTTCTTTAACAAAACCTTTTTTTAGGTTGTAAAAGAGAAAAAAATCATAAATAGTAATAAAAATATTAGTTTTTTAAAGAATAATAACTGAAAACGGACGCAATTTTCTGTGTGGAGTATTAGTTACTGTGAAGAAGATTTTATTCAGATTTATGGTTTTAAATTTTACTTTTCGATTCGATGTAGTATAGTGGAAGAGTGTTGTAGTGAAGAGAAATTACCTAGGCATATCACTTTTCAATTCTAATATAACAGATATATAAAAAGATAAATAAACTTTTATTTTAATTCTTAGAAACATGCTATAGGATGGTGGAGGCTGGGACAGATTTTGCTAGAAAAGTCGGAAGATGAGTCTCTAGAGTAAATAGTGTGAAATCAAATCGAACAGCGATCAGAAAATGCATTTAATTCTCCCATGCCAACTACATAAACTCTCCAGCTCACCAAAACCGACTGTAGAGGTTTTCTTCCTTCGAAGAACAGCCTTTTAACAGATGATCTCTGTCTATCTCAAAATTTTCGTTGCACAAATTGTATACGGGACTATCATATATACCATTCCAGTGCAGCGGTTCAGATGTCTTGTCCTGTCTGCAAACGGAACGCCACAACTCTTAGGGATCTCGAAACGTCTGGGATATTACATTTTGAAACCCTCCACTCCTTATTTTTGGTTTCTTCAAGTAATTTAGCTTCAAAACTTTTTCAAATGTCATATTTTACTATTTCTCAATTATGCTAACTCTACCCCACTGTTATGTGACTGCAAATTTTAAATTCAGTTTTTGCTAGTTCATCAACTCATTCATTGCCTCTGAAAAGAGCCGCGATCCACTGCAAGACAATAGTAATCCCTTTTAAGGATAGAAAATAATAATTTCAACAAAAATTTTAAAAAGGTTATTCAAGTTTTATTAATTTATTTTATTTCCTGTAAAGCTACATATTCAATCATTAAACAGAAATGACTCTTTCAAGAAAGTTAAATAAACTGTCATAGAAGAAGAAATGAGAAAATTCAAAACCAAGAAATGTCAGCAGGAGTTCAGTGTTCTTCCTGTCTAGACTTCAGATATTAATTTAATTCGATCTTTTTTTCTCGGAATTCTTGTTATTACTAGAATTTTAATGAGCTTACTATGCTAAACAGCAGTCAAAAACACATTTTTGTTATTTTAACTGTTATTTCAAGGCTTGAAAAATTATTTAAAAAAGCTCTCAATAAATTTTGAGAAGCTTAAAAACATCTATTATAGAATGGTTTTAAAAACACGCACAAAAGAGAAAAGATACTTTACAAATTTTCTAGGATTAAATCTATCTCATTTTATCGCCGAGATCAAATAAAGGATATGTAAAAAAGTTTTCTTTGAAAATGCAGTTATTAACAGAATGGGGATCTAATGTGTTGATTTAATTATCCTTTCTGCTAAAAAATGCAATAGTTTACAGAAAAAAATCACCTTTAACTGCTCAATAATACAATATTTTGTAGTTTCTCTCTCTCTATCTCTCTCTCTCTCTCTCTCTTTTTCTGAATTTATCAATATCCTTCTTGAAGAACTCAATGAGGAAACAAAGAAAAATATGACGCTCTAAAACATTTTGGTGAAAATTATGCTATAAACGAGATTTTTTTTTATAAAGTTAGGTACAACAAGTTGTTCTTAACTAGAGTATGTTATGGAATTGCATGAATATTTATAATTTTATAATTTCTGAACAGCACGGAATTTAATGTGAACTCCAGAAAAAGTGTGTAGAACTGTACGATTTTGAAGTTCTGGGAATTAAAGTTGATAGGCAGTCTTACAAAGCTATTAAACGCGATTTTTGTAATTTAAGTTATTCAGAAAATTTGATAAAAATTTATTTTCTAAATGTGGGCTTATAATTTACTTTTAGTAAATATTTTCCGGATTAAATTGTTTAGAATGAAATTCTAAACTCTGTTTTAAACGCCATAGTATACTGTCACTAAACAGCTTAGATATTCAGCAAAATATGTCATTAAGTACCTGCATAAAAAAACCTTCTTAATTTTATAATTTTGTAATTGTATATATTTATTTAGTTTTGCACGAAGCACAAGTCATGTTTCTGTAGATTTTAATTTATTAGAAAATTAGTTATTGAATTCACTATTTAAATTGTCAATGAAGGGATTTAAATTTTTTCTGTTTTTTTTTTTTAGTTAAAATATAAATTATATATTAAGAAATTTTGGCTTTATTGAGAGAACTTACTGTGATACATGAATTACATTGTGAACTTACTGTCACTTAAAACTAACTTGTCCGTCTGTACTTAGTGATGATTCACTTGGTGATCCATATACAGTGTCGTTAATTCAAGACGTTGCTCCAAGTAGGTGAGGCGAAACCGCACACTTAAAATTTATTTTACAATTTTGATTTAAATATAATGGACGATTTGAGTTTTATACCTCTCCGGGTAAAAAAAAAAGAAAAAAAAAAAAAAAAAAAAAAAAAAAAAAAAAAAAAAAAATTATTTCCATTTCTCTGTAGTTCAGAATGTATGGTCTGCATCTTGCAATAGGTATTGAACAAAAGAACGTAAAAAATGGTAATATTCTGTTGCTATCATAATTATTTTCTCCTGTCTGTAGTTTAGAAAGGATCTACATCTTATAATAGGCATGATATATAAAGTCTACATCTTATAATAGGCATGAATATAAAAGTTCATAACAAAAGACATCACAAGATGTTTCCACTAACTAAGCTCTAATCTGAAAAAAAAACGCTTCTGTTTTCAACGCATTTACGTATTTAACAAAAGAAACGTACTTTTACTTACATTGGAACAAAAGAAACTAAGCAGTAAAAAAACTCAAACAATTGACAATTATTACACTTTACAAATATAAAAGTTAAAAAACACTTAAAAAAAGTATTTTACCTTTTTCCTAAAATAACCTAAAATAATGATGTTTATTCTTTTAGATAATAAGGAATTTGTTTTAGATAATAAGGAATTTTTAAAAAGTAAACAGAAAGCATTACTTTTAAAATAACGTAAAATTTTCTATTTCTTTTTATTCATAGATAAATGTTGAAAAAATACTTTTCACGTACGTTAACAACAAGTATTACCAGTTATTGAATATTTACTTTTCTGTAGTTATGTTTCATTTCAAGCATAATCACTAAATTTAAAAAGTAATTGCTTTCGAAATTTTTATAGCAGCATTTTTAAGAACAGCAATATTTTATATTTACAATACATTTATAAAGAAAATGTTTGCTGTATCTTTATTATGCCATTTCATCTAATTTGTAAAAAAGAATATATAATCCAATCGGACAACTTAAGCTATTATGTTTTTTGAAGTAAAATAGTATAAAATGAAAAACTGAACACAGGGCAAAAAAAAATGACTAAATTATGCTAATGGAAGTTTTCTGATAAAAGTTCTCCTTTTCATTCAATAATAATAATGCTCTTTTTTAAAAAGATATATATTTTTTAAAATATTCGTTTGATGCTGATTCTGTAAAATTTTTATGGGTTATTCTTAATCAAAAAACTTACCTTTATACATGAGCGTATTTTAAAATAATACAAAGAATAAAGAAATGAGCTCCTTTGGTGTTCTTTTCAATAGTAATACTAACAGACTCAGTTGACACTTTTATTTATTTTCATGAGATTTAAAGATACATAAATAAAGTTGTATGAATATGCTATTGCTAATTAGCTATACAATGTCTGATATCTAATGTTCTAAAATCTGATAGTAAATAGAAACTGGCATTTGTTGATTAATAAATGCGGTTTGCATAATCATTAGTTTAAAATTATCACATTACCAATAACAAGCTATGAAACATTAAATGCATATGTTTAGCTTCACGAAAAGCCTATCTAGTAAAATTAAATATAAAACTAGCTATTTTTATGCCTTTTTAACTTTTTCTTTTAATATAACTCTACATATGAACAGTTATGAGGTACGATTATTTATAAAAAAATTACAAAAAAAATCTTTACTGAAATTGATAATATGGAAAATTATGAGTTAAAAATTCTCAAATGTTGTACGTACCTTAAAAGAAAGAAAAAAAAACATTTTCTAATGAATAGTGCAATGCAAATTGAATACAGCTTAAAAAGTATGACCAAGTAATAATGTAAGTATTGAAAACAATTATTTTCTTCAAGGAAAAATAAATTTTTATAGGGTCTTTAAAAAATATTTGGGAAAATTATGATAGGGAAAACTAAGGCGATTCAAAATTGCATAGCAATTCAGGGTCTAAAATTTCGTCTGTACACACTTTCACTATCAAACTAGCTGTTAAAACTTATTAACAGCATTTTTTTCAAATAAAAAATGAACTAAGTCCCATAACTATAAAATGTATTTTATTTTGAATTATGAAATTTTGAGGGAATATAATCATTTGTAACAACGCCTAACAAGGAATGTTACATTTTTTACTTGAATGAATGGACATGAATACTTACATGAATACTTACTTATAAAATAAGTGTATGACGTCAGATTTCAAAATTAGAAATAAAGTAATAGACTTATAAATGGATACATTTTGTATCTGTTGAGCTATAAGATATGATTCGTAGGATACCAAAGAAGTAAAATAGAATGCTTGGCGAAACTCAGTTTTTAGGGCTGTAGAATTGTCATCAAAAACAGTCATAGAACGACTTTCGAAATATCCACAGACGATTGCAAGAAATTTAATGATGATGGTTACGAATACTTGAATTATATTGTAATAACACTATTTATTGTTACTAAAATTGCCAAACAGTAATAATATCGATCAAACAAACACCAAATTTTCACATACCTTTGAAGTTACGCACGCACACACACACACACGCACACATATATCACGCACATACACATGTGTACTCGTTTTCAAATCGAAAATGGGATCAGCGTCATTTTGTTGTCAGGCGTTTACAAGTGCATTAGAAACTCGATGCTACTTAAAACTCTTGACATCAAAATGACTTAAAAAAGAACTTAGATTACAGCTTGTTGTTGTCGCATAAAAAGCTGCTTTTACAATCTCAACGAACCACTGGTAACTACAGACGGCAAGGGACCACTGGTACTAGTGATATATATTATCACTAAATCAAGGGCTCTTTTGCAATTCGCAAGCTTTTACTGAGGAATAACAATATTAGAAAACCCTTCCTCATGCAGTTGGAATCTTTGAAATAGAAAGACTCTGTGTCGATAGTGCAAGAAGCTCTGAACGTTATAGTTGATGTCTTTTAAAAAAATAATGTAACGTGTTTATATGATACTTAATCAATACAATATCTTGGAGTTCAATGCTTAGATTTAATACATTGCTTATATGCAATTATTTTCTGTTTGACACAGTTATTTACAAAAGAAAAACAACGATTTATGATAACTAACTACGGGTACTAACAGAAAGTTAAGTTTAAACACAAACTTTATAGAAGTCTGTTGTAAAAGGAAGCGACTCATAAAATCTGAAATCTTTTGCATGGTTCTTAGTATAAATCTGATAGTCGTCAAATTTTTGCAGTAATATATGATATGATTTTCCCAGGAATGAGAATTATTCGTGAAATAAATATATGTTTCGTACTGTAAACTTGGATTTCTATTTTTTTTTTCCTAACGCGCGGGTACTTTGCCGATTAAGCATTGTCCCCTACAACGGCCCGAAGGTGTTGGCCACTTTATTATGGGAGCACCTAGTAGGTGGACCAACGTCACCCCCTATGAAGGGACGGACATGACAACCACGCTCAGTCGGGGATCGAGCCCCAGCCGCTGGGAGTTGAACCCGAAACCGGTGTACGGTGCTTTACCCACCATACAACTCGGTCGGCTGGATTTATATTTTAAAACCATTGAATAAATAACAGAAAATGAAGATTTCCTAAAGTAAGAAAAGAAACTTTACAGAACGAAAAATGTGGAGTTAATGGAAAAGCTTTCATTTCTTTTAATCTCCAAAACAAGAAAGGAATATTTTAAAAGTAAAAATATTAAAAATCCATTGCGCAATATGGTTAACTTGTAACTGCGAGTTTTAAAATTTAAATATACGTTCCACGATCCTTCTGCAAACTATTTTATTTAAAGCCCGAAGAAGAAAAAAGAAGTTATTTCTTTGAAAATCAAGCGACAAAGATATTCGATAAAATATATCAAGCGTTCCATAGAAGAGAACACTGAAAAAGTAAAATACCAAAACTTATGAGTTCATTGAGCCATAAAAAAGGAACTCTATTTCACACAACACAACAATCTGTTTTTATCAGGGAAAAGAAAATAAGGATATGCATAACAAGTAAAAAAAGCGTACCGTGAAAAAAATAACATGTTTCTAGTAGAGTGTTTTATTTCAAACTTTTAAATCAAATGTGAGATGTGTTTCCTTCTTTATGCTTGCATGGCTTTAGGAAATGTAATTCTGAAGTCTTTCTTAACAGATAAAAAAAGAAAAAAACACATGCGCATGCACTTGAGGCTTAGTGCGACACTTTTTAGATATTTGTTAGTGCTTTATATTTTCTATTCTAAATTTCAGTGAAAGGACGTCAAATTTTAAAGTATTCTTCCTGATGCATGCAGTATTGGTTATGACTGAAATAATCTCGACGTGAAATAGCAGAGTTGAGCTTATTTCAGACTATTTCAGAAAGTGGCGTTAAAACACAAAGGCTGTAGAAAATCATTGATGTAAAAGGAAGTGACTCATAAAATCTGAAATCTTTTCTATTGTTCTTTGTATAAATATATCTTGTGCTTTGCACTGTGATATGAGAATTTATTCACGAATAATTATTTGTGAAACAAAATTACTTTATTGTTAACTTGGACTTATATTTAAGTAAAATCGTTGAATACTACAGTGTTGCATGTCTTCCTCTTTATATATCTCAGCAACATGAATCTAAGGTTAGTTTATGGTGGAAATATACTCTAAAATATACTTAATTTTATTTTATTTTGTGGAATTCTAACAGCTGCATTTTAAAAATAACATAGTTTGTTTACCACCCTCTGTCAGAGATAAGATGCATACAGGGCCGGCCCAAGGGGAGTGCGAATGTAGGCGATCGCCTAAGGCTCCGTGCTTAAAGAGGCCCCGCTCCTGGGCCATTTTTTTGCTATCACACTAGACCGAGCTTGGTAGATGGTTGTAATATATCCCGAAAAAAGCCGATAAATAAAGCTAATATGTACTAGCAGTGCTATTAGTAACTTACATAAGAGATGATAGAAAAGAGGCCCTTCTCATGCGCTCCGCCTGAGGCCCCGCTCTTGCTTTTCGCCTGAGGCTCTGCACGCCCCTCTGGCCGGCCCTGATGTATACCACAGTAAAACAAGGAGACAAAAGTTTTAAATAGGATATTTGATAGTGAGATTTTCAAAGTATTATTCTATTCTAGGATGTGTGAGAATGCAGAATTTACTTGTTATCATATTTATGAATAAAAATGCTATTGGTTTGCGTCAACCAATTCGAATTTTGAATGGAATCAATATAATTTAAAGGGAAAGTCAGTGTAGCTGATTTACAGTGAAATGTTACTTAGGAATGCTTTTGGAAATAGCTGTGTTTATTTATAAGATAAACGCATTCCAACAACGGCCCATTCAAGGCCCAAGGCCTGACATGGCCAATTGCTTAGAAAGACTTGTAAGTTCATGTCCTGACGACGTGCCGCAGTCCTCAAAGAAAGATGATACACGACTACATACTAAATGTTGCTGTATTTCGATGCACATTAAAACGATTAATTTCAATAAAAGTTTGTAAAATCTGAATCGTTTCAAAAATTTTGCTTTCGCCTTTTTAAATTCATACTTGGTTACTTTTAAACTAACAACTTTCACACATGATATTAGTAAAAAGTATCAAACTTTTGTGAACTACTATGATTTTTAATATTAAATGAAATCAATGGCCTTTTTTTCCAAATTATAAATTTAAAAATATAAGGTTGACTTTTTACACTAAACTAAATATATATGCTCGTCACGCTCAAAATAGAATAATAAAGCATGTCTATGCACAGTCTATGCATACTCATACACACACACATTCACATGTATATACACACAGTATAAAGAAATTTATTGTTCACTCAGCATGACACTGTAAAGCATCGTTCAGAAAAAAATATTTTTCAGTCTATTAGCTTCTTAAATTAAGAGATTTACGCTTTAATACGCTCTGCACAACATTCACTGAAAAATCTCAGCTTGGCTAGTCCGGTTACAAATAGCTCTTTTCCTTCTTAATCCAGCTTGCGGAGAAGCTTTTAAATGTTCTTTACCTAAGCTTCTGTTTATTTGCCCAACAGAAAACATAAAAAAGGTATAAAACCCTTGATAAACGAGCTTTTAACGCAAGAAAATGTTTCAGCACATGTTTAATGGACAGTAAACTTTAAGAGCCATTTTTTTAATGTCGCAAATAATGATTTTTATGAGAAAAAGTGCACTAAAATTTATCAAGTCTAATTAAAAGGAAATATGTATATTTGTATATTGAAAATAATAATTGTAATTATGTATACTTTTGCATCTATGAAAAATTTTAAAGTACGGATTATTTTGTACCCCTAGAAGCCGTCTAAATATTGAGAAAAAAATGTTTTGAAAGCTTAATATTAATCTATCTTTGCTTCATATTCAAACTTCACATGTCAAAAAGCATGATACGAATGTATCTTTAATTGCTGAGAAATAGCATATGAAGTAAAAACCCTTGAAAAATGACCATTCTAAAGTGTTGCATTATTTCAATAAATCTTAGAAAAGAGAGGAAAATACACGTGCGATCAAAGATCATCATGCATTTTTTATGAATTATGATACTTTGATTCTAATTATGAATTTTGAATCCTCTTCCATTAATTCGTAGATAGGAAAATAAATAAATATTTTTTTAGTTGACAGTATATTATATTCTACTATTCTGCGAAATATGTTATATCAGCTTCTTATTATTAAAGTTAAGTTTTAATACGGTCCCCAAACGATAACTCGCTCAATTTTTATGGTAGACTAAAGAAATTTGATATTTAATAAATAAGGCTCAATAAAATGTATGATCCAATACAAATGGATAGTTTGTATTGGAAAATAGAAAGTTAAGTAAAAAATAAAAGCGCTTATAACTCTTTAAAGGTTATAATATACGTAGAAAAAGCAGAAACATTGATTCATAAACACCTAAAAACACATATTTCTGTTACAATAAAAATTTAACGCGTAGCTACGGATTTTCTGCTTGGCGTACATACTGCACATTAGAAAAAGTTAAATTTTAAAGAGAATAAGTAGAACAGGGCTAAGTAGAGACAAACATTTTACTATTTAAGTACTACACTTAATAAATACTGCTCGAGTAGATGTATTATTGAATAAAATATCGTTTCAATAAGGGCTAAGAATTATCCTCTATTTATTAATTTCATAATTTAGTTACAATTTACCTATTTTCAAAAAAAAAAAATTCTGTAGGCCTTAGTTTGAAAAATAAATAAATATTTTACAAGGAAGCATGATTGCTAATAAAGAGCTGTTGAAATATCAATGAAATATGTAAAACACGGCATTAGTGAGATGGAAATTCCAGGATTACTATGGAATTTTCTGTTAAGAGGACCGGAAAGAATGGTAATTTTTTTTGTCAGTAAGTTGTCTAGCCAAAACTACTAAATCTAATAATCAAAGCTTATGAATGATTTAATTTATAAAAAATATTTATGGTATAAAAATGATCATGAATATTTTGCAGGGTGATCAGCGAATAAGCCCTGATTTCAAAATAAAATATCTCTACAACAAATATCGATAGAATTATGCGGTAAACTGTACGTTTATTAGCAAAACTGTAGAAATGGTGCACAAAAGTTTAGAAAATTAAATTTCGAAAATTGTCAACAGATGGCGTTCTAATTGTGATGACCTATCAATAGCCTTTAAAATGTGCTTCGAAGTCTAAAGCGATCAGTACGACTGTTGGATAGTGAAAAGAGGTTAGCGTAAAAAGTGAAATAATATATTCCATTGAAGAACGTGTGCTTTTGGTACTGGACCCACAGTCCTATGGTTTACCGAGCACTTGGCAGCTGAATTCGAGACAGGAAAAGTCTCTTACTAAGTTGTTCAGCATCATCGCTTTAGTAAAAAAAAAAAAAAAAAAAAAAGTGTTACTTCTTAAAAAAAAGTGTTACTTCTTAAAAGTGTTACTTTTCTCTTAAAAAGTGTACTTCTTAGTTTGCATATGATGCGCATAAATTCGGACGCAGAGCGTTTGCAAGCGGGCCCGAGAAAAACCAAAGAGCACGTCGTGATGCATGTTTAAAAAAAAAAAAAACCATCTTATTTATTCTCATTTTTACTCAAAAATATATCTATCCATTTTCGTGTAAAATGTTCATTCAAGCTTTACTGATAACATTATTTTGTAGAAAATTCGACTAAATGGTCATTGTTAAAGATTAAAAAAACTGAATGTATGCTGAAAAATGTGACGAGGGGGGGGCGCCACCGTAAGTTAGCCTTTGTTGGGGGGCGCGAGGTTAAAAAGGTTGAGAACCGCTGCTTTATGCTAAAAGTGTTTTCCGTCAGCAACAATGCATGTCCGGACGCTGGTCTGTAATTCCCGCTGGTAATTGTACGATATGGCTGGTGACATGCTGGCATAAGTAAGACGTTTTTACTCCTTACATTTTGCGCCTTCAATTTTTAACATTAATATGCTACAGATGTCTTTTCTTAATAAATCGGTGGTGCTGAGCAACTTTATAATTGATCTTTTTTTCCGTATCTCGTACTGTTTTTGAGATAAGAACGCTAACCTCAAATTTAGCCACCAGGCGGAGCTGTAAGCAGATTTTTTGGGTAGCGCATCACAACTTTACTGTATCTAGTACCCAATTTTTATGGCTATAGCTCTTACCATTGAGACATTATTGGGGGTGATAACGGACTTCAGTGGGCACACTGCATTTGTCTTCAAATTCCTGACACTTTTTAGCATATAATTTTAAAAATTTGCGTTTAGCCTGATTAGTGAATGGGGACACACTTCACTAATTGGGGATTTTCTGTACCGAAAACTTATGCAAATTTAAAAAGCGTAACTGATTGAACATTAAAGAGAATTTTTTAAGAACTTTTTCGTAACGTATTTTTTTCCCAACCTTATTATGAACAGTTTTTCAATTTACATCGACCACATATCTCTAATAGATAAAGAATTAAAGTGCGTTACCACCTCACTGGGTCACCCTGTATATATATATATATATATATATATATATATATATATATATATATATGTGTAATAATAAAATAAACTTTGCTTATTTAACCTAATTTAATTTAATGTTATTTGAAAAGCCTTCTTTAATCTGTGTTACTCTCACTGTAAAGTTTGTTTCTCGGCCACACAAATATTACGCTCAGAGACGTTTTTTGAAGTTCCATAAGAAGTAAAATTGTTGATTCAGCAGTAGTTTCAGTTTTCTGTGGCTTTGCTACTACGTGCTTTTAGAACTCCTGTGTAAGCAGGTGTTTCTCATGTCTTGATTGACAAGCTAGTTAACTAATTACGTTTGAGAGTAACGCCTTCGCGATCGTGCTACAC
This sequence comes from Cheiracanthium punctorium, assembly GCA_038373885.1. Classification (NCBI taxonomy): domain Eukaryota; kingdom Metazoa; phylum Arthropoda; class Arachnida; order Araneae; family Cheiracanthiidae; genus Cheiracanthium; species Cheiracanthium punctorium. The sequence goes on from JAWZYV010014761.1 coordinate 1,429,182, forward strand.
CCTGCCAGCAGGTGTGGTAACTAAGGAGTATTTAAACAAGAGCGTGGACATTTTGGGAGCTTTTAGAGTTTTAGCTTAGCTTTTAGGAGTTTGGAACGTGAAGCTTTTGCAGGAGCTTCCAGCTTTAGCTGTTAGACTGCGATGTACGAAGATAGCCCGGAGCTAAAAGGTCGCCGGCCTGACTCCTGCCCTCTGCCCGAACTTTGAAATAAACTATTTAACCTAGAACCCCAATGGATTTGCGTCAATCATTCCAACAAGGAATGACGTAAGGCCCACTCTTTACACACACACACACACACACACACATATATATATATATATATATATTATAAAATTTATGCATATAAAACAGCTAAAGAAATTATATCCTTATAAATAAAAATGAAATTCTGTTTGTGGATTTGATTCGTTTACAAATACACAAAAATGGACCTATCAGCCTGAAATTTTGCACAGATATGTAAAATAATATAGAATAAATTATGGTCTACTTTAAAACTTTGAAAGTCCACCCGTTCCCGAATTTAAGAAATATTTTATGCTCTCCACGCAAAAAGCTTTCCGAAATTGTAACCCCTGCAGTGAAAAATGTGTGAAATAAGCATCGTGGTTGCCATGTGTGGCGATTTTGCCGAATAAAATGTTTTAAATTCTCAAAGTAAAAATAAAAGAATAATAATGATTTTTTTTCTTAGTTTATATTTGTAAGGTTATTTTTTTAGTATTATAATATCGTGTGCATGGGAAATCAGAGCATGAATGAAATGTTTTATACGCAAAACAATAAGAATTGAAGATTTCCGAGGCTAATATGTAAAAGTTCTTAGTTTGGCGAAAAAATAAAATGGCTAAAATGCCGATAAAGTGAGTTCTAGCGGTTTGCACAGTTTTTGGCTTGGCGCAATTTACTGAGAGCTTAAGGAAATAGATTTTTGAAAACAAGTGCAAAGGTTTTATTGGAATACAGCGTTAAATTTTAATAATCCGTGCAGAAATAATGCAGTTATTAAGGGATTTCAAGCGATCTATCTTCAGAATTCTCGCCAATTGAGCACATTGATTTAAGTTGGAGGAATTCTGCCAAATTTCAGAAAATTGAAATCTTCGCATTTAGTACATCGGAGTAACGATGAATAAAAGACGTTATATAGTTGATAATTTAAAAAATGCAGCTGTATTAAGGGATTCCACTTTTCAAATAAATGCTAGCTTTAATTTTTGGCAGTCGAACCATTTCCCATATTGATTCCTGCTAAGTCAATGCTTCGAATGATTCCCTGAAAAAACTCTTGCAAAATGGCGTATGTTGGCACTTCGGTGAGGCTTAGATTTGTAACTGGATTTTATTTGAGACTATGGTATATTATACATAATAACACTGGTTATAGATTAAAAATGAATGTTCGTATGTGTGTATGAGGTTGAAGAACTCCAGCACAGTTTGACCGATAACCATGAAATTTGATTCATCTAAGTCTTTTATCATGGAGAAGGTTTTTATGCTATCCGTTTTCCTCTAACTTGCCACTAGGTGGCGCAGAAGAACGTCGAATTCTATTCCGTTTAGCCGTTTGCTATGCGAATATCGTCCAACCGATTTCGATGAAATTTGGTACACGCTAATATTAGAACACGGAGAATATTTTTCACTATCCATTTTGCTGTAACTTGCCGCTAAATGGCTCTGCAACGCATCAAGTTCTATACCGTTCGACCGATCGGCATAAAAGTTTTTATACTTACACATTTGAGCACGAAGAACATATTTTAACTGTTTTCCTTTTGATGTTACTCACCACTAGATGGCACTGCAATGCATTATTATTTTCACTCACCACTGGATGACGCTGCAGCATGCTAAATTCTTGACCATTCAAACGGTCGATATGAAAATCAGTATGCATAGCTATTTGAACAATGAGAATATTTTGGCGTTATCCATTTTACTATAACTCGCTACTTGACGGCGCTGTTACAAATCTTTACTTTAATTAACCACTGGATGGCGCTGCAGAGTATCACTTCTTGACTGTACAACTGATCACTATAAAAATAGGTATACATAGATATTTGAACACGGGGAAGAGTTTGGCGCTATCCATTTTCCTATAACTTGCCACTAGATGTTGCGTCAAAAATGAACTTCAGGACTGTCCAGCCGATCGTCATGAAAATTCGTATACATCGATATCTGAATGCGAAGAATATTTACGCCGTATCCGCACTGCTAAAACTTGCCACTAGATTGCGCTACGCTGCATGGCCTTCTGCACCGTACAAACAATTGCCTTGAAATTCGGTATGCATGATTATTGATATAACGCGATATCCATTTTGCTGTATCTCTATTACAATAAATAGTAATCACAACAAACTGTAATATCAAAAAGTCCTTTCATTCCCGTGCGAAGAACGAGTACTTCAGCTAGTAATAAATAAAAACAACATATATTAAGCTCAACTTTTGTTACATTATATTATAAAATGCATTTAATCTGCAAATTATCAGTTTTATTTATGTAGTTATTTAATTTAATCACCTTTAGTTACACATACTTTGCATAATATATATATTAAAAACTTCACAGTTACTAATTTATCTGTGAATCTCTTTATTTAATTAGTTGGTACATGTAAAAACCATTTTCATATGCATACAACCATCGGTATCTGTATATTCTTCATGAATGATATATGTTCCGACGTGCTTATGAGAGGAATACTCTTGAATTCAAGATTTGAATTTCAAATTCTGGAAGTGCATTATTTTGTGGGTATTTCTTTGAACAAAACACACATTTCCGATATTTCAGGACTTGTATATCAAATGAGATTTAAGAAACCTTACCGATACCGATATCGGATTTGTATCACAGTGAATATCCATGATGAGAGACAGAGCCAGAGCCAGTGTGTCTTATTTTAAAAACTAACAGATGCAAATACTGAAACACTGATGCAGTAATAAAAATCATATTTTGTAAATATCCCAGTGAAAACGTAAGACAGGGAAAAAAAGGCAGGAAGAAGAAATTAAAAAAATCGAGATTGAGTACTATGGTGAAACAAATAAATGGAAAAAAAAAAAAAAACTTGATTAAAAACTTCAGTCATAAATAGCAAAATAGCAAAGCAAGTGTTGTCAAGATGATTTTTTATTTTGTTTCGTGTTCTTTATAATGCAGAAAAAACGAAATATGGACAAGAAGGACTAAGAATGACTACAAGAAGGATATTAAAAAACAGTATAATAAAATTAATCTGGTAAGCAACATTTAATATACGATTACTTTAACACCACAAGGTTTCAATTAGATTGTATTCATATGTATAGAAAGTGAGAGCGGGCTTATATATCTAGTTATTTCGCCCTACAGTTTCTTTAATGATGTCCTATAATGGAACAACAGAAATATAAAACCTGCAACAATTCAACGTATACATAATTTTCATTCAATAGCGGACAGATATATGGGAATATTATTACAATTTTTACTATACAGTATAAGCAGACAATTGTTACTTAAATTGATCTAAAATTCGACTGTATGTTTTTTCAGGGTGTCCCAAAAAGGTGGTAACATGCTTTAAGTCTTTATATATTTCATATAAGTGGACAACGTAAATTGAAAAAAAATGTTCAAAATAAGGTACGAAAAAAGAATATGTTAAGAAAAAATTCCTCTCTGAAATTTTCAAAATGTTACACCTTTTTAAACTTGTATACAACCCTCTTACAAAAGATTTCCAGTTAGTAAAATGTGCTTCATACACTAATGAGGTGATGTAAAATATTTGAGAATTATATCCTAAAAAATTGCCAGAGATATGAAGATAAAACTATATGCTGACTTAAACCTGTTTTCAATATCTCTCGATGGGAAAAAAAAATCACATCCGGTTTTTGGAGTTGTGCAGAAATTGCGAAAGAAAATAATTTTTTACTAACTAGCTTTAAACGTTCACAATCCAATCCATGGATAGCCCTTGATAATCTTTGTTTAAAGATTTCTCTGTAGACGTTTTCATAATGAAAGGCTGAAATTTTGTACATCACCACATTAGTGTATGAGGCACATTTTAGTAAGAGCGAATTTTTCAGTACGGGGGTTGCATACAATTTAAAAATTGTTACTTTTTGAAATTCAGCGAAACAAATATTTTCTTTAATGTAGTCTTTTTTTTAACCTTATTTTGGACATTTTTTTTTTCAATTTGCATTGCTAACTTACTTCTAATAGATAAAGAATTAAAGGATGTCACTTTCTTTGTGGAACACCCTGTATATATTTTATCTTACATTACATTTTAAAAAAATTGCTTAATTTTAAAGACCAATCAAGACATTTTATGCGTTATTTTGATATCGATCATCCTTTGCTTTATAGCCTCAATATCAAAGAGGCATGTGACTTAAAAATTTAGCTAAATAAAGCAGGTGTTCCTGACATATTTCTGCATAATGAGTTATTTGAGCCCACTAAAACTATTGATCAGATTTCAAAGAAACTTCAAACTTTCTGAATGGAAAGTTTCAATGAACGTGTCCAAATAAATGGATATCTGTCAAGGTTTTCTTGCAATTAATATAAATAATTGCAGAATAAATTCGGCCGACGTAGCCCTTAATAATACATTTTTAGGTGGATATTAAAATTTTCATACTCGTTGTTTCACGAAGTTTTCTCAGAATTTCTTTTTGTGAAAAATTAAAAAGAACGATGAAATTTCATATTGTAAATTAAAATTTACAGTAAGTGCGCCGTTGTATTGCATGAAATATGAGTTATTAATATTTTCTGAATGTAAATGGATGAATTCTATTAAATGTGATTTCGACTAAGGATTTTGACTTTTTAAAGGAATTTTTTATGCTAAATTTCAGGCATAATTGATTAAAAATTTCAGCCATAAGTTTTTTATCCGTTCAACGTCTTACACATTCTAGCTATTAATGCATGAGTAGAAAGGTTGAAAAAATTCAGATCAAAGGATTTTTTATCAAAATAATCCTTTCTCGCACAGAAAATAATAATAATCGTGAGTAAATAATAGTCTTTAGTCGACAGCCGGAAATCGAGTGTTCTCTCCCCCAGTCATTGGTCTGGTCTGGTCCCTCAACCACACGGATAACTAATCACCATTTGTCGATCCATTTGTGATGCCACTGTGATGACTGACCATTTTTCGACTTAAAAGTAGCAAATAAAGTAAAGGATCACGGCTTTAATGTCCTCAGTTTATGTGTTGTGATACATTTTTATGTCAGAGCTATGAAGATATATATTGTAATACTCAGTAAAAATAAGCCTATAACAAATCTTAAAAATTATTCAGATTTTATATTTTTGACATCAAACAAACGTGCATAATCACTTAAAAGCTAAAAACATATAATAATGGAGAAATTAGAATATCATTATCAGATCATTGCTATATGAATTAAAACTATCCGAACTTTTCTTATATATTAAAGGCTAAACACCTTTTTTTTACAGTAATCAATCCATATATATATATATATAAAAGAAAAACATTAAAATAAGAGCGAAAGGAAAAGCATATCATTCAAAAAGAGAAACCAACGAAAAAACATATTTCGCTCCGATTGGAAAAATGCATTTATATTATGCGGAATAAGAAGAAATGTAATACTTAAATTTCTAATTCCAAATAGAACAGGTTTATATCGATTTTTTTTCTATTAAAAGCAGTATTTAACGTGATACCTACTTTATATAATTCATGGCAAGTCAGAAAAATTTACATACACATTGAATTGCCTTAGAAAATCTATTTTCTTTTTTTTTTTTTTTTTACACACGAAGTCATATGTTTAGAGAAAAGTAATGCTATGTTTAGACAGTCGGGTTTCTAGCATGCTTTACAGACACTGCGCCGCTTGATATTACCTTATGGAGCACGATAAATATGAGATGCACCTTAATAAACCACATTACCTAGACACACTCTAGATGTTCAAGGGGTGTGCGTGAAAATTTGTACGATAATTTGGTCCAAAATACTCGAATACTCGTGCTCTTTTTTATGGCATGCCACTAATATATTTCAACCATGCAAGATAAATTAAGTCTTGCATGGGGTTCGCCGAACTTAATGAAGGGGGCACCAAATAAGTCGTCACCATTACTCCTAATAAGGACGTAACAAACATAACAAACACTCAAGGCCAAGCCAAGAATTGAATCCGGACCCGATATATGTTAGAATGGCACGTTAGCCACTACACCATCTCGGCAGAGTAGTCAAAAACGTAGAAAACTATTTTGTACATTTACTTTAATTACCATTTAAAATATTCAGTTTGATTCGAAAGTGTAATTATTTTTCAAACTGGACAAGAATTTCATTTTTACAAAGAAATGGAATTCTTTCACCTCGTATGGCAGTTCAGTGTATGTCGATATTTTTCTGGTGCACATTTATAATTATTTAGAAATTTTTAGACGGTCAATGTCACACTAAATTTTAATCAAGCCGGTCTGATGTCTTCATGTATTTTTATAGCTAGTCGCAACAGATATATAATTACTGTGTTCACTTTTTTCACCATGCATCTAATTAGGGATTTTATATCGAACTATGTCTGTATTGTCTAATGAATATCTAGTATTAGCTTTTAATGACCAAGTATTCTGATTTTGTTAACCACAGAATTTTAGTTTACTAAAATCTTAATAGATTCTATAACTTACACAGAGACAATTCTATCTACTGCTGAAAAACTCCAATATGTGTCAAACATACAGAAAAGTCTAATTAAGTGAATTTCACTATGAATGTTTTGATTACCCGGAATATTATCAAACGTAGGAAGATCTACAAGTAACGAGGTTTTACTGTACTATAATTTTCACAGTTCAAAATCTTTATTTTAGGATAAATACCATTTTAACAGAAATTCATCATCTGTAACGACGATTATTCTCGTTTCGATGATTATAGATTGTCAAGGAAACGTTTGTCACTTAGTTAAGACACATAAAAGTCGTACTACACAACAGTGTTTTTTGTCTCAAAATGCACGCGAGTCACTTTTATTGAGCTATTTCACCTCGAAGTTAAACTTTTTAAAGTTTGAAACGTTATCAGATTTAAAGTTTATGCCTAAACTGCGCAAAAAAGCAACTATCGTGCATTTTGAAGTAAAAAACACTGTCGAATGATACTCATTTTAGAATGTTTTAAATGCACAATATCAGATCTTTCAGCACGTAACTTTTTGATGAAAAGCTATTACACTCATATTTTGAAACACTATGGTTGAGACATATTTTGAATGTTGTTGAGACATATTTATGGTTGAGACATATTTTGAAACACTATGGTGAACATTAAAATATTTTACATTCTTTTCCCAATGTTCGGGCGCTTGCTCATAGAGTACCTTTGCCACTATTAAGGCTATTTTGTTATGGTGGCATCCAATGGGCGGCCAACCTTACTCCCTATGAAGGGACGAAAAAGAAAACATCTAAGCCCAAGCGGGGAATAGAACCCGGACTCAAGGTATGATAGAATGATTCTTTAGCCACTGTACCACTAGGGCAGCATATTTTAGAAACTACAATTTTACACAACTGGAACACTGAAAATCGCATTCTTAAAAAATGTAAAATTTAGTAAGCAGCCAACAATTAGCGACAAAAAAAAGAAAGAAAGAAAAGAAAAGAAAACGAAATGCACACGAAAATGAACACATGTTAAATTTACTACATAAGCCTTTAAGCTTCTTTCGCTAAGAGCCATAATATTTTTTTTTTTTTACTAAACGGGAATAAAATGTGATTGAAGCAGAAAAAAATATCGAATCCTACACAAACTTTTATTGCGATTTTATGTTTGTTTTATATTTAACTGATGGTGTTTGTCTGACGTGACACCATAACTGGCACGTTCTTCATTCTGCAGAATTTTCTATTTTCGGGTTGATACGTCCCAGTCAATTCGTATGGATCCGGAGAAAAATGGGATGAGCAGTTTATTTTTAGTATCTCGCATACAGCTAAAAGGATTCAATATTTCGAATAAATTGATCGGTTTTGCTTGGTTTAGAATGCTCAATGCGTCTTTTAAAATAATTTGCAGTGACATTTTTTCGACTAGAGTAAATAAACGTTTCAGGATAAAATTAATGGACGGAAAATATTTCTTGTGAGTGATTTTTACAGAAGGCAACATAAATTATTCATTAAAAACACTAAAAAGTAATAATGATAAGAGGAGGAACATGAAAAAGGGTACATTAGGGGATTTTAACAATCATTTTTTTTTCATCAAAAACAAAAAAACCTATGAAAACGCAAGATAAAATTTATATTATTATTTTTTAAAAAAAAATGTTTTGTATTCGTCTAAGAGAGAATGTGAAATTCACTTTAAAAAAAATAAAGCACGTAAAAGAAAATACTATGCAAAACGATCATTTTTGGAGGTACAAAATGTCCGCCTTCTTCAGTTGCAAAGAAGTTCCACCATCTACATAGGTAAGAAGGTTATAACTTTTTAGAAAGCTCTAATGTTCATAACTGTTGGTTCTAACCTTCCGGCCTGTGTGGTTGGTGGAACTTTTTTTTTTGGAGCTGAAGATCTTAAGCATAACATAAAACGATTGTTTTGCTAATTATATTTCTTTATGCGTATTATTTCTAAATAAATTATATCTTCCAACATGAAATTTTGTCAAGTGTTCTTTTAAAAAGCTCGAAATAATCACTATGCCTTATCCAGTCTTTTGTTCTACAGAATTTCACAGTTGATTAAAATTTAAAATTTTAGTCTGCTTATAAACAGATTGGTCCCGCAGTGGACTGGGCGCTAAACTCCGTTCCCATAAGAACACGGCAAGTGAAGCAGCATCTGGCTTTGGCCAGTGCTTGGGAGGGACTTCCCCCTCTCGGCCCGTCCGCTGTGGAACCGTGTACGCTAATGGGAGCTGGTGCACGTAAAATCCGTCGTGGCTCCAAAGTCCTCCAAGTTGTTAAACGATACCTCTGGGGGTGCCGATTTCAGGGGGTTGGTCCCTCCTCTGGAATTGGTTCAAAATTACGGGACCCCGAGCTAAGACGGACTTCCTCCCACTGGGGCTCATTGAAATGGAAGCCGCTCCTTCGGCCCATCGCCTGCCTATATAGGGGGATCTGTCACCGCAACGCGGTTGCCAGAGGGCATTAGCAACAACAACAACAATAGATTGAAGCGCAGTGGTGCATCGGTTAGCACACTGCGCTGCCGCCGTCCCACGGAACGGGAGGTTCGATTCCCGGGCTGGGCAAGGTTCATTCAGTCTTTCACCCCTTGAGTGGGTCAATAAAATGAGGACCAATCTTGCTTGGGAGTTAATCGTTTAACGCTCAGTGTTCCCGCTCTGGGAACACCAAACTCTGTTTGACTGTTGTCAATCACGAAGAATAGATTTGTTTTCTATAAAAATAGTTGCGGGTTACAGAGCTCCGCGAGAATCCTTTACTTTTTAGCGCGTCATTTCTCGTAAAAAAATTGTCACGATTATTTTTAACAGCTCTGACATCTGCCAAAAAATGGAAGAATGCGAGAACAGCTGGATAGATTGCCGCACAGCCAGCTGCTTCAAGAACAGGGTCTCTGGATCTGTAGCACGCGATGAACGTTTCGATCGTCCGCCATCTTGTTGGTAGTTAAGTCGAGTGATGGCAACGGCTGCCCTTTTTTCAGCATTTTGAAAGGGTTTGCGCCTCAAAGGGTTAAAAGGAAATTTAGGAATAGTCACAATCGATTTTTTTCCGTCATAATCTGGATGTCGAAATTTTTCGAGATCACATAACTCCCTTTTACTTCGTACAAGGAAGCAATAAAAAAAAAATCTCGACAAAACAATTGCTTACAGCATCTGTAAAAATTTTATGTGGCGCAAACATAACACAGTGGCGCGCCTATAATACGCTGCATGCAAAATCTCCGCAGGCTCAGCAAGCACAATCTCTCCATGATCCGTTTTTTTTTTTTCCTTTTTCTGTGACCTCGATAGCATGCGCCTTCCTGAATAAATACTCCTATTCGTCTCCACACAACACGGTGCCGGAATCTTCTGTTTATCCTGATTTTCCTCCGTGTCTATGATGTATGCGCTCTCGCCCATCTCCCCGTGTTTGAGAAGTTGTTCAACCTCAAAATCCGGAATCCGATCCCTTTCTGCAAAAAGCCCCGGAGCAAGCGTGTAAGAGCTCCAGAAATCTAATGGAAAAGATTTATTTTGAGTTCCTGTTTACCCGGCGCAGATGATTGCTTTTAAAAGCATATTTTGGACGCCCCAGAGCAAATAAGATATTTTTTGAAATAACTTGGCCCATCTCGAAGAGCTGTTTTCGGTATCTTATTACCCTAATAATTCGTCGTTTTAAGAAATAATGTGTATGGACAGTTCGGGTTTGAAACGCATCACTTTTTTTTTTCTTTAATAGCGATAAGAAATTTTATGGACGATGGTTATCTATTACTGATTTTAGAATGGAGCTTCAAGGATATAAAACTAAGATGAACGCATAGCGAAGCTTTTGTGCATGTTGTAATTTTTTTTCCTGTTTCCATTTCACTATAATTTTAACAGAGACTTTTTCATTTTTTTTTCATTTTTTTTTAATGTCTCAAATAACAAGACTATCTTAGAATTGATATAAATTAGTGAATTTGTCATTTTACAGTGCTTCAATTCAACGTAATTATTTATGTCGCGATATTTCAGATTTCTAAAATTCGCTGACGGATATTGGAAAAAAAAAGTGTAATTCAGGACTTTCGATAAATTTATAAGTAAATATATTTGTTTTGTAGATTTGAGATGATGTTTGTTCAGTTGTTTACCTGTCATAGTAAGAAAAAAAGAACGTATTGATTGAATCTTTTTTCACCTTATATCAAATATCTACTAATCAAACAATTAATTTATCTTTGTGTGTGTGTGTGTGTGTGTGTTTATCTCTCGTACTCTCTTTATTCATGCATTAAAACTGAAATTTAAAATTAAGTATAACTCTTAAGACTGCCCGACGTAAATCTCTAAATTACATAAAAACACAACTTAAGACTCCTCGTAGTGATTCAAGCATTGAGACTACTCACTACAGCCATAAGTAAAAGTCTCACCTAACGTCATATTATCAGCATTCATTCAAATTAAAATTTTATCTTCTGTGAAGGGGACTATCACTAAAGATGCATCATTTACGATGTTGCATCTTGGGAAGTCTTACCAATTTGTCAGAGTATACAATCAGTTGATATCAGTAAGGACCCAGCTGTACTTTGTGGAGTGCATACTGAGTCGGATGATTGTTTATAAAATATGCAGATTTGTCGCTAAAAGTTCGTAATGCTTCCCAAGTTAATAATATCTAGTTTTCAGAAGAGGCGATAATCTTTTGCTAAAACGAAAGTAAATGTCAGTATATTTATTGTTTATGTTAGCGTTGTGTGGAAATAAAAAGATTAAGAATTTATGTAGTTTCATTTCACTGAATGGCAAGCATCAATTTTTTATTTAAAGTTTTTCATTACAAAGTTGAAGATATATTGATTCATTCATTGTCCCAATTTAGTGCGATGTAACCCGCAAAATGATATCATTCAATTTTGAATTACACTTATCCTACTTATTTTTAGAGTTACATAAACATATGCATAAATATCATAGTTATTTTAAAGAAAATTTGCAGCTTAATAATTGGTAATAAATCCAAAAATGATAATTAAAATAGTACACACTTAAGCAATATAGAAACTTAAAAAATTAATGCAAGTTAGTTTCTGAATTATTTGGTCATTTCATAATTACAGTGATGAATGTAACTAATTACTTCATTACACTTGTTTAAAAGCTGAAGATTTTCATAATGAAAAACGAATTCTACATACAAAAAAAAAAAAAAAAGTAACAAAAACCAAACCTTCATACAAAGTTTCGTAGTTTTCCTTTTTTTTTTAAAATTCATCTCTAAATGAGTGTTTGAGTTTTTATAAAACTATCACTTTTTAAATCATATGTTGATAATTTAAGAAAATGATGAAAATTTTTATCGTTTACAATTTACAAGTTATAATATAAATATAATGAATAATAACATAATATAAAATATAGTATAGAATAGAGCTGAAGCAAACCGCATGTATTCGGTACTAAGATACGGATAATCATTCAGACTCGAAGTAACGAATTGTTACTTTTCGGTTGATATCGTTACTCGTTACTCGATCCGAAGATGTTTCGGATCGAGCAGCTTCGAACTTCGAATACAGACTTCCAGGCGAGGCGAAACGGGTTCCAGTAATCGAGTACTAATATCTTCTGTTTGTTACTGGATATCGGATCGTGGTTTCAAGGGGGAAAATGACTTTTGAGTGTGCATTTCGGATCGACCAGGTTCGAACTTCCAATACAAGACTGCCGGAGGGAGAAAATGAATTTCGGTATTTGAGTAATAGTATGTTCCGTTCCGTTACTAGATACCGGAAGTATTATGAATTCTCGCTGTTTGAAGGGAAAAATTAGTTTGGTATTTGAGTAGTAGTATGTTCTGGTTGCAATTCGTTTGTGCCGAGCCGAATGGTATCGTTTTGATGAGGTTTGGAAGAATCCGTATGTTTCGTTACAGTTATGGAGATGCATATACTATCTGCTGCTCTATTGATATGGGTCGTACAATGGGGGGATAGGATCCGGTGTATAGTGCGTTCTTATGCGCAGTTGAACTTTTTTTTGCAGGGGGGGAAGGGGGTGTTCTTATAATTGTAGAGGAGCAATACATATAAGAGAAGCATGTTAGTAAGGGGTGCTAATTTCGGGCTTTCTAACATTTTAGTACTAAATAGTGGTGCAATCAGAATTCTTTCTTTCAGGGTGGTTCCGAAGCAGGATTGCGAACTTAACTTTTTCTTTTTTTTTTTAGCTAGAATCGAAATATGAGTAATAAATAACAAATTATTTAAATACACCTTTAAAAAATATTTTTTTATAAAGTAAACGAATTCACACATTTTTATTATTTAAAATATTATTTGGAACTAAAAAAAATATTTAGCATGGAAACCTAAACACATTTTTTTAAGTAATTGTTTAAAAAATATATAAAAAATTGGGAGCTACCCGGGATTTCTATGCCCACTCCTGCGTAATCCACTGGTATTAAAATAATTCAATAAAGTTCAGTATGTTTCTAAAATGTCGGCGTTTAGGGGGCCATCTGCCCTATTTTATGGTACATTTTATTCCATGAACTCATGGAATACGCATAGTCCGGTGCAACCATTCTTTCTGTATGAAAGGAGTGATAATTTTTGTTTAAAGAATGCTCTCATATATGCACCCACAGAAGGGGCTAACCCCTTTCATCCCAAAAGTGCAGAAATAGAACTGGAAATATCTTAAAAATAGATAATTCTCACTGAATTAAACAATTTTAATTTAAAATATGGTAATTTTTAATTTACTTCGAAAAATCGTCCAGCAAAAGAAGTTTTTGATATGAAATAAGAACTCACAAATAATAAAGATATTATGCTTGTAGAGACGCAAAGTAGTTCATATCATACTGAGATCCTCTGCCCTGTGAATTTAATATATATGGCCCAATCCCTGGATCTCAGTATTCGAGAACCCGCTCCCAGAAAAAAACACGAGTCACAAGCTTTCCTTTACACTTTTTATGATAAGAGTGAACAGGTTAAACCAGCGTTCAGAATTTAAAAAAGGGGGGGTTGAGAAAAAAAAGAATGGCATATGTCTTTGGACGATTTCTATGTGTACTCAGTAATTCGGATAATTTAGCATTGTATAAAACCATAAATGTGTATAAAAACAATCTGTAAATCAGAGAAAATAAGCTCTAAATACAACTTTGTACAACTTCGCTAAAAAAAATTCTTTTTGGTTAGGTTTTGTTATGGGTTTATGTATGGGCGGCATATACCCATAACAACACTGTCCCGGATGTGTTGTTATGGGGCACATATAACACCCTATTACCGATTCTATTAGTAGTAACGAAAGTAACGAGTAACGAATACTTAGTAACGAATAGCGAACATCTAAGTAACAAATACATACGGATACTCATTTTGTCGTTACTTTTACAGCACTAGTATAGAATATAAAACAGGTATGGGCAACCTTTAAAAAGGACTTCAGGACGTTAGCGAAGCCGCGGGCCAAACTTCAGGATGTTAGCGAAGTCACGGGCCGAATAATTGGGATTTATATGGGCTTTTGAATGGTTTATATGGGTTTTATTCAGGGTTTTCATATGTCCCGGGGGCCGGATCAAAAGACGTGGCGGGCCACATCCGGCCCGCAGGCCGATGGTCGCCCATATGTGATATAAAATATAATAAATGATGCGTAATAATGTACTTTTCTTTTTTGCCATTTCCCAAGTAAAATGATACACCTATTTTATCCCACACTTAAACCATTTATACACTTTTTATTCAAATATACAGATTATGTTGACATGTTCCTTCTTACCATTTTTTTCTAAAGTCAACATTTTTATTTCACACGTATCAAGAATAAAAAAAGCTTTAATAAGAGAAAGATATCTCTTAACGCAGATTGTATTTCAGATTCTTATCTCCTACTTAAGTGTTCTGTTACAGTAAAGCTATTTATCAACGCTGGTTAGATGTTTCTAAAAATACTTTTAATTAGAAGTATAATTAGCCTACAGAGAGTTCATCACATTTCATTTTTCTTTTATTTAGGTATGCTGTATCATGTTGGCGGCTTACAATGTAGAAGATTGATTTAACGTTCAGATATGGAGCAAAAATACACGTTTCTTTTTGGTATAAATTTGTATAAACAATAAAATGGAATTTATATTTAATATTGGTGAATTATTTGAATTTTAGATTATTTTCAGCAACTAATGTTTAAATTATTCAACAGTTCAAAGAAGGAGCAATAAAAATCACTTAGGGAAATTTTACTGCATTATTAGAAGGAATATATGTGTTTAAGCTTGTTTGAGAAATTAGCGGGTAATTTGTAAAGAAAACCTAATTAAAGGTTTATTTTCGAGGCCTTTTTTATCTGTATAGGTGTGGATGTATAAATTTTGCACAACATTTCACTAAAACATGATACTAGAAAAGTTGGCTCGGTAAGATGGTGAAACTTTGTTCCAGTATTTGGGGTGCCCAAGTTAAAAAATAAACCTTAACTACCTATAAAATGTGTGTCTGGACACAGAGGGAAGAACTCATGGCTATTATGTTACCATTTCGCACGTCAACCACGAAACAATAAGGCTGTTGCCCAGAATTTTATAGAAATATTTTTTCAGCTTCGCAACCGATATATATTATCTGCTTACGTTCTGCAGCAATTAGCTCTACGATATTGCCATACAATGGTGAACATTTTAACCATGAATGATATTTCACCATTTCCAGTAGTTTTGAAAAATCAAGTGATCTGTTTGTTGGTGTGTTTCCTTTTATAACCACATCGAATGGTTCCGAGTTAAACGAATTTCCTTCAGAGATTAATGAACATTTTTATAACATACTCAGTATTTTTCTATTATTATACTACTATACTGTTTGAAAACCCGGAATGAGCCCACAAGCGTAATGCCGAGGAACTCGAGATCCCCGTGCTCTTAAAAGTACTCCTATGGGTACTTAATGTACAATTTCATTAGTGTTTTATTCGAATCATGATGTAATAATCAAATTGTTCATTTGAGTATTTTCTTTTCCTTTCGATGGATTTTTACTGCAGATAAAATGAGAAGGTTTTCTTTGAGGCGTCACTTGATAAAATACTATTGAAACTCGTCTATCGGTATGAAAATTTGGCATTTACAGTCATGGTTTTCAAGAGTTTATAGGTCAATAAATTAAACGTAAAAAATAAAAAAAAAAACGTTAAATTTTTTTACAGCTATTAATAATTTGATGTCAGTTGTTTGTTATTTGAATTTTAAAACAAAGGTTTTATACTGTACTCAATACCGAGTTCGTGATATTAGATTTACCTGTCCACTCGATTCATCTTTTGAATGCGCTATTTGAAGTTTTCACGTATGAATAGAAAATTTAGGGAACATTTGGTCTTATAATTCCATTTCACATTCATTTTTGCCATATTAAATTTAATGCTGTTTTTCGGATATTTAACCACTTGCTCACCATGTTCACTTTAGCATCAAGACACTTAAAACCAGTAAATTCTTCGTGATTTCAATAGGCAACTGTCGCCATAGAGTGGGCTGAATCGAACTCATAAATCAGCAAATGATACAGCTCACATTCTAAACTGCAATTTTAATACGTAGTGCAATAAGCAAGCAAAAGTTACAGTGAAAGTCTCTTAAGTCTTTTAAGTTAACGGGTGAGAAGATTACTACCACCTTTGGCATATAAACTATACACGAAATGCACGCGAAGATGGTTTTAGAAAGTCTAGTTCTTAAAACGTCCACTAAGTGGCGGTTTGTGTGGCATAATCAGTTAAATTTTGTTACACGAACTAGTTAATTAATGTACAAAAACTATTGAATAAGTTTTGAAATTGTTTGCACATTTGCAGTTAGTCACTTCCATTGTTAAATTTGCTGTTTTCTCTTGCAAAGTGCCACCTAGTACTCATTTTCTGTAGTAAAGCTTTTTCTTCGAAATTTTTGAGTGCACCTCTTGCATAGTCTATAAACCAAATTTGATTACAATTCGTTCACCCGTTTTAGCAGTAGAGGGCGCAACGTAAACAGTAAATTTTCGATTTAGTTTTTGCCCTAGTGCAGAAAAGTTGTATCATGGTGTGTAGGTTACCTGTGAAAAGTTTCGGGAAAAAAAATAACTTCTGTTTCCAATTCGTCGATGAATTTTTGAACATTTTTACCGTATGCTTGCCACCCTCTAAACTGCAGAAGTGCTGCTGGTATATATCATACAAGTGATTTCTAGGTAGAATAAAGTAGCCATGATTTACAGAATGAAACCACCTACTGCGCCACCTGGAGTAAAACTGCGGAGTTAGCATTTGTATCTTGAAAACGGAACGAGATAACGGAAAAAGTGATGTACAAAGTTGTAGAACATCATCAATTCAGTACGAAAAGACACACAGTGGACATCATTGCGAAGAATATAACGGCTAAAATGAGTATTTGTTTTTCATGATTTCCTACTATTTTGTCTGTCAACTGCATTCGTTGTGTCTGCTTTGCTATTCATACACGAAATTTTCAAAACAGGACTTGCAATGATACCTCCAATCCAATCTGAAACTCCAGTTAAAACTACAAGTAAGAGCAAGCATTTTGTCCAGTGTTTGGCGATCTGAAGGAGTTGGCTAAATATCCATATTTGGCCAACATATAAAGTCGTGCTAAAACATTGTTTGTGGTTGCGAAATGCTAATAAAGTGAAAGATATTAATGTAAGTGTGTCAGAAATCGAGAGTAAAGTACTCTCAAGAACCGGAGAAATTTGGTACACTGCATATCTTCCTTTTACTTTGCGAAACGTATAACAGAGATGATCCGCACTTACAACGGACAGTACAAAAAAGTAAAAAAGTGTTTTGGCATGAAAACATTGCCAGCAACAACATTAGAAACAAAGGTCAAAACCTTTTAGAAAGACTCTAAGAAAGTGTTTGACATTTCTTCGTGCAAGTCTGTTTCTTTTGAGTAATGTTCTTGCCCAATGTCTGAAAAGATCCCTCATATAGAAAGGACTTTCCTTATAGAGCAAATGACACTTAGACAAATGTACATAGACGCAGTTAACTTAAAAACAACTGTAAAGATATGTCAACTTTTGCGATTTTATCGGAATATTTTCCACCAGTAATTTTTACTTAAAATAAGATTTATACATTTTTAAGCTTAAAATAAGTCTAAATTCTAAATGAAAAATACAACTGACTAAAAACCGTGGTGTAAAATCTTCCGATAAAATCAGAAGATTTGGCAGCTATGGCCTGCGGAAAGGAGCAAATCTAGAAGCAATGTTCCGTGAAATATCCGCTTCTCCATCTGCTACTGCATCTCAGCTCACTTTTTTCCCTGATACACATCATGATATAGACCCAAACTACACCAATATAGTGACATAGATTATTTGAAGCCTTCGGCATCCAATTTGACACGATCTTAAAAGAAGAGACGTCTCGATCAAGCCGATACCCAGCCGTAGCTTTAGCTGGAGTTTCAGATCGGGCTAGAGCCATGCAAGTGTTGTTTTGGAAGATTTGGGTAGGATTAGCGACACATACACGTCGAACGTAGTTGAGAGACACAAAGGTGTAGGAAATCAAGAACAAATATATGCTCTTTTTAACCGTTCTGTTCTTCACATTAATGTCCACAAGGCGTCTTTTCGTAATCAATGGATGATGTTCTACAGCTTTGCAAACACTTTTTTTTTTCTTATCTTCGTTTTCAAGATACAAATGCTAACTCCGCAGCTTTCCACCAGATGGCGCAGTAGGCGGCTTCATTCAGTAAATTATGGCTACTTTATTCTACCTAGACATCACTTGTATGAATATAACAGCAGCCGTTTAGGAGTTAACAGAAATGGCAAGGGCCTTTAACAGGCATACTGTATATGGTAAAAAATCTTCAAAAATTTATCGACGAATTGGAAACAAAATATATGTTTTGTTTTTTTCTTAACTTTTCACAGGTAACCTACAAAACATGACACAACTTTTCTGAACTAGGGCAAAAACTAAATCAAAAATTTATTTTTCACGCTCCGCCCTACTGTAAAGCCCTGCTCATAGGTGAAGTTTAATTATAACCACCCTAAAGAGAGGATAATGACGTACGCATGTACTTTATTGTGCTGTAGTTAGTAGATGTAAAGTAGCATTTCCACAATGACAGCTTTGATTTTGAATATGATTTTTAGTGTTAAGTAATTAAAACGTTGTTCACACTTTCAATTCATTAGCCAAGCTGTAAAAGTCTTTAATAGTTTCGGAAAGTTACTTCAAGAAATTTTGAGGACATAAATAAGTATTTTCTCCCAAAAGTAGTATTATGCACGCGTTTCTTCTTTTTCGTCTTTCCTTTTAAGACTATTTTCTCATCCTTTAATTAAGTCAAAATTAAATTATTGAAAGCATCCACCACGCTCACGAAATTAAAGATTTTTTTTTCTCAACCTCTTGAAGTAGATGAAACGTGCCTCGACACTAATAAGTAAAAAAACACTCGAACACATTAAAAATAAATCTTCGACATTCCGCAATCTGGACCCCAAACAGAGAGATTTCCGGATTTGTTGGAAGAGCCTTTTGATCCTGGAAATGATGGGAGAATAACTCTTCAAATATGAAAGCAGAATACACACACATACATCGAGGATTGGGAGTGGGATCAGGATAAACAGACGTTTTCTATAGAGGAGGGGAAGGACGGACATAAGTGTGTTGATACAGACGTTCTCCTTAGGGGCCGCATGTCTGCAGGGTCAGTCGGCAGTCAATCAATAATTGGAAAACCATTGGTTCGACGAATTCTTCTAGAAGTTTTAGGGGTGTACTAACTTTCTTACACATTTGTATATAAAAATTGAAAAGCTAGTTTGTTTTGAAGTATGAATCTGTTTTCATTACTTAATGTTTGTAGTACATGAAAATAAAATAAAACAAAATATAGTTAACTCGTCTTTCGAATTTTTAAATTAATATTCAACATTTTACTAATCACTACATCAAAACTAAAATAAACAATGTGATATGATACTGTGAGATTAATCGATGTTCTAAGCAAAAAATTAATTCTTATAAACTATACACGGTGTCCCCAAAATACTGGCCTTTTCCTTTCCTTTAATATTGACTATATTAAAGGAAAATGTGATATGTATTATAAATTTTATTCCTTTAATAGTGACCACAGACATATACAATATAGTACAGAGTTACGTACAAAAAAGTACAAAATTTTGTAGTATTGTTCAAAATTTTTCGTATATAAAACCTAAATAAATACACAATTTAAATTTTTATACTGCCCCCGTACAAAAAAATCCATATCCGGAAAATGTTCCCCATGCATTAATTAGGTGATGTACCAAAATCTAATCTTTTCATGATTAAAAGTCTAAGAGATATGGAAATAAATACATGTTGACTTAAACCACTTTTTAGAGTCTCTGGAAGAGAAAAAAAATCACATCCGAAGATCGCGTTCCAGGGGCTGTATACAAATTACGGGACATTGAATGCATAAATGCATAATACGTTTGCTATTATTGGTAGTGTAGATTTACAACCCTTACCAACTTTGTTTAAACATATATCTCAGCCTCTTTATGTTGAAAGGTTTAAATTTTGTGTGCCATTTAATTAAAGTATGGTGAGAGAAATTGAAAAGTGAACTAATTAAAGCACGGGGAATATTTTACTAACTGGAAAATTTTTTGTTTATATACTGTATAAAAATTCATGTTTTTTTTTATTTATTTAGGTTTCATCTCCTGAAAATAATTTGTACCATAAAATTCTGCATTTTTTTATGTAACTTTGACTGGGATATATATATACCAGTAGCATTTTTAAATACGTACTTTTGAAAGTTATTTAAAAGTAGTATAAACGAGTTGGATCTTTTGATTTGCAGTTTGCAACTGGGATTGGAAGCTCCATGATTCTATCATTTTTTTTCCGTAGAACTTTTCTTTATCTTTCGTAAGTTAACTTTTAAACAGTTACTTAAAATCTATTATATAAATGGGAAAGTTTGTTTCAAAGTAATTGTGCGAATTCAAATCCACGCCGTTGAATCAATCACCTTGCAATTTTGTACACATGTGTAAAACGATAAAGAGAAGATCGTAAGCAACATTATCATTCTGAATATTCATTTCTTCCCAGACTTTCGGTAACTTTTCGTAATTTCAGTCCAGGAAACTTTTCCAGGAAGTGAAAGAGTCCATTCGTGAACATACTGAACAAGGTTAGAGTTATTTTGTAGCTTTGAATAATTCGAATTAGTATCGTAAAAAAGAATGATATAATTTGATGATATAGATTTAAAAATATTCTATAAACCCATTTAGGTTAACAAGTTTTGAAGTTTTGAAACACAATGTTCACCAATTACGAAATAATAATTTCGTATTGCCAAAGGAGTCAATGCCAAAGGAGATTAAAATAATGGAGGCACCAATGTGCTTTTACGTAGTAGAGACATTTGAGAATAATAAATGGGCGTGGCATTAATTAAAAAACAATCAATTTACGATTGCTTAAAAGTGAATATTCAATTATTTTTAAGAATGTCATTTCTGGTTATTGCTTAGATTAAAGGATATAAATATGATGTGGTCAGAAAAGGAAAAGCATGATAACCATGATTCTTTTCTTTAAAAAAAGTTTTTAGTTAATATGTTCTTCAGTAATTCCATTTTCAATATTTAAATTGACATACATGCTTTCTTTGCGATTTTTTATTCCTATCATGTGTTTGGATGTGGTCTGGTTCCTTAGTAGCCTAGTATCTAGTAATGTACGCGGGTTCGAATTCCTGAGTCCACAAGAGCAAATTTTGAAGTAATCCATCAATTTGCGATGACGTCGATTTTGTTTTTTCTTTGCATAGGACCGTTATGTAGAGGAACGTAATCCTACATTAAAATGTGCAAGAAATTAATAGCTTTCGTTTCATATATAAATCAATAAACGCAAACTCACTGATTTCTAGAAAATAATTTTTGAAATAAAAAAGTTAGAAAATTCTACTTGATTTCATGATTTATTAAGCTATTGAAATTTTTAAGCTTGAAAATATACCTCTATGTAATACATCTGCATGTTCACATATGTTTGACTTCAAGTAGGAGCATCAGCATCCATTGTCCAAAAAAAAAAAAAAAAAAAAAAAAAACTGCTAACGTTTTGGCAGCTTTAGCCTTGCAGATTACACCAAAATTTACTTAATAAAAGAAGAAATACTTAATAAAAGAAGAAAGAGAAAATTAAAAAAAATTTCCAAATAAATTACACCACTATCATTTTTATTTTCAAAACCAAATTTTGGAACTACTTTACTTTTAAATCATTCGTTTCAAGACTTGCGTGGCACAATCAACAGAAAACGCGGCTACAAACTAAAAGATCCTGACATTGAATCGGGGTAAATTTAGACATCGTCTGGAAGAGGTTCTGGGCACCTGCGACAGATGACAACAGCAATTGTTTTCTATCTGGGTCCCATTGAAGCATCAATGAGTTGTCACCCTGTAACTTCACAGTGTGATCAAAAGGTAACGTCACCAGAAGCGGACGTGCCGACCTCATAGTGACTGTACATAACCGTCGCAATGACCACTCGTGACTGAATTATGATTTTCACTTTGTGTTCGCAGTGCTTTCAGGGGATGTGCTCGGAGCCACAATCCGTCCTTGCACTGAGAACATGGATCACAATTAAAGGATAGATATCATCATAGTAAAATACTTTCTCAAATAAACCGATATCAGAAGGTGATTCCTCTCTTAGATATTTTTTTACAATTTGTGCATGTAAAAAGAAATCTTATGGCATATATTTTTTTTTTCTATTAATTTAAACTGCACTTTATATGTTTCATCTTTGTCCTCTGAAAATATTAACCAATTACTTTTTTTGCATTTTAACATGATTTACGTAGAGTTACTGTAATAGCAGAATCCTTTACTGATGCTTTGTTAAACTGAATAATCTAATAAAAACTAGAGTCATTTATAGACTCGGAAAATGTGAGAATGTAAGCAGAAACAAATGTAATGGAACATTGATTCACAATTGCACTTTAAAAGTACTCGACTTTTATATGCTAATCGAGAGATTTCGCATTTATTTTCTTCGAATCTGTAGGCAATATTTTCAAGAAGTGCATTATTTTGCAATACGGCTGACAGATCAGGAAAGTTCTCACATGTTCACATGTGTTTGACTTCAAGTAGGAGCATCAACATCCATTGTCAAAAAAAAAAAAAAAAAAACTGGTAACGTTTTGGCAGCTTCAGCCTTGCAGATTACACCAAAATTTAATCATTAATTCATTAATACTTCGAATTCAAAATTCACTGTTAAATTTAAAATGGAGTTTACCATTATCTTGCATCATGATTTTAAACCTGTCGAATTATTATGAATCTAAAAAAATCCAACTATTTAGCTATTCTTCCACTAATTCAGTGGCGAACTCCAAATTTGCTTTGTATGAACTTTCGATGATTGAAAATTAGAGGGAGAAAGTATAAGTTGTGTAGTTAGGATACACCAGAACTAAAATTGATAGTTCATAAATTATTTTACATTTCATCGATTAAATTTTCACAAAAAAGCACATTGTTTCTAAAACTCGGTAAAGAAATTAGACAAACGACTCGGCACTTCTTTCACAGATATTATTAACAGGTACATGAGACGACGTTTCCGATCCACATTGCTATGTGATTCTGAATCGTCTTGGTGTATCTTACCCCTCCAAGAAGTCTGTCCCTTAAGCATATCCCCCTTTTTAGGGATACGGTTGTGTGGAAGACTAATCAACGTTTCATATTAATGCGAACTAAGAAATCTGATAAGTTCGTAAATAACAGTGAATTTACAAGAGGTACTCTGAAAATGTATTTTCGTTTGTCATTTCCACTCGAAGCCACAATGTCTTACGTGCACAAAATTTACTGAAAATTTTCCGAAGATACGTTGTCAATTAACATTTTCAATCGAAATAAAGCCTTGCGTATTCTACTAATTTGAAAAAAAAGTAGTGTATAATTTTGATAGAATGTTGTTGAAAAACGTCAACCTGAAACAGATTTTTCATAGTTGTTTAAGATATACAGAATCAAAATATTGTTGGTTAAAATTAAAGAAATATGCATTACTTACATAATTAGTCAACAATTAAATATCCTTTTGATACATACCTAAAAGTAAAGTTATAGTTAGAAATTAAAAATATTTGAATAAACAGTTTATAAATGCAAAAGTGGAATTCACAATTATAATAAAGTTAAGCAAAATAATAGTAAGAAATAACTACACAATGAAATTTTTATTTAAATTATCAAGACTCATATTCTTGTTTTTCACGTAAATTTATCTATGCAGACAATATATTTGGATCTCATGAAATACGAGTAAAACTTTGGATTAAAGCTTTTGCTAATAACTTTAGCATCATTTGCTTGGGAATGGAATGGAATCGTAAATACCAGACTAATTATTCTCAAGTGTTGAAGTATCGAAAAAAGTGTTCGTAAACATTCAGTTCTTCCACTTATTTCTAAGCTTAAATGCACCAGGGTAACGTAAGCAATACGAACGAACTTTTGGGAATACAGACTTTCAAGTACATCTGTTGATATCTGCTGCTGAAATGAAACATAATAATAGGATCAGTTCTTTTTACTTCCTCGTGCGAAGTAAAGGAGAAGCATAGAAAAAAAATTAATAAATCAGATTTTTACGGAAAAATCGATTTTCAATATTCCGGAATTTATATTGACAAGTTTCTGCATAACATTTGTATGCACGTACGTACGAAATATCCGTGAGCGTCAGCAAAGTAAGGCAAGGGGATACTTTAAGATTTTCACGAGGAATCATTCATAATGTCTATAGGAGAACGGAGTATCACATACAGTAAATGCATGGACTTTTAGTAATAAATAATTATTTTATGTAAAAATTAACAGGTATGTGAGTAAAATTAGATATGTTAGAAGAAATCAAACAGCTCTTTTCAATAGTATGAGAATAATACGATGAGAAGACATTAAGTAAGTCACAAATTGATATAACTTTTGTTATATTTAAAATATTCAACAAAGATCATTATTTTTTATTAACTTATCTGACATCTTGAACTTAGTTCGTTTTATAAATGAAATTTCATGGGTCTCTCATGGACAGTCATCATGTAAGTTCCAAAACTTAAATAACTTTTTTAACTTCCTTATTGGCTTACCCTCGTATTAAGAACAAAAACACCTATTGATACCTATACCTGAAGTACCTATTAGTATTCAGTCTCCTGGATATGAAAAATAAAGCGATTTCATTTTATGTTCATTTCGACATGTTGTCTCTGAATTCGTATTAGAAATCAAGAACAGTCAGCTTGTTAGACTGGATACATCCTGATATTATCTTTTAATGCTGTGGTGTTTTTATGCATTGGCTACTAATTTAACTTTATTAAAGTAATAATTTAAGAATATAAGACTATTCTAAATATGGAATTCCAAGTTCTTTTAAACAAAGCAAAGAGTAACTCAGAAAGAAAACACTGAATCTTTATTGTAAAGTGTGGCTGCGAACTAATCAGTTCTAGAAAAAGTGGGAAAGTTTAGTTGCTAGATGCATTAGTGGAAGGAAACATGAACATCCAGACACAGAGAATTGGAAACGAGAAAATTCAATCCCAGCTTATTCCCCTTGAGGAAAAGAGTTGCACATATGCCAAAAGAAAAAAAAAATATATATATATAAAGTTCATTTCACCTGATGATAGTAGAATTGTTTTAATCACGTAGATTGAGAAGTTTTCTAATGAAGCAGGATATGTTTCTTAATTCTGTAATTTCTTTTTTGTGGTCAGATTATTAAATTTCGTATTAAAAGTTCTTATGATTCCCATATATATGTTAAGATAAGTATAAATAAATAGTACAGAAGGCATTATTTATTTATTTTTTCATTATGTCAATTTTAGGAAGTAAAATACTGTTATAGCATTTTGATAAATTTGACGTACAAATAATTTAGACTTACATTTTTGAAACTGGAAATGCAGACTTCAAAGAAAATAGTGATGACGATTTTTTTTTTTTCGAAATTAGCTTTGAATTTGAAGAATACATGAATTGAGTGGACGATTAGAATTATTTTTTGGGGAGGGTATTGTTTTAAAAAAATCTTATTTGACCTAAACAAATTTTTCAATACATCAAATTGATACTACAATGCAATGTAAATTTTTTTGGAAGGGGCTAATTCATCAAAAATATCATTTCACCAAAAGAAAGTTTATCTTCAGCAATACCTTTTTTTCGGAGGGAGGATGGATACATCAATCAAAATGATCAATCTGAAATCCCAAATTTTCTTATTCGTATGACGTTTAGATCCTAAATTTACATTTTGGTGTTATTTGCTTTATTTTTGCAGTTTGCAACCACTAGGAATAAAGTTCCGCCAATGAAGCAAATTCACCCTAAATTCCAACTTAAATACTTCTTACGTACAATTATTTTTTTTTTGCTTGTAGGTCACATCAATGTGAGAAAAAGAATTAGATGCTTAATCATATACTCTTATTCAAATTCACGGACAACATGTTAATTTAAAATTTAAAAGAACCCAAGTAAATTGAAAGTTATCTTCGACCAAGGCGCAATAAATCGGAGAACATTCAGAGCTTAACTAAAGCCTGCAGTCAAGTCTAAATTTCAAGAACAAAAGAGGCCCGAATGCATTTCACAGACACAGCTCCTCTTAAAATTCGAAACCTTTGAAATACCTTTCGGCTGTCGAAAAATTCAAAGCGTACACAAATAAACACACAGTCGTGCTGAATAAGTAGTCTTTACAGGAGAATTCAATCTCAGGCTCTCGATTCTTAAAGGAGAAATTACACTGGGAGGAACTAGCAGATGAAAAGAAAAAGAATTGAATGACTACGGAGACGATATTTTAAAAGGGGGGGGGGGGGTTCTTAAGCCGTTTATTATTCCGGATGCAATGGAATTCATTTGAAACTGAATCTTTGATTTCCTATTCTACATTAGCTGAAAGGTATTTTATAGGAAAAGAATAAATCACCGTAGGTTGGACGCTTATGATTGGAAGTTTCGTGTTATTGAAATCTGAAACCGTTTGGTTTTAGGAATTTAACAAGCATGTCGTTAAGGGAATGTAGTATTTTAATACAAAAAATGATATTTATAAATCATTGTATGCAAGCTATAACATTTCTGTAAAGTTTCATTTAAAGTATAAAAGTGAAATATAGAAATACAAATGTTAAAGCGAATAGTTTAAATTAATAAAATGAGTATTGTAAAATATGTACTCGACTATTGATTCATAAGTAAAGTTTGTATTGAATTAAATGCAGAATATTAATTTTTTAATAACACATTGATTTTAACTATTCGGAACACTGAAATCTTATTATTAAGATTAATTAACCAAATTAAGGTATGTAGGATTACTATTTGTGCCCGCAAAATGATTTTCTCATAAATAGTTTTATTGTTATTCTTTCTAAATCTGGTATTGATAAAGTAAACGTTTGTTAAAAATTCTAAAATACCGCCGACATTCTAAATTTCATTTTTTTCTTTTTTGGTAATTTTGCTCACTTTATTCTCTAAGACTGACATTTGATTTCAAAATTACTGAAAGAATTTATTAAAAAAACTAGTTGTAACAGTATTGTACTATTTAAAACAATTTAAATTCCAATTACTTACATCGCTTGTTAGAGAAAGAAACATATATTTATCTATTAAATCTATTATTTAAGAAGCTCCTTTTGTTTTTATTTTTCCCGAAATTGGAATTTAAAAACAAAACAATCGCATAGTATAGTTATACTTTTGAATGGTCATAGTATCTTATAATAGTTAACATTGCAAGTGCCAGTTTTGATGATATTTTTAAACGTGGATTCAACAGTCATCAAAATAATACTTGCCAAAGCTTCAATTAAATTAAATAACGACGAAAAAATTAAAATACAAACATATAAACTCATAAAAGATTATAATTACTGAGTGCAGGCCAGAATAAAGGACATTATTATTGTCTTAAAATTTAACTTGCTTGCTGGTGTAATTGAAGCTACCACGAAGTATCTACATTTATGAGATAGACTTTGTTCATTCAGTCAAAATTTCTCATAAACTGAATTGTATCAAAGCACTAATTCAATGAAATAGTATCTCAGTTAGTTGCAATTGGTAACTAGTTTGTAATGTACAGAACTTTAATGGTGGGTCATAAAGAAATACAAGAGTTCATGCGAGTTCTGGATTTTCTAGAACTCCGAACTTTTGAAAAACTGTCCCAAAATGTTCTGATATTTTGAAAGTGTTTTTTCTTTAAAATAAAAATAAGAAAAAAGTTCTATCGAGTATCTACAATAGTAGAACACTTATTTCAGGACAATTTTTCGAAAGATCGGAATTTTAGCAAACTGGGGACTTGTACGAACGTTTGAATATGCGGATTGTGAAAACCCTTCTAGATGAAATACTTTATTCAGAAAATGTAACGCACATTCTGTGGCTCAAGATATTTCAAATGTAAAACTTAATTCAATCTTTATGTGAAAAAGCAAATAATGCTGTCATTTTAATTCTTTATCTTTCAGAATGTAAGCTAATATTTCCTTTATTGTAATTTTTCTGTCCATTTCAAGAAGGATAATTATTAATCCGACAAAGTGTAGCACACTTACATATTCGATTTTAACTATTTACTGGATACATGACTCGCACGAGATCAATTTATCAGAGATGTAAATAAAGCAAAATGGAAACAACCAATAATAAACATAAATCTACGTTTAACAATTAATGTACCTTAATGATCCACTGCCAAACTCCTGCATATCTTAAATCAGGTTCAACTTGCGAAAAGTTTTCAATACACTTCACCAAACTCGGAGACTTATCAGCATTAATTAAAAACAGTTCCCTAATGATTCGGGAATTCCGATATTCCAATTACGCCACCCTTTATCCAATAACCGACTGCTATAGATCTATACACAATGTATCAGGCAGCCACATTAATTGGAAAGTGCCGGGGCCTTTAATGAGTGAGTGTAATTCGGAAATAGATTTCGCAGGGATCCGTATAAACAGCGTATAAAACACTTTCGTTATCAATATCCATTCAAAAAAGCAATAAAGGAAATTAAAAATTGATCTGAAAGTTCCATTAATGTATCGATTGCCGAGTAATTCAAAGCTTATTATAGGTGAGTGTGCGAGACGGTTTACAGCTCGAATTAATTGACTCAGGATTTAGAATGTTTCAAACAGATGTGTTGTGTCTTTCAAAGGAAGCAATTATGAAAAGTCTCCAGTGAAAGCAACAAGAAAAGCTTCACTACGAATACTGAATTCCTTTTAGTAAATCTTTATAAAGAGAATAAGTCTGTTTCTTAGATTTTAGATCAATAAAATGCGAATGTTATGAATAAAAACTTCTTCATGGTAAATTCTGTAAAATAGATTCGATGAATTGTAAAATTGTGTATGAAAAGAGAGGCGCAATATTGCAGTTTGCAAATTTATGTCACATAATTAAAACAACCCTTTGAATATTTTCTATAACTAATTGCACAGTTTAAATTGAATTTGTTTACTTAGATAAAATGGATTGATAAACTTATAAACTGATACAGAGAAACAAACTTTGAATGAGACAAAAATTTCTCTTGTAACCAGCTAGCTTAAAAGTGGATGATAAGGGGATGAAATTTATATTATATACAAGAAGTTATGTATATTTTTCTTAGAAAACAATGAATTATTAGATAATCTGTAAGTGTGTAATTCAATGTATTGATGGCACACCACATATTTCGGTGGTACGAAATATGTCTAGCAATCATGGCATTAATGCTAGAGCCAAATGGCCTAGTTTAGTATCAGAAAGTCCACTTATAAAAATTAAATTAGTTTGAAAAGTTGATTTTTGGTCCTTTTTTCATAAAATACGAACCATAGAACTTTAAAAAAACTGTCAGTAAAATAGTTTAAAACATCTAAAGTATGTCTAAACATTTAAGTATTTGTTTGATAGTTAAATTTTATTTACTATGATTACTTTTATGATTTTTGTACTGCTTTGAATTTGGTCAGGTTTCTAGGTTAAAGTCATGAATATTATAACAGCGCAGTTTTTAGAAATGGTATTATTTGAATTTTTCATTTATAAATAATCTGATCTCAAGCTGTAAGTTAGCCTAAAATTTTGACTTTTAATTCTTTATGACGATATTAGGGGGACCGTAAAGTCATGAGATATTTTTAATTAAAATTCAAACAAATATTTTTTTGATAAAAATAAGTGGTACCTAAACATCGGATTCTTTTTTTTTTTTTTTTTTTTTTTTTTTTACATTTTACAGCAAGAATTTTACACATAATATTCGTTTAAGTTCGTGGAAGACGGTCACCATCCCCTTTTTATACGTCTAATCTCCTAATCTCCTTAGAGAGCGAAGCCGATATTCAAAATATCTTGAAATTGATTTTTAGTAATTCATGTTTGTTGTATTTTACAGCAAATATTTATCAAATAAAGCAAATATTATTTATGGCAAAAATTTATCTCTTTCTTACTTTGAAATCAAAGGAACTTGTTAAAAGAAATATTATGTCCTCTTAACTCCTCACAGGTTCTGAATTTTAGAGAATGCTGTCTAATCCTGAATCTATGTTAAAAAATTCACTTACATGCAAAATTTAGTATTATTAACTTCAATAGTTTTACGCAGACGAAATATTGTCAAACGAAAAAAAAAATCCCTTTCCGGCCCCCTTATTGTAATCATCAAAGGAAAATAAAACAAAGAGTTATTCAAACCAATATTTAAATACTAAATAGAGTTATTGTTGAACGTAAATAACAAAATAAAGAAGTAAAATATTTATATAAAACATTTAACATTTATATTCTATTTGTTTTATAAATTTTTATAAACAATCAGAGAAATTAATAAAACAAGTAAGAGAATTAGAATAAAAATAATTAAGAAAAGAACTTTAGCAAAAAGGTGTTCGTAAAGTTTGGCATAACTAGTTTGGTTTAACCAGAAAGACTTAGGCTGCATGCCACGTGATTAATTCTGGCTGGAGTTTAGAGCCGTATTTACGTAATATACTATGATTATCTTACTCTATGATGTTACTTTTTTATTTCTATCTAGTATGAATATTTATAATTTAGAAATACTCAAATTCTTTCCTAGAGTGCTATCCACAATCTAAAGAGGCTAATATAATTCTTAAATGTAATATAATCCTATTTACTAGCAGGGATTAGTGCTATACTCTAGTTACGCAATTTATCATTTGCACGCATAACAGACATTACGGTACTTCAGAAAATAAAGATTCGTTTGTTGCTTTTTAGCTTTTAAAATAAATTAAACTTCCAGCTTGACTAAATTTCTTTTGAAAAACCTTAAAAACTTGGTTTAAATAACATATTATTAAATTCAAAGAGTATTTGATAAAATCTTTAAAAAAATATGTATGATATGTGATTAAAAAATCATATCTAAATGTACAAAAAAAAAGCATACAGAACTGCATCTTTATTTCATTATATTAACACACCTTCAAATTTTCATTCGTAATGGGGGGGATGCATTGAGATTCAATACAATATATTATTAATGTGCCAGGAATCTGGATTTCTTCGTTACATTCTCTTTCATCTGTTTATATAAATAATTCTCTTTATAGTTCGTGCTACTCTACTAAAAGAATCTCGAAAATGTCACAGAAATTCTAATTGAATTTCTCTGTAAGAACGTTTTCCCTCTTCAACATGCGAGTTTGTCGTATGCAAGCGACGAAGGAACCCTCGTTCTCTCTAGAGATCTGTCCGATGTAATGCACCATCTATGTAAAATCTTTCTTTTCGCCTGCAGTGTATCAAATATTCATGTATAAAAAAAAGGCTAAGATTTCTTACAGTTTTTTTTTTACAGTAAGATTTCAGAAAATTTGCAAGGAGCACAAAAAGCGTATTTGCAGTTTTTTGAATTATTAAAGACGTTTTTATGCTCCAGACAAAGGAATTAAGCAAAATTTTTACGACTTTAATAAGATATTTTGAATAAAGCATGTTAAGTAGATGTACTCAGGATTATAATAATCGAAATAGTGCTTCTTTTGTCTAAAATATTTATACGCTTGAATAGATTAGGCAGTAGAAGCAGGAAATGAGACCGGAAAAGGTATATATACTGGAAACTGCATGGACGTGGTTCTTGAAAATAATGTATTTTAAGATAGCTTCTCTGGGGATACCATATGTACCCATTTAAAAGGGATGAGGTCTGTCTTTTATTTATTTTATTTTTTGTATTTTCTTTTAGATATGTTTTTTAAATGTCGTAGTTTTTTGAATCACTGTTTATCGATTGGTTTTAAATTTTAATCCCGAATAATTTTCCGATTTCTGAGTTCAAGATCCTATTTTAATATCTTGAATTGAGTTAACTGTACAAATCAACCTCAGTATTCAGACATTTACTTCATTGCATATTATCAACTGCGGTTTTTAATAGTATGCCTATCTGCTACTAGTTTTATTTCTAACTAGAAACAAAAAGGTGACTTAAAGCTTTTTTTCAGACTTGCATTGCCTTACGGTAAAAAGGTAAATCAGAAGCTGGATCCTGAATCCATGTATATGGAGTTATCAAAATAATGGAACAGGAAATATAAAAGCTCTATTAATAAAGCATATAGCCTCTTTTAAGATCTAAAATTGATTGAATTTCTTCTTTTAAAACATGTATGGTATACAGTAGAGTTATAAATCATCACTTGTAGAGATATTGTTAAAATTCAAAAACAGATATCTGAATTTTAATTCTATGCAACGGATGGTAATAGAAGTATGATTCCCAAAACTGACCGCGGTGTCTGTATAATATTCTTGTCCCAAGATTGGTTCAGAAAACAGAAGCGTGTCTACTTCATCTTCATGTGCTTCAAGTCACGATTGAACCTGTGCTATTAATATGAATGAAAGCATGCTCGTTTTGAAAAGTGGCATTCCCTAAAATAAACATTGTTGTCACTGTAAGATAACATTTGATTGGATAAAACTTTCTCATAGTATCTTCTAAACATTGTGATCTATCGTCTGGGGTGATGTGAAGGTCTGCGGAAAGCTGTGAATTTGCTGGCTAATTCATGACAGATTCATAATTTAGTAGCTGAATTCAATTCGGATGATTCGCGAAGATTCGTGGAGCTACATATATTTTTCTCCGATTACCATTAGATTAGGCGTCATGGTCATGTCACTACTTGAGACGGAAGGGCTTTGAACTCTCATCACTGTCTTCAATATTACAGTAACGTGCGTATTAATTGAATCAAACGCAAGTATTTGGATTTTCCAACCTTTGATAAGCACTCCAAAAAAATAGTTTTTTTCGTACGAGGGGTAAAGCTGTTCGTCCCTGTTGAAGGTACGATGAAAAGCGACCAGTACGAAACTATAACGATAGGAAAAATAAAACGTAGGTTAAATAAGAGGTTTTCGTCTAAAATGGGATATTTCAGAAGATTTGTCTCTTTACCACAATTAAAAAAAGTATTAATGCTATGCAAAAGAACAAAGTGGCTACTGGCCAGGAAATTGTCCAAACCTAAATCCATTAGAGAGTCTGTGGGCTATATGTAAGTAAATATTCTCAAGAATAAATTGAAGCACGAAAAATAGCTTCATTTGTTCATTCAAGTACGGTATAGAGCTGAAGAAACTGTCAAAAATTCTAAGAGCCTTGTGGAATCTACGTCACAACTCGCACAAGTGGTTCTGGAAACAAAGAAACAGTATACTGAATACTGATTATGATTGAAATGTAATTAACTTTTTTTCCTAAATAAGTATTTGATTTAATTAAAACACACAGTACTGTACTACTCCTTCGCGAAATCATAAGGTTTACGTTCCTATGTAAAGTAATTTTTTGATTACACTGTTAAAAAAACTAGCAAGGTGAACCAACCAGGTAAACTCACTGAACTAATAGGTATTTCTTTTACGGCAGTCAGAAACATGATATCGGAAATTAAACATTGCTTGAGATCTTTTTCAAGAGATTTAAAAATAAACCTAATTCTGCTGAACCATGCAGAATTTCAATATCTGAATTGTGTATTTTATGTGGAGAAACGGAAATTCATAGTAATAGTATAAGTAATACGTAGTGCTGGTAGATTTTTAATGTACGATAATATGGATTAAAGCACAATATACAGATTTAATATATATATTGCGCGTGTTAAATTAAAAGTGTTTGTTATGGTCATAATTGTTCAGTGGACGTTTTGACGACCAGTGGCCGAGTGGATAAACATTGGTAAATGGCTGAAGTGTGATGGTTCAAGGGGTCTGGCCTACTGCGCGGCTGACGATCTAACGCTTTGGTGTTTAGGGCGGTTTCCTCCAAATGTTATGTGAAAATGTGATAAAACATCTTAAACGGTCTCCGCCCAAGGTATTACTTATTTTGGCAAATTACTGTAGAATGCTTTGACTTAAAAAGACAAGCAAAGGGTGCCTTTAAACTAACTAAAAGATAAGTAATATTACGTTAATACAATATAGCTGTAGCTTCAATGAAAGTGACAATGTCAACGTTTTTTGAAATTTTATTTTCAGTCTCTCGTTAACCATAACTAAATATGCAGCATACTGCATACAGACACATCAGTTTATATACAAACTGACTCAGTTCTTTGGTACTTTTTGACTGCGGATATGTTCACTTCGGATGTTTCAATCAGCTTAAATTTCCATCGGTCTCAGTAATCGTTCGTTGTAGTGCACATTTTTTGTCCAGCAAATCAGATTCCTTTATGTTCCGTATGTGGATAATTTCTATGCAATGAAAGATTTCAATTTCTAATATTCAGTACCACTTCTCCCTCACTCCCCCTCCAAATAAACGAGTAATTAAAATTTTAATTTCAGTAAAGAGTTTTATTTATTGCAGAAATAAGCTGTTTAGATGTTTTTATGGTTAACTGCTTTTAATGATTATGATATTTTACCTCTCACCCTTTTACAGAAAATGCCACATAAAAGCAAGAATAAATGTCCGCTGAAAATGATAGTATGTATTACGTAAACCACCGATTTCTATAAGCTCCGTACGGTTGCATTTATTTGATAAAATGATTGTTTGAAAATTTCATCCGTTTTGTAAATGTTATATGAGAATGTGGTAACAATGTGTAGAAATAATAAAATGTTAGTAAAGTGTAACGTAAACCACCGATTTCTATAAGCTCCGTAAGGTTGCATTTATATTTAAATACTATTAGTTCACAACAGCTTTAATCTATTCTTACAATATTTTGTAAGTTTTAGAATACGCATCACATGCATTTTTCATAAATACGTTACAATCATAAAAATTTCAACATAGGGTTACCAGGCGAACACGACACGTTACAGGCGAAATACACGAAAGATGAGAGATAAAATGACATAGTCAATTAATATCGTTTTAATATGGCAATAATGAAATTAAAATTTAGGCGGCTCGGGGGGGCTCTCCCCCTGACGAGGCTCGAACAGCCGAGTTTATATATATATATATATATATATATATATATATTTAAATTTTTACATTACGAGGGTTTATTAATGTACTTATTGTTTACTTAATTTTGAAATTTTCAATGCAAACCATTATTTTCTTTAGTTTACTCGTTTTTATAGAGAATTGCTTACGCCAGATAGCAAAATTTTTTTGCTCTGCTGTGAAAATTGGGCGAGTTGGCGATTGGAGACTGAATGAATATTCAATTTTCTCTATTAGAAATCTGAGAATAAATAGGCGCAAGAGTAAATTATGAGTTTGCACATAATCCGGAGTTTAATTGTTTTATAACTACAGTAGAGCTGGAGTAAGTTTCCCGTTCAGTACTTTATCTAAATAAACAAAAGTAAACTAAACACTCTTGTAAATCTTATCAATTTGCTATTTTGATTACAGGCTGAAATGGCATCGATAAACAAGTGTTAACGAGCCTTTAATGAAGGCTCAGGAGAGGATTAATTGCCAACTGATAAAACACTCTTCTCTTAAAACGGGCACTTTAATGGATTGGCCACCGCTGGGATGTTTTAAAAGAAAACTGTAGAAATTATATTGTTGATAATAGCTTTCAGTTTGTCTAATCGACGACTTAACACGACTTAATGTCGATAGGGTAAAATTAGCCAAAGTTTGAGTCGGTGATTTAAGCTTTAATTATCATGTGTGATTTTCTCTGTAAAGATGAAGGAAAAAGAAAAACAATGCTAAAATATTGCTAATGAAACACTTTCCAATAGAAATTCCTAACTATACACACACTATAGCTGATAAATAAATCAAATGATAATGTATTATTAAAAAAATTCTATCAGTTAGAATTCAGAGTGCTGTAGCTTTTTCCTCGAAGTCGAGCAGAAAGCTAGATCCAGACCAAGCGATAGTGAACTCTCAAAAATTCATACACAAGAAGAGGCGTAGCAAGTAAATCCTTATGCAGTATCCCAGCGCAGATTAATAGGTAGACAGAGAATGCGGAGAGTATAATTAATTCTCTCCAATCAGTGAGTATAATTAAAGGAAAATTTTTCGTGTGTCATTAAAAATGCGCCACAAACATTACACACTACCCCAAATACTCGACATACCATTGCCATATTACTTAAAACGAAACATTTTGGCATATCTTCATCTACTGTCTTTGCTCTAGGGTTATTGCTTGGTGTAATTTTTTCCATAGTGTTTCCGGACACTCTCGTCCTGCCTGCTTTCATAATTTCATAATGTTGGTTATACCCAACTGAACTACCTTAAGAGAAACAGATATTGTTCTTTTTTATTTATTATATATATATTTATATATATTATTTTTCTTTAACATTCATTTGTTGAACCCGCCCCTGTATGTGACAAGCTGTTTCAGCGTGCTTTTAGCTTGCTTTTATGAAATCAACATCAGATATTGTATAGAAAAGAATTGATTCTGAAGTCATGAGCCACTGTGAATTGTGGATCTCATTATTTTAAAAAAATAAAGTCTTTAAATTTTGCCTTAAAACATATATTCACAATCACGGAATCTCATGGAATTTAAAGCAACTCGTCAATAGTCCCATTAATCTAAACGTTAATCTATTAATGAAATTGCATTGTCCCAGGATATGTATCAATCTTATAGCTGAGTGCACCAGTAATAAATCATGGGATTTCACACAGTATATTTTAAAAAGTAGAAAAACGCATAAAAAATAACCTAATAATCAAAATATGTTACTCTATTATACAGTTTAAATATTAGTATAACAGCTTTTCGTGACTCATTATATCTTATAACAAATGAGTTTAAAAATACACTAAATTATTCACATACTGATTCTTTTAACGCTTTTTTGAATTTAGAATTCAGCACTCTAAAAGAAAAGACCCATACTTGTAATTTCTATTCCAAAAGTCGATGAAACAGCTTCAATTTTCGTTTATCTTTGAAATAAAGCCTTTTGAGTGTCTGCATCACAAAACATAAAAATAAACTGTATCAGAAAATGAAGTTTTAACTGTTCAGTTTTTTATTCCAGTTTCTTTCAAACGACCAGTATTTTGTCAACACTACCAGAAAAAATACAAATGCAATTTAAAAGCATGATCTCCCCATCACATTAAAATAATCATTACAGACTTTATCAGGGCGAGGCTGAAACAGAAATAAGCCCCAAGCGCAAAATACTTTCCTAAAAAAAGGGGTATGTGTACATTAAATAGCATCCATTGTTTTTATAGATAGGGAGATTTCAGCCCGCGAAAAAGTTGGGTCAGATTTATACCGAAATATAACTTAGGAGTAATAGAAAGAAGGAAGTTAGTGTAATTTTATTGAATTTCAGCTCAATTAAAATCTGCATAAAACATTCTGAGTATCCATGAAATATATGAAGAAATTTACGCTTTCATTTTTAGAACACAAAATATTATGAAAAAGATATCCTCGTATAAAAATACTCTCATATAAAACAAAGGATTTTTGAAATCAGGTCTGTTTGTTATGGCAAGCGTACATGAGGAGCATCTGCCTAAGAGGGGGGGGGGATGTTTTGGTTATAGGACTTTGAAATCAAATAGGATTGGCGTTTTTCTATATCATAGTTTAGTAATAGTTAGTTTTGAGAGTTATAAAAGAAAGGTTTGCCCAGTCACTGTAACGTGAAAATTATTCTTTGTGGGATTTGTTTTCTTCTTTATTTGAAACGGTACATAATATAAAATCACCAAAACGTGACGCTTTAAGGAATAATTTTCATTATAGTTTTATTTTTATCTAAATATTGCAGTCTGACTATTATCAGAGGTTTATAAGTATTTACGCATCTCTTGTAATGCCAAAAAATCATTAAAGCTTTTTCATAGTAAACAATAATAAAAAAGTATACTTACCCTTGAAATACACCTAAATCTGATACCAACATTTTCATGTGAACCTAAAGAGCTGACACTTTAAGCACCTAAGCCTGAACACTTAGATTAGTAGCCTTTAAACAAGTTCACTGTTTATTTATTAAATTAATATTATTTGTAAAGATCAATTTAATTTTTATCGGAAAACAGGTTTTTAAATCTTTTGCACAATAATAATAAAAATAAAGACTGCCTTTAATTCACATGATAACCTTAGCAGTGTGCACTTCAATACAGTAATGTAATGCAATTTCCTGACTTATAAAACAAAATCAATGACGCACATTAACAGAAACATGTTTAATAAGTTCATTAGTAATGCGATTGGTGTGCATAATGCCTACATACGGAAGGACTTTGACTATTTAAAAAATTGCATAAATAGTTATTACTCATTTAATTTCATTGAAAAACTTCATTAATGTTACCTTATCGCCGAGTATTGTTTCATCAGGTACCAATAATGAGCTCAAAACTAGTACGTTCATCAATTTGTAACACATTTATTTATAAACTCTAAAAATTAAAGTTTTCAAACGGTCAGCCAAGAAAGTTATATTAATTTTATATATTTTATATAGTATTTAATTGAACAAATAAACAGGTTGAAAAATATGTGGGTATGTTCGTAGTCTGTCGCTAAAGAGGGCGGTCCTAAGTTTAGAAAATTTAGTATGGGGCTCCTCTAAGACAGGTCCTGAAACATATAAAGACATTTTTTTTCGAAATTCGAAATAGATTATTTAAAAATTTATGCTTTGTGCAAATTTCAGAAAACTTCCGGAATTGATCTCATTTATTTGCAAAAAATTGCCGAACCCTAATGTCCTAATGAGAATTTGAGAATCCTAACCCGCGCTCTAATTAACCAATTTAAATGCAAAAAACCAAAATGCAAACTTTGATTATTTAACTCGCATACCTTTAGTTTCAGACTAAATTAAACTTTGGAAGAACAAATCCTACGATATTCGTTACTTCAACATAAGATCATCATCATGTCTCAGGTATTTAAAGATTTAGATACCAAGAACTTTTTAATTCTTCTGAGTGTTTTGCAAAGTTTTATTTGTTTTTGAATGTTTCTTAAATAAAGATTTTCTCCTTGTGCAAAGAATCTGCACTCAGTTAGTCATAAAATAAAAATAATAAACAATTCCAAAATTAATTAATACGCTTATGTTGGGCAATATTTTCAAAAGCCAATATATCAGAAGAGAAGTAAATCAAGCTGTTCCATTTAAACTAGTTATATAATTAAAATTACTGTATTGTGATTGTATCTTAGTAACCTAAAGTATTTTATTTTCATAGTTGACGAATCGCTTACTGTTAGTTTATAATTCAAGCACTTTGCTGTTTAATGAATATTCAAACACGTTTTATGACATTAATATTTAACTTAAGACGATAATTTTTCTTTGCAACTTTAAATACATTTGAGAACGATCCATTTGAGTCCTTTCAATCTAAACATATGGCTGGAGTTTGCTGTTTGACTTGGATTCAAAAGCTTATACTAATAACAATTTCTTGACTGGCTTTCTTAATTAAGTGGTTTCAATTCATAAATAGCAGAATTTATTTTTTAAATTACATATAAATTCATAAATATTAAACCTGTATATTGTAAATGTTAAAAATTTCCTCAAATCAAATGTCTTAACTGCATGAATTGTAGTTAAAATCTGGAAATCCCAATTTTTATAAAATATATTTCTACTGTACAAGGCTCGAGAAAAAATAAAATGAGGAATGCCCTAAAATAAGCAAAATAAAATAATTTAAGCTTAAATTAATATTTTACGTTTAGTATAAGCACTGTACCAGAGAAATATTTTAAAGAAATCAGCCAGTCGCAAGTAATAAGTGAATTATTTATCGCCAGCTTCTATGCCCTAAGGCAACCACTGTGAGTGGATGAAAAAAAATTAATGGATGCTAGCTAAGTCCGAATTTTAAATCTTATCCCACTTAAATGTTCAAACACCATGATTAATTGCACACTGCATTTTTATCGTAGAATTTCTTTTACCATGTTTAGATAGTGCTTCTTGAATACATTAACGTGGTTTAAATTACTTATTTTTAATAAATGGAAATATTTGCTTTAATGAGCTCACACATTAAAATGAAAAAAATTATAAGAATATATCTGAAGGAACTCATTATTATTTTTTTACCATATACTTAGATGCTTAAAATTTTGCATATTTCTTCAAGCAGTGAATTTTACTAATGAATATTTCATACATTTAAATAAGGCAAATACAGGAAGCAATATTTTATATTCTAAAATATCCTATTCGATTCAATAACAAGATTAAAAAACTAAGATATTTAGATGAATAACTATCTTCCCACACCGTGCGAAATATTCTGTCGAGATAATTACCAGAAATTAAATTCAGTTTATTGCAAATCCATTTTTGTGTTTAAACATGTTCTATTATTCATAGATATGCGTAACCTATGAGCCAACTGATGGCTGATTTAGTACTGATTTTGCAAGATTCGTCTGACTGATGAATGTCTGATTCACCAGTCTTTGATGAATCAGAGAGACTGATTTTGTAAGATTCATCTTTAGTTATACAGCTAGTTTCTGCAGTGAGAGAATTTTTTACTGACTGATCTTCCCAGGTAAATACTCTGAAACGGCCATTTAAAGTTGTTCGAATATTTCTGAACCAGAGCCACGATTTGTACCTTGCCTGTATCGGTCTTTTCCTTTTCCCTCTCTTAAATTAATTCCTCTATTAAAGAAAGCATGCACACATTCGAATTATTAAAACTTAGGACAAGTTATAAGAGACCGCTAATCCCTATGCGACTTCTAGAGGTAAACAAGAGAAAGACCAGTTTATAAATATTTTTCTTCACTGTAGTACTCAGGTATGTAACTGAAGATGAATACGGCTCTGCGTACCTTTGAATTCATATGTTTCTCTCTATTCTAAAAAAAAGTAAAGGCCGCTGTCGCCGCCGCTGGCGCTGTCAAAGCTTCTGGACCTATCTCCTCCTAAACCGTAGGGATTTGAGTTTCGACTAAGGTACCCACAGATTCGAAAAATTCCGAGGAACCTGCTAAGCTGATTTAAATTTCGAAAATCGAATTATTTTAGAAGACATTAATAAAAAACTGAAAAAATAAACCGAATGGTTGCCAGATTTGGCATAAAATCATTCATTCCTTTGCAACAAAGCGTTTCCAAGTATCTAGAATCGCGTGAAATTTACAAAGTTAACACTAAAAGCCTAATAACGTCTTCCCCGTTTGCACGATCCGCTTGAAAATTTTCATGATCATGTGTAAAAATATAGAAAACAATCTGCGCTTCTTTAAAAATCATTCTACCCGTTCCCTCCTTTTTAAACGATTTTTTGCTATTTTCAGCACCATTTTATTTCCGAGAGTCAATCAAAAGTAAATCATTTGCGTGACAAAATTACCCTTTTCAAGTGAATATGACGTCATACAATTGGGATTCAATTTCGTTTAAAAGAGATTTTCCAGATTACACAGTTTATTATCATTTTTTTTTCCACAAATAAATCGTTTGCATGGACATGAGAATAGCTGTGTACACAAAACGAAATCTTTCGATTGCGAAAAGATTCCGCGAGTTTCCAGAACAGCATGAAATTTAATTTGGGTATCTCTCTATTCTAAAAAAAAAGTAAAGGCCGCTGGCGCTGTCAAAGCTTGTTGGCCTATTTCCTCCTAAACCGTGGGGATTTAAGTTTCTTAGTTGAAACTACACACCCCCACAGATGCCCACAGATTCGAAAAATTCCGAGGAACCTGATGAGCTAAGTTAAATTTCGAAAATCGAATTATTTTAGAAGATATTAATAAAAAACTGAAAAAATAAACGGAATGGTTGCCAGATTTGGCATAAAATCATTCATACCTTTGCAACAAAGCGTTTCCAAGTATCTAGAATCGCGTGAAATTTACAAACATGAGTTAGAATTACGCCCATTTTACGCCAAAATAAAAACTATATGAAATAAGTAACACAAAATGTGTTACACAAAGTTGACAATTTTCAAATAGTAAGTTCGCTTAGACAACAGGAGTTTATAATGAGCAATTATTCGTTTTTCCAAAACAGAATAACTAATATCTTGAAAATGAAAAATAATCAAAATGCAGATTATTTTAAAGCCGGTTCTCGTCCAGCTGGATTATTTGCTACCAGTAGAAATATTTGGCGTTAACTATGCCATTATAGCAGTTATAGTACACTTTGGATATTTGCTAGCGCGACGAGATGGTATAATTCGTGGTGTTAAGTACGCCAATCTGCAAACGATTATGTAAATGAAAGTATTTATAACAGTTTTCCGGTAACCTTAAATGAACAGTAAATATAGGTTGTGAGTATGTGTAAATCGCCAAATAATGAAAAGTCGCCATTGGTGGCAGGCTATCCTATCTGTTCCGTAGCTTTTATTAACTTTACATGTACGAAAGTCGCCAAATAATGAAAAATCGCCATGGGTGGCAAATTCGCAAGGTGTCCAATAGGTTTTACATTATTAAAAATACAGCTGAAACATATGTTCTTATTTTATTACGCTTTAGCTCCTAATTAGTATAACCTTTGAATGGCAACATTAAATATCATTGTGTTTCTGAGGAGTACAAATAATTTTTCCAGCGATTATAAGCGGAATACGCACTCCAGGTGGAGTATAGCTGAGGACCCGTACAACACGGATTCCCATAACAAAATATCTTCCGTGTTATGAGGGGTAGGGGGTCTACTGTAGTGTGAAGTTTAAATTTTTATGTACCAATGAAGATG
Organism: Cheiracanthium punctorium; assembly: GCA_038373885.1. NCBI lineage: Eukaryota > Metazoa > Arthropoda > Arachnida > Araneae > Cheiracanthiidae > Cheiracanthium > Cheiracanthium punctorium. The sequence goes on from JAWZYV010014761.1 coordinate 1,472,273, forward strand.
CAAGAACTAAGCAATGTGTAGCTTAGCTCAGTAACATTCTATCTGATCCAATCTTCGGGATTTCTCTGTTGAAATTATGTCTTTTTTACGAATAAGCTCGATTAGGGGCCGAATGCCTCATATGAAAAGCGAGCGTAGCGAGTCTGGAGGCCTTGGCCCCTAGCCATTAAAAAAATATAAAAGAGACCGTGGAAAAAAAATGTTCCCAATATCGTAGCGGAACATCCGCTTAAATTAGATTTTACAAAATGTCTGATTGACTTTTTAAATTATACCAATAAATCGTTCAGACTTCATAGCATGTGATTTATTTCTTCATCTCACTGAAAGCAATATGGATTCTTATTTTCTCATTGAAAGTCATAAGTTCATTTCTGCATTCTCAACCTCGCATTTTGGGTGAAATGTCTTGGAATATACTAGAAATATTTAGAATAATTAATCCTAATGAAAAAATTTTTTCGATTAAATATATTGTTCAAACAGAAGACATATTGTATGAAAATATTTTACTCTATTGATTGAACATTGTATTTTTTTATTTATTTGTGTGTGTGCGTGTAAACACTAATTTAGCAACCATTTCTTCGTCCCTAAACACAAGGCGTTTGTCTGATTCCTGCTTGCTTCCTCCATATTTATCTTCTGCTAGATAGAAATAGAAAGACTCAATATCATACGTCAGTCTCAATAATACTTTTCTCCATATGCAAAGGGTACATATTCAGAACACTGTAGACTAGATACTGGCAACCTTTTGGAAGTTACGGGCTGTACTGTCGGGTTTTAATGAAGTCGCGGCCCGTGGGTAGTTATGAAAATGTAATAATGATACGTTTTTCAACAAATATATATTTATGAAGTGCAATGCTAAAGTTACATGAATAAGAATAATATCACATTAATTATGGAGCGAAATTGAATAATATTGATGTTTCGTGCGACCACAACCGAGAATATTTACTATATTGTGAACTTAATTTTATAATGTTTTGCGGACCAGATCAGAAGGCGGGTCAGGCCGCACCTGGTACGCGTGCGGGGTGTTCCTCAAATAGGCTGTGTCTAGACAATGCCCATACAGGGAAGGTTTTGAAAAGAAGATATTTCTGTTAAATCTGATCATAAGTTACATATTTATTGTATTAATTTAGACTTCCATGTAACAGTGGAATATAACACCCCAGATACTGGATATGAGCTTTGTGCTTACTGTACATACAGGTCAAACATGTCATTTGCAAGAATACGCAATACTGCTTAACTGAACTATTTAGCACAGTGTAGTTATACATAATTGAGAGCCTTTTAAAGATGATTTACGTGCCTTGGAAATCGGAATAATGATTCTAATTTAAGAATAGCATCTTCAAAAAATGTGTATCTAGCAGTACATACTTTCAACTAATATTTCTGCACGAACTTAAACCCATCTTTTGTCACCATGTCCTCAGTTATTAAGAGGAAACCAGAAGAAGAATGGGAACGATCTTTCGGGGCTATTTACGTCACCGGTTTGTTTACATTCTTTGATTCCGGGCTAATAAACGACCCGAGAGCTGTCATCGGTCACGAAACACCCGTGATCGGTGGACGAGATGACATAGGAGGTCTCACTCCGTTCTTCATCATTGTCAAGTTCCTGGAGAAATATATCGGCCCGAGAATGTATTCAGCGGGTCAAGTTTCAGGTTTTTAGTTTTCTTAAGACGGGTTTGTCTTTTTATTTCTGTCTCTTTTTCGCCGTCAAAGTCAGCAAGGGAAAGAAGTGATTATTCCGTCGACGCTTCATTTGTTGTTTTGGTTGTTTCTGCCAAGGATGGTTGTCAGATACGGAATTGGATTGGGAAGTAAAGTGCATTTTGTAAATCAAGTAGTACCTCTTTGAGGTTATCCTACTCACACCGAAAAAAAATTAAAAAAAAAGATCAACGCTTGTTCTACGGCATATGAAAAGCATAGTAATTAACAGCTCATTAAATAATTGTAAATAATGATCATAATACTTGTAGTAAATAGAGGAATAAATAATGAAAAACGCATTCATTATGAAGCGTTTTCCAGCAGTTTTATTTGTGAATGTACTACTGCTTAGCGAATAGTCAATTTTCCTTGCCTCACATTCGACAACATAGATTCTCTTTATGAGTCCATTGTTACTTAATCCCTGGAGTTTTTGAATGCTAGGATCAAGCTTTTATCACGCAAAGCGTCTCAAAATTGTTTTGGGCAGACTGACGGTTAACGAAGCATTTCGCGCCAACCATTACCACTGGTCGCTTATTTGTCTTATGAACACAGACTAAAACATTTGGACTGAAGTGAAAAGCGGTGATTTGGCAGTAAAATGGCTAACTCTATTTCCAAAAATAACAACTGGCAAAAAAAAAAAAAAAAAAAAAAAAAGGTTTTTGTCTGTATCCTGATTCTAAATAGTCTATTCTTACTAATATTTTGACAAGAAAAAACGAATACATGAATGATTTTTATGCATTTTTAATAGCCACTTGCTTTCAAGATACACAAAACTTCGCTGGAGAAAAAAACACAACAGCCTGTCCATCGACTCAAAGGTAAATAGAAGGAAAAAAATCCTGTTTAATGAATATAATTCAATAGATCATGTTTCATTAAACAATGTTCATTTTCAGAAAGCAACGGGCTAATTTTAGCTTACTTCTGTGAACTCTTCCTTTCGGCTTGTCTCTTGTACTGAAAGTCAAGACAGGGCATCTCTTGTAATAGTTCATCAGTAGCTATCCAGCATTAACTTTATCCAACGGCCTGATATCTACATACCACTAAATACCTTGATGAAATATTTCATCGAGCTCATCGCTTACAGCTCCAGAGTTTTTACTAAAAAAAATTAAGATGGAAGGGGAGAAAAATAAAGTGTCAGAGGCATATTGAATACAAGGTCACAGATCTTTTGCAGGAGATTTTTCACCAACTGTTGGTAGTTTTTGTATTTTCTGCTGCCTAGAAATCCTCGTACCACACCTTTAAGGGCTTCCCCAGGCTGTTTTCACTTACCCCTCCAGTATTTTATCAAAGGTAAGATCCTTTATAATTGGGAGTATTTGAGGGCCCTCCGAGACTCCCTCCTTAACCTTTGCATCACTAAACCCTAGCAATTTCGCTCTAAGGTATTGGAAAGCCTTGTTCATGGAAACCATAAAGCTCTTCATTATTCCCAGCTTAATATGTAGGTGTGGAAGAAGAATTAGGATGTTATTTAGATCTGCTAGAAGGTCATTTTCAACATTTCTCGTCAGCGAATTTAGATTTCTTGAAGACCATTTATATTTCATGTAGAGATTTTCTGTCTCGACCTTAAACACAGAAAACAGCAGCCTAACTTCATTTCCAGGAGTACAGCAGTAACTTTAAGTTCACACGGATCTGCCATATTTGATTCTTGTATTTGATTGACTCTAGAAGTAATTGAACATACCTGCAAGTCTCCTTCATGTGAACGGAATGTCCAACTAAGCTTAAAAGACTCTACAAACAAACCCCACTTTAATCATGAGTTATGTTTGGAAAATTGATCAAGAAATTGACATGAATAATAGCAACCAAATATTCTTTCTTTTCAAACAAATGAAGAAGATTTTTGTTACGAGTCCTGTACTCTACGATCTTGACTTCTGGTTGGAGTAGATGCGATTGCTACAGTCTTGATGCTAGAAGCTCTGCCTTCTCCTTTGGTAAGTAAAGAGCTCTGACGAGAACACTCAGTTCTATCTGATTTAATCTGTGAGGGGCTCATTCAATCGTTTGTTTTGAAATCTGGATTATGGGAAGTCCAACGTCTATTGATTTCTTCTTCAGCATCATCCTTTTCAATCTGATAATTTTCAGTTGGTTCAGAAAGTCTTACATTAGCCGAGTGAGAAACGGACTGAATGGCTGATGGAACGCATGGATACTGTACGCAGGGCCGCTCCTAGGGTGGATTGCGCCTTTGTGCAAACTACTTTTTTGGCGCCCCCCACCGTCTCCTAAAATTAAGATTTGCTTTAAATTTTCATATAAATATATAGCTAAAATTTCCATATATATACCTATAACGTAAGTAAAATTTGTTTATACTATCAATAAATAGAAAGCAAAAGTAAATATTCGTAGCATTACATATAGCATGTTTATTATCACATTAAAATTATCAAATACTCAAAAGAGAAGCACATTAAAATTAAATAAATTTTTCACAAATATAAAAAAAAACAGGTGTTAAAACTATATATTTACTTTTCGTGCTTTCATTGCAACAAAATTCTTAATTAAGTTTTTTATATCTAATTTATCCAAAATCTCGTTTTCAATGGAAACCATTGATAAGTCTGTAAGTCGTTCTTCAGACATAGCTGAGCTTAGTTTTTTATTATTTTTTATTTCGAAAAAGTTCTTTCCCCGGAGGCTACAGATACTGGTAACGTCAAATAAATTCTCAGTACCACAGTGACATTTGGAAGGGTTTCTCTCTATTCTAAAAAAAAGTAAAGGCCGCTGTCGCTGGCGCTGTCAACAGCTTGTTCACCTAAACCGTAGGGATTTGAGTTTCGACTAAGGTGCCCACAGATTCGAAAAATTCAGAGGAACCTGATAAGCTGACTTAAATTTCGAAAATCGAATTATTTTAGAAGATATTAATAAAAAACTGAAAAATAAACAGAATGGTTGCCAGATTTGGCATAAAATCATTCATTCCTTTGCAACAAAGCGTTTCCAAGTATGTAGAGTCGCGTGAAATTCACAAACATGAGTTAGAATTACGCCCATTTAACGCCAAATTAAAAAGTATATGAAATAAATAACTCAAAGTGTGTTAACTTATCACAAAGTTGAGAATTTTCAAATAGCAAGTTTGCTTAGACAACAGGAGTTTAGAATTAGCGACTATTCGCTTTTCCAAACCAGAATAACTAATTGTAACTGATTTTAAAAGCGCCATCTTGGCATTAGGAATGATCTCTGGCAAAATAGTATCTTTCCAAGCAGGATGAATAAGCTTCGAGTTCCAGAATGCTGGAACCCAGTATCTTGAAAATGAAAAATAATTAAAGTGTAGATTATTTTAAAGGCGGTTCGGTCCAGCTGGAGTATTTCCTACCAGTAGACATACTTGGTGGCGTTAACTATGCCTATTTGCCAGGGCGGCGAGATGATATAATTCGTGGTGCTAAATACGCCAATCTACAAAGGATAATGTATTTGAAAATATGGATAACGGTTTTCCGGGAACCTTGCATGAGTAGTAATTATAGGTCGTGAGCATGTGCAAATCGCCAAATAATGAAAAGTCGCCATTGGTGACAAGCTATCCTAGCTGTTCCGTAGTTTTTATCAAAGAAAACATGTGAAGTACTGTTTTCTTAGAGCTCATTATTAACTATACATATACGCAAGTCGCCAAATAATGAAAAATCGCCATGGGTGGCAAATACGCAAGGTGTCTAATAGGTTTTACATTATTAAAAATACAGCTGAAACAGATGTTCTGATTTTATTACGCTTTCAATCCTAATAATTATAACTTTTGAATGGCAACATTGAATATCATTGTGTTTCTGAGGAGTGCAAATAATTTTCCGCACTCCAGGTCCAGAGTCCGCACTCCAGGAGGAGTATAGCTCAGGACCCGTAGAACACGGATTGCTAATAACAAAATATCTACCGTGATATATTGGAGTGGTCTACTGTAGTGTGAAGTTTAAATTTTTCTGTGCTAATGAACATGTAAGAACTAAGCAACGTGTAGCTCAGTAACATTCTATGTGATCCAATCTTTGGGATTAGTCTGTTGAAATTCTGCCTTTTTTACGAATAAGCCTTATTAGGGGCCGAATGCCTCATACAAAAAGCGAGCGTAGCGAGTCTCGGGGCCTTGGCCTCTAGTCTGTTAAAACATGCTTATATAAATAATTAAGTACATCAGTTGGAGTCATATTGCCTTTAATAAATCGTTGAAGCAATTTCAGTTCTTCAAACGAGGTTTTCCCATCAATATCGCTTTCAGAAATTTTTTCGTCACTAAGTTTCAGATGCAAACTCTGACACATATTTAATAAATCTTCATCTTCAAATTCTTTTAGCTTATTTATATCGTGGATGAATTTAAAATCGTCACTGTGTTCTTTGATCAATAGGAACCTTTCTGCAATTGATGCAATTACGAAATCTAAAATTTTGAAAAAGAAATTCCCTTTAAAATTTTCTTTTCCATCGTTAATAGCTCTATCTGGTGCTTCATATTCAAACATTCTTTTTCCTTTTCTTCTTCGAATTTCGGGAAAAGAGCTTTCAACATTTAGGTTAGTTGCTATTTTCATTAAAGACGATGAGAAATTTTCAAAAATTTCATCATTCCGTTGTTCTTTGAAATATTTGTAAAATAGAATCAAGATTTTGCATCATCTTGCTTATTACATTAATATGGCTTAAAATTTCGTACCATATGTTAATTGAACAAATAAATTTAAATGAAAATAATTTCGTTATTTAATTATCTGCTTGTACCCTACTTTCGATGTCTTTGGAATTATCTTCCGTTATCTCTAAAAGAGCTTGGTAAATTTCTTTGAGGTTATTCTTAAGAGGTTTAGTTGCCTCTATTCTACTTTCCCATCTAGTTGTGGACAATGGCTTTAAATTTAAATTTGTAATATATGTTTTGATTATGGCCCATCGTTTAAGAGAACTTGAAAAATAATTATACAGTTCTTGTATTAAGCTAAAAAAGTTTACTGTTTCAAATGTCACTTTTGCTGCATCATTAACAACCAGCCTAATGCATGGGCAGCGCATGGAATAAAAAAAGGCCGTGGATTTACTTCTTTGAATTTTGTTGTAGTCCTTTATGCTTTCCTTTCATTATTGCGCCTTTGTCATAGGCTTGGCCCCTTAAATCTAAAATATTGATGTTCAGTGAATTAAGGTATGTCTGTATGAAATCAGATAAACCTTGACCAGTAGTATTAGAAACACTGTCAATAGTATTAGAAAACTCTGTCAGTCTTGCCTCCGTTTGGCGCCCCTAGCACTGAGGCGCCCTTGTGCGACGCACAACCTGCACAACCGTAAGGGGCGGCCCTGACTGTACGAGCCATATTAGCCATACAAATCAGTCATAGTGACAGCAATATTAGCCATAAAAATCAGTCATACTCTGGAAATTTCTACAGAACCCATTACCCAAATGGGATCTTTCTCATGGAAACAAGGGCTAATTTCAACTTTTTATGATGATTTTCGTGTTGAGCAAGGCAAAATACTTTGAAAGTAACTATGTTCGAGCCTTGATACATTTTTGATGTTGTGTAGTGTAGTGTAATCAGTTGATTCGCGTCAGTAAAATGCGTTGAGCGCTAACTACCAAGAAAAACTACCGACTCAAGCTGCGAGATTTCCCCGAGACGCAGAGTCGAGACGAGACTAGCTTCAAAATTTTGCGAATCTAGCCTATAGTAGCGCCATCTTTTAGCTCAAATCAGGTTAGGCTTTCAGCTCACTAAGATAATTATTGTCTTTTCTCATAGTCCGTGCTCCTGACGGTGGGATTAGTTTTCTGAGAAGCAAGTTGTGATTGATATATCCTCTCAAAACTGTTTTTCGATACTGTTTGGCCAGTTGAGGCTCAGCCATGCACAAAAGCAGTGCTAAACCAAAGCCAGATATTAGGCATAGAGACTTATATTACAAGACTTCCTAAATCCACTAAAAATAAGAGAATCTTACCCAATAGAGACTGCACTTTTAGTTTTAAAATTAATTAAATACTTATGAGAATGCGTCTTGTTTTAAACAATTTAGAGTATTCAAAATGTCAATAAAATTTTTTGATAGGAAATATGTCAAATAAATATTTTTAAACGAGAAATGTCTTCTCTCAAGAACTATGCACAAGGAAATTTCTGTTTTTAAAATGCTTCCAACTTAATTAAAAGAGCATCTGGTTTAATAGATTTTTTTTAACCCAAAAGTTAAAGAATTTCTAAATTGTGTTAAATATATGGCAACATATCTTTAAGTAATTTGCAAATCTAGATCAGATCATTGCAGGAGCAAACATCGATACATACAAATACATAGGTGGATACAGGGGAGGGGACAGGAGGCTTCAGCCCCCCAAAAGACATTGCTTAAAGGTAACATATTGCTTCATTGTACATTTTGGTTTAGGCAACGTGAATTTTTTTAAAATATAAATTAGCCCCTTCCGCCCAAAATTACATTGCTTTAAGGTAACATTTCGCTTTATTGTACAGTTTTTTTTTTCCCGACATTGGTCTGAAGTTTCTTCATAATTTTTAGAAAGTGCTGTCAGTTACATTTTTGAAACCTTTAAAGAACGAGTGTTAAAACTGAATTCAAGATATGGTTTATATAAGCTTATCGTGAGTAAGCCTATGAAAGAGACTTCATTGAAACATATATTCAGGTTTCTAGCCTCTGATAAGTGCGACTCGTGATTTTTCATAACTGGTTTCTTATTTTATGAGTAAAAATCTAAATTTGGATAGAGTACATCACTATGACATTTAAGCAATCATTCACTTTTAAGAGGAAAAATCTATCTTCAGAAAGGTCGCGCGGAAGAAGAGAAAAGCCTGCGTTGCGTTAGATAATACCGGTCAACAACAAAAAAATAATTTGGGGGGGGGGGTTCTGTTCTCATGGTTAGATTCTGATTCTAGACATTGAAAAGACACTTAAATTTTCATTTTTGTTCTTCAAAGTTTGCTTTTGTCTGATTTACGTCGATAAGTATACTTTCATAATTTATTTCATAAAAGATGGCAGCACTTTGATTAACCCGAAAGTAAACAGTATTATTATTTGTAACTCTGTAGTATTGCTTGTAGTATTATTTGTAATATTATTATTTGTTTGTATTATTATTTGCTCATACGAACATAAAAGAAATACGAAAAATATTCACTTTTAGACATTAATTTCTTATTATTTTACATTTATATGTTATTGTTTATCACAAATCTTGAATAAAAAAGATTTTTACATCCAGAAAAAACTTTTCTAATCATAATTTAGAGTTGAATTATGAAAAAGATATAAAAAATTATTTTCCTTAGTTTTGGCGTAGGAGAAACTAAAATTTAACATGTGAAAGTCAGACCCAAAAATCGTGTTGACCGGTGTAATAAATACGTTCTATATATACGTGACCAGTATAAAAAGTAAAATAACAGAATGTGTTGCAGATATTACTTTGTCAAAGCTATTAATAACCTAACAAAATAGCTCCATTATCACAACTACCACTGAAACTTTATTCATCTTCCACGTAATTAATATGTAAGCGAACTCTCATATCGGTAGCTATGTCTGTCACCGTAGCATGACACAATATCATTCGGATGATGCATAACCAGCTTGGGGATTATTGAAAAACAGTTGTAACGAAGTCTCCTAACTCTCACCTCTAATCTTGCTCATTCGGGTATGGTTTATCACAATGCTTTCTGCCTGTGGCAACATTATTAGACCCAACCCCCAAGGCTGCAACATTAATATATTTGATTAGTGATGGTCTCACGGGAAAACGTGTCCCCCTTTATGGTACACATCAGCTATTTATGCTCTAAAACCTTTTACTTCGATATTTCCCCCGCTTTTTTGCACCCGACCCATCTAAAAAGTGTTGAGGTTATTCGGAACATAAGAAGGATTATCACTTCCCTCCATTATTAGTCTTACGCCCTCGCAAGTGGTACTTCGTTTTGAGCTACCGTACCCTTTTGTTATACTTTCGTATTACGATATATTAATACTTTTCGCACAGCAGTGCGTTATTAATGTTGTTATATGTTCTTTTCATGTACGTGAAATGTGAAAAAAAATACTTGTGAAATTTCATTATTTAATATTAGTGTTTATTTTCTTTACTCTTTCTTTTACCCCTTTTTTAAAATTACTTTTTCTTTCTTATTTTTATAAATCAGAATTTATAGACTGAACTTGAGCGATAAATTTTAATTAACAAAATTCTTCTTTTATAAACTTATTCAAGATCTTAAAAAAAAAAAAAAAAAAAAAAAACTATTGCAAAATTTAAGGATTAGATTTTTGATGACTTAAGTAATGGATGAGTATATAAATTGACTTTTTATCCAAACTCATTAATCAGTATGTACATACTATGATTTTCTTCAAAATATTTTTCTTATGCAGTTTCGCACAGTGTATTATGCTATAAACATGGGTCACTTATACTCATGAAGTACTGATTATTCTAACTACACTGAAGGTCGGCTTCTTTCACTCAAGTACTGCAGTCTGGAGAAGAGTAGATTGCTGTTGAAATCTCCAATACTTAGATTGTAGCACATGCGATTTCATTTTATTGCTTTTCGGAAAAAAAGTAATAACCCATGCATATATAAATTCTTTTTAGGCTTACAAGGTGTTCGGAACTGATTTATGAGAACCACCATTCTTAAAAATATGTATGAAACTGTGAGACGGAGTCATCTGCTGCTGACTAAAAATCACAGTTTAGAGTTATATATTATCAGCTTTCACAAGAGTGCTGTCTACTGGATATATTCAGTTTAAAATGCTTAAGATATTGGCTTAATATGATTTTAGATGCAGAAGAAAGTCACAATTTATGTCAGTTAACTTTTCTTAATATTAAAAGTGTGCTTGTCACCGTCCTGATTTCGTTTGACTTGATGTAACTTCAAATCTTTGTTATGTAAATAATGGATCACATTTTGTACTCTAGCAGAAACTTGTGAAAAATTCAATAAATACGAAGTAAGCTGAAGTGTGTGAATCGCCATTAACCCTTTTGTCACTACTGCCGCCCATTCATAGGCGGCATCCCCGAAGCGTTCTCTAGGTACTACCACCGCTCAATGGCGGCATGCACGAAACGTTCTCTGAGTACTACAGCCCCTTCACTAAAATCTGCATTCACAGAAAGTTATGTGGGTATGATATCTATAGCTGTCAAAAATTCCGGAATATAACTAACCGCTTTTTGTAAACAGTAATTTTTGTGTTAGAATGTAATTTTTGAGTTCTTGATGGATGCGGCAGCAAAACTCGTTTTCGAGGCTTACGCTTCCATACAGTTCAAACACTTTTATGTAAAACTTCTTCGTTCCACGAATAAATTACGTAGCCAGCTCCTTCGTACCGAAAGGATTAATAGCCCTTTCAAAAATATTGACAATGGCCAATATTTCACTAAAATTTCTCAAGTCCTGACTTTGTCATAATAATAATCTACAAGTTCAAATCAGTGCTTCTTTTTATGACAATTGCACGCAGTATTTTAATATCGGAACGTAGAATCAGAAATACATATGAAAATAGGCAAGATCTTTCTTTCTGGTGCTAAGATAAAATCTAAAACCAATTTCATATTTTAACTGTTGCAGCTGTACTCTTTTGTTAGCTGTTGTCGGAGACGGTAATACGTTGCAATTTGACAAATGGATATTTCAAGAGTAAATAAAACCCCCCAAAAGAGTTAAGCCTCCTTTCATTCATCACTTCTGAATAAACAGCTAATTTGAATCTAGGCAGGAGGTGTTCCCGTGCATGCGTCAAGCATAGCGATTGCGATGCGACGACGGGACGTGTGTTTGCCATCCATCAGTAATTTGGAAAGCGAACCATCCTTGGCACATGCAGGCGCAGGCTGCTTTGTGAATCACATTCAATCTGGAAACGGAGCGTGGGGATGATGCCATACACGTGTGGGAAGATTATTATAAGCTAATCCGCGGAGTAAGCCTGTGGTCCTGCATATCTTCTCCCAGTATTTCAGAAGTGCGGCAGGGGCGTGGAATTCTTTTTCGAACTTAAGCTGGTTTCAATCAGCTTTTAATGCAATATTTATTAACTGTCCGATATCTTTGGAAAAAATTAATAACAACACTCCTAAAAGTGAGTGTTATTATGAAAATGTTTTTCAAAGACCAAAAGAATTTATTTTACTTTTCTGTAATCTTACAAAGGATCCTATTTCACCTTGGAAATAAAGTAATCCTATGCGAACTAATTAAAAAGGAACGCAAGAACAATGTACAGGAATGAAACAGTAAAAGAGTGAGATTAACGAAACTGCTCGAATTAAAATAAAAAGAATAAAAATTCAAAAATTATAATAAAAACATCAGACGTACATTTGTACAAAATATAAATAATGAAGAAAATATAAAAGCTAAGCCCAACGTATTAGGTACCAACAAAATAACTTAATAAATGTGTAAATAAAGTTATTGAAAACCTCAGATCTATATATATTCTGTAATTTCTTTACTAGCTGAATACTCGTTCTTCGCATGGGGGGAAGCAGACATTTTTCTAACACGCCTGATAAAAGGTTATTCAATCAGAGTAGAACTACCAAATAGTTTCGTTCGTAAACTGACATCACGATAGTTAACCTAGACTTATATATATATAATTTACTTCTTCCTGTTTTGCATACGATTTTGTGTTCATTGTATATTTATACTACGAAGCTGCTGTAGAATGATTCCTTGATTCGTAAGTTTAGCCTTTTTACTATTATATATATATATATATATATATAAATTCTAAGACACTTTCATACTTTAAAAACACACTAAAGTGCTGTGCAGTAAAAGCGTATCATAATCCACGTGTCAACCCTATTTGCTTTTCCTGATTTATAACATTGGAAAGTACGTCATTATCCATGCATCGACTCTATTTGTGTTCCTTCCTTCATTAAGAATGAAAATGTACCACAGCCTACCCATCAGCCATATTTGTTTCCTTTGCTCAAATATGGTGGAAAGTGTATCATGATCAACTTATGTACACACGAATTTCATAAAATTCTGATAAATATAAAATAACGAACTGCTTCTCTATCCGATGATGTAAATATTGTTTCACTGCAGGTGTGATCACCGCCGTTATTATGTATTGAGTGAGAAAATATGCCGAAATTCCTATAAATGATAAAATAAATATTTTTAAATTCGATTTTCGGAAAAATCTTTCCGAGAAATCGATTAGGACCTGCTCTAGTGAAACTCTGTACAAAATTTCGTAAGTCTGCGACTATCCGTCTCGGATCAATGCGATAGACAGACATACGAAGAAAAAAAAAAACCGTTTGTTTTTACATAGTTTCACATTATCTCTTTTTTATATCACAACTGAGTTCGGTTCCATTAGATATTCTTTCAAAATTACATTATATTTACGGTTCTATTAGCATAATTCTACTCTAAGATAATTCATAATACATTTAAATCTGTCTTTATTTATTTTATATTTATTAATTCGCCGCTTTCGGCAACCAGCTGGCCCCTCGACAGGCTGCCGATGGGCTGCCCCTTCACTGCCGACATGTGCAACCTACGGCACACGGACCGCTTTGCGACCGGCCTGTGCAACCTATGGATCGCTTTTCCACTTTACATTGAGCGGTCTACTTCGGCGTCCAGTTAGTCCAAAAAAACGGGCCGCTTCACGACTGGCATGTGCAACTTACGGCACACGGGCCATTTCGACCCTCCTAACCTACGGGCCGCTTAGCGACCGAAATTTGCAACCCATGGCACACAGGCCGCTATGTACAGATAGACATGTGGGGAAGATTTCACGCAGGTTCACTAGACAACTGCTAAGGCGTGAATGATGACGAGAAACTGAAGACAAGAGGTTAGTAACATAAGCAAAACACGCCAAAGGGCACGCCAAACAAAGTGCGAAAGCAACATGACGCCAGTAGGCGTTAAGTACATTTCTATATAATTACTAGCTGACCCGGCAAACGTTGTTTTGCCATATAAATTATTCCTAGGATTATTTTTGTAGAAAGAAATGACTAACTTATTGTAAGTGTGTGAGGATGTGGTATATGAGTGGAAGAGGCATGGAGCGCTGTGAACAATGCTGGAATATAAAAATAACACAATACCAAATATTTATATTTTTAATTCATTGTAATTTATTCTTTACATTTATATAAATCGCTAATTACAATAATTTTACTAAAAAATAATATCAATCCCTTAACGGAATAGAGTGAACAAACATGGCGTGATCAAATCTAAGCCACAAACAAACATAGTTTAGCCTTGAGACTTATTCATAGTCATTCCATAAAAAATTTTGTCAAAAAAAAATAATAAAAGGATGAAAATCTGAAACATTTTCAGATTTTAAATACGCACTATAGCGCTATATATTAAAATCGTATCGTAATTTATGCGTCGTCCCTATTTTTCTCTCATATTAAGTTGGAAAGTGTATATTATTCATGACTGTGCTATATTTTTTTTCTTGTTTCGTAAAACCCATCTTTGGAATCGAAATCTATCTTAAAATCGTCTACTAAAACTATTTTACAATATTCGCCATGTATATTACAACTACACTTCATCGTTCTATATATTGTTTCGAATGCGCATCATAATACATGCGTATACCATGTATGGCTTTCTTATGTTGATTCCTACTTTAAAGCCTCTACTCTCGTCAAGGTGGCGATCATTAAACATATGCAGTTACAATGACAATTTTTTGCATTTATGTGGCAATCATAATTTAGAATTAAAATGGCGATTTGGAACAACATGTAAGCACAGCATGCCGTTACATTTTTATTTATTTTGGATTGCCAATTAATGTAGTTGTAATAATAAAGTCTCTTCAAATTCCTTAACTGGTGCGTTTATTGCTAATTTGTTTAATTTAGTTTTCATCTGGTTCTTTTGGGAGTGCCGAAACGGTACGTACGTATTATGCCGGCGGTCACTTCCGCCAAACTACTTTTTCTTCAAATTTGCTGGCAAACTATTGCCAATCGTATTCCAAACCATCAACAATTTCATGTGCCCGGCATTTATCTTGGTGAAAATTGCTTGTCTTGGAGGACCGCTAGGATAATACGTAAGTACCGTTGAAACTTGTGCATTACTCCCAGAGACCCATGACTGCAAAGCTCGCCAAAGTTCGGGGATTTTTTAGGTTGGCGAGAGTAGGGGGGGGGGGGCGTTAAAATAGGAATCAACTCTTTCTTGTACCATAAAACACATCTTTGGAATCCAAATCTATCTTAAAATCGCCTACTGAAACTCTTTTACAATCTTCGCCAGGCATATTCGTCCTATAGGCATATTCATACTATGCCGCAAAGACATGAAATGGGAATCATAATCCATGAGTGTACAGTGTTTTCCTTTCTTGTTCCACAAAGCACTTCTTCAGAATAGAAATCAATATTAAAATCGCCTAATAAAACTGTGTTACAATATACGCCAGGCGTTTTCTAACTATACTCGAAATATATTTATAATAAATTGTCACGTTTTGGCTCCCCATTTAGCGATCCATTATCAAAAATTGCACATCCTTGTGCGACTTTCAACATTTTATTATCGCCCCCCCCTCTCCACGTTATCTGGCAAACACATTTGAAAAGGGACTCGATGCGCTAATGCCTAGACAAAAATACTGATTGAACTTATTAGCACTCTGGTGCTAAAAATTTTGAGGTGGACCGCCCTTGTGACTTAGGGGTATGAGACAAAATTATATTCGCAGACCTAACGAATATACATATAAAATTTCTTTAAAATCGGTCGAGCCGTTTTGGAGGAGTATGGTAAATAACACTGTGACATGAGAATTTTATTTATTAGATATACCCAATATGAGTTCAATCGAATGTACCGTTTAAACGCTAGAGCACTTTCAAGAATTTCCCCCCCTCCCCATAAGCCATAATGTAAAAGACATCTTTGTAGTAGCCCAGTAGAAAAACTATAAGTTCTATACACATAAAAATCAATGTCGGTCTTACGATGGTGGTTTATAACATATATACCCAATTTGAGCTCAATCGAATGCCCCGTTTAGGAGCTATCGTGTTCACTCACATACACACACACACACACACACACACACACACACACACACACACACACACACACACACACACACACACACACACACACACACATACAAACATACATCTCGTAAAAATAGCATAAATCAATTCAGAAGACCTCAAAACGTGTTAATACATCAAAATCTCGAAGTCGAATTTTTTTCATGATTACAATACTTTCCTTACAGGGTACATGTTCGGAAAGAAAAAAGGATGAAAATCTGAAACACTTTCAGGTTTTAAATGCACACTATAGTGCTATATATTAAAATCGTATCATTAGTTATACGTTGTCCCTATTCTTCTTACTTATTCCATTAAGTTTCAAAAGTGTATCATTATTTATGACTGTGCTGTATTTTTCTTGCTTTTTTCGTAAAACCCATCTTTGGAATCGAAATCTATCTTAAAATCGCCTACTAAAACTATTTTACAATCTTCGCCAAGTATATTACAAATATACTTCATCGTTTTATATATTGTTTCGAATATGCATCATAATCCATGAATGTACCGGTTTGTCTTTCTTGGGTTGATTCCTACTTTAACGCCTCGACTCTCGCCAAGGTGGCGATCATTAAACATATGCAGTTACCATGACGATTTTTTGCATTAATGTGGCAATCGTAATTTAGAAATAAAATGGCGATTTGGAACAACATGTAAATAAAGCATGCCGTTACATTTTTATTTATTTTGAATTGTCAATTAATGTAGTTTTAATAATTAAGTGTCTTCAGATTCCTTAACTGATGCGTTTATCGCTAGTTTGTTTACTTTAGTTTTCATCTGGTTCTTTTGGGAGCGTTGAAACGGTACTTACTGTATCGTACAATCGTATTCCAAACCATCAAAAATTTCATGTGCCCGGCATTTATCTTGGTTAAAAATTGCTTGTCCTGCCGGACCGCCGGGATAATACGTAAGTACCGTTAAAACTTGTGCATAACTCCCAGAGACCCATGACTGCAAAGCTCGCCAAAGTACGGGGATTTTTTAGGTTGGCGAGAGTGGGGATGTTAAAATAGGAATCAACTCTTTCTTGTACCATAAAACGCATCTTTGGAATCCAAATCTATCTTAAAATCGCCTACTGAAACTGTTTTACAATCTTCGCCAGGCATATTCGTCCTATAGGCATATTCATACTATGCCGCAAAGACATGAAATGGGAATCATAATCCATGAGTGTACAGTGTTTTCCTTTCTTGTTCCACAGAGAACTTTTTCGGAATAGAAATCTATATTAAAATCGCCTAATAAAACTCTTTTACAATATACGCCAGGCGTTTTCTAACTATACGCGAAATATATTTATAATAAATTGTCGCGTTTTGGCACCACATTTAGCGATCAATTATCAAAAATTGCAAACCTTGTGCGACTTTCAACATTTTATAAACTTCCCCCCCCCTCCACATTATCTGGCAAACACATTTTAAAAGTGATTCGACACGCTAATGTCTACACAGAAATCCTGATTCAAATGAATAGCACTCGGGGGCTAAACATTTTGGGGTGGACCGCCCTTATGACTTAGGGGTATGAGACATAGTTAAAAACCTATTCTATGACCTAACGAATATACATAGAAAATTTCATTAAAATTGGTCGAGTGGTTTCGGAGGAGTTAGGTGACTAACACTGGGACAGGAGAATTTTATATATTAGATTTTTGAATCCCCGACGCGCCAGCAGGATAAAACAAAAAAATCCATCAGCTAAATTGTAACCCAAAATGAAAGTCAATGTTATTTATAGATTTGATGCCTTATATAGTCATAAACAAAGCATGGAAACTGAAACGCTAGGCTTTGCAAATGCAAAAGTGAAATAAAAAGGAAAAATAAATGAAAACGGAAGATTGCTTTTAAATACGGCAGGTACAGAAATAAAAAACTTTACAGGCGAAGAAGAAATTCCGAATCAAAAGTGCAAAGATTAAATTTTGAACACAGATTAAAAATAATTAACAATTAAGTAATTGATAATTAAAAATAAGATATGTGAGGATCTGCATCACAAGACAGATAGTTAGATTTTTGATACAATATTAACAAAATTTATTTTATTTTGAAAATATGACAGTTACAGCCAAATACGCATGGCAGAACAGTACAGCTTGATTTACTTTTAATAATCTAAAATCTTAATCATCTATATAAAGGAAAATTCATTTTTAAAATGCCTTTTTAAAATTCTAATAGAAATCTTCATGCTATTCAGATCCATATCTAATCTTTTAAAGCAATATCTAAAAAGTAGGCCATCTTTTGTTTTAACAAAATAACCATTTTTTTGTTTTAACAAAATTAAAAACCACTTTTAATTCTTTTTCCTTTAAAAAAATTGATAATTTCATACGTACATTTCGAGACTTACGAGATAATTAAAAATGTCCCCGCATGTTAGCTTGTTATTTTTTCTTCTTTCTATTGAATTAGGTTAAGATGAAGAAGGTTTTTTATGTCGCATCATCAGCTTACTTGTCACGATTTGGCGTCGTAATTGAAGTGTTTATCCTTTCATTGACGTTTACTCGAGAATTCTTCGCATCCAGTTCTCAGTAAAACATTGACATCCTTTTCTTTCTTTTATTTTTTTATGTTTTTTAGAAGAATCTTCTCAACCAATACTTTTACTAAAGAATAAAAGCCCGCTTTATTCCTGACATTGATAAAGAAAAATATTTTAAATTTAATTCATTTTGTAAAAATCGAGATATGAATTATGCATTTTCAATATTTTAATTAACGTATTCTTAAGAATCACAGTTATTTATACAAGCGCAATTCTTCTTAATATTTCTCCATATATGCTTTAATTAAATTGAATTGAACTGAACTGATTTGCTGAATAGAAGAAAAAATGTTGATTAATTATTTTCTAGCATTCAAAAACAAGAATTTTGTTACTGTTTTTAATTTTTCACATATTTTTAACTAATTGACATTTTAATAGCTTATTATAAATATAATGTTGTTGTTATTGTTACTAATGTCCTCTGGCAACAGGGCAGCGTTGCCAAATCCTCCATATAGGACGGCGATGGGCGAAAGGGATCTGCTTCCACTTTAACAAGCCCTAGTGGGAGGAAGTCCGAAATAGCTAGGGGTCTCCTAGTTTTGAACCATTTTCAGAAGAGAGATCTAGCACCTGAAATCGTCACCCCCAGAGGTATCGTTCAATCGGAGAGGGTACTGGAACCCCTCTAGTCCCAAGATAGTCCCAAGCACTGACCAAACCGGTGCAGCTTTAATTTCCGTGTTCTCACGGGAACGGAGATTTTTTTTAATTTTCAAGCTTTCCTTGTTTGAGGTTTTAAAATGTCTTAGTTTGGAATTTACTGTTAACACAATCATTTATTCTTTAATGAAATGTCTTAGCTTCAATAATTTAGAATTGCTCTTCCAGAGTTTTCTCAAGCTTTACGTAATGCAGTCTAAATATCAATATTCCCATACTCTTAAGCAGCTGATGAATCTACATTCAAAAAATACTTCTTTTTTTTCTTCCTACCCATCCAAGATTTCAGTACTTAGTAGTTAGAATTGTGTATTAAGGCAAAGCTACTCGAGGGCTATCTGCCTAAGGACGGATGTCTTGAGCAGAGGACTCTTTAAGAGGATCTAACAAGTATTCCCATCAGATATGGAGAAAGCCGCCCAAAACTCCACACCGGTAGATCGATGGCTGTACGATAGGCCCGAACCCGGGACCATCAAAATTCAGCCATCTACAGCTACATGTTCATTATTTTTATCCACTCAGTCAGTTCATTATTTTTATCCACTGACGGGTCCAGATCCAATGAGTCTTTAGGATGAATTTGTAATCGTTGAGAACTACTACTTGCGTTCCCATCAGCTTCGGTTAAGGACTTCCCATGATATTTTTCGGCGCTTAACATTTAATTCTTGCGGTAACCTAACACGTAATGTTTTGTCGTCCATCAGTCACTCGATTAGAAAAGTTAAGAGTCACTTAGTTTTAGCTGGCCCTCATGCTGTTGTTTCCAATGCATGAAGGTAAAGGTAGTTTTAATCAAAGAATAATCCAGCTCTTCCTTGTTTAAATTTTAATTGCGTTTGAATTACTGCTGTTTTCACCAACTACTTCATAGTAATTAGTAAAGATAGTATAAAAGCAGTTCCCATTTATTAGAAAGCATTATCTCCTTTATAGATTCTCTAAAATAGGGATATGCAATCTTCTAATTACTTCGACCCCTTTGAAAACTAATCCAAATTTCATTATTAGTAAAACTAATATCATTATCTACGAATTATGTGGCTTATAATTGTACTTTCATAGACCTCCTCCCCCCATCCTAAGGGTTACCAATCTATTCTAAAGAGTGAAACTAATTTTAGGCTGTTTTTCAGCTGGTTCTCTAAGCTATCAAGATAAGAAGTCTGTCACTTCTCCATGACACTGCTGATACTAGATTTATTTAAAGCTTCCTTTACATTCCCTAATATCCATTTCTTTTTTGATCTGTATATGTGTTTGAAACTACTATGACTACAAAATATTTTTTGTACTCATGTAATATTTTAAAGTATAAAATTTAATTTTAACCTAGATCCCATTCTTTACAAGAGAAACAAAAAGAATAACTGTCATACTGACATTAAAAAAAAAAAAAAAAACTATTTGGCATTATTAGAAAATATGTTCAAAGAATGTCTCGCTAACTGCACATTCTGATTACAGTGTTCTCTTATCCTAATTCATGGTACTAACTACTTTCAAATGCAAAGAGTGATGATTCAGACTGTATTTTATAAAATACATTTATATCCATAAAGCATTTCAGCTAAAAATTTCGCCAATATACCCAATATATTTTAAAATACAAAATCAAGTCTCACAATACGTTTTCGTAAATCAGACCTGCGATATTTTATTAAATGCCTGAAATCCGTGAATAATAGCTCAGCCTCATCTAAATTTTGGCATAGCTCTTTAATAATACAATTATTTTTAAAATATGCTACATTAAATTGAAAAGTACTGTGAGTGCACTTAAACCAGAGTTTACTTCTATGCTACTGTGTGAGCTGGTTACAAAAGATTTCATTCATTCATTAGGTTTTTTTTTTTTACAAATTCTGGTCTTGCGTTTTTACCTGTTCTAAATTTTAAAGATTCAGTCTATGTAAACTGTATTATAAATGCAGTCGATTTCTCAGAATTATTCTCTGAAATCTTTATCCGATTTATTTTAAATATTTGGTTATTTTTGACTGCTAAGCTATCTGATGTTTACCAAAGTCACATTATAGAGATCACTTAACCACAAGTTTTACCTCTTTTGTTAGCTCCAAAGGAAGAAATCTTCTCGTGAAGTCAGAATGTAAAATACCCAGTACAATAATTTATTTCATCCATCTATGTTTATTTTTTTTTCTCTGAAGGCAACTGTAAAAACTTTTTGTTCAACATCATGTAGAGTACAGTTTTGTACGTTTTACCATCAAAATGCAGCATCACAAATCATATGAAAATAAAAACTATGTTATTGATAGCGAATTATTATAATTTTCAGTGCAATAGGGAAAATTTAAATTTGAAGTTCAGTTTATTTAATAGTCCAATGAAGAAACTCATTAATATTTTTACTTAAAAGTTAAAATGGAATTTATTTCATTATCCCACTAAAAGAGAAATAAAATGTTAGACGATTTATAGAGAGTCAAAGTTTCGTATTTTATTATAAACTGTATTTTTATTTTTAGACATATTTTCCAATATATGCTGTACATTTACATGCTGCACATTTAGCTTCTTTCAAGAATATTCGGATAAAAATTTTTAATTTTAAAATGACGTTTTATTTTTAAATCATCTATTTATACAATTATTCAATGAATGCGACTTTGAGATTAAGAAACTTTAATGATTAGATATCACGAGGAAATGCCATATGAGTGATATCACGAGGAAATGCCATAAAATATGTATTTTATGCAATATTAAAGGTTTATTTAGACCTCAATAAACAAATTTGTTGACGAATATCTGTACTAACTGCAGAAACCTTATTTTAGATGTAAATAATTTATAATTTAATTTGTAACCGTGATTTAACTCATTATGACGCACAAAACCAAT
Source organism: Cheiracanthium punctorium (assembly GCA_038373885.1). NCBI lineage: Eukaryota > Metazoa > Arthropoda > Arachnida > Araneae > Cheiracanthiidae > Cheiracanthium > Cheiracanthium punctorium. The sequence goes on from JAWZYV010014761.1 coordinate 1,494,303, forward strand.
GCACGGTTCAGAGTAATTGCACACTAGTACAGTTGCGAAGTACTTTAATATGCATTCAACAAAATTTGCCTATAGATTAAAAAAATTACAATACTAAAACTAGTATTAAGCAAACATATACAGCTACAATGTTAATTAAAATTCCCGCTTTATCACTTTCCTAGAAAAATTATAATTTATTTATCTCCAAAGTTCGCGTTTTCAGTTCAAGGAGATATATACGCTCTCTTTAACAACTTTTCTCGAAGTAAATCTCTTAATTTGGTTTGGTAGGTAAAAGGATGAACGAACTTAAATATTGACACAGCAGAAAATCTATCACAATCTGCATAATCTGGCTTCTGAGTTTTCAGATAAGCTTCCTGTAACGTTATTTTATCGATTCTCTTGAAGTATATGAAACGAAAAAGATGATACACCAATCGCATTCCTTCGCATTTATAAATAAGTTGTGGATGAAATATTCATAGATACTTTATGGTATGTACTGATATTGAAGGTTGTGTTTTAGTATTTTGACAAAATGTTTATATAATATTTTAATGTGCATTAAAACAATACTACTTGAAGTATTTGCAATTACGCTGAAAAATATGTTAGTTTTTAAACGATTCTCTCCAAATTAAGAATGAACTCTGAGAAAGTACTCCTTTATCTGATGTGTAGTATTTTTAGCTTTTTACAATAAACCAGTAAGTACATTTCAATATCATACAAATAAAATTTTCGAATACCTTTAAATCGTATTTTAACTAAAATATCATAATGCAATACCTGGTGGTCATAAAAAACTATTCCTACCTAGACTTCCATATGACGGTAGAATTTTTTTATGATTTTCCTGTATTTACAAACATCGCGTAAGGATTATTTTCAAGCCAATAAAATTTTTTTGAAGAAGAAAATTAAATGCCTTTTCCACAAATAAAAATAACTTAATGTGAGAAAGATAAGATTATAAAAGTGAGAATAAATGTAACTCTTATCATAAGTTTCATAAATAACAGAATTATACAGCATACATTCTTGTCAGTGTTTGACAAAAGTCTACTATGCAAGAAAAGAGTCTTTGGAGTAGTCCAAATGTTTAACTTGACACGATGGTGCTGCTAGTTATGAATACATATGTCAAGACGGTAGGTTTTGTTTATCATCCATGCCATGTACTGCAAATACCATTCCGTAAAAGAAAAAAAAAATCTGATGTGTCCAACACATGACTTCCTTGCACGTCTATTAATTCAAAAATGTTTTTTACGCACTTCCTCTAAACTTATTTGTTTGAAAGAGATAAAATATAAATAATAGTAAGGTATAGCGATTTCTAGCCAAATATTTCGATATCGCCAAGCTGAGTTCAATTTGAAAGATTTCCTTCTGACACTTTATTTGGCGATATTTCACCAAAAGCCGACAAACTTGAGATAGTTTGCGAGATTTTGGGGATAGCCAAAGTAGTCATTGACCACTGACTTTCAATGAATTTAATGCATCCATACACCTTAATGTATTTAAAGTCATTTGGCTCACCCTGTAAATAAATTCCCAGTCGATTGCTGTCAAAAAAGATATTGAAAACAGTTAGATATTATAATATAGTTCTAAATACAAAAGTTCAAAATTGTACGGGTTAAAGTTTTAGAGTTATACAAAATACGAAATAATTTTTGGCGCCAAATTTGGCGATATTTCGGCGAAACTCGTCAATGTCGACGACATTTGGCGAGATTTTAAGCATGGACCAACAATGACAGATTATCGCCAAATTTGGCGATATTTCGCCAAAACTCGCCAAGAATGATGACAAATGGCGATACTTTGGGCATGGACCAAATTTGGCGACATTTCGGCAAAACTCGCCAAGATCGAGGACAGACGGCGAGATTTTGGGCATATACCAAACAATGACTGACTACAATTGTATTATATTGAAGATGTCCATAGACATTAAAGTACTGAAATTCTTTTTGGTGGTCCTGTAAAGAAACTCCAGTAGATTGGAACCAAAAATCGAGATGCACAACTAGATGTTACAACAATCTTACATATGAAATTTCATAATAGTTTTTGAGATTTGAGAGTTAAATATGCACACACGTACACCAAAAGTCGCCAAGCTTGGCGACTTTTGGCATAGTTCTTGAGGGAGGCACGTGACCGTGGTCCAACCATTACCTAACTTATGTTGTAGGACGGTATTGTGCTTGAAATGGATGAATGCCCCTAAAATTGCCATTGACCGTAATGTATTGAAAATCTTTTGAGTGTTCCTGTAGCAGAACTGTAAATGATAAAGACACTTTTTTTAATGGAGAAATTCATTTTCTAACTCTTTACAGCATATATCACTCCTGGGTCGTTTGAAATAGCCCAAAACTTCTAAAAAACGCTTTGATGAATGTCGGCCCATACAGCGTAATGTATTTCGAATCTTTTAGGCGGTTCTGTAGATAAACTATCCAGTCGAATGGAACCCAAAGGGTAGGTGCACAACTAGATGTTACAACAATCCTAAATATAAAGTTTCAACATTCTACGCCTAATAGTTTTTGAGATATGCGAGTTTAATTAATTTCGGCCCATTGAGCGTAATGTATTTCGAATGTTTTGGGCGGTCCTGTAGATAAACTATCCAGTCGAACGGAACCAATCGGGGAGGTACACAACTAGATGTTACAACTATCCAAAATATGAAGTTTCGACATTCTACGCCTAATAGTTTTTGAGTTAGGCGAGTTTAATGAATTTCGGCCCATAGAGCGTAATGTATTTCGAATCTTTTGGGCGGTCCTGTACATAAACTATACTGTCGATTGCGACCAAAAGAGGAGGTGCACAACTAGATCATAGAACATTACTAAATATCAAATCTCAACATTCTACGACCAAAGGTTTTTGAGATATGCGAGTTACATACATACGTACGTACGTACGTACGTACAGACGGCATGGAAAAAGTGACCACAATAGACTCGCCGCTGGTCAAAATGAGTTGCAGACGCGTTAATATGATCGTGCATGCTAGCCTACGATGAGATGCATCGAAAAAATTCTTAAAATTAAATATAGAGGTAGTCAAAATCCGTTTTTTTTGTCGAAATTTGGCCCCCAAAATTTTTCGGGATCACATTACTTCCTTATACTACGTACAAGGAAGTAATAACGTTGGACTTCTAGATACAAAATAAGGAAAATAAACCCGTTTTAATTGAAAGCTGAGCACATCAAGAAGCATAATGAAATACTAAATCATCAAAAATGATTAAATAAAATCGACAGGCAGTCCCAAAGACACTGACCTATGATTTAATTCCTTAAATACTGATTATAGACATGTACAATAAATTACAGAGTTACAAAAACAGAAGCGCAGAATGTACGTGGCATCGATTAAATATTTCTAGCGGTCAAACCTAAATAAATAAAAAAATTAAGTTTTTATAAAATGCGACGGAGATATGAAAATAAATATATTCTGACTTGAACCTTTTTTTAAAGGCTTTCTAAGAGAAATAAAAGATCACACGTCGGAAGATATCGTCTCAGGGGTGAATGTGAACAATGATTGCATAATTACATAACGCTTTTGGCATTACGGTTACTGTGTACAGCCCCTTACTAGATTCTAATTTTTTTTTAAACACACCTGTTAGCTTTTACAAGATGAAAGGCTGAAACTTTGTACATCACGTAATTATTGTAAGGGGTAAGTTTTACTAAATGGATTTTTTTGTACGGGGGACGTAAAAAAATTTGAATTTTGCATTTATTTAGATTTAATTTCTAGAAAACTATAATTGATACCATAAAAGTTTGTATCTTTTTTAAGTGACTTTGAAATTTACTGTACATGTCTATGATCCATTCTTAAACCTTTAACGCGCAGTGTTCCTGCTCTGGGAACACCAAACTCTGACGTTTTGACTGTTGCCAGTCACTAAGAATAGATTTGATTTCTATAAAAATAGTTGCGAGTGACATAGCTCCACGAGAATCCTTTACTTTTTAGCACGTCATTTCCCGTATAAAAATTGTCACGATTATTTTTAACAGCACTGACATCTGCTGAAAAATGGAAGAAGGGCAGCCGTTGCCATCGCTCGACTTAACTACCAGTAAGATGGCGGACGATCGAAACGTTCATCGCGTGCCCCAGATCTAGAGGCCCTTTTTTGACGACAGCTGGCTGTGCTGCCCTTTTTTTAGCATTGGGAAAGGTTTGCGCCTCAAAGGTTTAAGGAGTGAATAATACCCTAGAATAGTGTTTTCGGAGCGTAGTATATATTTATTCCTTCTATTTCTTCTGAAAAAGAAAATTTCGTATTAGAATCACATAACAATATTGATTGATTTCTAACGTTGAATGTGCCTACCCACTTCTCTCAACGGTGTCGTGGAAAGTTAAGTGACTGAAAAGTTTTCTGGATATTCTTTCTGCTGTCACTGCAGTTTATTGGGTCCGAAAAGTTACTGGCGCGAAGATGAAACTTTCAATCGATTTTCTGCGATGTTATTTTCGGTGACGGAAAACAAACACTGCGGAGCGATATAATAAGCTTGCTACTGTCTAGTTGCTTGGAGAAACCACGCATCATAATTTCCATGCAATTAGATTTAAAAAATATATATAAAGGATACTTATATTGCCATTCATCGTGGATTATCATTCGAGTATGCTTTAAAATTTAGATACGAATTTTTATAAAAAATAGAGTTTTATAAATTAAGTACGAATAGACTAAATTTTAAATCTATGAATGGATGTAAGGATACATCCATTCATTCAGCATACATAAAGTTTTACTTTATAAAATATGTTATATAAAGAGGATAAAATACGGAACGTAGTACTAATAAAAGTTTTACTTTATAAAATATGTTATATAAAGAGGATAAAATACGGAACGTAGTACTAATAAAAGTTTTACTTTATAAAATATGTTATATAAAGAGGATAAAATACGGAACGTAGTACTAATAAAACTTTTACCATTAAATACGTTGAAGAAATTATGCATGGCAATGTATAATTAGCTGAGAAAGGACATAAATTTACTGACCACAAACTTATATTTTTACAGTTAGATGTCCCATTATCAAGATTCGCCAAGTTTAGATTCCCCTTCGAATGAATAATACGCCATATTTAGATGAATGGTGCACTAACTCAAGAAAAAGGCTCACTAAAATGTCGTTTACAGACGAAAGCTCGTATAAACACGTTTACTCGATCTAAATCTTTAATGGGTCTGGCCGCTAAACTCCGTTCCCATAAAAACACGGCAAGTGAAGTATCATCCGACCTGGTCAGTGCTTGGGAGGGTCAACTGCCGCTCGGCTCGATTCCTGTGGTATCGTGTACGTGAATGGGAGCTGGTGCACGTAAAATCCGCCGAGTCTCCAATGTCCTCCAGGTTTAACGTTACCTCTGGGAGTGCCAATATCAGGGGGTTGGTCGTTGGTCCCTCCTCTGGAATTGGTTCCAAATTAGGGGGCACCGTGATAAGACGGTCTTCCTCCCACTTGTGCACACTCTACTGGACGCCACACCCTTCTCTGTGCCTTATGGAGTATCTGACACCTCTGTGGTCGCCAGAGGGTAGGGCATTAGAAACAACAACAATAACAAATCTCTAATGTCTTTCTTTTATTCAAATTGCTCACTGTCATAGGAACAAAGTGAACGTAGTATAATCTTTAAAATGGAAAGAGCTAATAGAAGAGTTCAAGAAGAGTATAAAGCATCTCACATCTTCCACTTCGGAGTTATGGCATTTGCAAAGGAACATGCATCTTCTAGAAAAATTCAAATTTATTTGGTTTTTGAAAACCTTAAATTAAAAAGATATGTGTATAAAAAACAGCAAAAAGTCTATAAACTGACACCGTTTTTATCACAGTATCTAAATTTAAAAGGGATTTACTACTGCTAAAATAATGGCGGAATGCAAAACCGAACTCTTATCAAAATCTGAATTAGGCAATATCGCAAATAATGTTCTAGCTATAAGCTTCCAAATTTACCTAAAACATGTTTGTTTCGCCACAGCCTACAGTAAAATATTATTTTATATGTGATTCACATGAAACTTTTCTATATTGTTCACTATTAATTATCTAATTTAATTTGAAATTAGCTAATGTTTATCACTTGAACAAATAGGAACACATTGCTACAGAGAAATCTTTATTATTTCAGTAAAACAACGTCAATAATTAATTTATTTTAAATATAGAAACACAAAACTTTATTTATAAATTTCTTTATAAAATGTTTTTTTATTTTGTGTCAGTCACATTCTTCTGTATTACGTGCAGTTCAAAGAACAGTCAGTCAACTACTTATGAGCATACATTATTCTGAAGTAACTTAAAACGTTCATTAAAACAAAGCATGAACGTAATCATGTCTTACAAATCATAAGACACCTCTCATTAATTAAAAGCTCGACATGTACTCAAGTTACTTTATGAATAAAATTATTTTTTAAGATAAAAAGGCACAATTTGAGTATTATGTTTCACTTAATACCACTAATTATATTATTAAAATGCACCCACGCAGATCAAAATGATTACAAAGGAATTTAATCCTTCTCCAGCTACGGTTATTTTGTTAAGTTTAACAAACGCCACTCATCTGACATAATTTCAGAAGGAAAGATCGCAAAACCAATCACCACGGTAAAAAGGGTAATTTACAACTGAGGTTTGCGAAAACTGTCACAGTGAACTATATACCACGTAAAACGTCATAAGAAATGTCAGAGGATGCTGAAAAAGGAAAGGTTTTGAACATGACTTAGCACTTCAAAGCTATGACAGATTATTTTAATCTTTGAGTTTATGTGCATAACTTTTTAATGAAATTTTTTATATCGTCTGTTTGAAGCAAAAAATATATTTTTTTAAATATAAATTTCCAAGGCTGTATGAGAAAAAAGTGAAAAATTTCCAGACTGAAATGTTTATGTAAATTTTCATCGAATGTAACATACTAAAATGCGTATAGTTTGTACTACAAATCGCACACTTGAAACACGAGTTTGTCTATACAAAGATGCATAGTATGACGTTTTATGTGATTTCGTAGCTATTCTCACAGATAAATCTTCAGCCGCCAATTGGTTTTTTTAATACTCCAATTCCAATGCAGTATCATACCAGGAAATCCGTTATATTCAACAGACAAAATCAGTACATTGCTGATCTATATAAACAAAGACGGTATGTTTCTGGTGACAAAAAAAAAACAAAAAAACATTATAATAAAGATTAAAATTTCTCCTTCTTAATATTTTCACTATGGTATTGGAAATTATTACTCTCTATGAAATTAAAGTTTGATCTCAAACTGAAAAGAAAAAAAAACCTCTTATGTGATCTATTTTAAGAGAGGAATTCTACTTTAAAGCCGTAAAGCCTACTGTAAAGCCGTAAACAAAAGGAAAGATCAGTTTTATTCTATAAGATTTTAAAGATTTTAAAGAAATTCAGGTTTAATCTATAAGATTTTAAAAGAAATTCAGGTTTATTCTATAAAAAAAGAATAATTCTAGGCAAAAGCTATTTACAACCTTTTAAAATTCTCATATCACTTCACCACTAACAAAAAAAGGCGCTTAAATGTTTTCTTAGTAAAAGCTCTTATTTTCTACAGAAAGACAGATTAAATAAATCTTATCTTCTTTTAAAGTTAATTCACAACAAATCGAAAAAAAGTTACTGATCCAAGAAAGTGTATGTAGGGGAAGATGGGCTAAAATGATCCTATCGGGCAAAACGATCCACATGTTTTCTTAGATACAGGTAGCGCTGTCTACCGGGTAATACATAAACTAGTTGCACCAAGTCAAGATGAATCAATGGAGATAGTTCAGCGATCGGTGTATCACTTCTCTGAGTAAAAATCTTCAAAAAACTGTGTTTTATCATATCACTTATAGGGTAAGCACTAACTTTCCTATTTATTTAGAAATGCAGTCTTTAGTGTGCGCAATCATGTCTTGGTTTACTGACTAGAGTATTTTTTTTTTTAGGTGTGAATTACACTTGTTAAGTTTGTTATGTTTCTCAGCGTGTTCTAATTGAAGGCCATCATTTTTGAATTGTAATTTTGAAATATTCCATTTTATTGTTTGTGATACTTTTTTTATTTTGAGATTCTCATAAAATAAATTGTGTGCTATTTTATTGTGAAGATTATTTTATTTCATTATGTATAGACATAATTACTTTTACATCTTTCATTTTGAAGATTAAAACATTTTACAATTATTTTCAAGGGAAGGATCATTTTGCCCTTGGGTGCGGGTAAAATGACCCTATGAACTGTTTTTCAAAATAGAATTTTTCCTTCACTCAATTTTGGTTTAAAATATTATTAAAATATTTTTATTATTCAAAATATATTGGAAAATACTGTCGAAAAGAGCCAAAGTTATAATTAACAATTATTTTATTTAATGAAAGATTTCTCCTTAACGGGTCACCTTCCCCTATATTTTTTTAAATCTTTAATTTTATACGAGTCAAATATATTCAATCCTTGCAATCTAATTTTAAAGTGTCTCTTATTTTTGGTACATGCGTATTATGGAGGAAAACGAAATTCAGTTACCAAGCAACTGCAATGTATTGCCAAAACAGCTCTCTGTCTGCAATAGATTAAATGTACTATATTTTCTTTTAGGTAATAAATAACCAACATATACTCGCTATATTCACAATTATGATTTATAATACATCTCTTTGCATCAAAAATTTATACAAATAATCGCGTACCCGGTTTTTTGTATTTTCTGGAACATTGCTATTAAAATATTCTATATGATAATGAAAAAAGAAAAATCTATCCATAGTCTCTGTTTCAAAGGATTTCAACAAAATACGTTACTTTTTTGTTGTTTTACATCATTATTACTTATCACACGTTGCTCATTCTTCTTCCTTATATAGTCATGAGAAGCAAATTTTGCAACTGTATGTATAAAGCAAGATATCCTGACGGACTGAGTGACCTATCCATGCACAGCCAAATCTATTTGACATACAAATTTGAAATTGCAGAGGGTATTTCTTTTGTGCCCAAGGCGTCAATTAAGATGCGATTTTTAAAAATTCGAACCCAAGCAGGGTTGGTGGGACAAAACGTTTTTTTCACATTTCCCTTCACATCTCATAGGAAAAAAGAGATACACATAAAATGCTTGCTTTAAAATCTAGCTAACAGAAATATCTAAATACCATTTTCAGAATTTTTTAGAATTCGTAACCAAACAGGGCTGGGGAGCAAAAACGTTTTTTAACGTTATTTTTACGTTTCCCTTCATATCTCAAAAGAAAATAGAAATAAGTGTTATATTTTTACTTTAAAATGTAACTAATACAAATACCTAAAATTTATCTACAGGGTCTTTAAGAATTCACATCCAAGCAGTAAATATATTTAATACTTATTTTCCATTTGTATTTTTTTTAAATCTCCATTCCGTGCGAAGAACGGGTACTTAGCTAGTATTATCAAAAAAGCCATGTAATAACTATAATCAACTTTAAAAAAAACCATAATTTATTAATAATATTATCAAAAATTAACAAAATATTATTAAAGGCACAAAGTTACTTTTGTGTAACAGCAGGATATACTTTCATACTTTAAGTATTTTAAATTACCTCGCTTTCAAAATTCTGATGATGACACATTTTCAATGTAGTAATTAGCTGTGCATCGCCGAGCTGTTCAAACTTGTTCGGAACGCATTTTCGAGGTAAAAATGATCTTATACACCATATTTAAAGTATCTGGATTTCTAGACTTTCCAGTCGGTTAATCTCTTTTTAAAGACTTATTAGGAAACTGAAGTCATTTAATGAATTTGGGTTATTTTCTGGATGGCTTTCAAATATATTGGAAACTTCCAGTAACTTGTTAAATATGTGTCTGATATTTTTTTTAATAAGGCTATGGAGGAAGTTGCTGAAATTTTCATTTATAAACATCTATCGCATGTATAGAGAATACAAAAGGTGTATCCTTTTTTTACATTAAAAAAAATCAGCATGTTTTTAATTACAAATAAGTTGTACCTAAAAATAGGATTAATATTTTTTTTACATTTTAAAGCAAGATTTTTTATCGATAACATATATTCATATTTTCTGTCATGGACAGCCAACCTCCCTTTTTCTCCAATTCTACGCTTCTCGGAGGGCAATATTCAAAATGTCCTGAAATTGATTTTTAGGTGTTCGTAATTGCTGTATTTTACAGCAAGAATCTTATGGATGCTTTTCTTTCTCTATAAGATCACACAGGATATGTTAAAAGAAAGTTTTCGTTCCCTATTCCTCCTCAGGTTACGAATTTTGGAAAATGCTGCCTAGCTTATCACCTACGTTGCAAAATTCAGTTATTAGATTCATTTATTTTAGTTAGGCAAAATACTGACATACAATAAAACAACATTAATTTCCGACCCCTTATAATACATTAAAAATATGCAATATTGTACTATAGAGTATGGTTAACAGATTCCTTGTATGCTCTTATCAGATTCCTTCCTTTAAGACCAAATAAATTCCAATTATATAAGATGAACATCTAACGAATAATTTACGTGTGGGTATGTGCAAACCAGTGTTTGTAATTTCGGTAATTTTTTTTTTAATTGAATACCGTGTAGTAAGATAGAGTAAGGACTCATGAAAACCCTACAGATTTCCTTTGACTTACAATAAGATTTGTTTTCACAGCTACAAAATAATTTTTTTTCTAGTGCACTTTCCATGGAGAATAATTATGTTAAGAAAAGTTGTAACGATTTATTATTAAAAAATCTGCATGTGAAATGTCCAGAATAATTAATCAAGTGTAACTTTTACAAAAATAAATAAATAAAAATAAAATGAAGAAATAAATAAATACATAATTTAAGTCTTTAAATAATTAAGTCGAAACACTTTATCTTTCATGGTTTGAAAAATAGAATTTTCTAATGTAACTGTGCGCCGAGAATTATTGCCAACGATACTGTTGAAATTCATCGAAAAATCTGCGTTTTCCGATTTCTAGGGACCAACCATGAAGAATTAATTTAGCAAGGATTTCGATGTACATAATTGTTTAATTCCATGTGTGTCATTTAAAATCATTTGATCTGGACATGAAGTTTATAGTTATCATATTAAAGTCTTAATGATTTTTAAAAGATTATCCAATTTGTGAAGCATACACATTTCATTGTAATATACAACCGGAGTTTATAAATTCAGATCACTTCTAAAATTTATCCTGAATTTCTTAAAACTTCAAAAATAAAACATTCACTGATATTTTAAGAAAAATAGAGCTACTTTCTGTACCAATTTTGGAACTCTGGGAACATTGATATATAATCTGAAATTTCACAGAAATACCTTTTCGCATAATGCTATATTTTATTAAGCATGGCCTAGAGGATATACGATAGTACTTCTTCACACTCCGTTTTTAATATGTACGTTATCGCTTATACGCTAAATGGGAAGGTTGAAACGCGTTTTAAAGGTGCAGTCATACATCATCTGGGTTGGGGGAAAAAACCCTGTGCTTCACAGTAAAACTACGAAAAAAAAATGGATGAGTATGGGGAGGGAGTGAGGATTGTGCAATCATCTCCACACACGTGGCGGCCATTAGCTCAGTGCTTCGCACAATTTCGTATCGTGACTCAATATCTCAAAAGCAATGTATCACAAACGGTGAATGACGTTTGTTTTAGAGATTGGAGGGAACTGGAGTACCATCAGTGGAGTCGCACATATGTCTGTGCGGTACATTCTCGTAGCGCACAGACATATACACTTATGTGCGACTTTATGTGATTGTTTTCTTAACACTTTGAGGAGCAACCCTTTCCCAATGCTGAAAAAAGGGCAGCCGTTGCCATCGCTCGACTTAACTACCAGCAAGATGGCGGACGATCGAAACGTTCATCGCGCGTCACAGATCCAGAGACCCTCTTCTGTCCCAGTTGGGTGTGCCGCACAGCCAGCTGCGTCAAAAAAGCGTCTCTGGATCTGTGGCGCGCGATGAGTGTTTCCATCGTCCGCCATCTTGCTGGTAGTTAAGTCGAGCGATGGCAACGGTTTCCCTTTTTTCAGCATTGGACAATCTATCCAGCTGTTCTCGCATTCTTCCATTTTTCAGCAGATGTCAGTGCTGTTAAAAATGATCGTGACCATTTTTTTACGGGAAATGACGTGCTAAAAAGTAAACGATTCTCGTGGAGCTATTCACCCGCAACTATTTTTATAGAAATCAAATCTATTCTTCGTGACTGGCAACAGTCAAAACGTCAGAGTTTGGAGTTCCCAGAGCGGGAGCACTGTTTTTTAAAGGGTTAAAGGAAACACATACTACATCAACGTATTTAGCATGGGTTTCCCATTGAGGTATTTTTTAAAAGGTAATAACACAAACCCATCCGAGGTACCCTGTATTCCCGAGGGTGTGCCAGTAGTCATCTATAGTGCTATGACACCCAATCTAAGACCAATTATTTTTAAAAAGGAGATCAGGTACAGGTTACGGAATTGTACCGTTAAAATTAATGTAAAAATTGAATGTTCAAGAATAACGTTTTCCATTTAATATTTCTTACCATAGACACGATTGGCGCTTTTTATTAATCAACCACTCAAATACACTGCAATCAACATTCATGAATTTACCAACAATAAGAAGTGACGGAATATCTTCTGTAATTATGCACTGCCTCCGGTGAAATATAAACGAATACAACATTATTATATATGTGAACGAATATTACAGCATAGCATAATATATTTTCAAATAGTTCGCTTTATGTTTGCACCCATTTCCCTTAAATGTGCATTTTTTTAAAAGAGGGTTATGTTATTTTAAAAAAACAAACAAAAAACAACATAAGCATGTGTGAAAGACATGTTACAGTCGAAAAATTACAAGTAAGTTTCTTTAATTTAAACTTTAAAATGCAACTGTAGTAGTTTAAAATTAAAATTACCTGCTGTTATCTTTAAGGAAGTAGATAATTAATATTACCAAGACGACTATCTAAAGCATTAGTTTTGATACAACTATTACATTTATAAAACGTAACACTAGACACTATTTTGAAAAATATAAAAAATAGAGCAGCTATGTCTGCTGTGTTCAGTGTATAGTACAAATTGATAAATTTTTTTGTTATTATTTAGTAAAAGACCCAAGAAAGTGAAAGATTCTCACAATTTATCCAATGCACATAGATGCTTTTATACATTATTATCAGTTCCGAATAGATATGTATTTAAATATGCATTATCAAAGTAAACTATTTTTATCAATTAAGGCCTGTTCATGAGATTAGGGTGAATTTTTTTTTCTTGGAAAGCAATTCTCCACAAACGTAATTATACATGTCAAGTGACCTTTCCATATATTATCCACAGTCAAGATGATGAACGATAGCGCAGTTGCTATTGGATATTTTATCAAGCAAAGAGAACACAAAGTACGGTACGGACATCATAAATTACATCTTTCTAGTCACTAATAGATCATTTTGTGTATCATCACCGCTCATAAATCTGCCAGATACGTTATGAACTCCAGAACACGCCATGTCCTAAAAATATTATTAGTTATTTCTATGCAATATTCATTTGTATATCGTGGTCTTCAGAAATATCTGCGTATATCGGGATTCAAGCTGTTTTGATGACATTGAATATGTATTTTATTTCCATACAGTCAGAGAGAGTAGCTACCTTAGAATAAGCATTTTTAAACTGTCCACAATGTAAGAAATGATCTTTTTTTAGTTGATAAAATCCGGTAATATATTAACTTTACTGAACAATATAAAAATTATTATCAGCTTAGAAGACCCTTCAAAGCGAGTGTTCCTAGGAATTTACACTGTAAAAAAAGAAAACTTCGATATTGTATTAAATGGTGAATGTTAGTGGATTAAGGTGCTATGTTGTTGCTAATGCCCTCTGGTAACTGTGAAGCTGGGTCACATCCTCCATATAGGACAGCGAAGGGCGAAGGGTAGCGGCTTCCATTTTAGTGAGCCCCAGTGCGAGGAAGACCGATTCAGTTCGGAGTCTCCTAATTTTTAATAAATTCCAGATGAGAGACCTAGAACCTGGATTAGCATCCCCAGTGGTATTGTTTGAACATGTAAGGCACTGGAGTCCCGAACAGATTTACATGCACCAGCTCCCGTTAGCTTACATGGTGAAACAACACCTTTGGGCGGTTTTCAGTCTCCCAAGTACTGGACAAGCTTGTCCTGCTCCGTGTTCTCATGGGAAGGGAGATTAGCGACTAGGCCACTGCGAACACTGATTTAAGGTAACTCCGCGTAATTAGCTATTTTCTGTAAAACGTTTAACCTCAATGGTCACAGCGGAAAGACATTAATTAATTACTGGATTAAAGTGTCTCACAGATTTCATGGGTACCACGTGAATTAATTTGCACCCCGTTGTACAGCTGCGGAAAAAAAAGTCCCACTTGCTCTTTATTTCGCAGTTATTCGTCGTACAGTAAAGTTATATATACCATTCGTTTGCAAATAACGCGTACTTTATTTTACTATTAATTTAATTTGCATCAGTGGCCGTCTTCATATTTAATTCTGCATCAACTTCGTTTTTCTCAATGGCAACCCCATATTTTGACTTTATTAAACGAAAGAAAACCTTCAAATTACCCTAAATATAAATTTTCACCAATTTTCTACGATAATTTCCGGAGATATTGAGAATTAATTTTTGCGCGTTTTAAGGGACTTTCTGCAAATTGAAAAACGATATTTGTAGGTTCCGAACTTTTCGCCTTTCATTAATTTCGCTCGCGAGAGTTAAAAGAAATTAATATTATTTTCAAGGAACATATTGTTTCCATCTCTCTTAAAGTTTTTTGTACTGAGAATATCAAGGGTAGAATAGAATATTTTGTCTGTGGTCCACATGACCCGTGAGTTCATAACTTCCTTGGTTCGTACACATGATTTAAGGGGAAAATGCAAAATGACTGCTCACGATTTTGAAAATCTTTGTAATTTTGAAATTGTTATTGAGTATTTCCGTTGATGGTTCTCTTAGACAGGTGAAATGTTGGCAGGAGTTAGAAGCTGTTCTCTGCTCTTCTGACTACAAGCTTGAATATTACTCAGCTATGGTCGAACTTGAAGAATGATTTCCTGATAGAAAATTTATTTGTTTGAATTTCATGTAAAAAACGCAATTACTTTTTTGCCGACCCAATATTATCACCGTGTTTGTTATTTCACTTTCTTCATTTAATACTATCGTCTACAATGTGCAATATTCTTAAGACTTTTGGCGGTATTTTAATTTATATTCAGGTGAAAATTTAGAGAGAAAAACGTGATTTTGAATGTTTTTTGAATATTTGATAAAGTATGGGGAAGTCCAAATACCCAATGTTTCCAATTTTAAAAAGGTCAAATTCATGCCTCGAATATTGAGGATGTTAGTTTTTCAGAAATAGGACGTTATATTAGAAGACATACATCTACTGCATCTAATTCTATAGCTGGAAAATATTTTATTTGGGGGAATATGGTAGCGGACGCAACAATAGACGCTTTATAGAATCACCATCGAACTGTAAAAACCTCTAATTTATTTGCTTCAAAATTTGATATTTTTAATACCGCTATCTTTTACTGTGTTTTTGCACAAAAGAAATCTAATTTACTTTTATTTTAAGCAATTTTAAAAAAATTGTCACTTAATAAATTTATATATGGTCCCTTAACTTATGAAAATAACATATTTTATTTAATATAAATTAAACTACCGAATGTAAAAATTTGAAAGTGGGACTTTTTTTTCCACAGCTGTACATAATTCTCTTTTAAACTGTATGGAACCGGATAACACTTTTACCTATTGGTATTTTCTACTTTACTTCTTGCACGTTCACCCATACACTCGATTATATTTCATGATCAAGGCTACTCACACATGGATCCTTCAATTCAATAATAAATTATGTCTCTATTAATCTTAATTAAGAATAGTACACGATTATAAAAGCAGATGAGTCAAATAACCAAATATTATCAATAGTTATTCTGCTAAAAGAAGTAAATAGTTCACTTCACGAAATACAATATGGCTTATTTAGAATTTAAGGATAGTATATGACTGCCCATATATTGTTTTTCCCCCAAAAAAATCTTAAAAAGCAAGCGCAAAAAATTGTTGAAGAAAGAGAAACAAAATTAATAACATCGGAAAATAAATGAGCTTCCGATATCAAGTTTAACATTCTGTATGAACTGTATTGTAAAATAGATCGTTGTTGCATTTTTTTTCTCATTAATGAACAGTTTAAATACTGTTGTAAAACATTATGATAATAAAGCATTCACACATTTATTTCCACCCCTCATCCAGGCACACGCATTTAAAAATGTACGTAATAGGTACTTGATCACACAACAGTTGTTGTAGTACGGTGGAATCAAAAATTTACAGAACACATTTTGAAAACTTATACAAATTAAAGTTTTGTTCTCCTCCTTTTTAAAAAGATCCCCTTATAAAAATTTAATGAGAAAGTACTGAAAAATAAAATACTTCATTTTTTCACCTATTGAAAAGCTTTTATCGCTGACAGAGATGAAAAAAATAAATAAATAAGTAAATAAAACAAATACGATAACGTGAGTTTGAAATATTTTTCGTACTTATGGATTTCGTTATGGGTTCCATCCATTTTCCGCAACATTTTTCTACCGATTTGCAATAATGTCCCCCTTCCCCCTCTTCTCCCACACACACACACACACTGCTTGTTCCGTAGCAAATGTTTCACGACCGCTAATGAATACGCCAGGAAAGTGTCGCAGTAGACATTTGGGTTTTCAGGGTGGATGTTAAATGCTCCCGAAAACTGCTTCATTAGGCGGGTTGGAATGATTATTTTTGGCCATTTTGTGAATGTGACTTTGGGAGGGCTGTGGGAAGCAGACAAATTCAAAAATCGTTATTTTCAGATCCCTTTGCTTTGAAGGGCGCGTAGCTAAAAAAAAGTGGTGCACGGTTTTTTAGTTATGAATCACAGAAAAAGTCTACCGGCTCAGATAAACAAAAATTATCTCATTGGCAAGATTAGGTATATCGTATTTAATATAATTCCTTTTTAGCCACGGCACATCCGTATTTTATAGAGGGCAACGGTGACAAATATGACTATGCAATTAATTATAGAATGTTATTTAATACATCTATTCATTTTTAAATCTTTTTAACGATTGTTATAATAAATTTTGCATTTTAAAGTTTTTGTTGTTTCAAAAATTTTTGCAGGGAAACAAATTTTACAGTTTTTTTAGACTGTCAGAGTATTTAAATTTGTTTAATAGTTTAAATTAATAATGATCTAATCATAAAACTATTCATCTTTAAATAAATATGTCTTTTTGTGCCAGAATACGAACTGAGAATTAATTGTTATTGGGTTCTTCGGAAAGTAATGCAGTATTTTCGTATGTCAATAATTTTGCCTAGACAAAACTATTGAAGATAATAATACAAAATTCGGCACTTATGTGAGTTTCTAAGCGTAGGTACTAGATTGGAAAGCATTTTCCAAAAATTCGTAACTTACGTGGGGATAGGGGTCCAAAACATTGTTTTCACATATCCTGAGTGATCTCAAAGAAGAAAATAGATATCCATAAAATTCTTGCTGTAAAATACAGCCTTCGCGAATGCCTAAAAATGGATTTCAGAACATTTCGAATATGACTCTTCATGGGGGGGGATAGACATGAAAAAAGGGGGAGGGTGTCCATTTGTTTTTTAAGAAAAAAAAGTATTATTTATAAAATTATGCCTTTAAAATTTAACAAATACGGGTCCTATGTCTAGGCACAGCTTGTTTATAAATCAATACTTGTTGAAAATTTATTTGTTTGAGTTCTATGTAAGAAAAGACATTACCTTTCGAACAACCGAATAAATATACAAAAATAGAAGAAGAAATAATTAATTCGAAAGAATGAGGGAACTCATATTTAAAACCAAATAATTCTGAGAAATACGCAATATATGGAAAAGATGTATTTTGAATGTACCAATAAACTACTATTATTTTTATTTATTTCTTAAAAAGTTATTCACCAATCTACTTTTCTTTAAAGTGGAATTAGAACTTATGCGAAAATAAATCCTGAATATTTAAAATATATACTTTAACAGAGTTTCTGACCGAACTATATGAATCAAGAAATGGGTTTCTTTTCCACCAAAAGCAGATAATTTTAGAAAAAATATCTATTGTAGTAATATTTATTGTTGTATAAATTGTAGTAATAAGTATTGTGCTATAGTGCGTTATCATATAAGTACAAGTATGAAATGCATTCCAGTCGCATTCTCTTGAAAACTATTAGTTGCGAATTTCAATTCCTTTTTACCGTGAAGTAACCTGCATTGGATGCAATTCAGGGTGATATGCAAATTTATTACTCGTTAACTTATATAAGAATCTCTAAATTTGATAGCGTATATTAAATCATTTAAATGATACAATTTTTAGTTAATGACTAGAGTTTCTTTTCAAATTATATTATTCTGTATCGGTAGTTTATTTTAATGTGTATTAAGGATAAGAGTCTCCAGTTATTTTGGCTTGATATATCAGTTAGCTTGTGTGATTAAATCAATAGAGGTTAAATGTTTTTGATTACATATACTCGAAGTTCTATTAAAAGTCTAATGTATTTTACAAAAAAAGTGGATATTGAATAATTTTTCTGTTCCTTCAGGAAATATAATTTTTTTATCTGTCTGATTCTTGTGGATTTATTATTTAGACAGAATCAAAAACTTACATTTTATTAGTAGAAATTAATGTAATTGTTGTGAGTAAAGACTATAATCATACTTGAACCTAACTGCTGTACAAGAAGAATAATTAATCTTTTGATAAATTGCATAAAAACTTCAAAAATTCAAATTAGAAGCTTAACAAGGTATTTCCCGCTTATTAGAATAAAATTTTGTGGCAAATTGTCTATTCTATTAATCGGGTTCGACTGTCCTTGAAAATAAAATATTCTTTATTAATATTGTTATTGTTAACAAATAAAGTGATAATTTATGTAATTTAGATTACATAAATTTAGATTAAATAAATTTAGATTAAATAAAACAGGAATCTTTTTAGTCAGTTAAATCACTATATTATATAAAGAAAACAGTTTATCAAGCATTAGGAGCCCATTCATATTGTCTTAAACAATGGTACGATAAGATTTATTGAATCCATATCCGTTAGTTCTCTTCAACAATTTCAATGACTATACGTCCCCTCGCAATTTGAAATCCATTCTCCTGCAAACGGCTGTTCGAAATGTTCTACACCTTATCGCTTAAGAACAGACCGATTCAACTGCAGCCCCTATTTGTTCCGAACATCCTTTCATTCGATCCATTTCGATTTTCCACCCCCATCGCTTAAGAACAGAACAGGATTATACGTAATCCTACGGAAAAATATCAGTATTGAAGCCGTAATGAAAATGAATCAACTGGGAATGAAGGGAACGACTTTAGATGAAAAATACTTCTACAGACATAAGAAAAAAAAATATTTCCACTCTAGCGAAACAGAGAGAGATATTGCCAACGTCTACCTGAGTAATGAGGAAAACCTTGTGAAAAGGCAAAATGATTTTCCTTAAAAAAAATAGGAAACAAAAAGTATTCCCCAACATTAAAATAATAACATTCGCATGGCAGGGAACTGTTATTTAGAATGACTTGTTATGCGCATTGTTTAAAGTATACTAAAATTAAAAGGGAGATGGTTCCCTTAGTCATAAGTCAAAGTTCCCTTAAAATTGAATAAAATCATAAACATGCGTCACATTGTTATTTATTAATCGTAAAGGAATTTTCAAACTGCTAATTAAAAAAGAGTTTAATAGTTCAGAAAAATATATTCTTGGAATTATCTCCGATTTATGATATACTGACACACACGCACAGAAAAATAAGATGTTTTACTTACACCAGTCTGTGCTGCAGTAAAGCTACAGTATAATGTGCTTTTGTTATCATTTATGTTATGCTGTATTGTATTAGGATTGTATGTTTCCATTAATTTGAAATATTTACTGTAACAGCAACAACAACAAATTATTTTAATATTTATAATTTCAATTATAAAAATATATTTATAATTGAAATGGACATTTTGTTTTAGACCACAGTAATAAAGAATAAGTGTGTGTGTGAGCATTTTAATTTTTTTCAGGCATTTAGAAGTTTAAAATTTAACCAGCGTAGTCCGTAAAATAGTCCAGACTAATTATACTTTTATTGAAACGTCCATTTATGTCATGAACTCACAACATCTTTTAAAAAGTGCAATCTTAAAAACTAATCAGTCATAAATCTTGATGAGCATTATAATAGCAACCTTATCAAGTACCATAGCCACAATTGTAAGTAAAATTAATATAATATTTCAGACCAATTACACTTTGTTATTTTTATTCAAACGTCTCTCTAATGTTCGTGCATTGAAAACACCTTTTTAATGGTACAACCTAAACAGCTAATACCTCGATTTTTACCAGTTATGCTTTTAATTTACATCTTTACAGAAGCCCTAACCAGTAACATAGCCTTAATCAGTGTTGGACAAATTTTAAATGTAAGGACAATTAAAGATTAACAATTGATTAATTGTTAATTGTGGCTGTAACAATTAAAAATTGATCAACTGTAATTTTCAAAAATGGCAATTAACAGTTTTTTAATTGTTAATTGTAGTAGCAGCAATTAACAAATAATTAATTATCAATCGTCATTTGCTACAGTTAACAATTAATTAATTTTCAATTGTTTTATGAATTTAAATAAAAACTAACAATTAAAATATGACTGGTGTGGATCTCTTCATTTTTAGCGACAAAAAGTAGGATATGTCCATTCTCGAGGTCCCATAAATCACTGCACTAAAATTCATCAAAGTCGGTTCAGAGGATAGGCGTGAAAAGTAACAGAGACAGGCTTAATAATACAGTTTGGGTTGGAACGCATATTAATAAAAAGTAAGACTAATATTAATAATCATCAATAACTTAATTTAAACATGATTAGACAGGTAATGAATAACAGGTTTAATTTCTTATATAGATTGCATTTTAATAAGACTCTCTTTTCGAACATACTGTCAGACAATTTGTGGCTATTCGGCAGATTTGTCATTGTCGCAAAAGAAAAAAAGGCGTTCAACTGCAGCTGATGATGTTAAAGGTGTGTTGTATTTTATAAAAACATTTTTTTATCTCAGGATATCTAATGAGGAGTTACAAATCGTGACTTTCTTCTGCAAGTAAATGCGACATTAAAAGTTCTGCTTTAGTCGTTGGTGCATCGGAGGAGCTTCGGCTTGTTTCTGTGACTGAAAATGAGTTGGAGTCAGCGTCAAAATTAAAAAAAATGCGTTCTTGGGTACTTTTTTTATTGCCACTGTTGCTTCTACATATTCATTCATTTCAGGTGCGTAGCCAGAAATTTTTCATGGGGGGGGTTACGACTACTGCAACTCACAAATATGCATACATGTGTGTGATAAGGGAAAGAAGAATATACATTTTGTATGGCAAAAAATTCCTCATGGGGGGTTTATGACCCCCCTTCCCCCCACCCCTTGGCTACGCCCCTGATTCATTTATTTGGAAATACTGGTTTTGAAAACTTTTAAAATTTTTGTACGATCTGCAGGCTCTAAACAAGCTGACTATTTATTTTTAAATCTGGGGTATGATAATGCAGCAATAATCACATTTTCCACTTCAGGAGTGCTGACATCAAACAGTTTTTCAAACCTTTTTTCGACACCCTCTCTGTATGTCTTGATCAACGGCAAAAAGAAAAGTTTTCTTTTCAATTATCAGTATTTTTAAATTAACGCCAGAAGGCAGGGCAGAACTATTCCGTAGTATGCGTTAGTCTCACTTGGCATAATGTTTAGGGCTTTTGCTACTGGCGCAATACACGTGAAATACTCGTGTATGTAATCAATTCTTTCACTTTGATAGCATTTTTTATGTTCAATGACCTATATAAAAGCAAGCTTTTTTTCTTTAATTTTGAAAATTTGCTGTAGCGTATACAAACTATATACAAGTAAGTTAATTGTTAGTTTTAATTGTTTCATTGAATAATTAAAAAAGTTAATTGCAATTATTTTAATTGCAAATGATGATTAACATACATTAATAGAAATAATTTAATTGCAACCTGCAACTAAAAGTTTAATTGCAGTTAATTTAATTGTAATTTATTTAATCGCAATTACTTTTTTAATCAACTAACGCGTCGATTAAAAAATTAATTGATTAACGCCCAACACTGGCCTTAACCTCAATCATAATTAGTAAAATATTTCAGGCCAATTGTACTTTTTTATTTTTATTCAAACGTCCCCCTAATTTTCATGCATTAAAAACACCTTTTTAATGCTACAGCCTAAATAGCTAATACCTCGATTTTTACCAGTTATGCATTTTAATTTATATCTTTACAGAAGCCCTAACCAGTAACATAGCCTTAACCTCAATCATAATTAGTAAAATATTTCAGGCCAATTATACTTTTTAACATGCTTTTATTAGCTTCACCTGTATGTATGTTTGTATGTTAGTATGCTTGTATGTTTGTAACCGACTCCTTTGAACTCGATTTTGACCCACTTTAAACGGTCAGATTTAATTTAAACTTTGTACATTTATGAAGAACCGGTGACAATACAATAATTTTATAAGTTTATCTCATTATCCTGATCAGGATCACCAGGATTAAATAATTTCCTCATTTCTTATCCTGATTGAAAGTAGACCACTTCCAAAGATTACCATCTTAAGAAAACCTTTTTTACTGTGACCGCGATCATATAGTGGTTAGTACATTGCGTTGATGCCGCAAAAATCCTGGGCACGGCAATATTTTTATTTTTACAAAATATCGTGATCCATCACATTATGGAAGAGTTGAGTACAAGAGCATGTTAAGGCCATTCTTTTTAATACGCTTTTATTGGTTGATTAGAGACCTATTTTTCCTTTTTAGTGAGGAAGGTAGCATTTAACTGCAGGTTGATTAATACTTTGGTGCACAGCTGGGGCGTAGCAAGAGAGGGGGGGAGGGCTCAGGGGGCTGCTACCTCCCGAAATGGGACCCTTTACTTAGCTTACAATTTGATATTTATTTTACAATTGAACTTTAGCTTTAAATTTGATACCCAGCCCACATCAAAATAAAATACTAGCTACGCCACTGGTGCACAGTGAAAATAAATTATCTCACAGTTTGTACTTTCCAACTTAGTGTTCCTTAGTGTCTTATGAGAGATATCGAAAATTAAAAATAAATTTTAAATACATACAGTTTAAAAATCACGCTTTTATAGCAAATCGAACTAAAAAGTGAAAAATAAAAATATAGTTTAAAAAACCAAAAAACACGCTTTAGTGATAAATTGAACCAACTAAAAAGCGAAAAATAATTCTTAATATAGAAATAAATGAATGAACGAAAAATAGAATTATTGTGAAAAAAGCGTGGGATTAGAATTATTGTGAAAAAAGCGTGGATCCATATATCAGTTCTTGAAATATATTCAATCGGTACGATTAGTATAAAAATGATACAAAAAATATAGCACAAAGCGCCCCACGCTTTTTTCACAATAATACTGTTTTTCGTTCATTCCTTTATTTCTATACTAAGAATTATTTTTCGCCTTTTAATTAGTTCAATTTATCACTAAAGCGTGTTTTTTGGTTTTTTAAACTATATTTTTATTCGAACTTCCACCTAATTTTCATGCAACATCTTTTAAAAACTACAATCTAAAAAAAAAAACTAATACGCCGAATTTTTTCAGTTATATATCTTCATTTATATCTTTACGGAAGCTCGAACTCGGCACGCTTGAACCAATTTGAAACTACTGTTTAAAATATCGGCTTCAGATCCGTTAAAAACTCGTTTCACTATGCACCATAAATAATCCAATTTCTGGACGCAAAATAACCTCATTATGATTAATTCTGTTTGTTTGCATGCGAAGATGTCCGAAAGGAAGAAAAGAAAAGAAATAAATATCGACCATTAAACACCATCTCCACACAGAGTCAATACCCAAAGGGCGAGGCTCTAGATATCAGACTCACGGTTTGCCAGAGCGCCTTTCACGACTCAGTGATTCCGAATAGAAAAATAACGCCATCCACGTCAGATTTATTAAGATGCCATAGGGAAGAAATTATCAAGAAAAATAATTTAAGCATTTCACGTTTCACAGACATTCGAAAAATTCGAAAGGGGGAATAAAAAAAAAAGCAGATCATTAATTCGTAAGAAGTGAGCAATTAAAATCGGAATTAATAGAAATGGGAATACTCTTTTTTATTCGAGGAATTTTTTATGTGTGTTTTTGATTGCCATTCTTCAAACTTCCCTTAAAGGCAAGCATCGTTTTTCTTCTTAAGTTAGAAATATTTAATCGTTAATTATATATAAAAAGTTTTCAACTCCCTCTGGTGGAATTCGTGTTTACAAAATAGGTTCGCAAAAACATGTCAAAATGTTTTTCAGTAAGTTTTATGAGGCTCATTAAATGTTTCAGTTTACTTTTCTTAAAAAAGAAAACGAAAAAGCTATATTTCTTCAGTTGTGCGTTCTAGTATCCTTTATTTTTAATTTTTTTTTAAAAATATTCGTTGTTTTAGCAAACTTTCATTTTTATTTAAAAATATTTTTTTTTAAATATAGATAAAATGAAATTTTTTTTCTGCATTCATAAAGAACTCCAAAAACAATTAGTCGCATAAAATGTAGTAGATTTTAAAATGATACACTGCGCGTTAAAGTTACGTTTTTTCGTAATGATTTACATTTTCTAGAAATGTAAGAGAAAGCAATACTGAAGTGAAAGTTTAAAATTTTTCATTATTTTTTCAATTGTTACACTATGGTCTGTGGAATGCAATCATATCAATCTAACCTTTTGATGTACAGAGATTAAAAAGTAGGAAAATATTATTATTCTGTAAGAAATGAAACAAATACTGCTACATTTTGAAATATTGTATATAAATCAAAAAATAATCCGATGACACATTTTCTAGTTCGTTGTAATGAGAAATAACGAGAGTAGGTATTTTTCATTCCCTAAATCTAAAAAACCTATTAAAATGCATAGATTATTCTAAAAGTTGAACATCATAAGAACAGGCGAATATTCTTTCGATTTAAAAGTAAGCATTTTTGATCAATAACATTTGCGTACGTCATAATAAAACATTTTGTTAAAAATAAAATGAAACTTGATTTATTTATTTATTTCTACTTCTTTATTCAAGTTTTTAAACTGAACACTTAATCAGATAACATTAGTAACTGTAGATAAATGGCTTTAACACAAATTCAGATTTAATTTGGTCAGTTAAAAGAGTTTTAATTCTGTTTAAGTCTGTTTTATTTATGTTCAACAAGCATGCCCTCGCGGGAAAACTAATCAATTAATATATTTTGACTCATACTTGTGAATTAATTGATTTTAATGTTTTTTATACACTAATTTTATAATAAATGTCATTTCTAGTACATATTCAATTATTCGTTTAGATACTTTTTAGGAAAAGTTACTGTTATTCCTAAAAGCGTGTCAGAAGTATATTGATTACTACAAGCATATGTAAAAACGGGAATGGATATAATGGAAAAGGATCCTGTATACTTCCTTGTACGAAGTAAAAGGAAGTACTGTGATAGCAAAAAATTTCGGTATTCAGATTTTGATGCAAAAATCGATTTTGATTACTTCTAAATTTACTTTAACAAAATTTTGCGGGACGTGTCAGCGTACGCGTGTATGTATATTCGTATATATGACGAAAATCGCGACTAAAAATATGCTATTCATACGCGTGTATGTATGCTCGCATATATATATTCCTGTGCTATTCATATGCGTGTATGTATGCTCGTATAAATATATACATGACCAACAGCTAGTTCATTTTTACTAGTATTTTCATTCCTTTTTTGTGTACGTGCATACGTATGTACGCAACTTTCATATCTCAAAAAGTTTTAGTCGCAGAATATTGAAATGTTATATTTAGGTTTTTTGTAACATCTACTTTTGGATCTCCCCTTCTGATTCTAATCCAGTGCCATGCCAAAATTTTAGTAGAACTCAAGATTATATCCATTTATCATAGATTATATCTCAGGACACCCAAAAGAATTTTGATACATTAATATCTATGGACGTCTTCAACATACTAAATCTACAGATAGTCATTGTTTGGGCTATGCCCAAAATTTCGCTAACGGTCATCGAGATTGGAGAATTTTTCCGAAATATCACTAAATCCAACGCAAATTTTTAGTAGAACTCAAGAGCTTTAAGCCACAGAATGTTGAAACTTTGTATTCAGAACTTGTAACATTTGGATATGCTTGTCCTTCTTTTATTTAAATATATTGAAAATCTGTGGTCAATCGCTATTTGGCTGAGCCCGAAATCTCTCAACTATCACCAAGGTTAATGCCTTTTGATGAAATATGACGAAATTCACCTCTAAAAATAAGTCTAAAGGTATCATTAAATAGACGTACAGGGAAATTACGTGATGTCCACATCATATTTTTTAAAGTATCAAAATAGTTGCATATTCTTGCATTTTTCTTTTTATTGGAAAGTTCAGCAATCTTGTACAAAAGATGGTTTGCTTATTGACATATGAAATGCATAAAAACATTTGAAAGAAAACTAATTTCTTCACAGTCTTATATTTTCATAAGATTAATACATCTACCATTAATATTATGAAAATATTGCACTGTAAATCAAATCCCATTAATTTTTTTTTAATCCTCTAAAGAGTGGGTGATTTTTTTATATTTTAATACACATACTTAATTCAGAAATGCAATTTCTTTCTTTTCAGCTTATTTATATGATATAACGCAACTTTTAGTTCTATCAAAAGGTACAGATTAGTAACGTAGTTATGTTTTGCAAAGAAAGTAACTACGTTGCTCGCGTATGTTTGTTTTGAAAAACTTTATAACTAGCCAAATTATGACTAACCAAGACTCTGTAAATAATCTTATCCAATAAATTATACGAAATTTTCTAACGAGTTGAATAAAATAAGATAATTCTAGTAAATAATTACAATGGCTAACAAGAAAATTATTAAATAAATATTGGTGCGAAATTATGAAATAGTTTTCACATTGCCCACAATTTTTTGGCATTTTTACAGCAGAAAACATAAATGAAATGCAATAATGGTGTTTCACAAGCAAGCGTTTTGGATATTCTTGTCTGTCGTTTATACATAAATTTAAAAGTTCGTCTGAACTGATCACTGGCAGAACAAATCTTTATAAAAAGAATTTAAAGGAAAAAAAAAATTTGGTCATATGTTTGGTTACACTTAATGGTGAATCACTCGTTCACTTGGCATGCGCTATAATATGTCGCCAATTAATTTCAGTCACGTTTAAAATGAAATTCCTCAATTCTATTCGTGCTATTCAGATGCTATTTATCAAGCCATTCATAAGGTACGTCCGCAAAAGCGAGCCATGAAAACTACAACAATCATGTCCCATAATTCGATTTGAGTAATCAATTGCTTCCCATAGCCGAACAACTGCTTCACTTCCCTCCCTCCTCAACATCCCTCGTTCCAACCAATCATCGAGGGGATTAGATCCCCATAATCCCTTACCAAATCCCCCACGACTCGGACCAGGGGATTTGTTCTCTAATTAAGAACGCATTCGGAGGAGAACTTTTCCTTCTTTGCCCCACCTTTTCCTTCTTTTGGAGAAGAAAACCCCCCGTTCATTAAGCGGCATTTTATATTAATTGGTGGATGAGAAAGAACTAATTGGTGCATTTAAGCTGCATTTAATTGGGAACGCAGAGTGGACAGGAAAAAACAAAAAAAAGGGAGATGCTTTTAGCGTTCTGCAGATTAATAATAATAATTAAAAAAAAACATCATAGTAAAAGTGGCGGAAGGTGGAAGGGAGAAAAATATTCTCTTTAAATTGTAGGAATTCATGGTTTTTACTTTCCAATGTTTGAAATAAACTTAAGATATTACTTAAAGAGTTGTAATTGAAAGTTTTCAGGAATTTTTCAATAAAAATATGGAATCTTATTATCATTATTTATCAGTCAATAAATGGCTCGCATGCTCCGGATTTCTCAATTTATTATTACTATTAACTGAGTACTCCATTGTTGTCTGAGAGTATTGAATGGGTGTATATTGGATGTAGCAGGACATGAGGTGTATGGATAGCACGGCAGTATATGAATTGGAATATGGAGTGATGTATCTGGTGCTCGGTTGGACGTTTATATTTTATTTTAAAAAGGAGAACTCAACCGTTTTGTCTGGTAACTTGTTGTCGTCTTAATCTGGTTACTGAAATACTATGTAGAAAATATATCTATCATGAAATATATTTCGGAATGTAACTGGAAAGGAGATGAATGCCTTTACCCTAAATTTGAAATAAATTTCTCTTCTCAGAAGACTTCTGAAATATGGTTTTCCCATTTATCCTTGAGCTGCAAATGTTCATCTAAATGAATTGGAAAGATTACAGCTAAGCGTTACAAGGATTATAGATTGCGTAATATCTGACCCAACAATGTCTCTCTTTACGAATGCAATCTTCAGCACTCAAACTGCGAAGAGATTTATCCTTTGCTTATCTATGGACAGAATCATAGAACCTCATCCTATTTGAAGAAGCTGTGTGGAAACAAACGACATCATAGAGACAGCCGCTTTTCGCAGTCCGACTCATAGAATTTCCTGCGATAACATGACTTTTAAGATTAATCCTACTCATGGTCTACAGAGTATTTAATTCTATAAGCAGCTTTCAACATCTCTCAATAAAAAAGACCACAGTTAATTTCTGAGAAAATAACAATTGAAAACCTCCTACAGATTTCTCAAAACGCGATCATTATATATTTACTGATAGTAGCAAAACTGACTCCAATACCACACAGTGTATGCATTTCTGGGAAACGGATAGTTTATATTAAGATCTCAGTAACTGTATTAAGATGCAGATCAGTAACGCTGATTTCACCTCTTTTTTGATATCAAAGATTATTTCCATACAGAGTTGATTGTATAGTTGATGGAATCTTTTAAGATTTTTGTATTCTTACTGATAGCTGTGCCTCTATACAACATCTTATGAACTATTTTTTGCCCTACCGAGAAGGCTCGTTTGGATATTCTTGATATCCCCTGCAGACCATCCTGTAGCCACGGAATCTCCTTACATTGCGTCCCAACTTACAGTGTTGGATCTAGGGTACGAGTAACTTTAGCTTCATTGCTTTTGCTTACGAGTAACATTTGCTTCATTGTATACTTTGCTGGGTCAAATGAGTCTGTCACTGTCACTATATCTGTCACTGCTTTCCAATGCCGGTGTGCAGGGGATCGAAGAAGCGAAACATCTTGAGCGCGGTGATTGTTGCGGACCCTTTAAATAACAACTTTTCTGCATACTTGAAATTTTTTGAAATTTTTACCGTTTTTATAAACAAAGCTAACTTCGGAATGTACAGACTCCAAATTTTTGGTACTTCAGGAGCTGTGGTGTAGCCCTACATTTTTTTATGGATACGCAAAGACAAATTTCTTTATCTTGCTTTGTAAGTGGACACCTGCGATTACTGTACGATAAAAAGAGTTTTGTTTAGTTTAATAACATTTGTTTACGCGTTGGTAGTTTTGTTTTGGAGCGAATGGTGCAAGCGCACCAGGAGCGTTTTCAGGGAGGCACCAAAATATCTTGCTATATAATACATATATATATATATATATATATATATATATATATATATATATTTCTCAGTTATCCAACTCTCATTTTGTGCTTTTTATGAATATCCATAGATTTTATTCCGTTCCAAGTGAAACCTATCGGGCGTAATTGATCTCTCACTTATGCAACTCACTCATACGTACTTTATTGATTGGTCGTATGATTGTGAAATTTCTTTCTATATTTATAGATACAGATAAAGATATGTAAATATAACATATTATAAATTATTGCTGGATTATGGGGGTACAATATTATCAAATTCACCCCCCCCCCGGTCCGACTACAGAAAAAAATCATGTAAATACTGTATTGCTCCTGGGACATGAGTTTTCCTAAGATAAACACTGAACTGAAAGAAAAATCAGCACTTACCCCTCTGAAAACAATTCTAAGTACATGTGTGTGTGGTGTTGGGTGACGGGGCTCATGAGGCATAAATTTTATTTTAAAATACTTTTATAGAAGCTTAGAGAATTCTTTCTGACACTGTCAAAATATGCATGATAAAAATGTGCTCAGTACATAATTTAGAAACCGAATGTTGTTCTGTTGAAAGTTTTGTCAAATACATCTTTTACAACGAAAACTACCAGTATTTATTAATAATAACCAAAACAAAAATACCTATTTCTATGCATAAAATAAAAATTTAAAAATGAAATTTTCAACTTAAAACTGTTGGAGCTAAATTATTTTTATAGTTTTTACGACTAACAGAATAAAAGAAGCATTCCAATATTTATTTTTTCTTTATTGTTGAGATGCTCATATTTCCCCCTTTTAGTCGTATAAAACTATAAATATAACAATTTTATAAATACTAGTAGGAATTAAAGTGTTTACTGCTAAAAGGAGATAGCCCCATCCAAATGCGTCGATAGACTGAAGATTTTCCGCGACCTCTCCTATTTGCAAAAACACTACAGGGAAGGTTTTATGCACAATTTGACGTCCTTTGGATCTGCGTCATGGGACAGTTGCCCGTCCCTGTTCCCACTCTTAGCTATAGCACTGTGTACAACTGATCGAGTTTGCGGAAAACTGTGAAAAACGTTTGGGCATTATGCACAAGCTAATGAGACTCTAGCCATCTTCATGTCTTGAATAATGCAAGAACTAACGGTTGGAGCTACATCCTTTTCATACCAAACAATTTTTTTTAAAAACTGCTAGATAGTACATGTAACTTCAAACTTTAGTAGGATGGAGCTACCTCCTTTTGGCAGCACCATCGATATGACATATCGATTTAAAACAACATTATTGACAACTGAAAAAACACTCAAAATACTGGTGTTAAACGATAAAGTAATTAAAAAACTTTGTAAAAAACACACATAAGAAGTAAAAGGAAAGAGGATACGCGTTTCGTTCAAAAATTGTTTTGAACTTCTTCAGTCCAAGCCCTTCGTCGTAAAGAACACAGGGAACTGAAAAGAGAAAAACAAGCAAGATGTTGCCACAAGGGGCAAAGAAAAGTCGAACAAAACCACGGAGAGGGGAGAAAAAAAATTTAAAAAAGGGGATAAAAGGGAAAGGAAAGAAGCACAAAAAATACAGAAATAAAAAAGGAATAAAGAAAAATAATAAAAAAGGGAACACACAAGTACAAACACACACACAAAAAAGAGAAAACAGAACAAACAAACAAAAAACAAATAGCACACGTTTTTTTTTTTTTTTTTTTTTTTTTTTAATTTTAATAAAAACCACGAACAGGACAGCACAATAAATATATATATAAATTTTTTTTTTTTAATAAAAACGAAAAAGAAAGACAGTAACACACGTACATACACATTAAAGAAACAGGGGGAAAAAAAGGGGGGGGTAGACGAAGAAAGTGTAAAGAACCTTACAACAGCAACTTCCAAGCAGAATGAACGAAAGGAACGGAAGAACCATCGTTCACAAGACGATCTATGTGCTGGGTAATGGAAAAACCTTCCAAAAAATCCAGATGGGACAAAGACTGAGGAGTGCACAAAATCTTAGCCTTAGAAAACTGAAATCGATGATTGGAATTCCAACAATGTGAGGCAATAGAAGATTTGGAAAGTTCGTGCTTAGAGACATATCTCTCATGCTCTTTGAGCCTAAATTTGAGAGCTCTTCTGGTCTGACCAATATAGTCCAAATCACAAGATTCACAAGGAATATAATAAACACCCCAACGGTTCTCAGTAGGAATAGGATCTTTAAGGGAAGAAAATTTAAGTTTATTAACAGGTTTAAAAATGACTTTGAAACCGAAATTTTTGAGAAGTTTAGAAATTTTGTAGCATAAAGGTGAAAAGAAAGGTAGTACAATTAATTCGTTGTGAAAATTAATAGTATTAGTAGAAGTATTAGGCTTATTAAATTTAGAAACAGCTTTATCAATAATAGAGGGGCTAAAACCACGAGAAACAGCTAAGGATTTTAAGTAACTAATTTCATTATTAAGAGAAGAAGAATCAGAGCAAATTTTGATAGCACGAAACACATAAGTGTAAAAAGCAGAAAGTTTTTGCTGGTAAGGATGATTAGATAGGGCATGAGGAGGTAAAGATATAGAAAAGGGCTTGTGGAAAACAGAAGTAGAGAAACCGTCAGGATTCCTAGAAACAAGAACATCCAAAAAAGGTAAAGAATTGTTGCACTCCTCTTCTAGAGTAAATTGGATACACGGATCAACAGAATTAACGATCAAAAGTAAATTAGAAATATCACAATTGGAATCCACTAGAACGAAAGTATCGTCAACATATCTGACCCAGCACGGAAAATTAAAGACCTTGAAGAGCTTCTCTTCAAAATAATGCATATAAATATCACATATGAGAGGTGAGACAGAATTACACATAGCAAGACCCTCGGTTTGTTTATAGAAAGAGCCATTAAAAATGAAAGCAGTTTGTTTAATACAAACGCTTACTAAAGCTATAAACTCTTTAATCTCAATAGAAGAATAATGAAACTCGCGTAAACGCTTTTCCAAACAGTCAATCGCACCTTGGATAGGAACATTAGTGAATAAAGATTTAACATCAAGAGAAAGCATTTTACAATTAGCTATTCTATGCTCTAAAGTACACTTTAAAACAACTATCTATATTGACTTTTACGCAGAGAGAAAAGCAAATAATAAAAAACTATTACAGTTAGCGAGTTATATAATACGAAATAATAAAGTTGCATACATATTCTACGGATGTGAAGGAAAAAATACTACTTTACGTAATCAGTTCTCTCTCGCCAAAATCAAAAATGAGTGTCATTTATCATTATTGTTCTGAAAGCATTCAAATTTCCTAGTCGAAAGCTGAAAAGGAATTTACAGCAGGTGTTGCCATTATTGCGACTTTTTAAATGAAACTTTTGGGAAAATGAAATGAAATGATTAATGTATGATTTTAATATTTTAGCATATCGTTCGATTTACCAGTTTTTCAAATATGTTTTTCGAAATATGTTAAGACTTTAGTCTTTTAATGGAAATAATGAAAAATTCCAGTGATTTATAACCTTAGTTTCACCATCATAACGGTTCGTACTGTAGTAAGGTAAGTGCTCCAGTAATGGGCCATGTAGCAATAGTGGGCCATTTGAAATTTTAAGTTGAAAAATAAAAAATTCCAACAGTCTATTGAGATGAGAGATCAACCGCTGATTGGCTGAAATCCTTATCAACTAAATACCAAATTTGCAGCTATCATTTCATGTTTAGTTAGGTACAAGAAAGTTTGTTACTTGAATTTGGTCTCTTACAGAAGCATTCTAAACCCATTTACAGTGATTTTGTTAAGAGGCAAGTCTTCATTCAAAGCCTTTTTTAACACACATTCTATTAATTTTTAAAATTAATTGTGATCGATATTACTTTATTCTATACTGAAAATATAATAAACTGTCATTGAGTGAAATAATGATAGCAATTTGTGGATAATGATGGGTAGCCCACTTTTAGATCGATGGTTTACTAAATGCTCCAGAAGTGGTCCAAGAGCGCCCAGTGCTGGAACACATGCTTTTTCTCATATACTCAAGCAGTGGGCCACAATGCCCACCACTGGATTTATGAGGCCTTTTTACTGGCCACAGAAGGCCAATGATAAAAAAAAGAGAAAACATGAGAAACTTCCTGTTGCGGTTACTTCACCACTAATGATTATGTATTATAAGAAGAAAGAAGATGCTGAAAATGCAAATGCTGCTGGAAAAAAAGAGGGATATAGAGAATAAACAGGATGATTCTATCATGAATGAATTAATTGACTTTGATTGTTATCAGAGGGAAGAAAAAGGATTTTGAAAAAATTAACACTGAAAAATTAGAACTGAAAGAAGGTCAATTTGTTCTTGTGTACCTCATGGGAATTAAAACAAATTTACAAAAATGTACTGTACTTGAATATAATCTTGGAAATAATGACTGTACTTGTATATAATCTTGGAAATAAAGGATGAAGCAGTATATGTTCAGGGACTAAAATCTACAAAAAAAGAGGACTTTTTAATACTGTAAAACAATTTAACAAAGATTTACTATCCATAATGGCCCAACTAGAACTCACAATGAAAGCTCGAAAATTAACATATACTTTTAAAAAAATTGGTTGTTTGCGAAAAAATGTAAATCTCATGTGACTAGAATCAATAAATGAAATATTTCCTCTGCCATTTTTAATGTATTTTTATAGTGTAAAATATTAATGTATTGTTATTAAAACGATATGTAACGATTTCATTCTATTTTCCGTAGCCATTTGACAAATCTAGGTAGTCCACTTTTGGTATGCCAACTACTGGTTCATGAAATTTTTCTATGCCCACTTATGGTGCATAGAAGTGACCTAAGTTTAATGTTTTTTTAAAATTATATCACAACTTATTTTGATATTTTAGATTATTATTACTTCAGATATGAGTTTTAACAACTATAAAAAAAATACAGATTAACAGAACTTCTATGAAGTTACGACGATAATTGAGGCAATACCCTTAAGATGCCTACTACGACTACGCATTTGCCTTCAGGTGACTAAATCACATTATTAGTCTAACCCTTGTAAATTCTAGAATCTCACTTAAATATTTTTTATTGATGA
This sequence comes from Cheiracanthium punctorium, assembly GCA_038373885.1. NCBI lineage: Eukaryota > Metazoa > Arthropoda > Arachnida > Araneae > Cheiracanthiidae > Cheiracanthium > Cheiracanthium punctorium. The sequence continues at coordinate 1,529,360 of JAWZYV010014761.1, forward strand.
TATTTTCTTTTTGTTTTAATGTGATAATTTATGAAAACTGTACAGATTTTATTATTTGGTTGATTATCTTCACAATAATACTGTCTTTTAGAATTTTGTGTCAATTTCATTCATTTTTATGTTGCAGAACACTGAATAAGTTATGTTTATTAAAAGATTTTTATAGAATGCGGTGTATCAGAGATGTGAAAAGGAATTAATGTGAATCATTAGAAAGAATCATCTGGTACTTAAATGGCTCAACATATAAGAAAAACCTTCAACTGAATTAAAATCATGTTCAAATGCAAGAGAGAAATCTTCAGTAAAAAAGTTAAATCGTGAAAAACGAATCAATTGTAAATTATTTTCCCAGGATATTATGTTATATGTGCGCATAAAAACGCGCATGTCAATTATTAAAATGCTGAAACATCAGTTTCTTTTTTTAATCAAAACAATTACAACTTGATTTCTTGTTACACATTTGCTGTTTGATTTCCCTGCTTGAAAATATATTAAAACTAATAGTCTGTGAAAAATAGCTACATATTGCAGCTTGTTTCATGTAAGTCTAAGTTTTAAAGACATACCGGCACCAAATTGGCAATATATAATTAATTGCAACCATGCTTAGCAACTATCTCAGAAGCTTTTTAATATAGTATTCAAAAGCTGTATTACTATTCATGTAATTTTTAAGATGCTGTAAAATAGGTATAAAATTCCAGCCTTTTTTATGAGTACTGCTTTCAGAAGCGTCTTAAATTATACAATTATTTTACTTGAATTGGAGGAATGACTCTATACTGTCATAGACATAACGTTTTGGAAGCATTTGGCTTACTCATGTATAGGAATTACAAATATTAAGTGCTCTTTTTAAAAGCATAAAACATTATTCTATAAACTTCAATAAAATATTAATTTTGTTTCAAACATGAAGTCTCTAAAACACGCTTTTTAACAATGACTGTCCATAAAGCATGGTGCATTGGAGTTCTTTTGAATGTTCCTGTAAAACATTCCATTATGCTATACATGCCATTTTCAAAAGGGCGCATTTCATAAAGTGATTGCATGTATATAAATTTATAGCAATCTTTTTATTTATATTATCAGCAGTTAAAGCACGGACAGGCAGACAGATGACGGTCGGACTGACGAATAAAAGTGTCCAACTTTGTTAGAAAGTGGATTTACAAACAACAGCGTACAATTCTCTGTTTTTTATTGCAGTCTATTAGAAATAAATTGAGTGATATATTTAAATAGAAACAAACACGTATATCATTAATACCTATTATTATATGTTTTACGATGAATCAATGCAATGAATAAAAAATATGCACTAATGTTTAATCTACATATTTATATGTATAAACTGCCTCTTAGAACATTTAGAAAAAAATATTATAAGAACTACTGAGGAGTGAAACAACGCACTGAAAGCATTTTTTTAATGTTTTAAATAGTTTTATTCACTTGCGAGACTTCAAAGCCTGCGAGTAGAACTCCAAATTAGTGGAACAATTTCCATCTTCGTATATTAATTAATAGTTTATATTAAAGAACTAATGAGTTCAAATCCCTACTGAAAAAAGCTCTGTTTAATTTTGCACCATTTAAAAATCTTTTAACAGACTTAGACGAAAACTGTTATCTTGAATGTGACGATAAACATTTATGCTATATAGCCAAATCATAGTTTTATTTTTAATTTGAAAGCTTAGTAAACTCAAATAAATTAATAGTGTTTAACTTAGATTAATAGAGAAGTTACTTAATCTTATTATTCTTTTCTTTTTTCCCTATATTTTCTTTACTCTAAATCTTATTTAAATAAAATTTTGTTTAACCTAAGCAAATAAAATCTGAATATAATCCCTTTCCAGGGATTTTTTTCCAGGAGATCCTCCCTATCACCTTTACTTTATCAAGGGAACTAATAATGGCAAATAAAATCAAATTGTGCCGTTAATTTCCATTAGTGCTGCTGGTGTGTGCGAAACAATATTAATAACTTACCCAAATGTTACCTCGTTAATTACGGGGACTGATGAGTTAATTAATTAAACCCACCCATTAGCAGGAAAAAGGAGCCCCCGTATGTACATTGATTCCATTATTTACGACAAGGGTGGTGAATAACTTGCCCGTAATCCTCTTAACAGCCGTTATGCATGATACCGATGCTAAATATGTCACGCGTTGTGGAAAGTCGATGAAAATCGTCCGAAGGTGAGGAAGGGAAAAAAATGGCGGGAATGAGAATAATGGGGATTTATTTTTGTGTAAACGGTAGGGCAATATTGGTTTTGAAATTTTAAAAACAGTGCAGTGTGAGTATATATGTGAAATTAGAGTACTAATTTATGTATTAAATATACGGTTGTGTAATCAAGGATTTATGTGTCTGAAGGCACATGTTCCTTCCGACAGAAAGCAAAAAACCGTGCTGTAATTTCCATCGACCTGGTTTCTCAAAATTAAAAAACAATTTGACAGTTTTGGCATTTAGACAAATATGGAGTTTTTGCTGCTATATTTGTCTTTGAAAATTCTTTTTTTTTATGCGGAGATTTTATGGACGATGCTTAACGATTCATGTAAAATTTAGTCATTTTTAAGTTTAAAGGTATGGTTAGGGATAGATTGTTCAGGTAAATTTTAAAATAGGAGCTTGAACAGCAATAATTATTCTTTTGAAATGTACAGCTTCTGAAAGCATCGATAAAAAAGACTGAATGATGTAGAACACATATTCAATATTCATTATTCTTCAGATTTTAAATTTAATCTTTTTCAAGTCGAGCATTTTAACTTTTGATTATTTTCTCATTTTTCCTTATTTTGGCTTTCAAAATTCATACTTTTTTTATTAAGCATGCAACAGTATTTTATTCATAAATGGCTAAGAGACTAAGAGGCGATTCCTGGTCTAAAATAGCTCTCTCACCTCTTCCCAGGATTCTTTCTAAACCAAAACTGCTCGTGGTTTACCAAATCACTAATTTTGCTTATTCCTAACGTTTTAGGCACCATACGCAATACGACATATTCTTGGCGCTTTATTTGGTGGTCATTTTGTTCGCCTACCTTTGTTAAAGCCAAAGAGAAGTTCTTTAAGCATGTGAATTTCCGTACACTTCACTACTACTCCACTGTTTTGACGATACGTAATTAAAATGCTGCCCACCAAGAGACCGCTATAAAAAAATCCATATTTTTGTAATCCCATATAAACTTGTTTATTATTTTTTTTTTACACATGAAATTGATACAATTCAAATTGAACAAAAACAATCACTTCCGACACTATCATTTTTTTCTGATTTATTCGTAGATGGAGCTCCAATTAAGAGGCTAGAAATCTTTAATTTTTACGTTTCATGAATATTCTTGAAACAGCCTTCAAAAGCTTTTCTCTATTCCATCCTTCATCAGCGCAAAGTCTGCGTATGGATAACTGCTGATGAAGTATGGAATATTTTTCGTCCAAAACACGTGTTTTCAGAACCATTCCATAGAATACATACATTTTACATGCGAGATTAAAAAAGGTAGTTAATAATAATATTTCCTTTTACAACTTCTTCATGCAGTTGTTCATGAAAAAAAGTACTCATTTCAGTCGAAAATACTAGATCATAAACTTCAGTGCTTATTAAAGCATTGTCAACCACTCTATAAACGAGTAACGACTATTAGCGAGTAACGAAAAACCATAAATTGACTTAGAGCGCGGTACAACTTTCAAAAAGAAACTAACTCCAATACCGTGAAAAGTTTTCCAGCGTCTCTATCATCGTTACACGCTCATGAAACCTTCCGAGCGTTTACAGAACTCTTCACACCCCCCACCCGCAAAATACTTGTCCTTATAATATATACGACTTCTTCACATGCAGCCACTGCACTGCTTTCTTCCCTGTGAAATCGCTTCCCTGCGAAAATCACTCTGCAAATTAATTAACGACCAGATAAACCAGTGGAGGGAGAAAAGATCGGGGAAGAAAAACAACTTCCCTGGGATGACTTGAAAAGCGGGAGAAGAGAAGAAAATAAAGGGGGGGACTTAAAATATCGACTCCCTTCATAAAGGGAGACCTAATTAGGCAAATGGGCCGTAGAAGATGCGGGCATTTTCGCCGTACTTAGACTCGAGCTGCGCTGTAAATAAATCAGTCAGTGTGTTGCATAATAACAGTTTGGAAGAAATTACGTAAATAAATACGGAATGTTAAGTTTAAAAGTAATTAACACTAATGCGTCTTTTCTCGGTCGCCGTGATAAAACAAACTATGCAGTTGAAGATAATTATGGGAATTATTTTCCTTTGTTGCAATCGAATTTATAAAGGAATTAATCAGTTTCGTGAATTAAACTTTCAGTTCTTCTTTCTCGATAAAATTAAAGTCGTGCTTGAATTTTTTTTCCCCTGCAATAAAATTACGCGGTGATTCTATGCAATTTCCACGCGGTAAAGTTTTAATTCTTTACGACGGATTACGCAATTTTTAATTTAATTTAGTGTCTAGTTTGTGACACTATGATTACTTTGTCTCCAAACGAGTATTTTATCCAAAGAATGCTATCCGAAAGCTTAAACAAAGTTACCCAAACTTTTTAACGCATTGAATTCTTGAAAATTAAAACGATTGTCACTAGTAGTAGTGAAACAGATGTTTATCTAAAACTTGAAAAAATGAGGAGCATGTCAAGACATAATTTAGTAAATTTGAGGTCAATTAGCTATAAAGTGATTGGCTTACAAAAAGTGTTATCGTGTACACAAGCCCTTTTCCCTACTGAAAAATCTCCTGATGATAAAAATTTGAAGAAACAATTAATTTCCAATCTTGGGGTGCGCCCGTATAAGTGATGTAGGGGGGGGGTCAGGAGTCCAGCACCCAGAAGAATACAATACTTTATTGTTGTTCCACTTCTATGTTATACCAATACATTAATCACTACGGTAATATGTTATTTTTCCAGCTAAAGGGGCAACAGCTCCACTCTGCTTATAGGCATGGGTGTTTTCCAATATTTAATGTAGTCCCAAACATGTTCTTTAACCTGGAAGTTTTACATTTTAAAAAGTGAAATGTCACTTAGCATGCTCATCCACTCTGTTTTTCAATTATATTCTTCAAATACGAATGTAAATTTTTCTATCGCCCATGGGCTCCCACGATTGAAACCTATATTTAAACTCAAAGAGACACCAAATGTATTTTAAATCGTATTTGCAACCCTAAGTAGTAATTTCAAGTAAAAACAACCAATGGAAAATATATCATGTCTTTGGATATTTATGATTTTTTGCTTACGTATATATAATACCGCCACAGCAAAAGCAAGCAAATTTTCAGATTTTAAGAACAATTTATTGCCGAATTATAAATTTTAAAGTTCGGAAAAAGTCAGACGTTTCGCATGGTATAGTAATCTTTAAGATGATGTAACTCGACCTAGTGATGTAATTAGACCTACATAGCTGAAATTTGGCTTTTTGTTCAATGTTTTGAGGACTTCCATAAAATATATGAAACAACCATTTAAACTAACTACTGTAGACCCCCTATGACACGGTAGATACGTTCCGTGTTATAGCGATCCGTGTTGTACAGGTCCTGAATTATGCTCGACCTGGAGTGTGAACCGCGCTGTTCAGTCGCTACACACCTTATTTGAGCAATTTATTTCACATTTCACTTAAATACTGCTTACTTGATACGACGTATGCACGAGATAACTGATATGCACTTCCTCTAAATTAAATCGAGTTTAAATTCGCAGATTTATTTTAATAAAACGTTTCCTTTCTCAAGTTGAAACAGAATAAAATAAATCATACAATTTTTTTTTTTCAGATACGTTTAATGTACACCACAATTAGAAAAAGCATACGATAAACGAGTCTCTTTTAACGTAATATAGGGAACCCGATCGCAATTTTTACGCCTTGTTCAAGGGTGCCGTGATGTATAGACCCATTTTATGGGGGGCGGAGGGGTCTACTGAACTTTTTTTGAATCTAAATTTTAAATATTAACTTTTTAATAATTTAAAATCTCAGTTTTTAAAAATATGTTACACAGTCCCTTTTTATCAATATATGTACAAAATTTAGAGATGGAGCTTTTATAGCTTCATGGTGAAAAAAATATTACCTGTATGCAAATTTATTTTCCAGAAGTATAATTGGTGACCAAAAACAAATAGGCTATTACAAGTGTTTTGTTATATTAAAAATATTTTCTTCTTTCTTGGTAGTCAATCTTCATGCATTGTCGATAGCTAACAATAAAAATTGTATAAGTATGCATTTAAGTAATACTATGTTTTATGTTATTAACATGATGATTATTTGTACTTTCATTTATTGTTGAAATTTTCCAAAGCAATATAAAAAATAAAATTTAAAAAACTGCCAAATACAACTGACTTTGTCAGATGTTTTTAAATTAAAGCTTTATAAACAATATGTGAAATTCCAAGATAGAAAATTCGTGGGTTAATATTACTTGTTAATTTTAATTTAAATGGATACTTAACTTACTACGTATAAACATTTTCACACAAAAAAAGAAAGAGGTTCAGTATTTTTGGTAAGTTCTCTAATGTTTTATGATATTCAATATTCTTAAGTTCTATAGAAGAGAGGAGGGTGCTATGGAATAGTCGGGAAATATGGAAAACCTAGTTCTTGGCTCTTTTAGTTGCTGTTGCCACAAGGGAATACCATGAACAACTCAAGAAAGATTCCCGTCTTACAATGCAGTAAGAGTTGACCGCTCTCTGTTGCCGTACCACTCGCTACAGAACAAAGTATGTTTTGTGATTTTCAAGAGTTTTTGTCGATAAGTTTTCAAACATTTTAACTTACTAGTAAACACGTGACATGAACATGGATGTTACGCATAATGTACACTAAGATACTGGTAGTTTGTTGTACTGTGGTTATTTTTTAGATGACAGTGCTTTGCCAATTAGTTTTAAAGGTTCGTTTTCCGAGATGTCGTGTCGGGTATTATGAAATACTGGGTAATATTGTAATGGATTTCATGTTATCCACTAAAGAACCGGAAAACAAAGACGTTGAATGCATCTTTTGTCACGAAAAATTCTCTAAAGATCAATGACGATAAGTTTGGATTCAAAGATTCGGCTCTTCTCTGTGGGCTCCCCATGACTGTACCGGAGCAAAGAAAGAAGATTATATCTACAACTTTTCTAAATCGACTCGAAGCAGAAATGACTCCAATATAATGATTTGAACTACAAAACATAAAAAGTTAGTTTTATAGTAACAAATAACTATATATGAAGCAATATGAATTGCTTTTCATCGGTTTAAACCATCCATTCCATATTACCCGACTATACCATATTATACTCCATTATACTCCATTCGACTATTCCATATTATACTCCATATAAATATTTTTTTCTATAACAACAAAATAAATTGTGTATTTCTTTGCAATTGATATTTCATTACGATTAATTATAGCATGTACTCATGCTGTTTTTGGGGAATTTATTTAAAAATCTATGAAGTTACAGTTAGAAATGTAAATGGTATTCCATAATACCCTCCTCTCCTCTATTTATTTCGCTTCTATCACTGCCTGGTTTCATTTAATGATTATTACTGAAACCAAAACTAGTCAAGTTAAAATATAAGTAATTACACATTCATTTTAGATTGTGTTTAATTTTCTGAAAGTAAATTAGAAGTACTATTATTCTTTAAATGCATACAATTTATTAATTTCCTCATAATTAAACAAGTTTTTAAATTTATGAATTAGTAACTGAATATTAAATTTTAATAAAATAGTATTTGACGATGCCATTTTTTTGACAGTTTTTATTACTAATTTACTATTTAAATTTTATATATTTACAACAATAAATAGCATCAGTCAAACAAAATCAGTTTCTTAATAAAGTAAAAAATATCACCTAAATGTATACTTAAATTATTGTTATTGTTATTTATCGATAATACATGAAGATTGACTACCATGAAAGAAGAATATATGAATATTTTAATATAAAAACCCCCTTATAATAGTCCAGTAATCGTCAATAAAATCTCTCAGCTCCAGGAAAATAAATTTTCCTACAGGTAACGATGTTTTAACAGATGCCGTAGAAACTCTATGTTTAAATTCTGCATACATATTGATAAAAAAGTTAAATAATATTTTTGCAATTTAAGGAAATAAAAATCTCTGATTTCATCAAAATTCATTTTTCAAATTTAGAAGTTAAAAAAGTTGTTCAATTGAAATGGCCATTCTATATATTTTGTGAAAGTTGTCTAAACACTAAACAAAATGACATAAATTTCAACTCTCCATGTCAAATAGGTCTTGAGTCACATCATCTTACTATAAAATGCAAAATTTCCGACTTTTCCGACTTTCAAAAATTGTAGATAAAAATTTGAAACTTCACAATTTTCATTTGAAAGGTAAGTGCGACAAGCATACAACAAATCATTAAAATTTAAAGCATCCATGTCAAAAATAACTCTTTTGTTAATTGGTTTTATTTGGAATCACCAGTTTCTAAATTCACCTGCCAGCTCAAATTGCACCCTATCAGAGTTCGTCGCGTTGAATATACTCTGCCCATGTATAAATAAATAAGTCCATGTAAATAATATATTTTGCTTTAGTAATGTTTAATTTATAAAGATTTCATTACCCGTTGTTGAATTTGCAGATGCATTTGGGGAAAATAACTTAGACACGCCTTAGAGGTAGTAAAATACAGGACATTTATTCGTTAACAAAAATTCAGCTACTTTCTGTAAGCAACATAGATAACGCTTATTATATTATCACAAACTTCAGATTTTTATAAATCATTTCATCCTTTTTATAGATACACCAGTCTTGAACTAATAACGGGCTTTCCCGCTTCTGATTATCGGAACAACTAGAAAACAAATTTACATAAACTATGGAACATCCACTTTAACAAAGCTGAAACTAAATTTACCTCATCACCCGCTATAGTTTTTGTTTCTTATTTTAGTGCATCTTTCTAACAAGATCTTCAGGTTTCAAATATCATATTTTGAATTAATTTTCTACGCATGTTTTCAACGCAATGTTTTCTACGCATGTTCCTATTATAAAAAAAATTCACAATACATGTAACTGAAGCACAAAACCAAACAAAGCGTTTACAGTACTTTAAAGCACATCATTCATCGCACTTTATAATGTAACTTTTGATCCAGATCGATTTTGACATAACACATGAGGGATCACTTATAAATTTAAAAGTTTCATACGCATTCGAAATACTTTAAAAATCATACAGTAACGTACACAACTGACATTCTAACCCTATAAATCAAAGGTACAGAGAACAGAATTGAAAAAAAAGTAAAATAAAATAAATAAATAAATGTAGCATTCTCCCTGCTTCCTATCCATCATATTTCTCCCTAGCCTGTCATCTAAAATTATTCTATCATCTATTTCTGTGTCGACATTTATTCGGATCAATAACTTAAGATCATAAAATTCTCTTTTAAAAGTTATTGTTTTTATTACTCTATAAGTACTCGTGTCAAAAAGGAAATTCCTTTAGACTCAGAAAAATGAGGTTACAGGCGTGTTATGAATTTCCCCTCAAGAATTGAGGATTACAAATTGATATCATAAATTTTTCAAAACAAGGTTTTTAGAAAACTTTTCTTTTTCGATATGCTTTTAAGGTAGTAATATCCAACTTACTATTTATAGCGGGTGTGTTATAAATTTATGCAATCTTTAAAAACCCATTAAAAAGAACAATTTATTAAAATTGTTTCAGATTTTTTTTCTTTTAAACTACGAAAAAGTTTTAGTTCATGAAATTACTGATAGACGACGCTGATATATATGATGTGAAGCAAGAATCAATATAAGTCATGGCCATCTACATGTAACTTTTTCAACTATGTATTTTAGTCATAAAACAGCTAATTTTTAAAAAGTCATTATTTGTAAATTTTTATTGATTTTTTAAAAATTCGCTCGAATTTATGACGAATTCATTTAAATATACACGATAAAATGAAATAATCCCTTTTATCACGTTCATCTTTTTGATCAATTAATCGGATTTCACAATTTGTAGAAGCCTAAGTGGAAATACTTTTATTTTGGCAGTTAAATTCTACTACTATAACGACTATACTCTTAATTTTATTAAATTTTACATAGTTTATTACATTTTAGTTTTAATCTATGACTCTAGTTATTGAATTTTTCGCTGCACGTTTTTCAAATAGACTGTTTGAAGTATAGTGTGCAGATTTTAAAGCCCTTAGCGCACAGAAGTTCGGATGTGGTAACATGGATGTGACTATTGGTGCAGGATTGTGAATGGATAATATTCCAGTATAAAGGTAGATCTCACCTCGCAAGAAATAAGGTAAAATGCTTTTGTTTACAATCTTCTTCGGTATGCTACGGGTAAAGTAAAACTAAGTTTTCGACCTCGTATGACAAGAAAGGGATTTTTAATGAGTAAAAAGTTCGAAATTTTTGGACATTTTTCAGTTTATCGCCAAAATTTCTTACTGGAATATTTTAAAGCAGAAAAACCAATTGCCGATTTATAAGGAACAAATTTCCAACAAATTTGCTTGAAGTTGTTTTGTGCCAGCTTCAGTAACGGAGCTATGAAGCGCTCGAAAATGGCTAAAATTTCGAAGTTTCTTCACATTTTGTCTGACAATAACTACGTACAACTTCATTTTAATGTAAATGTCCTCAAGAAAATGTTGTAGAGGATTTAGTCCATGTATATATATTCTTTTATCGACCAATGCAATGGCCTAGATATAAATTTACAAAAACGCATTTCCGAGTTTAATTGAACATTTTCTCGGTTTTCCGCTAATAACGAGCTTTGAAACTGCATTTCTAGGGAAACCTTCACCATTGAATAATTGACAAGCGTAAAATTCTGCCGTGAATCAGTACCCAAAGTTTTATTTTGAACTAGTCCCATGATCGAAATCGACAATGGAAAATGGAACATTTTCCCTGCTTTTCCGGAAAATCCACTTAGAAGATTTTAAACGCCAATATCTTTGAAACGGCTGATCTGAATGAAAAATCCCATGGAGTCAAAGATTTAGATCATCGAATTTCCCAATGAATTTTTTTGGTCACGCGAGTAAGTAAAAATATTACATTTTCTTTATTCTGTCTGACCCTCAATATAGACATTTTTTTCCTCTTTCCAGAAAATCTCTCTTCTAAGTGACAAGTAGCACCTCTTATGTTCATGGATGATCATAACTATTATTTTGTTAGGATGTTATATGTTTTTAGATAATGTGCTTGCATAAGGTTTATATGTGCGTGAAGGTGTAACAGGAAATAACCTAGAGACAACTTCCATGAATTAAAACTCTCATTAGAAAGACGTGAACATGAAAGGGGATGTATTCCGAATGAATACATCATTCGTCATTCTCAGCTAGATCCAGCCATGAAAAGTTAAAAATGTGCACCATTTTTAATGAGAAGAATCCTGAGATCAAGAGACTTGTTTCAGTATTTTATTATACAGTATTTTCAGATATCATATGAGTTGTCCAATTGCAAAACTCGTTAAGTGTCAACCAGATTTTTTTCCAGGAAATGAAAAAAAAAACCTTCTACAGAGTTTATTTTTCGTGCTGATTGCTTGAAATTTGTTATTTTAGTGCAAAATTTCATCCCGAATCCATACTAATCCATATTAATCACTGTTTTTCCTGAATTTGCTGTAGTTTCCATGTTATATAACTAATTGATTTGGGTTTACAGAGTTTTGCTGCTGTATGAAAAATTTATCAAGTTTTGAAACAGTAGGAATTCATCATTAAGATACAAATTCATTTAATCTAGCCCCCACCGTCAACAAGCAATCATACAGAGATGATGGTATCTCAATTGATTTTTTGAGATACACATTTTATGTCCATGCATAGCAAGAATGTGTTTTCTTTGATAGTTGGACAGCAGAATGCCCAGCACAGATTGTAAAATTGTAGAGATAAGCTTGCATTAATAAGCTAGCTGATCTGGTACCGTAGAGGAGAGGCAATTTTTTACGGCATTCGAATAATGAAATGAATAAGTAAAATTATGTTTAAAAAATAGCTAAAAGACGATAAAAGTTTTACATAATCACAATAAAATACAAAAAAAGCACAATATACGAGGAAAATATTTATACAATGCTGGTAATAAAGAAAAGAACAATGAAGAAAAAAAGGATGAAATTTAACGGGTTCTGTAGCCTAAAAACATGCACCGAGTACGAGCAGCTGAGTATATAGCGAGTGTTGATGTGGGTCGAATCAAATGGATATAACGAATATTGCGCAGTAAGCAAGATGGATTTAAAGAATTTTGAAGCAATATAGGACTTTCAGAGGTCTATTTTAATAGTTTAGAATTTTTTACTGCATTTTTTTCAACGAGAATGCATAAAGGCTGATGAAAAGAACAAAATGTCGTTATAATCTAAATTTTGATTTTTTTTTTGATTTAACGAGTTTTGGCATTCGGGCGGCTCATATGTTTCTCAAAATTGGTAGAGATTAGCCTAATCAGATCGCTCTTTTAAACGATAAAGACTTGTGTAATTTCCCACCATTTACAGTAATTTATAAATATCCTTTTTAATGTTCACTTTTTTCCAACGATAAACATTTTGATTTATTAAAAATTATATGCATATAATATGGTAAATTATGGAGAATTACTTCGTCTTTGACGTTTAGAAGGACCTAGTTTATCGTAAGGTTTCAGTGTCGAACAAACTGATTCAACATCATCTTTTCATCAGTTACAACATTAAGTTCCGCACCTGAATCAGGAAAGTCTTCGTCACAATCGCATCACGGTCTTTATCACGTCTTCGTTCATCAATCGCAATTGGCGGAGTATTTTGTATGAAACTTTTGAGCAGTTTTTGCAAACTGAAGTTAATTTAATCCATATTTTTGCAAAGTGGATGCAGTTAATACAGCTGCACCATATTAATTTCAACAAAGTCTTTAATGCTGGATCGTTTTTCATTTTGTTCGGAATGAAACTAGTGCTGTCACGCTTCCATCCCTATTATGCTGGATGCAGATTGTAATCCTTACTGCATTGCACTTGGTGAAAAATGCGAAATGGATGGTTTTCAACTGCATCTTGTGTAGGTGACGATCTGGCCAGGCTGAATTGCCTTTCATCACAAACATATGGTATCTGAAATCGTCGATTCCATGACTACTGCTCACTCAGGAATTTTACAGTGTAATAAAAAGTTTCGCCCCTGCATGGATGTTTTCTTCTTTGGTTCCTTCAGACTTGTAAAATACTGAAGCAAGTCTCTTGAGCTCGTCGTACTTCTCAATTAAGGTGCACATTTTTGTTTTTCACAGGCGAATTGGGATTATTTTAAACGGAATGACGTATTCATTCGGTACATAACATTTTAATGTTTATTTCTTTCCAATAATAAACATTTTGATTCAAGGAAGTTTTCACGAGGTCATTTCATGTTACTGTTGCACAGTCCTGTAATATTAATGTGACCACCACCTGCTTTTAATGCCAGCGTGAAATAACGAATCACAGAAGGCAGAAGGTAACACATTGCAGTGGAACGTATATAAAGGATGCTTTAGAGAATCGGAAATCATTGCAATCGTTGGCGCAATGCAGAAACGGAGCGAATTATTCCATGTCCAACAGGTCATGATCGCTGGCTTTCGGGCCAAGGGTGGAAGCATTCCCGAAACTTTCCGAAACGGCTAACTTTGTAGGCTGTTCACCTGTCGCTGTGGTAAAAGTACAGCTTTCATGGCAAAGTGGCACTATCCAAAATCAGCGACGTGAGAAATGTGGTTCACCATAGGCCATAAATGACAGATGTGAACGACGGCTGGGGAAATGCGTTCGGGCAAATAAAAGTGCAACCGTTGAGCAACTGACCCTTAGATGAACCAAGGGGTTCCCAACTGTGTCTCCTCAATGATCATTCAGCAAACATTGCTGCGTATGGGTCTCCGCAGCAGACGCCTGGGTTAATGCACCTACGTTGACTGCTGTTCAGCGACGAAGGTTGGAATTTCCAGGCCAATACCGCATCTGGAAGACCACTGAGTGGCGACAGGTGACTTTTGCCGATGAATCATGTTTTATGCTCCATAGGACAGACTGACGTTGGAATATACGTCTGAAAGCAAAAGCCCTGTAACAATTGCCGGAAGTGTCAAAGCTTTGGGATGGAGTTTTCATGATATTATTTGGGAGCAATCATCAATGTGGAAGGCACAATGGATCAACACAAGTTTGATTCTATCCTTGTTGACCTTGTTACCGTATTCTCCTGGCCAACAAACTCGCCTGACTTAAACCCAATCGAAAATGAGTGCGATCGCCGCTAGTGCAGCTTGTCGTGACACTGGAGTTGGCATGGCTCAACATCCCAGAGAACAAGTTAGAGAACCTAATTGATTCTCTTCCTGCACGTCTCGCAGCGGACCGCTTTGTTAAAGGTGGTTATTCCGGCTTTTGACAGGTGGTCACATTAATTTGACTGGACTGTGAAAGTTCCTAAATACGTGATGTATATATAGTACCTACAAATATGTAACAACGTAACTAAATAGTGTAAAATGAAAGCTATGGTCATTCATAGGCAGAGGAGATAATACTTTTTACTTAGAAGATAAATTATGTGGATAAGAGGGGGAAACATCTATGTTGAGGGTAGACAAAATAAGGGAAATTTAACACTTTTACTTACTCTTATGATTGAAAGTACTCATTCAACCTGAAATTAGGTGCTATACAACTTTGATTGTACGATATTTCTGATTCAGATGAGCCGATATCAGATAAGTTATTGACGTTTAAAACAGTTTGAATTTTCCTGAAAATTAGAAAAATGCACTATTTTCTGATCGTCGATTTTGAGCATGTTACTGGATCAAAATCAAACTTAAGGTACCCATTTTACGCATAATTTTATACTCTTTAATTATTTAATGGGATGTTTCAGCTAAAATGTTCAAAGTTATTACCGAGAAGAAGAAAAAAATCAACTAAACTTGAAAAACACCACTTTTTTGTTAATGTACATCCACTCTGTTGCAATTTGTTTCTGAAAAAATATATGTACATAGATTTTGTAGTTAATTGAATTATGTACAACATTTGGTTGACGTCTTTTACTGCACAAATAAGTGTTAGGGAGTAATTGAAATATAAAGCAGAAAGAAAATAAATAAAATTTTGCTCATTTCGAAATTTTAGCCCTTTTATTTAGCTTCATAGCTCTACAATAGCTGGTTCAAAAACTAGATTTGCAGAGTAAAGGACAAATTTTTCTACAAATCTGGTTTTAGAAGTTATTTTATACGAAGTTGTTGATTGATTTTTTCTCGTTAAAATACGCCAGAAAGAAATTATCGGCGAAGAACTGAAAAAAATCCAAAAATTTCGTGCGTTTTTATTTACTAAATGCTGTTTCTGGTCTTTCAAGATCGAAAATTTGGTTTTACATTACCACACAGCACATCAAACACGATTAAAAAGAAAAAGCTGTTAACCAATTTTTTGCTAGTTGAATCTTCCACGCACTACACATGTATGGACTATAACCACAAATCAGGTAATCTATATATATAGTCTGGGCTATAGTAATATCTGATTTATTCTACATTCTGAAATTAAAATTTGTTTTTTCGCCGTATTGTATGTCTGCTGATTATACATGTGTTTACTTTGTTTTTGTCAGGGGAAAGAAGGGAAGGGAATCTTGTAGATTTTTAGCTTAAATTAGTTATTTATTTTGTTTTTCCTTTTTACAGATTAAATAGCAAATAATAGGTATGAAAAGATAATAGAGTCCTTATATTATATTGCATAACCATATTTTATATTGCATAACCTTTTCATCTCTACCGAGGCTTGCTTGTGCTCTTGATTTTTCGTGTTTTTATGTTCTTTCTTTTGATAAATACGCATGAAGAAGTTTGTTATGTTTAACGTAAATATATATATATATAATATATGATATATTTGACGGTAAGTTTATTTTAAAAATCTTTCCACTAATATATATACAGCGGTCGCCTCATATTCCGGTCCCATCAGGACGAATTATGATTGACCGGAATAACCAAAGTCCGAAGTAAGTGGCGGAACCTAAACAAAAGAGATACATTTGAAAAAAATTAAAAAATCGAAACATATGTTAATTAAATCGAAATATGTGAACTAGATAGGTTAAGGTATACACTCATTTATTTAAGAAGGGAAAAATGCATGTGTATATTTATAAAAAGAACCCTCAATTTGGTTATTTTGTTCTATTCATACCAATTTTCATCGGAATAAGGGGCTCAATAACCACCAACTGAAATAAGCGGGGACCACTGTGTATATGTATATATATAGTTGAACTTTATTTAAAAATACACAAAAATACAGTTGTTTCACATGTTACATAGCGCTAAAAGAAGCTGCATAAAAGTAAACATGTGTTTAATAATATGACCATAGGTAAGGGGGAGTCACACCTATGAGATTTGCCTGTTGCAGTTTATATTTTTAATTAATATAGAACACTTTTATAAATATCTTTAAACTGTTTTAATACTTTTAAATTAATCTTTGCAAAATACAGCCATGAATATAATACATTACCTTGGCAAAATCTCAGGCTGTGAGTCTGAAACCTATGGTGTACAGTTGTGCATTTCCCCCTCTGACGAGGACAATGCATTTTACAATGTTTTGATATATTAACAATGACTGGCTTGGGGGGTTTTTTCATTATAAATTTTCTAAGTATTATATATATATATATATATATATATATATATATATATATATATATATATATGTGTGTGTGTGTGTGTGTGTGTGTATCGTCCTGGCCCCGTGCTTTATCAAGGCAGGGGGGGCTTTTTTAATTAACGAATAATCTTTTATTTCTCTCCACCAATATAGTTCTACGAATTCCTGACGTTTCATTGACATCGAATATTCTCCGGAACTCCACTAAAATTATGAAATGTGGTAAAAGCTCAGAAATTACTTCCCACGAGTTTTCAGTTCTAAAGCATAGTTTCTGCAATTTACCGCTACAGGAACAATGTAAGTACATGAAATTTAATTGGCTTAAACTCTGATTGGTCGTTTCATCTGTCCATTGACTAAACAGAAGCTGTGTGACATCAAAAAGTGTTTTGGGCAGGAAGTACGTACTCTTTTCCTAGCTGTTAACGTGGTGGCTTAAGATTCTACATTTAGTAGCTAACAAGATTTTTAAATTCTTTTTTCTGATTTGACTATGTGTAGTGAAGAATATTTCTAGTTAGAGACTAGTAATCTCGGATGGAGAAATTCATATAATGTGCAAATGGAACACTAGTCACTTTGAAGGAAATTTCAGTGGTAATCAATAATTTCGCAACTTGGGACAAAGTGTCGGACACGTTTATAGAAAATTATCCCAGTAAAACTTACACCGAAAAAGTTTTAATTATTCCAAAAATATGCGGCCGCATCTTCATTGCAATAATGAAAAATGCAATTTTTTGTTGAGATCCGTGCTGCGTTACTTAAGTGGTTTGCCAGTTCTTTTGTAAAAATAATATGTAGTTTGACTGTTCAACTAAAAATTACTTTTGGGGGCAGTTTAAATTTGTGCTTTTCAATGTCTTTAGAGGTGGCACCTCCTTCATACATTTCTGAGGGATACCAGAATTCAGTACACTTTCTACGAATGACATTAACGATGGATATATCTGGCTCGCACGTTAATTTTTTTTTAAATTGCAGTTTGAAATTAAAGATGTTTTCCAAATTGCAATCTTCACGATGTCAAAAACTTCCGTTAACAATCGCAAAGAGTTAGTTCTTTAAAAGCGTATTCCTAGATTCTGGTGATGGGAATACGTTTTTTGTAAACTTGCAGGATCATTTTGAAACTAGTTTTATAGGAGCTTTTTATTGAAAAAAAAATCAAATTTGTTGGGAACAGCCAGCATTAACTCCAACTGTCTGGCTAGAGAAAATCGATGTCAAACAATGAACAATTATTGTGCTTGGATTGTTAGCGCAATCTAATCAAGAATTTTTTAGCAGATTAATTCAAAAGAAAGAGATCAACAGAATGGTTTTTCTCCCCATTTTACAAACTTGGTTTTCATTACATCCACATAGTTGAAAATAATTGCATACCATTTTATTCGAACTTTCTGAAACAAAAATGTTTAGCATTCAATAAGAATGTTTGAATAAAAGCAAAAACGATAGTGAAGCACAAACGTATGTTATACTTATCATAAATGAATATCTCTTTGTTTTACTTGATTGCACTGTACCATGAGGCTATTTTGTAAAGTTTTAAGGCTATTGTATTGTTATCACAAAATGTATCATTGTTACGTCATGCACAAATATGCTTTTCTGTTAATTGGTTCCAACTTTCCGCCGTCCACTATTACACTAATATTTTACAAAATGTTAGCGTAATATGCAAACACCGTATTAAATGCAATATAAATATACTTATAGTTTGTTTCGAAGATACAAAATAAAAATTTCGATAGAAATAGGAGCTGTTTATTATAAAAGATGGCTGGATCTCTGTACCATTCTAAAAGTGTATAAAGGGAGACAGTTTTTTAAAAATTATACTTACTCTTTTCTATTATTCATAATAATATTTCGTGCATTTTTTTCAGTAAAAGATAGTATATCTGGAAAATACTGAAACCCGTTGTAAATCTTAAGGTATTTAATAGTTTACATAATGCAATGTAGCAAACCGCAAAAAGAGAGCACTTGCTAGATTTCGTTACATTATTTTTCGGTATAGGACAATGTTTGAATAAATTCTTTTGAGTATTTTCGGAAATTTTATGGGTTTATTCTGTATAGGGAGTCCTTTGAAAGTGTATAATATTTGAAACATTTTACGTTGTACAGTTACAGTCAATAAGAAATGTATTAGAATAACCAAACTATTTTATCTTCTAAAAATAGTATCTGCAAATATTGAAAGGTTATTCTCCACATTTAAAAAGTAAATAAATTTTGTAAAACTTAACCTTTTGAACAAAGTTTTACTGTCAGAAGCCTCGATGTGCGAGGGCATATATGATATTACACACTTTGACTATTTTGACTATAATACTAGTTTTACTACTTGAATCAATATGAAGAAGAAAACCATCAACTGCTATTTATTTTGCCTGTTAAACTACTTTCACTACTCGAAGACTAAATGTTCAGGGAAATACCATGATTTTCTAATTTCTTTGCCTGTAAATCTAGTTTCACTACTGGAAGACTCGATGTGCAGAGGAAAACTATCAGCTGCTATTTACTTTGCCTGTAAAACTAGTTTCACTACTGGAAGACTCAATGTGCAGGGAAATATCATGAGTTGCTAATATCTTTGCCTGTAAAACTAGTTTCACTACTGGAAGAATCGATGTGCAGAGGAATCAGTGATGGCGCCACACTTTCCCTGACGGGAGGGCCATCTTCCCCGACAGGGGGGCAAAACGATAAAACCCCAAAATTTTGCGTTTCAGTACTTTCACTGCCTCTCAAAAAAGTATTCGAGTAAGAGATAAATTTCCTACTTTGGTTTCGTATATTAAAAATTATTATGATGAGATGGCCATCAATTATATGTTCTTGGTTATCAGGAAAGCCTAGTGATTTTCACCAGAGTCGTAGCTAAAAAGGTCTTTACGAAGGCAATTGTCAGCAGATCGGGCAACCCTGCTTACCCTAGAAATGTGGATCTTGTTCGCCGGTTCCTTCGAATCCCGAGAAACATACTCCGAGTGGCAGATAATCAATATTCAGTATATGAATATCGTATAATTCCAAGCAGAATGAGAATGTAAGTGAACGTAACCTCTACGGTCGGGTCAAACACTTTGAATGGAATTTTTTATCTGGTTGCAAAATTTCCGTCGTTTTTCTAAACCAACAAAGTCTCTAAAAAAATCCCCGACGACATTCCCCGACAGGGGGGCAGTGATCCCCGACGAGGGTTGCATGCCCCCCCCCCCCGATCCCCCCGCTGGCGCCACCCCTGAGAGCTGCTATTTACTTTGACTGTAAAACTAGTTTCACTACTGGAAGACTCGATGTGCAGAGGAAAACTATCAACTGCTATTTACTTTGCCTGTAAAACTAGTTTCACTACTCGAAGACTCAACGAGCAGAGAAATATTAGGAGTTGCTAGTTTCTTTGCCTGTAAAACTAGTTTCGCCACTTGAGTCAATATGCAGAGAAATATTATCAGCTGCTACGTTCATTCCATGTAAAACGAGTTTTACTACTCGAATTCTGGATATGCAAAGAAATATCAGCTGATTACTTTGCTTGTAAAAGAAGTTTGACCGCTGACGATTTGCAGAAAAATAAAGCAGCTGTTACTTTGTAAAACGACTAGGGTGACTGATTAAGCATCTCATTTAGTCTTAGGTGGTTGCCAACTAGTTAGGATTGAGAGATATGTTCATTTATGAGCATATGCATAATAGCATAATCAGTTTATACAGTTCTTTATGATTTGGAGAAAGAGAAGGGTAACTGGCATGCAATTTAAGTGCAATTAAGTTAATTTGTGTTTAAATTAATGCACATCATCAGTTTAAAGTTCTGACTAAGGTTTTAGTGAAGATACCTGAATATCTCAAAAAGTTTAGATTGCATTCACACTGAAACATCCAAAAGAAAGTATTTACTTGAGAAGGGGAGAAACTTTTATGGTTTTTCATTTGGAAAAGTTGAATTTCAAATTCAATAAAATTAAATAGATTGAAACGAAATTTAAATAAATTAAAACTTGAAATTAGGCAATTTTAAAGATTGGTCCTAAATTTTAAACACAATCCTTTGAATTGAAAATCGAGAATATATATATGATTAATATAACTTTATTACAACACATTAAATATTAATATCATAATAGAATTTAATTTTAAAATATTTTTCTTAAGTTTTATTCTTTCATACATACTTCAACTCGCTTATTTGAATAGTAAATGCAAACTTTAAGTATGCAATATTTTTTGATGTAGTATTTACTATTTATATTATTTGATGTAATAATAGGATTATAAAATAAATAAAAACTTTGTGAAAAAAAGCACACATAAAAAGATACATATATATCTTATAAGTATCTTTTTTCACAAAGTTTTTATTTATTTTATAATTTTGCGCCAGTATTTTGAGTGGTTTTTTTGCAATAATAGGATTGTTTAAAAAAATGATACATTTCAGGAAAGTTAAAAATGCTAAATTACTTTCACAGAAAAGTATCAGAAAGTTTCTTTCGTTTTTGCATGTGATATACTACAGTATATATCAAATAGTTGCAACATGCTTCAATGTTTTACACCCAAACAAGCCTATCAATGTTATTACACCCTCAATTTTTAAATCCGTCTGTCAGAAAGTGTCAATATCGCTTGTGAAAAAAAATTATGGGTTCAGATATAATTTTCTCATGATTTAAACTGTACAGGAGTCATATAGTACTATCGTTTTTGTCCTGTATGACTCCGCTAAATATGATCCGTCGTGTACACTGATCACTACTAATGATAGATACTGATGAAACACTTAACCCTTTCAAGAGCAAGCATTTTCACATCAGTATATAAAACCAACTGGATAGACTGCCCAATGCTGAAAAAGTGCATCCCGTCAGAAAACTTCTTTGGCTCTGTGGCTCCAGATCGGCTATTCGATCGACCGCCACGTTGTTGGTGGTTAAATGGACGATGGCAACCACTGCACATTTTCAGCGTTGGGATAATTAAACCATATGTCTTTATTATTTATTTATTTTTTGCTACTAGCAGTGGAAGCGCTGAAATAAAGTTTTTTCACTGCGCAACCACCTCGAGCCAAAGGGTTAAAATATTGCTTTTGAGATGAAAAGAAGCGTGTTACTCAAGCATCAACGACTAAAATTAAAAACTCACTAACTTCATAGTTGTTTAAATTAATTCAGATATTTTATAATATATATAATCGTACATAATCAAAGAAACCTAAATTTCTCATAATATATGTATTGCAAGAGAAAGCGCTTGTATAAAATCTACCTACCTAATAGAGAAAGAACCTCGTGCCTTTGAAGGTAGAAATTGAAGAATCCACCTGAGTGTTGAAGCACTCCACAGAATATCACGAGCAGAAATACTGTTCGAGATCCTGACATTTTGTCGGAAAACGATTATTGTCCTTAGTCCAAGCACTTATAATGTAAAAAATGTTTATAAAATTTTATAAATGTTTAAAAATCTCATGTTATCTACGTTTTACTTTCTAGCACGTGAAAATGTTTACAAGTATTTAAAACATGAGTGTTTTTCTTTAACGAGGCAAAACAGTAAGAATCTCAAAAACAAATTATTTTTTTCGTTTCAAAAGTAGAAAAATTCACTGTCACTGTTCTTGAAGTGCAAAATTTTAATCAGTTTTCACTTTGATTGAAGTATCGTAAAACGTTAGATGACTATGCACATTTAAGTTTCACTTTATCATGTTTTATCTATTCTAGAAGTAAAAAATGTAATTTCAGCATTCCAGTTGTTTTCAATGCATTATTTTATTAAAAATGATTAAAAAAATAACACAAATGCATCTAGTTCACCAAACAAGAATGTTCCAGTTTTTACTACTTTCTATTTCTTTATTAATATTTTTTTCTTCTGTCGAACATATAA
Source organism: Cheiracanthium punctorium (assembly GCA_038373885.1). NCBI lineage: Eukaryota > Metazoa > Arthropoda > Arachnida > Araneae > Cheiracanthiidae > Cheiracanthium > Cheiracanthium punctorium. The sequence goes on from JAWZYV010014761.1 coordinate 1,552,132, forward strand.
AAACGCGTATTCCTAGATTGTAAATAAGAAACATGCTCTACCATATCCGTTTCGATATTCCATTTTCAGTTACATAAACAAGTACATATCCACCATATAAAGCTGAAACACAGCTATTCACACACTTTCCTAATTAATGTCAATGTTTAAAATCATTACGCCGACCCCCCAAAAAGGCTGTCATCAGATTAAAGAAAAATATATGCTATCGATTATCCTATTCCCACATCCACGTGAAGATACAAATGCTCGCATTCCCTTCCTTTGCTCGCGCAGTTTTGGAATGGAATGATGAAACTGTAGAACAGAGCAAAAGGTGTGCGTGGGTTGATGAGTGACGTAGTACCTACAGAGAGCAGTTTGAAGAAGGTGATTGGCTGCGGTTTGAGCACGCATTTTGAAGCGGCTCATCTCGGAGATGGAAACTTGCTTGTGAAAACACACGTGGGATTCGGTTATACATGAAGCTAAATTTTTTTCAAAAGTTTTGCATAGGATTAAAATATTCTAATAGATTAAAAGTATTTTTAAAATTAAAATTTTTAAAAAAAATTGTGGTTTGAGGAAAAAAAATATATTTTGTAATATAAAAATAATTTAACTTACACGAAATAAATCCTACTACGAAAATTACTTAACATAATATTGTGACTACAAGTTTTTCGAATTGTATTATTTTTTGATGAATAATATGAATACTTGAACTCTACTCTTATTTTAAAAGAAATTTTATTCTATGCAATCAGCTGATTTGCATTAAATAATCATCATTCATCTCATAATTTAAAAAGAAAAATTTGTAGTAAATACATAAGAATACGAAAATTGTTTTTAGAAAGGTTGCCTGCCTAAAAATTGTATTAGATCATAATAACTGATTTTACAGAAGCATATCTCAGTGTTCTATCGAAGGCACAACTGTAATAGATAGATCATTATAATTTCCTTCTATAAAAGTTATAGTGATCCTAATAATGCTTAAGTTTTTGAATACTTTACAGTAACTAACAGATTACTTTAAAGTGTATTTCAAAGTGACTGCGAGTATGAAAACAAAGATGAAAAATTGGCTAAATAGTAGGAAAATGCCAAGAAATTATTTCTTAATCCACTAAGTATCCAAATGCTTAGGCTGATTATCTTAATTTGACATTATGATTTACTTAAAATACAGCGTGTCCAAAAGTCCGTACCACATTTAAAAAATTCACAGACAAGCAACAAATTGTTGTATGAATATGCGGTTCGGATAATAATGCTTAACGGAATCAAGAATTTATTTTTCCATCTTAAAACGAATTACTTCCAAAATGTGATCATAGATGGCGCTGCATCTGCAGTTTTCAACAATGAGAGACAATAGGGATTTTTCGCGAGTTTCAAACAGCATTGACGGTGAGGGAATAATCACTCTAGCTATGGTGACTGCGACTGAGAAAGCGCACTGCGTAGGTTGGTATTTCGAATCAAATCCATAACTACAGCTCAGAGAAAGTTTCGTAACATGTTTAAGAAAAACGCACCGAGTCGAAATATCATTTTGGCCTGGCATGAAAAGTTTTGAGAGACTGGGAGCGTTTTAGATAGGGAAAGAAGTGCTCGGACACGAAGATCAGATGAGACTCTACAAGACATGGACATGAGTGACTTCAGTGTATGGGATGAACTTGAGTACCGTTTAGATGTGGTTTGAGCAAGAAAAGGCGCACGCACTGAACTCTGGTAACGAAAGGTATTGCTTTCTGCTTAATACAATGATTATACACCTCACATCACGTTTCTTTTTCTTACTGTGACGGTACAGCTCCACCTATGAACACAAATTGGAAGTAATATTTCTTTTACAAGGTCAAAAAAATTCGAGAACCTGAGAAGTATTATTGTGCAAACCGCATACTGATACAGCAAGTTGTTGCTTTTCTATGAATTTATTTTAATGTGCAAAGGACATTACGGGCACCCTGTATGTCAACAAACAAACAAAAAAAAAAACTTTTGGAGCCTAACATTTAGTATGGCGTTCTATAAAAAATGTATAAAGAAAATCAAAATATTTATTTTTTAAACACTTTACGTATTGTTAAATTAATTTTTATGATTATATATGCATCAAATTTAAATATTTTAATAAATATTTTACTGGTACGTTTAAGAGTGTATTTTTGGTTAAACGTAATCATATTTGCTTTTGGAATTTCTGTTGAATTGTTTTATTCTTTATACGCATTAAAAAATTATTTAATTAACATTCGGCAGTAAAAATAAAGTAGCACTACATGTACATTTTTCCGTCAAATCAATTTCAATGGCTCAACCATGGCGGAGTGGATAAAGGCACTGAATATGGTTGACGGATGAGGTGTGAAGGTCCCGTGTTCAAGCCTACCGCACGGCTGTCGATCTAACGGTCTGGAATTTTGGTTGCTTTCCTCCAGTTGGAACGTTAATACGCTTCAGAATCTTTTAAAAGTCCCCCGACCAAGGAACCCCACACGTAGGCGGATGGCCTCGTGTAGTGCCTGCCATAATACAAAACATTTGAATTTCATTATTAAAAAAATAAGTAATTACTACAAAATCCTTTAAACATATGAAAAGAAAAAGAGGACCGAGAATGATCAGCATGAAGAGTATCATATAATCTAGTAAAAACATATTTGTTTTTAAAAAAAAGTGGAAACACGTTAGGAAAATGGTTGAAAAATGAACATCCCTTTGGGTAACTTTTTAATAAGAAAAAATATTTAAATATAAAAGTAAATTTGGCATTTAGTACAAAGCGATAAAAATAACTTATTAATAAAAATTTTGGATCAAAATATCAATATTTTTCATTAAATCTGTTTCATCCAAATAAAATATTTTAAATCAAAAAAGTAATAATAAGTACACCAAATAGTTCATTTCACACATAATAAAAGTTGGGTACACTGCAAAGTACTTCGTTATCTTACTTCTATATATCGTAGTAAATTTGTTTGCGATATCAAGTAATTAGCTGCCCGTTCGTGATGAGAGATTTCAGATTAGTTCAGCAGGCGATTGCTATCATGTTCCAGATAAATGAATCTAGAAGAAGGTCCAATTTCCCAAGTATTGCTTTATACCCGCTCATAAATAGAACTTTTCCTCATATTGCTAGGATTGAGCTCGTTTATAGTTCTTTGCATGCATGTAGATGATGAAAGAAGTATCGAAAAACAGGAAAATGAGTTATATCCATAAACAGCAAATGATCAAATTTGTAAATCTTAATAGTAACTCTCAACTCTATCAGAAATAGTGAAATTAATATTTTTTTAACAAAAAGGGTCTTTTTTGTATAAGTTTATGAAAATTAAAATTGAAAATGATTTGAAGATGTTCAGATAATTTTTAAGTATCTTAAATTTTCAAAATCTAGAAATCATTAAAAAAAAAATTCGAGCTGTGTGAAGGTTTACGCTTACATTGTACTTAAAATACGCAAAAAAGGGATTTTTTTCAAATGCCAGGCTGCTGACCATTAAGTTATAAGGCAAATGTTAATTAAGATAAATAATTAATTATGAGGATAATATGAGCACTTTTAGATTAAAAAACGCTTAAAACCTTGTAATATTTTTTTCTCTTTAAGGGTAGAATGAGTAAAGTGGATTCTGTGAGATTAGAGTTGTGTAAAGTGGCAACTAATAACAGACAATACTATAATTGTCTACAATATTCCAAATTACTCAGTAAAACCTTCCACGTATAAGTGCTTTCCACAGCCATTATAAACCATTGTCATAGTTATTTTATTTCTTTTAACAAGATTCATTAGCTTATCTTGTATGATCAATGAAGTTGCATTTTTAACGCAGTAACAGTGATGCTGTCTTGCCGAATACTATTTATTATAAAGCTAAGCTTTTGCAAATTACATATATATTTTTTCACTAGACAAGGACTTAATTCTTTTTAACAGGCTGAAACTTACAGAACACGTACTTTTAATAACTATTTTCAAAAGGACTTTAGACTAATATTTATTATTTTTATACATTTAGAATAATATTTATGACTTTTTTAATTTACTTCATTTTTTTACGCTACTATAGTATTTTAATTTATTTTAATTTAAGTAATTTTAATTTATTTTATAATTGAAGTAAAACATTTTTAAAAGTAAAAAAATCTTAGATTTACTTTATAAGAAGTTTCATTAATTTATTTAACAAACACAATTTTAATACTTGCGTGTAATTATTTAAATGAAAATGTTTATGCAAGGTATATTTATCAGCAAAGACCCATGAAAAGAGCTCATTGTACGTACTTTTCTCATGAAATTTAAAAAAAAAGGTTTTAATTTCACGGAATTTCTGTCACAGTGTTCCGTGAAGTATTACTTTAAAGAAAGAACTTTACGATAATTATATTAAAGATTTTGGAAAGTTTTCTTAGATATATAAAATTAACATAATTTTCAATGCATCAATATTGCTAGCTTTCTTAACTTGTAATTAAATATGTCCCTGAATTCACTTTTGATAAAACAGGGCATGTTTTATTCCTTGTCAGTATCTAATAAACTTCATTATTCGGGTAAACTAATCGTCATTTGGGGAGGGGGGAGGTTGAATAACGAGTTTTTAAAGAGCTGAAATATTTTTCAGCTACATCTCTAAGTACATATTTTTAAAATCATGTTTAAGTATAAATAATAATAATAATAATTTTTTTAAATGTGCGTGCTTTTTTTCTAAATTATAGAACAGTGTCCTCAATTTTTAAGTGATGCTAATATAGCAATTTACACACCTTAAAACTATTACTATTCTATGTAAGCAAAAATCATTTTATTCATTTTATTAAATGTACAGGAAGAATTGTAGAAGAGGGACGGAAGAGTAACGTCGTTTTCGTGTATGTCAATATTTCGCGTAGCCGAAATTATAGACACTATTAATACAAAATTTGGCTTGCATGTGAAGTTTGTAACATAGTATGGACCTAAATGTCCCTATAACATGTATCCTTATATATTTTTTTTCAGATCTTTCTTGAAAGAAATAAACTGTTTTATAGGAAATTTTTGTTTTAAATGTAACAAATACTAATCCATTATTTAACCACAACTTGTCTGTAACTATAAACTTACTTAAAAAAATTTTTTTGTTTGAATTTACTGTAAAAAATGGTCCAATAAAACTAATATCTGAAAATCTGAATTTTACTTTTACGTTTAATTATAAATTTTAATTATAAATTTTAATTATAACGCCATTTCAATAGTTATATAAAAACTTTGTGTATTAATTTTTGACAAAACTGCTGTAAAATGTAAAATAAATGTCAATTTTGTTATATATTTGTAAAACGTAGTAATGAGTGTAAAATCAGGAAAGCTTCCCCCCTCCATCTCTTACTCTAACAAGCATGACTTGTAGAACTGAATAAAGAAATAGCAAAATACATCCAATTTTGTCTTGTGTATCTTGTCACCTTTTCTTGTCTTGTCATCTAACAATATTTGTCGAGGAGAGTAAACAGGATGTGCAATGCACCTATTTTGCTCTTTTGACTTGTAAAACATTTAAAAAATGCTCCGTTCTAGTTTTTTTTATGATTATCTATTAAATTTACGAATGTGCATCTTCTTTTTCATATTAAAACGGCAAATTTATTGATACATATGATAAATTACAACAAGCCAGTTTATTTATTAACTATACTGTAGAAAAATCATAAACCGTATATGTCTTCTCAATTGCTGAGGACCAGTAAATTGCCACCAAAAATATATATTTATCTATCGCATGTATTACAGAAAACTTCTTTGTCTGTAAGAATGAAAAGCGCTGTGGTTGAAATTGTTAAAATATGCTTACTCTTTTTCAATATTAATTATCCATAGATAAAGAATGAGAAAGATTCCAGATTTTTTTATGGCTATGATTGCACATTTTCACCCAAAATTATCATATAATAGTTTCTTCCTGTAATATAGAATAGAAATTAATGTAATCCATGCTCTATCAGTTATCTTACTTCAACGATAATCCCGAATGATGAATAAGAATGCACACATGCTGACGAAGTGCTTAGTTTAAGAAATGCTTTTCTACTTATGCCAAATAAATATAATTAAAAGAGGAATAGGATATTCCAGATAACTATTACACAGAATAAGATAACAATTGTTTTGAAAGAATCCTGTTGTTTTTCCTCAGTCAGAATGATTAATAGGGTTTAATCAATCGCATTCTTTTCTGCTTAGTGGTTTGAGGCTAATACTTATATATTGGGAAACTGATCGTTAGTGATTCAGTTACGAATGTAATGCTTTTTTCCCTTAACTAGATGAATAATTTTGTATGTTTTTGTGTTTGTGTACGTACATGTTATGCTATTATGTAACAAAAACTGAAAAGGAAAAGGAAGTGCAAAAATAAAATAAAATCCGAATTTTTCAACGCAAACACACTTTGGCCATAAAAAAGTATTTTTTATGATATTTGTTCTTATACTCTTGATTAAAATAGTATAGGCACCATCGATACTGCATACCAATACAAAATACACATCACACACACATGCATCTACATATATATGAATTGGATATTTCTAATTGTATCATCTAATGAAAATCAAATTTATATATTTTAAGAATGTTCTAATTTTGTATTTCGCCCAGTATCTTAACAATATTCCGATACGTTCTTGGATTAGTTTTTAACACAACAACACAGAAAGGAGATCTTTGCCGTTATATCTTTGTGACGAAGAAAACAAAAAAGTTAATTTTTCAATAAACAATAATCAATGCCCAAATAAAATGTTGCTGGAAAATTTTAAACATGATAATGGATTTAATAAAAAATACTAAAGTTAATTAAAAAATCGTGATCTAAACTGAAACCATTAACATTAAATAAAGGCCAATAAAGTATATATCAATAAAAACAAATAATGCTCAAATAATTTTATTAATAAAGTTGGGCTACAAAAAGAAAGAATTTTAAAGAAAATAAATTATAATCACTTACACTTTCCACGTTAAAATCCCAATGACTTCGACAATGCAGCTTTTGAATAAAAAATCACGATAAGTTTCTTTGCATTCAGATATAATGTTTAGTAGAAACTGCTTCTGTTATTCGTCTTTTCTTACAGAGTTATCACAATATTGCATTAATTTTATCTCCTCTTCAGTTATGTCGTTAACAGCCTTGAAAACTTTCGATATTTATTTTTGCCTTTATTTTTTTTTCACACCATAAATCTGGATCAATATTAAAAAAATGTATATTAGTATTAAATCTAAAAAATTACAGCTTGAGGTAAAAACAAAAATCATCCTTCTTTGACCAATAAATAATCCACTTCGTTGAAACTTATTGTTGCTCTTACATTTTTATCGTCATCATCATCATTGTATATTTCTTTAAATGACAATAATATTGTACTACCATGGTTAATTTGTCTTTTTTCTCCCCAAATTATCATTTAAAAATGAGAATGCAATTTGCTCCGAGTTAAAATGCCAAAGATGGTTCGTCATTTTACGGAATGTTTTGCCTGGAACCTCTTTTTCAATTTTTCAGTTGTGAGCAACACATTTTAAAAATAGTAGCTCTTGATTTGCAGCTATATGTGGAGTTGGAGTGTTGAATCATGATTTTAGATAATGAATAAGCAAATGTCTCTTTTTTATTGTAGTCTGGACAAGACTAAGTGCAAAACTGTTGCTGAAGATGAAACTATTAGACTAAGAATACTCCGCTCGACGAAATTTCTCGTACAGAACATAGGAGTCTCTAGCCAGGGTGATTATGAAGAACTTATCCAACTTTCTTTAATTTTTATAGGATGTGTTCCTCCAAATGATTTGTTATTGAGAGTACCTGGTGCTATTCACCATGCGAAGTGGGTGGCAAAAGCCGTTTATTCTCTCAAAATCTGCTTTTTTTAGGAAACATTTCTCATTAACAGATTTGGTAAAAGAAGGCTTTAAAGGAAAACTCTTAGTTCAACGCTCCTACTCTGCCTCTGACACAAAATCTAGACATACACTTTTTTAAATCCCTTGTTTGATACTGAATAATTTATAAAGAGATTGCAGATGAACTTTCTAAAATGATAAACCATATTTGGAATTTTTACTCGAAGCAAATTGCATTTTTATTTTTCAATGACACGTTGGGAAAAGAATCAAACTAAGCATGGCTCTAAAATTAATGTCATTTGCAGAAAAAAATTGTTGTTGATGAGAATTTAACAGAAAAAATAGATTTCAACGAAGTGGATCACTTACATGGCAAAGAAGTCGATTTTTTTTTTCACCGGAAAATAAATTATTTTAGAGATTTGTTGTCAGTATCCAATTTTACATTACTGATCCCCATATATGATGTGAAAACAAACATTGTTTGAAGCAAAAATAATATTGAAATGTTTTAAGGTTGTGAATAATACAGATGAAAAGGAATAAAGCTATTCCAACACCTGAGTAACAAAAACGAATAACCGAAGCAGTTGCTCTTACAAGTTATATTTGAATCCAGAAAAAACTTTTACAGATTTCATTTTTATTCAAAATCCCCATTAGCATTTTAATGTGAAAATATAAGTGATAATTTTTGTTTTCTTTATAATTCTTCGGTTTTGTAACACAATTTATTAATAAAATGCAACTCATAATTTTTTGTTTTTGTTTTTATAGTTTATTTGCTCTCATTTTTTGTTAATTCTCTTAGTTCCGATTTTATTTCTTTAAATTTATTTTAAATTTTTTTAAATTAAATCTTTTATTATGTTCAAAATGGAAAAAAAATAACAATAATGAATGAAGGAAAACAGATGAAATGTAATTTTTCTCACTTTCATAAAAAGTCAATTTGTTGAATTCGGATCACGTCTAGCTCTAGAAAATGCATACATATTTAAATTTGTATGTTTTCATCAAAATGTGATGTATGAATTTTCACGGCGAAAATACCTTTTATGAAATGGCACCAACATTATGTTTCTAGGTTCAATTGTTTCCATTTTATGATGAAATAACTGCATTTTCTTGCGGAAAACTCGTGGTTATTCCAAACTTTGACCTCAATGAGGCTCAGGTTAATATTATGAAAATGAGCTGAAATTTTACCAATCTCATTTTCTAGCCAATTAGCATATTATTGGGAGGTGTCCCAGAAAAAATTCAAAAACTGATTTCTTGTGACCGTCCTATTATTCATATTTTTAAAAATAAAACATTTACGTATCAAAGAATTATAAGTTGTTCAGTTTATTGTATAAGTTTCAGATTACTATATTAAAGTGTTTTTCGTTTAATAAAGCTGCCTTTATCAAAGTTAGTCACTTTTATATTGTTAAAAGTGCTTAAGCTGATATCACCCATAGAATGTTCCAATTAAAGGAATGTTCGTCATTCTTTCTTCCTTTTCTCCATTTTCAAATTTGAAATAAATTTTAGTCGGCTCACTTCCTTAGTTTCCAAAGCGAAACAACGCTGCACCTTAGAGAATCCCGGTAGTGAATGCGAAAGTCAATTCTACAAAGCAACGCTGGACAGAGGGTTCGTTGCATTCCTGCTTTTTCAACAATTAGAGAAACCTGTTAAAGTTGGTTTAAAAGAAAGGACCGTTATAAAACACCATAACCCTTCACTACACCACCCCACTACCACTTTGTGCTCACCTGCACTTATTGTGGAGTGAGAAACAATTTTACATCTCAACGCATATCCTAGGAGCTTAGAAGGTTGAACTGGATGTTCTAGCGCGCGATAAGATCATCTATTGATGCAAAAACAAGCACAATTTAATTCATTTATTTCAGCTCGAAATGTAATATTCAAGAAATATTTCATAATTTCTCAGCACCAGAACGCTATCGAAAATTCCGGCGACTGTCGAACAAGGAAGGTGCTAATCAAATTTTCTCGTTCAGTAACTTTTGCGGAGTGAAGAGGGAAAATTCTAGCCTGCCTGTTACTAGGAGACATAAGTAATTATTTCGAGTATTATCGCGTTTAATGATATGCAGTTTGACATAGCTTAGAAACACTTAAACATTCAATATTTCCAGTATTTGAAGCGGATGACACGTTATTTTTTGTTTTTACATGTAGTATGTTGAATAGTTCAGTTTCTCATGCACTTTACTAGCAAATGGGAGAAACTATTTTCAACTCATGAATTGCAAAAATCTATTACGTTTCAAATAAACTGAAAAGGTATTTTTGCATAGTCTATACATATGAATGTGTGCGTGGGTGTCTATGTCTGTATATGATTATTTAAAATAATAATGAATTTACTAATAATTAATATTTTCTTCTTCAATTATATTTATATATGATTATATTGAAAATTATGATTATTAATTGCTATTTATTTAAAATACTACAACAATTGACACTCACACTTTAACTGACAACTTTAATTGACGCCAATGCTGTTGCCGGCCGCAGACTTATAACAATAATTTTAAATACTCTATTCGAGCTCTGGATTGTAATCGTACAACAGCAACGATATTAACCAGGCTACGAACAAAGCATGTTAAGGGAATGAGAATCTCGCCTGATGGACAAAGAAGTTACTCAATTCCCTGCCCACACTGTCCTGATTATCAACTGTCTCCTCAACACATCTTCAGCTGCCCTGCAATTTAGGCCAGGCTCCTCAAGATCGGCCTGGAAGATTCGAACGATTTGATTTTTTCGGGCAAAGCTGTGGAGGTCGTCGAGGCTGTCTTCGACAGGTTCGGAGTGATCTGAGGCTTCCCTTTGCACAACATGGACACGACAACAACAACAACAATTTCTAACATCTGTCATCACTTGAATATTTGGTTGTTGTCCACAGAAGGGAGCCAAATCTTAGGGTTTACGGTGGCATACACTTCAAACCAAATAAAAATTCATTCATTTATCACTTACATTTTCATGAACAAAAGGGATTAACACAGTTTTTGTATTTAACTTTGGACTGCACTTCAGTACTTTCTAATTTGTTTAATCCGTTGCATCCAGAGTTAACTGTTTTATGATTCTTTGATGTAACTGTGTGCTGCATAAAGGAAGTTTGAGACACAAGTTTCGCCTTAGTTTGAAGAAAAAAGGAAAAGAACAAGAGACAATGGTGTTTCTGAAGACAGAAGAACAGTAAAGTAGCGTTAGTTCTAGATGACAGGCAAAGCAACTTGCCATCGGAGTAAGATGACTTAAATAGCGTCTACTTTAGATGAGAAGAAGAGCCAGAAGGCGTTGGTTTAAATAACGGAAAAAACTTGTGGTGATGGCTCTGCCTGATAGCGTGGGTCTCAGATGTCAAGAAAAGACTGTTAGCGTTGAATTTAGGTAAACTGAGGAGCCAAAAGTGCATAAGATGGAAAAGCTGCTAATGGTAGGATTTAATGGTTGGTAGTGTTGAAAACGCATTGGCACCTTTATTATTTAAATTTTATTCCTTATTATGGTAACGTTAGGTAAAAAATCGATTTAGTGTTCTCATGTTGCAGATGGGAACCTTGTTGTATTCGAAATTTTCGCTATGGATTTTTTGTCAGGATTTCCGTTGGGAAATAGTACTGAATTAAAGTTGTTTTGAGTGTTCTAGTGTTCATTTTTATTTAAATTTTTACTGCCATTGTGGTATTTGTTGTGAATATAATTGCCAAACGTGCTTAAATTAACAGCTTCTTCATTTAAATGTAGGGAGTTATTTACTTTGTTCCGCAAACTACGGTAGAGTGTGCTGGATTTCTTGAAAAAGTAATAGGGAACAGTAATTTACCTTAGGCAGCTTTAAGCTTTTAATGGCCAATGTTCCCAGATGGGAACATCAAATTGAAAATTAATTGAAAAATGAAATTTTATCTATATTGACTTAAAAAATTATCAGATAAAATTGACTTGATTTTTTGAAGTAGGAGTTGCATTTCTATCATAATTGGAAAAGTGGAATAAATATCATGAAAATAGCCATTTTCATAAATTTTTACAGAGCTATCCTGATACACCCTCCCTCCCCTTCAAGCTTAATCCATATCTTTACTTAAATTTAAAAATACATTTTTTGTTAATTATTAAAATTTCACTTATTATTTAAACTACCCATCAGTATATTCATTTCTTAAACCAACATTCTGGAATGAACACCTCCAAAATGTTTTAGAAGCGATGGATTGACATAATCTTAAAATTATTGTTCAACAATAACAAAGAATGGTTTTTGGGAATGCAGCAATCTATGCACTCCGAACAGATCTTATAGGTAATGGAGCTTGACAGACAAACTTTGGAGGTAGTGGATCCTGCAAAACAAATTTTGGAGACAGTACCAAAGCTGTTACATATGGACTCATTCCTGAGGTGGCAGTAAATTGTTCATCATCAGATTACAATAAATCAGTTTCAAAAAAATTTTTAATAATAAATGGACTTTTCGAAAAAGATATTTTTCTGAAACTGATTTCAGTACAGATGAAGTAGTCGACATTGCAGTAATTAATGCAGTAAAATGATTTATTATTAAAAAAGGGGAAAAGTAATTAGTTGAAACAATGACTGTAAAGTCGAAATAAAAATGAAAATACTAATTACTTTTATTCAACAAGCCGTTGATCATGCTGCCACCTGATAGTCATGATTGTTGCAATTTTTATACCATATAAACATGTGACTTTGTTATACCATATAAACATCTTTTTTTTCAAAACAGTATGAATGCAAGATAACAGGAATTACAATTTAAATGATATTTCTATTGTTTTATTTTAATCATTTTTCACTAATCCGCATATTAAAATATTTCATAATTTTACGAGTTCTATTAAATTTTGTAGCAAATACATGTAGGAAATTTGTATGGGTTTTATCTATTTTTGTACACATTCTTAAGAAATACACTTAAATTTTGTGATTTTATTCAAATATTCATGTGATAATTTTTTTTAAATTTTGATCATAATTGTAATTTCTCATAGAAGTGGTTGTGTCTTATATTTCAAACCATTTAAAATCTTTAGTAACTTTGCATTGTCTGAAAATTGTATAATGCTTTTAAATCCCAACTTACACTATTGATTTTCTTAATTTTTTATCAAAATACATAATACTACGAATCTTCACCACCAAAATACAAAAAATAAAAGCCAAAAATAATTATAATACCATCCAATTGTTTTGAAATATTCCAAGTGCTTGATAATATTTTTATTATTTATTGACCTAGTTCTTTCTCTCTAGGAAAGCTTTGTTTATTTGCTGAAGCTTAGCAGATTATTTCCAACTGAGATGCTCTTCCGAACAAATTAGAGAGCTCAAGCTGTGAGCGCAAAAGGACAAATCTATAGCTGGTAATGCAAGAGAAATAAATACGGCAGAAAATTATTTTCTTCAAAAACTGGGGATTACAGAAATAGCTAATCTTCTGCTTCGCTAAATAAGAACGAGAAACGAACAAACAAACAAACAAAAAAATGTGTTTTATGTGCATTATTTATATTGAAGAAAATCATTTACGGTACAAAATGGTTTTTATAAGAGCATGAAGTACGCTAGAGATTTAAGTATAACATAAATACTTATAAGTTCTTTGTGCTCATTTGTTTAACGTGTTTTAGCAGATGGCTTTTAGGCAACTTTGAAGCGATTTTTGTTTAAATTAAATTTAATAAAATGGGGATCAAAGCAGAAGTAATCGCAATATATAAATATAATAATTTTATTTTGAGAAAGTATTTTATATTTGGAAAAGATTCATTTAGGAAATTATATATTTACATTTTTGGTAAAGATACCTTTGCTTTTGTCATTTTAAATTCTGTGTAAAAAATAGTGCCCTAGAGCAAATATACTCTTAATTTCAAAAGGATCAATTGCAGGGTTTGTGTAGTTCGTCGAATTTATTTATTAAGCAAAAATTTATTTATTTTTATACTTGATGTATATAGATAGTGATTCATAATTATTTTTACAAAAAATAATGGAAGACAGGGCACATAATAAGAATTAGAATCACATAGCAATGTGCCGTCGGTAACTTCGTCTTCATGTAGCTGTTAATAATCACTTTGGAACAGGTGCTGAAAGAACAGTGAACCTTCCGACCATTGTTTGTCAAAAACTAACTCATTTTTATCAGAAAACTTGTGACTAAAATAGTTTAAAAATTGTATTTCATTTCACAAGCTCGCTGTTTATTAAACTTTATTAAGAAATTAGACAAACACTTCAACACTTTTCCCAAAGTGATTATTACCAGGAAAGTGTAAGTAGCATTTTTGACCCCACATTGCTGCGTAGTGTAATTCTGATTCCTTATTATATGGCCTATCTCCCTAAAAGTTTGTAAAAAATTATGAATCATCACCCTGAATGTATATATATATATATATATATATATATATATATATATATATATATGTTTACAATGTCTTAAGAAAACTGTGTCTTAAGAAATGTCTTTTTAATGTCTTAACGCACAGTGCACATGTGCACATGTTTTAACTAGAAAATTTTAAATATAGTCAATGGATAGTGTATTCTATATATAAGAATGGATAGTGTATTCTATATATAAGAAGCAGCTTTATTCTATTTATAAGAATCGAATAAATAAATAAATGAATATATATATAGAACATCTATAAGTACTAAATAAAAGTGAATGCACTTACATTTAAATTTTCTAAATGCTTCTAATCAAGTTATTCTATTATAAGTGCATAATGTCTGGAAATATATCGTCTAAAACAATGAACTGCACTTTATCAAATTACTTCACTTTATTAAATTAAGTTAAAATGAAGATCTAATTTATTCAGTAGCACAGAATTATACACTTTCGCTGAATAATTGTAACTGTATTCAATTAAGTATACTCAACAAAAACAATTTTTATAGAAAGTTCCATCAAGTAAATGAGCATATAAATAATTATTCTTTCAGATTTTAAATACTCTACTAATTACAATGCATTTCTTTAATTGGATATAATTCATTTTCTTTTTCTTTTTTTCCCTTATTATTAACATGAATAATCAATGCTTATATGTTGTCCAAGGCAATCAGTTGGTATAAATAACTAAAACAAATACTTATATACTAGAAGATAACCCCGTTGTAGATACAATTACAACGGGCACTAGAAAGAACAAAGGATGAAATGATGACTACATTTAATATATTTAATCTTAGTCTACTTAAAATAAATAATTTCTGTTTTTATGACGTACCGAAATTGGAAATGCATTTCTTCTAAAAACGTGTGGAAATTTTTCACATTCGAATGATTTCGTTTCGCTGGTAACATGTGAAAACAGCTAAACTGAGTAATCTAGAAAGTCTATCTTAAACGAATTGGAATCGCAATCCCCACAAACCCTGATAACCGTTACATCAATGTTACGCAATTATCACTTGCGACACCTAATTTTGTCACGCAAATGATTAACGTTTTTTACTCTCTGAAACAAAATAAAGGTGGTAATAGCAAACAATCGCTTGAGAATTTTGATGATTTTCTGATTTTTAAAGTAGCGTAGATTATTGTTATGAAAACTTTCAAGCGGAACGTATAAACCGGGTAGAATTTATTACGTTTTCGTGCTTAGCTTTTTAATCTTTATGAGTAATGACCATAAAAGTTTTACCTTGGAGAGATTGAACCGAAATTGCTTAAGAGTCAGTGAATGAAGGATAAGCGTAACTATGCAGTAGGATTGTGAAATGTTTATGATCATACTTTTCAGTTTCTCAAAATTATGTCAAAAACAAAAAAAATGACACAAGAGATGTTAAAAGCGTTTTTCCTAACTATGATGCATAAGAGAAAAATCTGAGAGACAACCTAAAAAAATCAGTAATTCTTACGGATACAACCGTGAAAATCACAATCTAAAATTAGATGATTGAAAAAAGAAAAGTTGAAGACCTAATTACATAAGTAGGAGATAAAAAGAAATTGCAAGCAATTACAAGAATAACTCAACTGAAAAAGAGGTAGAATATTTTGAATTTGAAGGTTTTAATGTTGACGTTGGATATTTTGTATTAAGGTCTGCGGCAAGAAAAAATAAAAGTTTTAAACACTATGTTATTGATTTTGTAGGCAAAAATGAAAATGAATATAAATTGCAATACATGAAAGGAATTCAGCCAGGTTAGCCAATCTTTGATGAGACTCATATTTATACAGCAGAAAATATTGTTAGAAAGCTGCTAAAACCAAATTTATTGCAAAGAACTCAGCGAACTGAGCGAAAAAGTTGACTTTTGCTGTAGAATTTCAATTATATACCCAATAGTTATTGTAAAAGAGTATTTTTTATTTGATGTCTTAATAACTAATTAAAACTAAAATTTTGTAATCTTGATAGGACTCAAAATAATATTAACTAACCGAAACATTTTCCCTGAATTTTATTAACAAATTTAGTGCGCGTATATTTTAGAACCATAAAATTAACACTTACGATATATACTTTGCGCTACTTTAATATCTAACTTAACACTAAATATTATCTGAAAACAAGAAGTTTAAATTACTCATTAATAGAGTAAAAGAAAATGTTTACTGTGTTTATAGTTAACTGACCTCACTGTACCGCATTTGTTGACTCTGTGTACCTCTTTTTGGGGTACAGTGTGTCAACAAACAGCAGTTAAAAATGATTTTCTATGGTGCAAAAAATTTTCTTAAACACGAAATAAAATTAATTAGGATAGCCAATAGATCAGAAAACATAGCACATTAGTTTGATATTCATTACAAAAAATATATTTAGAATTATATTTAAAATTCTAAAAATTGACCTGCTGTACCCCCGTTTACCCTTATTTTTTTCTTTCATAAATTGTGTACAATCCCTCAAAAGCCATCGTCAGAAGGGATTTTTCCACCTTCGACAGCCATTTAAAAATGGTAAATCACAGAATATAGTTATTTTCATATATCCGATACTTTTTAGGTCAAATGCTCAAAGTTTTTAATCATATCATTACAGTGTGGGACACATTTGACTTAAAAGGATTCTTTGTATGAGGACATTATTAAAAATTAAATTTTGTGTTTATTTGGATTTAATCTCCCGAAAATTTCAATCAATACCATAAATTTTTGAACCTAATCTTACGTACTTGTGTAATTTATTGCATATGACTATGATCAATGTATAAGAAATGGGGTAAATTTTTTCTACACCCTGTATACGCAGGCAGTGAAGAACATTAGAGCAATTGCAAGCAAATACTATTCATTGATAAACTTTACGGCATAACTAACGTCCACTATGCTAGTAGCTGAGCTGCATCGCAATCCGAGCTGAGAATGCAGCTCTGTAACCGGAACATCAGATTAAGTTTATATGCGTATCCGATGAATTGGTCGAGAATAATTTCACGGGCTGATTGCCAGTACTCAACAACTAACTTAGATTCATTAGTATACCCTAGATTAGGTTGCATGCACTCCCATTCCAAGTATCGGTAATCGCTAATGCTATGTAACAATGCAAAGCACTTGCTATGCAGGCAAAATTGACTACAAATACATAGTTTATAACCAGCTTTGAAATGTTTGAATGATACTAGGGCGTAGGCATAATGATGCATTATTTGAAAGCTATAACTATATATTCATGAAATTTCAATAAAGGTGTAAACACATCTGAATCTCAGAGAGTTGACATCCTATGGGATGGGAAATAACTGAACATGCATCACGTTGATTGAATGCGATATAAAATACTCTCGTACACAGTTATACGTAATAAAGTAGAATACGTTATTATTATTATTTAACATGCATATTCAGTAATAAATTTAGTTGAAAAATTTTAGCTAGACAGTGGAATACATTAATCATCGATATTTTTATGCGTTTCAGAGCAATTTTGTTATTAATAAGCACCACTGGCGTTCGAAGCTAAAGTCGCAAAGTCAACGATAATCTGGAAGAAGGCGGTATTCACCGTACGGTGTGGCGAAAGAGGTCTCTAGATTTCAATCCCATAGAGGACTTGTGGAATGCTCTATGACTAAACATTACTTGTTGACAACCGCCTCGAAGGTCCCTTCAGATGTTAAAATCGGTGTTAGTGGAATAATGGTAATGATTGCTACAATTGTTAATCAACAGCCTAATTAACTATATGAGAGTTCGATGGGACGCTTGTACGAGGTGGCCACGCCTCTTATTAGACGAAGCAAGATTTATGACATATTTCATTTTGACCAATATAGCTCTCATTTGCACATTAGTTTACATTAAACACATGTGTAATATTTTTGTGACCATTTCCCGCTCTACACCATGAGGCATTAGTATACCAAATTCTTATGTATAGAACCCATTTTTTATTAGAAAGAGGATTAACTCGTTAATTAGTTAAGTTTTCTACAGGTAAATCTACAATTTAAATTGAGAATTTTCGGCTCTTAATTTCTATTTTTTAAACAGTAGAAACTGGCACCTTTTCCCAGCATTCACGTGTCACTAAGTGGATGTCAGTCTTAGAGGTTTACTTTTTTCACCAAATTAACCCATTCGTGCCTGGATATTTTTGCGACTTTCTTCGATTTTTGCTAACACCAGCAGTAATTGATAAATTTCTGATGTCAACTTTTTGAACAAGGGATGATTTTATTTAAAATCATTATGAATAAAAATTGAAATGTCAACATCCTACTTGGCCATATTAAATTATTTTGTGGAATTGAGGTTCAATACTCGCGAATAAAGGCTAGGAAAAATAAATAACGTTTTCAACTGATAGCGAAAATGCCGTCCCAAAAAAGGGACGCTAGGCATAAATGGGTTAAGCGACGTCTGAAGGAAATACCAAAATAACTGAGCATTTTATGGGGTATTTCATAAATGGTCACTGTATAGTTTGCTTTTCAGATATGTGGTGCAATTACGCATGTATTCATGTCCAATCATGTATTGAGGTATAAGTTCCAGAATTGTAAAGGAATTGTCTGATGTGAAATAGAACATTCAAAAATGTGTGTGTAAAAATACATAGCGAGTATAAAGCAGTTGCTTGGCTCATAGCAGAATCAAAATACGTAGCTCATAGCATAAATCACAGCATAAAGTCATCAGCATAGCATAAAGTCAGTCAGCTGGAGAACACGCTCCTCAGACGGGTCTAGCGCATTATTGCACTGAGAGATTTCAAGCATTATACAAGTAGGGAAATTATTGTTTATCTATATAAATAAAATTAGACTTTTGTCTGTACATTTCTGGGAATTCAAAAATTTTGTGATTTCTATCCGTTTCAAGCACGCGGGAATTCGATGCGACCCACAAAAAAAAGTTTGTCTGTCTGTCATTCTGTCATTCTGTCCGTGACGCTTTTTTTGTTTAAGCATCACGTAAAAACGGCTGAAGCGAATGATATGAAATTGGGTGTCATGATAGGTGGTCACTCAACTTAAAACATAGGCGTCGAATTTTTAAAAAATCTTGATTAGATTTTCAGATTTTGCGAAAATCGTTTCAAACTGCGTAAATTTTTGTTCAAGCATCACGTAAAGACGACTGAAGCGAATGATATGAAATTGGGTGTCATGATAGGTGGTCACTCAACTTAAAACATAGGCGTCGAATGTTTAAAAAATCTTGATTAGATTTTCAGATTTTGCGAAAATCCTTTCAAACTGCGTAAATTTGTGTTCAAGCATCACGTAAAATCGCTGAAGCGAATGATATGAAATTGGGTGTCATGATAGGTGGTCACTCAACTTAAAACATAGGCGTCGAATTTTAAAAAAATCTTGATTGGATTTCGAGATTTTTCGAAAATCCTTTCAAACTGCGTAAATTTGTGTTCAAGCATCACGTAAAAACGGCTGAAGCGAATGATATGAAATTGGGTGTCATGATAGGTGGTCACTCAACTTAAAACATAGGCGTCGAATTTTTAAAAAATCTTGATTAGATTTTCAGATTTTGCGAAAATCCTTTCAAACTGCGTAAATTTGTGTTTAAGCATCACGTAAAAACGGCTGAAGCGAATGATATGAAATTGGGTGTCATGATAGGTGGTCACTCATATTAAAACATAGGCGTCGAATTTTTAAAAAATCTTGATTGGATTTTGAGATTTTGCGAAAATCCTTTCAAACTGCGTAAATTTGTGTTCAAGCATCACGTAAAAACGACTGAAGCGAATGATATGAAATTGGGTGTCATGATAGGTGGTCACTCATATTAAAACATAGGCGTCGAATTTTTAAAAAATCTTGATTGGATTTCGAGATTTTGCGAAAATCCTTTCAAACTGCGTAAATTTGTGTTCAAGCATCACGTAAAAACGGCTGAAGCGAATGATATGAAATTGGGTGTCATGATAGGTGCTCACTCAACTTAAAACATGGGCGTCGAATTTTAAAATAATCTTGATTGGATTTTGAGATTTTGCGAAAATCGTTTCAAACTGCGTACATTTGTGTTCGCACATCACGTAATAACTGCAAAGGTGAAAAAATAATATTTGGTGAAATGATAGATGGTCACTCACCTAAAACTATAAGCATCTAATTAAAAAAAAATCGATCCGATTTCGAGATTTTGCGAAAATCGTTTAAAACTGAGTGAATCTTTGTTCACGCATTACGTAATAACGACAAAAGCGAATGATATGAAATTTGGTCACATGATAGATGGTTGCTTAACATAAACTATCGGTGTCCAATTTTTTAAACATTTTTCTTACATTTTGAGATTTTGTGAAAATTCTGTCAATATACGTTTATATTTCTTCAAGCATCACATAATAACGACTAATACGAATGATACGAAATTTGGTGATAGGATATGTAGTTGTTAATATTAATTTATAGGCGTTGAGAAATTAATAAATATTTTTATTACATTTTGAGATTTTGTGAAAATCGTTTTAAAATTCTGAAATTTTGTCCCAGCATCTCGAAATAAAGACTGCAGGGAATGAAACGAAATTGGGTGACGGATAGGTTGCCACTCGACTTAAACTCTAAGCTTCCAATTTTTCAAAAATATTGATTAGATTTTGAGATTTTGCGAAAATAATTTCAATATGCGTAAATATTCGTTCGCGCATCACATAATTACGACTAAAGCGAATGAAATTTTAACAATACATAAAAATTATAACTTCGCTTTCTGTACTTTAGCAACATACTACATCCATTCTGTGTACTCCTACAATGCTGACGAAAGTTCTTGCTATTTAGAAATTTGCATTCAGTACAAACCCGTCAACGACGGGTACTTCAGCTAGTTCCTAATAAAGTGTGTTTTACCGTAAAATGAAAAGCAGTGACATTTAAGATATTTTCAGTTATAGTTAGTTGATTTTTAGAATTAGTTTTCAAGTGCTTACTATTAGGTTGGGTCGTTTTCCACTTAAAAATCGAAATCTCCTGGGGTGGAAAAGTTGTGTATTGACATTAAATGTCTTGAAAAAATATTTTTGAAATTAAAATAAGACCAGAGGGAAAAATTTGATATCATGTGATATTTAAATTCACTGCCAGGCTCTTGAAATTTGTATAATTTACTATTTTTTAATAAAGCGGTCTCTTTCAGTACCATTTTCTGTATACGATTTTTTTTCACTTTAGTTTAGTTAATATTACTGATCGATATTACAGTAACAGAGTTCTTCTCAGGCCTTTAAAGAAGGGCGCACCGCCCAGCTGATTTTGCTGACCGTCCGGGTTAAAAAAATGAGATCCCTCTCGATTCTTTAGTTAGCTTCCAGTCGACAACGGTCAAGGTCAAACGGAAATTCCGATTTCACTTGCCCTGCATTTGTCATTTCATGCATTTGTTTTGGATGCGAAAACTGAGTATTGAATCATGCAAAACTAAACTCTAAACTGCTGTTTCTTAGATCGGAGCTAGACTGTAATACAAAAGTAACAAAAAAAATGATAATGAAGACAGTCTCTATTATGGATATCGATAAACGTAATAAAATATACAGTCAAATGAATAAAGTTCTCCTGGGCTTGCAAAATAGTTTAGCACAGAGTAAGATAACTTTGTAGACATTACATTTAGATGGATAAAAGGACGCAACCTTATCAATTGTTAAAAAAGGGGGACGTTTCACACAAAAGAATTAAAGGACGTACAGCATAATTGCAAAAGCCAGAAAGCAATTTCCTTCGTCATGTATTACTAGAAAATGGCACAGCTAATGAAATGCTGTCTAGCATTTTAGATTATTTGAAAACAGATTGATTATTTACTGTGGATTTAGTTGCAATTGGATCCGATAGAACAGCCCTCAATACTGGTGTTTTTAGATTTATTATAAATTTTAGATTTATTATAAATGATTCATATTTATTATAAATTTCTCATTTTTTTTCTATTGCATGAATAATTGTAAAAATAATGTGCAAATACTGTATGTACAGAAAATGAGTATTTGCATAGCAATGCTTAATGTAAAAGTCCAGTACGGAGCAGTGTGTATTATGTTTGCTTATTTCCTTATATTTTATTCGGTTAATTTTTTAGTTCGGAAGGTCATGTATTCAGTTAATTATTTTTCGAAGGATATTTAATGACAGAAACCATCTGGAGAAACAGCTGATATTCCTTGTTTAAAACAGCTTACAAAAGCTCCAGAGTACCAAAATAGCCTCTAAGGGATGGAAAGTCTCAATAAAGAAACATTAACACCTCTCAAGCCTTCTGTTGTTGTCTGTACTTCTGAAATATCATCAATTTAACAGATTCTTCTAAAAGGTACCTTAGGGCCATTTCACAAACCATTTTGTGGTCTTATACTCTGAAATTTGATTACGAAATGCAGATGATTACTCAGACACTTCTTTGTTCGAAGTTCTTGACTGATTTGAGTGCTTTTGGCATGACGTCTTTATTTGCATATCAGATGCCATTTGATCACAGTTGGCAGAATAATGTTAATTATTCTTGTTTTTCACACTTTTTCTTGCAAAATTGTACTGGTATACCAATTAAGAGTGTATGTCAAAAAAAAGAACTCTGTTTTTAGTCTTGGTACACAAATTGAAATAAACTAATCGCACCATGGTTTCCAAAAAATTCCAGATGGTTCTTCATAAGCTGCTTTACACACTGCGATAAGCGAAAAAGCTGTAGCTTTTGTAAAATTTTCAAAAAAAAATCTTAAACATGGATCTGAGCTGCAAGATTTTTCGGAGAGTGACACATTTTGCGAATATTTCCAATTTTTAAGATTTTTTTTTTTTAAATTTTTGAAACTGATACAGATTTATCATTTATTTCAGTATGTAGTACAGCTTGTAAAGAGACAGTTTCAAAATTTTGAAGTGCCTGGCATAATTAGTTTATTTGTACTTATGTACCAAAATCACCTGATTTTTTCGAACAACACCGTTAATTATTTCATGAAATATCATTACGTTTGCATATGAACAAATAATTTTGCATATGGGAGTAGTTTTACAAAATTATCTATGACAATGGTTAAAATTCTACTTTTACTAAATTTTAGAATATAAGTGTTAATCTCTATTTTTTAAAAGATATTTCCTAATCTGTAAAACAAGCCACTGCACACACTTTAAAATATAGTTTTATACATTTAAGTAAAACGGGAGTTTTTCACATCATTCCTTTAAGTAATGATACTAAAAAAAGTTTTAAACAAATCGATCCAAGTCAGTTAAATCTTTTCTCTTACCACATCCCTCTTGAAATATGAGCTTATCTTGTTCTTTAAATTAAAGCATATTTTCCATTTGCTTTTATCACACCTTTCAAAAAAAGAATCTTCTTTTTCAAGCATTTTTTTAATGAGACGCCCTACTTCACGCATTTAAAAAAAAATGTGTGAGAAACCCCCAGAAAGAAAAGAAAAATCTGGAAGCATCAGTTATGAAATCTGAGAGAGGAATCTTAATTCATCCCTTAGGAAATATCTGAGAGCCGTGATTAGCATGATTATGCTTGTCAAATATGAAACTGAAATTGCAATATTGCACAGAGAAGCACTCCAAGATCGGATTTCTTGGAACAAAAGAAAATAACGCTTTGGTATGTTAAAGGGGGGAAAACGTAATTTGAATAGAATAATGATGTTGAAATTACGTTATTTTCTTTAAGATGGAGAAAAGTAAGAAAGTAAAAATCTTCCATTAGCGGTTTTCCATGAAAACTAATGAGGGCCTTGTATTGTGTGAGAGAAAAAGTTTTTTACAAGAAACAATTTTAGGCATTGAGGAAGTCATTTTTAATTTACATAAAATACATTCGTAATGTTGTTTTGTGGTTTAATGTGAATAAATTAGCAAATACTTATTTTTGAAGATATTATTTAAGAGTTTATCATTCCAGAAATGAATCTTTGAATTTTTGAAATTGGATAACTTTGGTATTTTTCAGTAATTTTTTCACTTCTAGATTTTATTTATTTTTGCAAAAATGTTAAATATGAATGAATTCAGAATCTATTGCAGGCATTCTCTGATAATAGCTTTTCCCAAGAAGGGTAGCATATTACACTTGACGAAAGAACTGACTGATGCTTTTGATGCTTTGGGTAGGGGCTGCCTGTTAGAAACAGGCAGCCCCTACCCAAAGTTGTAAATTCTGTCAAACATTTAAATTCGGACAGTGTAATTTAAACTTGGTTTTGCCAATGAGTTAAAAATCCTACATGAGACAGAATTGAGGACAGCAGCCTTGACTGCCATTGGTGAGAGGTATCCAGCATCAGACTGGTTGCATGTCTATATCATGCTGATGGTAATGCTGGCGCGGGTGCTTACTCTCATAACTTTAGCCTTAGTAGTGCTGTAGGTGCAAATTGTACCAACTATGATGACGTGGCTGCTGTGCAAATGGATTTGACTGATATTGGAAAAGCGGATAATCTAAATTTTGTTACATTTATTGATTCACAGTCCACTATAAAAGCTATCTCTCCTATTATGTCATGTAATAAGGGACCTGTCCATTAGGGTGGAGTGAAAATGGCCCCCAAAAAATTTTTTTTGATTTTAATATTGCCTGACTCAACAAATGGTGCTGTATGGAAAAAAAGTCACAGAAAAAAAATTCTAGTCCATTCACTGATTGTCTTCAGGTTCCACACTGGGCTCAAAGAAAGGAATGTTAACGTAAAAAGTAAAAAAAATCAATTTTTTAAAATTTTATATTAATGTTTACAATAACTTTATTTTCTGACTCAGAAACAGTTCTAACTACTAAAAAGAAACAGTACGGCAATGTTTTATTACCGTTAACAAACAAAAAAAAGAAAGAAAGAAAGAAAGTTTTGGGGTATATTTTGAATACATAGTTATTAAATATTTACATATTACTTCACTTTTAAAGACAATTAATATTTAGAAAGCACACTAATACAGAAAAGGAAATGATACCAAATTTGCCTTTCGAGTATTATCTTATAAATAAAAATGAAATTCTGTTTGTTTGTTTGTTTGTTTGTTTGTTGATTTGATTCGTATACAAATCCACAAAAATGGACCTATCGGCCTGAAATTTAGTACAGATATGTAAAATAATATAGAATAACTCATAGTCCACTTTAAAACTTTGAAAGTCCACCCGTTCCCGGAATTTAAGAGATTTTTTATGCTCTTCACGCAAAAATCTTTCCGTAATTGTAACCCCTGTAGTGAAAAAAGTGTGAAATAAGGATCGTGGTTGCCATGTGTGGCGATTTTGCCGAATAAAATGTCGTTCGTATACAAATCCACAAAAATGGACCTATCGGCCTGAAATTTAGCACAGATATGTAAAATAATATAGAATAAATCGTAGTCCACTTTAAAACTTTGAAAGTCCACCCGTTCCCGGAATTTAAGAGATTTTTTATGCTATTCACGCAAAAAGCTTTCCGTAATTGTAGCCCCTGTAGTGAAAAAAGTGTGAAATAAGAATCGTGGTTGCCATGTGTGGCGATTTTGCCGAATAAAATGTTTTAAA
Source organism: Cheiracanthium punctorium (assembly GCA_038373885.1). NCBI lineage: Eukaryota > Metazoa > Arthropoda > Arachnida > Araneae > Cheiracanthiidae > Cheiracanthium > Cheiracanthium punctorium. The sequence goes on from JAWZYV010014761.1 coordinate 1,578,081, forward strand.
TTCTCAAAGTAAAAATAAAAGAATAATAATGATTTTTTTTTGTTAGTTTATATTCGTAAGGTTATTTTTTTTTTTAATTATAATATCGTGTGCATGGGAAATCAGAGCAGGAATGCAATGCTTTACACGCAAAACAATAAGAATTGAAGATTTCCGAGGCTAATAGGTAAATTATTTTAGTTTGGCGAAAAAATAAAATGGCTCAAATGCCGATTTTGTGAAAGTGAGTTCTAGCGGTTTGCTCAGATTTCGGCTTGGCGCAATTTATTGAGAGCTTAAGGAAATAGATATTTGAAAACAAGTGCAAAGGTTTTATTAGAATACAGCGTTAAATTTAAATGATCCGTGAAGAAATAATGCAGTTATTAAGGGATTTCAATTGATCTATCTCCAGAATTCTCGCCAAATGAGTACATTGATTTAAGTTGGGGGAATTCCGCCAAATTTCAGAAAATTGAAATCTTCTCATTTAGTACATCGGAGTAATGATGAATAAAACACGCTATAATTGATAATTTTAAAAAATTCGGCTGTATTAAGGGATTCAACTTTTCAAATAAAGGCTTGCTTTACTTTTTCGCGGTCGAACCATTTCCCATATATTATTGCTGCTAAGTCAATGCTTCGAACGATTTCCTGAAAAAACGCTTGCAAAATGGCGTATGTTGGCACTTTGGCGAGGCTTAGATTTGAAACTGGATTTTATTTGAGACTGGGATATATAATGACACTGGTTATAGATAAAAATGAATGTTGGTATGAGTGTATGAGGTTGAAAAACTCCAGCACCGTTGAGCACCGTTGCACCATGAAATTTGGTTCACCTAAGTCTTTTATCATGGAGAAGCTTTTTATGCTATCCGTTTTCCTCTAACTTGCCACCAGGTGGCACAGCAGAACGTCGAATTCTATTCCGTTTAGCCGTTTGCTATGCGAATATCGTCCAACCGATTTCGATGAAATTTGGTACACGCGAATATTAGAACACGGAGAATATTTTTCATTATCCATTTTGCTGTAACTTGCCACTAAATGGCGCTGAAAAGCATCAACTTCTATACCGTTCGACCTATCGGCATAAAATTTCTTATACTTACATATTTCAGCACGAAGAATATATTCTGTGTTCCTTTTGATTTTACTCACCACTAGATGACACTGCAATGCATTATTATTTTAACTCGCCACTAGATGACGCTGCACCAGGCCAAATTCTTGACCATTCAAACGGTCGCTATGAAAATCAGTATACATAGCTATTTGAACAATGAGAATATTTTGGCGTTATCCATTTTGCTATAACTCGCCACTTGACGGCGCTGTAGCAAATCATTACTTTAATTAACTACTAGATGGCCCTGCAGTGCATCACTTCTTGACTGTGCAAATGATCGCTATGAAAATAGGTACACATAGATATTTGAACACGGGGAAGAGTTTGGCGCTATCCATTTTCCTATAACTTGCCACTAGATGTCGCGTCAACACATGAACTTCAAAACTGTCCAGCCGATAGTCATGAAAATTCGTATACATCGATATCTGAATGCGAAAAATATTTTCGCCGTATCCGTTTTGCTAAAACTCGCCACTAGATTGCGCTACGCCGCATGGCCTTCTGCACCGTACAAACGATTGCCTTGCAATTCGGTATGCATGATTATTGGACACAATATAACGCGATATCCACTTTGCTATATCTGTTTATTACAATGAATGGTAATCACCACAAATCGTAATATCAAAAAGTCCATTCATTCCCGTGCGGAGACTTCAGCTAGTTGACTAATAAAACACTTTACTTTAATCAGTCTTCCATTTTGGAGTCCACATGCCGGGCAAAATAATGAACTTTGGTAGTTCCTTTCGTGATTTGATTCCACAACGAATGTATCCATCTCTGGCTTTTGCTCCACATGTTACCAATGATGCTTGGGTTAGTAGTCTTACATGCCTTTCTACTGATTCAGAAGGGCAAGGGAGCTTCTCTATTTCAAACTCTGAACCATTTTTGATCATACTTGCTACGTCTTCGTCACTGAGGTTCATGGTAGCTGGTATTTCGAAAGGATTGTCCCAGTGAATCATCTGAAAATACTACTCTGCTTCGAAATTTCTATTTAGAAGATCAAATTGGCGTATTTCCCCCTTCCAGTCAGTTTTTCTTGCTTTCAATATTCTTTAGGTCAAAATCTCGAATATGTGATCATTCATCAAACAGCAATGCCAACAGAATATTTTCAGAATAAGCAAAATAAGAGTTCCTCTGAATAACTTTATGAATGATTCACTTAAAATCTTCTGGGAAGAATGAACTTCTTTTCATCATTCTGTGCTCCATGAGTAGCTCCTGGTATTTTCTTTATTTCAAACCAGTATGGCACGTACACGTTCATCACATAGTTTACTAGGAGTTTGAAGCATTCTGTTGGTTCGGCAGTCGACACGTACAGGCGCAGTATTCAGTTCGCTGTAGTCGCCCTCCCGGACTTCTGTTTCCCAAATCTGGATGGCACTGTCCCGAGCATACTGCCCTAGAAATATCGATGAGGTACTTTTGGTCTGTACTGAGGTCTTTTTTATCAATTTCAGGCAGAACAACAGAAATAGAAACAAAATTTGTCACAGCAAACGTTTCATACGTTTCCAGAAATTTTCCTATTGTTCCAGAAAATTGGTGTGGCCCAGATGTCTTTCCATCAATCTTATGGAAAAGGTGGCGAAGAGGTAGTTCATTAGTATGCAATAAGCCTATAAACCAATGCAATTTATGGCCAACAAAGATTTCAAGCTGTCTAGCTATGCCATTTTTCTTCCCAATGTTGACTTTCGGTGCATCTCACCCAACGGCAACAAGATCCTAATGTGCAATCTCTTTCTGTGTAGCAAAGTTGATGATGCTGCAGGTAATATCAGTACTAGAGCCTGAATGCGGAGTCACATGTCCTATGTGAACAAACAGAACCAGGTTGTGACAACATAACAATAAGCTCTTCCACAGATACAGTAGTATATAAAGAGCTTCACTTCTTACATAATAGTTGTGTCCTTTCTTCCATCGAAGTATATGGTGTACAAAGACTGTGCTACTTGTATAGAATTAAGTTGTGATCGTATCTTTCATTATAATTTTTAATAAGGGGAATTACTTCTTGGTGACTTACCACAGGCAAGGAGGCTTTCTTCCAAATTCTTTCAACGTCCAAAGAAATAATTTTGAGGATCTCTTTTACTAAAGGATCCTTTTTGTTCCCCTTATTCCACAGTATACCATTTTATGTGATTAAGAAATCCTTCATTAAATCAGAATACGTTCGTGGTAATACTGTCACTTTCAATAGTACTGGACTTACGAAAACATTACAAAACATTTCACTTCAAGTTGTGGTCATATTTAAATTCAAAACTCCGTATTATTTTTTTTTTGTCAAATATAAATCAAAATTAATAAAACGTATTGCTTCAATCTTATTGAAACAAGGGCAATCGAAAAAACGAATCATTCCACACAATCAAAGTGACGTGCCTTATTAGGTTATGACATAATAGCTAGATTAGAACATGCGCTGCCATCTAGTAGATTTTAGAGTATAATTTGCTTTTTTTATGTACAAAAAGTCATTTCTGTATCTGATATCTGGCAGTAACGTTTCAATTAAACAATTTATTAATGAGAAAGTAGATCATTAATATTATTTTATAAATTAATGAATTATTTAGTAAAATATTAAATTAAAAAAATATTTTTTACATAAAAATCATTAAAAACTTGAAAAAAAAGCCAATATAAACATTCACTTGAGGTTTGGAACCTCAAGATGTCAAAATTTTAAGCTGAAATTTTGAGACAATTGGTTTCAACTAGTTTGGCACCATATAATGACTCAGGCAATGTGAATTTCGAAAAAAAGTTTTTTCGATCCACCCTACTGTCCATAGCTGTCAACTTGCGATTGATACTTTGATGAATAGTGGAAGAAATGTCGTCTTGCAATGGATCCCAAGTCATTGCTGAATCACAGGAAATGAACTTGCTGACTCTCTATCCAAGAATAGCTCCAACCTCCCTCAGCCTGATCCACCTGTTTACTATCGCAGTGCAAAGAGAATCATCGAGGCTAGATTTAAATTGCATCTTTGAGGAAATTTTAGTTAATTGGTGAGGGGAAATAGTTCGAGTGAATTGATGAAAATTCCCATCCCTCGTGACCTGCCTAGAATTATCGATGGAGCCAATTTTAGAATTAAAACTGGAAACGAATACCTTTTTACACATCTAAACATATTTGGTTAAGCAGACAGCACGAATTGCCCACTGTGCAATGTCTCTGATATGTCTGGAGATCACTTGATCACTTGTTTTGGACTTAGTGACGTAGCAGCAGTTAACTCAGCTAAAACTTTTCAAATATTGTTTGTGTTTCTAAACTCTATTGGGCTGGCCGTCTCAGACTAACGACAGCCATGCCAAGGTCTGGTGTAGGATTAAAAAAAAAAGGTAAGCTGCTTTTTTTACAGTGCTTTTTTGGGAGTGTAAATAATATACACGATACAAGTTGGATGATTAGAAAAGTTCACTGTTTGGTAGATATTGATTTTTAACACAATATTATACATAACTAGAGAGTCGCAAATGAGAAGTAGATAAGGAACTTCACACTGTATTATTGCAGCCCCGCATTCGCCAGATCCAGATACCGTCCTATATTTCTATAATAGCTACAGCGCTTAAAAGCATAATGCAAGCATTTGTACCATTAGAGAATTTTCATTATTAAAAATTGGATACCAATTAGCCACTCACTACAGGAAGTATTTTTATACCCATCAACATCAACATCATTTTCTTCTTCTTATCATTATCAAGCATAAGAATGTGCAATTTTGAAAAAATATTCATGGTATTCAAATTGCCATATTGCATATTAAATAGTGTACTAATATGTAGATTATATGTAAAAAAAAAATGAAGCTTTAAATTAGATTTTGAAACTAATGTAATTGTTACAACTGAATGGTTTTCTTCAAAAAGTAGGTAGCTCCATTCTACAAAATTTAGAATTACATGTACTATCCTGTAGTGACAAAAAATCTCTTTTGTTTTGTACCAAAAGAATGAAGCTGCAATCCTTAGTTCCGTTACTAAAGAAATGCAGTTGTGTGCCTCACTACCTTTACTGAACCGGTTACCATTTACTGAATCCCCAAACGTCTTTTAAAGGTTTTCACAGACTTTAAAAATTTGAGCTACCGCTTTTCTCCACCAAAATCTCAAATTTTCAACAGCAAATAACACTATAGAAAAGGGAGGGTAGCCCAAAATGATCCCCTTAAGGTTAAAACTTGTTTAAAATAACATAAACGTTTAAATAAAACTTTGTTAACATATTTTACACTACATTTTGCATGATAAACAAGAGTATTTTAAAACACAATGAGTAATGAAAAAATAGAATTATTAGAAAGTGGCTAAAGGATCATTTTACCCGAAACCCAAGGGAAAAATGATCCTTCATTTGAAGATGATTTTAAATTGTTTTTATCTGTAAAATAAAAGATATAAAAGTAATTATGGCTGTACATAATTAAATAAAATAAATTTTACAATCATATGACATTCATGATTTATTTTATGAACATTTTAAAAAAGTGTCACAAACAATAAAATGAAATATTTTAAAATTATAATTAAAAAATTATTGGCTGCAATAAACACAGAAATAAATTAAATAATGAAATGGGAAGTCACGCATTTTGAGAACGTCTGAAGGGTTGTCATGACGCTTATGACACGGTACTGGATTTTCTTTAGTCGAGGGATCATTTCAATCGGCAATATGGCTTTCCACTTGGAACACGCCAAGAAACATGACAAACTTGGCAAGTGCAGCGGCGCTCACAAGGGAGGGGTCCAGAGTGTTTGAGCCCTCCTAAAGCAATTATCAACTTAACTTCGTAAAATCATTTTTATAGTTTTGACATTTTAATATACTATAAGGCTATCAGACTATTCTTTTTAGTTGTTAAGATAAGTAAATAAAAGCATAATTCAAAAACATACAGCATTGAATGGCGGGAAGTCTTTATAAGCGGTGGTCACAAGAAAAAAATATTTTGTTCAGCATTTTTTTAGGAGGTCTGCGTTACATCTTTATAACTGGACCCCCTCCAAGAAAAAAATCCCGTGTGCGCCAGTGCGCAAGTGTAATTCAAATCTAAAAGCATACACTATTCAGTGAACCAAGTCATATTTCTGAAAGACTGTATTTCTAAATAAATGGGGAAGTTAGTGCTTACCTTATAAAATATAAGATAAAACCCTGTTTTTTGAAGAATTCTACTCAGACACGTTATACACCGATCGCTTAAATACCGCCAATGCTTCTTCTTGACTTGGCACAACTATTTTATGCGTTACCTGTTAGGCAGCGCTACCTGTATCTAAGAAAACATATGTTGATCATTTAGCCCGCTAGGATCATTTTGGGGCCACCTTCCTCTATGTTTTTGTTAGGTATTGTAGTGTTAGCCTGAAAATATTTTAAAGTATAGAAGTTCGAGATTATTATAACATATGTGATATACAGTGGAGTCTCAGTTGTTCGAGTTTCCCATAAATCAGAGTCAGTGGAAAAATATCGGAGTAGCTCCCAAATTATACCCAACACATACAAAACACGTGAAAGAATTATTTCGAACAACAAAATTCAAATACCTGGAGCACCCGGGAGTCACATCAGAAATCCCCTTTTCCGAAGAAGACGGGTATATTCTTCCAGATGCCATCACAGGCATTTCTGTGAAGTGATGGCATGCTGATTTGACCAAGGCGCGGTATTGCTGCGCTGAAACGGGCCGACAAGTTAACACAAAAAACAATTGACCATTTTTTTCCGATTTAAGTAACCTGTTCTAATCATCAGTATTGTGATACTATGTAAGTACATTTTCACTTAAATATGCACTCAAATTGCAAAAAATTGTTTTATTTCCATTTATTTGTTTTTTAAATTCTATGATTTCGATAATTCGAATTTTCGATAGTTCGAGGCTAACCCGGTCTTGTCCAACTCAAATTATCAAGACTGTACTGTAATAATTAAAAAAATATTTACATCAAAACGGTTGTACCTTAAAATATTTTACAACGATACATTTTTGTTAATAGATAGTTAACTTTTTACAGCTTTTACTTAAAAATTAAAATATGTGCATATAGTACATACAAAACACTAAAATTTAGAGAGCATTTTTTTTTCGACTATGCTCTTAAACATTAACGTAATTTTTATTGAAAAATTTTCATTCGCACAAATGCACAAATAAATGTTAAAAATCCTGCCTTTGAGAGAGACTGGCTGAAATGTCGCCACATGCCCAGGTATCTAAGCACAGCGTGTGTAATTAGATTTATGGTGCGTCATTTAATGTCCGACATCCAAAGACTTTATGCGAGTTGTGATATGCCCAGCGAATGCATTAGCACTAACGAACACTCAATATACATGCATTTATGAGAGAGGCCACTCCACCATTATGCGCTACATTCCAAGAGCAAATATTACCCACTGGCTAATACCTTAATGCATTTCTGCGTCGTTCGCGTTTGAAAACGGGAGTTTAGTCCGTACTTTATTCCAAGATAAATACTCGTGAAAACAGTGTGTCCTGTGTACATTCTTGAAAGGATACTTCGAATTTTTAAAAAACAGTTTTGTTATACCCTGTTTAATGCAGGACCTGTACTTGATGCTTTCAATATGTGAAGGAGATTTGTTTTTACCTTAACATAAAAAAAAGTAATCTTGCGAGATCAGGAAATCAAATCTCAATAAAAAAAAGGCGTAAACTGAAATTTTTATATGGTCCCTGAAAAAAAAAGTAAAATGTTTCCCGTACATTAATTAGACATGTACACAGTTTTTTCATGAGAAAAAGTGTCTGATATATGAAAAAAATATATATGTGATGACTTAAACCTCTTTTCAAGGGTCTGAAAAAGAAAAAAAGTCACACAAAATGATCGCATTCCAGGGATAGTACACAAATTTTGAAAGAAAACAATAATTGCATAAATTCATACTTCTGCCGTTATTGGTATTGTATAACCCCGCAGCAAATTTTGTTTAAATATACATCTCCACTTTTTATGACTAAAGGCTGAAACTTTGTGGATCCTCTCATTAATGTATGGGGCACTATTTGTACTAACTGGGGGGATTTTTCCCTTTTTTTTCTTTTTTTCCTCTTTTACTTTGTTCGGAGTTCGTATAAAAATTTAAATTTTAAATTTATTTTGATTTAATTTCCGGAAAATTTTAATCGATACTATAAAATTCTGTACATATGTAACTTTGTAATGCATTGGATAATTGGATTTGCAATTTTATGGAATAAAAGCCTAGGGAAGTGTCTTTAGGATCATTTTAATCGGCAATATGAGTTTAAAATTTAGGTCATATTACTGGAACAAGCCGAGAAACATGACAAAATTAGCAAGTCACATCTAAAAACATACTCTATTCAGTGAACCACGTCATACTTCTGGACATTAAAGACTGTATTTCTAAGTAAATAGGAAAGTTTGTGCTTATCTTATAAGAGATAAGAGCTAGAGTTAGCGCTTACCTGCATGCTTTTGCATAGTGCTTATGTGTAAAATGCAATGCAGTGAAAGTTAACAATGACTTTCTCTTTCGAATGCTATTAACAGATTTCTTTGTCATCAGACGCAAAGAAAAATTTCGCTGTTTGTATTGTTTTTCGATTCTTGTTCAGATATATAGACATTTAAATGCATTATCATTCAGTCTCAGTTAATAGCAATAACAAGAACATCAACATCCTTTGAAGATGGTTCCCGTACTTTGTCTCTAAAAATATTTTCTGCTTGTTCGAATTATGATACAATAAATTATAGTAAGTGACCACTTTCTTATAAGAAGTAACATTCACCTTTATATTTGGCATTATGAAACAATTATTATGAAGTTATAACTGATTTTATGAGTTTATTTTTTAGACTTATTAGTTTGCAGTCATTATCTTTGTTTCATGAGTGGTATTGTAATTTTACTATTTATAACTGGATTTCATGTTTGTTTAAATTATTGAGCTGAAGCTTTTTTTTTCGTAAACATTCGTACTCATATGTATATTTAATATTTTAAAACTTTTTAAAATTTGAAATATACTGAAGTATAAATAGTACAACTGAAGTATAAATGGTGCATGTTGTTTTTAAAAGCAACCAAAATTGACTTTATAGGTTTACTAATAAGAAATACTTACGCCGTTTGTTTTCTACTTTTCTCAACTAAATCCATATTATACGTTTACAAACGTCTGCTTCAGTCCTAATTTAAAATGACAGTCTTATAACAGACAGTCCGATCCGAAATTCTGATTAATTTTGTAACATCTGAAAATATTTCATTTACGACCTTTCGTTATCTGTAAAACTATTTTTTTTTCCAAAAAGTTATAATGTAGCTATACGTATACAGTGCCCGTTTTCAAACAAGTATATTTCAGTTTGCTGTGATAGACAAAACTTCTGCTAAATATTTGTTCGTAATACCAATTACAGTAGTTTTGTCATAAACAGATTTCAGTTTCTGATTGCATAATGCATATCGTCTGACGGTATTTCATGAACAGTAGCTTATCATTGCCTGTAAAACTGGTACTCTTACATGAAAAGTTATGATGCAGTGAAGTGTAAGCAAAGCATTTGTCTTTCAAATCCGTTGCTTGTTTTTATTCTTTTTCTTTTTTTTTTTTTTCATTTTTTAAGTATCTGATATAATACAGTTTTCTCATTTTTTAATATATTTTATTGATTAAACTCAGAAATACAGTGCCACACAGCTAAAGGACTGTTGTATAACAAGTGCCTGCGAGTTAAAGAATTAAACACTTTTTTTTTTCTTTCTAATTGCCGGGCCAGCGGCCTACTGTAGGCTTGACCGTTACGAGGGCGGGAGATGTTGGTCTTTTTATTATAGGGGCGTTTACTACGTAGGCCAACGCTGCCCTCTATTATTGGTTAATAATAAATTTCTCGTTTTAAAAAGGCTTAATTTAAATTAAAATTTGTATTACGCTTTTGTATGCGACAGACCTAGAAACTAAGAGAGAACTTTACTTTTCTAGATTTAAAATTATACTCATGCACTACAATTATTAGCAGGAGTGAAAATCGTCAAATAAATTATGATACATTCTTAAATCTCTGGTTACACTGCAAATATACAAATCGTGAAAAGATGCCACTCTGAAATTGCAAGCGAATTGCCGCAAATAATTCATATTGATCAAGTAGTGTTTCCCACTTGCATAGCACACTAGAAGTTGACTATCATAATACAATTATTTTGATACAAATAGGTAATGCATTTAATTACGTTTATGTCTGTAACAGGAATTTTTAAATATGATCTAATCTGATGCAGAAAACGATTTAAGTATTCAAAAATGAAATAAAAATGGAATTTTGTTTATATTCAATCGTGTGCAATTACATACGAAAACACAAATTTTAAAATGTTGCAGTCAATTCTGGTTAATTCAATCACCGGTTCATTGGGCCAAGTGTTTATTCGGACTAAATTTTAAATAACCGCAGCAAAATGTTGCCACTGAAATGTTTTGTTTTGGCATTATTTCGTATATAAAACTATTATATATAGTACCAGAAGCCAAAGCCCGCTGTGGGGGCAATTACAACGGGCGCTAGAAAAAACATTTAACGAAAATATGTCTATTCTCAGTATATTTAACCGTCCACCTAAAGTAAATTTCATATCCAATTTTCATTTTATACCCAAATTGAATTCCATGCTCTTCTGGAAGCGCGCGAAAACTTTTCGCATCCGAACGATTTCGTTTCGTGTGCACAGCCCTTCTTATATCGTTGTTTTGAGCAGATGATGATTTTAATAAAAAAATAAACTATGGTAAATTTAAAAATATTTTAAACGAATTTGAATTGCAATTTTCCCTTCGAAGCCTGATAACCATGATGTCATGCATGATGTCATTGTCACATGAAATAGCTAACTTTGTTACGCAACTGATTATTATTATTTTTTTTTTTACTCTCGGAAACAAAATGGAGCTGAAAAGAGCGAAAAATCTCTTAAAATGAGGGAACAGGCGGATTTTCAGATTTTTAAAGTAGCACAGATTGTTTTCTATGTTTTTATACATAATTGTGGAAAATTTCAAGCTGATAGTACAAACGTGTGGATGTTATTACGTGCTTTTTGTGTTTTTTAACCTTCTCGGAGCAATGGTGGTAAAAGTTTTATCTAGGATTGGTTCCCCGGAATCGTTAGAGAGTGAGTTAGTAAATGAGGGGATTAGCGTAATTATATTGTAAGATAAAAGATTTTGTTTTTTAAAATGAAATCGCAATTTGAGATTCAAAATTCCATGAACATTATGTACTAAACACTAATTGTTTTAGTATTGGTGTTCTAAAATGAACCATTTAACACTAGTATTTAAATATTCAGATAATTTAATTTTAATAAACTACTTTATAATACTTATCAATAATATTTTAGTGACCATTTTTCTTTCTTCATAATCCATTTCTCTCATACTTAATACAGGCATTCCACAAGGAATGCAATTTGAATACTCGCTAGAAAACAAAAGGCAAAGGAAACGTTTGCATCTATACTCAACTCAATATTACATTTCCTGAAGGAAGGTTGGGGAGAAGAAAATGGACCCTACCTACTGTAAATCCTATAAGCTTGTTTTGGCTTAGAGGAGGGTGGTAGGCTCGGTAGCTGGCAGAATGCAATACGTCTGACGTCACCTAAAGGTGGTTTGAGGGAGGAGATGATTAAACAAAGAACTGAAATACCTTGTTAACTTTCCATAATAGGGACTTGGAAGTGGAATGGAGATCAGAGACAAGTAAAATAGGGGGATTTTAGATCCATTAAATCCCTTTTCCCCTTTAAAAGCTTTCAACGTCGTGGATCTTTTGAGACTTGTGATTGATACATGGTAGAGTGGTGCAGCAACTTTAACGGGAAACGTTGTGAAGCATTGGATTGCAGTGCAATATATAAATTTGAAAAACAATCAAACTGAAATTAGTAGTTTATACAGGCATATATTTTAAATAAGTGTCTATTTTAATAAAAAGGGGAGGAAATATTGATGCATTTACGCCTCCAACGGCGAATTTCAGGAAAATACATTGATATTTGGTTATAGTAAAAATAACTAGCACGAGTAAATGTAAGTCTCCTACTTTGTGAAAGGCGGTGATTTAAAAAAAATCAGAACTCAAAATGCTAGATTTTTTTAACCCATTATTAGTACAATAAAGATAAATATAAATAGCGTATGATTTTTCGATTGAAAGCATTATTATTTTGAAATTTAATAATTTCAATTACAAATGTCACTTTTAAAAATTCAATTCAATATTTTATACATCGTTAAAAATATTCTTTTTTTTTAATTTTTAACGAATATCAAATAAGAGTCAGTTTTTTTCCGCCAGTCCGAACTTCAGAGAAAGAGAAGAGTCCGAAATTGTTTGAATACACCACAATTTAGAAAGTTGTACGTAACTTTTAAAAAGTTATTACAATTGATATTTATATAAAGATAAAGCGACAAGATCGAAAATTTAAATTATTATGTATTAAATATAATGTTCCCTCGTGAGATATAATTTAAATAAAGGATTGTTTTTATCAAAGCTCAAGAGACACTCAAATGGGCACTAGAACCCTTTCACCTTTCACAGACGGAGACCAGGACACTTGCTCTCCTAATTCTATTACAAGCATTTCGAAAGTAGTCATAATACCTTAGACTTGTATAATTAGCACCCCCCTTTTCAGGATGTCCCTTACATATATCCACAGTATTCTGGGATACTCCATTCCAATAATTTGAAATAAAACCTGATTACTTCAATATTAACTTGGCGCAGTAATCAATTTCTAAGGAAGTTGTATGAATCTTTTTAAAAGTCGTAATAGTTAATATTTATTTAAAGATAAATTTGGAACGGGATATAAATATAAACAATTTATGTAACAATGAAATTTTTTCTCAAATTAAAAATGGCCTTTTATACTGACGTACACGCTCAGTTATTCTAAAACTTCATTTTTATTCTTATTATGAATATAATATGCTTCACAAAATAAAACAAACGTTTTTGTTTTGTTTTGTTTTCAGAAAATCAAATCTATTCGTAAATATACATGTTTTAAACTAAAGGTATTTATAGTAAAGATGAAGAAAATTTAGTTTATAGATATAGAAAAAAATACTCTCTAAAAATGCAGGAGTAGTAGAGAGCAAATCAAATATCATCAACTAAATTTTGAGAAAAAAGGAAAGTTGTTCCAATAGATAAATAAAATTTAACAATTGCGCACTTTTTTTTAAGGATGCAGCCAAACGCATTCAAAATCATTTCTTGTTAAAACAACTTTTTCTAGATCTATACATTTTTTTTAAGTACATTGTTTTATTTTAAAACTTATTTACATAGTAAAACTCATTTATAATGTTTTTTTTTTCCAATGGGCGGGTACTTACTCATCAAGCATTCGCCACTACAAAGGCCCGAGTTGCTGCCCATTTTATTATGGGAGCATCCAGTGGGCGGACAGCATTACCCCCTATGAAGGGACGGACAATTTAACATCCATGCCCAAGCCGGGATTCGAACCCGGACCCACGGTGTGATAGAATGGTTCTCTAGCCACTAACGACCTGGGCGGCTCATCTATAATGTATGATTAGACAATCAGTAAACTGGCAATGCGATACATATAATATCTACTTTGCAGGTAAAACAGATTAGGATTTCCGTAAAATATATACGAATATTTTATAATTTGTCGGTTTGAGCAGTTACATTTGAAATGTTTTTATGTCGAAGTTGCTTAGATTATCTTAATTGGAAAAGTATATATTTTATATTGCTTTCAAATACAGTCAAATAACATGCTCAAAATATTTATTAAAATCTGAAGGCAGTTTAAAATTTGAGAACATGTAAAATACTTCAAACTAGCTTTAGAATAGGCAGTAGTGCACATTTACATTATTTAGTATCTATGTTTTTCTCTTCAAATATTTCCAATTACTTTCCATGTCTTCGTATTTTATTTATATATTGATTTTCAGTACATTTTTTATCATTTATATATGAGCTTCCAGGTAAGTTTAGATTTTCAGGAGAACATACAACTTAGAAATATGTGTCATCTCTTACGCTGTATGTGTATGAAGATATGTATACACATAACTTATCTTTTAAAACAATGATTCATTACTAAAGCATTATAAAAATTAATTATGCTAAATTCAAGTAAATTAGATCTCTTAGCGAAGTAATATCCTTATTTATAGTGTAAGCAGTTTACTTGTTTAGTATTTGTCGAAAAACATTTAATGATACATTTTTTAAAGCTAACATTTATGGGCTATGAAAGTAAAAGCTGTTAGATCTCAAGGGAACTTTTGCAAGACATATGCTCAGTACAGAAAACAGACACTTTTCCTTGAAGGCACCATTTAAAATATCTATCGCCAAATTCTTAAAATGACATTTTTTATGAGCTGAAATATTGCATCAGCTGTTTACTGCATTACTGAAATTTAAAAAGAATAAAAACATTTTGTTTACACTTGAAAAAATAAAGCATATTTATGACTTTTGTTTGAAATTCCTCCTGGATTCTTCTTGAATTATATTTTTGATATTTTGTACTTTTCCTTCATTTACGGGGCATCACAAAACAATTTTTTTACATTAGAAGATAAGGGCATTAGTTGTTTCAATTGTGTTTAAACTGTGTTTTTTCATTTCAAACAAAAGAAATTTAATACATAACACTACAAACTTTTATAGCTTGATACATATTGTTACAAGAGAGTTAAAATTATTACATGTATTTATTTTGTATATTACAGTATAAGGACAAAAATTTTAAATAAAATTGTTTTAATATCGCTGTTGTACTTAAAGATAAAAATAATTAATATTGACATTCTCTAATCTAACCAGAAAGAGATACTAATTTGGATTTATACTCCAGATTAGTATCTCTTGTGTTAACTGTTATCTGTTTTACTTAAAGATAAAAATAATTAATAAACTTTACTGGCATTCTCTAGGCTAACCAGAAAGATATACTAATTTAGATTTATATACATGCACTCTAATTTTACTAAATGTTCGTGAATTCTTCGGATATGTAAATATGTTGGTTACATTTATTACCAATGCAAATGACTTAGAAATCCTTTGTTTTTTGATGATGGCTTAAAAAATGATTGCTTTGATTAAGCTCTAAAGACGGCGTCATATTTGTATTTGCTTTATTAATTAGGTATACAGAAGTGGGATATTTTAGACTAATTAGATCGTAAACATAGTTTTACTGTTAAAAATATGATTTCTGAAGTAAATTAAGCATAGAAACTTTAAGATAAGCTTATGTTTGTAAATACAAATTCCAATATTTAGGTTTTTCGCCTGAACATGTTTTCGTTCATTAGCAACGAACAGAAAATGAAATAAATTCAATCTCTCTCAAATACCCTTAAATTATGCCTGACAAACTCAAGTTCAACCCTTTTATCAAAATGATGTTTTGGATTTATTCCCCGTCCTAGATACTAATGCCACTTTCTTTATTCAAGATTTTCACAACTCCTCTCAAATGAAGATTTAAAACGTTCTTTTCACACTTTGATAAATAATATGCCCCTGATGCTCGAGGTGAAGTCATTTGCGGGGCATCCGATAAATCTGTGCTCTCCTCACCCCTTACCGTAATGATTTGAGCATTCTGAAACACCTACAATCCACAGAAGAGAAAGAGTTAATCTGATGTTTACGACACTTGGGAAACGGAAATCCAAAGTCAATTTTTTATTCTTTTCATGGCGGATTAGAAAATAAATAAAGTAGTTCATATTTTGTACATTATTGGATTTTCTTTCATTTTTTTTTCACATCACTGGGTACTACATAGGTTAACAGAATAATGCTAAAAGCCTATTCTTAGAAATACAGATGATTCTACTTAAGAATAAATACTACGCTTTCTTTAATCTGAGGGTTTTGTAATATAGATTAATTTTGCAGTAAATATTCCATGCAATTTTGTTTTATTTACACTAAGAAAATTCTTGAAGAAAGCTTGATGTTTAAGGAAGCCTTCGGAAAGGATGATTAAGGAAGCATGAAATTGAACCAAACGTCTCAGAACTATCCTCATCGAAACTGGAAGAATTCACTATCTATACAATGCATCTGGCGCGGCCTCACGTATATTATGAAATTAACTTTGGTCTACAAACTTTTACCATGCATGAGCATTACTGCAATTTACATTTCTCCGCTGGATTCATATTTCTGTCTTAATTTCTTCAGAGGTTATCTCAATGTCCTGCCCCTTCCCCTACTATCATACCTATCCTATTCACCACTATCACAAAACTATTCATTTTTGTAAGGAGTGCGTACATCTGTTGTGTGAGATCAAAATCTATAACAGCAGTGAAGGATTTTTTAAATCATGACACACTAGTATTTTTCCCACGCAGCACTCAACTAAAAATTTTACATATTAAGTTGAATTTTTCATACTTTACAAGTTACGAAATTATTACTTTTTCAAAAATGATGATACTCCTATAAAAGCTATCATTGTAGCAAGAAGAGATAAAAAATAAGTCATTTATTTCACTCTAACCCCTTAAGTACGTTGTAGAAGACAGAGAACGGCTTATTGCTAGAAGAGTTTGCATGACAGACAAGATAGTTTAAAGAGATGGACTTGCACAAGATATAAAGCGCAAATAATAATGGGTTGGTCGTTTGGCATATTATAAATTGTTAATCATGTAAGGCTTTAATCACTATCACTTAGAGAATTCAGAATCACTCGAGTCATATTCGTCTTCATCTGGAATAAATTCAGACTTACCACTATCCATATTTTAAAGATTTCCAATAACATGACAAACGAAAACAAATAGGTGGTCTAAACCGTAACGGAGCACCAAAGAAAGCATGCACGTATTCTAAACAGCAACAGTGCATCTAAAAATAATTCTCTCAAAAGTATCAGTTTCAACTATCCGTTCCTGTTTCTAGTGAACGATTCCAGTATGATGTTGGCTCACAATATCTGCGTGACCCTCTACGAGAAAAGCAACGTACATTCTCTACAAGACATAAGAGAATTTGTTTGCCTTTGCAGCGGCAGGATTCTCTTTTGCGTGCAATAAAACACGGAAACCGTATGCAACGTAAACGATGCTGCTGCTTGCTGTGCATGTACTTTTATTCACGTACACATTGTGCGTGGGTGCAGTCAAATGGTTGGGTTACTTACTTAACGAGATGCACTATGCTTTGACTGACAAATTAGAAACTATCTGATGCAAATTTTAAATTTATAAAACAATCTGCTCTGAAAGATTTTTCAAAACAAATATTTCCGGTGTGATTGAAGTGTACATGCAAATTTAAAAATTGTATTTAATTAAAACTTATTTAAACTAATATATTTAATGTAGTTTTAAATGTAACTAATTTTTAGTGCAGTTTTAAGGTTCATATTAAAATATACGTTTTGCTCTTTGCCTCTTAAGGTTAAATATTTCACTAGAACTTCGTAAAATTAACATATAATATTTTATCTTTCACTTTGTTAAAATGCATAAGTAAACAATTCTAATCAGAAAATTTTATAAAATTACTCATGATAACCCCCTGCTTTAAACATTTCAAGTACTAGGTTACTTAATCATAATCTATTGCAAGTATGAGAACATAAATACACTAATAAGAAGCACAACTTCAAGAGAAAATAGGCATACATTCCAAAATTTTTACGTGCATTTCTCTTTGAAATAAATAGAAGTTTAAAGAAGATGATAAAAGAAATGCAGTTTTATTTTGAAGCAGCTTCATAGTACAAAATAGCATCAGCGAAAAATCTTTCTTTTCTGAAAAGAATACATAGCATACTTTCCCGCCATATCTAAAATAATCCTCTTGGCTTATAGGTGTCCGCGAAAGAAGTTGCAAAGAAGGAAAGAATACAGTGAATCATCCTGTCACTGTATAAGCTGATATTCTCCCAAATATTTTTATTCTGTTTAATCTTTAAAGGTAGCAGCTATCAGCAGAAAGCAGAGAATGAAACCCATTATCTTGACTGTGCAATGTTATCCCTTTATAAAAAAGTTTCAAGATGTGGCACTACAATTCTCGTCTCAGGGAATAAAATTATTTCAGTAATTCTTTATGCATGACTGAGCACTTTAAGTTCTTTAAATTTCAATTCTAATAAAATAGTTAAAAGGAATAGTATAAAATGTTAACTTTTGATTTTAACAAAACTATTCAGAGTAACTCAGCAACTTAATTTGTTTAAAAAAATCGTGATAAGGCCAATATAGGCAGCTTTTGCTCGTGCTATGGTGATATGTGGACTGCAGTTTGCACAGAGTGGGCTAATTTCGCACTTACTTGTTGACCAAATCTCTTATTAGTCCGATAAGAGATACCTTACATATTGTCTACGAAATATGTAAAGTATTGATACTGTAATGAAATACCACACAGAGTTCGTAAATAGGTCATGTACAGTAGTTCAATAAATAATAGAATGAATTTAATTTTCCTCTGCTTTTTAAGTAATCACAAATTAGTAAAAGCTTTTACAATGTAGGCTATCTAGTGCGAAGTCCAATATTCAAAGTTTTACGTAATTAATCAGTAAATATATAATTATTGATAACTTTGTAATATAAATATTGAAAATAAAAATAATGAGAAAGAAGGGAAAGGATATAAATGTGCGTCAAAATTTTTGAGTTTGTTACAAAAGTTAATTTTATAACAATACCAACCACAATAAAATAAAAAAATAACCAAAACTTAAATGCTGGATAATATTTTAACTGACTACAATCAATGTGTACTTTAAAGCATGGCGATGTGTAATTATGGTATTGTTCGCAATAATGCATACATTCCGTTATAAATCATTACATAATTAGCAAAAATAATTTTAAAATGTTACCCATTATTCTAGTCTTAAAATGCATTCGATGGACAAAAGATAAATTTATCCCTAACTGTCATCTCAATTGCACAGAATTTATCTTCATAAACAGTTTATTATTATTATTGTTGTTGTTGTTGTTGTTGTTGGTTTTGTTGCTGTTGTTGTTATTATTATTATTATTATTATATAAAGGGTGTCCTTAAATTTACTGAGGATTCGAATTAAATATAAACAGTTTTTTTAATTATACGTTTTTATTGAAACAGAAAGTACATAGGAAAGCGTTGTGTATGGAATTACTCATCGGAAAAATGATCTCCACGGCTTTGCTGGCACATACGCACTCTTTTGTTGAAATTTTCCAGGACCATTTTGAATAAATGTGGCTGAATTTCGTTGAGGGGGTTCCGCACATCTTCCTGCAACGCAAGGGTGGATGTGGGCTTGTTGACATTAACCTTTCACTCGAAATAACCCCAAGGAAAGAAATCCAATGCTTTTAAATCACATGATCTTTCCCATCATTCATTATGAATATCATCACGAATAAACTTTCATTATTTTTGAAATATTTTACAACAATGAAAACGTACTGTTCTGTCGTATGGCGGTGGTATTTTGCTCCTAAACTCTCAAGCTGCCATACCTTCCTTTTTTGGTTGCTCTAACACTAAATTAATTAATTTTCTATTTAATTCAAATATCTTGCTTAAATTTTTGGACATCCTTTATGTATATACTAGCTGCGTACCCGTTCTCCGAACGGAGGGAAAAGAACATTTTCCTTATACATATAATTCGAATTAAGCCCATTGATGCGGAATCTATAAAAGTAAAAAAATTACTTAAATCGTGATGAAACGTATACGTCATGAGTGCAAATCTGAGATGACTGCAACATGATGGCACAAAAACTACGTCAATGTCACTGGACTGGGATCAAAAAAGAAGCAGCTTCTCTTAGATGACCTTGCCCAGGCTTTTTCTCGATGGATCCGGTATCATAGAACTGCTTCTATAAGTTGCACACGACGCTGGGCGTTCAATTGAACTCTCTACAAATCTGGAGACTATCCTGCTTCTAGTCTCCACACATAGGATCTAGGTCAAGGGGTGGGGTTGTCCTCCGTAGGGGTCTTTCTAAGGGTCCTAACCGGTATTTACGCTACGTTTTGGAGGAAACCAGACATATATGTTTCCTAACATAGGCATGTTGCGAGTACAGTTTTATTTTCCGAACGGAATACAGGAAAACTCCGAACGGTTAGGTCGGCGGACGCGACCTGTTTTGAACCAGAAACCTCCCGTCTCGCAGTTCAGAGCGCCAAGCGCTCGGCCACTGGTCGGACTAAGTCATTGCTAGGGGAATATTATAAGCAATTGGGACCTTTGTTGTACACATGATTGCAATGTCATTCTCGTATTATTATTACTTATATCTCATATTATTTGATTTATTTTTGATTTTCATTTCATATTCCTGACTTTTCATATTCTCTTGATTTTGGGGTCCTTGTGCATGCGCATATTCAATTATCATTCCCCATTAAGGTTACTGAATTAAGTAGTTCTCCCTATCGCCACTTCTACACCAAAGACGTCAATCTGCATTTTCCTCGTTTCAAGAAAAACGCTTACAAAGTTTCATTGCTTCAGTTTATACTGATTAATCAATTTTCTTGCAAACTAATCGGAATTAAGATATGAGGCTTTGACATAGTACACAGGATTTCTTAAAGACTTTGAAAATGAATTTAGTTAAAAATAACCAAAGTTACAGGTTCGCGTTATTGACGTTGTGATTGTGATAATAGTCTAATTGTGTCATATCCAATGCGTTTTCATTTTTCGAGTCAAGAGCTGTAGAAATGAGTGTTTTCACTTAATTGTTAAATTTAACAGCTTGAGTGGCAACAACGGATTCCGTAACTACAGAAACTGCAGCAATATTAAAATAGAACATGAAATGAAATTTATTTATGCTTGCTAGAACTGCCATATTGGCGTAATTAACGCTTATAGTCGATGGCAAATAGCCAAAATATATCCTAAATTTAACTTCACAGTAAATATTTATAGGCATTCTCGTTCATCTCCAAAGACTTTCGTATTTATACAGAATTCCTATTTTACTATACTCTGTTTGACGGGATTAAAAAAAAATTACCTATCCATCCGCTCGTAACATTGGCTCATCTCAATCGTGCCATAGAATTAGAAATAGAAACGCAAAAAACACACGCTGTTAAACACGGAGTTACACTACATTTGAATATTTATCGCCAAATTTTCCAAGAAAGGTACTAAAGAAGGAATCTGCGTATGCCATTTTGCGATATTTTTTTTTCTTCAGAGAATGATTCTAAGCACTGATTTAACAGCAATCAAAATAGGAAATAGTTATTTGTGTATGGGTCCATCGCCAAAAATTAATGCAGGAATCTATTTGAAAAGTAGCATAGCAGTATTTTAAATTACTATAACGTGTTTTATTTATTCCAATTTACCGAATGCGAGAATTTCATTTGTTTTGAAATTTGGCGGCATTCCCTCAAGGTAAATCAATTTACTTAATTTGGGGAAAATTCCGAAGATCAATTGCTTAAAATCGCCTTAATAATTGCACTATTTCTGCATGGAAAATTAAAGTTTAACGCCGTATTTTAATAAAACCTACACACACAAACCTAAACCTATTTCGGTTTGCTCGCAATAAACTGCTCCAAGCCCAAAACTGTGCAAATCGGTAGAATCTACTACTTTCTCAAAATCACCAAATCAGCCATTTTTTTTCGCCAAACTAAAAAATATACATATCAGTCTAGGAAATCTCCCAATACCTTATTCTTTTACACATAAAAAGCATTGAATTCCTGCTCTGATTTCAAATGCACGCAATACTTCAATTAAAAAATAACTTTGTAAATAATCTAAACAGAAAAAAAATCATTATTCTTTTATTTTTACTACAGGAGTCTAAATAATTTAATAAAACAGCCAAACATGGCAACCTCGATGCTTTTTTCTCACATTTTCACTGCAGGGGTTACAATTAGGGAATTAAGGAGATCAAAAATTAGCGTTTTTTACGGGGTTTTTTATCAATATCTCTTAAAATAATTCGAATTTCGAAATTTAAATTAGCGGAGGTTCTTTCTCAAAATTTTCCTCGATCGAAACTCAACTCCCAGCCGTTTGGGAGGAGATGATGCTACACACAGACACACAGACAGACGCGCACAGATTTTAATAGTATAGATATGTGTACAGAGTGTCCGATAACGATTGGCGCAAACATTAAGGGATGTCAGGTCTCATAGTAAAAAATCAGAATCGCGTTGCAAAGTGGGTTCAAAAACTCAGTTTTCATTTAATTGTTAATAATCACTCTCGAAAAGTGTTGAAGTTTTCGTCTTAATCATTAGTAACCAAGTTTAAAAACTAAGAGTCTTGTCTCCAGAAATTTCATTCATAGAATGAAATAGAATGTTTATATTTTCCATTTTAATCACTGTTTTCTGTAAAACGTGAATTGATTTTTCAAAAACCATGATGGGAAAATACTCCATTTTTTTCAGAACTTATTCGAAAGTAATTACTAAGAGTTACATATAGACGCTTTTCCGACCTTGCATTGCTACGTGATTCTGAATATATTTATTAAATGCCTGATCTACCTTTGAAGTCTGTCGCCACCATATCCTGTTTCTCGCTCTATATATATGTATATATAAATATACACCCGATGATTCAGAGCAGCTGTTAAAATGATTATATTTTAAACCGTAAGCGAGTGAACAGACTTTCAGTTAAAAAAATTCATCAAATAAAGAGTAGCTTTCAGATATGGTATCACGTATTAAAATACAAAATTTAATTTTTATATGATCCCTCTTTTCTTATCACTTGGCAAAATGTTGCTCTGGGTCTAAGAAGGTAAATAAAAAAATCCCATGTCTCTGGGTAGAAGCATTACCAAGATATTAAATATTTTTATCATTTGCCACCAAGCACTAAGAGGATAAGAATAAAATTACTTTAAAATAACTAATGTTTGTTAGTGGTCATTTGACTCCAGGAAATCTTAGTTTAGGTACAGTTTTCCTATAAAGCCTTGTTCTCCGACGTTTCTAGTCAAAGTTAACTCGCTCCATTTTCTAGATGTCATTCTATATATACACTTTCAAATTCCTGAAAGTGTGACCTAATTAGTGGATGATCCCTAAAAGACTAAATCATCGATAATTTCATAATGCAGTTTCTGTCGGTTCAGGTAAAACTAAACCTGTTAATTTCATGAATTTTAATGCGTTTAATTGCCATTTTCCAACAAAGAGATCGTTATTTAACTTATCAACCGATAATCGGTCCTCTAGCGGCCGTATTCCCAAAACACTTGGCACGCGGCCAAACTCTGTTAAAGTCATCGGTAAGATATCTTACCAAGAATATAACACGCGTTTCAGGATTAATCTGCGTGTCAAATGTTTGGTGAATAAGGCTATAAAGTAAAGATATTTTTCGCCTGAAAAAGGACGCCAACACAGCAAGTAAAGTGGTGTAAGTTGTCATTTTTAACATTAAATATCTCGGAAACTATTCTACTTACAGAAATGGCTTTTTTTTTTATTCTACTTTCTTAGACACAGACCAACATTTTCTAAATGTAAGTGATTGGAAATGAGGGACAATATAAAAATTAAATTTCGTATTTTAATTTGTATGCAGCCATTAGTAAAAAAGACTGCCATATCTGAAAGCTACTCTTTACTTGATGAACCAATTGAAATTAAATTTAATTGCAAATATGTTTCGATCACTTACGATTTAAAAGATAATCGCTTTAACATGCATTTTGAATCAACCGGTATATATAAATTGCTTATTTTTGTGTAAATTTTTGCTTAATATTATTGCTTATATACATTTGCTTAAGCAACATTCCTTTCTATATTTGGTTTCTTTTTGTTTGTACGCTAGTGTCAAGTTGCTATGTGATACATATATACCAAAGCGGATGGTTGGCAACAGAGCTACTGCACGCTGAGTAGACAC
Source organism: Cheiracanthium punctorium (assembly GCA_038373885.1). Taxonomy (NCBI): domain Eukaryota; kingdom Metazoa; phylum Arthropoda; class Arachnida; order Araneae; family Cheiracanthiidae; genus Cheiracanthium; species Cheiracanthium punctorium. The sequence continues at coordinate 1,602,221 of JAWZYV010014761.1, forward strand.
CATAACAGGCTTTGTTTTCAAATTGGAAGAATATGGGTTTTTGAGTTCGTTTGTGTCATGTTTTTCTGTATTGTATTTACATGCTCAGTCTACTTATTTTTTTTAACGGTATTATTTATTTTAATTGTGTTTTTTAGCCTCTGTAGGTCAAGGAGAATTCCTGCCCGTTGCATCGGATTCAATGTACAGCTGCGGAAAAAAAATGTCCCACTTGCTCTTTATTTCGCCGTCGTTCGTCATACAGTAAAGTTACATATACCATTCGTTTGCAAATAACGCGTACTTTAATTTACTATTAATTTAATTTGCATCAGGGGCCGTCTTCATATTTAATTCTGCATCAACTTCGTTTTTCTCAATGGCAACACTGTATTTTGACTTTATTAAACGAAAGAAAATCTTCAAATTACCCTGAATATAAATTTTTACCAATTTTCTACGATAATTTCCGGAGATATTGCGAATTATTTTTGCGTGTTTTTAAGGGACTTTCTGCAAATTGAAAAACGCTATTTGTAGGTTCCGAACTTTTCCCATTAATTTCGCTCAACAGAGTTAAAAGAAATAAACATTATTTTCAGGGAAAATATTTTTACCATCTCTCTCAAAGTTTTTTGTAGTAAGAATATCAAGGGTAGAAATTAGAATATTTAGTCAGTGGTCCAAATGACCCGTGAGTTCATAAGCTCCTTGGTTCGTACACATGATTTAAAGGAAAAATCCAAAACGACTGCTCACGATTTTGAAAATATTTCTAATTTTGAAATTGTTATCGAGTATTTCCCTTGATGGTTCTCTTAGACAGGTGAAATGTTGGCAGGAGTGAGAGGCTGCTCTCTGCTCTTCTGAATACAAACATTAATGTTAATCAGCTATGGTCAAACTTGAAGAATGGTTTCATGATTGAAAATTTATTTGTTTGAATTCCATGTGAAAAACACAATTACATTTTTGCCGACCCAATATTATCACTGTGTTTGTTATTTCACTTCTTCATTTCATATTGTCGTCTGCAAAGTGCAATATTCTTATAAGACTTTTGGCGAAATTTTAATTTATATTCAGGTGAAAATTTAGAGAGAAAAACGTGATTTTGAATGTTTTTTGAATATTTGATAAAGTATGGGGAAGTCCAAATACCCAATGTTTCCAATTTTAAAAAGGTCAAATTCATGCCTCGAATATTGAGGATGTTAGTTTTTCAGAAATAGGACGTTATATTAGAAGACATACATCTACTGCATCTAATTCTATAGCTGGAAAATACTTTATTTGGGGGAGTATAGTAGCGGACGCAACAATAGACGCTTTATAGAATCACCATCGAACTGTAAAAACCTCTAATTTATTTGCTTCAAAATTTGATATTTTTAATACCGCTATCTTTTACTGTGTTTTTGCACAAAAGAAATCTAATTTACTTTTATTTTAAGCAATTTTCAAAAATTGTCACTTAATAAATTTATATATGGTCCCTTAACTTATGAAAATAACATATTTTATTTAATATAAATTAAACTACCGAACGTAAAAATTTGAAATTTTGCACAGTCATGTAGTATTACTTTCTGCATCTATTTCCATCGAAATTTGGCTATGTTTCTATTCATATTTTTTTTAATATTACTTTAATAATTCATAATTCATATTAATATTTTATTTAAAATCATAATAACATTAAATTATGTTTGGTTCGTTTAGTTCTAATAGTACGAATAAATAAAGCTTCTTATTATCAATATTATATGAGATATGATTTAAAATATGAAAAAAAAAAAAATAACATATGGGGAGGGGGATTTTGGGTGCTCATAGCTCACCCATTTTCAGTTTAAATTTATTGAAAATGGGTATCCGGGAATAAAAGGAGCTAAATTTTTGAAATATGAAGTGAAATCTAGGGGTTGCTATTTGGAAAAAAAAAGTTGGTGTGAATTTTTAATATGTAGATGACCCCTTATGCATATTTTATGCATAGCAAATTAAAGTGTACATCAATCGAAAACGATTGGTATCTGTAACTTTGCTGAACGACGATCGATGGCCAAAAAAAGCACAAGTGGAACTTTTTTTTTTCCGTAGCTGTACACTTACATGGCCTAAAAACAGTATTTTACCAAAATTATTATTGATCTTTGAAATTAATACAATCGAGTTTATCTGAATCTTCTGGCACCAAGCTAGATACCTACAGTATAACTGCGTCAATTGCCCTCTGATTAATCTTGGCAATATATATTTTTATTTACAGTTTATGTATTTTTATTTTTACTAATTTTGTAGCAGACTTAGTGTTTAGTCGAAAGGGACTGAATACTAAAAGACTTAGAGGCTTTCTTTCGTGAGTGTACAACAGATAAACATATATATACATACGCATATATACGTAGGCAAAAATGAAAATTCACATTGACATGGTTTAAATTCTAACTTCTTAATAATATAAAAAAAATTAAATTATGTATGCATGGGTTTCCATTAAATGAGTGACCCATTTTGAACGTAAATAAGAACAACACGGTATGAGATAAAAATGCGCTGTTTGTAACATTTTTATTAGAGAGCCAATAAATTTCGAAAAATACATTTTGTTCAAGTAATTTAAAATTTTACCACTAGGTGGCGCTGTTGACTGCCAAACTGAATAATAATGCTTTCAATATGGCACCTTTGAAGCAATAATATGGCGGGGTCGAAAAACAAATTTTACATATCCGCATCTCAATTGAATGGGACTGACATGCATCGCAGACGTTATTATGACCGCAAGAGTTAGTGGCAGTTATACTGTCACCTCCTCTTTCAAGTGTCCCTACAGAAATGCGTCATTTAAGAATGCGCTATATTACTGTTTGAAGCCAATGCTATACCGAAAGTATAGTTATTTAGTTTTGCAGCTGCCAGCATCCCCTAGTGACAAAATTTGGAACTATTTGTTCAAAATAATTTTTCGAAATTTATTATTTTTCTAATAAAAATGTTACAAACGGCGCATTTTTATCTCAAACCGTGTTGTTCTTATTTATGTTCAAAATGGGTCACCCATTTAATGGATACCCTGTATATATACATATAAGTGTGTTTGCATATACTTTGTATCATATATCACCATCGGATTTTATAATTTTTGTAATAACGCGTTCCATTTGAGCTTCTTTAAAAAATTATTATTAAAATACATCAATTTCTCGTATCTAAACATCATGTTTTAAAATATTAAAGAGACTTTAAGAAGAAATAGTAATAATATAATGTTTGGCGTAGTTATTTGCAAAATAATTAAATAAACGATAGTGAATGCATTGCTACCTTCAATATGCTAACAAAAGCTGCAATTTTTCAAATTATTCCCTTTCAAATTAGTCTCCGGTGTTGCATACATTTATTGAGAAGCAGCAATCATCTAAAGTTAACTTAAATAAATTTTCGTCTGAACTGAAATTCTTTTGTAACACTATTCGATATCTTTAGAAGCTTCAAAGTTTCTGTAATTTCATTTGCATAAAACTCAAATCGTCTACTGTATTTACACTTATCATTTAAGCTTTCGAAAATCCTGAAGATTTATAGATACACAGAGGAGTACGTGAGTTTAGATAAAAGATCCAATCTTTCTAAAAGCGAAGTATTGCTGGCAGTAAAAAGTCATTAAACGACGTCATTTCTTAAGTCATTTCAAAATAGGAATTTTTCTTTTCTTAAATGTGATTTTAATGTTGAGGATCATATTCAAAACACATCCATGATTCAGGATGCATTTTTTATGCCTTTTAACTTTGTTTCTGCTTAAGCATTTTTAAAAATAGGGAATTATATTCATAAAACAATAGATAAAACTGTCCATTCGACTGGATTTTATCACATTTAGAGAAAATATTCTGCAGAAATGTACTTTCAGCCAGGCTTTGAAACAATAACGTTAGCTATTTTGCCAGAAATATCTGAACTGTGACATCGAATTTTAGAATATGACGGAGAAGGAAATCTTAACATTTAAATGACATTAATGGTATTGTTGAATATATACAATGCCTTATTTTAATTTCTTTAATATTTCAAATTGTGCACTTGAAAAAAAATGTGTGTGTGTGTGAAGAGATAAGTTATAAATGGGACATTAACCACAAACACTTTACATTTTTTTTTTTTTTTTTTTTTTTAAGTTTCAAATCCTGCTAGCAGATGTAGATAAATATCGCACCTCTTTTTACAAAAATAGTAAAATTATTGCTAGAGGATTGAAAAAAGTATCATTTTGTGATTTAAGTTTCAAGGGTAAATAATTCCTAACATTTAAATATTGAAGTATCTATGTTTAGCAGTTTGTTTGAGGTTAAGTATCAATTAATTTATATACCCTATAGACTTAGCGAACATCAGGGTTAAATTAGATTGATACAAAGTCGCCATACTTTCGAATTTGATTTTATCACAACATACTTGAAAGGAATGAATAGGACACAAAATTAATGGGATTCGATGAATAGGACTGTCCTATTTATTCCTGTTCATTGCAAATTGTGACACAGCATGCATGAGCTTTTTTAGTACGGTTTAAGAACTTTAAAGTTTGGGAGAACAAATTTGGCCTTAAGTACTATATTATTATTTTAAATTTCATATATAAAATATATTATCCAGATATTTTGTATCTTTCCTTGTATTATAGCAAGACAAAGTAATTCTACTATATGTAATTATAAGGTCAAAATCAGCATGATGATTTTATATTATTATGTGCAATTCATAACAGTGTCAGCCATAAATGGGACAATTTTTGAAATTTCGTAATTTTTCTTTTAGTATATACTTATTAGACTTGTTTTAATGTGATATGTTTTAATTTTTTGCATATGTTTTCTGTAAAGTAAAACACTGATATTTATTTGAATGCGATTTTCATTTAAATGTTTAAAGTACAGGGTGATCAGAATATGAGTATACATTTGAGAAATTAATAATTCACGGAATAATGTAGGAAGAGAGTTAAAAAATGACACACCTGCTTGGAATGACATGATCTTTATTGAAACCTCAAAAAAGAAAAAGTTCGAAAAATGGCCGACAGATGGTGCTTCATGTGATAGGAAAAGTAATGATTAGTATAACAATTTATGACAAAGCAAGGGCGATGTTCTTCAGAACAAATGCTCAACATGTCGACCGTCATTCCTCAACAATAGTTGTAGTCGAGGGACCATGTTGTGAACAGCATTGTACTGCATATCTGTAGTTATGGTGAGACTTTGGCATCGGATGTTGTCTTTTAGCATCCCTACTGATGTCGGTCGATTGCAGTAGACTTGTGACTTCAAGTAGCGCCAGAGCCAATAATCACATGGAGTGAGATCTGGGGGGCTGGAAGGCCAAGCACGGCTTAGAACGCGATCATCACCAAACGACGTGCACAGTAGCAGATTCCCCATTTTGATAATGCAGGTTCTCTAACAGTGCCTTTTCTCGTAACGTCAACATGCGGCGATTACTGGTGCATATGATCCCGTTTCTCATTACAGCACATTTATGAAGCTCTAAGGAGAGTCATCGGGAATGGGTGATCAGGCGGGAAAACTGACCAGGATCCATTTTCACCGGCAGGAGGCGCAGCGCACCGCTCCAATAGGGATTTAGCGTTGTTTTGATTGTGAACGAGCTATATTTTTTTAATAAAATAAATTATTTTGATAGAATATGGGTCGAGCCAGTCACTGCTTTGCACCTGGATGTGACAGTGGATATCCAGAAGCCAGAAAAAGAAATGTATCGCTCGGGAAGAAAAATCCAACGTTATTTAAAGCTCCAAACAGCATCAATACAGCATCACCATAATATTTCTTTAATATGGCCCCTTATAAATGTATAACATAAAAAGTAACACTATGTAAATAGAAAACCTTTTTTACATGTTAGTAGTAGTATAATGCTAATATGAACACTTTAAAATTGGCATTTGGCCCAATAATCAAATTGAAACAGCAGTATAATACTTTGAAATTGTCCATTTAAAAAAAAAATAACAGTTTTATGAATAATATTTTTCTGTTTATTAATTTAATTAGGGTGGGGATTTTATAATATATAAGAGATACACAAATGAACAGATATTTTTGGCATAAGTCTGCAAAACTTATACAGAAACAAATATTTTCAATTCAAAGTCTGTTTTTTTTAAATACAAAATTTTTCAAAATTAAAGAAATATTAGATTTTTTCTGATATGTGAAAGCTTGCAAAACTGATGCAAAAGAGTCAATCACTGAATATGCGTGTATGTATTGAATTAATATTTTTTTTTCCTTTATGCTTTTTATGAAATTTTTTGTAGTACTGAAAAATGATATTGAAACTGAAAAGACATTGATTTTTATGTAATTTTTTGTGGTACTCAGGTCCTTATTATCGCACGGGCAAATCGGGACTTTGCCCAGGGCCCCCCCAATTTCAAATCTTGTTCTGAAACATCCTTCTTTATATCAAAATTTTATGAAAAATAAAACAAATTTCATAGATGCCCCCCCCCCAAATTGTTGGTTATAATCAGGCTTTGGTGGTGCTGAAAAACGGCGTTAAATGTTTTTCTCTTTCCATATTTGTTTTGGTTTTTTGGTTTAACTAACCAACTTTAAGACTAAAGACAAAAAAAAAAATGAAAATGATAATGATAAATAAAATATAATGTGGAAGAGCGGGTATATAAGAGGAATTTATAGCCTGAAAGAAGGCAGGGAATATTTTTTAATTTTTAGCGAATTGCTACCAAAAATATTTGTCAAAAACGGATCTATTATATCGTTCGCATGCAGTTTTAAAGAGAATTTATTTAAATTATTAATTAATTTATTAAATTTTCAAACTGATGTTACATCGTTGTAACTAAGTAATATAGAAACAAAATTATTATATATGCATATTAATTATCATATTTATTTATTCAAATGTTAGTGTATACTTCATGAAATTTCAGCATAAATGAATAAATCCCAATTAGAGAAGCATTAAATCGCGCGCGATGTGGTTTTCCGCTACCGTCAATAAGTGGCGCAATCAATGGTAGCCTCAGTTTTGTCAGCAATTCTCATACTGCGTAGTTGGTCCAAGTTGGATAACAAGTCGATGCTTCTCCTCCCGAGCTTCATGAGCACATTTTATAGACGAATCTCATGCAGCATCACTCGCGTTTTGCTATCCAGTGCCACCTGTTGGCCATTTTTTGAACTTTTCCTTTTCTTAGGTTGTAATAAAACCGCATGTCATTCCAAGCATGTATGTCAATTTTTACCTCTCTACCTACATTACTCCGTGAATTATTAATTTTTGAAATTCATAATGATATTCTGATCACCCTGCATGTAAAAAAATTCAGAAAGTATAATGTCCCATTCGTGTCATATCTCTCTTCTTTCAGAAAACTTTCCATGACTAAAGAATAATTCAATCATACCATTGTTAAATTCATGATATTTTTCAAATTATTTTTCGCATCTTAGATTGACTGTGGACAACAATGCACGTTTTGAAGAACTGTAGTTACCTTTCTTATAACGTAAACCATTAAAAACTAGTGTAACAAAAACAACTTAAATCATTATTGAGATTTGTATTTTAAAGTGTTCTAGAAGATTTAAATACGGTTGTATACTTCTTATTTAGCCTTAAGTAACATGTAATTTAATTGTTTAACGTTTCTCTTATTGAGGAAAGAAAACATATCATACCTCTCAAATACGCTCCGTGCTAACAGAACTAAAAGCATTTAAATTGAATCCCCACTAAAAACATAGAAAAGAAAAAAGAAAAACAGTTACGAAATACTTACCTTAAATTTTGATGAAAGTTGCCCTCCGCCTTGATGCTTGAGCACGATTTGCCGCGGACGTCTTTCTTACAAACAATCGAAGCATAAATTTTTAATGATAAGAATTTCGTTGTATTTGAGACATGATTTTTCTCATTATTGTCGTAGGAAACAGTTATTTTGTTTGTTTAACTTATGACGCTACATTTCAAGAGCATCGTTGCGAAGGCGTTTGTAGGAAATTATTAAAGAAAAAACGAAAATACGTGCACATTTTATCTTCACGGGTTGTTCAGCTATTGATGGCATACTAAAGAATATGCAATTTGTTGCATGAATGGAAGTTTATTCATCAGGAATATTCCGGAATTTCAGCTTCTGGGAAATTTCCTTTCAATCGTGTACTTGTTATGACTGAGGTATTACGTAACTGAGAAATTTAATCTAAATTTAAAAGTAAGCTTTATTGAAAAAGACTTTTATATTGATTGCTTCAAATAGAAGTATAGCACATATTCATATATATATTATAATTATGTTTTATATACGTGATAGACAAAAACTTTAATAAAATTACGTTAGAAATAAAAAATTACGTAATTTATGTCATATAGTAATTGTAATTATATAAAATGAAGTATATTTCAATCATTCGTTACCTTTACAAAAATATTCTCTTTACATAAGATTTTTTTATGGCAATTTGTTATATGTACTTTTTTATTCGATTCATAGCATTTTCCCATGAATATTGAACTTCGTGTGAGAAAAAGTTTTAGAATTTAAAAATCAAAATACTAAAACAATTGCATGATACTCACATATGAAAACAATATTACCACTACATTTGTTTTGAGCCGTCCGGGTTGTGCAGTGGCTAGAAAAACATTCTACCGTGTCCTTTCGGTTCGATTTCCGACATCGGCTTGTGTGCCATTTTGTCCATCATAGAGCTTCTTCACCTAAGCCATTATCACTGCGTTATATCTTAGCAACGCTTGGTAACCAACTTTTTTAGGGCACACTTACGTACATTTGAGGACAGTAATTGGCGGAAAACGTCGCTTGCTACCACTGTCTGTAAATTTGTAATTCTAATATCAGCTGTATATATTGGTCTGAAAAAAATTCTGCGACGTCACGTGAAAATAGTCTATAGGAGGCAACGCTGGTCTACCTATTATATGCCTCCACAATAAAGTGAACAATATTCACTATCATTAGAAGTTTTACCTTTCGAAAAAGGAAAAAAATAATGTGTTTTCATCGAAATAAGAACTCTCTCCTTGAAGGGTGGCCTATCCACAGAACTCGAGCAAATGGTGCCTTTATTTAAGTTCAGCTTCGAATTCTTTAGTTTAAATTCACTGTTTTAAAAATTACAAAATTTTATGCATTTTGTTTTGTATTTCATACACAATTCTTCCGTTAATTTTATAAAAATTATACGATTATTGAAGCAATTAATCCAATTTTATTATCACAAAAAATTACGTACTGTGGCAAAATCTTTAGCTGAAAAAAATTCATCCAGTACAAGAATATAATATTTTTATTTTTTTCTATTAAATACCTCGACTATTTATCCTTTCAGAATACAGCGATAAATGCTTCGCAGCATTACACACCGGTACACACACACACATTTTCGTGTACCCACAATATTTACATTCGCAATTACTCTGAGTGCTGGTCCTCATGAAAGAAACGAAACCATGGCAAAAGAGATGATCTGTGTCATTATCTCACATTTCCAGGCATCTTTCTGCTAGACTAGATCACCATCTACGTTTTCGGTCTCACCTTTATTTATTTTTTTCTCCAGTTATGTTGTGTGCTGATGTGTTTACTCAAGGAGACTTAAAGCTAGTCCTGGGAGCTTTCGCTCGGCTAGACATCGAAATAAATGAGAGTCCATACGTGAAATTGAGCTGCTTCGAAAGGAAAACGGGCTGAAGTTTTTGGCGATAGCTGCACGGAACGAACTTTGAGATTACGTGATGCACGCTGTTTATAGTTTAACGAATCTGGTGGTCCTGTGATGCATTTATACACATTGACAGTGTTACTGATCTGTTAAAGAAAGGAAGTTTCGGAAAATAATATTTTGCTGATACGTAGTTAATAATGAAATATTAATCGTGTGTTTTAAAAATATATTTAGAATTACTTTTTATAATAATAATTATTATTATACATATTTTTATATTAATCATATTAGCAGTATTTTACATAAAACCTTTTTTTCCTACGGGTGGGAACTTGCCGATTAGGAATTGTCCCATCCAACTGCCCGAAAGTGTGGCCATTTTATTATGGGGGCACCCAGTTGGCGGCCAGCATTAAACCCTATGAAGGGACGGGCACGATGATAGCCACGCCCCGTCGGGAATTGGACCCCGGACTCCGGGTATTGAACCCGAAACCGGAGAACGGTGCTTTATCCACCATACAACTCGGTAGGCGAAAGCATAATAGTCAAATAAGAAAAGAATCATGTATATACGTATAAATAGTACACATAAATGATCACATATCTGGATACAAAAATATGTGAGGGTTTTTCGTGAGATGGAACAGTCTAACTAATTTACGACACATGTTTAAGATATTAAAAATACAAAATTGAGCATCCTACCAGCGCATTTTTAGTGCAGTTACGCTATTTCAACTTTACGATATCTTCTGTGGCCCGCTCATCACCATTTTATCCAGTTATTTTACAGGATTCTCCATACGTTATTTTGTTTGTCTGGGCCATGAATTTTCCTTAATATTTTTTTTAGAAATTAATAACAATTCTTCAACTGCTTTATTAAGTTTTTAGAGTTCCCTTCCATAAAGAACTTTATTTTGTATAGTACCGTTACAAAATCATAGATTAACTACGGAGCATTCTTCTCTGTAAGCCCAGACGACTTGCACATCTTTTATCACATGGAGGAATACCTAAGAGTCCGAAAATTTGCTTCAAACAAGGAAGTGAATATTCAAACTCCTTTCATGAAGAGAAAAGCTGTTCATATGGAAACCCATATGGAGATTATGTTGGAAAATAACATTTATATAGAATAACATTTATGCCAATATATATGTCGAAAAAAAAGTGTGTAATGTATGCACTTTCAGCGGTTTTTATTCGTTGTACAAAATATTCTGTAAACATTTCACTGCTGGCTTTATAACCTTACTTTTTGATCACTTCTCGTATTAAAAACAACAGCTGACCGGTGGCGCTACTTAACAGAATATATTCGAAGATTAATTAAATAAAATATCTTTAGCTATCCGGACGAAATCGTTAAACACCTGAAACAGCATTCAAAGGATATTTTAAAAGGACGTTCATTATTAGAAAATTAATAATTCAAATCATCTCTTTACAAAAAAAGAAAGCTTTTGAGACTCACGATATATTTTCTTACTTAACCTTTTTGAACATTTTGTTTCACACTTTCATGGAGAAAAATTCAGAAGGAGCCGAAAAGAAATCTATTTAAATGGAAATAGCATTTCTCGAGAGAGTCTGGAGTCTGTAAACACAGAGAGATTGAAAAATAATCGAATAGTTTAGGATTTTCTATAAACCGCATACGATTCTATTTTCCAAGAGGCAAAGTCTCTTTCACAATTCTTCTCTATCATGCCGCTTTAAAGGAAAAAATTTATTTATGAATTTAGGAGATTTACTTAAAATTAGACAATTGAAAATCACAGAGAAATAATCTATTTCATGTAATACGACTGTTTCTAGAACAATCGCAATTATTAATGCTGATTAGAGAATATTCGTTGCATAAAAAATAAGAAAATGCTAATTTAAATATTTGTTGCGTTAGTAAAAGTCTTGTGTGCTTTAGATTACAAAATACTTAGAAAAGAAACTATGTTTACACTTATTTAAATTTACAGATTTTTATTTTGGCTCTATTGCATTTGTTTGTTTCTCTTTAAATATTTGAAATGGCAAGCATTATTTTATGAAAAACTTTTCGTAAGAGAACAACACTATTGGTTCAAGTCTCCTACATAGAACCGGCAAATATTCTGTGATACCTTTTTTAATATTAAATAATATTGGTGTTATTCACTGATATATATACTACTATTATATTTATGCAGTTCATAAAATGTAATTAGATAGTATTTCTCACTTGCGGTAGAAAAAATAAAATGTTATCTGAAATCCTTAATATGAATTTTCAAATTCGCATTGCCATTATTGCCATTTCTCTTTACAGCTTTTACAGCGATTTTTCAATTTTCATATAGTATTATTAAAAATCGCTGTATTACCATTTCTCTGTACAACCATTTTCCAGTATTCATACAGTATTGTTAAACATCGCTGGTGTGCTAAGACTACTGGAATTTTATAGTCAGATGTTTTTTTAATAACTCATAAATAGTATGCTATATTTGAAAGCTTTACATTAATTTAACGCTTTAGATCCCGTAAGGGCTCGCGGCAAAAGTGGATCCCGAATCTCCCGGAGATGCCTGAGAAAAATGCCATCCCCCCTTTTTACACATGATAAGTGGTTTATCTTTTCAGGGTTGGGGGAAGTGTAGCTTCTATTTATACGACCAAAGGCAATCCGTCAGTGTCAGCGAATCCCACTCCCTCTCTGCTCTCTTCTCAATTACCGGGGGGTAGTCCTAACAATGAACTATTCTTCGCTTTTCACGTGTACATGGGAAAGGCGAGAGTAGCTTGGTTACTGGTCGTCCTTAAAAGAAGCCGAAATTTCTCAAGGGGGGGGATGAAATTTCAGGCGCATCTTCGGTGCTCTGAGGTTTTGAAAATATCTGTAACATGGGAATGAAAGGGTCAGTTTGTAAAATAGTTCGCATGATTGTTAATGAAATAACCATTAAAAATCACAGCAGTTTTGTCAGTCAGTTTTATTAAAGCATAAGCAAATGCGTGTAGTTCTGAGATCGTTCTCCAGATCATAGGCTCTATTGTATCCCAATTAAGTTTACGGTTTGATTGTGCTAATCGTGTAGGTTTAAGCAAAAATACCACTTCAGTAACTTGCTTATCTTAATAAAAAATCATCTCAGTATTGCGAATATACATTTAGAAGTTCTTGAGATGTATTTTAAAAGCATACATTACAGCATTTTACTTCCTCAAACATGCAGTACTATATGGTGATACCGTTTACTTATTCTAGTTATTTGTGGAGAATATATAAAACTAAGTTCGTTCTCTTAAATGAGTTAAATACACAAAAAAGCGCATCTGTGTCAAAAAGTTACTATACAATAACGACATTTACATAATTTTTTTGGCTGTTTCGAGTAGTTTTACAACAATGCGCGTTTCCTTCTTAAAGCTGCAAGTCGAGCTTTAAGAAAATAATACACTAATTTAGCAAAACAAACGGAAATAATTTTAAATGTGTAGTCAAACAAACTCTCCATTACTACGTTAGTAGCATCTTAAAATAAACGCACTTAAATTTTTCTCCTTTGACAAATATATAAATTCTCTCGAAAGATTTTTATTTTACAGAATTGCTTCTAAAAACAAATTGAAAATATTCCACTTTCTACCTGATAAATCAAATTGTTAAAGGAGCAGAAGAATTATTTCTAAAACCATATTGGTGTTTAAAAAAGCGATTGGAAAACCGATAGCTTAACTTTTGAAATCTGGGCGTCGTTGGAAAGAAAAAAGGAATAGAGTTAGATAAGAGAGCGATATGTATATGAAAAATTCTTTTTTCTAAATTTTATCTTTCTGCTATCGTTCGCTTTTTCTCACTCAAGTATTCTTACGTTCCCCCCTGCCTCTCAATCCCGAAGAAAATATTTTCTCCGAACTCTCGCTTGAAACTTAACTATATTATTTACAAAACTTCAGAAATCTGTTCCTTTAAATGTGAATTTGAGGAAGCTATAAATGGAGTAGCCGCAGTCAAGAAGTTTTAAATAAAATATTCCGAAGAAGAGTTATGCAAAAGCAAGTTTATTTTTTGTTTCTTAAGCAGGCCTACGTGTTTGGAATAAAGAAAATTTATGTTTTTAATCAATTCTTTTCGTATTCTAGCACTATTGGTACTTTTACTCCTGAATAGTTCTTATACTTGGATAATTAAGTTATGAACGACCAGATGAATTAGATTATTGTAACTAAGGATCTGCAAGCTTCTTAAATTCTGTTTTAATACTATTAGTTTGATTGTAGTGTGGTTGCGAAGATTTTGTCTAATCACAGAATATGGTGTACTGAATCGTGATAAATATAAATATATACAGGGTATCGCAAAAAAGGTGGTAACGGGGTTTAAGTTTTTACCTGTTAGAGATAAGTGGGCAGTGTAATTTGAAAAAATGTTCAAAACAAGGTCAGAAATAATACTCCGTTAAGAAAAAATTCCACTCGTTAATTTTCAAAAAGTTACCTTTTCTAAAATTTATACGACCTCTGTACGAAAACATTTCCATTTAGTAAAATGTACCACCATAAACTAATGATGTGACGTGCCAAATTTGAGCCTTTCATCGTACGAAGTCGCAGAGATATCTTTAAAGAAAGATGATCGAGGACTACACATGATTTTGCACGTAAATGTTTATTTCTAGAGGGAAAAAAAAGATTTTCTTTCGTAATTTCTGTACGACCCCTGAAATGCGATCATACGACATGATTTTTTTCCTTCGAGAGCCATTGAAATGTGGTTTAAGTCAGGGTTATGTTTATCTGCATATCTCTGACACATTGACAATTGTTTCGTACGGGGGTCGCATAAAAATTTTAAAATTATAATTTTTTGAAAATTAACGAGAGGAATGTTTTTCATAACGGAGTATTATTTCCGACCTTATTTTGAACGTTTTTTTTCGATTTACACTGTCAACTTATCTCTAATAGATAAAGAATTAAAGCGCATTACCGCCGTTTTGGGACACCCTGCATGTATGCTTGTTTAAAAACTTAAAATGTTGTAGAAAACAGATGTAAACAGATAAATACCAATAATCTTCGTATTATATACTGATAACAGTAATGAAAACTGTTTGTACATTTGAAGAGCTACATAGAAATTTCTTTCGTCACCAGTAATGAATTACACAACTATACGCAGGTATATTTTTGTTTTCTATCTACGTATGGGTTGTCTAAGGTCCTCCAACTAACAAAGAAGAACAAGGGTACGTAGGGTAACGTACCCCTATGTGGCGACTTTACCCTGCGTACGTAGTACGTAGGGTAAAGTCGCCACAACATCACTGATGTATGAGACGTTATGTACAGCATGCTAAAGTTACTCCTAAAATTTGAAAGTTTCTTTCTGCGTGCTAAACATATAAAGCACAATTTAACTTTTATTGCATGAAATGCTCCTTCTTGAGAAAATTATGCTTTTACAAATTGTGTTACCGTTATAATTCTGAATTGAGACATACGATGTGAGCATATGTTTTAGAAATAATTAATTTGTATTGAGCATTTCAATAAACAAACTGTTTCTTTAAATAGGTATATTTCATGAAGTTGATCACATACTTTTGAATAATTTGCATGTTACACTTAAGTAATCGCATGTTATGCGTAATGCGCATGTTATGCGTAAATGAATAAACCTGGATTGTGACATTCTGAAGAATAGTTAACATAAAAGTTAAATTGTGTTTTATATGTATAGCACGCAGAAAGAAACTTTAAAATTTTAGGAGTAACTTTAGCATGCTATACATAAGAATCACAAGATGTATTACAGTGGCTGGTAGCATGGCAAAAATTACTTATACAGAGCGAGAGAACTGAAGGTCAAGTCTTGGGTGGGAGGTGGGATAGTAGCAATTTCTCAAGCTTAGCTGGCGAGGACACAAAATGTAGGTATGGAAGGTCACCATATGAAGCACCTCTTTTACATCTTTTATTGAAATAAACGTTGCAGAAAACAATAGAAACAGATTTTGAATTTAAACTGATCAAATGGGGATGGTTATAGAAGTATTAACACCTAAGCAACCTGAGGGTTCAGACTTAAGAAAGCTATTTTTGGAGCAGAAAGTGTCAATACTCACCACGAAAGTATAAACCGTTGTATCAACAGCAAAAGCGAAAGTAACATAAATAAAACGGAAGACATAAAGTAAAACAGAAAAAAGGGTAATAAATATCGGTTTAAATTATTAAATTTATAAATAGAAAATTAAAATTCGAATAAAAATTAAAAGTGTTTGATGAACTGCATCACAGAATGTAACGATATTTTCTGTGCTTAGAGAGACTATTCTGAACCTCTTTCAGTATTTTCCTCGGGGTTAAAAATTGCACTTTTCTTCTGTAATTTTGATGAATCAATAATTGTAAATCGTCTTTTCATGTTGAAATAATGAACATAATTTTAAATATTATCAAATGTTTACAGTAAAATAAAAAACCTATTAAATTTCACAATCTGAATAATATAAACTGTGCATTTCTGAACTGAATGACTTTGTCTTACACAGAAAAAGTACTGTTTTGGACAGATCACATAATTTGAAGAAAAAAAAATTACTGTAGTGTGTAAGCGGTAAAACTCAAAGATCGATAAGAGAGTTAGTTATGACTGAAATGAAAATAAAAGCATGAATTTATAATATTTTATGTTAACTTGTTTCAAGACATACACAATATTGCTATCGAAGAAAATTCAAAAATTGTAATTTCTTCCTATATCATATTTGATAGTATTTATTTTATGCATTCAGTATCGTACTTTTCGAATCATATTCAAAATTTCCATTCATACTTTTTGCTTTTCAACAATAAAATGAAATTTATAAGATAACAACAGAAGTATGGAAATGGTTATTCACCAATCATTAGAGTGCATTTGCCTTTCATTAATTACGTTTTATGGTATGTAAATAAAATTTAAAAAATAACTTAGCTTTTTAAAATAATTTTAAAAATAATGTTAATTTCATATCCGGTTTAAAATATTTTCTTATTTAAAAACATTAATTGTTTATCACTTGAAAAAGTTATAGTGGACATATAATTTTGTATTTTTTAAGGAAATTTAAAACATTATAACATTTTAATATTTGAAAAAAGTTTTGTTAGCGCACCCATTATAAGTATTCAGCAAATGTAAAATCTTCCAATATGTGCAGTCAAATTTACCTTTTTTCCCAAAAATCAGCTGTATAAACCATTCTTATAAACTATTAAGATTTAAATTTATTTACATTGATATACATACAGTAATTAATCTATTGTATAAATGTGAAGTTTGCTTGTTTGTTCGTACGGGAACTTCTTCCACACCTTTCGACCGATCGGCTTGAAATTTTGCACATATATGTAAAACGACATAGAATAGTCCGTATTCAAATTTAAAATTCTAAAAACACAATCGTACCGCGATGTTTTTCGGTTTTTTGATAATTTTCATCTTCAGAAAGCTTTTCCAGTTTCCGATTGTCTAAAATAGTGATCATGCGATATACCATCTATATGCTGGCGATAGACATAATTGTAAAACTTATAGCATGTTATAAATGAGATGACGTCATTTTGATGTCATGAGTTTAAAAATGCATCCTAATTAGCATCCTAAAGATTCAAAAGTATTTTGTTTAATGCATGAGTTACCCTTGACAATTTTTGAATGACTATGATTTCAATTTGATTTACTATGATTTTTCAACTATAATAACGAAACTATAAACTTTAAACGAAACTTTTTAAATATAATAACGAAAAGAAATTTGCAAGTTTTTAAAATCGAGGGAATTTCAAAAGGTGCCACAAGGGGTAAAAACTAATTAGCATAATACGTAGTATTCGTAATCGGCTTGACGACGGCCGTCGTATGTATTCCCAAAAATTGCGCCAAATGTCGGTGTCGCCAAGTTTTGACGACTTTTGACGGTATATATATTAATAATACCTTTTTTTACTGAATTTTATTAACTTAACAAGTTTTTGCACAAAAGTTAAGTCATCAGCAAAATAGCTCCGAAAAATGTTTGAAATACTGATTAGCTAGGCATAACTTCAACATCTCAAAATTAACTTTAATAAGCTCTGTTGCAAGTGAGTTTTCAATGTCGTAAGTTTCTATAATACTCCGTTTGAAAACCACTGTGAGAAATAACCAGACTCGACTACCCTGGTCGGAACATGACATCATAAATTAAAAAATTGCGTGAAATTCGTAAACTCTCCTACATAATTTGACACCCTATTCGCAATTACAGATATTCTAAATAGCTCCTCGAGATTGCACAGTTTGATGTTTTTCACGAAACTGAACCATAAAAGATTTAAATATTTAGATTGCTACAGCTTGGATATTTTTGGATTTTTATAAGTGTGAAGGTCCCGGATTCGGGTCCCATCGCGCGGCTGTCGATCTAACGGTCTGGAGTTTTGGTAGGTTTTCTCCAGATGTAACGTGAATACCCGTTAGAACCTCTTAGAAAGTCCTCCTACCAAGGCACCCCCCCCCTTTGTCAGATCGCCTTAGTGTAGCGTTGCCATAATCACACAAACAAACCCACTACGTCGAGATGGAATATTTTGCGGTGCTAAGTACGCCAATCTGACAAGAATTATGCTTAAAAATATATGGAGAGGTACATTATTTTAACCATTATAAAAATGTTTATCGTTTATGCCAATGCATAAGTTGCAAAGAATCATTAAAGTGTAGAAAAGGCACCATTGGTTTCAAATATAAGCTAGTTCAGGAAGAAACGAAGATAGATAATATAAGTAATAGATAGCATAAGTAATAGGTAGTATTAGTAGATTTGTTAGGTTAATATGAGTAAAAGCACAGTATACCACGTTAATAAATCTTTCGTGAAATTAAAAGTGGTCTATTCATCATTTTTCAACGGTCGTATTACAACTAACTAAACTATAATCCTACGTTGTGTTAATCTGTGCTGTGATAATTACAACCAAAGAAACTACCTTTCTTTTTTTCAGATTTTTTCTAGTTACAGGTAATTATTTTAGGAAATAATTCCTTTCCAACCGTTCGAAGAACGGGTACGCAGCTAGTATATTATAAAAACAAAAAAGAGAGAGAATATATGATTAAGTTGTATGATGAATTTCCAATTTTGGAAACAATACTTTTCTGAAAATATTTTCGCAGAGGTTATTTATTATTGAATGTGTGCACTATTCATATCAGAAAGGGTTTTGCAATAAACACATTTTGCATTTAACATCTTCTTTGAGCTTTCAACTGCAGCACATTTTATTTTTCCATTCTCTTCGAGTAAATTTAGAAATTCATATCAAATTAAATATAACATTCACGTGCCCGAATTCTGCTTATGCTTTATCGAAACACGTTTGTAAAATTTATCGATATCCACATTTGACGTTCTAGTCAAAACAATTTTCTGCTGGCGTTCGAAATTTTTTCGCGTTGAAATCTCATCTTACGATGTAATTCACATTCCACAGCTCATAGGATAAAAAGTACATCTGACGTTTATAAAGTTGCTTTATAGAACGATACGCATTCCTAAGCTGCCGGGAGATAGAAATGAAAATATTCGAAATGTATCAGACAGATGTGAGTTGGGATTGTATAAAATGAAATGGAATTTTTAAAACTTGCAGATTTGACTTTTTTTCAATCAATATATGATTCTGAATACATTATGAGAATGCATAATTCTGAAGTTCCGCACATATTAACCTTAAGTTATTTATATTAACTTTAAAATCTTTTCATTTTTTTGCACTAAGAGAAAATTTATTATGCTTTTAAGCTTTATTACTAATATAGATTAATTAGAAAAATAATATTATATTCTAAAACTAAAGATTAGAAACTGTTGTCGATGATTAACAGTGTGGTTTCAGAAGAGGACGATCGACTTTTTTAGAAAATAATACCGGGAGGAAAAGATACAACTTCGAACATTATTAAATACATAAAACTGAGTAGAATGACACGGGTAGGTCACCTTCTGATAATGAGTGCTCTTAATGTCCTTAATCCCTGTCCTTTCTGTGGACCAGACCTTTCTAAGACCTAGAGGAAGACCTAAGAAAAGACGGAGGGACAGCCTAGATAAGGAATTTGTCGAGATGAAAATAAGAAACTGGAGGTCCATTACGGGGAATAGGGTGGAATGGGAAAGACTTCTGAAGAACGTCAGGACCCACATAGGGCTGTCGTACCAATGTTGATGATAAAACTAAAGATTAAAACTCTAGAAATAATTACCTGCATCTATTTATCTTAATCTAAAGAAACAACGCAAAATACTGATCTATAATAATAAATATTATAAGATTATATTAGGCTAATGAAATTAAAATTACATTACACTAAATAGTGGTGTTGGGATCGGGTTCCATCTTCTGGAAGTCGCATAAAAGGTAATAATTTTTGCTGGGGAAATATACATATTTGGGATCGACAGTTCATTAACAGTCTATGCGCGGTTGTTGCGTCATGAAAACACCTTATATTAGCGCTTTCACAGGTGCTCTCAAAGAAATATGGTTAGTATACCCCATACTGCTTGTGCTGCGCTGTGTCTAAATATGATCCAATTGATAACCCCTACCCCCCCCCCCCCTGGCAGCACACACAGGTTCTCTGAACGTTAACAGACGTCCAGAGAATATTTGGGTAACATTACTGAAATCGATTAATATTCAGAGAACATTACTGAACGTGTATAAACGTTCATAGAACCTATGTGTGCAGTCGGCGAATGGCTTTTCCTATATCAACTAATGCACCGAATTTGATAATTTCAAACATATGCGATTTTCTGAAACTTTATAATTGCCTATTAAGTTTTAATAGCAATTAGTAACTATGTGTTGTAAACATCGTTCGAGTCTGTAGAATTTTTTTTGTTGTTTCGTAGCTTTTGAAACAAGCATAGTTGCATAAATGACTTGTGAATATAAGCTATTTAAAAATTTTTAAACATAAATAGAAATTTACAGGAATGTACAATGTTTTAAGTTAGTTCAGAAGTACATACTAATGCAAAATCTCAAGTTCTACATGCAAGCTCCGCACAGGAAATCCTTGAGTGAAGGTGAAGTGTTATTCAAAATTTCTTGTTTTTCCTTCTAAGTTTTCAATAAACAAAAGTAGAACTGATATTTAAGAAGCAGTATTTTATTTTAAAAAAAACTTTGACAATATTTATGAAATCTGATCAAGGTGTTGGGCTAGTACTTAAAAAAATTTAAGAAATTATTGACTGTTTGAGCAGAAAGGGTATTTTGATTCTGCATTCCTAAGCTATGTCTTGACATTTTGGTGCACACTAATATTTTTAGGAGTTCACCTGCTGATCCATCATTAAATATGTAAAAAAAAAAATTTGTAAAATATACACTGAAAAAAAGTGTTATTACTGCTACCAACTCTTTGCACTGTAGTTATTTGTAACTAGGGAAGTAGATGTACGAGTTGACTTAAGCCAGTCCACTATTCTTATGCCTTAAGATTGATAGCTGTACCCAGCGCTGTATAAATTTTTCATAGGTGATAGTGCACCCATAATGTAATTACCTTTGTAAATAATCATAGTTAGCTTGAATTATGCGAATGTTCCATGTTGTTGAAATTTTTCTGATCTTAAAATCAGAATCTTGGGTTGTCCTGTATATTTAGGGTCTCTTCTTGTGAGTACGGAATAGCGCAGCTTCTAGAGGAGGCATGTGTGTTATAGATACTTGTAATTAAAAAAAACTGCTGGTGAAAAGTAAATCAATTTTTGTTTCAGTATAAGTATTTATTTTCAATGCATACTCTGAATAAGAATCATTATTAAAAGCATAGAAACAGAATAGTAAATTGAATAACTACTTCCACAATAGTAACTACTTTAATTTCTAATTAAATACTCACACAATATGCTTAGACTGCTTAAACTCCATAAACCATCCAAATGGGTATTCATTCTACCTTTATTCTTACATCTAAAACTTTAGTAACATGTTTCATGTCTACTAAATCGAAAAAAAAAAAGTGTCCATATGATAAAAAGGAAAACTATCACATTCTTATTCTTCCAGTTTCTCCTCCGTGTATACAAGTCCCTATTAGTAATGTTTGTTCGTAGATCCAGATGTTCTCTTTTCTCACTTGAGATAACAAGGTTCTTTCTGTGCTGTTACACATTTTTTTTCTCTTTCTCGATAGAGAACATTGAAATTAATGAGTTCAGATGCCGAGCCATAGGAACTTCTAGTTTTCCTTTCTAAAAGATAGTTTTATGCTTCGACCTTATCAGTGAAGACCGAACATGCAGGGCATGAACTTAAAACTACGCATCATTTAGCAACGGGAAGTAGTGTGAATGAATAGCTTCTCGTTTGCGTTCAAGAAACTTTTTGAAATGTTAGAACGGTTTTAAAAAGAAAATGAAATGAAGATAAGAGAAGTGTAACAGTTCTGTTAAGTTTCATAGCTTAAATTTTGACAAAGATTTTTAAGTAGAATAGAATTGTTTTCGTGAACAAGTTAAATTTAAAAAACTCAGTAAAAATAAAAGAAATACTGTAATTTACACATATTTGAATAGCCTTAAAACATATCTTTAGCTTCCTTTGATGCTAATTAGTCTGTTTCTGTTATCTAGAAAAATTTCTCCCACACCAATTCATTTGCATAACAATGTGATAAATTGCTCTATAAATTGTACTTGAAATTTATGGCCCATTCCACTTTAATTCATTATTTAGACAGATTAAAATATGGAGAATATCTCCTGCAGCTTAATTAAAATTGCACGTTGTTTCACGTTGTTTGTTATGTATTTTCTCCTTTAAGATTTACGCCATTTCTCAAAAAACTAAATGAACTGTAGATTATATTAAAACTACAAAAGCCTCATTTAAAGTATCAGGTAATGCCATTCGTCAATACTCCAAAGTTACCGAACGCCTCACCCTTATTGATGGTTGACTTAAACCAACGTGTCAACCACCCCACAAAGATTGAATCCTCAACGTGTTTGTGTTTTGTTTTTTTTTTAGATCAATTGGAAAAAGTAAATTTTAAATATAAAATTAATAAGTACATTAGGTGAATATTAAGTTGGTATGAGAATTTCGGATGATCACTGATTTTATTTAGTCGTTTGTTTATTCATTATAAGAATTCATAGGCATAAAACTTGAATTTCTGATAAACCAAAATGTATCACCATAGATATGTTCACAATGATATTTGCGTACCTTATGTAGAGAAAATTAGAAATTATGCATATTCGATTTTTTTTTTCAGAATTACTATTTCTCTTATAAACATGTTTCAAAATTAAATTAAAACTTGGAAGAACTTAATATTTTATACCATTTGATGACATCAGTTAATTCACGCAGGCGCATTACGCTAGTTGGAGAGAGAGAGGTAATAGATACCAGGTGTAGCTCTCGAACGCAAGAATAATCAGTTCGCATCTATTGTTGCAAGATAAAAAGCTGAAGATTTTCTTTCTGTGACCTTTCGCTTTCAGTACTGGCCACATAAAAGAGGGTTACGCCTTCCAAAGTCATGACTGAAATTGTAAAATATTTATTTAAATTTAAATATGAAAATAAGAATAAAAATAAAAATACCTCCCTCCTTTCATTTTTCCCTGGGAAGACTAAATACGTATGCTACTGAGTTCAGACAGTTTTATCAGTATGCAAAATAACACATTTCTATAAAAGCAATTCTAATTAAATGCATTTATCTCTGAATTCTAATTTTAAATGTTTATAAACAAGCTCAATAATAGTTTATTATGCACATGAGTGTGCTGCAGCTAACAGAAAAATGTATGAGTATTGCCAAAAAATCTATTTCTGTGTGCTTTTAGTTATTTCTCAGTCGTCCAAGGGTTTAATAACACTTTCATTAAAAGAAGAAGAATGAACCGTAAAGAATTTTGTAACTATTTATAACAAGTCATTTTAGTATTATTACTATTAGATAAAAAATATTAAAGCATCAGTTAGATTGTAAATCTCTATAGATAGCTCATTCTTTTACTCATTTAAATACAAAAGAAATGTAATTAAACGCACAGTTGTTTGCGACACGATTCGTTTGATATATATATAGTACATATTTTTACTTACATACGCAATACGAAACCTTTTCAGTAAGTTGCAAAGAAAAGCAAATATGATTTCTCCAGTCATCCAACTGAATGCGCAAAGTAAGGATGATGGATTATTTGATTCCACGTTCAATAGAAAATACCTTTTTCTCTTCTGATCTCGGAATTTCGTTTTCGAACCCGACCGGAATACGTCAAGTGACTCAGTCAGGAGGGGAGAAACATTCCCTCCCGTAATCCTAAATACCTCATCACGTGCAAAATCTCCACTTTTTCCTCCCATATCCCTAATAATGGGAGTAAAATGTGTGTGGGATGAGGTCATCCCAGTAAAAGAATTCTCTTTCTCAGTTGTGACATTCCGCTACGCACACTATTGTTACTTAATGAGAGGTATTCAATACTTTTATGTATTTAAGTATAAAAATAACTTAAAATAATGTGGTTTCATGCTACCTCCAAATAAAAAAATCATTTTTTAAGTCCTTTCTATAGAAGATTTTTAGGGAAAAAAAACATTTCTTAGGTATTTTTGAAAATATTCAAATCAGATATCACGTTCTGTACCTTTAAAAATCTTTTGCGATTGTAGGTGACAATAGAATTATTTTTCTATAAGATATGTTGTAAACGTATATGAGAAAATTTATTGATGTCGATGTCTAGTGGTGCATTTATCACTAAACGAAAGTTTTAAGAAGAGGTTCTACAAAATATATTTAAAATAGGGTTTATTTGCTGTATTTTTTTATTATTTCAAAATTAAGAAATAGTCTTAGAAGCTTACGTTTATAAATATCAGGATGAATTCTTAAATGCACTTCTAAATTCATTCTCATGTGTATATATATATGTATATATATATATATACATATATATATATATATATATATATATATACATATATATATATATATATGCATGCTATTATATTTTTAACAAAATCTCTTATATGAAAAAAAAAAAAAACCTCGCACTCGGTTTCTTTATCAAATTTTCTACATAATGCATTTTAATTAAAGGTGGCAGAAGCTTTTAAAACGACGTTGTTTTTTCTTTTCTTATCACTAGTTAATTTTAACACTTGATAATTTAAAAAATAAGTCTAACTAACTCTTATTCACTTAGAGTATGTTTTATGTTTTATATAGAAATTAAAGCTATAGCACTTACATTTTGAAGCAAGCATTGGTATGACATATATCTTAAATGTATATCATAACATGAAAATAATTTCAATGTTATAGTAAGTGATGAAAAAATATTATTTATCAAACACTTGTGGATCTTAATTATTGTCTTCAAGAATACTTTAGTCATACAATGTTTAGAGAACTGTGAGTAAACATGGCTAATTTTTATAAGTTTTCTATTGCGGTTGAAAGAAAAATGCATGTGGTAATTTCTCATATTTATGGAAACATAGATTTATGGAAACAGAAATTAATTGTAAATATTCTGAGTAGTATTTAATTTTTATACTGTAAATTTCATTCTTAATACTTTGAAGGACAAGAGTACCACAGAAACGGTTAAAATATTAATTGTGTATTTGACTGTATAAAGTAATTTCAAAACTGTATTTTAATATTTCGAAAGCTATATAAAAGTTTTAAAATTTTAATCAAATGTGCAGGTCAAATGTTCTTCAAGTTTATTAGACTTCAATACAGTGAAAATACTAACCATAATTATTTAGGTTAAATAGGTATTTCGTAACCTTAATCTCTCCTTAAAATTCTAAATTCCTTCGATTAAAGCCTTAAATGAATACAGAACGTAAAATTAATTTCATTTACAAATTGTACATAATGCTTTTGTTAAAAAAGAGTATTGATAAAAATGGAATAAAAAGGACATCAAACAAACAAAAAAAATGGAATACAATTTGTATATGTCCCATTGCTTGCCATTTAAACAGTAAAAAGCATTACAATTTTCAAGATTTCTCTTTTCAAACGTGACATCAAAAATAATATTAAAAAACTACTACAACACTTTGGAGGCAAAAAACAGCGTTAACAAGTAACTAAACTTAAAAGACTTCTGCCAAAATGAATAAATTACTACTACACTTTTTTTTAAATCATACGTTCCTACGGTACTTTAGATATAACGATAGACCTTCATGAATAGGTAATTCCTCACCGAAAAGACCTGTCCCTGATAAATGAGTAAAGAACCTTATTGAATATTTAATAACGAAATCCCCTTTCAGGATTCGACTCCTAAGAAAATATTTCCCGCCACTTACTTCTTTGGAGGGCTGCTGCTCAGTCACACATTCTCATCTATATTACGTTTTCTATCTTTTGGTATCGATTTCCTGTGAGAATTTCTAAGAGCAGAAGGAAGGAATTCACTATAAATGGAAATATCTCTCTGTCGCTCTCTCTCTTGTCTGAACGAAATTTTTGTAAATACTAATAAGGGAATAACAATAAGATCCGAGCACTTACGGGACGTTGCAAGACCAGTCGCCCGTGATGGAACCAAATTGCATTTTCTGGCAAAGAAATGCATCGATTTGGAATTTTCCGTTATAGATGTTGTGGGATCAGTAGATTTTCCTCAGCTTATCTTTGCGTGGGTATAGTGGGCAGATTCTTTGCTTATAACCTTATTTGACTACAGAATGATAACTTAGATGAATAATGGGCCCATATTGAAGGTCTGTTAGGTAAAATAAAAAATCATACCAAATATTGAAATTAAAAGCTTCAATTTAAAAAGTTTTACACAATTCTGAATGTTCTTCATTGTTTACTGTACCATCGGTGTGCAGTAAACATGCATCCCTTAAGAAACGAAAAAGTGCTGCGCTGTTCGCAATAAACTCTTAATGGGTTACTAGTCTTCACCTAACATTTGAAAAAATGTTACATACCAAGTGACAACCGTGAAAACACACTTTAATTATTTTGTATGTTATTTTATTTTTTTTAATGGGGGAGGGGGCAGGTAGGATATGCTTTATTGTGTATTTTAACCAAATTTCACTACTTGTTATTTGTCTATTTTGTACACAAACAAACAAGATAAATGTGTTGTATTAAAACCTTTGTAACGTTCAGATTCGTAACTCAATGTTACTTGGTAAAATTTCCATTAAGTAAAATAACTGTACTTCAAAATTCGTCATTAACACTATATAGCAGCTTTTTCACGCTTTCCCGATTCATATACCATTTTAGAAAATTCTGAGTCTGTTAAAGTAACATCGTTGCATCTTGTTGGAAGACCGAAGAGTTCATAATCACTACACTTTCCAAAGCAGAGGAATGGGAATATTTTAAAGTTTTTAAAAGCATTGAAATGATCTTTAACGAACAGTGTACAATTTAGAGGAAAACTGAACCCTCATATGCGCTAATAATCTGTGGCTGATATATATTTTTTCTTCTTAATAGAGAGTCAGATACAACTATTCTTTCAAAGTGTATTAAAATTGCACCTGATATGGTTATCTGAAGCTTAAAATTGAAATGCATTAAACTTAGAAACTAAGTATTTCATTTGTAAAATGCAATATCATTTGTTTAAGAATAGGAAGACGTATTTCGTCATCTAAATGCAGTGAAAATTATTAGTACGTTTAACATTTTAGAAAAGATTCCCACACACACTTCTGCACCAGTTTTGCAGCGTTAGATTAATAAAAGATCTAAGGTAACTTCTTGAGTGAGTAAGTATTTATTATGTCCTAAATATCATTTTAAGTGCAAAAAGTTTACTGCTGAAGTTTACATTTTCCAACCATGATGCAGTCTTTTACAAGTTAAAACAATTTACTAATATACTTATTAATGCTCAATATTCTCATTAAATTTGTTCACTTTAATTTTAATGACACTTGAAACTTCGTATAAGTAGAAATTGAACACCCAAAAGAAATTCCTTCTCAAAATAGCACAAAAACCTATTATTTCGTGCTTCAGTAAAAGCATTGTCCACTGAGCACAATTAAATTTTATACAATGGAGAAAAAAAAGCCACAAATGGATATTTCCCCAAAAAACAACACACTCACCAAAAGAAAAGTATTATGCATCCAAATCCCATTTTCTACTTAATGGACAAGCTAATAGCATTTTTAGAAGCTTATTATAATTAATACACAAAAGAATACTGATTCAGAAATACATCACTTAATAATTGTCTTCGCTCAAGTTCCGAAACTTTTGCTGAAGTTTTAAAAGGGACTTACCTTTTAATAATCAGCACCTCATTAGGCAAATTCCCCCTCGTTAAAATCTCCTTAGGTCAGCGAGTTTTGTAAATTTCCTTGTTTATTTTCTTATTTATTTTTCGAAGAAATCTTTATTCAGAATTTAAAACTTCTCCTTAATTGGAATTAAATTATTGAAAAATGTATCGATTTTTTGAGTGAACTTTTGAGTGCACATTAAGCACATTTTGAACGTGTCATTAGAATAGCAAATCTTTTTTTTTATTTTATTAAACGCTTGTCACTTTCTAAAATTTAAAAAGAAGTACACTTATGTTTCAATTTTAAATAAAATGCTTGTTATTGGTTACGTATAGTAACAGGATTTCGAGGGGAAAATCTTGAATTAAAATATTATTTACTTGAAGAAAACTAAAAAAAATTCATCCCTTTTGAAGAGACTCATGTTCGATTAGATATTTAAATATAAAACATAGTGCTTGAATGTTTTCAATAATTCTGAAAACATTTTTAATTTTAATATCCAGTTAGGAGTTTGAACATGGGTGGAACTGTTGCATTGTTTTTATTTACTGGAATCTATTAGGTGTAATTAATTGTTCCTGTAGTTAATAATTAAGAAAAAAAATACTTTTCAAATACAAATATTCTCCATTACCGATTAAAAATCTTGAAATATGACATGTCAATATCACTTAGAACAGGTTACAGTTACCTTAGTAAATTCTTAGTAATCACGGATGTAGTAGGCTTTAAAGTTTATTGTAGGATTTATGCATTTGAAAACAAGAACTGAATATCTTCATATGTGTTTCTTGTTAATATATTAGAGAAACTTTAAGCACTGTCCCTTTTTTGAGATAAAATTTAAACAAATAAATTTTAACAACTTTTTAATTACAAACCCGCTCTACCTAAACATAGGATTTACATTTGTTACGTTTTGAAGCAACAACTTTACAGATAATATACAGGGTGTTCGTAATTAAACTTGAAATGTTCGAGCAGTCTGTAGCAAAATCTATGCAGCGTAATCGCATGAAAATGGAGTAATGGCATACAGAAATGATGGGAATTTTATCGCGGAAGAAAAACAATGTGTTTCAAAAACCATCCCTAGATGGTGTATCATAGCTTTATTGAGAACATATAAATAATCTACAAAAGTTTACAGAACATGCTCGATATGATGTCCACCTTTGTCTACCACCATCTGGAAGCGCAAAAGCGCATGTTCGACTGTTGAAAGCAGCAGCATGAACTGGGGAATGTTACGCGCATGGCGTTCTATGCTTTCTTTAAGGCTGGAGGTAGATGCGATGGGATCACGGAAGGTCAAGGCTTTGAGGTATCCCCACATCCAAAAGTCGCAAGGATTCAAGTCGAGGGACCTAGGAGGCCAAGCTGTAGGAAATTGACGGCTGATGATTCTGTCCTTCCCGAAATGGCGGCGGAGCACTGATTTGACACAACGGACGATGTGTGGAGGAACACAGTTCTTCGATAATATTCTCATCATTTCATTTGTCCTACTAGCAGTTTTGCTCGGGCCATCATCGCCCGGCTACGTAGCCGATGGTAACCCGAGCAAAATTGCTAGTAAGGCGGCCATTACCCCATTTTCATGCTATCCCGCTGCATAAGTTTTGCTACAGACTGCTCGCAAATTTCGAGTTTAATTATGGACACCCCTGTATATTTTTTTCTATTTCCGAGATAGATAGCCACACTCTCTCCCTTTTTTAGATGTCTAACTACCTTGGAGGAAGATAATAAAGTGGCCTGAAATTGTTTTTAGGTACTCATAAGAATTTATGAATAGCCTTTTTTTTTCTGAGAGATCGCATGGGATATGTGAAAAGAACGTTTTAGCAACCTGCCCATAGTTTACGATATAAACACCAGCGCAATTTAAATAATTTGCTTCCGTAGACTGAAATGTTTAAAAATTCTTTTTTGCAATTCTGCAAACAAACTATCAGTTATACACACATGAAAACCTATGCAGGTCATGTGACTGTGACCTATAATGTACCCAATTTGCTCTTAAACGAATGCACCGCTAAAAGTTAGTGTACTCTCAAGAATTTGCGTTCATAAGCTATGATATATAAGATTTCAGTTTTATAGCCAAGGAAAAACTATACATCCTATGCGTATGAAATTCAAAACCAGTCGTTCCGTGGAGATTTATAGTATATATATGAAATATGAGCTCAACTGAGAATGCACCGTTTAGGAACTGTCGTGTTTACTCACATACACATACATACATACATACTTACATACGCCATCACCGTAAAAGTAGCATAAATGAAATGAAAATACCTCAAAAAGTGGAAATACATCAAAATCTAATATTTTTATGTTTAATTACAATATTTTTCATATCGAATACATTGTTGGTATATATTGGGAAAGTAATACATGTTACATGTTCGGAAAGTAAGAATATTAATTTAAAATGGTTTTATAAAAGCAACTAAACTCTTAGTAAAAAATAGATCTAAATGCAATTTTTAACTTTTAAATTGTGAAATAGTTAGTGATTTCATTTTTTTAGTTATGAAAAAGTGTAGGTGTATTACAATGGAAACGAGAAGTCACTGAGAGAAATTTTGCATCTTAGTCGATGAGATAGTTGAGTAACTTATAAATATTCGTATTTAGATTTGGTTATGATAAATGTCTGTCTACAGATAAATGTCTACAGATTAGATTTTGTTGTTTTTTATACCTCAACCAATCGTAAGCTTTTGATAGACTCAAAGTTTTCTTCATATTAAGATGTCAATTATCTGCGTATTTATCTCAGGTCGTATGACACAGTACTTTTATCCTTGATATTTTTTTTTTCGGAATCGATATCTTTTAGTTATATTAAACCGGAATACAACTTTCTACACTCCTTTTTCGGTATTTCAGGTGAAGATTCTTTTTGCAGACTCCAATTTCTACACCAATTTCTACATTTTCTCTGTTCTTTTAAGTTACTCTTTTTGAGGAATCAAAAGTACTAAAATTCATACTGTATACCGTAAAAAAGATACATGTTAAAAATTTTTATAGAAACTGAATCACGCTAAAGTGCATGTGTCTACGATCAATATTTAAGGATTAAAAGCATAAATTAGAGCTTCGGGACACCCTGTATAGACGTTTATGATGATTTACTTTTCATTTGAAGGGTGGCGGTAAAATTCGAAGTTCTTAGCGTCTGGCAATATTGCATTTTCAATAATGCTTTTAGTTCAAATTGCTTTAAAAGCGTGTTTCTAAAACTTTTTAGTTTGTAATTTATTAATTTTGGCACTAAATAATTGCGTTTACATATTTTCACTGAAATAACACGAAACGCTTCTGGAGAGACCTGAAAGCCTGAAATTTTCATATAATATGTTTTACCTTTTTTTTTTTTTAAAAAAGATCTTCTGCCAAAAAATCTCATGTTACTTTTCAATTACTTACAGTTTAAAAGTATTTAATTTATTTTACTTTCATAAAATTAGAAACACTTCTATGAGCAAATAAAAATATGATTGAGGAAAGCGTATGCTTATGAGAAAGAAAAAAAAATATAATAAAACATGATTGCTTAACATTGACTTTTTTTCCTAATTTGAATAATTTTGTGTCAATTACATTGTACATTTTCTTATAAGATTCACCAAGCATATTCTTTTATTTCAGGCACTCAATTTTTGCAGAATGGAAAATTGAATTATTGCTAATTTCAGAATGAACACGAAAAAATAAAATAATCTGTTAAACATAAGCCACTGTTAACATAATTGGCAAAGAATGACAGATATGGCATTCGAATTCAACAGCACATCTAAAAAAAGAATTTGGGAATTAATGGAATTAAGTGGTTGATTAAGTGTCAAGGCACACTTGCATTGATCGATTTCTGCGTCTTTCTCTTGCAAATGCGTCACATGATTCCATTCCGAAAGTTAATGAACCTAACAATAGGCAAGTATTGAATTTTCCCATCGTGTTTCTATTCTTATCTTTAAATTGAGTGAGGAGGGAAAAAAACAGAACATTTTTTTTTTCTCTTTTAAACGTCCGTATTTCAGATAAAAGAATTAAAAGTGGTTCATCAGAAACATTTCCCTGTTATAATGCAGTGGAGCGCGTCCTTATTGACTTTTATAGTCTTTTTCATGTGAAGAGTTTTTTTTTCGTGAATTCTAATACTTTACTGGCATCTATATTTTATTTTATTTTTACTACAACGCTGTTACAGTGAATCTATAAATATAGTGCGCACTTTTCTATAAACTAGATTAAAATTCTTTGCTAAATTTTTATGAAGCCTAAATACAAAAAGTATGTGACTTGATAAGTTTCGGGTGCATTAAACTTTACAGCCGATAAATTTCATTTAAGCAATAGATAAGCCAAGAAATTATTTATGCTGCATGCTTATAATCTCTCAGTATATTTCACTTACCCCAAGCCCGTTAAATTATGACAATGCTTTGTTTTACGTCTATTTTACTGACGTCCATCTACAGACCATCTTTTTTGTGCAGAATTTTATGTGCATTTTTTCTACTTGCATCGTGGTAGCACTTAATATTTGTGATCAGGGAAGGCTTGAAGAGGGCAGCTCAAGACACTCGAATCTATTGTTTAGACCATCTCGGTCCTTTCTGGAAAGGTGAGTATGTGGAAGGTTACGGGCTTTATATCGTTGTAAACATTCATGTGTGTCGACGCTGAAGCAATTGTTTCAAAAATCTACTTGACGATGGAATTATCTAAATGTTCCAATATTAGGATCTTCCTTTCCCTACTGATGACTGTCTAAATTCTAGAGGAAATTTGAAGGTATAAGTAAGAGAAGCTCTGGATGATGCACTCGGTGATATAATGTGTCTTTTAGCTGTGAAGGAAAAAATGCATCTCTGCATCTTGAAATTATATGGATTTTTAAAATCAAGTCTTGTCTGAAAGTAAATTGAAACTTCAGACCAAATATTGACCACTATCTGTTGTTTAACTAAAATCTTCGAGTTTTAAAATTTCCAGCATTTATTTATTGTTTTTCATAATTTTTAAAGAAGACTTCATTCGCCCCAACAATCAAATAGTTTTTTAAAGATAAGAGTATATTGCTAAAAAGTATTAAGTTGGAAGTTAGTAAATTTAAATCTTAATCTGTATCATTCTCAAATCTTCATTTAATAAAGTGGCCAATATCAAAATAAAATGCGTACTTTACATGTGTTCTGTATATTTTCAAAAATCGCATTTCTATTATTGTTTATCGACTTAAAAATTTGTATGTTTAACATGTTTAATACTTCCAACTTAACATTTTTAATAGCAGTTTAATTTTGCACTTAAGCATGACCATTTTCAAAAACAACCTTCAATGGATATAGCCTATAGGTATCAGCTCATTCTGAATTAATAGAGTTGACTGTTAATATATGCTTATCGAATTTCTGTGAAAATAACTATAATTTGGTGCTTCTAAATAACTACTTTTAGAAAAACATCTCTAAAATTAGTCTTCTAAAGCTTTTCATGAACTTCAACTAAAATGTATTGATAGGAATGTTCTGTTAGTACGGTGATCACGAAAAGCTAAGTTGCTAAGTAAAGTAAGAGGGGGCGAAATGTAAAGGAAAAACTAGGAAGATTTGAAATATACAGATGTGAGGTAAGATTTTTATAAAAAACACGATTTTTATCGTTACGAGTTGCCTTTTGAGAATATTTTGTGGAGGAGAAAGAATAACTTACCTTAATTAGTGATTTCTTGCTCTATAAAGATGAAAGTCTACAAACATAGATTAAAGAAAGATATTTAAGTCTACACTACTCACAAAATGATCTCAACTTAACATTACTTGCCGTCGGCTCCATAACCTAGACTGTTTGCGAATTGCTTTGACAGGTACTGCTATTCATGATTACGTAGGTGTAATGCCTAGTTCATCATCTTACGCTAATTTCTTTTGCGTAGTGATTATAAAAAATTATTATTAATATTTCAAGATTTGGACTGGAAGCAACTGAAATGAAATGTATAGAAACCGCTGATTAGTAGATTTTTAATAGATAGTGAATACAGTTCTTAACTGCTCATTCTAAATGAGGTATTTGAACTCGGTTAGCAAAATCACAACCATAATTTTTACTTCAACTGATTTTTATTGATTATTTCTACTTTACGCTACCAATCTAAACCCACCATTTATCCATTAATTTAGCAATATTTTTATTTTTAGTTTGACTACATTATTTGTGTGCCTCTTCACTAGTGATAGTTTCTCCTACTCAATGATCCGAATATACCCTTGACAAACTTAATTTCTTTTAAATTTATAAATTGTAGGCTAATTCTTTGCCGTTAAGCCATTGGTGCTTTAAATTTTTGTGTTTGTTTGAGTATTCCCTTTTCTGAAAATAATGTCAAGACTGGCTACAAAAAATTTTGTTACCTCCAAAAGTAGATTCTGGTTTAATCGAAAAAAAATCTAAGACCAGATTCCAATTTTCCAAATGTCGGTATTAATAATTTATTTCTCTATAAATAAGAAAGTTTTTTGAGACAATTTGAGTTATTATTAGTACATTTTGCATTCTCTGTGCTAGGTGTGTCATAATCTATAATTCCTGAGAACAGAAAACCTTAAATAATGATTTATCACTAGGGGATAGATATGCATGGTCATCGGAGCACATATACATAATCTAACGTCGAAAATGACACGTTTGTGCAGTACATGGCATATACACAAGATAACTAGGATGAATTCGCAGCGTACACTAATCTGCCTCATCTTAGCCTCTGCAAACAAAACATGGAATTAAATCTCATGTTTCTTCCTGCTTTAGTGAAGGAATTACAAACAGACGCGATAATCGGATCACAAGTTCCTGTATTCTATCCGGTATTAGAGGTACAAAAGGCTCAAATCCTAGTTTAGCTAATTTATATTTTTCTTTGAGAATCCACAACGCATTAATATGAAAATACTCTACACGCGTTGGTTGGCATGAAGAAAGGAGGAAAAGCAGCAAAAGACAAAGTAATAAAGATATTTTGGCAAATACTAATAAAGTATCAATTACTGCTAATTAATAGCATAATTTACTGCATAGAAATTACAAACATATAAAATTTTCAACCACAAAATAAACTGTAAAAATATAGTTCTTTTGAAGAGAGAGAGAGAAGATACTTGTTAGACCTTGATTGTCAGCATGTACAACTTATGATTATTAAATCGTATGAATCGTACAGTCGTGTAAGTCAGAGCAGTCTAGTTTCCCTTTCTGTGATCATCGTTGATTCCTTTATTTGGCATTTTAATTCCTGAATAAAATAAAATCGTTTTAAAATTTGATGAAAGCAACTCTTTATAATTAAAGGAAATTAACTTGAAATATCACTCAAACTTCCAAATCAAAACTAGCTTACCAAGCATTCCTGCTTGCATTTTTGAAAATATTAAATATTGCTACAAACATCTGGGGTTATCACTCTTCTGGTGATTAAATTAGACTAAAATTCATATTCTACCCATCAAATAATTAAAATTTGCACTTTGTTGCATTAAAATCGGTTAACTAGAACACGAAATAGGAAGTTTCGACGTCCCCATTAACGTGGTTTTTTCTGGACTTCTCGAAAAATGGCGCTATCGGTTGGCTGACTTCAGTTTTGACACTTATTTTTTCACCAAATCAGATGATTTTTCTCCAAAAAGCCGCCAAACCCTGGTGATATTTGAAGTGATTTTATTAAAGGGGGCCTGTAATGTTTGCTTCCCTTCATTAGTATTACGCAATACCCTAGTATTACTCAATTTCATTTCTGTTAATCAACCAAGGTTGATTGGGATATGTCTATAAATGGAATCTGTAGAATGTTCATGTAACGTCGGTAGGTACTACAAAAGTACTGGATCGCTTCAGAGAAGTTCAATTATTCTTGAATAATCGTTCACAGAATTAGTAAAGCTCTTTATTTTACAATATCATGGTGTGCGTTTGTAAGCGATCTTTAGATTATTTTAAGAAGTTTATTGTTGAATGTTACCAGTGAATCCTTAATTGTTATCAGCTGAGGAATAGATGTTTGTTTCCCTCAAAAATTTTCACTGAATTTTAGCGTGTGGAAGGATTTTATTGTGTAAATAAGTACAGCATCTGAGAAAGCTTCTGTGTTAAGCTAACTGTTAGAAAGAAAGTTGCTCACTAATAATTCCTATGAAGTGCGCGCAGATTGTTCGACGAAGCTCTATAATGAATAAAATTTATGTTTCGTCCTGTCAACTGGACTGTTTACTAGAACTTCCTATCTTCACTTGACTTTTATGCTCTGAACCCGAAAACAAGAGTTTCCTGCGACGATACAGCTAGCTGTATTGCAGTTGAAACTTACGTCCATATTAGACATAATTCATCAGTATTCATAAGTAATGTTTAACTCAAACATAATTACGTTTGTTTGCCATGTAATTTCTAACTGGCTTTCTTTTCTTCAAAGTTCATTTTCCAAATAAAATAATATGGACAGAAATTAAATCTCTGTAAATCTACAGAGATTCTTCCTGTCAGTTATACAGTACTTTTTAAAGTCAAACAATTGATTTGAAAATTCTCATTAACCTTTCGAGTTCACATCCTTCTTCAAAACATGAAATGAATTTTGTTTAGTTAATTCTTCAGATTGAAAATTTCAGATTCGTTCATTTTTCATCTTTCATTTGTCATCAATAATTTTCATTTGTTGTTTTCATTTGTCATCAATAATTTTCACAAAATACTTGAATAAATATTATTTTTTGAATTATATGATACAGTAAAACGGAATGAACCGGAACATCAATTTCATTCCATTTTGGTATATCATACTTTTGAATAGTAATAAACGAAAGGAATAATAAATACACTTTATTCTAAAAAATAAGTCATCATTCATTTATAGTAAAATATGAATTCCGATATGCAAACAAGAAGTAGAAATTTTCAATTCGAACTTTTCTAAAGGGTACCTTAAAAAAAATACAAAAAAAAGATGTAGTGAATTATTGAAGCCGATGAAAGATAAACACCGGTATTCTATTTCTTCCAGCATCGTGGAAGGAATTGTAAACATTGCAATGAAATTTCAGAAATGGGTTCATGCAATTGTAAGAACTTTAATTTTTATCGTCTGCAATCGCATTCTTTAAACTTACAAATCAAAAAATTGAATGATCTATGCAAAATATGAATTTTATCCTGCTATTTACTCAAAACAAGAAGAGGGAAGCTGAAGCTGAAGCATCTAAATCTCACTTAATTTGTGTTTTGTTATTTTCAAGAAATATATGAAGATTTCTCTTTTAATGAATTGGTTTAAGGGTCATTCTATGTTAAATCAACAAATGGGCTGCGCCGCACCATTTTTGATTTTCAAGAAATTTTGCAGGTGATATGTATCTATCTTTTCTATCCCAAAAAAGTCTTAAGAGCTTCTTACCATGTCATTTTGAGATTTT
The DNA here is from genome assembly GCA_038373885.1 of Cheiracanthium punctorium. NCBI lineage: Eukaryota > Metazoa > Arthropoda > Arachnida > Araneae > Cheiracanthiidae > Cheiracanthium > Cheiracanthium punctorium. Next base: position 1,639,782 of record JAWZYV010014761.1, read on the forward strand.
TATCATTTGTCTCGCATGACTTTTGGGGGGTGAAAAGTTAACCTATTCTCAATAGCAAGGAGTGCTTTCTGTATTATTTTAAAAGCGTGTACCTCCTCTGTCTTTTAAAATAACAAGACAGATTTGCTTTGTTTTAAAGTACAGTATAAGAGCTTCGTATCATGTCATTTTTAGATTTTTATCACTTGTCCCACATGACTTTTTTAGGGGGGGGGGTGAAAAAGCCCATTTTTCAATTTTTTGAAAGTTTAAGCAATTTTTTCAGGATGAAAGACCACCACTAACTAGGGAATGCAATCCCGCTTTTGCGGGATTACAATATCATGGCTATAATTTTCATATTTATGTAAGGTATTGTTTTAATTATGAATTAAGATAAAGTATTAAATCTGATAGTGCTTATAAACTTACTTTTTTATATTAAAATGAATTTTTTTTAATCAAATGTTAAGCCCGCACAAGATTTCGGGATCCCGCGGATTTGACATTTCATTCAAATAAAATTAATTATAATAGAGAAAAGTGGGGAAAATTAAGTTTATAAGCACTATCAGGTTTAATACTTTATCTTAATTCATAATTAAAACGATACTTTACATAAATATCAAAATTATAGCCATGATATTGTAATCCCGCAAAAGCGGGATTGCATTCCCTACCACTAACACCTCATTTTTTCTGAATATAGTATTTATAGGCAAATGTAACAGGAAAAAAAAAAGACTGGTTTGTTACTGAAAGTAGTCCATTGCTTTTTAATGCCTAAGGTGACAAAACATTAGTTTGTGAATGACTATTTGATGCCCAAAAAGCTTTATTTAGAATTAACATAAATCTATTTCATTATGCGCATTTAAATGTCCGTTCTTTAAGCTTTCCAATAAGCTCTATTTGATTTTCCTGCTATTTAAAATACCAATTCTACAGCTTCTATAAAATGTGCCTAAAATGGCGATTTTTACTCATCAGCGGAGCAATCAAATAGATCGAGAATAGAATCAATATCTCGAGAATTTTTTTTTTTTTAAGAAATAAAAAAGAACTATTTTGGGATACAGAAGATAGGTGCATATCACCTGTAGAATGTCGTAAAAACCAAAAATGATGCTGCACGCAGATTTCTTAAAATTTGTTGATTTTATATGAAATGGTCCTTAAAGCAATAATGGCAATACCGTGTATTCCTGATTCCTTCATGTAAAAGTAAAGGGATGGGAAAACAAAAGAAATGATTAGTTTTCACAGTGGACAATATGATTTTAAAGGCTGCATTCAACAGTAGGTTAAAAATTTCTTAAATAATGAAATTTTAAGTCGATATCTGCACTTCGTTAAAATCTACGGATAGTTTACTCAAAAAGTATTGAAATGCATTTAATAGTTCCAGAAAGTTTATTTTAAATGGGAGCTATTTTAGAATCGATTTCCCAGGGTAGGAAATATAGATAGGACATATAACTAATGATTCAACTTTTTTTAAATTGTCTGTGTTAATTCCATCATAAAGTTTGCGATAACGATAAAAAGTGTGCAGTTATTTTGTCTTTCTCACTCTTCTGAATTCATTTATTAATCCAAACCTAGATTTTAAATGCATTTCAGAATGATTGCATCGTTTTTAATTTACCTGATGTCACCTTTAAGAAAAGTAGGGGACTATCTCTTCATTCTTATTTAATCTCGGTATTATTATAAGGGGAGATTCATAACTGTTAAATACTTCACAGTCGAGGTTATGGGTACTTTTATGAAACTACGTTTAAAAATGAGCTAAAGAGTTTGAGATGAGGAAAATGCCATTGCAAACATCTTTTGTTTTTAAATCTTCGTCATGACACAATTGCAGATAATTTGCACTGTTGAGATTTCGATCTTAAGCGAAAAGTTACTGCATAGGAACGTTTCAGAATATTTACCTCAACACGCGGCCAAGAACGATTCAGTGTTTCTTGGGCAAACCGCTGCTCAGATCGACGAAGTAACAGCACGTAACCATAGATACACTGCTTGACAATTGTTAAGGAACAGTTACGTTTTTCGGAATAACTAAGAATAGACAATGATTGAAGAAATAAAACTAAGTAAATATTAAGCAGAGACGATGTGCATTTATTATAGTGCAAAATAGTACAGATATCGCCAAATCGAAGAATTAAAAACTTACAATAAAAAACATACTCCTTGGATGATTTCCAAACAGTCCCAAAAAATGATCTTCAGGCCAGAATGATGCAGACACGAGTACCTTAGTAAGATGTGTGCTGACCACGGTCACTAATGCACATTTTACATTTGTTGTCCATGTTCTTCACTAAACTATCGAGGAGTACTTGGGGGATATTGTCCCACTCCTCTCTCAAGGCGGTTTTGAGTTCTTGCACTGTTCGGGAAGGGATGGTTCTTTCTGCAACACGTTTTCAAAAGCATCCCAGGCATGTTCAATAGGATTTAGGACGGGAGAGTAAGCAGGCCATTGCATACGGAGAATAATTTCACATTGCAATTTGTCCGGCATCTCAACGATTTTGTGTGGCCACGCATTATCGTCCATAAACAAAAAGTCTGGACCTACAGCACCCTTAAAAAGACGAATATGACCTATAATCTCTCTGCAATATCGTTGCGATGTAACGCTTCCTCGCTCAAAGATGTGAAGCGGTGGTCTGCCATTGTGCATGATGCCTGCCCACATCATCACGCCTGGGCCATACCGATCACGTTTACAAGAAAACTGTTGTGCATAACGTGCTTCACGCTCTATCTACAGTAATTGGTGGCCAGAATCACTTGTCACACTGAAACGAGATTCGCCGGAGAACATTAGTATAGACAAATTTTGGTGAACCAACATGTTCCTTACACCAGCGTAATCTCTCTCGATGATGGCGTGGTTGAAGTGGGCTGCAATGAACAGGCTTCCTTGTATGCAAAACAACTTGATGTAATCGTCGTGAGATGGTTCTTGCTGAAACCTGCGTACCAGCAGCGGTTGCAAGGTTTGCAGCTATCTGGCCAGAAGTGTAATTTCTGTTCCTTTACACGAGGGCTACATAACGATCCTCTAAAGATGTGGTGTTCGTACCACGTCCCCCGGTATGCTTTCGCAAAGCATTTCCACCTTCAGCGGCTTCCTTTAATCGCCAGATGGCACTCTTTGATACACCCACTGCAGCAGCTACAGTGGTGACACTTTGATCTGCTTCCAGTCGTTCAACTGTTCGTTCACGATCGTAGTCACTCAAATGATGTCTTGCTGACATTTTTCTTCTAATTTTTGCAAGAACCAAGCAGAATTTCAGAGAAAAATTTGTTATGACATCCAACACTATTTTCGTGAAACATCAAACAGCATAAATTTTCGTATGAATCATGAGCTTGTATACACTGTCTTTTATACAGATAACGAGTCCTGGTCTACCACGCCCTCTGCATTTGAATTTACTGCTATTGGTCAACAGTCTGAGACGCAATTTTGCATAAATCACTTGTTCCGTAGCAATTGTCAAGCAGTGAGTATAGGGCGTCCAAGAAGGTCTGATTTTCACTGGAAGACTAGGAAACACACGACAAATGTGCATTCACGCTCACGTTAATAATAATTTTTTGTTAGAGTTAGAAGAATTTATAAGTCACTATTAAATAATTTCTTTTTTAATCATAATCACAAAATTGAAAATCAAATACAATCTGCCAGCTAGTAATTTTAGCTGAGTGGCTTTTACACTGCTGGCCATCGTAAATGCAACACCCTGAAGGAAGCATGCAAATAATATGAAATTTACAACATGCATTAGCTGAGGTGAGATATGCAAATGATTAGAATTTCAGCGCAGACGCACATCAAGCGCGCCTGTGGCGCCACCTCAAAGCGCTATTTAAGGCTTGGAGATTTCGACGGTTTCAAGTACAGCAATTGTGTTTTTCTTGCTTTTTTTTCAAAAAAAACGATAAATTATGCCTCGTAGGAAACAACGATCATCTTTTGATCAAGTATCCGAGTTTGACAGAGGAAGGATAGTGGCATACCGAGATTGTGGGTTATCTTTCAGGGAAATCGGTCGTCGTATTGGACGAAACCAAACAACTGTGATGCGGATATGTGATCGTTGGGTGCAGGAGGGTACGACGGACAGACGTGATCGACCGCATCGACCTCAGTGCACCACGTCACGTGATGACAGGCAGATTGTACGCATGGCAGTGACGGACCGCTCAGTCACATCACGAACCATATCACAGCAGATTCAGTCTGTAACGCATCATCCAGTGTCTGCGCGTACCATTCGACGTCGTTTACAGCAGAATGGTCTGTCCGCAAGACGTCCGTTGCTTTGTCTACCTCTGACGCGGAACCACAGACGTCTCCGCCGCCAATGGTGCGATGAAAGAAGGATGTGGACGACAGAATGGAATGAAATTCTCTTTACTGACGAGTCACGCTTCTGTATGCAACACCACGACGGTCGGATTCGAGTCTGGAGACACCGTGGAGAGAGGATGCTGAACAGCTGCATTATGCACCGTCACACTGGTCCTGCACCGGGTATTATGGTATGGGGCGGTATCGGATATCTCTCTCGCACTCCTCTAGTACGCATTGCCGGTACTTTAACCAGCCAGCGCTACATCTCCGAGGTGTTGGAGCCAGTTGTCCTTTCTTACCTTCAGGGCTTGCCAACAGCCATATTTCAGCAGGATAATGCACGGCCACACGTGGCACGCATTGTCCAAGGGTTCTTCGTCAATCACCAGATTGAATTGCTTCCCTGGCCGGCGCGCTCTCCGGATCTTTCGCCGATAGAAAACATGTGGTCCATGGTTGCTCAACGACTGACCCAGAGTTCATCCCCAGCTGTCACACCAGATCAACTTTGGCAACGTGTGGAAGCTGCTTGGTCTGCTGTACCCCAAGAACACATTCAAAGTCTCTTTGAATCAATGCCGAGGCGTGTGGCAGCTGTGATCTCCAACAACGGCGGCTACTCTGGGTACTGATTTTGGCAGGAACCACGCTTCATAGAATGCTGTAAATTTAATCATTTGTTACTTGGTCAACATGTTATCTACACAATAAATTTTGTTGTGATATCTCTTGTTTTTCTTGGTGTTGCAATTTGGGTGGCCAGCAGTGTAGTAAAATATTAATGCATTTTTCAAAAAGCACCGTAAAAGTACTGACATTTATCCAATTTTTTTTTTCAATAAAGTGATTACTAACTGGTGAGTAACAACGCAATTCGACATTACAATTTTTTTTCAGCTTCTGTGATTCATGTGGAGTTGCTCTTAATTTTCTGTGTTTAAAATATAGACTTTTCCATTTTCTATCACAAAAAGAAAATACTTTAGACTGTCTAATTCTATATCGTTAACATTTGATTTAATTTGGGCTCAAACGTCTGTATATGCGCATTCTTTGATATTGAAATGTTTTCTTTTGATAATGTAACTCTACACGGACCTACATCTTAACAAACAATCTATTTTTAGTTTCAAAATGCTTTAAAAATGCTGATTTTTTTTTTTCAAAACTTCACTTTAGTTAGTTTCTTGTTTATCCATATATGCGTACTGCAGTATCAAAAATAAGCCAAATTTATGAGCAATTTATTACACATACTGTGATTTAATATCAGTGAGTGTGTTCTAATTATCTCAGTTATTTGGAATCCACCTTTTATGATTTCCCATATCTATGATAACCCTTGAATACCGTCACTACATGTGCTCCAGCTTCTTCAAGAAGAATGCATTACGTCATATTTTAAAGACAGGGAAAACAAAATGTCGATACTTCTTGATTTATTTCCAGGCTTTGATTTATTTATGGAGGCACAAGCACGCAACATTATAATCGATCCGTTATAAATCTCGCACATTTATTCCAGTCGACGAAGTGTAAAAATGCTTCGATCTACCCATATCTCCATCATTAAAATTTTATACCCGACTGAATATCAGAATCGAAAGTAAAATGATTTTCTGTACCTAAGAGAGCAAGAAAAAGGAAAGCCTAGAATGCCGATTCATGGTTTAAGAAAATATTTGCATCCATGTTGAGCTTGAGTTGAACGCTAAAAAATAGTCCTTTAATTTATACGACTGTATAGTTATTTTGCAACAGTATCGCCGAAACAGAAATGCATTTTTATAAAACTATTCTTTATTCAAAAGAAATATTTTAGTATTTCTAGAAATTTTTAATTTATTGAAAATTTAATATTCGGTTCGTGCATAATTGTCAGGTGTTTCTTTGACGTGCAATATTTTAATAAATATTTACAATATTTTTAATTAATTAATTATTTCACTTTTGTTATGTCCTATGTTATACTTATTTATTTAATTTAATTAAATAATTTAATTAAATAATCTTTTAAATAATTTTTTTTAAATAAAAATTTACAAACGCCTGATAATTATGCACCAACCCAATAGTTTGATTTTATTTTATGTATTAAATATGTTGTAGTGATGTCTCATATTGTTTCCGTGACACTTTTCCTAAAACTTTCGCAGTCTAATGGACAGTTATTAGGAAGTTTTTCTTTATACTATTTTTAAAAAGTGTTAAGTCAAAAACAATTTCAATTTAAGTTAAGATCTTGTAATATCTATAAGGTCTTTTAAGAAAAAATGGATATTTGTTTTTAAGTTGCACAATGTTCTTCACATATTCTTGATAGGTAACGTACAGTATTTTATTGAATGATATATATATATATATATTTCATTTAATAAAATACACATATTTTGTCTAGATTTTTTAAAATTTAAAATTTATTAAAACGGTTTACCTATTACATATATTTTGTTCTAATATTAAATTCGCTGTGTAGTGTAAAAATAATATAATCACACACATTACTTTAGCTCTAACAATTTAACAGCCATGAATATAATATTAGAGATATTTAAAAAATTAAACTAAAAACTAATATAAATTGGAAATAAATACTGTAATTAAAGTATGGCTAGTTCTAGAATGCATTAAATATAAATGCACGATAACTAGAAAAATATGCTCTAAAGGGGGGGTTCAGTTGATTTCTAATCCTCTCCAATTGGATGCATTGCATAACAACTCAAGTATAATTAACACCCAGCAGAAAATTCCACGAAAATCCCGAATTTCGTTCCGTCCGTGGGAACAACACCAATAACAGTTGATTGCTCAGGACAATCATTTAGTACACCAGACACTTGAATCATAGTTTTATACGTAATATGTGGCGAACTTCATCCCCTCTGAGTAACCATCTAATTACTCCTTTCCCGGGATGGGGTAGAAACCTCCGGATGAAAAAAAAAACTTTCTCAACCCTGCTGAATGTTTTCCTACTACGTGCAGTGGATCGTAATCGTATGAGAAATATCCCTGATGACCCATTGTTAAGTCCATTAATTCCCAGGATGGGTATCTGACTCAGTGTTAGGTTAGCGGGGGTTTCGAATCCATCATTGGCAGTCGTCGGGAACTCGATATTCGATCAGCCATTTGAATTGACGCCAATGGACGGTTGGTGATCGTCAAGAGATCGTTTTATGAGTGTGTTTCCGATTGGTAGGATATAACCTTGTAGAACTGCGCTATGCTTTTTTATTTTATTATCATTACCTCTTGGTTTAAACTGAACATAATCTAAGTGTAAGCAGAATGAAAAGTAGATATTTATGCAGAACGCTGTGAAATATGATCTTCGCTTTAAGAAGCACGAATTTTCTGTTTTAAGATTGCCTGTAAGTTATTTAACAAATAGGCCACCTAGAAAGTAAATCTACTCTCAGTTACATGATTTCTTCATTTTTCCTCCTATTGCTCTGCATCGTCAGTGCAATTATAAATTAAATAATATTTATTCTTATTTGTTGAAATTCATACAAACTATGCATTTTAAATAACGGCAAAAAGTAGTGAAATATTTAAAAATTCTTAGTGATGAGCATTCCAAAATTATAGACAGAAATTAATGTTCGTAACGTAATATGTGTTCCGCGTCCACCTAGTTTGCAACATGGTTCACGTGTTTCGTTTATATCCTTTGGCAAATTATAGTTGTGCATTAATCATGTTTGTTCATTCTCTTTTCTCCCAGTAAGTGGGGTGGAGAGGGGGATGCTGAATCTTCTATTACAGCACCACAAAACACCACTTTGAACTCTTGCACTTCCATCAGATTGATCTTATTTTTATTCATCTTGAAAACATGGTGCAGTCTCTGACTGGAATTCATCGTACATATCCGTCGTCCAGTCTCAATGTTCCTATGCCCACACTAGGCGTAGTTGACAACGACGTTAAGGAAGCAGGTTCCTTCGAGTGAGACATCTGTTCCGAATCCCCATATCCAACAGTGTCCAATGAACTGTGTGTTCCAAAACACTTGTACTTGGACCTGCATTGTATTGGGCTATCAGCTAATCCACTGTCTCCTGCCGATTTTTCTGTACTAGGTGGGGCAGTCTCCGGCGTCCTCTTTCTTTGATGATGCTTGGAAGCCCAACACCTTGGCGTCTATTGCTGGTTTCACCGTCATTAATCCACTTTTTAAAAATAATAACAACGGCAGATTGTGAACAACCGACCAGTCGTTCAGTTTCGGAGATAATCGTTCCGAGTCCACTATATCTGCCCTCTATCAAGTTCGCTTAGATCAACAGCTTTTCCATTACTCACAAACGTAAGTGCAAGAATGTCATTTTAACCTTCTCCCCCCAGCAACAGTTAACTACCATTCTCCCTTAATTACGTGCTCTCCATATCATCCAAACGAGTTCATTGAAAAATGTGTGGGTGGTCATAACGTAATGGCTCTTCTGTGTATAGTGTTACTTTCTGCAATGCACTCATCTCTTTCGCGCCTAAAAGGATTCCATATAGTTTATAATTATTATCTACCTTACACCTACCCATTTTACTCCAGCATACCCTATAACTGTATTTATCTGGTTGGCAAAATTTAAACGACCGTCGAGCTGTGAGATGTCTTTCTTGCTTCAGAATACAATATACACGGTCTTTGTATTGGCAGAAAGTCATAAAATATAAATTCTTGGTGCAATGTTGATTATTATTATTATTATTGTTATCATTATTTTACATATTAATATATGCGTGATAAAAACATAGTTAACCAAAATATGTTTAATATGTGTTAATATGATTGATCTTATCTAAATCTATTTAAGGCTAGTCTCATAATAAAAGACTTCGTAGCCCTTCTGCAGATAAATTTAATTATTACTACCTCCCAAAACAGCAAGTATATTGATTATTTCGTTCCTTACATATTCATAGAAATTTAATAAGATTTTGCATTGTAGTCAGCAGTGAGAAAGTCCACACTGTTAATCACTGTTTTCAAGTAGTTGTCAATTGCACTCGAGACTACATCGACCCCTTTTCTTCTCCTTAATGTTGACCCAACAAGAACACGTGTTGTTTCCCCTCCCACAAAAGCCACTCCTATGAAGCATTTGTGCTTCATCGACTGGCGAAGACTTTCAATTAAAATGATTAATTTAACGTTCACTTCCCTCAGATTTCGCTGACAATGATTAAATTACTGGTTAAATTACGCTGAGAGAAACAAAAACTTCATATCTAGTTTAACAAACTATATTCTCTATGCATTAACTTGACTATCATGTAAATATTTATGAAGTCATAGATTAGATCGTTTAGCTAAACTAAATTAAATAATAATGCCCGAAAAATTATTGAAATGTTAAATAAAAATTAAACATTTTAAAAATAAGTATCCATGAAAAATTAAATATTAAAGAGCAGTGTAGTAAAAGTTTGAAGAACTTAACAAAAATTATTCAGTTTATTTACTAGTAATTATTAAGTAAAGAGTTTTAACTATATAAAAATATGTTAATATAGTGAGGAACTATTAACGCCGAGTGACGAGTCTATTAACTCCTTGCGTATTAAAATTTCAATAAATTTTAATAAATTAACATCACTAAAGCGCAATTTCCACGCATAGAATAATAGCCAAGCAAGAACGGCAGTGAATGTACTAAAATAGAACAATAACATACGAATACAGGCCATGGTGCAAAAGAAATAGTTTTGCCATAGCACCTCAGAATGTTTCTTTGAAATTCCTTTTGAGGTCACTTTGTAAAAGTATTTACTTCCGTTCGAGTTGAAGAAGACGAAATCCTCCTCTTCATATTTTCAGAATGGAAAAGCATTCTTTCAATGTATTATCTCAAACTTAAAAACTGTCAAAAGATTAAATCCTCAAAAGTCAAGGTGGGAAAAACATTGAAAATGTAAATTTTGTATGCTTATAATGTAATATTTAGCAATTATTCTTTAGTGGGAAGTGAAAATCAGGGAGATCTTAGTATCAAGAAGCAATGTTTCAGGGATTGTAGACCGATAATAAATTGAATCATAAGTGAAACGATGATAACATGTACAAGCAGTTAAAAGTTTCATAATCAGCCAGTCTCCATAGGTGTAACATGATGACAGCAGGGTTAGAACATGCAGTACAGAAATTAATTCATACGTCAAAAAAATCATTCCAATTAAGTTAAGCTAAATTTAATAAAAATTTTTGGATTTTACTTTTAAATTTACCCAAACTAGTATATAGTGTAACGATTTTCCATTATAGTCATTTTGTACTTTAATTTAAAATATCACAATTTAAATATGAATAAATATATTCAGATCAACGGCAAGAGAATAAAAAATAAAACCAAGGCGAAAAACATTTGTATATGTGAACTAATGCAATTTTTATTTTCCTTTAGCATTAGAAATTTGAAAGTGTATGTGATTAATGAACCATACAAGAAAGTTTGTTTGAAGCATAGGCAAATCTAATGCACAGGAAAATAAATGAATAAATTTCATATTTTTATGCTTGCCTTGTTTTTAATACTGTTTCATTTACACGTGACCAACAAGCTTTGCAATCACTGGGGTACCAGCTTGTGCTTCCCAGATCACCCATGTGTCTGCATCGCCAGGAGAGAGGGTGGGAGGGTAATATACATTTCCATCTGGGACCTGATATTTTATAGCAGTAGGGGGTCAACGGGAGGTGCAGTAATGATGTGAAACGGCCCATTGATTGGAAACATTTCTATGCTTCAATCGCAGGGAAACGGAAATGAATACAGTTTCATCTATGATTCATCGAAGGGAATAAATTTGCCCTATTATGGGAATCCCATAAGAAAACACACTGCGAAATATCCTACTATTTTTCAAATGAAATAAACATAACAGTTTCATTTGAAAGACAGACTCTTCTAATGGTACAGTGTAAAATATCCTCCACTCAAAGGTGAAACTTCTGTACAAATGCATGTGTTTTATTTGTTCTATATACTTCGGGGGGAGATGCCATTGGAAGAAGAAGCAAGTTTGCTGATAGTATTTTTATGCTTCAACATATAGCAATGTACTGAACCCTACTAATGTGAGTAGTCTTGACCCAGTGTACTCCTGGAGTGTCACCTTATCTTAATTTCACGCATTCAGTCGCTATTATTTTGGATTTGGTGAGTTAGGCGCATTTTATTTTACGCTATATTTTGCATCATAAACATATTTTGATAATATTTTAAAAGCACCTTGAGTAATGGAAAAAAACAGAATTTTGAGAAAGCGTATGAAGGATCATTTTACATTCAACTAAAGAGTAAAATGATCGTTCAATTGAAAACAATTGTAAATTGTTTTTGTCATCAAAATAAAAGATGTAGAAGTAATTATGACCGTACATAATGAAATAAAACATGTCTTACAATCATATAGTATGCTTAATTTATTTTTTGAAAATTTTAAAATGAAAAAGTGTCACAAACAATATAATGGAATATTTCAAAATTATAATTCAAAACTTTAAAATTACAATTCAAAACTTATAAATTTGCCCTATTATGGGAATCCCATACGAAAACACACTGAGAATCTGTGAAATATCCTACTAATATCCTATCCCACAATAAACACAGAAATAAATTAAATAATGCAATTGGCAGGCACGAACAGCATTGGCAGAATGTCTGAAGGACTGCCATGATGACTAGGATTCGGTAATGCAGTTTCTTCAGCCGAAAGAACATTTAACCTGGCAGTATCGCTGCCCACTTTAGGTCATATTACTGGAACACGCCGAGAAACATAACAAACTAAACAAGTGTCATTCACATCTAAAAACAGACTCTATTCAGTAAACCAAGTCATATTTCAGTACATTAAAGACAGTATTTTTAAATAAATAGGAAAGTTAATGCTTATCTTATAAGAGATAGGATAAAACCCAGTTTTTTGAAGAATTATACTCAGACATGTAATACAGCAATCGTTTAAACATTGCCATTGCTTCTTCCTGACTTTCCAAAACTAGTTTATGTGTTACCTAATAGACATCGCTGCCTGTCTGGAAGAAAACATGAGGATCGTTCCGCCTGCTAGGATCATTTTGGGCCACCTTCACCAATATAATGAAACAGTACGCACCTTTCGGAGTGCTGCCAAGGGTACACAGATCTTCACGTATAACTTGATGTAAAATCTTTTAGTATAAATGCTTCTGTGGAAGGAGGATCATTTTGCACCCGAAGAAGAGTGGACTCCTTAAACCATACGAAATAATAGATATTCTTTCATGTTGTGCATGTGCTGTTGTTTATATTTCTTAGTTTTAACCATTTATCACCCTTTTTTGTGAGTGTTCTTGTAGCAATATTAATGCATTCAACTAAAAGCTCATCAGAGTGTAAATTGCTGTTTTTGTGAAAATAAACCACTGTATCTAAAAGATTAAAACTGAGAGATTAAAAAAGAAAAAAGAAAAGCCACTGAGCTTTGAATTCAGAGCGGTGATAATCTAATTTAGGTCCTTCCGTGCAAAGACATAAAAAAAAACCGCCACCCCTCTCAGCCCACTCTTGTTTTTCTCGCCCTGCCGCCGTGAGAGGTAATAAGATGAAAAGTGTCCCCCATGACCTATTGCAAAGTCCATTAATGGTAGGACCGATTGTGTGACTCAGTGTTAGGTTAGGGTGCCAGTGTGATCAATCATGCCAATCACAGCCCCGCTTGACACTCACTTAGGTACGTGAATGCCACTGGATTTTTTAACGCCCCTCGTGATAGGGTACATGTAGATTCGCCGTGTTCCTTGCCGGCACTATCACGATATGTGTGTGTGTGGGACTCTACTGCAGTCATTTGTCTTTCGGACTTCTTTAATATTCATCCGTGTGCCGCGTGTGTGTACAAAATGAATGTTCAGAAGTAAATGACCTCGTGTTAGCTTCCTGCATGATGAATAGGTCTGTTTAAAGGCAGTATCGTTCATGGGCACATGTCCCCTACGATGCTATCATACAGAAAGAAATTAGACATAGTATACACAGTTCGTGAAAAATGCCTTAATGCATACATTTAAAACAAAGTTACGTTTTTTGTATAAATGTTTTCGTTGAATCTACAGGGCGAATTTTGGTTTATGAAAACTGCCATTGCATCTATAAAATCCGAATCTTTTAATTTATATAGTATATTAACAGCTGACATGAATAAAAACCAAAATTTTAAAAACCGTCCTGTAATTTTTTCATAATTTCTTACCATATTTAAAGAAGGATACTTTTAAGTGTAGAAAACATTGTGACACGTCATGGCAATAGAAAAATTGTGTAACTTTAAAATAAACCGTTACCAGAACTATCCTTCAAAATACTCATTCAATTTGAAAATCATTTTAATTAAAAGAATAGAAATGTTACATAGAAATTTAATCTGTGTTTAGCTTTCGTAGAATAGGAACAATCTAGTTTTTCTTTGCGAAAGAATCTTTTAAAATTATATATCTGAAAAGTTTCATGTCGTCGTTATATTAAAAATTGTATTTATGTCTACTGTACAATTTGATTTTTAATAGGTCTTATCAAGGGGATATTTTGCAAAGGGTAAAAATTAAAATGTAATTCCATTCAATCACTCTTATCTAGAACTGAAGATACAGGTAAAAACATTTTTCAGTGTTGAGTAAATGATGAATTCCGTTTTACATTTATATCTCACCCATATTTGTTCTGATATTTTTTCCCCGTACACGAAACTCTCTGTCCTCTTCTGTCTCAAGCAAGTTATCGTCCACCAGGCTGCGATTTCTTGCTTTTTGTTCTTCAGATGGAACTGCTTTTTTCTTTTTTTTATATGCGCAACTTTTGTTATGTGATGTTTTTCCTAATTAAAGAATGTGTTCTATGATGGTCTGTGCGTAATTACAAGTCCTGCTGTTTTCTTAGACACTTAACATCAAGCAGGTTTGAAAAATCTAACATTTTACTGTATTTTATCAAAATGTAAAACGTGAAGTAATAAATGTCTCCCTTTTCACATTTATTATTTATTTTTGTTACTTTGTACTTGGATGTATCCGAGCGATAACTAAGGCTATTTGTTTTTTACCTTTGTGAAAGTTTTCAAAGTTAAAATTGGTATCTAAATCTATAAATTAGGATAATGTTCATTAAAAAATTACCCAAATTAAGTGGATATTATTTACTAACTTTTCATTGCATATTTATTTTCAATATTAATTCAATTACATAAAATATATACTTTTTACCAGAAAAAGTATACTGATAAATTTGGCTATGAGTTAATTTGTGGGTATAATACAATCTGTTTAGAGAAAAAAGTATTAATAAGAACCTTTTTAGAATCTAGAACAGGAAACTTAATCTGCTTTAAAATGTTACTGCGGTATTGTATTGCATAATGCATTATGGTGATATTAAAACAATGGCGAAAAGGCGAACACATATTTGAATGAAGTAATAAGTTCAAATCGATATCTAGACTCATTCCAGAATATATCAGACAGCTTTAACTATTTCACTTTTTTATATAAATTCTTAAATTTTAATGGCCATTACTACATATAGGTGCATTTAGATTTTTTTTTATCAACTTGTGGTATGTTCAGGCATAAAACTTTAATCGAGCGTTAAAGAAAGTGCCTTCAGCAAGTGGCAGCCTAATGTTCCACTTGATGACACGTTTATCCATTATCGGAACGATGTTCTTCCTACACTTCAAACCCCTGTCTCTATATGTGAGATGAGACTAAGATTAAACCACAGGTTGCCTTTGAGCAAAAGTATCGATCATCCTCCTTTCGTCTTTATCGCCTTTTACATAGGTTTTTCTTCGTGTCCTATTGATATCTGATAATGCAGAAGCCCATATAAAGGATTTATAACGAATAAGGGCTACGATGTTGAAATATTGCATAGTTCCATTTCTTAAGTTTTGCACGGAGTATGTTCGTATTTGGTAAAATTAATATTAATGTTAGCCGTAATTGCAATATGTTAGCAATATTATGAAAATGCACCTATCTTTTTTTCTTTCCTCTTTAATCATCTAATTTTTTTTACTCATAAATGTTTAAAAAGTGCCTATAAAATGATTATTTAAACTAAAAATTAATAAAATAATATTAGAAAACATATTTCCATCTATTCCAAAGATTATATAGTGCCTGTTGACTATGAAAAATGTTAATATAAACGACTATATTTTTTTCTTATTACTTGTCTGTATAGGGCAGTAGTTTCTAACCTGCTTTTAATCCCGACCCCTTTTAGATTTTTCTAAAATGTTTGCGACCCTCCTTTCCCATCCGCCATGTTTGAACAATAGTAAAAAAATGAATAATGAAAAAATTAAAAATTGATATGTGTTTGTTATGTACTGATTATTAATAGGATGATTGAGGTTTCATTTGGCTGACAAGTTTTGCTATTCTTGGCTGAATATTGGTCAAAGCCAACCACATGTCATTTTAGACATCTAATTTATTACTGGCTTTTGTCTTAATCTGCAAAAGAGTTGAAAATCCAACTTCACGCAAGTTAAGTGGATGCAAATGGCACTAACATTTGACACAAAAACTGAAATTATCGGATATGAGTGACGCATAACACACCAAAATTGAGTTAACGATTTTTCTTGGTATAAATCACATGCTGAGGAGTCATTTTGCACAATTTCAAAAAATCATCCTGCACTTCATCAGGAATATCGGGGACATCTGAAGATGTGTGAAATGGATTTCTCGCCATTGCCGACGCCTCTTGTTCTTTGTGAGTTCTGGGATATATTTTTGAATTTCAGATTTAAGGGATTTAAGGTGGTTTTACTAATGCCTGCACTTAAATTAACTGCAATTCCTATTTTCGATTCTTGTGCCTTAGTGCATTCGTTTTCAAACATGGTTAACACTCCTATATTCACTTTACGACGTCAATTTTTGTAGGTTTGATACAAGTGCCCTGATGAGAATAAAGATTTTTATTTTCCAAAGAAAATAGGTAGAAACAGTGTCATGGCAGAGAAACATGAAAATCGGTCAGCGGTGACCACCCAAAAAGGCATGGCGACCCTCTGGTTGGGAACCACTGGTATAGGGTAAAGAAAGAAATGTTCATCATCATTTACATAAAAACGGGAGTGCTTTCATTTTCTCCTTTTAGTCTTCAAAACATTTTCCTACTTGTTCCAAATTTGTTCCACGCTCAGTAGTTTTACAGTGAAAAGATTTTTCAGGCAAGTGCAATAAGGATTTGCATCAATCATTTACTTTAATTTTGAATTTTCGTTTAAAAATTAAAATGCAACTCCCTGTGAAAATGTAAGTTTATATAATTCACCACTGCCACCGTTTAAAATTTTTTGTTATATAAATATCGAGTCTAAATCCAAAAAATATGTCTATCTTTATCTTCATTATCCACTTTTTAATAGCTTCATATGGGCCAAGACCACTTTTAATAAGTGTGGCTAAGCAATTCTACCTCATGACAAACTTCTCCCATTTGTCTCCTAAACTATGAATCAAAATTTCACAACATCAGTTATCCAGATTTTCAAAATTTTTTTAAAACACTAATTTTTTTTCGAAGGCAGACACTTGCCTTTTATAGTCGTTGGCCAGTGCTAAGGCCGGAATTACTGGTCACTTTATTAAGCAGATGCACATGGGCGAAGCTTTATAGCTTTCTCAGGGAAGGCGTTCAGTTACAACTGGAGGGGATCCATTTTCTCTACAAAATTTCATTGACATTAAGTTTTACTATAAAGGTAAAAAATTATAATAATACTAAAAATTTAGAAACTCTTTAGAGTAAATTGTGTTTTCCATGCACTAAATTATAAGATTTACAAAATTAAAATAATTTTTAAAATTTTAAAATACAGTTTAAAAATTTATATAAAATTTAATTTTTTTTACAGTACACTATTTTGAGTGCTAGATTCAAACAATAAATATTCATCTCTAATTAGCTTTTGTGCATAACCTCAGAAGGGTGTCCAGACCCCCTGCCCCCCGAATTTTTATATACGTCCATGGAGGCACCTAATAGGTGGAACAGCGTTGCCTCCTGTAAAGGGACTGATAATAAAGCTCCAAACCCATCCCCGAAATCGACTAACTTTTTATTTAAAGGGAATCTTGATATTCGAAAAACATTACACTTAAATTACATATTTTAACATCATTGCACATCTATCACATATCTATCTACACGGAAGTAATAACCTTTTTCCTTATGTCAGTATTTTGCATATCTCAAACTACTGAAGCTAATAATACGAAATTTAACACGCATGTGAGATTTTTGGCGTAGGTGCTAGACTGGAGAGCGTTTTTCAAAATTTGTAACATATGGTGATAGTTTGCCGAAACGTTCCTTTAGCCCTTTATATCTCAAAAATTTAATTTTTTAATTTTTTTTTTTTTACACTAATAGGTAGAAACACATTCTAAACATGCAGGAAGTTTTAATTTTCCATTTTTACAATCCCTGTAAAATTTATTGACCAAAATGCGCTTGTTGTCCAGTTCAACACAACAGTTATTTTTGTTTCTATTACTTGAAACATATATCTGTAGTCTACCAAAGTGTAACTGAAGGGTTTGGGAACCGTTTAAGCTGAGAGCTTTTTCGGTAACCTTTCTGTTACGGTACTTCTGTTACTGTCTTCGGTAAGATCAGTAACATTCTGTTAAGGATAAGCTTTAAGAACTGTCATAACCAATAGTGCATCTCAGATCTGCTGAAGGACAAAATAAATGTCTGTGTTAATGTATTGATTCAATATCACAAACTTTTTAGATTTTTTAAAATTTATTTTATGGTTACATTATTCTAGAAAAAGAATCATTCAAATATTTTTAATATACTTTGATTAATTCATACAGTTTTAAATGGTTTGTTGCAAATCTGAAACATGGTGAGACAAAGGTGATGTGTAATCTCAAAGAAGAAAAGCCATATCCATAAAATTCTAGCTGTAAAATGCAACACTCATGAATATCTAAAAGTCGATTTCAGAACATTCCGAACTTCCAAGTAATCGATAATACAAGGAAGGTAGACGTGAAAAAGGGGAGGGTGGTAGTTTTTCATGAAAGAAAAAAATATATTATCCTAAAATTCTCGCCTTAAAATTTAACAAATATGAGTCCTATGCTTAAATACTGCTTTCTTCTAATTCAATATGTGTTTAAAATTTATTTGTTTGAATTTTGTGTAAAAAAGGACATCACTTTTCGTTACACATAACATTTTAAATAGTAATCGTTCTGTTCCATTCATTTAAATTAACACTAAATAGAGTGTTAGGCATGGGACACTTTAACTAAACAAAGACGCTCAGCTTTTCTCCACAGCATATCTCTTCTTTATTGAATCACTGATTACAACTGATAATTCTCAAAGATATTATTAGCATTTTGTGTCTGAACGCTTAGTATGTCCTTCAGAAACACTTAATGTAGTGAGCGAAACTCGGTCCGTAATTAATCTACCAGAAAAGGACAACAACAAAAAACTTTCCAAGGAAACGCACTGTTCTCCGAACTGATTCAGTCCACCTCATTTGAATGTAAGATCAGCATTTTATTAGCTTTTCTCATATTTCTCTGTTAATTGAATGGAACTGATTGGGTGCAATATGTGTTCCTTCCGTGATAATTTGAACATACAAAAGCATCTTTGTGCATCAAATTAAAAGGGTTCCCCAAGAGTTTACCCCAGAGCGTTTGCCTTTATAATGGGATTAGAAGACACGAGAAAATGAGTCAAGGGGGAAAATCAGTCAATTCAACCATTGGAAATCGCCTCCAGTTATAAAAGTAATTACATTCTACAATCAAACTTGGGGCAGAATTTTCTATAAATACAATAATAAATAATCGCCGAAATGTAATCATAGAAAAGCATGTAGCGATATCTTATAAAATTCACCGTTGAGTATTTCCAGGCAGTAATTTAATTGAATAATTAGTTTAATCCTGTTTTTGATAATTACGGAAACTGGGCGAAAGTAATGCAAAATAAACTTAATTAACATAAATATGTATGTTTACTTTATATTACTGCAACTTGATATTAGTGCATTAAAAAATGCTCCTTCATAAAGTATTGTTTTAATTATAAAGCATCCATTCTTTATTTCATTTTAAGTGTGTAATTTTTTAAATGTGTAATTTAAATGCTAATACTTATAGAAAAAAACAAATAACAATGCAGAATCAGGTACAAAATTTTCTTATATTTACATACTAAAGAAACTAAAAACTAAAATATGAATTCATAAAGTAAATAATTCTAAAATGTAGCATAAAAATCACTATATAAATTGGAAATTAAAAAAAGCACACTATTATTTTATTGTAAAATGTTCAATTAAACATCCTTTATGTTATAATTTTTTTTTCGATAAATACAACAGTAGCTTCTGTCTAATAAATATAATCACGATGCAATAAGATTTTTCTTTCTGCCCGTCTCAGAATAACATTGCATGTAATCTAAATTAAAGAAATTTTATTAAAGAAACAATGATATATTAACCATTTAATAGCAATCAATTTTAAATAATAAATCATATGCGGATTTCAAAACTGCTTATAAATATTTATCTGACGTTTTTAAAAGAATATCGCCATGATTTTATTTTACTTCTTTTTTTTTTTCACTGAATTTCTTTTATCCTGTATCACACTATAAAGATGTTTTCTTTTCATCAGTTCATTTTTTAAATTTTAACAATAACAAGCTCTTGCATTTTTCTAAGATAATTCTAAATTCTTAAATCCGAATTAATTAAAACTGGGGTGTAGAAATATTATGTTTAGAATTATCTTTTCAAACTGCTAGAAAGTAACGAACTCTTGAAAATAAAGAACGTTTTTACTTTACACGGAACAGTACTCCCCTCCTCTTCGTCTAAGACTAGACTTGTAACAAAACATTTTTTCCCCTAGAAAAATCCCGAAGTATTTGCAGAGCGCCTCAAGCACTGTTTTACGCTTTACAGGATTACCAGTGTTGACTCAGAAAGATTACAGAAGCAAAAACGCTGTGCGTTCAAAAGAATGGCTTTAAAACAAACACTACGTAGAAAATTCAATTATGTTATTTTCACGGAATAAAAATTGATTAGGATGATTAGAATTTAAACAAAACACTTGCAATTTTTAACTTTTTTTTATGAATGTACATTTGCAATAAGCTTAAATATTAAATAATTTCATTCTCATTTGAGTTTAGATTTAACAATAGTCATATATTTATATATTTATGTCGGGTGTACATAGTTTCATTTGCAGCAAAAAAAATTTTTAATTATAATGTCGAACTGCAGTATGGTATTTATACAGCAACACATTTCATCTGAAATATGTTATAATGTTTTCCTTTCCGTAGATTTTATGAAAATATTTACTTTTCGTAAAATTTTAGAAATGATACATTGATATTTTTTTAGAGCTCTGTTTGGATATAAATATGACATGGTTAACATAATATGTTCGTTATCTTTTCGAAATTTAAACATATAATGAATCTGGAATTGGTTCTTGTCACAGATAATAACTGAAAAGTGAATGTCGACTACATATTCGAGTTTCGAAAGGTGATATAGGAATAACTCTGATAGTTCTAGTTTTTATGCAAATCTTTATCAGATGCATTATTTAAGGAAAATATTCAAATAAATCTTAGTTTATGACAAAAATAATTATAAAACGATGGGATGTTTCAAATAACGAGGGAACGGGTAATGATTCAACATGCATCATAAAACACTTTTTTTTGAGTCTTTCAAAATATTTACAGTCTTTTCGTTGACAAACAGATATCTTCTTTCTGCAAAAACTATAACTATGAGGTATCATATAAAAACGTTCTCCTCTAAAACTTTATATGAAGCAGATATTTGAAAATTAAATTAAAGTTACACGTTAAAATAAATAAAAACTTTGTGAAAACAAACACACATAAAATGTTACTTATAACATGATACGATCGTTTCGACCAAAAATTCTTTCGGTCTTCATCAGTCGAAGCCCTTCGTCTCACTAAAAAGAGGGAACTGAAAAAGATAAACATACAATCATGTTCTGGAGGGGAGCAACTGCGTGCAGACTTCGCAATTTTTTTCCTCATGAGATAATGAAGGTATCAGATGGCCGCTGCGGATAGTATGGACGAACCAGGCATACTTCTTTTTAACCCGTTTTATCCCAATATATTTATTTGAGAATAATAACATTTTCTGAGGTATATTAAACCTAAATAGACTAAATATAACAAAATTTGAAAATTTTTAATGTTTTATATTGGAAATCTGACCCGTCCTCTACGTAGGACACTGGGATAAAGGGGATAAAATTTCCACTTAGAGATCTCAGTGCTTTCTTCATTAGTGAAAAGCAATTTATGCCTAAAAAATTTCACAATGTTTTAATAATACTTCATTATTGACTTTAAGAGTTCAATTTTCAGTTGAGTATTACACTAAACTTGGTGGAAAGTTCCAAAGTAAGCCTGACAAAGGTTTTTATCGCATTTCCCGCAGTATGTTTTCGGTTTTCCTTTGCAGCCCTCTCTTTGACAACGGCGCTGTTTCTCTCTCTTCAGTAAAAAATTGCAAACACCATCTTTGGAGATGTTTTCTTTTGCACTATGAGGTACGGAAGAGATCCTGGGTCTAACTTTTGTTCTGTTCACAGTCTTTTTTAGATAAACAGTTGTTATTGATCTTCGGGGTCGGGGTGTTATTGATCTTCGGGGTGAACTCTTTCAAGGTTAGGGCATCACTTTTGTTGACAGCTTTGTGGATTATCCATGTATTTACCACTGCCATATCCAGCGTACGAATGAAAAGTGGGGAGTACCACCTTTTTCCAGGAATCTTAATGGCGTATAGTCCAGCCAACCGGTCGTGGTGATCCACCCCGCCCATGTGGTTGTTGTAAGAGTTTATCAAATTAGGCATCTTCACATTTATTTTATCTTTGTATCTTTTTAATCGCCTCTTCACATCAAAGAACGGTTCTAGAGTGATGAAATTTAAAGTAACAGTGACAGTACTACTGTCATTCCATCGCAACAAGAAAATCTCAGAACTTTTGTCAAATGCAAAATCACATGCGCCTCTTTCTTTCTTCCGCATAGACTTAGATTCTTCTAAAGGACACTCATGGTTTATCCGATTTTTTCGTATGGTTCCTGGGGCTCGATAACCCTGTTCACCAAGACTTCTCAAAAGATGAATGCTGGTAAAAACGTTATCAAAATATAAACTATAGCCTGAAGGATTCACAATGTTGTCTGTCAGTTTCAGCACAACATGTGTATCAAGAGGAGTATTCTTTGTTGAATCAGATTCTTTGACGCAGTAGAGGGAAAAGTTGTAACATTCTTCATAAAATTACACTCATGTCCATAAATTAAGGATAATTCAGAATCACACAGAAATTGATCTCTAAAATAAAAATTTCACCTGTGGAATGATCACACACATCTTGAAGAAGAATATGCAAATTACAGGAAACCACCAGATGGCGTGGATGGTACGTCACAATGACGAGAGTGTAAGAGAGGGGTATATAAGGAATGGTGGCAAAGAAGTAAAATTGTTCACAAGCGCTGTGAAAGCGTTTCAGTGCAAAAACCGCATAGTTATGGCACAAAGGAGGCATTTGGCTAATGTTTTACGTGGCAGAATTATCGGACGACTGGAATGTGGACGTACCCAGCTGGAAGTATCCGAGGAACTTGGAATCGCCCAGAGTGTCATCTCCAGGCTTTGGCAACGATTCCAAGATGATGGTAATGTGAGTAGACGTTACAGCACAGGTCGCCCCCGAGTTACAACGCCGAATGAGAACCGCTATTTGGCAGTTACTGCCAAAAGAAACAGACGGAGTACAGCATCAGACCTGTCTCGTCAGCTCTCTTCAGCTACCGGTACGACAGTTTCAAGGCAGACCGTGTACAGACGCTTAGGGCACATTGGTCTATATGCTCGTAGGCCTGTCAGATGTGTTCCACTTACCGCAACTCACTGTCGCCGGCGATTAACCTGGAGTAGAGAGCATGCATTGTGGACACCGCAACAGTGGTCTTGTGTGATGTTTTCCGACGAGTCCAGGTTTAGTTTGGAGTCTGATTCTCGCCGGACATTCATCTGGAGAGCGCCAGGTACCCGTTACAACCAAGAGAACACCATTGAAAGACACTGTTACGGTGGTGCAGGATGGCTCGTTTTGGGAGGAATTATTCTTGGTTCCAGAACTGACCTGCATGTTCAGAGTGTAACGATGACAGGACACATCTATCGGGATGTCATTCTGGAACAACATGTACGTTTGTTTCGAGGCGCCATGGGTGCTGAATTTGTGTTTATGGATGACAACGCCCGTCCTCACCGTGCAAACATTGTAGACGAATGCCTTCAATCGGAGGATATCACCCGTATGCATTGGCCAGCATACTCACCAGAATTGAATCCAACAGAGCATGTGTGGGATATGCTTGGCCGACGAATTGCAGCCCGTCAACCCCCTCCCACCTGTCTACCGGAACTTCGGAGTGCATTGCTTGATGAGTGGTGTAATATTCCCCAAGATCAGATTGATCATTTGATACTCAGCATGCCTAGGCATTGTCAGGCCTATATTGCATCGTCCGGGAGACATACTCCGTATTAACCATCCTACTAACCATGTTATACTGTTTTTTTGTAAATAGGTTCTTTTTTTGAAATTTGGTCAAGGGAGTAAAACTTGCAATTTTTATTAATGTCAAACATATAGCATCTTTTTTGCTCTTTACTTTTTGTTTAATAAATAGACTTTACAAATAAGTCAAATTTGTTTTGCTTCTTTCTCTTTCTTTGCCTGAACTTCATTATCCTTAATTTATGGACATGAGTGTATTATTCAGCATGACAAACAAAAGTTTTACCTTGAAAGATCGATCCTCGAGATACTGACTTACTTTCCATTCTCCACGAAATGTAAATAAGATTACAACTTTTCGTGACATGGCATTTTTTTACCAGAGTAATGCCAAGTTCTTCAGCATCTGACCAGTAATCGCTTTCACAGGTATTTGAATGATAACGAGTTAGAAGCAAAATTCCTAGAAACACGCGTATTTCATCAGCACTTGTCCAGAAATCGTGTTCGTTTTTTTATATTTGTCGCATACCACGCAATTTCTTTTACTATGTGATCTTAAACGTTATTGGAATAAAACTCCTCAAAAAGATCTGCAGGAGATTTTTCTTTCAGTGTAGTTTCCATCTGCTTGAGCAAGTTATTTGCAATTGAATCAGCCAGTGTTTTCCATCTTGTATACTGTGGTAACTTCGTCTTTATCCAAGATGACTCGTGTTTTTCACTTTTCCAACGTTGCATTCTAACATTTTCCGCATTGTTGTCGAAAGACTAGAACTTGTGGACGCTTCAAGCTCGCAAGCGTCTCCAAATCCAACTCTCACCTCCACAGTCCCAGGAACATCGTTTACAATAATATCACCAGTATTTACTTCATTGTCATCCCCTTCATCTTCATCAGTTAATTCACTAGCATCTGGTGGTAACACAGAAATTTCAACATCGCTCTCATCTGAATCTGAACTATTGAATATTTCCAGTGCTTCCTCTAACTTCAGAAACTTTTGCACCGACATGACTGTGCGGGGTAAAACACTAGGTAGGATTTTTTGTTTTTTTACTCTTACTTATAAAGTTAGAAATAACGCATCAATTGCATGTGTATCGTCCCACTGTCCTATTGGGAGGACAGTTAAAAAATAATGCACTACAACTTACCTATTACAAATAAAGCTTTAACTAACCACCAGGATGATAAATAAAGAGTACTCTCACATACAAAGGGCCCAGCCAAGTGTCTGAAGTAAACTGAAAAGGAATTCTGCAACCCCAAAAAGAAAATGCAAACTATGCCCACTAACGCGGAAAATAAGTAGTTTTTCCAGACTGTCGCGCGGCATGCGAGACATAACTATTGCTAGCAGAAGCTCAGACATACCTCTAGATGTTCCAGCAGATAAAATAATCGCAACAAACAGTGGCGCACACAAGGGGGGGTCCAGGGGGTCCGGACCCCCCCCCCCATCGGCTTTGATTTTTTTTTTATTTGATTGATTATTATCCTATATCTATAGTAAAGAAAATAATTCCAAAAAAAGGTAGCAATAGTTTCAGTTCTAATAAATAAAAAAAGAAATTTTTTTCTCGTTTTCCTCAACTTTTAAAAAACGAACTGAAAGCGAACATAAAACACCATCTCGTTCTCAAAACTGTACAACTATTACTTTGCTTCCTATTGTACTGTGTAGTGTATTCTTAGGGAACTGGATGGGACGAGTTGTGATGAATTCCATCTAATGAAAACGAGCTCTTTCATCACTGATTTTTGTCAATCTGGAACATCTCTAAAAGTTAGACCCCCCCCCAAACCATAAAAGTTGGACCCCCCCCCCCAAACCACAAAAGTTGTACCCACCCAAGCCGTAAAAGTTGGACCCCCCCCCCAAACTGTAAAAGTTGGACCCCCCCCCAAACTGTAAAAGTTGGACCCCCCCCCCCAGCCAAAAATCCTGTGTGCGCGCTTGGCAACAAATAAATACTGATTTCCACATGCTATTTTTCAGCTGTCCTCTCGATAGGACAGTGGGATAAAATGGGTTAACTGGAATCGATCACACCAAGAGCTGTTCTCACTGGGTTGACGAAGAACCTCTTGGTGTGGCACAAGTGTCTTTACACGAAGCCCAAGTGACTATTCAGTGCGGCAACGCCAGCATATTTGTTCTTGGTCCGTACTTCTTTGAAGAGGTCACTATCACAGCTGTTAAATCGTGCTCTTTCACAAGCGATTGGAATAAACCAAATTTTCAGACTTACGTCATTCCTGAATTACAGCAACAAAATATCATTAAGTGACATTGTATGGATTCAAGATGGGGCTTCTCCAAACGTCGGTCATTGTGTTCGACTAGTGTTCCAAGTGATTATTGGTGATATATTTCGTCATTTTGCAGCTTCGTGCCCACCACGAACCCCTGACATCACTCCGATGGATTTCTGGTTCTGGGGTTATCTGAACTGTAAAGTGAACACGCTTGGTCAGGAATTAGGATAGAATTGAAAGGTGCCATAAAACGTGAAGTTATGCAGATAACTTCTTGCTTGCAGATGCATAACTGCTTGCGTATGTAGACACACTGAAAATTTGAAATTCCAATTTTCTTCTCTTGTGGTGTCATTAGTTCTTTATAATTTATTTTAATATTATTTTTTTTTCAAATGCCTTATGCTCCAACGGCCTTACGGCTTTTTCAATAAGCTGTAAAATATGTTGTCATTCGAAAATTTCAGAATTCCCTCACTGTAACCGTAACTGAGGTCTGCGTTGTGTAAAATCATCACAATATCCAGAGTAAGCCTTCAAATTACTATGGAATTTGGCTCGACAGGCTGGTGGCCAGACCGTTAGGGTTTCATTAATAGTGAAAGTTATTTTTTAACCACCTTGTATATTTAGAAATTCTCGTTTTTTTCGAGTGTCTTTTTCCTGTTTAAACGATATTTTCAAAATGACGATTAAGTTAATAAAATAAGCTTCTATGAAAATAAACACTCAAAAAACTGGTGTTAAAAGATAAAATAAATAAAAACTTTGTGAAAAAAAAACACACATAAAAGGTTACTTCAGGCGTAACGATCGTTTCGGCCGAAAATTCGTTCGGTCTTCGTCAGACAAACCCTTCGTTTAAACAGAGCAGAAATCAAGCATGTTGCCACAAGGAAACAAGAAAAGGCGGAAAAAACCAAGGAGAGGGGAAAAAAAGAGAGGGGGGAAGGGATACAAAGAAAAGAAAATAAGGACAAACAGAAATATATAAATAAATAAAAACAATAATAAAAAGCAATAAAGAACACGCAAAAAAAGGAAAAATAAAAGAAAACAGAACAAACAAGCGAACATAAAACAAAGAAAACACAAAAACACAAAAATAAAATTAAATAATATTAATTTATATATATATATATTTTTTTTTTTATATATAAACAACATACTCTGTTTGACGGAAGGGTTTGTCTGACCAAGACCGAACGAATTTTCGGTCGAAACGATCGTTACGCGTTGAAGTAACCTTTAATGTGTGTTTTTTTTTTTTAAATTTTTATTTATTTTAAAATAAACTTCTGTTATCGAATTGATAAAACCTAAATAAATCTAAAATTACCGTTTTGTTTCAACGAATTCCATGTTGTTATTTTAACTCTTTAAAAGTCATTGTCTTTTACCCGTAAAAAAATCGTATTTTTAGCATCAAAATAGAACTAATGGCTTATTTCATGGAGTTATGATGTGATGTTTATTGTCTACTAACATTACATAAACATAGGACATGATTGTACAAACATTTTGCCATTGGCTTATGGCTTATGTTTAGTAAATGACTTATTTACTTATGTCACTGTATTATTATTTTCACTCGGTTATGGAAATGGAAAAATCATTACATCGAAAGTACTACTAGATTTTTGCTAACTGAATGTATGATCGAAAAATTTGAACAGGGAATTAAGCAAATGATGAGATTTAGAAATACAGCAATGAGATTTCTATGAGATTTAGAAATACAGCAAGAAGTGCAGAAATTCTTATGTGTTTTTACAATGTACCTTTACAGTGTAGGAAAGATATATTAATGAACATTTTCTTATTTAGATTTTTTAACTATTTTAAATTGTGTAACATTGTATTATAGTAATACAAACTCATAATATACAGGGAAAGTTGGCCAAACACTAGATTAAGTACTTTATTATAGATAAATAATGATGCATTTAATCACATTTTACTGATAAAAATATCACAGAACGAAAAAATCGCTCTTGAGGAAAAACTACTTTGGAAAGCAAGATGTTGCATGACTCGCGGGAGTCGTACAATTTCGCGTATCCTGCGGGACTTGATATCTTACTTGTTCTTGACTTACATACCCTAAAGACAAGTTAGTGATCTCATCTGTTCCTTTAAATCTAATAATGTTCTTTCTGCATGTTCCATCGTATGCATTCAACGACAAAGACGAAGCGAAAATAATTCTATCAGCCTCTTTTGCCATAACACGTCTCTCTTTGTTTCATTTCGAATTTTGCTTTTGTGAGAATACATTCCCTGCCTACTTTTCCTACACGACTACGAAACTGATTCTTTGAAATTTCGGGGACAGCCATTCTTTATACTTTTTACATGCTATGCTGCTTATACATGTTCTGTATCTTCTCTTGTTAAAATTGAGTATTTTTATTTTTCCGAAATGCTTGTAGTGTTTTTTCTTAAGTCTTGTTTATTTGCATATTTAAGAGTTTCAGTTTAATTGTTCTTCGAACAAAAGCTGTTTTATAAATTAAAATAGTTTTTACGATACCTGAAATATCTAATCTGCATCTAATATTTTCTATTAATTGGATATTGTAGAATATCTTAAGTTGAAATGTAAAAGTAAAAAGCTCTTACCCTTGTCTTTATCTTGTAAAATGTATCTAATCGAAATTTGAATTGTTGTCTTGTATTAGTTTATTGTAATACTTAGCAATAATTATATATATTATCAAGTACAGGGTGATTATAACTAAAGTGACTCTAGTCAGACCCCCTCTAGAACCTGTTCTGCCCATCGGATATCGAGAAACTTGTTATATACCTTATTTGGACCACGGGGAAAAGATTTCTACAAAAAAAAAAAAAAAAAAAAAAAAAAAATCAAATTTTGACCACCAGGAGGAATTTTCGCGCCCTAAGAAGGCTCTGTCTATCAGAACCATTAATTATTCAATAACAGAATGTACTCAACGATTTCAGCAACATGGCATGTAATGCTGCCTTTCAATTTAGGTAAAATCCTAATTCCTTCTCCATACATAAGGTCTTTTAGCAATCCTCCCAAACAGAAATCACAAGGATTTAAGTCGGGCCGCCCAGGTGGTGTAGTGGCTAGAGAACCATTCTATCACGCCGTGGGTCCGGGTTCGAATCCCGGCTTGGGCATGGATGTTAACTTGTCTGTCCCTTCATAGGGGGTAATGCTGTCCGCCCACTGGGTGCTCCCATAATAAAATGAACAGTGACTCATGCCTTTGTAGTGGTGAATGCTTGATGAGCAAGTGCCCGCCCATTGGACAAAAAAAAAAAAAAAATAGGATTTAAGTCGGATGAACGAATAGACCAGGGACCCAGGAAATCTTTGGATATTACATGATTCTCGCGTAAGTTAGCAGGAAGCAATACTTTCACTTGGCGGCCATGTGGAGAATCGCTCCATCTTGCATGAAAACGGTGATCTGCAAACAATGCCACTCCCGAGAAATGACCTACTGTTGAAGGAGTTCACTGCACCATGTACTTGTGACGAAGCAGGTTTTAAAATCTTGAGGAATGAGAATTTTTTTTAAAGTTCCGATTATAAAATTGACAATAAATTCACCTTATGAAATCACGTATTCAAAACGAAATGGTTGTTAATGCAGGAACATTAGCAGGTGAAGCACCCCATATGCGGCAGGTAGTGCAGTTAAGTTATTGCTGCTGTCCTGATAAATCTGTCTTACGAGTAACCCATACAGCACGCATAGATTGTTTGAACGTCTATTAACGTTCAGAAAACGTTCTGTGAACTTTAAATTAAACTCTCTTAACTTTAGACATTAAGAGAACCCTTGCGGCTGTATGGGAAATCACGGTCTTTCTTTAATGGCATGATTTACGATGATAAAGGCATGCTGAATGTTTTTTCTGTCTCTGACTACGAGTCTCTTTATAGTTTTGAAGAATTTGCATAAGGAGTTTTCCAAAGTCAGGTGGACAAAATTTAGAATAATTTTTTTTATTGTAGAAATATTTCCTCATGTTCCATATAACGTATATATCAAATTCCATCAAATTCCGATACGAAGAACGTTTAAATTATAACCATTCTGTATAAAACTACTTATCTTGATAAATTGTCTTATATATATATATATATTTGTAATCCACACATATGGAAATATAAAATAACTCAAAGTATATGGCCAATTGATAACTTTTCCAAGGAATGCATATGGTCAAAATTATTCACATAAAAATTACGTAACTTATCAAAGGATATTAATATTAATCTTTTAAAAAAGGAATATCTATCTGGAAACTTCGTTCTTAAAAAGTAATAAGAACTCTAAATTTAGCTACATTAATGAAAAATGATATTTTGTAAATAATTTACACAAGTCCGCCTTTCAAAAAGTAATCACTTTGATGTTTCCTGTTTCAAATGTTAGTATTAAAATTAGAAATCATTAATTATTGAGTCTAAATGTATAGAAATAGAATAAAACCTTAAACAAATAAAGCTTTTCGCATAATTATCTAGGAAAACCATCGCTTTTTTTAAAATGTAATTACTACCAAGATACACTCGTTTATAAATTTAATACTTAAATATGTTTCATTACAGTGAATAACTCGAAAATCTAAAATAATGACTGTAAGTTAAACTATATATATACATATATATGGTTTCCCAAAAAGGTGGTAACTGGCTTTAATTCTTTATCCTTTAGAGATAAGTGGGCAGTGTAAATTGAAAAAAAGTTCAAAATTAGGTCGGAAATAAACCTCCGTTAATAAAATATTCCTCCCGTTCATTTCAAAAAGTTACACTCTTTAAATTTGTATACAACCGCACGTATCAAAACGTTTCCAGTTGGTATAATGTGCTGCATACGTTCATAAAGTGACGTACCAAATTTGAGCCTTTCATCATACAATGTCGCAGAGATAGCTTTAAAGAAAGAGGATCGGTGACTATACATGATTTTGAAAGTAAACGTTTATTGCTAAAGTGGATAAAAGATTTTCTTTCGTAATTTCTGTACGATTCTTGAAATGCCATCCATTCAACGTGATATTTTTCCTTTCGAGGGAAATGGAAAAATTGTTTAAATCAGCGTTTTATTTATCTTTATATGAAAAGCCAAACATCGGCGCAACAGCCCCCCTGCGGGGCCAGGGCCTGCTCTGCCCAACCGCGCCTTCGCAACCATGGGCTCTGGGGTACGGATGCATAGGCCTCGGCTAAGTGATCAGCCTGACGCGAAGCCCACAGTGTTTGACCCCATAAAAAGATTGGTCCTCATTTTATAGAGCCATTCAAGGGATGAAAGGCGCTGAGTTGACCTTACCCAGCCCGGGATTCGAACCCCGGACCTTTTGGCCGGCAGCGCGGTGCACTAACCATTACATTACTGGGCTTCTATCGTTATGACACTTCTTATCTCTGACACTTTTAAGTTATAATTCTCAAATTTTGTATGACACCTTATGAGTGTATGAGGCACATTTTACGAATTGGAATTTTCTTTTTTTGTACAGGGACTGTATACAAATTTAAAAAGTACAACTTTTTGAAAATTAACGAGAGTAATTTTTTCTTAACGGGGTCTTCGAAATAAGTTCGGAAATGATCCGAACTTATTTTGAACTAGGGATGGACGGGAGACGATTTTTCGCGAGACGAGACAGAGATTTGCAGCTTCTTTGCGAGACGAGACACGCATTTTTAACATTACGATATAGGGATTTTGCGAGACACGGGACACCTATTTTTCTTCTCGCGTCCATCCCTATTTTGAACATTTTTTTCAATTTACACCGCCCACTTACCACTAATAGATAAAGAATTGAAGACCGTTACCACCTGTTTGAGACACCCTGTATACACACACACATATATGTGTGTGCGTGTATGTATGTATGTATATTATGTTACAGTTAATAAAAAAGTAAAGAAATTATTTTCTTTAATGTAATATAAGCTCCAAAAGTGTTGTTACTAAACAAATATTGACATAAAAATCGATGACAAAATGTAAGATAGGTAACCTTAAGAATAAAATAGCTATGTAATCACCTTAAAAATTAAATAGAATTATTAGTTTAGCTTAAGGAACAAATATTGCTTATCTAATTATAGAAGTTTTTATTAAACATGACGCATAAAAGTTTTAAAATTATCTATGAAATCTGAAACGTGTTTCTCAATAAATAATTGACTTTATTCACCAAAAGTGGATATATGTATCTGTTTTTTTTTTTAAGAATATTTAAAAGATCTTTTCTAAGTATATATCTAGTATTATTATGTGTATGCAGCTGTTATTGACAATTATAAATTTTTTTCACAGAATAGCCGTAACACAGTGTACAGAATAATATAAAAATTTAATGAAGTACATGGGAAAAAAAGGTATATATATATATATATATATTAAATAACATAAAATTTGACTGAAATTCATTCAAAAAAAATCAAATATTTTATAATTAATTAAAACGGAATATTTAACGTAAATGAATTTTTTATCATTGTGTTTTCAACATTTCTTAAATGATTACTATCATTTAATGATTACTATCATTTTGTAAAATAAGTAAAAAGTGTTCGGCTTGCATGAAAATAATGCGAAAGTTAGCTTTAATATTCATTATTTATTAATCAATAAAGCAGCTCCCCCATCGTGCATATTAAATATAGGGATAAAATGAAAAGGAAAAGCATATTTTTGTTTTCACTATTACTTTTAAAGAAGTGTATGTAGTGCTCAAAGTATTTATGTTACTATTTTGAAAGTTTAACGCAAGAAAAAGAAACTAAGGAATTCCATTCGCCGAGCTTTTCTTGTGGGTGAACATTTAGACATATTTAGTCAGTTCAACACGTGATTTTTATTAATCTGAGGCAAGACGCGAATTCTATACGAACTGTGGACAATATTGATAATGTACTGCATAAGCGATCAGAATTCAGAATAATCTTATTTAAAGATTTCCTGACTTCCAGCATTAGTCGATATGAGTGGCATCGGTTGCGTAAATCCAAGGAGATCGATTCCCTTACCTTGTTTCAAGTACTCTCGTTCGATTGTGAGTCTCTTTGGTTTGTTTCTAATTAATCTCTGACTCGCAAAAGCAATTCACCTTGAGGGCTCTTTAAGTGCCTTTCGATGTCATATCCGTTGATCTACGAAGACGTTCATGCGAAACATGTCTAATGTTGGCATTAGAATGAAGTAAATATATTTGCTGCTGTGTTCATATTGAAAATTTTACACTCAAAACGGTATCCGTACTCATAGATTGAAGAATATGATGTATCATTTGTTATCGAATACAACAGTGATATTGGAAAGAAGACGTTTACAAACCCGATCACGGTATTTATGGCATTAATCTAAAATCACAGTAATTGAAACGACATTAATTTTTTATGAGGCTGATAAACTATATAAAAAAGTAGCGTTTAGCTAAAATCAGCATGTTGAATGCAAATAAAAACAAACAAAAAGCAACAATTACACAAAAGAATCAAATAATATAAAGACTGTACTTATGCATAAAGTGATGGTTATTCACAAATTTTAATTTGGATGTCCAAAAATTGGTATATTTAATAAAAAATGTACTCTATCGATTCTTGTTGCACTCACAAATGGATACATACAATAACTATATTTTTGTTGATTCTTCATATGCTTTCATAAATGAGTGCATAATGTGCTGGAAAATTTTGAGTCTATGCATTCTCATATTTGAGTCTTTGCTCGTATTAAAAAAAAATGAGTACATGTGTTTCTTAATTTAAGAGATAATTTGTCGGAGCTATGATATCGGAAAGTACTCAAAAACGAGTACATCTTTTCTTTTTTCTAAGTATGTAGTTTTAATAATGCATTTATAGCCTTAAGATCATCTATGAGCTTAGTAAAAAAAAAGATAAAGAGAAGTACAGACATATAATTTGCGTTGGGGTCTTCATAAATTTTTTACCCTTAGACTCCTGATTCGGCCCTGCCTATAATGTTTGAATTTAAGCTTTTTTAAACACTGATTTTTTGTTTGAATGGCATATTTAGCTAACACGTCTGTAGGCTGATAAAGGCATAATTTCCATATTGTCCATGAAAGAGCTGTCAGTATTTTAGATTATTTATAATTTGTGCATTTTTTACGTTTTATTTTATACCACAAAAGCCCCTACATATTGCTATATGCAGACACCGTGTAAAATAGTCATAGACACAAGAAAAAATATAAACAAACTGCCCTTATTTCTCAAAGAAAAAATAATATTATTACCTCGTACAATAAGTAACTTTCTTGCTTTAAAAAAATATGTAAGTGATAAAAGATTTAGATTTTTTAATATTTGCAAGTAATTTAATAATAATTTAATAAAGCTAGGATAAAAACATAAAATTGTGTTAACACGCGAATAAAAAAAGCTTTCCAGGAAACTCCAGTGTCCTTATAAATTATATATATGAAAAAATATAAGCAGTCCGGTGGGGGGGAAAAAACGGTATTTTCTTTAATTTCTTTAATATTTTAGCTTTTTTATAGTTTTCTTAATTTAAATGAATGTTGGATTAATTGAAAATAATGTAGTTATGTCTGAAAAGTACGATAATCATTTTGACAATAGGATGGCCTCTGAGTGTTGAAATTTCATATCGCAGCTGCTTGAAATGTCACGCATTAAGACAATACTCGGAAGATGTATCCCAAATAATTAACTCTCCAGTTAAACTAAATAGGTAGGCAAGCCCTGAAACAAACTGCTTGCAGAAATCTGACAGCAATATCAGTTTCCGTCTTTCTTTTACCAAGTTTTCGATGGGGTGCGCAAAACCATTAACTTACAGTCTTTTCAACACATTTTGAAACTCATGATGTGACTGATCACGCGAATAAAATTAACGGCAGCATTTCTAAAGCACTGGAATTTTTTTTTTTTTTACCCTCACCCCCCCCTCCATAATCGTCTATTTTCGTGTGCGTCTTGACTTCGCCCTTCATTCATAATTCAAGTTAGATATTTTTATCACATACCTGAAATTCGTATAGCAGGAATTCTGGTGAAAGTTTTGAATAATTACTGGTTTGCTTGCTTATAAAATCTTGTGTTTCTACGTTATTCCCTGTTTTATCTTAAACAGGGTTTGGATATCTTAAATAAGGAATGGTTTTCAGTATTTTTTCTGTCACGCAAAAGGAAACACTTTCCCTAGTGTAATTACTCCCCCCCCTTTTTTTTCTAGAGAAGTTCTAAATTACGATAACAAGTACTTTGAAAAAAAACCCAGTAATATTCATATAATACATTATTTCCAAATATATAAAAAATAGACATAGATTTGCAGAGTCTCTGCTGAACTCGTTGAAGTACTTGACGCAAAGCCCATACATAAGCAAAGTTGAATCCCGGAAGACTAGTTCACCTATAAAATCTGTTTTCACAAAAATATAATTTTTATTTCTTTCGTTATTACAAATATTCTACATAAAATTAACATGATTAATTATTTTTAAAGACCTGAAATTATGCTTTCTACTAAATCATTAGTTTATAAATGTTAAGCTATGGTATATCCCTCAGTCTTGCTGCCATGTATTAAAAACTTCTAAAGCACACAGAAATAACAGCGCACGGCTTAGCAAACGGGTGCCTTAAAAATGACCGATGATTTGAAAATCAGTCAAAGGAAAACGGAAGGAAATAGAAATGTGCGGTTTTTGTATTCTGCATAGTTATCCAGGAATTTATTCTCACCAATTTTCAAAATTCGTTAAAGAGCTCGTCAATAGATGGCGCTGCTATTCTGTAGGCATTCCATACATTCAGATCGAAATTGTTCATACATCCTAGAGTATGCGTCCCCTTCGAAAGTGGTTTATTCACTGGAACAGCGCATTTTTGTTCTTTTGGTGTTCCATCTCCCTGACTACAGTTTTGTTGCAACGAGACGCAATTTTCAAAGAAATTTCAATGTTAGAAATGGCCTGGCAAGCAGCGCAGTACAGGCACTTCTCGAAAAATTACAGCGTACTGGGAACGTCAATGACGACCGCGCTGGAAATGTCGGCCGACCAAGCACGACAGTTTCACACACTGAACAACCTGACTCGACAACCTTCGAGTGCTGATGCCATTCATGCACGCGAGACGTTCTCAAACACTGTTCTGCTGCAGTTGGATGCCTACAAAATTGATGTTGGAAACATTTGGTTCTCCGACGAAGCGTACTTTTTTCTGGGTGTCTTCTCTTCTCTTCTCTACTTATTATAAAAGAAGGTGTCTGTGTGTGTGTGTGTGTCTGTCGGCAGCGTTACGGACAAACGGCTACACCTAGAAACACCAAATTTGGTACTCGGGAAGATGTAAATATGTAGTTGTGCACCTCGAAGCGATTTTTTCAAAATTCGACCTAGATTTTTTTATATTTTATGTTTTATGCGATTTTTGGCACTTTTTCTCACCTAATTCGTAATAACGGCGGAGATTACGCTCGCAGCAAACCGGCATTTGTATCATCGGATAGAGGAAGAAATTTTCTTTTAAAAACAGTTTGTTCTGAATACGTAACATGATTTACCGATTTTTAGGAATTTTTTTACTAAACATCTGCTTCGCGATTTTTTTTCGTAAAATAATTTTAAAAATGTCGCATCTTGAATTCTATCCGTCATAACTTTTAGATATTTTGACAAATCGTGAAACATTCTTTTCTACCTCTTTTAAAATAAAGACGAAAAAATTATGTAAATTAGATGATTTTTTACGAATTTTAATGCAGCCTAATGTTTAGAATTTAATAGCATCACCGCGATCTTACGCCATTCATTACATTGCGATCACGGCACGAGAATTTATGTGCGGTTGTTGCCACAGAAAAGATTAGAAAAGAGGATTTTTTCAACCAATCGAGTTTTTAAATGGGATATCAGAATTTCAATTCGCAAGTGAGGATCTATGACGTCAAATGCTTTAAGATACGTAAAATTTACGCCATAATTTTAACTCTATTTTCAACACAGGGAGACGATATTTTGATTAAAATTTACTGTAGAAATAAACTAAAATTCACGATTATTATTATTAGAAGTGGTATTTTAATCCGGTGCTTGTTTAAAAATTGAAATGTTTTCACGGCGCTGAAAATATTCATTTTAAAAGTTACAACGTTCGTTTCAAAGCGCGATATATTAAAATTTTTCTATTTACTATTTTTATTTTTGGCATTTAATTTAGCGCAGGCGTTGCCTAACATACGCATGCAGTTTGCGAGTATAGTTTTATTTTAACGTTGAATTACGTTCCTCCATAAAGGTCCAACGCAAAGTTTTAATGATACCGTTTGAAAACAATTATGCGAAATATCGAAATTAACTCCCTCAATCTACCGGGGTATCCTTTACGGCAGTCAAACAGTGACGTCATAAATAAAAAAAAATGCGTGAAATTTGTAAACTCTGCAACTCTAACGCCCTGTCACAATTAAAATGGGAATAAGTAGCTCCTCGAGATTACACAGTTTGATGTTTTTCAGGAGACAGGACTATGGAGGATATAAATTATAAATATTAGATACATGGATATTTAAAATGGCACCCCTTGGATATTTTCTCCCCACAGTAAGATGAAATGGTTTGCGGTGCTAAATACGCCAATCTTATAAAACTATGTATAAATTAAATATATATGGAGAGTTTCCTTAATGGCAACCATTATGTGAAATGATTATTATTTATGCTAATGCGTAAATTGCAAAGAATCGCCACAGAATCACAAGATCCCATTGAGGCCAAATAATCTAAGCTGTTTCTTTTAAGAGAGCCTTGAAGAGGGAGAAGCGAGTATAGATAGTATTAATGTACGTAATAGGTAGTATTATTAGATTTGTAAAGATAATATGAATAAATCGCAATGTACCACGTTAATAAATATTTCATGAAATTAAAAGTGTTTATCCTTTTTCAACGGTTGTCTTACAACCAACTAAATGAAAAGTAATTCTAATTTGCGTTAATATATCCCGCAGTAATTTCAACAGAGGAGATTACTTGAACTTTTTTAAAAATGAAATTCTGTTTTGCCACATGCAGATATGATTTTAGTAGTAAAATATTCCCTTCTTCCCGT
The DNA here is from genome assembly GCA_038373885.1 of Cheiracanthium punctorium. Classification (NCBI taxonomy): domain Eukaryota; kingdom Metazoa; phylum Arthropoda; class Arachnida; order Araneae; family Cheiracanthiidae; genus Cheiracanthium; species Cheiracanthium punctorium. Next base: position 1,678,198 of record JAWZYV010014761.1, read on the forward strand.
ATGAAGAGCGGGTGCGCAGCTATTTTAAAAACATCTCTTGAAAATAGCATGAATGAATTCAGAAGACCTCAAAACGTGTAAATACACCAAAATCTCGAAGTCGAATTTTTTCATGATTACAATACTTTCCTTATATGGTACATGTTCGGAAAGAAATAAATGGTGCTCCATTTCATGTAGTGTCTTAGGTATTTAATGCTACAACTTGAGCCTAAAAAACAGTATTATGTAGAAATAAGATATTTTGAAAGCCAGGAGTTCACTGCAAACCATTAAGCTTTCCACTTTTTTGATAGTGAATGACACTGACGTAGTTTTTTGAGTCATTATACTGCAATGATCAGGTTAGTACTCATGACACAAACTTTACATTAAGAGTCAAATAATTTTGCTCTTTTTTTTTTTAAATTCCACATCACGAATAATTTCGAATTACACATGTAAGGAAAATTTTCGTTTCCTACCGTGCGAAGAACGGGCACGCAGCTAGTCTTTAATAAGCAGAACTGGCGCGAAAAGTCCGTATGTCTACCTTTCAGAATCCACTAAAAGTATTCGTTTGGACCGCAATATCCTCCAGAGAACTTATTGGGCCCTTTTCGGACGCTAACCCTAGTAGCAATAACTCATCGGTCGATGAGAGTTTAATCCGAGGAGAAGGAGCAATGGCCGATCACGCCTTTTCATCCAAAAAAGGGGAAATTCCATCGGCAACTGGTACAAAATATCCGCTCGGGGGCCATAAAGCCGATGATCGTTTCCCGATGACTCCGATGAAATAACGAAAAGAAACCGATGAGAAACCGATAAACTGTTTAAATATATCTGTTAATAAAAAATAAACGACTGGCAGTAAAATTTTCAAAAAATGTCCGTTCTGTTTATTATGTTTTCGTTTTTTGGATGCTAACTTTCCGTTTTTCTGAAAAAAAATTTCCTCCACCGGGCCCTAACCCTAAGCATACGGAGTCGCAGACTAGCGCTCACCACAAGGCCATCCAGAGATAAAATGCATGAGTCAAAGATTGAAGTAGCAGTTATTTTAGTCTCAGATTGGGACTTGGGGTGAAATTTTGACAGAGTGCTGTTCAGATATTATTAATAATAGTCAAATTATTCGATTGGTAAAAACTTAATTTCACTTTTTACCAATGTATGAAAGTAGCAACAACATTCAAAATTAATAATTAAAAAACAATATTGTAAATTATATAGGAATTTTAGTGTGATTTTAAATTTCATATTTCTTGGATAACTTTTAAAAATTAACTGATTTCTCTTCTTGCTGTTTACATTAAGGAGGTTTCAAAACAGTTGCTCATTTTAATGAAGTTTCCGTTATTCTTATAATTCTTTTCTTTTTTTTAAATACATTTTTAAAAATTATTTAAATATTACAAACAATTTTAATAAGAACCACTTACTTTTTTTTGGAAACATTTCTTTTCAAATTTAAATTTTGTGGGAGGGGGCAAGGGGCACCCCCCACCGGGGCACCCCCCAGCCCCGTCCCAACTCCAATGTAAGAAATTTGAAGTAAATTATGCGATTATTTCAAGAATCGTTCAAAATTTTCCCTATATTATGCAAAGGCACGTCTAGATTACGCAAATATTTATAGGAATTTAGGTAAAATGTAAACCACTGGGACACCTGCAAGGCCCGATGACTATAGAGCTGCAGTTTCGAATAAAAAATTGTTTGTCGGTTTTCCAGTGGCGAAATTGCTTGTCTAGATCACCTCTATGCATGAATAAAAATTCATGTATTGCAGAAAATCAAAAGTGGTCTTGCCGATGTCTTAATTCGATGAGTCGGTGAGTTAACGATGAGTGGATGAACGCCCATGCAGCAAACGAGCAGACATTGCTACTAGGGAAACGATTATTTTAGCAAAATATCGGAACATCCTCCATTAATTTGTGGCCATTCAAAATTATTTGAAGGACGGTAGGAAGAAATAGCTCGTGGTTTATGCAAGACGGTGCCCAGAAACATCGAAAGGCTACAGTGTCCGATTTTAACAACAAAATTGCATTAATCCGTCGTTGTCCCGAAAGGTTCACATATTAGACTTATTGTAAAATAAAATTTGAAACATTTCTTTCTCCAATAAAGTCATCTTTGTTGCTGTATGGGTAATACATATCTTTTATAAACCTTTCAAACTCTTTATATTCGTTTGATCATTTTTATTCGATAACATTTAGGGCTACAAACACATAATTATCTTTATACCTGGAGAAGAGCAGTTCAGAAATAGAAAGTTATTTGCTGCTATATTCGTCTTCCCCTAAAGGCGTGCGGATAAAACCCTTCCAAGAAGTCTTTTCTTAAGAAACTCTGCTAAAATTAATATGATTCCTTTTTTTCTTACACATTAGTATCTTTGTCTTTATTGCGAAAGACTCCTTTCACAGCTTTTTGTATAAGTTGCAATTTCATACCATGTAGATTTCATTTTTGCAATCGTGATTCTTATTTTGTATTGAAATACTTAAAGATAAGTATAAAGTAATTGGAAAATGCAATCAATAAACTTGGTGAAAGACAGTCACGTTGTTAATTATACTGACTTTCATTCTAGTATTTTTATTCTGAAATTTCACATTTGTCTGAAGCAAATGTTTTAGTAACTTGTATTTACTATCTTTGGTAAAATTCAGACACATCGAAAATTTTCATTAAACAATTTTCCAAGGTAAGGAATATGAATTTTATCACCGTGACATTCGTACTACGGAAGTTTTAACGTGCTTGCAAAAATATAAATAAAACTTACACATGTACTTACATTTTTGACGGAAATTCCCGTATGGCGTTTCAGTCCAGCACCATCTCTTTCTTCAGAATCAAAATATTTTCATTATAAAACTCATTAACCTAAGCGCTGAACGTAAGGACTGGCAAAGATTCTTTAATTTATCAAGCTTGATTAAAACGTTATTTTCTTGCGAGACTATTTCCCCTTTTAACACCCTTTTGAAAGCAAGAGAGCGAAATTTCAGCGCAGATATTTAAATTATGTTCTCACGTGAGACTGCTGCAGAAGTCATCATTTTAGAGTTGAGACGCCGCTTTTGCAATCTCTGCAATCACTGGCGATGTTTTAGTGTTTCATGTTTATCTAAATCACGTAGTACTTAATTTAAAGATAAGTTTAAACTGTCTTGCAATCTGAGAAGAGAGATAATATCCGGGATTCTATAAAAATTTTCAGTACGAAATGTGAAGCATCAAATATAGCTGGATACTAATTTTATTTAGGAAATTAGCGTAATTGTCACCAACTTTACCGAAAATACTTTAAACTGTGTCTCTAAGAAGAAAGGCAAATCTTGCGATAAAAAGGAGGAATAATGAGGCCTTTTTATTAAAATCTTATTTTTTATTTAAAACTATTACAGAAATAAGTTTTATTCACTTATTTCTGTATTAGTCACTTTTTTTCTACAAAAACAGGCTAAAATTTTTAGTTTCCAATACTTTTATTGAGTGGCAATACAAATTTTCTGACATTTTTTCATTTTGATATCTAAAAGTGTTGTGTGGGGATATCTAAAAGTATTGTGTGTATTAGCGTTGACGATTTAAAGAGGTTTGCGGGATAGATTAGATAACCTAGAGTCGCATTGAAATTTACCAGGATAATTCTCATGTGTTAAAATGATGAATGAAAAAAAAAAAAAAAGAAAAGATCGGGTGGGGCTATATCGGGGCACACGGTCGTTGATTTAATGTGAAACGTTTATGTCGGCTAGTAGCTTTTCGTTTTAAAGATTTTCTAAGAGATGAAGGGATGGTATCTTTGCTCGTTATATCCATTGGTACAGGTCAGGGGCGTAGCCAAGGGGTGTGTTAGGGGGTCATAACCCCCCCCATGAGGAATTTTTTGTCATACAAAATGTATATTCTTCACTCCCTTATCACACACATGTATGCATATATGTGAGTTGCAGTAGTCATAACCTCCCCCAAGAAAAATCTCTGGCTACGCCCTGGTACAGGTACAGCAGCGATAGAGGTGCTCACGGGGTCGGCGAAAGCAGTAAAGGTACTTGCGGAGTCAGGATCGTTTACTAAATGTGCTTTGGAAGCTTTGAGGCGCCCTCGAAACCCCCTCGCTCGCTCGGCGCTGGACATTGGGGTACCTGTGCGTAGCCCATAATCCCCTCTTTCCGACGATAGTCGTTATTTGTATTTCCGACTGGCTCTAGCACTGGCTGAGACTGACATATTGAAACATATTGAACTTTCATAATTTTTAATACACTTGCGGGTTTTTTTTACTTATAAATATTATCCAAATTACAGTTATTTTTAATTGAATCGATCGGTCTAAATAAACTCTATGAACACACGAAAGAATCATTTTGCTTCTACATCTGAGTCGTCAGTTATACTGAATAGAAAAGAGCGAGGGCACTGGTTTAGGTCACTCTGCGCTATGCCGCTCCCCCACCACGCCTGGCCCCGATGCCAGCTCAACTCCAACAGCAGCGAGTTGACTACAGAAACTAAATGATGACACTGGATTTATGTTTCTAAGACTAACAGTTCTGTAATTATGAAGGTAAGGCAGTATAGTCCTTTTCGTCACGGTCCACTTTATTGGTATCTAAATTTGGTATCTGGATTTACTGAACCTAACAAGAATTTGAAATTATGGTAAAGGACACAAATTACAATTAGTACGCTCCGAACTGGTGTGACACCGACATGTCAGTCGGTAGAAAGTGCAACAAAAGATGGCACCCTTTTTTTAACAGTCGGCCTCAAAGGGTTAATATACACGCTAACTTAAAAAATGGTATGCAAATTTCTAAATTATTTTATTTTCATTTTACAAATTTAATGATGATTAACCACTGATGAAAGTGTACTTAAATAATAATGCTTATACATTTACACAACAGGTAAATATTAGGTTGTAACGAAAGTTTCCCGCCACCACTAATATCGTCTCCAAACAGTGCACGTTGGTGTATTTGCTCATATTTTGTCAAACAATTTTTGTCATTTGAAAGAAAGAGACTTGCTTTAGAACACTGTGTTGTTAAAAAATATCGTTATCTTTATGCACAAGGTGTCTGAAATGGAACTATCACATTACTGGATTAGAACTATCATTTACTTCCAGTTCTGTTGCAATAAGTCAGCTACAGAAGAATTATGTGTGTAATTTAGATTCTACTGTTATATCATATGGCACTGTGAAGGTTTGGTACTGAAAGTTAAAAAAACAGTGTCTTTGACATTGAAGGAGCAGAGCTCTCTGGCCGGCCTACTAATGTTGAGAAGAGCCACTTGCGAGAACTTGTGGAAGAAGATCCATATTTAACCGCATGAGAGATAGCTAAATAGTTAGACATTAAAGCCAGGCTCATTAGTCATGCTATGCATCACATAAACTTGATGTACAAGTTCAATCGCTGGATGCCGCCGCATGAGCTGACTCAAGCAGATTTGGAGGAGAACTTTCGTTACAACCTGATATATAGATGATGTTTATAATTAACTTCCCCTAAACAGCATTCTGCTGGTGAAAGAAGGTGATCAGATTGCTACCAAATTGGCATATGGATTATACACGAGATGCGCTGGAAAAAGATTTTTTTTATGTTTAGTTCAACAAATGTCCACTAAGTTGCGCTTTACATCGTGAAATCAGCTCAAAAAATGACTCACATTAGTTAATAAATGCTCAAAAAACATTGAATAAATGTTGAAAGTGTTTGTACATTTCGAATTAGCCATTTCGGTTCTTACATTTGTTGTTTTTCATGCGAAGCGCCAACTGGGGGACATTGTTTAAATTATATTTTCTTCTTAATTCATTGAGCGCATCTCATTTATAGTCTATATACCAAATTGGGTTGTAATCCGTTCACCCGTTTCACTTGTAGAACCCTGTTTGTAGAGGAAGTTTAGTTACAAACATCATGTATTACTGCTTCCTTTAAATATGTACCTTTAACACCAAGATACCTTATGTCATCTATATTTTACATTCAGTACCAATGCGTTATTCCATATTGCTTTTAGACATACAATTCTAAAAACAATTCTTAATTGCTCGAACTCGCAGTCACGTGACGATCCGATATAAATTGTTATTCGCATGCTGAGACAACGCATTCAGCCTTAATTAGCGGGCATTCATCAAGCCTCAGCGAACTAATCTCCCGGCAAAATGTGTTTAAAAATGTGAATGGAATATTTCTTCTGGAAGTGTTTTAATCCAATTACGGCAGACAAAAGGGCCTGCATGTTCGACGACTTTTAGTTCTTTTGTTGGTGTCAGGAAGGGGAAACCAATGACACTGAACAAGTTCCATGGAAAGAATTGGGAATTAATATTTGTTGTAGAAGGGTATCATTCATTTGAAACGTTTTTCTTTCTTCTTTTTTTCAGTGGGAAGAACATAATTATACGCATGGATGTGTATCGGTGTATTATGCGGGTAATTTTTTCAGGATTTATTTAATTAAAGGAAAATAAATCGATTCAATATACATATGTAAGGCTAGAAAAGTTACATAAAAAAGTACAGAACTTCATGGTATTGGTTAAAATTTTCAGAAGATTAAACAAATGCAAAATTTAAGTTATTATACGGCTTCCGTACGAAAAATTGCCTGTTAGTAAATTGTGTCCCATACATTAATTAGATTCACCATAAAATGTATCAGAGATATGTTCAAACGAAGTTGGTGAGGGGTAGTGCGATACCAATAATAGCCAAAGTATTATACATTTCTCCAAACATCATTTCCTTTCGTAATTTGTCTACTTCACCTGAATCGCGATTATCCGACATATTTTGTTTGAAAGCCATTGAAAAATGGTGTAAATCAACAAATATGTCTTTTCATACATCTAACACTTTTTTTAGGATAAAGTGCAAAAGAATTTTACATCACCTAAATGATGTATCGGGACATTTTACTAAATGGGATTTTTTTTGTGAGGGGGCCGTATAAAAATTTAAGTGCTTCTATTTAGATTTAATCTCCAGACAATTTTAATAAAACCCTCCCTGCATTCCGGATATCGTTTCAAGCGATTTTCTACTCTGTTCTCGCTTGAAAGCGTACCTAGGAGGCCGACTATTTGCTTGAGACGAGGAGGTAAAAACTTCAACGTGGCTGTACTTGCACGGACAGGATTTTAACGTGTGGTTAGTATTCAAACTGATCTCATGAAGCCACAATAAGCTGTTATGGTGACTACGTCAAAAAATAACACAATGTATTTATTTAGTTATGTATAAATAAAGTGTACACGTTTCACTGGAAGCTTTGTACTTTTACTTTTTGACTGCTCTTTGTAGTTTAAATTGGTAATAGTAAGCATTACTTGGGTTTTTTTGATGCGCGGTCTAACATTTATCTTTATCACTTTCATTAGACAAGAGTATAAGAGAATGATAGCCCCTGCATGACATTAAAAATTAGAAGATTCTTCTAAAGTAAGAAAAATACTTTTAAAATCCTTTTAGATACATGCTAGAACGAAGTTGGTCTTATTCTCGGAAAAATAAATATTAATTATAAACAATGAAATTTCAAAAGTAAATGTACGATGGCTGTGAATTAAATAATGGAAACTTAACCTAGAAACTCGCAGAAGAGCGGACGTGCGCGAACAAGGATATGGTAGCGGTGCTATGGTAGCGGTGTAGCGGTGTTGTCGATGTGTAGAGTACAAAAAGAGTCGATCTTGTTATAAGGGTAGTTGCTGTGTGGCGCTAAAGTGAAGACTACCGTTTCCATCGCTCTAAAGCATGTTTCCATAAGGTGATCAGCAATATTTGCTTAAAATAGAGACTGTCCATGGCAAAACTCCAATGGAATGTTATTGAGGATTACTTGAAGCCTCTGGCGAAAGTACATTACCGTATAGAACGGTTTCAAGATGGATTAAAGCATTGGGGAGTATTCTTACGCATGCTTTGCCTGCAAGACAAACTGTCAACGCAGACTGCTATTGCCGATTTCTGCAGCACCATCCGGCTATGCAGCGCATACGTCCACGGTTATTGCAAAACAATCTCCCTGTTGTGCTGCATGACAACGATCGTCGTCATGTTGCAAACAATGTCATTCTGTTCTTTCTACAGTGGCAGTGGCAGTGGGAGATCTTGGAACACCCTCCCTACTCACCTGACATGAGTCCTTGTGACTTCGATCTGTTTCCGAAGTTGAAGGAACCCCCTCTGAGGCCTCTGATTTCGTGACGTTGCATTTGTACTCCGCGCAGTAGGGCGCTCTGTCGCTGACATCCTCAATCAACACCTTGCCAGCGGTCTCCAACACCTACCCGACAATTTTCAAAAGGTTATAAACTTTGCTGATGATTGCACAGAAGGAATGTAATGCAATTGTACGTGTAAGTTCATTTAAATATGATTCACACTTATTTACAGTCCTCGTATAATAAGCATTATTCATTCAAAATTTTATTAAGAATAATAAATGTAAATTTGAAAGCTGCTGTATGATTCGGTGCTCCAATTGAAACTTAATCTCTCGGTTACGATTTATCTAGCTATGCAAAATAAACTGCTAGGAAGAAAAAACTGCTCCATTTTAGATACAAGGCTTTTGAGCTTCAGCGAAAACGTTAACTCATACACAAATGATTTCAATTTATTACATTCTCAGCCACCCCCGCCCCTTTCATCAAAGTTTTCCAGAAACTCTTCAACTTTCTTCGCCCGTTTTATTTTAGTTCCTTGTGTTCTTTTTGGTCCACACTACCCTTTTCTTTTCTCACTACGCAATCAAATTCAGGTATTCTCTTTCCCCACCATGACTCCATTTCACAAATTATCCACCACCCCTCTTCCCCTGTCCCCCGCAAATCTAAAGTAGACCGCACTTCTCCATTTACATGGTCGGTTGGTCACAAAACCAATTTTCGCTGCAACAAAGTCTGGAGATTCTATCCTCGAATACCCTCACCTTAAAACGTAATTAATGGCTGCAGAATAGCTCAGACATCTCATGCAAAATCGCATTTTGTATAAAAGGTTAGAGTGATTGCTTCTCGGGCTGGTATGTGCCCGGCATTGTTTATGTTCAACCACAACAATGGACATTGTTAATTGCATTCGAAGTTTTTCTTGTTTTAACAATGAATAAATTCCACGGTCTCCCAGGTTTATTCGTTTCGTAAGGCATTTAAGTAATTTAATTAACTAAAGCGGAAGCAATAAGGCTTTGAAACACTTGAATTCGCCTTGAAGGCATTTTAAGTAGGTACTCTGCTTTTATGCTGCACAGCGTGTTTATGTATTAAGGACTGAAATATCTCAGATAATACAGAACGCTTGTAAAACAATATTTAAGTCATAGCTTTTATACTCAGAAAAATACACTAAAAATAGTTTAAGAATAAACAATCATTTTTTTCATTTATCTACATATTAAGTGATTTATATTGTTTGAAGTTACTAGTAGTTTCCCCTACGCATCTTTAGGCTTTATAACTACATTTCGATGGTTTTTTAAGGGATAAAATCATTTGGAGAGGTGAAAAACTAAATGAATTAAATTAGTATATTATTTTATATTAGATTTACCGCAAGAAACAACTTCTGTGCACTATTACAAAGTGGAGAAAGAGGAATATATTTTTTTTGTCTTTCTTTTTGATCAACCACGATAATTTTATAAGGGCAGTACAGAACTCAGAAATCAAAAAAAAATATATACTCTTCCCTAAAAATGTCTTTCAGTTCAAAGTATGCACTAGACTCATTTTTTGTATCAAATAAAAACTAAAAGTCCCACTCATGCATTTCATTTTGTCTCATGATTTAAAAATAGTGCGGAATAATCCTGTTCTAATCGGTGTTTCTTTTAGAAATCGTACGATAATATTCTAAGCAGGAACAGTACTGATTTTTTTTTAAATCTGAAACTGCGATTTGGATTTAAAATGTCGTTTAATTTAAAGTTAATGGAAAATTTAAATAAACGTTATTTAAATATAGAAAACTTATATTAATATTTGTAGCATGTGTATGTGTGCATAGGCATAACCCCAGATTTTTAATTATATTTGTAATAATTAAATAAATTAGTGTATATATGATAATTAAGAAGAACTTTAACAAACTATTTTGGCATTATATGCTTCATAATCATCCATACATTATATACGTATATAGATTCGTACAAGGCAATTAAAAAAAAGAAAAAATCTCACAAAAACTCAGGAATCGTAATGACAGCGAAAATAAACTCCTAATGACTAACACTGCGGTCATTAGGGTTTACTAAACCTACTCTCTCCTAATTCATCATAGTCTTAAATAAACATCAATTAAGATGTCTAGTTCAAAGAAGAAAAATAGAGCTTTTACTTGACAGAGCTCTAGTATTAGAAAACATTCTTTACAAACATTTTCTCCCCAAAATGCGTATATTTCTTACACTGTTTTGAAGTTCTTATGCATTTAAATAAAAAAAATTATTATGTTTGACGTAAGCATTAGAAAGTCACATTATAGAAATGGAATATTATTAATATAAATTTTATATTGATCACTTTGAGTTTTACAAAAAAAAAAGTATTACAAATTATATCATAAATAAAAACTGGTCATTGAATAAATTTATAATTAAAATAAATTTATTGATACATCGTGCATGTTAACGTCCATGTGCAAGTATTTCAAATTGAATAAAAAATGTAAGAGGACACCATAATTAAATATATAATAATATTCCTACGAATTTTTAATTATTTTTAATGCTATATACAGTTTATTTCCAACTAAAATGAAATAATGATATTGAAAGCTTTTTAAAACAAACAACAGGTTGTGATTATAATGAAATTGTTTAAACTTTGGAATAAATACATTTGTGTTTAAAGATACTTTAATAATACAGGTTCAATACACTTTGTTGCATAAAAGACAAATACTTTAATTCCTTTAAAACTATTTATCGAAATGCAATGTAAAATAAATGACAACATGATAAATATTTATTACTTAAGCTGTCAAATAACAGTGAACTGAGTGAGAAATTCAGAAGCCAACTATTCTGACATTATGTGCTTATCTTGATGACTTTGACGGAGGATTCTTTGTGAAGGAGTCTTTTGGAGATGACTTTGGCGAAAACGGGGTAACATACAACAAGGCTTATACAACGGCCGCCAAATAAGACGCCAAACACTGATTTCTTCAGAACTGGTTACTTATACTAATTAGTAGTAATAATTTTCAAATGCAGACAGGCCAACTTGAGATGGTCAAAGAGAACTTAAGAATTCTAGTTATTCTGTTGACACCATGGGGGAAAACTATGAGGATATACTCTGCAAAAAACAAACACATCAAGCTGGAACCTTGCTGAGAATAAATCTTTTAACTGTGAAAACCAAAGTAATGAAAAGAAAGGGCGTAACAGCGTGAAAGAGGGGATATAAAAATTTAAAAGTGCATTAAATTTGGAAAAGGGGAGAATTAATGTTAGAATTAATCAGACATTTATAATGAATTGGATCACAGTGATTGGCTTGAAGCTTTTCATAGTATAATATCTAGTTATTTACATTATCATACGATATAGATCTAAAAAACAACGTGTGTGTAATGTCCAGTTATAAAAACTTTCTGTTCCACCAAATGTAACCACATATGATTTATTATACATTATGCATAAGAGTTATGCATAGTTTCTAAATTCCACTTTTTACCACACTAATCGAATATGTGATTAAATCATCTAAATGAAAAATCTCGTACAAAAGCTATCAAGTATATAGTTTTAGAAAACAAATTCAATTTCATGTACTATTTTTAGTAAAGAAAATAATCCTTAATTGTATTTTTACAAAATTCATAATTTTTAGAAGCAAAGAAAACAGTAATTTAATGTTTTCACAGTCCTTTATAAACGTGTATCCTTGATTTTAAGATTGAGAACATATTCTGATATTTCATGTTACTGTTTCATATGACTTTTTAATTAAAATTTTGCAAATTCGTCATTTTCACAAATTTGAAAAACTGAAATTTTTGAGCTAAATTACGAATTTTATACTAAGCAACGACATGAAAAGTTTTAAATGATAAATAACTATATATCGCCATTGTCTGTCTATTGTAACTACTAATTGTTGAACGAATGATTTGATGCGCTATTATTTTTAAATGAAGCGCTTTCTTATTCTCTAAAATCTATCGTCGGAAAATATATTCTAAAATGAGACACGTTATTAAAAGTATAGTTTTAAAATTTTCAAATGTCTCAAAAATATGAATGTTAGTGTGCTAATTAAAAATCAATGAAATACATGCTATATTACATGCAAGTTAATAAGATTTACAATTTTTACTAACACTATTATTTCCATCATAACAATATGTGATTTAACTTTCAGAATTCGCATGATTATGCTGAGTGAAACCAAAAGGCATTCATAAACTTTTTTAAAAAACACAGGTAATTAAGAATACAGGAGAGTACTCCTCTCACTTAATTTTTTGGTGAATTGAAAAAAAAAGAGATAAATAAATTCCAGCCGCTTAAATCAGGAATTTCTTTGGAGATCACCAACTCCTAATCTCAGGTGGATATAAAAAGAAAAGAAAGATGAGAAATATCTTTCTTTAAAAGGAAATCGCAGTTCTTCAACGTCTCCCGAGATTTCTCCGGACTTAAGTAGATTCGTGGCCACAAAACCTCGAAACGTCACAAGACACTCTGTTATGCATCCATCCCTTAAATGTTGCTCTCCGTCCCCCCATCACCCGCGGTGGAAAGCTTTCAAATATATTGACTGCCGTCACGTAGTTCAAGGACTCCGAATGCATTTCTGTGATACTCAACAATCGACTTAATGCACAACAGCCAACCTTGCAACTTGCTTGACACACCGGTTGGATCCAAGATCACCAAGTTTTTTTTATTCTTGGGCTTTTCAGCTCACCATCTCAGTGGAACTTCTTTTTTAAGTGATATATCCTTGCTGATTCTGATCCATTTTCTCTTTTTTTAATTCTTTTCTTAAAGTTTTCTTGAACAAGAAATACTTTTTTTTTTTTTTTTTTTTAAAGAAAAATTCTTCATTGAAATGAGGAAGAAAGAAAAATACTTTGATGTTTAAATTAGTTTTGAAATGAAAATTTTAATTACTCGTTTTTAACCCAATTTTATTAGATAACCGCTAAACATTTTTCTCAATACATTATTGGATATTCAACATGCTATAGAGTCCTTATTTGGTACGTTTTACAGTTAAGTACTTTTTTATTTTCCTCGATTGAAGAGCTGAGAGGAATTACTGAAGATAAACGAATTGAACCAAGCCTAAAGAAACATTAATAATAATAATAATAATAATAATAATAATAATAATAATAATAATAATAATGTCCATAAAAAAAGAAAAAGTATATCAGAAATCATCACAATTAATAGAAGCTCACAAGTTATTGAAATATTGGTTATTTAGTATTGTATGAATTTAGTCGAACTAGATTTAAATTTACTATGTTTTTAATGTCTAAAAGTAATAGCTCTTGTCTACCATATTATTTCTTAAACATAATGATAAACATTGTATTTCAAATGTGTCATGTTTCAGCGTAGTAATAATTCTTAATATTTTTGACTGGTCTTACATTAAAATTTTTAATCTCATTGTACCTTTATTACTAGATTTATAGCAATAACTGCACAATAATTAAAATATACTACCTAGTTGTTCCTGTTAAACATGTTAACAATAAACGTGTTCTTTTTTGTTTGTTGATTTTAGCATTGCAATACTATCAAAGAATATAACGCTTATAAAATACAATTTCTTTGGTCATTTTAATTTATTATTAATGATTAAGTGTGAAATGCAAACAATATGTGTAGATGTAACAAGTCAGTGAATGGGTTTACGGATATGCAATCAAACATCTAGCGAATAATAAACTATTTTACAAACACCTGTTCTTGCTGACATAGCATCAGATGAGTTACAGAAGTCGTTCTATCAGAACAAGGTAATTTTAATTTCCGAAATTTGATTGAACAGAAACAAATCAAATTCTTGCTTGTTTGCTTAAAATATATGTCTATTTTATGATTTTTAATTGTTTAATGACTGTTGTATTTTTTACTGCAAGAATGAATTTTTAGTTTTACTACATTAAAATCTAACATCAAAATTTTCAGCTACTCTTTTACAATGCATCAAGCAAAATTACAATAACAATAGCAAACAAATGCTAAAACATTTAATAAAATACCACTAAAAAGAATTACAATAGACCATATGCAAAATATTTTCGGAGTATTATAACGGAAATAAACAAGAAAAATTGCTTATATAATTGCCCAAATAATAAGCGTTAGAAGTTGCTCCGAGTCCAACAAGGAATCATGACAGCAAGGAGTTTGTTTATGATACCAAACATTAATCTCAAACCATTATCAATCTAAAAACGTGAACAAATATAAAGTAGTGCTACGAAATTTATTTTCTTAATTTTGTTTATGTAATTACATACGTCTGATTTTTGTTTATTTTTACATCTATACTCAAAAAACTGTCCACACAGTGATATCAATTCAAAATCAAACTAAATTAATGCTTCTAAGTTGGACTTTTTTAAATTGAAAGTTTAAAAAAAACTCAATAACATTTTTTTTTAATATTTACTATTAGTGTAATTCAACACGTTTTTTCCTGTTTATTTTTACACCAATGCTCGAGACACTACCAGATTACCTTTTCACTAAACTTGACACTCGGTTGCCAGGGTTTATATTATGTATAAGAATATACCCTTAAACTAGTGAGGAAAAAGCTGCAGCTTTTCAGTTACAAGAAATAAAAGCGATGAAGAAAAAAATTATTCAACCTACATTTCTTTCTTTTTTTAAAAAGATACACATCATGTCAGAATAAGAAAAATCGCTGATTCGAAAACGTACCACGAGGTATCAATCCAAAACCAATCTAAAATAAGCGATAGAAAATGCTTCCAAATTGATTTTTTCTCAACTAAAATACACACAAATAAATGGTCTTTTTGAGTACAAATCGGTCTCGGAGCAGGAATTAATCGGTACAAATCCTGTTCATCTGTTACATTGAAAAATGGCCTCCTGTTTTGGATTAAGATAAATTATATCGTAAAAAAGACTATTTCGGCGAAAAATCCCATGTAACATTCATCTGAGAGCTAAACTGAACTGAATATAACAATCGTTGCTGCGAAGTATTTTTATAATGCAATCCATAAAGTGCACTAACATAGAAAAGAGGTGTTTATTGAAAAATGTTATGTATAATTAATTACCTTCTTCTTGTAAATAAAAATAAATAAATAATAGACAATACATACAATACAATATAAATTTTCTCTTATTTTTAAGCCATTACTATGAAGAATCTGGCTAAAGCTTGTGTGTTATATTATTCTGAAACTTTATTCATAGACCATTGTATGTTTTCAAAAGATAAAATAGTATTCAGAAATATTTGCTAACTCAACTTTTGAAAAAACATATAATTGAAGTATTTGATAGATTATTATAGCAAATACTAGCTGTAAAGTACAAGTTCTTTGCACAGGAATGGAGATTATTAAAACAACTTATACAAATTAAATATATACACAAACAAACGCATACACTTATATATATCTGCTTATCTCAGCAAACTTTCGTCTCGCAATTAATTTATATCTTCTCATCTGGCTCCGTTATTTAGAGTTTGCAAAATTGTCTGTATTGTGAATTAATTTTTTTTCGGCAAACTTTTTTAGCATAAACTTATTAAGGGACTTTTAAACATATAACGCAAAAGAAGAGTCAAAGAATAATTAATTCCATTTCAAGTTTTAGCGTTACCATATGGTAATCATAGCAACAGCATCCATGGTTGTTATTCAAGATTTTAAATGTTACAATCACAAAAATATTGAAGTAACTTTTAAAGTTCTTAAACTTTGGAAAATAAAAATGCATCAATATCAAACAAATAAAATATTATCCTTTAAAAGTAGTGTGATTTAAGCTTATTGTGTAAATCTAGCATTTTCTTTCCTTCGCATATGTAGCAATATATTTCCAAATAACCCAGAGCTGCACATGCGAACTATGCATTTTTCCCTAACCAGATGCAGTGCCACCTGGTACTGTCAACAGAACCCGTAACGTTTTGAAGTCTTCGACTCAGAAAATTACCTACAACATTAACTTTAATTCATGCATGAATCAGTATTTAAGAATAGTATTTCCATGTTGAAAAAATGATCTAAAAAATTCTGACACCTGAGGACTCTGATTAACGCAGAAGGCTAACGTAGGTGCACATGTGCAGCTCTATTTGAAGATTTGAAAATGTAAAAAGCAATATTTGGGAACAAAATAGTTCTTATTTCTATCAGCAAAAATTTCACTCAACGCTTTTTTTCTCTCTTAAAGAAAATATTTTCATATTTTCCATTTCAAGTTATATAGTAGACTAATAAGCATAAAGGTTTCTGTCACGAAATTAAATGTATAGGAGAGGACACTTCTCTTAGAAAGTGGGATAACGCCGTTTTTGCAGACAGATGGCGTAACGAACACTGGGTAAGTGATCATCTCCCGCTTCTGGGCATCTCAGGTTGCTTATATTTATTTCCAGGTGAAGTAAATATAAGCAACCGTTGAATTAGCAGAGGATCGTTGAATTAGCAGAACTTCAAAAAATTAAATACATAGACTTATGAATGTGATCTATTATATAAATGTGAAAGTTTGTCTGTTTGTTTGTTTGTTTGTCCGGGAACTCCTCCCACACCGTCCAACCGATCGGCTTGAAATTTTGCACAAATATGTAAAATGACATAGAATAGTCCATAGTCAACTTTAAAATTCTGGAAATCTAGCTGATCCCTAATTTTTAAAGATTTTTCGCAGTTTTCAGGGAAGAAAGCTACTCAAATGTCCGATTTGAGCACATTAGTGAGCACATTAGTGTTAAGTAATCTGAAATCAAAGAAACAGATAGTTAAACGTTACTTCAAAATGCTATATCACAGTTGCTAACATAACATGTATGGAATACAAACACTTAAGTCATTTTTGTAAATATTTCTTATAATAACAAATAATTGAAAAATTTTGCTATTTTTTAACGCTAAAAATTCTCTTTACAAATGTGGTTAGTTATTTTCCTACATATTGGTATGCTATATCGATATAGAGCATTTCGAAGAATTAAAAATAAGTTTAAATTAATTTATACAAATGTAAATTTGAATTATTTTCATTGTTCATACTTTATAATTAAAAAAATTATTTAACTTCTGAATTTTCTTTTTTATCCTTTGTAATTTTATTTTAAAACTACAAAAGTGTAAGATGTAAGATTTTTGGGCCCTAAAATCTGTAGGCCCTGGGCAGTTGCCCCGTTTGCCTTGCCGGTAATATATATGGCACTGGTAATAAAATAAAACACATATTTTACGAACTTTCAGCAAATTTGAGGACGCTAGACAATTAATGTCCATTCTGTTTCACAGATGGCGCCATCAACGCTCCTTTAAAAAGGAAAAATCAACCGAGTATCAATTGTCAAACTTAAATCAAGCTGTATTTAAGCTTGACAATTCAACTTGACTCCTGCAAGCTTGAGTTAAGCTTATGTGCTGTCTGGGCGTCACCCACAATAAATTTCTGCACATATGTGGCACGTTATCGAGTTTTGCAAGCTACAAAAATCCCACTCTTGTCTGCAGCAGGGTCAGTATTGCAAGCGGGGATAAGCCGTTAGGAATTGAGAGCGTTTCTTTCTTCTATTGCTCTTGTTATTAGTTATTTGCTGACTGCGCGTAAATAGTTTGTTAAATCTTTGCACTTTTTGTGGCACCGGTGGTTCGATTTTAGAGAGTATTGGCTGAATAAAGTTTATTTTCTATTAACTCAGCTTAAAGAATACCAATTAAGCGATTTTTACAACATTATATCCTTTTAGTGCTCAGAAACTTAGCAATCTATATTGTAAACACTTTTATAATATTTTGTCACGTAAATTATTTTCCTTAAAGTAAAGTAAATAATTGTAGCGAAAGCCGTAAGCTCGTGTTAACTTTAAAAATCGAATAAAAATGGAAAATCGTGACAAAGATTGGCCTTTTATAGGAAAATACTCCCATGATTTTTTTCTCAGGAATGCGGAGGATAGGGGAGAGGAAAGTGAAAAAAAATTGCCTATAGAAGGCTCTGGTAAGTATAAAAATAATGAATTCTTCGTCTGATTGAGCTGATTTTATTCCATTGCGGATCACCATGGATCATGATGTAACTGTGCATATTTTCCAGCCAGTAATTGGACAGTGCTCTGCCAAAGATAAAGGACTAACAACGAGTTCGGTATAAAGACTACTAAAAACTCTATAAAAAGTGCAGTTTATTCTTTTAAGTTTAGGTTAGCTACAGTTTGTTCCGTTACGAATGAAAGAGTTTGACAGTTTTGAAAATTCTGCTCCAAGGATAAACTCCGATTACATAAGTTATAAAAATCTCTGCTTTCTTCCGTACAAACAATGGGTTCCCAGCTTGTATTTTCTATTAATGCAAACATAATGACGGAACAGGTTACACCGCTCAATTTTTAAATATTCGATACCATTTTTTAGATTTCACGGACATACTTTTCAAATCGAACTCCTCTATCAAATTTTCCCTTTCCCTAATTGTTCTGAAATACTTTCTCGAAAATATTACGCATACGGTATACCATTCTTTTATTACTTCAATATTATTTAATAAAATTTATTTATAAGATATGTAAGAAAAGTAATAGATTTTCTTGCATTTCTGCCGTAATGCTTAGAAAAGAAGACTCATAAACACTAAAAAAGTAACACAAATTTAATTTCTCTTTCTACCGTGAGACTATTTTTAATTCACAAGATTCAAATTTACGTCCCTTTCTCTTAAGAACAATACCCCGTGTAAAACCATCACTGAAATTTATTCCATGTGAAATTAGATTTTCTTATTTGTGTAGACACATTCTTTCCTCAAAATATCTTCCTTGGAATTTTTGCAACACAGGTTTACTTATTTGTTATTTCTTTTCTTTTTCCGCATAACGTGTACTGTAGGACATTTCAGAACTTCGGCACTTCAGAACAGCCCATCATGGAAGAAAGTGAAGAAATAAACTCTTCCGTAACGTTGTACAGCCCATAAAAAGGAAACCTCCCTGTTTTGCGGATCAAATACTCGTCACTATGGGAGTTTCCTATTTATTTTATTTTATCAATGAAACCTAAGAAGGAATTTCCAGATTTTTGATCAATTTGATTTGTTGATTTTTGAACGTATCGAAATGCAGTCTTACCTGAATTTTTTCAAAAGAATGTTTTGTAGGGGTCAAAGTTCAATAACGAATAACTGGAAGAGTAGGTTTCTTAACAAGTTAGATGGTGCAAATGCGAAATTTTTTCTTTGGTTCTGTGAGTCGTTGTGTTTCGTTAAATAAATTCAATTTGAAGTTAACAAATCTTTAACATATTTAACTGCAGAAGCAAGCAGTCAGCCTCTTCACTTGAATGCAAAGGATGTTTTGAATTTAATCTGAACATATCAGCCGAAACCAGATCCGGAAAATCGGCGATTTTCTTTAAATATTACAGGAATATGTGTGAGATCTTCTCAGAAATGTTTTGCAGAATCATATACAGAGTGGTTATAATTAAACTTTCCCTGTAAACAGCATTCTGCATTTGAAACGTGTGAGCCGAATGCCACCAAATTTCGCATATGAGCTGTCCAAGAAATACGCTGAAGGAAGATTTTATAGTCTGAAAATTGTCCAGTAGGTGGAGCTTGAAGCAGTATAATCATTTCAGAAACGACATAAATTAATTTATAAAAACTATTAAATAAATGTTGAAATTGTTTGTACATTTCAAGTTAGCGATTTACATCCTTAAATTTCCTGGTTTTTCATTCGAAGTCTTTTTTTAACTATTTTTTTTTCTAAATTCTGTGAACGCATATATAGTCTATGTACTAAACTTGGTTACAATCCGATGGCCTGTTTCAGCTGTAGAGCACTGTTTATAAGCAAAGTTTAACTATAAATAACCTGTATATACAGGGTTGTCCAAATTAAACTTCCCCAACTCAGAGGTCTGTGCAGGATGCTGTATAGGTCATAATGTGATGAAATTTTGAAAACAGACACTTCAGATCACGCGCTCGGGATTTATTAAAAAAATATATTAGTGCAAGAAGTTGCCGATAGGTGGCGCTGCAGATCAACAAGACGTTCTACAGATGTTCTATATGTGGGCCGTGATCGAATAGGGCATATCAACAGCACGAGAAACAGTTTGCCCACTGACAACATCATGTGGCGATTGGCTAGTGGCGTCCACGACCGCCAAAGCAACGTCTTGCATGCGTGCAGAATCCACAACGTGTCATCCTCTACCTGGTGAAATTCCCAGCTGTCCGGTTCTTTCGAACTTCTTCATCATGTCTCGTAAATTGCGTGGTATCATTGGTCCTCGGCGTAAGTTCTTAAGCCAAGCCGATGGAATGCTCTGATCACAGCACAGGAGTTCTCGTCATTCTGGTAGAAAAGTTTCACTAACAGAGCTTTGTCTTTCAAAGTCGTCATTGTGCATCAGCGAGCTGGAAGAAACTGCCTGTGCAGCGCCTGTCTTCCACTTTTGTAGGGCTCGTCTTTTGAATACGTGGCACAGAGGCTTTATTTCTGCAAATCACGTTGGTGCAATATGCAAATTACTAGTATTACAGCGCCACCTATCGGTAACTTCTTGTACTAATATTTTTTTTTAAAATAAATCACGAGCGCGTGATCTGAAGTGTCTGTTTTTAAAATTTCATCACATTATGACCCATACAACATCCTGCACAGGCCTCTGAGTTGGGGAAGTTTGGACAACCCTGTATTTGCAGTGATAATAGTACAGTATTTTTAGTTCTATAGTGTACATTTTTTTATTACGAGGTTGTTTCTTTTCTTTATAGACAAAGGATTTTATAAAAGATATATAGAGAAAAAAATTTAAATGCTGAATAGTTAAGGTAAAAACACCGCTACTTTTTTGCTATAATAATCTTGAAAAATTCGTTATTTGATTAATAGTATTTAAGGCGTCAGACACTGAGCCGTACTTATGCAGTAAGCTTAAGAAAATACTTTAGTGCATTTAATTCTTAGTTTACAAAACAAGAGCCTCTTTGCGGATTAAAATTTTGGAATTGAAATTCAATCGATATAATTTCAAGCTGTCTTCCGAAACTTACGACGTCATTCTGGTTGGCGATTCCACAGTTTGAGTATGACACAGTGAAAGTAAACCGATTCTGCAACCAGGGTTACAATTTCAAAATAGAAATTGCAATGGATGAAAATCGAAATTTTAGTCTGTATAAGTATCAGACAAACAAGTTTTGATCATTTGTTGTTTTTATCAGAGTATTACATGTCTATATAGAATTTTCCGAAAAACTGGGTTTTGTAAGTTATAAGATAAGCACTAATTTTTCTATTTATTTAGATATGCAGTCGTTCTTGTGCATAAATATGAGTTAGTTTACTGGACTATGTTTTTCGATGGCAATTACACTTGTTAAGTTTGTTATGTTTCTCGGTGTCATCCAGTAATCTGATCTGTGAAATAGTCAACCATTTTGCCTGGTGAAATGATCTACCGACTGAAGAAAATCCCGTACCGCGTTTCAAAAATCGTGGCAGCCTTTCAACCGCTCTCAAAATGTGTGACTCCCAAATATTTGTCATATAGTTCTTGTGATATCCAAGAGTTACCAAAGAAAACGGAATCACGCATTTCGTGAAAAAGACACTCTTTTTATTTGTAACACATTTTCATTTAAAATTTTCATAAAAGAACTATGTATGCTATTTTATTGCAAAACCTATTTATTTCACTATGTATAATCATAATTACTTTTGTATCTTTTATTTTCCGATAAAAAACAGTTTAAAATTATTTTCAAATGAAGGATCATTTTCTCCTTTGATTAGGGTAAAATGATCATTTGATCTTTTTTTTTTTTTCTATTTCTTTCATTACTCAATGTGGGCTTAAAATATCATTAATATATGTTATAATGCAAAATATTGTGTAAAATGTACCAGCAAAGAGCCAAAGTGTTATTCAAACATTTGTGCTATTTTACACAATTTTCCCTTGGTGGTATCGTTTTAGACCACCTTCCCCTACGTTTAGAAAAATACAATCTACAAGATTAATTTTAGGTTAAGACGTTAGTTTGTTATTACATAGAAATAACTTAACGCTTGTTTGATATGAATTTCATAGTAAAATAACTCTTTATGAAAAATCATGTTATGCTTGAAGCAAGAAAGATAAGATACATTTTTGTTCCTTCGTGTTTATAGGTCAGGCAGAAAAATGCACTAAAAGGTCTATAACACGTGCACGAAACGTGTGCTGAATCGAAGAAACTACTTTAAGAACGCATCGTTTGGCGTATGGATGAAACCAGGTAAGATCTATGTGCAAGAGCAAATGCATACGAAATTCAATGCATTGATTCAGCGGTATATTTTATTCAAATCCTAGTACATATCTCTCAAGGAAACTTTTATTTTTGGAAACAATCTTTTCAAAAGATTCGTGACATGTGTTAGGGGACTCAAAACTTACCAGAAGTCTATTTGTATGAAAGCAGAGTGTATGGATTCTGCTTAAAGAATGTTTTGTTTAAATCAGTGTTAACGTTGTTTTTGAAAAGAGCACAGTATAAGAAATTTGCTTAAAGATCGCTATGTTTAAATCGGTGTTAATGTTGTTTCTAAATTGGTAATAATCACCACCACATGATTTTTACTAATCAATAATGAACTAATAGTCCAGTCATTTGGTTCAAAAAAAGGGGGTTACCTGGAAAGTTTTCCGGGAGTTTTGAAAATGGGCAATTTTATAGATTTCGATGTGCTCTTTCCGAATTTGAACTTTGCCCCCTCGTATCTTTGCCGCTCGCGCAGCCATATTCGAAAAATGGCGCCTAAAAGCAGTTTTTGGCAATATATCCTTTTCGACTCATTTCATGAAAAAAACAATTACAAAAAAATAAACTAGAGAAAATTTCCTACAATTTATGTAATTACTTTTTTTTCGTAAAATCAATAGTTTTCGAGTACGAGCGCCTTAAACCATTATCCATACAAGCCAACCTGTTGGAAACAGCCGTGACGTAACCCTGACGATAGTAAAACAACTCTTTATGAAAAACCATGTAATGCTTGAAACAAGAAAGATAAGATACATTTTTGCTCCTTAAAGTTATAAGACAAGGATGAGTTTAATGTATCACGCGCTGTATAAGTAATTATTTAATATTTATTTGAAATCTCGTGTTGCTTTAACTATTGTACCTGCCAAATATACCTGGAACTGGGTTTTTTATAACCATTTTCGTTTTTCATTTTTGATATATTTTTATGTGTTCGATGTTTCGCTATAGCGATGTCCATATTGAAATTTTGTTATAATCAATCCGTTTGTCATTATTTATATATAACCTCGAAGTTGTGCGTGACTCCGTGCTTTCAACACCAACCCTTGACATTTAACTTTAACTGATTATATTTGTGAATGCGTCACCTTTCGTCTTTTTAAACAAATATATTCAACAAAAAGTATCATAGATAAACCCGCCGCAGATCATATTTTATTCTTGCATGCCTTCAGCGGCTGTGATACAACATCATCATTATTTAATGAAATTTATTAATGTACTACGAAAAAAATCCAGATTTAAACGAGGTTATCCAGGTATTCAAAAATTCGAATGCTGATCCAGAGATCATTGCTGAAGCTGGAGAACGCTTCCTTCTTAAATTATACAGTTACAGTAATGTGAAAAGTATAAAAAGTATGTCTTTAAACATCTATAGATATGCATGCCTCACAACATCAGCATATAAAAGTAAATTTAATATCGCGTCGCTACCACCAGTAGAAGGAGCAGCAAGACAGCATTCGTTCCGAACCATCACCAGGATCAGCAGTGGTGGAATGAACAAAATGCAGAGCAATGAGGGTGGACAAGAAACAAGGACGGGCTAATTCCCGTCACCACACCCGAGGCTCCAGCTCCGGAAAGCCTGTTAAAACTAATTTCTTGCAAATGCAGAAAGCCTGTGGATGCACAAAGGCTGGGTTAAAGTGCAGCGTTGTATGCACGAATTGCAATGGCATCTGCGATAACTCGCAAGTTCCATTGCAAGATAGCGATGAAGAGAAAGAATCGGAGACTATTTTCGAGCAAACGTGTCATGAAATCGAGAACGAAGAGGATTGCGATGAAATTGATAATCCCATCGCTCTAGATGTGGATGATGTGGAAGAAATTTTGGGCGGTGACATTTCGACCGGTACTAGGGTCAATGAACTCGCAACACCTGGTATATCAAGAACAGCGAAGCGAAGGAGAATGCGCTAAATTTTAGATTAGTTAAATGCACGTGCGCTACTGGGGATACCACGACAAAATTAACATTAAAATTAAAAATTAAAAAAAAAATCGCGCCACTTACTCTACCTCACAAGGTGGTATGGAAATGAGTTTTTGGCCAAAACGCATACTGAACTACACTTTGCGGCGCGCGTGCGCCAAAACTACTGATTTTACGAAAAAGAGGTAATTACGTAAATTGTAGGAAATTTTCCCTAGTTTCTTTTTCTGTAATTGTTTTTTTCGAGAAATGAGTAGGAAAGGAGATATTGTTAAAAAACTGCTTTTAGGCGCCATTTTTCGAATGTGGCAGCGCGAGCGGCAAATTTACGAGGGGGCAAAGTTCAAATTCGGAAAGAGCACATCAAAATCCATAAAATTGCCCATTTTCAAAACTCCCGGAAAACTTTCCGGGTAAAACTACCAAATGACTGGACTATAAGGTTGACACGAATTTTCTTGCTATATTTTCTGTCCTATACTAGAGTTAATTTTTTAAAGTGATTTTAATAAATCAATTATATCACAAATACATTTCGTCATTAATAATAAAATGTTTAATTACGACAAATTAAGTACTTTTTCGCATAGATAATCATATCCAAGTAAATAAGAGTCTATTTTAGTCCTACATCTCCAGGAAAGAAAAAAAAAGACTGTTTTTAGGTTTAATATTTCTGTACCTTCGTTTAATGTTCATAAAATTTTCCATAATTGTTTCAACTTTTGCAGGGTCTACTTATTTTTACTTTTTATTATTTAATATTTTTCCTGCCACAGTTCAATTTTTCAGCTTCATTTTTGTCATTTATAAAATTTGTTTAAAAGTTTTTGAAAAGTTAATGAAAAAATTGACCGAGTTTGAATCTGTCGGTTGCATTAGCATTCAGATTTGCCAATACGAAGTTGAATTTAATAGTATGGGAAATGTTAAAATCTAACGCATGGAACACTGAGACACAATTTTAAATATGTTTTTTGGATATTTTCAAAGCTACTGCTTATAATATAAGTAACATTTATTTCCGGAATTTGGTGATTCAAATAAAAAGAAATTAAATATGTCTTCAAAAATGCAAAAAAAAATATTCAATTTTGATAAAAAGTAGTGTCGTTTCCTCTGAACTTACATAATTTTTTTTACAATTAAAAGAAAAATCTAATCAGTTTTAGAGCCATTGCTTAAAGTTTCAAACTCTACTTTTAACAAAAATAAATATTTTTTTTTTGTTCTGTATATCATTAACTGTTTTCTGAAAATAAAGAAAAGTTTTTATGTTGAATTCACTATAAAAGATTTAATTAATAAATTATCGGTTACGACACAAAGCATTGTTCAAGGAAGGCAGATAAATAGGTCGTCTTTGGAAGTTTTAATTCCAGCCCAACTCGCATGTACTATCGGCATGCATATTCCGAGCATTTATCAATTCCAAGAAATCAGTGACTTAAAAACAACTAAAAGACAATGCCAAGAAAATAAGCATAAAGGTCCTTCCTTCGCTTCTTTGCAATGGAGAATCGAATAGGCTGAATTAAATAAAATACAAAAGTATAAATTAGTTAATGACCTTATAGCAATAGTGTACGACATTCTTTTTTTTTTTTGTATATAAAATAGCTATAAATATTACGTTCCAACTTTTTCATGGATAACATATTGACATAGGTCTGAAATGTACTGGAAACATAATAATTTTATTTTGTTTATAATTTTTTAACTTCTGTAAAATTTACTTTAAAAATTCAGTGCAGTTAAAATTCTTTTATTTGTATGCTTCTGTAAAAGAACCCTATACACTTGCGACAACATTTTAGAATAAAAATACTTGAGTTCGTAAAAATAGTTGCATATAAATGTTGGACGATCAAAGAATATTACCTGTGCACGCATGCGTAATAAAACATCTGTGGGCAGAGAGAGATATACAAAACGTATCGTAGAATCATGAAAACTGTTCACCTTTTTAAAATTGTTAATTATAAATCATGAGAATATATTTACCAAAAAATAAGGAAGACACAAAATTATATATGCATATACAGTGTGCCCAGTAAAGTCCGTTGTCACCCCAATAAAATCTAAAATCGGCAAGAGCTATAGCCATAAAGGTGTGATCTAGGTATTGTAAAGTTGCCATGCGCTATGCAAGAAAACCGCTTACCATCGTTTAAATTTGTAGTTACCATTCTTATCTCGAAAACGGTCCAACATACGGGGAAAAAGTCAACTACAAACTTGTTCAGCTTCATCGGTTTAGAAAGAAAAGACATTGCGCACATAGATGCGCACAATCATGGGCTCAGTGATGCTACGAATGAAAGCCATAAAACGCACATTTTTATGGTCAAGTTTTCCAAAACTGCACTTGCCTGACATTAGGTTTATTTATCTTTCAGACCGTCTTTATTTATCTTTTCTCCGTCAGAAAACACTTTAAGCATGACTCTGGTCTGCAATTTCCACTACGCATTGTACAACGTGACTGGAGGCAAACTGGCACAAGTGTAAGTAATTCACTGTTACTCCTTGCATTTTACGCTTTCTATAATTCCCTTTAATATACGCAAAGTGCCTGCATCGATGATGCTGAAAAACTATGCAACTGACTTTTTTCCCCGCATCTCGCATTGTTTTTGAGATAAGAATGCTAACTCCAAATTTAGCCGCAAGGTGTCGTTGTAAACCGTTTTCTTGGGTAGTGCATGACAACTTTACTATACCTAGACCCCAGTTTTATGACTATATAGCTCTTGCAGCTCAGAAATTATTGGGGTGACGATGAACTTTAGCGGGCACACTGTATTTGCAATATGTTAAAGTTTAATTAAATTTGGATATTTTGTCAAGGCGTTAAAAAAGCAGTTTGAAAATTTTATTTGTGCACCATACTTATAAAATTAAATTTGATGTCGGGTCTGTAGACAAATAATAATAATAATAATATTTATAATAATAATAATAAGAAGAAAAAAACTATTTACATGTAACACAATTATTATAATTTAGTAAATAGACATAATAAGAATAACGGAGCTTCATTTTTTGGCTTCAAAACTATAGTTATTTGTTATTTTTTGAATGTCAAACATTTATCCGTGAATATTCAAAGTGCAACTGTGATGATATTTACTAATTATTTAAAGTAATTATATTTTTCATAGAAGCAACGTATTTTATAATAAATATACAAACAATACTGTTACTAATCTACAAATGTTGTACTAAATTATACATCGCTTGCAACATTTTTCTTAAAAGTTTACTTATTCAAATTTTTCTGCCACCATTATGTAATGTTTATCATAGTACTTATTTTCTCCGAAACGTTAAAATACAAATTATAAGTATGCTTGCCTAACCACTAATATTTTTTTTTGGCTATTATTTAACAATAATCCCTGTTCAGCGTAAAAGTGTGCTATAACAGTAACAAAAAAGATGAATAATAAATAACCTTTGGAAATTAATTTATGATTAATATGTCTGCTTACTAACTCAGTCACTGGAAATGTAGAGCAATAACCACAAAATAAATAACTCCGCTGAATCTAAATACCATCTTACATTTTTCATAAATGTTTATTCACCCGAGAGACTTTTATATGCTTTCTGATTTTATTTTTGCATTAAACTATGAATAATGCACTGGTTTTTTATAGTTATAATACGGTAGTCACGTAAAATGAATTACCGAGTATGGCAGAAGTTTAGACGGTTAAATAAACCCAAAATAAATAATTCAGTTAGTGAATAGCTTTTTTCCCCCCATGTTTATTTGCATTTATTTTGTTTAATCTGATTTTTGATAGAACACATACTCAGTTCTAGTCTTGTAAATCTAAAGAGACGAATGTTAAAAGATTTATTTTTTTTACGTTATTATTTTTACAAATAGAACTAAAATGTATTTCAAGGGAATGCATTCAATTTAATTCATTCTATTTGACAAAAGCACAACTACACGAGGCTATTTTTATTAACAACAACAAAACCTTTTACAGTAAATTTCGTAGTCAATAGTCGTTAATAAATATATAAAATTAGTCGAAGTACCCGTTCTTCGGGAATGGATCTTATGACAAAAAAAGAAATGAAATGGGTTACATATTTATCTACCTATCTCAGCAAATTTTTGTCTTGTGAATTTTTTTTATATATTTCCAAATATATAAATTATTTTTTGTTTACTATCCATATTTTTTGTTACTATCTTGATCGTGATATAATTATTTTCGTCAAAGTTTGTTAGCAATTAACTTCCTAATTCCCTTTTAAACGCATAAATTTAAGACAATGTCAATGAATAATTAATTCATTTTCAGTTTTAACATCATTTATACCTTTAGTTTACACAACAGCAGTGTTCATTGTTGTCACTTTAGTCGTTAAATTCTACAATCAAATAAAAATCTGAAGAAATTATGTTTTTAAGATTCGAAAGATAAAAATATTTTAATAAGAAACAAATAAAACATCAATCATTAAAAACACCGGGATTTAAGACTATTGTATATTTTTTCGTATTTTATTGCCTTTGCTTAAGTGGCAACAACTTAAAAGTTAAACAATTAAAAATCGGAACCTTTCTGATGCGAAACATTCCCACAAACGCAACTCACGAAGAAATCCCACACGTTCTGAAATGCATATTCCTGCCATCAGAAGTGCACGCTCTTCTGAAAACGTCCGGAATCTCACTGAAAGTGCATTTGCGGAAAGATTTCGTTTTGATGGGGTAACCCCCCCTCCCATTAATTAATGCTTTCTGCCGAAGAAATTTTCGGAAGAAAAAGCCAAACTGGATAATCTTGAAATTTATTTCAAATGAATAGGGATCGCAATTTTTCCTTTCCTCAAGGTAGCATCATATCACTTGTGAGGATTGTGTTACTCAAATCATTAATTTTTTTTCCCTAAAATTCAAAGGGGCTGAAAATAGCGAAAAATTGATGAAAGGGTGAATTTTCATGTTTTGAAAGTGGAGCATCATTTGTCCTGTATCATTTTTTAAGTATTTACTCAAAATTTCAAGACGATTTTTTTTATAAGTCTTCGTCTATAATATTCGGAAGTGATGTTCTGTTTAGGGCAAGATATTATTCATATCTCGCATGTTGATGATCATCGTTTTATTTCCCGACGAAGTTTTAACTGCGTGCTGAAGTATTGTAGATGTGTGTGTGTTAAAAAAATAGAAGGAAAATGCGTAAATCAGGGGAAAACCCCGTGTTCAACCAACTCATCAAGTTAATTCTATGATCGATCATTTGAGCCTCAATATTGAATTCTCTACGACTATGCTTCTGGATTTACATGCTTTCGCATGGTTATCATCAAATATATTAAAATTAAACCACATAATAAATTCTTCAGTATAGTTGCTATCTAACTTGTTTAGTTGAAGTAAGTAAAACTTTGTAAAATAACACTCATAAAAGGTGCTTTTCGTTCTGGAGCCGTGTTTCGTACAAAGAAAAATTTCGTCCTTCATCAGCGGTTCTTCATACGCAGGTTGGTCTCTCTGTGGCCACAGGCAGTGTATCAACACGACCTGATACTGGGATTTTACAAAGTTTTAATTATTTCATCTTTTAATTCTTTTCAGTGTTTTTTGTTTTGAAACTTCTTGATATTTTGAAAATAACGTCAAAAATTTTTTTGTCATTGTAGTTCTATGATACCCTGCGAAACAACTTCTTCTTTGTCTCCAAATTGATATATCCGTAAGGAATTGGAACTCTTTGTAGCTCTTTGTAGAACTTTAAATGTGACATACTCTATTTTAGAATTATCAATCATTATTTTGTAATCTTCAGTAACATAAACTAATTTTGTTTTGTCTGGATTTCGTTTGTTACATTTCAGTACAAGAATTTTATGGTTATACTTATTTTCCTTTGAGATATGAAAAATATTTGAAAAGAACGTTTTCAACCCTTGTCCCCGTTTGGGTGCGAATTCTAAATAACCCTGAAAGTGAGTCTTAGACATTTGTGTTCGATAAATTCTGTACCAAGAATTTTACAGCTATCTTTGAATCCTATTGAGGTACAAATTGTAATGTGAAAAGAATTTGAAAGAACGTTTTGTCTCCCCACTCCCGTTTGGCCTCTAATTCTAAAAACTATGAAAATGATTTTTAACTATTTGCATTGGTTACATTTTAAACAAAGAATATTATCTGTATTTTCCTTTGAGATATTAAGGGAAACGTGAGAAGAACGTTTTGGCCCACCACCTCTTTTCGGCACGGATTTCTAAAAATCGCTTCATAAGTGACGCCTTGGTCGCAAAAGAAACAACGTTATAAAAAATTAAAGTCTGCACGTGTAACAGATTTGGATGAGCGTTGAAATGTCAGTCAGGACATGTTCCTTTGTCTATAGAGATTATCGTAAAATTAAATAAAAAAATAACAGAAAACAATCTTGGATATTCTCTCTGAAAATTATTTTTTAAAAAGATAAAATTTAAAAGAAACCCAATATAAGTGAGACTTTTATTTATTTTTTAATTATTACTTAATGCAAATTGATATCTCTAAACGGAAATAATCAAGTATGTGATAAGCAGTTTTAGAATAAAAAAATGCAAAAATATGGTGAATGAATTTAAAGATAATTTAAGTTATACTGTTATTCCCTACTAAAACAATTGGAAAATAATTTTTCCAGCCCATTATTTTCTTTCAGCAATGAAGATTTTTTATGTAGGAAAAGAAAAATTTTATTAGAAGTGATAAAAATTGTTTATGACGCTTTGGCACTTATTTCACTTTTTGCCGTCATGGAAGTGATATCTTTCAACAATGTATCTAGAATAGCTTTTTCTTTCCTACCAACTTCCCGTCACCCATTATTATGAGTTATATCTAACATTCACGCTCAGAAGCTGTATTATATGTAGCAGCTTTATGTATGCCGGCAGAAAGTAAACTGAATATATCTCCTGTTTCTGGCATATTTATTTTCAAGATAAAAATTAAGAAAATGTAATTTTCATTTACAAAGTCGTTTATTCAGGTGAATTTTACATTTGAAATTAATTATGTCACTTCCTTTTCATTATGAAGTATTTTTCAAACTATATACTGATATTATTTTCTATCTTACCATAATTCGTATGATGCTACTATATTATGACCGTTGCGAAAATCTTTTAATCATTCTTTACCATATCATTCGTGAGTTACCCAATAAAAAATATGCAGTTAAAAACAAATATTTGTAGTGATGCAAATTTTTCAGAGTGATATTTTTACAAACTAGTGCTTTGTTTAATGGCTACTTCAGTTTACGGAATATTTAGGTATTTACTGTATGAGTTAAAGAAAAATATCAAAGACTAAGGATTTCATTAAAATATAAAAAGCTTTTAAAAAATTCTCAAAATAAAAGTGAACTTACCTTAAAATTAAGAAAATCAAAAGTATTCCTGTATTACACAGGATTTACTGATTGCAGTTTCACTATATTATGTACTATATTTATGAATATAAGTGTGTGTGTGTGTATGTGTGTGTGTGTGTGTGCGCGCGTAAGTGAGTGCATCTGTATTATAAAAATTACAAAAGTTACATTGAATCTCCAAGGATAATTAAAACTGTCCGTATGTATTCTTTTGTTCAAATTCTTCAACAAGAAACTTCACTGGTAGTAACGTAATATTAATAATATTAAATAAAATTAGAAGAAACTTCACTGGTAGTAATGCAATATTAATAATATTAATTAAAACTTCCGTTTATATTTTCGTAATGGACTTCCGTTTATATTCCGTTCCTGGGCATATATCAGCATACAAATAAGAGAATCCCGTTTAAGATAGGTATTCCTACTTCTGTTAGTATTGTCTTCCTCCCTCTCAGTAAATAAGTATTCGAATTATAAATGGTGTTAAAGAAAAAATAGCATTATTTGACTTCACAAATGCTTATGAAAATGTAGGTACAAAATTTTTCCAGATGGACTCCTCTCTACATATTAAAACAGAGTCAGGAATTGACATTTTAAGATCATATAATTCACTATTATAGAGAGTGAAGAGCAAAGGACTTTAAAATAACATAGTATTTTTCAGAAATTTTAACAGTTCCTGGGCATATTTCAGCATCCCCACCCCCTTTAAGAATAAACCCATATTTAGAAATAACACTTTCTTTTCCTTTACTAAAGAATATTTTTCATTTTAATTCTCATTTCAAGAAATCGAAGAGAGGTGGATGGTTTGAGCTGGTTTTGATCTCGTGAATTCCTCGTGGTAACTAAGCGCGTTATTCAACCGGGCAAAATGTACCCAATTCCCCGGCTTTCATTTGCCGAGGTGAAGTGTACGCGGAGGGATTTCTCGCCACCGCAAAATCCTAAATAGGAAAATGCGTAAATTTTGTTTTTATCATCTTCATGTTTCACGATCCTACTACATAATATTTTGATATATTCTATACAGTTTTTTCTCAAGAGTTAACGTGTATTAAGTTGAATCTCGAGGGACCATATATGTGATTTTAACTTTACTTAAGTGTCACATGACATTTTTTATGAGAGTATTTAAATACTGATGCATGGGATATTTATTTCATCTAAGAAAATAAAAAAATTATGGCTGGTATTGAAAGTCTTAACATGAAATAAATTAGTCGATACGTCCCGAAAAAGAAAAAAAGAATATATAGATACACACAGACACATATATGTATTTATGTATGTATGTATGTAGCAGGAGACAGGGAGGAATTTAGTTACATTGAAGTGTTACTAAATTAGGAATAGATAGTCCTAAGCAAATTGTGTGGTGCTGCGATTTATTTATGTGCACATCAGGACTCAGTGGTAACTGAATATTTAAGTCACGACATCTGATTGTTGTTATTCAGAAGTTTCAACTGCCAGTATGTGGGAAAGTTTCTAGTTTATAAGCATTTGATCGCATACCAATAAGAGGCGATCGACGCATGGGCCCATTCACTTTCCGAAATCATCAGAGAACTAGAATTTAAAAGATCGACAATTAGATTTAAAAGAGCGTGGTGTATGACAGCTAAGGCATAGCCAGCGAAGCTAAACATCAACTCAAATTCCTACCATCTCAACCAGGGACCCTATCCTACAGTCAGTAAATGTAACATGTAAACTCGCGTCACACCATACATGATTAGGGAACTGCAGACCCATGAAAGTACAAACGTTAAATGAACGCCATCAGGCTGCACGTCTTACTTGGGCAAATGAACGCAGAAAATGGACTCAAGAGGACTAGAAACGCGCAGGATGGAGTCATGACTCTTGGTTTCGACAACTTCCTACCAATTGGAAGCCGGGAGTACAGCGCCAGGTTCATGATGCCACGAATCCTAGATCAAAGTTTGGACTATACAAGGTCATGGCGCTTCAGTCATCGTCTCGAGTTTTCATATTTGCAGGTTTTGGAACCTTTAGCAATCATACCAGCTTCTCTCATTGAGATTTCGTACGTATAGTTGCTGCATGATTACTTCCATCCAATAATTCTGTGGGGTCATCCGCATGCTAATGACCTAATGCAGCAAGACAAGTGCTCATCTTACAAATTCCGCTTGGCTACTGCCCAGTTGGATTAGCATGCTTCTAACTTTTTAGACATGAATTGACCACATAGAATCTCAGGCTTAAATCCTGACGCCTTTGGATTATTTTGCAGAAATGTGTGGAAAAACATCCCACAACATTAGCTATCCTTACTGAATTATGGAGAATTCTAGCCGATGTTTTGAAAGCAATTCTTGTGGGGCGCTTCCGTAAAATTTTTGAATCTATGCCTAGTCATGTAACAGCGATTATCAAGGATACAGGAATCCCAAATTATTATTAACTTGCTATATCTAATTCAGTTTCATCTTAGTGCTTTAAAGCAGACGTAAACTTAACATAGACACAGACATGAACTAAACTATTAACGATCTTTCTGAGATAGTAGAAACTCTAAATACCGCGTTCAAGACTATTTTTTTCAGTTACCGTATATGAAACATTGCTTAGTACATGAAATATAATCACAGTTGTGGTTCATGTTAAGGCTTGAGTCACTGTTGTCATCCCTTTTACTTCGATCTGATAAATGTTGCAAAAATTCAAAGTACCTGAACTCAATCATGAATATAAAGATATAAATAACATTTGACAAAATTCATTGGAAGTGCATCAAAATGAATCAACTTAAAACCGTCATTATTGAAAACTTCAAGGCTTTCATGAAGTGATATACAACTGTTCGATATCGAACAAATCAAAATATTTCAAATTACATCCTTTCTTAAATCAATGTTTTTATTTACTTACTTAAGAAGAATGCGCTGAAATATTTTGTTTGCTCCATGAATTAGTATAATAAATTGAAATCGTCAAACAGCATGAGTACGGGTGCTGAATACGGTATTTATATGCTAATTCCAAATTCGAAAAGATGGAAATTTAATTACAGATTTCATTTCCAAGCAAATTCCTTTGAGTTTGATGTAACGCGAATGTTTGCAGATGCAAGTTACCGTCTAAAGCTATTTCTAATATAACTGATTGGATTAACAGTGTTTATATTCCCACTTAATTTAATTCAAATGCAATCATTTCTATGAATAATCTGAGAATTAAAAGAAAAAATCTAAATTAAACAAAATGGATTTGAAATATCTGCGTAAGATTTTCAAAACAGAATTAGAAGAAATCAACCATACCAAATGAAATATTTCATTTTCGCGAAACTTTTAATAAACATGTCAATGTATTTTTACAAATCAAAAATTTATTTTTCTATAAAGCAAATATAGATATTATTTATTTTAAAACTTTTATTAAAGAAAGAGGAATAACATTTTGAGATTGCATTCTAATAAATGTGAACTGTACATCAAGCATATTTTTTGATAAGTATTGAGCTTTTGAATATAAACTCGTGTATTTTAAATTAATACTCTTTGTCTTTTCAGTTCCCTGACTTATTCATGTGCAATTGTTTCTGTTGTGGACATTTCAAGGCACGAGAATGGGTACATTGTCTCAGTGCATTAGAAAAATTGAAGGAAACTATTCGTGTTGAAGTTACCTGGAAGCAAATTTCCGAAAACTCGGTTTGAAAAGCCCCAGGGATAACGAGCATCACATGAAAGGTTTTTTCCCCAGTTAATTTTGGTTAATGCTACTTCAATTTAAAATCAAACTTGTATATCAACTGCTTAAAAATAATATAAAAAAGAAAATCCTTAGCAGCTTCACATTTTAAATACGCGCTAAAATGGTATAAAAGCGTATCATAATTTCATGCGTCGAATTTATCTTTCATGCTTCATTAAGTTGGGAAATGTACCATAATCCATGTGCCAGCCATATTTGTCTTCCTGGATGCATTAAGTTGAAAAGTGTCTCCCTCAGCAGCAATCTTTGCTCGGGCTTTACCAGGCCTATGATCGGTGCATCGGCTATTCATCGCCTGATCATTACTGATCATCCTTAATTTTTCGTATGTTCATCTTTTCCCGATGACCGAATCTTTACACTGAGGTCTGATAGGCGCTTTCAAGATTGCGAAGGGTAAAGCGAGCAAACAGGTTTATATCGGTCTTTATCCCAAGTAGCTGAACGGCTCGATATCTCCGTTCCCTCATTAATGTGCAAAGAGCATCATATGCACACCAAATGTTTGTTTTAAGGTTGCTGATTGGCTAAGCTATTACGCGGGAATACAAGACAGGCGACAAAATGCTGAATCATGTTGTCCTCTTCCTGCTCTGAGCTTTGTCGTGTTCTCCTGTATGTATCTATCTTGTGCTAGCTAAAAGGGCACCTTGCCTTAGTCAATCTCTGTCAAAGAGGGGAGACAAGGAATATTTTTAAAACAAAATTTGTCAGCGACTAAAAATTCTGGAAGTTTCCTGAAAAAGTGCGAAATGAATATATATATATATATATATATATATATATATATAAGAAATTTTCCTTTGTGTAAATTTTTAATGACATTTCATTCAAAAACTTGCATTCTTCCCTAGAACAACCTTGCAGAAAAGGATATTTAGTTATAAAATTATATATGCATATGAAAGTACATGAATTAATTGATACAATAAAAGAAATAAACAAGCTAATATGCAAATCAACGATATATGTGCCAATTTTTATCGATTGCTCAGTTTAAAAGTTTCACCAAAGGTCATAGGCTTCACATCCTAAGTTGCAAGGCGT
The DNA here is from genome assembly GCA_038373885.1 of Cheiracanthium punctorium. Taxonomy (NCBI): domain Eukaryota; kingdom Metazoa; phylum Arthropoda; class Arachnida; order Araneae; family Cheiracanthiidae; genus Cheiracanthium; species Cheiracanthium punctorium. The sequence goes on from JAWZYV010014761.1 coordinate 1,714,918, forward strand.
TTGCTCTTCCGAGATGAATATACCCAGCTAGAAATGTCTTCACTTTTTTTGCAAAGAAAGTATAGATTGTGTACAATTTGTACATAAAAAGAGGATATTTTTTAATATTTTGAAAGCATACACTTTTTGTGCAAATTATATACAGTTTTTATGCATACTAAAAAGTGAATATTCTATGTTGTCAGAAATTATGCACAAAAAGTGTATACTTTTCAAAGTATTCAAAATATTCACTTTATATGCAAATTTTTTGCACAAGAAGTGCAAACATTTTCTAGCTGGGATTTAAGCAGTTTGAACAGTTTTCGCAAAATCTCAAAATCTAATCCAAATTTTAAGAAACTTTAGGGGCATAGTTTAAATTGTACGACCGCCTATCGTGTCACTAAATTTTGCTTTATTCACTTAAGTCGTATGTGATGCCCCGACAAAAATTTACGCAGTTTGAATCGATTTTCAGAAAAAATCTCAAACTCTAATTTTTTTTTTTTTTAAATCCGACGATTATAGCTTAAGGTGAGTGATTGCCTATCATGTCAATAAATTTCATTCCTTTCGCATTAGTCACTTTTACGTGATGTGCGAATAAAAATTTACGCAGTTTGAAACTATCTTCGAAAAATCTCAAAATCTATAGAGAGATTTTTAAAATATTCATTATAATGAATATTTTTAAAAATTCGAAGCCTATACTTTAAGTTAAGTGACCACCTATCATGTCAACAAATTTTATTTAATTCGCTTAAGTCAATTTTACGTGATGTGCGAATAAGAAAAGACAAACAGACAGACAAACTTTTTTTTTTTTTACGGCCGTACACAGGTCCCAAAATCTTAAAACGGATAGAAATCGCAAAATCTTTTTAATTTTGAGTTGTGTACAGGAAAAGTCTAGTTTTATTTAAATAGAAACTTAAATGTTCCAATTCCGAACTTGAAACAACAATCACTTCAAATTTTAGTCTCGCCAATAACGTGTCAGACCCCCGTCTAGTGGTTAGAATGCCCGGCTACCAAGTGTTAGTTCTCCAGTTCGAAACCAAGTCTCGGAAGCTTGAAAATTGAAGTTCAGATGGCAGCATTAAAATTCAAACAGAAGAGGAAAAAGTTCGTTGTAGCTCTTTTTTTTTTTTTACTTTTAAAAATTTTTATCTAGCTGGGATATACCCCAATTTTTATCGATTGTTCAGTTTAAAACTTTTATCAAAGGTCATAGGCTTCACATCCTAAGTTGCAAGGTGTTTGCTCTTGCGAGATGAATATAACCCCAATCGCATCGGCTTTACAACGGCTCTACGCCCAATTTTCCCCCCTTGCCGATGATCCAACCGTACTATTCGGGAGAGGACATGCCCGGGAAAAATCCGAGATAAGAGCCCCCGACACGATGAAGAACCTTGCATGGCGCGCGCTGCGCTTCCTCCCTGTCCGATCATCGGCGTTTCAGGAACCGATGGATTATGATCATAATCCATGTGCCGGCCCTATTTTTGTTTTTTGTTCCATTGCTTTGGAAAGAGTATCAAAATCTATGAGGGTGCCAAAATTGTCTTTCTTGTTACATAAAACACTTCTTTGAAAGGGAACTTTTTATTAAAATTGCTTATGAAACCTGTTTTAAAATCTTCGTCAGGCATGTTTTAACAATATTTCACTTTCATTTACCCGAACAATTACAACTTTATAGACAGTAATTAATATATTACTCATTGAATAATAATAGGACTTGTCGATAAATCACAGAAAATAGTCAATCTTGGCCTCTTTTAGGACTTTTGTGCAGTCTAGCGGCAGTTAAGATATTTGCCGTTTTCTCCCAGACAGCACAGCAAACTTGCATCAAACTTGCAGCAAGCTTGATTTATCAAATCAATAAACTCGAATTAAGCTTGAAAATTTCAAGCGTGTAAGCTTAATGCAAGGTTGAATCAAGTGTTCAATTTTACACTTGCCCAGTTTGTATTTAGCTTGACACAGCAAGCTTAATTTCAAGCTTAAAAAATTTCCTAACTACACGGGGCGCCCGTCGACGAACTCGCCCCACATATTTTATTTTTCCTCGCATTTCCCCCCTCTATGCTGTAATTTTAAGTTATCTTAATCTGTTTCCATTAAGCGTCCGCGATCGAACTCGGGACCTAAGGGTTGGGAAGCCAGCGTCTTATCCATTCAGCCAATCTGCCTAGTGCTGGTCTAACTGAAGTTTGAAGTGACTGTTACGGTTCTCACGCCGTTGTCTGGCGAGATCGATCAGCGGCCGATGCTGACCTGTTTCTTCATCAAAATTAAAATAATGTTATGTGTGATTTATAGACTCTACTAATAGGGAAAAAAGCATAATATAAACTTAAAAGCTGCACACGTTTTAAAACTTTCAATATCGCGACATTCATGTTGGGCAATACTGAGAAAAATCGAGACAAACGACTGATTTTGAAATCAATTTCGTAGTATAATTGTATTTTATTTTGAAGAATTTTCACATTTGGAAATATAAAATCTTTTTTTTTTTAAATTCTATGGTCAAGTACATTTATGACTGATGATAAATTATTTGTTATGTGAATGTGGCTTTCCAAATCAAGCAGTAATCAAGTTGTATTCAAACTTAACAGTTCAAATGACTTCTCCAAGCTTGCTGCAAGCTTAAAATGAATTGAACTGTCAAGTTTGTATTAATACGTCAAATTCAAATAAATGTCAAGCTTGATTTAAGCTTTTGTGCTGTCTGGGTTGATGATCACTTCTGTTTATAATATTGAGGAGATCTATAATAATAGCAGGTTCCATATTATCATCCGCTTTCTGTTTGGCTAAATCTACACAATCGAAAATTATTAATTAATCCAAAGCACTCACCGAAAAATAGGACACAATTTCAGACAAAACTAAAGATAGCACTTTATTTCAGATTTTGTCTGCATACTATTACAAAATAGTAATGGTGCATTCCCGCAATAATGTCTGTTACGAGAAAGAGAGTTGTATAGGCATTATTGAAAGTGAAATGAGTATGCGACGGCTTTACCTTGACGACGAATTTGGCGACCGATTTGGCAGCCTGGCGAGTAAAGGAAAATTCTCGCAACTAGCAGAATTTCGACAGTATCTCAATTAGGAAAGAAGTTACTGGAGAAATCTAGAAATATGATTCTCATCCTACATTACGTCACATCCGGCTTGGAAATCAGTAAGTAAGGAGTCACTATAACTGGCGGGTTATTGCGAGATTTGGATGTTGAGAGCAAAATGATACGAATGGCTTTGTGATTTGAATAGTGTAATTGCTGTGTTAGTTAATGTTTTTTCGCTGCCTGTGTTACTAAATTATGTATTTTTGTGAGGTATTAATGCTTCGCATCGCCTAATAAAGTGTTATATCCGCTTTTCGGTCTTGTTGTACTATTTTAAGATGCCCCTACTACCAGTTTTTTGTAACATTATTGTACATATACAGCGCCATATGGAAAGGGTGTCGTTGCAAATCTCCTCACATTTCCCACTTTTGGAAAACTCACACATTTTCCGTATTTAAATTTAAGCTCCAGCTTTACCATTATTGTTACAGGTATAGGGCGTGCAAGTAGTTGTTATGGCAACTAATGTCTCACCAAAATATGTGCAAAATAGCATGTTTGTTAATTTTTCCATTTTCTGACTTTCTAAGTGATAAAAGGGATTTTTGCATCTGCAACTTCATTTTCCACATGGTAGTTATCACCGTATTTGAAAAGCATTAAAACACACAAAAACCTTGATTTTACAGTGTTTATTTAATGAAACTCAATTTTTTTAAAGTTTCTGTTACCATTTTTAGCGCAAGAAAAGTATTTACATTCTTTAAAAGTATGTTTCCTAATCATATTCACACTCGTGCTAAGTTTTTGAAAATGTCGTTCAAAGTGTCCTGCATTTTAAGTGCAAAAGTAAATTTAGAGCAATTTCATTATTGCTTTCAAGGAAATTGCTTTCTTATCCTCAGAAAAAAATACTGAAGCACTTTTAAGAGTTTTCTTTTGAAGTTTTATTTGAACACATATCATTTGTAAAATGAACAGGGAAATTCAATACCAAGAAATAATATTTTAAATTTCCAAACTATTTTAGCTGTCAAGACAATTTCCAATTGCATACATTTACTTTAAAGGATGTGCACATAAATAATGATTGCATTAAAGCAAAAATGATTTAATAATGCGTGAAACTTGAATGTTTTTACTTATTAACTGTAATTTTCATTTTTATTTTTTTAGTAATAGTTGACAAATACTTATTGTTAAAAATTTATAAAAAAAGTTGTAATGGCATAATTTTTCTAAAAAAATCATTTTAAAAAGTTCCTTTTTTTTCTGTGAATGCAGCATATCGGTACCACGGAAGAAAACCGTCACAACTTAAACTAATAAAGTTTTTAACAAATTTCTTTAGTATTATTTCATTATTTCAGAGAATTTTGGTTTTCAGCCAATATCGAGAATTTGTGTCTTTCAAGTTACAATCTAACACATAACGTTACAGGGTATCCCAAAAAATGGTAACACGCTTTAATTATTTATCAATCGCTTATCTATCGTTTTAATTCTTCATCGAGATTAATGGGCAATGTAAACTGAGAAAATGTTCAAAAGAAGGTCGTTGACTAAGTTGAGAAAACACTATCTCCTTAATTTTAAAACAGCTACAGTTTTTAAATTTATATACGACTAACGTACAAAAAAATAACCAATTATTAAATGTGTCCACTTATGAGGTGATGTACAAAATTTCAGAATTATATAATTAAAAATTAAAAAAATTAAGATAAATATATGCTGACTTAAACCACGTTTCAATGGCTCTAGAAGGGAAAAATATCCCCTCGGATGATCGCGGGGATCGGATTTTAGGGAATGTACAGAAATTACGAACGAAAATAATATTTTGTACCATTCTAATTCTGGTATAGCCCCTGACCATCTTTATTAAGTGATACCCCTGAGACAGTTTATGATGAAGAGCTGAAATTTTGTACATCCCTTCATTAGTGAATGGAGAACATTTTCCTAATCAGGAGTGTCTTGTATGAAGTTGTATAAAAATTTAAAAAGTGCAACTTTTTGAAAACTAATTAGATTAGATAGTATATTTGAACGTAGTCTTTTTTACCACCTTATTTTGAACATTTTTTTTTCAATTTTCACTCACCATTCATATCTATTACTAATTAAAGCATGTTGTCATGTTTTGAGACACTTTTTCGTAAGGTTTTTTAAGGAGCAAAACAGAGGAACACATATTTTGAGTTGTGACGGTTTTCTCCAAAGTAACAGTGTATTGATATACTTCTTCGCTGTACTTACCCAAGCAACACAACAATGTTGTTTCAATGTCGTTTCCACATGATTTTGTTCAGTTTTCTCCACATTGTTTCAGCATACACATTGATATAATATTGAAACAACATTGTGAAATCACAAGAGGAAAACAAATAAAAAAAAAACAAAATTTTATGTCTTTCATGCAAAATTATTAAAATCGTACAGAAATTTACGAAAAATAAAATTATTTTAAAAAATCATTTTTCTACGTATCTACTGCTGTAAAAATGTATTACGACAATGCTATATTTTAATACAAATTAAAATGATGTTTTCAAGTAGATAATTATCAACAATTTTATTTTTCGTAATGATTTTAATAATTTTGCACGAAAGAAATAAAATATTGTTTTTTTATTTGTTTTCCTCTTGTGATTTCACGATGTTGTTTCAATATTATATCAATGTCCATGCTGAAACGACATTGAAAGTTCACATTGAAACAGCATATGGTATGTCAGCATTTCACATTTAAACCTTTTGGAAAAAACATTGTTGTGTTGCTTGGGTATGCTGCACTTTAACGGTTTGAGTTTTAACTGGCACACGAGTGTTCTTAAAACTCTGATCTCCCCAGTGAGGGGATTTTGAATGGCCCAGATCTGAACGTTCCTTTGAAAATTCCAACATACTAGTTAACTTTGAAATTTCTAATATGCTGGTAATTTTTAAAACTACTTTACAATTTAAAATTGGATGGAAATAGGAAAAAAGACATACTAGATGCTATTCTGAAAATAAATGACTCATCATTGTTGGATAACAATTATCCTGAGCAAGAATGTGCCTGAGTCAATACTGGTGGATCTAAGACGAATGATGCTGCCGCTACAAGTGCGTACAGCATACTGTTCTCACATTATGGCTCAGTGGGTAAGCGCTTAATTAACTTACGTCCACGCGATCTTCTTGTCTGTGACCAATCTGCGATCCAAGATGTGATCTAAAAGTTTTCTTGTTGACTCAAGATCAGCGATGGAGGCAATTGCACGCCTCTCAAAATCTCCACTCATGAGTAAAACAACCAGAATTGTACGGGAAGTAAACATGAACGGCAAAACTGTAGAATTCCAATGGATATCATCTCATGTGTCTCTCTGTGGACATAGATAGTAACAAAATAATGGATCTATTGGCTGAGAAAGGCTTCAGAAACATATATTGAAGAGGTTGCTATTCCAATGGATTCTTTTAAAAGATATATACGAGAAAAAACCCACGATGAAGATATTGTTGTTCCTGGGAAATGCAAGACTGAATTTTTTTTTACATTCCTGAAAAACAGCCTTATAAACTTTGTTTCAGTCTCATAAGTATCCGACAGTATTTTTTAGATAATTCCTAAAGCATTTCAGCTAAAAATTTAACCAGGATATGATCATCGATCTCAAGGTCACTAATGATAGAATTTTTTCTAGCCGACATCAATAAGTAAACTATAGGGTAGGTCTATCTAATTTAATTAAATAATTTGAACTATAACACGGATATATCTAATAAATCCAAAGATAAACCATAGGAAAATATTAAAAATGACTGGATGGAATTCGGTCACAGACCAGGTAAAGAGACAGTGGCCAATTTTAGATTGAGAGTTGGGCATAACTGCCCAGCGAGCATGTAAAGAATAAGTATATTGAACAATAGTCTATACCCTATCTGTTAAGCACACGATGTGAACAGAGAATACTTACTCGTCTGCCCGGTCCTTCACCCGATATTACAACTTAGAGGTGATGTTGGCCTGTTTATTGGATCGCTGGGGATCGCATGTCCTGAACAATTGAATGCTACCTCTCTGACTTTTAAATTGGTGTTCAGAGATTTTACTTGTTATTTTATGGATGTCCTGGTCTTTGAATATTGTCCTTTTTTAATGTTAATTTTTTTAAATGTCCGTCTTTTTTAAGTCTATTTCTGTTTGTATTTTTGATGTTTATGTGAGCGTGTGTGACCAGATGCTATATGAATTGAGTTTCTTTTTAGCTATATGTAACAACAGCAACTTACTGTCCTTTTGAAAATAGGAAAATTCATTAAATAAGATTTGCAGCTACTTTTATTACGCAATATTTTTGGATGATCTTAAGGGATTAGGTGTTTTTAAGAATGATGGTGTGTTCTTAAATGTTTTTTGAAGATCTTGTTGCTTCAAAGTTTTAAATAAAAATGAATTCTTCGGCTGCTATTACACAACACACACACACACTGTATATATATATATATATATATATATATATGTGTGTGTGTGTGTGTGTGTGTGTGTGTGTAATATTATGTTATTTACCTACCGCAAAGCGTGGTATGTTGTCACAGGTGTTGGGGCTGGTTTTCTCATAAACCTAATGCGAAGTATGATCAAAAATTTCTGAGAAAGTTCGATTTAGCATTGCATCGTTTATATGGTAGATGCAGATATTCTTGTTCTCGGGGAATGTAAAAAGAGAATACTTTTACATTCCTGGAAAACAAATGATTCAAGAACTTCGTTTCAATCTCGACAGTATCAGACACTCTTTTTTTATTATTCTTACACAAATCATTTCACCTAAAACTTTAACCAGGTTATGATCCTCGATCTCAAGTTCACTCATGTTAGAATTTTTTCTAGTCACCATGAATAAGCAAACCAAAGGGTAGGCCTATCTAATTTAATGAAATATACATTTTCTTGCTATAAGTGTAAATTCAACTTCATCCGCCATCCTACAATTAGCGCAATCAAGGATCATCTTTCAATGTATTCAGTATGCTGCACGTTCTAATTTATATAAAAATTTACTAACATGTTTAACCCTTAAATGGATTGTGTTGCCTTTTGGCAACAAATCTAATTTAGTTTCATAAACATAAAGCAAATTAAATTGATGCTTTAGTTGCAAAGTCTTTAAAGTTCATGTGTGTATAATTTTAGAGAATTTTAACAAGAAAATTTTGTTTTTTTTTAACTGTGTTGCCTGTTTAAGAAATGAAAATTATAGTACGTTTGGTACTTAAGGGATAAATTACTGCACTCCAAATTAAAATGTACTTTTATTTATCGTATTTTTTGTAGTAATTAACTTTTGTTCAATAAAAATATTTTCTGCTTTGTGGTATATCTTCTGGGGTATGTTATCCCACCGTGACAATGTACCCCTACTGCTTGTGACAAACTACTCTCAATAAGCATATTTGTTTATGGGCCTAAAGAACATTGCACGTGTTCCTAGAAAATAACGTAATATTCACATGTCAGTAAAAAAATAGTATAATCCGTATTCTGAAAGCATCAAATATCACCCAAAAATTCTGAAAATGAAAATGAGCCTTTTTACATAAATAAATGCCAATTTTAATTATCGTCTATCTTTGCAATCTCGGCTTCCATGTTTTGATACTAAGATAAATATTTGGATTGCATTCAACCAATACTCTCTCTTCAGACAATATATATCTATGTAGCCTATGGCTAAAAATTATGCGTGGCAACCTACCCCATCTTGTCCTACACCAAAGACCAAGACGACACTCGCAATTTTCTGTAAAATTAGTTTAACAGACAATCAATGTATCTGTTGTGCTTTAAATTGAATGGAGCACATTGCAAGTATTTAACAATTGAAATACTGCCAAATATCTAACTTCACTATTGAAAAGTTAAATGTAGTTAAGGATTTGTAACTACTCATATACATACACATTACTTATAAGCATATATATATATATATATATATATATATATATATATATACATACATATGTACATATATGTTTGTGTACGTATACAAGAAGTCTGCTCACGTTTAAAAAGAATAAAAAATAGCCATGAAAATTTGTAATCCAGACAACAACTTGAATTTCACGATCTTGTAATCAAGCTCAGACATGCAGATTTTTGAGGTATTTTTCGATGATTACTTTTTTAAAATAAAAAATAAAGTAAAGATTACATTTTTTACCTAATTATTTCATTTATAGCCTGACATGAGTTATTAAAATTGTCGTAAACAGTTTTGCCATTTAGAGCAAGCAGTAACATTTTTTCTACCCTTCTATTATTTCGCCTTATTTTACATATTCTTACATTTGAACCAATTAATATTAATTTTACTCAATGACAAACAATAATAGGAAATTCAAACTTCTAAAAAGGAATTTAAAAAACGGAAGACGTGTTCTTCGCAGAAAAATGCTTTATAGCTAACAAAGACATAATGTTTTCAATAGGATGAGCACCAGAAGCAAAATGTTTGAAATTAGCTTTGTTATGACATATCACGATTTATGTGAGACGCATGCACTTACAAAATGGAACCGATTGCAGAAGGCGATTGAATGACTAACTCCACTGCAAGTGCAGATATCTAGGATAAATAATGTATCTGGTATATAGAATATTTGTACATATAGAATATTTGCACCAGCTCACGCGCTGATCGTTTTTTCTTTTTTTTTTTTAACTTCTTCATTTTATCTGTTAGCAAAGTTTTAAGCACTTTTTTTTTTGCACATAGCCATGCATTAAGAATGCTTTTTCTGGAAACTTTGTTACCCTCAAAATTAAATAGTTTGTCTTATTAAAACATTAAAAAAACGCATAAATAAATTTTTGAATTAAATCACGTTTGTAAAATTATTTAAAAAAATTAAGTCTTATTTTTAATGACGTAGCAATGTAAAAATTATGTTACTGACCACATTTTATATAATATATGAAAATGCTGATAACAAGGAATAATTTTTTTTTTTATTTGAAAGACGATTAAGATTCTTTTAAGCAATATTTTAAAGCTTAAAAAAAGTGATACTGATCTTTGACTACTATAACAAAGGTTTAATATAAATTTTGATGAAAATAAAGTTGTTTTAAATGCTCCTACTGCATGTAAAGTTACTATTTATAAATTATTCAAATTTTGTATCAATTTCCTCAAACTGTTTACTTTAATGAAAACGAATATTTATTTAAAATCTAGGTGAACAATCTATTTTAAAGCTACTGCTCTAGGAATTTCCCTGACTGCTTTTAAATGATGAACAAAAATTTTAAAATCATAAATAACATTACCGTATTTTTTTTTTTTACGTCTAAATAACACTTTTCATGAATGTATTTCTGTTTTCTAATGCAAGCCAATTATTATTATCATTATGTTAGTATAACTTTGTTCAAATACAAACCTATTTCTTTTCCAGCGCTTTTTTCTTTAGGGCCGATTGGATTTCCTGTCTTATGAAATTCAGTGATTAAACATTAATATTACAAATTTAAAAGGCCGTATTTTCTAAATGCCACAAGTCAGCGTTCCATTTCACACATAGTTTTCAGTGGGACTTTACGACATTTCATTAATTTTAAGCTTCACTGCTAGCAGATCAGATTTCAACCCTCTTTTTTCTTGCATAAATCGCTCTTTGACACACGAATCCACGAGACACACTTATTTTACAATATTTATTCGATAACATACTTTTTAGAAAAAATTTTTTCTTAACACTGAGTAGTTCTCTCGTTCAGTTATGTAAAATTTAACTTTTAACTGATAAGCATTATTTATTACGAAATTTCTAATAATAATTCAATTGTTAGAACTCCGCTGCAAGTGTACAAAGTATTTATTTGGATTTGTATCACTTAAGTGCCATCATTTTAGAAAAGCATGTCCACAGTAGGAGATAAACTACTTTTTTATCACAGTAAAATGCGCTTTAGAAGGGTGTTCAGAATTATCCCCTGTAGGCAAATACGAATGCAAAAGGTAATGTTTAATGGAATGGCATGCTTCAGAGTTTATATCAGAAAATCACGATCTCACAAAGCGGTTATACACAGTATGACTGTTTAATGGCACAGTAGAGGGATCATAACATATAGGAAGAGAAGCGAAACTTATTTATTTTATAACTGTTTGTGAAAAGTTCTTAATATTAAGTTGAAATAATATGTGCAGAAAAAAAGTATATATTTATATATACATACATATGGAGTTCCAAACGAAAGCTATCACACCAGAGTAACAAAACGATACCCATCGAATCAGAAGGTAATCATTTGCAGATTTTTCTTCCGAGATCTTGTTTACTTGTATTCGAATCTTCGAATGATTAAAAATGTCAAATCCAGAATGTTAATCTAATATTTTCATGTAAATTGATATTCTTTGTGATTCTCAGCTAGCACAGCTAGTCCAGTGTATACGCTACTGATATATACATTATACTGATACTGATATACTTATATAGATATATTATACTGATACTGATATACTGATATAGATATATTATACTGATACTGATATACTGATATAGATATATTATAAGCTACTGATATACATATACTCGTATGATTATTTTTGAGGTATAGTCGTGTTTCATGTTATATGCAGGGATGAGGCTGTCTAAGAGAATCAACTGTTTATTTGTTTTTCTTCGTGCGAAGTCGCGGAGGACCTGAGACCCGTGAAAGCGATGCTAAGGTTTTTGAAGGTTTATGACGTTCCGTTTGACGTTCCGTTCCAAAAAAAAAAACCTTTTTTCCGCGAGTCTTCAGCTAAATAGTCCAGTTCCTTCTGTTCACCGCTAAAAGGACAAGGGCGGTACATAAAGTTAATTGGCTTAATCTTTCATTGAGAGTTCACCTTCTCATTGGCCAAACAAAATCTATATGGCATCAAAAATTATTGACAGCTGTCTGTGCGCCGCGCACAACCAGCTGTGGCAAAAGATTGTCTCTAGATCTGTGGCACGCGATGAACGATTCAATCGACCGCCATGTTGCTGGTAGTTAAATCGAACGATGGCAACGGCTGCCCGTTTTTCAGGATTGGGAAATGGTTGCGGTTCAAAGGGTTAAAAAGGACAGAAATCTAATATTTTCAAAGTTTTTCCTTCCCGTTTGATATGTATTTTATTAATTAAATTAATGAACGAATCTAACTCTCACAATAAATAAATATTCCATCAATCAGTAAAATTTATAGTCTTCTATCATACGCTTTAGACTAAAACAAGAGCCAAATATCTTCTCAAATACTGTGTAAAGCGACGGCAAATTAAGGTGCATTTCAGTAAGCAGTAATGCAAATAACATTTCCTTCATTCACCAAACTTTTCGTCGAGATGTTTGAGTTTTAGACAGAAATAAGATTTTCCGTGGTAAATAGTGTCAAAGATTAAATAAATTATCACACGATGAGCATTAAAATCCTATACTGTAATTTTAAATTCCTGAGTTAAAAGAAAATAGAATTTTGCCTAATTGTACTAGAGCTTAATTTTATTTAAATTTATATAAAATAAATTTCTTTTACAATACATCCCGTTTTGCAAGAGCTGATTAAAAATAGTTTCATAAAATAACCTGATACATACTGTATAGTATGAATTTAATTTTTTTTAATATGAGTTTTCAACTTTCATTTTATATCGAGATTCGCAGAAAAGCTTTTCAGTATGAATATTCCGCCGGTATCACATCCGCCGGTTTAAACATCAACATAATCATACGTTTGGATTTTGTAAACAAATTGGGATTATTTTGCTCCATAATGATACCAATTTAAAGAGATGAAATATATATGTATAGGCTTAAACATACGAAATAAATCTATCAGAGATTTAATGCTCCGAGGAGTTTCAGCAAACAATAAGGCTTATTGCTTCCCAAACATCTGCTCTTATAAAGACATTTTTCTTTTAAGATCACGATCTCTTCTACCATTATTGAAGAAAGCAACCAAAAAATCTTTAATCTTGCAGCATAAATCTCCTAGATTCAAGCTTAATTCCAAGAAACATGATAGTAAGAAAGGATTTACGGAATACGTAGACTAATTGCCAAGAATTAGTTGTAAACTTTGAAGTCCGGTGATCTGACAGGGGGATTGAGGAGACTTGCAGAGCTTCTGCTGAAGAAAATTCTTCCAACAAAAATTTATTACCATAATTTTTCGTGATTATTTTTGTTATTTTTTTTTACCCCTGGATATTTTTTCTTTTCTTTAAAAAAATTACGCATATAAAAGTGACAAGTGTTTTCAAAAATTTCATGATTGATTTTACGAAATATTATAATAACGAAAACGTTAAAACCTAGGGATAAACAATGAAAAAACTTAAAAAAAAACGGATACTTTTCAGCTGCTCGATGAATTATGAGTTTTATTAATTTTTGTTACAGCACCAATTTTGAAACCATGTTTCATATTTTGATCCAATTGATTTAATTTGTATCATGCAATAATTTACTTAAAAATGTTAAATAAAACTAATATTTTTTAACTTATTATTTTTTAACCTTTGTTTAAAATCCGAATCGAGTTGTCTAATTTTCAAAGATTATACAAATTGCATCTAATATTTCACCACGAAAATCTTTCACCATCATTTCTTAAATCATCCTTTTCTCTGTTGTTGGACAGTTAACGTATTTTGAACAATTTTCCACGGTATTTTAACTAAAGAAATTATTATTATTATTATTATTTTGTAACATTGAACAGTTTCTAATGTGCAGTTGATAATCTTGTTAGCTGAAAATATTCAAACTGAATATAGAATAATTTCAGCTGGTATAAGATACGATAAATACAGTAGATATTTAAACATTTTTTCAAAAGATTTTTTCATAACATAAAAATCTAAACTTTGTGAATTCCAGTGCAAGATATCAAAAGTAATAAAATCAAAAATTTACAGTAACACATTTCTAGAATATATCGGCTACTACTAGTATAAGGGAAATAATATGCATGACCGTCCAGGTATTAGCTAATGAAATATTGTACCATATCTTGGGTCCTGGTTGGATTCCGAGTTTGAGATTAAATGTGAGGTCTGTGATGTCCTTTTTAGAAGTAATGAAGGCAGCCTATTGGGTGTCCCTTCAAAAATGACCTGCATTTTTACATCCTCCGGCCAAGGCTTGATGTGCCATTGCTGCAATGTTGGGAAAAAGTGTAATATGAATGAATGTTGTATATTAGCTCTATAGATATTTAAACGCAATCATTGATTAATTCCTACATTGATAGATTTGAAGTAAAAGGCCCACTTCAATATAAAAAAAAACTGCTACGGAATGACCACTTTATGTAGTCACTAAAAATGTATAGTCCCTAAATAAGTCGCACGTGTTAAGAAAACGTGAAAATATAATTTAAATCCATCAATGAGACATTTTTATTTTGATATTACCATACACGTATTGTTCTATATCTCACATCGTTTAGAAGAAAGTTTGGAGATAGCACATGTGAATAACATCATTCGTACTTTGCAAGAAGAAACTTTAAAGGTACACATGAATGTTTTTCGCGGTTTCTTCTTATCGAAAGTTTAGATAATAAGATACGTCCCAACCTACCAGAGTTATATAGATGTTAAGCAGTTAATCGATGTACAAAAAAAGACATGGCGCCAGTGAGAAAATAATGAATGAGCGAGTAATTTTCCATTCAAGTTAAAAATTTCAAAATTCTCGCAAGAATTCAGTGAATGTCAGGAGGAAAACTGTACGTTCATAATGAATTAATTGTGTGCATAGCGCTTAATAACGTTGAAATTGTAAATTCATTATTTTTTAGTCGCATATAAACACCAGTGTATGAATAAATGATTCTTACTGTTATTAAAAACTTCTGACTAATTCTAAGGTCTTTGAAAGCTATTACAATGTGATATGAAAAAAAGAACAGTTATTTTTAACATCATTCAATTTTATCAAAGCGAATAAAAACTGTATAAAAATACAAGAACAATCTGTTATTTTAGAAGCATGACAATTTATTATTTACTAAGATCAAGAATAAAGTTTTCGAAGTATTAATTCGGTAAAAAACACTTTTACAGCATTCATGTGTCATTAGCTCTACGATTCCACGAATTTTCAAATTAGACAGGGACTAGAATACTCAAAATACTGGAGTAGTAGCAGTATCAGCATTCAATGGGCGAAAATGTTGGATCTTTTTAAAATCATTTTGCTACTTTCGTGATATAAGTTCAACGTACGATTTCAAAACGCTGAAGGGAATAAGTCCATCTAAAAACGCCATGTCCCATTTATCCCTCATCTTCTGGTGGTTAATTTTTTGTTTCATTTCAGGACAAGGTAATTCATTTAAAAATACTTATTTTTATGTTTTTGCTCATGTAAAGTATTAGTATTTGAAAGGTTATGGGATATATGTGTGATGCAGTTAGTCACATATTTATAATTAATTTTCTTACAGTTAATTCACAGATTTATAATTACGACTGTTTCCTGTTTAATTATTCTAAATTCAATACTCTTTGCCATTTTAAAATCTCCCATCTACCCATAATGCTATTTAACTTTTCTTAAATTACTTTGGTTTTAGCATTTGCAATACAGTTTGTTGGTGCTTTTAGTCTGAGAATTCATTTAATTTTCTTCGTTCCCACGGGGGTTTTAATAATTTTGCATTGGTTACATTTTATCTCTATTGATTACCCCCTGTGGCGTGTCACATTTAAATTTTAGCAAACACATGTATGGCCCAACCTTTCTTTTCATTTTTACAATCTGGCGATTTATTTGGCGACAGTTCGTTTTAGCGCTCAGTTCCATCGCCAGGTTGGCTTTCGGTTCTCAGATCACATTCACGTTTCATGTCGCTATTTTTGCCAGCCACCGCACTAACCGTATATAGTTTGTAATTGTTGATAAGGTCAATAAAATAAAGTAGAACTCTCTATCGGCATGGGGTTCCGGGTTATTGCTTACTTCCACTATACCACAGAATAGAATAAATTGAAATAGAAATGACTTTCTCGAGTGTAAAATGTCATCAGAATCTACACCAAAATGCTATTTATCCTATCAATTCAGTTCTCTAAAGAGTTAATTATTATTCATTTGACAAATTTATTTACATTGCGGCGTTCCATCTCGCTTTACGGAATAATTTCGTTGGACGGAAATCCAAATTTCCGGTTCTTTTTCCTTTAAATTTGAATGAAATATATGCATTTAATTTTAATCCAATGAAGATGCACTAAGTATGACATACGGGAGACGAATGCCCGCATATCTAGATGGGCTCAACCGTCTATTCTGTAGGAACTTACCCTTTCTGTTCATTGATAAATATTTAATATATTCAGCCGAAGTTATAAATATTTAAAAGAACATTTTTTTAAAAATTCGGTCTTGAAAATCACTTTATTAAAATTATTGCTACAGCTCATGCAAACCAAATATAACATAACTATAAGAACTCCAGCTTCGGCAAAACATCAAACAATGTCGTTTAATTTTACTTTAAAAGCTGCGAGATCGTTAGAAGTGTCATTCATTTTATCTCTTTGGCGAAATGAAAGCAAACGCATCCTTTTTATCTCTCTAGCTATTGATTCAGAAAATCTTTAACCTAAATTCATCCATCTTATTCAAACGGGTTTAATTTATCGTGTCAAGATTCTGAAAGCGGATGCTTTTAATAGGTAAGCTAATTTAGAAGATTATGTGTGAGTTTTTAAATTTTGTTATGCGACAGCGTGGTGAAATGACGGATACTGTCATCTTTTCAAAAGATATTTAAAGAGGACAACTTTACACGCATTAGTTTTGCAGCAAATGTAGCAAACTTTTCAAAATGAACAGTTGTTTTCCTGTTTAAATAATAATGCTTTAAATACATATGTACAGCTATATTTTTTATCAATTTGTATTTATAAGCAGTTTTAGATTACTTTTAAATTCTATACGTTAAGATCTTCCTTATAAATCAATTTTTCTGATCAAATTATAGATGTTCGATAATTTCGCAAAATCTGACTCTAAAAAGAGAGCAGTTTCATTTTCTTGGAAACAGTAAACATAAAAAGTGTAAGTGATATCACTAGAAAGACAGCAAGAACTGGATAATCGTACTTTTTCTGAATTGAAAAAACAGTTTTAGAGTCAATAAAAATGCATGAAATAATTTCCGTTCCAGAAATCTATTAAAAGAAAGGTAAATTTTTTAATCAATTTGCCCAATCAAAATTAAGGCGCAAACAGCAAAAATAGAGCAAATTCAAAGAGAATAAGAGAATAAGAGAATTCTTGCTTTTAATAAATGGCATTAAAATATTAGCTAAGAAGATTTTTTGTGAAAATAATGTTTCCATTTCACTGCATTTTAACAATTTATGAAGAAAAAATTCCATGATTGTCATTGTAGGTAAGTGCATGAAACACTTGAGAATTTCGGAGAACGGGGGCTTGTATTCTATATTGTAGAGGACTGCAGCATTCCTCCATAACAGTTCTATAAGTATCATAAACAACGTTGGGAGCAATCAAATTAGCTGAGATAAAGGCTCACAAAATCAAAAGTCGTTGGCCAAAGCTTCAGACATTAATCACGATATCGGATGCAAGATTACTTTCCTCCATAAGTATCTCATGTAAAGAAAAAACATTTTTTTCAGCTTCGTTGTAAGTTTGAATATTACTGTCTTAAAAACGAACTCGGTGAACTGTGGTGCGGCATCTACATGTTGTTAAAATGAAGAAACTGTACTGTAGGTTTCTCATACACAAGCAGCATTTGAACATTTTTGCTTGGTGAAAAGTTGTGGTCTCGTGTAAGAGGAGTAATGTTTACTATCTCGTGTCAGTTTGATAGAATGAACTGAAGCTTACAGGCATTGCGGTTTACCGTGGCACAATAATGCTGCTCTGCTCAAGTCGGTCGAGATCGTATGGCTGTCTGCAGTATACGTATGTCTACGGGGTCCTAATTATTTTCGATGAGAGCAATTAAATGATAAGCCATGAAAATGTAGAAAGAAATTATTCACAGCTCAAAATGTTATATATCTCAGGTACTATCAGCATGAATAATTGGCATTCCGCTTCAAGAGGTTTTTGTTTAACTTGTCATAATTAGTATCCTTCATAGCACTTCTTTTAATCGTGTATTTAAAAAAATTTAAAAAAAAATTTAAATGGAGCTCGCAATAGTTTACTTTCTGTCTAATAGTTGATACAGAAATTTTATCGCAATGAAGTTGAGTTGAATAAAAAAATGTACAAAAGTAAACGCATGTTCCATTAAGTACTTTAAGATACCTATATGAAACTGACTATCTGTGACTAGATTTTTTTAGATATATTCTCAAACACGATTCTTAGAAGAAGAAGAAGAATATATATATATATATATATATATATATATATATATATATATATGTATATAGTTTTAGAGAGAGTTTTGAAAGAAAATGCATTTTGAATCTATCAAATGTTATGGCACTGGATACACTTGATTTAGATTTTTGAGAAATCGATATACTATTTATACAGCTGTCGCAAGCACTATCATCTATCAAGGTTTTAGATCGAAGTCGACGTTTTCTTCATCCACTGTAAGATATTGATAAATAGCCAGAGTCTTCTGGGAAGATAAACGGAATCGGAGTCTTCCATAGTTTTTCCCATTCCTCACATATGTCAACAAACGGCTTAAATGGAGTTTACCTTGAGAGGAGATGAACTCTTCCTCCGCAGTTTTAATAAAAGAGTTGAAGAAAAATAAATGTGAAGAATGGCATTCACAAGGTAAAATTAAATGAAATTAAGTAATATGAATATTTTATGTAACACGAAAAAAAATCAGGTAATGGAGTAACATTTGATCAACTGTGCATTTCCATCCTCTCGATTAAATTTCTTTTCTTTTAATTGTTTTAGTGTTTCATCAAGAATATAGAGAAAAAAAAATAAAGTTTCATTTAAAACACAGTTAGATTCACTTTTAGTCGTATTATTGACTGAGGAGTGGTATTTACAAATTTATAAATAAAAAGTAACAAGAAATAATAAATAAATAAATAAATAAATTGAGTAAATAAAATAAACATTGTTGTAGTTATTTTAAATATTAATGTGCATTTTGATGTTTCAGTTTATTTTCCTGATATCTCTCTCTCAGAACTTTCAAAGTAATTTGTAAAAGGGATATTTATTTTTTAGCTGATCTTTGGAATGTGCAAATTTATCTTAATATATTATAGCTTTCATTTATTTATTTATTTTTAGACTTTTACCAGGAAATGTATTTCGAAAAGTTGTAGCATTTGCTTGCATTCAAAAATTGTGTTATAATGTACTTTTTACTCTTAAATTCTAATTTAGTTCCCAAAATATCTAACTTTTAAATTATGCTTTAAAAATTTCATTGAATGATGTAAAGTACATTTTTCATGAGTTAAAATAAATAGATTTTTCCCCGAATAATTTTACTCAATCTAATTTAGCTAATTTGTAACTTCCAGTTCATAATACAAGTGCAAAAAGAACTTTCAACATTTTTGAGAACTGTATATATTTAAAATTCTGAATACATAACATTTAATTATTTATGCTCGTATATGAAAAGTAAAAATATTTTAAGGTCAGGACGCACATTTTAAATAAGTTCTGTTAACGTTTTTATTATTAGGATTTAAAAAAAAATCAGATAAAGTTTTGAAACGTAGTAAAATAAATAGTAATTTCTTGCGAATTTTGAACAAATATTTTGATAATTATATGTAAAAGGCCTGCTTTATTAAAAGAATGCAAAATTAAATAATATAATTGTACTAGCTTATCTGATAAGCTTCTAGGTCTTTTGTGGAATTTTATATAGTTGTGTATAAAAGTAAAATCATATATTTTCAGATACTTTCCTGAGGCGCTCCGTTATCCCAGTACTGCAATTTATACCTTAGAGGGTATATTTTTTTAATGATCATTGTACGAAAAGATGAGAATTTTGTAAGGAATATAATTATAGTGTTTCCATCTTTTTATAAACATTGTTCATTAGGTTTAGTTACTCAGTTATCTATTTATTCTTACAGTATCTTCTATAATCTCTGTAGGGGATTTAGGCAAATATCAGAAATCTTTATTTGAAGTGATTTTTTTTCTTTAAGCAAACACATCACTTTTATGCGTTTTTTAACTGCTGCATTTTTTTTTCGCATTAAAATCAATGCAATTTATTCAAATATTCTATTTTTTTAAGAAGTTTTACATCTCTTGAGATGAACTAGTAAAGTAGTATTTCCTTTTAAAGAAAGTAAACTATGACACGCGGATCTCTTGGGGCAGATAGAATTTTGCAAGAAGTGCAATATTTCTAATTCGTTGTCAAGAAAAGTTAGTTTTTTTTTGTTGCATATTTATGGATATTTTACTCTCAATTATTTTATTTGCCAAATGTTGCTAATATGAAGTGAGTGTGTCGGTATTGTTTTCTCATTTAAATTTGTCAGGAAATTTAATTCTTTTTCAAAGTGCATTGTAAGATTTTTATTTATCATTGCTTAAATGTCAAGCGCAGTGGAGATAACATTTTTAGTGCTTTTTATTATTCTTTTTTTTTTTGCAATATGATTAGAAGTTTATTATTGTTTACTTAAAATAAAAATAAAATGTTTTATTCCAAAATATTTACTATCAGTTATATGTATACTCAATAAAAGCTTGGAATTCTAAACAGAATCAGGAATTTAAATGTGACTAAACTGCTTGTAAACTAAGGTTTTTTTATTAAAAAATTCTTTAAGTTTCGTAAAAAAATTCAGATTATCTTTTAAAATTTAGATTTTTTTCTGGTATTTCAAACCTAAACTCTTCAAACTCAGCACGAAATTCATCTCAGTGCAGTTGTTCATGCTATAATAATCAATTTTTCATAATTTCACTAGTAATGCTCACATCAAACAGGATCATAAGTAGGCATTTAAATTGCTCCATTGATTGAATCCCCCCCCCAACTGACTGATCGTTTAGAAATTTGAAACACACGACCACGCATTTCGTGACTTCAGCTGCTTTGACAAACGAAACAAGGGTTTTATGATAATTATTATGCAAATATTTTGATTACAGATTAATTTATTTAATAATCTATTGTAATTCTTCATATAAATGCAATAAACAGAAAAATACATATGAGAGTTTGAACTCTTTAGGAGGTCCGCTACATGTTCTATGTGCAGATAGCTCTTATCATTATAATTATAGATTTACTTACTGTACACAAAACAATGAGAATGATCGACGAAAGTCCAGTAAAAACTTATTTCAATGAATTTTCAAAATAAATATATTCTAAAATTAAGCTTTACCTTAGGAAACAGTTTGTTATATTAGAAATGTCGTGGCTCGTATTATTTTTAGTATTTCAATAAACGAAGTTTTAAAATGAAAAAAAAAAGAGCTACGATGTTCCTAAAGTCTACACGAAAGTATTAATAAAAATAGTATTTTCTTATTAGGGTTCTTTCGTGCGGAAATAATACGCCAAAAAACAGCATAAAATTCGAATTCATGGATCAAAACGCTGTATTAGAATACTGAAATTCAACGCATTGGCTGGAAGTAAAAAAAAAAAAAAATCCTTTCCCAAGGCCTTTCTACACCCGTTCACTTTTTTAAAAGCATGTTTTATGTGTTATTTCTTTTAAACTTCACTTTTACAACCGAAGTTCATCTGAAAGTGCCTCTGGACTACAAGATAGTAGCTTTTCAGTAATGGGTAAAGTTCCGAGATATCTTTCTCACTTTTACTTCGGAGTTTGAGCTCTTTAAAAGCTCCTTTTCACACATAAAATATTTTATATTTCTGCACTGCCCTCCCCCCTTGAAGTTTTCGATAAATATTTTATAATCCTTAAAATGAATTCGAAGTTTTTTATGGTGTTGCGGGAAAATAATTGAGCTGCTCCTTTTCTTACATACAAAATTTTCGACATATTTATTTTGAAGAAAAACTGGTCTTGCTTATAAAGCCTTTTCTATACTTTTTATGAAGTATTTACAGAAAACTGATCTTTTTGTATCTTTAATTTTTTATTGAGTTACAAGCTGGTGTTATGAATAAAATTTGAAAGCAATATACGACTTGAAACAAAAGTAAAAATACATAGAGGAAAAACTTTACACAACGTATTTTATTTATTTAAAGTGTTTTTCTTTACAGTTTTTAATGACATAATATATTAACTTAGGGATCTTTTTTTGAAAAAACAAATGCTAATTCATATGTGGAGCTACAGAAATGTGATTAAATCTACGACTTCTCCGTGTCATTATATCATTTATTCCAAATATTACGATTAGTCTTCTCTTTTCGTTTTTCACGGGACGTTCTAGTGGTTTTTTTTCTTTTTGGGTTTTTTTTTAACAATTCGTAATCAGTCTAAGGTATACAACTGCAAACAAGCAAATAAATAAAGTATTCTGAGTTTTTAGAAATAACAAAACTTTATTTTAAAAATTAGTATAAATTTTTATATGAACAGGAATGAAATAACCCACTAATTCGAAAAATAATTATTATTGGGTTACCGTAAAATCATACATATTTAGCATAAAAAATTAAAATCTCTATGATACTTATTTTTTAACTATGTTATAATACCTTACTTTAATATTTAACATTTCAGTGTGAAACTTAATATCAATACCAGTGATTATATACCCGTATAGTCAAACAAAATAAATTCAATAGACGATTTTATTTATTAACTCTGCCTTTTTATATGTAGACACACACATCATTGTGTACATGTACCACAGATCTGAGCTTAAATACCAAATTAACATTAATTCAAAGTATGTGATTAAGACATTGACTCTAAAATACTGTACTTGAAAAATTATCATACTATAAATAACTTACACATCAATCATATTTTTAAAAAAAGTAAAATTTATTGCTACTAAAAAATTCTAAGTACAAAATATTTTTCAAATATATATCTGCAGAAGAATTGTTTTCATTATAATGCTGTAGGTCAGAATTTTGCAATTTATAATCCAAGCCTATGCTGGGAATCGAACCCAGACTCGTGGTGTCGTAGAATGTTTTTTTAGCCACTACATAATGTTTCCAAACTACGCTTTGCTAAAAATTAACTATTTATTTTCACAAAAAAATATGATCAATAGTCGACCATTTTAAATGGTATTTAATTTTAATGATGCACTTTTTATAGTAAAATCATTTGTAATAAAATTTAATAAGAAATATCAACGGCTCAACATCAACAGCTTCTGTGAATAGACCTATAAACAAGTGTATGAAGACGATATTTTTGACCGTGCATTTCCTTTCCACCCTGTCTTATGGTTGTGCCAGCTATTTTTAAAACATATATATCATACCTTTCATTTAAATTCAATTTTACAAATTAAAAAAAATGCTGTTTTATCAAATGCCTTATCTTTTTTTTTCCGTATTATTCAAGAATATCAGATATTTATTCTTAAAACTTTGAAACTTGTAATTCACCTAGCTTAAATTTTCGCTCACGGAGTTTGAAGAACGAAGAAGAATGTGTTTTATCTTTCACGACAAAGATTACTTACAGGTCACTAGGTATTTTTAAAAGTTCTGTTTTAGATCTTGGGTGTAATTTATTACACCCATTACTGCAAGCTTAAGGATTTTTACGATCGCAGTTTGTTCTTGATATGTTCTTGCTACTTTTAAGATTACTCGCTGTTTCTATAAAACGATCATAGTAAAAATTTGGCACTAACTTATAGAAAGTACTACATAGAAAATGCAATGCAGGTAGAATGTGATGAAAATAGTTGCATAGACAATGAGAAAAAGAGTGTGGATAAGTGATATTAATTTACATAAGTTAATTTTATTCAATTGTTCTTGAATAAATAGGCTTAATGGTTGCAAATACACATATTTATTAGACAAATACACATTTTTATTTAGATTATTTATAGATCTATAAACAATAGGTTTACGAAAAAGACGAACATTACGACTGCGTCCAGCTTTCTTGCGGTAAGATCTCAAGTGTCTACGTCACTTTTCCAGTAATCATGACGTGGTAAAGAAACTACAATGTATTGCCATCTATAGAACACCATGGTTACACCAACAACCGTGAAATATACATGGAGACTAACTGGAATCAAGACCACACTTTTCCAGTTGATGCAAACAATAGCCCTACGAGGTGCAGATCTCAATTCTTCACACTTTGTCCATCAGTTTGGGTTGCCAGTGTCAGTTAATCCCGTATCAGATATATCGATCATTTAGAAGTCAGAATACTACAAAACGTATCTTGTGGCATTCATTACACCGCATGTTGCTAATGAGTGGCACATACGACCTGACGTTATTTGCTGGATAAAACTACAATGAAGCTACTAAACTGCAGCAGCGAAACCGGTTGCAGATGCACATCAAGTATTCGTGAATAAACCTCTGATGCGTTCCAGAGGTGATTTGCAGCTGTGCCTGATGACACCTAAAACTATTAAGTCACGTTAACTGAAATATTTTCAACCAGAATGTTCGGTTTGGCTCAACCTTACCTGCAGCGACAAATGTTCGATGAGCGATTATCACCAGGGACTAGTCGCAGAATACCACATTGTGCCACTCAAACGTCCATGTGCCCCGTTTAAACCATCTCTGCAATCTGTCAAGTTGCTGGATTAGTTTCAATGTCAGACTTCGCAAAGGGAGGTCTGTGTGCAATTTGCTTTCCTTCAATCTTCATAAAACCATTTTCCAGGCTATTCGAGCGTCAAAAGTCTCCCTGCATTTCGAACAATAACGATAGTAAATAATTGTGTGGGAACCAGTGCTTACCCTCGGTGGATGTCCCTATTCGTGCACGTTCTTGTAACATCTCCGTAGGCTCTTCATTCATCGATGTACCTGGTCCGGATATTGCTCACAGAGAGTATATCTACTTATTACCAGTGAACTACAGTTCAACAAACTAGCTTACATATGCCTGCAAACAGACCCTTTGTAAAAATCGTGCAACTGAATGAACTGCCCTCAGTATCATCATCCAGTCATTGCCTATTACACACATTTCCTGGTACTTAAAGATTCTGGAAATTAATGACTTTGTAAATGATAGAAATTACTTTACCTTCATCCACCGATTGAATAGATACACCACAGCCATAATCACTTGAGCAACTTACATTTCAGATCTTATTCAGATCAGAACATATTCTCCGATATTTATAAAATTTTATAGAGGAATTTTCATAGTGTTGCGTATTCTATGTCTGGCTGTACTCATAAATATAAAAGATGATTGAGTACGCTATTGAAAGACAAATCACAATTACACTTCTGATGGATCTGCAAACGCCATCTTCGTGTGCCTGTCAATAACTATTTTGGCAGTTTGTCTAGGTTTTCAACAGAACTTCATAAACAATGAGCTGGTCCCCGAGATTTCCATCGATAAAATGAAACAGAATTTTTAAGTTACAATTTTTAGTCAATATCTTTCTATGCAAAAATACATGAATTTTTGACAAGCCATGGCCCTAAAGCTCAACATTGCTTCAGTACTTCTTCCATAATGATTCTCTATAGGAACATGACGAGGAATTTTTCGACCACGCGCGGCTGCGTTATTCTTGTTCGTCTTTGAATAACCTATTTTCCTAGTAGATTGTCCCAATACGAAGGCAGAATCATCATGCATATATACAGAGTGTCAAAAAATCTAGCGTCTTTTTTTTAGGTAGAAGTTGGACGCATAATAAAGATTTCGAATTACTAATCAATGTGGGAAAAAAAAAAAAAAAACTTGCTTTCATACACCTGTTAATAATCACTCCACGAAATGTGTTGAAGTGTTAGTTAACTTACTTTAACAAGTTTTCTAATGAATTATTTATTCTTTTACAGTTATAGCATTCGAAGTGAAATACTATTTATACTAATCAATTTTAGTTCAGTATTTTCTTTAAAAAATAATTAATTTTTGGGAAAGCGTGGTAGAAAATTACATTAACACTTCAACACTTTTTGGTGAGGGGTTATTAACCATGGTATGAAAACAAAGTTTTTGACACAACATTGTTATATGATTCTGAATCCTTTTTATCTGTCCTATCTCATCTAAAAGTTTACCGTTTTATATATTTAAGACACTATGCATACTACTATAATACTAAGTACATACATAACTAAAATAAGATCATTTCTAAATCACTTAATTCTTATGAAGCCATTGCAAATTAATTATGAAAAATGTATAACACATCTTTTGTAATTATTACCAGTGGAAATATTAAAAGATTTAGCTGTTTTCGCCCACACTTTTCTTCTGAATAAAAATGCGGTAAGGTCGTTATTTTTTATTTTTTTAAGCAGCAAAGAATATCTTAATTTAAATCAATTTAATCTTACTTATTTTATAAACATAGGGGAAGGCGACCCAAAATTATCCTAACGGCTAAACGATTCACATATGTTTTCTTAGATATAGGTAACATTATCTACCGAGTAACACATAAACTATTTGTGTCAAGTGAAGAAGAAGCAATGGTGGTATTCAAGTAGTCTCAGTATTACGCATCTAAATAGAATTCTTCGAAACATTTGGTTTTATAGCATCTGTTATAAGATAATAAATATCTGTCCTATTTAATTAGATATATGGTCTTTCATGTACAGAAATATGACTTGGTTTACTGGATGGAGAGTATTTTTAGATGGGAATCACACTTCTTAAGTGTGTTATGTTTCTTGGCGTCATCCAGCAATATGACCTTAGTGGGCAGCATATTGCCGTGTAATGATTCATCGACTGAAGAAACTCCCAGTACCAGGTCCAAGCCATCATGGTAACCTTTCAACTTTTCTCAAAATGCGTTACTCCCCATTACATTTTAAATTTATTTCTGGATGTATTGTAGGCCATAATTTTTTAATTATAATTTTGAAATATTTCATATTATTGTTTGTGACTTTTTTTCATAAAATAAAATATAGATACTGTATGATTGTAAAACTTATTTTATTTCATTATGTTTTTCAATCTTTTATTTTACCGATAAATACAATTTACCATTAATTTCAAATAAAGGACCATTTTGCTCTTTAGTGGATTAAAATGATCTCTTGGACACTTTTTCACAATTCTATATTTATCATTACTCAGTGTGCTTTTAAAATATTATTGAAATATGTTTATGCGGCAAAATATAGTGGAAAATATGCAAGCAAAGGGCCAAAGTTTTATTTATACGTGTACAATATAGCATTCATGTTATTTTGTATACGTTTACACTTTAAGGGGATCATTTTAGGCCATCTTCCCCTAATTTCCACAAATTAGGACATTGTTTAACAATTAAAACAGTACTTGATCTAAGCTTCAAATACCCCTTTTATCATGATAAATTTTGTTTTAAAACAATGTATTGGTAAAACCTGTGTTTATTAATTAGCATAGACTAGAAATTTAAGCTAAAAGAAGGTGGACAAAATGGTTCATTACTTCCATAACTATTTTTCTTCCTTTCAAAATAAACACCTGATGAATATTCTTATCTTTTTTTTGCTTATCTATTATAAAAACCAATAAAATGGATAAATTTAAAACTGTTTTGCCGAGAAAGAACGGTAGAAACGATGTGATTTAAATATTACTTTTTCTAATATAACGGAAATAAGATTTTTTTTTTAATCAGAAAACATTGAAGACTTACATTCTCAGTTATAGTGTACTGAATTTCAGATCAGAAACCTTTCTTTTACATAATTATTTTCAACAATTTATTCTGTTCAAAGCTTTGTTTTCATACGTTTTCATCAGTCTTTGTACACATCTCTGAAATTCACTTGTGAATAGTCACACCAGTTAAGCCTCTATTTTATGACTCTTCATCAGTTTAAATTAAATTAATTATAACTGTATAACTTAACAAAATTTCAGATTCTTATCATTTTTTCCCATGCTAATAAGCAAAATTTTCATAACATATTTAAAAATATATTTTTCAGTTATAATCTAAACTAACGTTACATATAAGATAATAGATAATGTATTTTTCAGAAAATCAATTTAATATTTCTATGAAGTCCTTAAGGATATAACTATAATTGAAATTCACAAAATTTTATTCACAGTCTTATCATATTTCGCTTATAAACTCGCGCAATATTTTCCATCATACTTTAAAAATTCTCATAAAAATGTCAGCTCTTGCCGGACAATGAAATTATGATGCCTTTAAACAGACATTATTATCTCGTTTTTCAAAGATAACTATGCAATATGTTTAAATAGTTTCTGTTAGCAGAAATTCCTTCCGATAATGTTCGAAGTTAGCAGAAAAGAAATATGTTTAAGAAAAGAGTAATGGAAAATATGAGATTACAAAATAACTTTAGGCCTTTCTTGAGACACAAAGTGAGTTTCCATGTTCTCTTCTTTATGAAAGTCGTACGCTGTCAAAAGATGACAAATAGCTCTTTCTGATAAGGAGCTTCCATATACCTATTATGAATAGTGGTGGGGCTTATAAGATACTTCCCCGAAGCACGGTGGGGACATAACATAAAAATACTTTAAGGCATTTAGGAATTGCTTTCAAATAGTACTTTTTTTCAATTAAGGTGAATTCTTTTCCAGTTTTTCTTCTTCGAAGCGATAAGTTGTTATTATTTTATTATTATTGATATTGCCACTAAACTGAAAGCGAAGATGTTTTATCATTTCGAAAAAAGAATAAATTTGTAAGAAAAGATTTGTAAAAAAATACTACTAAGCATTTAATCTTATTTTTTAAAAATGTAATATAACGCTATGTATTTTTAAAAAATGTAATATAACGCCCATAGTAAGCATACGCTACTTAAAAATAAACTATATTTTCGAATATTTATGGGCAGCGTCATTTATATTCGTAACTATTTAAAATATATTTATAATTATCTTACCATTTGTTATCTTTTCTTACTACATTGCAAGAGCTAGCTATTTGCTTTCCAATTCTCTATTATACCAGAACAACAATTGGAAATATATTGTATTGGGTTCTAAGTGCATAATGTAACTGGTTTCCTTAACATTTATTAGAACATATATTAAATAAGATGTTTCAGCTATAATAAATTTTGACTTTATTAGATACTAGCGGGGTACCCGTTCTCCGCACGGTGGGAAAAGGACATTTTCCTTACACATATAATTAGAATTAAACCCATTGATGCGGAATCTATAAAAGTAAAAAATTATTTAAATCGTGATGAAACGTTGACGCCCTGAGTGCAAATCTGAGATGACTGCAACAGGATTGCACAAAAACTACGTCAGTGTCACTGGCGATCAAAAAAGAAGCAGCTTCTCTCGGATGACCTTGCCCAGGCTTTTTCTCGATGGATCCGGTATCGTAGAACTGCTTCTATAAGTTGCACACGACGCTGGGCGTTCAATTGTACTCTCTACAAATCTGAAGACTATCCTGCTTCTAGTCTCCACGCATAGGATCTAGGTCAAGGAGTGGGTGTGTCCTCCGTGGGTGTCTTTCTAAGGGGTCTTAACCGGTATTTATGCTACGTTTTGGAGGAAACCAGCCATATATGTTTCCAAACATATGCATGTTGCGAGTACTGTTTTATTTTCCTAACGGAATACAGGAAAACTCCGAACGGTTAGGTCGGCGGACGCGATCTGTTTTGAACCAGAAACCTTCCGTCTCCCAGTTCAGAGCGCTAAGCGCTCGGCCACTGGTCGGACTAAGTCATTGCTAGGGGAATATATTAAGCAATTGGGACCTTTGTTGTACACATGGTTGTAATAATGTCATTCTCGTATTATTATTACTTATTATATCTCGTATCATTTGATTTATTTTTTATTTTCATTTCATATTCCTGACTTTTCATACTCTCCTGATTTTTGGGTCTTTGTGAATGCGCATATTCAATTATCCTTCCCAATCACCGTTACTGAATTATGTAGCTCTCCCTATCGGCACTTCTACACCAAAGACGTCAATTTGCATTTTCCTTGTTTCAAAAAAAAAAAAACGCTTACAAAGTTTCATTGCTTCAGTTTATACTGATTCATCAATTTTCTTGCGAACTAATCGTAATTAAGATATGAGGCTTTGACATAGTATACAGGATTTCTTAAAGACCTTGAAAATGAATTTCGCGTTATTGACGTGGTGATTGTGGTAATGTTCTAATTGTGTCATATCCAATGCGTTTTCATTTTTCGAGTCAAGAGCTGTAGAAATGATTGTTTTCACTTAATTGTTAAATTTAACAGCTTGAGTGGCAACAACGGATTCCGTAACTAAAGAAACTGTAGCAATATTAAAATTAGAACATGAAATGAAATTTATTTATGCTTGCTAGAACTGCCACATTGACATAATTAACGCCGATAGTCGATGGCAAATAGCCATAATGAATCGTAAATTAAACTTCACAGTAAATGCAATAATTTATAGGCAATACCAGGTATATTTACCAGGCTTAAAAACATTCTCTTTCATCTCCAAAAATTTTCGTATTTATACAGAATTCCTATTTTACTATACCCTGTTTGGCGGGATTTTAAAAAATTATCTATCCATCTGCTCGTAACATTGGCTCATCTCAATCGTGCAATAGAATTAGCAATACAAACGCAATAAACACACACTATTAAACACGGAGTTACACTACATTTGAATATTTATCGCCAATTTTTCTAAGAAAGGTCCGCATAAGCCATTTTGCGAGATTTTTTCTTTTTTTTTTTTTCAGAGAAACATTCTAAGCACTGATTTAACAGCAATCAAAATGGGAAATAGTTATTTGTGCATGGCTCGATCGCCAAAAATTAATACAGACATTTAATTGAAAAGTAGCATAGGAGTATTTTAAATTATCAACTATAACGTGTTTTATTTATTCTAATTTACCAAATGCAAGAATTTAATTTCTTTTGAAATTTGGTGGCATTCACCCAAGTTAAATCAATTTACTTAATTTCGGGAAAATTCCAAAGATCGATCGTTTAAAATCCCCTTAATAATTGCACTATTTCTGCATGGAAAATTAAAGTTTAACGCCGTATTCTCATATAACCTACGCACACAAACCTAAACCTATTTCGGCTCGCTCGCAGTAAATTGCGCCAAGCCCAAAATTGTGCAAATCGGTAGAACCATGGCTCACTGAGATAAATACAGGCTGTCCGAAAAGCTCCGTTTTTGCGTACGAGTAAATTTTCGCTTCTTCGCCGATTTGTCGCTGTTACCCAACTGTATCACTGTTGCCAACTCTTCCGGAGAAAATATGCCTAAAATCAAAATTTAAAGTATCCACAAATGGCTAACAATATTTTCAAGCTGAGAAAAAAAGTAAAATTTTTTTGGCGTTTACGTGCTTGTTCTGCTGAAATATTCTTATCTGCTAATGCTCTTTGAGACATTTGGACATTCATTTCCGATTTACAAAATACTTCGGTATTGCCAGTTTACCAATTCTTTTTCTCCGGCAGAGTTGCCAACAGTGATACAGTTAGGTAACAGCGACAAATCGGCGAAGAAGCGAAACTTTTCTTGTACGCAAAATCCCATAGGAGAAACTGGTTTTCGGACAGCCTGTATACTTATCCGAGTGAGCCATGGGTAGAACCTACTACTTTCTCAAAATATGCCATATCATCCATTTTATTTTTCGCCAAACTATGAAATATACGATTTAGTTTCGGAAATCTCCAAATCCTTACTCTTTTACACATAAAAACATTGAATTCTCACGCAGACGATATTTTAATTAAAAAATAACCCAGCAAATATTCTATACAGAAAAAAAATGAGTATTCTTTTATTTTTAATTCAAGTCTAAATCATTTACTAAATTCGCCAAACATGGCAACCTCGATGCTTATTTCTCCCTTTTTTGAGTACAGGGGTTACAATCGCGGAATTGCGGAGAGCAAAAATTGGCGATTTTGACGGGTTTTTTTTATCAATTAATATCTCCTAAACTAATTCGAATTTCGAAATTTAATTCAGCGGAAGACCTTCCTCGGAATTTTTCGAATCCGGGGACACCTCGATCGAAATTCAACTCCCAGCCGTTTCGGAGGAGATGATGTTACAGACAGACGCGCACAGATTTTAATAGTATAGACTAGTTGAGAACCCGTTCTTCGTACTGGAGGAATCAGGAATTTTTCTGTAACCCGTAATAAAGTTTATTCAGTCGAACAGAACTACCAAATGGTTTTATCGTGACCTCACGATAACTAACCAAAATTAAATTAAATAAACATATTTCACTTTGCTTTTTGAAATTTTGTAATAATTTGTTTCTCGAACGGCTTGAAGTTCTACGCACTGCATACGAAACTATGAACAAAAGGCAGCTACAAAATATTGATGAAGTGTTACCAAAATGATGTCAAATGTGAAATATGCTATAAATTGTATCAAATTAATATTCAATGTTTAAGTTTAATTTCCTGATACCGTAGACTTTCTCTTAACCGTCCTCCGTTTAACTGGATTTTCGCTTTAACCGGCCGTTAGTGACTAGGAGTATAACAACCAGAGTAATAAGTAAAAAAAATTGAAGACTTCGAAATTGTTTATTTTTCATTTCGTGCGTACAATACAAGCATCAGTTTCTTCCACCAATGTGATGTTTATACAAAATTCTGAATGTATGCAGTAAATCGTCGAACTTCCACTCTTCATCAGATAAAAAATTATTATTTTTATTTTATTTTAAACTTTCCTCTTAATGATAAGCAAAACCAATATAATTCATTAACATACTTATTATAGTGCATCATATAGTGTGCCATCAATAAAATTGCATTTCTTTTCCATTCTCCGCTTTAACCAGCATTTCGCTTAACCGGCTTATCCCCCCCCCCCCCACTCCGGTCCCATTAAGCGGGAGTCTATTGCATCCCATTTTAAATTTTAGCTATGATGCAACAGTGATTATTTTTAGAAGAAAACACTTGTGCGTACGTTACTTCGTACGTAATTCATCTTTGTTGAGTATGAGGTGAATTTAACAAACTATCGCGAAATAAACTGTATGCTTCTTTTATTAGAACTAGTGTGCTATTTAGCTCAGTACGAGAATTTGGTCTACGCATTTTTGTCTACGCGATCTTGTCGACGTTTTGTAGATATGAACTGTCCTAGTGAAGATATTTTCAAATGTGTTTGCCAGATAACGTGGAGAGGGGGGGGGGTGACGTTAATAAAATGTTGAAAGTCGCACAAGGTTTGCAATTTTAGATAATTGATCGGTAAATTTAGTGCCAAAACGCGACAATTTATTATAAATATATTTCTAATATAGTTAGAAAACGCCTGGCGAATATTGTAGTTTTAGTACGCGATTTTAGTATAGATTTTAATTCCGAAGAAGTGATTTATAGAACAGAGAACACAAATACGGTACACTCATAAATTATGATACACTTTCCAAGTATTATTTATAAAGGTGAAGTATAGTTTGGTTATGGGTGAAATTGTTAAGCAGTTTTGGTAGGCGATTTTAATATAGATTTCCATTCCGAAGAAGTGTTTTATGGAACAAGGAAGGAAAACACGGTACACTCATGGATTATGATGCCCATTCCAAACAGTTTTTAAAATGTCTACGCTATATAATTGGAATATGCCTAGCGAAGATTGTAAAACAGTTTCAGTAGGCGATTTTAAGAAAGATTTCTATTCCAAGGATGTGTTTTATGGCACAAGAAATAGCTGATCCCTATTTTAACGCCTCCACTCTCCTCAACTTAAATAATACCCGCACTTTGGCGAGCTTTGCAGTCATGGGTCTCTAGAAGTTATGCAGAAGTTTCAACGCTCTCAAAAGAACTAGATGAGAACTAAAGTGAACAAATTAGCGATAAGCGCTCCAGCTATGGAATTTGAAGACACTTAATTATTAAAACTACATTAATTGGCAACCCAAAATAAACAAAAATCTAACTGAATGTTGTACTTACATGTTGTACCAAATCGCCATTTTAACTCTAAATTACGATTGCCATATAAATGCAAAAAATCGTCATGGTAACTGCATATGCTTAGTTATCTCCACCTTGGCGAGAGTCGGGGCGTTAAAGTAGGAATCAACACAAGAAAGACGAACACGGCACACTCTTAAATTATGATGCACATTCGAAAAAATACAAAAATGTGAAGTACACTTGTAATATACTTGGCGAAGATTGTAAAATAATTTAGTAGGCAATTTTAAGATAGATTTCGATTCCAAAGATGGGTTTTTATGAAACAAGAAAAAAAAAATACGGCACACTCATGAATAATGATACACTTTCCAACTTAATGGAATAAGAAATAAAAATGGGAACGGCGCATAAATTATGATGCACTTTTAATATATAGGGTGAATCTAAACTCTTGGACAAAACTTTAAGACGTGGTAGGGCACATACTAAGGAATCAGAATCGCATAGCGGTATGGGGTCGGCAACATCGTCTTCATGTAGCTGTTAATAATCGCTTAGGAAAAAGTGCTGAAACAACAGAGCACTTTCCGACCACTGTTCGTCAGAAACTAATGTATTTTTCCCAGAAAACAGAAGACTAAAATTCATAGTTTAAAAATTCTATTTTATTTCAAAAATAAAATGTTTGGAGACGAGCCTATTATTTATAAATTTTTGGTTAAGAAATTAGACGAACACTTCAATACTTTTCACAAAGTGATTATTACCGGGTAAGTGAAAACTGCGTTTTTGACCCCACATTGCTATGTGATTCTGATTCCTTATCATGTGTTTAGTGCGCATTTAAAATCTGAAAGCGTTTCAGATTTTCTTCTTTTTCTGTTTATTATTTTTGTGTTTGTTATTTATGCTATATTGCACAAAGGCTTAAGATATTAAATTGCATCTGTACACATAAACTCTCACTATGATCAAACATGTTGGCAGAGACTTTGTGGCGACTTCACTTTCGCCCAACACAAATATGATACAAACGCACGTTTTCTGTGACGCCTTTCCTGTAAAACATGTGATTTTTTTCAGCGTAATTTATAATTAGTTGCAACTGACATCACTGTTTGACGAACGTGTGTTCCATGGTGACATTGAAGAGACGCTCATAATGTCCATGATATTCAACATGTGACGTCACAAAAATGTCCAAGGCGGCCATTTGCCCTTCACCAAAGCCTCTCTGCGACGACATTGACACTACATCACACTGTGAACAGGATCCGTGCATGTTTCGTCATCACAGTGACACATGTTCAAGGAACTGTATTAAATACAGTCCTTTTTATTTAAATTGATAGTTTCTCCTACTTCAATTAAAAGTTTCAATATAAACACCTTTTAAAAGCATTGCTTATCATAAGCACATTTGAATTCTGCACAATCAATTTAACACGCTGATTAGGATGATGAAGCCAATAACAGTACGAAACAATCGACATCACATGACTGTCGCACCATTAATGCACTTCTGACAATCTTGCTTTAACACACGGAAAAATTTATGCGCTGTGACAAATTTCTTGAATCTGCAAAAGAAAGAACACTAAAAAAGCACTTTAACTGTCACTATCTTACAAAGAAACGACCTGAAACCTGTTAACATGTTTTGACCGACTTCAGTATACTTTTTATGGACCCAGATAAATGGAAATCAGCAGCAATCAACTGCATTCATTCTGGATTTCTTTATCTATCTTCTTTTAAGCTTTTTATTTGAAAACTGAAAATCTCGACGCACTTATTTTCTTTTTTACTACAAAATGCATTTATTATTGCGCTATGTGAGCTGCGTTTATTGAAATATACTATAGGCACAAATACTAACAAATGCAACTATTTAAATATAATATTTTGTGGGGTATGATACTACTAACTTTTAGTTCAATTTTATTTTATTTATTTTTACTTTTTTAACTATCACATATCATCCAAATTTCTTCAATATTTCAAGGAGCTCCAGCCAGTTTTACATGTTTTGTGCTGATGCATAGGCAGCCCGAAAAAACAAAAGTGTTAATACTTAAACTATAATTAGTGAAACTTTCTGCTACCGGTCTGCCACTAATACGGATTTCATTAGATATTCATCATAATGAATCACCACAATTTGGTGTATTGCATTGGTGAAGAAACCTGTTTCAAATCTTCAACTGAGCAACTCTAATTTTTGATGATACTGTATGCATTTTTTAATTATTTGATCTTCATATGTTGAATTTTGCATTTGTTTAAACGCATTGTTTTAAATTACATGAATGGCAGCTTCTAGCCCGTTGCCTAGATAAAAACATTTCACTACAGCTATTTGGAATCTATAATTAAAAGTAATAATTAAGTATCTACTACTTCTCATATATTTTTTTCCAAAATCAGATATCTGTGAGCATGATTAAAAATCCAAATAACGTAAAAGCGTTTTATGTCATGCATTATAAACAGAAAATGCAATTTTAGCACGCTTTATAATAAATACTGGTTTCCTCCCTCAAGTTTTTGCTGAAGCTTACATCTTTAAAGGCTAGCAATGCAAACCTTGGCAAAAAATAGAATTCCTGTTTCGGTATCAGAATCTAAAAGCACTTACGATCAAACAGTTTACACAAATATTACACCCGAAATAGAAGCTTCCGACTTAAAAAAGAAATGAAAACGATACCGTTAAAAGCTCTTTCTACATTCCTTTTTTCAGATTTTCAGTTGGTATGGACAAAATTTCAAGTGGAAATAAAATGCATTTTTATTTGTTGTATTTATTGTGTTATTTCCCTCCTTTACATTCTACCGCCAGTGCTTCTTAAACGGGTGCTACTCCAGTTAGTCTCTCAGACACCCCCCGGGGAATTCCTTCACTTACCCGACATAGATGTGGAGTAAAAAGCTAAAATGTAAGGATATCCCCAGTGGCTTAAACCCATATCCTTTGCCTACAGATGCAGTTGTCAGTGCTTGTGACAATGTTGAAAGCACTACCGAAGAGTAAATATGTCGCTATCGCGTGGTATAAAAAAGGGAAAAGGCATGCGCGCGATTAAGTGCATGGTGTGTCTATATACACAGAAGAAAATAGTAATTATATAAACTATGCAGATAGGAGAAATTGTGTATAAGCTAGAACTTTAAGAAAAATTTGCACTAGAGGCGGTGTTATTCATGCTTGTATAGCGTGGCTGAAATCCTCTGATCAAACAATTGACCCGATGCGATGTATAAATTTATTTAAGTTTGATACCCTATTTACGAATGATGTGTGCTATGAAAAGAAAATGAAATGATATTAAGTCTGTCGTCTTATGACATATTAAAAGAAGATTTTGAATTCATTCGGTGAAACACATAATGTTAATACATAAAAACAATGGGACTTATGTAAAATTTAGTAAATGGCTATTATTGCATTACTTAACAGGTTTAAAATAAATATCATGAGCTTTTTAAATGATTTGAAGTTGAGTTAGAAAATATTAACATTTTTATCAGTAAGAAAAGAAGTATTCACTATTACAGTGTTTGAAACTGTGACCATATGAAAATTATACATGTTCGAAAAAACCTAAAAGAAAATCTTTAAAAGGATGGGACAATTATATTAAAAAGCCATGAACATTTATTTTTTAAAAATATATAACCACAAAGTTGTGATAAAATCTTAACAAATAAAACAGGTTATTAAAAACTTAAAACATTTTTACTCTAAAGTCACTTATTAATTTGAGACTCTTCTAATGACTGTTGAAAAGTAAATTTTTCAACGATAATTTGGCTGATAATGATAGTACTATTTATCCTTACATTATTATATTATTAAACACAGTGTTATGCTGTGTCACTGTCATTTATATTTTATTCAACTGTATGTCTGTTAGCTGACCCCGAATGTATACAATGAAGATAAAACTGGCTTAGGAAAAAAATCGTGTGTATACTTAACAGGTTATAAAAATGATGTGTAATTTTTACAACTCTATCTCAACTCTATGTTGAGATAGAGTTGATCTAATAACTTACTAGATCAACTGATAAGTTATTAGATCACTCATTTCAGCATTCCGCTTCCTTAACGCAAGTAAAAAAACGACTGGAAAACAAAAGTCAAAGGATAAAATTGTTAGTTATTAAGTAAAAATGAATCTATCAGAGAAACACTTCAGTTTTAATAATTTGTCGCACACTATAAATATGTAGAAGCTTTGAAACTCTCACGTTTGATTTCACTTAGCAATAAATTTGAAATAAAACTTTCATGTTTCAATACATTTAGAATCTCTAAACTGTAAAATATATTTTTCATACAATACTTTCACTTTTACGATGACTTGTCTTTAATTAAATTTTTTTTATCAATATTAGAGATTTCTGAAAATATTACAACACATCAAATTTGAATTTTTTCAGCAAATTTTTTTTCATTTCGATTCTTCTCAAATAAATTTGTTTGTTTTCTTAAACGATAAGTGTAATTTATACTGCATGATTATTAATTTCACATTTTCTACAGTATACAATTTTTTAAAAAAAGTTTCCCTTAAAACCTGCGAGAAAAATATTTTTTTGTGAAAAAATTTAAGTAAGAGCAGAATATTTTTCATATCGTCTGAAAAAAATATCTTTTATTACTTGAATGCTATTGATATTAGCATTTTAAGAAGCTCATAGATTACTAATGCTAGCAAATTTCTAAGTGTTAATGGTTCTGAATTATGAAAGTCATAGTTTTACTTTTTAATCTTAATGCTTCATTTGTTTGGGAAAAAAAAATCTTCCATTCCCTCTTCCCACAAAACTTGTGTGCAGATTAAGGCTCCCCATTTTGCAACAGAGAAAACCTCCGAACTCACGGCTGTGTGAAGTTAATGTTCCAAAAAAGGCTTCTATATAAGCAGAATAAATAAGTTGTTTTCATCTTAGAATAAATACACGCTGCTAAATATGCAAAAAGTTATTACACATTTAACGATTTACTGAAGTTAATAACCCATGACAGGAAACCGTTTACAGTGTAGGAAGGCGTGGCTGATTTTCAATGCCGTCGTTTAGGGATGCATTAGTGGGGCAAAAAGAAGTTTATAGCTCCTTTATATTACAACATTAATGCTTTTTGTATCCCATACGAGTTCATTAGCACGTAATTTAGGAAAACTGAATGAAAATAATTACGCTTTACAGATGTCGGAATTAATTTATAAGAAGTGTCGTTAAGTGAAAGTAATGTACTTTTCCTGCATAAAGAAGAATGAGGCGGAATAAAAAAGGTGCACAAAAACCTGATTAAAAGCAACGGTTAGTAACCCCCCCCCCCCATAAAGATATAAAATTCGTAGAGGCAATTTTTCTTTTGTTTTTTGTGAATGGACAACACAATCTTGGATATTATCTGTCGGATTATATTTTTCTGGTATTAAAGCTTACTGCGCGTATAGAAGATCCCATGCATGGCTGCGTAGCTCCAAGGCTGTTATTAAAAATAAAAAACTACGAACTAACTATAAATTAAATATGGATTCTGTAATAAACCTTTCTGTTAAAATAATTAAAAACTTTGTGAAATAACAAAATAAATTGTGTAATTAACTAAATTATTTAATTAATTTTTAAACTGAAAAGAAAAAATAAGTGCCTTTTATGTGTTATTTTACTAAGTTTTAATTATTTTTATCTTTTAAACACCCGTTTCTTTTTAATGTTTTTTCATAATTTTTGTGGTATTATATGCTTGTAAGTTTAGGATGCAACAGAAAAATATTAGTGTCAGAACTTATACGCATGTAAAATAATCCTATAAACAGGGCTTCTACTATAAGTATTCTGTCTGATTGTTACATACAGGTCATGCCAGTATATCAAAAGTAAATTTGTATTACTTTATCAGTGAAATAATGAAGTACGTGCATATCTTTTGCAAATGCAAAATTTAATAGTCATACGGTTTTATTTCCAAATTATCAATTTACATTTTAAGAACTTGTGAACATAGCAACTTATTATCAGAAGGAAGGGAAAATTAAGAATTTGTTAATCAATCTTTTATTAAAAACTAATTTTAAAGGCATATTTGTATTTGTAAGTTTATTCATTTATCTTTTTAACTAATACACCCTGTGAGTAAAGTCAACATAAAAAATATAAGTAAAATTCTAAATCTAGAAATATCTAGAATAAAATAATTATGCCCAAATATTCTCCTTTCTTTATTAAATTATTATTTTTTATTTTTGCGCAAGTAAATTTATATATGTATTTTTAATAGTATTATTTCATTAAAAAAAAACATTGAATAACCATAAATTTCCATTAAATTATTCTTTTAGTCGTTAGTTTTTAAAAATGGAACGAAAAAATTAAGTATTTGAATTTTCTTATCTTTTGTGCACGTATTTCCATATAACTTACTTAATTCTTACAATTGACATTTTTTACTCTTACAGCATCATCTTCTATTCATTATTTTTTTTCCTTTCTTTCATAAATTTTCTTACTTTTCAGCCGCACCATTCTATAGCTATTCCTTCGCTCACTTTTATTCCTTATTTAGTCTGCCCTGTTCACATGTACTGAATTTATAGTTCTTTCTTTAGGTAAAAGTACCTTTAAATCTCTTGAAACATACTTTAGAAATTGTTTGCTTATATTATACAAGGAAATGTAAACTTGCTTTTTTTACTAACACGATTTCATACAGTACTTGTTAAATTCTATTTTATAAGGCCATTCAAACTGAAAGGGTAAACTGATGCATTAATTTTCAATTTATGAGCGATTCTAATGTTGATGCAATAAAATCAATGCATTCGATAAGTTTTACAGATTCGCAAATAAACAAAATTCATCTAACCATGTACAATTTTCGAATCTTTAAAGAAAGAAATTTTATTTAAAATAGTTTTATACAACTGCGGATTTAAATATTTCTCTATATTTATATGCTTGTCGCTGGCCGTTTAAAATTTTTCAATTATTGTCATAAACCATTTTAAAGGGCATTCGCGGTTTGAGAACCGATATCTTTCCTTCTGCATAATGTTGTTGATACCGGAATTCTATTGAATAATGATATATACGAGATTTCACAATTCCAAAACGTGTTCCTATCAGACAGAAAACTCTTGAGGGCAGTTGTCAGCTGCAGTTGTCGAATTCAATGAAATTCGAAAAATTGGAACTGAAAATACCTACTTTCCATAGAGACATTTAGATAAGAGATTTCTCCAGTTCTAGTTGTGAGTATTGGTGTGCTTTTACATCTAAAGAAAGTCATTTTGAATGCTTTCTGTGTAGAGAAAATTCGAAAGAAAGAAATGCCACGGGGTGAAATTGCTTATTCTTTACATGCATATACGAAAGCTTAATGCATAAACTAGGATGCAGTATTCAGCAGAGCATCATAAGGAAAGATTTCTGCAAAATTATACATCTGGGCATGAGACATTAAAAAATTATTTGTTTTTCTTGAAGTATTAAAAAAATAAAATATTAACATATTTTCCTAACTTTTATTTAAATGTCCATTCCATTAATTTATTGCTTCAAAACAACTTGCTTGCTACTTCTTAACAACTAATTTTTAATTCAAAATAGTTGTAAAGATTTATTTAAGTACTGAAGTATCCGATTTTTGCAATTTTTTTAATGATATTTACACATTCAGTGATCTGAAGGCAAATACGTACTTTTAGTAAAACATGTCATTTCCATATACAGCGTTGTTAAAATGGGTTATTGTCATACCTGAATTAAGTAATATCAAACGGTCACCTTCTATAAGTATGTTTTATGTTAATTTTAAAACTGTCTTAACAAAGTATATATTTTACTTGACTGAATATTATATGTATGATATGCGTGTGATAGAAAAAAATTCATTTAAATTAGTATAAAACTTACGTTAATTATGTGTCTAATGACAATCATAAAAATGTTCTCAATCGAGGGTAATTAAACAAAAAAAAACTCTTTAATCATTACTAAGTGTTACCAAGAGAATTCGATTTGAAAATTTACCGCCATTCCGTAATATGCATTTTTCATTCCGAAGTTCCAAAGTAGTAATAATAAATATCTGAAAAAAAAAACGAGATGTTGCATTTTCAAAGACATGTTCATATCTCACATTATTGAATTATAGAAAGTTCTTCGGGGCAGTTGTCATCTGCAATCGTCGGTTTCGGTGCGATTCAAAAAAACTCATGCTGAGAATAAATATCTATGCACTGTAGAGACATCCAGATAAAAGGATCCTCTACCTCTCGTTGTGGGAATTGGCGTGCTTTTAGTTCTGCACGAAGGCATTTCTGGCATTTTCTCTTGAAAGGAAAAGTGGATAGAGGGAAATGCCATTGCAAAAAGCACATGCTTGCATGAACATTCATGCGCTTTATACTTCAAATAAAATGCGCACGTGTTACACTTATGAACAGGAATGATTTTAATTAAAAAAAAATGTATCATGATGATGATTTTCGTAAAAAGTATACGTTTAGGCATGAAAACAGCTATCTATATAAATAAAATTAGACTTTTGTCTGTACATTTCTTAGAAATCAAACATTTTGCGATTTCTATCCGTTTCAAGCACCCGGGAGTCCGGTGCGACCATCAGAAAAAAGTTTGTCTGTCTGTCATTCTGTCCTTGACGCTTTTTTGTTTAAGCATCACATAAAAACGACTGAAGCGAATGATATGAAATTGGGTGTCATGATAGGTGGTCACTCAACTTAAAACATAGGTGTCGAATTTTTAAAAAATCTTGATTAGATTTTCAGATTTTGCGAAAATCGTTTCAAACTGCGTAAATTTGTGTTCAAGCATCACGTAAAAACGACAGAAGCGAATGATATGAAATTCGGTGTCATGATAGGTGGTCGCTCAACTTAAAACATAGGCGTCCAATTTTTAAAAAATCTTGATTGGATTTTAAGATTTTGCGAAAATCCTTTCAAACTGCGTAAATATGTGTTCAAGCATCACGTAAAAATGACTGAGGCGAATGATATGAAATTGGGTGTCATGATAGGTGGTCACTCAACTTAGAACATAGGCGTCGAATTAAAAAAAAATCTTGATTAGATTTTGAAATTTTGCGAAAATCATTTCAAACTGCGTAAATTTGTGTTCGCACATCACGTAATAACTGCAAAGGTGAAAAAATGATATCTGGTGAAATGGTAGGTGGTCACTCACCTTAAACTATAAGCATCTAATTAAAAAAATCGATCAGATTTCGAGATTTTGTGGAAATCGTTTAAAACTGAGTGAATCTTTGTTCCGGCATTACGTAATAACAATTAAAGCGAATGATATGAAATTTGGTCACGCGATAGATGGTTGCTCAACATAAACTATAAGAGTCCCAATTTTTAAACATTTTTATTAGATTTTGAGATTTTTGTGAAAATTCTCTCAAAATACGTTTACATTTCTTCAAGCATCACGTAATAACGACTAATACAAATGATACGAAATTTGGTGATATGATAGGTAGTTTCTAATCTTAATTTATAGGCGTTGAATTTTAAAAATATTTTGATTACATTTTGAGATTTTGCGAAAATCGTTTTAAAATGCTGAAAATTTGTTCCAGCATCACCAAATAAAGACTGCAGGGAATGAAACAAATTTAGGTGACATGATAGGTTGTCACTCAACTTAAATTCTAGGCTTCGAATTTTTCAAAAATGTTGATTAAATTTTGAGATTTTGCGAAAATTATTTCAATATGCGTAAATATTCGTTCGCGCATCACATAATTACGACTGAACCGAATGAAATGATATTACTTAGTTACTCTCTAACCTGTAATATTTTAACAATACATAAAAATTATAACTTCGCTTTCTTTACTTTGGCAACATACTATCAGGTTGTAACGAAAGTTCTCCGCCAAATCTGCTTGAGTCAGCTCATGCGGCACCCAGCGTTTGAACTTGTACACGAAGTTTATGTAATGCATAGCATGGCATTAATGTCTAACTATTTAGCCAGCTCTCAAGTGGTTAAATATACGGATCTTCTTCCACAAGTTCTCGCACGTGGCCCTCTTCAACATCAGTAGGCCGGCCAGAGAGCTCTGCTCCTTGAATGTCATAGACCCTGTTTTTTAACTTTCAGTACAAAACTTCACAGTGCCATAGGATACAACATTATAATCTAAATGACACACATAATTCTTTGACATTCTGTTGCACTTTTTGCAACAGAATTGGAAGTCAAGGATGGTTCTAATCCAGTAACGTGATAGTTCCATTTCAGACACCTTGTACTGAATGATAACGATATTTTTTAACAACAGTGTTCTAAAGTAAAGTATCTTTCTTTCAAATGACAAATATCGTTTGACAAAATAATACATGCATTCTGTGTACTCCTACAATGCTGACGAAAGTTCTTGCTTTTTGGAAATTTGCATTCATTAACCCGTCGAGGACGGGTACTTCAGCTACTTCTTACTAAGAACATTGAAAAGCTTAAAACTGTTAGTTTTTAATTAAGAGTAATTTGATAGACTTTTTTACATAAATCAAGTTTAAAAATCAGTTATTCTGAAGTAACAAACTAATTAAACGTAAAAAGATGTTTTAACTATAAGAGATGCTGTTCCGTAGCACTATTCATTACCTTAACCCTTTAACGCGCAGTGTTCCCGCTCTGGGAACACCAAAATCTGACGTTTTGACTGTTGCCAGTCACGAAGAACAGATTTGATTTCTATAACAATAGTTGCGGGTGACATAGCTCCACGAGAATCCTTTACTTTTTAGCACGTCATTTTCCGTAAAAAAATTGTCACGATTACTCTTAACAACACTGAT
This sequence comes from Cheiracanthium punctorium, assembly GCA_038373885.1. Lineage (NCBI taxonomy): Eukaryota > Metazoa > Arthropoda > Arachnida > Araneae > Cheiracanthiidae > Cheiracanthium > Cheiracanthium punctorium. The sequence continues at coordinate 1,759,865 of JAWZYV010014761.1, forward strand.
ATCTGGAGAAAAACGGAAGAATGTGAGAACAGCTGGATCGATTGCCTAATGCTGAAAAAAGGGCAGCCGTTGCCATCGCTCGACTTAACTACCAGCAAGATGGCGGACGATCGAAACGTTGATCGCGTGCCTCAGTTATAGAGACCCTTTTTTTTTGTCTCTTCTGACCCTTTGCAATTTAATGCAGCTGTTAAAACTCCGTTTACTCATTTGCATGAAATTGAAAAAAAAAAATTCTGTAATACATCGGCAAAAACAAAAACAATCATCTATTATGGATTATTTTGAAAGAAAATAAATGTTAAGGTATGTTACATTTTTTTCCCTGTATAAATCACAGTAATTTCCCCAAACCGTTATTGTGTAAGCATTGTAATCCTTAGAAACATTCTTATTCATGTTCCCACGGCAATTTATATTGAATTTTAGAATTTTGAATGGATTTTTTCATTTATGCACCTCTCTCACTTATGCGCTTTTTTATGTTGGTCCCTTGGGCCGGCGCATAAGTGAGAGTTCACTGAAAGTATACAACCCCTGGTAAAAAATTGCCATATCTGAAAGCTACTCTTTATTCGACGAACTTTTCTGATTAAAAGTATGTTTAGATCACTTACTCTTTAAAAGACAATCAGTTTAACTTCTATTTTGAAGCGCCCGGAAAATGCATATATACATATATGTGCGTGTGTGTGTGTAAAAACAACGTGTTTGGTCCAACGGACCTGAAGTAATTCTGGTGATTTTTAGGTTTTTGTGTATGTTACATTTTAAAACATGAATTTTATTGCCTTTTCCCCTTGATATATGAAGGACGGTGAGAATGAACAGCTTGATCTCATCGACTTCATAGTGATAGAAATTTTTTTTAAATCGCTTTATAAATAAGGCATTCATCAAAAAAGGAATAATTCACTAATATCTGTATATCTAATACATTTCTATAAGAGTTGAGTCCGGGCATCTTTGCACACTATTTGGAGAGAATGCAAAAACTAATATTAAAACTGTCTACCCACAAAAATGGTAGTCACTTTGTCTATAAGTTTCACGTATATGCAATAAAAGGTTTCGATATGGTAGCTTCAAAATCCGTTTTATCTATAATATACTGATAACCAAAATTATTTGCCTTTATATAGTTAAAGAATTTGAAAGCGATAGAAGAAAAGCTTTTATTGAAATTATCCTTACAATAACTATCCTTTTAAATGCCTCATCATAAGCATACGAATCCGTCTAACAATAATAATAAAATAAAGTGTTTTCTATCAAACCCTATAGTATAACATCTCGAATTCTTATTTATTTTATCAAAAGAGTAATGATAAATATAGAAGAACGAGATCCTACATTTGCAAAGGCGTTTTCATATCAGACATCGCTCAGACAGAAAATTCTTGAGGGCATTTGTCAGCTGCAGTTGTCGGATTGAATGCAATTCAAAAACTGGGACTGAGAACACCCGCGTTCTATGCAGACAAAGATTGCGAAAGTTCTCCTTGTGAGAATTGGCGTGCTTTTAAAGGTGGAGAAAGGCAAGCATTTCATTTTTTTTTTTTTTTTTAGAAAATTGAATAGAATGAAACGTTACTGCGCAACGCTCTTGCTTATTGCTTATATAAATTATACGACAGTGTTTTGCAAAAAGTAAAATGTACGCAGATGTATGATTATGAAGAAATCTTTTAAAAGTATGTATTTTGTTAAAAAGAAAATCGTTAATCTTTGTTGTAGAAAGCAAAATCTAAAACTTAGGAAAATGTTTCTATTAAAATTTTTCGACTTACTTTAATTTTATAATTAATTTAATCTAGACGAAAGCAAGAAATTAGTGAAAGATAAAATATCTAGTAAGATTGTTTTTTTTTTAAATGAAGTGCTTCAGGTTATATTTTCCTGCACAAGCATTAAACATTAAGATTATTTTCACAAAGTAATGTTGTAAGCATACTGAAAACTAATCTTTGTTTTTGAAATGAACTTTAAAACCATATTTATAATTTAATGTATGTCTTAATTCTTTGCGCATGACGATATGGCATGCTCATCTCTAACACATAGATGTGCCAAATTTTGAGCAATAGAACTTGCACTAGTTGTTCGAAGCAAACTTATTCGTTCCACCCTTCAGTAATCAATTAAATTTACTGTAAAAGAAACAACTTCACATGAAAAGAAGCTATGAAGTGGCCGCTCCCAGTATTTTACAAATTTATTATATAGTTTACATGTATAGAAGAAAGTGGCCTAAAATGATCCCTTTAAGGGGAAAACTTGAATAAATAACATAAATTTTTAAATAAAATTTGGCATTTCGCTAGTAGTTTTCACACTATATTTTGCATTATAAGCATATTATAATAATAATTTCAATCCACACTGAGTAATTATAAAATAGAATTTTGAAAAAGTGTCTAAAGGACCATTTTACATTCAACCAAAAGGCAAAATGATCCTCCTTTTAAAAGTAATTGTAAGGTTCTTTTTTAGCGGCAAAATAAAAGACATAAAAGTAATTTTCACTATAGATAATGAAATAAAATAAGTTTCACAATCAGATAGCACACATAATTTATTTTATGAAAATTTAAAATAAAAAAGTGTCACAAAAAATGAAATTGATTATTTGAAAATTATAATTTAAACAATATAGCCTACAATAAACGCAGAAATAAATTAAATAATGTATTTTTCTGCCACTTAAAAATTTATAAATTTGAGCACACATCACAAGAATACATATAATCACCATTCTCAGGCATCCCAGCGCATGCATCATTAATCCACGTAAGTATTTTTGACACTGGATCTAATCTGAATTACAATCTAAAAAATATTCTCCATCCAGTAACCAAGCCTTATTTCTGTACATGAAAGACTGTTCATCTAAATAAATAGGAAAGTAAGTGCTTATATTAAGACAAATGCTATAAAATCCAATTTTTCAAAGAATTCTATTTAGACGCCTAATACTATGATCATCGCTTCTTCTTCACTTGTCACCACTAGTTTATATGATTAGATGTATCTCAGAAAATATACATGGATCGCTTTGCCCGCTAGGATACTTTTAGGTCCCCTTTCCCTACTGTTATTTCTGCTGACATGTTATCATGCTATAAAAAATTCAATTCCTTTAGTATATTTAAAATTTAACCCAGTTGACAAAATATTCGATGTATTTGTTTTCACATTTTTTTTTTTTAATCTGTGTCAAAATACTATGCAAAAATGTTGAAGTTTTTTTATGCACCTAAAAGAAAGGATAAAACTACCCCCCGCCATCTATTATTATCATTTTATTAAAGTTACCGTTTCCATTTCAATCTTTAAAAAATACCGTCTCTATTGCACTACTTGAAAAGGGCGGTATTAAGAGAAATAAAAATCTGGGAACGTAATTTGTGCTTTCAAAGAATAAATTAGATGGTTTTAATTTATGTTCGAGCACAGGCTGAAACATATTAAGAAAAAATGTAATACTTTGTAAAAAATGGTTAAATAAGTACGTCCGCTATTTTTCAAGCGCTAAAAGGAAAACGTTAATTGAATTTCTTTTTTTTTTCTTTTTTTTCCACGAGAAAAGTGTTGCCGCTTCCACTATTATTTTTGCTTTTTATGAACATTTTTAATATGTAGTTCAGTTTAAAAGATATATTATGAAGTTTCGCAAACTGCATCACTATTTTTCTAGTGATGTATGCACGTTTATAAATTAATGAAATAATTATTTTCTTGACACACAGTCAAAGAGTTACAATAATTGTACTTCAATGCACCTTAACTAACGCGCGGAAAAAAATGCTTAGTTGATTCTATTAAAGTTTTGGGTTGCTCTATTTCAAAGAAATATTTTTGTTAATTCAACGAAATATTTTTTGATACCAACAAAATATTTCGGTTGAAACCACGCCAACTGAATCAACAAAATCTTGCTCAATTCAACAAAACATTTTTTTTTTCCGTGCCATTGTATAAAAGTAAATAATAGCGTTTTTATTATATAACACTATTATTTACTAATAGGGAAAATTTTAGGTATTTTAAACGGTATTCTTAACAATTTTTTCTGTACTTTCATACATATTTTAATAGTTCATAATAAGTAATGGTGCAGTTATAAGTTGATGACAAAAATGAGGTAGTTTTCGTTCAGATACTATTAGTTTAAGTTCTTTGTTGAAACTTTATATTTACACTGCCACTATCATGGGATGTATATTTCACCTAAGGAAAGGTTTAGATACCTAGAAGGGAAAGTTATCGCATTTAAAAAATACATATATTCGATTGCTCTATTCATTTGCTATTCAGTTTCTGAAAACTACTCCTTTAAAAGATAATAATTTTCTTAACTAATTATACAACTAAAACGCACAAATTTGTTTCATGAAAGCTCATAAAAATTTGTAGCATCAAATATAATGCGATTTTGAGTGCAATCTACTTACTGCAATACCGATTTATGAATGATGGTTTTATTATCCAACAGCGTACATTGAATGAATTTCTTATTCTGAGTGTTTAATGGAATTTTGGAAAAAAAAATAAAGTGTTCATATTTTTAACAAAATTAACTATCATTTGAAACGGTAGCATTATTTTCAAATTGTAAATTTACGCAAATAAAATTTTTGTTTCCTAACGCAAATTTTTTTGTTAATTCCTGCTGTGAATTGCAGAAAACTTCTGTTTAATTCAAAGATTATTGATTTTCAAACATTTTCCCGAATTTTGACTCAATATGATATTTATTTATGATAAATTGAAGTATTTGTATTGCAATTGTATGGTATCTTTTTTAACTAGTACACAAATATCATATTTTTCTCGGTGGGAATTTCCACGATTAAGACGCACACTGTTCTTCGCATGAGGAAAAAAAAGGCCAATAACATGAAACCAATACACCTCTGAGTGCGCTCTACCGAGTACAATAATGATTATGAATGATTCTTTTATTAGCAAACACAGTATGTTAAACGGATTTATTATTCTGTATGTTTACCAGAGCTGATGGGGAAAGAAAAATAAGTTTACGCACTTGCAACAGAACTTATCGAAAGAAGGTGACTTCGGGGAGTTGCAAGTCATTAGAAAGATTGCTTGTTGACTGAGAAAACTCTCAGAGAAACTTGGTAAGTTCCGGTACGGTTCAGAGCGTTAGATAAAAAAGGAAAAGTATAGATACGACGATATTGATGCCGAATTGCCTCCAGCTAACTAATGACGAGGAGTGTCTGCGGTCGATTATTGACCGGTCATGAAAGGAAACTGAGTGAAGCATCAACGTTTACCAATTCAGTATTGGATATGGCTAAATATTAAAACATCCTTAATTATCGTATTTTATAAAAGAAATAATTTGCTTTTCCTTTATTGCAGTAGCGCATTGTTAATTAATATGGATTCTTTTTCAATGCTGTTGTAGGTAGATGCTAATCTTAATTTATAGGCGTTGAATTTTTAAAATATTTTGATTACATTTCGAGATTTTGCGAAAATCGTTTCAAAATGCTGAAATTTTGTTATAATGCTGAAATGCTGAAATTTTGAAATAAAGACTGCAGGGAATGAAACGAAATTGGGTGACATGATAGGTTGTCACTCAACTTAAATTGTAGGCTTCCAATTTTTCAAAGATGTTGATTAGATTTTGAGATTTTGCGAAAATTATTTCTATATTCGTAAATATTCGCTCGCGCATCACATAATTCGACTAAAGCGAATGAAATGATATTACTTAGTGACTCTCTTAACCTGTAATATTTTAACAATACATAAAAATTATAACTTCGCTTTCTTTACTTTGGCAACATACTCCATCCATTCTGTGTACTCCTACAATGCTGACGAAAGTTCTTGCTTTTTGGAAATTTGCATTCACTAACCCGTCAAGGACGGGTACTTCAGCTAGTTTTTAATATGAAAACAAAAGCTACATTGCGTAGTTTGCAGAGGCGCCATACATCTAGATAATATTTTAAAATACTATGCCTTAAACTTTTTTTCTTCGATAATTCATAGAAGTTGATAGCTTGTTAGAGTAAATTTTGAGAACCATGGATTTCTTTGGAAGTCTCTAGATTATCTTAACTTTTGAAAGCTATTCAAAATTTACAATATTTCTTAAAAGTTTTACTAACTTCTATGTATTTACTCAATAAAATAAAAATGATGTGTACAGGCTTCAAAAGAGTTGTTTCGGTCTGAAGTATACAAACTCTTTTCTAATAAGTTTTAAAAGTAAAATTTCTTAGTAAATTTTTGATAGACTTTTGCAATTCTGAAATCGCAGAAAAGCAGTATCGAAAGGTTAAAAGAGTGTTTAACGAACCTGTATGATATTTTCTTTACTAATAAAATCTTGGATAAAAAGTAATGATTGCAGACCTGGACAATAAAAGTATTGAGTTTCTTTATGAGCAGTTTCATTGCAAAATCGATATCACGCAACTTCTTGAAACTCCAGTAATTGACAATTGGATAATGTAATTCAGGTAAATTAATAATACCTTAGAATTCGTATGAAATGGTGGACTCCTTTTTAATGTAGATATCCCAAATATTACATTAATTCTTATTTTAGTTATCTTAAGTTAAAATAAAAATATGTTTCTACAGACTACTAAAAAAAAAATAAGAAATACCTGTCAACGTAGTAATTACTTGGGTGGTATTAAATTCTTATTTAGCGTTGTGAATAACAAATTACAGTTTTTTTTTTTATTAAACACTTCAGTTCCAATAAATTATAAAGTCGTAAGGTGCTTTAAAACCTCTTATTTAAAAAGACTATTCAAAATAAACATTAAAATTTATGGTCTGACAATGGCCAGGGATAAAAAATACGTGCTACAAGAGCAGTCGAATAGAGGTGGAGTGAGAGAGAGAAATGGGGTGCCCAAACAGTACTTGACATAGACAAGAACATAAACTTGACGGAGAAAACTAATGCCAATTACAACGATACAATAAATGTAGACCAATAAAATTAAAGTAATCAGCCGCGATTGGATAATTTTTATAGTTGGTACATGGCATCAAAATAAATTATGCCAAAATAAGAGCCAACAGTGGGGGATGAGAGACAAGTTACAAGTTACAAATTGGCGTAACATATTCTATATTTATCCCAGGAGGAATCGGCTAGATTGAAAAAAAAATGCATAATAAAAGCCTATTGCAAGCGGGGGAAAAGCGAAATACAAATTTTGAAATCCGAAGTAAGGAAAATTGAGAACAGAAGTAAAGGTTAAAATTCTTTAGTTTAAGCAGATTAAATTTTAAATAAAACCCTGAAAACAAATTATTGCATGCGGGAAAAAGTGAAATGCAAATTTTTAAAGCCGAAGTAAGAAAAAATGAGAACACAAATAAAGGTTTAAATGTTTGATTTAAAAAAATTGAATTTTAAAAACCTTAAAATAAATCAATCACTGCATACAAGGAAAAGCGAAACACAAGTTTTGAAAGCCGAAGTATGGAGAAATGATATCAGAAATAAAGGTTAAAATGCTTGATTTAAGCAAATCAAATAAAGAAATTTTAAAAAGTAAAACGAAAATAAATGATAGTGACATTAAATGTGTGATCTACATCACAATAACCCATGGATAATAATTAGCTCTGGTAACAAATTAGACTTTCAATTTAGTAAAATATTGTTTTTTTTCTGTGTGTGGCATAACATATTTGAAGAATTACTTTTTCTAAAATAAATAATATAAAGTATGTATTTAAACAAAGCACAATGCATTCAAATAGGAATTACTTCATATAGAAAAATTTATTACAAAATTTCATTTCTAAATCTTTTCATACCAATATACGCTCGATGTTCATTGATTAGTTTCCAATTCATTATTGATCAATCAAGAATGACCGACAATCTCAGAAAAAAACCTATCTTGTTCTTGTATAAATTTTATACAATAATGGCTGTGAAAGATTATTTGGAATGCAAATCTCCTATTAAAGCAGCATATTGAAAATCTAATGATCCTATGAAGATCCTACGCGATGAACTTCTTTTAAAGTATCTGATCTTCAACACAATTTTAATGGTAAATCGATGTTTGTGTGATCACATTTTGAAGAATAATTAAAAAAGATTCTCGGTTTCTAAAAAAATATATAGTTTTTTTTTTTAATCTAATAAAGTATCACTTTCATCACTTTCAAACTAATATCAGAAGTAAATGTCCGTAAAGTGGTTTGTTAAAAATATGGATACATACATATATCATTATTTTAATATATACGTGATACTAAAATAAGATGTTACAGACTTAATGTTTATGAGTTATTTTCGCAGAAACCATATTAATAAACACGTAAAAGTACTTTTATCATAAAATACATTAATCAAATTCAAGAAAAAAAGCCATTCTCCTGTCAATTATCCAGACAAAATTTCTACAAGATTCAGTCAACAATGAAAATACTTAAGACCATAATTGAGATAAATTCATCTCCTAGTTATAAATAGGTGCAAAAAAATCGTTGAATTTCTGTTTAAACAGAGTTTTTTTTTTTTTTTTTTTTTTAATAAAGTGAAACAATACTTTTAAATTTTATAACATATTATTGCTTCATTTACTGCTATCTAAAGTCTGATAGTTATAAGAAATTTTACGTAATTAATTTTAAAATTAAATGATCTATTTATACGTTATTAAAATTAATGTAGTGTAAAATGTCTTATTTAATAAATTGGAATGTTACCAAATTTATACAAAATATTAAAACTTTAATGAGTACTTTAAACATATTTGTTTCAAAACGTTTAACTTGAATTTTTACATGTTGATATGATGTTTTTTAAACTTTTTCGTTTAATAAAGACTCTTTTAAAACAAATTTCTAAATTAATTTAAAAGGACGGAAACTTGAGTGTAGTTATATAATAATATACAGGGTGACTCTTAATCCATCATCAATATTTAGTAGGGAGGTATGGAATAGGAAAAGAAGGCAATTTCACATAGGAAAGCAAGGGCACAAATGAACACATCATGATGTAGGGGGCGCTTTATGACAGCAACTCCCATTCACGCGCTGTACCATAGCTCTGTTAAAATAAACTTCACTAGCAACAGGAGTTCCGTACATCATGTTTTTGTATCAATTATTTCTACGCCAAGATAACTTTAATTACTAACAAAAACAAGAAGAGTAATCTCAGTTACGCCAGCAAAGTTGCAAGAGCAGGTATCAAAAGAAATGAAGTTGTAATAAATACACCAATGGTGTCCTAATTACCCCATTTTTTCAAATTTTTAATTATGTTTTGCTAATTATGGCCACCTCTCTAAATTTTAATTTAAATTCTACAAAAACCTACGGAATTAATTCTACGAAAACAGATTTTTTCCTGGGTGTTCTTAGAAGGTAAAAGTTTTCCCCTAATTAATGAAAACAATATTTTCCATATAATTAAAAGAGTTGAAAATTGCGAAAATTCGTCGTAATTATCCCACTTGACCCTATAAAATTAATGTCACTGTTTCAACTTCCATCTGAAACTAAAGAATTATTTTATACATACATCTGTAAATAGCTGAAATACATTCAAACACACTTCTGATTCATATTTTGAAGTAAATAACTCTGCTGTAGAAGTTTAAAAAACACTTAGAGTAATAAAAGTAACATTTTGTTCTTGTGAAAAAATTTAATTAAAAAGTATTCCTTTAATTGGTTTCATAACTGGGTTATCCCAAAATTACCGGCATCAGATTTTTTTTTCACTATAAAAGTTGGTAAGCAAATCCTTACAGGTTTTTTTTTTTGGAAGTAATTGTTTTTTAAGGAAACAACAATGCTTGTCTGTTTTTTTCCCTACTCTTTTTAATTCACCTCAGTATACAAAACACTTTTTTGTTGATAAACCGGATGAAAAAGGTGAAAACCTTCAGGGTCATTAATTCAAAACAATAATCTAAATTCGAAAAAAAATGCAAGTTTCTCATTTTATGAATACCCAGAAAAAAATTCAAGTGAAATGCATTTTTTATCATTTTATCTTATTATGCATACATTAGTAACACATCGTTAACTTTACTTTTTCAAGAGTGAGAAGTGTTGAGTTCTCTGAGAAAATAACAATATATTTTGCATAAATCGATTCAATGCTTTTTCATACATGATTTGGTGTTGTGTATTTTTTTAAATATTTTTTGAAATTTTCACTAGAAAACATTTTTTTAGTCTTTCCATTCATGACACTGGTAACTACTTAATACATCTACTTTTACGCTTCTTTTATTTTAATACATATGGATCAAGTTCAGACTTGTATTTTCTTATTTTTAAAATTTATTTTTCGCGATGTTTTTAATGTATGTTTGATGTATTTCTACAAGTTTTTATCCTATCCTTAGACCAAGCATTACTCTCTCTCTCTCTCTTTTTCCTTTTTTCAGAAAAACATAAAAATAAAAAGTATTTTTGGTGAAATTTTTAAATCCAAGAATGCAATAAACAGAAAATGAGTGACTGAAGTAGAAGAAATCCTAACAGCTATCAAAATAATACTGATCTAAAAGTTATGAAAACAACAGAAAATACATTGTTCAGAATATAACATGTCAATTAAAATTCAATATATTAAACTAGAAAATATTTGGTAAACAAAATAGTACAGTATACTATTTTCTGTTGATTAACCGTTTTTTTTTAATATATATTAAACCTATTTTCGTGGATTAAAAATAATTCAAGTGTAAAACATTTCACTAATTTAGTTTTGTGAATAACTAATTAACTTTTAGAAAAGCGAACATGTAAAAAATATGTTCTTATTATTTAGTAAGTAAATTTTTTATGAAAAACAATACTTATACATAGTATAGCCGAAGTTTCTCTTACACTATAAAACGTTTAAAAGTTTTTGAATCGGTGCACTTATTTCCTCTTTACATTAGAATTTTGTGTGAGAATTGAGATAATTGCATTCTATACATTTGTGTAAATTATCGAAAAAAAGAAGATTTTCAGACAATTCTGCAAATTGAAGTTATTATTCGAAAACCATTTTTTCAAAGCATACTGAAAATTCACATTAAAAATGTCCGGTACTTAAATATTAATAAATCCGACATTTCTTTTATTAAATGCTCTTTTAAACGAGACTAGTACCTAATGCTTTCATTTTTGCTTTTCAAATGCCGCTTACTCCCCGAATAAAATATAACGCACGTATCAGAAATATATAGAGTATTTCATCTGCATTGTTATGTTCCAAGTGACAAACAATTAAGTGATGTACTAAATTGCACTATACACGTTTTCTTCTAACAGTATAAGATAAAAAACGGTAAACTACAGCTTTTCTTCCTATAAGATGAGATGATGATATAAAAAACGGCAAACTACTTTTACTTGTCTGGTTAACAAAACAAGATCCTTCTCAAAACAAAGGTCTACCTTAATGCGAAGACCAAATGTACTTAGCAAACACAATCATGGGCACTCTTATGTGACAAAGCAAGCTTTTAAGAGTGCACCTTTGTCACGTTGTAACACAGCATCTCAAACTGATGAATACTCTGAGGCTCTTTGTGCACAAAAGCGAATACTTATATGTTCTTTTTCTTACAAAAGCTCATATACTTTAGTAAAACATTTCATTTGGTTTAAGAGGACAAGCTTTTTTGCTGTATTAGCTATTGAATGCAGAGAATTAAATCAAGTACACCGTTTGAGATTCTATGTCTTACTTTCAACTTCAAGTCAGATTTATTGGAACGATTTTAAAGAAAATCTATATAAATAAAACAGAGTGTAAACTGTCCGTTTGTCTGTCTGTCTGTCTGTCTGTGTCTCACGTAGCTCCGAAACGGGTGATCGTAGACCTACCAAATTTTGTACGGAAATTCTCCAAGACGGGTCTCGACACACCTCGAAGCGATTTTTTCGAAATTCGAATTAGAAAATGTTTTATTTTATGTTTTGTCCGATTTTTAGCGATTTTTCTTGCGTAATACATAATAACGCCAGTAATTGCACTCGCAAGAAAACGATATTTACATCATCGTATAGAGGAGAAAATTTTCTTTTAAAAACTGTTCGTTCGGACTGTGTAACATAATTTGCAGATTTTTGGGAATTTTTCAAATCAAATTAAATTTGACGCTGACTTTCGTAAAATATTTTTAAAACTGCTGCATCTTGAATTCTATCTGTCATAACTTTTTTATATTTAGGCAAAAGACGGAGCACACAATTCGCCCACTTTTAAAAGAAGAACGGAGGAAAAATATAAATTAGGAGAATTTTTACGAATTTTTAAGTGAAGAACGATTTTCATTTCAATCGCAGCTCCTTAAATGCTTAAAAATTTCGGAATATCTTGCGGTTTGGTTGTCTTGGAAACAGTAACAATGATTAAAATTGCCAGCTGAAAAGAAATAAATAAAATTACTTTAAAATAACAGAGTTTTCACATGTGAAATGACGTCACGAGTCATTTTGACGTCACGAGTTTAAAACCCCTTTCGAAATTCAATCAGAATAACGAACCCACAAGCAAAACATACACCACGCATGAAATAATTCCATATTTTATTTTACGTTGCTAGAAAAAGAATTGAATGCTGTTTTTTCACCAGTGAATTATCCAGCATTATTTTCAATTGAGATTTTAAACGGGACACGTTTTCGAATCGCAAGAAATATTTTGCGGTGCTAAACAGGGCCTGATTATACCAAACAGGGACCCCGGGCATTGATGAATTTTGGGGCCTCCATCTATGAAATTTGTTTTATTTTTCATAAAATATGTTTATAAAAAAGAATATTTCAGAACAACATTTGAAATTGGGGACCATTTCGAACCGGAGGCACTGGGCAAAGTCCCGATTTGCCAGTGATATAATAGGGTCCTGGTGCTAAATAGGCCAATCTGACAATAATTAACCCTTCAATTCATGGCGATGCATATATGAATCATACCAACTTTTACCGAATTTTTCTTTAAAAAATTCCCAAAACAGGCGGTTTTCTGGGCTGATTTTTATCTTCATACATCCATATTGATATGTAACTGTCATTTTCCCCAGTAGATGGTAGTATTTAGCAGCACTTGTCATTGAATTAGCGCCAAATGTTTAAATCTTATTTCTGTATTTTCAATGATCTTGTCAAGTGGCTGTTGTTCTTCAATTCGACTTTAGAGACCTGTAAAATTTACTATATATAGCTCAAGGTATGTATTTTTCATTTCTATGTTTAAATTTAACCAAAGAATTATTTTTATGCGAAAATTTTCAATTTTTTTGTTTGATTCAAATATGCATCAACATGCATTTAAGAATAGGCTTCACTGCAGAGAGCAGTTTCATGCATTTATGAATCAGTTTAAAATTTGGGCAGAATTTATAATTATAAGATCTCATAACACCTTTTATTTCAAGCTAATTTTTAAATCACACATACACATTCATTATTTAGATGCATTGTTGTTTATTAGAAACATAAAATATTATGTAATGTATAGTATTTGTATGAAAAATTTCTAAATTATTTTTTTTTTCATCATGTTAATTCAGCAGGTAGTTAATTGCTTTTACGAGTAAAGAATTGGCTAATAAATACTATTTTACTGTTTTTTTAATTTTATTATAATCATCACTATCTAATAATAACTCAAATGTATAGAGAAACATATTATTTCAAAAGTATTTAATCCCATATAGCATTTTTTTATTATTATTGCGCTATTGCTAACAAAGTAAAATATATATTTTTCTTTTACATTTCAAAATTCCTTTATTTACAATTTGTAATATTTATAACTATACTATATATAGAATTGGCTAATAAATACTATTTTCCTGTTTCTTTAATTCTATTATAATCATCATTGTCTGATAATAAATAAAATGTATGGAGAAAGATAGCATTTCAAAAGTATTAAATCCTATATAGCATTTTTTTATTATTATTGTGCTATTGCTAACAAAGTAAAATATTTTTTTATGTAAAGTTCTTGTCGACCCAAAACATTTTTATCTACCAAAACCCTGTTATCGATCCAAAAACATGGAACTTTAAACAGCAGTGATAAGTGTCATAAGATCGATTTCAGCAGGCCAACATAAGCAAGTTGTCACTACTTTTGAGAAGAGGTATACCATGTGGTGGATGTCATGTTTATCACATATGGCTTTAAACATATGGGGGGGTGTAGATTTGCTTGATAGTCATATAGGGAGATATAAAATAACTCTGAGGTCAAGAAAGTGGTACATGAGACTGTTTTATCACTTCTTAGACCTTGCAGTCATAAATTCATGGCTGCTATATAAAAGAGTTTAAGAAGAAAATGGAGCAGACCCTAATGATTTGTTAAAACTAGCTGCTGTGACGTTGTCCGACTAATTACGAATAATTAGAACTTAAGAGATATATCTGTGACGCTCCCTTTCTTACCCCTCACTACTTGAATCTCTCCGATAACCTTTTATCTGTGCGGTATCATAAAGAATTCCACAAGGAGCTATAGATTTTCGATAATGTGCAGTTCTGACGTTATAGAACGCATAAATCCCCGAGTGTTTCAAGGGCTCTTCAGAATTGGACAGTATAGCGGCTTGAAAATCTCAAAACTTACGAACACTTACTTCAAGCGTGCCACGTGATCGAAATCCACTTGAGATCCCAGCGCAGAGCAAGATCGGCAGTTCAAGACAGAGAGCAGTTCGGTTCCAGACAGTGACCAGTACAGAGGTACTTTCCTCTGGTTTTGGGCCGGCACGGCCAAAAATGTTTTCGAACCCGCCATCTGACTGTTTAAGTTCCAACTCAAATCTTCTATGTGTTTTTATGTGCGTCTAATAAAGTGTTTTGTGTGAGCAAAATGGCTCTCTCTTTATTTAGGACGCCATATGAGCAAAATGGCTCTCTCTTTATTTAGGACGCCATACCGCCTTTCGATGTGAGCTTACAGTCGGACTATGTCGAATTGGTGAAAGTTCTGTTGTGAAGTGGGGAAGACCCAGTAGCTTTTTACAGAATGAATACAATGTGAAAAGGCAAAGAGGTCCTGCAGCGTATATTCCTCCAACATGTGTTCTACAGGACAAAACTGAACATATGCCAGTATGGAACGAAAACCGCACTCGGTGTAAAGTGCCAACTTGGAAGTTCTAAATATTTATTGGATGCGAAAAATGTGCTGTAGCATTATGTCTAAACAAGGACAGAAATTGTTTTAAAATTTTTCATTCAACATAAATTTGATAGTAATGAATGTATATCAAGTACAAAGTATTTGGCATGTCATTTTTTCTGTTTTTAATTATTATGTTACTGTCATTTTTTTCTGTTAACAATTTTACTAATTAAATTTAATTAAAATTTTCAATTAAAATCAATATCTTTTGAGAACAATAAATAATTAAGTGTTTTATGCCAAATTTTATCAATTATGTGATAGTAAATATTTTTTTATTGTGACTCGCATTTTAGCGCTAAATGCATGACGATTCATATATGCATCAAACCTAAAATTTAAAAAAATAATCAATAAAAATAGTTAAATATTTTTGAAATATTTTTTCACATGTATTTAAGCCATGATATTGAAGAAAAAAAATGTTTGGTAAAAATATAAAAAATCATGCATTGAAGGGTTAAGCATACAAATGTATGGAGAGCTGTTTTAGTGGCAACCATAAAGTGAAATGATTATCGTTTATACTAATGCGTAAATTGCAAAAGTCACCAAAGAATAAAAGACTACATTCGTGTCAAATATCTAAGCCGTTTCTTTAAATTAAGTATTAACGACTGGAAAACGAAAATATATTGTATTGGTATCAATAAAAGATAGTATAAGTAATAGTTAGTAGATATCTAGGGCAATATTTATCAAAGCACAATATAACGCATTAATAAATATTTCGTGAAACTAAGTGTTCTATTCCTCTTACAACAACCATCTTACTTCATAGCTAACTAAACATTAAGTAATTCTACGTCACGTTAATATATTCCGCGGTAGTTTCAACAGAAAAGACTGTAACTGAACTTTTTTTTCTTGGAGATTCTGTTTTGTCACAAGTAGTCATGATCACATTTTGGGAAAGTGTTATTTTCTTGCCTTGCGAAGAGCGGGTACACAACTATTAAACTATAAAATAAAACGGTTCGCCACATCATGTAGTATCTAAAGTGGTATAACTTAAATCTAAAAAAGAGTATGATGTAGAAATGAGACATTTTGAAAGTTAGGAATTTTCGCTGCAAACCGTCACGCTTTTCTTTTTCTGATCGGGAATGACACCGACATAGTTTTTGTCATAATATTAACAATGGTCTCAGGTCAGTACTTATACTAACTTTACGAATAACGAATGAGAAACTTTACGCCAAGTGTCAAATCATTTTGCTTATTTTGAGATTCCAAATCACTGGAATCAATTCAAATTATATATGTAAGAAAAAGTTTCGTTCCCTACCGGGCGGAGAACGGGTACGCAGCTAGTAAATTATAAACAAACCAGCTTAGTAGCGGTTGACCAACTTCACAAAATTATTCGAAAAATTAAAAATTGAAATTAATGCGTATCGGATAAGTTTGAAAGTCTCTCATTGTGACTTTTGAAAATTGCTTCTACTGAAAATTGCATATGTAAATTTGGAAATTTTTTGAGAGCACCAAATATAACTTCATTGTATTACGGCCCTTGAGTATGAATCTTTTCAAGTTATTTTAGTGTTATTCTATTTCAAATTACCAAAATTTAGCAGATGTCAATAAGGTGAATATACTGATAAAGTTTAACAATATGTTCTCTGATTGTTTAAGTAGTATTGGCAAAATTTTAACAGGTATACATAAAATTATAACCATACATTATAAGCTGCAGTCCCTCAGCTATATAGTTGTACAATTAAAAATCACTGTTACAGTTTTAAAAAAGGAATAGATTCATTAACATTTTAGAATGCAGTTAAAAAGTGTTCATAGCTAGTGTTGTTCATTACTTCGTGATTTATGCATGCTTGTCTTATGTAATGTATCTAAAAAGGTTTCGAAATAAAATTTAAATTAATCACAGACTTCTACAACATAACGGTATGGTATGATTCTTTTAATGGCGTCTTTGTAATGTAAGTACTTGTTTTAATTATCAAAATTTTGTAGGTGGTTGAAAGCTTTTATAAATTTCATTTTTGTCTGCCTGTCAAGTAACTTCTTTGCAAAATATAATTGACTGTGACGAACATTTAATATGAGTTTCAAGACTACTTTAAAATATTTTAAATTCACTTAAATGTAGATCGTATACTTTGTAATTTTTCTCACACAGATGTATGTTCAACAAATTACAATCAAATTTAGTGTTTTGTATATATTTTATTCGCTACTCAAAAATTATGTGACAAATGAGACAATTCCTTTGGAATGATAAATATGGTCATTAAGTAATATATAATCATTAAATAGTTTACTTGGAACATTTGGAAACATAATATTAACTAAGCCTAACTGCATACCCATTTTACACTGCATACCTATTTTGCACCCATTTTACTCCTATATTCTCCTATTTTTTGTAACTACTAAAACAAAAAGAGAAAGAAAAACATTTTACAAATTTCTTTTTTTTTCTGAGAAGAAGCTGTTTATACCGCTCCTAAACTAAAAATAATAACATAATTTCTCAAATTTTTAAGAATGTGTTAGTTTCTTGAAAGTTTTTGACACGACAAACGAACATGGGTTCAGTAAGCAGATATAAGCTGTATTTCTAAATGTAATTAATAAACCTTTCGTGTGTGTAAATCTTGCCAACTAATCTCTGAAAATATATGTTGAAAATATGATTTAAAAACATTTATTTATATTTTTAGTCAAAGAAAAGTAACTACACTATTTAACTCACCATACCCTATCAAATACAGGTACTACAAAATTACATTATCAAAGCATAAATGCCTAGCACATTTTTTCCTGATATTTTAACTAACAATCCCAAAGTTGTTTTCATGTGGTTTTAGAATTATTTTCATTATAAAATCTTCATACGTGTTTAAGAAAATATATTCTGATTTTTTTTTTTTTTTTTTGCAATACAATATATTCATCATACCTTTAGAACAATGAGGATTCTAAAATATTGCACCCTAAAAAATTTCATTTTTTTTTTGTAGTAGAACGTATGTTGCATTAATGTTATCAGCAAAAAGAACTAGCCTTTCACAATTTGTTTTCCAGATTCATTGTACATCGACAATTTGAAGAATAAATCAGGTTTCTTTTTCCCTGATTTCAACGGATTTTAAACGAGTAAGATTTAAAACAAGTGTCAGATAGTTAGTTCTTTATTGATAAGTGTTGAAATTTTGCACAAAAATATAATCAAATTAATTTATTTTTATATTGTTTATCTCGTACAGATGAAAAACTATTTTTTTAAATATTTTATAACCAATTATCAGGATTAAAACTAAAGTATATTTTTTAAATGGTTTCAATAATAAGCATTTGTTCGACAGCTTATTTTTTAAAAAATCAAAAAATAGGTTAATGATTTCTTTCCTTATTTATTTTCTAAATAACTCTTTTCAATTGAATTTAAACTATTCTTAAGTAAAATACAGACATTATGATAAGAAAAAGTACAAAAAGTACTTTCAAGTTATTTTCAATTTGAATACAAACTAAAAGTTTGCTGTGATCGTAAAACGAAAAGTAGTAAAATCCTGAATGCAAAACCAGCGAGTCATACAAATTGCTTATTCTAAACAAAATGTGAGCTCCATTTCTGAAAGAAAACAATTTTTTCATCTCCTATTTTAAATTTATATAATTGAATTTGAGATTTCTTTTATATGTAATAACGAGAAAAAGCTTTTACGAGTTTCTATTACGTTTCATGAAGAGAAATGCTGTATCCAAAAAATATATTTCTGCACGTTTCGAAAAACTTACGAAATTTGCATTTTTACGAAAAAATGAGCGTTCTCTTAAAGGAACTGGAATGCAGCCACATTGAATTAAACTTATCTATAGCTGTATTATATATCATTTAGTATTATCACTACAACCTTATTCTTTATATATTATTTAAAGCAATCCTAAGTTGTTTTCATGTGGTCCTATAATTCTTTCCATTATAAAATCTTCATACGTGTTTAAGAAAATATATTCAAAAAAAATTTTTTTTTCAATACAATATATTCATCAGACCTTTAGAACAATGCGGATTCTAAAATATTGTACCCTAAAAAATTTTAACACAATCACGAGTGCAAAGAATAAACAAGCTATTTCTCAAAAGGCACAGTAATAAAGCTCAAGTTCGTGAATTTGCAATGAGCTTGTCATTAACAAGAAAAATTAAGTTGGATGGTAAAAGTTAAAACTTTGATAATTACTGTCAATGTATCTTCTGAAAATTTTGCTGATATCTCTGAAATTAAACACATGCTTCCATAGTAAATTATTGTTATATTGAAAATGGTAAACAGTCCAAAACATGTCAGGCTATTTACTATTAGTGGCCCTTTACTTAGTACGTTCCCATATGTGGGTGCTTCCTTTCCTATAGCAGAATAATGTTAATGATTCTTCAGTTCACGAGTTCCCAACCTTTTAACATTGTACCCCCAACAAAAGATCATTTACTAGGTGCCCCCCCCCTCCACACACACACACAAATTTTCAGCATACACCCTCTCAAAAAAGTTTTCGAGTAAATGTTAAAACCCCTACGATGGTTTTGTTAAGTAAAATTATTTATCTGAAATATGAATTAGTTTATTATATTACTAGTTCTTTATATTATTATCGATTTGTGTATTTTCAAAAACTAGCTAACTTTTCGCAAAGCTAAAATAGAAATTGCTCTTATACCCCAAAACTTCTTTTAGAACGTCTACCTACAGATTTTTGTTGTTCTACAGTGAAGATTTAGTAGCTTTTCTACAAAATGGTGTTATCGGTAAAGTTTGAATAAACATTGTAAGAAAAATAGGTATGTATGGGAGTGAATATAAGAATAAATAAGATTACTTTTAAAACATGCATTACCACTTAATCTTTCACATGTTTTCTTTTCTTTTCTTTTTTCAACATCTCCTTTAAGCACCGCACCAGTTGATAGCTGCTGCTTCAGTTCATGTCTCGATCTGCACGTTTATAATATCCTGAAATATGAGTAGACTGTTCTGAAATTTGTTTAAATTATTAACGTTCATCAGAATGCGCTCTCAAATAAAAATATGCAGTGCATACTGATAAAGTTATGCTTTGCTGAAAATCTGATGGATTAAGAGTAAAGAGTGTCAACTTTTAAGAGTGAGCTTTATTGACGTTATTTTACACAAAACTTATAAATTTTATCAAGGTATTGAATGTTCTTCCAATAACACGTTGTGTGTGTACTGTTAAGAGATTTTTTTACATCATAATTTACGCTCTACGTAAGGAAGCTGAAGAGAGTACTCTTTGTTTCATATTGTATTTTATTTATTTTTTACACATTAACGTGCATATAAATGATATTTCATTTAATGTTTAATAATCAATGTGCATGGCATAATTTAACTTTCTTGTTTTAATTGCTGCAGGAAAATATGTTAGAAAAATGTAAACATTTAAAAATCATGACACTATGTGCATGTGCAAACTGCGCTCAAGGATGAGATATCTTTTCAATCTGACACTTTTTTACCATGTTTTGTTAATGTCTCAAGCAAAAATTGTAAACTGTTTGTTCTAACATTATCAGAGACGTTATAACAAAAGAAAATATGATTTGTTAGTGCAATTTATTAAATACTAGATGCGTGCCCGTTCTTCGCACGGTAGGAAACGAATACTATTTTACTAAAATATAATCGTAACTATCTATGCGAAAACAAAATGTCAAAAAGTTCGAGTAGTCTTTTTGTTGAAACTACCGCGGGATATATTACGCAACGTAGGATTACGGTTTAGTTTGTTGTAAGACGATCGTTGAAAAATAATGAATATAACACGTTTAATTTCACGAAATAGTTATTAACGCGGTATACTGTGCTTTAATCCATATTATCCAAACAAATCTACTATTACTGACAGAGAAAAAAATGAGAATACTATCTATTACTTATATTTATATTATGTATCTTCTTTCTCCATCTTTAATGCTCAATTTAAAGAAAGAGATTACATATTTTAAACCAATGATGCCTTTTCTGCTTTTTGGTGATTTTGTGGAATTTATGCATTTCCATTAAAACAGATCTCCATATATTTTTAAACATAATTCTTGTCTGATTGGTGTATTTAGAACAGCAAAATATTTCATCTCGTGGTGGTGGAAAACATCCAAGCTGTACCAATTTAAATAGTATTTAAATCCACCATGGTTCAGGCTCGTCAAAACATCAAACTGTGCAATCTCGAGGAACTATTTGGAATAGCTCAAATTGCGAATAGGGAGTAAAATTGTATTGCAGAGTTTACGAATTTCAGACAACTTTTAATCTATGGCCTCACGTTCTAACCAGGGTAGTCGAATTTAGTTATTTCGCGCAATAGATTGTTAACGGAGTAACATTGAAACATACGACATTGGAAAACTCGCTTGCAACAGAACTTTATTAAAGTTAATTAGAGAGTTATTATTGGGATTATTCTAACTAATCGGTATTTCAAATATTCTCCGGAGCTATTTTGCTAATGATGTAACTTTCCTGCAAGAGCTTGTTAAGTTGCTTAAATTTAACAAAAAAAAAGTATATCTGATATAGATAATATACTGTTAAAAGTCGTCCAAACTTGGCGACATTTTGCACAATTTTTGGGAATACATACAACGACCGTCGTCAAACCGATAGCGAATACTATGCATTATGTTAATTAGTATTTTGCATCTTGCGGCGACATTTGAATTTCCCACGTTTTAAAAAAGTTTCCTTTCGTAATTATGGTTGCTGAAAAATCACAGAGCTCAAAAATCGCTAAGGGTAACACGCGCATTAAAAAAAATTCTTTGAATTTTTATAATAGTAAATTTTTGCGTCAAAGCCTTTTAATGTAATTAGATTTCTAAATCATTTTTAAACTCATGACGTCAAAATGACACCATTCTCTGTTGTGATATCTAACATGAATTAGTGAAAGAAGAAAAAAAAAACACGTTATTTTATTTTCTACAACATCTAATCTCGATGGAAGTTTATTATTTCGCTCGTGGCGTAGTTTTTTGTCAAAACTTGTGAACTTCATTAGGGTTTTTAATGCATTTTTGCACGCGTGACATCAAAATGACGTCAGTCTCACTTGAATTATTGAAAGTAATAAATAAATAAATCTAACTTTGTTAACTATGCTCACGAATGTGCTGAAATCGGACATTTGAGTAGCTTTCTACCCTGAAAATTGCGAAAAATCGTTAAAAATTGGGGAACGGGTGGATTTCCAGAATTTTAAAGCAGCCTACGGACTATTCTATGTCATTTTACGTGTATGTGCAAAATTTCAAGCCGATCGGTTCAACGGTGTGGGAGGAGTTCCCGGACGAACAAACAAACAAAAAAACAGACAAACTTTCACATTTATATAATAGATTTCGTAAACAAAATCATACCCTTAGCTCAGAGCACTAGGATGTAAGCTATACTTATAATTATTTAAAATCTTTATTGCAACTGATTCTATTTTCCCCCTACATTTTAGCCATAACTGAATATTAAATTAGTAACCAATAAAAACATTTTAAGCTGCGGGCGATGTATCATGTTAAATCAAAATGCTTTTGTTTTATCGTCATTTTGTATGTTTGCTGTAAATATTTCGAGATAAATATCTCATTGGAATTTCCAAAATATTTTCAATTAATTTCCGTAATTTTATGAAACTAATTGAAGTGCTTTAGGGTAATCACCTTTCACGTACCTATAATTGCCTTTGGCTATTTGAAAATTTCCCGTGGGCCTTGAATCGTCAAGGAAAAAACAAAATGGCTGACTTATCAGAAATTCTGTGACCATTTTCCCTGGAGATTTAAACTAATGACCGTTACAAGTAGTGTTCCGGAGAATGAATGATTACTTACGAATCCTGTATCAAAAGTTTCGAAATGTGCATTCAATTTTTTCTTTCATTTAGAGGTATTTTATTTTAAGCGATGATGTGATTTCTAAAATTAAAAATGAAAAATATTGAAAGTAATCTAAATTACTGTGAATCGAATAATCATGCAAACTTCGAATGTTTCGCTAGAAGAAACTATCTGACACCCTATGCCTTCCTTTTGCATATTTTAAACTGCACACATTATTCAAACTCTTCATTTAAACCTAAATATTTGGCAATGTTGTTTTTCTGTAAAAGATAATAAATGTTATGTGCATGGTTTTCGACGATGTATATTCTTTTACAAATTGAACTTTTATGTATTCATTTTCTTCCCTTTAAATTGATGAACAACTTCCAAATGGAATTTAAACAATATTTCCTCATAGACATTAATGAATTAAAAGTATCTTGGACAACCCTGTAGGTAAACTACCCAAATAACCTAATCTAATGGAAAAAAACAGAGAACAACTAGATGTTATAACAATTCAACGACTAATGATTATTGAGTTATACGCACGTACAGCTGCGGAAAAAAAAGTCCCACTTGCTCTTTATTTCGCCGTCGTTCGTCATACAGGAAAGTTATATATACCATTCGTATGCAAATAACGCATACTTTAATTTGCTATTAATTTAACTTGCATAGGGGCCGTCCTTATATTTAAGTCTGCATCAACTTCGTTTTTCTCAATGGCAACACTGTATTTTGACTTTATTAAACGAAGAAAACCTTCAAATTCCCTAAATATAAATTTTCACCAAATTTTTACGATAATGTCCAGAGATATTGCCAATTCTTTTTTTCGCGATTTTAAGGGACTTTCTGCAAATTGAAAAACGCTATTTGTAGGTTCCGAACTTTTCACCTTTCATTCATTTCGCTCAAGAGAGTTAAAAGAAATAAACATTATTTTCAAGGAAAATATTTTTTCCATCTCTCTTAAAGTTTTTTGTGGTAAGAATGTCAAGGGTAGAAATTAGAATCTTTAGTCAGTGGTCCAAATGACCCGTGAGTTCATAAGTTCCTTGGTTCGTACACATGATTTAAAGGAAAAATGCAAAACGACTGCTCACGATTTTGAAAATCTTTCTAATTTTGAAAATGTTACTGAGTATTTACCTTGATGGTTCTCTTAGACAGGTGAAATGTTATAGCAAATTAAAGTGTACGTCAATCGAAAACGATTGGTATCTGTAACTTTGCTGTATGACGATCGACGCCCGAAAAATGTACAAGTGGGACTTTTTTTTCCGCAGCTGTACATATTAAGGGGCTATATATGGTTGCAGCGAAGCCTGATGGATATCTGTTTTCATAAACTTATTAGCCTAAAATTTTGGATTTGGCATATTTTAGCCATTCTAATAATGAAAAACAAGGTTTCTGAAAAGAAACTAGCAAAAAATCTCTTCCGTTTCCATGGGTTTCATTTTCTTATTGAAGTGAGATAACCCGCATTTATATAGCATGCGCCACTCAAACGTTTGTATGTACAACATTCATGCCAAACGAAGTCAAATTTAATTCAGCGATAGTCAGAATATATCAGAAACATAGATACATACAGACATATCCTACAAACATAGATAAATACCTACATAGATACACGTCCACACAGATGTCACGCAGAAACTTGTCAAAATGGATTCAAGAATGGCCAAAATGAATAACTTTTTTAAAACCTAAATATCAGAATTTTTTGCGAATACGATACTTACTGCCTTTATTTTGTGCAAGAATATAAAAATATTCCACGTATAAGTTTCCTTTGTGATATCCCTTTTTATGAAAAATGACTCAGTCGAAAAGCGAAGAGATTGCTTTTTGTAAAATTTCATAGAAATTTAATGTGTACAATGTTTATGTATTCCTTTAACACTCATGTCTGTAAGTTTCTGCTATAGATGTTTATCAAATATATGTTTCTTATTAATCCCTCATTATAATATAAAATAAAGATTTGTTATTTAAAAATATCTAAATTATAAAATCTAATATTTTAAATTGCGACAGAATAACTTCCAAAATCTTGTACTGAAAATATCTTTTGAAAGCAATCCTTAAAGTATTAAGTTGTCCAAAATTTTAAATCTTTATAGGTTAATAAAGGTTCAGAACTCGGCTAAGAAACTTCAGATCTGGTGACTAAACAACTTCAGATCTGATCTATTGAATAGTAAGCAAACATATTGAGTAATTTAGCTGCGTGGTTTGAATACCTAATTACAGACAGACTTATAGCCATCCAAAGATCAGGCCACAGAAAATATCAAATTTTATCAATATAAACTATTTTTAAATATTTTATTATTTTGTTTAGATTTGTTATTACACTTAAAAATGTAAAATATAGAAGTAATGCAGAGTTTAGTTGGTAATTAATGAACATTTATAGTTATTTCCCAAACTGATATTTTAATGACTTTCGAAAAAAAGTAGGTAATAAGTAGCACAATATACATCGATAAATGTTATTTTTATAACTATCAAAGAGAACTTGTAAACATAAAAATTAAACATCTAGTATCAATGTTATCGTTCCTAATTCCCTTGCTCTTTTCAAAACAGAATCACACTTTGAAGCATAATACATTTTAATGGAAAAACCATTTTTGCTTTGTAACTAGAGAAAACTTCTGAAAGCCATAATAAAGATAACTCCAATTTGTAGACGACCAATAAAACACAAAAGATACAATCTGTCGAATAACTTCAATGCGATATAGCACGGCATGTAGCTTACATATTTACAAGCAATAGCTCCGCTTTAATGTTCAGAATTATTTATTCGCAAATTTACCCACCTTAAGTAAATATAGCCCTATATCTTATCGCAAGGGCAATAAAGTCACAAATGACCCATTATTTTCTTTAGGGAAGTGTTAAAGGGGATTTTCTACCTCCAGGAAGTTGGATGCCATTATACAGGTTATTTCATCCTTAAGAAGGTTCGAGAAAGTATCCATTATTTTCGTCTGAACATTTTGTAATAATAGCTAGGGCCTAGAGGGTGTAGACTTTGCCAAAATTTCAAAATTATTCTTTATAGCTTATATGTGTGTAACAAGGAGAACTTGTTTAAATAAAAACTACACATTTTAAGGCTTTCCTAATAAAACTATTACATTTTATGAGGTCATTTATGGCTTTATCTTAATTGTTTTTGATTTTTGAGCTGAAACCTTTTGAGAGTTTATTATATGAAAAATATTTTATGGATGCAAATAGCAAAAATCCTAGAGAGTGTCATCGTGAGAATTTTGTAGAACACGCGTAGACGGTAAAATCAAAGTACTATATATTTAAATAAGAAAGATTATACAAAGTGGTTTCAATTCTTTATTTATATTATAAAAAGAGAGACAAATTCGATAATACCAAGCTGCAATACAAAGGAAAAAAAACAGTATTTAGCGATATTTTAAATTACTAAAACATTTTATATTTATGCGTATGATTTGATATATTTCTTTGTCTCTTAAATGTTAAGTTTTGTGATGCTGTAAGTATACATCCCACGTCTTTTATATTTCGCTTAGTTTTGAAGTTACAAATGCGAAGTTATTTTCTCTTAATTGCAATAGGACAAAAATACGATATTGCAATTGACTACATTGACGAGCAGCTATAGTATGTACTGTTCGTTTCCCAAAGACTCACCTAACATTCGGAATTGATTCTTTTTTGGAAAGGTTTGATACGCTAAAATGGATTCTTGCTGAGGTTGCATTTTACGAACGCTGTCATGTGTGGCTCTGTAGATTTTTGAATTGAGTCTTTCTATTTTTTCTTAATTCACAAAAAAGGAAATAACGTCGTAGCATCTTCTCGATATTTCTTATTTTTTCACAAGAAGCTGGGCAAAAATATAATGAGCATAGCTGAATTACTTCTCTGCCCTATTCTGATATACTCAAAACAGATGTGACGAATGTAGAAAATCGCAGGAAGTTTACGCAAGCAAAACGCACTGTTTAGTGTTATTAGTTATCCTCATTTTTTTATATTTTTGGAAACTAACACTAATATTGATTTGAATCAATATCCTCCATGACTAACTGATTCAATCAATATCAATCAAATTTTAAACAAATGAATGGACATCAATTGGTATAATCAATATGAATCAAATAAAAACAAATAAATGATTACAATAGACTGAATGAACGTCAATCAAATTTACTATTCATTCCCAAGAAAGAACCTGGAGCTGGAAAAAATAACACAGCTAAACCTGATCTCAGCCGTATTTTGATTAATTCAGTGCTGACCTGAAGCATGCAGAAGTCCATGTAACGTACACGTAAACGAAACGGACAATAAAGCATTAGAGGCTGTCCTTAAATTTTTATATTTTTGAAAACTTACACTAATATTGAATTGAATCAATATTATTGATAAATACCTGATTCAATCAATATCCGTCAAATTTTAAGCAAATGAATGAATGTTAAATTTATTTATCCATTTATATACTTTAGCAGTAGTCGCTGGAAAATCCTGTGTTGTGTGGTGCACTTATAATTATAATGAATCAACATTTTGTCGAAAGTAAAATTTTTGAGACAGTCTAGATTTTATGAATGGTAAACTTCTATAAGCATCCATAAAAGCTAGCACCTTATTCGCATCAAATCTAATTGTATGCAAAATTAATCGAATGAGGCTTATTAAAGAATTTATTTTTCATTCTATCTCATCTCTGTTCACTGCCGGCCAAATGCTCTTGAGTATTATCTCATTATAAATTTTAAGGAAAGTGGAACGAATTGAGCTCGAGGGAACGCCATAGGTGTGAAGCCGAGCAGAAATGATATGTTTTAATTAGGGAGAATAATTCATTCATGAAACAGTTTCCTTGTATTGATGTTCTGCAATTCCCATTGCAACATATGCGGTAAAGTATAGCGGCATAATTGCAATCGCGTTCTGCAAGTTGTTGGCCAATGTTTCTCATTCTAAATTTTCTATTCGAAAGCAGATTTGTTGATTCAAAATTTTAAAAGTGCATTTTGATGTAGCACTACTAGAATAACATTTTAAAATTTTCTTCTCTTGGTATATACATACATTTCAAAAGAAGGATATTTTTCCTGTCAGTGAAGGTGATTGGGGCAGTCTATGGTCAAAAACTAGGGTTACAATTTAATCTTATATAAAAGATATACGACACATGAAACATTTTTGTAGATTTTATTATAGTACCTTTACTTTTGAGTGCGCTTAACGTATGATGATTAATTTAACCTTCCTACCCTGTTAAAAAAAAGTTACGTTTTACCTGGATGGGTCTGATCGACCCAGTCCGTATAGATTTGTTCAAGTCTTTTACAATAGCTCCCGTTTAGCTCATTTTGAATGCTATTATTAGTTAATGATTAAGTATGTATATTTTACCTCATTTATACCTCCTTTTTACTGTCCCCCCCCTCCTCCCCCAGTTCGACCGATTCCTTGATTGCGTATGTGGCTTGTTAAAATATTTAAACGCACGAAATGATTACTTACTATTTTACTTACATATGAAATATTATTGCACATTACATATTATTTTACCTTTTAATGCATGATTTACAATAAGAATTTGCATGCTCTTGACAAAGAAATGACTGGCAAGATCCACATCTTGTCTGAGTTTTTCTATCCTTCTTAGGGCCGCATTCTTTTCACCTTCCTCGTTTAGGTGTTTTCAAATTATCTGCATCGCCTTCTTTTACAGCTAGTCACTTCTTGTTTATAGCTACCGACACATTCGTTTTTTCCGGCGATTTCTTTGAGAGTCTGTCAGCTGTTTTCCGAGTTCTTTCAGAAAAAGCCGTCTTTTGAAAAGTTTGCGTTCATTATACGACGCAGACAACAAAAGCATTAATTGCAGCTAGATCAATCATATTATAAAACAAACAAACCGGCCACCCCCTTGTTCCTCTCTTACATGTATAGATGGAAGATAGTTTATCTTTGTCCACTCCACCTTTAGTTTCATTATAATATAAGATTATATCTGGTTTCTTTTCATTTTTCTGTGACACTCTTGCGTCTTGATGCATACTGGAAAGAAGAATCACTCACTTATTTCTTTTTGGAATACACGATACCAGAGTCTTATCCTGTTGAAATCCAAACACTGAGGAGAATACAGCCCTATCAGGTGATGCTTGAAATTCAGGAAGAATAAACGGTTTATTTTTTCTGAGAGTCCCAACAAGTGTTAATTTTCTCTTTAACAATTTTTCTGAAAGGATATAATCCGTTAAAAAATTATCCACCGTTCCGAGCAGTGTCCTCAACTGCCTTTACCAGGCGCAAAACAACATTTCTTCCTTGGTTTATATCACGCTCACCATGAAGAGGCTTTCCAGTATACGTTTCAGCGTTGTAAACGCTGACATCAACCATGACATCCGACATGACATGATGACATCCGACATCAACTATAATTTAATTCCACACTTCCCTCTTGGCTTTGTTCGTAAATATTGTCAAAATGGGCACTTACCTCGAAATAATGATGTTATTGGTGCTAATTTATCTAGGCGTCGACGACTTGTTCTGTTTTTTTTTTTTTTTTTTTGTCAAACCTAAGGAACTGCCTAAATGTTTCAAAGCGTTGTAAAGACATAGAAAAATAACTATAAATTGAAATTAGATTACTTATCGATCTTTGCATGAAGTAGGAGCGACTTTACACCATTCAGTTTTGTTTCTACTAACAAACGTAGACGCTGGTTGAATGCTTTCTTCAATATCTGACGTATCTAGCTCTTCATGAGAAATATCTACATTCGATATGTGATCTGATTCATCTGTTTCAACTCATTCATCTTCACCTATATCAGATAGATCTGAAAGCTCTTGATCAGAAAGCCCTTGTAAGAGTTTTCTGATCTCTTCTTCAGAAAGTTTATGTTTGCGATTTTCCATGTTATTGAACTAAAAAAGAAATGGCTAAGCACACCAGGCAGATAATAGATCATATTTAGCCTTCGATATACTGCCCCATCTATCGACCACACAAGAAAATAAAGTCTATTCAAAATATGAATGGGTTTTCTATGTATTTCTACGCATACTAATAACATGGGTCGATTGGACCCAGACAGGTAAAATGTCACTTTTTTTTAAGGGTGATCAAAGAAAACTCTTACGACTCTGAAAAACTCACATATTAAACGAGAGCACATTTTTGAGGAATACATGAAGTTTGAAAGATCTAAATTAAAATCTGTGGAAGATATCGCAAGATCAATTTTAGAAATGGGTCGAATCGACCCAGACAGGGTAGAAAGGTTAATACAGCGATATTGCTAAAAGATATTGAAATCATTTGAATCAATTGATGTGTCTTGGTTTTTTTTAGTACATTTCTCATTATCTACTACTAGTAACCAAAATACTTAGCTGACCGCCGCAAAAACTTATCACAAGATGAATTTCTCAATGAAGTTACAATAAATTAGTTATGATTTCTTATTTATTGTAACCTTGCTGAAAAATTTGTTTGTTTTAAAGTTGTGAAAAACATCAGTCCGAGAAATCTGGGCAATATTTACCGATGGTGCAAAAAAGCAATTAGAATTCAAATTCAGTGACAATGTTATGGGATTAGCATTTAAATGAAAACAATTCACATTCTTCCCAGTTTACTTCCTCCTTTTATTTAGTACATTTTTAAGCTTTCCAAATTTAATTTTTTTTTCAGACATACATTACTGACAACATATAGAGAGGAATAACATTTTACAAAAATTTTAGCGACCAAACCAGCACAACCAATTGAAAAGAAATTAGAAATAGAATTATTTAAAATTATTTTTCTCGGGATTATGTGGTGGACAATTACAGTAGAATTCGCTTGATCAGGGCTGAAATGTAAAAAAAAAGTGGGTACTTACGTATTATCTCCGCGGTCCGCCAAGACAAGAAATTTTTTGCCAAGATAAATTCCGGACAAATGAGGTAAACGGACAAATGAACACATTTTATTACGAATAAAAGGGTAAAAATTGAATTTCGAACTGAGATATTTCTGATAAAAAATGAAGAAAGAAATTCAGAAGAATCTCTTATTAACGTACTTTAATAATTGAGATGGCAATGAAATAATTACAACTAGGTATCGAGTTCAAATACAATAGAAATGTGCAATTTTAGTTAATTTGAGTGTACAAAATAATAAGAATATAGTAAAAAGCGAAAATTAAAACTTGGGTGTGGTGGGAAATAGATTGCGATACATGAATTTTTATAAATTTTGAAATGTAACAAACTTAAATTTTGTTAGTGAAAGGGTCCCCTGAAGAATCACATTACTTATTCAATCATTAACTTTCTTATTTTCAGTGTATTAGAGATTGTAACTAATTCCATTCATTTTGTATTTCATTTTCTTCATCAGTCTTCGTCTATTAAAAACAGTTTTGCAGCACAAACATTTCTTAAAAACTTTTCAATTATTCATATGAACCAGCTTTATGTTATAATTGAATTTATATGACGATTCAAAATATTTACTTCAATGAATCATTTCATAAAGAATCAGATAACACAAGTGCAATGTTTCAGTGCTGAATTCAAGAGTCATAATTCACACAGATAATTCATTATCAGAAAAGTTTTACACTTCACAATAGACGAATACTCATAAAACATGCATAAATAAACTCATATCAAATGCTTTCAATTTTCGATAAAACTAAACGCATTCAATTACCGTCTGAAATATTGATGAATCGAGAAGGCTTTCATTAATTTTAACGTATCTTAACAGCTTCCCCTGAATAATCATCCTGTTCTGCTGATTATCGAAGAAAACTTTTAATATCGCCTTGATAATCAGAGTCGAAGTTATTAATGGTGCTGCTAATGATTTTAGTATATTATTCCTGCGAATTAAAATAGATTGCATCAGCTCGTAAGATTAGGTGAAGTATTCCCTTCACAAAGTATTCATGACTCAAGGTGAAAAGTAGAATAGGGTAATCTAAAGTTTTATTTTCGTACATTAAACAGTTTACGATCCTTTGTTATTTTTTAGAAAATGTAAAAGAGATTTTAGTGGTATATTGAAAAGTCTCACATAATTTTGGAAATAAAAGAGGCAGCATCATATTTATTATTGCATGCGTATTTTTTTTATTTGTCAGAAAATGTGTATTATTATAACTAGTTATTAGTGAAACAGTTATTAGTTTGAACTTAAGGATTAGCATAATAAAAAAAGATTTAAAAATTCTTTTCTCCATATAAATTGTTTCCCTGCATAACTAATATTCATTCCTTGTACACACTTAAAATTGTTTATAATAAAATATTCAAAAAGAAAAGTTCTTCACAAATAGGATTTATTAATTTATAATTTGATGGTGAAACTTTACGATCATGCTGCATGGATACACAACGTAAAACATCAGAACTGAAACTAAATTAGGTAATTCTCCCGAAGTATGCGATTTTTTAAAAAACTCGTAACGCATAATGGTGACATGCGTGCGAATTTGTCAGATGTAAACTGCAGTCAGAGTCCTTTGTCGTCAAGATAGAAACGGACGCAGCAAAGGTTGTGAGAATTTCTAATCATTTTCGTCAGGTTGCGTAAAAAAAGCTCTGCAGATTACCTACTACATGATACTCCCATGGAGGATTATTCCTTGTGCAACTTTCTCGGCAGCTGGAAGATTTTTATCTGCATCTCCTGCTTACACATAGGAAAATACTTAAGTGATAGTATTTTTTACATACTTTTTCAGCATGTAAAACATTCTATTGAAAAGGTATATCTTTTGGCATAAACTTGTGCTTGTAAAAATTGCAACACCATGAAAGGGTCACGTAATATACTTCAAACTTTGACAAACGGGAAAATAGAGTATGCTGCTCAAGTGACTAGAATTTCTGCTATCATGCATGCCTCGGAGCAAAACAATGACCTTTGGATTGTCAATAAATCTGCATAAATTGATTTCATTTCATTTCATTTTGTGAATACGGACGAAAATCTAAACAAAGAATCTATGCTGGCTGTGTACCCTACGTGTGGAACTTTCTAAGGGTCCCTATCCCATATTTACGTGAAGTTTGGAGATAAACACAGAAAACTCTGATCAGCTAGGTGGACAGACGCGACCTGGGTATAAACTAGGCATCTGCCGTTTCCCTGTTGAGAGTGCTATGCGCTCGGCCACTAGTCTGGCAGATCTGAATAAAAGTACTGTAAGAGTGTTAAATATTGTGTAGTGTTAATTCTAGTAGCAATAGTCACTTGGACCTCACTATGCCACTATGACGAAAGAGGACTGAATTTCAGCAGAGTTTGAACGGGATGAATGATCAATTTTCGTAGTTAATTCATCATTGATTGATTGATTGATCAATGAGAAATGATGGATTTTGTATGTATAGTAGCTTGTGCATTAAACTCACAATGATTCGGGTGTGAAAGCAGTGAGCTGGAAAGAACTGTGCAACTTGGATATCTGTGAGTGTGTGCAAAAATGTGGTGTCCGAAATGATAGATATCTAGTCCGTGTGGTGATGTCGAACTTTTAATTATTCATCTCGGCAGAATGCTTGCGCACGGTTACAGGTTTATATTTGTGTGCTTTAACCTGCGGTACAGAAGAATAATTAGATAGACTATCCAACGCTGAAAAAATGCAGACCTAGCAATCACTCGATTTAACTGCCAGCAACATAGGGGTGGACCAGTAGCCAATTACATACTACAGAGCAGAAGAAACTTCATACAGCTGGCTGTGTAGCACGCGATTGGCGATTTGATTGACTGCCATGTTGCTGGTAGTTACCCTTTGAGGTTCAACCCTTTGACGACAGCCAGCTGTCGTCAAAAAAAAAGGTCTCTAGATCTGTGGCACGCGATGGACGCTTCGATCGTCCACCATCTTGCTGGTAGTTGAGTCGAGCGATGACAACGGCTGCCCTTTTTTCAGCATGGGGCAATCTATTCAGCTGTTCTCGCATTCTTCCATTTTTCAGAAGATGTCAGTGCTGTTAAAAATAATAGCGACCATTTTTTAAGGGAAATGACGTGCTAAAAAGTAAAGGATTCTCGTGCAGCTATCTCACCCGCAAGTATTTTTATAGAAATGAAATCTATTTTTCGTGAAAGGCAACAGTCAAAACGTCAGAGTTTGGTGTTCCCAGAGCGGGAACACTGCGCGTTAAAGGGTTAAAGCAGCGGTTGCAATTTTGGCAAAGTTTATATTTGAGCAGTCTATCCAGTTATTCCTCTGCATCAATAGCTTTAGCATATGGTGGACGTCTACTGCTGTGCGTACGTCGTGAATTCCGTTATACAGGATACTACAGACACAAATTATAGACGCCAAAGGCTACTATGGTCTCATGGACAATGACATTGATCAGCAGATTAACAAATAATTTATTCTGGAGAATCCCGAATGCAGAAATTAACAAACCAGATAAAAGTGTATTTTTCATGACAGACAGTAAACAAATGAGCATCATTTTCTGAAGTATGTTATCCAGCACCAAACAAGGCAAAATCTCAGCATTACGTATGGGATGCAATAGCGTACCATGGACTATCTCAGCTGCCGAGAATTATCACTAATTGCGATAGAAACCGTTCCACCCTCCCAGCAAATATTTGAATGTCTGAAATTTCTTTTCTGGGTTTTATATAAATTTATTTTCTTTCGCATTTTTCTGTATTAGGGCATATTAACAAGAATTGAAAAAATAAGAAAATAACAAGTGGAAGAAACGAAAGAGAGGCTTAAAAAAGTTCAAGATAAAACCAAAGATTATCGCAGTTTCTTCTGGCTTCCTAATAACTAGAGATACCAGTATCTCTCGGGAGAGCTCCACTGATACGCAGACGATTTCCGTTTTTAGGCTCGTTTTAGGCAAACAGAGATCAAACAGCCGCAACAAGAACGCCAATGTACACTACGGTGCAACGTAGGTCTGCCTGCTCGTGACTCACCCAAGAGAATTGCAGTGGAATGGAGATTGGTTTGACTCTGGCTAAAAAAGGGTTTCATAGAGAAATTAATGCCCTTCACAAAAAATGAATAATGTGGTAAATAATAATATGAGTAATTTCTGCAACTTAAGTACGTGTTTTGAAAAACTACATAATTATACAGACCACTGAAATTTTAAATCTGGCTTGTCCTGCTACTTTTTTTTCAGTGGACATACATCAGTGAAATTCAGAAGTCCGAAGTCGTTCCATACTTTCAAGTTTTTTTTCACTGAACAGTGACTGCTCACATATTGCTGGGATTTATTTAAAATACAATAGGGACAGCTTCTTCTTTGTCTACCCATTAATAAAATAAACCACACAGCTGCTACAGATGAACTCTTGATTTGAATATGAGCAATCTGAAGTTTTCTTCTTCTTTAAAATTTGTTTTATTCTGTATGCCGCATCTTAGAACAAACACATAATTTTTGGAAGCTAACATATTTTTTTTTTTTTTTTTTTTTACTTTTCTGCGACTGTGTTTGAATTTTTATATACAGGATATTATTATTTCAAAGCGTTTGTTCTTTAAAATCGATTTGTCGAACTTTTATTTGTGATTCGTTATTTGTAAACTGTAGAAGTCTGTAAACTCCATTTATTTCGCTGAATCTTTAGCGTTAGACTATCTGTCGAGACGGTAATTGCGAAAATCTGAGGAAATCGCTTTGAATTCCACTCTGTAATTTCCTCGACCATAATCAATTAACTTTACGCAGACTAATCTTGCTGACGTAAGACTAATTGATTGTATGTAGAAAGTAATTCTCTGTCTTTCCTTACATCTATTCATCGCTACTAAAGTAATCAATGGTGATTTTAACTACAAATTATCTGTACGATCCAATAATAGGAAAATTATTTTACTTCTCTTGGACAGATTTATCTAACTAATGTATTTGTTCTTAATGTAAATAAATAGTATATCTTTGTCTTGAGAGAAAATTTATGGTTAAGATAAATAGAAAGTAACTAAAGCAATTAAAGTGTGAGGCTTAATATTAAGCTAAATTCCACTATTAAATTTGGAACTGATATAACATGGATGCAAGCACATTTTGCTTTGTGACACAGTATGTCTGCCTTAAAATTGCTGTATCTAATGAAATTGTACTAAGAATTACATTATTATTTCCATCTCTGGTTTTATAAATACAATAGTATTGATATGTTTGAATTTTTTGCAGAACTTCAATAAATTATTTTGAATCTTCAAAAGCTTGTGTGCGTGTGTGTGTGTGTGTGTGTGTGTGAGCGATTAGTTTTAATTAGAAATAACCAAAAGTGAAGGATTAATTAAACAAAATTTTATACCATATTATTTTATGTAACATTAGTATTGCAGTAAAATGGAAGAAGATATAAACATAATTTGCTGACAAAAATTCAATTCTCTCCATTTTATAAATTTTAAACATAATAGTCAATACCAGTTTAAAAACTTTCTAATAATATCGAAAATCGGACACCTTTGATTTAACAGAAATATATTTTTAAAAACAACGCCAATACCATTTCCTTTTTTTAAAAGAACTATTTTAACAGTCAGCATGTATACTAGAATACAGTAACAAATTGTCAACAGCAATCTATGC
Organism: Cheiracanthium punctorium; assembly: GCA_038373885.1. Taxonomy (NCBI): domain Eukaryota; kingdom Metazoa; phylum Arthropoda; class Arachnida; order Araneae; family Cheiracanthiidae; genus Cheiracanthium; species Cheiracanthium punctorium. Next base: position 1,796,560 of record JAWZYV010014761.1, read on the forward strand.
AATAATCTAACAATCATTTTCTAAGGGGTGGGGGTAGGGGTTTTAGATACTACTTGTACAAAACTATATTATTTGAGAAAAAATTTCAATGTTAACAGAAGGGGTACAAGAAAGCAGACACTAGAGAACTAATATTAAAGTAACTTAAAGTTCTGTTTTCTGTTCGTAGTGTATGAACAAATAAAAACGTGCATAGAATAATGATACAGGTATAATGATGTCTATTACCATGTCGTTAGCAATGCATAAACATTTCAAAAGCGTATTATGCATGTAAAATGCATTTAAAATCAATGAATTTTCATGAAACCAATGTTTTTTTTTCATTCTTATTAGAGAAGTTTCGGTGTCAAGTCTTATCATAACTTTTCGTGTTTAACTTTTGTGTTTAATTTTCCACTCATGAATTCTTTTTGCAATTAAAGCGTCCGTTCAGTTGTGTACCAGTTTCGCAAATAACGACGGACACATGTCCACATGTCCACCACTTCGCAAAATAGCATTCGTTATCTTCAAATTTGAGCTGTCAAGTGCCAGCCACAAAGATTCCTACTGTTTCGCTACTCAAAATGGTACAGTTTCGTTTTTTTTTCAGTGGGAGGAAATGCATCGGCCTATGTTCTCATAATGTGCCCCAAGATATGCTCTTAATGTGCGCTCGTAGATAAACCGTAGTGACCAGTGGCCCGCTATGTTTCTTGACGCACAAGTAATGGCTGTCTCCAGTGTTCGCGGATTGGACTATCCAGATTGTGTGATACTAAGCCGGGTTCTTCCATCCAGCTATGGTTCGCAACCCTGGAGAGTGCTTGAGTCCTTACTAAGTGAATGCTACTGACTGAACTTTGTTTATCTGACAAGGTAGCCAAATTACGAGGTGACCCTTTACATCACCAGCCAAAACTCATCCGTCAGTCAAAAATAAAGAAATACAACCTGTAGCATTTATTTGTGCTGCTAGAAGAGTCCCGTTCCAAAAATTATCTGCCTCTTAACAACAGTTTAGTTTGCATTTTTCATAACGTCTTTTCAAGATTTATACACGTTCTGAGCGCCGTGTAAAGAAAAGAGTAATTATTGCCTATATATGCAATTTTCACAAGACCATTATTGGAATTCTCAGTCCATTGTATCAAACTGTCATGTTATTTTCATAGAGATATATAGTGTGTTATATTACGAAAGCTGACCTAGCTGCCTAGAGATTGAAATATTTTAAACAATAATATAAACAAGGAGCAAAAGGCTCTTGAAATTCCCTGAATACAGACACTCCTGTTGTGTCTGACTTACACAAAAAACAGTTTTTTAAATTCTATAAAGCATTAGACATCTGTATTATCTAAAACTAGTTCAAAACGTCACGTTTATTACATAGCCGTTTTCCGGCCTTCATATAATTTGCCCATGCTAATGATACATATGAGCAAGAATCGTAATTCTGCTTTTACCTGGAAGCCATTAAAATAGCTTGAAGGGAAATTTTGAAAAATTGTAATATATTTATTGTTTTACAAAATTAAAGTTTAAATATATTCTCTAAGGCAATTTAAACTATGATTAAAGCATAAGAGAAATGATAGCTGCAAAAAAGACATAGTAATGTTGTATTGCAAGTCACAAAAGCAACAAAGCATATGCAACACAGATCGGCTGGTCTGCAAGAAGAAAAGGGAAGACTGGTTGTCAGATGAAACGAGAAGAAAGAAAGTCACAAAATAATGCTACTTAGAGCATCTCTTATGGCATGAAATGCTAATTATTAAAATGGGAACCCATTTCAAAACGTTTTCACATTATTTTTAAGTGTTGTACTGCGGCGAAATAGATAGAAGGTGGGCGTTCATTTGAATTTTTTAAGCACATATATGTATGTGGCAGCTACAAATTTTACTTTTTTTAAATATTATTTTTTTTGGAAAACTAATTTTATTAAATCTTTATAAAATCTAAAAATGGTAATTTTTATTAAATCCATACAAAAACTTTCGCAAGCATTTTGCGTCATTTTCAACTAACTGTTGCTAACTATTGAAAGACGATAAAAGTAGTTATGCCGAAAAATATATTTTTTGTCATTTTTATACATCACTCTTTCCTGTTTCACACGAGTTTTGAAACCCTCGGTACATAAAATAATTTCCTTTGTCTTTTTTTGAAAAGTTTATAAAAACAGCGTGTGCCATTTAGTCAAAGTAGTTTATTAATTTCCAAACACTTTAATTAAGAAATCACTAAGGAACCCTGTAGAAAACTTACGTACTCAGCAGATTTCTAAAGTTATTTGAAATCGTTTTATTTTTTTTTTCTTATGATTTACTGTAGAGGAATTTGAAACTTAGCGCAAGAATTTAAGAAGTAAAGCCTTTAAATTATGGTAAATTTAACCATCTGGCCGTCTTGCAGATAGAAAAATAATATAGAAGTTGTTTTCACTGTAAAATTTTCATGCAACTTTAAAGTTATAAAACAATAATAAAATTTTGATAGGTAGATTTTTAGTTATTAAAAAATATGCTCCTAAATTGCATGCAACTTTAATATCAATATTTGTTCCAGGAACTTTTTATAAATAATTTAAATTATACATGCATTGCAGTGAAAGCTGGAATGAAGTGCCCGGGATTTTACGTCACAGCCGTTTGGAGGGTTAAAATAGTACACTTTCAAAATCGCTTATAGCTTAAAAACGGTGTGAAACAATAAAGTTTCTTGCAAAAAAAATATCGCTTCTCGATTGAAAATTATTTGCATTATTTAACAATTTAATAACACTTATAATTTTTGTGAGAAGGATCTTTGAATTTATTATGACTTTGGGGCATAAAAGGTTTACCATGTTTTTAAATATTAATTTTTAAAAATCTAACTTAAAATTCCTGACATTTTCGGTTTCATAAATTTTTCTTCTATATTAAATATATTAATCCAAAATTTCAACTAAATCGTCAAACTGTCTTTGCGTGAAAGATTAGGACATGGATAAATTACTTTTTCAGATATTTGCTTATATTAAGATTAAATTCCTTTAGAGTGTACAAAAAATAACACCATAAGCGCAAAATGAGTAATTTATTTTGCACTCATTTATTTTAAGTTAACATTACTATACGCTTTAGTTTAACATAAAATGGAAGATGCAGAAAAAGGAAAAATAGAAAAGAGACTTTGAATCCAATGTTCTTTTTTTTTTCTAAATGCAACACAGTGACATATTTTTCAGAGTAGATACAAAAGGTTGCAGTTTTCTACTGTGGCGAAAAGAACACAATGCTTTAGAAAATATTTGTAAGCAGTTTTAGCATCACAATAGACAACAATTGTCCCAAAAGAGCTATATGTCAAAGTGTTTTCTCTTTTAAAACTATTTTAAACAATGGGAGTCATAAAATTTTCAGTCTCGCGATAAAAGGTATAAAACGAAAATAGGAGAATTTTCTAACTTAAGATTATATAAAATGTATACATATTTAAAAAGGTTATACCTTGCTTGGAAAATACAATGGTATGCAATGAATTGTTACAATGTTTTTAAAGTTTTTTTCCAGGAATTTTAATTTCACTTACAAGAATTTGTTTAAATGCTAACTAAATCGTAATCTGATAAAAAATTAGTTAGTAAGAGAAAAAATTCCAAATACTGTTTTACAGTATTTAGCATTTTGTCATTATAATTTGTTTAACCATGTCATCCAATGAGCTCTAAATTTTTAATCAAAATGTTAATCAATGTTGTTTAGTCAAGTTTAGTACTTAATCCATCTTTAAAAATAAAAGCACTGCCATTCAAATTTCGTTTGAATAATCACTGAACTACTATAATGTACGCTAGTTACGATGAGGAACACATGCTTTTTGTACAAGAAGTTACTTTTCATTAAAAATTATAAATATTCTTGTGTTTTTATAACGGAAAGAAACATTACAAATATCAGTTTGCACAACAGAGAAAACAACTTTTGTCGACTTTATAAAGAGTTGGGTTACCAGTAATTTGTTGTTTATTACGTACATTATTTTATTTTATTAATTTACTTTTATTAACTACTTCACACGTATCTAGGTTTCTAAGTCTGGAGTTCACCCAATAATTAAAATAACATATACAGCTATTCTTGAGATAATGAAAAGTAGTAGAATATTATGTTTGTTATCATATATTGAGAAGTTGTAAAAATTAATTATTGGAATGATTAAAATTGAAATAAATAACGATATAGCTTGTATGAAGATTGATACTTATGTATTTGTTACTTCTGAATAAGATAAATTTTTGTTAAAAAGTTTTAAAGCGTCTCTAAATTGTTGGAGTAGTCCAAAGATCTGAATGTAAAACATGCAAAAAAGATATTCAATGAAGATTATCACTTCATATAAAAATGTTCAATTATTTTTATTATTTTTCATTCATTTTCAAGAACCGATAAAAATTGTGTATCTTGATTTCTGTATACTGTTTATATAATTAACTATTAAACATGGAAGTAAACAAAATAAACATAGTAAGTGGAATATTCTATAGATAAAAAATCAAAACGGCTGCCCGTAGGAAGTGCTACCGACGAAAGGAATTATGAAATGAAAATTATGCACATTTTAATCGCTGTGGCTTTCTTGGGGGTGTACACAGCAAATTACCGAAAAAATAAATTTCATTGTGACATTTTATTTAATAAACAACTACTTGTATATAAATTGCATATTAACATATTTTAAAACTTCCCAGTGTAAAAACAATTTTAACTTCATCTGTATCCATAAAGGAACAACTACATTTAAAATTGTTAAAGTGTTAATGATATTTGCACTATGGTTAGTTATTTTTTAAGCACATATATGTATGTGGCAGCTACAAATTTTACTTTTTTTAAATATTATTTTTTTTGGAAAACTAATTTTATTAAATCTTTATAAAATCTAAAAATGGTAATTTTTATTAAATCCATACAAAAACTTTCGCAAGCATTTTGCGTCATTTTCAACTAACTGTTGCTAACTATTGAAAGACGATAAAAGTAGTTATGCCGAAAAATATATTTTTTGTCATTTTTATACATCACTCTTTCCTGTTTCACACGAGTTTTGAAACCCTCGGTACATAAAATAATTTGCTTTGTCTTTTTTTGAAAAGTTTATAAAAACAGCGTGTGCCATTTTGTCAAAGTAGTTTATTAATTTCCAAACACTTTAATTAAGAAATCACTAAGGATCCCTGTAGAAAACTTACGTACTCAGCAGATTTCTAAAGATATTTGAAATCGTTTTATTTTTTTTTTCTTATGAGCGTTAAAGCTTGCTGAAAACACAAACTCCTGAAATTATAATAATACTTCTAATACCTTACAGAAAAATAATATATGTGCTGTAGTATATTCAAAAATTTCACATAGTGAGAAATGCATTATAGATATGCAGTTCACGTTTCCTTAAGTTGTATTGCAATAATATGTCTTATTCAGATGATACAAGTACTCCAAGAAATCACTCAAATATTAAAAACTAAATCCTGTTAAGCTTTCTGTCATTCTAAGAACTGCGTTCTGTGCTATATGGTATATTATTCATATAATTTGTTTAGTAAGAGATAGTGAAAATATTATACGAGGAGAGAAAAGTGTATTAAAAGTATTCAAAAATATATCCCTAAGGCGATATTGATACTCCAGAAATATTATAACACGTCTAAAACAAACAAATAAAAAATAAGTAAATTCTGAAGAATAACATATTCTAAACTCAGACAGGCATCTTGAATTAAACAAGAGAAATGGTCTAAAGAAAAATTTATAGTATACAGGGTGCAAACTTTCCAACTTCTCAATAGCGGTATGCACAAGAAATTCCTTGAGTAACAGCTGTCTAGACTCTCAGGTACTGTGTCTGTTACTTCTCTTTTACAAAAGTTTTCTGTCTGGAGTATCGCAGAGGAGGGAATATTGGACAGCGTATATTAAATTATCGACGTAACAGCTGCCATCTTGTTCCCCACTCTGTGTGTGAAAACTTACCATGAAGATGCCGGAATGCATTGATCAGTTTTCCTTCTGTCTTATGAAATATTTCCCCCTTTTTTATAGGAGTGAAAAAAAATTCTCGATATAGAATTTTATTCAGAGTTCAAAGCGGAAAAAATACATAAATTTCCAGTATTCAAAACTTTAGACTATCAACATGTTGAAAACTATAAAAATGCTGAATGCCACTTCAACTCAGTATAATTTGTAGATTAACCAATTAGATTTATAATGTCGTACAAGAAAATAAAAATTGAAAAAATATAAAAATTGGCCTTTTACATTTTTTATTACTGTAAAAGGCCTTTACAAGAAAAATATCTTTACAAGCATTTCGCGAATAACCGAAGCAAACTAAATAAATTCTAGACTCTTTTTATTTCCAAATTTTTAAAATTATTTTAGACAGATATTTCTATAACGCCGATCGTGTACTGATCAGCTTTAAACTTACACATTAGGGTATGTCAAGCGTCAGTGAAAATAAAGTTTTATATATTAGCTTGCATGCTTGGAATTTAGTATATTGGTGCGTGGAAAGTCTACTTTAGGGTTTTTTTTTGTAAAACAATCAGGTTTATCTACCAAAAAAAATGGTAATTCAATTTTCTGGATCATATTCATGTTAAGCATACTATGAATAGCCTTCGATTTGAAGTTTAGACATTCCTAATCTGAATTTTAAATGATTTATTTATTAGTTAAATCACATGATAAAATTAAAATAACACGTAATTTAGCTACCGCTAATAATAAGGTACCGATAATTTTCATTAATTCGGTCGTAAGTACGAACAGGCAAAAAGTCTATCTGCATTATTTTTTAGTGCGCAAATACAATACTCCACAGAGGCCTTGATATAGTTTTATTTAAGTCTGGAAAACTTTTAGAAAGTCTTTCTTTGTTTCAGAACAAGGTAAAACTTCCGCATTCCGTAACTGTGTCTGTATAAATCCATCTCTCTTGGCTCAACCACACACTGATTTAGCAGCCTCTGTAACTAATTTGACTGCTCTCTTCCAACTTTGACTATGTAGCGAATATGAAGTTCCAGGGGAAGGAGGGGGGGAAGACTTTCAATACACAGTTTAAGCCAAAGACAATTTTCTGTAAAAACTGATTCAGTTATGGTTTCTGCTTTCAATCAATCACTTTTGCAAAATCGCAAGCATCAAGTGTATCCTTGCTGGAATTCTAAAAGATTGCACTGCAATACAACCTAGTTCACTTCCAGCCCTGAATGTCATTATTTTGTCAACTTGTTCTGCAAAGACTTTGTCTTGTATCATCAGAACAAAGTGCGATAAGCACATTCTGATGAGCCCACCGGAAGGTTGTTTAGGTAGGTTTAGGTTAGGCCCACCAGTTTGTTTAGGTAGGATTTAGAAGCTTTTTAACCCTCTCATATGCCTTCTACCAAAAAGTCAAATAACTTTAGTAGAAAGATTCATACTTGAACTCATGTTATCCTTTATTATCATAGACCATAGGTGGATAAACTTTTGTTATCCAAGTTTTGACACGTGGAGCTTCAAGATATCCTTATCTACAGTTTGAAGATCATGCTTATTCATACAGTGGCTTAGTTGTATCATAAGCAGCAAGCACCTTATGATACAACTAGCCACCAGTTATGTTAGAGTTGGCCACATTTAAGAGCTGGTATTTTAGAATGGAGCTTGCCTTTTACTATTGCATGATTATAATTCCATGCTATGAGGGTTTCAGCAGTCATCTGGTAGCAATATTCTCGTTTATATTAACAACGTGTTTTAGAAGAGTGATTGGCTCAAATTCAATCTTTTTTTTTTTTCAAGAGTCTCAACTTTGAAAAAGAGTTTACCAACTGTATCACTCCAGTTTTTCTTTGAAGAAATCGGTCCATCAAACATTGCATGACATGATGGAATGGAAAATCACTAATATGAAGGCTGTAGAAAGACCTAAAAAATCTGCGATTCAGGAGTTTTTCAACATAATGAAGCAAGCCACCCTTCTAATTATTCATGTAACTATTGGTATCACTGCCAATTAGTACGAGGCCAAAATCTATACTTCTGTCCTTCAAGTAGACAAATTATCTGCTAGCACACTATTTGGACTGGTTTGGATGCCTGAAATTTTAGAAATTTGGCCTATTCACAAAAAAGTAACAAGTAGGGACTACTAGACGTGCTTTGAGGGCTCTCAGAAGATGGAAGAAACTGCTATACGTACTTGTTCTGCAAAGACTCTGTCTTGTATCATCAGAACAAAGTGCGATAAGCACATTCTGATGAGCCCACCGGAAGGTTGTTTAGGTAGGTTTAGGTTAGGCCCATCAGTTTGTTTAGGTAGGATTTAGGTGTATGTATAAAAAAGAAAATTTTAAAGTATAAATGTAATTAAGAGCATTTTTAAGTGTAAATATGAAAAATTTATCACTCTGACTCTCATACAGTCTAATATGCTAAAACTTTATGTTTTTTTTAAAGTTTGACACTCGCTGTTCTTCATCTAGTTGTAGTTAGGGTGTAGTTACATCACAGTTCACGAACCGAAAATGTCGGGTGACTATTCCTGTGAAATCGGAAGTCTTGATTATCTTCTGGTGTACAATAAGTAAGATAGCCAACTACAAGTTCTTCTGTTTCTATCATATGACTTTCCTTCATGATTATACTGAAGCTACAAGTGATCTCATAACTTCCATGAGTATAGTCTTTTCTGTTGCTAACAAAAGTAACCAGTGATGTTATTTTTTACAGCATTGGATTTCACATTTTGCTCTTCTGTACTTCATTACACGCCCTTTGGCACTTGATTCTGGCGTTTTTTTATGTGTTTCTTATCTTCGTCTAGATGACCTGCCTTCACAAGATCACCGAAAAGAACCATTGATGATAGCAGCAATGGGAGATGATACTCCAACCCCGACTGAGACAACTGCCATACTGTTAATATCAAGATAGTTTCTTTGCAGGTAACTTTTGGTTTCTTCGAGTACTTAATCATCTCTACTAACGCTAATTATTTATTCATTAAAATAATCAATTTCCATGTCATCTTCCGGATCATCAGCATCAAACAAAGCAGTGGAGGAGTCAATGATTGTAGTTGCTTGTATTTAGATGGAGCTCTAGCACTGAGGATTCTTTCTTCCTCTGGGCTTTGATCCAAAGGACTTCTTTTAAAGGAAACTTTATTTCGGATTTGCAAGGACATTGGGCCAGGGCTTTACAAGTTAGCTTGTAAGGAGCAACATCCTCTTCCCAAAGAACAAGTCTTTATAAGCAGAAAGCTATATCGAAAAGTTGATCAAATTTCGGTTCCCACCAATAATTAAATATAACTAAAGAAAACCAAAATTAATATTAAATAAGAAATCTACATTCAAAAGTTCTTTAACAATCGTCTTATGTGAAAAGTAAAAAGCACAGGAGTAACTACCAATAACAGCAAATTTTTAAAATTTAAGGGATAAAATGTAAATTTAACTATTTATTTAGAAGCAAGATTAGATGCATTAAAACTAAAAGTATATGTATTTAAGTTAATAGATGAATATAAGCATTTTTGCAAGCTGTTATACTTCGTATGCATAAAAAAAGAGTCGACTTTCCGAAGAAAAAGAGCAGAATTTTAGGTGAATTGGAGCTTTTCGGTAGCAAAAACTACTTTCTCAAGACTATTTTTTTTTCTCATCAAATAGCGTAGAATCGGACAATACATAGGAAAATAGATGTACTGAATCGAAAATGAAACTTGCATTTTTATGATATACCCTATTATGTATCCCTGTTATAAAGTCATTTTGAGAAAAATACATTTTAAATACATTTTGAGAGACCAAAATAAATTCATAATGAAAAAAAAAAGTTTATATCATAAAAATCTAAAAATCATATGAACAGGAAAAGCTATTTTACCGGTGAGTGGTCAGTGTTTTCAAACACTTTTGTAGGTATGAAACGTGGTATTTACGAAAATACCATGCTTTGCTCACAAACTTCAAATTTTTCGAATGATTTTACTTAAATGTTCTACATAAATCAGATGAAAAACATACTGAAGTTAGCGTCAAATAAAATAAAAAGTTGAAAAAGTGGAATGAAATGGAAAAGATTTCATGAACAATAGACAAACATGTGTAAATACTTTCATTTTCACTGGTTGGAAAACATACTTAATTCACAAGTATATTGAAAGTAAAGTGTATCTTTACTTTTTATTAATATTTATATTCAGTACTGATTTAATAGTAAAAAGGACGTTTTTAAATAATTAAATGTTACCGATAGGTTATTTTTTATGTTTTTTAAAATCACAATTTTCAAGTCAAAAACTGTGAAGTAAACCTAAATCGTCATATTGAGCACTTAAATATCTGATATTAACACACGCGTACAGTTTGGCTCTCATGTTTTGTTCTTTAACGAAGAAAAAGAGTCTAAATCTCATTTTTCACCCGAGATCTTTTGTTTCATATGGTGATTCTTTCACTTCCATTATCGTCAAAAACCTTAAATTTGAATACTGTACCTTACAATCAACAGAGTGTTCTCGAATCAGCATAAACATCAAGACATTTTTTTATTATTGTTATTATTGCTATCGTGTGATTCCGATCTTTTAAGAAACTCGCTCTGAAAATAATAAATTCAAACTTTTGTGTGTGAAATATTCAATTTCTTTCATCGGAACATTTCGAAGTAGAAACCTCAAAAAGTGTTTTACAGTTTCCTTCCATTCATTTGCATATTCCATTTGTGCGTCTTATTGAAATCGCGTTGAAAAGAAACTTGCTCCTCTCCCATTCAACTCCTGAATATATATCAAACGTGTCAGTGCTTGTCGCGAAGGATTATTCTTGCAAGCGCGTGTTGGAGGAAAATTACAGAAGGAAACTTTAGATCTGTCTCTATTATTATTAATTAACCAGGGAAGTAATTTTTATGTCTGCCGTTGTCTGTCTGAACTGAGGAGCAGGTTGATTACTTTCAGACCAGTTAAAAACTCTCTGTGTGTTTTGCTATTTATTATTCATCATGTTCATGTCACGCATGGCATATTCTAAATTAACGTGCGCTGAGTTATTTTTTTGTAGTCTTGGAAGAAATTCTGCACAATTTAACGCCAAATTTCATATAAAGAAATAAATGAACGACTTATTTATACTTCATCTAGTCATCGAAGAAAAGTGCAAGCCCAATTCCAAATCCATCAGTATCAAAAGTTATCTATCCCATTTGTGCCCAAATATCTTTGCAACTTCGATTTTTACTAATATCAGCAATAATAGATGCATTTCTGATGTCAACTTCTTGAACAAGAGATATTTCTTTTAAAATCATTATGTATAAAAATTGAAATGTCATCATCCTACTTGGTCATGTTTAAATATCTTGTGGACTTGAGGTTCAATACTCGTGAGCGAAGGCTAGGAAAAACGAATAACGTTTGCGACAAACGGTAGCGAAAATGCCTTCCCAAAAAAGGGACACTAGGCATAAATGGGTTAACCCTCCGTTAATCGCGTGGACTACGATGATAGAACAGATACACTAAAAAAGTATCCAAGTAATGGCCAAATTTCGCTTTTTAGTTTTCTCGATAACTACTTATTTTTTGAAGAAATAAAATTACAAAGAAATATGAGAAAGGTAGTATTATAGTATATGACATAATTTAGTATTTTACGCAGAACTACATTTTAAATATAAAACTGGCAAAGGAAATTTTTCTTATGCTACGATCGTAGTCCAATCGCCTTACTGTAGATAAATACAATAAAGACAAATGTGTTGGAAATTGTTTCATAATCGATCGATTGGCATGGCACATCCTCTTTTTAAAAAATATATCGAAATGGCAAAAAACGTGCGTCGTACATTGTCCACAAACTTTTTTACCACAGTTTACATTCCTGTAGAGAGTATTTATTTTTATTTTTAGATAAAGCCTTTATTTCAGACAAAATAATTATAAGTTAAGCATCCGTGTTTAAAAATTTATCAAGTAATCGTATTTGAATGTCCTCAAAGTTTCTTTTGATTTTCAGTTTGGTAAAATAAATTACTCTGAAAGCACTGTTCTTTTAAAGTTAAAGCTATGTTTTCATCACGCAAAAATGTCGTTAATAGATTATTCGTACCAATTATGGTCACGTGACTCAAAAGATTGATAGGACGAAAGAGGAATAACTTTAGACTGCAGATTCGATATTGAGTTATTTTATTCAGTTATTTGAATGTCCTCATAACTTACTATGTCATCCTTCCAGAAATGTCTATAAAATTGGAAAATTAACTTACTTTCATTAACAAAGATTCTAGATGGGAAAAACAGTATCAAAGCAATACTTGTGCCAATACGCCATTAATAAATTTCAATGTTTACTCAGTATTGTAGGTAATTTGAAAACACTTAAAATGCTATTTCAACAATTTTCAGTTATTGAGTCTTTGTTAAAATCATTTGCAGGTAAAACTAATTTTTACTCAAGATACAGCAGTATAGTTCATTTATTTTCATATTAGAAATATTTTTGATCAAATGTTAATATTATAGAATGTATCTTTAAACTATGTCCAGTACTCTCTAGAAAAATAAATTTAAGATGTCAAATTTTAATTATTAGAATAATTTTGCATTTTAATATTAGTTTCCTTTGAGAGAGGTTACTGGAAAATAATTGTGTACTTGTAAATTAAGTTCGCTACACCTTACATTCGTCAAACCTTGATACTTTATATCAATTGCACATATAGTACTGAATTTCTGTTTGCTTAGCAGTCATATAATAATATAAATAAATAAATAAATAAAATAATAAAATATAAATAAATACACACACACACACACACACACACACACACACACACACACACACACACATATATATATATATATATATATATATATATATATATATATATATATATATATATATAGTACTTTTTTGTCATCATGTGCTACTACTTAATGTTTTACTGGGGATTCCATATTACGTAAGTTTAGCTATTTTATATTATATATATGTATATATATATATATATATATATATACATATATATATATATATATATAACTGCTTTAAGAAATGTAAAATTTAATAGCTTTTAAGTGCATGCGTTTCAGAATATGCACAATATTTTATTTAAATATTTTTTTAATTGTACCATATGTCCCATTATTTTTAACTAAAGCATTTTTTAAATTATTATTTACACTTTATTTTAGGAATTACAATATTAAGAAATTAAATTCTGACACATAAAATTATTCTGTGTGCTATTTATAGTAGCTACAGGTAATTTTGTATAAATAGTTCGCAATATGCGTGCAACGTTTCCTATAGATGAAAGTCAATGAAAATGAAAATTTTAGAAGTTGGATTTCCTTTTCTTGATTACACAGAAAAAAAACAGCATACATTTTGGAGTGTTTTAAAAACTTGCAGTTATGAAAATGTAACTTTTTTTGCCAGTCATGTTAATCAATTTCTTGGAGACAACAGCAGCTAAAAAAAAAATTAATTTTTAGTTCGATTTTAACTGATTTCATAAAATGTATGTACGATCCTTTTTGGCAATTCCTGAGTTCACTTTCACTACTTTCAAAGTGACACCTGTATGTACGTAAGTATGTATGTATTTCGCATGACTGAAAAACGATCAGGTGTAGAGTTTTGATATTGTGTATTTAGAAGTGCTTTTTAAAATCTAGTTGTACTCCTCCCTTTTTGGTTGCAATCGATATAGTAGTTTATTTATAGGATCTTCCAAAAAACTTTCAATGTATTAAAGATTATGGATAGTCATTGTTTAACTGCTTTGCGGATTTCCTCCTCTGTTTCAAGGGGACTTTTACTCAATCCTAATATCAGAGTTACAATTTTTGAATACAATCAATTTTTACACATAATAATTTAAACATAATATTTTTACACATTTTTAAAATATTTACACAATTATTGATTTGAATCAATAATTGTGTAAATATTTTATTTTAATAACTGCTAATATTTTAGCAATTATGTATAAAGAGAAAAATTGAAATATTTTATAATCACTTATACAAATGAAGATAAGTTTAAATGAAGTGCATAAATTATATGCGTGTAGTTTGATACTTACTAATAACATTTACTTGAAGTCATGTGATGTCCTTGTAAGAATATTCATTGGGCGTTCACTAACAACCTTTAGTAATCATATGCATGATTATACAATTCAACATGGAATTAATTACAGCTTAAAAAAGTCAAAAGATCAAAAATCTAATGCTTGAAACATAAGGCTTGATTGCTTTATGTTTTTAAAAATACCATGGAATTGCGTACAGCTTGAAAAGTAAAAGATAAAAAATCTAAAGTTTGAAACATAATGTTTGGTTGTTTTATGTTTCAAAAGACCATGGAATATTTATTAAAGCAACATTTTTGTCAAGCTTAGCCAGAAACAAAATCCACGGATTAAGTTACTGTAATATATACATTTTAATATCTTCTGATCAAAATTTTATGTCAAGATCCCAGAAAATATATTTTTTTACCCTGTCTCGACATTAGGTATTAATTTCTTTGGAACCACTCCAATGCAAGAAAAATTAAAAGTGTGTTGTAATGTAAAAGAAAGAAATAGGGCACGACTTTTTCATCAGGGAAATTAAAAGTAAGTTAATTGATTTTTTTAATTTAAAATTTGCAAAAGCTCGTTACTTTATAATCCAACCTACAGATTTATTCCATAAAAAAGTTTTAAGGAGAACAATTAAATGTAGATTAAAACAAAAAAAAGAGGGATTTTAACAAAAAAGAGGATTTTAAGAAGGGATTATTTCCTTCCAATTTTCGTTTTTAAATTAACTTCTATAGTTAGAGCATTTACATTTTCAAAAAAAAAAAAGAAGCTTTCTGAAAAATGAAAATTGAAATTATTTAATGATTTTTTTAAGCTGTTTGATCGTAAATAAAAATGAAATGCATGTTTATTTTTTATAGGTTCATTAAAAGAATCGGACATTATTTTGATGGTTTAGTGTAATTTTTTTCATGCTCTGCAAGTTCAGAATGCAAATTTTGTGTGTTTCTTTATTCGCAACCCAACCAATGTATTCTGCATTCCTAAAGACAGCAAGAAACTGTCTTTTAATTAGAAAACTTACCAGGTTTGTTTTCTACTGGATACTTTAATCTTGAAGCACACTAGCCCTTTTTGCCTTCATCTGAGAATGTTCGTAGATTCACTCCCTGGAATTAGTGTTGTTTTACATAATGTTTGTCAATATTTTATGATTTTCTCTTGAGGCTTTCCCCTTTCAGTCAAAATAATAGTGAACCTTGCGAATTCTGTTATTATTATTATTATATTTTTTAACTCAAGGCGCAATTAAAAATAGGTACTTAAGAAAATAAATTCAAAAAACAAAAACTTTCGATTGCATACAAACTTTTGAAATGCATCTTTCAATAGTGACCGTGTGACAATTAGCATGCTTGAATCTTGATAATTTTTCGCTGTTATTTCATCTGAATTACAGGACTATAAATAATAAATATTAACGAAAGATCCCTCTTATTTCGAAAACTTAAAATGTATGACATAAGTTATTGGGTGCATCCTTCCTTCTGTAACAGGCAGTCGATAACTTAATGCAGCGTCACCCCGTGGTCATTTTCGTCAGACGTAGACTCATATGCATCGCACTTTTGTATATCTCGGTTAATTTTTTAGAAGAATCCTGAAAAACATTCTCGTAATACCATTTTTAAAATGCAGTGGAATGTGCATTAAATGTATTTTGAAAGACTGTAAAATCGTTTTTCTAAATTATTGAAACGCAGAATTTGATACTATATGAATGTTGTTGTTTTTGCTCTGTTTTCTATGGATAGGCGATTGCATAATTCATGGAAAGAGGTGTCATTGCCCCCGAGGCGGTTGGACGTCTGATTGTCGATCCCTAATTTTGAACCACTTGCAGATGGGTTACCAACCAGCACCTGAAATCGGCACCCCTTGAGGTATGGTTTGAATATGGAGGACATTGGATTCACGGCGGATTTTACGTGCACCAATGCCCATTAGCTTCCCCGGCCGTCGACACCCTCCCAAGCACTGTCCAAGCCGGATGCCGCTTCACTTTCCGCGTTCTTGCGGTAACTGAGTTTAGTGATTAAACGACTGCATGACATATACTATATGAATAAGGTAAGAAAATGAGCACATTCATAGCATCGTCATTCGTCATATCAAATAACATTTTTTTTACACGTTTTTCTACGTGATAATAAAAAGTGCTTCGTTAATTTGCATTTTTATGCGAAATATAGGAGGTTTTAATAAAAGCTACGTAAATTGATAAAGAATTATGCTACATAATTTTTCGTATTGTAATATAAAACGAGAAAGCCTTTCTTTTAAGAAAACTATTTGGCAAAACTCAGATATTAGCTATTTTTTTTTCATACATTCGAAGTAGATCTAATCAATAAATTCTGATATCCTGATTTTCGACTTTCTGTGTTGGACGGGAAATGCGCATGGCAGCTGCTGCATCGATAATTTAATATACATCGTCTTTTCTCGGTTGCCACTCAAATGCTTAAAAAATACAACCATTTTGCACCCATTTTGGGAGCTCAGTCAGCTGTCACATGAGGGTTTTTTCTCGGTTCTTGGCCTATAGGAGAAGCTGGAGAGTTTTTATTCACTTGAAATTTGCCTTATGGCTCCTTTCATATATTTTAAGATATACATTCGGTGATCTAAAAATTAATAACTTACATCTTTTATCTTAAAGCAGATTATTTATCTTTGTTACTTGTCTAGAAGTTTCTAATTATTATTTATTTATTACGTATATCTATCTATCTATCTATCTATCTATAAATCTATGTATCTATCTATCTATATATATATATATTAGGGTGGATCGAAAAAAATTTTTTTTCGAAATCTTTCTCCCGAGATCCCAAAAGTTGTATATTGATATGAATGAGACGTGTGTAAAATTTGAATGTTCTACGACAACGTCTTGGACAACGTTCTACGACAACATCGAGCTTGAAATTAAAAATTTTTTGAAAAAAATACATTTCTTAAAAATTAACCAAAAAAATTATTTTCCTAATTATTAGGCTCCCGAGGTTTTAAGAGTTGTATATTGTTATGAATAATACGTATGTTAAATCTGGAGAGGCTACGGCAATTTCTAGGGATTGCACATCGACCTTGAAATCTGCAAATATCTGAAAATCATGTGTTTTTAGAAAAAATTATGTAGAAGCAAACTTTATTTGTTAAAAATAATTTGGTCCTTTTATACCTTAGAAGACGTTCAGAGAAGCTCAGTAAATCACAAAAAATGGCTTTACGAATAGTTGGATACAATGCACACGTTATGCTGACGTTTTGTCTTGGGCGCAGTATTTCAAGCTGTGCTCTAGACAACTAGCGCAGGTTTGCCTGCCAAATGATGGCGATGCACATACGGTCGGTTAAATCAGACACGAGATATTTCGTTGAAACAGGCATTCAGTTTAACGTTTCAGATAGATGGTGCTTTCAGTTTGCTCTCAAAAAAGCTAAAATGTGGTTGCCTTGCACTGTTACGATTCTGAATAGAGTGAAACTGTCTGCAACAGGGCATGGAACAAAATCGATGTTTTTAGAAGAGCTGGGAATATCGAAAGAATTACCTTGTACCAAGTAACCAACCCAAGAAGACACACTCGTACTTCTGTATTACTGTTTTGTATTTAAGAAGAAAAATTTATGAATAAAGGGCAGGATCCACCGGAAGGAGAAGTAACCTTAGTTGTGGCGATCAAAATACAGGAAATTTGGATAAAGGGCAATATCCCTTCCGTGTCAATCCAAGGAATTCAAGAGATAGAAAAGTCATGAGCAAGTTCAGCAGCTAAATAAATCGTACGTTAGAGACGGACATAAGGATTGTTTATGAAGAGATTGGGGGAAAAAAAGCTAACGATCTATTGAATCCTTACGATCTATTGAATATCGCACTTGCAAATGTACTGACTTTTCCCTTAGCAGGTGTGGCTCAGAGAAGTTCATACCTCACACAGAACGGGAGTCATTAGCAGACCAGACGGGAGCTAGATATGTGACAATCGATGGAATTGTAAAGAAGAGAAGTTTATGGAGAATGAGAGAAAATTTGAAAGTTTGGAAAGAGAAATTTCGAGACTGGTGGAGAAAGGTGAAAGTTCCAATATCCAGTGTATGTCTCCAACTTTAGTCATTGATTTGGAAAGTGAAAATAATGAAAGAGAAGTACTAAAGACTGCAGAAAACGCTGAATGCCTATCTACCGCCATTTAGGGAGGCGCATTCACAAATGACCAAGTTAGAATAAAAATCTCAGAGCTTTCATAAGTCTGCGACACAAAGTTATTACGGACTGGGCAGCAGGAATTCTGGTATCAACTTTATTTCACAATCTAGAGCGGGAGGAATGCAGATGTAGAGAAACATTCTCAAATGATTCTCGACCCATATAAAGTTAAGAGGCAGGCTGAGATGACTCGCAGTGAAAGAAACGGAAGAAGGCTTTAAAATAGTCTTTGGATTGTGTTTTGATAGGACGAAGAACAAAACCAGATACACAGAAATATTTGTTGACGGCAAATTACACCCAAGTGTTTGTCTCAAAGAACATATATATCACTGATAATGAAACCTGGTTCAACATACTTTGGCCATATGTCACGATCTGATTTTAAGAATTTCACTGGAAATCTGGGAGAGCTTGACACGAATTCCATTGATCTTGGGACTCTCGCACGCATTGGCGGTGGTGGCGAATCATCGAATTCTGGAAAGAACAAAAACGTCATCCGAAATCTAGAAACGCAGTTCTCTAATCTAACTAAATCTCTGCAATGCTGTATTTGACAACTTCACACCGTAGCAAACAGCCACTCCGAAATTTGCTGTCCATCCTTCTTACGATCTAGATTATTACATTTGGCATAAAATGCCACAGTTTTATTTGAAGTCGGGCTTTACATTATTCATTAAAACGCATGCTCCAATAATTGGATGCTTGGGCTGGTACGGGCATTACTCGGATCGCAGGCTAATTAACGAGGTGGGCCCTGTGTAATGTAGTTACGATTGTGGTTTCACTGGAGAAGATCTTCCAACGTTACTGACTATTTTTCAATGGGACTAATTCATTAAAAATATATGTTTTGCTTTCTAAACATTTTTGTCAAAAAACGTCTATTTTTCAGATATTTATACATTTCAAGCTCGATGTGCAACTCCTAGAAATTGTCCAAGCCCCTTCAGATTTTGCATACGTCTTATTCATAACAATATATAACTTCTAAAACTTCGGAAGCCTAATAATTCGGTAAATAATTTTTGGTCAATTTTTTAAAAACGTTATATTTTCCAAAACTTTCTAATTTCAAGCTCGATGCGCAACCCCAAGACATTGTCGTAGAACATTCGAATTTTACACATGTCTTATTTATATCAATTTAGAACTTTTGAGACCGCAGGAGATAAAGATTTCAAAAAAAAATTTTTTCGATCCACCCTAATATATATATATATATATATATATATATATATATATATATATATATATATATATATATATATATATATACATATATATAGTTATACATAGTTATATTTTATATATGCCAAATAGTTTTCTTGAAAGAAAGGTTTTCTTGTTTTATATTGCAAAACGAAAAAATTATGCAGCACAATTCTTTATCAATACATAACATGCATATCCCCTCTTTTCCACTGTTTTTCGTCTCAATGCCTCTCTAGAATTTCCAGGGAATATGAGACCTGGGCATTTTACCAAACAATAAATGCATCTTTTTTGAAACATGTGATTATCTTATAATCCATGTGACCCACACTAATATAAGTTCAAACACTGCTGAAATATATAACTATTATTTATCATATAAGATCAAAGCACTATGTTGTCGCTTATGTTACGCTCAAAACGGACTTCTTAAAGAAGAGAAGTGCTAGGCTGATGAACTGCAGCCGCTAAAATTCACAGTAGCAATATGAAAACCTGGTTACCGAATGAAGTAATTATTTTGTAAATGAATATATTCAGTTTGCAATTAGGCGTTACTCGAGTCTAAAAAGATTACAATCAAACAAAACTTGCTAAAAAAAAATATGCCAAAATACATCAACGAAACATGGTCAACTATAAAACATTCGGTGTTTTTGAATTATCCAGGCTGTTGAAACAACTGTTGGAGTACGCATTTGGTACTTATTTTAATACTATAAACTATTAGTCCGAAAACCTTTCCTTGGAGAAACAGCCAAATATTTTTGAATATTAATTCTTTACAATGCATTTTTAAAAACAACGTTCTAAAATGAGTTAATATGGAAGTTTTTGTAAAACTTGTAAGAGAATTTTCAAAAACCAACCAGGCGTAAAAATAATGTTAAAAAATATTTTTAAAATAAATTTTTGTATTTTGCAACATTTTAAAGAATATCAATATGCTTTTATTTTTAAATTATTTTCGCGCAGAAAATAAATCTGGTGTTAGAAAATGCGTAGTTTTTAAGAAGCTTAAAATTTAATTCTTTGCATCGGAAGATACTAATTAAATTCGGGAAAATTTAAGCGAGTTAAATTTAGAGAGAATGTTTTGGTTTAAGCTATTTTCTCTTTTTATATGAAACGGAAGTACATTATATCTTTGGTTTTTCATTAAAAGTTTGTTAATGCACAGCCTGAAAGTCTTTTGTTCATTGGCTTACTTCTTAAAATTTTATGCTTTGGTATTTAGCGCAAAATATTGAAAATGCGCTTATGAGAGAATTATATTTAGCATGTCTTTGTTATGCTTCTACAACACACAATTATTGTTACAGAACAGTATTTTTAAAATAAATTATCTTGAACATAATTTAATAATCTACTTTTATACCAGCTGAAGTTTATGATTAATGTGTAATATTAAAAATATGTTTATCCATAAAAATTGCTGAAAGTATTATGTACTTTTTTGTCATTTTTGTAAATTTTGCATCTGTCTATACATAAAAATACTAATTATAATAAACTTCGGGAAAAATTAATATCGCTTTTGCATATGGAAGTTATATGTTTGTTATTTTATATGTTTACCCCTTTTTAATTGAAACTAGATGCTGTATAACTCTATTCAAAAACCAAACATGCATTATTCTTTATATAGGATAACTCGAAGATGCATCGCAATAAAGGAACTCTGACCAGCTTTGATATCATACAGGTGGCATAAACATTGTTAATTCAATGAGTTCATTCACTGCGACGTGTAGCTTATTTTTCAAATGTAAAAATAAGTGAAATTTTAGTGTTTACTTGAATTAGTAATTACTTTTTCAATTATACGGATATATAATCCAATATTTGCATATTCATATGTTTACCTCTTTTTAATGGAAACTAGATGTTGTATAACTCTAGTTTCCATTAAGGCAGTGTAGATATCTGTCCTTTAATTTCAGAATAGATGCTCACGTCAAATAGAGGAGAGAAGACCATCTTTAATCCATCTTTCAAAGTTATACGGAGTGGGGATTTTAGCTAAATATAATCTCATTTAATAAATTGTATAACTTTTATGTGCATAGATATATTAATCGATATAATTATTTAAAATTTAACAAATATATATATATATATATATATATATATTTCGATGATAATAGTAGAACAGGGAATCCCGATGTTCATAAATAAGTTTAAAACTGCTAAAAAAGTCTAAAATAAAACCGAGAAAAGTCAATCATGACACTTATAGTAGCAAAAAGATGATATGCTTTCGAAATTATCAGATTTTACAGAATACGAAGGAATATAATTTTTGAGAATCACTGGTGTTAGTTATGAAGTTAGTTAACAATGTCCATCTGTCCAAGAGTTACTATAACATAAAGATAATTTCAAACAATCAATGTTACACATATCCAAGAAGAAAAAAGAACAACTTTATAAACAACAATACCTTAGACCGTTAGCACATTGTTTGAGCTGATGCAGTTCTTGCTTAAAGAAAGAGGCATGGTTTTCTTTTGTTGTTGCTGTTGATTGTTAGTAAAATGATAAACAGATTGATTTAGAAAGCAGAAAAAGACACAGAGAGTAATATGTTTATAACATGACGTACATCTTTCTGAAAGTTGCTGTAAAGATTTTTATGATTCAATTTATAAATTTTAGTAAGATGAATATGTTTTTAAAATTCATAATTTAAATTTTTAATGATTTTCAATGCTATATGCGAAACTCGTAAAAATTTACTTCAACTTGTTTTTTTTTCAATGAACAAAATAATAAAAACAGACAAAGTAATTTTTAGACATCGTATTTCAATAAAACTTTTGAACTTTGCACTTTTTCTCTGTTCGAAGCCATATATATTTTAAGTCTGTTAAGGTATGCCACTGTATTTATCAAATCCATACAAATATATTTGCAATGAAACGCACAAAATTGTGGAAGTTGTGAAGTTTTAAATTTCGAGAAATCGAAGCCCACCATTTAAGTTGTACTTAGATTTTTCTTAATGAATGTCATAATTGGTAACATTTCACAGATTGACATTAAGAACACCAAAACTTATAAATGCTAATCTTTTAAGCACAAAGAAATTTGCATTTATTTCTGCTAAGCAGAAATAAATACATGAATTTTCATAATGTTTATCCTGAGAATAAACACAGCAAAAATAATATTTTGCAGCATGATTAATTATTTAAAAGTAATTACAATTGACCTTCTCAGGACTTCCAACTATAAACTCAGTTTTAATTTTTTTTAAAGTGCTTATAATTTAAAATCTTTTCCCATAAAGAAAATTATTTCTCTTGTTTATCAATGAAGATTCTTTTCTTATTTTTACTTTCACTAACTGTAAACGATTGTTATTGAGGAGAATTAGAGTCACGTTCAGAAATTGCAGCCATATGGTTTACAAATGACCGAATCGCGTGACGGTATTTCTGCTTTCTCTTTCTTGGGCTAAAGTGAATTCAGCACTTTCGTACATTAAAGAAAGCAATCATATCTGGCAGAATATTATTTTAAGTATATTAATTTGTGTGTTTTTGTGCATTTCGGATAAATAATGGCATATTATTAATTTTAAAGTTTTTTTATTAGTATTATGTTAAATAACTTTGCTGAAAAAAATCCTTCTATAAAACCACAAGGATATCATCTATTAGGAACATCCCGGTTGGATAAAATTGCTTTTCCTTTCATATTGTATTAGTGTAAATGAAAGTTATCATTAAAATTAAAGTAAAATGAATAAGCATTGTTATTGCAGATGCTTTTAGTAATTAGCTATTTAAAAGTCTATTTAATTTCAGTCTATTATATTTTTAAATGCTGACTAAACTCTTGAATCTTCGAAATGGAAGTAGTTGTATTTAAATACATGTGCAAGGATTATTAAATAAATGCATATCATAAAAAAATAAATATCAGTAGTCCTGTATACTTAGAAAGTTAAGCAGGTATTACTAATTTAGGGACTCATTGTACGAAAAATAATGTCATTTAAGCTATTAGTGCATATATTCATATAATTAAAACTTAATAAGGCACCATGCATATATATATATAATTCAATTCTAAATTTCAAAACATTAAAAGTCATAGGTATTCATAATAATAAACTGGATGGATATTATGTACAGATCTTTCATATTTTTCAGGAGATGTCACTTAGAGTAACTTCCAAACGCTGAAAAATGATAAAATTCGGGTAATATATGTTTATTGCAAAGTTCTAGTTGAATTTTATTTTTTTTTTTTCACATTTTACGAAATTCAATTGATTAATACTAATGCTATGTTAAAAAATTTAATCATAATGGAATAATGGCCTATAACTAACATAATGTCGCCAACCTTGGTGACCTTCAGCGAAACATCCACATTTGTCGCATAAAATATGTCTTCAAAACTAAAATCTAGCTTGTTGATATCTTCCACATTTGGCGGGAGACCGCAAATTCCTAATGTTATCGAGTGAATAAAAGATCCACAACTTGCACCCTAATTAACCGGTTCGTGTTCAATAAAAGAGCGTTTTGCCTTTGTGATGGAGATCACATATCTAATTTAATAATCATTTAATTTGGCTTTCTTTAATGTAATCTATCCAAAATCATGTATTCTAAATCACTTCTGTTTTCATTTTTCTGACATTTCGGCTTTTAAATCTGTATATTTGCTTTTCCCCGTATGCACTATTCTTAATTGTTTATTCGTCTCTTCAGACCGGTGGCACCGTTGTGCTAAAAATAGATTATATTGCGCCCGTTTGCAAAAATACGTAACTTTTTGTTTCCCCTCTTGGCATTCTGCTGGCGTAAGTTATTATTTATTGCCCTGCGACATCTTTAAAATTATTTGCTCGCGATTACGTCACTTTCACTTTATTGGCTTAACTTTTAGGGTTGCTATGGAATTGGCGTTATTTATCTCGGCCAGGTGTTTGTTCTCGCCTATGTGTAATTCTGTGCTGGCGTAATTTTTAAGTCATTCCATCTTAATTGCACTGTCCATATAGGACGTCATTTTATTTTCGCTGAGCCACCACCATCCGTTGTAATAAGTTTATTTTTCAATAGTATCTTTTTAATAAAATAGTTTTAAGTATTTAACATCTTTTAATTATATTGCAACTAAGTGTATCGAACCTGGATTTTCATGTGTCACAACATAGTCTTAATAATTTAAAACAGCCTAACTAATTAACTTCGTTATAGCCCTCCCTCCCCGATACCGCCTGGAAGATTTTTTTTTTAAATAGCCCCTTAAATGACGCCTTCGGTACAAACAAACCAAAAAAAAAAAAAAAAAAAAAAAAAAAATCTCCATGTTTTGCTTGAGTCTCCAACAGATTTGGCTGGGCGTTGATGACTCACTCAGGACAGATTCCTTGTTATAGAGAGATTAAGGCTGATAGATCTTAAAACATGAAGTTATTGTTTTGCAATTTCTACAGATAGTTGTCGAAACATGTCTTGAAATATACGAAGTGTTTATGAAATTAAAATGTTTGGAACAATGAGTTTTTTTTTTTCCCACAAAGTAACCAAGTAACATAAATAACATGGAATAAACAAATTAATAAAGGTTTAAAAAAAGCAAAAGGCGTTGGCCGAAGTCTTAGACTCTAACAAAGATATCTTTAAAAAAAAAATCCAATAGTTATTTATAACTCACATGGCTATCTGAGACCACCAGTTTCATGAATACTACTATATATGGTGTGGTGTGTAAAGATATTCTTTTACAGACTTTTTAAAATGATAAGAGATAAACAAGACTGTTGAGAAAAGCACAGACATCTAAGATCATAAACGCTGTTTTCAATTACCAGAAAGTAAGAAGCGTCGAAGAATTAGAGAAATTCCCGAGGACTATTTTTTGATAAATTAATTTTATTTTCGGAAACAACACTAACTTAGAATTTATAATGAAAAATTGTAATTTTGTTTTGAATGATGCAGTTTTTAAGAACTAATTCATTGTTTATGAAAATCAAAAAATGTATATATAAATGACGCATGAAGACAGCGATTGTGGCATTCTGTGGCTATGTGTTTCTGAGTCAACTTTGTATACGAATATAATGAAAACTCTCTATAAAAAATTTCAAGGGAACGACGACCAATTTTGCAATTGCGAAAATACCTATTTCCTTATAACCAAAATTTGGAACGTGTGACTTTTTATAAAAATATTTTATTCTTTAACCTTAGCTATTCGTAAAAGTGAAGCTGCACTGCATTCTACCATTCCTAAAAAACGTGTTAAGAATTATTCGAGACACCCTGTGCATGAGTTAATTTATTTTTCTTTCTAATCCTCGGGTCAGTGGTCTAATGTAGGCTTGGCCACTACAAGAACCACAGATGTTGGCAATTTCCTTATGGTGGTCCTTCCAATGCTCCTATTAGGCAGACCAACGTTGCCCCCTATGAGTGGTGTCCTAATTTTGAACCAGTTCCAGATGGCAGACCTAGCATCTAGATTTGCACCCCCAGAGATATCGTTTCAGCATAGAGGACATTAGAGCCATGACATATTTTACGTTTTCCAGACCCTTTTAGAATACCTGGTTCCACAGAAATCCAACCGAGAGAGGTTTCCACCCTCCTAAGCACTGATCAAACCGGCGCTGCTTCACTTTCCGTGTTCTTATGAGAACGGAGCTTAGCGACAAGGCCACTGCCGGGTTACGTCCATTTGGTAAAAATTGGTTTTGAGTTAACATGTATTTGATAAAAAAACGATTAATATACATTGAAATTAATTATAATCTGAACTTAACATGGATTTTTATTAATCTTTTCCATGATAACAAAAACATCACTGCTGTAAATTTTAAGCAAACTTAAATTATAACGCATTTAATTTGAAGAAATGGGCCTTCAAAATTTGGTTAAAGACAAAATATGCTTAAAGTGTTAAAACTTTGCACAGATTGCATTATTTTTCAAGTAAAAATATACTTCTTCATACGTCACTTTTTTTTCACAAACAAACAAATCTGATTTTAATGATGTGACAAACGCAAAAAAAGAACCCTAAGCCATCAAAAAAGAAATACACATAGCGCTCACATTAACTTATAATTTGCATTTTCTAAAAAGAGTTAAAATACAAAAGAAAGTCTATTAAAGAAAAAGAAAAGAAAATGAGAGAGAGAGTCTTGTTTTTGAAAGTAGAAAAATGCTTTCTTTAACGACTGGCATATACCCCTCTTGTAACAGAATGTTTAAGGGAATTGCAACTACTCACTGATTAGCGCGATTTACATTTTACAAAGTTTTAAGCACTCCACTTAAGAATTTTTTTTCCAAGTTAACAAAATAAATGTATAAACCTTTTGCTTCTGTGTTTTTAAATGCTTCAAAAAAGTGTGTTTAAATAATTTGAAGTGTATTTTGGAGGTTTTGTTTATGCTTCTAAATGTCTATTAAAGAGAAATACATTTTGTCGGAAAAATACCAAGGAAATACTTTCACCGGCATTACCGGATGCGTCAAAAGTTCACATAAACTGTATAAATTTGGACAAATAATGATAATAAAAATTAAGACTTGCATTAATAGACCTTTCTAATGGCAAAAAAATGTCGTTTTTTTAGAAAGTTACCGTTAGTTGGAGCTAAAATACATAACGTGAATAAATTTTCCACTCCCCCCCCAATCCACAACTTTTCAATTTGATTTAAGTAAACTTATTTAAGTAATTATACTTTATCTTTTTTTAATGAACTTTATGGGGAATTTTGAAGTTCATTCGATTTTTGAAAACTTTTGACGATAAAAATTCATTTAAAAATCCCATATAGTGAAAAAATTCAAGTTGCGTTAATAGGGTTAGAGAAAGATTGGATTTCTTTAGACTCTAAGCTTTCTTTATATAATGTATGTGAACGCAAAAACTATAACTTCTTTTTAATCATTTAAGAAAAAGAAATCCGATTTTCTTTTAAAACCTTTTGTGCAAATTTGGATCATTATATTTGTTCTCCATAACGAATTTTTTTTTTTTTTTAATACGGGCTTAGACTCACTCGAAAGAAAAAATATATAAATTATTAAAAAAAACATTGCTATTATATGGACCTCTAGGAGCCGGCCGGTCTGTTCAATCGATCGAAATGAAATTTCAGATATAATTATTGAGGTATGGGCACGAAATTTTATGAGCCAGTACCTTTATACGATGCCTAAGTTACTGCGTGGCGTGGCATAGCAGACATAATTGAACTTGACCTGTACTTCTTTGAGGAAGTGACTCCAACAGGGTTTGTAACATGCTCTGTGACAGTCTCTTCCTGTACAGTTATGCTGAAAAATTACGTCGTACCAGAACTGCCACGGCGGAAGTCACTGAATGACGTCGTTTGGATGCAAGATGACGAACCTCTGTCTCGTATGTTCTCAGAGTCCTGTAACAGGATTTTAGTGGTCGCATTATTGCACGTCGGTGGCCTGCGCAATCCCCCGACCTCACTCCTATGGATTTCTGGTTCTTCCAATATCTCAAATCTATAGCTTGCATGCTCAGTCTGCAAATATTGCCAGATTCGGAAGATTCAATCAAACGTGAGGTTGCGGACATCCCTTCTGCTATGCTACGCTCAGCATTATTGTCTCCACAGTCTCTCTCACTTAATGCGCAATTACCTGTGATGACACCTATGTGGAAAATTTGTAATTAGAATATTTTTTTTCTTTTCTTGAATCTGTGTTTTGGAGTCTTATCTCTTTCTTATGCAACACTTTCTCTGTGCGTCCACGAGAAAG
The DNA here is from genome assembly GCA_038373885.1 of Cheiracanthium punctorium. Taxonomy (NCBI): domain Eukaryota; kingdom Metazoa; phylum Arthropoda; class Arachnida; order Araneae; family Cheiracanthiidae; genus Cheiracanthium; species Cheiracanthium punctorium. The sequence continues at coordinate 1,824,915 of JAWZYV010014761.1, forward strand.
TCTTCTTCCTTTCTTCCTTTTTTTTTTTTCTTCTTTTCTTTTTTCTTTCCTTTTCCACAGTTATTTTTGTGCTTGCATATCATTCTACCTTTTGCATTCGAAGGTCGAAGGATCCCTCTTATGCAACAGGCGACATTCGCTGCTCAGTCCCTCGACAGACACAACATACATTTGTAAAAAAAACCAACTGCCTAACTTTTTGGTACGTGCATAAACCGTCCCTTTTTTTCTGATACCTGTACCGTTTCAACTCTCTTTAGGGATTTAGCATGCTCTGATAATTTTGCAACGAAAAAATTATGTATATTGCTATTCAGAATTTTCGAATTTCTGTACATATAACCGTAACCGTCACTGCAGACGCGTAGCCAGGAAAATTTTTCGGGGGGGGGGGGGATATGCGCCTGGAAAATTTTTCGGGGGGGGGGGGGATATGAAATTATATGTGTATAAATAGACGGAATTTCATCACTAATCCAAAACTTTCGGGGGGATATATCCCGATATCTCTGAAATTTAATTTCGATTGAGTGTACTGACCATACATCGGCAAAGTTGTTAATGGCCACCATAGTAGTATATGTATAATGTGTCTAATAGTATTGACCTAGCATGTGTCTAATAGTATTGACCTAGGCTTTCATTCCGTAAATACTGATCAAAGACATAAAAAATAAAATACGAAGTTACTCAAAAAAGTACAGAATTTCATGATATCAATTAAAATTTCTGGAGATTAAATTTATGCATAATTCGTTTGCTTGCTTATTACTCTTTCTTTTCTTTTATTTATATATTCTATCCATTTTAATGCTAAAAAAAATCATAAATTTTTTATTTAATGATTGTGTATATTGTCCGACAAATGTCAGATTGTGCTTTTTTTATTAACGACCCTTTATTAACTGAAACGTTTTTTTATTAACGATTTATTAACTTTTTTTTATTAACGACCCTTTATTAACAGTATTGAACGTCGATTTGAAAAATATTATGGCCCTTTTATTATGAAAAAAAATGAAGAAAATCTGAAACCCTTTCAGATTTTAAATACGCACCAAAGTGCTATATATTAAAAGCGTATCCTAATTTATGCGTCGTCCCTATTTTCTTCCTTATTCCATAAGGTTGGAAAGTTTATCATTATTCACTAGTGAGCAGTATTTTTCTTCCTTATTTTATAAAAACCATCTTTGGAATCGAAATCTATCTTAAAATCGCCTACTAAAACTATTTTACAATCTTCGCCAAGTATATTACAACTGTACTTCACAGTTTTAAATATTGTTTCGAATGTGCATCATAATCCATGAGTGTGCCGTGTTTGTCTTTCTTGGGTTGATTTCTACTTTAACGCCCTAACTCTCGCCACGGTGGCGATCATTAAACATATAGAGTAACCATGACGATTTTTTGTATTTATGTGGCAATCGTAATTTAGAATTAAAATGGCGATTTGGAACAACCTGTAAGTACAGCATTCCGTTACATTTTTTTTTGGGGGGGGGTTGCCAATTAATGTAGTTTTAATAATTAAGTGTCTTCAAATTCCTTAACTAGTGCGTTTATCACTAATTTGTTCACTTTAGTTTTCATGTAGTTGTTTAGGGAGCGTTGAAACTTGTGCATAACTCCTAGAGACCCATGACTTCAGGGCTCGCCAAAGGGCGGGGAATTTTTAGGTTGGCGAAAGTAGGCGCGTTAAAATAGGAATCACCTCTTTCTTGAACCATAAAGCACATCTTTGGAATCCAAATCTATCTTAACCTACGCCTATTGATACTGTTTTAAAATCTTCACCAGGCATATTGGAACTATTGGCATATTCCAAATATATCTCGTGGACATTTTAAATACTGTTTAGAATGAGCATCATAATCCATGAGTGTATCGTGTTTTCCTTCTTTGTTCCTTAAAACACTTCTTCTGAATAGAATTCTATATAAAAATCGCCTACCAAAACTGTTTAACAATTTTCGCCAGGCATAGTCAAACTACACTTCACCTTTATAAATACCATTTGGAAAGTGTATCACAATCTATGATGTGTACCGTATTTGTTTTCACTATTCTATAAAGCACTTCTTCGAAATTAAAATCTATGTTTAAATCGTCTACTAAAACTATTTTACAATATTCGCCAGGCGTTTTCTAACTATACTCAAAATATATTTATAATAAATTGTCGCATGTTGGCACCCGGTTTAGCGATCATTATCAAAAATTGCAAACCTTGTGCGACTTTCAACATTTTATTAACGCCCCCCCCCTTCACTTTATCTTGCAAACACATTTTAAAAGTGACTCGACGCGCTAATTGTACCAAAATCGTGTCTACACAAAATGCAAGGTTGAAATTAATAACACTCTGGTGCTAATGATCATATATTTTTATGAACGGTAATTTTCAATTGAATGTTTGTTTATTTGCCATACATCTTATACTGAATGAGAAGTAGCTTAAAATTTTGAGATTTTGTTAATCTTGAAATGTTCGTAGAATTCATTTTACTGTTTTGTGTATTTTCTGGAAAATTTATTTAATTTAGCTGATGACTGCTTTATCATTGTGCCATATTTTTAATTTATAATCTTAATTAATAGTTAATAGAAATTGGTTTAATAATTTCGTTTTATCTAATTTTCATTTTAATGCATGAGTCGGTATACTTTTGCACTAGTGAAACAATTAATTCGTTTGTTCGACAGCAAAGAAAACTTTAAATATTTCTTTAAAATGAAAGAATATACTTTTAATTAGAAATTTAATTTATTAACAAAAATATTTTTAGTTTTATTCAGAAACGAAAAGTCTTTTTCTTCTTCTTTTTTTCCGAAAGACAAAATTAGATAGAACATTTTGAAAATAGTTTAAAACTTTTCATAAAAAATAGAAACGCATTTTTAAACCTTAAGAAAATTTTAATGCATATCTTGAACAAAATTAAACTTCCTTCAAGCGTGCAAAATTATTTTTTTCCTTCAAATCTTCGAAATATTTTGATTCTTCACTTCATTAAAAGAAATCATTCATTTCCCAAAATCTTAATTCAAGCTCATTAGATTGAAAACTTGAGCTGATGGAAAAGGGAATTTTTTTAACTTTTGACTGTTGTTTCCTTTAAGAACAGATTTCAGAGATTTCTAAATTATTAAATTGAAGAAATGTAATATACGTGATAGTTTCAGCGTCAATCAAAAGGAATATAATTAATGCTAACTATAAGGAAAAAGTGAATTAATTTTGGTATGTTTATGCATTTGCACTTGTATATTGCAAATACTGCACTTTTATTGAGAAAAATCTTCAGATAGTATTTGAATGCAATTTTTGCATAGTATATTAAAAATGCTTATTTAATTACACATAAAAATCTTTAAAATCATCACACGTACTCATGTAAATCGATGATAATTTAGTTTTTTCAAAGCTCTGTTGAGCAGAAATTTATTTAATAAAAACTATTTTTAAGCTTGGAATTGATTAGGGTTTGTAAATATAACCAGATATCAAGTAACCACAAACTCGTTAAAATGCTTTCAGTTGAGATTAAAAAAAAAAGACTTAAACGTTAAACACCGTAAAACTCTATTTAAAAACTATTCTCGACGCAGCTATAGCTTTCTCATTGGGAGGGTGTAATTATTGGAGGGGGGGGTGCATTTTTACTATAAAATTTGTTTGATAGTAAATTTTACTCTTAGTATGTGGTAAAAGTTTTCATCATTACTAAAAGTTTTGAAATTATCTATTGTAAATTGTGTTTGTTATGCAATGAAATAAAGATTTTAAAAAATTAATATAATTTGAGTTTTCAATATAAATATTTCAAAATTTGTGTAAAACGTAAACATTTTTTACCATATACTATTTTGATCGATAGATTCAAACTAGTATATTCAGCTATAATTAGCGTGTGATTTTTTGGGGGGGACTAAGGAGGGTGTTGAGACCCCTACCCCCCCCCTCTTACGTATGTCCTTGAAACTCTTTAAAACAAACATCTTAAATGTCTCTGTCTTGTGATCAGCACGATGAATTTATGCTAATAGAACAGATGAATATAAATGAAGTCATAAAAATATCCAAATGCCAAGAGAACGTCTCTTTCGCGAAAACTTCCGCTTGGCAGAAAAAAAGCGGCACCAATTACAAAGCTAGAAATAATTTAGTCCATTGAAGATTAAAATAAGTAAGCAACCATTAGATAAATTCAAAAGCAGGTGCATGGCATGAAAAACAATTGAAACAAAACGTGCAAAAATAATGGACAATTGTGTGTGGTGAAAGGGAATACACGAAACAAGTTAAGGCTTACAACTGAAATAGGAAGATCTATTAAATGCCACATTTTCGTCTTCTGAATAAAATGTCTATTGCATGAGAGAAAGAGACGTACAAATTTTAAAAGTAAGAAATGAAATGAAAACACGAAACAAAAAGTTATAATGTTTAATTTTATACGTTTTACATTTTGGAAAACCTGAAAATCAGATTAAATCGAATATTAAATATGTTATTTGCATCACAAGCTCTAGTTGAATAATCATGAAAACAGAGGGAACTGCATTAAAACCAAGTCACTCTTTTTTGGTGTATTTAAAAACTCGTCCTACATATTGACACAAATTACATCAGTGACTATTTAAGTTTAATAAAGTTTCTTCACCGGAATTATTATGTACTTTTACAAGAGATACTGTTATTCTAGGAAATAATCTATCTGAAATTTAAAAACATACATATTTTGACAATGAACATCGGTGTGCATGAAGCATGAATTTCTGGTGGTTTAACAATCTTTGGAATGTGATTATTCTTTTGAGCATGCATAAAATCATATAGAATATTTAGCATTTAAATTGTCTTAGGGAGGTTTAAGAAATCTTTGCTTTTTGTCTGAATTTAAAAATAATGTAATTTTAAATTTGTTTTCAAAGCTGCAATAATGCTTGACAGAATTAATACTCTATTAAAAAAGTAATAGTAACTCACCTAGTTCTTCAAATATTGATAAATAAATATTCTTAAAATGTTTAACAGAAATAAATGTTTAAAATTCAGAGATTGTATTGAATGCTACATTTGTGAATGATAAAATTGCTATTATGAATCATCGTTAGCACAGTTATCATTAAAAGCAATATCTATTTTTAAGCTAAACCACAAACTTACGAAACTTTTTGAAAAACACTGAATGTTGTACTAGAAAAAAGTGCACAAAATGTGTGTAAATATACATACGGTGATCGTAAAATGTATAACCAAATTTTAATGGGATCGAAGGGAACCTAGACTATTTAGAATGATTAAGGTGTCCGTATCAGCTTACGGAACTTTTAGGAAAAACTCTTAAGAATTGAAAATTGTACAGAATGCGTCACTTTTTGAAACGTTTTGCTGTGCGATTCCATGCTTAGTAATTTTTCTGAAAGTTTCATAAAAAGCGCCATTTTTTTTTTCTTTCAGTGTGTAGTGCAGCTATAAAGAATCATCTTGAATTTTTTCGAATCCCTGATGGAATTAGTCTGTTTTAATTTGTAGACCAAGATAGAGAGTGATATTTTATTTCTTCGAAATACACCCGCAACAGCTTCAACATTAGCTGATTTCCACAAAAATTGGAGTTATTTGGAATCCAGATGAAAAAAGAAATTCAAAACATTAAAATGACCAATCGTAAAATTTTATAAAATCATTTCATCCTATAAGTTATCCGTAGTTAAATAATATCACTGACATGAACAACAAACTTTTGTACATAAAAGAAACGTGCATACTAGTATGTTCAATCATTCCGTTTGAACAATATATTACGCTAAATGCTCCTAAATATTTCGCAGGAATATTTTTCAAAAAGCTACCTCAGAAATGCTCTTTTCAGCGCGTGCGTTTCTCTCTCTTGCATTTCTTACTCTTTCAGAACCTTTTTTAAAGAACATTTTTTTTAATCCAACAGGCTTTCTCTGTCTCTCTCAAAACTTTTCTTTTGCATTATTTAGAATATCGCATCATATCCCAACTTTTGTCCCGCAAGTAACAAAAGCTCATACCAGTGCTTCTCTCTCTCTCTTTTTTTTTTTCATTCCCCGTGTTTCTCTATCATCTTTAAGCGTTTACATTCTGAAATCTCATGCATTTTAATAAGATATTCCCTGCATTACAAACTCTTCCACTTTCAAAATGTCGTCTTATATATATTTGCGTCGCATATTTTGTCGTCTCCCTTCCACTTCCTCCCTCTTTTCGTTTACTGCTTTCCTACAGCGACGTCAATTGTTGTTTTGCTATTCAACATTCCAGGGAAATATTCTAACTGAAAGGGATTCGCCAGATTTTATGAATTTTAATGAGGACCCTTGTCAAAAGTATTTATAGTTTAACACGATATGCAGAGGAAACTAATCACACACGCCGTGGTTCGGATAATAATGTTTGGTGCTGAATATTACGCGTTAAAATAACGAGACGTTTGCAAATATTCATGTGACACATTTGAAAGAAATTTTGTCTTTTAAAAATGTAAAAAAAATAAAATAATGGTGCTCGCCACGAACGCCCCTCTGATATGCAAAACTAAATTATAAGTTTCTAGATTAAGGTAATTACTTTCTAAAAACGAACATGAGTTTCTTAATAGAATGTATTGAAATGCATTTACTTGAAGACATTTTGAAAAAGTTTTCAAAAATCTTCTTAAAGTTTAATATTTATAACACAGCAAGATATCCTTTTAAAGTAACAATTTTCTTTTGTAAATATATATATTGAAAAATAGATAAATAAATAAATATTTACTGTTTTTATAAGTGTTTATTTTTATAAAGATGTTCCAAAATTTAAGTAATTGGAAGGAATATTCGGGAATTTAATGCAGTTGAAACTAAAAATGCTGTTAGGATAACTTGTTGTGTAGTCGAGCGTCGACCTCGGGTATTTGTTTTCAAAACATAACTTAGAGGTGAAAAAATAACCTTTGATGTTCGTTGACCTAGACCCGGGACTTATTTTCACAACGGCTAATGCAGTGGTTCTCAACCTTTTAACGTCGCCTCCCCCCCAACAGAGGCTAACTTACTGTGGCGCCCCCCCTTTACCTTTTTCAACATACATTCAGTTTTATAATCTTTAACAATGAACATTTAGTCGAATTTTCTACAAAATAATAATATCAGTAAAGTTTGAATGAACATTTTAAGCGAAAATGGATATATTTTTGAGTAAAAATGAGAATAAATAAGATGGTTTTTTAAAAACATGCATCACTGCTTACTCTTTGGTTTTACTCGCCCCCCCACTGCAAACGCTCAGCGCGCCCCACAGGTTGAGAAACGCTGGGCAAATGCATAAACAAAGTATAAATTTAAAACCTTTAGTCTGTATATGTGTGCAATTTTTTAAACACTGAATCAAGAGCATTTACCAGAAAATAAAGGTTCAGTCAACGAATAAATGAAATACCAGCCTGTTTACCACTAAGCCATAAGACTACATGTTCTCCATACTTTTCTACGACACAGTTTCAAGAAGGTAATGCATGACATTCTTCAAGGTATGCAACAGTCATATATTGTCCCGTTGAACATAATTGAGAAGAGATGAGCACGGAGGCAATCGTGCCCAGTCAAAAGTCTAAAAATGTAAGTCGCAGCTGCAGAGGAGCATTAGCAACACAACTGGAACTGGTGCTGAGAATTCTCTAGGTCTTAGCAGAAGAGTGAACAGCCAGCAGCGGCTGCACGTAAAGAATGTCTATAGGCTCTAATCGTTTCTAGTTTTGAAGAATGAAAGTGCAAATTTCTGTTTACTATTTAAATTATATTGCATCCTTTCTTTGTCAAAAACTCTTCTTTCTCATTTTCCTCACCATAGTCGGAGGGCACCCATTAGAAAGAAACTTTGCATTGAATTCTTTTGAGAAAAGATCTACCTGTTGCGCTCGAGAGTTTTTTCCTGTTTTGATTAGATGAGAGCGGAATTAAAATCACAGAGGAACACAGCCCTCTCATAAGAACTCTTTCAAATGGAGAATTACTGAAATGCAACAAATATGTATTGCAGTTCGCCATCAAAATGGATTGAGAAGTTTCTGACTGATAAAAGCAATAGGTTCGTAACAAAAATTGGCATCAACTCCTTGAGAAAATTCATCCGTAAATATATGTAGCCATTCACATGAAACTTAGAATTCACGGATAGTATCAAGAGCAACCACATGAAATGCTTCAGGGCAGAAGTCTGACTTTCTACTTTTTAGATTTAGGTCGAATCTGTGGTGTCTCTCCTCAACGTCTTCCTGGACCTTCAGAAACGTTGATAAGATGCCTTGTGATCCCGAGCTACAATACAATCGCCAATAGCCAACTGAATTCAATTATATCGCTTCTTCAGGAGTGGTAAGCGTGCCCCCAATATGCAAAACTTGCACACTATGCGCACGCACTTCAGGTCACTATAAAGGCCATAATTTAAAGCATGTGAAAACTCAGTTTTTTTTCTTTTTTTTACCAGAAAGGTGCAATATAGTGACAGTGAAGTTGTCGTCCACGCTGAGGATGCGGCATGGTTGTCCTTCTTTTCCTGCCTCCAGCAAATATCCATGATATCGTAGATAATATGTTGGCTTCCTCGTCCCCGCTTCCGGACATCCCTATACAAGCATCCCCTATACATATGGATACTTACATAGGTACACACACACAGTTTTGATAGTTGCACTTTCAGTTTGTTGATGGTTTGATTTTTTTTTTAAATGACTTCAAGTGCAATATCTATCTAAGACTAATATAAATAAATTTATAATAATAATATATTCAAGGCCGTTGATATGTATTAGATTAAACTTTTCTTTAAAAAAGCTTAATTTCTATATTTTGAACAAAGCATAGTTTTATAATACTGCAATATTTTACTTCATTTCACTGAACATGTGCGAGAAAAAATGTACGAAAATTTTTACTATCTCAAAACCTTAAAAAACTTGTTTTTCTAAATTTGAAATTCAGAAAAACAAATTAAATATATATGTGCACCTATTGAATTTAAAATGAAACGACAATTAAATTTAAACGTAAAAAATTAAACTGCATTTACAAATAAATCTTATAGTAAATTAATAAATTGTCATTTTTTTTTTCTTCTTATTTCACATAGAATGAAAGTCTTTGTTTTAACATTGTATAATTTAGAATGCAGTTAGAATACTGTATCCCTTTTATGATAGACTTTTCTTCCTTTTAATTAACAGATTTTTTTCAAATGTTTTAATGTAATTAATTTTAGGTGTCCTGATAATACGTAATGACATTTTTAATGAAAGAAAATTTCAAATCTCAAACTCAGAGCAAAAAGAAAAAATAATATTATTTCTTACAGAATTTGCGATTTAGTTTACATGTCATGATTAATTAACCATTTTGAGCATGAAAATGAAATTCATTTAAATCTTTGTTTTTTCTCGTAATGACAAATCATAACTTCTCTATTATTATTGAATAGAATTTTGAAACGAAGCATTTACTTATAATGAATGTAAATAAATCTCATTGAAAAGATTTAAATGCTTTAAAAAATTCGATATCTAATTTTTCGCATATGTTGCTTCTGTTACATGTTATTGTTCAACTGATAATTTCACATTGTTTAGTTAGTATGTAAACCAATTTAAAATTATATCCGTCTTAAGTTCTGTCTTAACCTTTATTTCTTAAGGATTTCGATGACGAAGACGGTAGTGACAGTGAAATTGTGTTTCATTATTTAGCATCGAGTAATGAAAAGCTATAATTATCACATTATTTTTGAAAAGGAAAGCATTCGTCTTTTTATGTTCGAATTGCGTTTCTCATTTCTAAAAGTTCAAAATAATACAGTTTTATTGTTGTTTTTTAGCATATTGGATGCAATATTTAATCATATGAAGAATTTCATATCCCGAAATATTCATTTATTAAGCTGTCTTACAACTGTACTCCGCAGAAAAACATTAAATTTCTGCAATACTCCTGAAAATACTAAATGTATATTTTTAAATAAAGTGAACACCATTTATACTGTATAAGAACTGAATATTTATTCTTTAAATGATTATAGTTTAGTATGGACATTTTACAACTTGAGATGGCCATCGGTAGAAATATGTTATCGACCCCAACAGAACATGCCAGCATTTTTATTTTTAAATTTGTTATACGAAAATATATTTTTAAAATATTAAATTTATTGAAATGCTAATTATTTTTCACTACTAAATCATACGACTTTTAAACAAAGATACCATTCGTAGCATTGCATTTAATAAATTTAACTATCTCCGATTATATTTTTTGCTAAAATACCATTTTTACATATAGCTCTTGCTCACTTTATTCACCAGAAATTATTTGGAAAATTTTGACTGAATGCATGTACATTTTCAAGGGTTACTTTATAAGCCATCATAACTTCTGCAAGAAACTTATTTAGAATACGAATCCAGACTCTCATCGAATTCAACATAATATATGACGTGACAGCTACAATCATGATATGAAATTACAAACTTTATTAAAAGATTCTATGAAGCAAATGCAATCTGAACATTAGCGTTCGCTAATGACAGTCTCAGAAAAGCCAATTACGTGCCAGCGTTATTGCCAAGTGGCCATAATTAATGTTCATATTCCCCCAACTTATTTTATTTCCAATATGATAATCCCGCTCGTATATTTCTTCAGTAATGTAAAAAGCGTCTCAGGATCACGTTGCGTGTAATTATTTAATTAAATGCTAATTTCAATCAATTATATGGAAATGCATTTTTGACGGGTGCGTAATGTTACTTATTTCTTTCAGAAAACTGATTGGGAGTCTCTCAAGCATTAGTATGTCAGGTCTTTTTCAACATCTTAATGGTTGCAGGATTTTTGTTTAATAGCATCATGTTATTGTTTATAATGATATATGCATCAAATGGCAATATAGCAAATTTATCTTTGATTAAGATGTGAGAGATTTTTTTTAACTCTAGGAAAGGAACATTTTTATGCAATACGTAAGCTTTGAATTAATAATTTCAATCTGCGTTTTATACCGAATAAGTTTATAGTTTTAGAAAATGTTGATAAATATTTATAAAAATCCACTAATTCACAAAAATACATTTTTTCGGCCCATTTATACATTGCAATACACTAAACTCTCCTTCGTGTGTCTCCGCATAAGATGGAACTCCGGTTATTAAGGACGATTTTATTTTCCCTGCCGTTTTCGGTTCGCAGTTAGTGTATGAACATCGGAATGTATGAACATCGGATAATGCGTAATTCACTTCGATAATGCGGATATTTTTTTTTTACAAATGCTCCTGAAGATTTAGATAAAGAAACTTTTGCGTACTTTGATTGTTTCAGAAAATTCTTTGGAAAATTGGATTCCAATTTTTTGGGAAAACTTTTTGGACAAAATCATAGCCTCTGGGATTGAAAAGGATTAATAAATTGACAGTGACACTGATGTATAGGAGAACAGCATACCATCGCGAAAAACGAGACAGGTTCAAACAGGCCTCGTAGTCTGTCCTATTTTTTTTTTTATTCCTACCTTGATCAAAATCTTATTTATATAGCCTAATGTTTTAATGGTTTGATAGGCAAAACTTTAAGATCTAAAAGAACATTTAACAACTGTTGAAGCAGCAGAAAATTTGACTCTTTTATTCATAGAGATAGGAATTTTTAAAAAGTAGGACCGACTGCGAGGCCTGGTTCATACAATGCTGTCGGCTGTTCTCCGGTTTTATCAATCGAAATCAAATGCAACCACCCAAATTTTCGTCTGTATCGCGAAATTAGAAAATGGTGTGATAAAATGATCATTTACTTAATTGTCACCGATTATTTTAAAGAAAGTTAAATAAGTACGACAATCTGTGTATCTTTTATTTTCTGTGAGAAATTGGTTTTGTGTTAACAACACTGTCTTATTAACTTGATTTTTTTAATAAAACTACTACATTAACAAAAAGTTCTTTTAAAAATCGATTTTAATTTATTAAATTTTCTTTAAAAAATAAATTTTATGCAGGGTGCCCCAAAAAGTTGGTAACGGGCTTTAATTCTTTATCTAATAGAGATAAGCGGGCAATGTAATTTGGAAAAATGTTCAAAATAAGGTCAGAAAAAGTTTACGCTACGGAAAAACTCCTCTCGTTAATTTACAAAAAGTTTCACTTTTTAAATTTGTATGCAAACCCTGTACAAAAAAAAATACTTGTGAGTAAAATGCGTCCTATACACTTATGAGGTGGCATACAAAATTTGAGAATAATAGCTTAAAATGTGTCGGTGATATGAAGACAAATATTACGCTGATTCAAACCACTTTTCAATGGCTCTCGATGAAGAAAATAATCTCGTCGAATGATCGCATTTCAGGGGTCGTAGAGAAATTACAAAAGAAATTCTTTTTTTCCACTCTAGCAATAAACGTTTGCATTCATAATCATCTATAGCCCCGACCACCTTTCTTTAAAGATATCTCGGGGACGCTATATGATGAAAGGCTGAAATTCGGTACATAACCTTGCTAGTGTCGGGGACACGTTTTACTAATATGGAATTTTATTCTGCGGGGTCGTATACAAATTTAAGAAGTGTAACTTTTTGTAAATGAACCGGAGGAATTTTTTATTAGCGGATTCTTGTTTCAGACCTTATTTTGAACATTTTTTTTTTCAATTTACATTGCCCTCTTATCGTTAAGAGATATAGAATAAAAGATAGTAGCCACTTTTTGGGGACACCTTATATAGTCAACACAAGGACTTATTTTTTAACCATTGGATTGCTTACTTCCTTTAATGCAGACTTCGGTTATAGCGGACAAAAAATGGCTTCCCGGCTTCCCTTTCAGATCCGCACTAACTATAGCTCACTGCATTACCATAGTATACTAAAAAAGAAGAAGTAGAAACATCTGAATTAATGTGGAATTTTCATTTTAATTGATTTAAATTTTCCTTATAAAAAAAAAACTTTTTAAAAATTCTGCATACTGAATAAATTACTTAATTTAACTATTTTTACAATTCGGGATTAATAAACGTTCCGGCAATAACACACAGGGGCGTAGCCAGGGGGGGGATATCGGGATATATCATCCCCCGAAATGTTTGGATTAGTGATGAAATTCCGTCTATTTATACACATATAAGTTCATATCCCCCCCGAAATTTTTTTCCAGGCGCATATCCCCCCCCCCCGAAAAATTTTCCTGGCTACGCGCCTGATAACACAGAATCGATAACCTCAGCAATTGCGATAAATAAAATATCGACAATAAGTAGGTCTCAAAGCACAATTTATTGAAAAACTATTTAATACAAACATCCTATATCGAGGTATGGTGAAAAAACGCACGAACTACATACAGTCAAACAGAAGTTTATAGAGGGAGAGAGAAATTCAGATGCTAACAGAGTTTCTCTTTGACGAAAGCAGAAATAGGCGAACAAAACGGCCGCAAAATAACACAATAAAAACACTTCGCATTGAGTACGACGTGTAGAACATTAAGAATAAAGCATTTTTTATATTTTTTTTAACTAGACACACCAATTTATAAGGAAAGAACTATTGAAGGCCAAAAGGTTTGCTTTAGAACAAATCGTGAGGAAATGATGAGATATCAAATTTTATAGCAGGTTCCAGACTTAATGTAGCGGCAACTAATTGCATCAATAGCGTACAACCTGACTTCATCTGAAATTTAAACGAAAAAAAAGAGGAAATATGGGAATAAAAATAGTTAAAACTTTTAAATCTGAAAAGTGAAATTAAAATTACTATTATTTAAAAAATATAGGTTAATTCCGGGACTAATGCCGCATATTTTTCGGAATTTGTGTAAAAAATTCCAGGGTATACATACAATGAAATAAATGTTGCTGTATTATTTATAGTATAATATAGCACAACAAAAAAAATCTAAAAAATAATAAATTTTTTTAACAATTTTTTTCTAAACAATTGCATTGCGGGTGAGACGCCGCTCTTGTGCTGGAGTTATGCCGCGCCTGTCGTAAAAACAGAATAAAATAATAATTAAAATAAATATTCATATGTGGACTATAATTACCTATGTAATGACAAAAAAGAAACTAAATGAGTATAAAGAGACGTACTAGGAGGTTTAAATCAGTATTAGTCTGCATACTTAGTTCACTACTAAAATTAATTTTTCATATTTTTTAATTGAATTATAATTGTTGTTTCATCAACAATATAACATCAGTGTATTTTAGAGGGAAACAAGAGTAAAATAGCGTTTACATTTGTTTTATTTGGTTGTGTAACATTGTTTTATTTTTTAATGTGGGCGTGTCTAATAAAATCTGTAAACAAACTAACAATTTATCCGTTTTTATAAAACAATATTTTATGTAAGCCAAAACGTTAAAATGCAGAATTATTACAATTACAATTTGCGACTAATAACATTCCCAACTTGGTGAGTGTGCAAAATAAACAGTAACATAAATTCAGTAATATAAAAATAGTGCACGGAGAGATAAATTCAAATTTTACTAAAAGGGGTATCCCATACAAAAGAAACTGCGGCATATATGCCTGAATTACAATGCGGCATTTATCCCATTTTGTAAGCTACAGACATAACACACTACAATTGCCTGTCTTCGTAAATGGAACTGTGTATATGGTTACGAAACTGCGCAACGAAAAGTTTCGTAGCCATATACACAGTACTCTAAGCAGGTGCTACACTTAGTTTTGACTTTGAAATCATGCATGAATTCAGTAATCAACGTTACAAAAGCACTTAAGCGTAACATGTTTAAAAGTCTGGATAGTGAAATCATGCGCTTATCTCAAAATAAGGATTGTATAGTTACAGCTAAAGCATTGGAAGGGATTCCTACTATACACTAGTTAAGGAAATTTCACTGCACACCTATACTGTGAATGTTATTGCTATCTATCGACAATTACAAGAAATACAGGGGATGCGACATCTGTCTCGAATGGTGCGACTCTCCCGGAATTACCCTGTGATGAACTGCATCTCATATATATTTAATAAATTTAATGTATGTGATGCAGTTTATTGCACTTTGGTCAGCTTAACTGTCAAATGTTGTAAGTCGATTTTTGAGCTTTCTCATAGATCTATGTAAAAGCGGGATTTCTGTTTCCTTGAGTAATTTATGAAGTAAAAACTTTTTTTTTTGCCTGTAAACTTTTAAATACATGAATTGAAAAAGCTTCCAATCATGCCTGTAAGTCTCATAACTACTATTCTTTTTCGGCATTTCTGACTGGAACGTTAACATGCTTAACTATAGTGGGAGAATGTTGTTTTAAGGAATCAATCATGTATATTAAAAAAGACCTCAATTTTCAAAATTTCAAAAGCAACCTTGTATTCTTTTTCTCCGAATTTAAAAGAATCATCTAAAAAAAAGAAAATAAATAAATAAATAATAAACCAATAGTTCTTTATTTACAAAGCACTGAAACATTGGACCAAAATTTATACGAAAATATTTTTTAGAAATATGTCATGATTTACAAAGCAATGAAATAATTGGGTCATTAAAGAGATATCATAAATTTTAAGTCATTGCTTCTAAAGAAAATTGGTGTATTGTATTATTTTTGGATTCAAAAAATACTTTATAGAAAAAATATATATAAATCTTCTTTTTAACCCTTTTTTTAAATCTATCGGGAATTATTAAGGATTTTTTTTGACAAATCTTGCTCAACAATATCGATATATTTTCTTTTAGTCGAATCAGTACATTTTAATACTTTCCAAAATTAATGTTTGCTCTACTCTCACCATTAATTTTGAAACTTTCCTCTAATATATTTAAAATCTAGCATACAGGGACCATGGCTTGAATTCTAGCAGCACTCAAAACACAGAAACACATTGGTCACATTCAGTTTTCTTATTCAGTACGAACCTATTAAAAAAATCTCTCGTCACTAACAATTGAACTTACAGCTTCTCTTGCATAGAATAATAAATTTCATATTTTGAAGCACGAAGCTAAAAATATCTAATTAACAAGTAAAAATTAATAGTTTCTTTTAAAAACGTTAAAGATTTTTTTTTCCAATGCCGGGCCTCTGCCTAGGAGGCATTGGCCGCTACTAAGGCCGGAGTTGTTGGTCTCTTTATTCTAGGAGCACCTAGTAGGTGCACCAGAAATTCCTCCTATGAAGGGACGAACACAATGACAACCACGCCTAGTCAGGGATTGAATCCCGACGGTCGGGAGGTTAACCCGAAACCATAGTACGGTACTTTACCCACCATACAATCTAGTCGGCAACGTTAAAGTTCAGTCAATGAGTTAAAATTTAAATGGAAAAATAAGAAAAACACTTAACCATAATTACATACTAATGATATTATTATTAATTTTATTATTATTTGGAGCGGAATTATATTACAATTGGTTATTCTATTAAATTTAATTAATAATAACAAGGGATGGTAAGTCTGTAAAATGAAAAACAAATTATAGGTTACTGTGCACATTCTTAATTGGACCTTAAAACACTTTTATTTAGTTTACAGCAATTTATATGAAATAAAAAATATATGTTTATATTGGTACTGTTTTGCTCAAATACTAGTCATTTAGAAAAAAAGTACTGCTTGAATAAATACATTAAAATCAGTTTCAACAATGAAATTCATTGTCTTTCAAGAATACTTAAATGTTCTTTTGTTATTTACTTAAATTGTTATAACATTCAAACTATATATAATTTAGGGAAATATTCTGAATATAGTTTAACGTTTTCACGAAGTTATCAGATGCATTAAATTGGGTCACTGTGTTTCCAAGGTTGCTTCCCATTTTCGTTCAGATTTTCTTTTAAAATATCTAAAAATATGATAAGTTACATTTAAATGAAATAAAACGAACATTACAATAGATTAAAGCAACAGAAATATTTTAAAAACTAATTTAAAATTCATAATATTATATTGTAGGATAAAACTTCAAACTTCATTTTATATGAATGTTTTAATCGCTTTTTGTCTGTATAAACAAAAGGCATGACCCTTACGGCCATATTATATTGAAACTCATAACTTAAAAATTCGTTAAAACATTTTGTGTACATCCATTTATTTTTTTAATGAATTCCTTCATTTTCTAATAATCTTTAAAATATTGTCTGACTATTTGAAATATTAATGCATTGAAAAATTGTATTTCTTATGTAAATGTTGAATAATATTTCTGAGTTATTGTTTCCTTTTTCTTTTTCAGGTTTCATCCATCCTAATGCGAAATATTTTACTGAAACAGAAACTTAATTTTTCATCCAATTTACATTTTTATTTTTGATTAATAATTAACGCAGATTATATTCCCTTTTTTTACTTTTTCTAAAACGAAATATCAATAACACACTTGTTTAAGCATCTCCCTGCAGGAACTTAAAAACAATCAAAAATTAAATAACACTGTCATAAACAGAAATCCAAATAATACACCCGCGGCATTACAACGCCACCCCAATATTGATTGTAAGAATTTATTTTAATGCATTTAATAAGAAGATTGGAAAATAAAATGCAAAATCTTCGCACCAGTTTATAAAATTTTGTTATTTTTAAAATATTATAGATGACGTTAATTTTTCAGCAGCGTTTCCCCCACCTCCATTCCCTTAAGAACTGAACATTGAATTAATATTCTTTGATTTAAGATATGCAGCTAAGAAATATGAGTTTATGCGCTTTCCAAATCCTCATTTAAATGCTGAAGTAGGAACCTAAGACATAAAAAAACAAGTGTTAAGTATGAAAATAAATCACACGAGCCGTGCATCAGCTACAGATGCTAATCTACATTTTAAATTTTGCTTTATAAATAATAGCACTCACGCGAGAGCGGAAATGCAAATTTTCGAAAAAGGTCCGCTTTTTTTTATTCTTTCAAAGTAAGTGATTTACAACTCTTAATAACTGCTGTCAGCAAGTTATTTATACAGAATTGTCTTCAAGATTCTTACTGCAGGTATGACGTGGTATCGTTAAGCCGGGCACAGTTGGAACTGCTTATCAAGTTGACACCGTAAACTTCTGTTTCTTCGTCAGTGTTTGTTTTCTTTGTGTGGTGTAGACCTGGTTTTAACACTGGTTATTGTTATTAACACAACTTAACTTACAACTTGCAGCTTACTTAGATTTCAAAATGAGCTAATGGAACGCTTCAAGTGCAATAAAATTTCGAATACGTATATACCGTAAAAAATTATTACACTTGATGTAAGAGAAGACTAAATATGCAGTTCTATTACTCTGTATTTGAAAAATCTGTGTCGTTTATGCCTTTGTTCTTTTATTATTATATTTCTGTTTTTTTACGTATTTATTATTATTTTTCTGTAAATTTTGATCATTTTACTATTTTTTTTAAATTTATTTTAATGGACTATCCTGTTTTTGTTATGTCCTTCTTCCCTCCCCCTCCCTTGTTCTTCTGTTATTCTCTCTGGTTTCTCACTATTTCCTTTTTCCGATTGGAAATTTCCTCCATTTGCTTTTCAGTTCTATTATTTTGTTCGTGTGAATGGTGGATCATTTTGCAGCTGAAAAAGTTGGACCTTTTTGTACCACCCGATACGATCGTACTTTTATTGAATCTCATTTTACGACGCTTTTAATTATTTTCAAAAGAGGACTTATTTATTTGCTTTTACTGTATGAGATGGTAGGATGATGCATGTTTGACAAGCGAGGTTTTTTTTTCCCTGGTAGTGTTTGGAAATCCTGTGTTCTGGATGTATAATTTTATCCGGAAAAAAAAAAAAAGAATCAAGGAAAATAAACATTTAAATCGTAAAGGATATCAACATGATTGCTGCAGTGATGGTGTTACATCCACAGAAAATATCCTCTAAAAAGAAAAAAAAAACTTGAAGAATTTTTCATCATAAGAAACTTGGGACACTGTTAATTTGCTGGCCGTAAAAAAATAGATGCTGACATACATAGTAGATAGCCCTGTAAATAAATTGCATCGAATAAACTTCATGACTAGTTAGCTGTAAAACAGAAGTGCAAGATGAAAATATATATATATATATATATAAAGGAAGCATCACACTTGCTTACTTGCTTTACAGAAGAGGACAACTCACGTCAATGAATGTGCCGGTTTGAGCAGCATACGTCCTTCATGGAATTTTCCCGTTGCAGTTTGGATCCTCATCAGAAGCTGGTAGACTTCTTAATCTCTTTGTCAACCTTCGAAAACAGCTAGCAACTACCGAGAGCTTTCGGAGCCACAGCTTCAGGGTGCACGTACACCGCGTGTACACGATGGTCTTCAGTGATAGCTCACAATCGACGTTTAGTGTGTTATTATAAGTGTTTCTAGCAAACATATAGTCCAACATTAATATATAGGGAATGATCATATAATAACCAGTAATTATATATCAATTTTCTGCATAATTCAGATTTTTTTATGAGTAATTTAAGGAAATCACTTACAACATGAAAAGGCTTTTGTAACTCTTAAAAGTTGGACCTTACGAAAACACTGAAGCTACAACTAAGCAGGAAATTTACTTAAAGCAATAAAGAACTTTAAATAACATACACACATATATAAATAAGCAGTACAGACCGTTTCGAGTGGTGCAAAGGGTCTCCCCTTCTTCAGCTATGGAAAGGTTCTCTTTCTGAGCAAGCAGAAATTCCAAAGAAAATGAATAAGCATAAATTTAGAAAAAGAAAGGAATATGCCGTTCGGTAGTCGGAATATATGAGAAAACCAGGGAGAATAAAATTTCAAAGTAGGGGGGGGGGGGCTTTAAATTCGCGAATATAGGATAGTAAGTCAAGAAAGGAGAAATTAATAAAATATATATAGAACAAAAAGGCACACATAACATTTTTTTAGCAAAAAAAAAGAAGGGCAATACATTTTTAATGTAAAAAGTAAACATATGCACACACATATATAAAAGGGGAGGAAAGAAAATAAACAAATAGTTAGCCTAAATTTTACAGCTCTTTTGGTCTGACCAATATAGCCCAAATTATATTCTCTATGAATATAATAAAGATTCCTTTTGATGGTTTATTATATATTTCCTCTCAGAAATAATTATTGAGAGAAACGAATTTAAGTTTCATCAGAGTTTTTAAAAAAAACTTTGAAACTGAAATTATTCTGAAATTTTAAAATTCTGTAGCATAAGAGGGAAAAAGAAAAAGGTATTACATTTAATTCATTAAAGTAATTAACAGAAGTACACGTAGGATTAAATCTGTTGAATTTAAAAACGAATGAAGGCTTGTACTCAAACTACAGCTTGAATACAAGCCTTCTGTATTCAGCTACCGTAAATGGTTTACTTTATTAATATCTAAGTTATCTAATTAATATCTATACTTATCAATTATAAGTTAAGAGAATATCAGGAAAAATTCAGTCAGAACTCCTGCAAATAATACATATTTGTCATGATGTATTATGTAAGAATATGAGAATTATCAGAGTCAGCAAAAATGTTAAGAGAATATTAGTCAGAAGGTGGCTTCTTAATGCTATAGGAAATAGTATGAAATATGTATTATTTAATATAAAAGCTTGAAACCCTTCCACAAATAACACTGAAGTAATCACCTAGCTTAGTTCACTGCTCTTGTAAGCAAGGATCGCTATGACACATTTTGCGGTTACGCCATCTGGTAATCGAATATGAAAGCCCTGTTATAAGTATATTTTTTTAATGACGCAATTACGCTTCTAAAGACAATTGATGGTAGAATAATAAAATTAGTTTATTGTAAATAATGAGCATAAAATATCTCACATTTATTCTTTTATCTTTTCTAAATGATTTTACATTTTCTATCCACTTTTATTTATTTAATTTTCCTTGAAATATTTCCTTTTTGTATAATTCGGTTGCGTGTATCACAAATACCATGTGTAATTTTTACTAAGATTTTTGAATAAATCAAACGTTCGTAAAGTGTTTAAATTAGAAAATGCAGGTTTTTTACACGTTTGTTAGATTTTGTTGTTGGTCAACGCAAACGGAGAGTAGGACACGAACAGTGTGCAAAATAACTCTTTTTAGAAGAGAAAATATTGTAAACTGTAAACTTACGCATGCGCTGAAGTGCTCAGCGATATCTTGAATTACGGTTATAATATAATGCAATAACATCACATTAAACAGTTGAGTGAAACCGCCAAGCAAAAATTGTTTATTATTTAAATTTTACATTCTTATACATATTTATTTACAAAAGGAAAACTTTTAGGATTATAATAACGATTTATCCAAATTCAGATTTATAAAAATAAACATTCACAATGGTGTGCGTGTCGAAATTCTAATGATGAGTTTATCTTTTAAGTCGCAATCATCTAAAAAGCTGTTATTATTATTATCGCTTTATAATTCTAAACATCCCTTCAACAAAAGTAAATAGAATTGTAATGCAAATAGACGATGCAGTTTAGAATAATTTTCCCGAACACACATTCCACGATGTCATTTCATCGCAAAATTTAAATTATATATCCATTTATCGACTTTTGTTATGAGGCATGCAGAATCGCTTTGTCCGCTTTTGAATGAATTCCATTGAATTTCTACAAAACAGAATAGTTAGACAATGAATGCGTTTCAGACTTTAATTATATCCATTTGGAAATTTAATGAATTAAACAAACGATGTAGCCGGAAGTGTGTTTCATTAAATGTCCCAGACAATGGCTGCCTAGTTAACAAAATTGTGATAGGAAATGTAGTGGAAGACTTCAGTTTGCTTTAATTCTCGACTAAGCAAAAAGTTAATTTGATAGATTAGGGTGATAGGAAGTTTTGCTGGCTCATTAATTGCTAGTTCTTAAGTCAGTTTATTTTAGTGTATTTTTGGAATAAATAATTTGCTATGAATTAAATTTATTTCTTTATTAACTTTATTTCATTTTATTCTTTCAATTATAGCTTTAGTGATCTCCGAGGTGCATGGAACATTTTCTAAAAATGTTTAAAACAAATTAGAGCACATTTTAAGCAGTTATTACAATTTCACAAAGAATACTCTGGGTAAAAATAAATCTATTTATCTCTCTCTCTCTCTCTCTCTCTATCTCTCTCTCTCTCTCTCTCTCTCTCTCTCTCTCTATATATATATATATATATATATATATATATATATATATATATATCTTACTATATCTTACTTTCTCAAATATCTCAAATTATATCATTTTTCTCTCGTTTACTAATATAAAAATATTCTAGAATGCATTGAGTATTTATTGTGTATTCATTAATATCTCTTTATAAATACACATGGGGAAAATGCACTATGGGTATTCCCCCCCTTAGGGCCACATTTTTCCATTAGCAAGCAACTGGAGTTACAAAAGAAGCCACTTACATATTTTTATAAATGAACAACTATTTTTAGGCATAGACATTATCCTGTCAAATCGAAGCAGTTTCGTGAAAATAGCTTTTTTTTTTCATCATACAACATGCACTTAAAAATACGTACATGAAGCTGTCAGTTCATTTACAGTTCTACCAAATTTTTATTCTGTTACTTCTAGATGAAATGCTTACGAAAACTAAATCAGTACATTTTCAGAATATACGCCATCTTTTATAATGCAGTCCAGGAATTAAGAGACTTATGAAAAAAATTGTGCTAGTGGCATTGACGTTTTTGCCAGAACGACCTTGCTTAGTGCCTTTAAGCAATGCCAACCTAAAAGAAGTTCACTTGATTCATTTAAATGTGTAAGTAATATTAAATGCACTATGTTTTTTTAATAATGTGTAACTTTTTTGACTTTCAATGACATTTTATGCTTCAAAGACTAATATTTTTTTCATCTTTGTAAATGATGTATTTATATTCAATTGAATTTGTTTAAAGATTTTTAGCCCTCCTCGCTATGCACCATGGTGATTTTTATGTCCGCAAATGAGGTCTTGACCTATAGATTAAATGCAATAAATTTTCCATAGTATTATTTTTCCAATTCGCGTCCATTTAATATTTATTTCATATTCTGTTCTGAAATTACTCACTAAATATTATTCTTAAATGTTTTTCGCGGTGTCTACGCCTTTACAAAACAATTTAAAGGCTTGGGTTGTAGTTATTTTTTGATAATGAAGATTGACAAATCGATATAGAGAAATAAATAGAGCTCATGGGGTTTAGTGTCTTTTCAATAGTTTCCATCGAGAATGAAAATTTAATAATTTTAGTTTGATTACACGGGCTCTAAATACGATAACATGCATTAATTGGCATTGGAAATTTTAATAATTTATATTTATTATAGCATGTTCCTTATTGACAGTTTTCATATAGTATGCTAGCAAAGCTTGAGCCACAGCAAAATGTTAGCACAACATATGCGGTTTCCACAGTCAATCGGCATCTCGTATACCTTAGAAAGAGTGAATAAACATTCCATTACTCAGTATTTTCTTATTACTCCCGCCTTCGAATTCAATGTGCACTTACATGCGTCCAGTGACATTTCATTTGGCAACTAATTATTTAGCTGTTGAGTCACACATGGGCGTGTGGGAACGTGTGTGCCTTCCCCCAATATTTTGCCTTTTTAA
The DNA here is from genome assembly GCA_038373885.1 of Cheiracanthium punctorium. NCBI lineage: Eukaryota > Metazoa > Arthropoda > Arachnida > Araneae > Cheiracanthiidae > Cheiracanthium > Cheiracanthium punctorium. Next base: position 1,848,567 of record JAWZYV010014761.1, read on the forward strand.
TCTTAATTGTTAATAAAACGCATATTTTGTTCATCGTATTCCCCAATAATCAGCAGGTAGTGACGCTTGTCGGTCAAATTTTACCACAATGGGCAGAAAACACGTGGAAGAGATATACATTCATACATGGAAGAGAATAATACATTCTATAGGGCATTTATTAGCGTTATGCTTAATGAACCCTGACTTAAAATGTTGTTGAGAATAAAGGGTCATTGTTTGAAATTGTGGGATAATTTCAGCAGGAAACGTAACATAAGGGAGTTTTCAGAGGGGGTTCTACTACATATTTTTAAAAGAAATAGATATAAAGAAAACATCTAAAAAGACTTGAAATCTTCTAAACAAACTTTTATAATATTATCCACTTATATAAATGTGATTTATTTCTTATGGAAAAATGCATGCAAGTATTACTCATATAAATTAAGTGTTTAAAAAAAGTAGTTACGAAAAATATTTAAACTTTAATCTAGTTATTCATTTTCCTATACCTTTATATTAAATTATAATCATATTTTGTTTTGCTATTTGCATTCTATGTATGATACTGCAGATTGCTTACTGGAGAAATAATAAAATTTTAATTTTGAATGTAACCATGCTAAAATATTTCTTTTTTCTTTTGCTGTAAGTCAATATACAAGTTCGAGTTTAATAAATATTTGATAACAAATAATGATAAATGTAATTGTTTGATACCGGCTGTTTAGAACATCCTGGCGAGCGCTTGGCTCAGTACTGTTAACATTTTTATTCCCACAATGAGAAATTCCCAAGCAAAACAATATTTTTTCGTTGAAATAGTGTTCTTTCAAGTCAAATAAAGTAAATATAACAAAAATTGTGAAAAAAAGTTATTTTTATATGTTTTTTCAACTGAAGCACTATGTGTGATGAAGATCACATATCTAATTTAATAATCATTTACTTTGGCTTTCTTTAGTGTAATCTATCCAAAATTCAAGAATTCTAAATCACTTCTGTTTTTCATATGTGATGAAGATCACATATGAAAAACATGTATAACATTTAATAATCATTTACTTTGGCTTTCTTTAATGTAATCTATCCAAAATTCAAGAATTCTAAATCACTTCTGTTTTTCATTTTACAGCCATTTCGGTTTTTAAATCTGTATTTTCGCTTTTCCCGTATGCACTATTCTTTTTGTTCTTAATTGTTTCGTCTCTTCAGACCGGTGTGCTAAAAATAGATTATATTGCGACCGTTTGCAAAATCAGCGGCCTTTTTGAGTTTCCTCTTGGCATCCTGCTGGCGTAAGTTATTTAGTTGTTCCCCTGCGACGACTTTAAAATTAATTGCTCGCGATTACGTCACTGTAATTTTATTGGATTAACTGTTAGGGTTGCTCTGGAATTGGCGCTATTAATCTCAGCCAAGTTATTGTTCTCGCCAATGTGTAATTCTGTGCTGGCGTAATTTTTAAAATGATTCCACCTTAATTTCACTGTCCATATAGGACGTATTTTTATTTTCGCTGAGCCACCACCGCCCGTTATAATAATGTTTCAACAGTATATGTTTAATAAAATAGTTTCAAGTATTTAAAGCCTCTTTTTTATATTGCAACTAAGTGTATATCGTACCTGGATTATCATGTATCACAACGCAGTCTTTAAATTTAAATCAGCCCAACCAAATAACCTTCTTTACACTATGATTTTAAACTCTTCTGAACATTGTAAATGAAACTTTAAAAAAAATTGTATCTAGTAAAAAAGTATATATTTTCTTACATATGAATGGCAAGTATTGATTTTCTTCATATTAAATATTATTGAAATAGTTGAAAAACTTGATAGTAGAACATGTTGCAAGTAGAAAAAAACTGTATAAGCATGTTGCTTCTGAAATATTTTCATATTTTTCATCCGTTAATGCTACATCTGTGGATCTAAACTACTACTATTATTAATTAGAGTGAGAGGGTTAAAACCGGGCAACCCTTTGTCCGTACTGCTCACTCTTTCTCATGACAAAAACATTGAAAATTGTGTGCATATTGCTTTTCAAACAGTGCAACTTTTAAGTAGTATTGTATTTCTTGTGATGTTGAAAGATTCATATACCACTTTAATTAGTTTTAAATTACTATGTGCAGTTTCATTCTTATAGAAAGTCTTTAATTGTTTTTAAATTGTTATACAGTTAAATAAAGTTAAAAACACCTATATGGCGTATTAATAAAATCTGGCTTACTAACCGTAATCAATCACTGTCTTAGAAAATAATTTGCAGCAATGCGAAGCTCATCGATATGTAAAGAAACAAACTTTTGATGTGAAAATATTTTAGAGAAACGTTGTGTAGAAATCTAGACAACAACTCATTTCTTTTAGAAAATTATATCTCAAATGTTGCTCTCGTATGCGTGTTTAATTAAATGATAATATGAGTTAATTACTTGTTTGCATTTTTTTTACATAAAGGTAAAGGAGAATGCACAAAGAGAATGTCTTTCTCGTAAAAACATCAATAATATTTCTTTTAGTATTTTCAGGTTAATGAGCAGTTAAAGCAAACACCGCCCATTTTTCAATATTTACTTCGAAAACAGATGGTTACCATTTTTGTATTGCATTTTAAGTACTTGCATAGCATTCAAGAAAAGAATGTAATTGATGTAAATGCCTCCAAGAAGAAAACAACCCTATAACGATTTTAAGCATTTTTAAACTGATTTTGCCAGAAAATTTCTTTCTTAATAACCCAAAAGGCAAATACTCGTTGAGTTGAGTTTGGTGGAGGTGTAAAAGTAGTTATTTAGATTCTTCATAGATATTTGATTACATCATAGATTTTACTCGAACTTAGAAATACTGTTAATTTTGACACACGAGAATTTGCTTCTTTCTGAAAGCTAAGATTTTTCGGATAAGCCAGCTGTTTCGGCTGAGAAGCAGAAGATATCTGAAGTTGTTCTTTAAGTGACAGAGAATGGATCTGAAAAATCACAAAGCAGATTTTTTTTGTCGTTGCAATTTTTTTAAAACGGGCTTTATGTTAAATAAATAGATGTGCATTTATCTATTTTTTCGTCGTTCGTCGTAGAATAAAATCACACACTCAAGAAATGTGTCAACAGCTCGGAAATTATTCAAGCTCGGAAAGATATCGTGGCAGATAAGACAAAAGCCTTATTATAGAAGTTCAAAAGGATGGGAGAAATGTGCAATTCCAACTCAAATATACTAAAATATAATGATGAATATGGACCCTGATATAGTAATATGGTATCTTTTTTCAGTTCTTCATTGAAACACACGATCAAATGCACCATTAGTACAACTGTAAAATAATTTTAAATGTATTTCACTCAAAAAGTAATTTTAATTTTTAAAACACATATTTCTGACAGCTGGACTTAGTCCAAGTTCATCTTTTTAAAATCAAAAGAAAAAGAAAAAAAAAAAAACAGTTTGTGAATCATAAGTTTTGAAGTGCAAGTTGGATATGGTACTTCAGAAATTCTGCAAACTGTAAAAAAAAGTTTTAGATGTTGTCATTCTTTTCTATGAGTGAATAACCCTTAGTACACCGGTGTAATAAATTAAGAGAATTTGCAAACTTGGTCTATTATCTCTAGAACTATAGGACCAATTTTAATGAAATTTCATATGTACATACATTGATTCAGTACAAAACAAGTATCCATTCAATAATTGTAAGATACACGAATGATCGTGCGTAACACACGTTGGAGTGGGAAGGTATGAAACTGCGGTTTCAGAATAAACAAAAAAATGCGTTAATAGATGAGTTAATTAGGGGGGGGTATGGTCCCCTCTTACTCGCAGCGTGATCTCACACTTAAAATAAGGCAGTTAATCATTTCCTGTAGCAATTGGTCCCACTCGTTCAGCAACGCTGTTTTCATTCCCCGGATGGTTCTTGGAGGCGGGTTGCTAGTTGCAATTGCCTTCCCCAGAGCGTCCCAGAGATGCTCTACAGGGTTAAGGTCTGGAGATCTGGCTGGTAAATCCATCCGGCGAATATCCTCACTCTCAGAAATTCATCGACCAGAAGAGCTCTATGTGGTCTCGCGTTATCGTCTATTAAAATGAACTCATGGCCAACTGCACCCCTGAAAAGGAAAACCATGGGCTCCAAGACTTCACCCATATACCTCAAACCAGTCACAGTGCCTCTTTCAAAGACATGGAGAGGTGTGCGGCCATCCAACATAATGCCTGCCCAGACCATTAAACCACCTCTGCCAATGGTCAATTTCGAGGACATTGGAGGGTAGGTAGCGGGTCCCTGGTTCTTTCCATATGAACGTACGGCGAAAATCGGTGTTTAGGCTGAACCGGAAGCCATCAGTAAAGAGAACGGTAGCCCATTGTGATCCATACTCAATTCTCTCTGTTCTCTGCACCATGCTAAATGGATTCTCCTGTTCGTAGAAATGAGCGGGACGTAAACAGCAGGTCTTCTTGCAAACAACCCTCTCTCATGAAGTCTTTTGAAAACAGTCACCCTTGATACACGGGTTCCTGTGGCTACATACAAGTCACGAGAGAGCTGAGAAGCTGTAGCACTCCTGTTACGCCTCACTATAATGGACAAATGACGATATTCTCTGGTCGTCGTGGCTCTTGGACGACCTTGCCCAGGCTTTCTCTCGATGGATCCGATATCCTGGAACTGTTTCCATGTTATATACGACGCGGGACGTTTGATTGAACTCTCTACAAATCTGGACGAGATTGGCCTGCTTCTCGCTTCCCCAAAATACGCAACCCCATTCCATCATCTAAACGTTGGTGGTTACTAATTTTTACTGTTGCAATTTGAAACTAACCGATTGCTGCAAAATAACACCAAGGAATTCGCCGAGGTGTGCTAGCAAATGAAATGCGTCTTAACTTACGTTCGCTTACAAAGCCCGTTTCTCTACTGGTTCCGCCTACACACACGTGTACGCTTACGTATTTTGCGTACAAGATTTGCATTTTTGTCTGGAAACAGTGGTTTTGCATTCAGTTCAGTTCATTTCATGAAATTCGATAAAATATGCACATCTCTTAATTTAAAATTCGATAAAATATGCACATCTCTTAATTTACTTCACCAGTGTAATTTGTAACTTTACATGCCCATTTCATTTTTTTCCCTAACTTTAAATATTAAAAATAAACTGAACTCTGGCAAGCAGCATTACTATTATACCGGTAAATTGTATCAGTATCGAAAGTTTTTAAGATTATATTTTGATTAATAATAATAATAATAATATATTTTTGTAAGCAACTTCCAATAGTTCAAAATATGTGGTTTAATTAGGAATTGTTTTATAAACAAATAAGTATCGGATATCGTCGCAACAATACTTTAATGTTCAGCTAGGGAAAAAAAGCCCACTTCCACTTTATTCGGCCGTTTTTCAACCATGCAATAAAGTTACACATACCAATCGCTTACGAATAACGTACACTTTAATTTCCTATGCATAAAGTTTGCTTAAGGGGTCATCTTTATATTTAAATACGCAGCAACATCATTTCTTTCAATGGTCATGGTAAATATTTTTTCATACTTTAATTTATTATTACTGATTTTTATTCCTACAATTATAACTAAATGGCCCAAATATAACTTACCGTTGCTATAAAATTGAATGAAATATTAATATGAATTACGAATTATTAAATTAATATATGAAAACAGTATGAATAGTTACCTAGCCAAATTTCCGGGGAAATGGATGCAGAAATTTTAATTTTTGTACAAAATTTCAAACTTTACGCTCGAGAAATTGGTTTTATATTAATTAAAATGTCTTATTTTGATCAGTTAGAAGGCCGTATATCAATTTATAAAGTTATAAATTTTCGAAAGTTATCTTTAAAATACATATTTATATATGTAATGTAAATGAAATTTATTTTGCACAAAAATAGTAAATGTTTGTGGTATCAAAAATAGCAAATTTTAGAGCAAATAAAATACAGATTTGTGAAGTTTGGTGCTACTTTGGCCATGCTAATTTTTCTTGGCAGATATATATCCTTGGTTATAAAATAAAATTCAGGACTCTTTTCTGTATGTGTATTACATAAAAATTATGTATATTATTTCCCTATTTTACATTGTGCTTTTATTGTGTATTATTTCACTATTTTGCATGAAATCCTTTTTCAACTTCGGCTATTACTAAGCAACTTCCAGTTCGTATTGCTCAGGTGAGCAGAGGGCATACTCTCACTCTTAACAATGCCAACATTTCACTTGTCTATGAAAATACCCAATATATCTTCAAAATACCCAATAAAAATTTCCCCAAAATAAAGTGGTCGTGTGAAAGCTTCACAAGAAATGTAAATCCATTTTAGATAAATATCAGTCTTACTTCTTAAAGTAAAGTAAACTATATTAAGATTAAAAAAAAAACTCAATTTATTAGTAACACTCTAAAATATTCAATGATTTATTAGAACAGTATAACAGCAATATTGCATTTTGTAGAATTATGCTACAAATTTTAATACAAATACTAAAATTCAGCAAGCTTAAAAATCAATTGATTGAAAACACCTTCAGGTAAATTATAAATAAAAAAGTTCTTTATTATAAATAAATTATAAGTAAAGTACTCTATTACTTCAGTTAAATTGAAGCTGCAATTTCAAATTAATATTTTCTATTCGTAACGTAATTAATAGCTAACACAAATTATCAGAATTGTGTTATTTTAAGTGTTAAATTCCACAAATAAAAAGTGTCTTAAAAGTTTTCACTAAAAATTTGTTTATTACACAATAATCTGTAATAGATTACCTTTATGATTTTGAAAATTTGAATATTAAATTGCTGATTTGAAGCTAGAATGCATGATAAGTGATGTTGTTTTTTATACTTTATTTACAAAAAATTTTAAGGCTAGAAACATTATTTTACTTATAAATAAAAAAAAATTATTCGTGAGAGTTAATTTATATAAGGAGAAAAAATCAAACTTTTATATACCGGTCTCAGTTGGGAGATAACCCCTTAAATTCGCACAAAGAAAAATTCACACTATCTCCAAAATTATAATAGAAAATATGTGAAATTTTATATTTAGGGTAATTTGAAGGTTTCCTTTCGTTTAATAAAGTAAAAATAGGGTTTTGTCATTGAAGAAATGAAGTTGGTGAAGAATTAAATATCTAAAGTGCCCCTTATGCAAAATGCACAGATTGGAAATTAAAGTACACATTATTTGAAAACAAATGGTATAAAGAATTTTCTGTACGATGAACAACGGTCGAATGAAGAGCAAGTGGGCCTTTTTTTTCAGAGCTTTACACCTAAATAACAATAAACCCATGCTTAAGTATACGTAAAAAAAAGGCCATTATTTTCAGAATCTGACTTCATAAATTTGCGTGAAAATGGAGTCTGACTTCATAAATTCCATCTAAATTTATTTTCTGCATCATGCTCTTTCTGTATTGACCTCGTAACGTCGTAACATACGATATGCGTATATTCATCCTCTGCTAAGCAGCAAAACACCAGTAAATATAAAGTGTGAAAGTCTATTACGTGAAAACTTTATACTACTGTAGCAAATGAAATTATCTCTTGAATTTTCAGAGAACCTTAAAAGCCAAGTACACTAATTCGGAAAGCGAAACCGTAATACCATATGATAATGGGCTAACATTAAGGCCTTTGATGTTTCGCTGAAAACACGACAGATGAAAAGCTTTGCCTTTGATGACTGTTCCTACGTCAACAAATTATTTTATTAAATTTGCTTGCGTGAAAATGGATAAAAGTAGTTTTCGCTTTTGAATATATTGATATATCGGTCATTTTAAAGTGCTTAATTTCGTACCTTAATATCGCTCATGATGTTGATTGCATGGGACAGAATTAGATTTGTCATGCAAGAGAGAACGTAAAACTGTTTGTAAGGCAATTTGTAGAATTTGAATAATCAATTAAAAGTCTGTGGGAATTTAAAAATGCTTTCCGTTTGCAAAAGTATTTTTAGAAATTCCTTTACAGTGCAAGAATTTGAGGTTTTAATTAAAATCGATTTCAATTAATTGGAATTTTTATTTGCATAAGTCATGTGTTTATCAGATTTAAGTTATTATTTTAATAATTTTAAAGAAAAAGCGTTTCTATAAGACGAGGCACATAAAACTAAATAAAAGCAAAATTTTAACTATAACTCATAAATAGGGTTTATCCCAAATTCAAAAAGAAAGTTCATTATGATAAAAATTTAAAACTATTATGATTAAAAAATTTATTCTCGAGCACAGTACATTTATAAATGCATATTCTATAATAAATTTAGAATTTAACATATGAAAGATTTTGTATTTAACCCTTTATCTACTGAAATAAGAATGGCCAAGAATATAACCTTGAATCTATTTGTTTTTTCTTGATGTAGTTATGCAATAGATGATATTACGGTTTAATGTAATAAAAAAGAAAATTGCGAAAAAATTTATAAGCTATACGTTTGATGACTGGTTTTATAAACAGTTAACGAGTCTTTTTCAAAAGAGTATAGGACCAACAAATTTGAAGGAGTCAAGTAATACATTGATTGACACACTTTCAGAAAATCTAATCCTTTAATCACAAAGCTGACGTCTGAAAATTCACTAATGCTCTTTTTTTTGGGGGGGATAGGGCACGACATGATGAAAAAGTGAGAGGAAAGCTGTCTATTATCTAATCTCTATCTATCTATGTCTAACAATCTACTCTAATAGAGCATGCAATCGTGATGCAAATGAAGTATTTGGTAGTGATTTTGCAAAGGAATGGTTACAATAAATAGCTTTTTCTGTTGTTGTTTTTTTACAATTTTAATTTAACGGTACTTCTAGTACCGTCAGTAGATAAAGACTTAAATAAACTGTACTCTGGAACAACAGCCCACGCAGAGCGAGGACTGCGCTGCTTATCCACGCCTTCGAGACCATGAGCTCTGGAGTGGGGAAGGATATGCCCAGCCTGGTAGTCAGCCTGACGCGGGGGCCCCAGTGTTTAGTCCCCAAGCAAGCTTGGTTTCTCGATACATCGACACACCCAAGGGATGAAAGGCTTCGTCAACCCTGACAAGCTAGAAAATAAGTAAAAGCCTCGGAATCGATCTCAAAGTTGCAGTCTTATAAATTTGTATGTTTGGAGTACTTTCTATAGAAAATATGGAAAAAAAGATTAATTAGTATTAGGTTAATAATATAAAGGTTAAAAATACATTTATAGTTACATTTCTTATGTATTTTGTATTAACATTAACCTGTTATTATCAATTCTGCATCCAAGACCTTTCCTTTCTATTTAACATGCTGATATTAATTTTCAAATAAAAAGTATATTTTCGATATACAAATGTAACCGCGCTATAAGACCTTTAATTGCATGCAAACATAAAACCGGAATACCTTCCCTTCCTCATACATTCATTTCTCTTTAAAAAATACGCGTTCTTAAAAAAAGTTGCAATTTACCATAGCTGTTCTTAAACTTTTAACATTGTACTCTCCAATAAAGACAATACAGTATGGCATCCCCACCCTCACATTCCTCAGCATACATACAGATTTTTTTCTTCGAGAATGGACATTGGGTCGTCTTTTCTACAAAATAATATTATTGGTTAAGTTTGAGTACACATTTTAAGCGAAAAAAGACATGCTTTGGAGTAAAATTAAAAATAAATAATGATTTTTTAAAACATGCATTATCACACGCTATTGGCCTGTTTTTCTCGCTCCCTTTCTGCGAACGCTCTGTGCCCCCCAGTGGAGCGCGCTCCACCGGTTGGGAACCGCTGTACTGTTTTGGCATTTGTTTTTGTTTAGTTTGGCTGTGTTTTGTTTTAACTTTTGTTTTTGTTTAGTTTTTTAAAAACATCCACTGTTTTTTTCCTTTTAAAATTCGATTTTACAAAAAACAAATTTTTTATGTCACACTTATGACATATATTAGTATGAGCTGGCAATCCTCATCCCTCCCCCCCCCCCAAAAAAAAAATAATAATAAACCCTGTTTGTACGTACTACAGATTAGCGCATTTCTATTTTCCATCTTCGTGCTTAGCAGCTTATCGCTGAGAAAATGTCTTTTCCCGTATAAGTTTACTGTTTACACAACCATCCTGGGCCTCATTTTCCCTTCGTATGTCCGGAAATATGGCATGTGACTCCGCGAATGACCCGATAATGTCAAGTATCTCTAAAATTCGCCGACCCAATTCTCTTCCACCATTTTTGACCTACCTCTGTATCCAGCATAATGTTGTTCTGAAGAGTTTATTTCACGCATACCTCATTTATTAACACTCTGGGTTCTATTGATTGATTTCGTAAATTGCATAATGAGACGAGGTTCCAGTGCTAGAAAGTCGCATATTTAGCATGTTGTCTTACTGCGCTGTTGTCTTATTGTTGTTGTCTAATGTACCAAAGCTCCGCGATGATTTCTAAGAAAGCAATGATTAATTATAAAAAATATGGTAAATAGGATGATTAATAGGACAATATTTTAAATTTTAATTAATCATAGTAACTGAAAAATATAATGCTTTTATAAACTCTATCTATCTGTGCTTGCCGTAAAATGTTATGTTTCTGTGGTAGTAAATGAAAACGAACTTTAGAGTATAAAAAATTAAGTTTTAACAAATTTTACCTCAAACAATCTCACTGATGGTAGCGATTTGTTCTAATGAAAGGCATCAAACTTGCTTTACAATTTTTTAATATTGCCGATTAAAACCATCATTTTTTAATTATTTGTAATAGCCGTACTTTTAGAAATTTTCACTAAATATCATAATCTTACTAAATACAGTCAGAAAAAATATCCTACCCACACAGTAACGAGTTTTTTTTATTTTTCAAAATACGTAACACACAGTTAAAAAATCTAGGAACGTTCCTTCGAAGTGATGGGAAAAGTTATATTCACAAATATCATACAGAAAATAAACATTCCCATCTGAAAAAATTACTGTTGACTTTTACCCTATCTTCCATGAATATTGTAAAGATTCGCTTAAAAAATGAGCATTTCACTTACAAATGACTGTCACTGCAAAAAAAAATCCATTAACGTTCCTTGGAAATACGGGCAGCTGAGGTGACTTACAATGCCAAGGAATGTTACACCAGGAACTTTACGGAATAATTTACGTTTAACAATTCAGTGGAATTTTGGAACTATCCTTGGAATTCTAAAGCTCCTCAGTTGCTTATTGTTTCCAAGGTAAGTTTCTACGGGTTTTTTTTTACAATACATGTGTTATACATAATTTTTTAAAGACTAAAACTGTAAAATATCCTAAGGTGAGATGTCACTGTCGTATTATTACATTGTATTTTCTAAACAAAATTTACTTATTTTGGAAAAATTCTTTTCCTGTTTTCAATAAATACCACCCACATAGTGTTCACTCTTTTTAACTTTCCAGTGTGCGCAAGGCATGTGCATGTTTTATGCATCACATTATTAGTTTAAAAATAGTTATACAAGCAATGCCTAGTATACTATGGATGATGTACGATGGAAGGCGGTGATCGTAAGGAGACGATGGTAGGTATGTGGTATGTAGATCGTTGTCACATTTGGTATGAACAATCGTGAAGAGCATTGCGTCACTGTATTAAAAATAAAAAAAAAGTGTCGACATCCATATTGCGTATTAAAGATATACGTCAGCGAAGTGTAGCACTGTAAAAAGAAAATTTCAGTTAAAGCAACACGACATTCATTTTTTTGAACGCCAGCAAACTAAATCCGATTTCACGAGAATGCTGGGAATCATCACAGATAGCGGTACATCAAAGGAGGTTCACAAAAGAAAAGAAGGAGGTGGTCAACTAATTGTTGACCCATAATGTTGTTACAGAAAGACATCTGTCTTCCTAGCGCTCGTCGTTTCATTTTTCTTTTGAGGAGAGCACGCAGAAAACTGGAACACAAAGCACAAACTTTGCGAACAAAAATCAGTAAGTCGACTATAAATAATTGGCAGGACTCATCTCCATTTTAGTCATATCCCTTTATTTTTACACCATCTGAAGATCAACATTTTGAAACTTTACATTACACCCTCAAATAAAAAAGGAAAATTGGGGAAGCATTCTTCTAAAAATTATTATGGCGTGCATGGCATTTCGTGCCTACGTTCCGGTGGCGAAGTTTCCCCACTTAGAAGTGAGTACCTCGCCACACAAGTACCAACTCCGCAACTGCTAAAGAATGAGCGTTAGACTATTGCTATAGAAAAAGGGAGCTCTATTTTTCTGGAACAATTTTAGCAGGTGTTTTTCGAGCAATATGCTTCTTGCGTATCAGGGCAAAACCGCAAGAGAGACACATCTGTTTCAGCGGAGCAGAGAAATATGCGAGCGAAGGAATGTTATGATTATTCTTTTAGCCGGCGTCAACTGTTATTTTATTTCAAAGCAGCTGATAAGAGGGAAATGCTTTAGAAGTACGTTAATGCGCTGTAATTGTGAAGGCCAAGAGGAAAATTGAAAGCTTTAAAAGATAGTTATTATTAAAAACTTTTAAATTAAATTTAGAATAGATTATTAGTTTAAATTTAGACAATATTAATTAGGATTTGTATTAATAATTTTTCATTAAAAAATATGCACGTTGTGTCAACGTGACACCTAGTAATTGTGCAGTTAGCAAAATCTACCATTAAATAAGCTGCAGTAAATAAGCTGCATTAAATAAGCTGCAGTCCGTCTTTGGCAGTTTTTATTCAATTTCAAATACTTTTAACAATGTATTGACAAAGTATGAAAGAAAAAATGAATGCAATGTAAGGAAAGAAGAGAGGGTGGGAAAAAACAGATGAACTCAGTGTGTCCAAACATGGCTGAAGTAATTATCTTTTTCCAGAACAGCCTATCGACCATAAACATTGATTGGACTAAACTCTTAGTGTCTGAGGGAAATATTCGGCTTTCGATCGCGTTTATTGGTCTTGTATTTTTCTATTTCTTTTTCTTGTTTCTTATAGCGAGTTTGTTTACCAAATTTCAGTCTGGTCATGAAATAAGTTTAGTCGTGTTTAATTTAAATAAGTCTCAACAAACTTATTTACAAAGCACACTAAAATCTCGTGTACTAGGACGCTTTTTAAATAAACATAAAACGTTACATATTTTTTCAATGTAAAATCCTAACTCTACAGTCTATGAAATATAATACTGTGATCAAATCGCATGCTATTTCTTTCTAATACATACATATATGTTTATATTTATGCATGTAATATTTACATTATAGCACATTTTCGTACTGGCAACAACAACAAAAAATCTGGAGTGACTCCACTCGACTTTCCGAACACTTACGATTAAGATCATTACCAAGCATTTCAATGAATTTTAATTTATGAATATTTCAAACATATATACCAAATCGAAGCTCAATCGAATGCACCGTTTAAACGCTAGCGCACTTTCAAGAATTTCTCCCCATATGCCATAATGTAAAAGAAATCTTTGTCGTAACCCTGTAGAAAAACTATAAGTCCTATAAACACCTAAATAATACGGTCCTAAGATGGTAGTTTATAACATATATATCCAATTTGAGCTCAATCGAATGTACCATTTAAGACGCTAGCGCACTTTCAAAAATTTCCCCCATAGGCCATAATGTAAAAGAAATCTTTGTCGTATCTCTGTAGAAAAACTATAAGTCCTATACACATCAAAATTAATACCGGTCTTAAGGTGGGGTTTATAACATATATTGCGAATTTGAGCTCAATCGAACGTATCGTTTAAACGCTACCGCACTTTCAAGAATTTCCCCCCATAGGCTATAATGTAAAAGAAATCTTTGTCGTAGCCCTGTAGTAAAACTATAAGGGCTATACACACCAAAATCAATACCGGTCTTACGACGGAGGTTTATAACATATATACCCAATTTGAGCTCAATCGAATACCCCGTTTAGGAGCTATCGAGTTCACTGACATACACACAAACACACATACACGCACATGCATACATACATACATACATACATACATACATCTCGTAAAAATAGCATAAATGAATTCAGAAAACCTCAAAACGTGTCAATACACCAAAATCTCGAATTCGAATTTTTTCATAATTACAATACTTTCCTTACATGGTACATTTTCGGAAAGTAAAAATTCATACTTGACATAAAAATATTAAAACAGCCATTTTATTTTATGCTTGCTCATATCTCAATCGATCAGTCGTTATTCTTAAGAACAAACTCACAAAATAATTAGTTGTATTGAATTGCGCAAAGCATTACTCGTTTTATGTTTGCAGATATCTTATACTGTGATAATGTTTAACCACTGCAGAAATTTAGTCGTCACATCATGGAGAGTTACATTTTGAATTAACTTTAATGTTAAACTTGTGTGATATCAAGTTCACGATGATTCAGTGAACTCTGTATCACTGTTAAATTCTTTATTTTAAAAAAAAAAATTCTGCATACGAAAGTACGCTTCGATTATCGACGAAATCCATTACTGTATGTACGTACAATGCTTTTACTGCGGTTTTATTTAATGTTACAGTGAGTTCCTTTGCTTGATTAGAAGAAATATGATAGATAATAAATTTTAGGTTGTGTTGTTAGTCCAGTATGATAAAAGTTTACGATCTCAAGTTTCTGAACTTTCACTTTATGCTAGGATAAGGTTAATGTCAATGCATTACATACATAGTGACGTGTTACAATATTTTTGCGGTGTCCTTAAATGGTGTCCTAATGGTAGAAGGTGTCCTTAAATGATCCTAGGTGATAAAATATCAACATGTTTTCTTCCATGCAGGTAGTACTATCTATTTATATAAGGTAACACATAACTATACCATATAAGGTAACACATAAATTAGTTGTTCAAACGGAAGAAGAAGCAACAGTGGTATTCAAGCGATCACAGTTTTGCATATCTAATTAGAATTCTTTGAGAAATTGGCTTTTATAGCACCTCATGTAATGTTAACACCAACTTTCCTATCCATTTAAATATGCAGTCCTTCAAGTACAGAAATATGACTTAGTTTACAAAATGGAATACATTTTTAAATAGGAACTACACTTGCTTTATTTGTTATATTTCTTGATGTCATTTAGTAATATGAACTGAAATACCATATTGCCGGGTAAAATCATCCATCAGATAGCTGAGAATGATATTCATCTGTATCTTCGCGATATGGGCTCAAATAATTTGAGTTTTCGAAAGTGTCGGTAAAAGGCATTACTTATTTTTTCTGCATTTATTGCAGGCTAAAATTCTTGAACTATTATTTGTCATTCGTTTCTTAACAAAATATATCCTTTGAAGTTAATTCATACGGTAAATTGCTTTGAATTTTAAATACCTACAAGAAATTATTATGTAAGCTCACTTATTCTCTAAAGAGCAATCATTCAAAGGAAAACAAAAAATATAAATATAAATAAAAAATTGTCATTTTTGTAATTCAATCACTGTGTTTGAGCAGAATTTTCTGTGAAGTATCATTTTTTATATTGTGTTTGGTAGTTTCCTTGAAATTATTATAAATTGAAAGTAATAAAAGACTTTTTTTTTTTACTTTTTTTTCAACGGGATATAGAATTTGGAAAATAAGAGCAATTCTTTCTCCATTTATCATTACAAATAGTGTTGACAATTTCCATCAAATCGACGAAAACAACAAATGTAAAATTTAGAATGAAAACATCTACTCAAATTAATAAATAAAAATGGTACAAATTATATAGCACGACTAATAAAGTTTAAAGTTTTTACGGAACCATATAAAACCAAAGTTATAAAGTTATTTTCAAAATATCCCTAGTAAAAATAACTTTGTATTCAACATCTATCGAAACAGTTTTATTGAAATTATACAGCGAACACAAAGTATCATTATTATTTTAAAGTCCCCATATAATGCAGGTCACGCTGAAAACTCACTATTTAAACGACTCTGCGAATAATCCGTTTTAGCTGTAACAAAGGAATTTCCGTTTTAGAGTAGTTAAACGAAATCCATTACTGTATGTACGTACAATGCTTTTACTGCGGTTTTATTTAATGTTACAGTGAGTTCCTTTGCTTGATTAGAAGAAATATCATAGATAATAAATTTTAGGTTGTGGTGTTAGTCCAGTATGATAAAAGTTTACGATCTCAAGTTTCTGAACTTTTACTTTATGCTAGGACAAGGTTAATGTCAATGCATTACATACATAGTGACGTGTTACAATATTTTTGCGTTATATTTTCAAGAATTCAATTTATTTCTGAGATGCATTATTAGTTTTTTTTTTTTGTGAAAAACTGTGAAAATTAATAAAGTCAATGATTGCATTACCTTATACAAAAGTTTTCTTTTTGTGTAGATGATTATAATAAATCGTTGCATTTTTATTAAATTTAGTAATTATTAAAACGCAGAAAATATTATTCAGTATTTAGATAATTTCTTCTGTGCATGTATTCATTTTAAAAGATTCTTAAGCAGCATAAAGAAATTTAAATGTAATTTTAAGATTTTTTTAACAATATTGACACTAGTGTTATTTTACTTTTATTTATTTTTTATTTTTGTGCATGTTTTTATCGGACAGTTACTTTCTATGTTTCTAAACTTTGGTTTTAATTTTGTGTTTTCTTTTTGTAGATTTCTTTGTGATTACTTCATTATATTACTTCATATTACTTCGTAAAAGAAATTGTAATTTTATCAATTTTATGTAAAAGAATATTCGGATTTAAAATGTTGCTCGTTGACTGGTGTCCTTCATATTTTAAACTGGATCTTCAGCTTTATAGAGTGATAGAGCTTAGATGTAGTCATTTTATGGTCTGAAAATCCGTAAGTAGAGTATGGACATCTTATAAATCAAGGAGGACACCAGTAGCATTTATAGAACTAATTATTAAAATAAGAAATAATCTGCGATATACATATTCATTTTCTCTTTTAAAGACTTGGAAACGATTTGTTATTCCCTTGCCTCCGATATAGGGGAATTAGACGTGCATTTCGTATTACGAACATCCACTAATAGTGATTCAGAGTTCCTCTAAAGCATTTCCACACAGGCCATTTATTTTAAATAGCTCTACGTATAATCCGTTTAAGCTCTAGCGCACGGACAAAGGAATTTCCGTCCTAGGCGAGATAACAACATCCATTTCACAATATATATTTTGCTTTTGTAACGTATTTACTCTGAATGCAGTGTAACCTTTCTCAGTAGGATTTTAGCAAGTGTATGATATAAATGATCCATTAAATGTTTGCAGACAGAGAGGGAATTCATTTTCTATTTGAAATAGAAATTCTTCAGCACTAGGTGGTGTTTGGTTTACGTTTATTTTTACAAAATATTTCATACTATGAAATTTCCATTTTGCTTAATTTTCGTTGTAGGTGTTTCCTGTCATAGTAATTTTCTTTGGTAGATAAAACTAAAATATATATGTGTACATAAGTTATCAGTTTCCGCTAATTGATAAATGTTGACAAAAATATAAATAAATGCTACATTATTAGAAATAAAGTAGGTTCTTCAGATTCCACAGAAGCTTGTGGATCATTTTTAAACTTATTATGTTCTCAGACACGGAAGGTAAAAAAATCCTGCACCAAGATCAGTATAAAGTTGTATCCAGGGAGGTTTGTGATATTAATGATTTTTTTAAACTGCTTTTATTTTAGAACTTTTTAATCTTTGCACAGCAGACTTGCGGTGCTGCTGTCAAATCACAGCCATCTACGGTATTTCCTACCTCTTGAATTTTTTTGCGAGTCCAAAACAGGAAAAAGCAAAAGTGGCTCGAATGTCACATGACTTGGTGTGGTAGACGCACTGTCTGACTGTCTGTCTTTCTGTTGGTAAGGGCTGTCTCAGATTTTGACGTCGATTTGGCAGCCACCCGGGGGTTGAGTTTGAACAGACACAAAATGATAACTGAAAGGGCGCGGCTTCTTCTTAGAATTTTAAGGGTGTTCCAAAAATGACTGAAAAACCGTGATTGAAAATTCGAGTTTTTGTTTTTAAATGCATTTTTAAAGTTCTTTGTAGATATTTTTTTTCCAAAATTATTAAGATCCTTGGATAAGTTTACTAAGTATTTATCTAAGTTAATGTTTATTTTTACTTTTCAATTCGTTATAACTCTTCATTCTTTTTTAAACAAATTTTATCAAATCTTCGCCGGATTATAAATTAAAATGAACAACGAAAGAAATGAATAAAAAATTCAAATTGACATTATTTGGCTTTACTTTTATACAAATTAATTTTCTGGAGTTCACTATAAAACCATATCTGACATGTAAGACCACTTATTGAATCAAATAAATAGCAATCTTAGAATTTTGGTGCAATTATATCTAATTTGCAGTATTTTCATGTATCATATTTATACTTTTCAATGTCAACATAGTTATTTATAGTTTCAATTCTTCTGGACCATTTATGGAAGCAATATCTGCATCATTAGTGAGTTTCGTTTCAATATGTGCGTTCTTTAGAAGACTTTCAACAGACAAAAAAGAGGGAGCTCTGAAAGAAGATCGGGCTTCCATTAACTTCAGAGGTAGATCGGTCGTTGCCTATAGAAGGACCTGTAGTGCGAAATGGATCTTCAGATAAATGTGCTCGATCAATAGGAAAGCCACCAAACATCTGATGACTACTTCATATATTGATGATGATTGCAGCTTCATCCCAAGCAAGTCCAAAATCCTTCCTTAGTCCTAGGAATCAATTTCCCTTCCTGTTGTTGTTTTTTTTTTCCTCACCCAAATTTTAGTATTTTTTTCACAGTAAACTTTTTAGTTACGAACATTTGTGTAATGTAATGCCTTCAAATGTTGATTTGCTTGGAGAACGAAAATTACAGTCTCGCGTGTCTTGCACAGTCTAAAAGTTCCACATCCCAAATGCGTGAGTTGTTATAGCTATAGTATCGCATAGAAAATGGGGACTTTTCCAAGGGACCTGAAATCCGCATGTTATTCTGAAATATTATTAGCTCATTTCTTTTAAAACTTGTTAATAATTTTTTTCAGGTAAAAAAATAAAGTGAATTTCATAGATGAGGTCCCTAATAATTTCATTACCCGGGGCTCCGTTGGATCATAATAGAACTCTGGGTGTTGTGGCATCATCTGGAAGAAAAACGGGAAGACGGCATTGCTCACATGGGTGCCCATATGATTGTTTGTAGGGATGGGCCATGCCAGGAAGATACTTTATTTCAGTGTTCAAGCACTTCTACGTTATACCAGTGCGTATATCATTACGCAAATATATATGTTTCCTATGAGCTGGGGGGGGGGCAATGGCTCCTCCTTGTCCACAGGCATGGGCACCCATGATTGCTTGGTTTACCACAATGCAATGTGCTCGTCTTCCTTCAAACGGTATTTTTAAACGCTTTGAATCTTGTGTCATACCTGGTAATCTATAATCACTTGATTACCAGTAAGCATGTAACCTTGCTTTTCGTTCTCCGGCTGATTTAATTCTTATGCAACGCTTTGAACATCTAACTACACTCTGCACTTTCCCAAATTTCACTGCAGTTTAACAAAAAGAAATTAATTTTTTTAATTCACCTTTTTGTTGCCAGCGGCGATTTGTTATTTTGAATTACCAGTGGATTTTGTTGATATGTGTACGTGTAGCTTATTCTGACTTCTGCGAGCATATCTCCTGCGACTACTATGGAGCTTATGTTACACCCCCTATAACACGGCCTTGGTAGTATAGTGGTTAAAGTATGGGATGAGTAACTAGACGGTTACCAGTTCCATCCCAAACGTCTATGTGAAGACTACCGGGTACATGCTCGCTAAATCCTTTGTCCTGAATGTCTTTTCGGCGGTCTATCGTTGGCAGTTTCTGAGACATGCTTATTAATCAGAAGTTCGCCTTTAACCATGTTATGAGTTTTCAAAGGAGATTGCAGTAGCTCTAAACAGCCTATAATTTGATAAGGTGAGCTTTTCTCTCCTGGAACATAAAGCATAAAGTATCACATGTTCCAAAAGAGGTGTATTTATTGGTTATTAAAATGCTCGAGGTCTCCTAGCCTTAGGAGATTCTTGCTGGGTGTGGTGCCAGAAGAACATGTGAAAGATGGGAGATATATTACTTGCGTTTTAAATTTAAATTTAGATACTGATACAAATCCTTTGTTTAAAACGAAAGTTACT
Source organism: Cheiracanthium punctorium (assembly GCA_038373885.1). NCBI lineage: Eukaryota > Metazoa > Arthropoda > Arachnida > Araneae > Cheiracanthiidae > Cheiracanthium > Cheiracanthium punctorium. The sequence continues at coordinate 1,868,802 of JAWZYV010014761.1, forward strand.
ACACCCTAAAGAACTTTGAAGAAAGCTAATAGAAATTTTCAATTTTGAGAGGACGTTTAATTTTATATGTTATAGAATAATACTTTATAGAACACGTGATCCGAGTTTATATATTTTGAAACGCAGCTCAGAGAGGGGCTTTTTCGTGACTTCAGTCGCCATGTAAAATTATGTGAAAACTAAATAAAAATATGCCTTTGTAATTCTGTAGTGATTCATTCCATATGCCTACAGCCTCCTGCTTTAGCGTCCACTCGACAAACAAGTTCCAGCAGCGGGTGGCCGGTCTTTTCAATGACGTCCAGCTCCGAGCTCAAAGCCAGTGTTTTGACCGAGCCTCCTCGCCTTTTCAGCTCTGCCCAACGCTGTTATGTTTCATATATATATATTGATTTCTGTCAAGAACTGAAAAAATATATAAATGTAAATGCCTACCATAAAAATATTACATAGATCAAGATATCAGCAAAGTTTGAATACAAAGGTACAAGACAAAAGTGTAAATAAAACGTTACTGGTCCGAAAGACCAACAAATTTTGTCCTTACTGGTCCATTACATAATATTTTAGTGATCTGGGACCAGAGGACCACCCTCAATTTAGAGAGCCTTGCATAAAAATATACCATATAATAATTGAAATAAATTAAAACTTTCCCCAAAACACACATACACGCACACACACACTCACATAAAAAGGCATCTATTGTTTGCTACGATCGTTTCGACCGAAAAAATCTTTGGTCTTCTTGCACAAAGTTTTTATTTATTCCATCTTTTAACACCTGTGTTTTGAGTGTTTTTTTTTGCACCATATAATAGTGTTCTATCATGTATGAGTATGGTGTTCAGGTGAAAGTGTCACTGAATTCAAACTTAAAAGGAATTCAAACTGAATTCAAACTTCAAACTTCTGTGTCAAACTTAAAAGGTGCATCACCTCACAGTTATTTCCAGGAGAATTGTCAATTATGTCCCCAAAATATGTTTGATTGATTGAAAATGTTTAATTTGATGGTGGAGAATGAATTATCGTGTAACGAGAACTAAAGACAGAAAGCTATTTTAATAGTATGTAAATTTTGAAATAATGTTTAAGAGGACTTACATTCAGCGAAAAAAATCATTCATCCAGACTAAAACGTACAGCTTTAACCTTACTGTTATACGAGATCTGTAATTATTGGTCAAAGTAATTTAAATAATTTTAATAACAAATGTATTTAGATAAAATCTAAAATTGGAATTGCTCAAAAATTATAATTTTAGAAAATTTTACATCACATCTGAATGTTTCTTGATGTTCCAGGTATACGCAATGCTAAAACATAAATGATTCCTGACTTCCGAAGCTTATAAATAACGCCCATCCAACAGATCGAGAGTTCAAATACCGTTATGGTACTTTCATTTCTTTTCAAAGTCAAGAAACGCCATTAGAGGGCAGTCATAAAAAATATCAGTAAAAGAAACCCTTTGGCAATGGTTCCCTTCGGTACCATAAAGCGAGAAACGAATTATATCGTAATATCAGCAACCCAAGTCGGAGATGTTCTTGTCAATTCTACATCTTTCGATATCACCGCCATGGCTTCTACTAAGGGATTTTTTAATGCATACTGTACGGTTGAAAAAATAAATCAGCTAAGGTGAACGGCGGGTATGCCGAAAATTCAGAATATTTCCGAATTTATGAGAGTTGCGGAGTGATATACAAATCGTGATCCCTGGTTTTTAAGAGTGAGATATCGACGCAGTAATGTCCCTCGCTTGAGTCATAAAGTGAATTGGCAAAACTAAAATTTAGCGAGGGAAAAGTGTTTTTTTTTTTTCAGACACGTGTTGGTGAGGGGAGAAAAACAGTGATTTTGAATAATCTACATCTGATTTTTTACTTGATAGAAAAGGGTAAGATGACATACAATGTATTCACATGTTCTCATAATACCTATTTGAATATTTTTATAGAGTGAATTCCATATTAATTATCAGTACTTAAAAGATTATAATCGTCTATCCAAAGATAGGTATAAAAAATTAATTTTTATTTTAAAATATTACAGTCGGTAAAATAAACTTTCACCTCAATTTTTGTATAAAAAATCCATTATCAGTAACAACAATAATAATAATAATACTTTAAATAGTAAAAATACTTCTGTCAGCTTTTACAAATATTTTATTAAATTTTTATACTATTATCCTTATTGCATTGAGATATACATTTATAAACATAAAAAACATCATTCATTATCTTATTAAGAACAGGCAATGTCATAAGTTTTTGTTTTCAAAATATTATCTTTATTAATTAGTTATACTTTTGTTATAAGATCCTCGTTTAACCTTTAATTAACTCATTGAAAATACATTACTTGCATTAAAAGGTCTTATTTAAAGAAATTTGGATTCTATTTAATCCAATAATCAGTAATTAGGCTTCGCATAATACGTCTTTGTACTCTTTTAACCATTTTACGAAAAAGAAAAAATTAAAAATGAAATCTACAGAAAAGATAATTATTAAAATTTTATATAGACCATAAAGGTAGTTCACCGTAAAAAAGGCGTAATTGCTGCTCTTAAAAATTCTAAAACAAGTTCACGATATCTAAGTTGGATATCAGAAGAATAATAAAGCCTAATCTTCAAATTTTAAGACTTTTAATGGGAGTGCATTCTTTTCTTTTATTTTAAAGATTTTATTATATTTAACTTTTCTTTGAAACTTAAAAGGTGCATACAATCCAGGAGCATCCACACTGCCTTATACTCTTAAAAAGATGCCTTGTAATTGGATGTTTCAACAGAATAAAGATTCAAAGCACATCTTCAAAATGGTGAAAAGTTAATTTACAGAAAACAAAATTTAAATTTTTGATTGGTCGATTCAGCCACCTGCCCTCAACCCAATTGAATCCTTTTGGGAGCACATCTGAAGAGAAGTTGAGACACAGACGTATTCTTCAAAGGCAGAATTCCTTCAGGATCTTTAACTGGAATGGCCAAAACTCCCTAGGTTCGCCATAGAAATCTTTGTTAATTCCATGTTCAGACGACCTGGCACAATCTTCAAAGCAGAAAAAAATAAACATATTAATTAATCCTGTATTTCATTACATTAAGACGATTGATTTGAATAAACTTTAGAATATTTAGAATATTAGAATATTTAGAATATTAGAATATTTAGAATAAAGTTTAGAATATTTTTATAGAGTGAATTCCATATTAGTTATCAGTACTTAGAGATTATAATCGAAAAATTAGATCGTTTTAAGAATCTTAGAAGAATTAGAAAAATTTAATCGTTTCAAAACTTCCGTTTTCAACTTTTCGATTCATGCTTGATAATTTTAAATTAACAATTTTTACACATATTAGATGTGTAAAAATAAGCTGTAACCCTATTAGCACAATTAGTTCAAAAGACGTTTAAAACACGTTTTTTAACGTCGAAAAACGTTTTTCCAACGTAATTTGAACGTTTTTTGAACTAGTTGTGCTACTAGGGAAGATGACTATAGCTATAAATTACTTACATTATTGAAAATTTTGGCTTTCATAAAAATTTTGGATAAAAAAAATATGTTTTGAAAACTTTTGCGAGCTATGGTATGTATATACGTCTGTATGTATGTATGTATAAATATATAATAAAAAATATGAAACTTATGGTAAAATTTATTCCTATAGTTCCAAATTTATTGAGTATACAATAATTTTATGACTTTCTAAAACCGTTACTAAGTACTTTTAGAGTACTTTTAACATACAAATATTGGATTTTAACTTGTTAATATAAATATTAGCTACTAACTATTAAGTGGTTATTCGTTGGCAAATTCATACTGAATATGTATGAGCAGGTATGCAGGTATGAATAAAAAATCAATTAAAAATATTATGCCAATATATTTTTGCGTATGCGTGCTAACAGAGAGCGAAATATTAGGACAAAGAAACAAATAGGTGAGACACAAAATACCGCTATCAAACAATTGTTACAGACAGAAATTTACAGAATTATTAATTAATATTAAGCACCTAATGAATCAAAAGAGATTTTTTTCAATTTACACTGCTTATCAGTAACTTGAAAATTGTGATAACACTCGTGTATCTCTTTGTTAAACTATTAAACTATGATACATTTCTTTCGATGTTCATTGTAATCCTTTACAATGGTTAAACTATTCCATTGTAAAGGATTACAATTAACCTCGAAAGAAATGTATCAATCTCGTCTGACTATGATAGAAATCATAAGGATAAGAAAAAATAATATTTTACATTTATTTCAAACAATTAATCTAATCTTCAAGAAACCCTATGAAATCTAGATACACAAAACGCATTTTGGTTTAGAGCAGAAAACTTTTCTTCGGTAACGTGTAGTGATATAAGTTCGGTACCGTGTAGTAGTATATGTGTAAATTTCAAAAGTATTTTTCATATGGAATTTTTTAACACCTTTTATTACACCTTATCTCTATTTACCTATAACATCTTATGTGTGTTTTTTACGGAGTTTTTTATTTACTTCACCTTTTATTATCTCATTCAAGTTTCTGTTAAAGCAAGCAATTCTGTACATCATACAAAAAAGATTCAAAATAAATAATCTCCGTCAGTATTTTTTTATCAGTTTGCTTTAAATATACTGTTTCAAGTTTTTCTTTTTGTTTAAATTATGTAATTACGAAATATTTGTCAGAACGTTCATATATTTTTAAGAAGTCACTGATAAATTTGCTAACACTCAAACAGGAAAAGAGTAGGGAGAGACGAGACAAAAAATATCACTGTCTCGTCTCGCAAAACAGCTGTAAACATTTTCTTTGTTTCGCAAAATAGCTGCAAATCTTTCACTTGTCTCGAACAAATCCCTGTACAGTAATGAAAAATAAGTTTGTCTCGTCTTTTACAAAAGCAACTACAAAACTACGTCTCGTATACAAAACCCCGTCTCTTCTCGCATCCACCGAGACCGAAGGCCATGACAAATATGGTTGAAACTTACGAGGACAGAGAAATTCCATGATATTTTAGTCTGCATTAAAAAATACTGTCAACCTCATAAGCCATTTCTAAAACAAACGTATGCAGATGTATCTAGAGGAAAACCTGGAACTTACTGACAATCGAGCGCACACAAACAAACTTTATGGCTAATTTTCAAAATCCAACTTTTATGATTCTTTTTTTAGGTATGGATTTTAAATATTTTTGGAAGTGCATTTCTTTGAACGGTTTTAGTTCTACTGCGAACCGATAAAACTGGGCAGTTGTACACTGGAATGGAGTCGCCCCAGATTGCATGATAGCGCATCACTCTCTACAATCATGGCCCCGCGTTCGACTTCCATCTTGGACTTGGTTGTTAAAATGTCCATCTTTTCATAGGGGTAACGTCGGACGCCGACCAGGTGCTTCCATGATTAAATGTCCAACGCTTCTGCCCTTATTTGGGCTTATACTTGGATTGCAAGTGCCCGTCGTTGAAAAAAAAAAGGCACTGTAATGGAATAAAAGGACTACAGTCATCGATATAAAACAATTGTACAGATTGGTTGATGTTCAAAAAGTATAGCCGTTGCCATCGCTCGGCATAACTATTAGCAAGATAGCGAAATCAAAGCCAACTGTGTCAAAAAAGATCTTTGGCTGTGTGTCACGCGATTGGCGATATCGACGGCTTTCTTGCTGGTAGTTAATACGAGCGAAGGCAAGAGATTTGCTTTTCAGTGTTTGTGCCACTGGAACAGTATATCAAGCCGTTTTTATATATCGATATATATGATCTGTTAATCGTATCTCAAAGATTTTTAATAAATTTATAAAAATGATAGTTATATAGTGTATGTTTTAAACACCCATCCGTTCATATTATTCATAAAACTTTTAACTTCAATCATTTTCAAAAGCATAGTTAAAAAAGACTGCAAAATTTAAACTATTATCCATGCGAATATTTGTAAAATATTTTAAATTTTAAAACACTCTATAGATGAAAGTTTTATTAATTCAGCTCGTTGGCACAATAATATATTATTTATTTTAAAATTATATCAATTTCTACAAAATCTACCTTTTAAAAATACCTTTTCCTTTCTTCTTGTGTAGAAACAGTTTCAAAGAAAACGTATTCTTCGTAAAAAAAAATAAATATAACAGGTTAATACAAAGTTCCAAGAAACAATCAACAAAATACAAAAAATGCTACACGATCGCAAGATGAAAATAATTTTCCAAGTATTTTATATATTATTTAATAATGAGAATTTATTTTTTCCAAGAATGTAGAGAATGTTATAAATCTTTTTTGGATCTATTGTGATATTTGGAAAATAATAAGTTGCATTTCTTAGTAGGAAATGTTATTCTGTACGGGATATGCTTTTTATGCTCATATAATATGTATGTAATTCTGGATGGGAGTTTAAAAAAATTATGCCAGAAAAATTCAGATGTATTGTTGTTTTCTACGTTTAACATATTCAATACAAGCATGTAGGGAAAGTCCTACTAGTATTATAAATGCAAAAGCTTTAGCGTTTGAATGTTTGTTGCTCTTTCACGCTGAAACTTCTGAACGGATTTGGACGAAATTTAGAATGGAGGTAGCATATGTCGGGAATTATCACATAAGCTAGCTTAAATTTTTAAATTCGAATTATTTTAAAAGATAATTATTAAAAACTGTTGAATTGAGCATCATAGTTGCACGTTTGGTGATTTTCTCCAACATAAAATAACTTGCACTTTTCAAACAAAGCAGAAGAGCTATTCGAAGCATGCAGAATTCCGTGCATTCAAAAATCATGAATTGCGAATTACGCCAGTTTTACGCCAAACTATAAAGCATGAGAAATAAATAAGTCAAAGCATGTTACTTAAAGCTCACAATTTTCAAATAGCAAGTAAATTCACATAGATAACCGCTGTTTAAAATTAAATCGGTGAATGCAGAAACCACCTCAGTCACAAAAAGGAAATTATTTTCAGGAGAGAGAAAAAACTTCATAACTCCTCCAAATTTTCAAATATTTAAACTTATTTTTTTCCTCTGTCATAACATGCATTTATGTTTCTGTCATGCAAATATTACCTAATTTATGAAGTTTTATGAAGTTTTTTCTCTCTCCTGAAAAAAATTTCCTTTTTATGACTGAGGTGGTTTCTGCACTCACCGATTCAATTACAGATGATACAATTTTCTAATATGAGATAACTAACAGCTGTAAGTTTTTGAAAAGTGCCATTTTGGCATCAAGTAGATCTGGCACCAGGCTACATCTCTAAGCAGGGAGGATCTATAATCGATCCATGGCGTGTGCTCCCAATATCTTGACAGTATAAAGTAATTCAAATGAAGACTGGTAATTAAGTTTAGTTTAACTTGGGTATTCGCCATCTCTACCGAGTTGAAATAATTGGCGTACATGTTATAAATTTCAATAATTCTGGTACATCTTGAATATTTGCCACCATGGCAAGATTATATTTCGTGGTGTTAAATATCCCCATTCCCCATGCGGAACAGTTTTGATGACAACCTCAATGGAGAAATTATTCTTACTTATATGCATGCGTAAATCGCCAAACAATAAAAAGTCGCCATTCATGACAAATATCCAAGATGTTTCACAGTTTTGAGCTAAGAAAACATACGAGAACACTCTTTTATTTGCAACCTTAATGTGAAATGAAGACTAACTACACGCTTGCGTAAGCTGCCAAACTGCCATGGGTGGTAATGTACAAGGTGTATGCTTAGTAAAAATAATGTAAAATTTAAATTTTTATGTTTCAAGGAACGGATGCATCAGCTAGCTGCATCTTTCCTAGCTTAGAGCGATTTCTAATTTTTTTTTATCTAAATGCTATTTAAAAAAAACTTGGAACCTGCTAATTTTCAATTGTTATAGCTTGCGATGTTTTGGCAACATAATCATTGCATAATTCTGATTTAAGAGAAGCCATGGATTAAAATTTAAATATCTGTATCATGCGCAAGAATAAAACTACACCTATTGCAGTTTCAGTTGCATTAAAAATCTGAGAATTTTTAAAGCACCGGTTAGTTAATGTTCTATTTGTTGATTATTTCCTTACTTTCTTTTTCCGAGACTAAGAACTCATATTTCTAGGGGGGGGGGATATGCAGTTCACGTTTTGCCACTATAAAACGGGCTCTCTTTTCATCGCGAGTGACACAGACAAAGTTTTTGATTCATGAAACAAGTGCGCAAGATTTCACCTCATTTTAGTATCCGTAATAAGAACTTTACGTAATCAGTCCAAAAAAATTGCACTTTTTATTTATATATTTATTTATGTAACAAAAGTATTCATTGACAATCGTGCGAGAACGGGGTACGCAGCTGGTATTGCATATCTGTGCCATTAATGAGAATAGATTGAATAACAATATTTTAATGTAATATGGAAAATTTACTACTCTAAGTTTACTTTGTGAATATGTGCTTCTACATTTAGCATTTATGACATTCGTACAATCCAAAAAATATAATAGTGTAATATAATCAAGATTTTTTTCTGAATGTAGGAAAGAAGACCCAAATAAAAAAATGAATAAATACCTAAGACACTTGGTGGAAACAGTACAATGTTATTAAACGTAAATTAAAATTTAGTAACTCGTGTAACAAAAGAAAAAAACAGCAAAAGGCAGACAAATGAGATGAAAATTTTTATTTTATTTTGCTGATGATTCTTTTCCATGCAATTTTTCCTACGTTCCCTGGTTGAATGATAAATTTCTAACATTAATATGTAAATTACTTTCTACTACGAAGTTCCTTTTTTCAGACTATTTAAAGTAAACAATTTCGCATCATTTCTGAAAAATATTTTTACTTGAAAAAAGCGGTAAATTCCAACAGAAAATAAATTGCTACAAAAATATTCAATTTTCAGCTTCTTGAAATAACGAGAAACGTAAAAATATATTCCATACATTTCCAAATATTAAATATTTTAATGTTTTATAAATAAGAATTTGAAGTAAAAGTTTTGTTATGTAAGATATCTTCTGTAACATTATTTTAAAACTACATGGTAGAAAATACCTTTCATCTCCATTTTTTAAATGAGAAATTTTATACAAAAAAAGGTTTATTAAACGCTGTAACAGTATTCGAAAATACACTAAAACAGACACCTGCAGTCTATTAGACAAATATTATAAAACAGTAAGTATTTTTGTTTGTAATTTCATAAATGACGCCTGTAAAAATGAATTTGAACTAATAATTGCTTTAAACGATCATTCGATGTCAATTTTTTTAATAAAATATAGCCACTCAAACGTTTTAATTGTTTATGTTTATACAATACTTTGCAATGACCTAGTGAACTATTTTATGTATTTGTTGTTCACTGAAACGATTGACAAACAACGAATTATAAATATTGAAAAAATATTAAAATTCTGATGTTCGACTTTTTTCTCATCCGAAAACAGTCAAATAAATAAATCGTACATAGAGTCAACAGAAAAATTAAGGACATTTTTCCTGCCTAATTTCTTGTGAATAGAAATTCGGCAAAAAATCTTCGAGGAATCAATACTTTTTCATTATGTATTGCTATATCACGCATGAAGCTTTTCATTATGATTATTCAATTCAAAATGATCAAATTATTGCATATATATATATATATATTATATTTTCTATGTTATATATACGTATTATGGTTTCTATATTGTTAGAAAATTTAATATATATATAAATATACAGAGTAATTATATAATTAAAGTTCCACTTTAAAACGATCAGAAAGGAGAAACTGCTGGATCAAATATTATCAAACTCGGTAGTTGTGTAAAGGTGGTCAGGGTATTTATATTATACGCTGAAGAAAAGCTCAAAAATTCAACACCAGGAGCAAGTACGTATTTAAGGAGGGGGTCAGGGATCCGATCTCCCTCCCTCGCATGTAGAACATGTTGGAGGGGGTTCAAAAATTTCGGAGGAGGTCCGAAAAGTAAAAAAGGCAGTATTTTTCTCAAAAGGACACTATATAACTTTCATTTTACTAATAAAAATCAAAATTTCGGACACCTGGAACACCCTCCACCTTAAATACGTCCTTGCCCCTGGTGTTGAATTTTTGAAATTGTTTTTAGCCGATAATAAATCCCCTGACCGCCTTTACACAATTACCAAGTTTGATAACATTTGGTCCAGTAGTTTTCCTTTTCTGGTCATTTTAAAGTGGGACTTAAATTATGGACACCCTGTATAAAAATATTATATTTTCTACGTTACATGAAAATTTTAGTTTATGGTAGGACTGCCTTTTACGTAGATTAGGGCTTTGATTCGAAGCAACATTTGATTTAACGTGCTTCTTTAAGAGCTGTGGGATTTGTGCATAATGGAGCCGATTAGATAAGTATCCCAATTAGCTGTTTCTACCTCACTATCAATAGCGAGACTTTTCATTGCTCATTAGATAGTGTTTTGTGTTATGACAAGTGAACGCGAGGGGAATCTGCATGGGTGGGGGGTCTTGTGCAGAGGACTTTTTAAGGAGTTCTAACGCTTATTCCCTTTACATCTGGAGAAAATCCCCCCAAACTCCAGACCGTTAGATCGACAGCCGCGTGGCAGGCCGAACCCGGGACCTCCACACTTCAGTCGTCTACCATGTTACTCATTAGAAGGAATAACCTGAAACTTTCTACTATTTTACTGAGGTTCCTAAGAAGTAAAAGAATTACTTAAAAGTATATATTGAATGTTAAAAAAAATAAAACTGCTAAAGTAATCCTAAAATGTTTGCACTTATCAAACATGAAATGAGTGCTTCAAAAGTTCAATATGAAACGTCGAAAATACCAGAGAATATCACGACGATATTTATCAGCAAATTATAACAGTATGATAATTTTTCCAGTACTGTGATTATACTGTGATTCCATTAAATTTTGATATTGTGTGTACCCTATACTCTCGGAGAATTTATCAGATAAGTCTATCACATAATTAGCCGAGTGTAATAAATTGCGTAGCATCAATGATGCGACAAATACATCCAGGGTAATTCTTTTCCTGAGTTTCAATTATTCGATGTAATAGATTACTTTTGAAACCCGGTTTGAAAGTGAGCCATCCTGACTAGTTGGCATTGTATTACAAAATGCCGTTACGTAAATTTACTTCTTTTCTGAGCATCATGCTGACTTTTCGATGCCATAATATGAATGTTCTGAAAATAGTAGTTTTACTAATGAATACTTGGCCGTCAGTACTTAAAAGAGGTTATCATAAATTCAAACATGTGTGAAAATAATTTTGATTTGATAAGATGAGCAGATTTAAGGTTCTTGGGAGTCAAAGTCCACATAAAGGATGTTTTAGAAAAACTTGAAAAGAATTAACTTCTGTCAGAAAATTAACGGTAGTTCGTAATCATGTTTGAAGCTATATTGAAAAAAAATACCTCTATAAACTTTTTCTTTTATTTCTTTTATATCTTTTTTTATTTATAAACATCAAAAGTCTTTTTTTTCATTTTCAAATCCAGTTTATAATTTTGTAGTTTCCCTTTTAAGTAAAATAAAAGAAAAGGCAAAATGTTTTAAAAAATAAATTTAGACAAATATTTTTAAAAGCAAATGCAATGTCTGCGATTTAATTTATATAATAAATAATTGTTAAAAATTATTCAAATTAAACAATAACTTTACACATAAGATAAGTCAATAAATACATATCTTCTAATTAAAGGAACACTTAATATAATGCAAGAAATCGTATAAAATATTGCACGGGGGAAAATATTTTGAAAGAAAATCGATTGGGATTTTAAGATATATATATATATACATTTTTTTTAGCCTAGAAAGAAAAGGTTACTTCCGGCACGTTGTTAAAGAAAAGGATAATAATCCAAAATTGAGTGAGAGAAAAAACACAAATTGAGGGCAAGAGGGAAACGAGAGCACTTGCAGTCGCAGTAAATAAAAAAATCGAATTAAAAAATAAACACTTTAAATGTGGCTAAAAAATAAGGTAACTCATGCATAACATAATTATGAATAGATAATTATTATCGTTAATTAATACTTTGCTAATTAACTGTATCGTTTCTTACTTAATACATATCTTATCTAGTAAGTCAGGCGTACTGATTTTTTTTAACGCTGGTGAATTGTTTAAGTGTAGAGATCATGTTTCGAAAAATTTTTCACGGTTATGAACATTCGATTATTTATTTATCCCATTACGTCCCTCAATGAGGTTTTTAACTAAATGAAAAGAATTAATAACAAAATGGGATACATAAAGTAAAAAATACTTAAAATTATTTAGCAAAAGTTATCTGATTAAATTTACATTGGTACGTTTACCGTAAAATATGTTTACTAAATAAATATTTTATTCATGTATTAGACAAGCAGGTTAATGAGATATAGTCATGAATGCAGAGTATTTTCCGATATGGATACATGTCTATTATACTTTGAGTGCCTTACGTGCATTTAGTTAACAGTCAGATAATTCCCACCAAACTGCGTTGCAGTCAAAATGTAGGCCAAGAAAGTATATATTGGAATTTGCATGCAAACTGGAGAAGCTTCTTAATCCTTGGTCGTTGAACCAATGAAACTCGCGAAATGTGTCGCAACCATGTATTCTTAAAATTGTCTGTCTTGGAAGAATATGTTGAGCACGTATTCTTGATCATAACTGACTCTTGTTCTTTTGCAGACGGACGGATGCTCAACTTATCACATCTACAACCTCATTAAGCATTATACTACTTCATTACGATGACCGCAAACTCTCAACGGAAGAAATGATGGTTTAAAAAAATCCTCCTTCAGCAAAATAAATTTAGTTTTGGAAGATTCGCTGATTTATAATTTTCCATCTGAAGCATTTTTTAATTCTCAGCCGAAAATTTCAGCAATTTTCAAAATTCTTCGAAAAAATAATGCCAGAAAAGGTTGACACCATTTTTTCATTGCAAAAGGAAGGATATATTACATGAGAGGGAGATGTGAAATAAAAAGAGTATTTTTCTAGAATTTTATTCGAGAAAAAAAAATGTAATTTCTTTCCATCTGGGTTTCTTTCCTCGATTTACATAAGAGCCATTAAAGAGCATATTGAAGCATATACCAGTATACATCATTCACCATATATTCGATATTCATGCACCACACTTGAAAATATCATTTTGATCGAAATGCATAAAAACAGTGCAGAATAACAGAAAAGGAGCTAAACACAAATCCTGTCAGGAAGTATTTAGTTTTAAATTATCTTGAAAAAAGAAATCTGTACAACATTAAGGCATTTATCAGATTTAGCTGGCCTTAAATATGATTATCATCTTTGAAATAACTCTTAACGAGCTAAAAATGTAATTTACATCAAGTAGCAAGATCAAATTTTCTAGTCACAACTCTTTTACACACATGAGAATAACATTACGTGCACTCTAGTTGTATAATTTTAAAGGGCTTGGCTTCTGTATCCGTTGCATGCAAAAGGTAATAAATATTTTCATGCATTAAACATTTAACATACTGCTTAAAGACACTATTTTTTAGATCAAAATGTTGTATGAACTCAACCTTTTTAAAAATGATCTTATTCTCACAAATATCGCATACATTTTAGTTTTAAATGTATACAATGTGCCCGCTAAAGTCCGTTGTCACCCCAATAATTTCTGAACTGAAAGAGTTATAATCATAAAAGGTGGATCTAGGTATTAAGTTGCCACATGCTCTATACAAGAAAACCGCTTACATTACCACCTGAAGGCTAAATTTGGAAGTAGCTTTTTTATCTCCACGAGAGATGGTACGAGATAAAGAAAAAAAGTTATATCGGTGAAGATAAAGTTCTTCACCATCATCGATTTAGTAAGAAGTGATAACTTTAGCACGAGGCCCTTAGCATTTTTATACCCCTTAGCATACCTTTTTGCTAGAGGTTCGCACAAGTTTGCGCACAGAAATTTAACGACCTCAGAAATCTGGAGGCGGTGCCGCGCCCCGGCGTGAGAAAGTTTTCGAAAAAGAGCATAATGAAAATGGATATATGCGTAGACACACACACATATTATATACGGAGAGTGTCACAATTCCCTCCCGGGTTCGAAAGGTTTATAAAAATATCTGTTACCAAAACAGCAACAAAGTTGACTTTATTGGAGAAAGAAAGGTTACAAGTTTTGTTTCACAAAAGTCCAATATGTGATCCTTTCGTGACAACAACGGATTAATGCAATTTTGTTGGGTGTGGGGGTGGGGGTGGGGCAGTTAGTTTGTTCTCCAAGAAAGACAAAACTTGTAATATTTCTTTCTCCAGTAAAGTCTTCTCCAAGAATGAAACATTGCAAATTTTGCTTCACAAGTAACGGGCTTCCTCGTCGTTGGATTGGACGAGGTTCTGCCGATGAGAATCACCTTCTTCCGTGGCCACCTCGCTCTCTGGACCAAATTCTAGACGATGTTTTATGGGGTTACATAAAAGATCGAGTGTTCGTGTGAAAGAATAAATATACGCTTAAGGATCCCAACTGCATTTGTCACCATGTTAAAACGAGTGTGTGAGTGTGGGAAGAATTTGACTTACACTTGATATCTGCCTCATCACGAAACAAGGACGGATTATGGGGGCGGGGGGGCGACCGCCCCAATTGAGAAAAAAGAAATTAGTGTAAAAGATCCCATTTTACTTCCATAAAATGGTTGTATATTCTAATCTTCTAACTAATCGCCCCCACCGACGAACTAACGGCCCTCCCCCTCCAACCCCCGAGAAAATTGCATTAATCCGTCGTTGTACGAAAGGTTCACATATTGAACTTTTGTGAAATAAAACTTGTAGCATTTCTTTCTCCAATAAAGTCAACATTGTTGCTGTATTGGTAAATATAATGAGATTTTTTTAAGACTTCGAAAACTAGCCTTCAGTATGAGCTTGCTGTTGTGGCACACTTTCAAAATATTTCTACTTCAAAACTGAAACAATAGACACAAATCGGATAGGTTTGTGGTTTTGATATGGAACTTTCACAATACATTTAATTATCAGTATTCTATTGATACATTATTTGCCTTTTAAAATTGTTTTTTTTTCCACTACCCCATTGGAATGGGGAGGGGATGACCCCCAAAACCTTCCCCTTGGCTAAGCCATTGGTTTAAACAGTTTTTGAAGCATTCAAATTACGCCATTGACTCAAAAATTTTTAGATTGCATCTTTACAAGTTACTAGCGTTAAGAAGTATCCAGAAAAAAAAGCAGTTGGCTGTTGATGTTTTAAAATTTTTTTAAAAAGTTTGTAGCCGATTGTACGCAGTGGTGTAGAATGGGCGTTCTTCGCCGCCGCCGGGGTACAAATGCTCGGCGGCGGCAGCGTGACGCTGCGGCGCAGACCTCTACCTTTAGCACATCAATGTGAACAGTAATGGGCACAGTAATGCTACAAATAGAAGGTCTAAAACTCGCATTTTTATGGTGAAGTTTTCCAAAACTGCAGTTATCTTTCATGATCGAAGTGTTTTCTATCAGCAAAACACACATCTGGACTTTGATCGGCAATTTTCACAGCGCATTATACAACGTGACTAGTAGAAAACTAGCTCAAGTATAAGTCATACGCTTTTACACCTTGCATTTTACGTTTTCTATTTTTAACGTTAATGTACGCAAGGTTCTTCTATTACTGAATCAATGATGCTGAATAATTTCGTAATTGACTTTTTTCAAGTATTTTGTACCGTTTTTGAAATAAAAACGCTAACTCAAAATTAGCCTTCATTTGACACTATAAGCGGTTTTCTTGCTTGGTGAATGGAAATTTTACTAGACCCCATTTTTATGACTAATAAAGCTCTTGCCGTTCAGAAATTATTGATGTGACAACGGATTTAGCGGGCACACTGCATATATATAATACTTTTACTAATGCTGATTAGAGAATGCGTTTTATTTCTTTGAATTTATTATAGAATTATTAAACTGTTTATGAAATCATTGTTAGGGAAACGAAATTACGAGCACACTATACATATATTTTTTTTGTTATGTAATTGAAAGAATGTATGTCAACTCATACATGATGTTGCACCTTAAACATTTTATATATGGGCCTAATTTATTATACATAACATTTTTTTCTAAAAATTCAAGTACTTATTTCAAATTTTTATGTGGTTATATTATCGCACAAGTTACTTTCCTCTCCTGAATTATAAAAAAGTGAAGTAGTTGTAAGTTATTTCGGGAATATTTAATATTTAACTGGTTGGACTGAAAGTTAATCTTCTCCTGCGTTACAAGGCGATGGCCACCTGTTTAATAACTATCTTATAAGGTACTTCAGAAAGAGTCATTGGCTAAGTAAGATAAAATATTTAAAAGTATTTTTCACTTGCAACTGCTTAATGTGCGGAACTCGTATATAGTTTATTTATTTATTTATTGTTTTTTAGGAGATATATATGACAGCTTCATTTTTTAGAGTCTAGTTAAGAAATTTTTTAGAGACTGCTATATCCAATACAATTCCGCCAACAGGATTATAGTTCTATGGAAATGTGGAGCTTCAACCCTCCTAAAATCTCTCGGACCCTCTCCAATATCTAACGCAGTTACACTTACACTTTATGTTCTTGTGAGTATAAACTTGTGGGCAGGGGTGGCGGGCCAATGGCACACGACACAATATATTGGGCACGCCACCGATCGAAATGGTTTGCATTTTAATTAAAAATAAGACATATTTAAATATGAATTACACATATAACCGTTTGTTAGTAAATAAAGAGTTTCGAGTTGATAGAATTTAGTTTTATTATTTTCCCAGTAATCACTAATTAAAAATTATTTGACGGCACGTCTATGGCCTCATTAAAAAATTTTTAGAAAACAAAAGGGCACGTTGATCCATAAAGGTTCGCTTCCCCTGCCCTAGGGTATGTGTCGCCCCCGTCAAACGTAAAAATGGCTCCCTTCTTTATGCTCTACTCAGTTTTTGAGTTCGAAATAGCACCCCTTAGAAGACGGCCCCCCGATGAGATGCTTACCTTGCTTACCGTGTCGGGCCGCCCCTGGTTTTGGGTTCCAACCTCTAAGTTCTTTGTGCTTGTGGTTCTATCACTTGAATTGCTGTTAACTAAAATCGTTATAGTATTCTATACAGGTTCAACTAATTTGAAATTTTATAAATCTTAAAAACTTACAAAAGTCTGCATGGATATTTCTTTTTCTGTTGATAATACATTTCGAAAGGCATAGGCGCATGAATTAATTGCTATCGAAAGCCAATTTCTAGTTACTAAATAATGTAATTACCTCAGAGTTTCAATTTCTCTTCATTGACACTCTTCAAGAAATGAAATTGTTTTAATTTTATTTTTTCATAAAGTCTGGCGCACAATTTTCCGCATTTGTCGATTTCTTGAATATATTTTCCATAAAAATTGATATCGTACGTTTTTAACATGCACGCATACCAACTCTTGTTCCATCTTTCCCAACAGCTACACTAATGTGCTTTAGACACCTCACGATATTCTATGGCCACATTTTACGTTCGAATGCAATTTAATGTCGGAATGAGTTTGAACTAACATTTGAATACAATATTCGTTTCCAAGTCATTTGACATAGCCACTAAAAATTTCTACTGGCAGTAACCTTGTAAAAGACTTCTCCTACAGAGGAATTCACTAACGCCGAGACTCCGCAAGTCAAGTAACCTGAATGGCCTGGTTAATTCTCAGTGTGTGTTGTGTTATGGCAAGCTAGGCAGCTAGGCAGTTATGGCAAGCTAGGGTATCGTCTGAGAATGGGGGAGTGCTTGGTCGGAAGGTTTTTTAAGGGATTCTAACGCGTATCCACGATACATCCTGATAAAAACGACCAAACCTCGAGACCGTTAGAAGGACAGTTGCGCGACAGGCCCGAATCTGGAACCTTCATACTTCAGCGTGCAACATTTTGCGTGTCTTATCCAATTGACTCGCAGAGACTATGTGGAAATTGTATTGGTCTTTTGTCATGATAAAACCGTTGTATGTGGCATGGTGAATACCAGTGGCGTAGCCAGAGATTTTTCACGGGGGGTGGGGGGTTATAACTATGCATAAGGGAGTGAAGAATATACATTTCATATGGTAAAAAATTCCTCAAGGGGGATATTACCCTCCTATCCCCCTCCTTTGTTAAGCCACTGGTGAATACCATTTACTAATGCTAACCTTTACTTAATGCTAACCCATTTACTAATGCTAACCTTTACTAAGTAACTCGACCTCCTGAGGTAACTCACCGGTTTAAACCTTTCATAGCAAGTTTATATTCAGAGTGTCGGGAGTACTTGGGAATCTTCGACCCTATTTTATAGGATTAATTCATATTTTAAAGTTCTATTCTAATTTAATTTCACAAGAAGATTCATTTGTTTAAGATAAACTTAGGCGTTTTGTAAATGATGAATAATCTCTGTGAATCAAAGACAACTTTATTTCCATTTTGGATATTTAAGACGTCTCTCGATATTTGCCGCACTAAATCATAAATTTCTTTCAATGGACATGTTAGCTTTATAAATCTGAAAATATTCGTTGATCTGCAGTTTCCATTATCAAGTTAGAGAAGTAATAGCTATCTAGCGCGTGCATTGTTAAAAGATATGGTATAATGCACGATTAAACTTCTTTTGCATCATCATGTAGACAAGGCTAAATGATTAGCGTCAGGTGGAATAATTACGAGCACTTTTTGCAAATTTCGCAAGTTTGAGATTTTTTAATTATAGGGAAAATAGTGTTCTCGTTAATTGGGGGGGGGGGCTCTAAGACTTTTAAGAATACCTATAAAAATTTTATTTTTTTGGAATTATTTGTTGAAAATTTAAGATGATGGTCATAATTACCCAAACAAAATCACAAAATTGAAAAAATTTGGGGTAATTCTGATCCATGATTTATTTTGATATTTTCGATTACAATTTTAAAAAAGCAATTTAGACTACTGTTCTTGCTTTTATTAGTTTTTTATTAGTGATTAAAGCTCTCTGGTGTGGGAATAATTGATATAAATTGAGTTATAAGGTTATAATTTCCTCTTATTTAGTCAAAATGGCATTTTTTGTGAAGGTGTATTGGAAGTCACTCTTTTGTGAAAGAAAAAGATTGATTGTAAGAATTGTTGAAAAAAATGGGTAAGTAAAAGGACTACAAATAAAATCAGAATATAAAATGAATCATTAACAGAATTGACACAAATGAATCACAACAAATGAATCTTTGTTCTTTGTACGTCGTCTGTATTTATGTTTATCTGATTGTGCGAAAGTAATTATTTTTTTAATAAAATGCAAATGACCTAAACATTTACATTTACATTTACAGTGATGTGAAATGAGTGCTACAATCAGACAGGTCGGATTAACCTGAATAATTCGGATAAATCCATGACCTAAATGAATTGTTTGTATTTATGTATCACATTTATTTTTATTAAAATCTTTTATAAGGTATAATTTTTAAGTTTTGGACTGTATTTTTGGCTCTGTTCACTGGTCATGACATTGAATTTTAGTTATTTGAAATTTTTAAAAGTTTACTTATAAATAAATTATAAAATTTCCATTTTATAATTTATTTATAAGTTAAATATAACAAACAAATAAAACATTTTAAATTACTTTTCCTTAAGTATTTTTAAGTAATAATGTAAGACAAGCATGTGCTTTTACAGATAAGAATAACTTTTTCTATTATCAGTTTTTTTTTACAAGGTCGTAATTACCCCCACTTTAATTAAACTGTGGGGTAATTATTACCACGAATTTAAAAAAATTAGTTATGTTATAAAAAGTAAGATCATTTAGGAAGCTTTTAAATACATTAACAGTATACCTTTTTAATATGAATTAGTTTGGCTAAAAAAGTTTCCTATTGCACTGTATAACTTTAATCACCGAACCGTCATATCCGCTTCTTGCAAATTTTAACACGGTGTTTGCTTTTTAAATGTTACTACCTTAAAATTACTTAATATTTATGATAAAAAATGCCTATCACGAAAAATACATTATAAGCTCTATGCAAATATTTTGACTAGAGTTTATCATTCATAGATTCTTATTTTTTTAAATTCTGCTAGCCGTAATTACCCTACGTGACTCTACAGATAGAACAAATAATAGTTACAAATAATGAATGCTATAGTTATACAGTTAAATATAATAATAATTATTATAGTAACTCAATCAAACTACTTTTGCACCATCATGCACATAAGAGTCTTTTATTACCCTTTAAAAAGTTATCGCTCCCATAATATAGCAGTTTTAAATCGATAATAAAATTTTACACGATGTTTGCTAGAATATATTTAAGCAATATGACTAAAGTGAAAAAAGTTTCAAATTATTTCCTCATAAATATCTTTTTTGTACTCTTTAAAGCTATTTATTTAAACTATTTTATTTAATATGATTCGCAGCTCAATTTATTCACTTTGAAAATAAATAAAAAAATACATTTTTTTTAAATTCAACACGAAACAAAATATCAGATTCAAACACAACAAATGAATTATTTCCTTTTTCTCAAATACTAAAAATTTAACAACAAATAAAAATGCATTAAAAATAGGCTGTCTCTATGTCCCTCCATCGGGACATCTGTGGTTTTTATTGATGTAAAAAGGGGGAAGAAAACTTATCTCGGATATCCTGTTTCCTCCAAGACGAAATTTTGAGTTTCACAAATATATTTTTTCCCTCTTGAAATCGCATTTTGATCTTTACTGTTTTTTCTTATATTTCTGAAATCTGAAAGCATCCCAAAATCTAAAGCGAAACAAAGAAATCGCGGAAAATATACGTTAAATGAAGATATTTTCATTTTTCATTCAGCCAAAAATGATACGGCCATTTCGGTTGTAAAAGGAAAGCTGTGTTAAAGTTATGAAAAGATATGGGAATTGGATATACGTGTTGACATTTTCTTTTTCGTATTTTTTTTTCTGGTATATCTATTTGTGTGTATACAGCTGTCCATTTTTTATGCTTATAGGTATTTTATTTAAAAAATTTAGCGTTTCCTTTTTAAAGTAAAGTTATTTTTTTTATTTACTGTTATTTTATTTCAACTCTTTATTTCATGACGGTACTTAGAAATATCGTAGGAATAAAATTGTGTTTTAAAACAAATCATTAATTCATTTTAGCCATTTATTTGAAGAATCCCTACCAAATACTGCATTTAATCGGCTCAGATCATTACTGCATGTTCTATTAAAGTAAGATTGTTTTAAATGGATAATTTCCCGTGCACATCCTGATAACCGTGCACATCCCCGTGCACATCCCGTGCACATCCGTGCACATCCGTAATAACATCCTGATAGCGAAAAAATATGAGCGTTAGTGAATTTTCAGACGGGGATTTTATTACTAAATGATTGGATTTTCCAAATATGTGTTATTCAAAGTATTACTTGAACTCTTCAGTTTTGTCCATGTTATATCTGAAAAAGACTCCTTAATTGCTTATGAAGCAGTCATAAGACATATATCTACTGTTTATTTTTTTTTCAGTTTTCTTTTATATTACATTAATCATGTCCATAATGCACTATCTAACTTAAGCAAAAAACGAAGTTGCTATTCATCGTAATTCTTCATTAAGAAAAAAAAATTTAAATGCATTAGAATTTTTAAATATATATGTACGTGTGAAAAAATTAATCGATGACATTAATTATGCAATTAATGACAATTTTTTCTTTCCTAAAGCAGCTAAAAACTACTCAAAGTGACATACATACAAATAAAAATTCTGAATAAAGTAATTTTATTCAAAGTTAGAAAACGTTTACCTAGCTGTGATGAGGATCACATATTTTATATAAATTGGCACTTGTTTTCAATTTCTTAAATTTAATGTTTTTAAATCAAGCATATTAACTTTAATTTCTGTTCTAATTTTTATTTTTATTTATACCGGCTTTCAAAAATTTTTATTACGCTTTTTCCCACCTATTCTGTTCCAATTAACTGCTTATTTATCCTAGTTTCATGTTTAAATTATTCTTTCACCCGTTTTTCTATGTCAATAATAAATCGAAGTCAGCTGCATTTCATTTGATTTTCTAGCTGTTAAGAAACACCCGTTTCTCACGCAATGCATTTAAACTGAATTACTATGCATCTATGCTTAACATCTTTCTTTATGCATACAATATTTTATTTCGTCCTTAACCAAATTTCGACACACGTGAGTTAAAATTCTGATGAACTAATTTTTTATCACACGGATTTACTGTAAATTGCCTTGTTTTATCTTCAATAGTTGTGTTCCCTGCTCTTTGTTATGCCTTCCCATCTCTCTGTTGTCTAAGAATATCCTGCGGATTATCGGCATCTTCGTCAATGACCGTAGTATTGGCTGTTGTTAATGCGTTCCTTTAATATGCCAAGCTTTACTTTTCACCATCCTCCAGATCATTTTTCGATTGAATTTCACTTGTGATTAATGAGACCCTTTTTGACCATCACAGCTAACGGGCTCCCAGCCACCACCATCCCGTGTTTATACATCGATTCTAAGAAGTTAAATAAAGGTTTTGTTCTCCTACAATTTGTCTCTTATAATAGTTTTCGCAAAGTCATATATCTCTGGTTTATTGATGTACAACACAATGCTCTACCTATACTACATGACTTCAAGAAAGTAAATCCTTCAATAGTATTTAAAATCACCCCTAACAAATAGTAATCGTCTTCATACTATAAACTGAATTTTAAATACGATACTCTTCACTGTTGCCCCGTAGTGGTCTAGTTACTAATCTTGGTTCCCATAAGAATACCGAAAGTGAAGCTACGCGCCGCCCTTGGTCAGCACTTGGGATGAAGATAACCTCTCTTGGCTGGACTGTTATGGAACTGTCTTCGCTAACGGGAACTGATAAACGTAAAATCTTGTCCTTGACTCCAATGTCCTCCATGTTCAATGCCTCTAGGGTTCGATACCTCTAGGGCTGCGGATCCAGGTACTATGTCTCTTAACTGATTCAAAATTAGGAGACCTCAAGCTAAGTCGGTCTTCCTCACGGTCTTCCTCACGTTATTCAATTAAATGGAAACGCACAATTTCTCCCATTGCCGTCCTATATGAGGGATCTGGCTCCGCTACGCTGTTAGCCAGAAGACATTAGAAACAACGACAACTATACTTTTCACTAGTAGTTTTGAAAGTTTCCTGTGTTTTCTCTTCTTCATTTAAGATATATCAACAAAACCCAGGAACCTGCTCAACTAGAAGGAGAAAAACGCGAGGTTGCCATTGCAAAAAGAAAAAAAAACGAAAACTATACAACAAGATTATTTGAGGAATAAAATGCTAGGAATGATTTTAAGTCTTGGCATATTTATGTTCAAAGCACTTCAAGACTGAAAATATGAATTTCTTTGTATATTTTCACCAGTACTAGTGTTAAAAGTAAATATTTTTGAAACGGCACGACATAATCAATTGGGGCATTTCAATTTTCAATATGAATGTTCCTGGACTTACTGTTTGAGTCATTTAAATTTTGGAATTTATATCTCTTCTTTTTAAAACTTATACATAACAAAATAGAGCGAAACTTATTTTTGATAAGCATTTTGTCCTTTTATTTTTTCACCAGTCTAGCAATAATGCCTTCTGAAGCGATGAAAAAAAACCTGCTTCGCACGAAACTCGTTTAAATGCTTATTCCACAGCTCCCAAGTAACGCGCATTTCTAAGAATTTTTTCGTTTAAGCTTGAATTTACGTTTACATGTAAAACATAAAATATGAGTGCGCTCATTCTGGATGCATTTGTTCAAACTACGTTTACGTTAGTAAAGTTTTTTATGTCTTTTAAAAATAATGTTTATTCCGTAGCTGCATGTCGCTCTAGATTTTTCGAATTCATTTTACAAACACTTCATTTTTTCATAAAACGAATTTTATGATGGTTGGTATTCTTTTTAAAGTCACTTAAAACATTATTTTTTTCAAAAATTATTAAAACAAATTAGGAAAGTACTTATGTAAACCAAAGGGAATACATTAATTTAATACACTCTATCTCGAAGAAATTAAAAAAAAATTGCCTCAACGTAATTATATAAGCTGACTATCTACAAAATCACTGCGCTCAGGTTATTGGTTTCTTAGAATAAAATTTCTGATAATAAGCATATTTATTTTTATCCGCCCTTTTCTAATATGATGTTTTGCGGAAATCGAAAAACTAGTTTACCATATTTATGAAATTACTTTCTCAAACTCATGCATTTAAAAATCGTATGTACACGATCAATGATTTTCATTGGAAATATTTTGAATATACACAAGTAGTTCATTTTAATACAAAACATTTTTCTTATTTTTCAAATTTATGATATTCTGTGTACCTCTAGATTAACTTAATTTTAAAAAATAGTCTAATTTTAAAACGGGCTTCTGATATAAGCAAAGCGATAATATCCAATCAATGTTTTTAACAATAAACCTAATTCTTTGATTATTTAACGCATTAAAGGGGAAAAAGTAAAAAGGTAGTAATATTTTTGTACACGCTTGTCCGCAAGGTTATAGTAAATAAAAAAAGGAAAAGAAAAAAAAATCGGTTATATATGCAGCGCTTTGAAATGGAAATCAGAGCTTCGATGGAGATGTGTAACTCTAAAACTTTTTTCAGCTATAATTCCTAAAATTAAAGCAATTAAAAACTACTATTGCATTGATTAAAATTTCGGAAGAGATTAAACCCGATGATTCCCTCCCATATCCGGAATACTGACTTTATATTAAACGCACATTTTTTAAAATTCAAACTTAGGAATTGTTTAAAAGAAAACACTATTAAAAATACTGTAATTTCACACTAATTTGGTACTTTGGAGTTTTATATCCATGAAAGAAATTGAGAGACTAAAAATGTGAGTATGAAGCAACGGAATTCTTCAATTAAGTCTGCCATATAAAAGTTAATGTGCTTCTTTAAAAATTTGATTTAAATACATTATGTAAGGCACATCCGCAGAAGAATTTGCTCTTGCATCTAGCTTAACTGTTGTATAGAAATCAACAGAACATTTTTTTTCAATTCAAACTGAAAGTTCAAAAGTATACATGAACTCATTTTAAGTTAAGCCTAGTTCTACTTTGAGATATAGAATTTCAAAATTAAGCTTTTAATATGATGTTGATTAAAAAACTACTGAAATTATGCAAATTCTTTCACCCTGCTCCCCTAAATTTCAAAAGTGGGGCAAAAAGCTTTGTATAAATCCCCAGGACTTCAACTATTTTAATTCCCATTTATTTCGAGCAACTACAGACTTTTTATTTCTTGTTCTTTTTTTTTAACAAAAAAATAAATGTCAAAGATTTTTTTTCAATGCACGTGCGTTACTATTATGTCGGGAAGAAAAAAACATCGCAACCAAGTTTATAAAGTACCGATCATGAATAAACTCAGCAACAAATCATCCAGACATATGATACCTTTTTGTTATATACCCCCCAAAAAATTTCATCTGCACGTTAAGAAACTTTTAAAAACGTGCGCATATGAATTTTTAACTTTCTCTCGCTCCTTTTTTCTATGAATAAATCATACTTGAGTTCTGTAAGAAACGGCGTCTTCAGAAAGTGCCCGCTAATTGAAGTCTGAAGTAAAGAGTCCATCCCCCTCCCCTCACCTTCCTTATATTTTTTTTCGCACCTTTGGTGTCATATTTAAATCTTCATAACCATAAAGATACGAATATAATCCCTCGACCTCTTTCCCCCACGTCACCCGCTTCCGCCAAAGTTTATACGTCATTCTTATTCAAGACCATCGCATTGAGGCGTTTTTTTAGAAAAAGCTTACTTGCGCAGAAAAAGTCGGATGATGATGCAGAATTTTTATAAAGAGAACTTGGCCGGGTGAAGTTTTTAAATTGCTGCATCCAAAAGCGAAATATAATGAACCGTGAAAAGCTTTTTTGCTGACTTTCTTTCAAAGTCTGGAGGTATTTTACTCTCTGAAATTTAATCTTGTTTCGCTCAAAAAGAAAATTATTATTTTTAATATTTCGAAAATGTGTAAGTACGTGGAAAGTATGTAAACAGAGAAGGGAAAGTTTTATTTTTTGTCATTTTTCTAAATGCAGTTGAAAATAGATTTAATTGATTTCAGGATTGGATGTCACGATTAAAAGTTAGGATAGTCATACTAATATTTGAAATTTACATTTCATGTTCTGCAAATGGACAGAAACACTGAATATTTCGAACCTAAAGTTTTTTCAATCTCTACAGAAAGAGCAAAATTAAAAGCATTTATTTTCGGAATGTAGATCTTAAAAGCAGTATGTTGAAAGCAAAGAGTATTTTTTTTAAAGAAAAACGTAATTAAATAAAGATTAAAATATATTTTAAAAGCTTAAAAAATATGGCTAAAATTTATTAGAAAACTCAATATTATGTATTTTGCGTGAAAAACTGGAATCTAACAAAAATTCGTAATTATTTACATAATAAAATTACAAATATTCAAACGTACCTTAATGAAGCTAAGAAATATATTTTCCCAGCACAATCACCACTCAAAGACACTTCTCACACACAGGCTCTTACTTTTTCACTTCACACGTTCGTTGTTGTTGTTGTAGTTTCGAAATCACTATGAGCTGACACATAGCAGAATGTACCTTTTAGAGTTCCCAAAATATATACCGCTTTGTGAAGTTTTCTTCTCTGTAGAAAGAATGCAGAGATTTCACACTGAAAAGTCTACTACATATTGTTGAGTACAGTAATCGCGTCAATATAACTTAGGAGAGACCAGAGTACATTTTCGATAAGGGTACGATTTCCAACTGTCTTTAGTTTAGAAATGAGCTGATGACTGACGCCAGGGAAATAAATGACTGAATAAAAACACAGCATATATCATGTACGGAAGGTTCCGTTCAGTAGCTGCTGTCACATCTTCGGAAGAATTGTTTTCTTCATTTTTTCAACCGCCAATCATAAAATTCCAGGTCTCTATACACACTTAAATTAAAAGTACTAATATTAAACTTACTATTTTTACATTATATGTACTAGTAAGGGGTTTGTTTCTTTATGTAACTATTCATTTCATTTGTAAACACCATTCACCGCAACTTGTTGAGGTAGTCTAAGTTTCAGTATCGCGACAGGGCAGGTTTTCCGACAACATATGTGGCACGTATTCCAAGACATGTCCCACTGGAAAACGTGCATATGAAAACTTAACCAAAGGGGATGTTTTTTTCTGTTACTGTGAATCTGTTCACGAAATCTTTGTAAGATTGTTAAGTGACAGATTTTTTAATCATTAAGTGGCATTTGTTTTATCTATCCAGTTACTTTCTGTGTTACTCTATTATGATCTTACATACTATTATTATGCCTTTTCAGTTTACAATTCAAAATAGATATTAATTGTAATAGAATTAAATAGATTAAAATGCATGCACGGGTAATAAATATTGTTTCACTTTTAACGGTAAACAAGATTTATTACCTGTGTTTTACTGTTTAAAGTATAGATGGAAAACTTGCTTCGCATACGGCACAAACGTTTTCAAATTTACCTGATCATACTTATCCACTTGCTGCCATAAACTGTATTTACTTTTTGAAAAATAATTTGCTAGTTTTTAGATAAAGGTACAGGAAATACAATGGTATACTGTTCTCCTCAAAACAGATAAAAATACAAAATACAAAAATTAAATTTTAAAAAGTTGGAAATCGTTCCCAGCTCTCTCCTACTATTTGAGGAATGAATTTCTGCTTGAATTTTCCCATGCCTTGTCTTTTTACCTAAACTTTATCTCACGAATGAGTACATGTATATATACAAACTCGGCTGCTCGACCCTCGTCAGGGGGAGACCCTCCCCCGAACCCCTCTAATTTTTTAGTTTCATTATTGCCATATTAAAACGATATTAATTGACTATCTCATTTTATCTCTCATCTTTCGTGCATTTCGCCTGGTAACCCTATGTTGAAATTTTTATGATTGTAACCTATTTATAGAAAAATGCATGTGATGCATATTCTACAGCTTACGTAATATTGTAACAATACATTAAAGCTGTTGTGAACTAAAAGTATTTAAATATATGTAAAATACTCAACAACTTTTATGTCGCATACTTTATTATGTCGCAATTTTATGTCGCATTTTTGAGACACATTTTTGGGACAATTTTCAATAAAGGGGGTGAGAGATAAAATGACATAGTCATTAATATATCTCTGAATTTTTCTTCGCAACAATAGACAGCATAACTGTGTTACTTGGTGACGTTTTATTAAACTTCTCTCAGAATTGCTCTGGCACCTTTTTCAAACTCTGTCCAATTTCACGACTGCTTTCGTATGAGCGGAAATAATGTTCAACTATGAATGATAATACTGAAGGTATCCTTAATTACTAAAAACTGTCCAGAGTTTTTTTTTAAGGCAGCTCGATAAAGGTGGATTTTTAACAAAACATTTTATAGTTCAAAATTTACTAATAGATGGCACTTACATAATATAAAGCAGGCTCATGTAAAACGGCTAGATTCACATAACCTTTCATAAGATCTAATTATTGCCAAATACAGCTTTGAAAACTTTTACAAAACAATTGTTAGGCACACCTGATAGTTCAATTTTTAGTAAAAGGCAAAAATGCATAGTAAAAATTTTTTCTTTTATCATGCGTGTTTGCTTTTTGTTAAACTGCAATTTTAAAAATACATGTACATCCAAGATAACTGACCATCTGATAAATTTTAAATTACTACTTACTCGATAATTTATCTGAAGTACTGTCCATCTCAGAACTTTATAATAAGGGCAACTCTGTACAGTTTACGTGTTTAATCTTGCGCGATGCAGTACCTATAAAACTAAATACCTTGATAAGAAGAAAAATCATATTAGGACGAACACGTTAAGAAAACACATTTATGTTTATTTAGCAGGTATAATCTTCACCAAAACTGTTTGTTCAAAGCAGTTTTTAAATTTCAGCTGCCCATGAATTTTCTCTTATTTGCTCCCTTATCTCAATTTTTAAACATGAATTCCATTTCACAGCTTTTAAATTCCTAAATTGAAAAAACGCATTAAACTCTTCAGGAAATGCAGGATAATTCGCCATCTGTGGAAGGCTTTTCAAATTTAAACCAACCTTTTAACAACATATATATTCAATAGAACCTCATTAACACACGTTTATTTGCGGAGAGAAAACCTGTGTCTCAAGCGATTTTATAGTCTTGCGATTTCGAATCAAGACTCAAAGAGAATATATTTGCTTATTCCTGTATATAATGAACGCATTGATTTAAATCTAATAACAAAAAGAAAAGTTGCCCCATAATGTTTATCGTTTGGGGCTGGTATCGTTTTAGATCATTTATTGGAAGAGCTAGCGCCTTTGATCTGTTTTGTTAAAGAACCAAGTTCCGCCGTTCGCATATCTTTCTCAATATCTGCCGCCGTCATGTCTGCAAACATTAAATCCTCTTTGATTTTAAGTTTGCTTAAAAGGCAAAGGAGTAGCGAGTACATTATAATGAACTTAATGAATAAATTTTTTCAAGGCCTTTTGTCTGACGAAGTTGTTTTAACATAAATTTGTTTCATTGTTGTCTTGAATGCTGTTAGCTGCTTTGCAGCTAGACGTTTCTGCAGGATCTTATTAATTGTCTGTGAACGCTAATATGTATAGAATCGTTTAAAAGAGATTGAAGATTTGCATGCAGTTCCTCACTAAATGGAGTGAGATTGTTTAGCTTTAGAATTCATGGAGTGTAGTTTCAGAACTTCATAAGAAATAAATTATCTTTGAATTCCCTTTTGTAGGTTTGTAAGTTTCAAATGCAGCAAGATTTTATATATCTGAGCAAAAGTTTATTAGATGCAACAATTTCTCAATTCATAGTTTTAATTTCCATCAACCAATTCATATCTTTTAAAACACAAACACGCCATTCATTGCTATTTTCATCCAAAAATATTGCAGTACCTCCTAAAATAAAGTATCAAAGTGAATTTTTACATATAACATAACATACTTAACAGACAGATGAATTATAAAATGAAAAGAGGCTAAATTGCTTTGCAACAGATTTTTTGTTCATTAGTAAGTGTTTTTCTTTTCTCTATATAAATTCTTTAGCAGTATTGAAAAAAAATATTTGACATCAAGAATTAAATTGCGGCTTGTTTAGAAAACAGTCTTCCAGAACTTCAAGTATAGCAGCTTTAATAATTTCAGTCATTTCGAATCATATCAAAAATATGAAAAAATAGCTGATCTCTATCCTCAAAGCTGATTGATATGGAAAACATTGGTTTTGAATGCTAAAACAGAAAATTGGTGAAAAATTACAATAATTGATAGCAAAAGTAAAACAGTGAAATAACCAGCTAGTGGGCGCTTATATGGTCTTTGGATGTAGATCGCATATTTAATATTCAGTGTAATTTGTTTTAAGATTTTTTAATTAATTTGTTTAAAATCAAGCATTCTAACTTTAATTTCTGCTCTCATTTTTTCTTCGATTTTTAAAATTTTTACATCGCGTTTTCCGGTATGCAATAGCATTTTTAGTAAACATTCATTGCAGACTGTGCGGCATCTCCTCAGCTATAAATAGTTTTTCCTTCGTCATAACGTGATTTTCCATACCCTTCTGCCTCACACAGTTGGCAATTATTTTGGAATACATACTTTGTTCCAATTACTTTTCATGCCACCCACCTTCTTTCAAAATTATTCAATCTTTGCTCGTATACTTACTTTAATTTCAGTGGCCTAAATTTATTGTAACTCTGCAATTGCTGTTTTTTATCTGGGTGAAGTACACTTTCTCGCCAATATCAAGTGATGTTAGCACCTGAATTTTCTGTTTCACTTCGCCGCTATTTGACTTTTAAGTGATGCATATTTTTTTCAAGTTGGCCACCACCAGACCGCAGTATTTAGTTATTTATTCCAAGCTGTTTCTTCAATAAATAGTTTTAAAGCATCGTATATCTATGAGATATTCTGTTTAGAAACTAAGTCCTCGGAACCTGAGTGTTTAGATGTTAGGATTTGTAGAGGAGTACCAAAAATTACAGCTACTGACAATATCAAAGTGGACACAGAACTTTTTGAATTCACTGACCACTGGCTATCATAGAGTTTTTTTTTTATTCTGAAGCTTTACCATCTTGCTCTAATGCTAGAAACTGCTAGACAAATTGTTTGTATTTCTGCATAAGAACTTTACACATCAGCATTTGAAGATACTTTATCATTTTCCACCAAATAAAATCAAACAAAATATGATACTAGGAATCTTATTTAAATGCCCCTAAACCCCCTATATAAATATATTTTAAAAGTAATTTAAAGCATTTTTCAATCAAAAAATGTTATATTTACATATGTATACAGGGCGTCCCAAAAAGGTGGCAACGGACTTTAATTCTTTATCTATTAAAGATAAGTGGGAATGAAAATTGAAAAAAAAAATGTCGTTAAGAGAAAATTCCTTTCGTTCATTTACAAAAAGTAACACTTTTTAAATTTCTATACGACCCCCGTA
Source organism: Cheiracanthium punctorium (assembly GCA_038373885.1). Lineage (NCBI taxonomy): Eukaryota > Metazoa > Arthropoda > Arachnida > Araneae > Cheiracanthiidae > Cheiracanthium > Cheiracanthium punctorium. Next base: position 1,900,476 of record JAWZYV010014761.1, read on the forward strand.
CAAAAAAATTCCCAATTAGCAAAATGTATGCCCCATACACTACTGAGGTGATGTACCAAATTTCAGCCTTTCATCCTACAACGTATCAGATATCTTGAAAGAAAGATGATCGGGGGCTATATATGATTTTGAGTCTGAACGTTTATTGCTAGTGTGGAAAAAAAGATTTTCTTTCATAATTTCTGAACGACAACTGAATTGCGATCATTCGATGTGATTTTTTCCCTTCGAGAGCCATTGAAAACTGGTTTAAGTCAGCGTTATATTTTTCATCTCTCTGACACTTTTAAGGATATAATTCTCAAATTTTGTGCGTTAATTCATTAGTGTATGGGGCATATTTTACTAATTGAGAATGTTTTTGTACTTTGGTCGTATACAAATTAAAAAGTTAACTTTTCGAAACTTAACGAAAAGAGTTTTTTCGTAGCGTAATCTTTTTTCCGAGCTTATTTTAAACATTTTTTTAAAATTTACATTACCCACTTCTCTCTAGTAGATAAAGATTTAAGGTTGTTGTGTGCGATTATGGCAACGCTACACTAGGACGATCTGCCGAGGGGGAGGTGCCTTGGTTGGAGGACTTTCGAAGGGTTCCTAACGCGTATTCACGTTACATCTGGAGAAAACCTACCATGACTCCAGACCGTTAGATCGACAGCCGCGCGATGGGACCCGAACCCGGGACCTTCACACTTCGGCCATCTACCATTTTCAGTGGCAAACTTTGTGGCACACCCTGTATGTACATAAAGAAATTATGATTAGTTTTGATAAAGCATATTTTAACATCAAAGATATTTTAGTAACTCGAAATTTAAGAATATATACAAATCAATGAAATATATGTGAGCATGGAATATGAATATTCAGGCTTTTATGTCTTTCAATTATACAAAAAAAAAAAAAAAAAATGTCTACGAATAGCTTAAGGAAATTCAGTCCATTGTTGCAGACATAAGAAAGAAATAAGTCTCAGTAGAGCATGTGACTAGGACCAATAAACTTGAAAGCTTCTGTTTCCTATTTCAGCTGCGTATGTATCTACTCGATTCCATTTGATTGATTGGCCATTGACGGTTGGGTGATCTACAGAAGCATTGCAGCTGCTCTCTCCTATTACAAATAAACATAAAAAGTTCTGATGGTACTTTTTTACCCGGATCAATTTGATATATAAGCTCAAAAGAAAAGACGTTTTAAGGGAAATAATATTTTGTTTGCTGTAATTGAAATATAGTAACTGAGCATTTCATAATTGAAAGCCAAAATACTGAGCTATTTACGTTTTTCTTTTAGGAAGCGGGAGTAAGATAATTAAACTATATTCTTTTATACTATTCTCGTTGGAAAATTATTTATTTTTCATCAATATGTGCAAACTATTGGGGTTTAAATAAACAATTTTAGTGTAGAAACATTTTAATGCAACAATAATCATAAAACACTTGTGATACCAAATGTTATTTATAGTTGCAGAACTGCACAGCGAATATTTAAAACAAATAGGGTAATATTGCTAAAGTATTCTGTTCAATTTCTTTCTGTTTATTCTAATATAAACCAATTATTTTATGAGGATTTGTGTGTTCGTTAAAAATATCAGGTAAATTATTCTTATTAAACATTAAACCTCATTTTAATTTAGCTATAATGCGCATGCAACTTGCGGAGTTAAGATGTGTACAGCATGAGACACGAACGAAAAATAGACGTAAAAAATTTTCAACTATCGACGGAAGTTTTAATAAACTATGCTACTTTGTTATGCGTAGAAAAACCTTACAATGCTGTTTAGAAAATTACTGCAAATTCTCATGTAAATCCTACAGCATGCTGCTATTAAATCACGTGTATACTAATCTTGTTTTCTCTTAAATAGCACATAGTAGGATGTGTAAATAAACGTTGGAGATAGAAGCAAAAGCCGATCTGCTTCTTACAAAAATGCAAATGTATTAAAAAAATCAAATAAGTTTAACCCCTAAAAAGAAAGAGAAAAGTTATATTGCATTCTATCGAAAGCTTATAAACTAGTTCTTTCTACACGTTTAAACAATCAGCAGACAATATGCCCAGCCTGCTAACAATTATAGTATTTTGAATGGATCCAATAAAAATTATGTAAGGAGTAGGTAGGTTTTGGATATCAAGAAGAATGATCCACTTCCCAAGACACTGGAGCATTTCCATGTGACGACTGCTAAAATTTAAGGCTCATACTCCTGAATCTCTCATTGGGCCATTTGTTCCTAAATGCTTTTTCTTAACTAACTATTTTCAATTTTTGAACTTTTTTTGTAAGTTAGTAAACTAAGATTCAATATAGTTCTGAGGGTCTATCATTTCAATTTTTATGATGAAACATTCCCCTGGAGCTTCTTCTTTTCCCTATATATTTGAAATCAAGTTGTTCTAAAATCGCCAAATAATACACTTAATGAATTTCTGATATTGATATTGACGGTCTAACGGTTAAGCACTTAATATTTAATATGATTAACATGACATATTATTTGCAATAGGACTAAAAAAAAAGTGTATGCGTGTAATCTTTACGCGCGCTTCAAGTAAAACTTCTTTGACGTTTACGACACATATCACTGAAATGATTAAACTTTAACTTATAATAAATATCATATTATAATTTAATTATATTTATTATTCATGTACTTTACAAAGATTATATAAATGTTATATTCATATTATTGACTGCAGCCAGGGTCCGTTTGTTTCTGGTGTTCCATCCCCGTGTTAAACCGTTGTTTGCTCCGTCTTGAGGTTGGGTTAGAATCCATGGAGTGTCCATTTGTTATTCTTTTATTTTGTTATTAAACCGTTTGCAGCCAGTGTTTGTTTCTTTGTTGTGTTACATACCCGTATTCTTAAACCGTTGTATATATCTTCTTATAAATAAAAATGAAATTCTGTTTGTTCGTTTGTTTGTTTGTTTGCTTGTGGATTTGATTCGTATACAAATCCACAAAAATGGACCTATCGGCCTGAAATTTAGCACAGATATGTAAAATAATATAGAATAAATCATAGTCCACTTTAAAACTTTGAAAGTCCACCCGTTCCCGGAATTTAAGAGATTTTTTATGCTCTTCACGCAAAAATCTTTCCGTAATTGTAACCCCTGTAGTGAAAAAAGTGTGAAATAAGGATCGTGGTTGCCATGTGTGGCGATTTTGCCGAATAAAATGTCGTTCGTATACAAATCCACAAAAATGGACCTATCGGCCTGTAATTTAGCACAGATATGTAAAATAATATAGAATAAATCGTAGTCCACTTTAAAATTTTGAAAGTCCACCCGTTCCCGGAATTTAAGAGATTTTTTATGCTCTTCACGCAAAAAGCTTTCCGTAATTGTAACCCCTGTAGTGAAAAAAGTGTGAAATAAGGATCGTGGTTGCCATGTGTGGCGATTTTGTCGAATAAAATGTTTTAAATTCTCAAAGTAAAAATAAAAGAATAATAATGATTTTTTTTTGTTAGTTTATATTCGTAAGGTTATTTTTTTTAAATTATAATATCGTGTGCATGGGAAATCAGAGCAGGAATTTAATGCTTTACACGCAAAACAATAAGAATTGAAGATTTCCGAGGCTAATGTGTAAATTTTTTTAGTTTGGCGAAAAAATAAAATGGCTGAAATATGGATTTTGAGTAAGTGAGTTCTTGCGGTTTGCACAGTTTTCGGCTTGGCGCAATTTATTGAGAGCTTAAGGAAATAGATTAATGAAAACAAGTGCAAAGGTTTTATTAGAATACAGCGTTAAATTTTAATGATCCGTGAAGAAATAATGCAGTTATTAAGGGATTTCAAGCGATCTAACTTCAGAATTCTCGCCAATTGAGTACATTGATTTAAGTTGGGGGAATTCCGCCAAATTTCAGAAAATTGAAATCTTCTCATTTAGTACATCGGAGTAACGATGAATAAAACACATTATAGTTGATAATTTAAAAAAAATCGGCTGTATTAAGGGATTCCAATTTTTAAATAAATGCGTGCTACTCTTTTGCCGTCGAACCATTTCCCATATTGATTGCTGCTAAGTCAATGCTTCGAATGATTCCCTGAAAAAACTCTTGCAAAATGGCGTATGTTGGCACTTTGGCGAGGCTTAGATTTGAAACTGGATTTTATTTGAGACTGGTATATATAATAACACTGGTTATAGATAAAAATGAATGTTGGTATGTGTTTATGAGGTTGAAAAACTCCAGCACCGTTGAGCACCGTTGCACGATGAAATTTGGTTCACCTAAGTCTTTTATGATGGAGAAGGTTTTTATGCTATCCGTTTTCCTTAACTTGCCACTTAGTGCCGCAGCACAACGTTGAATTCTATTCCGTTTAGCCGTTTGCTATGCGACTATCGTCCAACCGATTTCGATGAAATTTGGTACACGCGAATATTAGAACACGGAGAATATTTTTCACTATCCATTTTGCTGTAACTTGCCGCTAAATGGCGCTGCAAAGCATCAACTTTTATACCGTTCGATCGATCAGCATAAAATTTTTTATACTTACACATTTGAACACGAAGAATATATTCTAACTGCGTTCCTTTTGATGTTACTCACCACTAGATGACACTGCAATGCATTATTATTTTAACTCGCCACTAGATGACGCTGCAGCAGGCCAAATTCTTGACCATTCAAACGGTCGCTATGAAAATCAGTATACATAGCTATTTGAACAATGAGAATATTTTGGCGTTATCCATTTTGCTATAACTCGCCACTTGACGGCGCTGTAGCAAATCATTACTTTAATTAACTACTAGATGGCCCTGCAGTGTATCACTTCTTGACTGTGCAAGTGATCGTTATGAAAATTGGTATACATAGATAGTTGAACACGGTCGCTATGAAAATCAGTATACATAGCTATTTGAACAATGAGAATATTTTGGCGTTATCCATTTTGCTATAACTCGCCACTTGACGGCGCTGTAGCAAATCATTACTTTATTGAACCACTAGATGGCCCTGCAGTGTATCACTTCTTGACTGTGCAAATAATCGCTATGAAAATAGGTATACATAGATATTTGAACACGGGGAAGAGTTTGGCGCTATCCATTTTCCTATAACTTGCCACTAGATGTCGCGTCAACACATGAACTTCAGGACTGTCCAGCCGATAGTCATGAAAATTCGTATACATCGATATCTGAATGCGAAAAATATTTTCGCCGTATCCGTTTTGCTAAAACTCACCACTAGATTGCGCTACGTCGCATGGCCTTCTGCACCGTACAAACGATTGCCTTGCAATTCGGTATGCATGATTATTGGACACAATATAACGCGATATCCACTTTGCTGTATCTGTTTATTACAATGAATAGTAATCACCACAAATCGTAATATCAAAAAGTCCATTCATTCCCGTGCGAAGAACGGGTACTTCAGCTAGTATCATTATAAATATATAGCGCCATACGTAGCGCCATCTGTTTGCAACTACGGCGTTATCCAACTTTCTAAGAGAAGTGTCCCCTCCTATAAATTTACTTTCGTGGGATCGAAGTATGATCCTGCAACGTGTTCTTAAAAGAAAATTTCCCTCTGCTGTTTAGGTTCGTTTGCAGCCACTGTCTCCATCCCCTTGTTCTGTCTGTAAGTTCGGTTAGAATCCAGGAAAAGTGTTCTTAAACTGACGTTTCCATCTACTGTTCCCAGGGACCGATCTACACACTTGGGGGCCCAGGGCACAGATACTTTTGGGGCCCCTGCACAAAAATTTTCCGCAGAATATTACTTAATTAAATTAAGTTAAAACCAATTATCATTCCTAAGTTAACCATACGTAAATATTTACAAATCAGTAAAATGTCATTAAAGTTACCACTTATATGAATTTTTCGATTTTGAAATGTTTTTATGGGTATTTGCAGCAGTCACACACCTTTGAAAAGATAAAAGGAGGAGCTTGCTGAGGTGTCCGAACGAATTTGCGAATATCGAATTTATCGAATGTCGAATCGAATGCATAATTTTTAGCGTTGCAAGTTACATTAAATTAAAAATTTTGAATATTTGTGATGAAATGCAGTAATCAGAAATTTTCTCTTGAGAGATAATTTTAGTAGCTATTATGAATACATAAAAGGAAGTTTTGGGGGCCCCCTAAAAATCGGGGGCCCCGGCCACGTGCCCCGAATGCTCCGCCGTAAATCAGTCCCTATTCCGGTTCGATTGCAGGCAGGTTCCATCTCTGTGTGATTTTCCAAAACCATGTATTGTATATTATTCATCTAAAAATAAGGATTATCGAGAACCTCCTGTGAGGTTGGGATTACATATAAAATATTATGTTGGATGTACCTTCAAAACGCTTATTGATATATAAATAAAGATTGATGTCTCACGGCTCTTGACTGGTTTTCTCCCTGTTTCTTATTTTTGCACGATGAATTCCGGGAACGGCGAAAGCAGGTCGAAAAGGTAGCTTTTTGAATGGTTCTTCTTTTTCGGGGTGCGCACGTCACTTCCTTTACTGAGTGTTACTTCCGTCAGAAAAAAAAAAAAATCTGAGTTACTCCCTAGTCGCCACTAAAGAAGTCTTACTTCAAAAAGAAATTTTCTTAATTCAGTTACTTTTCTTAGGCATGCGTTAACTGCTTAATAACAAATTAAATCCTATGTATGAACTTTTATGTTAAGAATTTATTCCTTTTAAAATCATATATTTATAGACAAGGGTCTATTTGAAAAATCGAAATTCCAAATTGAAAAACTTCAATAATCTATAAAATTAGTATTTATCCAAGTAAAATGTTAAGCCACAATACCTTTTCGAGTGAATGAAGTAAGTCTTTTCAAACAGTCACAACAATCAGATTAAACAGAACAGAAACAATCAGATTAAACAACTAAACAAAAAAAAAAAATGTTTTGTTTTCATACTTCACAGAGAACATTATACACAATATAATTGTTTCTTAGGTTGATTTCAACTTAAAATATCTCTGAATTGATGTATTATGAAAATAACCGTGTGCTTACACCCCCCTTCGTTAAAAATTTTAGTTTCTTCAAAGTGTTGTGACGCTTTTCCGTGTTTTACATAAGCTTATCATGTCATCTAGATTAGTTTTCAGACAGTTTTACTGTGAATAAATATATTTTATGCATTTTTATTGTATTCAACTTTACTCGGGATATTTTTTTCACTGATGCTAGTCTGTTCTCCCTTTCGCAAATCTATTGCATGTCAATAAACTTTCTTCTTTTCTGACCAGTCATAAAGCTAAACCGCATTCGAAAAGAAAAAAGAACCTCCCTTAATGATCTAGTCAACAAAGGACTACTCCACGAGGAAGAAAATGCTTCACTGCATAGCCAGAGAAGCACTATGCGATACGAAATAATGAGAAACTAGCTTATATTGATGGAGTTCAACGACAAAACGTACACGAAACATCTTACAAATACATGGAATTTTTCCTCTTCTGTATCTATTATGCTACATGTTTCAGTAAATATGTTCATTCATAATAAGCATGATAAAATGCCAGATTCCCGAATGTTGGATAAAATTCCTAGACTAGATCATAGTAACAGAAATCAAAAAGACGCAATACACTTGAGAATTTATTTTCTTTATTATTACTATTTTCAATTCAGCGAATAGTTATTTTAATAACATGCGATGTTGAAATAAAAATTCGGTTCCTCCAAAAATTGTAGGTTTTCCTGTAGCTGATTGCTATCATTTGCTTTGTTCGGATCATGGCCCGGTAGCAAACGCATAGACATAGCATTAGGAAACCGAATATTTAAAACAAAACAAGAACATACTTTTGCTGCATTCATCACTTTAAACGTTACAATAATTCACAAAAAACTGGAAACATTGTAACTACCGAGTGTATTATAATGTTGAAATAAATTACTTAATATTTTGAAATTCCTCTATTATTCCTCGAGTGCTTGAAAAACTCATCGACTTAACAAATTTCCATTTTAACAGTGTTTCAAAGAATAAAACAATTTCTGAAGCATACTATGATTTTTTTGTGAAAACCTGCGCCTAAATGCTCATTCCTGATTAGATCTAAGCAGTACATTTTAAAGCAAGATAAATCTTTAACCCATTTTTCATCATCCCCAAAACCCTGATGTAAAAAATATGATAGGTCATAATACATAGGAAACCAGTCCTAAAGTTTTCTAAATAATAGTAATAAATATTTAATAAAACATCAAATATATTCTAAAAGAAACTAATTAAATTTTGTCCTTAAACTATCACACAAAAATATTTAACAGAAAACTAAATGACAACATATATTTAACAGAAAACATATGAAAACTAAAACTGAAAGTGCATGCATACGTACGTACTTGAAAAAAAGTTGTTTGGGTGCCAAGCAGTTAACTGAGTACAAGACAGTTAGTTGAAAAACCTTCTAAAAAATCATCACAAATTATTTGGCCATACCATATATTAGGAAAGTTTACCTTAGCTAAATAAGTCCATTAACGATTGGATACATCGAACACTTTTACGAATTCCTTTTAGTTTTATACTAAAGAAGAATTTACAATGTCTTGGATTTTTCTCTGTGAAAAAAATATGATATACAGAGAATCGGAAATATAAAATTGTATTAATAAATAAAAAATTAAAGAGAAAGATAAGACGCTGAGAAAATATTACTTGAGAGTTAAATGCTGCATATAAACAAAAAAGTGACGGAAAAACTTTAAAAGTTTAAAGAAAAACAGACAGTGAAGTTTAAAAAATAAACTTTCACTCCTCCCGAAACTAAAATTAGTTTCGAATGATTTATTGATATATTTTTCAACAAGCGAACTTTTTTTAAGACTCCCAGGAGTTAGAATTTCCCAAAGTGTCAATTTTCTTGAAGAGTCGGGGATGTCATTGCGTTCATGTTTCCCATGTCAGTTTCATATCTGCCAGTATCGACAAGTTGTGTCAAGTGGAAAATGGATGCAAGTTGGAGTTATCTCAGAAAGTCTCATTTCCAGAAAAATTCTGCAAAATATTTGCGAAATTGTAAGCCATTTTTTAAAAGAGAGCTCGACTTATGTGATTTAAGAAACAAACGATACATAAATCCGGTAAAGCATTTTTCTTCCGTAACCTTATTTTCATTTGTAAAACTTCGTAATGAATAGCGTATGGTGAGGTAAAATAAGTAGGTGTTTCAATAAGTAGGTATTTTATTTTTATTTTTAATCAAAAATATAAATAAATTGTTTATGAACGATATTTTTTTAGAAATTAGTCGGAAAGACTTACACTTGTTAAAATGTTTGTAAATTGAATTTGGCAACATAATATTATCTTTTATCTGCTTGAATCCATGTTCCTTTCTTGTGTCTCAAAAAGACTTCTTTTAAGAAACTAATGCATAAATAAAATTTGAGAGCTACTATTATTAATTTTCATAAAGAAAAGGTCGAAACAGTTTTATTATCAGAAAAATATATGATTATTTTTTCTTTCTATTTATGCTTTTGAGTGGTGGGGTAAAATGGGTATACAGTAGGCTTAATATTACGCTCCCAAATGCTCCTAATACACTTTTTAAGGAGTATAAATGTTGCCTACTAATAACTGAAAATATAGCCTAAAAAGTAAAATAATTTTAAAACACCTTAATACACTTTTATATTTTTATCAAAAAGAAACAGCTACTCATTTTACCCCGACTTACCGTGTAACAATGAGATTTCGAAATACAATGTTTATCTAGAGCCTAGGTCTAATAGCCCTTACCATAATACTTTTAAATTTGAATAATTTGTAAGTCATGATAGGAAGCAAATAAAATTTAATAATGTGTATTCATACTTTATGCTTTTTTTTTATCTAATACTCATTTTACCCTACATTTATGGAAAAAAACAAGCTCTTAATAAAGTTTAATACTTTTGCATTTAAAACTAAAATAGTTATCTAAAATAGGTCTGAAGAGGAAACAAGTTCAACGTTCGGAAATACAAGTTAAATGTTTGGTTAAATTGATAAAATAAAAAATAGGTAATTATAGTTAAAAAAATAATATTTTAAATGATAAAATGTGTGCATAACGTAATAAAAAAGTTGAATGTTTAACATTAGTAGTAACAGAAAACAATCAGTGAGTAAAATAATTCCTGTTTTTAGCCCTTTTTACCTTCATTATTACCTTACTTATTCGCACCTTTCATTGGGATTTTGCTACATAGTAAGCCCGAACGGGTCGATAAATAAGCTATTTTCATAAACAACAGCTTATTTTGAAAACCTAGTACTGAATATTATTTGTATAATTTTCTCTTTAAACAAGAGTTATTTGTTTTACGCCTATTTTCTGTTGTTCCAAAAAAATTCGAATAACATGTAAATGAAACTTCGCTAGTTCGTGAAATATATACATTCAGAACCTGCTACAACAGTAAATGAGCATTTTTTCTTATAATTATCAAATACCTATTCATTTAAAATTTTTAAACTTCCTACATGTATTAACTTCTTAAATTTAACTAAATTATACGTTAAAATCAAATGCATGTTGTACAGCAGCCCTTCATATAAATATTAAAGGCAGTAAAATGTCAAAAAAAAATTGCACAAATTAGTCACGCAAATACAGTTTTCCATTTGTTTTAATTTTATTAAATAAATTATACATAATCAGCAGCACGAAAGATAACTTTCCATCGGAAAGTATCTTGTTTCGATAACAGTAACAGCATTTTAACAGTAAAAATGGGTTAGCATTTTAAACATTCGAGCATTTTTAAAAATTGTTCTTTGAATAACAAAAGTTAATAAATGATAAGTCTGCTTTAATTTCGAAACTTATCCTATAAGCTACACTATAAAAAATAAAGATAATTCAAAGAGTGCAGATTTTTTTATTTTTTACGGCATTGAACATTTCATTGACACCGATTCAAACAAAGAAAATATTTCTAAATAGACAGTTTTCTATTTATTTCGAAATCCGATGTGGAAACTGAGACACTAATATTTTTTTTTTTTTTTGAAAGGCGGACACTTTCTTATCATTAACTTACCATTACTAAAAGTACCGGAATATTGTCATTTTATTATGAAGACACCCAGCAGGCAGCCAAAGTTACTACCTATAAAGTATGTTACCAAGTCCATACTGAGAATCGAACCCTATTCCAAGGTGTGATAGTATGGTTCGTTTATTCAAACCGCCTGTTCACAGAAATTAAAGTATATGTATAATTTGTACTCTATAAGCTTTAGAAATATCCTATTTTTATTTCTCTGAGAATAACAGCTACATATAGAAACACTCTTGGCCCTTATTGATTTTTGACCTCTGTAAAATAATTCATTATTTATTGCCAGATATTGTATTAGAAAACTTATCAGAAATTGAAAATGCCGTTCCGTTGCACAAATATATGTAGATATATTTAGGTGCAAACTCTGATAATACACAAATTTAACTTCATTGAAGAAGAATTAAAAATATAAATGCTCCCGTATTAATATTGCTAGTATTAAGTCACAGGAGTGATGTAGAAAAGTGATCGCGCGTTTTAGGACTGTGAATTTATACTGGATACCAGAAATTTTGAAAAATGCCTGAAGAGTATTTGAATTATTAATTCAAAATAGAAGTCTTAGAAACTCTGATATATAACATTTCATCCTACTTTTAAACTATTCAGTTTTAAAAACAAAGCCCATCTCTTTTCAACAAAGATTTTTAAAATGTAAGCTATTTTTTATTCTACAATATTGTCAAAACAATAATAAAATTTGATAATAAATTGCAGCAGATTAACAAAAGAATAGAGTTCACTTTTAGTGCAAGGTTCGAGCTCTCGAACAAGGCAATATTAATGTGAAAAATACCTCAGAGAAGAAACTTATAGAATTTTAAAATTTGAGACAAACTTTAATTAAAAATGACACCTTATAAAGTACCGTAAAATTTAATTTACAGTGTTTAAAACAACACTATATAGAGAAGGTGGCCCAAAACGATCCTATAGAGGCAAAACGATCCACCTATGTTTTCTTTCACACAGGCAGTACTATCTTCCAGGTAAGACATAAACTATTTATGCCGAGTCAAGAAGAAGCAATGGCGATATTTAAGCAATTGGTATATTACGTGTCTGAGTAGATTTTTTTAAAACTGGGTTTTATCATAGCTCTTTTCAGGAGAGCACTAACTTTCCTATTTATGTAGAAATACATTTTTAATGCACAGAAATATGGCTTGGTTTCCCGAATAGAGTATGTTTTCAGATGTGAATTACACTTGTTTAGTTTGTTTCTCGGCGTGTTCCAATAATATGACCTAAGTGGGCAGCCATACTGGCAAAATGATGCATCGACTGAAGAAACTCCAGTACCGGGTCCTAGTCATCATGGAAGCCCTTCAGATGTTCTCAAAATGCGTGACTCCCCGCTACAATACTTAATTTATTTCCGCATGTATTGTAAGACATAATTTTTGAATTATTATTTTCAAATATTCCATTTTATTGTTCGTGGTTTTTTTTTAATTTTAAAAATTTCATAAAAGTAATTGTATGTCGTATCTGATTGTAAAACTTATGTACAATTATACAGTTATAATTATTTTTACATCTTTTATTTTGCCGATAAAAACAATTTACAAATATTTTAGACTGAAGGATCATTTTGCGCTTAGTTGCGGTTAAAAAGATCATATTTACACATTTTTAAAATTCTACTTTTTTCATAACTTAGTGTGGGTTTAAAATATTATTAAAATGTATTTATGATGCAAAATATTGTGGCAAAGGGCCAAAGTTTTATTTACCGTTTATGATACTTTATGCAAGTTTTCCTTTTAAGGGGATCATTTTGAGCCACCTTCCCCTATATAGTATCTGAATAAAAGTTTTGTTAAATTTATAAAATATCAAACAGTCCGTAATTAAATATTTTTTAAAAATTTCAACTGATAAAATGTGTCTAAAGTAAAATTTCAAAACAAATGTCATCATTTGTGAAACAGTTTACAATTAAGTTTCACAGTAATTTTCGATTAAAATACAATAAAAGTTTTTAAAAATACAAATACTGGCTACTGAATTTCAAATATACATGTGTTGTGAAATCAATTAAAAATTTATGAACTTTTAAAACATAACAAACTGAAACACACAGCTAATATCAAATAGTTAATTTGCAAAATGGTTTTATAATTTTTCTTATTTATTTCTAATTCTTTCAAATTTTAATTGCTAAAATCTGAATTATTTGAACACTTTTATACAACTTCTACAGAAAGTGTTCAGGATGTAAATTCTTTAGTAAAATGAAAATGTATTATAATTGCAGAAAATTTGAGATTTTCATTACAAAATAGTTTTAGAATTGTTATTTATGGTATTACAAGGAGAAATATTATGATATCGAATATTAAATAAAGTATAATGTAATACAGAGCAGTAGTAAAATGCATTCATATCACGATCTTTTTTTTATAGTTTTATCAAAGCAGAATTTCTGTTTGACACATGTTATAAAAATGCACATGAATATTTACAAGCACTTATGTAGAGTTGAATATTTAATAAAACAACTTCACTTGCAATACACTTTTGGAAATATGAATCCTTTTCTCGTCAATTTTTAAGATGCAACTATTTACAATAGGACATGTTTTTGAAAATATTTCCTCACACAACGACCCAGTTTTTCATGTGCGCATATTTCATTTCACAACATGCATGTCGAAACAGTTATTCTTTTTGGAATATGAGTTCGCTTCCGTGCTCTTTCTTGAGGTATTTTGACACCAATCGTAGTGGTCTATCTTTGTAAACCTCGACGATTTCCGATGATAGCTGAATTTGGTCATCGAGAAAACGGTCTAGTAGTACAACACTTACAGCAGCACCTATGAGAATTTAAAAAGCCAAATAAGATTACAGGAATACATCACTTTCATCATTACACGAAAAAAAATGTCATATTGAATTCAACAAAATTTGGTTTCGCAATATTTCAACCATGTAATTTTGTTGATTTTTAGCAAAATTTTGTTAAATTAAGAAAGTATTTCGTTGAATCAACAAAAATTTTGTTGATTCAACAAAAATATTTTTTTGAAATGGAGTCAACCAAAAAAAAACCCATGTTGTTGAATCAACAAAACATTATTTTCAGTGTGCAACATAAGTAGGGTAAACGAACCAGTGAATAAATATTTTAACGCAATTTGAGTTTTAAAAAATAATCATCATATATTTTTCTAAATGTAGCTTTAGGTATTTATCTGTGCAAGCACATTTTTTGTTATAAGCAAATTTTTGTATTAAAAAAACCTGGGAACTTTATAATTTATTGGGTTTGCAATTTTGGTGGGTTTAAGTACACCCTCGAAAAGGTATTCGAATATGAGAGAAATTTCCTATATTAATTTTGTGACGAACTGATGCTATTTTCAAAAAGCTTACAGCTAAAAAGAAATATAGCACATTATCTATTTTTTTATAAGTGACAAAACCTTATATATAAAACCGACATAGGAAAATCGACTTGCCCTCGAATACTTTTTCAGAGGATGTAAAAAATAAGTACAATATCCCAATAAAGTTACAGGCATTGTCAATGAACAGCTCCTTTACGGAAATTACATAATATTCTCAGAAAAAGGAACAATACAAGACGCATCGACAATTAATTATTTTAACAAGGGAATGACACCAAGGAAACTGATAAAGCGTAAAATAGGGTCCTATTGCATAGGAGGAAGTTACTATTTCAATACAAAGACTAAAAAACTCTTTAAGCTTTATTTTTTTTTTAAATAAGTACAAAATGCTTATTCACAGATCGGTCTACCCAATAACAGATATATGCAAGACAGAGTGATTATGTACAATATGTTTGTTATTAGCCTGGGTAAAGCTTATGATATCAAAGAAATGGAGCATACTTCAATTTGTTGACTATTTTTATTGCAGGTTGTTCACAAAGCCATATAATAGGGCCTTCAAAAGTTATCACTTTAAGATTTAAAGTTTAATTTCCGACCCAATACACAAAGTGTTATTTTTAGATATCTGTAACGGATAATAACTTCCAGTGAATACTGCTTGCCCAAAGATAAGAGACTGCCTTTGGCACGCTGCCAGAAAAGAAAATGGAACAGGCCAAAGGGAAGAAAGCAAACTTTCGGAGGGACAGAAAAGTACGCATTGTTGTGTGTACTCCAAGTTTTTGATAAATGCATAAATATGGTACCCTTGACGACTTTCTGTGAATATAAGGCACTTCTTTTGAAAGCTGCCATTTTGATCCTCGGTGCTATGATTTAACTAAGGTATGACTGCGGCAAAAAGAAAATTCTACCGTTTACAATTTTAAAAAATTCGTTTTAGGCGTTAAATGATTTCTTTTACTGCTGCGAGTGTAAAGTAAGAGTACGCCTGATTATGATTTAACTAAGGTATGATTGCGGCTGAAAGAAAATTCTAGCGTTTAGAATTTAAAAATTTTGTTTTAGATCTCACGTTGCAGCTCTCAGAGACGGGGAAACGCATCAAATCGGCGATTTGTGAAATCTAGCCCAGGTGGGGTCCTAAAGTAGGAACCAAATATTCCTAGCTGTTGTTTTTCCACAATTACTAAATGAACGCAAAGTAAGAAATAGAGTTTAATTTTGCTGTATTTTAAAATATATCGATGTAATTAATTAATTCTTAACGTAATTGATTAACGTAATCATTAAAATTTTCTAAAAATCAATAACAAATTTATCTTTTATTCTGTTTCTCTCTATTTTTTCTTAAGTTAATTTTAAACTGAATTTTGTAGTTATTTTTTTACTTATGCATATCTCCTTTATACGTCGTTTGTTTCTGTTTCTGTCCACACACAGTGTTGCCACTCAGCCGGAGAGAAAGTGGCTGAAATCAAAATTAAGAGTGGTCAGAAATGGCTGCAAATGTTTTCAAGCTGAGCAAAAAATATATTATTCATTTTGGCGTTTACTTCTAAGTGCTTGTGCTGCTGAAATATGCTCGTCTGTAAGTGTTTCTTGAGTCATTTGAACTTTCATTTTCAATTTAAAAAAT
The DNA here is from genome assembly GCA_038373885.1 of Cheiracanthium punctorium. Lineage (NCBI taxonomy): Eukaryota > Metazoa > Arthropoda > Arachnida > Araneae > Cheiracanthiidae > Cheiracanthium > Cheiracanthium punctorium. The sequence continues at coordinate 1,916,565 of JAWZYV010014761.1, forward strand.
ACTTCAGTATTGCCATTTAGTCAAAATTTAGCCAAAAAGGGACTAAATTGGCATTTATCATTTAAAAATTTCTATCCACAAAAATGGCCAGATCTAGCTACTAAGTGTCTAAATTGGCAACCCTGCCCACAAATACTAGCGAGAGAATTTCTTGCACATCTGAACTAATTTCCCCTATTTTCACGCTGTGAAACAAATCGCAGCAACCACATTTTTGGCAGCGTGCCGAAAACAGTCTCTGTCACCTGGGCAAGCAGTTGTATATTTTAATTTCTTATACGTATGTTTACCATCCCTTCGACCAAATTGTATATTGGATGGGTAACAATCATGCAATTAACCTTTTAACAAGTCCGCGGGCTAAACGTTATACATTGTACATTGTATGCAGTTACGCGTCCTCGCTGTGATGATACAAAACTCTGACATTTTGGCTGTTGGCGGCAAAAATACTGACGCGTTACTCAATTTATCAAGTTTTAATTCAAGAAGAATGCATTTGATTTCAATAAAATACTTAAGCTACCATCCTTCCAGCCAGCTGTGTCAAGAAAGCACTTTAGCGCTGTGGCACGCAATTGGAGACTAGATCGACCACCATTTTGCTGGTAGATATATCAAGCGATAGCCAAGGTACAAGTTGTACAGCTTTGTGCAGTATATCCAGTTGTTCTATAAATATGTGAAAATGGTTTCCCTTCAAAGGGTAGACACCTGTTATTGAAACTGAATGTTTTCAAAGGTGAGTAAAGTTCGTAACTCCAAACTTACATTTTGCTCCGGCGTGATGGCACATAGCTGCAAACGCTAAAGTCTCCATTTCAATATTTGTTATTCCTTTTGAGTGCAAATTTCTGAGATACGAGAGTTTTTCATTTTTAGTGTATTCACAAAAGGCTCCATCTAGTCGGGCTTGACCTGTAAATGAAAAGAATGGAAAACGTTACCAAACTTGAGTAAAGGACGCCTATGATTTTTTTTTATTTGCTATAATCCATTTATTAATGCTTTTAATTTTTTTAATTAAACGGAAAAAAGCATGTTTTGTAGTTTATGTGATTATTCATTCCAGATGTTTCAGAAATTTATGCACGTATTGAAACTTTCAGAAACTCATAATATTACAGTAATTTTACAAGGAAAAGATTACAACAGATTTGATAAATTTATTGCAAAACTACATTTACAACACAAACTTTTGTGTAATTCATTCATCATTCTCTTACTAAATTGCACTTGAAAAAGGAAAAAAAATAATAATAATAAATAAAAACAGGCATGAAACCGTGTAATAACCTTGAAATAAAATATAAGCTATTTTGAAAGTGGTAGATAAAAAAAAAGTAGGTATTAGGTAACTTTCTTTATAACAGAAAAATTTACAAAATTGTTATTTACGATAATAATTGTTGTTTTTTACAATAATTTATTTTAATATGCTTGATAAATAGCACACATGGTACTTAGTAATAACATAAGATATTTTATTTTCTTCACTTTTTTTCCAAAAAAAAACCCTACAGATATATTAATACTTGATGGATGAAATAAATTTATTTGATATGGACTTAATTAAGACCAGCTGAAGTTACCTACTGCGAAAAACATATCGAAGCTATATTTAAAATCATTGTTTTTATAGACTGTATCCGAACTTCATTCTGAATACATTATATTGCATAAGATATTTGTTGAATTCGAACAACACTATAACTTTTAAAGCAATTAAATTATTCTGATTGTTCTTCATAAGCTTTTTAAGAAAACGTCAAGTGTAAAATATAGCTATTTATTAACTCAAAAATTTAAATGGAGCAATTGCCCAGCTGAGAAAAAACGAACATCTTGGAAATATTTGTAATAATATATACACCCAAAATGTTACATAGCAGTTGATTATTTTTTTCAGAATTTGTTTTTCTTTTAGTTCAAGTAATTATAATTCGTATCTATTTCGAGTCATAAAAAATATAGGAACCTTAGTAAGAATATAGAAACGAAATAGAATTTTGTTGTTGCTGTTGTATCTGGACCACTTATTTTCGGATTTGCATGCTTCTCTTCAGGAACCCGCTTTTAACTCCTGATGGAATATAGTGGACCACATAGAGACAATTTTTAGTAGTACAGAGATGAAAATTTAAACTGCCAGGGGATTGAGAAGCCCTCAGTGAGAAAAGCCCTCAATTTCCGTGTCACCGGACTACAACAGAATTGCAATTTTTTAGAATTTCGAAACGCAAACTATAGGTCTGATAATGCATGAATATGCTAACCATTTTTGAAAAGATACGTAACAGAAAAAAGTACCACAGAAAATGTTAAAAACAGATAATTATAAATTAAGCTTTGTTTAAGTATACCTTCATAAAAATCAAAAGTGCACATTGTTTTTCCAATGTATGATTTGCATTCAGATATTTCATCTTCTGCAACTGTTCGAAGTTCATTGGCAATTTCTTTGTCCAGAACAGCCGCTCTTTGAACTGATTTGCCTAAAACATCCTGGAAAAAATAATATAACATCTTCAGACCCACAGATTGCAGAAATAAATTTAAAAAATATCCACAGAAGAATAAGTATTCATTGATGATGTATATAGACGAGTATGATGCATTTCATTTTAAATAATTAAAATTTAAAACTTTGGTTTCATCTAAAAATGCCCTTTTCCTTTTTAAAATTGAAATTATGTCAAGCATGCATAGAGAAATTTGCTCACATTGCTTAACCTTTTTATCTTGTATGACTCGATATGACCTGTATATTAAGTTGGGTGGGAAAAGTATAAATGAACAAAATTTCGCTTGCTACTGTACCAATTACTGATATATAAAATTAAGTTCTCTGGAAGTAACTCCTGAGACCTATATATTCAATCAATTATACAAAGTGGGTCCATTAGACTCATACAACTAAAGCGTAACTTTTTTCTTTTTTTACCTGGGTAGGAAGACTATCATAGCAATTATTTATTACTTTTGGGTTTTGGCAAAGTTTCTTTTTCAATTGCATTTTCGTTTCATTTTCGTTATATTTTTAACAACCTGCATGCAAAATTCTGCTTTATTTTATACATATTTTGTTACAGTTACTTGCAAGCAGACAAAAATTATTTAATAACTTCTCAGTACTTGCTGTGCGTAAATACTTGTAGCATGTTCTTTATAAAAAATTGTTCTGTTGACTCTAAAGGTATTTCTTCTCAGTTATATAACCCAACGAATCTATTTTTACCATATTTTTCAAGTTTAACTGTTGTCAAATACCCAATAATGCCCACATTTACACTGTTTTGTACAAATAAGATAGATTATTTTCACTTTAGCATTAAAACAGTTAAATATGGTAAGTATTTGATTGTAATTTTCATATTATTTATTAACATTAAAGTAACAGTTTTAAAATACTGAAGAAAATAGCAGGCATCTATAAAATATTGAACATTTTCTTAGCATAACACAGCTAAATATGTTTTTTTTTAATTTAAGTAATAGCTCAAATGTAATTTTCGTCAATCCAATATTCATTAATACAGTAAAACATGATATTTAAATTCATACCAGTTTTAAATATGGCCGTAGCATTCCATCGACAACTTCAGTTGATATTATTAGTGATCCAGTGCGAACATCTAAATTTATAAAGTAAAGTTTTATTCATGCAATTCTAAAACAGCTTATTCAGTTTTATGTAATGCTTTTAGAAGTAAAATATACTTACCTAAACCACCACAACATCCCATTCTGATAAAAGTTACATTTGTGCATCTTGCATAATATAACAGCTTGAGTACTTCATGCATAACAATAGTTAAAGAAGATATGCCCATTCCATGCTAATAAAATATAAATAATAAATAATAAATACTTTATGTTTAACACCAGAAATGGGAGAAACAACAAATACGAACTTGTGCATACATTTGGTAATTATTTTGTTTTACTGGCAACCGTGCTTTATCTCTAATTTTCAGGTTAAAATTTCACTCAGAAATAGATTGGTTAATATCAGTCGTGTGATGACTCTTCTTATGTTCGTAGACATAGAGAAGTGGTACTCCAGTACAAGGAGAAATCAAACAGTATCTAAAATGTTGACGTAACTCTTGCATTGTTCATACTGACCTGTGTTCTAGCTTATCTTATTGTTATGCTGTCATGGTCCTGCTAATAAAGTTCGATCCTGATACCTCCTTTTTTCATGGCCCCACCATGGCCGAGTGTATAAGACACCGAGCATGGTAGACGGCTGAAGTGTGAATTTCATGCGTTCGCGGGCATACCGCATGGATGCCGTTATAACGGTGCTGAGTTTTGGCAATTTTCTCCATATGTAACGTGAATACGCGTTAAAAACCCTTAAAAAACCCTCCGTAAGCAGTTGCTCCTTGTGTTGTGTAAGCTTACCATAACACAAAACAAATAAACCTCCATTCGTCTTTCCTTCTGTTGGATAGATCATGGCCTATCGACTGGAAGTTCGCACCGAAGTGGAACAGTCAGCAGTGGTGCGGTGTGGCCCCGGAAGGTGTATCAGGGGCCGCAATCCATCAAAAAATAAAAAAATCCAAGACTTTTTGGCACAATACGGGAACAGTATCTTGTCGCGATGGAGTGTCTATGAATGAATGGAAAAATTCAGAAATGGTCGCACTAGTGTTAAGCATATGGAAGGAGCTGGACCCAGACAGCACAGCAAACTTGCATCAAACTTGCAGCAAGCTTGACTTATCAAGTCAATAAACTTGAATTAAGCTTGAAAATTTCAAGCGTGTAAGCTTAATGCAAGCTTGAATCAAGTGTTCTAGTTTACACTTGCCCAGCTTGCATTAAGCTTGACATAGCAAGCTTAATTTCAAGCTTAAAAATTTTTTCTAAATGCACGGGGCGCCCGTCGGCGAACTCGCCCCACATACTTTATTTTTCCACGCATTTTCCGCTCTAAGCTGAAATTTTAAATTATTTTAATCTCTGTTTCCATCAAACGTCCGCGGCTGTGTTCGAACTCGGGAACTATGCGCTGGGAGGCCAGCGTGCTAACCGTTCCGCCAATAAGCCTCGCGTTGTTATGACTAAAGTTTGAAGTGACTGTTACGGTTGTCACGCCGTTTTCTGGCCAGATCGATCAGTGGGCAATGCCGATAAGTTTCTTTTACTTTTCCATGGGATGAATCGAGATTTAAATAATGCTATGTGTGATTTATAGACTCTACTAATAGGGAAATAAGCATAATATAAACTTAAAAGCAGGACACGTTTTAAAACTTTCAATATCGCAACACTCATGTTGAGCAATACTGCTGGTCAAAATCGAGACAAACGACTGATTTTGAAATCAATTTCGTAGTATAATTATATTTTATTTTGAAGAATTTCCATATTTGGAAATATAGAATCTTTTTTTTAATTCTATGGTCAAATACATTTATGACTGGATAAATTATTTTGTGGAGGCCGGATTGCGCCTCATTCTACCACCCATAAAGTGAAGTATATTAACTAACTAAATTGTATTAATTTTATTAAAATTTATTTTTAGGGCTAATTAATTAGTTAATGGAATTACTAATGTTACTAAAACTCCCCTCGTGCTACACTTCAGAGGGGCTTATCCCATTCATTTCTTCCCCTTGCGTGTTCTAATGTCCAGGTTTTGTGCGATAATAAAATAAAACACAACTTTTACGAACTTTTCTTTATTTAATATGAGCAAATTTGAGAAAACGCTAGACAATTAATGTCCATTCTCTTTAACAGATGGCGCCATCACCGCACGCTTTCCCTTTCAAGCAGTAATCAAGCTGTATTCCAGCTTGACAGTTCAAATGACTTCTGCAAGCTTAAAATGAATTGAACTGTCAAGCTTGTATTAATACGTTAAATTCAAAGAAATGTCAAGCTTCATTTAAGCTTATGTGCTGTCTGGGAAAGACCATTTAATTGCATTCGCAGCCACTCCGTTGTGGCATGACACTGTTCCCGTATTGTCCCGAAAGTATTGATGAATCGGGACCCCTGATAACAATCCGACCACAAAAACAGGATAACTGCCTGCTGTTCCTGATGCGAATTTCTAAGATAACGTAATGATCTATCTGCAACAAGAAAGACAAGTGGAGCAATTAGGATCAAACTTAGGAGCAATTAGGACCACAACAGCATAACAATAAAATAATCGTAAACAGTGATCAGTATGAACAATGTAAGAAGAGTTATGTCAATAATTTTTTACTTTCCCTCCTACTTATTCCTTTTTTCCTATGGTACTTCCGCCATATCTAGCGATTAGAGTAGGGTATAATGGAGTTATTGCTTTGGCTATTTTAAAATTATTAACTTGCGTTGTGATAGATTAAATCTGGTTCGATAAACTTAGTTGCAATATAAGAAGATATTAGCATACTTAAAACTGTTGGCTGAGATAAATAACGCCAATCCCAGAGCAACCCTAAAACTTAATCCAATAAAATTAAAATAACGGAATTGCAAGTAAATAATTTTAAAGACTGTGTCGCAGGGCAACTAAACATTACTTACGCCAGCAGGATGCCAAAGAGGGGAAAGGAAAAAGTCGTTGTTATTGCAAACGGACGTCTATTTTTAGCGGAGATGGCGACATGATTCTCTTTAGAAGAAATAAACGATTAAGAATAATGAATACGGTAAAAAGTGAATATACTGATTTAAAAGACGAAGTGATAGAAAAACGAGAACAGAAAAATAATTTAGAATATATGATTTTGTATAGATTAAATTTAAGAAGCATAAAGAAAGTGATAATTAAAATTCATATGTGATCTACATCACATGGAAGACGGAATTACTGTGAAAAAATAGGAAGCACTTGCGTCAGGTATCAACATAACTATCAGAACAAAACATAAACCAGTCAATTTCTTTTGAATAGAATAAAGTTGATATGGGCTTGTTCATTTGTCTGTATTTTCATAAAAAAATCTAGAGACTAGTTCAATCACTCTTTATTGTATATAAAGTAATCAAGGTGATATAGAGTCAAAGCTTAACCAAATTTATAACGAATGGCTTTTGTTAAAGTAGATTTTAGGTTTATTGCGATACGCCTTCTTATAATTTGACTCATTCTATAGAAATTCTGTCTTAGATATCGTTTTTTATTATTATTACTATTCATATTAACTGCATTTATCTAGATTACTTGTATGTTTTCACTGTAAATACGTAATTCCGTGTAAAAGTGGAGTGAAGGATTGTAAAGAAGGAGCTGTTTCGATATCAAAACTCGATGGTACTCCCATCTTATAATCCAAACTTGAAAAATAAGTGTAACAGTAAAACTTCATATCTCTCACTACTCAATTCTCGAGTAACTTCCTCATTATTTCCACCCCATTTTCCATTTAGTAAAATTAAACTGACTCTGTTCTAAGAACATTTTACTTAGCAAGAGCAGCAACATCCTTGCTCTCATTAGCTATGGGAATATAAGAAATTATCCAAATAAAAATCAAAAAGCTTCTATTACCGAAAATTGTGGAAATCTACCTGTCATTGTTCAGTTTGAAAAGCCAATGAGAAGTGGATTCGTGGAAATATTTCAACAGTTAAAACTACTCAACTCAACCCATTCTATTGATTTTCTTTTTCATTTCCGTAGTTAAGGAGAAAATTAATTCACCAGGTCGTCTGGAAATTGTGTTAAAATTGAAATCCATAGAAATTCAACTTCTTTCAAACTCAATATGATTTAAATCTTAAGAAGTATTAAATCAATTACACTCTGTAAGTGATAGCATCTCTTCTTTTCGAGTCAACATTTCATCGAAAAGATTTACAGACCGAATCCTAATTAAGTATTTGAAAGCATCCGAGTCCAATTCGAGGCAAGAAATTTAATAAACAATTAATGGAACTCTAAAAAAATTATCCATTTAACGTTTATAAGAAAAGTACAAAAAGAAACTTCTTTAAAACAAGCATAACTTTGGAATTATAACAAAATTTGAGAGTAGAAGGGAGGTTTGGGTGTATTTATGAATATAATATATTTTGGTAACATAAAGTTTCAGATTTATTGCACCAGCCACTATGTAGTTTCAAATCTTCTACAATGCTATTAGTTAAGGTTATATCAAAACTTTTGATCATACATTAATATTACTGTATATCTCGGCGTATTACACGCACTTCAAATAATTACTTCATTTTTTTCGCGTGCATGTTATGTACCGGATAAAAAATGTTTAATTCAAAAAAATTGTAAATGAATGTTACAAACATGAATTGCATTACTGAAGATAATAATTATCGTAAGACATATTTTCCATTTAATGGTGCGTGTTATATGCCGAAATATGCGGTACTTCAAATAAACCCTAGATAGTAATTGAAGGACTATAGACATGCATTATTTAAAAAGAACTATACCGAAATATGAACTTCTAGCAGCCTTCTGGGACAATCTAAAAGAAACTTTAGATGTTGTTATTTGAAGGCATGTGCTAGAGATAGTGATGATTATTTGAAACAATCGAACTCTCAAAGTCCAAGTTTAAAAAAAAATTCGAAACTTTAATGGCAACACACACTTTTTACATCCTTGTACGGAGTATAAGGAAGTAATGTGTGATCCCGAAAAATTTTGGAGGCCAGATTTCGGCAAAAAAACTGATTTTGACTACCGCTAAATTTACTTTTAAGAATTTTTTCAATGCATCTCATCGTACGCTAGCATACACGTTCATATAAATACGTCTGCAACCCATTTTGACCGACCACGAGTCTATTTTGACCAGTTTTTCCATGCCGTCTGTACGTACGTACGTATGTATGTAACTCTCATATCTCCAAAAATGTTGGTCGTACAATGTAGAAACTTCATATTTAGGATTGTTGTAACATGCAGTTATGCACCTCCTCTTTTAGTCCCAATCGACTGGATAGTTTATGTACAGGACCGTCCAAAAGACTCGAATAACATTACGCTTTTTATGGGCCAACTTATCTGCCAACTTATCTGCTTAAAAACTATTATCTGCAAAATATTGAAACTTCATATTCAGGATTGTTGTGACATCTAGTTATGCACCTACTCTTTCGGTCCCATTCGACTGGATAGTTTTTCTACAGATCCGCCCAAATATTTTAAATGCGTTATGCTCTGTGGGCTGAAATTAATTAAAGCATACTTTAGAGGTATAGGCTACACTCTATAACAAATAAATCGACGCACCAAGAAGGAGGTGTCCGATTGAGACGAAAATTGGTGGATAGGAAGAAAATGTACAGAATAGTTACTCAGAGTTACAGTAACAAGTTCAATAAGGTGTTGACCCGCCGCTAGCCTGGATACAAGCTGCCACACGGCGTGGCATAGACCGATAAAGCTCCCGGATAGTCTCTTGCGGTATTTCCTGCCAAATTCGCTCCAATTATCGAACGAGGTCATCAACAGTCCGTGCCAGACGCAATCGCCTTCCCATCATATCCCAGACATGCTTGATGGGAGAGAGATCTGGCGATCTGGCAGGCCAAGGAAGAGTTTGACAAGCTTGCAGACAGTTTAGAGCAACACGAGCCGTATGTGGTCTGTCATTGTCCTGCTGAAAATCCAGCCCAGGGTACTGCAAAAGGAACGGTAGCAAAACAGGTCTTAGGATGCCGGCCACGTACCGCTGTTCAGTAAGTGTACCTCTAATGACGACCAAAGACCGGCGATACGACCGGCTGTCAAAGGAAATAGCACCCCAGACCACAATGCCTTGTTGAGGGCCGGTGTGGCGTGCAATAGTGAAAGCAGGATCCCCCTCTGCTCTGTGCGTCTCCAAACACGTCTTCGATGATCGTCAGGACACAGTTGGAAGCGGGATTCGTCGCTAAAGACTATACGTCCCCAGTCGGCATCATTCCAACCTGATCGAGCCCTGCACCACTGTAATCTGGCTCGGCAGTGTGCAGGCGTGAGTGGCAGTTGGCGTAACGGTCGGCGCGAGCGTAGATTTCGCTCTCTCAACCGTCTGTGAATGGTCATGATGGACACTGGTGTTTGGGTTGAACGTCTGATGGTTGATAGAGATGAAGAAGACGCTGTGACATCTGATCGGACCATCACTCTGTCCTCACGATCTGTTGTATCCCTAGGTCCACCGCTACCATCCTGACGCTGCACTCTGCCATTTTCCACCCATCCTTGCCAGCATCTTCGAATCGTCGCATCGCTTCGACTCAAATGACGAGCGATTTTCCGATTAGTCCAACCGGCGTCTTTCAATCCAATGATACGACCTCTGTCAAACTCTGACAGTTGCTCGTAATGAACACGAATCCTGCAGCGAGGCATTTTTTAAGTCGTCGAAAGGTCATCTGAATCGCAATCAAACCGAAAGTTTTAACAACCGTTGAAGAACTGCTCCTTATATACGTCTGCTGGATGCGCAGTTCCGATGTGCTAGAGATCAAACTATTCATTCATTGGACACCAAATTTGAATCATTTGCATATCTGTTCAAAATATTCATGAATACGAAATTTCAAAGCAATCGGATGATTGTTTCTTGGTGCGTCGATTTTTTTGTTATAGAGTGTATTTCAAACGTACATCAAAAGCCGCCAAGCTTAGCGACTTTTGGTGTACATGTGTATGTATTTAACTCTCAAATTTCAAAAACTGTTAGTCGTAGAATGTTGAAATTTCATATATAAGATTGTAGTAACATCTAGTTGTGCATCTCGATTTTTGGTTACAGTCTACTGGAGAGTTTATTTACAGGACCGCCTAAAAGAATTTCAATACATTATAATGTCTATGGATATATTCAATATATTACATCTGTAGTTTGTTATTGTTTGGTCCATGCCCAAAATCTCGCCATTTGTCGTCGGCCTTGGCGAGTTTTACAGAAATATCTCCAAATTTGGCGATAGTCAGTCATTTCGTCGATGCCCAAAATATCGCCATTTGCCGCCGACCTTAGAGAATTTAGCCAAAATATCGCCAAGTTTGCCGCCAAAAATTATTTCGTATTTCGCATAACTCCAAAACTTTTAACCGTAGAATTTTTAAATTTTGTATTTAGAACTATTGTAACATCTAACTTTGCATCTCTTTTTTTATTGCTATCGACTGGGTAATTTATTTACAGGGTCAGCCAATTGACTTTAAACACATTGAGGTGTGGTCAATTACTACTTTGACTAGACTATCCTCAAAATCTCGCAAACTAACTCAAGCTTGTGGATAGCCCTTGAGTAGCTTTCCGATAACACAACACGCGCAGTTACTTTATCAGAAACTTTGGAGTTAGGTTGTACTAAATTGTTTTTTTTTTTCTTTAATGTAGTAAGTTTTCTTTTTCTCGTTTCAAATAATAATTCAATTAAGTTTTCTTTTCATATCAAAATGAAACATGAATTCACCTATCATAAATTTTATCATTACCTATAAAATGTAAAAAGTATAAATCGTTTAAAAATTGCAAGAAAGTTCGACTGTTTCAAAGATCGAGCAACAATTTTACTTAAAAAGTTTTAGCACCAGTAAGTTCTGATTCTAATATAAGCCTAACTTAGTTTAAAAAAACTGCATTTAATAATTCTCAGACCATCTCAGTTTCAGTATGGTAATTGTTACTTTTTTATTATTATTTTTTTACTGTTGGACATTTTACTCAATTTAGGTCCAATTTCTTTCTAACGTCCCCGTCTTTCAAAGTAATCGATTGGTGGAATTCAAAGAACTACGAAAGTATCCAGCTAACTGTTCTTAAAAGACATATTCAGCAAGTTTCCGAAGAAATCGATTTTATTCCTTACTAACAGTATAAAAAAGTTGTATTCAATCTTATTTCAATAATGTGATTTATACTTATTTATTTGAACTTTCTAGAGTCTAGCCTACATTATAAAATATAAAGAATTTTTCTGTTAAAGTAAGACAGTGTAAGAATATCTGAAATGGAAAATGAATTTCATTAAATATTTTTAAAGTTTATTTCTATAAATAATTTATTCTTGAAATTTTAAAGCTATTTAATAAAGTTATATTTTACCGAAAGAAAGACTTTTTAGAGTTTAGCCTACATTATAAAATATAAAGGAAATTTTTTGGTTAAAGTAAAGCAGTGTAGGCGTATCTGAAATAAAACATGCATTTGGCAATAAACAGATGATGCATTTATTATTTATATTGACAAAAGATTCTCCAAATAAGTAAATTTTCTTTTTGCAAAGAATTCATATAAGATCTATTGGATTCTTCCATATCACTTTGATATTCCAGAAGTAAAGATCCAAAGACCTTTCGAAAAACTTTCAACTAGTTCTTCACGCATAATTTGTTTTTGTGTACATGGTACAAACATTTCAAAATTTCGTATCTTAAATTACTAAAACACATAATATTTTATTCTTTCAATCGATTTTTTATTTACTGGCATGTGAGGTATGACACAGTCGTGAATCAGTCTGATTTCTTTGTACTTTTGCCTTTTAATTTTACAGTTTCATACATTACACTAAATATTGCTTTCCAAATGTACCGTGTTCCTACTTTATCCTTTATTTTATATGTTGATAGAGATAAGTACAGAAAGGAACTGGAATGTAAAATATATTTTGTTTTCTGTGTTATAAAACTAAAACCGACATCATTGTCTTTAGTTCTTTATAAATTGTACATTTGAGCTTAAGCTTTGTTGCCAATACAAAATAAATTAATCAATTAAAAATTAAAAATAATATATGTTGGTTTCCAATTAATTCATTATTGTCATAAAATGCTCTGTATTAGTTTAGGGAATCGCTGAAGGAAACCAACATTTTCAGAAATTTTTCAAAAATATTCTAAACATTAATAAAATTGGTGAAAATTGAATTTGCATGCTAATAAACAAATTTTCGTTCTGCTGATCCGAGGAATGTAAAACGCTCTCGTGTTAAGAATGTTACGTTTTTCCATGACTTATATAATTGACAGAACGGAAGCTGTTAAGCAACTTAATTATGTAATTCACAAACTATTATAATCGAAGAAATGGACATGAAATTCAATCATACGTACAAATATCTATTTTAATTACACTCAGTTTACTTATAACTCAGTATCTTGTGTAAAATCTTGCAGTTTTACTCGCTTTTTGTTCATCATGTATTCGTAATACTTAAAAGAGAAAATATATAATAATTGGACGTTCAGAGATTCATATTGATTCCAATTTAGTGGTTTTATCAAAACTCACATTTAATAACGAACAATAAGTTTTTAATTACTATTGTACATGGTTTTTAATTACTGTTTGTACCAAGATACCACTTATGCTGTTATGAATAAAACATAATTCAAATTCTGCTGTTATTTAGGAACAAGAAAAATAATTTCTAGCCAAAACCTTTTTGCAACTCATGCCATCTATTAACGAAATTAGAAACTAAAGTTCTTTATTGATCCGACCTTTCTATGCAAAAGAATTTCATTTTCTTGCGATATCTCTCGACACATCAGGGCCAATACGAGAGGTGTAGTAATTTATTTTTATTTAACGTAGAAATACACCTTGGTTTTCATAATGGAATAAAATTTTCTATAGGCTAGTAAATTGATAGTGAAATATCCAATCAATTACATTTTCTTTAATTCAAGCGAATTCATTTTTCTCTATTTTTTATCATAGTCATTTTTTAGTTTTAATATTTAATGCTTGCTCACCACCTCTTCAATGTCTCTTACATATAATATTTGTACATAAATAATGAATGAATCCAGTTTGTTATTTTAATAATTTCGATCTATTAAAAAATAAACTATATATTATGACATTTATTCTGATATCTCATTTAAAAAGTTTTCAGAATAAATAATACTATTTCTCAACTTTTAAAGCATAAAATAAAGTATTAACATGTAACTGTGTTCGTCTTGCTGATTTTAGAGAGAACTGCTCTGAAACTTTGTTACAAGTTTCAATAATCCCTCAATGTTTATATATTTTGACAATGTGTACATACAGACATACAGAGAAACCTCACATTTTGCAAGCATTTACTTTGGTTAGCTGCAATAAGTAACGGACTTAAAAATGAAGAATACATGGTGAGCCTTTTTCAGACATGTTGCTAAAGGGAAAAAATATTGTGTTTGTATATGGAGGAGAAGAGGGGGGGGGGGTGTTCAAAGGATTGAAAAAGGTAGAATTCTCAGAAAGAAAATTCATTATAACTGGTTTGTTAACAAAAATCCCAATTATAGGGGTAGGTATGGGACCTCGGGCCTTCCACCTCTAGCTTATCCCAAACCTTTGCTCTTTAAATAAAAATTAAGATAATTATAAATTAACTATGACAGCAGCTATTTTGAATGTTAATCGACAGCCCCGCCTTTTCCATAAAAGCACAAGCCCAGGACCGAGGCTCGGTGGCCGCTCCAAAGTTCCTAGGTTGTCATAAATCCAGTGAATCTTATTAATTAGTCAGTCATTTGCAGAGAAGGTAATATCCGTAAACTACTCAACTTTGTGGGCATAATGCGCAATGGAAACCCCGGAATTATCATTAACATAAGTTCAGTTCAAAATAGTAAATACCTTTTCTTATATTCAATTCATATGAAGTAAACGGTAATGAACAAAAAAGTCATTGAATAAGAGTACATATACATGTTTTCATTAATTTTCTTTGCGTTCTAAAAAGGAACCAAATTCTGTGTGTAACAGGGCAACTGCATGCCATGAGCAGGTCCTGTTATCGATTACTGACCATGGGTAGTAAAAAAGGAAAGGGTTTTTCAAATATTGTTCGTACTCACACTGACACAAAGCACTGGTCCCACTTTATATGCAGCGTATCGAAAAGATCGTATGGCCAAATCACTAAGTGTTGCACCAACTGGAAGTATAATGTCCAAGTCCTCCCGTACCATGTGAGCAAACTTCTCTATTCTTCCAGGTGTGCTTGCCATACAAATGTACTGCAAGATAAAAATGCATCATTGTTTACATGTTCGCAGTAATTTTAAAAAAAGATAATACGCTACAAAAATTGATCAGCTTGTGTGTACAAATTTGAGATGCAATCTTGAATAATAAAAGAATCAATTCAGCAATGGCGACAACATTCAATATTCTTTTTGGATGAAATCCTTGAAATATTTATATTTCAAGATGTCTTACGCATCTATATTTGACATTTTTTTTCTTTGTTTTATAGTAATTATTTGCTAAAACCCCATTCTGTTCAAAAATAAAAACGACATTTTCTTAACACATAAAAAATAGGAAAATAAATGCACAAACACAAAATAGGGGGGGGGGGGATTAAATAACACAAAAATTGAAGAAAACTTTCAAAAAAACTAAGAAAATTCTTTTCAGTTTTATTAGAGACTTCGAAACAACTATTTCGAAGCCTTTATGTAAGTTACTGTATAAAGTTACGTTAATGCACATTGTGTTATAATTAATAACTATTGTATAAAATCAAATTTTCTTATCCTTCAAGCACAATTTTATCATAGGTTGCAAAATTCAAGTCGAAAGTAATTAACTGAAAAAAATAACCCACTGAGTCGAGGAATAACTCTAGAACTTGAAAGTTACGACGTCTGGCGTATAAAACTTTTTGTCATTTTTTGAATAACACAATTTTAATTTCCATTCCGAAGTAATTAACACTATGAAAAGCTATAAATGGTGCTGGAGTATAAACAAACAGCCAAAGACAGGTGAGAGGCAAATTTCGTACATATGCTCTCCTTAGCAAGTTCATTCATTTATTTATGGTAAGACTGTAAATTTCAAAGTTTGACATTATGCTTTGCAAAATATTGAGAGTTTTAATAGGAACACACACACACAAAAACTGATACTAAATGGTTAAAAGAAAGAAGAACACTGTGAATAACGCGTATAAGTATATTTGTTACGGCCTATTAATAACAAAAACCAAGCTTTATTCAATGTTTTAAAAATGTAGAAATCAATTTCTGTATCGTTTGCTAACACAACGGGTCTTGACCTTTATCATCAAGCTAAAATTCTCAAACCAGGTGATTCGCTGCTTTCTTTATATATTTTATATCAATCTCAGGGTTGGAAAGGGAACTCATTGTCATATTAAAATTTGAATTTTGGCCTCTCCTAACATTATCCTTCGATTAGCTAATGTTTAGGGGGACTATAAAAACAGTTGAATCTTAAATGAATATTTTATCCAACCAAGTGTTTATTTAGGTTTCATTTCCATTTGCTTTCAATTAATGTTTACTTATAAATATTAATTTGTGTGTGCTCATCTAATGTGTTAGAAAAAACTTTTAAACGCGAAAAATTGCAATTATGTGCCTAATTAAAACGGCATTCTTGATTACAGTAAAAGGTATTTTTAAGGTTAATGTTAGTCACAAACCATTTTTTAGAAGCTAATGAATTGTCATATTTGGGCCATTTTATGAACCAGTATATGATAAGTAATTATGCTTTTGGAACAGATTCAAATGCATTTCAAAAATTCCTTCTAATACATTAGTGAATGCGTTTAAACACGCACCCTATAAGCTCATTCAGAGTGTAGCATAATAAACATAAATATTACAGATTAAAACATCGTTATTTCACCTTAAATGAATATATTATTCAACAACTGCATAAAATATACTGGGTGCGCCAAATTCCACGAAAACGTTAAAAATTTCTTAAAATGTTCAGTAAGAATAAAAAGAATAGTGGTTTACATGAATAGGATTAGAGAGAGATCGGTTTTTTTTTAGATGATAAAAAAGTTGTTGCGTGAAAAATACCGATAGATTGTGCTGACATAAATAAAATGGAGCAAATTCATTCAAATTAAGCTGACAATAAAATACCTAGATGCAAATAACTCTTTAATTCGATTTTAGTTCAATATGATAATGTTACCAAGATAATGATATGATAATGTGATCAAGCTTTAATACCAATACAGTGTGAATCTATAACCACTGCATTCAAACAGCAGGACATATTTCTAGAAAAACTGCCATCCTCATGTTCTGAGATATACTTAATCTAGTCCCCAAACAGTACTGTGGCGGCACAACATATATGCATATTGTGACTTAGTGACAATGTTCGTGGCAAAGAATTTGTGATGACGAACAAATGAGAGCCGGGGAAAGTTTTTGTTATGCCACTTAATGACCAGCATAGACGTCATAAGGACTCACATAGTCATCACTGCAACGTCACTGTTAAACACATGCTGGTCACATTGTGACTAATTGTCGATTATAATGCGGCATCACTCTGCAACGTCACATGTTGGACAAGAAGGGACGTCACAGAAGGCGTGCATTTATATCACATTTGTGATGCAACAAACGTGAAGAAATATAACGTCACCACAGTGACAGTGCCAACATGATTCCAGTATGAGTGTTGTGTCGTCTTGTATGCATCCCTTGTACAAAGTACAACAGATATTACACTAACAGAATTACCTACCTGGAAGGAAGTGCTCTGCAGGCTGGAAAGATATTAGAAGTTTCTGAATCTTTCGTTCGTTGTATCATTCATAAGATGTTTTAGATTTGCATAAATTCGCTACAGATCATGCATGTCAGATCCATCTATCCGTATTTTTTTGATCTACTATTCTTTTTTCCTTAAAATATCTTATTTCCCCTAATCCTATTACTACAGATCTTTTCTCGTTATTTGCTTAATTTTAATGACAATTTAAAACTCTCGGGGACTTTTGGCTCCCCCGGTTTTATCAGTTAGTTTAGTCAAGCCTCAAAATGTCTCTGCGTTACTATAGTTTAAATAAAATTTTATTTCTTAACTGAAAGTTTTTCGAAACTTCGGTAATAAAACAGTGGATAATTTATATTATCAATTTCAATTGTTTGTGGAACGTTATAATAAACTTTAAGTTTATAATTCCAAGAGAAAGATCCTTCAGTAAGGAATCTGCATATTATTTAATTATTATGAAATCGAGTTTTAGCAATAAAGATGAGCATAGTTTCTTATAGAGACATTTTTATGCATACAATATGCTATATTTTACTAGTATCATATTATAGGTATTATGGGAAGCTTTCCCCAGGTTCACATCCCATATTTTATGAAGTCGAAACCCAGACCGTGAAGAAAGAACAAGACTTTATAGTGGCAATTACATTTTATTTTAATATCAACACACAACGTTAAAATTATAAAGTCCTACGGTGGCTGAGCAGACCCCTGAAAAACGCAGGTTCACTTGACAACTGCTAAGGCGTGAAAATGAAAGCCAATGTTATTTATAGATTTGATACCATATATGGTCATAAACAAATCATGGGAACATAAATGCTAGGCTTTACCAATGGAAAAATAAATGAAAACGGAAGATTGCTTTTAAATACGGTAGGTGCAGAAATAAAAACTTTACAGGCGAAGGGAAAAGAAATCCAAATCGAAAGTGCAAAGAATAAATTTTGAACACAGATTAAATTTAGAAATAATTAACAATTAAGTAATTAATTATTAAAAATAAGATATGTGATTATCTGCATCACAGGTATGTGCGTATTTAACATGCATGTCACTTACTCATCATATTATTAGTAATAAAAAGAGCAAAATGATATATATTTTTTACCTTTGCTCTTTTAAATAATAATAAATATGCCCTTCGCCCTGAAATTGGTAAATAATGCATTCTCTTAGCTAAATAAGATGTATATACACCGTTGTTTCTAAAATACTTCAAGAGAAAAAATAGTTATAATATATCAGGCATCTCACAATTGCCCAATTATTTTCACTGCAGCTTTGGCACGCAACGCAAGTAAGTTTTCTTTTCTCTGGTGCATGTAGAGCTTATTCGAACGCTGGCGTCCCGCATTCAAAACGAGCGACAAAATAAAAACAGGTTTGATATAAAAAATCGAAATTAACAAACATATAATTCAGTATTTATACTACATGATTATGTTTTCCATAATAAGTTTGTAATATATCTAGACGCTTCATGAATGTTCAAGAGAGCGATGATTACTCTGTCACGCATTTAACTAATGATTTGCGAACGTTTTTAATAATCTCGATGCGTGAGGCACTTACTGAATGCATTTGTTTGTGCAAAAACCCTTCTAATCAGCAGAAGAACGGTTGCTTTTCCTGCGAATTTAATTTTGGGACCAGTGCCCAAAAACTGGCCGTTTTCAAAATACAATAAAATGCAAATAAATGCTTGGATTGAAGAGAGGACCACACCCAAAATACAAATACAGAAGCCTGTCGCCGAGCCCATGTGTAAAAATAACTGAAATATTTCCCTTATTAGAAAAAGTTTCTGTCTGAAATTATTAAAGCTATTCACAGTTATTCTAAGGGCCGGCAATAACGAAGCATTAGAGTAGCCGCACCTCTTCAAAATGATTTTCTGAAAAAACAACACATTTAATTACCACATAAAAGGCCTTTTCCTGTAAATACTTTGTAAAAGAAGGCACAGATAAATGCTACTTATGACACTGGACGCATGTTTCGAACGAAAAATTTTTCGTTCTTCTTCAGAAGTTGTCCATACCCAGATTCGCGAGTCTGTGTATGGACAACTGCTGAAGAAAGACGAAAATATTTTCGTACGAAACACGTATCCAGTGCAATAATTAGTATTTATGTGTGTCTTTTACAAAGTTTTAATTATTTATTGTTTTAAACGCCAGTTTATTTTGAGTGCTTTTTTCTTAATTCCTGTTTTATAAAGAAACATTCTTGAAAGAACCGCACCTAAAATTATTAAATGTGGCTTAATCAAATAGCATGACACTTTCGATTGCTTTGTATTAAATATGCAGGAAAACTGCTCGATAGCGGACACTATCGGACCATAATTTTCGTTCGTTAACGAGGAGTATTGATGAAGCTAATGAAAATTAATCAAAACTAAATGGAAAATATGTTTTCTGAAGAATAATTTCATTATTGAAAAAAATCAGCCACAAGATTTTGCTTTGCATTTTCAGAATTATTAGCTACTTTTTTTTTGTAACCGAATTTTCATTTTATTTATTGTATAGTCCTTTCTCATCGTTAGTATCATGAAAAAAAAAACGTAAAAAGGAAATATTAAAAGTAAGTCCGTTAAAGAGTGTCCTCTAAGGAGGAGTGCAATGCATTACTCCTATCTGAAGGGCCTGGGGATTTTACATTTGCCCGTTAATTGGAAGTGTCCGCTAATGCGAAGTGTCTGTTAAAGGAAATTTCACTGTATATGTATTTGTTAGCATACAGATTAGTACGAATGTTGATGTTCTTATAAACTTTTTGTCATAATTTTTTTTCGTGTTTAGAGTACTAGTGGCACTGTGCAAGAAAATATTTCAGTAGATAAAGAATTCAAAGGATCATCAATGTCCGAACTGATACTGAATGTTTCTCTCTAAACGCGTATTCACGACTAAAAGATAATAGTTTTAAAAAAAAAACTCCTCTTCTTTATTTAATTTCTTTTTTTTTTGGTCGTATGATCAGATAAATCAATAAATCATTTTATACATTTTTTAGATAAACCATTGAAGCTCATAGATATCAGAATGCATTACAAGCGTAGTAAATGATTTGACAAATGAGGCCTAAGCCTTAATTGACAAGAGATTGACTACATACCACCACCTTTAACGAAGATAGAGACAATTAATAAGAACAGTGGTCTAGTTCAGTGGTGGATCCGAACTTATAAGTTCGAAGCGGGAAAATATCTGTACGTTAAAGCACCTTATCCGTTCGTTCAAACTGCATAAGTATTTTAAAATTTTCCAGACGGCATATGCTACACAACATTCACAGATTTTACAATCAATTATGCTATTGTATTAGATTTTTTTTTCTTTTACTAATTGAAAAGTCATTTTTCCTAATACATTTAAATTTTTCTTACAGGGCGTCCCAAAAGTTTATAGACAACAGATTTTTTTCGTTTTATAATTCAAAAAGGTGAATAAATATTTCAAAAAGCATTTTTAATTTTAATTAGCATCAAGACAATAATAATACTATACAAAAATAATATTACACAATCACAGACTTTGCGATAAAAACTAAAAATGAAAATTAAGTGTCCCAAAAGTTTATAGACAACTAATTTTTTTTTCCTTTAATATTCAAATTTTTATGCCAATTTTTCTAATCACTGAAAAAACTCATCATACGATCAGGCATACTTGAAATAAGAGTTTGAAGAGATTCTGTCTTTAGAAAAAACCAACTTCTTTCAATTTTCAACTTTAGATCTTGAACTGTTGTAAATTGACGCCCATTAGCATATACGTCTCTAGCTAATATTCCTCAAACGTTCTCCAAATGGTTCAGGTCAGGACCTAGGTCTGTCCAATCCAAAACAGCTAGTTGGTTTCGTCTAAACCACTGCATTGTGAAATTTGAGACGTGAATGGAGAATTTCTCTTGCTGGTGTATCCATTTGTTCCCCCCCCCTTACAACTTTCTGAATGGGAGTAACTGTAATTCAAGCATTTTCTGGTATTCTTCGGAACACTGACTACCTTTTAAAAAACAATACCGGTAATTTCATAATAGAAAAATGCTCCCCATACCATGAGGGAAACCCCTCCTTGATGTCTACAGAAAAAAGTTTGCGGTTCTTTGCGAATATCGTGCCAGTAATATGCCCATCCATTTAAATTGAACTTCTTTTCATCACCGAACAGAACACTCAACCATTCATCTGTCCAGTTCATATGCTTTCGAGCCCACTGAACACGAGCGTCTTTATGCCTTTTTGTCAAGTTTGGTGAACGAAGTATTTTGCAATAAGCAAGCAATTTACTTATCTGCAGTCGTCGATGCACCGTGGTTTTTGATACTGGAATGGTCACTTCTCTAGAAATTGACCGTATAGACAAGTTCTGGGTTGAAGCTTACCTGAAGATCTCTCTGTCTTGACGTTTAGTTGTTTTCTTTTATCGCCCAGTGCGAGATTTTGCTTTCAAATTGTCACTTTTTGACAGAATTCGATAAATACTAGCCCTACTGCGTCCAAGTGTTCTTACAATATCTACAACTTCCATTCCCCGAGCATCCAAACGATAGATTTGGGCATTTTCAGTTTCGGAAAACTGCACGTCGCGAGGCATCTTTACAATCAGTCAAAGAAAGAAAGACAGCTTCACTTTTATCTCAAAAAGCTATTGAATGACCAGTACATGACCTTGAAACGCAAATTTGGAGATCAGTACTCCAATTAACTTTTAACACTGGTTGTCTATATATTTTTGGGACAGCATTATTTCGTTTTTATTTTTTATATTAAATTTATGACTGTTTGAAGTACTTTAAGCAGTTTACTATTTCTGTTGCGTCAATACATATTTGCATAATTTCTTTCGACTTTCTTACTTCTTTGATTAACTCTTAAATCCAAAAAAACGCCAGTCTATAAACTTTTGGGACGCACTGTAGTATTTAAATTCATTATAGCTCCTTGTTTATAATTCTTAAACTTGTTCTTAATCTAGTGTACCATACTTGTTAAGACATATTTCAGTTAACCTGCTACAAATGTGATATTTAAAATATTAAAAATGTAAAATTTAAAAAATTGACATCAATATCTATAATTAAAGTTTTATTTGCAGGACTCTTTAGGAAAAAAAAACTATGGTACACAGTTTTTACGATAAGATTAATCTAAATATAGAACGCTAACATGATGACGCTTTTCTTAAAACTATCCTGATATCATTTGAGGGAATAATTTAGAAAAACAGTCATGGCATGAGTATGCCTTCAAATGATCACGCATGCTTTTAAATGTCACTTTTTGAAAGAACTACTCAGTGACCTAAAGATAGTGGAAAAAACTTCAGTATAGAATTCGTAGAAAATAGTTAGGATCAATATGCATTACTTTTATCTTTTAATTGGAATAAAATTGTGTTAAAATGACTTCTCTTACATTATTAAATAAGAAATTCATTTTCTCAGCTTTGATTTCGCAAGATCGTGACAAGGCTCATTATTGCAAATGATTTACAGGGAAAGACTGTGAAAGTGACATTAAGGAAATTAAAATATTTCTTCGCTAATTTTTCACATACTTTTTTCTTTCTTATAACTTTTTAATGGTTTAATAATGCTTTTCATGCATGATTATGAGACAGGCGTAGTTCGCTTTCGTCTGCTTATCTGTCCTAAATTTTCTTATCTATTATAGTTTCTAAATCAAATTTAGAAGTATTTTTCTTTTTAGTTAGCAACCATACATAATTATCTTTGAATAATCACGCAGCACTAAATAGTTTTATTGAGAGTAAAATTTATGCTTAAAACGTTAATTATTTCTAAATTCAGATATTTGCTACATGCAGAGGATACTGATATTTTATAGTAAAACATGAGTTAAATAATATGAATTATACACTAATATTACAAAACACACGTATACATGTGCACTAAGAAGGAACTACTTGAACAGGACGAAAATCGGTAGATGCGATCTGGCCTTTAAGCCAGGTGTGTGTCTAGCCTTCAATCCAGCAGTTATTCATCTTGGCAGTGATTTATAGAATCGACTGATGTCCTCTTGTGTCAAAAATTTGCCGAATTCTGTCCAACTGGTGCATTAGATCTGAAAATTTTCGATCTAGTGGAATGGCCCTTCTCATCATGCTACAAACGTTCCCAATGTGGGATAGATCCGGCGACCTTGCCAGGGAAGGTAGTGTTAGGCAAGCACGGTGACAAATAGTAAAAACTACCGCCATGTGCTGGCGCGCATTATTTTACTGAAGCTCAGGATGGCTTGATATGATGAGCAATATAACGGGATAGAATTCGTGGACATAAGGACGACAGTCTCTTTGAAATACCATCTCTGTCCGGAATGTCTCCATATGTGTCTCTGCAGGTCCTTGGGGCTTAGTTTGAAGCACAATTAGTCTCAGATTCTACTCCAGTCAGTGACATTTCAGGTTGAATGTGCCCGTGATCACAGCAAACGAGCTTCTCGATGTACAGAGGTCAAGGATAGTCAGTGAGAAGGGGCCGTTAAGCTGAGCTCCTTTTCTCTAACCCAACTATTAATTGTCCTTGTGGTGGTCACTGAAGAACAAGGTGATACTAGTAGTACCGGTGGTATAATTGGTGCACCAGTTATGATTGATAATGATGATTGGTTGTGAACATTAAAACACTATTCAACCTTACCTAAAAGAAAATATCTATATACAAGAATACCTCCCAACCTCCCGTCATCTAAGTCCTAATATGTTTAAATATATATATAATTATATATATATATATATATATATATATATATATGTGTGTGTAAAGAATGGGCCTTACGCCATTCCTTGTTGGAATCATTGACACGACTCCACTGGGGTTCTAGGTTAAATAGTTTATTTCAAAGTTCGGGCAGAGGGCAGGAGTCAGGCCGGTGACATTTTAGCTCCGGGGCTATCTTCGTACATCGCAGTCTAACAGCTAAAGCTGGAACCTCCTGCAAAAGCTTCACGTTCCAAACTCCTAAAAGCTAAGCTAAAACTCTAAAGCTCCCAAAATTTCCACGCTCTTGTTTAAATACTCCTTAGTTACCACACCTGCTGGCAGGGTGTAGCTCGATCGCGAAGGCGTTACTCCCAAACGTAATTAGTTAATTAGCTTGTCAATCAAGACATGAGAAACACCTGCTTACACAGGAGTTCTAAAAGCACGTAGTAGCAAAGCCACAGAAAACTGAAACTACTGCTGAATCAACAATTTTACTTCTTATGGAACTTCAAAAAACGTCTCTGAGCGTAATATTTGTATGGCCGAGAAACAAACTTTACAGTGAGAGTAACCGAGATTAAGAAGGCTTTTCAAATAACATTAAATTAAATTAGGTTAAATTAGCAAAGTTTATTTTATTATTACATATATATATATATATATATATTAATTCAGCTAAAAATGGTTTAACTTTATGCAAGATTTTCTGGGATTTTCACAGAAACATTCATTCAAGGCTTCTTTAATTAAATGAGATACTAATGATAATGATTTTAGTGAAAAATGAGATACTAAACTAAAGATAAAGATTTTAGTTCAAGATCCTTGATTATCGTAATTTAATCTATTTCACAAAGTATTTACCTTCAACTTTTCTGAATATGATCAAGAAATTTTACATGCTTTGTGAGATAATGCATTTTCTGATAAGATTTATATTCTACAGCTATTTAAAGTAACTTTAAAATGTAGTTTAGGAATCACGATAGATAAAATATAATTGTCTATGCTTTGGAGTCTGTTGCAAAGCGGATAGTATGTTTTAAATTATAATAATTTATTATTCCAGCGTGTTTGGTAGATTCATTTTAGGTCATTTCATTTCCGCAATCACGAAATCTAATCAACATATCGTCGTTGTCATATGAATATCTGCTATGTGCACTTTCTGGATTATTTCGACATTTTAACTATCATGACTAGTTTACTAACCAAACTTTTGTATAAATTAATTTCTATGTTACTCTAAACATTATACGGTGAACTGTGATCGCTAAAAAAAAAAAAATATGCCATGTGAATGAGTCAGAATACTGTCAAATAATAACTGGTAATAATGAATTAACTTTTTTTCACATAGCAGATGTTGGTTTGACAATGACAATATTCTTTTTCTAGAGTATCAGTACTTTCCACTTTACAGATTTTGGCATTTTATAACAAAGATGAAACTGGAAGTAGTTCTGCGGACACGAAATCCCCGCCACAGCAAGCTACATCTTAGAAATTGAAGGCCAGATTAGTAAGATAGGCTTGTCCGGTTGGTTAACGCCCTCGGCTACCTTGCTTATGCTCATCAGTTCGATACCAGCTATGTTTCCACATACTTTCGTTACATGTACTGTATCTCACTTAATCTGGTCATGATAATGATACCTTATTCGAATAATCTTGGATTTAAAACTACAAAATGAAAGATAAAAAAAGGAAGTTTGTCTTTAAAAAGAGTTTTGCCTCCAGCCTCTATTACAGTAAAAAAAATTTAACAACACCCTCAATTTTAACAACATGTTAAACTAATTAAGAAAATTCAAGCTCTAAAATATTATATTCATACTTTAAAGTTGAAAATAATTTATGATACACATGATGGTTTCAGTTAATGAATAATGCAGGGGTTTTATAGTAAAAATTGGCAGTCAGTCTATAGACTTTTACATATTGGACTCTAAAAAGGTTAAAATAACAAGATTTATTTGTTTTTATTTGTCTGCCACATCACTTAAATATGCAGTAATGCAGACTTAAAATTTCCCGAACGGGATGAATGTAACAGGACTCCTCAAAATTAAAAGCATTAACAATACCGTATATCCACTAAAAATCTAAAGGAACTTTTGTATATCATGGAAGTTATCAGAGAAACAAAAACTTTAGTATTTTAGTCATCGTATTAATAGAAGCTCTAGATCTATTAAAGCTATGAAAAACTAGTTTGGATGAGAATAAAATAGTAGTATATCTCTAAATCATTTTGGGGCGATTCACCGATACCCAGCTTTTTCGCTTGAATAAATTTATTTTTTCAACTAAATACACTCACATAAATCATAAACTATTTTTCAAAGCATGAAAGCAGTGTCTAGAGCTCATTTTCTTTTCTTTACAGTACGTTTCATTCAAATTTGTTTAAAGTTTTAAAGTTTTTTGGTAACTTTTTAAGACGGCGTGATTTTTTCTTTCATTTTTTATTCTGAACTTTAACCCGTTCTGTTCCATAGCAGCACTAAACAAACTATACAGGGAAGCAACACTGAGCACAAAAGAACCTTCATTTTAAAGATGGGTGGGAACAGGTTAACAGGCTCAAAAATGTGTTTTCAAATGCTTCAAGCTACTTCAATATGAAATAGTTTAGGCCTGTTGGAACACTTATCCAACATTCTCAGAGGATGAGGAGGATGCAAAGGATAACTAGATTTTGACAATAAAGACAAATGTATTTTGCACCTCACTCCACTCCTATTTTCGATCTGATCTTTCAAGGAGGTTTTGCTGTTAATAAAAACATGTAAATAGTATATTTATTTTTGTTACTGACTTCTTGTTTTGCATATTATTTGAGACTTACACTAGAACCAGGGAGCTGAAAAAAAGAAGTTATTCTGAAAAAATACTACAAATCATGTCCCTTGCTATCAATGGCATTCAATTTTCCTTTGTTGTTAGAGCTTTCACGTAAAGATTTTCAAAAAGAATGTAGTCTTACCACATTATTTTGTTTTAATATTCTAAATCATATAAAAAGCGTTCAAATATGTACATAATATTTAATACTTTCTCAAAATCCCTTGTCCCTCTTCATAAATTTAAAAAACAGCGATGAAGTTATAAAAAACAAAATGATTTTCTATCAATGAAATAGTTGATAGTAGATTATACTTATGCTCCTTTTATACACTATAAATAATTGAATTTATTTAGCAACTTTTTTTTCAGTTCTTATTGTATTTTGATCCACAGAATTTTGCTTATTTGTTAAATGTCTACAATGTTACCAAATTTTTCATAGCTGAATTTTCTAACTAGCTTATAGTTACTTTGTCATTAATTTCTTCATGGCTTCTAACAGCATTTAAGTAATTCATTTTTGGTAGAAAATAAATTGATTAAAATGTGAAGTTGATAGTTTTATTCAATATCCAATGTGTTACCTTCTTTACGTTTAACAAGTATGTCTTTAAAGTTAAAATCCACTTTAAAGCCTTATAAAATATGATGATAACAAAAGCCTAAATAGAATAAACGAAGTTAGTATGCATCAAATGAAACGTTTCTGCCCACTCCGTTAGCAAAAATTTAACTTAAATTGCAGTTTAACTCTTATATTGAAATACTTAATTATTGTTAGAATCTAGTAACTAGGAATGTAACACATTTGCATTTGTAAAATAATATTTTTTTCATTGATATACATATATATCAAGGAAAAATGTACTTTCTGCATTGAAAGGATGAACGTAGCAGAGTGGACATGTATTAATAAATATTAAATAATTGGAAGAAATGTATGTGTTTAAATTTTATGACGCATTTATAACACTTGACAAATTATGCGGATAAGCACAGTAATTATTATTTTTTCTTTGATTTTTTTTAATTTGTCTGGTAACAGTGAGTGGAAATTTTTCATCATCCTATTCAGAAAAATAAGTAAATAAATAAATGTGTTAGCAATTAAAAGTTTGTAATAATAAATTTATTACTTACAATGGCAAAAGTAAAAGAATTCTGATCCCTTTAATAGTTAAAATAATGTTTTTCAGCGCACATTGAACCGAGAATTTTAGCATATTTTGAGAATGACCCATATACATCAATCTTTGAGTCCCATGATTCTATCAGTTACTGTGTCGTATTTAAAAATCACCTGAAAGTCCATGCATTTAAAAGTTAAATGTATTATCTAATTTTTTTAGCATTCAAAGTAGATGGGTAAATGAGTGGAAAAAGATTACACACATTCTTACCTTTACATCGGAAAACATTTCTCTAAGATCGTGTACACCGTTGATTAGCGAGATGTGATACAAGCAATCAATATTCAAATCCATTAGGTTTGGATTACGAAGATGAATATACCTTTCTCGCCTGAAAAAAAAGGAGTAAAACTCAGGGTCTAATTTTACATCAAGCTCTGTAACATCTAATGTAACATCTAATGTAACATCTAGCTTATGGTAGCTATGTCAGTAGCTAATGTAACATCTAGCTATGGTCTAATGTAACATCTAGCTTATGTTCCTTGACCACTTTAGAGGCCTCGCGTTAAAAAATCTAACGTCATAAATATCAACAAAGTTTATGAAAAAATAATACTTTATATCAGTGAGTGATGAATTAAGAAATATTTTTAGTCATTAGTATGAATTGATATTCATGAGAAATCGAATAAACAGCTGAAGATTTGAATATAAATGACATCACAACAATGTAGTAAAATGTTAGCAAAATTTTTGCCTTTTTTCGTGTTATTAGCGAATCCGATACAATTATAGGACATAATAGCATAGTTCGTATTTATTTACATCAAGTGAAATTCTGTAGATTTATGTCGGTCCTAACTCTCTCCATAAGAAATCCTACGTAGAATTTTACGTGTGTTTTATGTTACAAGACATATATATAGGTTTTTGGTGTTGTTGTTCTTATGGTGGTGGTGGTGGTTATTTTGCATCTGTAAAATAAAACCTTGCTTACAGTTAGAAGATACAGGAAACATCATCGATCATTTCAACAAACCAACATGCTATCGTTTCATCAGAAAGAAATATGCCAGAACACAAAATTTTCTTTTAATCGTAAGATTATTTAAAGCTACACTGCCAGAGATTTTAGGCACTTCTTTGAAAGTACAGAACTGGGGAAGAAGAAAAATCACGAATTTCAAGAAATAATTTTTAAGTTATGCGTTACTTTTTACTCAAATATTCATTGAGAAAATGGATTTAATTTCAAGTAGTCAGGCATACTCAACAAATTTGCTCACGTTAATTTGGTAGTTATCTTTATAACTTAAAAAAAATATTTTTCGTTTAAATTTGAACGTGCTCAAGTTTTTTTTTATAAATCTCAATGGGGCTCTTCTGGCATGAACAGCGGATAATCGACACTTTAGTTATTGTCAAGCACACGCAGAAAAAGATTTATTTAAAAGCATTGAGAATTCTTTTTTTTTTTTTTTTTTTTTTTTTTTTTGTGAAAACTTAGGTGAAGTCTAATGTTGTGAAGTCAAATGATAAAGATGGTCACCAAATTAGACCACCCCGAAGGAACTTTTCATTCCGATATTGACGAACATTTATGACGAACTATACCTGATTTATAAGCTTGATGAGTTTATACTTCACACTCTTTAAATTGCATTTTGTGATATCGGACACAATTTTTCGGTTAATAAAGTTGTTAAAAAGTTTATATACACACTATATGCACATGCAAAATTGCTTATGACTCCCTCGGCACGTAGTAGCATCTGTAATAACTAAAGAATTGTCCTCGAAATCGATTTAAAAAGACTTTGAAAACAAAAACAATGGTACATATTCACTCACAATAGTATCCGAGTGAGTCAAATTTGTTTTTACCCCTTGATAATTTATCAGCATTCGCCAAAAGTACGTGATTCTTTAAAAAATTGCTCAATCTCAAAAAATGGCTCTTTTAGAACAAAATGGTAAGCATAAAAATATGATTTTTTATTATGAATGCATTTTGAAGATATATCCTACAAAATAAAACAATGTTATGTTAGCATACGCGAAAAATAATGTTTTTACCTGCCATCATCATCAGACCTGGAGTTCAACCAAGTGTTCATTTTCCAACTTTTCTTATAAGCAGATAAATTTCAATAGGTCCAGACAAATCCCAAAAATTCTAAACTTCTTCCCAAGCCTTCGTTCTACAAATAACTAGGGAAAAACAGTCTTTTTCTCGCCCATGACCATTTCACATCTGAACAAAATTCATTTCTTTTCAAGGGAAAACGTGTCCGGAAGTTCGTGCAGTTTAAGTAGTTTACAGCAGACAGTCCGGCCTTTGACGGACGCTGGAAAGATCTATTTTCATCTGACAGCTGCCCGTGTACGTAATAATAACGCCACACGTGAAAAGCATTGGAGAACAATAGTTAAGCGCTTAGTTAGCAACAGTGTGCTTGATGTACAAACAATACGAATTTGCAACGCAAAATAAAAAATAAAAAATGAAGCTCTCAAGAATTTGTTTAGTAACAAAGAATTTTGTTATTTGGATTTAATGCACGTTTTTCGAGAAAGATATAAACTGCCACGGTTATGTGAAGAATCGCGTTTCGTGATGTGCTGTATAAATGATTCGAATTAAAATTATCCATACAGGCGATAAAGTATACATTGTGTGTCCGTATTTTTAAAGTCAAGCTCATACATGCGGGTTGCTATGGGAATTGTTTTGTAACAAAATGAAAGGTTTAAACAGTTATTTACAATAACTCATGATAATTTATTCTTCGACTGAACAAATTTACAGCGGGGCGTATGCTTTTAGATGTGTTTAAGGTTGTAGCTTAGTATTATAAAGTGTAATTATGCAAGCGTTTGTAATATACTTTAACTCTTGAGATATTAAATAATTTAAGTTATGTTTATGGAGTTATATTTTCTTCACACCGTCTACTTATAAAGCTAAAAATGCAATTAAATTTACAGCTATTTTAAAATCACTGAAAAAAATTTATTGTAAAGATCAATAAATCTGCACCTACAATACAAAGGCAAGAGTTTTAAATAATTATAAAATATTTTGTTTGTATTTAGTATGCTCTAAAAATACACAGCAATACACTTAATCGAGAAAATTATTTTTATGACAGTATTAGTGGATAGAAACTCGAAATTGAGGTGGAGGGGAGGGGGGTTCTATTGCAACTATTGTAACAATAAAAAATAGTCTGAATATCTGATTCTTTTTAATTCTCTGAAATCAGTCCATGAAATTTTGTGCCACTATTTTTAATGTGAATGTAAAACTGATTTTTGAAAGGATTCAACTTTAAAAAAATATCGTAGCTAATCGTGATAATTTTTAATGCCCTTTATAGTGCGATTTTTTCAGCTAAAAACATCTCTTCTACATCAATCAAATGTGTAAATGCAGTAAGAAGAGTACTGGTTTCCTTTTGTTCTGTAATTTGGTGGTCAACTATAAGCTTGGTTTGAACCTGCAATATTCGATGTAGCTGAATTTCCAAAGTTTAACAGAGTTATTTCTTATCGTAATGTGATTTTGATCAAGATCCTCTTGAAAAGTCTCCCTTGAAAGCAACTTGTCACAAAAATATTACATTATTGGACTCTATAAACGTGCAACAACAATTCAAAGTAAGTTCTCACAATATGGTGGTTTGAAATGCATTGCTCTAAAGCAGGTATGTGCAAACTTTAGGATGTAAGCCGACTCATGGGCTAAAATTTGGTATGGTAGCGAAGTCACAGACCATATAATTGGGATTTATATAGGGTTTTGAATAGTTTATGTGGGTTTTATTTGGGGTTTTGATATGTTCCGTAGACCGGATCAAAAGCCAGGGCTAGCCACATCCGGCCCGCTTGCCGGCGGTTGCCCATATGTGCTGTAATGGGCAACGTGATTATCGTTGACTAGATAAAACCTTGTGCATGACATCAGTACTCATGCATGATGTGAGTGTGCTTGTAAATATCGACTACATATCTATGTATCTATGCAGCGGTTTTCAAAGTGGTGTAATGCATTCATATCAGACCACTGGTATTAATTTTTAATCATATATACCCTACTTCCAATTTTTCAAATGTCCTTCAAAATCTATAAGAAAAGAAACAGGCTACCCTTCTTTAAACTGCACACTTCCAACTTGTATAAATATTTGTAGTATAACTGAACTATCAATCAAACTTCCATTAAAAAATATTCAGTGTGATAACATTTCATGTAGTAATACTTCTTCTACTGAAATTGTATAGCAATCGATTCAGTTGTAATTCTAAGGGAAATAATCATCCGAATTTGCAAAAGTAACTATTTAAGACTGAATCATCTGATATTTTATGTTAACACATTAAAATAATTGCATTTAGAAAGTCCCCCACAGAGGGCAATCTCACCCCCTCGGCCTAGATCCCTCAAGCAGATAATTGGCCGTAACACCACATATAAAAGAATCGCATAATAATTGATGGAATTGTAATTTAAATCTAAATCAAGCATTCAAAGTTAGCATAAATAACATTTGAAAAATATATCATCATATCATTATTTATGCAAACCAGGTAAAGAAATATTTATTTATCTGGAACAATTGAAAGCAAATTAAGAATTCAAATAGATTTCAATAACTTTTGAAAAATAAATTATTATCTAAATATTTATGATAAGAAAGTAAACGTATATAAACTCTTTATAATTAAATAAACACAAAACATTATTTCCTTTTCTCATTTTTGTTACTGAAAGAAAAGATAATATTTATTCCCTGTGCTTAAGTATGACACTTATCAGTTCCAAGAGAAAAAACTTCTTATCACAAAAGGCGCCAAACAGCACTCGATAATTATCATCTGATGGTGTAAACAACGCTCCAAAGTGACTGTAATTTCCTGAAATATCGTACATTAACAAAAAATAAATAAATAAATAAATAACACTAAAATTAATTGTTTTTACTTTCGAGGCTTTTTCTGAAACTTTTTTTTTATCCCAATGAAGACACTAGCGTCTATCAAGCGATAATAACAACTTATAAGCCTACTGAAAGACATTTTTCTTTGATACTGTCCAAACTTTTTATTTTTATTTTTTGTTATAATACGTATTTTCAGTTTTTTCCTGTTTTTATCATTTATTTTGTTTATTTAAGTCATTAATCAAGCTCCGATTACTGGTATGTGTAGTGTAAAGAAATGTAAGTGTCCACACACTGTAATTTTTCAGTAAAAAAGCTAGTATGTAGTTTTAAAATTTAAATTGTGACTTATTTGTTGATGAAACTAGTTCATATTCTTTTATGTACTCAGAATGAATCTCATATTTTATCTATAGCGATAGTTAATATCAAATTCCGAAAAAAAAATGTTTTTCAAAAATTTATTTTGAAAATTTAAAAATAAAGAATTAGAAAAATTAATTCTAACAGAAATATGTTTTTATTAAGGAAACACATTTATTAGCCCTATTTCGTAATTTATTGGTATATTAGCATCTCTAGGCTCTAAAAGAACGACATCTTGATTTACTTAAAATTATACACATATATTGCAAAGGAACCTATGATGTACATTTACACACTGATTATAATTCATTATAAAAGTAGTATTTTTTTAATAAAATTGCTTAATAGCTCCATAATAATATTCATATGTATCCTTTAAAATGAAAGTATATTCTGGTTTCTTAATTTTTACTAAAGAACAAGGCGCAGCATGGATGTTTGCCGCCACAGCGAAGTGAAATATTTCGCTGTGCTAAATACACCATTTGTTGTTGTTGTGTTGGAACATGTATTCGGATTTGTGTGCTTGGTCAAGAGGAACCATTTATAAATCCATGTCAAAGAAAAGACAAACACAAGGGGGGGAGGGGCAAATGCCTTGGAGGAGGACTTTTCTGGGTATCTAGCGCATATTCACGTTACATCTGGAGAAAACCGCCCAAAACTCCAGACCGCTAGACCGATGGCCCCGCGAGAGGACAAACATGCCATTTGCCAAGTTTATAACAAAAATAAATAGAGAACTATTTTAACGGCAGCCAAAATGGGAAAGATTATCAATTATACGCATGTGTAAATGACCAAAGAATCACCAGAGATTGAAAAGTCGCCGTTGGTGTCAATTATCCAAGTTGTTTATTCCAAGTTGTATATTCAAGAGCGAAAAGAAGAAAATATTTATCAACTCTTATAATCAAAGGTTAAATGAAAATTAAATTTGTTAATACTTGAAAAATATTGCATCTGTTAAAAATACTTGAAAATTGGGAGTCGTTGTAGAAACATAAACGAGTAATTAAATAACTTTTTGTTAAGTGTCCATCTGCGCAACAAAAATTTTAGCTTGTTTAAAGAAGTACCCGAATCTTAATTTTGTAACAAAGTTGACAAAAGTAAATTGTTGCCTGACCCAATTGTTGTTGCTTGTTACAAGTGCAAATCTCTTTATTTGCAAATTTTTTTGTTGCAATTATTGTTCAGCAAGCAAATTATTGTTTTCTGCATTTGCAAATTTTTCTTTGTTGCAACTGATCAAGTTAAACGTTGGCGCAACGGCCCCTCTGCGGGGCCATGGCCTGCGCTGCCCAACCGCGCCTTCGCGACCATGGGATCTGGGGTGCGGATGCATATGCCTCAGACCTTGTGGTCAGACTGACGCAAAGCCCCCAGTATTTGACCCCAAACAAGCTTGGTCCTCATTTTATCGACCCACTCTAGGGATGAAAGGTTGAGTCGGCCTTGCCCGCCCCGAGTTCGAACCCCACACCTGCGGTGCGCTAACCACTTGTTACCACTGGTACCTATCATAATTTTTTCTTCTTTAACTGTAAAACTATCACCAGTTAATTATTGCAGGAAAGCAATGCTTGCAGGTAGTTGTTTTGCTAACTTCTTGTTGATTGGTAAATGCTTTTATGTATACAAAAGAAGGTCATTCATTCCTAAGAAAAAAAATTCGGAATAACTTGGATATTTGCCACCAATAGCAACTTTTCCTTCTATGATGATTACTTTGCGATACATGCATGAGCATAATAGATAATAATTCCCCATTATGGTTACTATATAAATAGTTCTTTGCATGTTCTTATACTTAATCCTTGGCAAATTGACGTATTTAGCATCGCGGAATATTTCATCTCACGTGTTAGCAAATATCAAAGCTGTGTCTATTTTTCTATATTTATACAGTTATTTAATTTTATATTGATAACGATTTTGTTCAACAAACTGATAGAGTACAAGTGTATAGTTTGGGCATGAAAATGAATTTATACGTTAGATTGTTTGATTTGAATATACAATTTTAGCAGCCGGAATTTTAGACTTTCAGGAAATAGATTTTTTTTTTAAATTTGTATCAAACAGCGAATGATGTGTGCATCAGTTATAGTTATTTCATAGAGTCATAAATAAGTTATCATTTGCATTAAAACCTATGGCCCATAGCTCATGCATAAAGTCAGAAAAAATGTAATTATTTTAACCTGGTTAAATTTAATGCATTTTTTAAATGAATTTTCACACTATTATATGAAGTAGTTACAACGTGTCGACAATAGTCTTTTTTTCACTTTTGTTAGATGCATAAAAGAATTATAGTAAGTACACCCTCTTTAGATGGCAAATTAATAAAGAATTACACTCTCTTTTGTAGATAATTAAACATTTCGTTGCTGATTTTTATCATTTTTTTTTTTTTGTCCAGTAACATTCAATATGCAAGCATTTATAATACACCGTGTTGGTAAGCATTTTAGTTTCTTTTAACAAATAAATTTAGACAGCACTGTTTGTTAATAAACTGGTCAGTTATAACCCACTTTAATTCATCTGTCCTCAAACGAGAGAGTAAAAAAAGAATTATCAGCACCTTGAAAAGCCTTCCCTATCTAGCTTATAACTGTACAGGGAAGGATGTTAGCCGAAAGGAAATCCGATGACACACAAAATGATAACTAAGTTATTTGAGACCTTTGATTTACGATACCATTTGAATTCGCGTTATCGGTCCGATGCATTTCGACAGCGCTTTCTATTTCAGGTGAAATTGGTCAATAGCTAGACATATTTTGTATCTGATCAATGACTCGTTCAAACTCTCGCAATGCCAGAATAACCTCTCGTAATCAACACACGAAATCAGTGCAGATATGTTTGATTGTTATCACTTATTTTTGAGGATAGGGAAGGAGGTACAGACTTCAATTTTAAGAACCTAAAAAAGAGAGTGGCATGCGTGTCGTAGATTTCTTTTAAATCCGGAAAGTAGCTCAAAGCAGCATGTTTTCACAATAGGATGATTTCTATACTATGTCATTTAGAACTAGAAAAATCATAAAAAGTATTATTACTACTATTAACAATCCAAATTAATCCTACAATTAGTGGCGGATTAATGCATTTTTGTCGGGGGTGGCGGTTAGCTTATCGGTGGGGGCGGTTAGTTAGAATACTGACATATACATTCATTTTATGGAATTAAAGTAGGATCTTTTACATTAATTTCTTTTTTCTCGGGGGGAGCAGTCGCCCCCTCCGACCCCCCCCTTTAATCCCACCTTGCCTACAATTGTAATCCAATGTTCTATCTTCCTTATATTCCCTTCTTCCATAACCTATTATATTTTTGAGTTTTCAACAAATTTTAACAGTACTTAAAAAAAGTTTGCATTCAGAATAGTAAATAAATTGAAGATGTGTGAGCGTTTAGAATAAGAAAATAAATATCTGCACAAAAGATCAATTTTTAAACAAAGATATAACAAAACTTTTGTTTTGCGAAATCTTTTAGTCAATTCAATAAAGCGACGTATATAAATTTTCTATCTTGAAACTGTAGAGTGATATCAATCGCATAATGTTATAGCTATAATTCAGATATTTTCTGTATAAGAACTTGATGATAGGAGATTTTTTATGATGAATTATTGAATAGTTAAATTAAAAGAAATGACTACCGGTAGAAAATCTGCTTTCATCGAACTTCAAATAAAATAACTGGAATAAAGCTTTATATGATCGATAGTTTTGTACATTTCTATGCTTATATAACTGAAAGGTTTATCGAAGCAGCTGCATCTAGTTTGCTATAAAGTTGTGAAAGACGATATTTACTATATCTTTCATGTATCTTAGCTTAATAGTTATTTAGT
This sequence comes from Cheiracanthium punctorium, assembly GCA_038373885.1. Classification (NCBI taxonomy): domain Eukaryota; kingdom Metazoa; phylum Arthropoda; class Arachnida; order Araneae; family Cheiracanthiidae; genus Cheiracanthium; species Cheiracanthium punctorium. Next base: position 1,953,962 of record JAWZYV010014761.1, read on the forward strand.
CTAGTATCTTTTCGCTTTTCTTCACATTGAAATTTATTATTTGGCAATTTTTCTACTGATTTTGTACCGGATATTTTCTGGAATTTTGATAAATCTCTCTGAGCTGTAAACGCAAACAATTCTAAATAAATTTAACTTTTAAAAAAAGTTCGCATTTTACATAAATATGCATTTTTTGCAAAAGTGCGTAGAGGCATTATTCAAAACAATTGGTATATTTTATGACATTTAAAAACATTCCTAGATTTTCATAAGTACTGCTTCATCATACTACTGCATCATACAAAAGTATTTGTTTTGTTATGATTCCTCTAAATGAACCCATTTCTGAATCTTCATAATAAAATGTGAATTTTCATGTGCCTGGTGTTGAAGTATGATTCGCGTAGCCTTTTGCTTGAAATTCAATAAAATGCTTATTGTAACAGCAATAGATTGGCACTTTTATAGGAGAATGTTTAGTAAAACATCTTCTCAATGTAAAAAAATTCATTTTTTTAAGTATATGTGTCCTTTATAATTTATAGCGTGACTGTAACGGCAGATCATATGTGCCTTCATTTTGTTCTTGAAATTGATGTTTTAATTTAAGCACAGTTAATCATAATGAATTTCATTAGGTTTTTAATTAGGCGATCACTGACTTTATCAGCTTATGCTGATTTGTCAATCTTTTGAATGTTTGTGTATTTTGTTAGTATTTCTGAACTTTAAAGAATGTTTGTTCATTCACATCAAAATATTTTTAAACTGTTGTCAGTAAAGTGTGGTCTTAAATCCAGAAGATCTCAGCCATTTTCGTATATTTTCTTTTAATTAAAACCGTATAAATGACACAAACATTCTTTATTATTTATAAAAATAAATTAATACTTTTATCTGTAAATTACTTGGAATTAAAAATGTTTGCATTTTATAGCGGTTTCAAGCTCCTGGGAACCCAGCACGATCATTAAAAAAAATGTTTCTGTCTGCTTTTGGTTAGCTTATCACATAAAAAATAGCTGAAGCGAACGAAACCAAATGTGGTAACATAATGAATAGTCACTCAATTTCAATATAGGCATAATTTTTTATTCGAAATTTTGTATAGGTTTTTAGGGTTGCTTTTTTTTAATTGGGCCAAAATGTATAAATTTTTGTTCGCGAATGACGTAAAACCGGTTGTGAATGAAAAGCTTATATCATAAGAGATAGTCACTCTTCTTAAAGGATGGTTGCTATTTTTATGGATTTTAAGATTTTTCGAAGATTGTGTAAATATAAGTTCGCGCATCCCTGAAAAATGCCTAAAGCAAATGTAATATAATTTGATAACATGATAGGTAGTAACTCTATCTAAACAACTGGTGGCTAAATTTTTCGAATTTTAAAGTATCAAAATTTATTTAAAAGTTTCTTTTTATTTTGTATGAACGGTAAGACATCTGAGGCAAATGTAATAACCATAGTATGTCGATTGATTTAATTTATGTAGAACAAAATACAAATTTTGACTGTTATTAATTTTAATTAACCTTTATAAAATGTATTTCCTAACCTACATTAATTAAAAAGTGATGTTTTCGAAATTTTGTAACGTTGTTCCTTAAGATTGTGCTTGGGATCGCTGTTGCAACCGCATAAAAGATGACTTTTAGATAAAGAATGATTCTTCCTCGAAAGTTTTGTAATTTTTTATTTAAAAAAAAAACGGCTATTTTCCCTATGCAAAGAACGGGCACTCCCTTTATAATATAAATATTGCAAAACTTAGCCTATCAAAAATGTAGCTCTTTTGATTTCTGTACGCGATTACAGCATAATGATTATCTGCACCTTAAATTATCATATTTTTCTATGAAATCTCTTTTAGTGATTTGTTATTGATATAAATCGTATTTATGTGCACTAAAGAATTCTCAAATCCTATTTTTTTCATTTCACATTGATACAGCATTATGTCATTTAAATATCCGATAAATCGTTTGTAGCACCTTAAAAACTTCAGACTGGTAAACAGTATGCGGATTTTGACAGAAACACCTACCTAAATAAAGCTAAATTGCCAAGTTTTATGAGGTTCATGAAATCTTCCTTTTTTACTTTAAATTTTTTGTCTAATATCCATAAAATTTTATACCATGATAACTAAAGTGTCTATATTGTAAATTTCATTTGATGGTTATCTTCGCGCATTTTTAAGCTGCGTCGTTAAAAGCGATCAAATGGCGCCATCTGCTCTGCAACCATATGCTCCGAACTTAAAAAGCCTTGCTCCAATTTCCTTTCCTACTGAGTTTCCTCAAAAATTAATAACTTTCGTCCAAAACATCTTGAAATACTGCAGAGATCTTTAAATCTCAAGGGTTTAGAAAATGCTCTGCAAAGCGAACGATTGTTATTTTTCGTTATTCTGTTTTTCCAAATTATTATTGTGTATGTTTTCCTTCCATCCTTACCTAATTCATTTTGAAACTAATTTTAAACTTGTGTTTTCCTGCTTTTATAAGAGATTTATTTGTCTTTTTCATCAAACAGATGTCTTTAAAAGTTGAAATTTCTACGATTCTCTGATTGGCTCAACAAACTCCAGCAAAAACTAAATCTTCTAAAAGAAGTTAATCACATCAGGGCTTTGGTAAAAGAAACGCTGTTTCAAAAACTGCATTCTCTGCAAACAAAGTTCCGAAGTGTTCCCAGTCAATAGAAGAAAGTATATTTTTTTCTGCCAAACTGGAAGAAACCTTTCAAGACGAGTTAAACAGCTGAAAATAAGAAAATAATACATCTTTGTGCGATGACAGCCTCAAAGAATACGGGATAAAGGGAGCCATTGAGGCTGTCCTTAAAATGTTTTTGGTACTTTATTCACTTTAAAGGAGATGCGTGTCTGAGAAGTTCAGTTATTCTCCTCATTCAACTTCAGATAATGATGCCAACTTCGCAAAATATAACTGTGACTTTTATTAATATAATTATTGGTGGTATACAGGGTGTCGTAAACACATTGACTTAGGATTTATTTCCCCAATATTGATCATACAATAAATTACAAAGTTATGTGAAAAGAGGTACAGACTTTTATGGCATTACATAAAATTTTTAGGAGATTAAATCTAAATAAATACAAAATTTAAATTTTCATATGGCTCGCACAAAAAAATTCCCAATTAGTAAAAAAGGTTCAGAGATATGGAAATAAGTGTTCCACTTTTCAATGGCTCTCAAAGAGAAAAGAACAGAATAGAAGTAAACGGTTCAGAGATTGTACATAAATTACGAAACGAAATAATGATTGTATAAACAAATAATACTTTTTATATTATTGCTACTGTATAGACCCTTACTAAGTTTGTTTAAACTTGTCTCTGAGATTTTATGGGACAAATAAACTGAATTTTTGCGCATCTAATTATTTTATGAGGTTTATACTAAATGGGATTTTTTTTTTTTTTTTTGCACGGGGTTTTTTCAAGTAACTGTATAAGTTATTGCATATGTCTATGATCAATATTTAAGGAATAGAAGTCCAGGTGATTGAATTTGAAATACCCTGTATATATTTTTGTATCTTTGGCTGTTACAGTAATTTTTTGAAATAAAAAATATTACGGCATAGTTTTCAAAAAAAATTTTCGTACCTTCTCGTGATTTTTACAGCTGTTTGCAAGCAGTTTTTCATTTTTTTATTTAATAATTCCACAATACTCAATTTTTTTTTCAAACCCCTACAGTTAACTTTAGACAAAAAACAAATTGCATATTCGGTTTATTAAAAAATGTTACCTTTGTTTTGTAGTACATTTACTACCCCCTTAGCTTATATTTTCTCAAAGTTCTAAAAATTTATTGCAACTCTGCTCAAAATCAATTTTTTCTTTTAACATTTTGTTACCAATGCCATTATTCAGTTGTCATTTTACTACTATAGATACTTCTTCATCATTTAGTTTCCTTTTCTAAAGAAAACCCTGCTTAAAATGACTCAATTTTAAGAATTTTCTTAAATGCTATATTTTAAGTGTATCATCTTTATTTGCTGCCGTAATATATCTTCTATCACTGAGTACACTTTTATTTCTTTAAAACCGTTTTAATTTTACAGCTTACTATATACGATCACTGTGGATATTTTCCTGAACTCTTAGTTCAACTGGCTAGTAATTGATAATAATAATTATCCCACACACATAAAAATAATTATCAATCAATAATTATTTTTAATCCTTTATTTGCAAATTTATATGCTGAAACTTTACGAAAAATGTTTCTACAAACTACCCTACAATATTTTCTGATAATCACCAAAGTTAAACTATTCATCTATCCTTCAAAGTGAGTTCAAAAAGTATGTCATACTTGTTCTCCCATACATGGATGGCATCATTGTGAAACAAGAGGAAAACTTGCGAAAATGATAACACATTTGTACGGCTACCAACTGAAGCGATTTCACGTGGATAGAGGCAATCGTTGCTGCGTAGAACAAGTAAAAACTGCGCCTCTCCTGGAAACTTACTCCAATGTTAAAGTACACGTAACATTAAGAAGTTTGTGAACAGCTAAAACAAGAGACTGGAAAGCAAAGCAAAGGTATTTTCCTCTTGCACGACAATGCAAGACCGAAGAAAGCACCCACTTCCCCCGTCCAAGACGTTTTGCCCTTTGGCAGATAGCTCTAACGTATTTTGCTTTAAAGAAACAACACCAAAACAAGGCAAAGCATTCACAGCACAGGGTCTGCTAGACAGTTTTGAATGAGGATATGGCAGATCTACCATACAGTCCTGATATAGCGCCTTGCGACTTTCACGTATTAAGCAAGCTCGAAGAACATTTGAGTGGAAGACAATATCCAAAGACCAAGTTCAAATAGCTGTTTTAGAGTGGATTCAGGACTAATCAGTGAATTTCAATTGCCAGGACATGGAATGGATAGAAAACGCTTCGATAAATATCTGCAGCGACAAGAACATTATAAAGAAAAAGAGTATTTTGTATGTGTATCATTTTGTACTGTAGCGCAGTTCTCAATAGTGTATTTTTGACCTCCATTTTTTTGCGTTTAACTTACTCTTTGAGCACCAATATTACATGATATATATATATTTTTAATTTTTAATTTTAATTTCTGTGCAATCTCAAAGTGCAAAATACAGTTTTGAACAACTTCCAAATTTGCGAGCTATCCTTCTGCGGAATAAAATAAAATAAAATGTATTTTTGATATTTAGTAAGCCTGTAAAGCACGAAATTAATTAAAATTCTAAAATAAAGTAAAATGGAAGGAAAAACTAGAGTTCAATCCGTCAGCAACATTACTTCAACATTAAATTACTGTCATTTTTTTATTTATCCCACCCATTTCAGCAATAGGACTCTGAACTCTAATAAGCTTAACATTAAAAGGTTTTCTCTGTTAAAAATTATTTTTTGTTGCATTCATTTTGTGTTGTACTATTATTTAAACTTAACATTAAGTTTTTCAATATTTTTATTTTAATTTCCATGAAACCACCGATTAAGATAAAAAAGTAATTATTCATCGAAAAAAAAAAAACTTTTCTCATTTCTTCTTCCTGTTTTATCTTTTCTTCTTTCGGACAAAAGTTTAAATATTTTCCTGGACTTTCAGCCGTGTTAAAAAAAAATCGGGAGGAAGTGAGTTTGAATTTCCTGTGTCGGGTAATAGAAAAGAAGATGTGGCATATGATTTCTTTTTTCCTTTTCCAGATATGAAACAGCTTTTTAAAGAGAAATGTTTAAATATTTTAGTTTATTTTACCCAAATATTTACTATCGTTTAAGCAAAATATATTTTTTAAATTTAAAACATAGCAGGAAGAAATATAATATTTGCAAAGGGAAAAGAGTAATAAATTTTTAGCTGCTTTTGCATTGGATTTTTAGTTTTCTGGTAATGAGTAACTGATATTTTATTTATATGCTTTTTTTTTCTTTTTTTTTTCTTTTTCTTTCTTTTTTAATTTTTATCAAACATAAAAGATATGAAAGCGTTCATTATTTTGAATGTTACATTTGTCGGATACATTTTTATCAAAAAAGAAATTTAGACTAACATTTATTTTCCGCTTGCATTTATTTGTAAAAAATTAACTAATATCTTGATTATGCAGATTGAAATTATGTAAAATATTCTTTCCGTATTTTTTTCAAATGATAAAATATTTTAAAATCCAAAAATTAGAAAGCATATTGACAGATATTTATTTAAATGTGCAAATTAATTACCTGAAATAAAACATAAATGCTAAAATATTATATAAATGAAGAAGTCTTGAAAAGCAAACTTTGCATTTAAAACGCATGAGGTTAAAATTACCTGCAGAAGTACATTTCGAGGAATATAAAGTTTAACTCTGCTTTAGAAACGAAGTAGCAACCAGCTTGAATGGATACAGAGTACATATTTGGCAAACTATATAGTAAACACTTTTGACTATACCTATGTGGCGACACGAGATCACCTCCGCGCACACAACACCCGGCAATTGAAGGCCGGTCGAATAGGTACCCTTTGGCCGAGCTGAATTGCGCCTCATTCTACCACCCATAAGTCCCTGGGTTCAAACCCAGCTCTCGCCCACGCTCTCCCTTCATTGGCGACCCGGACAACGAACACGCATTCTCCTTCTCGCCTACAGCGACAGATGGCGCCAGCACCGCCCTCCTCCATCTCTCGCTCGGCTCTTCCAATGTCCGCAACGAGCGGCAGCAACCTCACAAAGTCCACAACGAGTGGCAGCATTCCATAACGCTTGGAATATCGTTCGTCAGCCTCCGACTGACTCTCTAGGGAGGGGGGGGAGTAGTGTGGCGGTACGAGATCACCTCCGCGCACACAACACCCGGCAATTGAAGGCCGGTCGAATAGGTACCCTTTGGCCGAGCTGAATTGCGCCTCATTCTACCACCCATAAGTCCCTGGGTTCAAACCCAGCTCTCGCCCACGCTCTCCCTTCATTGGCGACCCGGACAACGAACACGCATTCTCCTTCTCACCTACAGCGACAGATGGCGCCAGCACCGCCCTCCTCCATCTCTCGCTCGGCTCTTCCAATGTCCGCAACGAGCGGCAGCAACCTCACAAAGTCCACAACGAGTGGCAGCATTCCATAACGCTTGGAATATCGTTCGTCAGCCTCCGACTGACTCTCTAGGGAGGGGGGGGGGGAGTAGTGTGGCGGCACGAGATCACCTCCGCGCACACAACACCCGGCAATTGAAGGCCGGTCGAATAGGTACCCTTTGGCCGAGCTGAATTGCGCCTCATTCTACCACCCATAAGTCCCTGGGTTCAAACCCAGCTCTCGCCCACGCTCTCCCTTCATTGGCGACCCGGACAACGAACACGCATTCTCCTTCTCACCTACAGCGTCAGATGGCGCCAGCACCGCCCTCCTCCATCTCTCGCTCGGCTCTTCCAATGTCCGCAACGAGCGGCAGCAACCTCACAAAGTCCACAACGAGTGGCAGCATTCCATAACGCTTGGAATATCGTTCGTCAGCCTCCGACTGACTCTCTAGGGAGGGGGGGGGGGAGTAGTGTGGCGGCACGAGATCACCTCCGCGCACACAACACCCGGCAATTGAAGGCCGGTCGAATAGGTACCCTTTGGCCGAGCTGAATTGCGCCTCATTCTACCACCCATAAGTCCCTGGGTTCAAACCCAGCTCTCGCCCACGCTCTCCCTTCACCTACATACGTTTGTGTTGGCTCATACTTCAACTGAAGTAACAGATAACCTTACGCTTTTGAATACTTTAGAAAATGCCTTTTTCAATTTAAATATATAAATCTACATTTAATGAAAATACTGTACAAGATTTTATGATCATATGATCAGATATAAAAATGTCTTATAATTTTGATACTTTATCTAATCCTACACCTTTTCAAACACTTTTAATGGAATATTATTCTGAAGTTTGATAAAACGAAGTTTTCTTATTTTTCGTTAAGTTCAAAACAAAGCATTCTTTTCTTGTAAATAAATAGTAATCACTAGTCAATGAAAAGAAAACATAGGATATTTTGTCATTTGTCTGTGTATAGAGAAACAAAATTAAATCTCAGTAGACTCAAACTGCAATTCGATCAGTCATAACCATTATTACTTACAGTGGCCGATTCTTTTAGTTTTCTTTTTATAACATTTTTGTTATCAGTTGCCTTTAAAAATATAATACATGTAGCACTCAGCATTTATCCTTACAATAATTGTTTCTTATGTAGTATATTCTACCCTTTAGTACTACGATTAATTATTTATTAGTAAATAATTATATACGTAAATATAAAATTTATAATAAGTTTTCTTTGGATTTGGATATTTTTAACATGTCTTTTAAAGCTTTAGAGTTAGATGTTTTGAACTTTTGCAGTCATGACTGGTATTTATTTTATCTCAGTATTTTATCTTTTTTAATTTTGTCTTTTGTAATTTGTCCTTTTATGCATCACTGTAAATGGATTTCAATCTGTAGTGTGCATTTCTTTTATGAAATAAATAAATAAATAAATAAATAAATAAATAAATAAATAAATTTGATTATGTGTAATGCATGTAATCAAATTTAATTTTACCGCAATTTACAAGGTAAACAGTTATCAGGCACAAAAATTAACTGAAATTTCTTATATATTTGAAAAATACTCAAAATTGTTTTAGTTTTCTTAAAACATTTTATTAACAATTATGGTAAATTTTTTATCCTAATGAAACATGATGTAAAAAAAAAAAATATGCATAACAAAAAGTCTCAATGCACATCAAAGTGAATATTCTCAGGAACATTAATATATGTAATATTTTAAAGCTTTCATCTCACTAGCATTCAAAATACATAAGAGTAGATTTTGGAATTCACAATGTGTATGACTATTGAAATATGAAATTCGATGAATCCCCAAAGCAAACTGTATTTCTCAATATATATATATTAAGTTTCTATTAAACTTCTTAATACTTTTCATGAGAGGAAAAAACTCTATTTTTTCGCCACTGCAAATGATCGAATTGCGTGATCAAATTATTGTATTCTATTAAAGTGGCCTTACATATAAAAATTTTCCTAGAAGCATGTATGTATATATAATAAAAAAATCTCTCTGAAAACCATAGCTTAGAAATATTTTGAGAAAAGGAAATAGGGAGAAAAATATTACTTCAATAATCCATTTCAATTTTTTGGAAATACTTTTCCCTGGAATTTCAAAGATTCTTTGCTTAAAATGTATTTTTAAGTATGAAGAATTGATAGGATAATTATTTACGTAAATATAAAAAAGCATAGAGTTTAGAGGCAGATCAGTTATTTATTTTCATCCAATTCCAGAATTTCACGATTTATTTTCATGGAAAGGAATTCGTTTCAATTCTTGTATTTACTCTTACCGATAACTATAAAAAAGGGAGAGGGTGGGGAGATTATATATTGAATTGGGTCAGTATTTTATGATCTGCGTTCTTGGTGTATTTGAGTTTCAAGAGATTTTGATAGCGAATATTATTTTAAATGCAATATACTTATCTGAAAATAACATTAATATTTAAAAAATGAAAAATTCTGTGTTCGGTTTCATTTTCAATATTCTGTAAAGACTTCTCAATTTTCTTTCCCTTATAAAGACCTATTTAACAAAATTAAACGTTTGGTTTGTGGTGAAACTTCTTTTACAGTTCATTTCTGCTTATCTGTGTATGTTCGAGGAATTTTTTAACAGACACATCTTCAAAGGTGTTCATCAAAGATCAGTGAAATCTTCATCATTAAAAATACCTTAATGAAAGCTTATTGTTAGATAAATGCATTTTTATCGATAATTCTAGCTCATATCTAGTCTCTAAGATTATTTACTATGCACTGAGACTGCAATTGAACAATATTGCTGAACTTTTGACTTATGTATAGGTTTGTTTGTTTTTTTGAGATCTTTTTCGGAAGGCAAGAAATCACATAAAAATATTTCGAGAGTCCCACCTGTGTAATGGTATTCTAGAGATCGCCCTGATGCACACTTCTTTACCAGAGTAATACAGACAAACTTGTTTTCACGATTTACCAGAGGATTCTTGAGGTCTTTCTCCTACGAACAAGGGCAGAAAGTTTTTAAAACCTGCGCCATGTGCAGGACTGCCCAGAAATCGCCTATACTCATACTTTAAACTGCGTTAATTTTAACTTGGTCGAGGTTTTCACGGAACCTCTACTTCTTGTTTTTTTTTTTTTTTTTTTTTTTTTTACATTTCCTGGAGGTCTTTGGATTTGTGTACTTCGTCTGAACTTTTTAGACCATTTATGAAATCAAAAACAACAACAACAACAACAACAAATTTCTATAACTTTAATAGAACTGTTTAGAAATTTGCTAACATCATGCGCATGCAAACTTCTTTTAGAAATCTACTCGTTTCTTTCAAAATATGATTCAGTTAATGTACATACAAAAGAAGACTATGCAAGCATTTTTTATATAAGTCTACCATACAAGGATAATCTGTACAAATATTAGATAAATACAGAAAATTTTTTTAACACTCCTATTTCTTTCTTCTGACACTTGCTTCAATTCGATATCTTTTGACAAGTTTCTAGCAGCAAAGAAAAAAGTTTGTTTCTCTAAGGGTACTTTAATTGATCGATGCTTCTCAGTTGTCATTTTCTTTTCAAACAAAATTTGCCCATTCCAACTGAATAAAAAATTCTCAAGTTTGTATCTCCAATCTGATTTTTAAATCGTAAGTTTGATAAACTGCTAATTCAAGCGTAAATATTCTATTGCAATCATAAAATGGAATACGATTTTTTGATTTGCTTGTTCTATAAGATTTTTTAAAACGCATGAGAGAAAAATAATTTATCAGGAGATCATTATCTTAAATTAAGATTGACTATACTTATCCTTTTGGGGGAAAAAACCGTATCTGAAATATTTTGAAATAACAGTTCTTTGTATTTTTATTTAGGGTGTCTTAATTTATTTTGAAAAATATTTTTAATTGCTATTAAATGAATTTCAAATATAAACAATTATTTTTTAAGCTCAAAATTTTATTTAGCAGACAAAAATTCTTCTTATGTCTTGATTTTTTTAATTACTTGATATCTCATCTATTGCAACTTGTAATATACTGAAAATACCTGAGGAACGATTTTATTTTATGTTATTGTTTTCTGAGAAGGATATACACACATATATATATATGTGTTTGTGTGTGTGTGTGTGCATAACCAAATTCTTACACGAAAGTGTAGAAAAAATTAAAAATAAGCAGTGTTTTTAAAAGTTAAAAAAATATTAAGTTTTAAAACTTGCAAATTGGATCCTTAAATCTTTCCAAATCATGTTATATTCATTCAGAAATAATTAAGGCAATTTAATGTACGTTTCACAAAGTCTTGGCGTTTTAATGACTGAAAAATTCAATAGAAATCTGAAAAAGAAAAAACTGAGATAAATGAATTCAAAGATTTCATTTGGTTGTTACTTTTTAATTATAAACAAAATTATTTTTCTTGTAGACTTACTTGTCTATTCACTGTACCATATAATTATATTCAATAATAAAAATGTCATTATTCCTGTATGGATAACATCTAATTAATACAATTATCTATAATAAGAAGAAGAATGACGTCCCAGATACAGTAAAGATGACAGATGTTTGCTAATACAGCTGCATAAACGTCATATTAATGGAAATATATCTCTTAGTTTTGTCAGATTATTCTTCAAAGTAGGAAAATAATCATAGTATAAATATCATAAAATCGATGATTTTGTCAAATTTTTGAATTTCATAGGTACTTCGTACCCTTAATACAAAATAAAAACCTTCTCTGCTAACTAATGCACTAATTCAAGCTGTTCTAGATTTACTTTCGAGTAAATTTAACTAGGCATACTTAGATCGAAAATTATCAAAATATGGTTGTGTAAAATTCGTTTTATTTCAGCACTACACCATATTAAGTGCTATAATGCATTTATCTCAAGAACTTCATAAAATGTATGAGAATATTTAATTGTTAATAAATTTATCTTCATAAAGAATATATTCTAAAAAAGAAAAATTGCACAGAAACATAGAATAGGATCAGAATATTTTTTAATAACAAAATTAATTTAACGAAACCCTGAAATGGAGCATTTAAATACTGATGTAGATACAACCATTTAAGAATGAATATTTCTAAAATGTGTGATTTTTTTCTTGTGTAATGGCTAAAAACCGTTATTTTTCAACAAGCTTTTTTGCAGCTACAGTTTCTCAGAAAAGTCTATGAAGATTCGACAAACACGAAAGTAATACATATATACATTTGAAAACAGGTAGTACTCTTTGTAAATAAAAGAGAGATGAGAAAAAATTACAAATTATGTAATACGAAACTTTCATTAAACAAGCTTGATTATACTTGTTAACTGGTTTTATTTATTGCATCGTCAACTTTATTTAACAGGTATAAGATGTAAGTGATTAGAAGTTCTCTCAAGTAAAAAGAATGAAATAAAATAAGTGACCCTCTTAATGGCAGCACTTTTGAATAACGCCTCGTCAAAATTGCAAATAAGGTTTCAACATTTCAGTAAAACTTATGTTGCAAATTGAATTGTACGATGCTTTATATTGATTTTCTAAAGCAAACCTAGATGCATAAGCTAGATTGAAGATATTCTAAAAGACTGAATTCAGTCCCTAACTACCAGCACATATTCTAGATATTAAATCCCTCCTTTTCTGAGCTTATCTCTAAACACAGATATGTACTAAATCCTTTGCTAAGGCAACTATCCTCGCTGCAACGTTTTAGATCCAACGCTTCACCACGCGTCCAGAGCAGTGGTTTCATCTGCCATTTAAGTCCAATTATCTATCTGCAGTTAGTTATTGTAAAGTTAATCTTGTGCAGTTTGTATTAAATCAGTGATTAATTAAACAATATTTTACCAGCAACTTTTGCAACTTCCTATTTCTCGCGAGGAATATTAAAATTTGCGACAATTTTTGATAGAAATTTAAGGCTCCAATCAGGTCTCTCAAACGAAACTGTTACTGCAATGCTTTTCCATGGAGAAAATTTCCTTGACAATTTCAAGGTTATAGAACAAACTATTCAACGTTACTTTTTTCAAGCATCCTTTTTACCCCTTATTCTAAAAGCATTCATCTAGTAATTTTTGGGAACAAACATTTTCGAATACAATTAAAAGACAGTTAATTCGATTCAGATACAATGTTTATCAAAAGCAGTTAGAATAATTATCCCATTATAATTACTGTCCGTCTAATTGCAATAGAGTACTATTGTATGGCAAAATTATTAGCACTACAGTGCTATTAAAATCAAGCGCGCTTTTCAAATGTGTTTGCCAGATAACGCGGAGGAGAGGGAGGGATAAAATGTCGAAAGTCGCACAAGGTTTGCAATTTTTGATGATTGATCGCGAAGTTTGGTGTCAAATAAGTCTTCAAAACCGAATCGAGCTTGGCGATGTCTTCCAAATGTGGCTAGAAACTAGCAAACGCGGCAATTTATAAAGGAAAAGTATAGTTAGGATATGCCTGGCGAAGATTGTAAAATAGATTTAGAAGGCGATTTTAATATACATTTCAACTCTGAAGATGTGTTTTATGGAACAGGGAGGACAAATGCGGTGCACTCGTAGATTATGATAAACTTTCCAAATGGTATTATTCATAAAGGTGAAGTATAGTTGGAATATGCTTGGTGAAGATTGTAAAACAGTATTAGTAGGCGATTTTAAGATAGATTTTTCATTCTAAAGATGTGTTTTATGGAACAACGAAAAAAAATACGACACACTCTTGAATAATGTTACATTTTCCAGCTTAATGCGACGACGCATGGATTATGATAAGCTTTTAATATATAGTACTTTAGTGCGTATTTAAAATAGGAAACTATTTCGTACTTTAACTTTTTTAAATGAATGTTTACAGAATAAGGGAGGAAAATAATGGTTCTAGAGAAAAATGCTTAATCGCTTGTTTGGAAGCTTTGAATTTGTAAAAGTAGTTTTCTCAATAGAGAAGCATCAAGGTGGCCGTTTCCCCGGGGAGACTGGAGAACCTCCAGAATTGAAAGAAATTGCACGTGCCCTACTACTACAAACACACAATCTCAATACCTGGACTTGTTTTGTTTATGGCATTTATATATTTTATCTGCTTTTGTTTGGATTTGATTATAAGCTTCTTTTTGAGTTTTAGAAGAGAAGAATTCTGAAAAGTACGAAAATTTTCCCTTTACTAGCATGAATTTTAAGGGGAATTCTTTCGATTGAAGATAAAGGTAAATGGCTGAGATCTTTTATAAAGATCCTATCAAAGAGAACTTTTCAGCATTCACGCTAAGTCCGATTAAATCCACTAAATTACAGAAGACCAGCTCGATCAATTTACCGAGGACTCAACGATTTCTCAGCTTCGTACGAATGCAATTTAGTACTTCCCGGAAATGATGAACCGGGAAATAAAATTCCCAACGAAGATGTTCATATAGATAAAACATAAAACTTATACGTTTAAAATAAGGGGGCAAATATGAATATGAATTACTTTGTATCTTTGCAATATCCTTCTAATCTTGTCTATCATTCTCAAATGTGCGTTCCACAAACATGTTTGCAATTTGGAGCATTTGCTCTGGTAAGCGGGTTTCCTCGTAAAATAAAAGAAAATCATAATTTTCAGTCCATCCACATTCTTTTTTAATTATGGATTTATTTGCATTATTTCCTGACATAGAAATTCTGTTGCTGCTCTTATTTCGTTAGAATTAAAAGAAAAAAAAAACACTTCTCATATCCAAGCCTAAATTTATTTTTCAGTACATTATTATATATATATATGTATATATATATATATATATATATATATATATATATATATATATATATATATATATATATATATATAACTAACAAGTAAAACACAAAACATACTACAAAAAAGACATATCTCGCATAAAAATATAACAGCTATTAGCAAGAATTAGAAACCAGATTTTGAAGCCAAATAAAGTGCAAGAATTATTGTGATAATATAATGGAACGGAAATTATAACCACTGTCACCATCGTCAGGGGCCACAAACAGTGGATTATAATTTACAGCAAACCAAATAGTAGGGTTTCGGTTGTGTGGCATATCAGAAGAGATATTAACTCCACACATTTGGGCCCTACCCTACTATATAAAGGAAAGAAGAAATCAAAAAGATAACAAAAATTAGAAATAGG
Organism: Cheiracanthium punctorium; assembly: GCA_038373885.1. Taxonomy (NCBI): domain Eukaryota; kingdom Metazoa; phylum Arthropoda; class Arachnida; order Araneae; family Cheiracanthiidae; genus Cheiracanthium; species Cheiracanthium punctorium. The sequence continues at coordinate 1,969,235 of JAWZYV010014761.1, forward strand.
AATTATAATTTTGCATACCAGACCTTGAGCACATGGAAATTTCATTTGAACAATTGATATGTCTTGCCAATGCTAAGAATTGTAAAAAGTGAAAAATGGTGTTGCCATTAAATAAAAGTGTAAAAGTGGACAGAAGAAAGTATAGGAGTTGCCAAATACTAAAAGATAATATTATTAAATTTTAAGAATATCCAGGTATATTAATATAATAAATATATATTGAATAATAATAAATTAAAATGATTGAATAAAACAAATAGTATAGCAAAATTAAATATAACATATTGTTTTAAAAATATAATGATTATTATTATTGAAAAAGTATGTATAATAAGTTATTGTACGACAGAAGATTAATCTAGTAAATAAGAAAAAAATAAAAAATAATGTTTAGGACAGAATAATCACAATATAGGAACCCCTGGTTTTTTTTTTTTAAATCCCTCCAGATATATATATGCATGCATATACACATCCAAATTGTTTTTAAACATATTACTTTTTTTTTTTTAAATGAGAAAAACTTCCTCCGCCCGACCCAACCATCCAATTACAACCTTAAAACCAAAACCCCACCCAACCTCCAGTAAATTAACAAAGACATTAGACACATCATTATCAAGAATTGTATATAGTAGATTTTAGGAACTTAGTGGGATAGTTGTATTGTCTAGCTGACAGAAATAGAGATTTAAAATTGGAGACTTTAAAATCATCAGAACATAGAAACTTGATTCTACAGCAGTGATTATAGATGATATTGCGAAATACAGATTTATGTAAGCAGGAGGAAAAATGAATAAAGCTATTTACTTTAAAGCTAAAATCTTTACACTTATCATATATATTGAAACTAAGGCTATTTCTAGGATTGATGGAGATACTTAGATCTAGAAAACTAACAGAATTGTTAAGCATATAATTTTTAATTAATTCCAGAGCAGATGGATATTTTATGGGGAAGATAATGTTATTATTATTAGTAGTGTTTACAAGTAAGATATCATCTATATATCGTTTAAGAATGATGTGTGTATTAGTATATTCTTTTTCATAGTAATATAAGTAAAGATCTGCAAGGTAACTAGATGCTGAACCACCTTGTGGTATACCATGATTTTGTAGATATATTTTATTGTTATGTAGAATAAAATTATTATAGTTAATAAATTTAGATAGACAGCTGAAATAAGTTACATCAACATGGGAAGGGAGCTGAATATTGTTAACACAAGTTTCAAATAATTCCTTAATTACATTGTAAAGGTCGTCAAGAGGAATATTGTTAAATAGATCTTTAAAATCATAGGTATATAAAGAGGTGATATTACTAATAGTACATATTGTATTGCGTAGATCATAACTATTTCCTATAGAGATAGAGTAATCATTACGTTTTATATAATACTCATGCATAACAGACAGTATCTTTAATAGAAGTTTACTTGCTACATTGCTATATGTATTACATCCTATTGTAACAGTTCGAAACTTTAAAGGCGATTTATGAAATTTAGGGATTAGAACAATATAAGGATAGTTTAGATTATTATGTTGTAGGCTGAGAAGTTTATAGAAAGCCAGAATTTTTTTGTTACAAACTACAGTAGACAAATTAGTAGAGGAATAGATACTGTTATTTACAATTGTAGAGGCTAACAAGCTATGATATAACTGTTTACAAATAAAAGCATAGTTATTGGATGATTTATCTACATAAGTAGTTAATGAAATACTGCTTTATAAAGTCTATTTGAGTATGAAATTGACTGTTGACAGGAGAACTATATTTTACATATTTAGCAATATTTTGCTTAAAGATTGAAAGTACTTTTACTTTCCAGTTAGTGAAGGCTTCAATAGGAGTGCTGTATTTTAAGGCAGTATTATATATGTAAAAGTCTAAATCATATGTGAATTGTGTTACAATGCCACTAAGAGAGTGTTTTGAAGGAATACGGTGTTTAGAGCCCTTCTGCATGAGTTTTTTTAACCTAATATCTTTTATGATAGCTAGATCCCCAGTAATGATGTGTCCATAATCCCTATTAATGAAGTTCCTATAGTGATTGTCATTGCATATACAGGGTGGTGTATCAGAAGGGTTATATGTTTTCGAAAAGGAGTTATAGTTAAATAGTTTCCTACCAAAGGGTAGGGGATATTTAAAGGACTTTTTAATAATGACATTTTTGATGGGAAAGTAAGTGTTATTAGTAGAAAATATTGTATTGAAGTTTAAGTTATTGATTGCAGGATTTGTGAAAGTAATTAATAAGTTAGAATTAGAAGGTGTATTATTCCTGTTATTGGTTAGGTTTACGGTAAGTGCAGTGGCTCGTGCAACAATGAGATCGAAGAATAGGTTAGAAAAATGTCCAGAAATGTTAAGATTTGAAAAAATAGAAAAATACTTAACTAAAAGTTTCTTTTTAATGGAGTAAATGAAAGTACGTATATTAATCCAATTATAAGTACTGGTATAGTAATTATATAATTTTAAAATAGCAGATTTTATATGACTATTAGAATACTTAGGACTATTACTCTTTTTACGTGTACCTCTAGAAGTTCTAAGTGTTTTATTATATATAAACAAGTTTAAAGTATTATAGATTGGAGAATATTTATTTATGTTAGTAGTGCTAGTATAATATATTAATTGTTTATTATGAACTAATTGGTTTAGACCATACGGATAACTAGTATTATGAAATTGGATGAAGTAGTTTTCTAAAAATAAACGTTCATTATGGTTCTTCTTTATAGATGGAATAGTGATATTAATATTATTGAACCCATGCATATGAAAATGTTCATACTCAAAGTTATTACCAGAAAGATTACTAGGATAGTTCTTAACATGATTTCGATGTAGATTAATACGAAGGTGTAAAGGATTACTAGTTTGGCCAATATAAGCTATTTTACATTGATTACAGGTTAACATATAGATACAGTTGTATACTTTGCAAAACGTGCTTAAATTAGACCCACTATTACAAATATTTGCAGTATCAGCAAAAGGACAAGTTTTACAGCGAGAAGATGTGCATTTTATAAATTTAAGAGTAGGCAATTGATGTATATTATTAAGTGATGATAAGTCGCAGGCTTTCGATCCAAGATAATCCTTATCATCATTAATTTTCTTGTACCGAGCATAAGAAAAAGTATTATTTCCTTGTTTGCCAGGCGCTAAATTATTATAATCTACCATTCATAAAAAAGTAAGGGGTACATATATATATGTATATGCTTTCAAAATTAAAAAAAAAACTTCTTCCTAAAGCCCAATTTTGAATATTAGATATATTTATTTATGTTTAAATTTTTCAAAATTACTTTAAAAGTTTATCATTCTCAAGCCTCTTGTTTACTTTTAGATATTTATTTACTTTTTTTTTGGAACTTTCAAAATGGTAAAAGAAAAAAAGAACGTGTTAAATATATGTATATATGGTCAAATGTTACTAAGAGCAATATTGTGAGCTATTGTAAACCATTGTAATCTAACTGCTTTTATATTGTATAACACTGATGTATTTTACCAATTGTAATCCAAAAATTGTGCTGTAAAAAAAATAAAAATGAGGAAAACCGCTGTTTGCTGGACCTAAGCCTGCGGCTAGGGTTCAGCAGGACAGTAGGACACTTCAGAAACTGAAACAGGCTTTAAACCAAATAGATAGGCCGTTCCTGAAGGTAGTATCCTATAATATCCCCCCACCATATAAAATAATAAATATTCTAAACCATACATGTATGTCAAATGGCTATTATTAAAAGCCCAGTGTACTTTTCCTATGAAATCAATAATGGCTATACGTTGTAAAAACTGAAAATTATTTTTCCTTGTAGTTCTTTTCCTATTTTCGTGTTAGAGAACTTTTTTTTAGTCTAATTTGATTTACAGAACTTTCGAAGTTATCTAAATTCTTTAGCTAGCATGCATACGTCTTTTTTTTTAACTTTTACAACTACTTTAACTACTTTAACTTTTTGTTATTAATCAATAACTACTTTAACCCACTCCACGCGTTTGCCTGAAAATAACTCCATCCGCACAAGCAACTCCCATCCGTACGCACCTTCCAAAACGGGCACCTACCATACTTAATTTTAAAATCAAATCCAAACCCCCACCCCAATCCCCTCATCTTCGGGCACTCTTTCGAAACACAATCGTTGTCGACAGTTATTCCGCTGATTATCCACCTCCTGATTTCCATACGCTCAGTTCCTTAAAGAGTGTGTAGGTGCCCCCCCCCCCGATTTCATTAGAATTGAAAAGGTCTTTCTCCTCTCTCACTTCTAAACACGAAATTTTTGCGAATGGATTAAAACCGTGACCTGGGAGATGTATCCTTATAAGCTCCTCTTCTCTCTCGCGCTCCGTGAAACTGATCCGCACTGCCGCGCTTTGGACCATTCTCTCTTCCTGGCAAGCGAAGTCGAGGGAGGAAGGGAGAGGCAGGTATCCGCCATTAGTGTGACTGCGTGTGACATTTAATTAAAAGTTAATCTCACCCTAATGCGTAAGCTCTTATTGTGAGTTTGCGTTGTTCCTGAGTGGAATGCGAGGCCGTGCCCGGGGATAAGCTGGGAATTCAAAATCTTGAGTCCCGTTTGTCTTTCCCGGAGAGGTTGGAGATCGCTGGGCATTTTCAGTTAATTCGGTTTAATTCTTCGGTTGCTTACGGCGACGTAAATTCTGTTTTCTTAGATTCAAACACCACCGGGTGTTCGTTAGAAAAAAGAAAGAGCATAAATTACTGTTCGGCAGAAGAAGATTTTTTTTCAGGAATCTGCGAGTGTAGCATACGTTACACAATATTAGCCATTTTCTTACTTTTCTCTTTTCCCCTTGGCTTTATGTAAATACTGATGATTCTTTGTCTTTTTTTTCAATTGCAAAAATATTAAAATTTTTAATATAATTTTACTTTCGTCTTTATTTATGTCTCCTTAACCTGCATATTTTAAATAAATTGAAGTAGAACTTCAGAGGCAGCCCAAGTAAGTTCTCTGAACGTCTATTAACGTTCAAATAACGTTCAGAAAAAATTAAGGAACGTTCTCTGAAAGTTAATAAACGTTCACATAATATTTGGGCCTCTTGTGAACATGATTGAAACATTTTGGAGGGGAAATGTAATGTATAAAATGCTCAATAGAGAATTCTGTTAAACATTTATATACTTTTACATACTAAAATAGTAAAAATAATAGTAGTAGTACTGGCTAGAGCACTATGCGTTTATAAAGCACTATACGAAAAAATCATTACTTAGCCTTCATTATAGAATTTTAAGTAAATGAAACCACAATTCACGTTATGAACTTTAAGAGCAGCATTAGTTTTCTGAAGAAAATTAAAAATTATGGCTCTTTACGTCTGTCCACAGAATTTTATTAATAGAGTTGCTCTTTAGATTGATAAGTAAAACAAAAGAGTACTACTGTCGCAAGACAAAAATTGGCTAAGGTATTTCAGTTCAAAACTTTTTTGAAAATCTTAAGTGGCCTGTAATCTGGAAGATTTTCAGGCAGGATCAGGCAGGATTCTGGGAGATAAGCAGTTTAAGCAGCAAAAAATGCATATTTTTCTTTACAAAAAGAAAAGTTTTAATAAACTCTCTACGGCTGAAGAACGCTCTTATAAATCTAAGGATATGTGTTTTTCACCAAGTAATTAAAGAATTTAAAAAATAGCATGGCATTTATTTTTCAGCTGTACAGTTCTTTTGCAGACTGCCTTTAGAAAATTGTGTTTTCGTTAGAAAAAAATCTGGAGTGACTCCATGCGACTTTCCGAACACTTATGATTAAGATCATTACTAATCATTTAAATAAATTTTAATCTATGAATAATTCAAACATATATACCAAATTAAAGCTCAATCGAATGCACCTTTTAAACGCTAGCGCACTTTCAAGAATTTCTTTCCATAGGCCATAATGTAAAAGAAATCTTTGTCGTACCCCTGTAGAAAAACTATAAGTCCTATACACATCAAAATCAATACCAGTCTTACGATGGTTGCTTATAACATATATACCCAATTTGAGCTCAATCGAATGTATTGTTTAAACGCTAGTGCTTTTTCAAGAATTTACCCCCATAGGCCATAATGTAAAAAAAATCTTTGTCGTAGCCCCCTGTAGAAAACCTATAAGTCCAATACAAACCAAAATCAATGCCAGCCTTGCGACGGTAGTTTATAATATATGTACCTAATTTGAGCTCAATCGAATGCACCGTTTGGGAGCTATCGTGTTCACTCGCATACACACAAACGCGCACATATACACATACATACATCTCGTAAAAATAGCATAAATGAATTCAGATCTCAAAATGTGTAAATACACCAAAATCCCGAAGTCGAATTTTTTCATAATTATAATACTTTCCTTACATGGTACATGTCCGGAAAGTAAAAATTGCATAAATATCGTAAAAAAATCTGCTGGAAATTTTATAAATGCACTTTATTAATTTTTAAGTAAAAAGATCATTAAATTTTATGATTAAACGGATTTTTATTTTCCGACATGTACGGAAATGTATTGTAATGCTTAAGGAAAGTATTGCAATCATGAAAAAAATTCGACTTCCAGATTTTGGTGTATTTACACGTGTGAAGGTCTTCTGAATAAGGGACATTTATACTATTTTTACCAGATGTATGTATGTGCGTGTATGTATGTATGTATATGTATGTGTGTGTGTTACGTGCCCCTAAACGGGGCGTTCGATTGAGCTCAAATTATGAATAACCACCATAGTAAGACCGGTAATTGTTATGAACCACCATAGTAAGACCGGTAATGATTTTGATGTGTATAGGACTTATAGTTTTTCTAAAGGGCTACGTCAAAGATTTCTTTTACATTATGGCCTATGGGGGGAAATTCTTGAAAGTGCGCTAGCGTTTAAACGGCACATTCGATTGAGCTGAAATTGTGTATATATGTTATAAACCACCATCGTAAGGCAGGTATTGATTTTGATATGTATAGGACTTATAGTTTTTCTACAGGGCTACGACAAAGATTTCTTTTATAATCTAACTTATGGGGTTAAATTCTTAAAAGTGCGCTAGCGTTTTTTTAAATACTTGGTGATGATCTTAATCATAAGTGCTCGGAAAGTCGAGTGGAGTCACTTTAGACTTTTTTATTTGTAATGAAACTACTTGCAGACGAAAACAATGACAGGGTCAATTGAAATTCGATATTATTTTTTTTTATTGAAAAATATTTCTACGAAACAGTATTTATTTCAACTTCATTTATTTGTTCTAAAGTGAATGTACTATTAATGGACTATATTCCTGTAAAGAGCAACTTACTTTTACAAACAAAAAAAAGCTCATGAGTCCCCCAAGGAAGCAACCAAGTAATTGTTCTCCTTTTTTATTCGACTTTGTATCTTTACTTCAGTTGCTTCCAAGGGTGACCTATGAACTTCTTTTGCAAAGATAAGTAATCCACTAATACCCAGCTACGCAGAAAAAAAAAAGCCTTTATAGCCTTTATTCTACTGTTGTTCGTCGTACAGATAAGTTACATAAATACCAGCCGTTTACGAATAACGTACACTTTAATTTGCTATAAAATTTACATAAGGGGCTTTATTAATATTTAAATAGACCACAATTTTATTTTTTATGATGGCAACACCAAGATTTCAATTTACACTTCATAAATTTAGCTAGTTTTGAACCCGTATACCAATTTTCAATACATTTCAGATATATTTCAATGAGTTATGAGCTTCCAAAATTTTCCTCTTATTTTGTTAAAATATTTTTCATACTTTAATTCATATCTCATTTAATATTGACATTAAAAAGCTCTTTCGTATACATATTAGACCTAAACGACCCAAACATAATTTACTATTATTATTTTTAATAAAATAATAATATGAATTACACTGCATGAACTTAGAAATGAAATGTGACCGAGCCAAATTCCTGAAATAGATGCAGGAAATAATTTTACATGGCTGCACAATTATTTCATATTTTCATGTTCATATTTTCACGTTCAGTAGTTGAATTTATCTATACTATTAAAATCTGTGCGCGTCTGTCTGTCTGTGTGTAGCATCATCTCCTCCGAAACCGCTGGGAGTTGAGTTTCGATCGAGGTGTCCACTTATTCGAAAAATTCCGAGGAAGGTCTTCCGCTAATTTAAATTTCGAAATTCGAATTAGTTTAGGAGATTGATAAAAAACCCCGTCAAAAACACTAATTTTTGCTCTCCGCAACTCCGCGATTGTAACCCCTGTAGTGAAAATGTGAGAAATAAGCATCGAGGTTGCCATGTTTGGCGAATTAATTAAATGATTTACACTCTTGCATTTAAAATAAAGGAATAATACTTTTTTTCTGTTTCGAATATTTGCTAGGTTATTTTTTAATTACAATATCGTCTGCGTGGGAAATCAGAGCAGGAATTCAATGTTTTTTATGTGTAAAAGAATAAGAGATTAAGAGATTTCCGAGACTAATATGTATATTTTTTAGTTTGGCCGAAAAAAAATGGCTCATTTGGCGATTTTGAGAAAGTAGTAGGTTCTACCGATTTGTACAGTTTTGGGCTTGGCGCAAATTACTGAGAGCGTAACGAAATAGTATTTTTAATAACAAGTATAAGTTTTACGGCGCTATACTTCGATTTTTCATATAGAAATAATGCAGTTATTAAGGCGATTTTAAACGATCTATAAAATTTTCACGAAATTAAGTAAATTGGTTTAAGTTAGAGGAATTCCGCCAAATTTCAGAAAAGTGAAATTCTCGCATTTTGTACATGGTAGTTAACGGTGATTAAAACCCGTTATAGTTAATAATAATTTAAATAACTGCTACTTATCAATAATATGCATTAAATTTTGGCGATGGAACCATATAAATGATAGATAACTATTTCCCATTTTGATTGCTGTTAAATCAATGCTTCGAATAATTCCCTGAAAACAAAAAACAAAAAAATCTTGCAAAATGGCTGTTGGCATTTGGCGATCGAAGTACTGTGTAATAAATAATTGATTCTTATTTGTTAAAGCAGCGCTACGGAAGTTTCTTTTACTAAAAGCTGTTAGTTAGGCGTAATTAATACTGTCTAATATATTTTTTGTTTTACGAATTGAAATGCATGTTGATTCCTACTTTAGTACATTTCTTAGCAAAGTTGGCGAAAAATATTCAAATGTAGTGCAACTCTGTACTTACACTGCTGGCCATCGTAAATGCAACACCCTGAAGGAAGCATGCAAATAATATGAAATTTACAACATGCATTAGCTGAGGTGAGATATGCAAATGATTAGAATTTCAGCGCAGACGCACATCAAGCGCGCCTGTGGCGCCACCTCAAAGCGCTATTTAAGGCTTGGAGATTTCGACGGTTTCAAGTACAGCAATTGTGTTTTTCTTGCTTTTTTTTCAAAAAAACGATAAATTATGCCTCGTAGGAAACAACGATCATCTTTTGATCAAGTATCCGAGTTTGACAGAGGAAGGATAGTGGCATACCGAGATTGTGGGTTATCTTTCAGGGAAATCGGTCGTCGTATTGGACGAAACCAAACAACTGTGATGCGGATATGTGATCGTTGGGTGCAGGAGGGTATGACGGACAGACGTGATCGACCGCATCGACCTCAGTGCACCACGTCACGTGATGACAGGCAGATTGTACGCATGGCAGTGACGGACCGCTCAGTCACATCACGAACCATATCACAGCAGATTCAGTCTGTAACGCATCATCCAGTGTCTGCGCGTACCATTCGACGTCGTTTACAGCAGAATGGTCTGTCCGCAAGACGTCCGTTGCTTTGTCTACCTCTGACGCGGAACCACAGACGTCTCCGCCGCCAATGGTGCGATGAAAGAAGGATGTGGACGACAGAATGGAATGAAATTCTCTTTACTGACGAGTCACGCTTCTGTATGCAACACCACGACGGTCGGATTCGAGTCTGGAGACACCGTGGAGAGAGGATGCTGAACAGCTGCATTATGCACCGTCACACTGGTCCTGCACCGGGTATTATGGTATGGGGCGGTATCGGATATCTCTCTCGCACTCCTCTAGTACGCATTGCCGGTACTTTAACCAGCCAGCGCTACATCTCCGAGGTGTTGGAGCCAGTTGTCCTTTCTTACCTTCAGGGCTTGCCAACAGCCATATTTCAGCAGGATAATGCACGGCCACACGTGGCACGCATTGTCCAAGGGTTCTTCGTCAATCACCAGATTGAATTGCTTCCCTGGCCGGCGCGCTCTCCGGATCTTTCGCCGATAGAAAACATGTGGTCCATGGTTGCTCAACGACTGACCCAGAGTTCATCCCCAGCTGTCACACCAGATCAACTTTGGCAACGTGTGGAAGCTGCTTGGTCTGTTGTACCCCAAGAACACATTCAAAGTCTCTTTGAATCAATGCCGAGGCGTGTGGCAGCTGTGATCTCCAACAACGGCGGCTACTCTGGGTACTGATTTTGGCAGGAACCACGCTTCATAGAATGCTGTAAATTTAATCATTTGTTACTTGGTCAACATGTTATCTACACAATAAATTTTGTTGTGATATCTCTTGTTTTTCTTGGTGTTGCAATTTGGGTGGCCAGCAGTGTATTTACAATTCCATTCCCCAATTGAGATGAGCCGATGTCACTAGCGTATGCATAGATATTTTTTTTTATTTATTCCGCCAAACAAAGTATTGCGTATTGACTTTAGTGTCAAGTTTAATTTGTGGTTTGAGCTATTGGCCATCGACAGGTGGCATTAATTTCGCCAGTATGGCAGTTCTAGCAAAGTAAACATGAATAACTCATTTCATGTTCTATTTTTAACATTGCTATAATTTCCGTAGCAACGGAATCCACTGTTGCCACTTAAGTTGTTAAATTTAACAATTAAGTGAAACCACTCATTTCTACATGGTAGTTAACGGTGATTAAAACCCGTTATAGTTAATTATAATTTAAATAACTGCTACTTATCAATAATATGCCTGCATTAAATTATATTGTACATGGTAGTATGTTGTACAGCTTTTAAGACTCGAAAAAGTGAAAGCGCATCAAACGTGAAATAAATAGAACTAACTGTAACAGACTTGCACTTTAAAAATAATCGAAGTTTTCATGCAATTCTACACATCTTTAATTTTATTTCCTTCGCGTGTGGATGTCATTTTTTACGTCATTTTTGCGTTTTCCTGGCAGATTATCCGGAGCAGCACATAACCTCTAATGTATTTTCTCCTCCGGACATAAGCAAGAGATTCCGATCCTGAAGTACATTGATCACTGATAAATGAAAAAAAAAAGATCAATTATATGCAAGCAGGAGTAGCCAAAAATTTTCATGGGAATGTTACGGGAGTGAAAACTATACATTTTGTATGGCAAAAAACTCCCCATGGGGGGTTGTGACCCCCTATCTCCTCCTTGGCCACGCCACTGTACGCAAGCATCAGTTGTCACGTCATGAAAAACCGTCGTAGATGGCAAACTCCGAAGTTGTTCCGTGGGTTATACAAAATTAAAAATTTTGCTTTTAGTAAATTTTACTTTTGATACAGTTCGAATATTTGGTTTTAATACATTTCGGCCACCAAGGTAAGATGAAATATTACTAAATACGGCAACCCAGAATTTTCTTAACTATAGAATTTGACACTATGCAACTACAGTAGATTCCCTATAACACGGTAGATACCTTCCGTGTTATAGGAATCCGTGTTGTACGGGTCCTGCGCTATACTCTACCTGCGCGGTATAATCGCGGCAAAACTTATTTGCGCTCCGTAAAAATGCAATGATGGTTGGTGTTGCCATTCAAAAGGAATGTTAATTACAGGAGCTAAGGTGTCATAATATCAGAACATATGTCTCATTTCATCGTGCTGTACGAGTCTTTTTTAACGTGTTACACGAAAACGATCGTAATGTCTTCGTCGTGTTCTAAGAATTCGTGTTGTAGAATGTTATAAAGGGGTCAACTACTAATCTGTAAAAAATGAAATTAGTTATTTATTTAGTGCGAATTTACAGTGAGATAAACGTCACTTTTATGTAACAAGTGTGATACTGCATTAAGAGTTCAATAAGGGTAATAAGCTTTTTCTCAGAAGTTACATCACGAACGCTTTCATTTACAAAAGCGACATGATTTTCACCGGAGCAGGGTACATTTTTGGCTTTTAAACGTAAATGATGCATCCATTGTTTCATGTAGGTTTTTTAATTTAGGTAAAATTTAATAAAGTCGTGTGTAACATAACTGCTCTAATGCATTGTCCACGCTTTGAAAAATGCAAGATAAAATTGTTGTCAACATCATGTAATGTTATTTATGTGGTATATACTATATATACTAAACCTCAATGTGGTATATACTAAATCTCACAAAACGAATTATTTGATGTAGAAATCAGGCATTTTTAGAAAGAGAAAAGTTTTGTCTGCATACCATAAAGTTCTTTCTTTTTTGATCGCCAGTCACATTGACGTAGTTTTTGTGTCATGTTGCAATCGTCTAAAATTTGCACTCATGACGTCAACTTTTAGTCACGATTCAAGTATTTTTTCACGTTTTGAGATTCCGCTTTACTGGGTTTAATTCGAATTATAGATGTTTAAGGAAAATATGCGTTTCCCACCGTGCGGAGAACGGGTACGCAGCTAGTATTCATTAAAATTTGTTATTTCGATGAGTTAAGTTTGATGAGTATTTCAACTTATATAGTGATAACTTTACGAAAGTTATATTTAAAATATATTTATATATAATTAAGTTATATTTATTTTGCATAAAGTAGCAAATTTTGAATAAAATAGATTTATTTGATTATCATAGAAGTTTGATGGTGCTTTTCTTTAGTCATGTTAATTTCGCTTCGAAGTTTTATCAGCTTTTTCAGACAATAGCATTGAAGACTCTTTTTTGTATGTATATTACATGAAAATTATCTATACTGATTTCCCTATTTTACATTTAAGCATTCTTCAACTTCAATTATTGCGAAATACATACTCATAATCAATTGGTCAGATGAGCAGAGAACAGCCTCACATCATTGCAATGTTTCTGACAACATTTCACTTGTCTAAAAGAACCTTCAAAATACTCAATAACAATTTCAAAATAAATTAGTGTTCATACGCATATGAAAGTGTCTCCTTAATCAAGTTCAAATTTTAAGAATGGCAGATTAAAATACACGTTATTTGCAAACGAATGTTACATATAGCTTTGCTCTACGACTAATGAAGAACGAATAAAGAGCAAGTGGGCCTTTTGTTTTCCTTAGCTGTACATAGCTTATTACAGATATATTTACTTCATTTGATCAAATTTAAAACAACTTCTCAAAATTAAATATCTTGGAAGAATCAATTAAAGTATTTTACTTATTAAAACTCTTAATTTATTAACCCGACGCAAATGTTTTTAAGTATGTTGTGTTACTTACTTTGATGATAATAAGGTGAATGAAGATAAGATTCAAATCAAGGATATTGTGACCTGCACATATCATAATCAATTTGGATATAATCTCTAAAAGTAACACAGTAATGATTACTCAGTATCTTCACAAATAAGGATAGAAAATTATTGAACATTTTCTACTCAAGGTTTATAATCTTGCCCAAAGCAAAAGCTCAAAGAGCTCAACAAAAAATATTTTTATTGAAATGAACTTTCACTGAAAAATAATTGATGCACATTGAGGCACAATTCATTTTAATGCACAATTGATTTTAAAATCTGTCTCTTTGAGGAAATCTTATGTATAAAAACATGCAATGTGCATTGTTTCAGAACGAATATTACTTAAAAGTTGGCTCTATGATGAATAATACTCGAAAAATAGACGCGATATTAAAGAATGGTGATTTAGTATTTATTTTTTTAGATCACGAGGATTTACGATTTAGTTAGATTAACTTAAGTGACCAAAACCACAAAGCCACGTAGGTGGTGTTGTGACTAAAGAACCTTCTATCACACATGGGTCTGGGTTCGATTCCTGACATGGGTGTTCACTTGTCCGTTCCTTCATAGGGGATAATGCTGGCAGCCCACTGGGTGCTACCATAATAAAATGGCCAGTAATTCGGACCTTTTGTAGTGCTGAATGCTTGATGAGGAAGTGCCCAGGCCCTTTGAAAATAATAAACCAAAACCGCAAATTTGTAAACAAAATCCTATAATTTTAAACTTGTGAAATTAATGGACCCAATTACCGTGTGAAATTAATATCTTCGCGCAAGTTCCACATATTTATCACCAATTTTTTCTTACCTGATAAAATAAACTCCCGTCAGTTTAAAAAAGAAATCATTCCACTTACATTAACTTAAAAGCATATCACCTGAGATAAAGCTTTCCTGTGTATCCTTAAAAATGACAAGCGCAACAACTTTGCCTCCCTCCACGAAATACATCGCACTTTACTGCTTGGAATAAATTTAAATTCTTCATTGAATTCTACCATTACACCAAAATGCATTCCTTCATTACTTAAAACAGGGGCCGTTGACAGGAGAATGACATGCTTAATGTGATATGCTCCGCGGGGAACGAGAGGGGGTTGGCAGCATCCATTAAGAAAAATAAGTGGGAAAATCCCTGATTGACTCCGTTCGCGGGCACTTTTCCCGCTTGTTAAGAAATGTCACAAATCTATTCCCGTGGAAGAAGTCATTGGGAAGAAGATTTCTGGCATTATTTATAAAAGTTTACTTCAGGATCTCTTCAATATTTTTGTTATTTTGTATTGTTTAGAATCCTGTTGCATTTTACTTCGCAACAATAGGTATAATATTTCTTATAGGATTTTTTATTGGTGGTCTTTTTCTTTTTTTTTTATACAGTATATATTTTGATGCATTTTCTTCTGATTTGTTTTTCTTTTAAACCGAAGGTGTAGTTAACCCTACAAGGCTCGATTTTGTTTTCTGTGTCTGAAATAAATATATATGATGATGATAGTGATTAGTATTTGTGTAAAAATAATAAAAATGATAATAACCAAATATTTTACTAGAAAATCACTTTTTTATTTCAGCTCTGTACGTAGTATACTGAGCCTTAATAGCGCGGCAGCATTAGACCTTTTTTATTTCAGCAATGTACGTAGTACACTGAGCCTTAATAGCGCGGCAGCATTAGACCCTTGACGACTAATGACGACGGAATTATTGGGCACTTTATTATGGGGCACCTAATAGGGGAACCAACATTTCCTCCTGTGAAGCGAAAGGACGAAATGACAGTCCAAGCCCTCGCCGAGAATGAAATGCGGCCGTGGTATAGTAGAACGGTTCTTTATCTCACTACACACCCCGAAAGCCTTTCAGCTTCAATAAGATAACTATCTTTTATAGAATGGTTTACAAAGTAAAATACTTAAAAAGTTCAGCTAGGTATTCTATACTGTTAAAGGAGCTTAACGAACACGATACCAGATTGTGTGTGACATTAATTTAGAACATCCTTTTATTAAAATGTGAAAGATACCACTTCCTAAGTTTTCATCTTCATTTAATGTACTCCAAAAATTTACTTTACATAAGCGGCTGTGACGTAAAATCCCGTCCACTTCGTTCCAGTTTTCACTCCAGTGCATCTATGATTTAAATCATTTCTAATACTCAGGTATTATAAAACACATTTTGATATTAAAGCTTAGAAGTAATTTACGAGCCTTTTTTTTTCTAATTGAAAATCTTCCTGTCAATTTTTTTTTCATTTTTATAATTTTGAAGCTGAATGAAAATGTTATAGTGAAAACAACTTTACATTATTTGCTCATTTCCTAGACACTGACTGCAGTATTCACCAAATACTTGACACGAGGATTTGACCCAATACACTTGTTAAAGTCATCGGCTAGATATCTTACCCATGACTTTAACACGCGTGTTAGGGTTGATTCACGTGTCAAGTGTTTGGTGAATACGGCCGTTAGAGAGTTAGAGATAGCATCGAACAAAATCAGAAGAAGAAGGACTGTTTTCTGCAATATAATTTCCCGCTTTCAAAGTTATACTCTTGCACCTTTCGGATTTTAAGTTGTCGATCGGTTTATACAACACAGTATCATCTGCCAAACTTTGTACTCGTGTTGATTCGCGTCTATCAGATAGAAGTTATATAGCAATATCTACATTCAATTACATTTGATTTCTATCAGATGCATCCATGTAACTGTCTTAAAGAAGTGAGAAAATATGATGTAATTTTGAACATATTACTAGGGCTGTTAAATTGGAGTGCACGTACTCAAAGGCCAATTCCTTTCAGTAAAACCAATGAAACTTCAAATAATATATGAATTATTTAGATCAAGTGACCGAAATTTTTGCTAGAAAAAAGTTCCATAACAAAAAAGCCATAAAACATAAAGCTTGTCATACAGCTTTATGTTTCTCTAACAAAGGGAGCGCTAATGCATCAAAGATAAAGAAGATACTTAATTCAAAAAGTAGCAGAAATTTTTATTTACTGCTCACTTATGTGAGGCTATATTTCCTACTGGCAAAAATTTACCCCAGGCCTAACATCAGATATCACGTTTATAGCAAAATTGTATTTCTTATTCATTTGCATTTGGCTTTAGTTGCAAAGCGCTATCTTTTAAAACTGTTTTATTTTTCTACATAAACCTCGGCCCCCTATGATCGTATATAACATTATATATGATCTGATATTTATTTCAGAAATATTTGAAACATATTTCTGAAATGTTAGCGGTATGCATTCAGTAAAATCGAAGCTACCGGCCTCCGAATACCGACAGTACATAAGCCTCGGCCCACAGGGATCCTAGACAGTAGCGGACTAACGGGGGGGCAGAGGGGGCGGTCCGCCCCGGGCCCCGACCTTTAAGGGCCCCCAAAATGGTTAGAAAATTTTAAATTCCAGTTTCACTTATTTTTATAAAAACTTTTTTTTATTTCTCCCCTCCTTTAATGTGCGGGTACTTGCTCATCAATCATTCGCCACTACAAAGGCCCGAATTACTGTCCATTTCATCATGGGGACAACCCAGTGGGCGGACTGCATTACCCCCTATGAAGGGATGGACAAGTTAACATCCATGCCCAAGCGGTATTTCGAATCCAGACCCAAGGCGTGATAGAATGGTTCTTTAGTAGCTACACCACCTGGGTGGCTTTAGAAAAAATGTTAATGTTCAAGATTATAGCGAAATCTCAAGAGACGAAGCCAAATAATCCTGGGGCCCGGAATTATTAAGAGATTTGAAGTTCTAGTTTGAAAACTTTTAAATGTGTCAGATAGGTATGACTGTATTGAGAGCCTCGGCCTAGGGGCCTCTAAAAAGGCGCCCATAAAATGGGGGGTCAAGGTAGGTCGCTTGCCTGCCCTCCCCCCCCCCCTAGAGTTTTAGTGCAGTGTCTAGGATGTAAACAAAACTGCACTAGGAAGCAAAATCAGAAATGAAACTGTTACAAGTGTGAAATTTGCCCCCCCTCTCCCCTAAGGTTTTTTTTTCATAGGCCCAGGGATTATTAAGAGCTTAAGTTCTAATCTGAAAAATTCTAGTGACTATACATATATATGGTATGAATGTATAGGGGGCCCCCGAACAGTGCTTAGGTAAGGTCCTCCTACTGTCTTAGTCACGACCTGTATATAAATTGTTTTTTACTTAGTAAGACCTTTTTTATAATCAAAATATTGAGAAGCTACAAAAGTTTTGCACAATTCTTTTCATTCCAAGGCGAAATTATTTCCACGATACTCAAAATCAATGACCGACGCATTGTGCCACTACATGATTGGGGCCTTAAATTAGCTGTTGCCCGGTAGCAGCTACCACATCTAATTTTGAGGTATGGGAATAAGGTTTTGGACTGTGGACACAAGCTTTACTAGCTTATAATAATGGAGTTCTGTGTTAAAGCCTTTTTTGTCCCTAATCAAACTGAGCATCTTCGATTCGTTATGTTCGTGCCACGGATTACAAATGTGTGGATGCAGTGCACTCTTTTTTTACGGAACATTTTTTATAGACAAATAATGCTACTTTAGTAACTTAGTAGCAAAAAAAAGTTCATAAGACACCCCCCTAGAGAACGTGCCATAGAAATCGGGAGGCGTGGTAGGGTGAATGAACGGGATCCCCAATATGTTCACTTTTATTCATTTATTTTTTTTTGGGGGGGGGGATCACTTAGGCTGGGGACAAGGACAAGGAGGTTCGCGGTGTCCAACTCTGCGAATTGCTTCAGTATGTTTCCCCCAATGTAGTTATTATTATTATTATCACTGTTTCTCACAAGATGCTTGATTGTTATTCCATTTAAGACGCAATGCAAAAGCAAATCGGGTAAAAAAGAAAAATTTTCCATCACTATCTCAGAATTTCATGATTTTTTTTCTTGTGTTGCCTTACACAAGGAAAGAAAAAAATCTGAAATATTTTTAATTTACCTCTTTTAGTTTTGGAGTTATTGGGGAGGGAGGGGGGTCAAAGACCCCACAGGAGCGATGTAGAAATAATTTCGGTCAATTTTTGTCACGTTATTTTCTCGACTGTGACTGTCTCTGAGGTGCTTCGGAGAATTTTTTTCTTTTTATCTGGTAATATACCTTGAATATTAACAACTCATACTGAAAATTCATTCAAAGATAGTCAGAGCCCCCAAATATGGGCCCCCCAAATACCTCCAATTTCATGAAAAATACAGTTTTTAAGAATACTTTAAATGTTGGTTCTCACGTGATATAGAAAAGTTTTGCACAGTGCAGTTATACATCTTCATATAAAGTGAAGTGTTAAAAATTTTGAAGGCTCTAGGGACTCTCAGTACGGGGCTCCAAACATGGTCGTTAACGCTAATTTATACAATTTCGAAGGACTGGTTCAGCTGGCGCCAACTTCCTACATGAGAACTATTGGCATGGAGATGTAGCATCAACCTAGTATTTCCATATTATGAAAAAACATTTTTTGAAGGTACAACTGTTTCCAAGAAAAATCCCAAAAAGTACCTCACTATTTGGGACATTCCACTCACACGTATGGAGCATTTCGTTGTTACTTTTAGAAGTTTAATCGACCCTAGAAATACTACAGAAAATTAAACTTACCCTATACCCATAATTAAACTTCCCCTTGTAATACATGTATCACAAATAGTTCTTTTTTCCTCTGAAAGCTACACTATGACTATTCCTGAGTATTATCTTTATGAGTACTAAAATTCATGCATTTAGCATAATTTACAGGAACACTCCAAATAATTCGTAAATAATGTCATAACTTTTTCCATTCGCCAACTGGGGAAATAAATACTATGTAAATGTAACTCTACCCATACCATATCTTATACTTAATTTAAAATAAACAAAAAGTAAATAATATTGCAATTAAAAGAAGTTGTCACAAATCTACATAATTTATTTCTGACTTGTGTACCATTTTATAACAAAATCGGCAAACATCATTTCAAACAAAAAGTAACATATAAAAAAAATATATCAGGTTATTTACGTACTTTTTTATAGAGTCTATTATATAGTTGATTGTGAGCTGTTTTGATACTTTTTACATTAGTAATGGTAAATGGAGTAACTGAAATCAATTCAATTCGACCAAAAAAAAAATTTGTCTACAGTAATTATTTCTGCGTCATCTTGGCGTGGCGTAGCCAAGTAAAAGAATCTGAGCCAGGTATTGCATGCAAATATTTTATCGTAGCAATCTCATCTTGTTCTGATAAAGAGATAACCCTTCCCATGTCAAATAACTTTTCATATTCCACTGCATAGTAAAAGCTCAGCTCAATATCAGCAACTTCGTACTATTTTTCAACAGAGGAAATCATATTTTTAAAACAGGAACAACGCAAAATGTTGTTTTAAAAAAAGTGTTTCATTCATAGAACATCCATTTTTTTTTTCAGTATGTCTGACATTTTTGTGCGGGTGTGATTTTAATTTTGTAAATTCAATTTTCTATTTATTTTTAATTTTGCAGTATTTTTTAACTACCTGTGTTTCTGTGTCCTCGTGCGAAAGAAGTTTTTCGAAACTTAAACTAATTAAAAATTATCTAAGATCGACAATGAGGGAATAGAGATTATCAAATTTGGCTATTTTGTCAAAATGGGATTTTTGGAAAGAAAAGTAGCTGCTACTGTTGACTTTGATGGTGTCATCGACAAATTTAGCAAAGCGAAAGCACGCAAACATATTTTATCTTTATGAGTACAGTTTTGATTATTTTATTTTTTTTTATTTCCATAAATAATTTTCTGATTTAAATTAATATACTCCAAATATTTGTTTTGTTTTTAATTAAATATTTTAATTAATGCCCTTTCAATCGCTTAAGTATACTGTTTTAAGGTGATACTTTATTTGTCAGAGGATGTTAAAAAAATCTTTGAGAAAGATGTTTATTTACTATAAATGTATACATACATGATAAATTAGCAACTCTTGCATAGCTACGAAAGTATGCCAATAATGGCGTCAAACATAGGCAAAGTGTCTATTTTCAGTCATTTTGACAGTTCGGTTGCAATTTCTGTCATAATACACTATATTTTATTAAAAAAAAATAAAATCCACTTAGTTAAATTTGATCATATTTCTTTGCTCATTTCTGCCTTTGATAATTTTTAGCTTTAATTTTACAGAAATATTTACATAATCCATAGATTGTATATTAATAATTGTCTAATAAATTTGTAGTATTGTATTGTAATTTAAATAAATCAAAATTCACTACTTACTTTTCAGTATGTAACAATTTTAATGTCTTGTGCTCCAGCAATTCTTCATTGCGTTTTGTCCTCTATATCTTTTTTTTCTAAGTATTTTTTACTCTTATGTTAACTATTGTAAGGAAACCGCTGGAATTACATTTTTTTTTTCAAATCAATTGTTATCTAAATCTGTACTGTATTTTATGTTCATATTTATTATAACAACCTTTTATATGTAACTAAGTATATTCGCTTATGCAATGTCTTAGTAGAATTTCGAGATGCAAATAAGGCTTCTGGAATGTCATTGTAAACATCAATTATTAGTTAAATACTGCAAAATCTGTAAAATTAGGTGTCTTCTTTTTGTCTTAAATAAGCATATCTCTGTTTCAAAAACAATTTGATATATTTAGATTCTTTATTTTAGATTTTATGCTTTACAATTTTATATTTATTTAAAACAACTTCTTTCAATATGAATGTAATTCTTTAATTGTAAGAAATATTGATTGTATATAGTTTCTCTACGTTTTTAATGGTGCATTTTTGTGTAAATCAGACCTAAGCTCTCGTTCTTTGAATATAAATATAATATTTAATACATCAAATATGGAAATTTTTGTCCATTAATTTCATCAGAAGTGCTTATAATTTAAAGAATACTGAAATTTGAAGAAAAACTGAATTATATAAAATGTGTGTAAAGAACATAAATTGTATCTTACAACTAATCACATAAAAGTACCAGAAACTAAAAAGCAATTTACTAAAAATGGAATAAGTTTACCCTGAGCGAGACTTTTTTTTATTTTAAAAATGTTTAAATCAGTATTTTATTATTATTATTATTATTTGGTAATTCTCTAATCTAATGGTTATCAATCTTTGAATTGCTACCTCAAATGGGGTCGCAAAAAATAACCCGGGATCACAAGGTGGATTTAAACGGAATCGAAAGGTATCGAAATATTTTTCATCTAAAAACAGGTTTCCGTTGAATAAAAGTGTCTTCAACAGAATGAACTATTTCCTTTCAAAACAAATTTAAGTTTAAGGTTCAGTGATTTAGGCATGTTTTAATATGCGATGTGTAGGTAGTTAAAAGTTTTAAATGTACTGAGTTATGTTATCATTATTTCTATATGCTTTGGGACAGCCTGTACCAGCAAAATAAAATGAGTTTTAGCTTCACGCGAAGTAATTTACTAATTTTCTACGAATCAGTCAAAACAGACTATTTTTCGATTTTACCAAAATGTAAAAGTAAAAAAAAAAAAAAAAAAAAAAGTTTAATAGAATTTTTCCAGATTTTTTTTTCGGTTATGAATGTTAGCTTTAAAATGTAATTTTCGTTAAAAAGTACAATTTTAAAAGGGGGCCCCAAACTCGGAGACCACCCCGGGCCTCACTTAGCGTTAGTCCGCCACTGATCCTAAATAACTTACATCTAAAATGTTAGTAGTATGCGTTCAGTAAATATAAATATGACCTACCGGCCTCCGATTGCCTACAATTTAATTTTAACCATGCCTGTCTATTAGACTGGCGGTATTCTAAAACATTATGTGGAATTTCTTCCACACAGTATGCTAATATGAGACCATTTTCCCGTGGTCCAACCTAAAGCCTTATTGACCCTTCCCCCAACAACACAGAATTATACAGGCAAACCTTTCAAGGGGGCAATAGTAGCTCTTAAAGATCGTTATGAGAAGTGATCTACGTTTCAGGCGATATTTAAAAAAATAATATTATACTCAAGAATATTTTGTAAGACTTTGAATCTAGCAGATCAAGCAATTTCTTCTCAAACGTACCATCTATGGACATACAGAAGATGGTTCCAAAATTTTTCTTTTGCTAATTTACGAGTAGCTTTGTAGTAATAAATCAGAAAACAGCTAAATATATATCGTAGGAAAACTTTTTACTGTAAACGAAAAAAGTAATCCAAAAATTCTCTATCGGAAAGAAAAGATTTATTTCACAGCAAATATCAGAAAAATTTTTATATTTTACATATTTTAAATATTTCATTATCATCATATTTAGTGATCAGACTTCACAATCTAATTTGCAAAGACACCTTTAAATTTATTACTTTCCTGGTTATCTAGCAAAGAAAGGAAATTTTATATTGAAATATTCCAGCCTTCACCTACCGAAAAGTAAACCAACAGAACTTCATTTGTTTTCACATTTACAAACATTTGACTTTTAACATGACAGTGTCAAATAAAATTCTTGTGCTGAAAAAAGCAAAATAAAACTACCTATACCGAACGAAAACAGAAAAAATTTCAAGGAACACTTTTTTTAAGTAAATTTACACCATAACAGATCAAACCAGAGGAAATCCCTGATGAATAAGTTCCCTTTTATGATTCTTTTCCGAGTTTGGTTTTGTAATGCAAATTACATCGAGGTGTATAAAAGGAGACAGTTCAGCTTTGCTTTAGCCTAATTATTTGGAGCCAACTTTCAGAGTAGCTTTTCTCTCGACCATTCATATCGATAAAAAAAAATCACAATGTATCGAATAAAAAAAAGTAATAATAAGACTCTTTTTTAAATCGTTATTCTATTAACAACCTTCAAAAGATCTTAATTAAAATGCTTCGTTTCAAGTCTTACAAAGACCTTAAAACCTAGTTTTTTAATCAGAATACTGCCAGCTATTTTATACAATATCCTTTTTAGAAATAATGGAAATCGATAAACTGTAGGAGATGTGAGGGTAAAGAGAAGTAAATTTTCAGACTTTTTTTTCGTTCTCTCTCTCTTTTATTCTTTTTAATGCTCAAATTACTTTTTTGAAATTGCTTTGCTTCATTTGAATATTTCTAATTAAAATCAGACGGATTTTTCTTTGATTCTACACCTTTCTTGAATGCGGATGTGTTGAGCTGGGTAATTAAATATTACAGTCTCGTAGAAAAGTGTTTGCCAACACGTTCCATGCAAACATTTTTGAGAGACTTTTTTCTTAATGAACGGAAAACGTCAAGAACAAATCTTCCAATCATTAAAAAAAAAGTTCCGCTTATGGGTATATAACACATCCTATGTTTTTCTCGCTGTTCAATCTTTTAAATTTGTTTTTGAATAACAGTTTTGTAATTTAAAAGAGAGTTCGTTTAACCCTACATTGCATACTGCAACCAATTGGCTATACTCTCTTTATCTGAGAAAAAAAGAAAATTTTATACTTTTTGTATAACTATGAATTTTATATCAATATAATACCATTATGGAAATAATTTTTAGTTTTTAAAAAATGTATGGCAACAATATTTTTTGGGCTAACAAGCTTGAATTCAAAGCGTGTGCATCCAGTTTTCTGAACAAAGTTTCCCAGAATTTTTTATTGCTGTTAATTTTAATCACTAATTGTGAAAAGGAATACAAAACTATTAAAAAAAATAATAGTATTAGGACCAAATAAAGTAGAATAAGGCTATATTACTTTCTATTGTTCTATGAGAGCTATATTTAAAGTCTCCTTTCATTTGCAACAAACTATCAACTTTATTATATTACGTAACAGAATAACCAAATAATTTAGAATCAAGAATTCAGGAAATCAAACAATCCCATATTGGACTCCGTATACATCAGAAAAACCGCATTTAATTAAGAAAATAATAGACAGCATTTCATACGTTGAAATAATAAAATATTTTGTTAAACTCTAACCTTCCTTTCTATATCAGTCAATAGACTCAGGGACGTCGCAGAAACTGTTGTTGTATCCAGGCACAGAGCCTAAACGATTCTGCAACTTTTATAAATAGTTTATTTATTTTTAAACAAGAAGAAAGATAAACACAGCTGCAAATATTCCTGATACAAATATTCTTGATTTTAATTAAATTTTGGAAAATGAAACAAAAATATATCAAATTTTTAATTTTTAAAATCTCGAGTGACTCTTTTCGACTTTCTGAACTCTTGATCGTTACCAAGCTTTTAAATAAATTTGAATCGTCGAATAATTCACCAAACAACAAAAGTGAAAATTACAATATGGTGTTGGAATATGTTACCCAAATTCATATATTTATGTCATTAATTTGGTGCATTAAACAAAATGGTACTGTTTCACCAACTTATGCGACTGTCTGTAGGATTTTTGAAGTACAATTGTTTGAATCAAAGTTCATAAAACACTCTTCAAACTTTTATCTGTCATATAACACCAAATGCGGACTTAAATAAACGTTTTTCAGGTACATTTATCCTATCGAATTTCAGTTCAATTGAATGCAGTTTACAGACGCTAGTAAATTTGAAATAATTTGAATCTATAAGCTGAAATGTATAAGAGTACTTCTATGTAGCCTCGTAAAAAATTATAAGAGTTACATACACCAAAATATAATAAGTTATCTAAGACAGTAATATAATATGCGTACCTAATTTGATTTCAATCAAATTCATCATACAGACATTAGCTTCCTTTAAATTATTTGCGTCTATATGAATAAACTAATAAGAATAGATTTTTGAAGTCCTGTAAAAAACTGTAAATACTGCACACATCAAAATATATTAGTATCAGGAAAAGAAAAGTGAGCTAGATGCCTGATTTCTAGTTTCAACAATAAACTATTAAACAAAAATAAAGTAAAAAATCGTATGATGCTTCAGACCGAAAGGGTCAGATGACTGAGACAGTTATTCTGCTTATCAGGTTACATAGCGAATAGGGCAATGAAAGCTTATCTCACACAGGGAGGGAAAATTACTTTTCAAAATTTTAATATTTGAAAAATCTTTTAAATGTATTTTGCAACAGAAAAATTATAAAAGTTTTATAAGTATATTAATCAA
Organism: Cheiracanthium punctorium; assembly: GCA_038373885.1. NCBI lineage: Eukaryota > Metazoa > Arthropoda > Arachnida > Araneae > Cheiracanthiidae > Cheiracanthium > Cheiracanthium punctorium. The sequence continues at coordinate 1,994,851 of JAWZYV010014761.1, forward strand.
ATTTATAATTAAGCTTACTTTAAAATAACTTGGGGTGTTGTTTTAGGTTGGTTATGCCGACTGTTCTCGTGATTTCGTCTTCTCGTCAGCAGTAATAGATTGGTCTGTACATAACAGGATACCGAAAATTCAAGTACGTTGGTGGTCTATAACCCGGAAATTTTAAAAAATGTAAACAAGTGCACGTCGTCGAATAATATTTACAGTACAACTAAGATTACTTTATGAGAGGTTTAAAGCAGTACTAAATAGATATCATGTATTTTTCTTTTTTTCGGAGAGGGAGGGGATATATAAAAAGGTTAGAAATGAGTTACCAGCTGAACCTTTAGTAATTTATCAATTGGTAAGCGTTTGATCCTATATGGACGTGAGAAAAGTGAAAGTACTGAAAATTTTATTTCAGTTTGAAAGGATCTCATAAGAGCATAAATTTCTGGAAGATTGTCGGATGTCAGTATTAAATCAATTTGAATATATTTACACTTCTAATATTGTTTTATGTAATACAGTAAAATTTGTTGTAAGCAAATCCCTAATTAAACGAAAATTTTTCATAAAGGAAAATGTTTCCTTATTTGGCCAATTCGTCGTTTATAAACTAAAGCTGCACTCAGCGGAATTCCGCTTTTACCTGGGGAATATTTCAGTAACTTGCGATCACCTTGATGACAAGCTCTAGTAAATTTTGTTTTCCGATATTGACTTCCGGTCAATCAACAATTATTCCCTTTAGGTATAACGTCCTTCGATTATAGAAGAGAACTTACATAACGCGGCATTAACCTTCCTGATACACAGCAATATATACGGTACATCTATCATTTTGTCCAACTTGACTCACGTTTCTACAATCTTGAATAGATATGAATATAAAACAGTGCTTTATCTGAAAATGCACACAATCCTCTTATTATTCGTTTGCGAGCCTCCTAATTCGTCTTTCACCATACTAATACTCAGTTGTTTACCTTCTAACCCAACTTTGCTAAGTTTCGAACACATTTCGGGAGCTTACTACCCATTAATGCAGATATAATACACTAAGACAGGATTTGCAGGAGACCTCTTAGATTTAGAAAATACGCCTTTTAATTAAATTGGACACTTGGACTAATTGCGTCGCATGCAATTTCTGGAAGACATTATTCTGAATGGAAATGAGCCAAAAGTTTACGCATTCGGATCTTGCACCTAATTTATGTAAGCAATTTTGCCTGCTCACGGCGCATAGAGCGAGGAGGCAATTTTCATTAAAACGCGCTGCACTGCAAAGAAAATTCTGGGTGAACCGCCTTTCATAAGAGTTATAAAAATAGTTAATAAAACTGTTCAAAATGCAGAAATTTTAGTATGTTCCGCTATACCAGTTTCTCTTATAACCTTGTAAAATCTTATTATTAAAATGTGAAACACTAAAAAAAGGTAGAAGAAAAATTTGTTAATTTTACGCAATAAAAAGCTCATAGAACAGGTTGGTTGTTAAGTATTAATTCTGGAAAATGTAAAAAAAATTCAATACTACTGGTCTATGAGAAAAAGAGTTGCATCATTTAAAATGTATGTATCAAATTTATTACAGTATGTATAGACAAAAAATATCAATTATTAAACATGTATGAATTATTCATGCTGAAAGAGCGTTATACACCTGATAATTTGTTTTACCAACTGATTTCGATAAATTACATTTATTGGAAAGGGGATACATTAGGAGTGAACCATTCATAGTTTGGTCAAATTTTAATGATATCATCAATGATGAAATAATAGAACTTTTTAATTCTTATGAGCACATAAACAGGCAAATTTCTTAAGGTATCGGGATATTTAAGTTACCGTGATGTTTTTATGGTGAAATAATTTCAACTGTGTTATTATTATTATTATTATTATTATTATTATTATTATTATTATTAATACTTGTTCTAATTATTGTATTCCAGAGCATGATGTCATGCTCAGATCTGAGGCTAGGGAGAGTGTAGGCACAATATACTTTAACACTAGAAAAGCCGAAGAGAGGGTCAAAATGACCCTTGTTGGCTGTTTTAGGTATTTCTATAATTATTTATTTTACTAATGAGAATAAAAATGTAAAAGTTGCTCACAACACACTTGTAATGACTTTAGGGAAAGTAGTAAAATGAGCTGCAGTGTTAAACGGTATACTGAAAAAAAGTATGAGATACTGGGAAAAGGGTCGAAATGAGATCCCAACAGCGCTTCTAGTGTTAACAAAATTAATATTAAAATATTTTTTTTATAAATTTTAGAAAAATTCGATGTTCTAAATAACTAAATCTGTAATACAATTAAGATCTATAAGAAGAATCAAATTTTTAATTAATTTTAAATATACCATGACCCAAACCATGGCCCAAACCAATACCATGATACCAATACCCAAATTTTTAATTAATTTTAAATATACCAAAAAGACCATGACTAATCTGCGATTAAACTTTTAAGTTTTCTATTTAAAGTTGTTAAGTGCGACTTTAACAGTATATGAAATAATTTTTTGTTCATCGTGAAACGCTTTAATCATTTACCTCCTTCAAATTCCTTTAACTTAACTTTTTTCAACGCTAAACGTCTTATACATAAGTTCATGTTCGAGAGAGGCTCACTGCTCGATTCTTATATCTCGAAAGGTTGTAAGAAATCATGAAACTTTTTAACAGCTTTTTAACGAATCTAATTGTTCTAGAAACTCAAAAAAAATATTAGCATGTCTCTTTATATACTATGCTATGCACTAACAGAAATCGTGAACCTGTAAGAGCTAAGAAATATTCAGAAAGAAATCTTGGAGAAATTTACAGTATTTCTCTAAATTTCGGACCAAAAACTTAGCAAATACCATCGAACAACCACCATATTCACCCGATATCGCTCCAGCCAATTTTTTTCTCTTTCCACATCTTAAATTACCAGTTCGAGGCACCCGTTTTCAGTCGATAGAAGACATAAAAGAGAATTCGCTGCGAAAACTGAAGTCAATTCCAAAAAATGCATTTAAAAATGCTTTGATGATTGGATTATTCATTTTCATAAGTGTATTATTTCGAAAGGGGCCTACTTTGAAGGCGATAAAATAAATTTGGATGAATAATAAACATTTTGGGTTTTATTGACCAATTCCCGGAACTTTTTTGACAGACAGAATGTATACTAGATATACTTGATAACTGCCGGTAAATTATAGAAAATTTTTAATTTTTTTTTCTTTTTACTAGAATCTGATAAATAATAAATTTGAAACGTTTTTTTCATCTAATTATGTATTTATTAATGTATATGAGATTAATTTTTGATAGCTTCTATTATAACCATAAATATAGATTTCTAATATAACTATTTATTATTAAAGCAACATCACTTAGACATGTATACATGTATTATCTATACACTACTACATGCCACCAGAACAACTGAACAATAAACAGAGCAATGAACACGATAAGAGTGACGTATAGAAACTTTGGAGAAAACAGAAGTCAATGGCAAAAAGGAAATAAATTAATTAGGCTGGCTTATATTGTCCTCATTAGTTCCCAATACCTGCCAGATATACAGTTACTGGACAGTGCGAGACACAGTAATAAGTTCTGTGCATTCAAGATTACATCCTATCCACAAATAAAGCAATTTGGACTTTCGAGGATACCAAATCTAAAAAGATAACTATAGGTAAACAGTCGTGTCCCGTGGCAAGTCTAAATACAGCAGCACTTGCTCTTCTTGTTGTTGCTGGGATGCGAGAAATTGCATTTTTCCATTCATTTTTTAATTTCACTTAGTTTTCTCATATTGCAGATTCAGTTTTATAATAATTCTTAATATTGAAGAGAAAGGTATTTTGTTGTTTGATGTTTGTATTATTTGGGTTTCTTCTTTTTTTTTTTGTTGGGGGAGGGGGGGGCAGTTGGTCAGCCACTTCATTCCCATAAATTCCACAGTAAGCTTTGACATACATAAAAAAATACATAATTTGATACATAAAAAAATCGCACGGAGTTAGTACAGGAGAGCGAGGTGGCTACGGAATAAGACGATATACGGAATAATAGATACGGAATAATAATGTCGTCCTCAAAACCTCGACTAATCCAACGACGAGGAAGCTCATTATTTGTGAAACAAAACTTATAATGTTCATACTTCATTCTCGACTAAAGTCAACTTTGTTGCTCTATTGGCAATACATTATTTTTTATAAGACTTACAAACACGGCAAGGAAATGTGACACACCCTGTTTATATATATATATATATATACAATATAGCTAAACTTACATAGTGTGGAATCCCAAGTAATGCATCGAGCAAGTGATAGCACATAATAACAATTAAAAAACTGGAACCAAGAATAAACATTGGAAATCCAGTGGCCATAAATATAGTAAAAAACAGAGGTATCAAAGCTAAAGAAAAGTGGGAAAATATGCCAGGTGAGAACATGTGGGCTTAAGCCACCTTCATGAACCCAAACAAAGATGTGGAGATGGAATGGAAAATTGAAATGGAGTACTCTGTTATCAAGTACCATTATACTCACACTTCAATTTAAAAGAAAAACAAAAATAGCATACACACACACACACACATATATACAGTAAAGCACCGTTTATACGTCTTTCAAGGGACCGATCTGAAACGACGTATAAACGAAAAGACGTATAAATGAAACATTGATAAACAGCTTTGATTATTACATGTATAACTCTTCTAATGCAAATTTATGTAAATTTAATAATTGTATTAAGACACTAGTAAATTACTTCATACTAGTTTTCCCCCTAAAAACAATATCTAAATAAAAAAGTAGAGAAAAATAAAAAATTCTGATAAAAATGAAACAAATCCTACCTTTATTGTATAATATATAATACTGCATACATTTGGTATTAATGTAATATACATTGAGTATCATGAGGGGATATTTGTTCATACAGACGTTGAATTTAATAAATCATTTATAGTGGAATTGTATTTGATTGTTAATAACAGTATTATGAAGTTCATGAAATGTCTTTTTCCCTTGTGTTCTGAAGTAAGTTCTAAACTTTTCAATATAGTCAGTTGCGTCTTTGAAAGAAGGTTGTTAAACGAGGGCCCTTCACAATCCTTCATTGATTTTCTATATGGGAAAAATTTCTCCCTAAATAGAAAAATAAAGGCAAAGACAAAATTTTCGAAATTTAGGAAACGTTTAAAACGACGTATAGATATTGTGCATCGTATAAACGAAGCGTTTTTGCATTAAAATAGACAGGAATGAATCGGGACTTCACGAAAACGACGTATAAATGTGAAAGTCGTATAAATGAGAAACGTATAAACGGTGCTTTAGTGTATATAAAAGAAACTCGTTATTTGTGAAACAAACTTGTAGTTTATTTCTCCAGTAAAGTTAACTTTGTTGCGGTATTGGCAATATATTATTTTTTATAAGCCTTCCAAACCCGGGAGGGGATTGTGATACATCCTGTATAATAACACACACGTGAAGTAGTACTTATCAGCAACATGATCATTTTGGGTGGTACAAAAGCCCCGGCCATCTTCAATTACAAGAATACAAAGAATTTCGATCGTCCATTTCGTAAAAAAGCCTAGAACTCAAACTTAGTTCTAAGCTACCTACTAGCTTAGCCAAGCTGACTCCAAGGCTTTCTACTGGCTTTACTGGCACTTTTTTAGGGTTTCCACCAAGCACCCAAAAGTTAATTTTCTTGCAATTTTCATGTTTTGATAAGTTCATGTTAAAAATATACTATTTTGGTTACAAATAAACATTACATAGTGTTTTATTCGTGTGTACACCAAGAACGCAGCATATAAAAACGTAAAACATTTATGAACGATGGATCGTCTAATTACAATCCGACATTCGTTATTGGAAAGCAATGTTTTACTTTTTCCAAATTAAAACAGTAAAGAGTAAGAATGTCGAATAACCACAGGTGAAGGGTGTTAAAGGAGCAAAAAATAATAATTATGGATAAGATAACAGTTTCTAATTATAATGAATTGAACGATAATATTTAATTAATAAAATTAAATATAAGCATATTAAAAGAAGAAAAAAAATAAAATTTATTGAAATGATACTGGTTTTTCAAAAGATTTTATTAATCTAGAGTTTTCAACGCAACAACATATGCCTCATAACTAACAAGTAAAAATATATGTAGGTATAAATGATTTGGGGAGTTTAATCTGGATTCTGCGAAACAAATGTTATGAATTATATTAGAATTGTAAAGCGTAGTCGTGCGTATGCTCCTTTGGTTTAAAATTTAATCTATAAATAAAAATAGTTAAATGGAAAATTGTCGTATGTAACAAAAGGGATTTTTTTTCAATTAAAAGTTTAAAATAATAATAAACATAAATAAAATTGAAAAACAAATACAATCTTATGAAGTTACTAGCTGAAGTACCCGTTCTTCGCACGGGAATGAATGGACTTTTTGATATTACGATTTGTGGGTATTACTATTTATTGTAATAAAGAGATATAGCAAAATGGATATCGCTTTATATTGTGTTCAATAACCATGCATACCGAATTTCAAGGCAATCGTTTGTACGGTGCAGAAGGCCATGCGGCGTAGCACAATCTAGTGGAGAGTTTTAGCAAAACGGATACGGCGGAAATATTCTTAGCATTCAGATATCGATGAATACGAAATTTCAGGACGATCGGCTGGACAGCCCTGACGACGCGACATCTAGTGGCAAATTATATAGGAAAATGGATAGCGCCAAACTCGTGTTCAAATATCTTCCCCGTGTTCAAATATCTATGTATACCTATTTTCATAGCGATCAGTTGCACAGTCAAGAAGTGATACACTGCAGCGCGATCTAGTGGTTAATTAAAGTAATGATTTGCTACAGTGCCGTCAAGTGGCGAGTTATAGCAAAATGGATAACGCCAAAATAGTCTCATTGTTCAAATAGCTATGTATACTGATTTTCATAGCGACCGTTTGAATGGTCAAGAATTTGGCCTGCTGCAGCGTCATCTAGTGGGGAGTTAAAATAATAATGCATTGCAGTGCCATCTAGTGGTGAGTAACATCAAAAGGAACACTGTTAGAATATATTCTTCGTGCTGAAATGTGTAAGTATAAGAAATTTTATGCCGATCGGTATAGAAGTTGATGTGTTGCAGCGCCATTTAGCGGCAAGTTACAGCAAAATGGATACTGAAAAATATTCTCCGTGTTCTAATATCCGCGTGTACCAAATTTCATCGAAATCGGTTGGACGATATTCGCATAGTAAACGGCTAAACGGAATAGAATTCGACGTTCTGCTGCGCCATCTAGTGGCAAGTTAGAGGAAAACGGATAGCATAAAAAGCTTCTCAATGTAAAAGACTTAGGTGAACCAAATTTCATGGTGCAACGGTGCTGGAGTTTTTCAACTTCATACACACATACCAACATTCATTTTTATCTATAACCAGTATCATTATATATCCCAGTCTCAAATAAAATCCAGTTTCAAATCTAAGCCTCGCCAAAGTGCCAACATACGCCATTTTGAAAGAATTTTTTCAGGAAATCATTCGAAGCATTGACTTAGCAGCAATCAATATGGGAAATGGTTCGGCCGCCAAAAAGTAAAGCACACATTTATTTGAAAAGGGGAATCCCTTAATACAACCGAATTTTTTTAAATTATCAACTATAACCTGTTTTATTCATCGTTACTCCGATGTACTAAATGAGAAGATTTCAATTATCTGAAATTTGGTGGAATTCCCCCAACTTAAATCAATGTACTCAATTGACGAGAATTCTGAAGATAGATCGCTTGAAATCCCTTAATAACTGCATTATTTCTTCACGGATCATTAAAATTTAACGCTGTATTCTAATAAAACCTTTGCACTTGCTTTCAAAAATCTATTTCCTTAAGCTCTCAATAAATTGCGCCAAGCCGAAAACTGTGCAAACCGCTAGAACTCACTTCAGCATTTGAGCCATTTTATTTTTTCGCCAAACTAAAAAAAAATTACATATTAGCTTCGGAAATCTTCAATTCTTATTGTTTTGCGTATAAAACATTTCATTCCTGCTCCGATTTCCCATGCACACGATATTATAATAAAAAAATAATAATCTTAAAAATATAAACTAACAACAAAAAAAAAAAATCATTATTATTCTTTTATTTTTACTTTGAGAATTTAAAACATCTTATTCGGCAAAATCGCCACACATGGCAACCACGATCCTTATTTCACACATTTTCACTACAGGGGTTACAATCACGGAAAGGTTTTTGCATGGAGAACATAAAAAATATCTTAAATTCCGGGAACGGGTGGACTTTCAAAGTTTTAAAGTGGACTATGATTTATTCTATATTATTTTACATATCTGTGCTAAATTTCAGGCTGATAGGTCCATTTTTGTGGATTTGTATACAACTCAAATCCACAAACAAACAAACAAACAGAATTTCATTTTTATTTATAAGATTTGTAGGAATTACAAATAAATAAATAAATAAATGAAAAAGAGTAATGTGCTTGCGAAATCTTTTAAAATGATTAAATGTTATAAAAATTAAATGTAAAACTAAAAATAATTTATAATAGTTGAGTAAATCTAAAATAATAAATCAAGCCTTGACAAACTGAATATCTACGAATTTTATTTTATATTAAATTGCATATGTAAAAATTTCATTTCATATTAAATCAACGACTGAAAACTGAACATTAAAATACAATGTTTTTAATGCGATGGCATTAAAAAACACACATTCTTTTGCATAATTCAATTGGCGGCGTCATAGTAAGCCGTAATTAGAAAGTTAATATTAATTAGCAGTAGAGGTTTAGAGTTTAAGATATGCAGCCACCACCTCATTTGAGTGTTTTAAATGACACTGACGCGAAATCAATGTTGCATACGGTCCATTCCATGAGAAGGAAACATTTGTAGCTCCCTACCACTGCAATTGACAGCTATTATGAACTCAGTGACAGACGTCATGCAAGACGCTTCTGGCTAGTCATTTGGTTTTCTCCGTTGTATTCCTGATTAAGCGGACGCTGCTTGTTCCGATAAAGGACTTTCCTACTGAATATTGATAAAGGGTTGATTCAAAATTATAGTTTAATCAGGGAATAGTTATATGTTATTTTTCAACAGCATATGAGCTATCGACTTATTTTCAGATTTTTGGAATGCAGCTTTCTAGCTGATGATTATGTACTAATTGGGATAAACTTTTTTTTTGTTTGTACGGGGATCGTACATAAATTTGAAAGCTTCGCTTTTTGAATACTAACAAGAAGAAAATTTTTCTTAGCCTAGTCACTTTTCCTACCTTTCTTGAACGATTTTACAATTTACATTGGCCATTTATTGCTAACGGATAAAGAATTAAAGCGCGTTACCATCTTTTAAATACTTAAATATCCACAAAAAAAGGAATGTTAAAGGTGTATCCGCATATATGAATAACATTTATTTTCATAACTACTGAAAAAAATCTCTGTATGTAAATAGGAGAAAAAATGGTGATTATATATACGGTAAAAATAAAAAAAATGTTCATATTTTTAGTCTATTAAACTATTTTTAAATATAAGGTCTAAAATTTTTTCTTTGATAAATAGAAATATTTAAAAAGACTTAAAAAAACCCACAATTTTTGAAAAATACAAAAAATTTTTGAAAAATACAAATTTTGGAAGTATGAAATAAGTGGACTCTGCACAACTGTACCTGTTGCCCTACCAATAAACATATATTGGCTATGCAAATTGTGATTACTATATAGTTTTTGAATTTTTCATCCTGATAACAATATTATACTAGAAAAAAAAGGAGAATATTCAAAGTTTTGTGTTTGAGTGTAATATTTTTGAATACTTTTCACACCGTTGCTCTCAATTATGTTGCTTGAAATATCTGAAAGTGTATTCAACAAACAATTCCGTACGCGAGTGATTTAAAAAGTGACTAAAATCAAAATTGATACAATGTGTGCCAGTAAAAACTATATAGTGGCATTTTAATGCAACAATAAAATAAAACCCTGTATCAAATATGATACACAATGCATTGAAGGGTTAAACAAAGACTGTTCATAGACCTTAATGCATTGAAACTCTTTCGTGTACTAATGTAAAAAGTTAATCTTTCTGTGTACACATTTTAAAGTAGAATACATGACACATTGCATATCAATAATGTATACCTATTCCGTAGCAATCGGCGGATACTTACAGCAGTTAGAGTACGAACGAACGAACAAGTTAGAGAAACAAACAAGAGCTCATGGAACGGAGTGTGACAATGAGCCTCTTATTGGTACACAAAAATTCCTTTTTAAGGCAATATCAGAAATCGTTATTGAATCATCACTGAATTCCCGTTAATACTTTTGGTGATAGAAAAAAACAAGGCTGTAATTATTTATAATGTGCAGATCCCATAAATTCAGCAACACGTAGAATAGGAAAGCTGATTTTGTCGATGAGCGGAAAAGATTTTCTTTGCTTCTTACAACAAGACAAATCTTATTTATACAACTGTCGAAAGACATGCAGTTAATCAGTCTTCATAAATGTAGTATTAATATTCGTGGTTCTCACTGTAAAATATGATTCAAAAAAAGAGACACACTTCAACTCAGCAAAAGGTTTTCTTTTTTAGTATTTAATTATCCTGCGACACTTTGACAAATTGTTAATAGATAATAAGATAAAATCGTTTATTATTAATTAAGTTCGTCACCTACATGATTTAATTATCTCTGATGAAAGCTCCATTTGAAATAAAAAATTGTTCTCTTCGAGAATTCAATTAACAAAGAGATTCAGTTAAAAACCAGTGAAAAATTTGAGTAATGCGATAACCTCTGCTAATTAATGAGTCCATTTTAGGATATAAATTAAATAGAATTAATCGGAAGCTTTACAACAAGCATTGTTAAGATAAAAAATGCTTAGTAACTACAACTTCTGCTTTATTTTTCAACTATCTTAAAAATTTATTTTTTGAACTCTGATACTTAAAATTACCTAAGTTGGATTTTGCTAACAGCTGCAGAATTTTAAATTGAAAAAGGAATTCTTATCAACGAAACTTAATTTAAAAATAATTACTATTGACTTATATGTAAGACTACTTTAGTCAGTGAAAAATTTATTAAAGGCATCATTGTTTGAACAGTTCACTATTTGCCAGTGCACTTTGTTACACATTTATTCTATACACAAAAAGAAAGAAATGCTGGGTTAATCAATTCTTTTTTTAATTGCTAAATTTGAATATATCATGTTAGAAATGTCAAATTCTAAAACTTGAGTTTTGATTGCTTTCCCGATATTTCCTCGGCATACTGGTGCCAAATTTTCTATCTATGCTCTCACGCCTTCACGTGACATGGAGGGCGGAGCAACTGGGCAACGTCTATTAGAGCTAATATGGAAACCATAGTCATCTGCGCACAGACATGCCTGTTGTAGACTCAAAATAGCGACCTGATCTCTACTGAAAAAGCCGGAGTCGATTGGTTGAGTTCGATGGTAGTATGGCCCCTCTGCCACCACACATTGACCTGGGTATTAGTTACCTGGTTGGACTTTGATCCACGTGAACGACTATGAAGGTCCGTGACACATGAGCTCTGGTGGTGCGTGCACAATATAATGGGATTCCAGTAAGCCATCACAAGAACTTGTTGGTGCTCACAAGAAAGTGTTCACTTGTTGGCAGAGAGCCAACAAGTGAACCATGTGTTAGAGGTGGGCGATTTCTCGTACCGTGGTTGTGACTTTGGTAAGCGTACCGACCTTCCAGAGATGGAAGGATGGTAACTCGTTGGGGGTGCCCGAGTCTAGGTGTCCTAAAATGTTAGTTTTAGCGTAGAGGGGAAACAACGGGGCCGGGCAGGACTTCGAAGTAATATGTTACTTCAAATGATCCACTCTATTAAAATTTCGGGCATTAGTCTTATTATAATTAGTTTATTTTTCTCGTTTACGCCCTAGTCCCGTCCTCGTTCATATTATAAAGACCTGAATTCAAGATAAATTGCTTATTTAAGTTATAGAGAAAAAGATTTTAAAGATGTTATTCTATCAGATGCTATCCCTGCTACTGAAGCAATAAGTTCTTGAAGGATCCATCACTCAAGAAGAATTGTAGACCACAGGAAAAATTTTAAACAACAAGAAACAACGAAGGGAAAGAGACTAGAATTACAATGGAGGAACTTTGCGTAAGCAGGAACTTTGAAAATCATATATTTCATCCATTTTCTCAGCCATTTTCAAGACGGTCCCTTACTATCTTTTTGAAAATGGCCGAGAAAATAGATGAAATGTATGATTTTCAAAGTTCCATAACTCGGTCAGTTTTTATCGTAATAAAATGAAACTTTTTGTGTTTACTTTGTTTTTGTGTACTGCATCTTTTCCTAAATATAAGTGATAGAACCTGGGGAACGTATAAAAATGTAATTTTTGTAATTTTTTTTCTAAATGGTTTTTTGGTTCGAAAACCACGTAAAAAAATTCTTTACCTTTTTTAAAACATTTTTCAAATTGGAAGTGCATATCTAAACCGAACGGTTCGGGAATTAGCTATTGGGTCGCATTAAGGCTGGACAACCTGTATATATATGTGTATGTGTGTGAGAGAGAGAGAAAATAATTTGTATTTTCATATGATAATCTGTACAGCTGCATTGGAATATATGACATATAATCAAAGTGTTTCGATCGTTATTCAATACAAATTAAGTACTTTTATCAAACCATATGTTTGCATTCACATTGAAATTCTTTTTTATCTCTTGTAGAGATTAATACACATGCCATTTCTAGATAGCACTAATGCCGCTCTAAAAGTCTTCGTAACTTAAGATGAAGAAATTTTCACTGTATTGTAGGTTTCGAGTTGTTCTAAAATATTATCTATTTCTGTGTGAGTTTCAGTCGTATTTCTGTTTTAAAAGCAGCTCTAAAAGCTAGCTATTAAAAGCTAATAATAGGAGCACCAATAAAACTATGCCATTCAAATGTCACATCAAAATCATGTAGTTTTCTAATACATACGCTGTTATTTGCAATTCATTAAAAATGTGTCAGTAATAGAATTCACTTCCATATTAATAAACGAGTTTCATTTTAAGAAAATAACGTCATTTTTCTAAATTAAAATGTTTTGTTTTTCAGTTCATGAAGAAATCGGAAAAATATAGACCAGTTAGAAAGTTAACAAAATCAAAAGATGAAAGTTTTAATAAATTAAACTGTCATATACACACCGTTTTTGTAAGTTAAATATTTTTGTGTCGTATTAACAGAGATTTTAGTGTAAAAGTGAAAATACTGCACGCTTCCTAATCAGCATATAAAATAGTTAACTGATGAAATACAATATATATTTCATCGACATAAAGTTTATTTGTAAATTTAGAAATATGTTGAAACTGAAAATCTCATTTCAGTATAGTTTGTTTTTCTTTGTTTGTTTTTTTACGACAACTTTTGCATAATTACCATCGCATTCTTTTAAATTTTAACCCATTTTCAGCCTGATTTTTTGTTTTAAGCATTAAATGTGTCCTGTGTACAAGACATTGGCAAAAAATAGGTTAAAAGTGAGTGACGTAGTGATTGGATCATGTTTTTAATATTAAATTTAATGTGACAGATAGGTACTCCTAATAGTACGACTTCCCCCTGTGACCGAAAATCGATCACGTAATGCAATCACAATAGAGTTACGAACAGTCGCCGAGAAAGCACTGTGGGGTTCCTATGTTACGGTTCCTATGTCCGCCCGCCTAAACATCACAATGTGACCCTAATACGACCCGTTAGTTAAAAAATAATTTTCGGGCACTCAAGATAAATGGCAGCACTAAGTCTTGTTCAGAGATTATTAGAACACACACCCACTTTGCCAAGCGCCCTTTAAAAAGTCCACTGATTGCATAAATTGGTTTTGAAATTTTTAAATTTTAGTGGTGTACTTTATAATTAGGAGGAAATACAATGGTTAACAAATATAAATTAAATTTTTAGAGATAATTTTTTTCCACAAATTATTTTCTAGTAGATATAGCGTTGTTTTATTTACTTATTCATTAAAAAGAGGCTAGTAATATATATTTTCTGCTGCTAAAAAATAAACATAAAATACGATATACTTACGAGGTTTGTTACCTTACACATGTATTTTCTTTCCAACTGAATTTATAAACACCTGTAGCTTAGCTTTTTTTTCCGAGGGTGGCTGAGAACTCAAAACTGGAATGCAAAATAACTGATAATTAGCTATATTTAACTTTATTTTTTGGAGTGAGGGAATTTTTATTTTATTTTATTTTATTTTATTTTTGTATAAAAGTGTTTGCATATAAAAATTAAATATAAAAATATATATAAATGTATAACATAAAATAAAACAGAAATTCATAAATCAATTTCAAAGTAGTTGCAGTGGTAAAAACATACATTGAAAAAACAAATTGACTTAGACCCGTAGTTTAACCATAAATTTTCCATAGAGAATTTTCAAATAATCCATGGGGATGAGAAGGGGAGTTTCCAAATTTATCCACGAATACGTAAATTTCTCCATATCTTGTTTACTCATTTCAGGATTGACTTCTGCCCCATTAGCCAGCCCTCGCTACGCCCCTGACAAACACAGATTGGGATTACAACTCTCAACTCTATTATTTTTCAGAATAATAGCTTTATATAAATAAAATTCTTTTGTTTCAACGAAATAATTTATCTTTCAAATTATTAAATTCGCCAAATTCCATTACTTCACAACCGTGAGATTTTTTTTAATTACTCATTATCATTTACGGATTTACTCATTAAATGTTCGACGTATGTAATAACTGAGCAGATAGATGTTAGCAAAAATAAGTTTGTTCACGAAGTAACAATGAACGGCTATTATGAAGTCATTTTGAAGTCAAAAAGCAGTCACGCAGTAACTTCACACACCAGTCATTTAGTGACCTATCAAACAGTAGTTAAAACTTAACTTTAGAGAGATCTCACAAGGTGACTGTCTATAAATAAAGCGCACAGTGGCCACACAGTGGAGTTGCATCACTCCCAAGTGCAAGTCACAATGTCAGTAGTTGTGACAGTCCTGTGATATGACAACAGTGACACTCTGTAACGTCATAACGACTCTTTTGTGGCCATCTGTGCATTGGGGTACCTGCTATGAAAATGTTAGATTGCAAGAAAAAACATTTCAAAATTTTTCCATAATTTTACGGGTAGCGGTAAATCGTATTAATTACGAAGAGTAGATGCCATTTGTGGAAAAATAAACTTTTTCACTATTAATTTTTTAAATAATGGATGATTTTTCTAATAAATATATATAAAAAAGCAAAGGATTCAATCGTTATCAGTCATAAGGTACTTTGTATAAGTAAATCATAAAACGAAATCAAAAATTATTACTATATTAAATATAATATACTTTCGTATTTTTGCGAATCATAGCACAAAATTTCAAAATTCAGTGATACACTACGTACCCCTCGTTTTAAAGGATTAACTCCCGTCATGTCAGATAGGAAGACATTTGTACTTGCTTGTTAAGAATGTATTATGCTATTTAACATTCCAAAAGTGTTCCTGCAAACAGAACGTACATTCTGAAAAGTATATACCAACAAATGCGTTTGGTAAAGTTTATCAATCTTATTTGCATTAGTGTGTAAAGTAATATTTATCCCACATTGTTACTGTAGTACTGGTGTACCACCTTTGCATATCTTAGTTTTGTTCTTAAAATAATTTTAAAGTGCATTCATGGTTGGATTACTTATTAAAGTAAGTTATAGTATACTATACTATGGATTATTAATAACAATGGGTATACTTTTCCAATTTTAGAGTAGTTAAATTGAATTTAAGCTAAGTAATCTTCGAAGTAAGCACAACAATAATGTTTTCACTGTACAATAGATATTTCTTAGATATTCTGTCTTAGATATTTTGTTTTTGTTTTATGTTTAACTCAAGATACATGCCTGTTCCTCTGATGTACACTTAAGGAGAATATAAGCAAATGAAGGGGTCGATCAGTAAGTATAAAAATTCGAAGCGTTTAAAGAACTTTTTGAGCCCGTTTAGATAAACTGATTACATATTATGTCACAATACAGTTCGATAAAGCATTATCGGTTGTTACCTTGTTGGGTATAGCTTATTGTCTACAATAGGGGATTTTTGAATGCATTTGTCTGAGGCGGTATCAAAGAGATCGTATTCTCTAAAAATAATGAAATAAATAAATGAAAATATTTCAATTTCTATATGAAAACTCAGTATTTTTCAAAAAGCATTTTTTAAAGAAACAAATGGTCATAAAATCAGTAAATAAACACAGAAATTTTATATTCTGATTCATAACACAGCTAGTAAGGATAAAAATATCCTATACTCTAGTTCAACCTAACCTGACAGTAGGTGGAAGGGTATGCCTTGTGTCCTTCCGCCCTTACAATATAGTTCGTCAGTATATGTTCTATATTTTTTATGTTAAATTCGTCGTTAAATGGAGAAAACATGTTTATACAATAATCAAACTAAAATTAGCGGGCTCAGTAATTTAATATTTCACCTTCATTTAAAAGAAAATGTATTTATTGCGTCAACGCTTTGCGGGCAGGAATACTTGACAAACTTTGCAATATGGCAATCGCAACTTTCTACACACTGCCAGGTTAGTTTATTGCAAAATTTCAAGTCAGTATCTTAAACTCATTGTGATATATGACATTTATCGTAAAGAAAAATTTACGAAAAGCACACTTCTTCAGAAAACACGTTTAAAGATTTTAATACTGTACAAAATACTGTCCTTCTGGTTCATTATTTCTTGAATAACTTAGCTTCTAGTTATCGTATACACAAAAGTAAAACGATTTTGCTATCATAATCGTGTGGCCTATAAAATTTTAAAAAAAGTTCAGAATTTTCACAAAACAAGGAATTTTAAGGTAGTCTCATTCTATAAAAACACGGCACATTTCAGTTAATAGTGGTTATTTCATCAAATTTAACCACCTCGAGATGTAGGTGGTAAAGTTGCACTGATACTGCAATTGTTGAATCTAAAGTTTCGATTTTAAGTTTTCTCTTGAAATTAGCCTGTCGACCTAGTCGTTCGGAGTTTTCCGTGTTCATCTTCGAAATCATGCGTAAATGTAGGATAGGATCCCTTAGAAAATCCCCCACGGAGGGCATTCCCCCCTCTAAGCCTATGACCATAGTTCAGTCAATCGGCCTTAATCCACAAACACAATGTTGAAATTAAAGGTTCATATTGCATAACTAAAAAAGTGCATTCTGTGATTTAAAAAAAAGGATCATGTTAAAGTGCTTTGCTTAAAAATTAGATATTTCTTAATGCATATACACATTGCAATTGAAGTGTTTGTGTTGATATTATTACAGTGCTGAGTAATAACTCTTCCATACTTTTCTGCTTTCCTTGTTGACGAGTACTTTTCCTTAATTTATGTCAAAACTCTCATTATTTACAAAGTCTTTAACTAGAAACTTTTCTTTTATGCTTTCACGGGAAGAGAAGAGGGGGGGGGGGAAGAGCGAAAATCCGTACTACTCCAGACAATTATCTGTGTGCCAGCATAGAGTGAAAACTATTATTAATCTGTTTTAATTGTGCAACCAGATTTACTCCAGAGTTTCGAATTTCAATAACTAACGCAAGTGTAACTAAAATGGGAGACCTGAAATAAGCTCCAGAGAATCACTTCGATCATTCAGATCCGTCATTTCATTTACTTTATTATTTCTTTTTTGTTGCCAAAATGTGAAACTAATTGATACAAAGAAACATTTCGGGAGACACTTTTCAACCTTCCACTCTTAGCCCCGGCCCTGTCACAGCCCAACGTTAATTAAGTTTCCGCAACAATAATGTTTTCAAAAATCGGCATTGTTAGAATTAACGGTGAAATACTTTTCATCGGAAGCGAGGAAATCAAGAATTTAAAGAATCTCCTCTTAATTAAAAGACATGAACACATCTCAGTTGATTTCCCCGATTAAAGAACGAATTTCTCGAAAGAGCACCAAAAGATTTTTCAGTCATTTAACATGTTGTCAAGGAAGTTTGCGTGGGTATATAGATTCGATCCCAAGATGCGTGGCGAAGTCGCCCAAGTGCTGAGCGGGAAGGAAAGTGAAGTTCCTGCAAATAATTTCCTCCGCTGTGATGGAAGCCTGCTAAATGCGTGATAATGCCGTGTTATAACTTGTGTAATCAACTGTTAAATTAAACAGATGAAAGGCTTCATGAAAGTAACATTTATATTTCTACATGTATTGCGAAATAAAGCATTTATTTCTCCTACTGCCCAATAGGGTGGAGTGAAAATGGCCAAAAAAAATTTTTTTTGATTTTAATATTGCCTGACTCAACAAATGGTGCTAAAAAGTCACGGAAAAAAAAAATTCTAGTCCATTCAATGATTGTCTTCAGGTTCCACACTGGGCTCAAAGAAAGGAATGTTAACGTAAAAAATAAAAATATCATTCTTTTAAAATTTAATGTTTACAATAACTTTATTTTCTGACTCAAAAACAGTTCTCACTACTAAAAAGAAACATTACGTCAATGTTTTATTGCCATTAACAAGCAAAAAAAAAAAAAAGAAAGAAAGAAAGAAAAAAAAAAAAGTCACTAACTTGCAACCAAGCGTCATAAGTTTTGGGGTCTATTTTGAATACATAGTTATTAAATATTTACATATTACTTCATTTTTAAAGACAATTAATATTTAGAAAGCACACTAATACAGAAAAGGAAATGATACCAAATTTACTTTTCGAGTATTATTGACTAATAAAACACTTTACTTTAATCAGTCTTCAATTTTGGAGTCCACATGCCGGGCAAAATAATGAACTTTGGTAGTTCCTTTCGTGATTTGATTCCACAACGAATGTATCCATCTCTGGCTTTTGCTCCACATGTTACCAATGATGCTTGCGTTAGTAGTCTTACATGCCTTTCTACTGCTTGAGAAGGGCAAGGGAGCTTCTCTATTTCAAATTCTCAACCGTTACTGATCATACTTGCTACGTCTTCGTCACTGAGGTTCATGGTAGCTGGTGGTTCCAAAGGATTGTCCCAGTGAATCATCTGAAAATACTACTCTGCTTCGAAATTTATATTTAGAAGATCAAATTGGCATATTTTTCCCTTCCAGTCAGTTTTTCTTGCTTTCAATATTCTTCTTACGTCAAATTCTCGAATATGTGATCATTCATCAAACAGCATTGCCAACAGAAAATTTCCAGAAAGAGCAAAATAAGAGAATAACTCTGAATAACTTCATGAATGATTCACTTAAAATCTTCTGGGAAGAATGAACTTCTTTTCATCATTCCGTGCTCCATGAGTAGCTCCTGGGATTTTCTTTATTTCAAACCAGGATGGCACGTACACTTTCATCACATAGTCTACTAGGAGTTTAAAGCATTCTGTTGGTTCGGCAGTCGACACGTACAGGCGCAGTATTCAGTTCGCTGTAGTGAGTCATCTTGAATGAGACATCCTTCCTGGACTTCTGTTTCCTAAATCTGGATGGCACTGTCCCGAGCATACTGCCCTAGAAATATCGAAGAGGTACTTTTGGTCTATACTGAGGTCTTTTTTATCAATTTCAGTCAGAGCAACAGGAATAGAAACAAAATTTGTCACATCAAACGTTTCATACGTTTCCAGAAATTTTCCTATTGTTCCAGAAAACTGGTGTGGCCCAGATGTCTTTCCGTCAATCTTATAGAAAAGGTGGCGAAGAGGTAGTTCATTAGTATGCAATAAGCATGCAAACAAGTGCAATTTATGGCCAACAAAAATTTCAAGCTGTCTAACTACGCCATTTTTCTTCCCAATGTTGACTTTCGGTGCATCTCACCCAACGGCAACAAGATCCTTATGTGCAATCTCTTTCTGTGTAGCAAAGTTGATGATGCTGCAGGTAATATCAGTACTAGAGCCTGAATGCGGAGTCACATGCCCTATGTGAACAGAACCAGGTTGTGACAACATAACAATAAGCTCTTCCACAGATACAGTAGTATATAAAGAGCTTCACTTCTTACATAATAGTTGTGTCCTTTCTTCCATCGAAGTATATGATGTACAAAGACTGTGCTACTTGTATAGAATTGTGATCGTATCTTTCATTATAATTTTTAATAAGGGAAATTACTTCTTGGTGACTTACCACAAGCAAGGAGGCTTTCTTCCAAATTCTTTCAACGTCCAAACAAATAATTTTGATGATCTCTTTTACTAAAGGATCCTTTTTGTTCCCCCTTATTCCACAGTATATCATTTTTTGTAATTAAGAAATGCTTCATTAAATCAGAATACGTTGGTGGTAATACTGTCTCTTTCAATAGTACTGGAATTCCGAAAACACTACAAATCGTTTCACTTCTAGTTGTGGTCATATTTAAATTCAAAACTCTGTATTATTTTTTTGTCATATATAAATCAAAATTAATAAAACGTATTGCTTCAATCTTACAAAGGAGAAACAATTGGTTGAAACAAAGGCAATCACAAAAACGAATCATTCCACACAATAAAAGTGACTAATAGTTAGATTAGAACACGCGCTGCCATCTAGTAGATTTTAGAGTATAATTTGCTTTTTTTAGGTACAAAAAGCCATTTCTGGATCTGATATCTGGCAGTAACGTTTCAATAAAACAATTTATTAATGAGAAAGTAATTCATTAATATTATTTTATAAATTAATGAATATTTAGTAAAATATTAAATTTAAAAAAATATTTTTTTACATAAAAATCATTAAAAACTTGAAAAAAAGCCAATATAAACATTCACTTGAAGTGTGGAACCTCAAGATGTCAACATTTTAAGCTGAAATTTGGAGACAATTGGTTTCAGCTAGTTTGGCACCATATAATGACTCAGGCAATGTGAATTTCGAAAAAAAAGTTTTTTCGATCCACCCTACTGTGCAAGGAATATATTTCTAACGAAAGATGTATCACGGTGTCTTATCATGTAATAATTTTTTACTGGTGTTTTCAAACTTTCATATTTATACAAAACTAGCTGAGCACCTGTTATACGCACGAGAGGAAGCATGCATTTTTCTAACACGGGTAATTAACATAGTTTATTCCATTGGATCAGATCTGCCAAATCGCTATTAGCCCGTTGAATACTCGCCAAATTTAACCCCAAACTATGCGATTTAGCCCGTATAATGGATGAAAACAATTTTATTTGGTTGTCAGGTTACAGCCAAAAAGATATATATCTGCGCAGCAAGGAGAGAAAAATTCACCTTGTACATTTGATTTCCTGCAGACAATTACTTGGCTTTCTCGATGGAACTGCAGGTTACACATCATCTACGAGGCCACGGACGTATATAAGTGGGGGAGTCTGAACCCACCCCTCTTGTTTTACGCAAAAATGCTAATTTCGGCTGAATATCCACCTGTAAACTCTATATTTAAATGGGTAATAAACATAATTACTATGAAGATTAAAAGTTTGTAATATAACTGAATTTTTTTGCGCGTTATTTATAGTAAAGTTTACCGTCAATCAAATCTTAAAGTAAAAATTGACACCCTCCCCCCATCTGAAAGCTATACATACGTTCGTGTAAAAAGCTGTGTACCTGAAATTAGTTCCAATTTTTCCGGCAGTAGACGTCACTTCCCCTTCAACGAATCAGACGCATCTGCGCATGTGGCTCTGAATAATCTGCCAGCGTTACTCTAATCCGCTTCGTGCTGCCACACTCTCGGAAAAACACATCTTTACACACTAATTTATTCCTCATTTTTCATCGAATAATTTCCGTATTCTGTGGAAGCATAATATTCCCGTGAATTCTTCTTCCCGAAATTTGAAAAAGAGGATAAACTTTCGTTGAATCTGAAGAAGTTTCTTCAATTGACAGGGCAAAAAAAGAAACGGATATTCGTCGAATAACGGAGATATTCCGGCAACACTGCTGACAGTAAAATTTCCGTGAATTGAAGATATTAATTTTGAGAGTGCATGCATGCAAAGAAAATAAAATTCAAAATAATATCAATAATAATGTTTAAATCCGAGCGCGTTTTATGAGCCATTAAGTTAAGGTTATATTTACTTTGTATTTTCAGTTTCTGAGTCCAAGAACGTTAAAAGTAGGTATTCCCAGCAAATCGGAATACGGAATCAAATAACAAATGCGCAAAGGCCAAATAACAAATAACAAAATCAAATAACAAATAATGAAATGCGCAAAGGCCATGACATGAGGAATTCTTTCCACATTGTATTATGCATTGTATCGGAGTGCGTTTGTTCTTAATCTATCATCAACATCAACAGAATTTCATAAATTTCCGGATTCCAGCTGCAAATAGCCACCCTGGTGTCAAAAAAAACGGAATTAAATCTGCTTTCAATGAAATTGTCTAAGACCTCAAAGTAGATTAATTCCACGGCAATGTATTAAACGCGTGAAAAATAAACTCCCACTGTAACATTATTTTGTTAGTTGTATAATTTTCATTTCAAATAATATTTAGATTACTACTTACAAAGTAGTTTTATAAAGCTTTTAAAGACTGTATAATGGTTTTGTTTTTATTGTTTGTTTGTGTTTTCGTTTGCTGTTGGGTTTTTTTTTTTCTTTTTTTCTGATATTTTTGTGCATAATAAAGTATCGTTATAAATAACATTTAAAGATCTCCAAGAAATTTATACACTTTCGTTTGATTATCCGTTATCTCAGATTTGAAATTAGGAAAGAAAGGAACGATTCCGATCAGTTTTTGTAACTATTTAATGTAATTTTTTTAAACTTTATTTTAAGAAAAGGGCTGTTATTTAAATTTTAAAAACTAACTCCAGAGTATTTTAAGTTACTTTAGCATGTTTTAAGCAGTTAAATTTTAGTATCATAAAAAATAAATATAATTTTTTTCTTGCTTTCATTTATGTGATCAAGTAAACAAGTTTCTATTTATAACAATCTTTTTGTAAAGCAATTTTGGATCATTTGAGGTTTGGGAAGAAATACATGTTGTTTCTTTAGAAAGATATTCATTTTCACTTTACGGAATTTCAAATAAGATCCTTGTGAATTCAGTCCACGTCAGCCTGCAAATGCAGAAAATTATTACAAGTAATTGAAATACATTAATGCTTGCATTTTATATTATTCATTTGTTCATAGAAACAAAAAGTGTTCTAAAGAAAGGGGGGAAATGAACTTTTACTTTGATTTGAGCACATTGAGAAATCAATTTGTCTCTCAAAGAAATGTTAGAAGTTCAACTTAGTCCATAATACGTTTTTGTCCCTTACAGTAAAGTCAGTGGATAAAAACGAGGTTCCAAGTCGGACCAGACAGAATACTGACGATTGAATTATTTCGATTGAATAACCGCCATTACTTGTAAGACGTTGTTTCGAAATGTGTGAAAAATACATCTTTCAGAAACTGCCAAAACCGTGCTCCTAATGTACAAGAAAGATTAAAAATCTCATCCCATCAAAGCTATAAGCTAATTATTTTGAAGTTACAAAAAAAAGTTCCATCACGTTTGATATCGATCCGCTTTTCAACGTCGCATTTTGAGATGCAATTTCAAACTCAATTTAAAAAACACAGTATCAAAAATTTTGCATAAGAAGGAAGTTCGTAAGAGTCTTCGATTTTTTTTATTATTATTCCCTTTTCCTCCCTCTCATTTCAAACTCTTCGAAAGAAAATGTTTGCCCCTGAAACTTTTTTTTTCTCCTTTCAAATAAGATTAGAAAGATCTGCATTGTTTTGAAGAAAGAAAAAAAACTGATTCTTGAAACCAAATTGAGTTTCTTACGGAACAGTTCCACTTATTTCCTTTTGTTTCTCACAAAAGCGTCAGGCGGCAATTTTAGGCTGTTCCAATAGTATTTAACCAAAATGGTTGAATTTTCATTTCTTCCCTTTTCTTATTTTCAAAATACGTTCTAGGGGGTTTTATGAAAAAAAGAAAAAACAGTAATGATCTTTTTTTATAGTTTCTTTAGATTTCGATTTCTCTTGTGGGTGTAATTTGCTTGAAGAAAATTGGTGCGTGAAAAGAAAGAAAAAAGTTACAAATCTATCCCAGCAAAAAATAAAGTTTTGGAAGTGCAAAGCAGGAGTTCGTTTGAATCACTTCCTTCAACATGAATGAAAGCAGCTGATTTGAAGACTTCATCAGTGATATACTCTAATTTTTAGAAACTTCATAATGCTTTCAAAACTGTAAAAAGTATTGGTCATTCTATCACGATGTCACGAAAGTGCACATTTATTCTAAATAAACACTGCAAATATTAGAACGTACACAAATTATTTACAAAGATATCAAATAAGTTTTCAAATATTAATAATGAAGTACATCAAATGAATCAATTAGAAAACTTTTTCTATCATAAATAATTTTTTGCACTGTGTCTCGAGAATCAGTGATTAGGATACGTGCATAATGCAATCGACTTGAGTTCCTCGATTTATCGACGGTGCTACAATCTCTTTAAAGGCAGACACGATAGCAATATCAAGAATAAAATAAAATAAATAAACACTTTGTGCAAAAAACACACACATAAAATGAAAAAAAAAACTATAAAACTGCTCATAACAAGTATATAACTTTTTATTTATTTTATCTTTTAACACCAGTATTTTGAGTGTTTTTTCTGTAGTTTTGTTTATCAAGAATAGTCTTTCATTAATTGCCAGGTTAGTAAGTACTTTCTCTAACATTTTCACAATGACAGTCTTTACTTAAAATTGAAAAAGACATCTAATATCAAGCACAAGATATTTTTTGTTTTACCTTAAACTAATTTTTGTGAATCACTTTGTTCTTATTAAGCTTAAGTCAAAAAATTAAGTACTACCTAGATGTGCGACGTCCTGTTGCTGTTTATCAAAGTCTTGATATTTAAACATTATTTTTTACTTTTTAGTTCATATTGCTGCAGAAGCGTGTTTCCTTAGTGCTTTTCAAAGTATAATTTAGTATAAATGGAAATTCGTGGACCAGAATTATCAGCGCAAATCATGATTGCCGGATCATACAAGAGAGAGTCATTGTTCGAAGAACTAAATCACATTTCAATAATTTCATGTTGACAAAATCTTCCGATAATTTCACAAATTAAATCTTTGCCTTCTTTTTAAACTCACAAGCTTCTCGTATGTTTCTGTCATTCTATGTTTTATGAATCAAAATTATAATAGTAAATTCAAATACACTGCTGGTCATCGTAAATGCAACACCCTGAAGGAAGCATGCAAATAATATGAAATTTACAACATGCATTAGCTGAGGTGAGATATGCAAATGATTAGAATTTCAGCGCAGACGCACATCAAGCGCGCCTGTGGCGCCACCTCAAAGCGCTATTTAAGGCTTGGAGATTTCGACGGTTTCAAGTACAGCAATTGTGTTTTTCTTGCTTTTTTTTAAAAAAAAACGATAAATTATGCCTCGTAGGAAACAACGATCATCTTTTGATCAAGTATCCGAGTTTGACAGAGGAAGGATAGTGGCATACCGAGATTGTGGGTTATCTTTCAGGGAAATCGGTCGTCGTATTGGACGAAACCAAACAACTGTGATGCGGATATGTGATCGTTGGGTGCAGGAGGGTACGACGGACAGACGTGATCGACCGCATCGACCTCAGTGCACCACGTCACGTGATGACAGGCAGATTGTACGCATGGCAGTGACGGACCGCTCAGTCACATCACGAACCATATCACAGCAGATTCAGTCTGTAACGCATCATCCAGTGTCTGCGCGTACCATTCGACGTCGTTTACAGCAGAATGGTCTGTCCGCAAGACGTCCGTTGCTTTGTCTACCTCTGACGCGGAACCACAGACGTCTCCGCCGCCAATGGTGCGATGAAAGAAGGATGTGGACGACAGAATGGAATGAAATTCTCTTTACTGACGAGTCACGCTTCTGTATGCAACACCACGACGGTCGGATTCGAGTCTGGAGACACCGTGGAGAGAGGATGCTGAACAGCTGCATTATGCACCGTCACACTGGTCCTGCACCGGGTATTATGGCATGGGGCGGTATCGGATATCTCTCTCGCACTCCTCTAGTACGCATTGCCGGTACTTTAACCAGCCAGCGCTACATCTCCGAGGTGTTGGAGCCAGTTGTCCTTTCTTACCTTCAGGGCTTGCCAACAGCCATATTTCAGCAGGATAATGCACGGCCACACGTGGCACGCATTGTCCAAGGGTTCTTCGTCAATCACCAGATTGAATTGCTTCCCTGGCCGGCGCGCTCTCCGGATCTTTCGCCGATAGAAAACATGTGGTCCATGGTTGCTCAACGACTGACCCAGAGTTCATCCCCAGCTGTCACACCAGATCAACTTTGGCAACGTGTGGAAGCTGCTTGGTCTGCTGTACCCCAAGAACACATTCAAAGTCTCTTTGAATCAATGCCGAGGCGTGTGGCAGCTGTGATCTCCAACAACGGCGGCTACTCTGGGTACTGATTTTGGCAGGAACCACGCTTCATAGAATGCTGTAAATTTAATCATTTGTTACTTGGTCAACATGTTATCTACACAATAAATTTTGTTGTGATATCTCTTGTTTTTCTTGGTGTTGCAATTTGGGTCGCCAGCAGTGTATGTGAAATGAAAGGATGAGGTTGCTATTGATCTTTCGAAATTTGGATTCTATTTCAGCGTATGTAGTTGTCACTCAGAGAAAAAACTACTATGAACAATAATAAGAATCATTTAACGACGAAAATTGCATTTCGTTTGGTTATGAGTTAATTAGAACCAAAAAAGTCGTTTGAGCTTGATTTTTACCTTCTTTATAGTCACAAGATAGTTACTGGTATTTTTTAAAGATAAATTATCATTCCTAAAACTGCTGAATTATAAAAAAAAACTGCAGTGCTACTATCAATGTTAGCCAAAATCAGAATGCAAAAAAAAAAGGAAACTTTTCTTCAAACAGTTTTCAAGAAATATTTATAAAATCATCTAAATGCATCACATACTACCAATAAAAAGAATAAAGAAATCCTGGCTTGGTGAGAAAAAAGTTCGATATCATTCCCAGGGAGATTTCAAGCCAGACGGAAACCTCAAAGTGGTTGAAAATTTACGCATCTCTAATTTGCATATTCTATCTTCAAAGGCTTATCGAAATGGCGCTGAAAAGAACTCACTTTTTACTTTCAACTTCTGCATATATCATTCGTTTGGGGAGTTTTCTAACGGGAATTTCTTTCTTTCTTTTTTTTTCTTCAGCATGGATAGCAAAACATTTTAAGTATAACCAAAATACAGTCAGGTTTGCATAATGTTGTGATTTCTTGTAGTATTTCTACAAGAAAATATCTGTGTGCTTTATTTTGTGTGCATCAAATAATAGAGAAGTGTTGTTATCGTCTATGAATGAATTATATTTGTATGTTATGTGAGCTGTGAAATTCATACTTATATTTGTTTGCATTATACATCGCATACTATGTATTAAGAGTTAAAGTTGCAGAGTCACTTTTGCGTAAATTTTGCTTATATGCAGAATATTGCATTTAACAACTATTTTTCGCAATAAAGAAAAAGCTCTCAACAAGTAAGAAAAAGCTCTCAAATTCAGATGAATTACTGTTAAATCTAGAAGATCATTAGAAAATCAACGTTCTTCTATCTCCCCCCCCCCCCACAACACACACAAAAAAAGGTCACGGCAAAATACGTTGAAGAATATTTTGCTCTAGCTACAAATGGTAGCCTTCGACTATTCTGTATAGTAGAGCTAATTTCTATTATTAGAAATCGTAGCGTATCTGTAAGTAAAATTACCGTGCTTGTCTCGTCTTTTTAGCACTTTCCAAAAAAAGTTGAAGAGTGTTTATGATTGCGCGTCTTCTACCTGCCGCAAAAATGCATAGATTACTACAAAATTTATATGTTATTCATGCGTACAATATCAAGTACCCCACTGAAAATGGTATATGTAGCATTTATAAATCTTTTACAGGAGTACTCAAAAGAATTCTAATATATTATGCTCTATGGATAGTCGTTCATTACAGCATAATTTGGAGATATTCAGGCACTTGAAACGAAGCAAAATTGATATATGTTAATAAGAATTTTAAAAAAGCTGTCCATCAAAAATAGTGAGCCTATGATTTATAGTTCTACTACGGGAGCGCTCCAAAAAATTTCAATGTTTTACAGTCAATGGCAATTTTACAGACATTCCCTCATTTCAAGCACAATATCGTCCTACTATATAGTTAGATAACGGTCCGACAACGTTTGTGAGTCTGTCTCCCTCAAAAATTGCTCCAAATGTCGCCAAGCTTGGCAGTTATGGAGATAAATCACTAAATATGATATGAAAAAAATGTTTCGAACAATGAAACCAGTTTAGCGATATTTTCATTCTTTAGGGGGGGGGGGGGGGGAATCAAGAAAATTCTTAATCTGATAACATTAAGGTATGGGGATTGTAATAATGTTTAAGGAATAAGTTTGAGGAGTAAGTTTATATGAGGAACAAGTTTAGAGGAAGTGCATCTAAAATCCGTATAATTTAATTGATGCAACATGAAGTCATGTGATGTTCACATCAGATTTTTCTTTCCTTTTTATAATCGGAAAACTATTTTTGTGTAAAAATTCTCAATACGCTCTCTCATCAGAACAATCCTGAAATTCACTTTCTAAAATGGACAGTGGAACCCAGCCGTCGATTTAATCATCTTATAATCTTTACTTCGGGTCACAGTTTCAAGTAATCACAAGTGTTCATTTAATACCGTCATCTTTAACTGACAGGCCATTATTCCGAACAGATATCTGAATAATCAAGCACGTAGCCTTGTTACATCGGCATGCTAAGGAATTCAAAGCCATTTCATTGCTTCAAATGATATATCAGACGTCATTAGATAAAGTATCACCACATTCTGAGAATGATAAGTCACTGCAGATTGAGATCGGAAAGCCGTATGCAGCATATGATAGCTTCTAACAGTAACAGATGCTAAGTAGGGACTCGGATATGGTTTATTTAGCATATATTTGTTGAAAGAGGATAGTACACTATTATGAATGGATGCTTTAAATAAATATTAAAATTCTAAAAAGAGCTATATATGTGTTGTGTTATTAATTGCAAATACTATATGTCTTAGAATATACTTTTGTTAAAAGTTGGTTTTAGAACTACGTGTTTCCAGGTCACTTCATGGTCAAACTTTAAAGGCTAAGTAATTAGAAACTTTTATCCAATATATGCAAAAAAAAAAAAAACGAAAGTGAGAAAAAAGTATTTATATTTAGAAAAAATATTGGCATGTTCATTCAACTTATAAAGAAAAATTAAATTGAATATTATTAAAATTGTATGACGAATAATGAAAGTTGAAATTTATAAGCATATCACTTAAAGTTGTCCCAATGCATAAGATAAGTTAAAAAATCAAAGAGGTTTTTAGTTTAATTTTTCCCGTCGATATAAAAAGTAAAAACTTGACAGAAAACAGTAAACGGTTGTTTGACAAAGCCTTTGAAACAAGACAATCTTCACTCGTGATAGATTTTTATATTTGCTTGAAAAAACCGAATTCACTCGAATCAAACTTCTTTAAATATCTTCAATATCAAGGAACTATAAAGTCATTTTTAAATACTACAAGCACTTTTTGTCGTCAATTTCTAAACGGAGGATATTAATTAATTTATAGCTCATTAATTTTTATATAAACTACTTGAATAAGACATTTAATTATGTTGACTAATTCTGTATTACATACATAAAAGTTAAATAAAACTGATGCTTAGAGAGTACAAATTTTCTATTAGCTCCCATCAAAATTCTATAGGAGCGTAACAGCTTTCATTTTCAAACAAAGGATTTGTCTCGCTATCTCCCGTCTCATACTTGCCACAGCTCCCAAGAAGTACCAGGAATTATGACCCGGGCATTTTAATAGTCAATAAATGTATCTTTTTGAAACCATGTGATTAGAATATAAGCCATGTGACCCTAGGTAATATAAGTGTAAACACCGTCGAGAGTGAGGACTTTTCGTGTCTTCTTACACAAAAATCTGTGCGAAAAGCTCTTCAAATAAAACTACGTTCTACACTAGAAGAGTTTTTTAACACATTGACAGCCACAGCCACCAGGATTGGGCTGCCCCAAATGCAACATAGACATCATAGAAAACACAGAATACTTCCAAAAATACTTTTCCCACGGTGGCCGGCAGAGCCACCCCCCCCCCAATATATATATACATATATATATATATATATATATATATATATATATATATATATATATATTCTTTCTTGGGCAAAAGCAATAGCTAATCTGTGACGACAGAAACGAGCCAAGCGAGGAGTAAGGGGAATAAAAATTCACCAAAGTGCACGCCAAACAAAGCGCCAAAAAGGTGTGGCGCCACAAGCGGTTTAATATATTTTTATAAATTTAACTAGCAGCGAAACCCGGCGTTGCTAGGGTTAAAATACACCGCATGTTTAATGGTATAAAAAATATTTAAGGATCCATTTTTTTAACGTAGATGATTTAGATTTCTATCTTCTATCTAGCCTTATCTAAGTCCTCACTTGCAGACCGCTACTGTGAGGCCAGGGTCCATTTGGATACATAGACTATTTGATGCAGCTGAGTTTTTTGTTCGTGTGTTTTCTTTCTTTTTTACCATTCCTTTGCTGTATTTGTCTTCCTATCTTGCCATTCGAAATTTAAAAAAAGTTACCGCATCCTGAGCATATTGATGCATGTGACGTGGACTTCAAGTAAATGTCCATGGCAAGATGACCAATTTTCCCATCGACGTTTCCATCATTTATCATTCCATCTCTCAAATGGATGTATTCATCCGAACGCGACTTTCGTTGATTATGGCGAATAAATTCTAATCTTTCTGTCTCAATTTTAGCATACATCTCTGCAATAAACGCCGAGTAGTTTAAAATATGGTTATATTCATCATTTCTAGTCATAATTCGATAAGCATAAAATTGCATAGCTGATACTTTTTTGTTAGTTTAGACACCTGTAGCTGTATCAATTTGTTGAATATTGAAGTGATAGCCATCCTCACCTTACCAAAAAATTAGCGGATACTGTAGCGCATCATAACTACGATGTGTTTCAGCAATACGTTGCAATTCATTACTTCGGCGTTGAGTAATAATATCACGACGACTACATTCGTTATCAACAATTACTACGGCAACTTCTTTCGTTTGAGATGCATTGAACCTTCCTTCGTGTTGACCGGCTGGTCTTTTATCTGCTCGAATAACGATCTTATAATTATCTGCAGCCATTTTGTCTAGAGAAGTCTTAAACACATTGATTAGTTGATTATGATTATGAAGTAGACGTTGTAATTTTTGAATTATATCTCGTTGTAGTCCCTGAATGTTGGAGCAACGTTGGTCTGTTTCAAGTTCTTCGTTACCAACAAAATATATTTGAAGAAATTTTGGAGTTTCATTGGGCATCGGCAGAAGTGAACCTACTCGGTGATAAATTTGGATTTGAACCTTAAAAACCAGGCTGAAATTTTCTTCCTTGCATATTAATGAAGCTCCAAATGAAGTCATTTGAAAAAAACAGTTGTATCGACGTATATTTTGCAGAAAATGATTGGAATCTGGTGTTTTCCAGTCATATTTGCAAGTAATTCTGGTAGTGGTGCATCTAATGCTGGTAAATTGACTTTACCACTCGAACAGCACATACCAGCAGTTTCGCCTTTAAATTTCCGTGCATGACAATACTCACATATCGGATCCATTTTCCGATGATAATATTTGAATGTTCACTGTATTGTTTTTTACAATCATAATGGAACGCCCGAAGTTCTAAATTCTCAATTTTACTTGTAGCAGCTCGTTTTTTGCGTAAAGTAGCCATTCTTTCTTTACTTCTTCTATTTTCCACTTCACGTTGATCAGCAGATTGACGAATTTTTAAGTGTTCTAATTTGGGATTGCACTTCTTCGTTAATAAGTGTTCTTTCTTCTTCGGTTAAATTTTCTCTAATTTTTTTTACTCCTTTACGAATATTTGAAAGCCGTTTCTTTCTTTTTTCTTCTTTTTCAAGTTGACGTGCTAGTTTTCTTCTTTTAGAATCCACTTGAGGTTTTGTAAATACTTTTTTACGCCTTGGCATTTTGTATATGTCTCTACTTATTATAAAAGAAGGTGTCTGTGTGTGTGTGTGTGTGTGTGTGTGTGGGTGTGTGTGTGTGTCTGTCTGCAGCGTTACGGACAAACGGCTACACCTAGAAACACCAAATTTGGTATTCGGGAAGATGTAAATATGTAGTTGTGCACCTCGAAGCGATTTTTTCAAAATTCGACCTAGATTTTTTTTTATTTTATGTTTTATGCGATTTTTGGCATTTTTTCTCACCTAATTCGTAATAACGGCGGAAATTACGCTCGCAGCAAAACGGCATTTGTATCATCGGATAGAGGAGGAAATTTTCTTTTAAAAACAGTTTGTTTTGAATACTTAACCTGATTTACCGATTTTTAGGAATTTTTTTACTAAACATCTGCTTCGCGATTTTTTTTCGTAAAATAATTTTAAAACTGTCGCATCTTGAATTCTATCCGTCATAACTTTTAGATATTTTGACAAATCGTGAAACATTCTTTTCTCCCTCTTTTAAAATAAAAACGAAAAAATTATGTAAATTAGATGATTTTTTACGAATTTTAATGCAGCCTAATGTTTAGAATTTAATAGCATCAACGCGATCTTACGCCATTCATTACATTGCGATCACGGCACGAGAATTTATGTTCGGCTGTTGCCACAGAAAGGATTAGAAAAAAGGGTTTTTTCAACCAATCCAGTTTTTAAATGGGATATCAGAATTTCAATTCGCAAGTGAGGATCTATGACGTCAAATGCTTTAAGATACCTAAAAATTACGCCATAATTTTAACTCATTTATTCCAGCTCTATTTTCAACACAGGGAGACGATATTTTGATTAAAATTTACTGTAGAAATAAACTAAGAAATTCACGATTATTATTATTAGAAGTGGTATTTTAATCCGGTGCTTATTTAAAAATTGAAATGTTTTCACGGCGCTGAAAATTTTAAAAGTTACAAAGTTCGTTTCAAAGCGCGATATATTAAAATTTTTCTATTTATTATTTTTATTTTTGGCATTTAATTTAGCGCAGGCGTTGCCTAACATACGCATGCAGGTTGCGAGTATAGTTTTATTTTAACGTTGAATTACGTTCCTCCATAAAGGTCATGCAAAGTTTTAATGATACCGTTTGAAAACAATTATGCGAAATATCGAAAGTAACTCCGAAATTAATCTACCGGGGTATCCTTTACGGCAGTCAAACAGTGACGTCATAAATTAAAAAAAAATGTGTGAAATTTGTAAACTCTGCAACTCTAACACCCTGTCACAATTAAAATGGGAATAAGTAGCTCCTCGAGATTACACAGTTTGATGTTTTTCAGGAGACAGGACTATGGAGGATATAAAAGATATCGCTATTGGATATTTAAAATGGCACCCCTTGGATATTTTCTCCCCACAGTAAGATGAAATGGTTTACGGCGCTAAATATGCCAATCTTATAAAACTATGTATAAATTAAATATATATGGAGAGTTTCCTTAATGGCAACCATTATGTGAAATGATTATTATTTATGCTAATGCGTAAATTGCAAAGAATCGCCACAGAATCAAAAGATCCCATTGAGGCCAAATAATCTAAGCTGTTTCTTTTAAGGGAGCCTTGAAGAGGGAGAAGCGAGTATAGATAGTATTAATGTACGTAATAGGTAGTATTATTAGATTTGTAAAGATAGTATGAATAAATCGCAATGTACCACGTTAATAAATATTTCATGAAATTAAAAGTGTTTATCCGTTTTCAACGGTTGTCTTACAACCAACTAAACGAAAAGTAATTCTAATTTGCGTTAATATATCCCGCAGTCATTTCAACAGAGGGGATTACTTGAACTTTTTTAAAAATGAAATTCTGTTTTGTCACATGCAGATATGATTTTAGTAGTAAAATATTCCTTTCTTCCCGTATGAAGAGCCGGTGCGCAGCTATTTTAAAAACATCTC
The DNA here is from genome assembly GCA_038373885.1 of Cheiracanthium punctorium. NCBI lineage: Eukaryota > Metazoa > Arthropoda > Arachnida > Araneae > Cheiracanthiidae > Cheiracanthium > Cheiracanthium punctorium. Next base: position 2,029,120 of record JAWZYV010014761.1, read on the forward strand.
TTGAAAATAGCATAAATGAATTCAGAAGACCTCAAAACGTGTAAATACACCAAAATCTCGAAGTCGAATTTTTTTCATGATTGCAATACTTTCCTTATATGGTACATTTTCGGAAATAAATAAATGGTGCTCCATTTCATGTAGTGTCTTAGGTATTTAATGCTACAACTTGAGCCTAAAAAACAGTATGATGTAGAAATAAGACATTTTGAAAGCCAGGAGTTCTCTGCAAACTATTAAGCTTTCCACTTTTTTAATAGTGAATACACTGACGTAGTTTTTTGAGTCATTATACTGCAATGATCAGGTTAGTACTCATGACACAAACTTTACATTAAGAGTCAAATAATTGTGCTCTTTTTTTTTTTTAAATTCCACATCACGAATAATTTCGAATTACACATGTAAGGAAAATTTTCGTTTCCTACTGTGCGAAGAACGGGCACGCAGCTAGTAATGTAATAAAGTTACACAAAATTAATCACTTGATTGCTATTACGGTGTCACAGAAGAACTCTCTTGAATATTCAGATAGTTTTTTCTTTTTCATTTGTCAAAATGACTTGAATTTGTTTAATTACTGTTCACTCTTAGTTTCAATTAATCTTTCTCGACTGCAAACACGATCAAACTGACGAAAAGTCACTGAATTTCGGTTTATATACCATAACACATCGAAACTGCTAGTACCAGAACACTCTAGAATCTATATAAATAAAATTAGACTTTTGTCTGTACATTTCTTGGAATTCAAAAATTTTACAATTTCTATCCGTTTCAAGCACCCGGGATTCCGATGCGACCCTCAAAAAAAAGTTTGTCTGTCTGTCATTCTGTCATTCTGTCCGTGACGCTTTTTACTTCCTTGTACGTAGTATAAGGAAGTAATGTGATCCCGAAAAATTTTGGGGGCCAAATTTCGACAAAAACACCGATTTTGACTACCTCTAAATTTAATTTTAAAAATTTTTTCGATGCATCCTATCGTAGGCTAGCATGCACGATCATATTAACGCGTCTGCAACTCATTTTGACCAGCGGCGAGTCTGCTGTGGCCAGTTTTTCCATGCCGTCTGTACGTACGTACGTATGTATGTAACTCGCATATCTCAAAAACTATTGGTCGTAGAATGTTGAGATTTGATATTTAGGATTGTTCTATGATCTAGTTGTGCACCTCCCCTTTTGGTGGCAATCGAATGGATAGTTTATCTACAGGACTGCCCAAAACATTCGAAATACATTACGCTCAATGGGCCGAAACTCATTAAACTCGCATATCTCAAAAACTGTTAGGCGTAGAATGTTGAAACTTTATATTTAGGATTGCTGTAACATCTAGTTGTGCACCTCCCCTTTCGATTCCATTCGACTGGATAGTTTATCTACAGAACCGCCCAAAAGATTCGAAATACATTACGCTCTATGGGTCGAAATTCATCAAAGCGTTTTTTTAGAGGTATTGGGCTATTTCAAACGACTCAGAAGTGATGTATGCTGTAAAGAGTTAGAAAATGAATTTCTCCATTAAAAAAAGTGTCTTTATCATTTGTAGTTCTGCTACAGGAACACTCAAAAGATTTCCAATACATTACGGTCAATGGCAATTTTAGGGGCATTCATCCATTTCAAGCACAATGCCGTCCTACCACATAAGTTAGGTAATGGTCCGACCACGGTCACGTGCCTCCCTCAAGAACTATGCCAAAAGTCGCCAAGCTTGGCGACTTTTGGTGTACGTGTGTGCATATTTAACTCTCAAATCTCAAAAACTATTATGAAATTTCATATATAAGAATGTTGTAACATCTAGTTGTGCATCTCGATTTTTGGTTCCAATCTACTGGAGAGTTTATTTACAGGACCACCGAAAAGAATTTTAGTACTTTAATGTCTATGGACATCTTCAATATAATACAACTGTAGACAGTCATTGTTTGGTACATGCCCAAAAACTCCCCGTCTGTCCTCGACCTTGGCGAGTTTTGGCGAAATATCGCCAAATTTGGCGATAGTCAGTCATTTGGTCCATGCCCAAAGTATCGCCATTTGTCATCGTTCTTGGCGAGTTTTGGCGAAATATCGCCAAATTTGGCGATAATCTGTCATTGTTTGGTTCATGCTTAAAATCTCGCCAAATGTCGTCGACATTGACGAGTTTCGCCGAAATATCGCCAAATTTGGCGCCAAAAATTATTTCGTATTTTGTATAACACTAAAACTTTAACCCGTAGATTTTTTAACTTTTGTATTTAGAACTATTGTAATATATAACTGTTTTCCATATCTTTTTTGACAGCAATCGACTGAGAATTTATTTACAGGGTGAGCCAAATGACTTTAAATACATTGAGGTGTATGGATGCATTCAATTCATTGAAAGTCTGTGGTCAATGACTACTTTGGCTATCCCCAAAATCTCGCAGACTATCTCAAGTTTGTCGGCTTTTGGTGAAATATCGCCAAATAAAGTGTCAGAAGAAAATATTTCAATTTGAACTCAGCTTGGCGATATCGAAATATTTGTCTAGAAATCGTTAAACCTTACTATTATTGATATTTTATCTCTTTCAAACAAATAAGTTTAGAGGAAGTGCGTCGAAAATATTTTTGATCTAATGGACGTGCAAGGAAGTCATGTGTTGGACACATCAGATTTTTTTGTTTAAGCATCACGTAAAAACGACTGTAGCGAATGATATGAAATTTTGTTTCATGATAGGTGGTCACTCAACTTAAAACATAGGCGTCGAATTTTTAAAAAATCTTGATTAGATTTTCAGATTTTGCGAAAATCGTTTCAAACTGCGTAAATTTGTGTTCAAGCATCACGCAAAAACGACTGAAGCGAATGATATGAAATTGGGTGTCATGATAGGTATTCACTCAACTTAAAACATAGGCGTCCAATTTTAAAAAAAATCTTGATTGGAGTTTGAGATTTTGCGAAAATCCTTTCAAACTGCGTAAATTTGTGTTCAAGCATCACGTAAAAACGACTAAAGCGAATGATATGAAATTGGGTGTCATGATAGGTGGTCACTCAACTTAAAGCATAGGCGTCGAATTTTAAAAAAATCTTGATTGGATTTTCCGATTTTGCGAAAATCGTTTCAAACTGCGTAAATTTGTGCTCAAGCATCCCGCAAAAACGACTGAAGCGAATGATATGAAATTGGGTGTCATGATAGGTGGTCACTCAACTTAAACTATAAGCATCTAATTAAAAAAAATCGATCAGATTTCGAGATTTTGTGAAAATCGTTTAAAACTGAGTGAATCTTTGTTCCCGCATTACGTAATAACGACTAAAGCGAATGATATGAAATTTGGTCACACAATAGATGGTTGCTCAACATAAACTATAGGAGTCCAATTTTTTAAACATTTTTATTAGATTTTGAGATTTTGTGAAAATTCTCTCAAAATGCGTTTATATTTCTTCAAACATCACGTAATAACGACTAATACGAATGATACGAAATTTAGTGATATGATAGGTAGTTGCTAATCTTAATTTATAGGCGTTGAATTTTTAAAATATTTTGATTACATTTTGAGATTTTGCGAAAATCGTTTTAAAATGCTGAAAATTTGTTCCAGCATCACGAAATAAAGATTGCAGGGAATGAAACGAATTTGGTTGACAGGATAGGTTGTCACTCAACTTAAATTCTAGGCTTCCATTTTTTCAAAAATGTTGATTGAATTTTTAGATTTTGCGAAAATTATTTCAATATGCGTAAATATTCGTTCACGCATCACATAATTACGACTAATGCGAATGAAATGATATTACTTAGTGACTCTCTAACCTGTAATATTTTAACAATACATAAAAATTATAACTTCGCTTTCTTTACTTTGGCAACATACTACATCCATTCTGTGTACTCATACAATGCTGACGAAAGATCTTGCTTTTTTGGAAATTTGCATTCACTAACCCGTCGATTACGGGTACTTCAGCTAGTATTCAAATAATTTGTTCTTTTTCACTTATTAAAATAACTTGAATTTGTTTCAGGTAAAATGGTTCACAGACGATAATTGCTTGAGATTCAGTTTTCCTGCTGATATGGCAACAAACGATAAACGTTAAATTTTAATATTTTACTGGAGTTGAAATTCAGAAGTTCTCATGAATTAGAATAGGACAGATACATATATTTTCACATTTTCGCCACCCACTTCCGCCCACCGCGACCAAACTCCCTTACTTTCACCGTGAGGCCAAGGGGTATTTACCACCCCAACAGGAAGTTAATTCGAGTTGGTGGTGATAGAGAAAACCCTGTCTTTACAAACGAACATTAACATTTTATATATATATTAAGATTAAGATTAAGATTTTGAATCCAGACGCGCTAAATTGGATGAAACAAAAAATGTAACAGCTAAACTGTAACTCCAAATGAAAGCCAATGTCATTTATAGATTTGATGCCTTATATGGTCATAAACAAACCATCGAAATTGAAATGCTAGGCTTTATAAATGCAACAGAGAAAATAGAAAAGGAAAAATAAATGCAAACGGAAGATTGCTTTTAAATAAGACAAGAGATTTTGAGATTTTGCATAAAATGTTTCAAACGGCGTAAATATTTGTTCGCACCTCACGATGCGCTAAAGGGACTGAAATGATATTTGGTGATATGATAAGTGGTCACTCACTCCACTTAAACTACGCACATCAATTTTTTTAAAAGTTTTGATTAGATTTTGAGATTTTTCGAAAATCGTTTCAAAGAGTGTAAATATATATATATATATATATATATATATATATATATATATATATATATTGCGCATCATGTAATAACGACTAAAGCAAACGAAATGAAAATTTCGGGCAGTTGGTATCAGAACTTTTTCTATGGGTGGGAAATCTTATGGTTGCAAACCAGCGCTAGAAACACCACACCGCTCATCGTTATACTCAAGAAGGTAAAAGCTAACGCAGGTGGGGGCGCACTGAAGCCCAGCAAAATATCAACATCTTCTACAAGTTCTAGTATTTCGACTTAAATCAATAACACACACACACAAAAAAAAAAAAAAAAAAAAAAAAAAAAAAAAAAATCAACGGAGAAAGAAAATAAAACCTGCTTTTATTTAATAATGGTTGATAACAATCTAGATTCAAACATAGTAAACAGGGTAAGTTTCATGTTTTATATTGCCCCTCCATGTAATACTAGCCATATAAAACTAGTAAAATAGAATATTTGGCTCGCACTCAAGTACTTTTTAGGAGGGATTAGTTTAAAAAATTTTTTTAATAACTTATGTTTGTATGTTTCTTAAACACACGATACAAAACAAATGAAAATACGAAATAAGTTCTTGATTTTGAAGAGAGGTCTTGTAAAAATTGAGAAAAAGAAGAAAATAATTTGTTATCCAAATATTTATAATAATAAAGTAAAAACAACTAACAAGCTGTAATCATATTTTTACATTGGCGTAAATTGGCATGTAACATTGGTGTGTTGCGAGGCTAGGGCAAACTGCTTCCTCTTGTACAAAATATTTTCGCGAACAGAAAAAGCGGATGTCCTTCAGAAAAAGATTCCCTCTTCTTGGAATTCGGGTGTCCAGTTTGAAGGTCAAAGATATCCTAATTAGTTGCTCCACGTTCCCGAAATTTTTCAAGGGGTGCGACAGATTCTTTCCCTTAGAGATAGCCCCCCCCTCCCCCTGTTTCTTGTTTGGTTTATATAACTTTGTTTTGCTGTTCCTTCCAGGCGGAAGCATAGGGGTGGCGCACCCAACACTCAACAAAGATGAAGAAAGAAGTGACGGGGACCGTGGGGGGGGGGCATTTTCAGAACTGGGTACAAAGCCATGCGTCTTGTGGGATCAATTGCGACTACAAAAATTTTAGAAATGATCGTAATATGGAAATGTGACACCGTGAAAAAAATTGGCCATTTTTGTCGTTTTCTGAACACTTGTATATCAGAAATGGTGTGCGGAAAAAACGCGAACGGTAAACGCGCCCATAATTTTTACTAAATGTTGGACATAAACATTCTTTGTTTTGTAATATACATGAGAAAGGTAATTGGATCTTATGTCCAAATTTCTTTTGTTTTGGGGTAAAGGGGTTAACTTACAGTTCAGTAGGTCTGGGAGTGATAAACCTCTTAGGAAAGCTATTGTTATTAGGCTTTCCTAAGCATATAACATATGAACCATAGCAAAAACGTCGGGAGGGGGGCACAAGGGGTCATGTTCCCCTTCCACCGTGCCTCCCCTAAACTTCGTCTCAAAAAATTTGTCAAATGAACATTTGTTTGAAAATTTGAAAAACTTTTTTTTTTTTTTTGCTCTTATATTCGATATGTGCACCCCCCCCCTCCCTCAATGCTTTCCTGTACCCCTCCAAAATTTCAGTAGGTCAGGACGCAACGCAGTGATAAGCCTTCCTCAGGAAGCTATTGTTATTAGGTTTTTCTAAGCGTATAATACATATGAGCCACAGGTTTTGCGTTGGGGAGGACGCAGGGTGAGGGCACGTATCCCCCCCCCCTTTGCCCTAACTTCATCTCAAAATCTTTTAAACAAACATTTGTTTTAAAATTTAAAAGATACTTCCCTTTTCTGCTCTTAAATTCAATAGGTGCCCCCCTCAAATCTTTCATGTGCCCCTCCACAATTCTGTTGGTCTGGAAACAATGATAAGCCTTCCTTAGGAAGCTATTGTTACAAGGTTAAGTATTGTTTTAAGCGTAAAATACATATGAACCATAGACGTAGTGTCGGGGGTTAAAAAGGGGGGCACGTGCCCCCCAGATAGAATAAACAACAGAGTTACTTTATGGTATCGAATAAAATTTTCAGATCATTAAATGTAAATACATACTAAATTTTACTTTATATACAGCCCTCTTACAAAAATTCCCAAAAAGGTAAAATGCGTCCCCATACATTAATGAGGCGATGCACAAAGTTTCAGCCTTTTTCATAAAAACGCTTAGAGGTATGTTTAATCAAAGTTGGTGAGGGGCAATACGCTATACAATGTCAATAAGAGTAAAAGTATTATTATTAAAACTATTCGAGCAAAACTATTAATTTTAATCAGTTATTTATAACCAATATTTGACATTAAGAAATGAGTTTTAAATAATTTTAAACCAGTTTCCTTTAAAATGTTCCCTTAAAATCGGTTTCTTTTTTATATCATTTAGAAATGAAAATTTGTTTAAAAACATTACATATTCCACTAACATTTGATTTAAAGAGTTTTCTTTCTTTCTTTTCTTTTCTTTTTTTAAGAAGTTATTTCTGATTGACTAATTTAATTATGGAAAATATATACTATGTATATATTTGATTCTTTTAAGTACAGGAGTAATGTTTATATTGAATATTTTCAAAATTAAAAATATATATGTAAATTTATAATTATAAATCATTCATTATTCTAATAATTATTATTTAAAACCGAAGAACTAGCAAAATAAATTACCATGAATCAGAATAAACCCTTACACTTAGAAAAAGAAAACCAGTAATCATAAGCGATATTGTATTAGGAATAAGACTGAAGGTTAGAGTAATTATGGCGAACGTGCATGTTACATGTGTGGGTCATATATTCTGTTTTGGGGTTGTTTGGTAGGTGAGAGATGGTACTTAAGATTGTCCAAACTGCTTCAGTTTATTGCTAAATGACTAGTTCTGGACCTTTTCCTAAGAATCCAAACAAATTAAACGATCAATTTATTCAATTAATAATTAAGTAATTCAATTATTTCTTTATTTTATTATTTTCAACAGAAGGTCCACAATTTATGCATAAAAAAGAGCAAATTTTGTGTTCGTGTGTGTTCTATGACAAGCCTATACGTATGCTTCACTATACTTATCCCTCTCCCCCCCCCCCTTGAAAGATTTCTGAATACACTGTATTGGGGCTATTTAATTTAATCAAAATTTTATTTGCGCAACTGTCCTAAGTTGTGCAGAATTTCTAACAAAATTCAAAGCTTTATATACAGTAAAGCACCGTTTATACGCTTCTCGTTTATACGATTTTTACATTTATACGTGTCCCGCAGTGGTCTGGGCGCTAAACTCTGTTCCCATAAGAACAAGAACACGGCAAGTGAAGCAGCATCCGGCTTGGCCAGTGCTAGGGAGGATCAACTCCCTCTTGACTCGGCTGCTGTGGGTCCGTGTACGCTCATGGGAGCAAGTGTACGTAAAATCCGTCGTGGCTCTAATGTCCTCCAAGTTGTTAAACGATACCCCTGGGGGTGCCTATTTCAGGGGATTGGTCCCTCCTCTGGAATGGGTTCAAAATGAGGGGACGCCGGCTAAAGTTGGATTTCCTCCCACTTAGGCTCATTAAAATGGAAGTCACCCCTTCCGCTCATCGCCTATCTATATGGGGATCTGGTACCGCTCCACGGTTGCCAGAGTGCATTAGGAACAACATTTATACGTCGCTTTCATGAAGTCCCGATTCATTCCTATTTATTTTAGCAAAAATGCTTCGTTTATATGACGCCGATATCGGTTATACGTCGTTTTAAACGTCAACACTTTTCTGTCTCAGCAGTTATTTTCCTGTTTAGACAGACACTTTTGTTATATAGGTCAAATAAAGGATGTATGGAGGGTTGTACCTTTAGCAACCTTCTTTTAAAGGCGCAGTTGACAATATTGAAGAGTTTAGAATATACTTTGCTTGTCAGAACACGAAGGAAAAAGCATCTCATTAACTTCATTAACAGTCTGTAATGCTTTAATTAATAAGCATAGACATCACATCAGGTGACTAAATGATTTATTAAATTCAAGTTCTGTAACAAAAAATCATAATTGTTATTCACTCATAATTGTTATTCACTGTAAATACTAAGTATATGCGGTATTTAAGATATAGTACAATAAAGATACAATTTGTTTCACATTTGAGATTTTATAAAAATCTAGCAATTGTTTCTATTGTAAAAACTAATATGAATAATTTACAATTACATAAATTTGAATTAGTAATGTTGAACCGGTAATAATCAAAGTTTTTTATTAATGTTTCATGTTTGATTTATACGTCGTTTCAGTTCGGTCCCTTGAAAAACCTATAAACGGTGCTCTACTATAATTTCAAAAGCAAATGAAACTCCTATCCACCATACATATAATTACGCAGTTTCTGGAATAAATAAATAAAAATAAATACTATATTTTCGGTGTGACATTATATATACAGATTAAATTTGAATTTCTTTTACTTCAAATTCCCACACGTACTAATATGGTTACCAGTGGCGTAGCCAGAAATTTTTCATGAGGGGGGGGGGGATGCAGTAGTCGTAACACTACTGCAACTCACATATATATGTATACGTGTGTGTGTGATAAGGGAGTGAAGAATATACATTTTGTATGGCAAAAAATTCCTCATGGGGGGGTGACCCCTATCCCCCCCTTCGCTATGCCCCTGACGGTTACTAATATATGTACTAATGTGGCTATATGTAACTAATTGTTATTATTTATATTAATTTCCAATAAAATAGTATTAATAAACTAGTAAAAATATGGTAATAAAATCGCAGTCCTTAATTTTGCGAGACTCGCGAGACGTCTCGCGTCTCGCGCGAGACGAGACAAGCAATTTCTCTGCGAGACGCGAGACGAGACAAAGTGTTTGCGAGACGAGACGAGACAGCCCCGATTCTCGTCTCGCGTCCATCCCTAGTAAGGAAATGCTTAAAAAATTCAAATTGGGAGATGTAAAATCCGTATATCCCATCGTTACGGGTGACGAAAGTTGGATATATTCCTATGAGCCGGAAACTAAGCAACAATACACTATTTGGGGTGTTTCCGAATCCTACGAAAGTTGTTTGTTCATCAAGCACTTCCAAGAAAATGCTTGCTTGTTTCTTCGGCTTTACAGGACATATCGAAACCATGCCTTTACAGGATCGAAAAACTGCTAACGCTAAATGGTGAACAGAAATTTGTTTGCCAAAAGACATCATTGAAATCAGAAAAAACAACAAAAATCGAAGCATCATTCTTCATCACGACAACGCCAGCTCCCACACTTGCAAGCGAAACAATTGATTATTCGAAGGATAAAAATATCAAATTAATGTATTATTGCCTGTGTTCTGCTGATTTGTCACCAAACGATTTTTTTTCTTGTTCCCTTAAGTCAAACAAAAAGTGCGTGTCCAGCGATTTTCACCACCTGAGGAAGCTGTTGATACCTTCCAAAACCAGGTTCCGATATATCAACTTCAGAGTGGAAAAACTGTTTCAAGAATAGGTTTGAACGGGTGAAAAAAAGTATAAATCTTAAAGGGGAATTTTTTGAAAAGAAGTAACAGTTTATTACCAAAAAATTATTTTTCTTCCTTTTTTGTAGAAACTTAAAAGGTAACCCTCGTATATTTATTGCCATAACTGCATAGCACGTTGTTTGTTTACATACTTTGAAGATCGTTAGGCTTATGGGCAATCGAACTATAATCAAAGCATTAAAAATAATTATTGTGATTCAATTTACTTTGAACCTATGCAACGAATAAAATTCACAGAAATATAGCTGAAAAAATAAATGTTCGCATTTAGCCATCGGATGGCCAACGGTTGTTTACCTACGGTTGCTCTACACAACATTTAACCATCCGATGGCCAACGGTTGTTACCTACCGTTTGCCGCCACAACCTTTAGCCAACAAAATACCGACATTTCCATTTGGAAATCATACGTTTGACCAACGTAACAACCTTGTGCCAACGGTAACCCAACGTGTGCTAACTGGGCAGTGCTAGCGGTGCCCAATGGCTATTTCCTAATCCGTTAGTCAGAGACACATAATTCGAATTGCAAAAATTCTTTATATAATCTATTATACCGGAAATACAATCAAAGTCAGTAAATTAATTCCTATAAAAATTACGACATTTAAATTTTTATACGGTCCCCCAGTCCTACCAATTGTATTGAGAAAAACTTTTTTTATACAATTTCATGCACAATAAAAGAATTAAAAATTTCGTCCTTCTACGACCAAAATTCATCGAGTTACATCTACTTAAAGTTAGAGATGCGAAATAGGGGTTGTATACAAAATGATTTTGAGAAAAATTAATAAACAGCTGCGGGAAAAACGCCCACTTGTACTTTATTCGACCGTCGTTCGTCGTACAGAAAAGTTACATATACTAATCGATTATGATTGACGTACACTTTAATTTGCTATACACAAAAATTGCTCTCCATCTTAAAATTCACACCAACCTTTTTGCTTCCAACAGCATCCCCTAGATTTCACTTCATATTTCAAAAATTTAGCTCATTTTAAACCCAGATACTAATTTTCAATAATTTTAAACTGAATATGAGTAACTGAAAATGAATGGCTTCCAAAATCCCCCTCCCCCTATGGAAAAAACACTCAAAATACCGGTGTTAAACTTTAAAATAAGTAACTCGACTGTTCGAACGTCGTCAGGGAGAGACCCCCTGAACCTCCCTAATTTTATAGTTTCATTATTGCCACATTAAAATTATATTAATTGACTATGTCATTTTATCTCTCATCTTTCGTGTATTTCGCCTGGTAACCCTATGTTTAAAGTTTTATGATTGTAACCTATTTATAGAAAAATACATGTGGTGCATATTCTACAGCTTACGAAATATTGTAACAATAGATTAAAGCTGTTGTGAACTAATAGTATTTAAATATATGTAAAATTATGTCGTATACTTTTATGTCGCATTTTTGGGACACATTTTTGGGACAATTTTCAATAAAGGGGCTGTGAGATAAAATGATATATGCTACTATTCATATAGATTTAGTAGCTACTAATAGTCTAAGAGCCAGCGACCGCCAGACCTCCGTCATAGTATAAAAGCTGAAACTTTCTCTGCGCGTACCCCCCAACAGAGGTAGGAACAATCGGCCACTATAAAGTTTGGATGATCGTGGCTTTGGCAGGTAACAGGTGGCAAAGGTGTATAAAATTGCCGAAAATTTCGTCATTTCATAAAGCTTAATTTCTTTATATGTTCTTCTTCGCAGTACTAGAAATCACTTTATCCCTTGCCAGACACTTTTCCATCGTGGCAAACCCCCGCCAGACAATCTCAAGTCATGAAAAACTGTTGTGTTCGTAAACTCCCGCGACGAAGTACGTCAAGCTGTCACAAAGTGCCAAGCACATTTTATACTGCTACTTCTGAACTTTCTTTAAACGCGAACTTTCTTGCTGCGCACTCGTAATAGAATTACGTTTTTCAAGACTTTGAGATTGTCTGGCGGGGGTTTGCCACGATGGAAAAGTGTCTAGCAAGGGATAAAGTGATTTCTAGTACTGCGAAGAAGAACATATAAAAAAATTAAGCTTTATGAAATGACGAAATTTTCGGCAATTTTATACACCTTTGCCACCTGCTACCTGACAAAACCACGATCATCCAAACTTTATAGTGGCCGATTGTTCCTACCTCTGTTGGGGGGTATGCGCAGAGAAAGTTTCAGCTTTTATACTATGACGAAGGTCTGGCGGTCGCTGGCTCTTGCTCTATAAACCTATTGTTCAGTTACTGAGTTAGTAAGTGGGCGTGGATACTAAAAGTTGGTAAATAGGAATTCAGATACATTTTCCCTCCCTATTTTAAATAGAAATGTTAAAATATGTTTTCATATTTTAATTCATATCTCATATAATATTGATAATAAGAAGCTGATTTTTATTCGTACTATTAGAACTAAACGATCCAAACATAATTTACTATTATTATAATTTTAAATAAAATATTAATATAAATTATGAAATACTAAATTAATTTTCAAAAAAATTATGAATAGTAACCTAGACAAATGTTGATGTATATAGATGCAGAAAGTAACATCACATGGCTGTGCGAAATTTCAAATTTTTACGTTCAGTAGTTTAATTTATATTGAATAAAATGCATTATTTTCATGAGTTAAGGTACCATATATAAATTTATTAAGTGACAATTTTTTTTAATTGCTTAAAGTAAACGTAAATTAGATTTCTTTTCCACAAAAGTAGTAAAAATATCGGTGTTAAAATGAAGCAAATAAATTGGAAGAAGTTCGTACAGCTTGCCGTTGACTGTTGACACCTTCCTCAGAGGGATACCGAATTCCATTTGTAATAAGTATTTATATATACGCCCGCACCCAAGCAATTAAAAGCTGCGGATTACCTTTTCGAACTTCGACCTATAGAAAAGAACTGCAGACTTTTTACATGACCAGCTTCAACGCAGACATTTTTTAACTATAAATTTGAAATTTGTACAAGTGTTACGGACAAGATGGGTTTCAGGTGTTGAAGCCATACCTCTTAACTGACTTCAAATAACAGAATAGCAAAGCAGAAACGACAAAACAATAGACACTGTTTGACTAAAAGGGGTCATGTCAGAATTTTTAAGTGAATAGGGAAGAGCCCACTCAAAAAGATTAAGAGGACGATTCTGACCCTTTTATTCCCGTTCCTGTAAATCGTCAGACTCTATGGGTTCGCTGAATGCCCATTTGTATTGTACTATTGCTGAAGTACATTGTTTATTTTAAAGTTTTCAGTTTATACAGTTCTGCAAAATTATGCCAAAAAGAAATCAGATCACGCTACTCAGTTTTTTTAAAAGCAGTTCGTGCACTGTTGTACACGATGGTAGCGAAGAATCCTCGGATGAACTTAAAGTTCTCTTTAATATTCATGTTGTTTATTTTGTTTTGCTTTTTAAATGCCAAATATAAATACTATCTCTCTTGCCCTTTCTAACACTTTCCAATCGAGTTGATAATTTTTATGCAGTTGGTGCTCCTTTTCCTGGCTTCATTTTAAGGGAAAACTGTCCATCTCCCCTTGGCTATGTCCATATGTGGGGAGCACTACAACATTCCTTCCTAAGCATTTCCCATGTATGGGTTGTTTAACAGAGGGGCGACTTCCGCTCTCTCCAACTTAAACGTTTTTTATAAGCTCAGTCACAAAATCGCCTCTTCCCTTTGAGTGGTTGCCTGATCCGCGCCTGTCTCTTGAGTCTTCCCCAAATACATTTTTTTTTTTCAGATTCGCCCAACAATTAGACAATCCTTTCAAAATAAGGTGACCATATTTTCGAACGTAGAAGTGAGGACATGTCTCCAATTCGGAAACAAAATTGGGAACATTATATAATTAAAGAAATAATTAGCAATAATCTAATTAAAAAACAATGTAATAATTAAAAATTGTCCTCAATTGCTTCTTTACATGTTGAGGAAAAATCGCAAAAAAGACCCACAGAAATTGGGGACTGTCCTCGAAAATTGAGGACGTATAGGCCCTTATTCAGATAGATTTAGTAGCTACTAAACCTATTGTTTAGTTACTAAATTTAGTAAAGTCGATTCAGATCGAATTTGGAGGCGGGGATACTAAACACGTGACCAAACAAGCTGCTAAATCACCGACTAAACAAACGCACGCCTTGAACAAGCGCTCTCATTGGTCTACTAACTTCACTGTTAACTTTTCCCTCATTTTTCCTTTGGTGTTGGTCACGTGTTTAGTACTAAATGTATCTGAATTCCTATTTACTAACTTTGAACAATAGGTTTAGTAGCTACTAAATCTATCTGAATAGTAGTCATCTTACTTTTAATAGCGTGAGGATGATATGGGAATTTTAAGAATTCAAAGTTTAGCTATTGTTTAGTTTCTAGAAATGACAAAATATCTCGTTTGTCACATTTTCCATAATTAAAAGGAAGCGAAGAAATTAAGCACGTTCATGGGCACCTATAAAATTGCATCACAGATCAAAATCAGAACTAAAATTGTTACAAATTCAAAATTTATCCCCCCCCTCTCTAATTTTTTTTCTAAGTTTGCCCCCTTCCCTAGAAAATTTTCTATGGGCGCCCATGAGCACGTTTAATTATCCATAATCCTTTAAAACATCAGTGGCGCTGAGAGGGAGGGGGAGCAGGGGAAATATCCCCAGGGCCTCAACTTGGAAAGGTGCCCTACTGTTGCTGCTTCTATATAATACTTAATCGTGTGTTGACAATTTTGAAAAAGAAAAAAAAATGTCCAAGTACAGAATATGTCCCCACGTCCCCAGAAGTTTCCAATTAATTTTTAAACAAAATTACAAAAACCAGATAGAGCATAATCCACCAATTTCACAAAAACGCGGAGTGTTAGTGATTTAGTCTTAGTTTTCAAGAAAAGTGTTTTTTTTTTTTTTTTCAGACACTGTTAAATAGTGGAAGAAAGGGCATAGCCAGAGGAAAAACTATGGACCCACCCAACCAAATAAATTTTGATTTTTCCTTAACAAAATGTTAAAGATTAAGACTTCCTATGAGAAATGTTGAACTTTCCATTTTTTTTACTTCTGAAATTTTTTGGCTCCCTGCTTGAATGGAAGTGGTATGAATAAAAATATTAATTTTTTCAATACTGAGGAAGCATGCCATGCAAAAATGTTTTTAACGTTCCAAATATAGTTTCTTTATGGAAGTGACGAAACCTTTAAAATAAAATGTTGGTATTTTTTAGAGCACGGATATTTATTAAATTATAATACTTTTAAATTAACAATTTTAATTCTATTAATTATTTTACAATTACTATTAATTTAAAGTTTCTTTAAATGATTAATAATTTTAATAAGGAATAAAAGACTGATGTAATACGACACCAAAAGCAATAGGAAATTCTTGACTATAGGCACAACTCTGGATGGAGGACTCCCTGACATTGATGTAGGCAATGTAAAATTTCCAAAGATTGTCAGGCTGTGCGCTGCTGTCGAAAGTCTGGGCTTTTTTTCCCCCAAAATGGCAGCCGTCTATTATCTTGCATGATGAATTTAACAAACAAATTCAATCTGTATATAACCCTAGTAGCAATAACTTACCGGTCGATGAGAGGCGCGTGCGTTTAATCCGAGGAGAAGGAGCAATGGCCGATCACGGCTTTTCATCCAAAAAAGGGGAAATTTCATCGGCAACTGGTACAAAATTCCGCTTGGAGGGCCATAAAGCCGACCATCGTTTCACGATGACTCCGATGAAATAACGAAAAGAAACCGATGAGAAACCGATAAACTGTTTAAAGTATATTTGTTAATAAAAAACAAACGACTGGCAGCAAAATTTTCAGAAAATGTCCGTTCTGTTTATTATGTTTTCGTTTTTTGGATGTTAACTTTCTATTTTTCTGAAGAAAGAAAAAAAAAGGGGGGGGGGAAAGTCTCTCTCCACTGGGCACAAACCCTGAGCGTACGGTGTCACAGACTAGCGCGGTTATTTTAGTCTCAGATTGGGACTTGGGGTGAAATTTTGACAAAGTGTTGTTCGGCTATTATTAATAATATCAAATTATTTGATTGGTAAGAAATTAATTTCACTTTTTACCAATGTATGTAAGTAGCAAAAACATTCATAATTAATAATTAAAAAGCAATATTGCAAATTGTATAGGAATTTTAGTGTGATTTTAAATTTCATATTTCTTGGATAACTTTTAAAAATTAACTGATTTCTCTTCTTGCTGTTTACATTAAGGAGGTTTCAAAAGAGTTGCTCATTGTAATGGAGTTTCCGTTTTTCTTATAATGCAGCTGACGCTCAAATATATTTTCTTTTCTTTTTTGTAAACACATTTTTTAAAATTATTTAAATATTACAAACGATTTTATATAATAAACACTTACATTTTTTTGTAAATATTTCTTTTCAAATTTAAATTTTGTGGGAGGGGGCAAGGGGGGGATACCGCCCCCCTGCCCGTCCCAACCCCAATATAAGAATTTTGAAGTAAATTATGCGATTAATTCAAGAATTGTTCAAAATTTCCCTTAGATTATGCAAAGACACATCTAAATTACGCAAATATTTATAGGAATTTAGGTAAAATGTAAACTACTGGGGACACCTGCAAGGCCCGATGACTATAGAGCTGCAGTTTTGGATAAGATATTGTTTTTCGGTTTCCTATCGGCGAAATTGCTCGTCTAGATCACTTCTATCCATGAATAAAAATTCATCTATTGCAGATAAACAAAAGTGCACTTGCCGATGACTGAATTCGACGAGTCGATGAGTTAATGATGAGTCGATGAACGACCGAGCAGAAAACAAGCCGTCATTGCTACTAGGGATAGCTGGGTAACTAAAAATTTTGTTGTCTTGTGAAATTTTTACATAATTTTATTTTTATAACATTTGATAGAATTTCTCACAAAAAGGCTTCATTGTTAATTTTTAAACAAAAATCCAAATTTTGGGTAACCCCACCCCCGCCACTTTTCGAAGCCAATATTTAAAATTTGAAGTAAATATTATACGAATAATTCAAATAGTAAATAAAGAGGTAAAACACTCTGAGACCGGAAAGGCCCGATGACTGTAGAGTTACAGTTTCACATAAGATATTGTTTGTCGGTTTCCCATTTGCGGAACTGCTCGTCTAGATCACGTCTATCCATGAATAAAAATTCATCTATTGCAGAAAAACAAAAGTGCACTTGCCGATGATTGAATT
The DNA here is from genome assembly GCA_038373885.1 of Cheiracanthium punctorium. Lineage (NCBI taxonomy): Eukaryota > Metazoa > Arthropoda > Arachnida > Araneae > Cheiracanthiidae > Cheiracanthium > Cheiracanthium punctorium. The sequence goes on from JAWZYV010014761.1 coordinate 2,046,680, forward strand.
CGATGAGTTAACGATGAGTCGATGAACGGCCGAGCAGAAACAAGCAGTCATTGCTACTAGGGAAAATGCCTAAGAATTTACAACTTTTTTCAACCGCTGGCTATAAATGTCATCCAATCATCGAGCAGATTGGCAACTTGTTAAAAATATTGTTTGAAAACATTTGAAAGGATAAAAAGGTTATATAAAAATCTGCAATTAAAAAAGATAAATTAAGAAACATTAAATTGAGATTTTATCTTCGGGGGATCCAATATTCGGATGCCCTAGGCCTGTGCCTAATGAGCGTAGTTGAAAATAAGGGCCTGATCGAAAGGGTTTTTGGATAACATAGGGATACCGAAGATTTTATCCCCGGGGCCCCGACTAGGCTCTCTGCGCCTCTGTAAAACATATCCATTACTCGTATGTCTTTCGAGTTACGTGTTAAGCAAGCTGTCAATCAGTAGGGGACTTGTCACAGAGGACTTGTTAACCTCCGCTAAAGAGGGTAATAGTTTTTGGCAGACAAAAAAAGGTCGTGGATGATAATTGATAGTAGTAAATAAAGTAAGCATATGCACTTTTGAAATTCGCATCATATGGATCAATAAAATACATGAAAAATCTTTATTGTTTTAGTGTATACGCAAAAATACATTTAGCTTTACGTTAGTTACAAAAGGATGAAGTAATAAATTCGAGCAATTTTTCACAAAAGATTTACGAATAGTTTTGTATTAATAACTATGAATTAAAAGTAATTAAATTATTTACGTATATTCCATCAAGGTGTTTGCGGGGATGGCAACGAAGATTCTTTTCCTCTTTTTCTTTCGCTGGTTGCCAGGACGATAGTTTAGAATAAAAATAACTTTTTTGTTCTAAACAAATTTATGTAGCTGAAAGGTGTAATATATCTAGACAAAAAAAGGTCGTGGATGATAATTGATAGTAGTAAATAAAGTAAGCTATTAACCGTGATTGATTGAGACTATGGTGCTTTCTCAAGAGACTAAAGACCAAATCATATCGCTTTATTTTTCTGACACACCACTCACGCAGTGTGAAATAGCTCGTAGGCTTGGTATTTCACGCTCTACTGTTCAGTATTACATCGTTAAATATCAGAAGAATATACCCGGGACTGTTGTTCAAGGCCGCGCTGGCCGTCCTCGCCAGTTGTCTAATCCGGAAGAAAGTCATCGTGAAATTAACCGTCTATTTATGCAAAGAAAAAGGGAAGATCCAGATTTTCGTGCTCAAGAAGCGGAATCCAAATCCAGAAGACAAGACAGAAAACGTTTACGACTCTGTCTAGATATACCATCGAAAAGACCAAGAACAGATACTGATCTAAATGTAAGGTGTGAAGAACTAGAATTTCGTAAATTAGCTGAGAAATTTTTCGAAGCTGTTGCTGATGGTCCAATCCACCAATGCTATTGTTGTGATCGACTGTGGTTCAAAAAGTCAATAAGAACCCTTTCCAAAACAACTTTACTGTCCAAAGGAGCGACAACGGACTTTATAAAACTAGTCTTTTACAAAGATATCGGTGATATTGGCAAATTTTGCAGAACATGTTACGATTGTTTGATTAAATTGACAATACCAGAATTAGCTATAAGCAATGGCTTCGAATTCCCCGAAATACCGGATTGTTTAAAATACTTGACACCACTGGAAGAACGGTTGGTTTCTCCCCGTTTGATTTACATGCAAATACATCCTGTACATGGCTGCCAATACAAATTAAAAGGTTCTGTCAAAAAACCTCTTTAGCGGAGGGGAAACTAATTTCAGCTGAAGGCTGAATATTTTATTAGCTCTTGGTTGGTTGGTTGGAGTTTATGGGCACAAGATATTAACTCTTTTCTTAAAAAGTTCAGTGAATTTATTCAGCAAAAATTTGTCTTTCACTTTACAGAGGTGTTTTATGTTTAGCGATGATGTTATCAGCTCAAACCGCGGAGGAAAGAAGCCAGTGAAACAGACAGATGTGTTTATTTACAGTTTCGTAAAACATCTCAACTCTTACCAATAAAGCTCTTTAATGTTCAGTTTGTTTAGTTTGTGTTACGGATTTCTGTATTTAATATTTACTTTGTTTAACATTACTTAAAATATGTATTGTGCCTTATGCTACCGTACGTATACATATATCTAAATTTATTATTTTAAACATACAAGCAGTATCTATCATAATTGTAGAGCTTTCACTAAATATCCTATGTCGGCTCATCAAACTTTTCAGGTTCGATAAAGTTGCGAAATTTCCGATTAGTCTGTTCGGGTGGAGTAGATAGATTATAACATGTGCAGTTCTCATAATAAGTGTAGTTTTAAAATAATTTGCTTTATTTTATAATACAAATTTATGAGTTATACAGTTGAATTTAGTGTTTTCATGTGTAGGCTGAAGCAACAGGTCGTTAATTTGATGAAAGTTAATTCCCTTGAATGGTGTCCAGGATTATTTTATTTTGTGATTTTCCAAAAACAAGTTTTATTTAATTTTTCTTCTTCGCTCATTACTGTTAGTGTATAGGTATTCTCAGCGGTCGCGCTGGCTTTTTTTAAAGTTTCGCCAAATTAGATTTTGCCGGACATCATTAAGAAATGCAATTGCCAATATTTTCGCCAAATCGTATTTTCTTTCGCCGCACTAATTTTATTATCGCAATTTGCGACGTTGGCGATCGACAGCGCGACCCTTGGGTATACGTAAAAAAAGTGTGTTATAAAAAGAAAATATATTTCTGAGAGTTTGAAATGTTCGCCTCAAATATTTATATCGGTATTATCCAGGTATTAAATTGACCTAGAAAATAGGTAATAATTCTTTTTTATAAATTCAAACTTATTCGAATATTAACCGTGGTTAAACAAATTTTTTATCAAGTTTCTCACATATTGAAGGTTTAACTTCTATCGAGTTTATTTATCAGATGGCATATAATTGATTTGGTACGACTAAAAAAATCTATTATTTAAACATGCTTTAATTTTTTTAATAAATGGAAGATGTACCCCTAGTAATAATAATACATTGATATTAAAATAACTAGGCACTCTCTATGTATGTACATATTGGGAGACTAAAAGAGTCACTCTTCTTCCAGAACAAATTAGATTTTGTATTTTTACTCTATTGTAATTTTTACACATTTTAGCATTAGTCAAATTGGACTAACAGTTTCTGAAAATTGCCATTAATGAGATATTTTTACTGCTTCCATGTACATACATAAAGTAACATCTTAAAGACTGATGTAAAATAACATCATAATATGTTAAAATAATGTTTTTGTGATTTGGATAAAATATCCAAGGCACTTATCTTAACAAGAGTTTATTTGTTGTTTACAAAGAAGGGAAATTCATTCAGTGTAAAATGCAAATTATTAAATTAAATTGTCTTTTTTCTTTATTTAATAGTTCTTTATATTCTTCATAGTTTCATTTTCAGTTCATAATTATACCAGTATTCCACAGTATTCATGTGTTACATATGGGACATTTCACAGAAAAATTTTGACATATTTGTACATTTTTCAATGTCAAAATATAAATGAGAAAGTTGTAGCGATTTTTAATGTTTTATATACCACTTCAACTAGTTTTCTATGAAATTTCTTTTTGTTGAAACAAATAGCTTTTCTTTTAATTAACTAATAGAGTTTTCTTATACTGTTTTTATTTTAAATTATCTTACTTTATGCATTTACATGTAAGTAAAAAAATAGTTTGCTTTGTTAAGAGCTACACCATTTTCTGAAACAGCTTTTGCAAAATTATTGTTTTTATGAAATTTTTTTGAAAAAAAACAAAGTTTATGAATTTTTGGGGGGGTTCCAGTTCTAAACTGGACTATCAAATTAATTTTTTCTATAATCTCCAAACCTTTGTGAACATTTTGTTCTAAATTTCAATTTAATATATTGAAAATAAAGAAAGTTATGATTTTTTATCTGAAAAAGCACCATTAAAATAATTGTTTGCAAAAACGCCATTTATGGTCACTTTCCCATTATTTTAATAATTTTTATCTTAAAAAGTATTAGAGATATTGAATTAAAATTTTATATTGTTTGTTAGAACACTAATGGCTACATTTATAAAAATTTTCAAAGAAATCCGAGACGGTGGGTGACATTTTTGGAATTTACTGGTTGATTTGAAATGGAATGACCCATATGGGACCAGTGGCGGATTATTGCAAGTTTGTCGGGGGGGGGGGGATAGTTTGTCGCTGGGGGCAGTTAGTTAGAAGATTGACATATACATCCATTTTATGGAAGTAAAATAGGATCTTTTACATTAATTTCTTTTGTCTCGGGGCAGTTGCCCCCTCTGCCCCCCCCCTTTAATCCACCCTTGTATGGGACATAACAAAAGGTTGTTTTTAAAGTACTTCTAGTAATTTGGATTTTGCTTTTAATTTACATTTTCTCAAATAAATTTAATGGGTAGGAGAAGAAATATACATTTATTAATTAACTTTAAAGTTCTTTTTTAAAACTGTATCATTAATTAATGAAAGCTAATTACTTATGTTACATACGGGACAAGGCCACTTGTTATGTACGGCACAGGATTGTTAAATCTCTGTTTTTTTTTTTTTTTCAGGGTTTTGGGTGTCTTTTTGGTTTTTATGAGGGATTTTTAAGCTAAGGATGGTGGGTTCAGAATGTTTGAAATTTTTTTTTACTAAATACTACTTAAAGCAATTAGTGAAACAAAAATCAATTATAAATGAAAAATATTTAAATCAGTTATACAGGAAAAATAGATAAATCATTAGTAATAATTTTAAAAATCAAAGTACCATACTGTGATGTAGATCACATATTAATTATAATTTACTTTCTGTTTCTTAAATTTAATCTATTCATAATCATGCATTCTAAATTATTTTTTTTGTTCTCAATTTCCCTCACTTTGGCTTTCAAGTTTGCATGCCATTGTTTTTCTTATGTTTCGATTGCAGTCAATTTGGAGCCAGTCTAGGATCTGTAATCCAATTGTTTATCTGGCCGCCACCAGCCGTTATTTGTAATATGTTTTTCTCAATAGATGTGTTTCAATAAACAGTTCTTTAAATATCTTAACATCTTCATCAATTGTACTTCTGAATTGTTTTTCATTAATGAACCTGTAGGTTTTGTGCCCTCATAACCTTTTAATTGTAAATTTAAATCTGTAAGTAATTTTGTCAGTGTACATGCTGGTACTAAATTGAAACTAAAGTAATGTTTAGTTATGGATAAAAAAAATTCTTATTCGTTTTAAGTGATCTAGGCATTCATGGATTTCAGATTCATTTTTATCTTGGTAAAATCATACAAGCTGGTGCGCACCCCATGTAAACATGGCGACAGTCGCTGGAGCTTGGTGGCCGCCAAGTTCCAGCGACTGTCGCCAACCATTTTCCACTATCAGCAAATTAAAATTGCACATATATTCCACAAAAATGAGCAACCAGTGGACCGTTTTTAACTAAAAAAACCTCAGTGGATTCAGCAACCTAGTTGTACAGCTATCTAAACTAGGCAACCAGTGGTCCGTTTTTAACTAAAAAAAACCTCAGTGGATTCAGCAACCTAGCTGTACAGCTATCTAAACTAGGCAACCAGTGGCCCGTTTCTAACTAAAAAAACCTCAGTGGATTCAGCAACCTAGTTGTACAGCTATGTAAACTATGCAACCAGTGGACCGTTTTTAACTAAAAAAAACCTCAGTGGATTCAGCAACCTAGTTGTACAGCTATGTAAACTACGCAACCAGTGGACCGTTTTTAACTAAAAAAAAAAACAACAGTGAACTAAGCAACCTAGTTGTACAGCTAATGTAAACTGGGCAAACACTGGCCCGTTTTCAACTCAAAAAAACATCGGTGGATTAAACAACCTAGTTGTACACCTCTTATAAAGTCAGTATGATTAGAATAGCACGTAAATAGCACTTACGAAAACATAAACACTTCAAATATCAATTTAAAATTCACATTAAAAACCTTAAACATTCCAAAGATTCGTTAAAAAAGAGCACTTACCTCTATTTTTTTTTTAATAACGGCTCAGAAATGTCCCCAACACCCACCGGCTTATAACGTACTATATTTCTAACAAACACACACAAATTCTTTTCTTATATTAACATAACACATTTCATACCCTTCCAACAATAACGCAAACAATTTCAAATTCCCAAACCTGACGAAACACGTATTCTTTATGGTTGCCAGTCACAACTACCACCGGCAGTTGGCGGTGCATCGCTCACTCTCGCTTCAGATTGTTCGCCAATGATTTGTAATCAAAACATTGATATGTAAACAAAGCACCGTATACGGAATATAGTCCTTTATCTTTTTAGATATTTGCATTTTAAAATGTGTTGCTGTATTTCTTAATCACAGTTTAAAAAAAAAAAAAAGATAAAAGAGCTAGAATAGCATCTATTTAGCCTGAGGTAAATTGAAAATTCCAGTTTAGCCCTTGCCAAGCATTTCTTGATGAAAGAATACACATGCACTTTTTTTATGTTAATATTAATTCTGTATTCATGTAATATTCATTCTGTTATCATTTCACAAACATAAAATTTTTGTTTGCAACCATATGTACTTCTTTTCATTGTTTCAAAACTTTCTAAAAAAACACTTTTCAGTTAATGTAATTGAATGTTCAATGTTGATTGTATGAGCAGTGTTTTAACAACATAGATTCTTTTTCTGCATTCTTTGATACAGTTTTAATTGTGCTGCTTTAGCTATAATATGAAATCTTAATTTTCTATCTAGATTAAATTTTCTAGACAATGGCAGGAACAGTGAATACAGTAGAAAAGAACAAAAACATTCATGAGCTTCAGTCTATTAACCTTTTACCTTCAAGTAAAGCACAAGATGGTATTGAAAGGTAAGTTAATTTTGTTATTCATTTAGGTGTTTTATTCATCTTATATTTTAGCGTATTTTAAATAAAGCTTGCAGTTCCACCTTTTTAGCATGATTTAAAAAATTCTTATGTTTCTAAAATTAGTTTAAATGATTTTAGATTGCAAAAAATTCTGCAAACAGGCAGGCTAAAAGGCTTTTTTTTTTTTTTTTCTTCTGTTAATGTCTCCCTTGACAACTTTTTTTTTTTTCTGCAAGAATTAATAAACATACAAAATTACAAATAAAAATAAACAAAAAACTGTCTCTGGGTAAAATAAAATAAAAAAATCCTTCACAATGCATTCTAAGTACTAAAATATATTTCCTCCAAAAAACAAAAAAAAAAACAAACTAAAATGCAACAAAACTTTTATGAAACTTTTAAAAATACTATTTAAAAGTAAAGTACAAAAACTAGAATAAACCATTCCCCTTTCCGCTAAAGCAATAATTTTACTCACAAAGTTCATGCAATTTCAATATATTCAAAATACACAAAATTATACTAGTAAAAGCACTTTAAAATGCAAACTCATAACAAACAACTCAAATATCCTCATCTATTGGTTCATATTTAACCTAAAATCATCTGTGAATTCTGCAGTTTGGTATAAAGCAACAGATATATCGAATAGATTAATCCATCTATTTTTTAAAATCTCAAAAATATTTTCAATCACAATTCATTTTTGCAGCAATTCAAAAAATAACACTACATACAAAAAAATTTACGCAAATATGAGACCATGGAACATGAAAATGCTCTACTGCAGACCTTTATAAATACCTTTATATTAAAATTACCAACAATCATTTAACCAAAAGCACTTACCACAGATTTTCCATTTCCCCCCCCCCCTTCTTTATGTCCTTCACATTCTTCTTTATTTATTAACCAATTGTCTTTTACACAAAATAAGTCCATTGAAAATCATTTAATTAAGCAAAACTTTAGCATGGCATTTATATGTTAAACATTCTTCTCAACAGTTTACAAATTTTCACCAACATTTTCTTGCTTGTGATTGCAGCTGTGCTTTTGCCAAGTTCGTGAAATCTGAATTTGAAAATCAATAATAATAACACTCAAGTGTTTCAGAAGTTGCCTAGTGAACTTTATTGTAATTAACATTTTTTTCAAGATTTCACCACCATCATCTTTGCACTGTATCTTGATGACTTGGTGATTGAATTTCAGTACGCTATACAGGTATTGCACTGGCCTTTTCTAAATTTTCGCAAATTCATTTGCCAAATTAGATTTTGAAAGACATCATTAAGAAAAGCAATTGCCTATATTTTCTTTTGCCAAACTACTTTTATTTTCGCAATTTGTGATGTTGGTGATCGACAGTGCAACCCTTGCTGTAATCCACTATTACGCATTCTGCTTTACATCTAAGGCATTTTCCCCCATTTTTTGAATACCAATTCATAATATTTTGCTTTTGACCTTAAACATTTTTTGTGGTGACTACTGTACAGTTGTGGCATTAGTATGACGACTTTATTATTAGGAAACAATGAACCTCAGCATATTAGTAATGGTCGTTTTATTAAAATAAAAGCAATGTATTTATTTTGCTCTGCATTTTTAGCATTAGTAAAAAATTATTTTGTAATGAAAGGAATGTTAAAAGTTATAGTACTTGTGGTCCCTCGAAATTCATTTACCAGGGAACCAAGGTAAAATATAGTCCAGAACGCGTTGGTGAAATCTCGTAAAAATGCATTCCTATATATATTCCTATAATGGTTCACATCCACAAGTTCCAAAGTTACTGGAATTTGGTTTGTCTGCATAAATTTTCTTACCTGATCAATTTAAAATTTTTAATGTTTGATGTGAGCATTAATACTTGTTTTTATATTTCAGTTCTATAGGTGATAATGAATCATGGGACTCTGTTTATAAGCCTACAACTGTTTCACTTCATTATGAAAGTCAGCCTGGTTGTAAACGATATGTGCAGTCCTTAAAACATCTTTTGCCAGTTAGAGTAAAAACAGGGTACATACTTCATTTTTATTATTTTTTATGATAAAAATTGAATGAAATTAAAGCATATAGAATATCAACGCTGTTTAATGAACATAACACACTCAAACCTGGATAGTGACCGCATAAAAGAAAACACATTAAAAAAAAAAATCTCACAAAACTAAACGAGTTGCTTAATTTTTGCAACATGATTCAAAAGTATTTCTTTATGCGGTGAATAGTGACTGCTTAAAAAAGTCTCATATAGATAACTCAAAAATCTTACGAGATAACTAGGAATTACTTTTTAAAACAATATCAAGACAAGAGGCTTGGCAATTACTTGGAATCTTAATGGTCAGGAATGTGAAAGCACTTGAAGGACATCAATTAATATTAGATGTAAAAATTAAAACACACATCATATTCATTTTTATTAAATTACTTTATTTAGCAGACTTGTCACTTGCACAAAGGAATAAAAAAGATGAATAAAATAAGCAACTCTTTGCTCCCATTAAGTAAACTTCTTCTACCTACTTGTTAAAAGAAACAAAACAAAGCATTATACTAGTCACCATTTATCTCATTAGTAAAAAAACAACTCGGTGACCTAATGAGACATGCAATCCATTTCAGAGAAATAATGGCTAATGAAACTAATCCTCAGATGTCTTTCAGTGTTTATTTGAGATCAATGCATTTTTGCTTTGTTATGCAAGAATTACATCGCTATATGCCATTGCACTTTTCATTTATTTACATGGAAATTCTTATACTTTCAACAACTAAATTATGCGATTAAGAAACCCAATACATACGTAATGTGATGAAACACATATCAAAAATAAAAAAAACTTAATAGCCGATCAAACCTACTAATTCTTTTTTGATAACTTTATCAATTATGTTCCAACTTGATTGAAATTTTCAAATATCACACAAAAAAAGACAGTGCAAAAAGGTTTGAGTGTATTTAAATAAGAATTTAATACTTAAATTAACTATATGCAAATATCAACATTTTAGTTTAATCATAAGGAAATGTTCTTTGGTATCTTAAGTAACTAAATCTGAATAAATTTCCAATGAATACTTGTGTTCTATTCTTTTCTTTGTGTCAATTTTAGACCCTTTTTATCTAATAACCTTGAATACTCTTAATATATTTGAGAATACATAATCTGTCTATCTGTATAAGCCTATAAGGATTTACAGAGTCAAATTGTTGTCAGAGTTGATATAGCATTATGTTTATATATTCAAAAATTAAATATTGGTAATTTATTAATATGAGGTTTATACATTTTTTTATTAAATGAAATACCATAGTTTAAGAAAAATATTTTGATATAGATTTGAATCTTTCTTTTCACTGTGAAAAATTTGTTATTTATCATGCTATTTTGTTTAAGCATGATAAAATAAGAAATACAGTGTTAAATAATTTTTGAAAGATGACAAAAAAACTTTCCGTAAAAAAAGATTTATAGAAATGTCTCCCCTGAAAGGTTATTGAGTAAAATTCTTTAAATTGAAAATTTGACTAGAAGCATAGGTGTAGAGTTATATGAACTTAGGAGCTCAATCCCCTCAAATAATCTTCATATACACTTTATGTATGTCTCACAAGGAGAGGGCGCAACCTTGGACTCACCGATTTGAACGAAATTTGGTACAAATATAGCTCACAAGACATACAGTCACTCATGCAAATTTTAGGACGCAACTCTCGGGCATTCTCAGGAAATCACTCTCCGAACATTCGAAAATCAGCATATACAGCTTAAATATCTTTTTGATGCAATACCAATGGACTGACCGTGGCGCAGAGCATATAATCGCTTGTTTGCAGAGCCGTAGATAGCCAGTTCGATTCCAGCTGCCGCTGGATTTGCTTTGAATGCTTTTTTTGTTCATTTTAATGTCCAACTTAATTAAATAATAAAATAAAATTAATTTTATCATCACAGCTTGCGTAATTGAATCGGTTTCATGTAAATGTTTATTTGTAATACAACCATTCACAAAATTAGATATGTTTGCATGCTCCAAGCATCTGTTTCTTGGTGAAACAGTCTCTAGGATTAAATTGTCTATTTTTATTATTTTTTGCTTATTAAATTGCTGTACTATTTGTAAATACCACACAGGGGAAAAAATACCTATTATATTAATAATTTAGATGAAACCGATTCAATTACGCAAGCTGTGATGATAAAATTAATTTTATTTTATTATTTAATTAAGTTGGACATTAAAATGAACAAAAAAACTTTCAAAGCAAATCCAGCAGCAGCTGGAATCGAACTCGCTATCTACGGTTCCGCGAACCAGTGATTATACGCTCGATGCCATGGTCGGCTCTCTCGTTCTGCATCAAAAAAGTATTTAAGCTGTGTACTCTGATTTTCGAATGTTCGGAGCGTGATTTCCTGAGAATGCCCGAGAGTTGCGTCTTAAAATTTGCATCAGTGATTCCAAGGTCGCGCCCTCTCCTTGTGAGGGTGAAATGTGGGATCCATTTCTTTTAATAATTTTTTCAATTTAGTGTGAATGGCTAAAAGTGGTATTCCTTTTTCTAAATTAAAAAAAATAATAAATAAATTATCTGCAATTATAAACTATTAAAATTTTTGAATTTATCAACCCTGATCTTTTATGATTTTCTAAAGGTGATTATATGAATTTTTCAATCTTGTATTTTTAAAATTTCTTTTGAAATATTATAATTATTATGATTTCTTCTTTTTTTTTTTAGCCCAGGTAGTTACATGCCTGTTGATATGACAGGATGTTTTGCATTTACTTTTTTTTCATGGCTTACACCTCTAGTATGGAGAACATTTCGTAAAGGTTTATCTGATTCTGATCTCTATCATTGCTCACCATTTGATAGTTGCCAAATAAATGGAGCTAGGTAAGAAATCTAAAATCTTAGTTTTAAATATTTTGTGTGTGTTTAAAACCATAGAATAAAATTAACAAACTTCTTTAGTAAGTTAAACCTGGTGGTTTTTCATTCTTTTGGTACTCTATTCATTCTTTTGGTATCTTCATTAAAGACAAAATGCATCAGAAGCATATAAGTATATAACCTTTTTTAAGTTACAATGCATTTTTTCTTTCTTGACACTATAGTCAGCCAACTGTAGCATATTCCATCAGCCAGAATATCATGAAATTTTATTGAACTGTAATAATAAAATGAAATAAAGTTTTTATAAATGTAGGAATATTTTTAAAAAAGTTTTAGCAGGGTGAAATATGCAACAGTATTGTTGGAAATTTGTATAAAATGTAAGTAAAACTTCAAAATTTGAATTCATAATTACATAAACTGCAATCTCCCTCTCCTATTACTTTCCTGCTATAAAAATGAGTAACAATAGTGAGCAATATTCTGTAAGCAGAATTCAGCATGCCTTGCTTGTGAAGTTTCTTCATCAGTCAAACACACCATCCACTTTTCATGAATTGGATGCCTTTAAAACTTGTGTATATACACTAGTGTATTCTTGTGTATTACTGTTTATGAAATACGTTATGATATTTTAAATTTTTAACAAAATAAACTTTTGCAGGTCTGTAACATTAATTTCAAAATTAGTTGAATGGACTAAATTTGAGTTTTTTATTTTCCTGTTATATTTTCTTTTCATTTTAGATTTTCTACCATATGGAATAAAGAAGCCAAGAAAAATGGACTTAAAAATACATCTCTGATGTGGACATTATTTATATTCATGAGAACTCGTTATATCATCTCTTGTTTAGCATACATTGTTTGTTTATTGTGTGGTTTTATTGGTCCCGTAAGTAAATAAAAATTATCTGTGTTTATAAATATTTGTTCATTAAATTATAAGAAATTGTTTATTTTTCTTGAAACTCTTTTATTTTTCAGACTATATTCATGAGGTACCTGTTAGAGAGCATTCAAATGCCTGGTTCTGAAGAAATCAGTATTATAACTTGGATCTTAGGTTTAATATTTTCCGAAATGGTTAGAATAGTTTTCTTTTCTTTCATGTGGGCTGTTAATATACGAACTTCTATTAGAGCTTTATCTGCTGTAAATGGCTTGTTATACAAAAAAGTTACGAGACTGCGTTCTCTTTCAAGTACAACAAATGGTGGGGTAAGTTTTGTAATTACTCAGATATTTATTACTTTATACCAGTTAGTGTACAACTAATTATTTAGCTTATTGAAAATATAACCAAAATGTAAAAGAAGAAGGGGGAAAAAATAATAATTCAATCTATGAGTAGCTTGTGTAAATCGTAACTTTATCATCAAGTACACCTTTCTACTAACAATATTTTTAAGAGGTGAGCCAAATTTCAACTATAAATATTTTGTGAAAAATTCTGCATGAAACAAGCTGCATTTCATCAATATTTTGAAGACAAAATTTTTGCTTTCCTTATTTAGTGACCTTTTTTCATTAATTAATATTAATAACTTTCTTTTTACAGCATAAATTAATATTCATTGTTTGATCAAGACTTATGCATTTAAAAGCAGACTAACTTGAATACCATCATGCTTTGTATTGATTATTCTTCTCGTGATTATTGGAGTTTAAAAATGAAGAACCTATCTCTTGTCTCTTTATAAAATGATGTTTTCTTAAGCTTTTCAAAAAATGTTAAGATATTCTCCCATTTTCTAACTATTTTTTAAAAAAATGTAATGAAATATTTTGTGAGAAAGTTAATATGCGTTATAATTCTTATAGGGCTGTTTAATTTTTCTTTTATTATTTTCATACCAATTTCTTTTCATTTTGAAATTGATTAAATTTCTTATGTTGTGAGGTTAAATATAGATGTTAATGACAAAAATGTCTTTTTTTTTCCAGCTTGTCAATTTATTTTCAAATGACTGCCGAAAAATTTTCACTTTGGTTTATAATATGCCTTTAGTTGTTGGAGGTCCTTTAGTTATTGCTGGAGGAATAATTTATACTTGGTGGCTAATAGGCCCATTTTGTTTTATTGGTGTGGCTACATTTTCTTTTATGTATTTGATACAGGTATATTTTCATTTTTATTTTTGAAACATTTATTAAAGTACTTTGTCAAGTTTTTTTTCATGCTAATGCTAATTGTGTAATTATTTGCTGTGTAATTTGAATATGGCTTAGGTCTAATGTGAAAAATGAAAGAATAGCCATTTGATCAAAAGTGATTTTGCATATCTTGAATATGATTTTTATTTTTTGAGTGTAAAAATGAAATTCTGAAAAAATCTGATAACTAAAAAGAATACTGAAAGTCCATGTACGCAATTTGAAAATTTCTGCAAAACTAATTTTTAAAGTATTGAACAAAAGTTTAATTAATAACAAACTTTGGTTTTCTGATTAATGTGTCCATCCAAAGACTTTCATCAATCAAAAACAAGAAAAATACAAATTTTAATTTGATTCTAGGCAAAATTGGACAGGCTTTTTATTGTTGATTTATTTTACTCACTTATATATTTATTTATTTTAATTGTACTTAAAAAAAAAAAAAAAAAAAAAAACTTGTACACTGTCATATACCCCATTTTCACCATCCAATTTTTGGATGGTCTTAAGTTTTGCAGTTAATCAGGATATCTATTTATTACTGTAATTCAGTTGGTATGCAACTAATTATCTAGTTTATGGAAAGTACATCCTATCTGGTAATTTACAGTATCATGTCTAACGTGGCTACTTTTACTACAGTATTCAACTGTTTTTGCCAAGTTTGTTTTTCTGCCTGAGGAATTACTATTTATACTCCATAACTAAACATATTTATTTTTTAAAAAGCAAGCTTTGAATACTATATGATCAAGAAATATTAACTTGCATATTATTAATCACACAAGATGGCCACCAACCTGGAATTATACAGGGAATTTACTTTGTCTGGAAATATCAGGGAATTTAGTAGAAGATTATTACAGATCTAAAACTGGACAGATAACTTTTTAAATGTAATTCCTAAGAGGACATTTTTTACACCTTGACCATTTATAAAAAAAAAAAAAAACAATTTTAGTTGTTTTTTAACAGTGCTCTGTTTTCAGTAGTTTATTTGTTGCTTTGAGGTATTTTAAGATTTTTCAGATTGTACAATCTGCCATTATTTACATTTTTCCCCTCATAATTTTACTCTTTATTATTACATTTTATTTTTTCCTTAACAATAGTATTAATTAAATAATTAACTGTTGGGCTGCCAACCAGTGGTGGATCCAGAAAAAAATTCTGGAGGGGACACAAAACATTTATTGTTGCATTTTCTCATAAAATCACTTGAATTTACAAAACCAGTCAATCATTTATAGTGTAAACTTAGTTCATTTGGGGGGGTGCCCCTGTGCCCCCCCCCTCCCCCCCTCTGGCTCGATGCTGTCAACTGCTGTGCATTTTGCAAAGTTACTTTGCAAAATATTTGTTTTGCTCTGCATTTTCTGTCTCAATTATCTGAACAAGTACTTTTAAGCTCTAATATCGCCAGCAAACATTATAGTTTAAAAAAAGAATTTGTGCAATTATTGGTGATTTCAGTGATTTTTACAAGACTTTCTTTGTTATGTCTACACTACAGGAATATTGAATCTGTTAATTATATACAAAGTGTGTTCTAGTTTTATTAATGTTTGATTGTTTGTAGAACATAATTATAGATCTCAATTTAGGTTAAATCATAATTATAGACACTAATTTATGTGAGTAATTATAAATCTAGTAATTTTTATTGACATTATTAAACTGCTTTCCAAAATGTTCCTGAAAATTACAACAGAAACTCTTAAAATTTTTCCTGCAAGCTTGACAGCCTTGTTAATATTGTATGCTTCTCTAGGAAAAGCAGTTGAGTTATGATTTCTGAATCCGGATATATTGGCATTGTAATGAATCAAATTGCTGAGTTATTCTAATTCTGCTTATTTTCTAGTTTATATGAAAGGTTAGCTTAAAGTAGTATAAAATCAGGGAATTCACAAGAATTATTCAGGTGGACTTCATTTATTGTAACTTGAAATGCCAGGATATATCAGAGAATTTGAAAATGATAGTTTGGCCGTCCTGCTACAATAAGTCTCACTATGGCCACTTTTGCATACAAGAGTTATAATTAGATTGGAGTCTACAATTTAGAACTGCTCTATTAAGACAGATAGCCATGCTAAAAAAAACCCCTTCTATTATGTGAACTGCCATGCTAACTATTTATCTATGTTTGGCATAATTTCTGTTAAAGGACATTTTACTTTGTTGAAGCGTTTGTCTAATTATGTTGCTGATTAAGCCATTCACAGAATTCAACTTTATTTTAATGGTATATTTATATAAAGTAATTAAAAAACTTTGTAAAAAACACACATAAGAAGTAAAAGGAAAGAGGATACGCACGTTTCGTTCAAAAATTGTTTTGAACTTCTTCAGTCCAAGCCCTTCGTCGTAAAGAACACAGGGAACTGAAAAGAGAGAAAAAAAAAAAAAAAAAGTTTTTCTCTTTTCAGTTCCCTGTGTTCTTTACGACGAAGGGCTTGGACTGAAGAAGTTCAAAACAATTTTTGAACGAAACGTGCGTATCCTCTTTCCTTTTACTTCTTATGTGTGTTTTTTACAAAGTTTTTTAATTACTTTATCGTTTAACACCAGTATTTTGAGTGTTTTTTCAGTTTTCGGTATATTTATGTGTTCTAAAGCACATTAAAAGAATATATTAAATAAAAAGTTAATAATTTGTAACATAAAATTTTGTATTTCCACGTAGTACTGTCACACGTGTACTTGTTTTTCATCACTTGTTGTTTTTAAAATTTTATAATTATTTATAGTTTGGAATATCTTATTTATCAACTCAATTCAGGAAAAAAGTGGCTATGTATTCTGATGAAAGGGTAAGATACATTCTTATTCATTAAAATCTAACACTGCTCTTTTGTAAAAAGTACTAGATGCTTAAAATTTATTTCTGTATTTTATAGATATCATTGATGTCTGAATGTCTGGCTAACATGAAATTGATAAAGCTTTATTCTTGGGAGAAACATCTCATTGATAATGTCAGAAGTATGTTTGCTTTTGTTTTTGTTTTTCTTCTTCTTCTTAATATTAATTTCACTTTTAATGAGCTCTCTCTCCTCCCCCCCCCCAATACTTGATTGAAATTGGAATTAATGAGTTTAAAACAACTCATTACTTTCACTTTCAATCAGTTTTCACTCTCTCTTCCTACTTATTCATACTACAGTTATCAGAGCATGTACAAATGGTTTTAATTGGAGCATAATACCAATCAGAGCATCACAAGTAATTGCAAAATAGTTTAATTTTTTGTAATGCTTAGAAAATTTCCCAATATATTTTGAAGGCATCGTCTGGACAACCAACCCTACAACTTATGTAGAGGATGAAGCTATATTCAAATTTGGTTCAAGATTTTCAAATCAAAGTTTATGTCATGCGAGCAAGGGACAAGAGCAACCTATCAAGTTGAGTAGCACAGCAGTGCTTTATGGAAAGTGAATCAGGATGACCACTCATTAGAATTATACACAACACATCTGGGTTAAATATTAATCATAATCAGACATTGCCAATTTTTTTTGTTATGTTGCATATGCAACCTAGCATTTTTTTTTTTTTTTTTTAACAATCATGTATCTGTTACTATGATGCAATTTTATGTATTGTACATTTTGTAGATGTTAGGTTGAATGAAAAAAACTATTTGGAGAAAGTTCAATGGCTTCATGCTGTAAGTTCATCGACAGCAGCACTTGCTCATGTATTTGCTTCAGTTCTTACAATTCTAAGTTATACTCTTGCTGGTTATGACATCACTCCAGCACAAGTAAGTGTTCAGTTTTTATTGCTTTAAAAAATTATTAACCAAAAAATAAATTGTAAATAGATGCAACTTAGTCAAATATAAACTTTTTTCAGGCTAAAATTGTCTTGCTTGTGGTAGTTTTGCCTTTGTGAAAAAGACAATAGCACATTTACAATTTCTGTATTTCATATTTCTTCAAAAAAAGTATTTTGAATTTGACTTGAATTAAAATAATCATTTGGAAACTCTGAAATAGGTTCTTATTTGTATTTTCTAACTCCCATATTAAAATATTTCAGATGTGCATTTACTAACTTGCTACAGTTTGAACAAAATTTTAAATTTCTAAAAGTTCATTTTAAAAATATGATTTTGACAAGGAGAAAAAGAATAAAAAATATAAGCTACCAAAATTTGTTTTCACAAAGCTTAACTTCAGTAAGTTTTAATTAGAAGTAGCACTAAATAAATTGGTGCAAATTTAAAAATATATACATGTATAATTCTTTATTGAACTGCCTGTTTATGCATAGTATTTATGTACTGCTATTTTAGAAAATAAAATAAGCAGTGTTTGCATTTATAATTCAAATAATGTTAAAAAAACATGCTCAGGATCCTGTGAAAAATCTCAGGCAATCACACAGATTCGGTCCAACCCAGTTTACAGTATGTTTATGGTCTGTTTCATCTTATGCTTCTTGTACTTACATTGTAGGCATTTACAATAGTAATGGTTTATGCAGTCACTGGCCATGGAATAACAGTATTACCTCTTTGTGTGAAAGCAGTTGTAAATGGCATTGTTGCAATATCAAGGTTAGAGGTAATTAAAAACTTTAATAAAATTGTTTTGTTACACATTTTTAGAAAGTGATTCCATCAACCTTTCAAGTTATTAGGCAAGTTGGAGTGTATAGGCTGATTAATTTTATTTTTTACCAACTATGCGAAAAATTCCAGAGCTGGGAATCGAACCCAGGACTGCCGCATAACGTGCGGGTGCTCTACCACTGAGCTACTCTGGGACGATTCCCAGATGAAATTTCTCGCATTAGAGCCGTTGGCATTTATCATCTTCCTCTGCAAACCACAGATAGAACAGATGAAACAATTAATTCACGACAACTCCATTACGCCACGGATATTATACATTTTTAGAAAGTGATTCCATCAACCTTTCAAGTTATTATTATACATTTTTAGAAAGTGATTCCATCAACCTTTCAAGTTATTATTATACATTTTTAGAAAGTGATTCCATCAACCTTTCAAGTTATTATTATACATTTTTAGAAAGTGATTCCATCAACCTTTCAAGTTATTATTATACATTTTTAGAAAGTGATTCCATCAACCTTTCAAGTTGCTAATAACTTGAAAGGTTGATGGAATCACTTTCTAAAAATGTATAATATCCGCGGCGTAAGGGAGTTGTCGCGAATTAATTGTTTCATCTGTTCTATCTGTGGTTTGCAGAGGAAGATGATAAATGCCAACGGCTCTAATGCGAGAAATTTCATCTGGGAATCGTCCCAGAGTAGCTCAGTGGTAGAGCACCCGCACGTTATGCGGCAGTCCTGGGTTCGATTCCCAGCTCTGGAATTTTTCGCATAGTTGGTAAAAAATAAAATTAATCAGCCTATACACTCCAACTTGCCTAATAAATTGTTTTGTTACTTTTTTTTTAATAGGTGTATTACATATTTTGGAATGTGTGTATACATATACATGATTATATATATGCATTACATGTAAAGAATATAAATATATTAATAAATAAACATAATTGTGTGTGTGTGAAGGGCACAGGTCAAGAAAATGTTAAGCCACAGATTAGAAATTTCACAGGGGGAAAATTTGGGGATTCTAGAGAAAATTTTTGAATACTATTCAGTCTATTTAACTAAAAATTTCATTAATCTATTATTTATCTGTGAAATGAATTTCATTTGACTTCAAACAATATTTAAGTTTTATTATGCTAGCTTCTACGTGTTACTTCTTCAGTGTCGACTTTATAGGTTCAGAGAGAAATCAAGAGCATGTGAATTAATAACAAAATAGAATAATGAAAAAGGAATAGTTTGATGATAGATGAAATTGACTGTATTTAAATATTTATTTTAAATTAAATATAATACATGGTATATGTAGAGTTACTAAATTTAGATTTTTTTTTATGGCATGGTGGCAAATGGAGACAGTTACGACAATGCTTGTGAATTATTTTGAATGCTCCTGTAAACAAACTATTTATGCTGTATGAATAAACTTTATCCTATGTTACTAAGGAATAGTGTAGCTTTCTATCAGTGAAAAAATCTTTAAAATCGGTTCAGTAGTTACAAAGATGTGCATGTAGCCTGATGAATTAGAATTCTTTTCAATGGCCCTGTAAAAGAACTATTTATTTTATATGCATGAAAGGTAGCTTATAATACTCGGGAATAGTGTAGCTTTCTATCAGTAAAATAGTTATAAAATCGGCCCAGTAGTTACAGAGATACCCATAAGCGCAGTGTAATTTTATGAGTGTTTCTGTTGTACGATCTCCCACCCCCGTGTGTTTTCACTTATTCCGTCATTGGACTGACCTGCAGTCAAACTTTTCAACCTCCGGGAATCAGGTGATGACTCACTCTTTTCCATGGGAGGAGATATTTTTTTTGTTATGATGCTTTCTTCTCTTTTGGTGTAGAGGGTGGTCAAATCGAAGGATGAAGAGAGAGAGAGAGAGAGAGAGAATGAGTGTGGAGAAGCGTTGAGACAGATGCAAGCTGTTGCTCCGTTTATACCATGTTCCAGTTATGCGAAATGTAAATATTGTACAGGGTGTCTACCGCTCCGGAAAGTCTGGAAAAAGCCGGGAAATTAGAAAATGGGTCTGGAAAGTCTGTAAAAAAAATGAGAAATTGGATAATGGGTCCGGAAAATTCACCAAAGGAATAAATTTTTTTGTTTCGTGTCCTTTTTTTTTTTTTTTGTGCTTTCTCTCTAATTGTCAGACTGGAAATCAAAAGCAACTGTAACACATTTTTCGGACTGCGAAAGTATCTAGCGATGTGTTTGTATAAGGAGGGAAAAATGGGGGCTCATCAATCGTGACGGGAGGGTAAAAGACAAATTAGCTTACTTGGTAACTTATGGCTTAGGACCGTATTTCCAAGAACAGTTAATTAGTTCTATCAGAAAGTGCGACTACTTCTGTTTCTCAATTGATGAAAGCTTAATCCTGTATACTTCAGTTAAAATTGATTTCAAGAAGTTGTACAAAATATGCAAATATAAAGACAAGTGAGGGGGCATTGTGCAATTTCCCAAAGTAAAATGCACTGGTCAGGAATTTTTTTCCCCGGGACCTCCCAAAAGTCAGGAAATTTATATTCAGAAATTTGGTAGGCACCCTGTTGTACAAATTCTGCAAATAAAGGAGCTGTACATAGTGTATTTTGGCCACATTTATGCTGCCACCATCGGAAATTAGCTCTACAAAATATGCAAATATAAAGATAAATATGAGTGTTCATAGAGCGTAATGTATTAGAATTATTTTGAGTGTCTATAAAAGCATGAAAGGTTGTCTATATGTTAACCCAGGTTATAAGCTATCTTCATTCGAAATTTTATCTAAATCTGTTCAGCAGTTTTTGTGTGATTGATTCATAAATACACAATTATAATATTAGTAGAATTGAAAAATTTATGAACTTTAAGAAAGATCATTAAACTTAACTTCTTTATGCTTTTTCATTTGGCACAAAACTGTTGTAATTTCCTTGCCATTTCATGTTTTTCAAATGCATGCGGTTCTGCAAATAGCATTTTTGCTTTATAAATCATTTTATGCTGACAGAACTCACCAAGCATCCCAACCTAAAGACAGTTTTTTCAAAATTTTAGCCCCAGGTTCACATTGCCAAAGCCATTGGGCTAATATGTTTAAAGCTGTGTGCTGTAGATTTGTCTGGTGATCCTGCAGGTACAGATTTACAAAAAAATTCATTTTATTATTACAGATATAAGATAGATTTGGCATAAGACTGGCATAATTTCCATTGCATTTCATGTTTTTCAAATGCATGCGATTCTTCATTCAAGTAATAGCATTTTTGCTTGGTAAAACTCACCAAGCATGGCATCCTAAAAGCTTTTTAAATTAATAATTAAAATTTCAAAATTCTGAGACTCGGGTGCACTTTTCCGAAGCCACTGGCTTATGGGTGCAAATTTTCTAAGCTCTTCAGGCTGTAGATTTGTCTGGCAATTGCACAGACACAGATTTACAAACATTCATTTTTATAATTATAGATAAACAATAATTCTGCAAAGTTTGAGGAAAATCAGACAATGCAATAAAAAGTTTCATCAACAATTACCCTTTTGCTCAGCCCACACCGTATAAGATTTTCAGGGAAAAAAGTAGCCAATAACCATCCCCACGGTCTCATCTAAATCCATATTCCAAAATTCACCATAATGGATTCTGTGGTTTAGGCATGAAATATGTAACAAACAAACAAACAAACACACTTTCGCATTTAAAATATTAGTTAGGATTGCATTTGATAGTTTGAAGTCAGTATAAAATGTTTATGGTCTTGCCAATAAAATCACGTGAGTTTCTCACCCTTTCTTCTTTTGAACAAACTTCGTAACATAATATAGATACAACTTTTAGACAAAGTTCATTTGAAAGAGAATTCCTTGTAATTCTTTTGATGCTTTAAACTTTCTGATAATAAAAGTTATCCAATTATCGGGTGAAAATTAATTTTCTAATGATGTAAAATATGTGAAAACTTGTTTTAGAGAAAAGGGAACAAAACATTGAACGGAAAATATAATACTGTATAATAATCTTTTTTATTTTTCCCCTCAAGCAATAACTGTTGTACTATTTAGTTAATCTGCTGAATTTGGTTCATCTCTACAAAACTATCTAGGCATTTACAGTGAATGTACAAGTAGACACCAAAGTTCTTTTAGATTAACATAAAATATTAAACCATAAATTTGTGATCCTTGACTTGCTATTCAAATGACAAACGCAACAAGAAGCACTGTGTGCATTCTCATTAAATTCATAGTTTCAACTATACTTTGTTGATCATTGGCTGTTATAAGGATTGCCTATATTTAGAAGTCTTCTACCTTCTCATAAGGATCTCTAAACTCTGGAGGAAATACCTGAAAATAA
This sequence comes from Cheiracanthium punctorium, assembly GCA_038373885.1. Classification (NCBI taxonomy): domain Eukaryota; kingdom Metazoa; phylum Arthropoda; class Arachnida; order Araneae; family Cheiracanthiidae; genus Cheiracanthium; species Cheiracanthium punctorium. The sequence continues at coordinate 2,069,617 of JAWZYV010014761.1, forward strand.
CAAAAATACCTGTAAATGACAGGTATATCATGTATAAGCTGCAACTGAATCTGCCCTTTCCTGCTCAACAAAACCTTAAATGTATGTGTAAATAGCATTCCCCCCCCCCAACAAATAAATGTCATTGTTGCTTGACCTGTAGCACCCCCTCCCCACAATCTATGTATGTCAAAACTAAGATCATTTCATTGGAGGAATTTAATGTTAGAATATAAGGTGTCTGATTAAATCAAATCTTCAATTTCATATTGAATTGACCATCCAATAGATAATAATTAGATATTTGATGCAACTTAAGTCTGCATTGCCACTTACAGCCTTACATAACTATAACTGTTTTCTCAATTAACTCTTTGTAGTTTATTTTGCATGTATCCTATAAATTGTTTTTTAGACGATTCTTCATTTAGAAGAAAAAGAAAACTATACAGTTGTCCCAAATAGACTGGATATTGCTCTAAGCATTTCAAAGGCTACATTAGATTGGGAACAACTAATACCACATACTTTAAATTTGGGTTCAAGTTTAAATAATTCATCAAAGTATAGCAGTAAGTCTATTTTATTATTTTCTGTCATTAATAAAATATATGAAAGATCTAATTGTGTGTATATTGTATGTATACTATAATCAATGCATAGAGTTACACAATTTTTTTTTTTTTTTTAATAGGCAAACAATGACTGATTTTTTCTTTAAGGATCCTTTTTTAAGAGTTTTGAATTAAGGATACAACAAATACTTAACCAATATAAGTGTTCAGCCAATTCATTGAAATCTCAGAAATGAATTGGAGTTTTAAAATTTGGCTGGATAGTAAATTGTTATCCATCATTCTAATATTGTTGAACATTACAGTTTATGTTTTTAGGTCACTACTTTACCAAGTTCCAATATGAAATGCATTAGAAAATATTATCCACTCATGTGAATGTATAAATTATTTGAAAGAAAAAAGAAATCCTATCTTTTTATGTGAAACACTAGCTGCTTGCCCGTTCTTCGCACACTAGGAAACAAAAATTTTCCTTGTGTGTTATTCGAATTAATTCCAGTTTTATGGAATCTAGAAAAAACAAAATTACTTGATTCTTGACGTAAAGTTTGCATCATGAGTACTAAGCTGAAATCATTGCAATATAATGACACAAAAAATTATGTCAGAGTCATTTGCGATCAAAAAAGTGATAAACTTGATGAATTGCAGAAAACTCCTCACTTTCAAAATGTCTTATTTCTGCATCATACTGATTTTTTAGGTTCAAATTGTAGCCTTAAATACCTCAGACACCACATGTAATGGATAGAATTCAAGATGCAACAATTTTAAAATTATTTTATGGGCATTTTTGTCAAAATTGATCTTTAGTTAAAAAATTCTTAAAAATTTCCAAATTGTGTTACACATTCAGAAAAAAACTATTTTTAAAAGAAAATTTTATCCTCTATCTAATGATGTAAATGCCGTTTTGTTGCAAGCGTAATTATCGCTGTTATTACTCATTAAGTGTGAAAAAATGTGGAAAATCACATAAGACATAAAATAAAAAAACTTCTAGGTCGAATTATGAAAACATCACTGTGAGGTGTATAACTGCATGTTTAGAACTTCGTGTGTACTAAATTTGATTATTCTATGTGTAGCTGTTGGTCCGTAATGTCCATCACAAACAAACATACACAAAGATACACACAGACATCTTTTATAATAAGTAGAGATTAAATATTTAATTCGTCTTAAAGTTGTGATGACTTTTATTAAACTTTTGTTTTATATATTTGAAATAAATTATATTCAAGTGCATATCTACCTACAATCACTTTAGTTTTAGTGAAAAATGCATATGTTAGGAAACTATGATGTTATAAAAGTGTAATAATTTTATGGTATTTAATACCCAGATTGTCAAAGCATTTTATTTTAAAATATTTCACTAAATTAAAAAAAATTATATGCTGGAACTGCAACTGTTTAAATATGTTTATGTGCATTAGTTTGTTATGAAACTCATTTTCATAAAAATTAAGGAGTTAAAGTAAAAAGAGGAAAAAAAAAAACAGGTGTTAAATGGTTAAAATAAAAAGAAAGTGTTTTGTATATTTTGTTTCTTTAATACTCTACTTTTATTTATAATTAGCTGAAGTACCTGTCGTTGATGGGTTGGTACATAATGCAAATTTTCAAAAAGCTTGAATCTTCATGAGCATTGTAGATGTATAAAGAATGGAAATAGTTATTAGCACAATAGTATAGACATAAAAATTATGTTTTCTCTGTATTGTTAAAAAGTTTACAGCTTTGGAGGCAACAAAGTGATTTGTAAATTTGTCTAGTATAGAGAACTTCGTTCTATTTAAAAAAATTAAATTTTATTTTGGTTGAATGAGATTTTCAAGTCGAGGACATTCGTAACGTAGCTATATTTTGTTTGATTCACTGTAGATATTAACATTATTTCTTCAAAATACTTTGCAATTTTCCCAAAATCTAAAAATGCAAATAAACATTTAAAAATTTTATTATTTTTTTCAAAAAATTCCGATTTTTGTTATATTAGCCATTGTTGATCATGTTGCTAAACTTCATTGTATTCTTATAATCCATTTTTAAGGAATGCGTCATTTATACGATTTTCACAAAATCCCAAAATCTATGAAATATTTAAAACTGTTTTGCCATCTGAGAGTTCAAATTAACTTGCATCTAACATTCAAAGTCAAACATTGGCACAACAGCCCCTCTGCGGGGCCAAGGCCTGCAGCACCTAACCCCGCCTTCGCGACCATGGGCTCAGGGGTGCGGATGCATATGCCTCGGCCAGGTGGTCAGCCTGACGTGAAGCCCCCCAGTGTTTGACCCCAAGCAAGCTTGGTCCTCATTTTATCGACCCACTAAAGGGATGAAAGGCTGAGTCGACCTTGCCCAGTCCGGGATTCGAACCCCGGACTTGTGGGTCGGCAGCACGGTGAGCTAACCATTACACCACTGGGCTTCTGCATCTAACATTATTCCAAATTTTATTCTATCTCATTCCCATTTTTCAGGAAAAGTGCAAACATGTACTGAATTTTAACAAAATCTCAAAATCTATTTAAAAAATTTAAAATACTTTGATGCAAAGAGTTCAAGTCACCACCAGTGACGATACAAAAAAATATTTCACTCACTTCAGTGGTTTACATGATTGATAAATATTTTTGTATTTTGAGCAATGTTTGCAAAATCTTAAAATCTAACCAAACTTTTTAAACAATTCAATGTCTATAGTTTTAGTTGGGTGACCACCTATCATGTCACCCAATTTCATTTAATTCACTTTAGTCGTTCTTATGTGATGTGTGAGCAAAAATTTACTCAGTTTGAACACAAAATCTCAAAATCTAATCAAGATTTAAAAAAAAAAAAAAAAAAAAAAATTAGGCCTATTTCTCATCACCCAATGTCACCAAATTTCATTTCATATGATTTTTGAAAAATTTAATCAAGATTTTAAAAAAACATTCAATGGCTATATTTTAAGTCGAGTGACCACCTATCATGTCACCAAATTTCATTTCATTCGCTTCAGTCGTTTTTAGGTGATGCTTGAACAAAAAAAAAAAGCATCACAGACAAAATGACAGCATGACAGACAAACTTTTTTTTTTTGAGGGTTATACTGGATTCCCAGGTACTTGAAACGAATAGAAATCTCAAAATTTTTGAATTCCAAGTAATGTACAGACAAAAGTCTTAATTTTATTTATTTATATTTTTATGTGTCTGCATTTTTGAATATTTTATTTATTCATTTTTACTTTTTAACTCACTATCCTCTTTTTCCTAATTCTTCTAATCCTCCTCTCTTTCAAATTTTATTTTCTCTGGTTTTCTTACTTTTATTTTTTTCCCTTGCAAGTTACAGCACATTCTTTGTTTACTTTTCCTTTCTCTCACTTTCTGCTTGTCTGGAAGGAAGAACATCTTATTGTTGAAGAAGAATGCCCTTTTCATACCTTCAAAAATCTTCCATATTGTTGTATATTATTATATTTATGAGCATATGTGTGTTTACATAGTTTTTTTTAGTTTTAATCGTACTTAAATTAGGGGGAAAAAAACTGAGTATAAATTAAATGCTGAAAATGCTTTGAACTTTCAAAAAATAAGAAATACGAATTCTTTATTTTGCAAATTCCTGTAAATTATGCAGTGAAAGCAAATGAACTATAAATTCTCCATAATAATTATGTTTTCATAGTGCCACTGCCAATAAAAATTTCATATCTATATTTCTATGAATAAATTAAAATAATTATTTTCTATTAACTTTTAAGAGAATTCAATCTGTTACAGTTTATAAAAAATTATAAATTATTCAATTAGCAGTGTTTGAAGTAACTTCGAATTACAGGGACTGACTTTAAACACTTAAATTTCTATTTGGTTTGAGGGGGGGGGGATGATACACTGGTATACACTTCAATTATAAAGATGCATTCTCGTAATTTTTCACTTAGCATATATTTTTTTCAAATGACCTAATGAAAATTTAGGAGAGTCTTAAATTGCATTCTCATGTATCAGAATTACTGATTGAGTGTGCAATAAAAGGCATATATTAGTTAACTTTTTTACATAAATTTTACATCTTTTGTAAATTGCATATGAGAATAGCTCATTTAAAGAAGAATCAAAAGAAAAAGTTTTTCTCTGAATTATTCATCTGTATTCAATGCATGTGATTAGTGTGCATATTTAAGGTGGTGGGTCTTTGTTTTTTATGATAAGTGATAATATTTATTGTGAAATGTTTTGTTAATTTCTTTTCCATTCTAATAATGTTTTAAATTATATTTTGATAAGTATGTAAATGCTATTCGCACTCAGAGAGTTCTATTTTTTAAAATTGTATTCAGTTTTTCTTATTCTTACCTTTCTTTTTATTCAGAAAGTGGAAAAGAAATTCAGGATGAAATAACACCAGATACTGCTTTAGTTTCAACCCTTCAGATGGAGACTGGACCACCTCCTGCCTTGATTGACATTAGTTTTACATTGGAACGAGTATGTCTAGTCTTAATCGTCTAGTATTATTTATAAAATCAGTTATTTTAAATTTAAAGTCTGAATTTTGTAGATAATGTTTGAGATTTAGTAATTTTGCAGAAGAACGTGCATTGTATGTTTCTGCAATAGCATTTTGATTTTAAGATATATATAATAATTAAAATTCTCACAGTTAACACCTTTATTACTATGTATGTATTTTTTATCATTCAGAAAGACATTTCCTATATATTAAAATAGTTTTCAGTTTTTTCTTTGAAATTGCTTTATTGTAGTACCTTTTGCAGTCTGTTTTAAATAGACTTTTATGGACATTTGTACATTGTATCACACATATAGTTTGAAGGATGCTTTTTAAAATATAATTCTTCTCAAAATGTTACATTAATTATTGTTAAGCTTCCTTCATTTTGATATAAAATTTGCTGTAATTAAGTTTAAAAATTCTTTTGCAGGCAGTTATGGTTAAGTAACTTTTAATTGTCTTAAAAACAGAAATTTTGTTATATATAATTCAATATTTATTTTAAGACTATTATTATTATTTTCTAGGGAAAATTAGTGGGAATTTGTGGAAGCTTTGGAAGTGGAAAATCATCTCTTTTAGCTGCACTTCTAGGCCAGGTAAGTTGTTTTGATTAGGGTGATTGGATTGAAATAAATAAAAATAGGTTATTGTGCAAATTAACATAATCTCCTTGTTAAATTACAAACTATTAAGTAATCTGACAATTTGCATAATATAGTATATTATTCTTGCTAATAAAGAAAAATTCTCTACTTTTTCAAAACAAGAAGGTATTTGTTTTCATTATTTTGAAAAAAAAAAAAATAATAATAATAATCTATTTAATCTTATCTTATTCCAATTTATTTTTCACATTATCTTTTAACATATAAAAAAAACAGCAATAGAAATATCTTTTTGCCTTATAACTAAAAATGAAAATACTTTTGTGTGTTTGCTTGTTTTTATGTTGTATAAATCCACACTGTTAAGCTGATTGGCTTGAATTTTTTAACAAATATGTTTTCAAAGAAAGCCAAATTGCTCAACTTTTGAAGTCTAAAAATCCACCCATTCATCAATTTAGTAATTTTTCCATAATATTTTTAAAAATCTTATTAATTTTTCTTAAGATTAATAAGTGAGGGTTTTTTTCTCTCCTCACAAGATTCAAATAAATGAATTGATATGAAGATTATTAGATAAACATTTCAATGCATATGTGTTTAATAAATTTACATGTAAGTAGGGATGCACCGAATATTCGGGTCGTATTCAGTATACTGCTTATTTGGCAGACAAACCGAATATTCGGTTCAGCCGAATACTTAAATATTCAGCAACCGAATAGTAAGCAAATTTAAGTATTCACCAATTGGTAAACAAATACATATTTTTTATATCATGAATGAAATATATGGTATAGTACCATAGTACTAAATTAATTCAAGTTGTTACTTACTAATATCACATGTGAATACGCGTTAGAAATCCTTAGAAAGTCCACCTTCCAAGGCACCACCCCATCCTTGGCAGATCGCCCTAGCGTAACGTTGCCACAATCACACTAAAAACTAATATCACAATAAAATTAGTTTTAATGTAAGAGAAAATGCTCAGATGCTAAATTAAAATTTTGTTGCTTTTCAATTTTTCTTAAATCTTATGACACATTACATTAACCTTGCTATTACTAACTCATTTAAATTTTAAAAGTAACCAGGCAAAAAAACCCTCATAACATTAAGTGTTCATAAATATGTAAAGTCAATTAACTGCTAATTTTTTTAAATAAAATATGCAGATAAAAAAGTTACCAGCATTTCACTAATATTTTAAAAAGTTGTTAATATATAAAGGAAGTACTTGGATGTTAAATTTTGCAGCATTTTAATATATGAAGTTTTACACCATATGAAATATTGTTTCAGAACAAACTAATCAAATTAATCATTGCAATCAAAGTTTAATAATGGTTAAATAAGTTTAATAAATTTTAACCAAGTATTCGGTATTCGGCCGAATATTCAGTTAGAATTTTTACCGAATATTCGGTATTCGGTGCATCCCTACATATAAGCAATATCCTGCAGTGGCCTAGTTGCTAAGCTTCGTTCCCATAAGAACACAAAAAGGGAAGCAAGAGTGACCTTAGTCAGTGCTTAGGAGGGTGAAAACCTTACTTGGCTGTACTGCTATTGATCTGTATGCGTTAATGAGAGCTGGTGAATATAAAATCTGTTTATGGCTCTAATATCCTCCATGTTCAAACAATGTTTGAGATTTCTGATCCAGATGCTAGGTCTGTTATCTGGAATTGGTTCAAAATTCTAAGACCCTGAGCTAAGCTGGTCTTCCTCCCACTGGGGCTTTTAAAAATATAATCTACTCTCATTTGCCCATAATACTCCTATATGGAGAATCTGGCACCACTTTGCAGTTGCTAGAGGTATGAGAAACAACAACATATGAGCAATGCCTATACAGTGAAACTTCTATGATTAACCTCCACCTTCAATAACCAATTTTTTAAAGCACAAATTTTATACCCCATCTACTTAAGGTTAAAAGATCCTCTAGAAGAGACCGTACAACCCTCTATAAGCGACCAGACCTGGTTCCCTGTTCATTTTTTTTCCCCCATTTTTTTCCCAACATTTTTCTGGAAATAAAGTAAACAAAAACCACATTTCAAACCAGTTGCTCTACTGCAAATCAACAGCAAGTGCAAATACACTGCACATCACATACAAATCTTGTGGGATAGAAAAGATGTATGTCCAAAAAACGAGCAATTTTACCGTTGAAACAGCGTATTGATCTGATCGATTCACACGAAAAAGAAAATTGTTGGTTAATTTTGAGCACATTAAATTTGAAAAACAAATTGAATGCAAATGAAAAATAAACTGATCATGTTTATGCCTTTTTTATTATTATTATTATTATTATTTTTTATAAAGGTTTAGATGTCACTTCACAATATTGTCTTATATGCAACAACTGCTTTTTTTTTCTTGTCTAATCTAAAATTAATTAAATTTTATGTTTTGCATGAATGTTTTTAAAATGAAAGTTATTAAACTTATTATTTTTTTTCTTTTTAGAAATGTGCCTTAACTGTGAATTGAGTGTGTATGTTATGTTAATATATTTTAAACATTTTATTCTATTTAGAATATGTAATTGTTAAAACTTAAAGGTGTCTCATGAGTTTATTTGATGAAGCATTAAAAATGCTGTTCAATAAATTTTATTAAAAGTGTCTTTTGCCAATATTTGGCAAAAACATTTAAAAATAATGTCCGCGACTGTTTAGCAAAAATCATGAAAAATGTCATTTACACACTATTTTACACCTTGGGAATTTCAAAAGTTGGCAAGTATGACATTGAATTACGTGCATTTCTAAACATTAACATGACTTTTAATAAAAATGTGCAGTTACATTTTAGATTTTAGACATTACAGATTTTAGGGCGACCTTTTAAAAAAATACTTGATATTCCTCCGCCTGACCCTACAAATTTTATTTAGCAATTTGCTGTAGCGTTTCGTTTGAAATTATTTTCCTAAGATTAATAATATTTTTTAATGACAAGTGTTTTAGTATTTCTTATTATTTATTCTTTTCTATTATACATATTTTGAAATTTACAGTATCTAGTTGTTTCTAGCATATTCATAGCATAAAATTTTTGGTTGAACATCTCAATTTTTGTACTCATTTTACTATCTTATTAAAAAATTCTTTATGAATTTTAATTAATCTTATTTTTTTTATTACTTTAAGATAACTGTATTTTGTACTTTTTATTATCTTTTACCAAATAAATGCATGTTTATTTCATGTAACCATTTAATATCCTTCCTTGCACTGCACCTCTGATACTTTGCTCTTTTGATCAGACTTCCTCAAATAAGATTGAAGATACTTAAAAAAAAATTGCTATTTGATAAAAATTAATCGTAAAATACAATTTTAGATGCGTTTGCTGAAAGGTCAAGTTGCTGTCAGAGGATCCATTGCTTATGTTCCTCAACAGCCTTGGATTTTGAATGGATCTTTGAGAGAAAATGTTTTATTTGGACAACTCTTTAGTTCTAAAAGGTTTTTATTTTATTAATTTCTTTTGTTTGCTGTTTTTGCATGCCGTGTTCAGGCTGTTTTTTAAAGAAAATTTTTGTTTTTATTTATTTATGTATTATTAGCTTATATCATTTATAATTAGATAGCTAAGCAAATTTAAGGTTAATGATACAGAGTAGATTTCAGTAGAGAGAATCCTTAAGCAATATCAAAATGTAGGTTATTATGTACAGCTGCGGAAAAAAAAAAGGCCCACTTGCTCTTTATTTCGCCATCGTTCGTCATATAGCAAAGTTATATATACCATTCATTTGCAAATAACGCGTACTTCAATTTACTATTAATTTAATTTGCATAAGGGGCCGTCTTCATATTTAATTCTGCATCAACTTCGTTTTTCTCAATGGCAACCCCATATTTTGACTTTATTAAACGAAAGAAAACCTTCAAATTACCCTAAATATAAATTTTTACCTATTTTCTACAATAAATTCCGGAGGTATTGCGAATTCATTTTTGCGCGTTTTTAAGGGACTTTCTGCAAATTGAAAACCGCTATTTGTAGGTTCCGAACTTTTTGCCTCTCATTTATTTCGCTCGCGAGAATTAAAAGAAATTAATATTATTTATTAATAGTTTTTCAGAAATAGGACGTTGTATTAGAAGACATACATCTACTGCATCTAGTTCTATAGCTGGAAAATATTTTATTTGGGGGAATATGGTAGCGGACGCAACAATACACGCTTTATAGAATACCCAACAAACTGTAAAATCCTCTAATTTATTTGCTTCAAAATTTGATATTTTTAATACTGGTATCTTTTACTGTGTTTTTGCACAAAATAAATCTAATTTACATTTATTTTATGCAATTTAAAAAAATATTTTCACTTAATAAATTTATATATGGTCCCTTAACTCATGAAATAACACATTTTGTTTAATATAAATTAAACTACTGAACGTAAAAATTTGAAATTTTGCACAGCCATGTAATATTAATTTCTGCATCTATTTCCATCGAAATTTGGCTAGGTCGCTATTCATAATTTTTTTAATATTAATTTAATAATTCATAATTCATATTAATGATTTATTAAAAATCATAATAACATTAAATTATGTTTGGGTTGTTTAGTTCTAATAGTACGAATAAAAATCAGCTTCTTACTACCAATATTATATGAGATATGAATTGAAGTATGAAAAAATATTTTAACATAGGGGGAGGGGGATTTTGGGTGCTCATAACTCTTTCATTTTCTGTCCAAATTTATTGAAAATTGGTGTCCGGGGTTAAAATGAGCTTAATTTTTGAAATATGAAGTGAAATCTAGGGGTTGCTATTGAGAAAAAAAAAGTTGGTGCGAATTTTAATATGTAGATGGCCCCTTATGAAATTTTTATGCATAGCAAATTAAAGTGTGCGTCAATCGTAAACGATTGGTATCTGTAACTTTGCTGTGCGACGAATGATGGCCGAAAAATGTACAAGTGGGCCTTTTTTTTTGCGCAGCTGTACATATGCCTTCCTATATTTTAAAATTTTGCACTTCCTTTTTATTACCAAATCATGTAGCTGTATCCTAGTGAGAAGATTTTATACTGCAATTGATGCCTAGATTTAAAACCTGCAATGTTCTAGGGAAAATAGCTGGTAAGAAAAGAACAGTTAAATTTGTAAATCCAGGAATATGCAAATATCTTTTTTCAGCTTGCCCCCCCCCCCTCTCTTCATTCTTGTTTCTGCTAAAGACGAAAAATTATGAAACAGAAACAGTATTGTATTGATGCTGGATTTAAAATAAGTTAATTATAATTTACAGTTATTATTTTTATGCATAATTTTCATGTAAATGTTCATATTTGCATGCATACATTATAAGTTTTACATGTACAGGCTCTTAAAAGTCTTACTTTAAAAGTATTATTTAAAAATTTACTAAGTAAAATTTTTATCTTTCATGTTGGTTGATAAATTGATTTTACATTACTTAAAACTAGTTGAAACCCGTCGAATTCGACGGACACTTTATTATATATAGAGAAAAATTATATAGAAAAATTAAAGAATAAATAGAAAAAATTAAAGAAAAGAGTAAGAAAATCTGAAACACTTTCAGATTTTAACTACGCACTAAAGTACAACATATTAAAAGTGTATCATAATACATGCATCCTCCATATTTTCTTTGCTTATTCCTGTAAGTTGAAAGTGTATCCTTATTCATGAGTGTGCCGTATTTATCTCCCGTGTTCCATAAAACACATCTTTGCATTCGAAATCGCCTACTAAGACTGTTTTACAATTTTTGCCAAGCATCTTCCAACTTTGCCCTTTAAATACTATTTGGAATGTGCATCATAATCTATGAGTATGCTATGTTCGTTTTTCTTGGGTTCATTTTTATTTTAACGCTCCGACTCTCACCAAAATGGCGATAATGAAACATTATGCAGTTACCACGACGATTTTTTGTACGTGGCAACCGTAATTTAGTATTAACATAGTGATTTGGAACAACTGTAAGTACAGCATTCCATTACATATTTAATTAATTTGGGTTGCCAATTAAAGTAGTTTTAATAATTAAGTGTCTTTAAATCCCTTAACTGGTGCATTTATCGCTAATTTGTTCAATTTAATTTTCTTTAAGTTCCTTTGGGAGCATTGAAACTTGCGCATAATTCCAGAGACAGATGACTGTAAAGTACGCCCAGAGTGGCTGTTATTTAGGTTGGAGAGAGTGGGGGCGTTAAAATAGGAATCAAATCTTTCTTGTTCCATAAAACACATCTTTGTAATCGAAATGTAACTTAAAATTGCCTATTAAAGCTGTTTTACAATCTTCGCCGAGCATATTCCAACTATACTTCACCATTTTAAATACGGAATGATCATAATCCATGAGTGTGCCGTATTTGTCTTTCTCGTTGCATAAAACACATCTTTGGAATTAAAATCTATATTAAAATTGCCTACTAAAACTATTTCACAACCATCTCCAGGCATGGTTCGGTTTTTAAGTTTTTTTTTTTTTTTTCCAGCAAACTTGGCGATCAATTTTCAAAAATCGCAAACCTTGTCAGACTTATTCTCTCCCCCCCCCCCCCGCTTCGCGTTATGTGGCAAACATGTTTAGAAAGATTTTCACCATGGCAGTTCATATCTACAAAACCTGTCCGCAAATCATGTCGACAGAGTCGAGTAGACAAAGTCTGGGCGTGAACAAAATAGCACCCTAGTGCTAATAAGCGATAAAGCGCCAAGATAAATAAGGCTTTTTATGACTGCAAAATGTATTTAATAAACCACAATGTTATTTCTATGGCGAAAAATTGCACATTTGAAGTTCCGCCGTGTCTGATCTCTTTGACTTTAAAATTTTTTCTCTTTAGATGACACATCTTCGGACCAAGATCTTTTTTTAGATCCCTCAACCAAATTTTTACACATAGCTGTTCTTTCAATTTTATTTGATACCGGAAAAACATGTTTCAAATTAATATACAGAAAAAATTATGGAAATAAGCGATAAAGCACCAAAATGAAGATAAATTTTATGTCTGCCAAATGTTCTTAACCCCTTAACAGTCGTATTATTTTCAAGAAAGTCATAAAAGTGTCTATTTTTCTATTCCAGAAAATTGTATAAAAATAAGTGCTTATATAATACATGTATTCATTTTATGGTTTGGGACATATTTTTAGCGCGAAAGGAAAAAAAAAAAGTTAAATTTCTAGGAAAAGCCAACATTCAGGGTTATTATGACTGAATGTGTGTTTTGTAGTAAGCAGGGAATCATTAAAAATATAAACACTAAAGGAGAATTTTATTATACTTACTTCGTAAAATAAATAAAAAACTGAGCTAAGATTGCACAATGTATATCACAAATACACGTATTTGAGTGCTGCTACCATCTATTTAAAAATAAACTATCTCCGAGTTAAGCTAAAAATAGTCTGGTATTGTCATCTGTTGTGCAAAATGAGCTGTAAAAATGAATCGTGCATAAGAATTGAAATGCTCTTACCTTTCTGACGCATAACATTTGAACACTATGGCCTGAAAATATGACGGGCACGAGAAATAGAGGGTGAAAGCTTAGCCCGTGATTTTCACGGGAGCGAGGCTTAAGGGGTTAATAAACCACAATGTTGTTTCTAGGGCGAAAAATTGAACATTTGCCATTCCGCCATGCTTCATTTTTTTTACTTTTTATGTGTTTCTCTTTTGTTCACGCATCTACGGGCTAAGGCCTTTCTTTAGACGCTTTAATTTTTTTTTTTTACACCTAGCCATTCTCTAAATTAGTGGATACAGTAAAAACACGTTCCAAATTTTAACAGATAAGCGATAAAGCCCTAAAATAAAGAAGGCATTTGCTTCTCCACTTTAAAAGCAGTTTCTTATAACACGTAATAATTAACTAATTAAATCTGATTCTATTTTTTAGAACAACACATTTATTATCACTACACACTGTTGCCACATTTGTCACACAACATTTACAAATGGATGCAATTTTTAACAAATATTTTTCCAAATAAATCAAACCTTACGGAGCTTACACATATCAATCGTTTACGCAAGATCATTTTTTAGAACAACACATTTATTATCACTACACACTGTTGCCACATTTGCCACACAACATTTACAAACGGATGCAATTTTTAACAAATATTTTTCCAAATAAATCAAACCTTGCGGAGTTTACGCATATCAATCGTCTGCCAACAGTGGGGTTAATAAACCACAATGTTATTTCTATGGCAAAAATTTGCACATTTGCCGTTCCGCCACACGTAAACCGTTCGACTTTTTCTGATTTTCTCTTTTGATGGCAGATCTATGGGCCAGGACCTTTCTTCAGACACCTGAACTGAGTTTTTATACCCAGCCGTTCTCTCAATTTAGTTGTCGAAAGAAAAATATGTTTCAAATTAATATATAGATCATTTGGATTTCAGTTTAGAAAAACAGTGGGAAGAAGGAATTAAATGATTTTTTACTGAAAGGCTCACTAATTTCATGCTTTTAAAAATAAAATGTGCTGGAGCTGAATGAATTTTCATTTGTTGTTATTGTTTTTACAATAAATATTTCCTGATTCTGATTGTCAGCTTTTACAATCTTTTGACCATCCCAGTGTAAATAAGGTCAGCTTGACCCCCAACTGGATATTTTGCAGTTTTTTCTTTTTTCTTAATGAAGTCATTTTTTAGGAATTGTCATTTAAAGGTTTCTTTCATAATTTTCTCTTAGTAAATTTTTTCACTCTTTATTTATTATTATTTTTTCATTATTTAAGGAAGGTACAAGTATAGTCATATTAACCCTGCCTTTGGCTGTTGAAGAACAATGAAAGTTTTCTGTCATTTATTACATAAAGACTTCAAGTGTTGTTTATGTCTTGATGGGTGAAATAAAAGAAGTCGGAGTTTTTACATTGCATTACTACCATTATTCTGATAGATTTCTTTTCAACTCTTATCTACTTGACATTTTGTACTAATTTAAATATTCATAGTAACATTGTAGAAATTGCATTTTTTCTCTTTTTAATAAATTTGGTTTGCCAGTATGGTACTGTATCTTTTAATAAGTTTTCTGGCCTAAGCACTAAAAATACATATGTAGTCAAAATGACATCATGCTTAAAAAAAAAAAAAAAAAAAAAAACTATTACTTTACACATAAGTTACACAAATCCACAATTGAGCATGCTGTGACATGAGTGTTAATGCTCTCAACATGTATTTTTGCATGCATGGGTTTATATTTGCTTTACTAACTTTTCTTTCTGTGTTTTCTTATACATCAGCAATATTTATAAATAATTAATCAAAAAAGTAAGTTAATAAAATTAATTTATTTATTCATTGATTTTTTTAAATATATCACTGAGTTTTTAATGTATTTTATATTATTAATTTCAATTTAATTTTTTTATTATTTACTTTATAATGTTTATTTAAAAAATAAAATTATATTAAAATCTAGGGCTCAAAATTTAGGTTTGTCTGCTGGTCCAAGACCACTAAAATGTACATCTGACCTGTAGAATACAAAATATGTTGGTCTGTTGGATCAAGAACATTTTATTTATTATTTACCAGTGATATTTTTCTCTTGCAAACTTTCTTTGTTTAGTTCCACAATACTTGTCATCTAATTTGATCTATTTAATATCTTTATATGGGTATTTATGTTTTTTAATTCACCTCTAATAGGAAACCAATGTTTATTGCTCATATAATTTCAATTATTTTGCATTTAAAAAAAAAAAAAAATCCTGTTATCGACCAGTGATAAATATTATAGGTCTGAAGTCATGAGCAGGGATGTTAATTTTGCGCCGAGCTGCACCGAAACACAAATTCTTGCGCCGAACTGCGCTTTTAGCCGATTTTTGCGCCGGTCTGCGCCGAATACATCATTTTGACTCTTTCTGTTGGAAAAGAAGGGTTCTGAGATACCCATTAGGGTTTAAGTAAAAAAATTTCTATCACCATAATTTTTAAATTTAATTTAGCAGAGTCATAATAACTTGAAGTGGTAGCGTTTGCTGATCTTTCCCGGATACCTATGATTTTAAATTTGTAATGCTGAAAAAAAATTACTTTAAGGACTTCAAATAACCAGACTTTAAATTTATTTAACAATTAACAAAAAAAACAATAACAGATATAAAATGACTAGGTAAGTAAATTGATGTAATTTAAAAAAATCATTTCATCTTACTAATTCTTCATTCAAAAACAAAAGGAGATCATGGCAGCAGTACAATCTGCAAATTAAGAATAGGAGGTTGACACTGATTTATAGGATGCCGGGGGATATTGGTAAAAACATGCAATTTCTTTGAATCCACATCCTTATAATTGATAACTTTATAACTGCTTGAAATACTGTATATCATGCTAAAAATAAACTTTCCTCAAAAATCGAAAGCTGTTAAAAATAAAAAGTAATGCCCTTCCTGGGCAGAGGTAGCCTTCTTGGCTCACAAATATTAAACTTGCATAGTGGTATACTAAAACGAAAAACTCGAAACTGAAGCTGGCACGTAAGACCGCTATTTTTAAATGATTCTGCCGCGGACTGATACGGGGTAACGCCCTCTCCGATCGAGTGGTGAAGCGGCGGTAAGCAGTAGCCAATCGGGTTGCTCTATGACGTCACTCCAGCGTACACGTGCCTGCCGGCTCCGATCATGACGCAACAACATGGCGGGTTCTCCGATGTCTGAGTGTGCTGGAGGAATAATTGTTTATCTCAAAGTGCTTACGTGCTAAGTTTAAAATAAAGCATTACTTGTGATTTTAAAGCATTTAAAAGGGGTTTGAAACTAAGGAAGGTGAAAAAGAATTAAGTTATAACTGCACAGGTATTTGAATGATAATTACTATTTAAATTAAGTTGAACAAAGTTGAAGTTAAGTTGAGCATTTGAAATTTCTGGGCCAACACTTTCAGGGTGCGCCTAAACACAAATATTGCGCCGAACTGTGCTTTTAGCCGATTTTTGCACCGGTCTGCGCCGAATACGTCATTTTGACTCTTTGTTAAATTTTTGCCACGCTCATTTATCTTTTAAAGCTCGTATGGAAAGCTAGTTAGCAGTAAAGCAAGATTCAAACTGCGTACGAAAGCTGCATTCCGAAGCCATTCTACCCGCCCCGGATCGGACCAGTCGGGCTTTGTTAGTCACCTCAATCAGGGCCGGCCAGATAGGCAAACAAGTAATCATCGCAAAGGGCACCGTTTTTTGTTTATGAAGGGGAACGATTTCCAACTTAAAATCATAAAAGCAATTTTGAAAAAAGTAAAAGGGACGTCTTTTTCTACGTTTGCAGGGTGGAGTGGGTGTCATGTACCGCAGGGCTGCCCCTGATCTAAACCAGACCGGTCCGTAAAGAAAACAGTATATTACGGTGACGTCCCAGCCCCTAAAAAATCACGGTTTATGACCCGGCCCGTAGTAAGAATGAAAATTGGAAGCATGACCGGTTTACAAATCAGAATCTAGGCTATCTGAATTAATAGAATATTTCATTTCAAAATAATCCGGAAATGCGCTGCCAGTGGTGTAGTCGCGGGGGGTAGAGATCTGTGCGGGCCCAGGCTTTTGCAGCACGATTCATTCAAGGCACGGGCTGACCTCAGCATTTTCTAGAATGGACCGGAACAAGCGTATACTCTTAAAGACGGTCCTCTGCGCTTGCAAAATCGAGCCTTTCCGGAAATTTTTGCTCTCCTAAAATTTGGACAAGACCAAACGATTGGCTTGTGATTCCCCCCCCCCCCCCTCCTTAAATCATGATTAATATACGAGCTGGACCGGGTCTGAATTTTTTATTTTGATTAAATGCCGGGCCGGGCTAGACATTTTCGGCCCGTGAAGATCATGAGCGGGGAGATGCCGTCTCACTACTTTTTCATTCGAGCTTATGTCAGCAAAAGTAAGCGTTCTTCACTTTTCATCATGGACGCATGATTTTTGAGTCTTCAGTTGCGAGTGTTCCTAAACCTTTTTTCTTAAAACTACACCACTGTTTTTCTTTTTGTGTGTGTGAGAGGGGGCAGACGGGGCGACGCCCCTGGGCCCGTGTTCAGCCAAAGTGCATCCGCAGATTTTTCAGAATGTGTTACGAATTTCATTTATAGATCCGTAATTAAAATCTTTATTTTAAAATAGACTAAATTTTGAATACATAATTCTAGAATGATATAAACGGCAGAAATGTTAATTCTACCATTTAAATATTTGTATTTTTACAACCTTCGAACATGCATTAAAAGTACCATTGCATATAAGAAATACTTCCCTCCCACAATCTTTCCATTAAGCGTTTATATGAAAACCATTAAAAAGAGCAGTTTCACACACACACACAAAAAAAAATTCCTTCCGTCCATGTAAATCCATGTATTGTTTTTACCAAGTTGCTGATAGCATAGCCTGTATACACCCTTTTTTTTTTTCCAGAGTTTTCCTAAAGTGCTTTCAAATAGTGTTTTGCTTTTAGCAAATGGTGTTTGCTGGCAAACTTTGCTTTTCTTGTATGCATTTATTGTGTTCCTAAATCTTCAATTTTATACTCCAAAATCATGTTAATTCTGATCTCGAATCTTAGTTTTCCTCTCGGAAACTATTATTTTGTGCTCCCGAGGTGCTCCCAAGTGGAATTTTTCTGCTCCCAAATGGAATTTTTCTGCTCCCGAGGTGCTCCCAAATGAATTTTTTTCTGCTCCCGGGGTGCTCCCAAATCGAGTGTTGGAGTTAACATCCCTGCATGAGCCACCCGTTCTTTAAACCACTAAATATTCTAATTTCTACCCCTGTTAAAAACTGTATAAAAATGTCATATTTGGAATTGTAATAAAGTAACTAAAATAAATAATACAAAAACATTAAAAAAAAATCCAAAAGTAATTAAAGAAACAAAGGAATGAGTAAATAAATACTATATTTACTTTTCAAATAAATGAATTAGTTATAAATAGTATTGATGTACAAAAAAAAAAAAGGTTTCCATTTGCAAAAAATTCACACCTATACATGCAAAAGTATGAGGTGAGAGCATTACTACGCATGCCATGAATTGCACAAGTGAGGATTTGTGTAACTTATACATAAAATGTTAGGAAAACTAGAGTCTGTTTTTCTTGACTATATTTGAATATTGCATCTTAGTACACTCATATTCAACCACTATGCCAACGATTATTGAAATTTGTTTCCCTGAAACGATAAAATCCCCTTGTTATTACTGCAGTGGCTACTTGTCTCTTTATGTCTTATTTTGTTCATTGTTTTGTTACATTTATTGTTCAATTATTTTAACACTGATATTTTATACTTTAATCTATTAATGAAACACTAATACTTCTTATTATTGTAATAACAGGTAAAGTGATAATTTTTATGACTTTTCTTTACATATTTATTTTCAGGTATTATGAAGCAGTTTACTGTTGTGGACTGGCAGATGATATTGCTGTTTTGCCTGGAGGCGATCAAACTGAAGTAAAAATTTTAAAATTAATATTTTTAAGTTTTTTTGTATGAGGTGGATATCATGTATACTAGGGCAGGTCAAAAATAACTTTTTTCGGAGTTTGTTTTGTAATACCTCCAAAAACTAGTCAATTGGGATAGATGTTGTTGTGTGTTAAGGCAAACCTGCATGCGGGGTATCTGCCTAGGATGGAGGGTGCCTTGGTAGGAGGACTTTCTAAGGGGTTCTAACGCGTATTCACGTTACATCTGGAGAAAACCTACCAAAACTCCAGACCGTTAGATCGACAGCCGCGCGATGGGACCCAACCCGGGACCTTCACACCTCGGCCGTCTACCGTTTTCAGTGGCATAACCACTGTGCCATGGTGAGGCCAATTGGGATAGAAATAACAGCTGTTAAGTTTGAATGTTTTAACTCTATATTGCCACGACCACTTAAAAAATGCCTAAACGGCAATTTTTGGTATTTTTGTATTATTTTGTCCACAGTAATTTTTCCCCTGGTAAACATTGTAACACATTTCAGTTGACTTGTATAGAGTTGCTTAAAATGTGAAAAACGCACCGCGGATTTCAAATGTGATCTTCAGGTGCCCACCAGCTACTTAATTCAGAGTACAAAAAAAAAAACACTAATTTTTAAAAATTTATGTAGTGAGAAAAAATAGCAAATGGAAAAATAACACAAAAATTACCATGTAATATGTTTGAGTTATTACCTTATGCATGACTCTTGTAATCAGATTTCGAATCAAGTTTTGGCATAGTTTTACAAAAATGGAGGTTTTTTTTTAATCATCCCATGTCTTGTTCCAAATCCGCATACCATTTGTGAGACGTCTGTTACAATTTTTACTGTCCTTTCACTTGCTTGGGTGTTAGTTGGATAAGGAAATATATTCCTATCTGGAGTTTCCATCACCACTTTATTTTCCAAATGACTAATTGTTAGATTCTTGGTTAGAGAAGGTTCAGTCATGTTACAGTCTTACCAGCCTATTAAATCAATATAGTCCTGTGCAGCTAAGTTCAGCTTGGGTATCCAAAATTTTCTGATGCTATCACTGATTGAGGTTGTTGTAGATGTAGGTACACTTCATGCTTTTATAATTTGTTGTAGGGCTAATTGCCTAAAGAGTGCTCATTCATCTACAAGCATTGCAACAAGTATGTTTTCATGATGAGCAAAGAAACTGTTTTGCGGTATAGCTGGATCAATTCTTTTAATTACTTCCTCAGAGTAACGCGAGAGACAAATAGTTTTCACAATATTTTGAAGGCCATTCATGCAAATTGTTTTGCAACGAATGCTAAACCACAGTGGTGCATATACCTTTACGACAAATTTTGCAAGAGTCTTAAGTTTTTGTCAGGATTTATTGTCGAAATGTAAAGTCTCAGAATTTTTATAGAGCTCTTAAATTTGTGTAAAAGGTAATAAAAATATGTTCTGAAACAGAAGTGTGAAGTAACTTACGCTGGCAGCTATAACCCGACAGTACCGAGGTTTGCCCCAACACCCCATGGACTTCCTAACTCTTATCTCGTCAGCCTGGCTATAACTCCAGTGCGGGTGGGCAGTCAGCCTTCAACAACGTCCAGCTCAGGACTCAAAGCCAGTATCATGAACAATCGGTCCAATATTTCATATATATACATATTTATTTATTTAATTCTGGGGCTTAATATTATAAACTTAACAGCAAAAAAACTTTCAAAGTCTGTTCCACATCGTGTAAAATCTGACTCTCTATTTCACCATTCTTATTAATATCAGAGACTGTCATTATATACAGTGAATATGCATGTTAAATCTATAAAGCTGTCCATCCTCTTGCTGAGTTAGGTAGTAGTTGATAATAAATATTTAAGTATTGCATAGTAAGAAAGTTCAGAGCCTGCAACATCCGATAATGCTTTAAAACTCAGCTGAACTTTATTTATTTTTTCATATCATATCATTTATATTATGTATTTCTACTATCTCTCAATGAGAATTAGACTTGGAGTTAGAGGGGAGAGAAAAAAAAAAAAAAAAAAAAAGATGTAACTGTGTATTACACCCAAACCAGAATTTATATTTATCTTAATTTCTTTTTAGATTGGAGAAAGGGGTACTAATATTAGTGGAGGTCAGAAACAAAGAATAAGCCTAGCTAGAGCGTTGTATGCTGATAAGGAAATATATTTACTTGATGATCCTTTATCATCAGTTGATGGACAAGTTGGACGTCATATTATGCAGCACTGCATTAAAGGAGCTTTGAAAGATAAAAGCATTTTACTAGTAACCCATGATGTAAATGTAAGTGGCGTTCCTTTTTATTTAGAAGAAAGTTTTTATTACTTTATTATGCTATTTAATTTTATAAAATGACCAATATATAATTTTAACAAAATCTAATTCAAGTAAAATTTAAAATATTCTGAAGCATGTACTGTGACTAATTGGCATTTAGTTAAAATTTTACTTTTTAAGAATGTTTCAAGTGTTCTAATTTAATTACAGAAACATTTTAATGATACTATCTGTAATTTTGTGACTATTTTTTGAGCAACTTTTTAAAGAGCGTTGCTTATATGGTTGTTACATTATATATTTAATAGTATCTTCAAGATTGTGACTGCATTATTTTCATGAGAGATGGTGCTATAGCTGAACAAGGAACACACAAAGAACTGTGTAATAAAGAATCTCAGTATGCTACTTTCATTCAAATGTTGTCAAAAGATGAGGATGTCATTAATGAGAAAGAAGATGGTAATTTTTTAATTAAAATTACATTAGTTGTTGATGAATTTCTAAAGTATAATTATCAAAATATATCTACAGTGAAGCACTGTTTATACGTTTTCCAAGGGACTAGGGGGGGAAAAGCATAAATGAGAAAAACATATAAACAAAATTCTCAAAAGTACGTACGTTTTCGGAATAACAAACAATAAAAAGCCAGATTTAAATTAAAATACTTCATCTTATAGTACTGCATGAAAATAAAATACACAATAGCAGGGGCGTAGCCAGAAATTTTTCATGGGGGGGGGTTACGACTAGTACAACTCTTATATATGTATACGTGGGTGTGAAATTTTGTGAAGAATATACATTTTGTATGGCAAAAGATTCCTCATGGGGAGGGGTATGACCCCCCTAACCCCCCCTTGGCTACGCCCCTGCACAATAGGTATGTAATACTAAGTTTTAATCTAAATTTTATGTACAGCTAGTACTTGTATTCATATTCATTTCACATATACAAAATATTTTGTAATTTTTCAGCCGTATGGCTCTGTGGGAATGCACAGAAAAAAGTTCATTGTACTGAATTAGAAGTGCCTGTTTAATATCATAATTTAAATCCCCGAATATTATACATCCTTGCATAAAATTAAAACCTGTCAAAGTTTGTCTCCTCTTTATTTCTCAAAAAAAAAAAAAAAAAAAAAAAAAAAAAAAGCATATAAATGAAGTTTTTGATTTCAGAGAAATGTATAAATAAAATTATTTAACATTAAAATCCTATGGATTTCATCAGGACCATTCAGGAAAACACATAAATGATAAAAATATATAAATGAGAAACGTATAAGAGGTGTTTCACTGTATTTAATTTTAATATGAATTTAAAGTATGCTTGGTTTTTATGAATTTGATGTTGTTTAGTAAAATTTAGACAATATGTGTTGATTGATATCTTTAAGTATTAGAACCTTCTATAGTTTATTTGTTGCTTACATACAAACTTTTTAAATTGCTCTTTGTTTCTATAAAACAAGTAATACTGTGTATATGTTAATGTAGAAGGAAAGGTGGGCAATAACATTTTCTTCTACATTTTTGTGCAGCTTGACATGCATACAATTTACTGTTTTATATTGATTTTAAATAATTTACAGAGTGCTATAAACCAGTTATATGTATACACTAATTTTTCATTTTATTATATTTTGTATGCATTTTCACATTTTTCTTTTCTCCATCTAGATAACATAATACCAACTACTTTCACTCCACACGGTACGCTGAAAAAACGAAAAAGTCCTAGTTTAAGTTCATCATCTGAGGAAATTGATGAAAATGGTATTTTTTCTTCCCATTCTATGTTTACTATGTTATGATCATATTTTATTTATTGTTTCCTAGTTGGAAGTAAAATTCTGTTTATGGAAGTGTATTCTGTAGTCAAAATTTGAGAATTAACATTTTTTAGTAGTGATTGTCCTTTGACTTAAAAATGAGAAATTCAAGCATTTAAAGAAACAGTTGTGTAATCTTTCCATATGAAGGGGAATATCCTGACTGACGTACATATCAATGCTCAATGATATCTGTTGGAGATACAGACACGGAATTTTGAGAGCTTATACTTTTTTCTTCCATGACATCATTTAAGAACCTATTTGTAAAAATTCGTATTTGAACATGTATCTTGGGTTAGTACGTTCTTTTCATATCTCAAGGAAAAGTAAAGATAGACATAAAATCCTTGCTCTAAAATGTAATTAACACAAATGCCTAAAAATCATTGTACTGGTTTTTTAGAATTCACAACCAAACATGGATCAGTAGCCAAAAAGCTTCTCTCTCATTTCTCTTCATCTCTCAATGGGGAAAAGAAATAGCTGTAAAATTCTTACTTTAAGATGTTGCAAGCGCAAATGCCTAAGAATTTTTTTAGGATTTTTTTAAGATCCTCCCCAATAGGCAGTAGTTAACAAAAAAGTGATTTTCATGTATCTTTTTTAGTCTTGAAAGAAGAATAAAAACTGTATCTGTGATCTTTTTGTTTTTAAATCTAATATAAACGAAGTTAAATACACTCAGAATTCTTTTCCATTTCTCGCCAGTAGTTGAAAGATTTCCTAGTTGTTCCATAGCTTTCAGCAAAAAAAAAAAAAAAAAAAAAAAAAAACTGATGAAGCACTTTTTTTTTCTTTACAAACTTAACAAGAAATAATGATTAATTAGACACACGCGTAAGTCGTCAAATTATGAAAATCACCATGGGTGGTAAATATTAAGGTGTTCCTAGGTTTTACATATTTAAATTTATTGTGAAGTTCAAATTTTTATGTTCCAAGGAATGGATGCATCTGTGAGCTGCAGCTTTCAATGGCTTGATGCAATTTCTAATTTTCGCATCAAAATGGCACTTAAAAAAAAAAACTGGGTCTAGCTTTGGCATTTGCTTCCTGTTACTGGGTTGAAATATTTAACAATGTTAAAGCAGATTTGGTACAGCCAGAATATTTGCCAACATAGCGAGATGAACTATTTTATTGTGCTAAGTAGGCCATCCTCCATAGGATGATGTGTAAGAATATATTTAGAACTGTTTTAATGGCAACCTTACATAGGAAATGATTATTGATTATATGTAGGTGTAAATCGCAAAATAGAAGTCGCCATTGGTGGAAAGATATCCTTGTTGTTTCGTAGTTTTTAGCAAAGACAATATATGAAGTACTGTGTTATTTTCAAACTTAAAGAGAAATGATGATTATAAGCATAAGTTGCCTATATACATAAGTTGAAAGTATTACAAAAAACTGTTATTGCTGGCTAATACACAAGCAGTTTCATTGCTTTTACATATTTAAGAATGTTCAGAAATTAAAATTTTTATGCTCCAAGGAACCTGCAAGAACCAAGCAATGTGCAGCTTAGTGGCATTCTATCTGATCTAATCTTTGGGTTTTGATTGTAAAGATTATGCCTTTTTACGAGTAAGCCTTATTAGTAGCCGATACCCCATATGAAAAGCAAGTCTAGGGGCCTTGGAGAATAGTTACTTTATAAGAAAAGTAATTAGATACCAGAAGTTTCTAAAATTAAACCTTTTTGAAATATTGGGATTGATATACTCTTGTGAGTCTGTTACAACTTTATTTGCATGAATTTAAAAATACTTAATACCATTTTTTAGTGTACTTTCTAAAAACGCTTTTCTTTTTCCTAGCCAAAACTCTAACAAAAGCTGAAAAAATATCATCTGGAACTGTATCTTGTAATACTTATACAGCTTATATACAAGCAGCTGGAGGATTCATTATATGTGGACTTATTATCATCTGGTTTGCAATCCAAGCATCTTCAGCTGCATTTAGTAAATATTGGCTTGGGCATTGGCTGTCGCAAGGAGATGGGGTAAGACTTTTAAAAAAGCAATCTTTATTAATATTATAATCTAGAGTAATTCTTTTTTGTCTTTGTTTGGTAATATTTCATTAAAATTTTCTTCATTACAGAACATAACATTTAGATCAAGCTCTACTGATCATGAGAAAGACAAAACTGAATACCAGTTTCCATTTATTACTAATAATCCTGATTTAAGTTTGTACCAGTTAATATATGGTATTACTGTTATTGTAATGCTGTGTGTTGCCCTGATTCGTGGATACTTCTTTACAAAAGTAAGTGCCTATATTTGATGCTATTTCTTTTACAGAGTTCCATTTTTAATGATATCAAATAATATTTTTAAGTAAGTAAATGTCTTTTTGCATCATATCATATCATATTGATAATACAGGGTATGGATGACGCACTTTTGGAAAGAAAGGGTGAACAAACAGCATTTGGTGAAAGAAATTTTTCCCATTTCTGTATATGTTAGACATTAGCAGGGATGTGCCAGCTGCTCCAATTGCTCCAAATTGTGCCAAATCAATCCTGATGTGCCAATCTGCTACAAAAAGATCATTTTTGGACATTTTTGCTCCAAATTCAGCATAACTGCTACATTTTTAATTTTTCCATATACGTGGAAAACGTTTATAAATCTTCCAAATGTTTACAAAAATCATCACACATTCTAAGCATTCTAATTTCAATCTTTCTCTCTTAAAAATGAATATTTTTTCTTTGGCATCCCTTTGTTTAAACCTCCAATGGCTTAAGAGTAAAAATTGACCTCTGTTTTAAATTTAATTCTTTATAAACTGGTCATTTTTTGTTACCAAATTTTTAATAAGCCACTGATGGTAGTTAACCCATTTGTGCCCAGATATTTTTGAGACTACAAGTTTTGCTAATACCAGTAATAATAGATAAATTTCTGATCAACTTCTTGAGCAAGGGATGATTTCTTTTAAAATCATTATGTATAAAAATTGAAATGTCAACAACTTACTGGGTCATGTTAAAGTATTTTGTGGAGTTCAGGTTCCATACTCGTGAATAAAGGGTAGGAAAAATAAATAACATTTTTGACTGATAGCAAAAATGCCATCCCAAAAAAGGGATGCTAGGCATAAATGGGTTAATATAGTTTAGTAAATATTGTATTTTTGATTTAAAATCCATATTTTGTATAGCAATTAGCAATGTATAAAATAACTGAATTTTTTATTTATTTCATAAGTCTCTGACTCTCCTCTTCTCCCCCCCCCCTCCCTCCTAAAAGAAAAACAGAAAAAAAAAAGCAAAGAGGTTTTTGTTATAAGCTAAGAGTTTTTAAGAACCTCCTTAATTTTCATTTTTTAGATTGGCATTCTTTAATGACTTTTCCCTTTCCCTCCAAAAATAAATTTTGTATTTCAAATTGACATTCTTGTGCTCCAAAAGTGACTTTTTCTTGCTAATTGCTCCACTTATCTGTTTTTCTTGCTCCAAATTGCTCCAAAAATGTCTTTTTTCTTGCTCCACAAATCGCTCCAAAATTTAATTTCAGCTGGCACATCCCTGCATTAGTAAGTTAACAAATAAGCTTTTGTGCAAGTTAGTCTGAAAGTCTTTTTTTTCCAGCAATGTTGAAAAGTGCTTATTATTTTGGTTTGTCTGCCTGTCCATCCATGCTCCATCTATTACTATGAAATTTATCTATGTTATTACTGCTTACAATACCAAGTATCTTTTTGAAAATGGTCTATGTAGCATTTATAGATAGCTTACAGGAGTGCTCTAAAGAATTAATACATTATGCTCTACAGGCAGTCATTCTTCAATGCATATTTTCGAGTTATTTGGCTATCTCACACAAAACAACATTCAGATGTGTTGTTTATACTACAGGATTATGTTGTTTGTTAGGACTACAAGATAAAGCACTCCATCAAAAACATTGTCTGAATCATTTATAGTTCTTCTACAGGAGCACTCAAAAGAATGTACCAAAGTTTGTATGTGTAAGGCATGGTTTGCCACGGGTCAAAGAATTTCACATTTTTAGAGATTCTGCAGTAATAGAGTTAATTTCAATTATATAAGTAAGAAAAATATTTTATTCTTTCCATGCAAAGAATGGGTCCTTGGCACAGTCCTTGTATTTTTTAAAAAGACTAGTTTAAAAACCAGTGGTAATACTAGTTTCCGAAATGAACTTTCAAATGTTTGGACTCTATGCTGTGTAATTATCAATTTTTATTTATGTGTGTTAATTTAAATATCTTATAATTTTACTCATAAGGTGATCCTATGACTTTTGGGTAACAAATTCAGGTGATCTTCGGTGTAGTGCTAGTATACCCAGGCCTGATGAGAGGGAAGGGGAATTTCCCCCGATCTCAGGTTTTCTTGGGGCCCTTTATTAAATTTCCGAAAACATTTTTTGTATAGATAAAAAGAAAAATATGTGAAATCCAGCACAGACTCAAATAAGGAAAGC
Organism: Cheiracanthium punctorium; assembly: GCA_038373885.1. Classification (NCBI taxonomy): domain Eukaryota; kingdom Metazoa; phylum Arthropoda; class Arachnida; order Araneae; family Cheiracanthiidae; genus Cheiracanthium; species Cheiracanthium punctorium. Next base: position 2,097,411 of record JAWZYV010014761.1, read on the forward strand.
TGATGCCCTGCCTAAATGAAACTGGATTGCTAATGTCACATACCGTGACCATACTTATCTGTTTCACATGCAAACTGCAAAGGGCTGAGACTTGTTTGGCAGGTTTGGGGCCGGAGTACTAAAACTGCAGTGGTGGCCCAAATTGTGGACACTTTTGGAAATTTTTATGTTGTCTAACTTTGCATGCTTATAGGAAGTTCGACGTTTCACAAAATGCAAACTAATATATCATTTTAAAGAAAAAATTTAATACTGATTTCAATACACAAAACTGAATTTAAATATGTGCAATAGAATAAAATTTATAATTACTTTAATGGGAAAAATAAATACAGTGATGAAATGGATCGTAATTTCTAACTTTCCAGGTCAATCACTGTTATTTTTCTGAGCTTAAAAGTCTCACCAGCTCAATGAAACATGGATGTGAAACTAATAAAAAATTAAGGCTACCCTTCAAACTGCTGATAACTCTCTGCAATCTTCAATATCTAATGTATTTCAATAATTATTGCTGTTTAACTTTTTTTGTATTGCAAATATTTTAATTTTGTTTTTTGTATTTAAATCAGTATTAAATTTTCTTTAAAATGATGTAAAACAGTTTGCATTTTGTGAAATATAACTTTTATACATATATGAACTTAGAAAACAGAAAAAGTTTCCAAAAGTGTCCACAATTTTGACCACCACTGTATACAGTTAAGTGCAAGTCCTGGCTGAAACATTCAAAGGCCCTATCCTAGCACTTTTCTGGGGACCCTGTACGATCATTCCATGTTGACACACATAGTCATAAGTTAAAAATATTTGTTTGCAGTGCATTATATAAGGGGAAAGCTTAACCCTCCTTCCCTCTTTGTCCAAAATTTTTTTAATTAATATCCAGGGGTCGTGCTGGCTTTTTTTAAAGTTTCGCCAAATTAGATTTTGCCGGACATCATTAATAAATGCAATTGCCAATATTTTTGCCAAATCGTATTTTCTTTTGCCAAACTAATTTGATTATCGCAATTTGCGACGTTGGCGATCGACAGTGCGATCTCTGAATATCCATACATTTTTAAGGCACAAAAGTTATGCTTCAAATGAGGTCATGTCGATGAATGCTCCATGTTGGAATGCTGGGATATGACGTTTGTTCTGTTCCTGCATTCAGTGTAAACAAACATTTTTTGCATGCCGGCGTGTGTTGTTTATGTTTTATGCTATTTTTAAGAATATAAAAAACTATTTTAATCATTTTTTGGCCCCTTAAACTAGTCTGAGGTCTAGTTAGCCTGTGCTGTAATCCGGCTCTGGTTAAGTAGTTTCAGATGCGATGGTGGAAACGATTTGTGCAAGATGGGTTGTCATTGATCAGTCTGATCAAAACGGGTTCTGATCCTTTTCGGTAATCATACCCTTGAGAAAAGCTCATTTTTAACACCAAGTACTTTTGCTTTTGAAAAAAAATAAAAATAAAAGCAATTATTTGTATATAAGACCAACATTAATTTTTTTAATAAAAGCTAGAAAAGTGAAAGTGCCAGAGTGAAATCAAAAGCACTTTATTTTACAATGAGAACAACTTGATCATTATGAGAGGGGACCGGTCAGATCTCCAACCCCTGGACCAGAGTTTTCTCTCTATGGGCCTGAGTATACGATGTAATTATACTGCATGTATTAAGATGCAGTACTCAAGGACTGTCAAGAAAAATGGACCTAAACTTCCTCATCAATTACTGATTATTGAAATTCTTTTTCTCTCAGAATTAAGGTGCTCTTGTTAATGTTAAAAATGTGTATAATTGCTTACATAATGTTATATATTTATGTATTGTTTAGAAATTATGATTTTGTAATATTGTAAATATTTTCGCATACTAAGATTTGAAATATTATTTTTTTTTATGTTTCACAGACTACAATTCGTGCTTCTAATAACCTTCATGAAAAGCTCTTATATAAAGTATTCTACAGTCCAATGCATTTCTTTGATACTACACCAGATGGTAGAATATTGAGTGTTTTTACTCATAATGTCGATGAAAGTAATTATTAATTTAGTTTATTATAATTCATTAGTGGATATTTTTTATCTCAATGTTAGTTATGAGTAGTATTATTTAGGATTAATGATGTCTTTTTATTCCCTATAGTTGATTCAACAATGCCTTCATTGCTGGTTTCTTTTCTGCAAAAAATTTTCACTGTTTCTGTTGCTCTTCTATTAATTATTATAGTTTATCATTGGTTTGTAATTCCACTTCTTGTTTTGGGAGTATTCTTCATTTTTCTTCAAAAGCTGTTTAGAGTAACAATCAATGATTTAAGAAGATATGATAATATTACTAGATCACCAATATTTAGTCATGTATCTGCTACTGTTCAAGGCTTATCTGTGATAAGAGCTTTTCAGAAGCAAGATGATTTTCATGAAAGGTATTGATTTTACCATTTAAGTATATAATTTTTATATGAAAAGATATTATTTGCTTGTGTTAGTGAATTTTATGTTTATAAGGATGTATATAATGTGTTTTTTAAATGCTGTTAATAATGCATTTCTTACTTGCCTTTGAATTTAATTTATTTTGTAAGAGAATTTATACAGGTTTCATTCAAATTATCCCAGTTATTATAATGTCAGGCTTTATTTTATTTATTTATTTATTAATACACAATCTTTTGCTTTGTCTTGCATACTTGCCTTGTTTTTATTAAAGTCACATTTTGATTGATCTTTTTAAAATTTAATATCAAATTGAATTTACTATAATAAAAAATACATATTTGATAAATTCAGCATAGATCACATCCAGTGCATATTAGTTTTGAAGTACTAGTGAAATTTTGAAATGTGTAAATTAGCTTTCTTGCTGATATTAATAAAAACATCTTTTTTTTTCTATCTTCTCTTTCTGAATAGAATAACACAAATATCCACTCAAAATGAATTGAATACATATGTATTAATGATTAGGAAAAGGGTATATAGTTTAAAATTTAGTGTATTTAATAATTGATGTATTTTACATTGCTTTAAGGAACAAAGGAATTGCTCATATGTGCATTATTATTTTTTTTCCCTATAGTTAGTTTTCCTGCTGGACCCTTTTAGTTGGTTCCTTTATATAAGTAAAATAAATGACTTCTGTTGAATTAAAAAACAATCAGTTTAACTATATATATATATATATATAATATAAAACAGCAAAACTTATGTAGTATGGACATCCAATTAATCCTTCAAGCAAGTGATTGCACATAACAAAAAGAAAAAAATGGAAACAATAGGCCACAGATGTATACAGGGTGTCCAGCCTTAATGTGACCCAATAGCTAATTCCCGAACCGTTCGGTTTAGATATGCACTTCCAATTTAAAAAATGTTTTAAAAAGGGTAAAGAATGTTTTTACGTGCTTTTCGAACCAAAAAACCCATTAAGAAAAAAATTACATTTTTTTACGGTCCCCAGGTCCTATCACTTATATTTAGGAAAAGATGCAGTACACAAAAACAAAGTAAACACAAAAAGTTTCATTTTATTACGATAAAAACTGACCAAGTTATGGAACTTTGAAAATCATACATTTCATCCATTTTCTCGGCCAATTTCAAGAATCTAGTAAGGGACCGTCTCCAAAGTGAAATTAATTGGAACTCTGCCAGGAAACTTTCGCTCTTGCACGTCACTCTTATGTAAATCGTTTTTAAATTTAAAAGTACATACATTACATTAATATTACAATAATTGAGTACTTAAGAAACAAAATTTATTCTGTGTACGTGTAAAACATAGATATAATAAAATATTTTGGACGAAGAAAACTTTTCAAAAGCAGTTCCAAAAAAATAGACTTATTTGCCTGCGGCTTCAGACTGATTTGCTGCGATACTGATCATGGCGAACGTTAAAAATTTGTTGTGTAGTCGCTTGCAATTGCATACAGCCGTATTCAAATATTACGAATTCTAGTATGGGAGAACGAGATGTATACAACTGGTCTCCAGGCATTAGCTCCTGCGCCAGGACTGGACAATAAGGAAATGCACCGTACGTATGTAATATGTTCCACACCGTCGATTTTGAGTAGGAACAAGCCTTGCTAATATCCTGGACACTACTTTCAGGATGAGCCAGGGCAAATCCTAGAACATCCTCAGCGGGTATCCACAAGCTTGGAGGTGTGGCACGAGACAAGGGAATACGTCTATGACAACTCCCAGATCTATATATATGCGTTGAACAGCACGGGCAATTGTACAATAAGATAGATGTCTTCGACTGGGAAATTTAATGGCATAAAGTCTTGCCGCCTCTTTCTTATTTCGATTACACTGCCCATACAACAGTACCATTTCGCAGTATTCTTCATTTGTATACATCTCGTTCTCCTGTACTAGAATTCGTAATATTAGAATACGACTGTATGCAATTGCAAGCGACTACACAACAGATTTTTAACGTTTGCCATGATCAGTACCGCAGCAAATCAGTCTGAAGCCGCTGGCAAATAAGTCTTAAGTTTTTGGAACTGCTTTTGAAAAGTTTTCTTCGTCCAAAATATTTTATTTTATCTATGTTTTACACGTACACAGAATAAATTTTGTTTCTTGAGTACTCAGTTATTGTAATATTAACATAATGTGTGTACTTTTAAATTTAAAAACGATTTACATAAGAGTGATGTGCGAGAGCGAATTTTTCCTGGCATAGTTCCAATTAATTTCACTTTGGAGACGGTCCCTTACTAGCTTCGTGAAATTGGCCGAGAAAATGGATGAAATGTATGATTTTCAAAGTTCCATAACTTGGTCAGTTTTTATCGTAATAAAATAAAACATTTTGTGTTTACTTTGTTTTTGTGTACCGCATCTTTTCCTAAATATAAGTGATAGGACCTGGGGACCGTATAAAAATTTTATTTTTGTAATTTTTTTCTAAATGGGTTTTTTGGTTCGAAAAGCACGTAAAAAAATTCTTTACCTTTTTTAAAACATTTTTCAAATTGGAAGTACATATCTAAACCGAATGGTTCGGGAATTAGCTCTTGGGTCACATTAAGGCTGGACACCCTGTATATATATATATATATATATATATATATGATTTACACAAATGTAATGTATCCAAAAGTAATTACATGTTGGCTGCTGCAAGCTATTTTATTGCAAACTGCCTTTAGAGGATAAATGTGTAGCTGTTGAGTTAATTAGCAAAAGAATAAATTTTGAAAATAGGTATTTTCTGATCTTGATTTTTTTCGTAGTCTGCAAACCAGTCTAATGATAGAAAATAAATGAATTAGTAAATTGACATTATTCAATTAGCTTCAAATTGTGAAAGATTTTTTTAGAGTTCTGTTTACTAATGAAATTATTTAAAAGAAAAAGAAGTTTCAAGTTAAATAAAAGTTGTTTATGATGAACTGAAAATAGCATGGAAGATTATTAAAGAATTTAACTCAATTTTCTGAAATAAATTTAAAATTATTTTCTGTAAGAATGCTAGACCATTAAAATAAATATCCAGTCCAACACAGAATCAAAAAATATTTCAATCCCTCAACAATCACTGTCAAGAAAATGCATCCAAAAATGAATGTTTTATCCCTGGTTGAGCTCAAAGCACAGCATTAAGAAAGATAGAAGTTATTTTTGTTTGTTGTATCAAGCTAGTGTAGAAATAGTTTAATGCCTACTGAAAAGTGTTCTTACCATCAAATGATACCTTTTACTAATTAATATAAATTCATTTTTACTTTGCTGAAAGCTTCACATGGGCTAATTCACTAAATTCTACCATGCATAAAATTCAGGATTTCATGTGTAGTATAATTTAAAACTTCATCATATCACAACTACTGTACTGCAGTTCTGACAGGCAACATAAAAATTAAATTGAGTATCGAGTCTGTGTTTACCATTGTTACCATTGTTTATCAAATTTACCATTGTTAGTCAAATGAAATTGAGAAGTAACCCAGGAATTGAGCATACAAGAAAGTAAAGGAAGCTTTTAAGGTTCGTATTTAAAGACATTACTAATTTATGATTGGCAGTCACAGTGACTGGTATCTGGCTGCCAAATGTACATTTGTGTCAACAGCTAGAGACGAAGTACATAAGCCAGTTGTAACATACCTAATTTGGTACTGAAATAAACAAAGCCAGCACTATTGAGAAAAGAGGATATGTAATGGTAATATCTGAGATAAAAAAAGTATGAAAGCTAAGTAATATCTGCATTAATGGCAGAAAACTGTAGAGAGAGCTATTAATAAATAATGGAACAACACATTGAATTTCTAATAAAGGCTTATTAGAAATTATTATTTGCTTTACGAAATGAAGCCTAACTATTTTTAAAAGCAGTAAAATGCATATTCAAGAAAATTAAACAATTAAATGGTTAAAAAGAAGTGCAATAAAAATTAAAAATATGGGATAAAACTTCATCACAGCTATATTTGTGCATACAACCAGATTCTGTTTCAATGAAATTTTCCATTTCAGATTTACAAACTTGGTTGATAAGAATCTTTCACCTTTATATTTGTATTACTGTTCCATGCGATGGCTTGGCACAAGAATGGAAATTATAGGCCTTATTGTCACACTTGTTGCCTGTCTCTTTGTTCTGTTTTTTAAAGATAGTGTTAATCCAGCGTTTGCTGCCATGGTTCTTGCTATTGTATTACAGGTATTTTTAATATTGTATTAATATTCTTTCATTAGATGCTTTAATCGTTAAAGTTTTTTTTTTAAACTACAAACATTATTTTTAATTAAGCTGATAAGTTAATTTATACCTTTTTTGCATTTTTTTGTTTTTAATTTTTTTTCATTGATGTATTATATTTTATTTAATTTATTAATTTGTATTGAATTGAAATAAAATGTTTTAACTTTGAAAGCTGAATTACATGTGAAATAAAAATTAAACACTTATTGTCACATGTCTAAATTCATATTTTTTTTTGACATCAATGCTAGAGTACACTTCCTTTTAAACCAACACATTATTGATCAAGAATTGTGCCCATTATACAATTTTGAATATTAAGTCATTCCTGTGTGTTGATATTTACAATTTAATTTTATTACTAAAAAAGTATTGTGTTAAAATTGTATCCTTTGTTGCCCAATGAAAAAATTTTCTTACAATCTAAAATTGATGTATTTTAAGGGTGAAATTATTCTGTGGGTGTCCCAGAAATCCAAGATTAAAAGAGAAAAATATTTTTTTTGAATATTTCTTATATTTTTCTAAAATAATTGAAATTTATTATTCTTTCTGAAGCACACCTTTAAGACCATTATAAGCATTACCATTTGATACCATTTGGCCAATTTATATTATTGTAAATAGATTTTGCATATTATTCATCCAACTCTCCCCTTTTCACACCAATGTGCAAACCATTTTCAGGATTTTTGAATGTTTGTTATATGGTCACCCGCATGTATGGTCACTTTTGTTAAGTTTCAGTTGATTGAATAGAAATTCTATATATTTTAATATTGCTTATATGGTCATGTCATCATAGCTATACCCGCTTATATGGTCACTTTGATCTTTGTGGGGCATATTTCTGAAAATTGACAAAGCTATCTTTCAGTGAGAGACAAGCGATCTAGTCTTTCTTCATTGTGTTGATAAGGAAAGGGAAAATTTGCAGGGTTGCAAAAGGGCTTTTCCTCCCCCCCCCCCCATACATTTACTACTGAATAAGCCACTCATTTCTTTGAAAAGAGAATTGCATCTGGCTCTATCTACTGTTTAGAAAGGAAAAAAATGTCAGGTACGGAGCATGTGTCACACCCATCCCTGGACCAAGTTTGTTTCACATATTTTCTCACTGCATTTTCGTTGAACACTGTTAGGTGTTTTTTATGCAATCTGAGGCTTCAGAGGATCATTTAAAAACTGTTAGTCTTGAAAAGTAGTGGTAAGAAAATCTAAACCAAAGGAAAGGCAATCCAACATAAATGAATATTTTAAATGTTGAATTGTCTTTTTAACTTTTGTAAGTACATTATGCATCAATTATTATTTTCTTGTTTAGTATCTAACTAGCTGTGTGCACGTTCTTCGCACGGTAGGAAACGAAAATTTTCCTTACATGTGTAATTCGAAATTATTCATGATGTGGAATTTAAAAAAAAAAAAAAAAAAAAAGAGCAAAATTATTTGACTCTTAATGTAAAATTTGTGTCATGAGTACTAACCTGATCATTGCAGTATAATGACTCAAAAAACTACGTCAGTGTCATTCACTATCAAAAAAGTGGAAAGCTTAATGGTTTGCAGAGAACTCCTGGCTTTCAAAATGTCTTATTTCTACATCATACTGTTTTTTAGGCTCAAGTTGTAGCATTAAATACCCAAGACACTACATGAAATGGAGCACCATTTATTTCTTTCCGAACATGTACCATATAAGGAAAGTATTGTAATCATGAAAAAATTCGACTTTGAGATTTTGGTGTATTGACACATTTTGAGGTCTTCTGAATTCATTTGTGCTATTTTCAAGAGATGTTTTTAAAATAGCTGCGCACCCGCTCTTCATATGGGAAGAAGGGAATATTTTACTACTAAAATCATATCTGCATGTGACAAAACAGAATTTCATTTTTTAAAAAGTTCAAGTAATCTCCTCTGTTGAAATTACTGTGGGATATATTAACGCAAATTAGAATTACTTTTCGTTTAGTTGGTTGTAAGACAACCGTTGAAACAGGATAAACACTTTTAATTTCATGAAATATTTATTAACGTGGTACATTGCGATTTATTCATATTATCTTTACAAATCTAATAATACTACCTATTACGTACATTAATACTATCTATATTCGCTTCTCCTTCTTCAAGGTTCCCTTAAAAGAAACAGCTTAGATTATTTGGCCTCAATGGGATCTTTTGATTCTGTGACGATTCTTTGCAATTTAGGCATTAGCATAAATAATAATCATTTCACATAATGGTTGCCATTAAGGAAACTCTCCATATATATTTAATTTATACATAGTTTTATAAGATTGGCGTATTTAGCGCCGCAAACCATTTCATCTTACTGTGGGGAGAAAATATCCAATGGTGCCATTTTAAATATCCATGTATCTAATATAGCGATATCTTTTATATCCTCCATAGTCCTGTCTCCTGAAAAGCATCAAACTGTGTAATCTCGAGGAGCTACTTATTCCCACTTTAATTGTGACAGGGCGTTAGAGTTGCAGAGTTTACAAATTTCACACATTTTTTTTTTTTTATGACGTCACTGTTTGACTACAGTAAAGGATACCCCGGTAGGTTGAGGGAGTTAATTTCGATATTTCGCATAATTGTTTTCAAACGGTATCATTAAAACTTTGCGTTATGTAACCTTTATGGAGGAACATAATTCAACGTTAAAATAAAACTATACTCGCAACCTGCATGCGTATGTTAGGCAACGCCTGCGCTAAATTAAATGCCAAAAATAAAAATAGTAAATAAAAAAAATTTAATACATCGCGCTTTCAAACGAACTTTGTAACTTTTAAAATGAACATTTTCAGCGCCGTGAAAACATTTCAATTTTTAAATAAGCACCGGATTAAAATACCACTTCTAATAATAATAATCGTGAATTTCTTAGTTTATTTCTACAGTAAATTTTAATCAAAATATTGTCTCCCTGTGTTGAAAATAGAGCTGGAATAAATGAGTTAAAATTATGGAGTAATTTTTACGTATCTTAAAGCATTTGACGTCATAGATCCTCACTTGCGAATTGAAATTCTGATATCCCATTTAAAAACTCAATTGGTTGAAAAAATCCTTTTTTCTAATCCTTTCTGTGGCAACAACCGAACATAAATTCTCGTGCCGTGATCGCAATGTAATGAATGGCGTAAGATCGCGTTGATGCTATTAAATTCTAAACATTAGGCTGAATTAAAATTCGTAAAAAATCATCTAATTTACATAATTTTTTCGTTTTTATTTTAAAAGAGGGAGAAAAGAATGTTTCATGATTTGTCAAAATATCTAAAAGTTATGACGGATAGAATTCAAGATGCGACAATTTTAAAATTATTTTACAAAAAACAATCGTGAAGCAGATGCTTAGTAAAAAAATTCCTAAAAATCGGTAAATCATGTTACGTATTCAGAACAAACTGTTTTTAAAAGAAAATTTCCTCCTCTATCCGATGATACAAATGCCGTTTTGCTGCGAGCGTAATTTCCGCCGTTATTACGAATTAGGTGAGAAAAAATGCCAAAAATCGCATAAAACATAAAATAAAAAAAATTCTAGGTCGAATTTTGAAAAAATCGCTTCGAGGTGCACAACTACATATTTACATCTTCCCGAGTACCAAATTTGGTGTTTCTAGGTGTAGCCGTTTGTCCGTAACGCTGCCGACAGACACACACACAGACACCTTCTTTTATAATAAGTAGAGATTACTGCATCAACAATTAAATAAAAAATATTAATCTAATAATAATATATAATTCTGCCTTATATACTTATATATAATTTTACTTGCAAAAACATGTATCTGTGTTAAAATAGATGGCTGGTTACTTGTATCGCATATATGGTCACCGCCCTTATAAGGTCACTTTTCTATAGTCCCCAGGGGCATTCTTATTATGAGGTTTGACTGTATTTTTAATATATGTATGAAGCTTTTCAATGCTGTACTTTTCAACATAATCACCATTTATAGTAACCACCATCATACCTTTTGGGAAAAAAATAAAGAAACTTAAACAACAACTTTGATTTTTAATGGCATAAAGATAAATGGTATAATATTATTTTGATAAATATTTTCTATTTTTATATACTAAAATTTTGTATTGTGAACACAATAATTTTTTGTAATTTTCAATAATAATCCTAATTTTTGAATTCTGCATTATAAAAAAGCTCAAAATTTTTGTTATTTTTCAGAAAGGAGGTAAGATCTGAAAAATTAGCTATTTGCTAGTAAAAAAATATGAAACAAACCATAACTTAAAATAATTGATATATTTCATACCCTCTGAAAATAACTAATATGATTAAAGTTAACAATAATAATTTTTGTAATTAAAGATAATATTTGAGTTAATATAATTGAAATCTAACTTAAGAAACCATATGTTTGTTTTTGTTGTTTTCTGCATTATCACATTCAGTTTTCTGATTGTGCTTAACCCAACTAATTGAATCACTTCATTTTCATTGTAGAACAATAGAATTTTATATCTAGGGTGGATGAGGCTCAAAGATTCGATTGAACAAATGAAAATAATGATTTGTGTTGGAAATTTCTAATTTGATTAAAAGATAAACGAGTAAATGATTCCAAAAAGTTAAAAGTTTAAATAGAAAGATAGAAAACATGAAAACATAATGTCTAAATGTCTAAACAGCTTTTTCCTGGGACAAAAAAAAAAAAAAAAAAAAAAGAATGTTGTGATTGTAAAATTTCTTAGTAATTGTTAATAATATTACTGAAAATCACTTATCCGAGATCATTTTCAGCATAATGCATATTTTCATCATCTTAAGTTCTTGTAAGAAATGCTGGATTGTAAAGTTATTTTTTGACTTCTAAAATATTTAGTGGCTTAGTAGCACTTATGTATTGTTCTAAGTAGAATGTTGTTGCAGAAACTGTGCTTAGTTTCCATGCTTGTAACTTAAAATTGTAGGATGTATGAAATGTTATCAGTCCAGTCGACAGGACAAAACACAAATTTTGGTTGTTTTAGATATTTGATAAAGATTTTCTTGTACACAATCACATGAATTAACAAGCTGTAACATTTAGCTAATCACAGATGCTTCTACAAATACTGTATTTCTCAAACAAAAGAGAAAATATATCCTTTCACAGCCTAAAATCTCTGTGGAAATTTTTGAGTAGAACTCTTTAACTGCTCCTCAATTTAAAATAATAAAGAATTCACAAACAGCCTTCAAAAATAGCCTTCTCCAAACAAGTGTGATAGAGCATCACTTATAATACAGCAAATACAATGAAGTAGAGGGCTATGGTTCTCAGCACAACCCACGTTTTCTGTGCTAGTGTAAGCTGACAGCTAACTGGACAGCCTATAGGATGAGCTGCTTAGGCATTTTGCACATGTTTTGCAAACATTCCACTAATCTCTACAACATTTCGATTCTATGACACTTCCTATTGGTCATGCATATTGATTATGTAATACTATTGCTATTGCATAATACCAATACAGGAAAGAAAATATTACAGGCACCATTAATAAAATTGTGCCAAGTCTCACCAAGCTTGGTGACTTTTTGGAAAGATATCACCAAATTTGGTGCCAAAATAAATCCCCAAAACTGAAATCAACTAACCAATATCTCTTTGGCAAGAAACTGCCAGACCCTTTTTTATTTAATGACAAACTCAAAGGTCCTTATCACAAATTAACAAATTTACAAGCAAAAAAAATGCAAAATTTAATTATTTGACATATAGCATACAAATTTTTACCTGAATTAAACCCTAGAAAAGCAGATCACCCCCCCCCATAAAAAAAGTCACAACAATATAAATATCTGCATATTAATTCACCAGTTTTTAAATAAATATATATCCTAGGCTTCTATCATAATTCAAATATAAACAGCAGTTGCATGTGTAAAATAAGTCATTTGAATGTGTTATTTTCCTTTTTAATTTCAGCTGTGTGGCATGTATCAGTACATTGTTAGATTGGGATGTGATGTTGAATCTAAATTCATTTCTGTGGAAAGAATTCAGTCATACTCTGAAGAATTGGAATGTGAAGCACCCTCTACTATTGAGAAAACCAAACCATCGCCTGATTGGCCTACAAGAGGGAAAATTACCTTCAAAGATGTAAACATGCGTTACAGGCCTGGTTTACCTTTAGCTTTGAAGGGTTTGACATTTGAAATAGAACACCAGGAAAAAATTGGCATTGTTGGCAGAACTGGGTCTGGTAATTACAGTTTCATTATTAATAACATTTTTATTATTTAACATTCTTAACTAGTTTATGGTGTTTTCTTTATTTCATATTTGTTTACAATTATAACTTTTTTTTTTTTTTTTTTTTTTTTTTTTTTTTTTTTTTTTTAAAGCCCTATATGTCATTGCTTTTCCAAAATTTTTCATGAAAATAGGTTTAACTTATAAAGTTTAAATGCAGTATGTATGTTTATCTTCATGTAGTCAGCTCTTTGAAATCTGCATATCTAAAAGCCACAACTATCTATCATCCACAGTCGTCTGTAGATGTAAACACTTAAATTTAAAGTAAGTGGTTAAGTTGCATTGTGAAATTAGGTTACATTCTGAAATTCAAAATGTCAGTAAAAGAAATCTTATGTTCTTTAAGTGGTTTTCATGTTTTTCATTTTTCTATGTAATAAAATTGACCTTTCATCTTTTCTAAAAAAAGTCTCAATAGTAAAAACAGAAAGTATGAGTTAAATCTTAGTTGTCAAGTTTGCAAAAATTGCCCTAAATAGTGTACCTTCTTATTTAGAAAGGGGGGTGGTTTTTAGAATGGCTTACTTCTTAGGATGAAATTCTTGTAAACTCACATAAGCTGATGAAGAAATAATCTCAAATATTTATAAATATTTAAGAGAAATATTTATAAATATTAGAGTTGAAATTTCAAGTGACTCTAAAATGTAATCAAATGAAGAAATAAAAAACCCCCACCCCATTTGTTTGGAAAGAGGACAAAATTCGTTCCAGGTGATGGACACTGCTATGAATTGTAATGTCACCTCAAACGGCAGCTGTGACGGCATCATTGGAAGGTGGAGGAGGGGGCAGTCATAAGGTCTTCTCTCTGATTATATGTCCCCCACCTCCCTCGCTGAAGGGGGGCTTATAATCGGAATTTTATGGTAAATTCTTTAAAGGAAATTTATCTTAAGGCTATTAAATATTTAGATTTCTTTCAAAATCATTCATTGGCACCACAATAAGAAATAAGAAGAATTAATAGATTCTAAAATAAAATATTTAAACTGAAATTGAGAACCCTGAAACAAACAGAGATTGATTTCATTTGCAGACTAAGAAAAGTTGCAATTATATAAAATTAAAAAAATGTTCTTTTCCATGTATTTTATATAAATTTTTAAATAATTAAACTTAAGCATCAGTATAATTAATTTGTGCCTTTAATTTATTCATCAGCAATATTATATAGCTTTATTAATAAAGAAAGGGAATATGTAAACAAAATAGTAATCTATAATCCACAAGCCCTTTGGTTTCAAGGTGTTCAGGTTTCAGAGAGTCAACTTACATGCAATATGTACATTTTATAATCAATAAAAATTTCAACAGATTCACAATTCTACTTTATATCTTTTAACTAGTGAAAATAAAATCTTAATATTAACGAGCTTGCCAACTTTTATTGATGTATGTATTTTTAAGTTATATTTTTGTCAAACTCTTCTAATATGATGGGCTCGTCATGAGCTCAAGTCAAAGGATTTGAAAACCTTCGCTTAAACAACTTTTCTTGGTCCAGCCCAGAAGAGGAAGACACCACAAAATGGATTGTATACAGTAATTTTCTTTGTCTATAAGCTAAATATTTCACCTCATTCAATGACTTCTCTGAACAAAAAATAATTAGTTTGAAGATTGCTGTAAAACATTTCGGAAAGCTATATTACACTACAATTAGAATTAATTAGTGCACATTGGTATTTAATCTCTTGACCATGACCTTAAATAGGATCACAAAGTGAATTTAATAACCCTATTTAAAGTGAAAAATTCCTACCAGCAATGATGGCTCATAAAGATTACTTTTTATCAGCCACAGAGTAATCTGCATTCAGTATCCCTAATAAAGGATGAAGCAACAATTTAAATTACTTGCCATTGTTGCAAAGTAGATCTAAATTTTTACTAACCAATATGGATATTTTAATCATCATTTGGTGAGTGGTGACCAACATCCGTGAGGGTTAGAATTAAGCATCTGTAAATAAATTTAAGTAAATAATTGACAAACTTTTGAAAAAAAAAAAAAAAAGAAAAATGTGAAATTTCATTTCATAAAATTTAATATGCCACACACTCTATAAAATTAAAAACAAATACATTAATTATTATTTATATTTCAGTTATTGCTTTTATATGTAGCACCAACATCTTTCGGGTCAACATGTTATCTGGTATCCCAAGTTACATTACATTGCTTAAAAAGTTTGAATATCACTGCCCTGCTTTGATCTCGTTTGAGTATGTTTAAATATCTTTTCTGTTATGTTTTAATAGCTTAAAATACAACAGGGGTTCATAAAATTTATTTCTTCATAGCAGCAAATTAAAATCAGCTTTATTAGTTTAAAGGAGCTTGATTTTCTAAGTATTACTTAGAAAAAGTATTGCTTTTAATTAATTCTTGAAGAGCTAGGGCTTTTCTATTAAATATTTACTTTTCTCTATTAAATATTTACATTTTTATTTATTTATTGATTGTAGGAAAATCTTCTCTTGGGGCAGTTTTATTTCGATTAGTTGAATTATCTTCTGGAAGTATAGTAATTGATGGTGTTAATATCAATGAAATAGGACTAGATGATTTAAGGTCAAGACTTTCAATCATTCCCCAACAGCCTGTTTTATTTTCTGGAAGTCTCAGGTAACTATTCCAAAAATGTATTTGTACTTTTAAATTTAAACTATGTTATCCTAGCATTGCATTAATGCAATATCATTAATGATGTTTTGATATTTCTTTCTATTAGGATTATTACCTTTACATTAATGTCTGGCTTTGCATTCATAAAATAAACTGTGATTTATAAAATATGTCTCAAAACTAATTTACTAGATGAATTTAATATTAACTTGCGGAAATATGGCTTAATTCAAAATTTATTTGAAGTGTTTCTTTTGCTAGTAGATGGTGTCTACCAGTCAGGAAAGTCTATAAAATGCCAGGAAAACTTGAACTAGGTCAAGAAAGTCTAGAAAAAAAACTGAAAAATGCAAAATGAATCAGGAAAATTCTCTGAAATCATAAATCTTCCTTTGTCTAATTTTTTTTTCTTCTTTTTTTGAAATCTCTTCTGAGTCCAATGAGTGAAAAATGCTGATGAAGATGATATCTTTTTAAATAGAATGAATAATTCAGAGTGTTTGTGGGGCATGTGGTACTCACACCTGTTTCACATTCTGGGGTGAGGTGTTTCTTGTGACAGAAGAGACAAAAAAACTATCCATGACCAGTAATAAAATATAGAAATTTTCACTAGTATTGCTCTTTATTCTTGCATTGAAGTGTAGTAGACTAAAAGGTAAAACTATATGTTTGAAATTTGACATCTGCATATAATATTGTTATTTAAATATATCACACAAGTACCACTTGTAACACAGGTGGTATTGCTCATTATTAGTGAAATCTGAACTAACTACAGTAGCTTGCTTCAAACTCATAGTTTTCTATCTAACTTAAGTAGATCAATAATTGTATTACAGTTAAAAATTTATTTCAAGTAAGTTGTAGAAAAGTATTATAATATAAAAAGGATTTTATGCTGTTGAGGGAAAGTAAACTGCATGGCTATGGTCAAGAAATTTTTTCTGGAAGTTCCCAAAAGTCTGGAAAAAGTCAGGAAATTGACTTTCAGAAATTTAGTAGACACCCAGTAGAACTTCAAGTATATGTGCCAGTCAAGGTTTATATTGTTTTCACCATATTTGGCTTTAATTTATATTTCACTTTGGAATGTTAAGTAACATGAGTAACTGTTTCAACTGCACAATGACCATGCTAAAGAGGGGGGGGGGGGAATTCTTTCAAACCTGTAATTATAAGACTGACATATGTGCACTATGCTACCAAGGTTTATTTTCAAATCTGTGATCATGGTTTTAATAAAACCCTTATGTACAAAACCATTCAGCTTTACACAATGTTAATCCATAGATTGATTGTGATTACCCTTTGCATTTTAAAAGGATTGAAAGTTTTAATATTTTAAGAATTTGTGAAATATTTTAAGTGCATCTGTGTACTCTGTACTACAGCGAGACTTATATATATATATATAAGCAAATAGAGAAGTGGGCTCCAACAAAAATTTCTGTGGAAAGTTCCTTCAGTATGCCAGTGTCTACTAGTACAGAAAAATAAAGTAAAACAAACAAACAAGCAAAAAAAAAAAAAAAAACATCAAGAAATATATCCATTTTTTCTTTCCAAAATTAATAAAATTGTTTTCATTATCATTTTTAATTTTTAATTTCCTTGCTATCTCCTTGGGTACAGATTTATTTGAAGAAACTCTTGCATTTAAAACAAATATCATGGCCAGATCTAACCACAAAGTGGTTAAATTGGCAACCCTAACTAAGAAACCTCCTCCTACAACTGTTACAAATCACTCTGGCCATGATGAAGAATGTGCATGCTTAATTTTGTCTTAGTTTCAATGACAAAACATACTTGTCATCTGAAGTGCATGATGTAATACAGTTGTCAAATGTACCCAAGAGGTTAATGCATTAAAATGTGTGAATGTGTTTTAAAATATTCATTTGTGTGTGTGATATCTCATCATATCAAAAATTTCATATTTTCTTTTCTTTCAACAATATTTTTTATTCTTATTGTTGTTGTTGTTTTTTATTTATTTATTCTTTTTTACATATATACAGTGGAACCCCGATCTATCCTTCCCACATTGATCGTTTTATTTCTATGGTCCCTGCACAAATTGTATTTAAATAACGTTAATAAAACCCGCTTGTATCGTTCATCTAAAAGTTGCTTTCCCATGTTCATTGTTGTAAAGTTCTTCTTTTGAGCGAAATAAAATTGAAGATCGAGTGAATCCATATGGCACACAAACTGTAAATACTTCTTGGTATGTTTTTTAATTGGACTGGTGATGTAGATGAAGAGTGGTTGAGTATTAGAAGATGTTAGCAAATTGAGTATTTCCATTTATCAAGACGTTGTGACATGCGTTATGCTAGGCATAGAAGAAATGTGTGATAATGCAAAAAATGAAAATAAAGGCAAAGTAGCAGATAATAATATTCGTGCCAATGAAGCTGAGCCTACAGTTTGTCTGACACAGTAATGGTATTTGAAACTGTATAAACTTTTATATGCAAATATGAAATCACCCTATAAGAACTAGAAAAATATTGTTAATCTTAAAAATTTGCTGTTCAATTTAGAAAAGAATGAAAAACCCAACATAAAATTATTGATTTTTAAAAATAAATACAATTTCTTCCATTTACTTCTTGGTATTTTGTATGCATTATGTGTATGGATGAACATTGTTTTTTTCATATTTTAACTTTTACCTGCATTTGTCGTTTTCCTGCATTCATCGTTTTTTTCTACACACTCCATGAAAAACGATGAATCGAGGTTCTACTTTAATTTATTTATTTTATAATATATTTAGTTTGAATATATCAATATCTCACAATTAAATTCATGTAGGAAGTTTACTGAATTATGATTTCATTGCTGAAATTTATTGAATTCATTACTGAAAGTTATTGTGATTTGCATTTATTTTTATTGAAACCACATGACTTAAGTTAGCATCCCTGCAAAAAGAAATTTTGAACTTTTCCTGTGCTTTTTATAAATGTTCATGTATTTAGATTTATGATTAATTTAGGTATAATCTTGATCCGCTTAATGAATTTACTGATGAAAGACTATGGCAAGCTCTTGAGGATGTAAATATGAAACAAAAGGTAAGTTCTTTCAAAGTTATTTATAATGTTTTGCTTCATTTATTCACTTAATGTATTTTAATTATGAATTTCTATATTCTAACTAAAACAAAATGCTTCTTATTCAAAATTTTGAAACGATTAACAGAATTATTTTATGTTTGTTAGTGGCATTGATTAGTATCTTAATTTAATTACTATATATCTAAGCAAAATTCTTATCCCCCCCCAATCCCCTTTTTTTTCTTTGATGATCTTTGCATCTCCAATATTTAAATTTGAATATTCTGAAATATTTCTCTTAATTTTTATTTCTATGTTAGGTTTCATCTTTAGAGGGTGGTCTTAATGCTTTGGTTATGGAAGAAGGAAATAATTTTTCAATGGGAGAAAAACAGCTACTTTGTATGGCTCGAGCATTACTACATGAAAGCAAGGTATATTTATTAATGCAAACTGTAGATTACAAATAAAGAATATGTGGTTGGTTTAATTGGGAAAAAAATAAATATTATGCAACAAGAGTTTTAATTTTCATCCTTCAAATGACATAGAATGCCTCATTATTGATTACTTCCTTGTTTGAAGTAAAAGGAAGTATGGTCATGTCAAAAAATTTTGGTATTTAGATTTTGTTGAAAAAATTGATTTTCACTATCTCTAAATTTACTTTGAAGAGTTTTTGAGAGACTTCTTAATGCATGCATGTATGTATTTCCTATATATGTATGTACAATCCATTTTGACCAACCACAAGTTCATTTTGAATTATTTTTCCTGACTATGTACGTATAAATGTGTGTAGCTTGCATATTTCAAAAATTATTAGTTGTAAAATGTTGAAATTTTACATCTAATATTTCTGTAACATCTACTTGTTCACCTTCCTTTTTGTCTCTACTCCACTGTGTTATGATTTCAAAAAATATTTTGAAAATAGTGTTTGTTCTAGCGATCTATGGGTAGTAAAAACAAATTATAGAGTAATATTTTGTGTAATGTTTAAGTTGTACTACTTATCTTTTGGGTTTCTTTATTATTTCTTTCACGGCACAAACTTTCCAATTTCGCGGTTTGTTTTGATTCGTTTTGCGCTCTAACGTCAAAAGGGGTTGCCAGATCGGATGAACAAAACTTTTCTTTTTTGATATGTGGTATTGGTATGATTGTAACTTTTGATAAATAATTAATGTTAGAAATGTTTATATGTGTTTTTTAAAATCGAGCCGACTTTTCCTTTTCTTTATGCCGACATTTTTTTTCCTTAAATAAATTTTTGATACAAACATCATGTTTTGGCTTTGTAAAGTGTTTGCTAAATTTTAAGTTTTGGTTTAAAAGTGTTTTTTTTTTATGCTAAAATTTTCTCTCTGTCTTTAACTTTTTATTCTGCTTTTTCTGTTTTTTCTTATTACCCTTTTTCCCTGCATCAATTTTACATAATTCGATAGATTGGATGAAGATTCGATACAGACATCGAAATCGGCGGAGGAACACAACCACGTGTAAGAAAAATGAAAATGCCTCAAAATATATCAATTAACCAACGAAATAATTAAATTTCCTTTTATTGCGACGTAAATTCACCAATTAAATAAATTTCACTTCAATTTTTATGCACTAAGATATGAAAAAAATAAAGTTCATGAATGAACTTGATTGTCGCATGACTACAGAAGTGAGAAGGCTGAGGAGTGAAAAGCGAGCGTGAGGGAGCAAGCTCTCTCTTCCTCTGCCTGCTGACTGAGATCCTGACGTGAATTTTGAGAGGACGCCGAAAGCATGATGTGGTGGAGACGAGACATGGAGCTGGTGACCTGACACGGCTGTATACCATGGGGGCCCCCAATATTCTTCTTAAAGGCGATAAGTCTTATTTTCTTTTCTTCCTTTTTTCTTTCTCTATTTAATTTTTTTAAACAGTCGGCTAGGACGAAAGTGCACTAAAAATAATGGTTAAAATGGCTAGAGAGCTCTATTAATAATAAGTTAAGTTGTTGTTATACTCTTATGTAATGGTGTGGTTAGTTATTCAAGAAAAAAAAATTGTTATGATGAAGTTAATTTAAAATAAATGTGAGTGTTTAAAATCTATCAGAGTGTTTTCTTCGTTCATTCCATGTGTCTCTTTACTGGGTCTACAATGGCGTCGTTGCGCCATTTTTTTTTTATCAGCGAATGCACAGATAGAACCTGGGTCTTTGGCGGCTAAGAATTTTAAATTATACGATTATTTCGGCCTCTATGCCATTTGATTTAGGAAAAAGATATTGGTTTATTTGATATTTTTATTTAACTTTAATTTGGGTACTTTAGAAAATTTAACTTAAGCTTCGTGAAGTCATGGCAACTGGATAGTTTATTTAAGGCCTTATTACATGAAGTGAATTTCAGGTTATTTTGTTGCTGCAACCAGTTGCCGAAACACCTTCCGGCAAGTCGATGAGCAAGCAGGGTTGCTATAATAAACAAACTCAGCTATGCTCACAAACGTATTCGCTGAATTGGCGATTGCTACAGCATGTAATTATAAGTAGCATATCGCCTCAGCAATTTTTTTAAATATTTAGGATCTCAGCAGTTCCATAAATGTGGAATTTCACATTTGCTTTCAATCAGATCTATTTCCATATTGCTATTTCATTTGAAAGACATTTTTCCTTTGCTCATCACTGCGATTGGTATTGCTGAGTCATCCGCCATCTTTGTGACGTAGGAAAAGGAAGCACTGCAATTGGCTGGCATTCCAGCAACCTGCAATATTTTTGCCTGTGAACGAAAAAGTTGGAGTTGACTGTTCCCTAGGTAACCGAGGGAAATTTCCAGGAAAAAGGTTCCCGCCACTGATTGCAGCAACAAAATCGCCCAGAATTTTCTTCATGTAATAAGGCCTTTACAAGGCCACCCAAAAGAATTTCAATATGTTAATGTCTATGGACATCTTCAATGTATTATGTCTATAGTCAGTAATTGAGCCACAAAATCTTGCCAACTGTCATGGACCTAGGTGAGTTTTGCCAAAATAGTCCAAGTTGGGTGCCATAATTAATGCATTTTGCATAACTTAAAACTTTTAATTTTAGAACATTTAGTTTTCTGTTTTTAGAACTCTAACATCTAATAAAAACTTCTAAAAAGCATTAAAACCGCCCTCTTCTGAACAAGCTTTAGGGGGGAAAAGTGACTATGCATCTCATATCATTCGAAGAATCTGCCCTGAATGGATTATCTAATGATTACAAACTACATTATTCATAAAGAATATAGTATTGCTACTATTTATTTCCAATATTCCATAATGAGCAACAACCATTATTTTCAAGCAAATGGCATAAAAGTTTTAATGAATTGTTAAAAAATAGCACTCAGAAATTGAAAGAGCACAGTCTCTGTTTCAGAAGATTAAACTAAGTTTGTCTCAAAATCTCTTCCTTGATTATGCATTACTTCAAATTTGTAACTTTGCATTACAATATACAGAATTAATAAACTGTGCCCTCTTAATTTCTGAGTGGTATTTTTTCTAATATTTTTGTTAAAATTTTATGCCATTTACTTGAAAATAATGGCTGTTGCTCATTATGGAATATTGGAAATAAATTGTAGCAACACTACATTCTTCATGAATTATGTAGTTTATATTCATTAGATCAGCAATTCCCAACTGGTGGGGCGTGCCCCCCTTGGGGACACAGAGCCGCCTGCAGGAAGGACATGAAGAAAACAGACAAACAGCTAGTGGTATAATGCATGTTTAAAAAATCATCTTTATTCTTATTTTTACTCCAAAACATATATATTTTCACTTAAAATTTTTATTCAAACTTTACCAATAACATTACTTTGCAGAAAAGGTGACTAAATGCTCATTGTTGAAGGATAAAAACTGTATGTATGCTGAGGAATGTGAGGAAGAGGGGCTGTCATTCCAAGTTATCCTTTGTTCAGGGGGTGCAATGTTAAAAGGTTGGGAACTACTGCATTAGATCATGCAAAGAGGGTCTTACTCTTCAAATGATATCAGATACTTTTCTGGTCACTTTTTTTTTTTAACATAAAAAAAAGCTTGTTTGGAAGAGGGCTGTTTTAATGCTTTTTAGAAGTTTTTATTGGATATCCTCATAATTATTTTTTTAATATAGTATTTTTAAAAAAAAAAATTAATTCAGCTCTAAACTATCATATCAAGTATATTTACTTATGCATCACAAAATTAAAAGAGAGTGCTTAACCCTTTGTGTCGCAGTGGTTTAGCTGCTAAACCACCCAAATTAATTTGCTTCTCAATCCACTAATTTTAGATTTATTTTTACAATAAGTGACATTCCATACACTTTTACCTTTTCTTATTAATGCTAGATGGCATCACTAAACTTTCTAATCAGTTATTTCCATCTGCAATACGATATTTAAAACCCTTGTTTTTCAAGGATATTTATATAATTTTTTTTTAAGATATAAAAATAATTGCGTGAGAAAAAAAAAAAATGTGTCATTTTGTTGGCTGTACCTTAAACTATTTATCCAATATTATTTTTTTTTTTTTACGCAGAAAGCATACGCAGAATCGTTGTGTAAAATGAAGTGGTTTCTGTACTAAACCACTGAACTGCTGCAGCTTCACAAATTCCGATCTTCACGTGCTGTGGGGAAAATGGCTGTGTTAGTTTATATTGGGTTTCTATGTCTTTCGGTTGGTAATGACCTTGATCTGAAGAATGTTTTGGGGGGTGGGGTTCGCTATTTGGAAAGGGTTGCCCCCAGATGGGCCTCTAGAAATGTGGGAGGGCATTTTGTCCAAGAATTTTATCAGTAGCTCAAGTGATCTTTACTTAGAAGTAACGTGATTTTTTCGCTCTTGGTTTATGTTTTGCTAAGGTTCATTGTATATATTTCTGTTAGTTATTTATCTTTTAATTTTTGTGCTGTAGATTAATTGTAATTATTGCAAATGCCACGAAAAGATCTAGTACCTATTTCTAGAACTGTTGAAAAATGTATAGCCCAGATTTCCCATATAATCAAGATTTTTTTTTTTTTTTGCGCGGGGGGGGGGGGGGGGTGTAGAGTAGCAGGCCTCCTCGTGGTGAACCCTGGGTAACGCTAAATCTGCTACATATATAGAATATAGTGTTTATTATTCATTGGCGAAAGCTCTTTCACTTGTATTTGTGCTTCTCTGCATTGCTCGCCTAGCCGCAATTTTCACAGCTGTAGTGGCGCAGTGGTTTAGCTCATAAACCGCCTACAGAATCACAACGGTAAGTGCAATCTTTTCAAAAATTTATTTGTATACTCCTGTAGACCTAAATAGAAAGCCAGTAAAATTTGATGCATGAATTCACACTTTAAAGGGTAGTGCGCTGCAAAGGGTTAATAAAAAACAGTCATCTTCTTCAATGGGATACATACACACATGCTGCTGCTACAGAAACAGTTACTATGACTTCCTTTAAATTAAACTTTTGATTCATAACCTTGTTGAAGCTATATAATAATCACACTTGTCATACATTCATTGAAATTTCCATATTTGGAATCACCTATAGTGATGAATTGAATGCTATAACATTTGAAATTTCATATGTATATAGTTGAGAGATTGCTTCAGTTGCTTTTACTAATGTGTTTAAAAAATGAGATCCACAAGTTTTGAAATCAGTTTTGGAAAACAGCCAAAAAAAAAAAAAAAGAAAATTCATTTATTTTAGAGAAAAATTGGTTTTTAATTTAAAATTCAACATTCTTTTTTTTTTTTTTCAAATCCTTTTAGTAGGTTTTCATTAGTGTCACCAAAAAAATCTACATACCAAATTTCGTGATAATTGGTCGCGAAATTTTTTATATTAGGTGTGTACTCTCAAAATCCAATTTTTATCATTTCAAGAAAAATCAGTCATTGACACTTCGTGAGTTTTCATTGTACAAACTTAAACATTGTACAAGCTTAATTGAGATTTATCTAGTGCAAAAGTATGCAGTGGGAGTTACACTTTAAATTCATTAGTTGTTGGAAAATTCAAAAGGTTTGTAGGGGTTTGGGGAGAGAATAAAAAAAAACTGTGCATTGTTCTCTTAATGTAGAAGTGGTACTGCCAAAGTGTATTTAAAATAGTGAAAGTATCATTAATTTTTTTAATACTTCTTTCAATTTATAAAAACAGTTTTGATTGTGTTTCCCATTAAATTAATTTTTAATTCCCAGACTATTCTATAAAATACGTTGCAATAATTTTTTAACTATTAAAATCTTATTTTGCTGTAAAATTGGTAAGTACTATTTTCTTTTTGAATATGCAATAAATGCACTCTATTAGAAAATTTATTAAAACGGGACTTGATAATTGTACAGTAAAGCACTCTTTATACGTTAATCATTTATACATCATTTTCGTGAAGTCCCGATTCATTCCTTTTTATTTTAATGCAAAAATGCTTCATTTATACAATGCACAACATCGATTATACAGCATTTTAAACTTTCCTTAATTTTGAAAATTTTGTCTATGTCCTTATTTTACTGTTTAGGGAGAAACTTGTCCCAAATAGAAAGTCAAACAAAGGATTGTGAAGAGTTGTACATTTAACACCCCGTTCACTATATTAAAAAGTTTAGAACTTACTTTGCCTATCAGAACACGAGGGAGAAAGACATTTCACTATTTAATTAAATCTGTAATGCTGTGGTTTATTAAATTTAATGACCGTATGAACAAAAATCACCTCATGGTGTTCAATGTATAATACATTAATACTAAATGTATATAGTATTAGATATTGTCCAACAAAAGTAGGATTTGTTTCACTTTTATGAGGATCTTTTATTTTACTTCATTTTTTAATTTAGATATTGTTTCCAGGTAAAAACTAATATGAAGTAATTTACTAATACTTTTTTAAAAAACATACAATTATTATATTTACATAAATTTACATTTCAGCATTAAACATGTAATAATCAGTTGTTTATTAATGTTTCATTTATACAACATTTTAAATCGGTCCCTTGGAAGACATATAAATGTAGATGTTGTGTTGTAAACAAACAGCCCTCGTCCTCGAATTTTGTAACCGTTCCTTCTGGTCAGCTGCGAAGCAGTCGTGCTGTGCCGCCGGGCTAGATTTCCTCCTTCACTTTTCCCATCAACAATCCGGTTGTGCAGGCAGGGCCGGCTCAAGGGGGTTGCAAATGTAGGCGATCGCCTAAGGCCCCACTCTTGGGCTATTTTTTTGCTATCACATTAGACCGAGCTTGGTAGATGGTTGCGATGTATCCCAAAAAAAGCCGAAAAATAAAACATATATACTAGCAGTGGTAGTAGCAACTTACTTAAGACATGATAGAAAAGAGGCCCCGCTCTTGCACTTTGCCTGGGGCCCTGCATGCCCCTCAGGCCAGTGCTGGTGCAGGCTCCGATTTGTGAGCCGGGGGAAGTGAAGTGAGGAGATTGGAATTTTTTAGAGAGCAGGACGCGGCTGCCGTCGTTGAAGTCTCTCTCCCCAACGTTTTGCTGTGCTGCATGCCATTTTTATTTGTAACTGACCATATAAAATTAATATCTTTAAAAAGGAAGAAAATTGTTCAGGTAATTTTTATATGCAGACATCACAACAAGTTGGGAAAGTGT
The DNA here is from genome assembly GCA_038373885.1 of Cheiracanthium punctorium. Taxonomy (NCBI): domain Eukaryota; kingdom Metazoa; phylum Arthropoda; class Arachnida; order Araneae; family Cheiracanthiidae; genus Cheiracanthium; species Cheiracanthium punctorium. The sequence continues at coordinate 2,123,766 of JAWZYV010014761.1, forward strand.
ATGAAAATCATTTTTTATGTTTCCGTCCACCGATGAAGAAGGATTGCCTGAAACATCTGTGGTAAAGGAAATTCGGTACACAGACTGCTGTGTTCTGATAGCCTGCTTCTTTGTTAAATTCATGACAAGTACACGTCATATATAGTGTGCCCATCTGAAAAAAATGCTTCCTAGTATATATAAAGTGCCCGCACCAATAAGAATAATCTTGTTACTATGATGTGTATGAATAATTATGCATCTATTGTGCCGTCATAGTGAATGAAGGCAACTAGTCAGCCACAGTGTTTGACCAGATGCAGTGTACTCACCCGACTCCTATGTTACTGATTTCCGATATTTTGTGAGGTGTCAGTGTCTGCAAGTGAGATAGTGTTACGATGTGCATATTGTGCATGTGATTTTTCCGGTTTTTTTTGTATGTAGCTGCTTATATAAATAAGATCCCAGTATGTGTTATTGCATTCTGCCCTAATATTTTTTTATCAAGTCATCTGTCAATCTGTTGTGTTTCTTAAATATGTTATTTTCTTTTTTTAATACTAGTATGTCATGTGGGATTATCATAACTGTTAAAATATTTAAGTACTAGCTGAAGTACCCGTCGTTGATGGGTTAGTACTGAATGCAAATTTCCAAAAAGCAAGAACTTTCGTCAGCATTGTAGAAGTACAGAAAATGGATGTAGTATGTTGCCAAAGTAAAGAAAGCAAAGTTATAATTTTTATGTATTGTTAAAATATTACAGGTTAGAGAGTAACTAATATCATTTCATTCGGTTTAGTCATACTTATGTGATGCGCAAACGAATATTTACACATATTGAAATAATTTTCTCAAAATCGAATCAACATTTTTGAAATATTGGAAGCCTAGAATTTAAGTTGAGTGAAAACCTATCATGTCCCCAAATTTTGTTTCATTCCCTGTAGTCTTTATTTCGTGATGCTGGAACAAAATTTCAGCATTTTAAATCGATTTTCACAAAATCTCAAAATGTAATCAAAATATTTTAAAAATTCAACGCCTATAAATTAAGATTAGCAACTACCTATCACATCACCAAATTTCGTATCATTCCTATTAGTCGTTATTACGTGATGCTTGAAGAAATATAAACGTATTTTGAGAGAATTTTCACAAAATCTCAAAATCTAAGAAAAATGTTTAAAAAATTGGACACCTATAGTTTATGTTGAGCAACCATCTATCTTGTGACCAAATTTCATATCATTCGCTTTAGTCGTTATTACGTAATGCGTGAACGAAGATTGCTCAGTTTTAAACGATTTTCACAAAATCTCGAAATCTGATCGAGGTTTTTTTTTTTTTTTTTTTTTTTTTTTAATTAGATGCTTATAGTTTAAGGTGAGTGACCACCTATCATTTCACCAAATATCATTTTTTCACCTTTGCAGTTATTACGTGATGCGTGAACACAAATTTACGCAGTTTGAAATGATTTTCGCAAAATTTAATCAAGATTTTTTAAAAATTCAATGCCAATAATGTTTGAATGCCAAGTTGAATTACCACCTATCATGATACTAAATTTTATTTCAATTGCTTCAGTCATTTTTACTTGATGGTTGAACACAAATTTACGCAGTTTGAAGCGATTTTTGCAAAATCTCAAAACCTAATCAAGATTTTTTTTTTTAAATCGGCACCTATGTTTTAAGTTGAGTGACCACCAATCATGATACCAAATTTCATTTCAATTGCTCCAGTCGTTTATACATGATGCTCAAACACAAATTTATGCAGTTTGAAAGGATTTTCTCAAAATCCAATCAAGATTTTTTTAAAATTCGACACCTGTGTTTTAAGTTGAGTGACCGCCTATCATGACACCAAATTTCATATTATTTGCTTCAGCTGTTTTTACATGATGCTTGAACAAAAAAAGCGTCACGGACAGAACAACAGATAGACAAACTTTTTTTTTTGAGGGTCGCACCGGATTCCCAGGTGCTTGAAACGGATAGAAATCGTAAAATTTTTGAATTCCAAGAAATGTACAGACAAAAGTCTAATTTTATTTATATAGATATTTCTATCTTAACACAGTAATTAATTTTAATCAGTGTATAATTAAAAAATATATATTTGTTTTGGTCGTGGTGACAAATGCTCACACATTTTATTATTCAGATGAAGGCTTCTATGCCATTTTACACATATTGACTTTCACATAAAGGAAGAATAGATGGAATGAGCAATTGTAACTGAAACAAGCACATAAGTAATGTGACTAACAAAAATAATGCTGCAAAAACTATTTCATCATTTCCCTTGTATCTTGTTTTGCTTTCTTAGAAAAATAAAGTACTTGATTTTTTTTTTTTTTTTAACAGATGGTGATAAATAAACAAATCCATTAATTTTCTTTCCCTTCAATGCTGTTATCTTATCGTTTAACTTTTGTAACAGAATACAATAGGATGTTCACTCCACCAATTCTTCCTCTATGGTCTTTCCTTGTTTGACAAGTCTGGCATATCTTCTCATAAACGTATTATCATTATTTTCTATAGATTGTTTTAATGGATGAAGCCACAGCATCCATTGATGGGGAAACTGATAAATTAATTCAAAAAGCAATCCAAGAAATATTTGTCAACTCTACAGTGTTGACTATTGCACACAGATTATCTACAGTTGCATACTGTGATAGAGTTATGGTGCTATCTGAAGGAAAAGTAATTATACTTTTTATATTTTTAAGTTCCTATTTTATTCCAATTTAAGTTAATAGTAAAATATCTTGAATGATATGTCTTCATACTTATGGAGCTTATTTATTAGTGAAATTTTTTAGCTTTTTTAAATGAAATTTTGTCAAAAGTTATAAATACAGGGTGTCCCTAAAAGGATGGTAACATGTTTAATTCTTTATATGCTAGAGATAAATGGGCATAACTTGAAAAAATGTTCAAAATAAGGTAGGAAAAAAGACTGCATTAAGAAAAAAAAATCCTCTTTTTGATTTTTAAAAAAGAACACCTTTTAATTTTTTGCACAAATTTTATTCAAATTGTTATTTACTTGTTTTGATTACTGCACTTGCTTCATTGTGTTATTATACATTTTAGTGCTTAAAATTATCTTACAACTTTTTGAAATATAATTATTAAATAAGTTGTCTCATTGTTTATTTTCATGCACATGTATCTTTCTAAATTTTCAGATACTGGAATTTGACCAGCCAACCATATTACTTGCAAATCCAAATAGTCATTTCTCAATGATCATGGCATCATCTCGCCCACCTGAGTAATTGTGGTTTTTACATTCTGAAACATCAGTTCATTTTTGTATAGGTACTATTTAATATAAATCTGCATTTGATATATTTACTATGTATATGAATTTACATATACATACTCTGATTTAAATTATATTTTTAAGATATTTTTCCAGCAAACAAAAATGTAAAGATGAAAAGTTATATTTGTATTACAGTAATTCATTAAAAATATTTGTGTTTGGTATCAGAAACTAAACATAACATGCAGGACATATTGAAAATTTAATCTGCAGCATTTGCTCAGTATAAATGTACTTTTAAACTTTTTACTGAACAAAAATCTTATAAAAAATATTTGTAATTTTGGAAATATTGAAATAATATATTGAAAAATCACATAATTCAAACTGTTTTCTGAGAACCTTTGAGTTTGAATTAACAAGCATCAATTGTATATATGCATATATACAGTCAACTCCGGATACTAGTGAACCTTCGGCTATAGTGAACATAATCATTAGTCCCAATTCACCTACAGTATCACCTACAGTTCACCATTCTTTGGTTTTAATGAACTTCGGATATAGTGTACGAAATTTGATAGTCTCCAGAGGTTCACTATAACCGGAATTTACTCTATATATATATATATATATAATGTATATATCCCCCTGTGTTATCTCAGTACATAAACAAACTAAAGTTCTGAGTTATCATTATTATAATTGTATTGTACTGCAGCTAGCAACTTTGTTATCTCTTTTAGGATTGATTAATTTACAACCATTTTTAAGTTTGTAATATTTTATGCTAAAATATTTTTAGACATTTTTGAAGTAAGTATGGTATTTCGGTGTTAAATTACTGTAACACCTCAACTACAAAGCTTTTCTGTTAATTGCAATTAAAGTTTTCTCAACAGTCACTGATATTTTAAGTCAGTTTTAAGTTTTATAAAATCAACATTTTATTTATTTTTATTTTTTTACTTGATTTTTTTTTTATTTTTAGAAAGAACATTTTTCTTAAATTTTTACTTTGGAATTTTTCTAGTACTCTTTACTCTACACACTGTTACATATTTGCTGCTGTAGATATTAATTTGTGCTTTATGTTATTAATACTAAATAAAATATTTTAGTAAATAAAAAATGGGTATGCTTAAGACAGCTGATATAATTTTTATATAGCTTATTTGTTCTTTGACATACATGCCCTTATACTTGCATGTTCAATGTACTTGTATTCATCTTTAAAACAGTTGAAATAAAACAAACAGCAAATATTTCATTTTAAACTGTTTAAATTTTTATAGTTCCTATTATAAACTTTTAAAACATTTATGAAATTTGATTGTATTCTTTATGTATAAAAATCGTTGTCGACCTTGTGGAAATATTGAACTTAAAAAATATTATTATTATTATATTGTGTGTATATGTGATATATTCAGTAAGTTATGAAATGACTGTATTTCCAAGTACAGATTACTTTCTTTTATATGACTGATTGTGTAAACATATTATTTTCCTAAGCTGTTTCTTCTATGGGTGTTTGAAATGTAAGAGCTTATTTAATATGTATAACAATATATAAATGTCTGATAATGAAGCATCACAAGAGTGCCATTTTTAAATGATCTAGAGTTTTCTGACATTACATTATTATTATTATTATATTTTTCATTTGTTGTGATTACTAATTAAAAAATTTGATCAAGTGTATATGAGGTAACTAGAGATGTATTGTGTACTCAGTATATACTCAGTGCCTTGACCAAATTTTGACTGGGTACTCAACTGATATTCAGTAGTTGTAAGAATTTCAGTATTTTTAAACATTATTAAACTATGTAAAAATTCAAGCAAGTGAGGTTCAGAGCACTAAAACCTGTGTGCATTTTAGCAAAAATGGATTATATTCCTATCACTTTTAAGGCTGTGTAGAAAAAGTTACAGAAAATGCATGAGAATGCTATTGAAAAAAGTTTAATTATTAAATTTCATGTATTGCTTGGCCATGATAAAAATGCATGAACATCAATAGTTCTACATTTTCAATATTATTTTATTATTCCTTGCTTCTGTGAAAACATGCTCGCTGTAAGCAGTACTAAAATTTGCACACTAGAATTTTTTTTTACAAGTCTACAAAATTAGAAGCTTGAAGTACCAAGAATAGCTAAGCGTATTGCCTGGTTTGTGTGTACATATATTTATGCACATCACATGTTATTGGAAAAGTTCTGAAGCATTTCACTAGAAAGCATGCATTCTTATACCTTAAGAAGTTTTAATGATCAATATTATGAACAGTATATCAGTCTAAAAATATTACAGTAGACATTAAAAGAATGAGATTTAAAACAGCACAAATATTTTTTTAAATATTGTTATGGTTCTATTGAATTTATGTTAAATGACGATTTCATGTTTTTAGTTCAAAAAGTGCAAAATTCTTCATTTTACAAATCGGTGATTGTTTTTTCCACTACTTTGTGCTTGGTTACTCAGCCAAAGTGCTACCCAGTGCATCACTAGAAGTAACTCAACATACATTTGAAAATTTGTTAGAAATCGTATACAACTATGTTTTAATTTATAGCACTATTTCTGTAGATTCGAGCTACATATAACTATTATAATTTATACAATTTTTTAGCTGTAATGTTCTTAGTTACATTATGTATAGAGGAATTCTCTTTTAATGGAAGTGTTAGACAAAATTCCAATTACATGTATAATTCGTTTGTTATTTAAATTAACTATTACCTTGCTTGAGTGAGATGTATGTTGTGTGCATAAGATTGTGCTATTTTCTTATTCATATGTTGTATATGTTTTGTCATTAAAGTTTTGTTGCTGGGCATTGTCATTCATTATCATTTCATATTTTGTCACCTATTAAGTATTACTGTTTAAGAAAAATGCAATGCTGAATTATATATTCTGAATGCTTTATAAATATATATCAATTTGAAAGAGTGTGTGCCTGAAATGATTTTTTATTTAAATAGATTTTGTAATTTCAAAAATTTTTTGTAGTATATTTATTTCCTGTATTTATTTTTGCTCAAAAATAATAAAATGCCCTGAAATAAAGATATTTTGCAAAGGTGAGTAAATTTAACTGTCGTAATTTTTTTAGTTTCATTTTATTGGCGGTTGTTTTTATTTAATAAATTTTATGTTTTGGAAAAGTTTTTTTGTTAATACTGAAAGCATTTGTAGACTTTTATTTTTGGATATATTTACTATTAGTTATATGTAATTTAATATTCTTAAATGTATTATGACAGGCTTTTTCTGTGTTTTCTAAATTGTATGTCATTTCACTGTTTGTACTGCCACCTTTGATAACTATTTTTTATTAACCTGTTCAGTTTGTAAAAGATGTGATAGACTGTTGTTAATTTTCTTGCATCTGTCGTTTACTTTATCTGTAAGCTAGTCAAAAAGCTTCTTTGTCTCAATGAAATGCTCTAAGTAAGTTACTAATAACCTGAAATAGATTATGTAATATCAAAAAATGAATAAGGATTTCTCACAGAAAAGCAGTGTCATTATATTTAATGGTGTTTGAAAATTTGCATTGATGTTATTCACTGTTTTGTGTTTAATGGAACTTGCGATGCTTTAACTGTTTTTAATTTTTTTATAAAATTCAAACTTGCTTTCCTAAAACCATGACATGAATTTTGAAGAGAAAGTAAAGTGAACATTAAAATCCTCCTTCACTAATTATATTCATATGTATATATATATACTAGATAGATACAGTTAAAGCATACATATTGTACTTTGTTTTGTTAACACTAATGCCATTAATGATAGCAATTTTTAAGCAGAAGATAAGAGCAGCTTATGAGCTTTCAGAATATAGCACAGGGACTTTTTAATTAATCCAGACAAACAGACAAAGACTTCTAAGTAATCCCTTCATTCACTTCTTTGTTAAAATTTATTTTTCAACAAGCCTTATTTTATGTTTCTCAAACTGGTGATATCTTAGTAAGCTGAATTAATTAGGGTAATGAGGTTGTGAGATAACTTCCTCGCACAATTCATCAGTTTTTCTAAGGAACTGCATGGATTAAAACATGTGTATTGCTTGGTCAAAAGGGACTTTCATTTTGGCCAAACGTGTTCTTACTTTTTTTTGTCAAAAGTTCATAAATATGGCTTAAAAGTTTTTTTAAAAAAACTATTAAGTTTATGGAATAGTTTTGATTAATTTCTTGTTAGTGATTAAAAAACAAATTAACTATTTTCAAACATACAGCACATTTTTTTAACACAGCATGTTACATACTCATACATTAATTGATTATGAAAAAGCATCACACAAATCTTTTAAAATAACTAATGGCAAATAAATATTCATAGAAAATGTTATGCATGCTTTAATTTGATTCATGAGCACATTTAGAGTTTGAATGCATTTCTTAACTCAGCAGTTTTCTAGCATTTCCGATTATGTGTGCTTGAAAATGGATTTATGAAATTTAAAAAAAAAAAAAAAAAAAAACCAATGCCAAATCATAGAAAAAATTATCTAAAAGTTATAACACTGTTAATACTTGTAAGGCTTTACATGAACTTCTTTGTTTACAATGAAGAACAAATGTGGTTTTGAAGTTTCTCACTACATTTGGGTTTTCAGTAAACAATGTGAATAGTTTGTTTCTACCTTCCTATTAGCAGATGAAAACAGCATACAAAATATTATAAAATTCAAAAGTAGCTATTTCTTTGTTAATTATTATAAATGCTGCTACATATTTTAGATTTTACTTGTCAAACAATTTAGCAATCTTAGGCTTTGCTAAATAAATCTTCTCAGCAACTTTGACTGTTCATTGTAATTTTTATAATAATCGTAAAGTTTGGCTGTAACTATTGCAAATGTTTAAAATATTTTATCTGATGAGTAAAACTTTCTGAAAAAAATTACAAACTTTTAAAGCTTAAATTGTCCCAGTTCTTCAATTCAGGCTGTCTTCCTTGGAGCCTATTGTATAGAAAAAGAAACTTCTTGACCACTTGGTTATGTGATATGATATATAAAAGCAATTCAGTTTGTGTAACTTTTTTCCTTAAAAAATAAATACAGCATTTTGTCTTTCTTTATAGTGTACTGATTTATTTTTTTTCCCCTGGTCTTGGATACATTTCATAGTTTTATTCAAAGTTATTGACTTTGTTAATTTTCTCAACAAGACTGATTAAATCATTGTAAATTAGAATGTTATTACTTTTAAAATGCTTAGAATGAGGTGGTTGTAATTATTGTAAAATTGAAGCATGGCATGTGCCTTTAACTTGCTAAGTTTTCACTAAAAATCTTGAGACACAAAATGTAAGAAAGCAGTAGCAGACAAAAATACCAATTCAAGTCCAATGACAATTTAGGTGCTCAAACAGCCTGGTTAAAGTGAGTAAACTGTCATTGTCCTAGTTTTACTTTGTGTGAAAACTAACTGAAACTTTTTAGTGTCAGGATATTGAAATATTGACTAAATAGCTTCCTGTATGAAATCGTTAACCCCCTCGTTTTGTAAATAAAGATTTAAATATTTACTCTGTAAGACTGACTTTTTAAGTGCAATAATTTATTAACTCTTAATTGCATCCTATTTTATAAGCATGAGTGTTATTTAACTATGTGTGTAATTTTTGTGAAACTGGCATAATTATTTCATCTTAGTATAATTTATGACCGAAAATAAGGTGACCATTTCATTTGTTGTGTTGTTATTTTAGCATATTTTTTGTTAAGTTTATATATGCGATTTTATAATGTTACCATATTTTTAAAAGATTTCCTGTTGTTTTCATGATTTAAAGTTTTGCATATTTATAAATAGTTGACTTTGTCATTCATACTTGATACTGAGCATTAACTTTGTGTACATAGTTACATTTACCTAATCTATAATAAATTTCAGAAGTAAAAAAGACTGAAATGTATATATTTAGCAAAATAATTTTATATTGATAAATTAATCAAGCTTTTAATTTTAAGAATATCTGTGTATGTAATTTTGATTAAAAATGACATATTTTTTTAAGTGTGGTGTCAAATCCTTCAATATAACATTAATTTGAACAGTGAGCTTAGATTTTATTTTAATTTAAATTAAAAATCTGTTGCATAAATACAATCTGCAATGAACTTACTTTACAAATTCATTGCAGATGTTTTCTTTACATGAATATAAGTGAAGAAAATAATTAAAAAACAGAGAGAGAAAGAGCATCAGTATTAATAGGAATCATTCTTGGAATATATGCTCTGTTGCTCATGATTTGACAGTATATTGATTTTCTTATCCAAGTGTTACGTCTATACACTAGTAAAACATTTTATTATCTTTATTCATTTATATATTTTTACCATACTACATTTCATGCATGCTTGCTTCCAATGGTGATATTCTACATTCATCACCAGGAACTATCTTTGGAATCCATCCTGTCCATCCTTATCAACCATTAGTACATAACACATTTCTGAGTCCAGATAAGTTCTGATGCCTGTGTACCCAGTATTCAAAGCGTAGTGATATATTTTGTTGAACTTTTTCTTCATTGATAGAAACCCATAGTTTCTTGGTTTTTCATACTGTTTTGTCTATAAAATCGTGTAATCGTGCAACAGTACTTTTCCTTATACTTTTTCAGTAAGATGTTTTGTATTTCTACCATTCTCGATGGCATGAAAAATCTATTTCCTTTCAGAAAAAAACCATAAACTTTATACTTTTTGTCTTGACTTCTGCAATCCACATCTTTACTTTTCAAGCATATATCATGTAAGGAAAGTATCATGAAAAAATTCGAAGGACATTTTGATGTGTTTACACATTTTTGAGGTGGTCTTCATTAATTTATGCTGTTTCTGCAGTTATGTATGTGTGCATGTGATTGAGTGAACAGGATGGCTCCTAAATGGTACATTCAATTGAACTCAAGTTTTGTATATATTGTTACAAATTTTCAGGGCAACTCGCTGTTCTGGGGTTAAAAATAGTTTTAAATTCGTATTCTACACGCCAAATAGTTTAAGTTTTGCATTTTGTTGCATCAAAATCGGTTAACTAGAAAGCGAGAGATGGATTTTTTGGTTTCCCCATTGATTTACTTAGTGTTTTCGAGAAATATGGGTCGTAGGTCTTTGCTAACCTCACTTTTGGAGATTTACTTTTAGTGACGAATTTGGCGATATTTCCAAAAGAGTCTCCAATCTTAGTGACCTTTCCGTCATTTCGCATGATTTTCTCAGTGGGGTTGTAAAGCTAGTTTTCATGCATTAACATTACATAATAGCCCATTGATTCAGCTGTAGTCCAACATAATCAATATTCGCGCTTCAAGGGGAACCTTTGGGAAATTTCTAATATCTTCTGTGTCATCTATAAGTACCTGCGCGTTGCCCCGGGCAGTCAGTCAGTTAGTCAGTAGTTTATACACTGACGTGCAAGCAGAGAAACTTGAGCTCTGCTGGGAAGCTGTGCTTCGTTATTTTATGCACTTTTGAAAGCAGTCTTTCGCTTGTGATTAAAAGCTGGTTAAGTGCTGTGTGTAAATTCTTCATTTCTGAGTTTTGAGGAACTGTTTACAATTTTCCTCATAAGTTTCCACTGAATTTTTGCCTATGGCAGTGTTTTATTTTGTGTGAGAAATACAGCATTTTTGAATAGTTTGTACTAAGCGGACTGTTATAAGCACGTTATACTGCCTGATTGTGCTTGTGAATTTTGTATAGCTGATAGTTTGATGAAGTTCTAGAAGCAATAAAGTTTGTGTTCCATCCTGACAAGTGGACTCTTTACTAGAACTTTCTGCACCTACTGGACTTTACCCAGAAACTACCAGAGTTTTCTGCAACAGTATATTATGACCAACCTACTACTATTGATATTGATTTCACTGTGCATAGGACGTACATTTTTTACAAGGACTTAGATTTTTTACAAGGCTACAAAAAAGAATTCTGATACATTATGTCCTATGGATGCAAATTCTTGAAAGTGTACTGTCGTCTAAATGATGCATTTGATTAGTGCAAATTGAACATGTATATTATATGTGATAGTCACATGACCTGCATAGAGTTTGATGTGATTGTTGATTCGATAGTCTGTTTATTGATTGCAAAAAAGAATTCTTATATACGGTCAAATCATTTAAATTGTGCTAGTGTCTAAATGGTGCATTCAAATAAGCTCCAAATTGGGTATGTAAATTATAGGTCACTCTCTTGCATAATTTTTAGTGTGTAAGAGACTACAAAAAAGTATTTTCATATACATTGCAGCCATCAAACTATTTGAAGTGCACTACAAACTTTATCTGCATTCAGTTGGATTGGAAATTGGTAGGCAATCTGTAAATTGTTGTCTCAGAAAATGTGTACATTTTCATGAGTATAGAATGCATACTTATTGTACCCGGATACCAAAACTTTCATATACATTACTGTACATTGACTTGAATTATAAATACATTTTAGTATTGTTAAATTATTTAAAACAGGGTCAGACTGATCATGGAATATACGAATTTGGGGGAAAATATTCTAAAACTATAGTATGATTATCACTTGTTTTTTGACAACCTATCCATGGATTCAAATTTATTTGTACACTTTGTAATGATTAAGTGTTTCAAAGTCAACTGGAGTTACTCTGGGTTTTTACTTCCTTGTATGAGTATAAGGAAGTAATGTGATACCGAAAAATTTTGACGAAAAAACCAATTTTGACTACTACTAAATTTAATTTTAAGAATTTTTTCGATGCATCTCATCGTAAGCTAGCATGCACGATCATATAAATGCATCTGCAATTCATTTTGACCAGCAGCGAGTCTATTTTGGCTAGTTTTTCCATGCCATCTGTCCGTATGTACATACATACATACACACGTATGTATGTAACTCGCATATCTCAAAAACTATTGGTCGTAGAATATTGAAATTTTATATTTAGGATTGTTCCATGATCTAGTTATGCACCTCCCCTTTTGGTCTCAATCGACTGGATAGTTTATATACAGGACTCCCCAAAAGATTCAAAATACATTACGCTTTATGGGATGAAATTCATTAAACTTGCATATCTAAAAAATTATAAGGCATAGAATGTCGAAATTTTATATTTAGGATTGTTGTAACATCTACTTGTGCAGCTCCCCTTTCGGTTCCATTTAACTGCACAGTTTATCTACAGGGCCGCCCAAAAAATTCTAAATACATTACACTCAGTAATTAGTTAAAAATATTAAAAAGCCTAAAATCTCCATAAAATAATTAAAACACGCACCATGAGTGCTTTCGACAGCCTAGCCCGCTGTCATCATCAGAACTGAGCTGCTTGGCTCGTTCACCGCTTCTTCTTCACCAATACCTGCCACGACTGCTCGATCTGCGTATGCGCCATGTCGTTGACAGCTCCCTCTTGTGTCATTATTTCCAACGCTTCCCGTCTTAAGCCATAATTATGGTTATTGTAATTAGCTATTTTCTTGACATTTACGAAATCTATATTTATATTTTCCTTTAAGGCTAGGCGGGATAGAGCGGTACTTTGTCTATTGTATTTTATGTAGTTTATGTGTTCTTTAATTCTATCTTTAATTTTTCTTTTTGTAACACCAATGTAGTATCAGGGAAGGTTGGAATCTCTATAAGCGAAATTTATTTTATAAATACCTGCGGTTTCTAGAGGGTTAATCTTGTCTTTATCTGACCGGATTCTTTTAAATATATTGCTATTATTATTGCTATTTTAATAGTAATATAGTAAGTTTAATTGCTATTTTAATAGTATATATATACTATTAAAATTTTATACTATTATAATATTAAAATATATATTAAAATTTTATACTATTTTAATACTATTATAATTATTATTGCTATTTTAATAGTAATATAGTAAGTTTAATAGTTTAATTGCTATTTTAATAGCAATATATTTAAAAGAATCCGGTCAGATAAAGACAAGATTAACCCTCTAGAAACCGCAGGTATTTATAAAATAAGTTTCACTTATAGAGATTCCAACCTTCCCGGATACTGCATTGGTGTTACAAAAAGAAAAATTAAAGAACACATAAACGACATAAAATACAATAGACAAAGTACCGCTCTATCCCGCCTAGCCTTAAAGGAAAATATAAATATAGATTTCGTAAATGTCAAGAAAATAGCTAATTACAATAACCATAATTATGGCTTAAGACGGGAAGCGTTGGAAATAATGACACAAGAGGGAGCTGTCAACGACATGGCGCATGCGCAGATCGAGCAGTCGTGGCAGGTCTTGGTGAAGAAGAAGCGGTGAACGAGCCAAGCAGCTCAGTTCTGATGATGACAGCGGGCTAGGCTGTCGAAAGTGCTCATGGTGCGTGTTTTAATTATTTTACGGAGATTTTAGGCTTTTTAATGTTTTTAACTAATTACTAAGGTATTTCAGGGTTCAAATTTTAACTAAGTACATTACACTCTATGGGCCGAAATTCATTAAAGCATATTTTAGAGGTATTGGGCTATTTCAAACAAAAGAAGTGTATTTATCTTTATATTTCTGCTACAGGAACGCTCAAAAGATTTCCAATACATTACAGTCAATGGCAATTTTAGGGTCATTCCTCCATTTCAAGTGCAATACCGTCCTACCATATAAGTTAAGTAATGGTCCGACCACGGTCACGTGCCTCCCTCAAGGACTATGCCAAAAGTCGCCAAGCTTGGCGACTTTTGGTATACGTGTGTATGTATTTAACTCTCAAATCTCAACTGGAAAGAATTTCAATACTTAATGTCTATGGAAATCTTCAATATAATACAATTGTAGACAGTCGGTCATTTGGTCCATGCAAAAATATCACCATTTAAGATTGTTCTTGGCGAAATTTGGCGATAGTCTGTCATTTTTTGGTCCATGCCCAAAATCTCGCCATTTGTCGTCGACCTTGGCGAGTTCTGCCGAAATATCGCCAAATTTGGCACCAAAAATTATTTCGTATTTTGTATAACTAAAATTTTAACCTGTAGAATTTTGAACTTTTGTATTTAGAACTATAGTAATATCTAACTGTTTTCAATATCTTTTTTGACTGCAATTGACTGGGTAATTTATTTACAGGGTCAGCCTAATGACTTTAAATACATTAAGGTGTATGGATGCATTCAATTTAATGAAAGTCTGTGGTCAGTGACTACTTTGGCTATCCCCAAAATCTCCCAAACTATCTCAAGCTTGTCGGCTTTTGGTAAAATATCGCCAAATAAAGTGACAGAAGGAAATCTTTCAACATCTTGGCGATATCGAAATATTTGACTAAAAATCGCTAAACCTTACTTTACTGCAGTATTTTATCTCTTTCAAACAAAATAAGTTTAGATGAAGTGGGCCGAAAATATTTTTGATTTAATAAACGTCTAAGGAAGTCATGTGTTGTCCACACCAGATTTATTGAGAAATGTTATCAGGCCTTTTAGAATTTCATCTGCTTATTGCATCATTAGAACTTGATCAAGGTATCTGCTGATCAGAAAAGTCTAGAAAAAGACTCGAAAATCCAAAATGATTCAGAAGTTCTCGAAGAATAAATTTTTCTTTGCATAAAAAATTTTTGCCATATTTTTCCCCCTCTCCTGACTTCAGAGTCAAAGATGCTAATAAAGGCGGTTTATGTTTAGATTTAATGAATGATTCAGAATGTTTGTGTGGTATGTGATGCTCGCATCTGTTTTACATTCTGCGGTGGGATGTTACTTGTGACGAAGAGTCAAAAAGTGTCTGTCTATGATCAGCGATAAAATATAGAAATTTTTATTACTGTCACTGTATTCTTTCAGATTTGAAGTATAGTAGACCAAAAGATAAAAATTTGTGCTTGGAATCAGGCATCTGCTTTAATATTGCCATCTAGATATATCACCTGTAGCACACGTAGTATTGATCAATATTGATTAAATCTGAATCAGTATCTTACTTGAAACTCACAGTAATTTTTTACTTTCCGAACATGTACCATGTAAGAAAAATATTATAATCATGAAAAAATTCGACTTCGATATTTTGGTATATTTACACGTTTTGAGGTCTTCTGAATGGATTTGTGCTGTTTGTACGAGATGTTTGTGTGTATGTGAGTGAACACAATAGCTCCTAAACGGGGCATTCGATTGAACTCAAATTGCGTATATATTTTATAAACCACCGTCGTACGACCGGTATTGATTTTGGTGTGTACACGTCTTAAAAGTTTTCCTACAGGGCTACGACAAAGATTTCTTTTACATTATGGCCTATGGGGGAAAATTCTTGAAAGTGCGCAAGCATTTAAACGGTGCATTCGATTGAGCCTCAATTTGGTATATATGCTTGAATTATTCATCGATTAAAATTTATTTAAATGCTTGATAATGATCTTAATCATAAGTGTTCGGAAAGTTGTGTGGAGTCACTCCAGATTTTTCTATCTAGCTTAAGTGCATCAATAATTGTATTACAGTTGAAAATGTTTTTCAAGTAAGTTGTAGCAAAGTAGTTATATATAAAAAGGGGGTTTTTCATGGTCTCATTAGTGTATGGGGGCACATTCTACTAATTATGAATTTTTTTGTACAAGGTTCATATACAAATTTAATATGTGCAATCTTTTGAAAATTAATAAAAGAAATTTTTCTTAATGAAATCACACGTATTTCCAACCTCATTTTGAACATTTTTCAATTTACATTCATTGCCCACTTATCTCAGACTAGCAGCGTGGCCCGGCGTTGCCCGTGCAATGAATGAGAAATGCCATTTACCTTAAATATAGATTGTAAAGGGAAGGAATGTGAATCCTCCCGCTGGAATGATAAAAAAAAGGACACGGGATTTCCCGCTGCAAAGAAGAAAAAAAAAAAATGAACACGGCACCTAATAAAATACAGAGGTTGCCAGGAATTGGACTTGGCTAGGCTGGAATGTGAATTCTCCTGCAATGATAAAAAAAAAGGACATGGGACTTCCCGCTGCAATAATAATAAAAAAAGGACATGGGTCTTCCCCCTGCAAAATAGAAAAAAAAAAAAAAAAAGCACCCGATGGCGTAGAGGCTCCGGGAACTGGACTGGCTAGATTTCTCCTCTTCTACCTGTCTGTGTTTTAACAATCATTTTTCAGATATCGAATTTTGTTGTTTCTCTGAGTAGAAGGCACTTTTAGTAGTTTTATTTTATTTCATTTATTCAGTTTTTTCTGAAATAAATAAACTAAACGGAAACTTTCAGGGTAAAAGTACAAATCTTTAAATTTGGGGACTTTTGGCGTCCCCAAGAAGTCGAAGTATTTTTGATGACAAATTGAAAAAACGATCTATATTTGGGGACTGTCCTCGAATTTCGAGGACGTATGGTCACCTTAATCTCCACCTCTATCCCCCTCTCTCTTTCAGCACGCCAGATGAAATTCCTCCCTCCCGCGAAGCGCGCTCACAGTTGAAGCGACCTTGAAAACCAGAGGGGGAAGTTTTCGACTTTCATTTTGCGGAATTTGCAGTCCACAGAAAATTTTAACCTGCGATCTTTTCAGAAAAAAATTCATACAAAAAAAAAAAACTAATAAACATTTCTGCACGGTTCAAAATTTAAAGGAGGGAGAAATAAATGTTTAATAAGCGGTAGAAAGATGGAAAATTTTTGCCCGTTAGGTTTTTGGATGCGACAGTTTAAAAATAGCATATTTTTAAAAGCCGTACATTTTCTTTAAAAAATTCCCAAAAATCGGCAAATGTAAGTACGATTTTGTAACAAATTGTATTTGAAAAAGAAAACTCTGTAGTTTCCGATATTATAAAAAATATAGTATTTGGACAGAAATTTAGCTCGCGATAACGTAAAATGCGAGAAAAAGGGCCGAAAACCTTACAAAACATAAAATAACTCAAAAACTATTAATCCGATTAATTTCATTTTTACGGCATTAGCTTTCTCTTGTCCTATTTAGTCAGCGTGCCAAATTTGGTCCAGATCCGTCGAAATGTCTGGACGTGTATAGCGAACAAACAAACAAACTCTTCTCTTTTATATATATAGACTAGCAGCATGGCCCGGCGTTGCCCGTGCAATGAATGAGAAATGCCATTTACCTTAAATATAGATTGTTAAGGGAAGGAATGTGAATCCTCCCGCTGCAATGATAAAAAAAGGACACGGGATTTCCCGCTGCAACCAAAAAGAAAAAAAAATGAACACGGCACCTAATAGAATACAGAGGTTGCCAGGAATTGGACTTGGCTAGGCTGGAATGTGAATCCTCCCGCTGCAATGATAAAAAAAAAAGGACATGGGACTTCCCGCTGCAATGATTAAAAAAAAAGGACATGGGTCTTCCCGCTGCAAAATAGTAAAAAAAAAGAACAAAGCACCCGATGGCGTAGAGGCTACCGAGAACTGGACGTGGCTAGATTTCTCCTCTTCTACCTGTCTGTGTTCTAACAGTCATTTATTGCTAATACCTACGCAACTCATAAAAAAAAATAGAGCCCAATCGTCAGTATGAAATTGTAAAAGGAAAGAATGTGAATCCTCCCATTGCAGTGATAAAAAAGAGACATGGGACTTCCCACTGCAACGAAAAAGAAATGAACATGGCATCTGTTGGCGTACAGAGGTTACCGGTAATTGGACGTGGGTAGGCTGGAATGAGAATCCTCCCGCTGCAGTGATAAAAAAGACATGGGATTTCCTGCTGCAAAGAGAAAAGAAAACGAACACAGGGCTTGCCAACGGTCCGAGTTACCCAGAATTTGACGTGGCTAGGCTTCTTCCATTCTACCTATCTGAGTTCTAATATGTAGTCTTTTATCACTAATGCATACGCACCAACGTAAAAAAAAAAAAAAAAAAAAAAAAAAAAACAGTTTCCAGTCATCAATATAATAAACCAGTCTGCCTGAATTTCGCGAAGGGGAGGGTTGGTCGATTAGATTAGCGCGGTCGCCGTCCCATCTCTCTCTCTCAATCTCCACTAAGGCGACCATATTTCTATAAGAGTATTTTGGGGACAAATCAAGTGGCTAATTTTGTGATAATTTTTCATGAAACTTTGTGCACCCTCTAAAAAAAGTATTCCAGTGCAAGAAAAATTTCGTACGTAAATTTCATATTTAAAACATGATTCTTCATGAAAAGTGATTAATCATTAACATAACTGAAATAGGAAATTTGGCTCATAGTCGAATACTTTATTGAATGTCTGTACACGCTATACACACACACATTGGTAAAAAGAAATTGCAGATGGTTGGAATTTCAAGACTCCTGGGGGGAATATGTACCTCTTTAGTTTTATTTAAAAAAAAAAATAAATGATTTATCTCGGGGGGGGGGGGAATCTAAAAATTCGTTAGTTTTATTTTTAAAAAATTAAATGATTTATCTCGGGGGGGGGGGGAATGTAAAAATTCGCATTTCCCAGTTCAGTGCTCTCCTCTCTTCACTCCACTCCCCTTCCCCACCCCCCTGTCTCTCCTTTGCTTGCCTGACGTCAGAAGAACGACCTTGAAAATGAACAACCGAGTGGGGAAAGTTAGGTACCTTCGCTCCGTTACTTGCATTCTGGAGACCATTTTAATATGTGACTTTTCAGAAAAAAAAAATCATATAAAAACATCTAACAAACATTTCCGCACGGTTCAAAGTTTAAAAGAGGGAGAAATACATGTTCAATCAGCGGTAAAAAGATGGAAAATTTTTGCCCATTACGTTTTTCGATGCGACAGTTTAAAAATAGCATATTTTTAAAAGCAGTACATTTTCTTCGAAACAGTATCTCCTTAAAAAAAATTCCCAAAAATCGGCAAATGTAACTACGATTTTGTAACAAATTGTATTTGAAAAAGAACACTCTGTAGTTTCCGATGATATAAAAAAAATAGTATTCGGACAGAAATTTAGCTCACGATAACTTAAAATGCGAGAAAAAGGGCCAAAAACCTTACAAAACATAAAATAACTCAAAAACTATTAATCCGATTAATTTCATTTTTACGGCATTAGCTTTCTCTTGTCGTATTTAGTCAGCGTGCCAAATTTGGTCCTGATCCGTCGAAATGCCTGGACGTGTATAGCGAACAAACAAACTCTTCTGTTTTATATATATAGATAAAGAATTAAAGCCCGTTGCCACGTTTTTGGGACACCCCGTTTACATATACACAGTCAAACCTCGTTAGTAAGTCACCTGGATAAGATGTCATTCCTCATGCTACGTCATTTTTTAGAAGACCCGGCCTCTTTTTTATATACTTTTTCGCTTATTGTACTCTATTTATTTCTTCGCTGTATTTTTTTTTTTCAACCACTCCGCTTAAAACGTCATTTTTAAGAGGGCAATACCCAAACTCTGTCTCATTCCTTCGTCTAGATTATCGACAGAAACACTTAATTTTAGTTCAGTACGACTGTCCCCATATTTCCTCCCAAAGATTGTTAGCCTTATACGGAAATTTTGAAATTTCGTGCATGAGTATTTTTCGTTACGACTTTAGTCCAATAAAGGATTAAATGTGACAGATTGTACGATTAAATAATAAGTACTACGTACCGTATTTTCTTACTATACTTTCCTTAATTTTTCATCTTTGTATCAGGGTTGCCACCACTCGTAGAAAACCTGAAAAAGTCAGGAAATTTTATTTTAGTAAAAAAAGACGGGGAAAATAGCACATTTTGGTCCAAAATCTGGAAAATCCCGTAATATGCCTTGGAAAATCGCCAGAACTTAGCTTTTGTAAACATTCCCCCATTTGCTGTTAGTCTGCAGGCACGAGAATCTTCTGCGTTTTAAATATTTTATGCATTTTTTAAATTTTAGCAAATTGTGGATATCCTGAGCCCCGTATTTCAAATCTCCCAGCTCAAGTTCAATCTTTGCATCCTTCTGGTAAATGAGTATTTTCCTTTAAGTATTTTTTACTAGCCGCCTCCGGCGACCAGTTGGTTCGCCATTTTAATAAAGCTTGTGTTTCTCACCGGCTTCCTTGGCACTGAAATATCTCTGATTCTGAATGGAATTTAAAATTAAGATGGATACAAGCAGGTAAAGAGCAAGAAAATCTGAAACACTTTCAGATTTTAAATACGCACTAAAATGCTACATATTAAAAGCGCATCATAATCCATGCGTCTTCCTTATTTTCTTTCCTTATTCCATTAAGTTGGAAAGTGTATCATTTTTCATGAGTGCGATTAAACAAATTTAAAATTGATATTTCTAACATCCTTTTTCTGGATGTAATACATTAGAAATAGAAAGAAAGAAGACGCGCAGAAAAATGCATAATTCGGATTGAATGAAAGTTTCAAAAACTTAATTTTTAGTTTGTGTAACATGTTTTTTTATTTGTGTGCTTGGCCCGAACCTGCTTATAAATCCACGTCAGAAGGGAAAACTTAATTCAGGTGTATCCTTTATCCAAGCGCTGCAGACGATAAAAGGATTTTTTAAAATTATGCGTATTCTATAAGTATGTGCCATCTGTCGAAGGCTTTGTAAAAAAAAAAAAAAAGCTCTTGTACTATTCTTTTTTATTTGGATAAAAGTTAGTTTTTTTGTATATTATAGGAACAGTGTTTTTTTTTTTCGCGCGATAAAAAGTAACCTGTTTTTTAATCCAGGACTTAAACTGTCTTCATTCCATATTTCATCCAAATCTGTTAAACCGTTTCAGTGTGAAAGAGTAACAAACATACATACAAACATTGGCATTTATAATATTAGTATGATGATTCATATCTAATGCTGTTATAGAGTACACAGATGTGTATTTCGTTTAATTTCCTAAATTTTTGGAATTTTAAATGCATCTGAAAGTTTGAATGCTAAGCTAAGAAATCGTCACATTAATATGTGCTTTAACCTTACCTGAATTCGGCCTGTAAAATGTCCGTTCATGTAAAATGTTCAGTAAATCTAATGAACATCCAGGATTTGGATGTTCATTAGATTTACTGAATGTAAAAAGGATCTGACTTTTTTTTTCCTTTTAAGTAAAAATAATGCAGTTCTTGAAATTTATCTTTTAACTAGCCGCCGCCGGCGACCAGCTGGTTCGCCATCTTAATAGATCTTGTTCAGAGAGAATTCTGTTTCTCACTGGCTTCCTTGGCACTGAAATTTCTCAGATGGAATGTAAAATTAAGATGGCTACAAACAGGGCTGGCCCTAAGGTAAGTGGTGTTCCCTGCTAACTTAAAAAAGACTCCCCCTTTTATGCTCTTAGTTTTCGAGTTCGAAATGACGCCCCTTCGAAGCCGGTGCCCAGATGCGATGCTTATCCGTGCCGGGCCGCCCCTGGTTACAAAAAGAAAGATGGTTAAATGATAAAAGGTACAAATTATTTTCGTCCTATATTAATTCTGAAGAGCTTTTGGATATATTGGCCGTTATCAAAAAACGGAAAGAAAGAAGAAAAAAAAGTAAGAAAATCTGAAACACTTTCAGATTTTAAATACGTAAAAAGTGCTATATATTAAAAGCGTATCATAATCCATACGTCTTCCCTATTTTCTTTCCTTCTTCCATTAAGTTTGAAAGTGTATCATTATTTATGAGTGATTAAACAAAATTAAAATTGATATTTCTAACATCTTTTTTTCTGGAGGTAATACAATAGATATAGAATGGGGAAAAGCTGCGCGGAAAAATGCACAATTCGAACTGAATGAAAGTTTCAAAAAGGGTTATTCAGGTGTATTCTTTATCCAAGTCAGACTAAGCAGACGATAAAATAAAGTTCACTCACTGTTTTAGCATCGTTTAACGATGATAGAACATCAGTCACATGATGCAGTTAGTTTCTTTACAAATGTATATTAAATGCTGCAGATCTACTTGCTAAAAAAGATTGTATTTTTGCACGCCGTGAAAAAAAAAAAAAAAGCATGCTGATGGTTTTTCACTTGAATCGTTTTATTAAGATTTCATAACATAAAATGAAACCGTCAAACAGTTATTTGAAATTCGCCTGCGTAAAAAGGAAATCTGATGTTTTATTTATTAAAAACTAGCTGCGTGCCCGTTCTCCGCACGGTACGGAACGAAACTTTTTCTTACATGTATAGTTCGAATTGATTCCAGAGATTTGGAATCTAAAAATAAGCAAAATGATTTGACTCTTCTCGTAAAGTTACTCATTACTTATTCGTTAAGTTAGTATAAGTACTGACCTGTACCCTTGTTAATATTATGACGCAAAAAACTATGTAGGTGTCATTCACGATCATAAAAGAAAAGCGTCACGATTTTCAGTGAAAATTCCTAATTTTCAAAATGTCTCATTTCTGCATCATACTCTTTTTTAGATTTAAGTTATGCCATTAATACCTTAGATACTACATGAAGTGGAGAACCGTTTTATTTTAGAATTAAATAGTTGTGTAGCAGCTCTTTGCAAGGCAAGAGAAGAACATTTTCCTAAAATGTGATCATAACTACTTGTGACAAAACAGAATCTCCAAGAAAAAAGAAAGTTCTGTTACAGTCTTTTCTGTTGAAACTACCGCGGGATATATTAACGCGACGTAGAATTACTTAATGTTTTGTTAGCTGTGATGTAATACGGCTGTTAAAAAATGAATAGACGACATTGTTTCACAAAATATTTATTAATGCGGTATATTGTGGTTTGATCAATATTGCCTTATCATATCTACTTACTATTAATGATACTATATTTTACTGATACCAATACAATATACCGTCGTTTTGCAGCCGTTAATGCTTAATTTAAAGAAACGGTTTAGATATTTGCCACGAATGTAGGCTTTTACTCTTTGGTGATTCTTTGCAATTTAAGCATTAGCATAAACTCTAATCATTTCAGTTTATGGTTGCCACTAAATCAGCTCTCTATAAATTTTTACGCATAGTTAGTTCTTCTCAGATTGCTGTATTTAGCACCAGGGCCCTATTATCGCATGGACAAATCGGGACTTTACCCAGGGGCCTCCGGCTCGAAATTGCCCCCAATTTCAAATGTTATTCTGTTTTTATAAAAAAAATTATGAAAAATAAAACAAATTTTATAGACGGGGGGGGGGGCCCAAATTTAACAATTCCCGGGGCCCCCTGTTGGTCATAATCAGGCCCTGTTTAACACCGCAATATATTTCCTGCTATTCGAAAACGTGATCCGTTTAAAATCTCAATTGAAAATAATGCTGGATAATTCACTTGTGAAAAAACAGCATTCAATTATTTTTCTGGCAACGTAAAGTAAAATGTAGAATTATTTCACATGCGCGGCGTATGTTTTGCTTGTGAGTCCGTTTTTCTGATTGAGTTTCGAAAGGGGTTTTAAACTCGTGACGTCAAAGTGGCGCACATTTCACATGTGAAAACTCGGTTATTTTTAAATAATTTTTTTTTTTTTTCAACTGGCAATTTTAATCATTGTTACTGTCTCCAAGACAACCAAACCGCAAGATATCATACGGAAATTTTTAAGTTGCGCTGCGATTGAAATGAAAATCCTTCTTTACTTAAAAATTCGTAAAAAATCTCCTAAGTTATATTTTCCTCTGGTTTCTCTTTTAAAAGAGGGCGAAATGTATGCTCCGTCATTTGACAAAATATAAAAAAGTTATGACGGATAGAATTCAAGATGCATCAATTTTAAAAATATTTTAAGAAAGTCAGCGTCAAATTTAATTTTATTTGAAAAATTCCCAAAAATCTGCAAATTATGTTACACAATTCGAACAAACAATTTTTAAAAGAAAATTTTCTCCTCTATCCGATGATGTAAATTTCGTTTTCTTGCGAATGTAATTACTGGCGTTATTACGTATTAAGCGAGAAAAATCGCTAAAAATCGGACAAAACATAAAATAAAACATTTTCTAATTCGAATTTCGGAAAAATCGCTCCGAGGCGTCTTAGGATCTGTCTGTCCCAGTGAAGCCGTATGCAAAATTCGGTAGGTCTGCGACCAACCGTCTCGGCGCAATGCGATCGAGAGACGCGCGCAAGAACATCGGTGTGGTCACAAACCTACCTACCTACATAGCTACATACAATGTTTACTCTCCGATTTTATTATATATTCGAATTAATTCCAGTGATGTGGAATCTAGAAAAAGCAAAATTATTTCACTCTTCACTTAAAATTTGCGTCATATATGTAATAACCTGAGATCATTTCAATATAATGACACACACAAAAAAAAAAACTATGTCAGCATCATTCGGTATCAAAAAAGTGAAAATGGACCGTTTGCAGTGAACTTCTCACTTTCAAAATGTCTTATATCCTCAGACATGCTGTCTTTTAGGTTCACGTTTTAGCGGTTAATACCTCAGATACTACATGAAATGGACATTTTTTTAATTTTAAAAATACGTCACCCTCTCTTGCAACCCTTTACAAAAAGAAAAGAGATAAGAGATAAGACTGCGCTATTTATAAAGGCTTTATGTTTTTCTAGATTATGCAGTTTAATTTTTCTTCTCACAAATAAATCCAGTATTTATAAATGGAAATTGAGCCAAGCAAAGAAATCGTCTGCTCGCGGGACCCGTTTTTATTTATTTTTTTCAACTGGCAATTTTAATCATTGTTACTGTATCCATGACAACCAAACCGCAAGATATCAAACCGAAATTGATAAGCAGGTGCTACGGAAATGAAAATCCTTCTTTACTTAAAAATTCGTAAAAATTCTCCTAATTTATATTTTTCCTCCGTTCTTCTTTTAAAAGTGTGTTAATTGTGTGCTCCGTCTTTTGCCGAAATATAAAAAAGTTATGACAGATAGAATTCAAGATGCAGCAGTTTTAAAAATATTTTACGAAAGTCAGCGTCAAATTTAATTTTATTTGAAAAATTCCCAAAAATCTGCAAATTATGTTACACAGTCCGAACAAACAGTTTTTAAAAGAAAATTTTCTCCTCTATACGATGATGTAACTACCGTTTTCTTGCGAGTGCAATTACCGGCGTTATTATGTATTACGCAAGAAAAATCGCTAAAAATCGGACAAAACATAAAGTAAAACATTTTCTAATTCGAATTTCGAAAAAATCGCTTCGAGGTGTGTCGAGACCCGTCTTGGAGAATTTCCGTACAAAATTTGGTAGGTCTACGATCACCCGTTTCGGAGCTACGCGAGACACAGACAGACAGACAGACAGACAAACGGAGAGTTTACACTCTGTTTTATTTATATAGATTGCGTATTCTATAAGTTTGCGCCATCTGTAGACGGCTTCGTAAAATAAAAACTAATTTGTATTCTTTTCTGATAAAAGATAGTTTTTTTTTTTTTTTCGCGCGCTAAAAAGCAGCCTATATGTTAATCCAGGACTTAATCCAAATTTCATCCAAAACCGTTTCAGCGTGAAAGAGTAATAAACGTACATACAAACATTGACATTTATATATTAGTAGGATTAAATTAAGACAATGTTATTAATGGAAGGAAAAGAAATATCCCCCCCGCGCATAACATATTTATCCATTTTTGTCTTTCTTCCTCTGCGATTTTTTTTTAAATCGCAAAATAAATTTATTTTTTAATAAAAGAAATTTCTCTGTCTATATTTCATTTTATATTCGTGTACATTTTTTTAAAAACGAAAAATTATTATTAATTTTTTTATAAAATAAAAAATCAAATTGTTCATAAATTATTTTCTACGTGTTTGCAGCTAATAAGACTGGAGTTGTTTCCTCCTTTGTAGTTTTAATGATGCAGCACAAGTATTCAAAAATATCAAATATAATAGTCTGAATTTCTATTGCAAAATAATCTGGAAGTTTTTTCTTTTTTCTTTTTTTTCTTTTCTTTTTTTTTTTAGAAACTGAGTGACAACCCTGTATATGAATTCTTATTCTTATTAATTTATAATTTAAGTAATGTAAATTAATTATTGCATATTTACTATATAAATATTTGCAGTTTCCTTTTATATTCAATAAAAACCCCTCTTAAGAGGTCACCCCGCTTATTATGGCATTTTTAAATGGCTCCGAGAGTGACTTACTAACGTGGTTTGACTGTATTAAGTACATCTGTGGCAATATTTTAAAATTTCAGAAGGGCAGGGAAGGAAGATTTAAGTCTTAAAAGTTGATGGGGTAGTGCACCCCCTGAAAATGCCTCAGATAAAAAATACTATGAGGTTGGAAGCAGGCACAAGCCAAGTGCTGTTTATTTATCTACATATTAATACCTGTGTCAGTCTTTATAATAATATCGTCTCCAAAAGACGTATGTTGAAGAAATCGGTATTTCTTTAAAGGATATATTTAACAAGCTTAAAACGTATAACTTTTATTAAGGAAACCAGACTAATTTTATGAAGTATTATCCGAGTACCAGTGTTTCATACAGGAGAAAGAAGACATTTTACTAACACATAACTGGAGTTAATTCAATCGGAGCAGAACTGCCAAATCGTTGTTTCACTCGTTACCTAAGATCACAATAGTTAACTTTTTCAGTTTGCGTAGTGGAACCTTCTTAATCGTTTGTTTCTCGAAACGTGCAGTTCTACGTACTGCAGATAAAACTAAGTATTAGCTCGTTGACTGTTCACGTGCATTTTTTACCCCAAACTGCAATTTAGCACCAGTAATGGATAGCAATTTTTTTGGTTGACTGATTACGGCCATATATATGTATATCTATATATGAGTGTTGTGTGCGTGCATGCGCGCGCATAATAGAAATATAAGAGGAAAAAAGCCTTGATTTATTTCGAATGACTTTTGTTCTCTGCATTCTGAATATTTTTACATTAATCGTGCTTTTATAAAACGGATTTCAACTGCTGATCTTTGTTAGCTGAAAACCTATTAACGAAGTCTTCTGCGGATTTCTTATAAATCTCTATAAGTGCTCATTAGAGCCTGTTATTCTTTATTGTGTCCTGTAGAATTCTTCAAATAATTTTTAGAAGTCTGAGTAAAGAAAATGTTTTATTGAGAATGCAGATTAATACTGGTCAGACTTTCAACAAAAAATTAACATTCAGAAAGCATTCTTTGCATAATCCATCAATAATTATAGAAAAGCGAGTTTATTCCGCTTATGCCTTATTCCATAAATAAATTTAATTCTAGCGTGTGTCTTTGTCCAAATTATTTAAGTTCTCTGCAAAATCACCTTTTTTTCAAAAAGCTAATTGATGCAGTTTGTGAAAGCAGGAGAGGTTGTGAAGTTTTGGGAGGCTTTAATTGCATGATTTGCAACTCCCGAAGTTTCCAACTGAGACCTGTGTGCGCTTGCGCTCTTACCTGGAAGACGGAAAGTGCGTAGTTCAAAACCAGGTCGCGTCCGCCGACCTAACCGCTCGGAATTTTCCGTGGTTTTCTCCGAAACTTCGCGTAAATACAGGTTAGGATCCCTCAGAAAGTCCCTCACGGAGGCAATCTCCCCCATTTTTCCAGATCCCTTGCGCAGATAATTGGCCGTAACACCACATATCATTTTCAACCAAATGAGAAAGTCAACGATCGAACATACACAGTAGGTAGCAAAAATATTGGGGACAATACTCATGTTTATGTATTTTCTATGTAAGTTAATTTTTTTAATAAAAAGCTTTTTTCAAGTTTTGAAGGGTTTTATATATGGGAGTATCCTATTGCAAAAACAACATTACTTAAATGTCTTTTTTTATATATAAAAGTAATATTTATATTCAATGAAAATCGTATCTAAATAATCTTAGTATTTGCTGGTGACCTTTGAAACAATTACGGTCTTTATTCGGGACATTTAAATTTCACATATTCATGCCTGTTGTTGGAGTTCAGCATTTTCTGATTTGAGTTTCGATCAGCTATCGCTTGGTGGTGATCAGTTCTTCGGCGATCTACTTGGTGAGTCCCCAGAGTCTGCGTGGACAAGCTCCTCATTTACTTAATGCGCTCACCACGACTCTGTGTTGACAATTATCAGAAACAACAGTAATGATAGCAGCAGCGAAAAGCAATTAAAAAACTTTATGAGAATAAACTTATATGCTCGAAAAATTTCTTCCCGCTACATAATAAAAGAATTTGGGTAATGCCCCTAATAATTTGGCCACCTACTGTTCTAGAATGATAGTTCTGAAGCACTGTTCAAGCCAATTAAAATCAAAATTAAATCTGCTTTTTGTGCTTCGAAACTACGCTGGGAATTTTAACTGCTTTTCCAGCTGAATGTAACAGTTCTACATTTTTGAGGATAGTTAATGTCAATATGCGCCGATGCGGCAGTCAAATCACATTCGGTAAATTGCTGAGATTTACGGAAGGGCAATATAGTGAATGGTTGTTACTCAGAGCCTCACTAAGGCAGGAGAGGGCAGGGCAGCTGCCCCGCCCTCCCCACAGTCAAAGGGGGTCCGCAAATAAAGAAATGTTCCTACTGTATTTTGAAGAAATGTGCTGTTTCTGGAAAACTTTTTCCTCTCGCTGTTTGCTTTAACAATTCTCTAAAAAAGTTATTCAACTATATTTAAGAAAAGAGGTTTTAATAAACATTTTGAGAAAAATTATGAATGTCTGGTCAATATAATCATGTTGAGTGACACCAAAGGGCTGCCCCTTTTCTGTTGAAAAAAGTTCCAAGCATTTACAGGAGTAGAAAGCCTGGAACTTAAGTAGCTTTTAGTGGCAGGCTTTCTAATTTTTGTTCAATCTATATTCTGGAAGAAAAATGGAATTGAAAAGTATTCCTTAAAATATTCATAATATTCTCAAAATATTATTTTTATTCTTTTCATTATCTTATTTTTATCATTGCTACATTAACAATGGAGTAAAAAACAACGCAATAATAATACTGTACGCTTCAAAATTAGACATTGTTGACAATAATATAAAGTAATGAAATTTCAACAAACGATTTCAATCTATATTAGACCTTGTTCGAAGCATGACCTTCCTGCTATTCTTTGGTGTGTTTTGTATCGTGTACTTCTTTGTAAGGTAACTTTTCAAGAGTTTTACGTTTGTTCGGCCCACAAACGTCAGCTCAAGTGGGCCATGCCAGTGATGAAAATCACTGACCCACCCGCGATGGCAGAGGAGGAGTCGAGAGTAAGTAAGGCATCTATCGACATTAGTGACACAACATCCATATCATCTTACCCAACAGCAAATAGCACCGTTAGCACATTAGCATACGAAACATTGGATCAGGCTTCACTTGTCACGTTTTCTACAGCCTTTTCCGAATACATAACTGTCACACACCCGCCCTCAACGATTATATCCTCAACAGTTTCACCTACACTTTCATCCTCACATGTCTTACTTTGGTCGGTTTCCTCCAGATGTAACTTGAATATGAGTTAGAACCCCTTAAAGAGACCTCCGATCGAGGCACCCCTCTTCCGTAAGTAGATGCCCCTCGTGCAGGTTTTACTTACACACACAACTCACCTGTCGTACAATCATCTCTTTCCACACCACTTTTACCATCCTTACCTTCTTCTCCACTCATATCATTAATAGCCGCCCCAACCAATACATACCCTCCTTTCTAATACCACTGCAACCATCCCCAGTCCTTCCCAATATTAAAATTCGAAAAAAGAAATTTACACAAATACGAAAATATTTTTCCTGCCTTTCCTGCTTCAGACCTGTCCCAGAAATATTCATATTACCCAGACCCCTCCAAGTTAAAGATTTAAAATACTTACAGGTACAGTTTAATCCTCAATAGTCCCAGTTCGTGCACTGCACAACCAAACATTATCCTGCACATCAAATGTAAATCTTTACTCGGTGGACTTCCTCCTCAGTAGTCACAATAGTTCATCACCAAACTTAAATAACAGCTGTATGTAATATGTTATTTTCAACCAAAAATGAGAAACTTTAAGAACCATCGAAATCCAACAAGCACCAGACTTTAAGAACCATCAAAATCCAGTTGAGCTTGTCCTGAGATACCATCTTTAAACTACATTGGTTTCATCCAGCTATTTTTACGACGATTTCTGTATTATAAATTACTTAAAAGTAATTGAACTTGAGCTTTATGTGCAAATATTTCTCTGATCATCCTGTTACGATGCGAGGACATTTTTACAAATATCTACAGTGATGTCCAGCTCTTAAGATCTCAGAGATCATCCCTTTTCAAATAAGTCAATTTTAAACAAAAACTAATTCAGTCACTAAAAGTTTTTTCACGAACAATCCATGGGCGTCTGAAGAAATAGACGTCATTTTCCATCACACCGTTCACTGAGTGAAAAAACATCTTCAATTTTCATCCTATCTACTAAGCGGTCTTTGAGAAGGATTTCTACTTTATGAACTGTCGTATGAGTAATTGAACTTGAACGTAATGTGAACATTTGTGTTGATCATCCATCCCTTTCTGATGCAAGAACGCTTTTCGAAAAATTTTCGTTTAGAATGCTGTCAAAATCGCTTGGAAGTCCTCTTTTCTGGAATAAATGAGACTAACTGCAACAAGGGATTTTCTGTTCAACAATCCGATAATGTCGATGGAATAATCCCTTCCTATTTCAACGCTTCTATTCAACAAGTCAATAACAAGTATTTAAGTGGTAAAATATTAGAGGACTACTAAAGTCTGCTATTCTGCCAACTTCCTTATTACTTCAGTGTGCTCTTTTGATTAATCTCCTATGGCCATGGGCGCCGACAGCATAGGGCAAGGGGGGGCAATGGCCCCCATGGATTTTTGTATGCAGTGTTTTCCCTCGCTTTTTTTGCTCTTTCCAACATGGTAACCATACGTTAAAGTAGTCTTCCCCCCCCCCCCGGGAAATATTCTGCCGGCGCCCATGACCATTGCTAAACTTCGTATCCGGACTCAATTTTTTTAATATTACAGAAGTTAAATGTTGATTCTGAACACTATACTATAGCTGTTTCTTGAAAATAGCGAACAATAAACCTCATTATTTCTTACCCGAGATTGTTTCTTTTTATGAGCTTTTCTTGCTCTGTCTTTGGGGTCGTGGTTAAGATTGGAACTAGCTCTTCAGGTTTGAAAACAGACAATAAATCTAAAATTATAAAAGTCATTTAAAAGTTATGAAATTAAAGAATTAAAAGGGGAATTCTATTTTGGGGTACATAAGCAGCTATATCTATCGACTCGACAACTGCATAAAAATCACGAAAACAGTGTTTTACTTTTCTCTTTCCTTTTTTTCTGGATAAAAGGTAGCCTCCCAGCAAACACACGACTCGCAGTTCGATAACTGAACTATATCTTAATATAGTCAAAATACATTTGGGCATCAGGCAAACATAACCAATCTGTGTCGAAAGTGTCCGCTAAAATGAACACTCAGCAGACACGGTAAAAGATGTCGATCGGTTATAGATAGCGGGTTACGATTTCGATTTGCCACAAGCAAAACCGAGAGATCGGGCATAGAATCGTAACTTTCTTGCTCTGCTTTCGGAACTGGAGCAGCGTCGACCAAAATGACATAGAAAGAGGGTTGTTTACACCTATACGACACCCTTTCGAGCACTAGAAATGATGTTGGATGTCTATTAGATGTTGGAGGTTAAATGTATTGCTTTTCTATACATCTTCGAAGTCTAATCGGAAGATGAAATCGATAATTGTCCGATATTATTATATAAACTATCTCTAATCAAAATTTCATCCGAATCTGTCCACTGTTTCAGCCAGACCTTGACTAAGACAGGGGTAGGCGGGGCCGCTACTCCGAGGCCCCCAGTCAAAGGGAGCGCCCAAGTCAGGAAATGTTGCGACTGTATTTTATAGAAATGTGTTTTTTTTTTTTTTTAAACTTCTCCTCTCTCTATCTGCTTTAGATTTTTGCGATGTAAATTTCTTAGAATCTCATAAGATTGTCACGATTTTCTATCCGTCTTGTTTCATACTTGAAAATTAATTTCTGCTGTTTAGTGTTTGGACATTGTTCTTTACGTTGACAAGAAAAGACTATATTTAACTAATTGATCCTGCAGTGAACTCATGTAGCAGCGGTGTCTGTTTGCTTTTTTATTCCTTGCACACCTTTGAAGCTACTACTTATGACAACTGTGCCATCATACCTCTGCCCAAATAAATATTCGGAATAGATGCCAAGAAAATTTAGATTCTAACATAATCTTTTCTATATTTTTTACTGGTCATGCCCTTAACTTTAATAAATTGTAAAAAGAAAACAATGCTTTCTTACATAAAAGGAAGTAACTAAAATTTTCTTAATTGCAACACATAAAGAGCTAATTTTTCTTCTCTTGAAATGTTTCTTGCTCCCTCTAAGGGTGAAGCGCTTTCTTTTGTTATCTTTCACGATTAACTGTTTTTGCATAAATTTTCCACAAATTAAAACAACGTTTTTTGAAATTGCTAATTAATTTAATTTATTGCATTAAGCTTTAATTTTTCGAAGGAGTCTGCTGAACTTTTATCCCCGTATGAAATACGCATCCAAAACAAACAAACAAACAAAAAAAAAAAAACGGAAATTTCCCTCGTTCATTTTTATTTTTATCTTCTGCGAGATTACTAAATCATCGGAAGTACTCTTGACTTTCACATAGTATAATAATCTCTATTATATTCCAAAGTTTCATTCTTTTTCGGAAATTTGATTTACCCACACAGATTCCAGCTGCATCCGCATGTCGGAGTCTTTTGACCATGTTTTCAAAAAATGTCTGCATATACTATGTGTTTGTTCCGTGAGAATGAATAAAAAAAATAATGGCATTGTTCCATCTATTATTGAACGGCCCTGTTATTGCCCTAGTAGTATATGGATACCACTAGAGGACATACCAAGACACATCCTGATATTTCCTATAGTTACCAAATATACTACTTTCCCTAAAGTTTTTTAAAATTATAAGGCAATTTTAAGAATTTTAAGGCTGATATAGAAAACTCACATTTGTATACTATTTTTCTAAAGTTTTTAAAAAAATTATAAGACTAATATAATAATTAAAGAATCACTCATCTGACATAATACGTTTATCAACAAAATCTTTATATCTATGTACTATTTCTAATCCAGCAACTTTATTTTTACTAGATATTTTTCTATCAAGTATTGTTTCAATTTCATTCAGATATCGTAAAATACCATTCTTGAAATAAACATATCCAGTATGTTCATATTCCTTGATTAAAACTGCACAAATTTCTGCTTTTTGTTTAATTATTAAATAATTAACAAACAAGAGTTGCAAATCGTAAAGATCCATTTATATAAATTTATTTTTTAAGAACATTCTTTAATACTACAATCATAATATTTATCATCAATGAATCCTTTATATACAAATAAATAATTTCCTTTTTTAATCTTTTTAATAGCTTTCTCTGAAATAGTTGCTTTATGTTTTGGAAGATAAAAATCTTTTTCTTCATCATCTACTTTTAAAGTTACAACACAACCTTCTCCAAATTTTTCAGTATGAATCTTTCTTATATCTATCAAATCATATTCACCAACATCCAACTCTTTCAATTTATAAGTTGTACGGTATGACCCTAGACTATTAAACTCCTCCATTTATTAGGAAATATTTTTTAAAAATAAAATACAACCATTTATGATTTAATGTTTTTCAGCCCAGGGGTATTTAACCAATTCCCGTAATTTAAAAGGGTGGGGTTCAGACACCCCCCCCCCTTTAAAAATCTATTATGAAGTCAAATTTATGGGGGTCCTCTCACAATTTTTAACCAGTCGTTATGAAGATTTATGACCCTCCCAGGAGGGGGGCGTAATAATTATTTTAAACAAGTGAAATTTATGAGGTCCTCGTTAAACCCCTGTGAAACGCCGGGGTTTAAATATTTAACTATTCTTCATAATCGGTATAACCCCGGTCTTTCATCTCTTTGATTAACTTTTCTCTATATTCTTCATACGATTCTCTATAATTTTTTTGAGCTATTATATTCTTTTCTTCATTATCTGAAATGGTAATGGAAACATCGGAATCAAAACCATTCAATCTATATAAATAAAACAGAGTGTAAACTGTCCGTTTGTCTGTGTCCCTACGAAACGGGTGATCGTAGACCTACCAAATTTTGTACGGAAATTCTCCAAGACGGGTCTCGACACACCTCGAAGCGATTTTTTCAAAATTCGAATTAGAAAATGTTTTATTTTATGTTTTGTCCGATTTTTAGCGATTTTTCTTGCGTAATACATAATAACGCCAGTAATTGCACTCGCAAGAAAACGATATTTACAACATCGTATAGAGGAGAAAATTTTCTTTTAAAAACTGTTCGTTCGGACTGTGTAACATAATTTGCAGACTTTTGGGAATTTTTCAAATCAAATTAAATTTGACGCTGACTTTCGTAAAATATTTTTAAAACTGCTGCATCTTGAATTCTATCTGTCATAACTTTTTTATATTTAGGCAAAAGACGGAGCACACAATTCGCCCACTTTTAAAAGAAGAACGGAGGAAAAATATAAAATAGGAGAATTTTTACGAATTTTTAAGTGAAGAAGGATTTTCATTTCAATCGCAGCTGCTTAAATGCTTAAAAATTTCGGCATATCTTTCGGTTTGGTTGTCTTGGAAACAGTAACAATGATTAAAATTGCCAGCTGAAAAAAAATAAATAAAATTACTTTAAAATAACAGAGTTTTCACATGTGAAATGACGTCACGAGTCATTTTGACGTCACGAGTTTAAAACCCCTTTCGAAACTCAATCAGAATAACGAACCCACAAGCAAAACATACACCACGCATGAAATAATTCCATATTTTATTTTACGTTGCTAGAAAAATAATTGAATGCTGTTTTTTCACCAGTGAATTATTCAGCATTATTTTCAATTGAGATTTTAAACGGGACACGTTTTCGAATCGCAAGAAATATTTTGCGGTGCTAAACAGGGCCTGATTATACCAAACAGGGACCCCGGGCATTGATGAATTTTGGGGCCTCCATCTATGAAATTTGTTTTATTTTTCATAAAATATGTTTATAAAAAAGAATATTTCAGAACAACATTTGAAATTGGGGACCATTTCGAACCGGAGGCACTGGGCAAAGTCCCGATTTGCCAGTGAGATAATAGGGTCCTGGTGCTAAATAGGCCAATCTGACAATAATTAAGCATACAAATGTATGGAGAGCTGTTTTAGTGGCAATCATAAAGTGAAATGATTATCGTTTATACTAATGCGTAAATTGCAAAAGTCACCAAAGAATAAAAGACTACATTCGTGGCAAATATCTAAGCCGTTTCTTTAAATTAAGTATTAACGACTGGAAAACGAAAATATATTGTATTGGTATCAATAAAAGATAGTATAAGTAATAGTTAGTAGAAATCTAGGGCAATAATTATCAAAGCACAATATAACGCATTAATAAATATTTCGTGAAACTAAGTGTTCTATTCCTCTTACAACAACCATCTTACTTCACAGCTAACTAAACATTAAGTAACGTCACGTTAATATATTCCGCGGTAGTTCCAACAGAAAAGACTGTAACTGAACATTTTTTTCTTGGAGATTCTGTTTTGTCACAAGTAGTCATGATCACATTTTGGGAAAATGTTCTTTTCTTGCCTTGCGAAGAGCGGGTACACAACTATTTAACTATAAAATAAAACGGTTCGCCACATCATGTAGTATCTAAGGTGGTATAACTTAAATCTAAAAAAGAGTATGATGTAGAAATGAGACATTTTGAAAGTTAGGAATTTTCGCTGCAAACCGTCACGCTTTTCTTTTTCTGATCGGGAATGACACCGACATAGTTTTTGTCATAATACTAACAATGGTCTCAGGCCAGTACTTATACTAACTTTACGAATAACGAATGAGAAACTTTACGCCAAGTGTCAAATCATTTTGCTTATTTTGAGATTCCAAATCACTGGAATCAATTCAAATTATATATGTAAGAAAAAGTTTCGTTCCCTACCGGGCGGAGAACGGGTACGCAGCTAGTACATTAATAATTCTAGTCACTTTTCCTACAAAACACTTATCATCTCCTTCTTTTAATTCATCTTTTAATACATTGATTAATTCTTCTGTATTTTCATTTTTTTAAATTTTATTCAGTACTATAACTAATATTTCTCTTAATTTTATTGTATGAAATTCTTCATCTAACAAATCATGATATCTCTCAATCTCTCGAAATATCAAGTTTTTTAATGCATTCATTTAAATCAAATTCTATTTCAGTACTTAAAAGTCTTATAATGGAATCTCTTAATGATTTTTGAATGTGTGTTTTGTGAACGTTTTGAGAATCATTGTAGACATTTCCTTTATTTTTATCAAGTAAACGCCTTCTTAATGCAGGTTTTAGAATCACTTTATCTTCATCAAAAAGTATATAATCTAGTCTAGGACAAAATATTATTTCGTTTATGGTTGTAATATTATTTTCATTGCATATTAACATTTCTAAATTTGTTAAATTTTCTATACCTTTAAGAGAAGTTAATGTATTAGAAGTACAATCTAATTCTACTACATTTTCTATACCTTTAAGAGAAGTCAATTCATTGCGGCAACACTGTATTTTTAAATTTATTAAATTTTCTATACCCTTGAGAGAAGTTAATTTATTGTGACTACAGAATAATTTTGTTAAATTTGTTAAATTTTCTACACCTTTCAGAGAAGTTAATTTATTGCGATTACAGATTAATTTTACTAAATTTGTTAAATTTTCTATACCTTTAAGAGAAGTTAGTTTATTCTCATCACAATATATTTCTTTTAATTTTGTTAAATTTTCTATACCTTTAAGAGAAGTCAATTCATTGTGGCAACACTGTAATAGTTCTAAATTTGTTAAATTTTCTATACCTTTAAGATAAATTAATTTATTAGAATCACAATGTAAATTTTCTACATTTGAGAATTCTTCTAAACCTTTAAGAGAAATTCTATTATTTAAAAATAATTCATTACCAAAAAACATATAACCCTCCATTTATAAGTAAAATATTTTTAAAAACCGAAAGGTACAGTATCAAAATTATCCAAAATTCTTCTTTTATCATATCCAAACATGTATCTTTTTTCCGTTTTGTTTACTTTGATATTTCTATCCTTTTGTATTTGAAATTGGTTTATTTCTACATTGATACATTCTGTTTCTCCTGTAATTATTTTCATTCTTTCATCAAAATTGAGTTTAGTTTCACTCTCATAACTCATTTTAAACCCTTTTACTTTTCCTATTACAGCATTATCATTTAATATATATCCATAATCTTTACTGGCCCCTGATATCCATGATTTTATGTATTTATCTTCACCCAATTCATCAGTCCATTCACCCAACATACAACCAGTTTCTACCTTATTGGTACCATCATCAATATAAACAATACTATCGGTATCATAGTACATTACTTTGTCACCTAATTTATCAAGCATTTTATACAATATTATTCTTGCAGAACTAGTTGTAAAAGCAGCTATATATATATATATATATATATTTGTCTTAAAATTATTTTTAACATATTGTTCTTTCGTGTAATAACTCATTTCTACACAATCGTAATTTAAAAATACCATATTCAAATCTTTAATATTATCTTTCAATATAATATCATAAAACTCTTCCAATTCCATGACAATTTTAGTTTGTCTCAAATTTTTTCTTTGGGCAAATTTACCCCATAAAGAGTTTAAACAGATTTTTGCTATATATCTCATTCCAGGATTTTCTTTAATTTCTTTTATATCTATATCTGTATCCAATTTTTCTTTTACAAATCTTTTATATTCTTCTTTTGTTTTAAACTTCTCCCGCCATTTATCATCTTTTTCCAATTTTATTTTTAAAAACATTTTAACATATTCTTTAAATAGTGTATCTGATTTCTTTTTAAAATTCCAAACTTCGTAAATATTAAAAATTTTATATCCTTTTTGAATTGCTAAATCAACTTCAGTTGTTGTCCATGTACCTATAAAACTTCTTTCATTGTCTGTATGATTGCATTCTCTATTTCTCATTTCATAACACTTTACACATTTTTTCTTTTCCATATCTGTTTTAGAATGATTACATTTAATAGTTTTTGAGCACAATTTACATAAACTAAACATCATTTTATAAGGTAATACAGGATGATATAATTTTCTAGGGGGTAACACTTTACATTTTATCAATCCAAACCAATTTTTGTCATATTTCTTAGGATTATAAATCTTTTTAGGATGTCCTATAGGAAAATAATCAAAATAATTTACAGTTTGATAAAGCGAACATACATCTATATATCTACCTTTTTCTTTATTTTTCATTTCGTATTTTAGTTTCGTAGGTTCACATCTGCCTCCTGTAAAGGCATCTCGAGGATTTAATGGTTCCACAAAATCTCTTTTCCAATTATTTTTCATATACTTTTTAATTTCTTTATCATTATCAAAATCACATTCCCACATTTCAATCAACTCATATCCTGCATTTTTTATTTTGTTTCTTATCTTTATTGTTTTTTCATATAAATATTTCATTGATATTTGATTTTGTATATTTGTTGTAGATTCTTTGTAACATCTAGGGCATCCATGCCAGTGAAAACCTTGAAATTGATATACAGTATTATTATAAAAACCATCTACTTTATAAGTTTTATCACCTAATTTTAATTTTTTCCCCTCGCCGTTTAAAGCATGTTTTATGTTATGAGATAAATAATCTTACCAAGCAATTGATTTTTTACTGTACTGATCTCGTTGTATAATCTCTTCATCTATAGTTATTGTTTTGTCCGGTATGAAATAATCTCTATATATGGCCATACAAACACCTGCTAAAGTAACGTACTTGAAAGGATCTATATTTGCAATTTCTAAAAATAATCTTCTAAATTCTAAACAGCCTTTTCTTAAAATATCTACATCTGATCTACAGTATTTAATGAATTCTTTCTGAAAATAAAACGTTTCATTTTTTACAGAATTATACCACACATCAAAGGATTTTCTTTCATTTCCAGTCATTGAATCATATGCATAATAATATTTTTTAGGATATTTACCAGCATATGTTTGATTATTACTAGTATTAAACAAATGAGCGAAATAACCTTTTGCTAATTCTTTTAGTCCAAACGTTTTTGGAAATTTTCTTAAAGGTAACAATGTAAAATTAATAGAATCAATAAATCTTATATTATATACCTTGGCTTTCATAAACATGAGCTTATTTCCTTGATAAATTGTAAATACTTTAATACTATTTTTAAAACAATATTGAGCTAAAAATTGAAAATCAAATCCTTTTCCATAATGAGCTAGTACTGTATAACCAGTATGTTCTCTATCAAATAACCATTTACAATCAGTGATGTATGATAGTGAAGAAATGAAAGTCGGAAAAGGCTTAGCGGACTTAGACACATTGATAGATAAACGATGTAAAGGTTGCAAGTCAAATAAGTTATTGAATAAAATCAGACTATTGATAGATGTTTTATTTAAAAAAGGGACCGTAACTCTTGAAGATAAAGAACGCTTGTATAAACAGTTTCTACTTAATAAATGACAAAAGTTTATTTGAGTGAAGGACAGTTGCGTAAATTAAAATCTGCTAAAGAAAAAATAGTATTACAGATTAATAAGTCAAAGGCAACCAATTATGATTTACCTTTAACAAATACACAAAGTGGTCAAATTAATAAAGGTAAAAGAATTACAATAAGCGAAACTCAATTAAAGAAGATCAAAAAGACCTATGGAGGATCTTTGTTAAAAAATATTTTAAGTCAAATTGAACCTGTAATTTATGAAAAACTCAAACCTTATTTGAATATACCTAAAATAGTGGAAATTTTTTTTGATTGATGAAGGCGTTTATCAACCATGGGAAATACAGGGTCAAGGTTACAGTAGTATTAAAAAAGCATATTCAGAGCAATATGGAGGGTTATTCGAAGTATTAGATGAACTCAAGAAAAAACAACCAAAAGTATTTGGAGGGTTTTTACCATTTTTAATTCCTATTTTGACTTCTTTAGGATTAGGGGCAGCCAGTGGAGCAGCAGGGTGGGGTGCCAAAAAAGTCTTGGTTCAGGCAAGATTTCAGGTTCAGGTTAAAAAAAAAAAGCTTGGGACCTTGAAATAACAGATAAAGGAATTTATGATTTCGATATTGAGAAAAATATGAAAAATGTAAAAGGATTTGCAGGTGTGTTCCTATCAGATAAATTACCTAAAAAGATAAAAGAATTTGAAAATGGGATAATCAATTTTAGTAAATCTAATGAACCAGGCACACATTGGGTGTGCTATTATAATGATCCAAAATATGATTTTATAGAATATTTCGATCCTTTTGGTAAATATGAATTGGAATAAGGTTAAATTAGAAAAAAAGTTTATTCCTGAAAACATTAAAAAATTTCTCAAAATGTCTAATAAAAAAGTAAAAGTAGCTATTAATGACAGTTTTATACAACATCCAAGTTCTGTAAAATGTGGTTTATTTTGTATGAAATATATACGCGAAAGAAATAAAAACAAGTCTCCCGAAAGAGTACTTGCTTTGTTTACAGAGTATCCGAGTAAACATAATGAAAACTATGTTCTATATAAATGATTATCTTAAAATCAACAGGTCATGAAAAATCAGAAGATTTTCAAGTAAATTTTTCAACTCCTTATGAATATAAAAAATTGGCTTTGAGGATGATGACGA
This sequence comes from Cheiracanthium punctorium, assembly GCA_038373885.1. Taxonomy (NCBI): domain Eukaryota; kingdom Metazoa; phylum Arthropoda; class Arachnida; order Araneae; family Cheiracanthiidae; genus Cheiracanthium; species Cheiracanthium punctorium. The sequence continues at coordinate 2,164,724 of JAWZYV010014761.1, forward strand.
TAGAATTTTCTTGGCATAATATAAGCGCAAAATTTAAAAACAACGAATTTACTTTAAAAAACACTGTGACGAATGAAGTCAAAGACATTATTATCCGTGATGGTAATTATGGAGTTATAGGATTAAATGGAATTATGATTACATATTTTGGAAGCGATCCTCCTTTAAAATTTGGAAAATTTTTTGAAATGGGATTGATAACATTCAAACTAACTAAAAATTGGGAATTGGATTTAACCAAGAGTCATTTTCATAAGATTATAGGTTTTAAAAATAAAATTTATCAAAGTAGACCTGATTTGGATGTGACAGAGTATGAAGGCGAATTTAAAGCTGATATGTATTACAAAAGGTAATGATATTATTTATATTCATTGCGATGCAGTAAATGGATCTTTAATCAATGATTACCCTTCAGAGGTTATTTATTCTTTCCATACAGGTAATTATCCTCCTACAAGCATGATTTCAAAAGAATTTAATAATTTAATCTATTTTCCTGTTAAAAAAGATCCTATTTATAGAATAAGAATGAGAGTTACAAATCAAAATAATGAACCTATTGATTTAAATAATGGGTTTGTTGAATTTCAATTTATTCCTGAACATGAAAGTGTAGATTATCTTAAAAAAATTTATGAAGAGATAAAAGTTTTTCTTAAATGTACAACAGACATCGATTATATACACAAAAGCCAAAAGATGATCAAAGAGATGAGAATAGAGAAAAATTGAATGAAATATTTAAAAAACAGATGAAGGGTTCTGGAATGGAAATTATACCCAAGGAAAGTCTCCCCTAAATAAATGGAAAACATTTATGACTTGAAGGAGACCCGATACTATTATAACGATGACACCAAAAGTCGAATAATACGAAAAACATATCCAAAACCTTATAGTGAAGATGAAAATGCCTATTATAATTTTCATATTGTAGATACCAGTACACCTATTCTTTATTCTGAAGGTTTTCTAGAATATAAACTGAAAATAGTTAGAAATAATGGGGCTGACATTGAAAAATCAAATGCCTCACTTGTGGATGGAGGAGGTTTCATAAAATCAGCCACGATAATTATAGGAATACCATCAATAGAAACTCATTCGCATGCAAATTTTTCTATCATGAAACAGATTTTAAGATATGTATACTATACTCCAGAATATGCAAAATCTAGAGCTCAAAGTTCTTTTTTCCATATGGATACCTGTGATTCAGCAGAACGAAATTAATTGAAATATGACGGTACATTGACAGATGCTGTTAAAATACCTGAATTTTTTACAAATCTAAAGATGAATGATAAATATAATCAAGGGTTTAAAGAGAGATGGAATGAAACATAAGATAGTCAAACGGTTACAATAACGACACCATTAAATGAAATATTTGATTTCCTTGAGGAATATAAAAAAGCCGTTGCTGGGTTTTAAGTGAAAATGGAATTTGTCAGAAATAGCAACAAGGATATGTTATATTCAAGTGATCCTAATTATAAAATTATAGTTGAAGATGTATATTTGCTTTTGCCTTATATTGAATTTAAAAATAAGGCTGTTATAGTTTTTAATGATTTCTTGCGGTCTAATGAAAGTATAGAAATTAATTGGAACCAACACAGACTAAATACGATAGGGCCTTATAAAAATGATAGTGGATCTTGCACTATAACAACTACATATGATGAAGTTTTAGGAGTTTATATCATACCCCAAAATACTGAAAGAAAAGATAATTTTACTAAAAATATTATGATTTTTGATAATTTAGATATGACAGAGTGTTGGATGATGGTTAATAATGTACAAATTCCTTATATGGGCTATAAAATGGATTTCCTAAAGAAATATTACAATAATCTCCTGGAAGCAATATATGATGTAAGCAACAATAATAATAACTCTAGTACAGGATGTTTGATAAATAAAGAGAATTTTGGTTCACTCTATCCAATCATATATTTTGATTTGACATCCCATGCAAATTATACAGATTTAAATAATTTAGTTCTTGAATTTAATTGGAGATTAAGAGCAAACAGTCAGAAAAATTATATATTTTATGCTATTATCGTAGAGAGGAAGAAGTGTATGTTTAATATGAGCGATAGAAAACTTGATTTGATTAAAAGTCTCCGTTAAATAAATGTCTTCTTACTATCCAATTTTCGATGATGATATTTGGCGAAAACATATTGAAAAAATAGCAGAAGAACATGGTAAAAAACTAAAAAGATTGGAAAGGAAAGCAATTGTACTAAAAATGATGTTTATGATGTAAATAATAAAATATTAACTAATGTAAAAGATCCAGTTTCAAATAACGACGCTGTTACTAAGAATCATTTAAATCAACATGTTTTCCGTGCAACTATCGAGGGATATGATAAATACAAGTTATACCATAAACCTGTTCATTTCACACAATTTACAAACGATTTATTAAAATATGATGATGAAAATAATTTGAGATTTACAGGAGATGCAGAAATAGAAGTGGAATTTTACGTAAAAACTAAATACAAGTCTGGGTATGTACACGGTCATATAATAATAAAATATGTGAACCTCGATTTTAATATAGACCCTATAGATAAAGTTTTTAAAGATACTTTTACAATAAAGAAAAATGATAGATTTTTGATAGAATTACAATCATATGATATGAATGATGGAAAGGATTTTGATATAAAACCTTATTTAAAAATTGAAGTCTTGAACTTTTTAACACTTTATGCTTCCGATGTTCCGATGCAGCCTTTGATTGCTAAATAAATGGCTTCTTACTATCCTATATTTGATGATGATATTGCTTCAAAACAATATGTCGAGAACATTTATGAGACTATGACTCAAGTATATGAATTTTATAAAAAAGATGTTGATGACTAATTGGAAAGACTCAAGAATGATGTTTCAAATTTTGATGCTGCTAACAAAAGGTATGTAGATCATCATGTTTACCGTGCAACTACTGATAAATATGATAAATATGGAGAACACAAAACTGTTCATTTAACACGATTTACTAACGACTTATTGAAATATGATGATAACAAGATATTGAGATTTACAAGAGATGGTGAAATAGAATTAACATTATTCGTAAAAGCTTTTGCTAATGGACATATGGGTTATCACATTACAGTGGGTGATTTGATATATAAATTTTCGAATCAACCTCTAGCTAAAATTGTAAAATCTGCTTTTACAGTTAAGAAAAAGGATAAATTTATTCTACAATTAATAACATTTGATAAAGATGGGGGTAAAGGGTATTATGTATTAAGGCCATATTTAAAAATGGAATTATATTGAATAAAATTTTTTGTATATAAATGTCGGAAGAACAAGAGAAAAATACCAACTGGGTCGAACGTTCAAGAACTAGAAATCTATCTGAAGATGTTATAAGAAGTTTAAAAGATTTTGTAATTTGGAAATTAGTTTTCCAGTATTCTAAACTTTCTGAACCATTCATTGAAGAATTTGTACAACCTGGTGACTGGTTTATTGTCTGTAAATTTCAAACCCTTTCTGAGCCTTTTTTGGAAAAACATATTGAAGATATAGATTGGGAAAGCGTTTGTTTATTTCAACGATTATCTGAACAATTTATAATAAAATATGCGGATAAAATAAACTGGATTTATATCTCACATTCTCAGACTTTAAGCAATGAATTTATTCAAAAATACCACGAAAAATTAGACCTGGAAGCAGTTTCTAGATTTCAGAAACTTATTTACGAAGAAACCATAAATGTCTTACCTGATGGCGAATTACATTGGGGAGCGATTACACGCTATGTCTTTTAGTGATGAATTTCTGACTAATAATCTACATAAATTAGATATGTGTAATCTCATTGATTATAAGAGAGATCAATTACCAGATCATTTTTTTAATCTTCACTGGAAAAAAATAAATGCATTTCAGTTGAGTGAACTCAATAAGAAAATTGGTCATAAATATATCGTATATGAATATATTAAAATAAATGAATCAATTGCAGAGTTTAAAGGTTTGTTCAATCAATTCCTTTATGATTTAAAACATACCTTTCAGAAAAATAAATCCTTATAAATGGAGATTATTGTAAGTGCGCAAGGATTTAATTTCCCTAATAAAACAATCATAAGAGAAATAAGTTTGTTTCATTCATTTAAAATCAGGATTAGGTGAAACTATTTCTGTATTTACACCAAATTATGAAATGAATGATGCAGAAAGAGCAATTGTACGTAGAGTAACTAGAGATGTACATGGATTAAGATTTAAAAGATATCCTGATAATAAAGGTTTATGGATCAGTAATGATGAAGTAAAAGATTATTTAAAACAGATACAGAGCTTATATGGTGGAAAGTTTGGATTTAAAGGTGGAATTTTAAGTGTAGAAACTTTTAATGAATGGGGAATTAAAGTAGAATTTTTAGAAACTCCTAAATGCGTTAAAGTAAAGGACCTGGTTGTTTAATGCATAGATGTGTGTATTATAAAAATTATATTGAAAAAAATATTCCTTAATAAATGAAGAAATTTATAAAACATCTTGCTGGCTTTCCTTTTGCTATTATAGGAGGAACCATATGGTTAGCAGGCGCTATTATAATCTCTCCATTTATTGGTTTCTTTACAATTATTGAAAATATTATAAGAGAATTTGAAAGAGAAGAAAAACAACTTTGTCGTAAATGTAATAAAAGTGATGAAAATGAAAGAAAAAGAGAAAAGACTAAAATAATGGAAAACTATTATAAGATGATGGGAAAATAATTAAAAAAAAATATTTTCTAATAAATGTCTAAATTTACAAAATGTCTTGTTAGCTTACCTTTTGCTATTATAGGAGGAACCATATGGTTAGCAGGTGCTATTATAATCTCTCCATTTATTGGTTTCTATACAATTGTTCAAAATATGAAAGAACAAATTGAAAGAGAAGAAAAACAACTTTGTCGTAAATGTAATAAAAATGATGAAAAACAGAACTGAGTTTACTAGTAAAGATATATCAAAAAAATAATCTCTAATAAATGGAAGAGTTTAATAGTCTTAGGTCTTACTCAGCGACTTATAAATTAAAAGATTTAGATATTGGTGAATATGAATTATTAGATATAAAAAAGATTCATACTATAAAATATGGAGATGCTTGTATTGTAACTTTAAAAGTAGATAATAAAGAAAAAGATTTTTATCTTCCTAAACATAAATCAAGTATTTCAGATAAAGCTATTAAAAAGATTAAAAAAGGAAATTATTTATTTGTATATAAAGGATTCATTGATGATAAATATTATGATTGTAGTATTAAAGAATGTTCTTAAAAAATAAATTTATATAAATGGATCTTTACGATTTGCAACTCTTGTTTGTTAATGATTTAATAATTAAACAAAAAGCAGAAATTTGTGCAGTTTTAATCAAGGAATATGAACATACTGGATATGTTTATTTGAAGAATGGTATTTTACGATATCTGAATGAAATTGAAACAATACTTGATAGAAAAATATCTAGTAAAAATAAAGTTGCTGGATTAGAAATAGTACATAGATATAAAGATTATGTTGATAAACGTATTGTGTCAGATGAGTGATTCTTTTAATTATTATATTAGTCTTATAATTTTTTAAAAAAACTTTAGAAAAATAGTATGCAAATGTGAGTTTTCTATATCAGCCTTAAAATTCTTAAAATTGCCTAATAATTTTAAAAAACTTTAGGGAAAGTAGTATATTTTGTAACTATAGGAAATATCAGGATGTGTCTTGGTATGTCCTATAGTGGTATCCATATACTACTTGCCCTATACCGCCATAATACACCTTGACCAATATTCTTTTATGTAGGTACCATGGAAAACGGACACTGTACTTAATTTTCGCTGAAACTTTAATCTCTTGCTAGTTAATCCTGCTAGGAAATTCGAAGCCTTTATCCGTCATAAGTAGAGAAATTAATATTTTATATCAAGCTTTCTCCCAGTTTTGTTGTTGTTGTTGTTGTTGAAGTTTAAATACAGATCACAGGAGTTAGGTTTGTTACCGTACCATCAGTAGTTAAGCAGTAATATACGCAATGCAAAATCTCAGCCCATCATCTATCACTGAATTTTTAGATGAGGAAGAAGCACAGAGTTTTATGTATTTGAGATTAAAATTAAAGTCTGAACCGATTCCACATTTATTATGTTTTATGTATTTGAGATTAAAATTAAAATCTGAATCGATTCCACTAGCGTGCTATTTTAATTTTTTTTTAAACTTAAGGAAGTGCTTATATTCTTTCATAGATTCAATATCTTTACTTTGATAGGTAAAATCTTCACGATGCGGTTTTGTACATTCACGATCTTTTTGAAGACGTTTTTATCGTGATATTGTGTATTGCGTGATATTTTACCGTGATTTGATTTCTCACCTTCAATTAGTTTCTTTTTCGTCATGATATACCCCTTTATTTTGAAAAGTGAAACCAATCGGAACTATGTCGACACATTTTTAGGTTTGAAATAAAGAAAGATATCAACGTCAAATCTGTTCAAAATTAATTAAATAGAACTACAGAATTAATGTATGAAACATTTTAAAACTATATTTTGAAATTTAAAAAAGTCACAATTTTCGAGGCTTTAAATTAAAAGCACTCTGACATCAACAAGATATCCGCTGTTTTGTGCTTTTACATTTTTATTTGAAACTAGCTGAGTGACGGTTCATCTTACGGGAATAAACAAAAGCTTTGCTAACACGCGCAATTGAAATTCATTCGACTGGAGCAAAATTGGCACATTGTATTACGATGGCTGACCTAAACTTAAAACATTCATTTTGCTTTGTAGAAATTTATGATAGTTTGTTTCTCAAAATGTCTAAAGTTCCACGAACTGAAGACGAAATTATTTACGTATTAGCCCAACGACTAATATCACCTCCAAACTGAGGCACTTAGCTCCAGTAATGTATGGAAACAATTTTTTATTTTCCAAATTTCAGCCAAACGCATGCATATATGCATGTAACAAAAAAGAAAATAAAACGTAAAAGTTTCAGGACATTATTATTTGCAGACGATATTTTTTAAGCTTTTAAAATATTATAACTTATATACAAGCTTAGCTAATTAGCTTACTTATAAATTTTTAAAATTTGGTTTCATATATCGTGTTATCGCCCTCCCATAATAGTCGCACCCCCGTTTTGAAGCAGAAAATAGCTAAAATTTGCAGTCACGTATTTGTTCTTCATTTATGTCTATAAAAAGCAAAATGCCTCTTTTTTGTATGCAACTGGCGAAAAGATTATTTAATGTACGGCAGATAATCTGGAACATTTGGTAAGTTAGAAATTTTATTATAATACCAGTAATGTTTTAGCATTAGAGTGTACAATATTATATAGTATATTTTCACCCATAATAGTCGTATCTAGACTTTCATCATGAAAAATTTTCAAAAAAAAAAAAAGTGTGACTCTTAGGCGAGTAATCACGGTATATGTATGTGTGTGTGTGTATACATGGAGAACAAGTATTCAGCTAATACAAAAAATAAATTTTATAAACACAGTAAAAATGAGTATATTCTCAGAATGGCTTGCTAATTAATCTTCTAGAGTATTTAAATTTAAAAAACATAAATGACATATCGTTTACTTCATGTCAAATCTTTTACATGAGAATCGGCCCGTAAAATTAAAATAACACAATTAGAAAACAACCTATGCCATCATCATCCAAGTAGAACATATGTGTCTCCCTCCCCTCCCACACGCACACAACAGAGAATAAGACGACTTATAATTCGATAAAGAAGAACTTTCTCGAAAAATTGGCGCTCAAAAGAAAATTAATGAAAGCCCAAAGAAATCCAGGCACAAAATCTTCTTGTCAAACTTTAATCAGTGCAAATCAGAATTAAACAACCTTTGGCACAGATGAATAATTCGCATTCATTATGCACGCCAAATTTCACAAAAGAAATCTATTGAGAACCAACAATTTTTTATTGAGCATGCAAAAAGGTTTCTTCTGTTCTTATATCTTGCGTAACCCCGGGCCAAAGTAATCATTCTATTTTTTCATCGTCGTTTTTTGGAGTTTTTTTAGAATGGCGTGTATGTAAGATTTAGCAGGGGAAAAAATTCAACCAATCAAATCTTTCCTCCACAACTGAGTCAAAATTTGAACAATGATGTATAAACTTAATTTGGTTTCATGCTTAATTAGTTTTTTCTTGTTAAGAAGTTAAGGCAATATGACGAAAAAAAAATTCTTTTTCCTGGTACTAATTCTTTAAAACATTTTTTTCTAAATCAGTGTATCAGTGTTTCAGTTTTATTGTTATTCTATTGTGTTTTTTATTAAATTCGTTCTTGGATTTCCACCCTTCCCCTCACGTTTCTTTTTTTTTTTACATTATAACGTATTTAATCAAGTCTTACTGTAGCTTGATAAATATTTTAAATAAAATAATATGATTTTCAATTACGGGAATAAAGGTCTTTTTTCTGTTTTTTATTGGTTCTATTCTCTGTCTTTTCCCCTTTTTATTCCGGGAGCAGAGCATTTTTTTTCTGTCCTTTTTTTTTTAAAACCCGCCACAAAGAAAATATTAAAATGATTTAAATTCAAAGGAGAGAGAAGTTTTTCTTAATAAAGAAACAAACAGTCTGCACGTTGGAAACGTGGACATTTTTATACATTTTATATTTCATTATTTAGAGAAGCTGGCATTGGGTTTTCGAAAACATTTGCATAAGGATTAGAGCTTTATTTTAATGAGAAGGAAATATTAGATGAAATGGGAAAAATAATCTACTTCCCATGTGTTTTGTGAGGCTTTACCCAAATATGCAAATTTTTATATGGCCTTTTTTTATGCTTTTATCTCACAAAGATGGTGGTCGAAAAAGAGGAGCAATCAAATCTGTATTCCAAATTCTATTCTTCCCTTCGCGTGGACAAAAAGTTTAAATAAAGAAGAAAAATAGGTTCTTTAAGCTGGCTGTGCTTAAGCAAACAGGGCACTTGAAGCTGAAAGATGAAAAAATAGGGAAATATTCTTGGGGACATAGTAAGAAAAAAAACAGAACGTTTTTCGCGCTCCTTTCAAACGAATCTGCATACACTTCGCGAATTTCTTCAAGCAACGAAAGAAGGGAAAAAAACGACGTATAAAAAAAATATGTACGTTACCGGGGGAAAAGGGAAAAAAAAGCCACTTTCTCGTCGAGCCGTTATATAAAGATAGAAACGCTTTTCCATCTACACATTCCAACGGAGTTATACATACATTGACGCTCGGCTATGTACAGTAGGGGGGTAGGCATAGCGAGCGAAAAAACCCTTCCAATTGTTCGGCGTGTTGGTCTTCCAGGCGCTTCGTTCATTAAGATATTAATAAGATACACACCATTTAAATTACAAATAAACGCTGGTAATTGGATCAGGTTGATGAGAGGGCAACTTTGAGGACGGGGGGCAGGGGAAAGGGAGGGGTGTGGAGCGTTTTGCCCGAAGGAGGCATATAAGGGGGGCTCCGGTCCAAATTGTCCTACAAATATCTTCCGTCGGAGGAATATTTGTTGACAAACAAAGCCCAATTACGGGTAAAGCAATTACGGCAGCAAGCACACACGGCGCCGCCGGAACAGAGAGAGGGATTTGAGCAGAGAATGGGAAGGGGTTGTAGTATTTGGCGAGTTTATCGCTTAAGGTTGGGTGTGGTTTTCTTCTTTTCGGAGCAATGCACTACGAAAAGTACGTTTTATAATAATCTAGAATCTCGTCTGTTTTCCGTGTATTTTAGGGGACTGCCTGCAAAGTTTCCCGGACCCAGACAGCACATAAGCTTAAATCAAGCTTGACATTTCCTTGAATTTGACGTATTAATGCAAGCTTGACAGTTCAACTCATTTTAAGCTGGCAGCAAGCTTGCAGGAGTCAAGTTGAATTGTCAAGCTTAACTACAGCTTGATTTAAGCTTGACAAGTGATACTAACTTGATTTTAGCTTTCAAAGTGCGCAGTGATGGCGCCATCTGTGAAAGAGAATGGACATTAATTGTCTAGCGTCCTCAAATTTGCTGAAAGTTCGTAAAAGATGTGTTTTATTTTATTACCAGTGCCATATTACCGGCAGGGCAAACGGGGCAACTGCCCAGGGCCTACAGATTTTAGGTCCCAAAAATCTTACATCTTACACTTTTGTATCAGGGTTCATACGCCCTCAGGGAAACCTGGAAAACAGGGAAAACTCAGGGAATTGAAAATTAGCTCTCAGAACTCAGGGAAATCTCGTGGAAAAATGTGATTTTGCTGTAAAAACCTGGAAAATCTAGCTTCAACCCTGGAATTTTAAGAAAATTTACCCCCCTCTTTATTTTTATGGCTTTATTCAAAGGCCAACTACTTGGCTAATGAAGCACTCATGCAATTGGAAATGGATTATACAAGATTAATCATCACTTAAGACTGCTTAGGACGAATAACACACTTGCTTCTCATTTTGTCTCTGCTGTTCTGAGCATTTGTGATTGCTCCCATTTCTCATTTGAGTTGGTTGAATTAAGAAGGGGCTATTGTTTGTGTTGCGTACTGTGCACAAAGTTAGATTGTGTAATATTATTATCATGTATATACAAACTCTGTTGATATTTGCTAGGATACAATGTAGAATGTGTGTTCCTATAATGTTAAATATTTCATTGTTTATGCATAGGATTGGTGGTTTTTACTTTGTTCTAAAGAATATGGAAATTTTTACCAATAGCCTTGTGTCTGGCAATAATACAAAAAAACATATCTTGAAACTATCAATCAGTGAAGTGGTCCCAAAAATTCTTTTTCACTTCTGTAAAGCTGTTGCATAATTTCTGATATTTTATAGGTCAAAATTGAATTTAAAACTAGGGATGGACGCGAGACGTGCGAGACGAGAATCGGGGCTGTCTCGTCTCGTCTCGCAGTGGTAAACCTCTGTCTCGTCTCGCGTCTCGTCTCGTCTCGCAAACACTGTGTCTCGTCTCGCGTCTCGCAAAGAAATTGCTTTCTCGTCTCGCGCGAGACGCGAGACGTCTCGCGAGTCTCGCAAAATTAAGGACTGCGATTTTGTTACCATTTTATACTAACTTATTATTGGGATTTTATTGAAAATTAATATTAATAATAACAATTACTTACATATAGCCACATTAGTAGATATATTAATAACTATATCAGCATATATCCAGGGCCTGATTACTGAAAAGGCTCGGGAAGCTTGAGCTTCCCCTCACAATTTGAAGGGGGCCTTAAAATGACTGAAAAACTGCTATAAGAATTCAAAATTTTGTTTTTAAATGATCTTTTAAGTTATTGTACACATTTTTAATAAAGAGAAGTTGTGCTTTTCAGAAGTCTTGATACTTCATATCGCAACATTTACAAATTAGTTGTTTGCGATGTCATTGCCTGGGACACCTGCTGCAGTTGAGAGCTTTTTCTATTATGGGGAATATTTGGGCAGCAGAGAGGGGTAAACTTTTAATATGTAATGTTAAATATCTTCTAAATGTCAAAATTAATTCTCAACTTCTGTGTTGTGATTTTTATGATGTCATCAAAACAAACAAAGATTTCCTGAAAAAAGCCATGTCTAATGAAAAATAGGACTAAATTAATAAAGTTTAATGTTCCAGTAAGGTAATATTTTTAGTTATTTGTATTAAAGTAATTTCAAAAATACTGTAAAATCCCGTTACACTATTATGAAGATTAATGAATAAAATATTTTTATCAAAGGAAAATTTCAAATTAATGAATAAAATTTTTTTATCAAAAGAAATCATTAGAACTAATTAAATCAATAGCATTTATTTTTTTATGAATAAAATATTTTTATGAAAGAAAATCATTAAAACTTTAATTTTCCCAAACAAAAAGGGGATGAGGGGCCCGAAATGAATCTGAGCTTCCCCTCACTTCAGAGGTTAATCGGGCCCTGCATATATCGGCATTTGAAGTAAAAGAAATTGAGATTTAATACGTATATATAATGTCACACCGAAAATATAGTATTTATTTTTATTTACTAGCTGCGTGCCCGTTCTTCGCACTGTAGTAAACGAAAATTTTCCTAACATATAAACACAACTTTCCTAACATAAAATTTTCCTAACAATCAATTAATTCCAGTGATGTGGAATCTAAAATAAAAGCAAAATTATTTGACTCTTGATGTAAAGTTTGCGTCATGAGTATTAACCTGGCATCATTGCAATATAATGACTCAAAAAACTACGTCGCGATCACTACGTGTCATTCGCGATCAGAAAAGTGAAAAGCTTAGCGGTTTGCAGAGAACTCCCGACTTTCAAAATGTGTTCTTTCTACATCATACTCTAGTTCTACATCATACTGTTCAAGTTGTAGCATTAAATACCTCAGACACTACATGAAATGGACAACCGTTTGTTTTAAAATAGCTGCTCACCCACTCTTCATACGAGAAGTAGCGAATATTTTACTAAAATCATATCTGCATGAGACAAAAGAGATTTTTTTTTTTTAAGTTCAAGTAATCTCCTCTGTTGAAATTACTGCGGGATATATTAACACAAATTAGAATTACTTATCGTTCAGTTGGTTGTAAGATAACCCTTGAAAAATTATAAACAGAACACTTTTAGTCTTTATTAAATCTCTACTATTTACTTTAACGTCAATTTCAAGTCTCTAAAATATATGTAATTTTTATATTAATGAAAACAAGATTATATTAACGATAATTATAATTATTTGCCTAATATTTCCAATAACATTACCGTGTGTGCATTTTTAGATTTCATTATAGTATCTCAGTTGGTTAATAGACGTCTCATTTTTTGTTTATATTTTAAATTACTGAACAGTTAATTTGTTGACGACTATCCGTTTGTACTTTTCCACAATAATTTTTAGCGATAGTACTACAGTCGTTATGGTCGCCCTGTTTACAGAAAAATTAAACCATAATCCCCCTAATGTATATCCAGTGTGGATTTTTTAAAAAAATGAAAAGACATCTAACAGGCGAAGATAATTTTAGAATAGGAACCCAACTGCAAGATAAAATGATGGGGAGGAAAAAAATTTATAAAAGTTTTGAAAGCCGAAGGAAGGGAAAACATGATAATATAAACGAAAAGAGAAATAGTTTTTTAAAAAATTGCTTGCATTTCTTTCCGTCCGGTATTAATATATAAGAATAAAAAATGTCATTTTAATCTCTTTAAAATAGGCCAACAATAGGGATTTAACCGCCCCTAGAAAGTTGTTACCAGGGTGGGAGCCCCCCCCCCCCTACGCACGCCGCAACGTGCGGGAAAGTTTGAGTCGCTTTTCAGATCTTATTTATGCGAGACGGAAAAAAATGCGAGAATTCTCGCGAGAAATCTCGCGCGAGACTCTGTCTCGTCTCGCGTCTCGTCCCGCAAAATATTTTCTTTCTCGTCTCGCGGCTCGTCTCGCAAAAAAAATGCCTGTCTCGTCTCGCGTCTCGTCTCGCGAGACAATGCGAGAACGCGAGACAATGCGAGAATTCTCGCGTCTCGCGTCCATCCCTATTTAAAACCATGTTTGATATAAATGTAATCCATTGTTTATGCGATTACCATAGTGCTATCATAATTTTATTACCTTAGAATGGGGCATATAAAAAAAAAGTATTAGTCTTATGTTTATTTTTTTGCGATAACCTGTAAATTCTTAAAAAATCACCTGGAAAACTCAGGGAATTCCATTTTGAAAAATGAGTATGAACCCTGTGTAGTTTTAAAATAAAATTACAAAGGATTAAAAAAAATTAAGAAGTTAAATAATTTTTTTAATTATAAAGTATGAACAATGAAAATAATTCAAATTTACATTTGTATAAATTAATTTAAACTTATTTTTAATTCTTCGAAATGCTGTATATCGATATAGCATACCAATATGTAGGAAAATAACTAACCACATTTGTAAAGAGAATTTTCAGCGTTAAATAATAGCAAAATTTTTCAATTATTTGTTATTTTAAGAAATATTTACAAAAATGACTAAAGTGTTTGTATTCCATACATGTTAGCAACTGTGATATAGCATTTCGAAGTAACGTTTAACTATCTGTTTCTTTGATTTCAGATTACTTAACACAAAATTTGTGTTAAGTAAGTAAACCCATTTTATATTTCCAAATATGGAAATTCTTCAAAATAAAATACAATTATACTACGAAATTGATTTCAAAATCAGTAGTTTGCCTCGATTTTGGCCAGAAACAAATAAATAATAATAAAAAAAAACAAATAACATATCGCCCACTTATCAATCTGGCCAGAAAACGGCTTGATAATTCACTTCAAACTTTAGTCATAACTGCCCGAAGCTTGGTAGCTGAATGGATAACGCGCTCGCCTACGAACCGAAAGGTCCCGGGTTCTATTCCAACCACGGACACTCGATGGAAACAGATTAAATTAAATTGAAATTTCAGCGTAGAGGGGAAAATGCGTGGCAAAGTAAAATATGTGGGGCGAGTTCGCCGACCGGCGCCTCGTGTATTTAGGAAAATGTTTTAAGCTTGAAATTAAGCTTGCTATGCCAGGCTTGATTCAAGCTTGAAATGTCAAGCTTAATGCAAGCTGGGCAAGTGTAAACTAGAACACTTGATTCAAGCTTGCATTAAGCTTACACGCTTGAAATTTTCAAGCTTATTGACTTGATAAATCAAGCTTGCTGCAAGTTTGCTGCAAGTTTGCTCTCCTGTCTGGGGAGTTACCTTCTTAGTTTTTAAACAAGGTGTTTAGGCTGTATATATTTAGTTGCAGCGCTTAAACGAAGAGCAGATTAAGCTTTCATTCGAATTACAATTCCTAAGTTGAAATGAAATTGTTAATATGACTTGAAATTTCAGTTTCAACTTTTTAAAATTTTCCCCACGTCTGAAGAACGGACAGCAGATGTTTACATACCGAGGCTGAGGTGACAATATTCACGTTTTCAGCTAACTGAAGAATTTCATGATCATCATAGTCTTAGATAAAAACATTAAGTTCGGAGCAATATTTTTTCTACTTTACTGAGGCAAAGTGATTTTATTGAAATCTTTGTGATAACATGTTGTGATACTGGAAGCAGAAGACTTGACATGCCACTTAAAAAAGGCTAAACATTTCTATGTCCTCCTGATTACCATTTACTTAATAATGGGTCTGAGCATTTGGTTTTGAGTACGCTCAAATTTTAACATTCGCACTGTCGATCGCAAAAGTACACAAGCTTTATTCTATCTTATATCTTAATTTCGCGAATAATAAATTTGATTTCCAAAAAATGCTCAGGAAAGGGGACAAATGCTAATCTTTTACTATTTTATTCAAATTCTTTAAACAAAAGAAACAAAAAAGAAAAAAAAAAACAGCCTTTCATACCAATGTTGGTAATTTATTAATCAATGTAGGCATCAGCACAAACTGGAGAATGTGGAGGAAATACTCCAAAGCTAGCTGGTATTTGAAAATCACCTGAGTACGATTTATTATCATATTTGGACATGTGTAAGTATTTTAACGCAGATTTAAAAACATGTAATTATTTTGTGTGTGTGTTTCCCTAGCAGAAAATGAAATCAGTTCCTAGTATGCAGCCTTGAAACTTTTTTTTTCAGCTTACAGAATTCCATTACAGAAGCATATTAAAACTAGCCAAAAATTAAAGGAAAGACGTGTGGTATTTCGAAGACATATTCATTAGGTAATCTCTCCTTTGATTAACGTGTTTGCTTTTCTGTCCACATTTAATTTCTACTGTGTGAAATAGGCCGAAGCTTTATGATAAGAAAATAGGATAAATTCAGAGTTAGTTGCTCTAATTTTTTTCCTAGAGAAATTAAAAACTTTAAATTTGTTTAGGGAAAATAGGAAAAGAAAAATAAATAAATAATCTGAAATTCTTCCAGATTTTATTTACGCACTTGGCAGGAAGAATTTCAGACTTTTTTAAATCTATTCAATCAATTCTGCCATATAGAGGAAAATTATAACTGTAAGTGCCCATACAGACTCCTGTTCGCATAATTTTGTAGCTGAAAATTGCATCCATTGTTGTTGTTTCTGTATATCCTTCAGTTTTCAGCTTCATAAGGCAGAAGTTGAGAACGTTTTAAAAAAAGGAATAATATTTTTTTATCTTTTACTATCATGCAATGTTAACAACAACAAGCTGTGCCTGCACCAGTTGTTATTTCTGTTATTGTTAAGACAAACCACACAAGGGCTATCTACGAAAGGAAGCAAAGCCTTGGGCGGAGGAATTTTTAAAGGTCTCTAATGGGTATTCAACCAGATTTCTGGAGAAATCCACCCAAAATTCCAGACCGTAAGATCGACCGTCGCGAGGTGGACTAGAATCCTGGACCTCCACATTTCAGCCGTCCACCAATGTTCAGTACCTGCGCTAGTATTATGTAGCAATTTTGGAGACTCTATGGGACCATAACCGCTGAAAACTACTTGATCTGTATTTGTTATATTAGTAAATGCTGTGTTATGCTTGAATAAATACAGAATTAATTAATTAAAATTTGTAGCTTTATTTACTTGCTATACAAACAATTTTATCTTAAAAAATTGTAAAATTATCTGTACAAGCATCACAATTCTTCATTTGATAGTGTATATAATTAATCTGATTGCCAAAGTCCCTATTTCACAATACTGATCAACAAGTTTGGCAGTATTCTTAGATGATCCCAAAACATTCCAGAGTGGAGTAAGATTTGTTAAACGGTCAAGACACTGAAAACAATAAGTAAACGTAATTTCTGAGAGAGTTGTGCAGTTTGTAATACAGCATCGTTTTGATCATAAAGGGCACTCCTGTGACTTGCTAGTACTAGTGGAATCTGCAGTTACAAAATATTAACATACCTGGAAAGGTCGTTATATCTTACAGAGTAAATAACTGATCAGATCTTCCAGAAATTACTCCCAGAATTGTCACAATAAGCCTATGACTGTCTACTGCACAGAAGCAATTGTTGAACATACCACTGTGTTCTTCCCCTCCTCACAATAATTTGATGATATCTAAGACATAAGCGCGATTTAGCGTTGAAAAAAAGAATCCCATCTTTCGAAGCAGACTGTGTCCAGCTCCAGCTCGTTTAACATCGACTCCAATCCAGTTGACAATGATTCGAGGTTGGTGGGAAATGACTCAACACACTTAAAGACTTCACGCGGGTTTTCTGTTTTGAAAACCACCGTGGCCACTTTTCCGTTTGATTCATGTTTTCTGCAGAGTGATTTGATATTGCTAACGGAAACATGGACTATCCCTTCAGATGATTTTCAAATACCAGGATTCACTTTTGTCGAACGGATAGATCATCGGAATATCTTACAGAGTAAATAACTGATCAGATCTTCCAGAAATTACTCCCAGAATTGTCACAGTAAGCCTATGACTGTCTACTGCTCAGAAGAAATTGTTGAACATAACCACTGTGTTCTTCCCCTCCTCACAATAATTTGATGATATCTAAGAGATAAGCGCGATTTAGCGTTGAAAAAAAGAATCCCATCTTTCGAAGCAGACTGTGTCCAGCTCCAGCTCGTTTAACATCGACTCCAATCCAGTTGACAATGATTCGAGGTTGGTGGGAAATGACTCAACACACTTAAAGACTTCACGCGGGTTTCGTATGCTCAAAACGTTACATTGAGACATTTCTGACAGATTTTGGACACGATAAAATGTTCATAACCCAAAGAATGAGACACCCGCAACTCATAAAATGGTATCATTTTGAGTGTAGTGCCGTTTCTGACCCAAAGTCAAGACTTTCTTATCCAAATTTTTGTGAGGAGTTTCTTTTAAAAGTAACGGAAATCTGAGTTTAGGAACACCTTAGAAATTCCTCAGATAGAGTATTCTATTATAGTATATACAAGTACTCGTTACCTTACACAAAACCTGCATCAATGTAAAAATACACAAATAGAAGTTTCCAAAAATGGCTCAGATCCTTTTCTTGTGAAATTATTGTTGCTTCAGAAAGCATCCTTTGTGAAAATGCGTTTTTGGCTTAATGTTTCTAAAATTGAAAACCAAAATATTTTTGGTTTTCAATTGTCTATGGCACTTGAATAAAATGTTGACAGAACATTATTTGAATGTTACAAATAGTTTGATAAATAAGTTGTGTAAGCTGCATTCTTTCGTTGAAAATAACAAATAACAGAATAAGTACTGTCTGTTATCATACATTTTGTTGCTTGTAACGTAATTTTTAATTTAATTAGCAAACAGTGAGTATGAGGAAAAATTTATATCCTCAAATAAATGAACTAATGATGGTTACACGGACTGAGAAATGTTTATGGAGATACAATGTAATTTTCTGTAAAGATAACATTAGTTAGTCTTCTATTTAGGGGGTCTCAGCAGCAAAAATAATTTTAAACTACCTATTAGAACTATCCTTTCAATAACAATTTTCTTTTGCACGTATATGTGGAGGAGGGGCGTGTGTGGCAGAACGACACCCTTAAATCACAGAAAGTACAGTCGACGCTCGTTTTTATGGACTCGTGAGGACCACTCAAATTCTTAAAATCGAAAAACATCAAAAGTTGCACTACGTCTGCGGCAGTGTATTCGGAACGACACGGTAGATCGTAAAGTGGCAAGTGTTCGTGACGAAAGAGGCGTCGGCTGTGTATTCCTAATTGTTGTAGAAGAGCGCAGAATGTATCCCGCACTATTCGAAATGTCCACGGATAAAAATTATGAATCTTTCCTAAAAACGTCTCTTTTGAGTCTCGTTTAATTTATGGGAGAAATTCGGTCACGTTTTATAAACCATCTAAGTAGCTGCAAAAATGTAAAAGAACTAAGTCTTTTTGTTCTCTTATAAACTCTTATAAAAGGTATAGTTTCTGAAACCACCGAACTACAAAAGTTTATGATTTGGCAATGAAACCTAGGTCCTCCTCCACTGTATAATATACCGTCATAAATAACGAAACGAGCTCTTTATTAACAAAAAGACATTTACTGACTGCACATCATTGAAAGACATAAAACACTTAACATATTTACAGAGTTGGATTTAAAAAAGTATAGATGGCAAGTTCGAAGTCAGGCATCTCAGGCCTACCACCAGAGGAAAAGTTGCCTCCGAACTTCTCACTCTCTGAAGCCGATCTCATCTTCCTTTGAGCTCCCCATCTAGGCGATGCTTGTTGCAAGTGTCCGAAAATTATGAAATTCCTCATTCCACTAAATCTGGAGAGCCCTTGAAACACTCAGGTATTTATTCGTTCTATAATGGCAGAACTGCCCTTTATCAGAGATCTATAGCTTATCGAAGACTTTACAAGACCGTTCAGATCAAGGTTATGGGAGAGATTCAAGTATTGAGGGGTAAAGAAAAAGGTTATCATACATATATCTATAAGTACTAATTCGTAATTATTTGGACAACGTCACAGTAAGGCAATGAAATTGAACATATTATCGTGTCGTAAAATTTTGTTATATTTCTTTACTTATAATCAATACAAAATTATGTAGTTTTCACAGCAATTTTTAAGCATATTCAAATGAAAAAATTAAATTAGCTATTTAGCTGCAAGATACGAGCCCCTTTCCTCCCTATGCACACGATTAAAAGAAAAATAATAAAAAGTTCTATAAAAATTTTTACTCTTTGTCCCGAGCTGCAACAGTGTATGTGACATAATTCTGGCAATATTTGTAAAAGAGTTTCTTGAGGCTAATTACTGGAGATTTCAGTGTTTACATTCCACGAATTAAATTATCAGAACTGATATGCCTCAAAAATTCAGTACGGGAATTTTTGAGACTTTAAAACGCCCCGGAAATTTTCTAATTCGACCAGACTTGCCAATCTTCTTCCATCTTTGACGCCAAACGTTTCTAGCAACCCTCTAACTCTAAGGGAGGGAATGAATCTAGAGCGCGTTGGTTAGGCCTAATGCAATCACGGGCCAGCACACAGGCTATCGACGGGAATAGGAGAATAAAGGGGGGGGGGGAGAATAGGCACTACTAATTCGGCACCTGCTGTTTGCTAGGGAGGAGGGGGGGGGAGGCGACGAGCGGAGTAGAACAGTCGGATCGAACCCACGGCCTTTAAACGTAATGGACGGATCTTTATTAATTCAATTTTGATCAAGCTGCCGAAATTATGTTGCCATTCAAAATAAACAATGGGTTCGGGTTCGTTGCTCACTTCATTTCCCCAGTAACTACCCCCTAGCCTTCAGCATTGTTCCACTCTGTCGTTGGATTCCTCCCCCCTCCCCCATAGCCCCCCCCCCCCTCGTGGTTCTCTTTCGGGAGTTTTTAAACAGAAGGAGTGTTCACTCATCTAGAGCAACGTTCCCATCAGGACTGCGATGGAAGTTAAAAGGTTGCCGAGCGCTTGCTTTGGTTGTACTTCACCGAGATTGATAATACAATTTTCGGCTGCATCGAATGGGGGGGGGGGGAACATAAGTTCTTCTCGGCTAATAAATTAATAGATGAGAGCCTGACCCGGTTTTGGCAGATCTCTCATCGTCGTATTTCTCAGAGGAGTCTTGGTAAAGGGTGAAGAAGACAGAGACAGATTTTTCTTCTTTAAGAATAAAAAGGTTGGATAATTTTTAAATTATTTTAAACAAAACTTTCAAAGCTATAAAATTTAAAAGAAAGGAAAGACGTTGTTGTTTTGTTACATCGTACATGGTCATAAATAGAAAATTTTTAAATAAAAGTCCGATCCAGATTTTGTCAGATCCCATAGAAAAGTTTAGGAGAGTAAAGGGTAAAACAGAGAGAGGTAGAAACCCAGTCAAATAGCTGTTAAGTTATTTCAAAAACGACTTTTAATACCATAAAATTTAAAATAAGATAAAGCATAAAATTCTGCTGCATAATGTTTCATTTATCTGACCGGAAAAAGAATGCTACGCCTAAAGGACACACGGTTGTACAGATAGTACTCACTTTAAAGCTTACATACAGAAAAGAGAACACACCGTCCAACTTTAAATTTCAACTACTCCTTACAACGTATATATTTTTTAACATCGTACTCAGCGATCGGATTCAGTTTGATGGAGCTGAATCAAGGTCACTTAAAGAGGTGCATGGTATGAATTATCAATTGCAGTTGAAATAATTTTTATGTAAGTCCAGTATGGCAGTAGCTTTTTCTGCTAGTTTGGAATAATTTTAGTTTACCTTATAGTTTAGCGTTCTGATTGAGTATGATCGAATACCTCCCAAAAGACAATGCTGGTTTACGACGTCTTAAGTGACCATTAAACATAAAATAATATATTATTGTCTGACCCATCTAATCTCGAGTCATCATTCTTCTTAGAGGAATCTACTAAAGAGGAGAGAAAATTGGATGACAATATTGGATAAATTATTTTAAATGAGTCTTTAAAACAGTTTAAACAAGAATAAAGGTGAAAATTTTCCATCGTCGTATGATCCATTGAACAAACATGCAAAATGATTGCAGAGTTTCAGCCGGTTTTAGCAGATCTCATACGTTCCCTAAATAAGTGAAGGATGATGAAGAAAGGTAAAATATTGGATATAGCTTCTAAATTACTTTAAAAAGTTTTTTTTTTTTTAACCGATAACATGAGATTTAAAATAATGTAAAACCAATGTTGTTTGTTACGTCTTACAGGGTGTTCCCACTCTCCCCTTCCCCCCAAAAAGACTCGTTAATTTTAAATGTCAATAAAAATGAAACGAAAGCTGATAGAAATTTAAAGTTTAATGCATTATTCATGTGACAGCAGGGGGAACTTAGAATCCCTAATTTTCAAAATTAGTTTCAAAGCTCATAATGAAATAGACTGCTCTCTAAGAAAACTAATGGAAAGGGATGAAAATCCTGCAAAAATTGGTTCAAAAACATTGTGCAAAAATATTTATATTGAATATTAGTTTATTATTAAGACTAATAAAATTATGTTTCCAAAATAATCGACATTCCCTGCAAGAACATACGGCAGTCTGCCCAGCCCCATTAAACGGTTTAAATCTCCGATTTTCCTTGGAAACCTTTCAAAGACTGTTCCATTGCTCTCGAATTTGAACACAGCAATGAGGGACTGACATGGCATGGGTTGACCTTCCTGATAGCCAAATCTGACGTAATGTGACTCCGTGTTTTCAAAGGGGGATAACTGAATGCCAATTTTATCATTAAAATCTATAAACAATTGAGTAGGGAAAGAGGGCATCTTTCCTGAATACGAAAATATTCTAGCTCAAAAGTTTGCAGAGGTTTCTGAGAACGTTTGTTACTTGACCACTGTGTGTTGTTTCTAAAAATTGTGCGCATTTCGGAAATGGTTAGAAATAAGTTTGAAAATCAATGGTATAAAATTTTCTGATGTTCCATGAATCCATTTATATTGAATTTTAGTTTATTATTATTATTATTATTATTATTATAAATATTATTATTGTTTACTTTTTAAACTGAGTATCTCTTTTTTGGGATATCTTATAATATGATCGTGGATTAGACGTGTCGTTAGACTAAATGTGTGACTGCCGCTTAAACTTTTGAAAAATATGTCAAAATATCCGACATATACACACTGAGAGACAGAAAAGAGGAAGAAAGACTTATTGTAAATATGTATGCGTTAGAGTTTTTGCTTTTGATCTAATGTTAAAAAATTAAAGCCAGTTGATTTTGTAGAATCAATGTTAATAATACTTATTGTAATAGAACATTAAAAACGTACTTTTGAGTGTTTTTTTTTATCAAATAAATTGTAATCAAATAATTAAGTGCATATATGTACACGCACATCGATATAGTATCGTAGAAGTATTTAAAACTGTAAAGAAATTTTAAATTTTAAATAGAGTAGGCAGTCCATTAGCAAATATTTAAAAGCTCAAGTCTAAAAGAAAACGAATCTTAAGGCAAAACAAAACGCTATTTTTACTCAAATGCATGAACTTTTTCTTAAATATGCAACAAAATGTTAAAAAGAAAAGTGTTTTATACCATTAAAGCTCGTTATCTTCTCTATTCAAAAACATGCATTCGAGCTCATTGTTTTTTGATTGAAATAAAATGACTACTATGATATTTTAATGGCTTTAAGGCATCCTCATTTAACACTCATCAGAAATATGGAATCTATATGAATATGCTTCGATGTCCTTACTTCCTAATGCTACTTTTTGCATTTTCCAGGAGTAAAATGCGGCGCTGTTGCTCTCACTAATGTATTTCAGTCATTTGAGACAACCTGTTTCTTTTATAATCTTTTCCAACAAGTGATCTAAATTGTCCTTTATGTTCAAAAAGTGAACGTTTTTGCAGATAAATATTTTGCTTTTAAGTAACATGTGCTTCTATGCTGATTCTTTTCGCAAGTATTAATGTATGAGAGTACCAACTGTTAAATTCCAAGTCTTTTATTTCAAAGGACTTTTTAAAAAATAAATATTTGCTGAAAACATTTAAACCTTTTAGAATAATGGTGCGTTACTTTGAATCGTATTCATGATTTTTTTTTAAAGGATAAAAGATGCACTTGTATTCTTTTAAAGGAAAGATATCATTGTTTTGAATCATTAGGGAACTAAAAGGTCAAAGTATCATGAAACAGTCAATATCTGTTAACACTTAGTTAATATTTTGATTATAAAGGAATTCGAGACGTAAAAACTCGCTGCTAGTTGAATACTCAAATTAATTTTCGATCATAAGTCTTAATGAAAGCCCATAGACATAGTCAGCAGCGACGCAGAGTGCCATGTGAATTATATTTGCTAAAGCTCTCTTAGCTCTTTCTTTAAATCTTCGAAACTAAATTTGTGACCATGTTTTTTTTTCTTTCTATCATTCATATTATTTTATCACATATGTACAAGAATCTTGCTAAAGCGGCTAGGTGAGGTACCCTGAAAGGGTGTATGTGAATGTTTTGGAAAATTAAAAAATTCAAAGTTTTTGCTCATGTATCTGCACATATTGGGTTGGTGTATAATGATCAGGTGTTTCTTTGACGTGCTATATTTTAATAAAAATTTACAATATTTTTAACTAATTATTTTTCAATTAATTATTTTTAAATTTGGGTTAATTAATTTAATTAATTAATTAACTACATAAAAATTTACAAACGCCTGGCAATTATGCACTAACCCAATAGTACATCTAACGCACTGCATATAATGTAATTAATGAAATGAGTACATTATATGTAGTACGTTATAAGTACATGCGTTAGGCTCTTCTCTCGCAGAAAAGAGGAAACTCAAAATGACACAGGTAGGGCACAAAATATGTTTTGCTGTTAGAATTTTCAGATTTCATGAGCGGTGGAGCTTCTCAAAAGTATAAGCACCAGCAGAGTTCTCACCTACGGCATATCGAGTAGCGGACGTCAGTAAAAGTGCATGGATTATACCGGTAGCAACGGTATTTATAGCAACAAGATTCTGGAGCTATCACATATGAGATTATCGCATAATGCGGCCTTAGAAAAAGTTGAAAAGCACAGACCTGGCGATTGTGAAAACAACTTATGGGATTACGTTAATAGGACAGCAGTGCCATTGATAGAAAAATGACAATAAAAAAATGAGTTCACTCTGATATGTTATTTTTTGTTTCTATTTTTTTTATTTGTGAATAACAGTGACGCTCCAAGTTGTACTGTTGCCGTTGTTTGTTGTTTGTTGTTACTATTGTTGTAAAAAAGAAAGTACATTTTCTGACTTACACTCATAAAACTCGTGTAACAGTAAATTAAGTTACAAAGTAACATTTTCAAAGTTTTTAGTCTGCTGTTTCTAATGCAGTTGGCTCTACGTTCAATAATAACTGCGTCTATCTGTTTACCGCTTAAGGTATGATTATACTTTGTAAAAAAGTTTACTTATTTAGAAGTGTTTAATCATCCCTTAAAATTTAACCCAAACTTCTGCTTCACCCTGCATATATATGGTCCAGTTCCTTCTGTCTATCCACAAAGTATTTAGGTAGTGTTTCACTGTCTGAACACTAAGTCTTGACTGGAAAGAAACTTGCAAAAAATCAAAAAAGTTATGCACAGACTTATATACATTATACATACTGTAAAAAGTTTTCAGGACAAAGACGTATTAACTATTTAATTACATGAAAATTTTTTATTCAGTACACGCGAAAAAAAATATTCAGCGTAATTTGAATGTTTAGGCTTTTTATTTGTTTGTGAAAATTGCTTAACTTTTAGACATTTATAATTTTTGACAACATATAATATAACCAATGAAAACAAATTTTGATGACAACACATTTTGATTATATGATAATTAATTTTATCTTGTCATACATTAATTATATCACTTCTTAAAATATTCGAAACGACATTCTCCTACCATGAAAAAGAAAATATATTTTCCGAATCACCCTCATAAAACTCGTGTTACCATAAATTAAGTTACAAAGTAATATTTTCAAAGTTTTTATTAAAGAAAAAAAATTTATCTCATTTTTGTGTTCCGAAACGTACGTTGTTTCATTTTCTTTCTTATGAGTGCTTTATACGAAATTAATATATGATGTAAAATACATGGCCCAGACTTTGCCTGTAAATGTTGTTTCCCTGTTCGTATACCATCATTGCGCGAAACGCAGCAAACTACCATAGCTAGATTGGAAAATGTCAGTGGAGGAAGGTTAATTCGTAATATTTATCGTAAATATATATATATATACGATAATAATTAAATTATATATATATAATATATATATATATATAATTTAAATAGTTCAAATAAATGTTTTAGTGTGCTCAGTACGACATTATTTTTAAAATACATCACTACATCCAGATATTTCAAGTTCTCCCAGACTTTGCCTGTAAATGTTTTTTCTCTGTTCGTTTACCCTTACTGTGCGAAACGCAGCGATCGGAAATAGCTAGGTTGGAAAATGCGAATGGAAGAAAAGTATTTTGAGATACTCATATTAATATATTTATAGTGAGATATGCATGGTAAATAAACTATTTACAATAGTTTTAAATAAATGTTTTAGTGTTTAATAAGAAGTTACTTTATTTATATAAAATATCCAGGTACTTCACGTTCTCCTGGACTTTGCTTGTAAATATCGTTTCTTTGTTTTATTGAGCAGAACGCTGCAAACTGCAATAGCTAGGTTTGAAAACGTAACGTTTCAGTACGGGAAGGACACAAACACACACAAATGTAGGCATCAAAGATGGCGTTAGTTTCATTTGTCTCAGCACGTTGCCCATTTTATACACTAATTAAATCGGAATCATTATTCACAGTCTAATTTTAATGGCTTGAAAAAGTGCACTTGACCTCAGGGAAGGAGGTGGTTGATCACGTCATACAGTAGTGAACTACACATTGTTGCGATAACATTACGATTAACAAGTTGGACAGAAGATAATATTAACCCTTGTTACAGACTTAAAATACATCACATGTATTCAAAATACCTATACAAAGTCTTGACAAAGTAATCCAGCTCTTTTGCATTTTATAAAATAAATGAAACACGTATTTCCTACCCACGCGTACCTAGCAAAAGACAGAGATTGTTTGATGCAGGCACTTGCATTCGGGTAGGTACAAATTTATAATTTTATGTTGATTAAGAACCTGGTTGGGAAAAAAAACTCGTGCAACATACTTTGAAAAGATTCTTCTATGTATAAAGATTTTATTGTATTTTATTATATACTAGAAAACTAGAAAATAATTATTTGCATATTTACAAGATTTACCCCTTTTGATTTGATTTTTTTTTTCTTGTCCCTTTTTCATATATAATTAACAATATTTGATAAACATAAATGTAGGTTTGAAATTTTGCCGAATTTTCAAAAATTATTTTTCTAAATAGCATTTAATATATTTAACTAATATATGATGTACTAACGCGCTAAACATTTTCGAATTATGTCAAGTAATGTTATGCACAACTTATACGTAATAAGACTAAAATACGTATTTTTTTAGTAATAAAAATGCCAAACGGGAGTTAGATGTTATATTCCCTTGTGTCCCAAAGGCTGCAACCAAGGTTTTGTATTTACAATCTGGATTGAATCCTGTGCTATATTCTTTTCCACATCTTTCATTTAGGTCGTTATGAATGGAAAAAAAGTAACTTTCAAAATTTGGGTACCAGCAATACTCCCTGATTACGAAAGGGATCCATTTCATAGTCAGAAATCTTTTGAATAGATCTCTGACTATGAATGGATTCTGATTATGTTTCATAAATTAAATTTGACCCTGAAAACTATATTGGGGTAAATGAACAGAATACGTAACAATTAATTATTTCTGCTTCGCTCAAAGAGTTATTCATTTCTGGGAGGTTTCTTATCTATCTGTGAAAAAGTAACATTGAAAAGCGTTATCTCTGGTTAAATTTCACGATGGAAAGCATGTGCGTCCTTTTTTATTTAAAAATACTTTTAGAATTGACCTCTGATTGTGTTTCATAAATTGAATTTAACCCTGAAAATCGATTATTTATTCTAGAGTCAGAATTACCAATTGTCACAATTTATTCAAAAACTGTGCACATCGGAATGATTACTTATCTGCAAAAAGTTACCAGGAGAGTTACCACGATTTGAACCCTCTGATAGAAAGTACAGTGAGATATTTATATTTTTAAAATCTCAATAGTGAAAAAAAATCAGTGAATGTAGGCTAAAGTTCAGAAGATTAATAGATCTTCAACGAAGTATTTTGTCCCCATTTTTCTCAAATTAAACAAATTAATCAAACCCTTGATGGAGAAACTATGTGAAATTGCCTCACTCCAGTCTCTCTTTGTTTTCTTCTCTCTCGCAGCAACTACTTTAAGTGCAATGATATCTGCTCAGCCACTGCTAAATCTCCCTTATGAGAAGAGAACAAACCTGACATTCCATTACGAATTAAAGTACTCTATAAATAATGATATATCAAGAAGTTAGCAGCGCTCGCAACTTCCCGATGAAGAGCCGAATAAAACTGAGTGGGAAAGAATAATTCCGGGCATTTGTCCCCCATTTCCTCCGCTCCCACTACCCAGCCACCCCACGCACACACTCTCCATCTAAAGAGAGAGAGTCGTGAAAGGTTCAGAAAGTCCCATGACGGCCCTCACCCCGTTCATCATCAGGGCAACAAGCGAAAAGTGAAATTTAGCAGCAAATGGAAAAGGCTACAAGAGTGGGACTAATAAAAATTTCACTCAAATGAGGAAGCCCGTTTTAGAAAAGGAAGAAGAAACGCAGAAGAATCGAGATCCGATGAAAAACTGTGCGCGATCTCTCTCTCTATTTCTCTCTCCCGCTTCTTCCCCCCCCCCTTTTTGTCGCTCAACGCTCCATTAGAAGAGTTTTAAAAGGGGGGGGGGAGGTGTTAGATAGCGTGTAAATGGAGTGCGCTCTAAGTGTTCACACTTCCGAACGGAAGAAGTGTTACGCAGAAAGGTACCGCCACATAATACATTAACTCTGAATTTAGCTCGGAGACACAGAGTTGCAAAGGTTATTATTTAGTAATTACGCATCTGCATATTTTTGTCCTGCACTTCCAATATGGAGAACCTGGACCTGACTAATTTTGGATGTCAGTGTATTTTTAGGCAGACATCGATCAGGGATTCCTGATCCTGAACGCATTAATTTCGAAATTTCCCCACTTATCCTTTTCTCATCTCCTGTGTATTGAAAAACAAGCTTGTTTTTCGACTATCACGTATAAAAATTTTGACCTGCAGCCTACAGATTTAGGAGCGACTGGAGTACAGTCAAAGGATAACTTTAAATATTCACAACAAAACATACAAATATTATAATTCTCACCAGTAGTGCCACGGATTTTGTGCTCCATTTACATCAAAATTAAAATCAAGTTAGAGACAGCAAAAATTATTAACAGTTTTTGGAGAAATTGATCTAGGTACTATACTTTTTATTTTATCGGTTAGGATCATAAAAGCGGTTTTGTCCCCTTGGACAAAAGATCAAATGTCTGTTAGCTGCTATCTACAATCACTGACAGGTTCCTGCTTAGAGGTAAAGAAGTAAAAGTATCACATAATCCTGTAGATATTTTATAAATATATCTTAAATTAATAAAATTAGTATTCATTGCCAGCTGAAAGCAACTGTCCGTGAACTTTGCTGTTTTTTACGAAAATGAAGGGACAATTTGATTAGGAAAAAAACATGCATACATATTACATTTTAATCATAAGTGATGCGGACAAGATAATTTGTTAGGTTTACAAGATAATATGTGATGTTCGCAAGATAATTAGTTGGATAATAAGATGCATGATTGGGGTTCGCCTCATCATCTGTACGCTGAGCATGCATTTCACAACTCTTCTGATGCTATGAAAGAGATTTTTGTACCATTTGAATGTACTCATTGAGATCATTTGTTATTTTATAAAATTGTTAGTCTCATATAGATGATTTGTTTGGAGCATTTAACCCTTTTCGTAAAACTACACTTTTCTGAAACTTCAAGAAATATTTTTATAAGATATACTAGATGTTATTCAGACATTTCATTATTAAAAATATCAATTTTATTGTCAAGCTCTACGTAACTGTCGGCAATTTTTAGAAAGCCAGAGGATTCTGTAATCCAGTGAACCCGGTATTTTTTACTATAAATATTGAAGTGGAATTTGGCGTCACAGACTAACTGGCTATCATTGTTGAACACTCTTGAATCTTCACTTTTTTCACTGTTCACACAACACATTAAGACCAGTCTATATGACTGGTAATTACTTAAATGCTGAAACATGACCATCATTGCGATGAATAAAATTTACTCAATAAAATAAAAAGTCTGTCTAAGATAAGTTGCGAATTTATTAATACGTAGGGTCTCGTCTTACAAACATTTAAAGAATGATTATAGTATTTAACAGTTCCAATAGTAGTCAGAGTTATGAAGGAAACAATTAGTTTGTTGACAAAAGATGTATACAAAAGCATTTTTAAAAATATATAGGCTGTTTTCTCAAGACCAAAATTAATCTATAAGATAAGTGTCGTAATTTTACGGACTTTAGACAAACATGTTTCTTTTTTATTCAGAAATTTTGAAATATAAATAGTGTTAACTTTGTAGCCTTCAGTCCACAATTCGTATAAATTTTTACCGCATCTATTACAGTCAGCGTTTCGAATGTTCAAGTATAATCATAATTTTAAATATTCTTGCCCCGTTTGTTACATTGTACAGAACTAAAGAGGAAAACTCTCTCAATAATGTGCATTTTCTCTGCTCCATGCATAAAAGTAGATTAAAAATCGCTACACATTTCAAAATTGTTTTTAGACCTTTTTAAAATGTGGCTATTCCTTTTGTTAAAAATTTGCATATTTCACCACAAAGCGTTTTTCCACTCAGCACGCTTCTTTGTATAAATATATATTCACGAATAATACAGCGTATCTACGTATAAGTTGACTGATCCTTATTTTTGCAACCGTTGCTCCTAGATGCATACTTCCAATTACAAAAAGGGTCAAAATTAGAGGCGGAATGAAGGTAGCAAAAGTTTGAAGGGGGGAAAAATACACAATCTAAATTTGTTTACAGTCCAGATCCTTATAATCACATTTAGGTAAATCTAACTGATACAAGAACATTGTAATACTACCAATATTCATATAGAACTTCGAAGGTTTAACACATAGTGTAGGGATCGTGCACAAATGGAAACATATCGTCTTATTAGGGCTAGAACAAGCTTTTAGAGTATGTAAGATCATGACAACAGTGTTGTTTAGTTTTTAAAAATGTACAATATTTGTTTAATCACTGCTATTAAAAACGTATATTTTGGTTAATATGTACGAGCACAGCACTCAAGCTAATGCAGTATTAAGAGTAATTTGAAATAATAACATAACAAGTAACACTCTCTCTCTCAAGTTCAAACAAAAACTGAACATAACAAAAATAAACAAATTGTAACAGATAAATATCCTGTTTCTTATTTCATGTCTTATTTTCATTCACATGTGCTTCAGGTGTCTTCCTTTGAATACTATACACAGACGCGTTACTGAAATTCTTTTTGAACTTTTCTCAGCATTACAAGTATGATGCATATCCCACGACTGATAAAACGCAATTCTGAAAATCTGTTCGGTTCACTGATTTGATTTGAGAATTATTTTCGAAAAGAAATGGCCTCTTTTCTGTACTTCATTTTGCATAAGGCCCCTGAAAATATGGAAATGCCTACGAGTGTAAAGTGGTTTAGCTCATTAAACACCATGATTCGGTAAATATTGGTCATACCATTGTTGAAATTTGTGTGTTTAAAATTTTTTTATATGGGCAAGATTTCTCTAGATATGAATTTAAGAAACTGTGTGCTTCGTAAAAATTTAGATTGCGCATTTCAATATTTTTTTTCTCTTCAAACTTTCAATATATTCACTCTGCATCTAATTTTGACGATTTTAAGTAAGTGGAAGTATGCACCTAGATCTAACAGTATTTTTAAAAATGAAGGTCGGTCAACTTACACGTGGATATGCTGTACACATGCGAAACTTAAAAGTTCACACTTAATCATTTCGTAAATTTATATTGATATTTTATATGATGTTGTCTTTTAGAAGGACTTTAAAATTATTTGGGAATTTAAAATAAAAAAAATATGCTTTTAATTAAATTTCAAGAATGCTCTCTTTATAAATTGGAAATAGCCCAAGAATTTCAATTAATTTTTGTTACAACTGCTTTTCTACAAAATATTGTTTAGGGGAATGCTTAGTATAGCTAAAGAAAGAAAAGTATCAGTTGACACAATTTCTGGCACCCATTATTACTGCATCGCCGTACGTACACCATAAAGAATTCGTTTTCTTAATTACACTTACAATATGCTTCGTAACAAACACCGGTTACCATCAATAATAGCGCAAATATTTTTTGACTATCCCGCCTCAATTTTCTTTGGCTAAAAATATCTCTATTTTCCACATTGAATTGTAAACAGTGGCTTTCTCTTCCGAATGATATCAACTGATATTTTAAAGAGTTTTGTTCTTTGTACCACCTTTTGGATTCTACTCATAACTAGACGTGTATTATCATTAATTTTTGGTATCTGATAATAAAGATATTGCTTCAATTATTCATTGGACTAGAATTGATTACCCTTATATCCTTTCAAGATGCTTCACGAATTTTTCTTGCCCTATAAAATTACGTCTACATATTAGAAGTTACGAGGCTGTGAAATAGTTAAAAATGTTTCATTTTCCCCCTCCATTGAAATCACTCACTTAAGTTTACTATCTTTAAAAGGATGTCAAAGTTTGAACTGAAATTTTGAGTTTTAGACCGAATTGTACTTTTATTGGATTTGCTTTTAGACCTTAGTAAATAACTATAATTTTTATTTATTTATTTATTTTTTAATTCGGCTTCATGTCTGGCTATAACCATATTCATTGGCTATGTTTCATAAACTGGAAGTTACTTTGTTTGTAAACTAACATTGCATAATGAATGAAATTCACTGAAGTTAAAATATTCTTTATAGTTTTAGAATTTATAAAAGTTGTCCTTTTTAGTTTTAGCAGCATGAAAGTGAGAAGAGTTGTTCGTAATACTTTTTGAATTTTCAATAAATTTGCTAACAATTTTATAAAGTAGTCAGATTTAAAAGTTGAATGAACTCTCATATTGATGTGATATAAGATGTTTTACTTGCGGCTTTTCATTGCCTGTAAAACTACTTTTTCTGCCACAGCAGACATAATGCAGTGAAATAGAGACAGAATGTATTTTCGAACAAGAGGTAACTAAGCTTACTAAGCTGCACAGTAACCGTAACTATTTCATCAATTAATCAGACTTCAGTTTTTCATAACGCATATCCATAGAAGAAAATCTCATGATCGGCAGCTTTTCTTTGCCTGTAAAACTACTTTCATTGGATAAAGAGTTATGCTGCAGGGAAATGCAAGAAATGTATTATTAGAAGCAATAATTTTCCTGCTTTTGCTTAATGGTCGGTGTATCGTATACAACCAAAATTAAAGTTTTAACCTTACATTTTTTATAATATCGCTGCTATACAGGAAGGTTTAGGTCTCATTTGGGAGAATTTGGGCAGATAATACTATTCCATTGTTCATTACTCTGCAGCCGAGAAAATATTAAATGCTGCCCAGTTTAATCTTTCCAAACTTTGCTTTGGATTTGGAAATGACATTTTCCTAAGACTTCTTGCATTTGGCACAAATTTGGGCAATTTTTGCAAGTAGTACTTGCACTCATATTACTTACAATCTCCCACTACATTGCGCCATTTCATTTTGTATACAGCCTGATGATTATCTTCTATGGTCTAGGCACATTATTTTAATTACATCATTATTCCCCAATATTAGGCATTTTTCAATAAATTTATCAATTTGATTTAATGATAATTTAGTTATCTTATATATTTTCAAAGTTTTTGAAATTCCACCATTAGTTAGATTTCTAATTAATTTCTAATTATATTTCTAACTAGCCCAGTTGGTTCGCCATCTTAATAAATCTTGTTCGGAGAGAATCCTGTTCCACACCGGCTTCCTTGGCACTGAAATCTCTCAGATTCTGAATAGAATTTAAAATTAAGATGGTTACAAACAAGAGCGGCCCTAGGGTAAGTGGCGACCCTGATAATGTAAAAAAGACGCCCCTTTTATGCTCTACTTAATTTTTGAGTTCGAAATGACACCCCTTCGAAGCCGGCACCCAGATGCGATGCTTATCATGTCAGGCTGCCCCTAG
This sequence comes from Cheiracanthium punctorium, assembly GCA_038373885.1. Lineage (NCBI taxonomy): Eukaryota > Metazoa > Arthropoda > Arachnida > Araneae > Cheiracanthiidae > Cheiracanthium > Cheiracanthium punctorium. The sequence continues at coordinate 2,198,599 of JAWZYV010014761.1, forward strand.
TTACAAAATTAAGATGGTTGAATGATAAAAACCTACAAAAAGGTACAAATTATTTTCGTCCTATATTAATTCTGAAGAGCTTCTGGATATATTGGCCGTTATCAGAAAACGGAAAGGAAGAAAAAAGTAAGAAAATCTGAAACACTTTCATATTTTAAATATGCATTAAACTGCTATATACTAAAAGCGTATTATAATCCATGGGTCTTTCCTATTTTCCTTCCTTATCCCATTAAATTGAAAAGTATATGATTATTCATGAGTGTAATTAAACACAAAATTGATATTTCTAACATTCTTTTTCTGGATGTGTGGCAGACGATAAATTGCGCCAAGCGCTAGAATCACATCTTCTCAAAATCGCATATCAACATTTTATTTTTCGCCAAATTAAAAAGTTGCACATTTTAGTCTTAGAAAATTTCCGAATCCAATTTTCCTTTTGAGTATAAAACATTTCATTCCTGCTCTGATTTCACATCCACACGTTTTAATTAAAAAATAACCTTACAAATAATTTTAAAAAATCGTTATTCTTTTATTTTTACTTCAAGAGTCTGAATCATTTAATAAACTTGCCAAATATGGCAACCTAGATATGCTTAATTCTCACTTTTTCCACTGCGGGGTTACGATTGCGAAATGGCGGAGACAAAAATGAGCCTTTTGCGACACGTTTTTTATCGATATCTCCTAAAATAATTCGAATTTCGAAAAAATCGCTTCGAGGTATGTCGGGATCCGTCCTGGAAAATTTCCATACAAAATTTGGTAGGTCTAGAATCACTCGTCTGGGAGCTACACGAGACAGTGACAAACTAACTAACCAAATAACTGACATTTTACAGTTTGCTTTATTTTTATATATTTATAGATACATAATTTTTCCTAATTTTCTCCTGCATATTTGTAATTTCTCAGGAATTAAAACCTTATAAACTTAATACTTTACATCATTTTTGGTGCCGCTAGTAATCGCTTTGCACCAATGCCAAAAAACTATTTTATACTTTAACAAATGAATGAAAGAGTACAAAAACGTAGAGAAATTTCATACGAATCACAAAATTCTCTGATAAGTGACCTCCTGTCCGAACTAGACCATCCCAGTAAAAGCAGAATTAGGGTGTGAGATCACTAGCTAAGTTCTGAAACAAGATCATACCATATTAGCTGTATGAAGACTCATGCTTCTTATCTATATTCAAATTTTAAAAATTGCGTCGTATGAACTAGAAAAGGGAGAGACAAAAATTAGGCGTGTCTCGTCTAGAAAAAATCCCTTTTGTGTAATGTTCAAAATATTCAAAACGCGTCTCTGAAAAAATCTGTGAATCTCTGTATCGTCTCGCATCCATCCCTAAACTTGTTCGTTACATTTTCAGTATTTGGCCATAACTTTTCGCAAAATCATCATTGCGTTACATTTCTGGTTAAAAAATTTCCCAGTAATATTTAATTTTATGGTAGTAGATTTAAGAGCCGTGAAAGTTCGCTTTCTCCAAAACGATTTCGCAAGTTTGGCCGCTACTGTAGAAAAATAGTTAAAGAAAGTGTCTTAAACTCAGTTCAAGCCATTTTTTTCAATACATATGATGGAAATAAAATCTTATAATTTGGTGAATAGTGCTATAAATTGAAAAAATAAAATCAAATTTCACAAAATGATAAGCAATTAACAAAATTATTATGCCATATACTTCAATAGTGCCACATTTGTTAGGAGGTGATTAATTTTTTTTTGAGGGGGGGGCAGAATCTCTAAATTAAATTAGAATCAGTTTAGTCAATAGACTTTTTAATGTCTATAGCTTGATCTTTTTCTTCCTCCTTTCCGGCTGTTTGTTTGAAAAAATGTTTGAGAGGGTATAAAATTACTTTCAATTTAAGTAAAAGGATATGAAAATTTTATAGTTCAATCGAAAAAAGAATGTGCAATACAAAATTTCCAGCATTCAGTACCTTATACATATTCCATGAACACATAACAGAAATATCAAACTACATTAACTTATATGAACCAGAACCATTAAATTTTCATTTTCTCTGACAGATTCATGAAATATTTAAAGAACACATAGTTCAAACTGTTCGAGTTTTTACTTTTCCTTGACATTGTTAGTATGTTTTTATTTATTCTTTATTAGAGTATTTTAATTAAGTTTTTAATTGATCATTATATAATTATATATATGTATTTACATAAGGTGTCCAAAAGCCTTGATCTAGGATTTTGTTCCTTAAAAATTAGTTACAGACATATACAATAAATTGAAAGTTAAATTTTTACTCCGCTGCCGCTCAGTTATAAATAATAGTATATTAAATCAACCTGACTAAATGGCAACCTGGAACCGTGGAGTCAGTTGGTTACCTGAATGGTACAGACTCAACCAAAACATTGATTGTATAAATACATAATAATTTTCCTATTATTGGCGATACATAACCCCTTACCAACTATGTTTAAACATACATCTGAGCCTATTTATGATGAAAGGATGAAATTTTGTCCATCACCTAATTAGTGTGTGATGCGCATTTTGAGAGGATTTATTGCACGGGAGTCTTGTGTAAAATTTTAAATCTTAAATTTATTTAATCTCCTGAAGAATTGAATCTAAAAATTCGGTATCTATTTTACGTTAATTTATAATTATTGTATATGTCTCAATGATCAATATGTGAGGAATCAAAGCCTAGATCAGTGATTTTAGGACACCCTACATATGTGTATGTATATATGTGTGTGCGCGTACGTGTAGATTAGTAAAAGCCCATTCCTTTACTGACACTCATGCTTGCTAATCACTTTAGCTCTAGATTTATGACCGTGGTTCTATTCAACAAGCCTGAGTTCGCACCTCCGCATGCAAGATGCGAGCCTGTCTTGACCTACGCAGACAAGCGTGATTGCCGGACCACTTAGGGTGCGATGCTATTACAGCCATCCCGTATGCCCGAAATCACGCGCTCCACTAGTCCACAAATGACGCGCGAGCGCCTCTCTTATGTCGATTCTCGTTCCCCGATAAGTGCAAAGCTCGGGATGCGGCTTCCATTTTTGGCCATGAGATATTGCTTTAAATGTCTTTGGCCTAAAGTTTTAATAATCCAGCTTACTTTTACTAAATTTAAAGACTAAATGAAAACACGAAGAGGGATATCCAACTGTTCACATGTCTTTGGAAGGTCTACACACAAAAGGATAATCAGTGACTTAAAAATCGTTTTTTCACTTTTATGCTACATTTTCAGAAAATAAAAGTGCGACGATATCGATCGAGAGTAATTTTTATGGTTCACGTTATTTGAAAATAACTATAATTAAATTATAAACATAACAACTAAAACATTTAAAGCATTGAATTTACATTTATTTTCGATTGCATATCGACATAGAAATGAATGCGCGGTGATTTTTGGCTAATCGGGACAGAGATTTACAGCTTCATTGCAAGAGACAACCGTTTTTAACATTACAATATAAGGATTTTGCGAGACAAGGCAAAGTTTTTCGACTATTTTGCGAGACTCGAGAGGTCTATTTTTCGTTCCATGCCCATCTTCTTTTAATCTCATCAAATTAATATCATGTTATCGTTCATTGCCACAGAATTGCTTTAAAAAGATACTTCGGAGTTTTCTAGAGCTCTGCTATCTCGACTTCAACAATTTAAATTTACTAAAGAAAGTGCTAAGCTTATTAAAAAAGCTGTCAAGTTAAAAAATTTCCACATAATTAAATATCAACAACGTGCGGTGATGGACTAGTATATCAGGGAGGAATGCTAGAAGGAAATGAAGAGAAACTTTGGAGAAACTTCAGTTCCTCGGAGTATAAAAGTGGCGCTAATAGCAAACTGTTCCTATGCATAGCGTTACTCACTATGAGCCGTTGAGACAGTTATGCACTATATAAAATGTAAAATATATTTTAACATAAAATAGGAAGTAAAAATAACTCAAGTATGTTTTTTGTTTAATTGGTATAAAAAGCTTATGGAGCAGACGACAGGAAGTAGAACTGACTGCAACGCGAGCTACAGCTGCAAATCATTGCTGACACTAATATAGAGCTGCTACCGTAGCTTTTCATCCTCTTCTAATATTACTCTCTGCGGACTTAAATTCTTTCAGCTCGCTGTTGCCAATTTTGACTTCAGAAATGAAACCTGACTTTGTGACCACGCAACAGTTTTAAATAATAAGAGGATTCGGAACCATCGTGAATCTTCTACCGGCCCTGTTTGTGTACTTCGATGAGTCATGCAAAGAAGCCTACGGATATTTTTAATTGTTTAAATTCGGACGTTAGATGACGTATCTAAGTTCTGGAAACAATAAGTGAGTATGCATAGGCCTCTTTGGATGACTCATCAGAGGGCAGAAGCATTAGAAGATTCACCATGGCCCCGGATGATCAAGCCCGTATCACATTTTGATAACATAAAAGGAAAACGTACTTCGTGTTACGTAATTAAACCTAAATCCAGTCAAAGATAGAAACAAGCGTCATGCAGATATAATCTCGTACATGGCAACACTGCAACTAATATTTTACGATTCGTTCGTGTACTCGTGAGATGTAATGCGATGATAAAGTGATGTGAAGGATTTGCGACAAAAATACTACGGTAAGTTTGGAATGTTAATGTAAACCAACTGAAATGATCGTCTATTGGCATACTGAGCTATCTTCTTGAGTTTCGAAATTTCAGTTAAAATTTTTCTATTTCAGAAAGCATTTTCTATGGAACGATTCTCTCAAAAAGTATGACTTTCTATCAAATAATGTAGGGATGGCGACGCTGACATCTTTGTGCAAAGTTTTTGCAGGTCAGATCGAGTCCGTGAAACAATGCAAACTCTCATGAGTCTTATGAGCATTCAAAAGCCCATGTGGAGAAGGAACGACGGGTATAGAAGAGAGATCGCAGCTGTCGCATATTGTAACAAAGGAAGCCAACAGGATAAATTCGCCGTAATGTGTGAGCATATAAGGTTTGGAAAGTACTTTAGAACTGATAAGCTCGGAATGATTTATTTTCTTGTCAATTGCACATGATTGTGTGCGATTTTTGCAACATTTCCCTTTTTTCTCCAAACATTTCCTTTTTTTTCGTCATATCTCAAAAGTTATTTAAAATTTTCAGAACCTATATTTTATAAGTTTAATCATCTATCACATAACAAAATTTCATTTCAGCCACTTAGCCTACCTTTAAATAATGCTCAAACTAATAATCGCAGAATTTTGTTGTTTTCAAACTTTCGAAAACTATCTGAATGTTGAAACAAAGTTTGTATTTTAGAAAGTTAGATTTTTTAGATACTACATTAAGGATTTATTACTACATTCCCTTTCATTTTTTTAGAAGTATATAATCACATACTTCTAAATATCAGTATATTTAGAAGTATCTTTTTTAGAAGTATATAATGTAAGGTATCACAATGTTTTATATACTTAAAAAAATTGTGATACCTTTGTTCACTTATATTAAGTGACTTGCTATTTAATCAATAACGTAAAGAGTTAATTGGTAAAATTTATTCACATATTAGCATTTCACATTAGAACTAATATTGTTATAAAATTACATTTTGATTTTTAAATTTTTTGAATTTATTTATAGCCTGTTTTAATGAAACCGGAATATTGCGTTAAACGTAATATAAATTCATTATAACCAAATATTTGTATTATGCTTAAACGAAACGAAAAAAAAAAAAAACCAGACAAACTTGATGTCAGGTCATAGAAGAACTATCTGATGCTCAAAATAACAACTTTCTTCGTGTGTTCTTGAAATCGAGCTACGTTCAACTACAATAATATTTTTATATATTGGGGGGCTTATTGGAACACGGAATGACCAGAAATGGCTGTCGCAAGCACGCACCCGTCACTAAATTCTTTTTCTCGTCTTTCTCCATCCTATCAATTAAGAGACAGAGGAAGGAAGGGGTGGGAGGATGGCCGGACTAATGATGTAACCCCGTTACCATGACAACGGCGTCATCATCATTAGCTCTCGTAAGAGAGGGGGGTGGGAAGTACCAAAAATTAACGGAGACTTATTCGATTAGATATTGTTTATTAAACCCCAACCCAAAGACGCAATTCGATTACAGCTGCCTTTCGCAGACGATCTTTTAATTTCGGCTTTTGTGTCGCACATGACCCAGGGGGGTGGTACTCCCCTTGCTTCCCCGCAGCCTTTGAAAAGAAGTACATTGGAGAAATTTCTGTAAACTGAAAGGGGGTGGGGAGGGGGTGGTAGGGGTATTTGAGAGTTAAAAGAGCGTGCATGATAAATGAACATACATTTGTAAGAATGCATCACCTGGGGTTTTGTCATATATGAAGATAATGAAAGGTAAGGCAGACTTGTTGGGTATACCCACAGAGAGATAATTCTATGCCCAAAAGACGCAAGAAAGGACGAATTTAATTCTTTTCATGGTAAATTATGTGTTACATTAAAAGTGGGCGGCAGAACAATAAGTCATACTCTAAAGATTAAAACAATTCCCTGCTTGGATAATGCGCACCCTTTTGTTGAATCGTCAGTACATTTTCAATTATTATTATGACTATGGATAGACGATCTAGGATATGTACTTTATTTGGTCTTATCCTGATACTTGCAACCCCAAAAATGCTCGTTTTTGCATTACTAATAAAGAAACACATGCTTTTGTTTAAAAAAATCTTAAAATACATATCTTATTCTTTTTAATATTGTTTTTCTTAAACAAATGTTTAAAACACTTGATTTAAATTCAAATTAAATTAAATATTATTAATTATATTGCATTTAATTGCGTTAATACCACCCCTGCTACTATAATCATCCCAAATAACATTTTACTCTGACTATTAAACTGCGCGTTCATATATATTTACTGAGTACCTGTTATCTGCAAGGAGAAAACAACTTTTCTTTTCTATATACATGCATAAAAATGCTAAAAATATTGATGAACAAATCATAATGAGATGAACAAATCATAATCTCAAATCAATATTTAACACTAAGGCACTAGATATGTCAATCGTAGTTATGATTTTAGATTGACACATGTGGATATCTAGTAGAAAAAAAATAATAGTTTGTTACCTCTTAACTGCGGATTACTCTGTTTTGGAAGTGAAATTTGTGAGAAGGATACGATGATGCAAAAAATTTGTAGGGGTATAGCTTAATGCAGGATTTAATTCTGACAGTCTAATATTAATTTAAATACATTAACTCGTCCAAGTTTGCATTATAGTTCATGTGATAAACCGTGTTTTGATGGCAATTAAATCTTCATTGAAAAAATTGTCGTTTTTTGTGGAGGCTAGGTTTAAAAAAATATTTTTGCTCCAAAATTGGAAAGAATTGCCTAAAGCCTCTATATTTGGCACGTTTAATTAACAGTTTTCTAAAAATTCGAAAAACAATTCTAAAAACCTACAAGACTTTATGTAAGGTAATGAACTATCATGTTATTAAATTTTTTTCTTCACTACAACCGTTTTAACGTAATACCTCAACACAAATTTACACAAATTTTGCAAAACGTTGAAATCTATTGAAAGTTTTTATAGAAAAATTCAATGTGAATTTGAGTTTACCTGCTTCCACGTGATGATAGAGCAAAAATGTATCAAGAAATACAGAACGACAAACAAATGTAAAAGCATTTTTTTCTGAAGGTCGTTTGAATTCCTCAGTGCTGATAGAAAATGCAAAATTTTAAAATTCAAACCAATGCACAGCCACATGTCTTACTTAGTTTAAATAGGCGAATTGTACAATATTTCTCTCCAGTTAACTTCCTCACGGTTGGTTAATATTAAGTAAATTTTTTTACTACTCATTTTTTAGTTTCTTGTACTATTTTATAGCGGAGAGAGAATATAATTCAATTCTGCACTAAAGAAATAAAAAATTAAGCAAATTTAGAATTCATATTTATTAAAAATTTCATTTTTGTGCAAATATATTAAATAACTTTTTCTCACTCATAATGCAAACGATTAAATTATTGGGCATATGTCTGTTGAAACAATGTGAAATATTTTTTTCAGCTTCGCGTAATTTATTTATTATTGCAATCACGACCCAAAATATGGAAATTGTTTATCGTTTATAAATTGTTTCATTTATATGAGTAACTTAGTAATTCCATACATGTTTCTAGGATAAACATTCAGAAATGTATTTCCCATTAACCCAGTTCTTTAAATATGCGACCAAGACTCTTCTTTTATAAATAGTTTTAATGTCTGCTGACCGCATTTTTAATAAAGCAGAGTTTAGAAACATACTATTACATATGTCCATTTTTCTCTAATGTATTTTATGTCTGATATACCAGAAGGGATTGAAAATGGTGGATGTATAAATATTTTTTTATTGAATCACTTCAAATCACTAAACTCATACGTAAACCAGCGAACATTTCTACTCAGAGGTCCGATGGTCTTCCACTTGTGATTTATAGTTTATCCAAAATAGACGCTGTGGAGCATATCTTATTGAATTTGGACCAAGCTATAGTTTACTGAAGATAACATTGCAAGACTCGGTTCTAAATCTGAATTATATTTTTGTTTCAAAAACTGGGGGATGGTAGTTTCCTCCCCACCCCCTCTTTTGAAGGGAAAAAAAAGTGGAACTTAGACGATATTCAGTGACCATTGACGTGGAAGTCAGATTCCCAGGGATTTTCTTCCACATTTGTATACATCCAGAATCAAATGGTTGTGCAGTGGCGTGTTAAAAGTGGACGTTTAAGTTTATCGGATAAATATATGGGTAGCCGAATGCTGACATGGGAGATGTAGACAATGAAAGATTTTACTAAAAATGGATGGGATATCGTATCATATGACGGCGGTTATAGGACAAGGGACCATTTTTTTGTATTTTTACATGGAAAGGAATAACATACAAAGGCTAGTAGAAGAATACTTGAGTATAAATAATACAAAAATATGAAAAATTGAGATATTTTATTCGCGCATAAGCAGTTTATGTTTTCATCAAATTTTGCCTCGGATGACAATGTTTCATTGAATAAACACTAGCTGATGTCAAGGATTGAATAGATTTAAAAATTGTATGTGTATATTGTTTCAGTTTCGAGGTTCTTATAGTGAATAACATTCTTTCGAAACACTAACAATCTGCTTTTGGACAATAAATATAACTTTCAGATTCAATTATTCGGTCAAGCCTATCTCATTAAAACATTAAGGAAAATGCATTTAGTGCACTGTGTTTGTTGCATGTGATTTTTATTAAAGTTGATTTTTTTTAAATTTAAAGTTAATAGATTATGCGTACGTTACATTGAAACTTATATAGAGACATAATTATCCTGATATATTTCCTTTATTTCTCATCAATGTTAAATTTTTATGTGTATTTTTATTTAGTTTAGTATCATTCGACTATGTTCGCAGGCAATTTATATAGCATGGTGAGTTTTGTAATTAAGAAGTAGCAAATAAGATACGAACTTCGTTTCATCGTTTTGATTTCAGCTCTTTTTGAATTTTGACAGATCTCACCTGACATTTAAAATGGCCATAACTAGCGATCTATTCCATATATTAGAATGAAAATCAGCGAAATTTAGAATCTCTGAAAATTGGTCTTGATTTCGAAAAAAATAAATAAAATTAATTTTCACCAAAAAAGTACAATTTCAACATAGTTGGATACCGAAAAACATTGAGTGCGTCAATTTTATTCACACAAAGTGTCGTAAAACGGAAGCATTAATACTTCCATAATGCAAAAAAATATGTGTCATTTTTCTTGTTGAATGCGCTTGTAGAAATGCTTTTGGAAAAAATTAATGCACTATTTTAGATGCGATGTTGCAAATTCAAAAAACAAAAATGTCCTAACCATTCTAAATAAAACGGAGTGAAAATTCTTTTATAAAATGAAGCTACTTAATTACCAGCAGCTGTGCATAGCATATTCAAATTAATTTGAGTGCGAGTTCTGTTTTACGTTTAACTTGGGCCTGACCATTTGAACGTAATAATGACCACTTTTTGCTGTTCAAAGGTAGCATATAAAATGCCCAGTCAATAGTTTGATTTCACGAGAGCAATATTTTTAAAATTCATGTAAATAAACACTATGATTTACTGGCCCACATGCATTATTCTATTTTTTCTCTTCATCAGAACGTTGTCGCCATCTGAGCTAAAAATAGATTCTGTTATGTCGGTTTGCAATTGTAACGGGTTTTTCATTCCCCTTCTTTTGGCGTTTTTTTTTTTTTTTTTTTTTTTGGCATAAATATATGTGACGTAAAACACATTTTAAATATTAATTATAATTTACTTTCTGTTTCTTAAATTTAATCTATCCAAAATCAATCATTCTAATTGATAACCTCCTCCTTTCTGAAGTCGGTTAATGAGTAAACCACTTAAGGCTAAAATGCACTGAGTCGAACAAAATACGCTAACACCTATTCTAAAAAACATTTATATTACTTAATTTGTTCCCTGATAATTTAGCAAAAGAAATTACTGTTGATATCCTATTTATAAGATTTTTGTTGAAATGCTATAATCATAAAAATATATTGCGCCTACCGTGGGATATTTTAACCTCCTGGCAGCACAAAAATTAAACGTTTAATGCAAGATATATATCTGAAAGACAAATTTTATCTGCAGGCTAAAAATGGTGCTTAATTAATCATGCATTACGCAAATCATATTACTAATACATCTTTTTAATATCTTTAGTAATACGTACAAGCGTTTTAAAGTAATTTAAATTAGTTATTTAGAGAAAGTACTGTAAACATAGTAATAAAAATGTTATTTATACGTGTATGCGAGCGTTAAATAACAGCACGTTCTTTCTGAGATAAGAGAAATTCATGAGCTGCCAGATACAGCTAGAAAGTGTAATATTTTTACGGCATTTTTAAGCCTCTTCACAGAATAAAATCCTTTTCGCTTTACACGCGCGGAATAATCTCTAAAAGTATCAAAATATGTTTAGCTTAAAAACAACGAATGGTTATCGTTCACAGACTTGATAGCATTTCTAATCGCATCCCGTTAAAAGAATATTTCCCCGAGTTTCGTTAACACTGTGACATTTTTCTCTTCCCGAAATGACAAGTGAAATCCAAATGAACGCACAAAACTCGTTTTCCTATGAAGTGTTGTTTTGTCAATTATTCATTTGGGCGTTCGGAAAACTTTCTCTCTCTCTCTCTCTCTCTCTCTCTCTCGGCGCGTGTGCGCGAGATAATCCCTTAAGTGCCTATTAGTGCGCGCAAGAGAGAGAAAACGAATTCTTTTCGGGCATAAAAATGAAAGCTGCGAGCGAGAATTGAGAGCGCACCAAGCACTTATTGTGTGTTTAACCCATTAGTTTAATAACATCGTCGTTAATAATTGAAAATCGTGGAAATTTAAATTATCTAAAGTGATTAAAGAGAGGGGGGGAGGAAAATATTTTTGTTTTTTCTTTTAAATGTTGAATGCGGGATGTTTTTGTTTAGTTCGAGCACTGAGGAGGGCACAGTATAAATAAAATCTAAAATTAAACGAATCTCAGCGGCAAGATTTGGGATATTTGCAGAGATTAATTTACAAATTATAAAAATAAAATGGTAATCGCTGAAAATTTTTCGCAGTTCGCGGGGAGGTTGGGAAATTTAATTTCGAATAATGTTTGAGAGATTGTGTTGCCCAGAAAGAAATTTTCTGCTGTGTGTTATTAGGATTTGTATTTCAAATTCTAAGTCATTATTTGAATAACCACTGGAATTTTAAATTAACAATTCATTTCGTGCTTTTCGCTTGATATCTGTTTGCTTTAACCTTATGAGCTCCTTGAAAAAGGTTAGAGTAATGCATCGTTTTCACTCTGCAATAAGTCAGGCACTGGGATTTGCAAAAATAGGGGAGTTATGAGTTTGACGCCCTCTTTTCTTTGAATTAAGGTTTAACCTGTTTGCTGTTATTTTTAACCCTTTGAAGCGCAGTATTCCCGCTCTGGGAACACCAAATTCTGACGTTTTGACTGTTGCCAGTCACGAACAATAGATTTGATTTCTATAAAAATATTTGCGGGTGACATAGCTCCACGAGAATCCTTTACTTTTTAGCACGTCATTTCATGTAAAAAAAATGTCACGATCATTTTTAACAGCAGTCACATCTACTGAAAAATGGATGAATGCGAGAACAGCTGGATAGATTGCCCAATGCTGAAAAAAGGACAGTCGTTGCCATCGCTCAACTTAACTACCAGCAAGATGGCAGACGATCGAAACGTTCATCGCGTGCCACAGATATAGAGACCCTTTTTTGACGACAGCTGGCTGTGCCTTTCGATCGTCCGCCATCTTGTTGGTAGTTAAGTCGAGCGATAGCAACGGCTGCCCTTTTTCAGCATTGGGAAGGTTGCGCCTCAAAGGGTTAAAAAGACGAAACAATTAAAATTACTCTTCTGCGCTTAGTGCTTCTTCGTTAATTTCTTTTCGAATGTGATAGATAAACCAGTGTTTATGATTAACATTGGAAAACAGAAAAGTGTGTGCGTAAACTTAGACAGTTTTGAAAAAATTAAAAAAATATGCTTAAAACCCTACCTTTAAATACATAAAAATCACTGGGTGGTTCAAAATAGATGTTAAAGCGATTATCTTTTAAATCGTGACTGATAGAAAAGCATGCTTAGAAAAGTTCGTCAAATAAAGAGCAGCTTTCAGATATGACATTTTTTTTAACTAGAGGCTGTATACATATTAAAATACAAAATTTAATTTTATACGGTCCCCGCATTTTCAACTTTTAACTAGATACATTCCGTGAAAAGGTTTCTATGAATCAAAAGTTCGAATTTCCAACTATAACAATTAATTGCAGTTAAGTAAATGCATTCGTATATATAATTCTAATTCGATCGAAGTATATAATGAAAGCAGTGAAAAGATTACCGTCTTGCAAGCACTGGAAAATGATTGTGACTAGTGTTAGTGTATTTATAATAAAATAAATTAAATATATTTCAAAAAAGAATTACTTCTACATTTACACATCTTGTGCTTCGTACAAAATGGAAAAATTACGATAAAACACATTCAATAAAATCGTTGAAGATTGTTTACAGGTTAGAATCCTGACTTTTGACACTTCTTTATGCAAAAACTCCTAATATGTAAATTAGGTTGATATCACAAAATTTAAAATTTTTGTAAATTAACTTTAATTTCTTTTTAAAATTTTGCGATAAATTTTGTTAGTTGTAAAGCGCTCTTCGAAAAATGATGAGTGTAATAAACACTTTTAATTTAATATTCACGAAAAATTTCTTGATACCGTATATTGTCCTTCAATCTATATTATCGTAACAAATCTTCTATTTTTAAAATTCAAAATATAATATTGCCATTACATAACTAAAACAATTAAAAGGTCGCACTCTAGTCCAAAAATAAAAACAGTTCATGAGGAATCTATACTGATCAATTTAAATATTTAAATTTCCCATGGTTCAGCAGAAGAAAATAGTTTATTTATTTTAATCTCGTGAAAAATATCAAACGGTGTAATATCGACGAGCTATTCAGAATCGCACAAATCGCAAAATTATTTTGATATATGAAGTATGTTTTGTGGAAATCATTTGCTCGAAATTTTTAATTTATGCGTTTCGACGTTATGGTGTTTCGACTGTAAAAGTAAATGACAGTTAGTTCACTTAGTTAGTTTTCAAAAGGAGTAATATTATAACTTGCAATGGTGTTGAAAAAAAAATCTTCACATTTAGCGTTCTATCACTTGGAGCGTTATGGAGAAACGTAACCCTAAGGTTTAAACAGAATGATGGACAAAATTTGAATAATCGGTGTTCAACGAGAGAATTCTCCAACTCATGCAGTTTTATGTTATGTTTGACGAATACAGTTTTAGAAAATCTGTTCTTACATTTAAAATCTTTCAATATCAATTGTGTAAAGTAATTTTTTGAATCAGATGATGTTTTTCCATTGCATCACCAATCCACAACTTACGATTTATGCTTGTTTACCAGGAGAGGGTAGCTCCCGTCACCGAATGCGCGTGTATTTTAGAGTTTTGTGCTCCTCTTTCCTGAAGATTTTCATCTGAAGTTTCAGGTGGGGGGGGGGGACTTCTGAATGTTGGTACCCTTTGGAAACTACCTTTCAAAACCACGAATTTAGCATGCACGTACTCAATGATCTTCAGTGGTAGGTCAGAAGTTTAACGCTCCATCCTCTACACCAGTTGCTACATCGCCGCCTTTAACCACTGAGCTATCACGTCACTTTATGATTTACGTTCTATTCTTTGTTTATGGCAATTTCTTTATTAACAAATTATTTGAATCTAAAGCTGATATTAATTTTTCGTATATGGTTCGTGTCTGAATCGATAGTTCTCTTTTTTACTAATTATTATTGACTGGTAAAAGTGAATCTGAGAACTTGAAAGTTGTTTTCAGATTATTTTCATTTTCCTGGAGGATGACGGGAGAAGTTCCTCCTTTTCATGGAAAACTACCTTCTTTTGCATGCTAAACCTAAAAAACGTCCATTATGGTGCGAAACGAATTGTATTACAATCTGCTATTGTTTCCTATAGGAAGTGACTATAGCGTCACGTGACTATTAAATTCTCAAACGGCCTAAGTATTCAACCCATCATAGAATGCAGCAGAATCTCCATATAACGAACTCGCTTGGTTCCCTTTAACAAATCCGATATAGAGAGAATTTCGTTGTACAGAGATTTTTGGTTTTACTTCAGTAAATATTACTAACTTTTTAGTTAATTCAATGTTCAAAAGTATTAATACATTCAACTAAAAATAAATTAGGGTATATTATAAGATTGTTAAACTTACTTGTTCTGGCTTTTCAATGAATAACTGAAATGTTCAAAAGTAAAGACAATTATTAAATTTAGAGAATAAAATATGTAGTGTTATTTACGTTTTTTCTACTGGAAAAAACCTGTTGTTTTACATTGCTTTGCACATTATATGATGTAAGATTTTCATAAACATTTTCACATTTTAAAAGTGCTCTGAAAATAGAGGAAGGCACATTCCATTTGTAAATCTATATTAATGGTTTCGAATATTTGTAGCATTTCGGTGTGATGTGGTTTTGACTTTTTATTTCTGGAATGGCAAAGTGTCAGGTTGTTTCAGCAGGTGGTCTGTGCGAATTAAATGATCAAAAATTAGAAACTTCCTTCAAAAATTACAATATATAAAGAGAAGTCAGAAAAAATTCGTTATACGGAGACTAGCACTTCGTTATATGGAGAGTATTTTAATGTTATTTAAACCTTTAAGTTACGTTCCAATTAAATATTTCGTTATACGGAGAAATTCGTTGTAGGGAGACTTCGCTATAGGGAGATCCTACTGTACTGTTTTAACAATTTGAGGCGCAACCCTTTCCCAATGCTGAAAAAAGGGCAGCCGTTGCCATCGCTCGACTTAACTACCAGCAAGATGGCGGACGATCGAAACGTTCATCGCGTGCCACAGATCTAGAGACCCCTTTTTTGACGCAGCTGGCTGGGCACGCGATGGACGTTTCGATCGTCCGCCACCTTGCTGGTAGTTAAGTCGAGCGATGGCAACGGCTGCTCTTTTTTCAGCATTGGGCAATCTATCCAGCCGTTCTCGCATGCTTCCATTTTTCAGCAGATGTCAGTGCTGTTAAAAATAATCGTGACAATTTTTTACGGGAAATGACGTGCTAAAAAGTAAAGAATTCTCGTGGAGCTACGTCACCCGCAACTATTTTTATAGAAATCAAATCTACTTTTCGTGACTGGCAACAGTCAAAACGTCAGAGTTTGGTGTTCCCAGAGCGGGAACACTGCGCGTTAAGGGGTTAACAAGATTAAGAAAAGCGTTGATACTTCAAATGAGGAGTACACTTAGTTGATTGATAAACGAGATATCAGTACTTTTCCAAAGGATTTTTATTGAGAGAAATAACATTTTACTTTCTCAGAGTCTAAACTCTTTGAGATGAAGTTTTTAAATAGCGTATAAAAGCTTTGTATGTAGTTGTTCTAAAGCTCATAACATTTTTTAGTTTTCTCTCATAAATTATATCCAGCATTTAGCAACATCACTTTGCATGCACTTTGATCTAAGAATTAACTAAGAGGCTTTAGCTTTAGGATAGGATGGTACATTGGTTGTTTAATCTAAACGTGAAACATGGGAGCTCTTAAGTTTTCTCTTTATTTAAAAAATTGCGACTATACCTTTAATTTGCTCTTTTGATATCTATGCTTAGGTTTTTCTTATTTTAGTCTGTTAATCTGATTTCCTTTTTAGAGATTTGAAGATTCATTCATGTCGCTTATTTTATGACAAAATGTTCATGAAAGTTACGGATTTTTTTTTTTTTTTTTTTTGTGAAATCGCATCAAACAATTATTTATTTATATTTGATTCAATATTTTTTATAAGTATCTATCTCCTAATTTCTCAAGGTAGCCTTTACACCTTGATATTTTAATTAATGTAACTAACATTACACAAGTTAGTTTTTTAAAGTCAAGTGTAAAAATAATTAGAAACTCCAAATAAAGAAAATTCTATGCAGCATCTAGTTTTAATAGATACTGCCATGATGCTTCCATGGACCACGTAATTCTTGAATTAGCGCTAAAAGCCTCTTTTTGAAGTAAGCTAATCTCAATTTTTATAATTCATTCCAAAGCAAAAAATGTTACAATTTCATTACATATATACTTATTCAAAATAACCACTGCTTCTCCAAAGCCAAAGTTCTGTAACTTGCAATCAAGATTTTTAAACCTATAAAAATACCCGTATTTTTAATTTCTTTCCTTTTTTGTGAAATGAAAACTTTTCTCCAACTTTTAATGCTCTAAATGCAAAGTAACGTTTTTGGAGCAGTAAAAAGGAGGAAAAAAATTAAGGTAATTTTCTGATTTTCAGTTTTTCAAGCCAGAAGAAATCAACGACCTAAACTAAGCTGTTCAAACCTTTAGCATGCACGTACGCCTTAAAACTCGCATCTACAAATCACTTTTAGGAATTTTAAAATTCTAAACGAAAATTCTTCCTGATTTTCTTTCATTTGTAGCTCTATTTTAACGCAAGAAATTAAAGTCTTGCAGACAGAAAGAAGAGGAAGAGATAGAAAAAAAAATTAAGCACTGTAGGTTCCACGAGGGTGAAAAAAAATGAGAAAAAAATGACAAAAACGTTGCCAAATCAAGTTAAGTATTTGACCATGATTAAAAATGCAAATGAACGTTTTAGTCGCCAAACATTAGTGAAGAATTTTTTTCCACGTTGCTTAAGAATGATTGAAATCAAGTTTTTCCTCATTTTCTCTCTTTGGTGGGGACTGGATAATTCGATTATTTTAAGACACATTTAAATTGAGGCAGTTTAAAGACTAAATGATGTTGGAATGCAAGGAAAAAAAAACAGAAAAAAGTATTTTCTTTTCTCTCAACGTGTATCTGCAAATTCCAGAAGATACTTTTTTTTCTCTCGACTTTTTTCTTTTTTTTTCGAAAAGGGGAGCTGATAATGTAGAGATTATTTTATTAATTTTTTTATCGATATCAGATGAAGGAATCATTTCTAATTTAATGAAACTTGTATGAAATGAAAACCTCCAACACTTTTAGTCATTTAATTTTCTTTGATTCCCAGAGTCAGTAAAGACGAAATAAAGGGAAACGTTCATTTTGATAAAGAGTATTTGAATATAAATTTATGAATAAAACAATGCATCCTTTTTTTAATCAGGAAACAAAAACCTTTTATTAAAGTAATTATTTTTCACATTTGGAAGTGCATTAATAATTTTGGAACTAATTACATTTTTGTGTTCATAAAATATCAAAATATGGATGAATAAAAAACTTCAAAAGTTCTCTTTTTTTAGCAAACAGGAAAAAAAATGTACATGTATTACATGATTAATACACTTAGTTATAATATGTATAGTAAGCTGTGAAATATAGAAACAGTACTGCAAATAACTTAAGCTTCAACCAACCACTGGTCTTGGCACTCTATATAGGTCTACAAAAAACAGTTTGTTATAATGTTTCAAGGTAAGCTTTATAAATGCTCATTGTATACACTTTTAATAGACAAACACATCCTGTTTAACTAAACAATATTGACTTGATTTTCTACTGATAGAGTCACAGCGTTTCAAAAGAAGGAAAAATAAAATGCTGCATATTCATTTTATTATTGGGATTCATATTATCATCATTATTGTTTTTATTCTTTATTTCTTTCATGTTTTGATTTTTTATTTATCATTTATATATAAAAACTGTTTAACAGCTTTGATACTTGTATGCATTTAATGTAATATTTTTATTGATTACTCCTTGTTCCTTTAAGAAATATTTCACAATAGTAATTAGCCATTCATTATGTTTAGGAAGGTTTTCCCACTTTGATCTTTATATTGCAGATTAAATGCGTTGATTAACTTTTCAAATATTTTTTTACAAAAGTCGATCAGTACATGAATGTAGTATCACCGTAGCTAACCACAAAATCTTCAGGTTTCTTCCTTCTTCACAGCTATTTACTTCACTTATCCGAAGTTTCACTTCGCGGACTGACGAATATGAAAAGATCGAAGACAGTCTCTCACCACGCACATTACCGATGCACTTGAAATAATTTCACATTTTCGGTGCCGAATCGAATCAAATAAAAGTAAAAAAAAATTCCCTTCAAAAGCAAAAATTGAGGAGGAAAAAAAAATCAATGCCCTCCAAAAATTCGATTTCCAATAACAGGGTCAAATCAGAATGCCCAATTTTTTCGAATTCGCCTCCCCACTTTGCCGAATCAATTGAGATTTCTTAGATTTTATTGAAGGCATTCGCTAAAATATTTATAAGCCCCCTACCGCTATCCCCACGCGGGATTATCTCTTCAACCAAATTTTGTTCACAGGCGGAAATCAATGAAACTGTTTTGCTCGCCACCCCTTTCACCCCCCCCCCTACCCACGCCCTCGCCCTCTTAGGAGTCCCGTTCTGTTCCGAATTTGGTAACTGACGTTAAAAGTTCCTGGAGTATTATATTAATCCTATTGCCTTCGTATAAACAGTACGTCCTGCGTTAGAAGGACTTCCTTGATGTTTATGCAAAGGAGAAGGAAGAGAATGAGGGGGAAAAAAGCCTTTAGGTGCAGCCAGTAGTACTTCGTTATTCCAAATGCGAAGTTTGAAAATGCAAAAAAAAAAAAAAAAAAAAAAAAAAAAAATATGTTACCTCGTTTCTTTGGTATTTCGTACTTTGTTGTAACTCCGGGCTTTTCCTCATTTGAAATTGCACTTCAGTCAATCTCGGGTGATTGAAATGTGCGCATTTTTATGCTGCTGCCGAACTTAGTTATGTAAAAAGAGATTTGTTTATAAGGTTAGTTGTTAGAGAAGTGCAAAAATGGCCATGTTTTATTCCTTGTAAGAACGGCGTAAAGCTAATAAAGCATATTGATGTTACTTAGAGCTTGTCAGTGAAATCCTGAAAATTCGTTTTCAGTCTGTTTTGAAATTCTGCATTAACAGCAAAATATTCCACCTGAAATTCTTGAGCATCTTTTAGCCCGAGAGGAAAAAGAATGCATTAAAATTAAATTTCGCTCTTTTCTTTTAAAATGGCATAAATCTATTGATTTTTTGAACTTCATTCATAATCTGCTATTTTAGAAAAAGTATTACAAAATATATAACTGCGAGATAGGTTGAAATCATATTTACCCCTTAAAAATATTCTTTAAAAATATTCTTTAAAAATATCCTCCCCCAATAATTTAATTTTTGAAATAATTTTGTTTTGCATTCCTTCGAATTCAGAAATGATCTTTCGAAAATGTATTTTTAAAAGCTAAATTTGAATACTATAAACAATTTTAAACCTACTTGTAGTATTTTCGTATTAATAATATTATAATGATTTATGTTATTTTTTGTGCAACTGAGACCTAAAATTCTATACGCTAATCTGTGTGAAGGTCCCGCGCTCGGATCTACTGCGGGGCTGTCGATCTACGGTATGAAATTTCGGTCGTTTTTCTCCATATTGCAAAGAATATTTTATTTTGTTTCGGGTGATTTAAATAATTTTAAGGTTTACTTTTGAGGTGATGAAGTATAGTTGAAGAGCGTCGTTTGTAGATTAATAATCCAGGTGTATCCCTTTGCGGCACTATTACAAGAGACACAATTGTAGAAAAGGAAACATTCATTAGGTAACTTTTATTTTACTTCTTAGAAACAATGCATAGCTACAGTATGATTGTGGCTGAAACATATTATGCTAGGAGTGTCGGAAGGTAGGTGTCCTTAATCTAACGAAAAATTAAGTCGTACAGTGGTCAGGAGGTTGGTGAAAAGTTAAACTAGACGTACCAAAGAAATGCTCACTTGAGAGACAGAAAAAGCTTCTTTATAAATGAGTCGAAAGGCTGCAAAGCAATCTTAGTCAATAGAAGAATGGCAAGACATAATAGTGAGAGCAGGGTACCCAATAATTGAAATAAAACTAGCCAAATTACAGTAAACCTTTGTGATAGAAAATTAGTTCAGCAAGCTTTTAACTGATGTTTCCCTACTTGGCAATGAAAGAAATAAAGTATCCTGTCCGCGTATAGAAATAAATGAAGACCTTTAGACATAGATGTATATTAATTAAAAGTAAATGTTTTCGGTTTAAAAAAAATGTTTCTTAACAGCTAGGAAAGGGAAAGGAATACAAACGACTTATTATTGTTGTATAGAGAAAAGGGTAAAGAATAATTTAAGCACACAATTCATATAGAGAATCCGTTAAATGAAATTGAACATGTGGGAAAAGGTGCAATACACACTTTGAAAGCTGAAGTAGTAAAAAATGAGAACAGAAACAAAAGTTAAAATGCTTGATCTTAAATAGATTAAATTTGAGAAACTGAAAGTAAATGACAATTAATATTAAATATGGGATCTAAATCACACATATGTAACGTGAATACGCGTTAAAACGCTTTAAAAAGTTCTCCGACCAAAGCACATGTCTTGTAGGAAGATGTCCCTCGTGTAAGCTCGCCAAAACAGAAACAAAAATACTGAATTCGCTATCTACAGTTTTCTCTTCCAGAAACTTAAATTTTGTGGTAACTTTAACAGCCGTGCAATCAAGTTATAAAATTTTTGAATTGATCTTCTCTAATTACAGATGCTTTCATCGGAATGCATTACTTTTATACTGGTAAGTAGGCGAATTATTTTGTGAAGGTGGGGAGGAGGGAGTGTTCCATCTTTTTCTTTTTTCATTTTTTCTGTTTGTTACCTTTTTTAGGTGATTTGGGTTACTTTCTTGCAAAATATTAATCCCCACGAGCGGAAAAGCATATTATTTTGTAGTAATAATACGAAAAGATTGATCAATTTTGTACTATTTACTTGTAAAACGGCTGTCATTTTCACTAAATATTCAAGTATTTTTCATGATTCTGATTTTTAGTGCATTTTAATGATACATAAACATCTTTACACAGGCATTTTTACTGGGCACATCACGAATTTTAAATATTTCTGAATTCAGTAATCATATTAAGATATGAAATTTTTTAGTAAAATGCTTTTTGTGGTTCTATATCATATAACAAAGACCTGAAGAAATATTTGCAATTAAGTTCTGAAAACAACTTTACATACCGAAAAGTTTCTTAATTTACACATCAGCAGTTCTTTTATTTAGGTAAATCATGTGGCTTAAACAAGCTTTTATGGATATATAAATTTTTCAGCAACAATTTATGATAGTAACATTTCTCATCTACGGTGTTTTATAAAAATTATGCTCCTTAACTAACAATCACGAACTTTGTATCGATTTAATATTTTTTACACTAATACAAAAGAATATCTTTTTATATATGAAAGTATATATGAAACCATGTAACCATGTGACACTCATTTAATAATAGAGATTAAATATTCTTAACATTAAAAGAGAATACGAATATAAAGAATCAAAACTGATAAATCCTGCCAAACGCATCGATTATGAAACATTTTTCTACATAAGTGCTTTTTTTTTTTCCCTCTCTCACGAAATTTGGCGATTTATCGACATACGGCGATCTATTGCTTGGTAAGATTTAGAACATAACCTGAAAAAAGTTGTACCATAACTTAAAAAAAAAATGTGGTCACGAAATTTGCAAGATCCTAAAAGAAATTAAAATGATATATCCATCCTTTGAAAATAATCTGATATAAGCGTCAAAATACTTATTGTATGGTGCTTGAAAAGGATGAATATTGCTAAACGATCAGAAACTGCAGCGTATTGGAATTCTTTTGAGTGCTTCTGTGAATGAACTATGAATGTTACCTTCATTATTTTCGATGGACAGCATTATTTTCTAATCTTTACAAAACACATACACACACACACACACACATATGTGTGTTAGATTGTTTTGTTTGAAATAGATTGATGTGTCTAAAATGCACTTTAAGCAATGACTGCCCGTAGAACACAATATCGTGGAATTCTTTTAGGTACTGCTATAAAAGAATTTTAAATGTTTCATACATCATTTTTAAGGGGGTACAGTATACAGAAATATTAAACAAAAATTTTGTAATACTCAGTACAAATTTACGGTAGTTAGAAGATGGACGGACAGACAGACAACCCAAAATTCTAAACACATTTAAACTTTTTTGAAAATTGTCAGAAAACACGAACAATTAATGCATACAATCAAAATGAAGCCTAAGTAGTTTAAAAAGTGTTATGAGAAAAGTATCTGAACAGTCAAATTCATTACCTTTGTTTTATGAAAAACTGACCACTTTTTTGTTCAAAACCATACAACTTGAAAGACATAAACAAAACTTTTTTAATATTGAGTTAATCACTTAAAAAATAATTATTCTTTATTTATGATACCTTCATATAAAACTTAATTTTAGTTGCTTAGCTGGAATAATATTTTGAGATTATATCTTATACTAAATATACGTGAAATAATTTATACACTTTGAATTTTCATAAAATATATTTTTTTTAAATTTTTGATAAAAACGCTTACAAAATTATTGAATTAATTTCAACCTGTGCATTTTGAGCATGATAATTTATTAGAGTAGGTTAAATTCAAAAATGTGTACATTTTGAACGTCTTAACCCTTTTTTACATTTTGAGATTTTCTAAATATTTTTCTTCTGATTCCAAGTCTTTCAGAAAAATTCCCTGGAATATTCGCTATCCTTTTGTAAATTTGAAAGATAGAGAAATATTTGGCAACAGCCCCCCTGTCTTCAGGCTAAGAATAAAAGATTTTTTTTCTCCGGAGGAGGTATAAAAAGTCGAGATGCTTTATTGTATATTCTTTACAAAAATGAATTTGTTCACTTCTGCTAAAGGGACTGATAGATCGCTGTGCAGATATTCCAAGTATATTGTGATATCATTTTTCTTGCTGGAGTTGTATTAAAATTCATTTTGTATCAGATGATTTAGAACTGAATATTTTTGACACTGATGATACCTTTTGAGATTTGTTTTGATGAAAGTTTTGAAATTTTTATATTTTGTCTTGGATGTATAAGTTTCAATTTATTTGTTCATTTTTATTTCACCGAAGGAAATTTCATTCAATTATGCATTTCATTGTAAAAGTTTCATAAGTTACAGTTTCATTTGGAATAAGATACTATCACAAAATTCGTCGGATTCATTAAATTGGTTTGATATTGTGTTATGGTTTAATTATTTGTTACGATGGGTTTAAAACTGTTTTCATCTCCGATGTTTTTTAATAAAAAACTGTAGTTTTCAGCAAACATTGTTTGAACTATTACTGAAATTATTTTTAGAAGTTTTAATACTTAATGGAGGCTCCAAGTTTCAGTGTTCCATAACTGACTGGAGAAAGGCACAGGGTATAAACTTCACCCGGATGCCAAGAAACAAACATCAAATATTTCTTTTATTTGTTCTAATTTTATCGCATGCATACAGAATTAGAAATAGCGTGCTGCCTCTCCTACACCCACCTCACCCATAAGTTTTTCATCTTAGCTTTGAGTCTAATTCAAAATTTTTCTACCACACATATACAGCTGACAAAAAATTTCAAATGTGATCACTTACATTTTCATGTAACAATATGTTACTTTTGAAATGAAGACAAGAAAATTGAGTTTGATTTTTTTAAAGATCTGTGGCTCTTTTTCAACCTTTTATCTCAGTAACTTGAAATTTATATAAATATTTACAGACAAAAGATACTTTTTTTGTTGTTCTTTGTCCATTGTTCAAATGAATATAATATAAGAGATCTTATTATATATTTTCAACAATGGAATTTTCCAAATTTTCATAACCTTGATGAAAAGCAGTAAAATATTTATAATGCTGTTAAATGTTGGATTGAAAGGATTATAGCATCATTGCGAAAAACTGATGGTGTTGTTTATTTAGCTTATATATTTCCCTAAATTTTTTTTTTTCTCTTGAGAATTGTGGTTGAAGTTGAGGTAATTCCTGTTAAACAGGATTATGAAAGTGCTCCTGTTCAACGTCAGGATTAGGAAACTTCGGAAATTTCTTTGTTGTAAGTAATAATATGGGCTTATTATTATACTTGAAACAATGGTGAACGTATAGCAACCTTGACAAACGTGTTTTTCAATAGGAAATATTTGCATATATCTGAAATAGCATTCTTGATTTGGTAAAATTTTCCGCCATGATTTTTTAAGTGAGAGATTATTTTGTGAAAATATAAGTCATAATTTCGTTGAATATATTTTTGAGGAAAAGATGATTTCTCCAAACTGTCAAAAATATTCACATCGAATCCTTAACAAGAAACAAGGTAAAAAAGAATTAATATATATTTAAATACTCTTTTGATTGAAAATGCGGTTTTCATACTTTAAACATGTCACAGAATTATAATAATGCAGAATTTGATACATTTAGTTTCATTGTAGAATAAACCAAGAAGAGAAAATTTAACTTTAAATGTCATGATTTAGGGAGGGTGGGGGTGGGGGTAAACGAGAGTTTTGAAGGGTGCCCAAACATTCCTCGCGAATTATATTTCATATGTAAATATAATAAAGCAATTACTC
Organism: Cheiracanthium punctorium; assembly: GCA_038373885.1. Classification (NCBI taxonomy): domain Eukaryota; kingdom Metazoa; phylum Arthropoda; class Arachnida; order Araneae; family Cheiracanthiidae; genus Cheiracanthium; species Cheiracanthium punctorium. The sequence continues at coordinate 2,223,798 of JAWZYV010014761.1, forward strand.
ACAGCAGTCAAACGTCCAGCAGATGGCGCTAGTTGTAACACATATGACTTTGGATGCACATAATTTGGCACATTGTTTACGAAGAAACAATGTTAGGGAATGCAATCCCGATCCCGCGGGATTGACACTGAGAAATAAATTATTTTTTATTACGGTTTCACGCTGCTTTCCCAATCAATAGGCAGAAAAATTTTGAATATTTATGTCTCTCATCTAACAATAAACGAATCAACAATTACAAATTTTGATTTAAAGTTTTATTTTTTAAATTATCTACCAACGGGAGTCTGGATCGAACATCTAAATCTAAACATTGTAGTATAAATTTTTCGTAGAGTTCCCACCTTCCAAATGAACTGAAATATTTCATACAATGTATCTCTTAGCCAAAAGTCACGAATTAATTATAAAAAGTTTTCATTTTAGTTTTTATTTTTTTTTATTATTCGCACTTTTAATTATTTTACTAAAATTAAGTCTGGACTACGAAATGATTCATTGAATTTGTTCGATTTTTTACGTTACTTTTTCAGCAACGTAAGAAATATAAGAAAATAACGTAAGTATGTTAACATATCTATGAATTGTATATTCCCCATTTTTAGCAACTAATATAAGGCATAACTTAGTATATTATTCTAAATATCATGATTATAATTTTCATATTTCTAAGTTATTGTATTAATTATCTCATGAGATTAATTATTATTATTAAAGTTAAACTTCATATTGCTTAAAATCTTACTTTTTTTTACTTTTCTCTGTTCAAATGAAGTCCTAACTAAATGAAATGTCAATCCCACGGGATCAATGAATCTCAATCTCGAAATCCAGCAGGACGAAAAACAGTGCGGGATTGCATGCCCTAAACAATGTACTTGAAAAATACGTTTATAAAACGCCAATTTGTTTTGACCCCCCAATCCCATGCGAGTTCTGCCCTATACTGATTTTTCTATGAGACGGTCATAGTACTGTTCCTGTTCTCAGCTATTCTCGGTGGCTGTAAAGAAGTATGGCGGTAGCATGCCTGTGGCCAGCTTTCTTTTAAGATGATTGTTTTACTGTGGTTTCGTGTGATGTAAAGTGTGAATAAACGCTTCATATTGTGACATCTGTTGTCGGTGTTCCTGGAGTTTCATGAATGACTACGAATTTGCTACAACTCGAACTGGTTCGATTCTATCGCTCCAGTTGATTTTCATCGATTCACAGCTTTCAAGAAGTTTGTGGATGGTCGCTGTTTCAGAACTGCAGAAGATAAGAATTTCGCTAAATGATTCCCTAACTGGGACCCTGCTATCTTATATACCGGTTTCGATAGATAATTTTTAATTGATGGAACTGCTGTTTTATCAATTATGGACCCAGAAAGGACAGGTACTGCATATCAGTGTCTCACTGTGTGAATGTCTTTGATTTCTTGGATAAGCCTTTTCTCTAGGAGTATTTGTTACCTTACTTTTTGAACTCCCTCTTAATCACGCTGCTGTGAAAAAGGTAAATTCGTGCAGAAATAAATATTTAATACTTATTTCCTGCCACCCAGAAAGAAATTAGCCACATCAGTTTCGGAACCAACAGACACAAACCTTCAGATTACATTTGAGTCTCAAACCCATCAGCCAGTTTTATCTTTTGATTCGTGGGAACCAGGGACGTAGCCAGAAATTTTTCATGGGGGGGTTACGACTACTACAACTCATATATATATACGTGTGTGTGATAATGTAGAGAAGAATATACATGCTGTATGCAAAAGATTCCTCATGGGGGGTTATGACCCCCCTACCCCCCACCTTGGCTACGTCCCTGGTGGGAACCAGTATAAATAATGCATTTTCAATGAAGCAGTCACGAAAATCCTTCTACAGTGCTACAAAATGTCCCTATAATGCTACCTTTTAAACTTTCTGACAGTTTTAGAGGCTCAGCTTTGTTATCTATCTATCTATCTTTATATATATCTGCAATGTTATCACCATCATTGGATGAATGATAAAATTAGAAAAAATAACACTTCCAGTACTGTACAGTGATAGTTTTAAAAAATTTCAACAGTGATATTGTACCATTAATACAATAAACCTGTATGATTTTTTTTCCTCAGGGCTCGATTTGAAAACACTGAGAATAACAGACACTGAAAATAAAATTTTAGTGGCATTCATTTATCCGCTATTTTTATATTTATTACAAGCAACTTTCATACATTGCTGTGGTGTTTGGCCGCAGAAAAGGGAAGAGCGTAAATTTATCTTCATACTGGTGTATCTTTTATTCACAACGTTCTACTTGCAGTGCAATGTTATCAATCTTTTGTCCATCACTGCTACCGCTTCAGATTGTTGACAGATGGGTAGTCGAAGCAGTGCGACCGCGATATTAATGGATTTTCAAAAGAAGGGATTCCCCCCCCCCCCGTTTTGTTTCAAATATCATTCTCCCTTCCCCCCTGCAGTTTCAAATTTGCCCACGGTTTTTTTACTCCCCTCTACCCGGCGATGTTGGATTTTATGTTATTTATTTTTATTTTTATTTTATATTTTGGAATCATGAGACCAACGTGTATTTAATATCTTAGAGAGCTGCAGAGAACATGGCTGCAGACGACGTTGAACCTATAACCCGAGTTATTTTTAAGTAAAGAGCCGGTATTTAACCATATTTCTCGATTTTTACTATTCTTAAATCAGACCTATAGTCTATCCCGTTGGCATAGTAAGGCTTTGCAAATAAATGTGTGCACATACATTTCGAAAATCAAATCCTCTTTAACCCTTTTAAGGCGCAGTGTTCCCGCTCTGGGAACACCAAACTCTCACGTTTTGACTGTTGCCAGTCACGAAAAGTAGATTTGATTTCTATAAAAACAGTGGCGGGTGACATAGCTCCACGAGAATCCTTTACTTTTTAGCACGTCATTTCCAGTAAAAAAATGGTCACGATTCTTTTTAACAGCATTGACATCTGCTGAAAAATGGAAGAATGCGAGAACAGCTGGATAGATTGCTGAAAAAAGTGCAGCCGTTGCCATCGCTCGACTTAACTACCGGCGAGATGGTGGACGATCGACAGCTGGCTGTGCCGGCACAGCCAGCTGACGTCATAAAAAAGGGTCTCTAGATCTGTGCCACGCGATGAACGTTTCGATCGTCCGCCATCTTGCTGGTAGTTAAGTCGAGCGATGGCAACGGCTGCCCTTTTTTCAGCATTGGGAAAGGGTTGCGCCTCAAAGGGTTAAACTTCATTTTTAAAGATTCTTTTCACTAACAGAGGAAAACCAGGCGTCATGAAATCAGGACTCAGAAATATCAGAAAGGGATCCTGTATACTTTGCTTCCTCGTACACTAATTACTGAAAAATTTCTGAAAAGATCATACTAGAGAAATGCACAGCATGATATTATTTCTTCTGGCAAGCAAAACAAAGGAAATAAAATATATGCGAAGAATTGGCGAAACTATCTGTAGAAAAGCGATGATTTCGTAGTTCAATAAATATCAGTCAGTTTGTGCACGAGCGCAGTTAGTCCACTTGAGAGTTATCAAAGAAATATGAGATGTTTTCGTGATGACGGCAACGCTACGCTAGGGCGATCTGCCAAGGATGGATGTGCCTTGGTATGGGAACTTTCTAAGGGGTTCTAGCGCGTATTCACGTTACAGATGGAGAAAACCCACCAAAACTCCAGACCGTTAGATCGACAGCCGCGCGATGGGTCCCGAATCCGGGACCTTAACACTTCGGCCATCTACCATTTTCAGCGACATAAACACTGTGCCATGGTGAGGCCCAACCGATTTGAAAAGTCTTGGATCTCGATGATGGTCTGCAGGTTTGTAGATAAGTGACTATATTTTGTAGTTTCTTCAAATCGGTTGTTTTGTCTGTCGGCTACGCTTAGTACACACTTGACTACTTGAAACGAATTCTACTGAAACAGAATTTATTCTACAAATTTTAGGTAGAAATAAATCTTGCTTTCTTAATTAAAACTCTGTCCAACTATTTTTTAAATACTATTGATGCTTTAAAAACTCACCATCGCTTTTATTATAATTTAAAATAAATTTTAAATTGAAATTTTATTACGATGAGGAAAAGCTAAAACTTGTTTAGTCTCATCGTAGTAAAGATACCATTAGCACATTTGTCTTTGATTATGACATACGTCCTAACGATCGACTATCGTTATCGTCGATCGACTATCCACCGATCGACTAATAACTGCAGAATTTGAACATTCTTTACATAAATGAAGATCCCCCCCCACTCCCCAAATTTTAAATTAATGGAATCTGAAATTTTTCACAGCAAGTTTTGTTTTAAAAGGGAATCAGAGAGCTACATTTTTCTTTTAAGCACTATAAAAGAAAGACAGTAAGCTGGCACTTTCGTGTTTATGAGAGAAATCTTGATTTTCAAGATATTTTGAATCTTTTCTTTTCAATTTGTTAGATTACATTACTTTCTTAGTAATTTTAAAAATGTCTAGAATAAAGTCTTTTGTACCATCTGTAACTTGGTTAGAAAGATTTCAATGCAAAATACAGAAAATCTATAGTTTTATAGGGTAATATCAACCTGAAATAACAAGAATCTAATGAATTTTTTTTTCATTTATGATATTACACGCTATATATTAATAAGATCTTGCATGTACAAGTTCGATGAGAGAAATTTACACAAGTTGGTGCAGAAAAATTATAGAGGCTAACTCACATTTATTTATTTATTTATTTATTTGTAAAAGAAGATAAAATATTAAAAGCTACAATGAAGTTTGCAGTTATATTTTCTAGATTATAATTTTATGTATTCATTACTTACATAGTCAGTAAAAGTACAAATTGGTAAAAAAGGATAATAAATATTAACCTTTAATCGATAACTTATCAAAATGAAAAGGAGAATGAAAAATTTTTTTTATTAAGATATACAAAATATTTAGATGTAATTTAACTAGAAAAAGTTTGAATCTCTATAAGTTAGGCCATTTCACAATAAAAATAATTCTTGAAATCGATATTTTCAAATTAACAAACACATTTTTATTAAGCTAATTTATCGCATATGTGCAAAGATTTTTACTCAAAAGTAAAATGCAATAAATGGTTTTAACGCACTCTAAGAATCTCAAGGCCTTCATATCATGTCAAGCTTAGGGGCTTGCTCAGGCAGGCCTGTGAGATCTAGTAAGAAAATTAAAATAGCCTTTCCAGAAAAGCCTATTAGCCTACATTTTGCCATTATTTTGTCGCTGCATTCAGAAATCTATGGTTAAATATTTCTAAAAACAAAATCTTTAAAATTTAAAATGAAATTTTTCAAATCGACATCGATTTATCAAAAAATATTTTGAACGAAATTTTTGCAATTTGATGTGACCCCTTGGTGGAAAGTCAAAATGATTGATATTTTTTATTGGAGTATTGGAATTCTATGTTCCGTATTTTCTTTATCATTTTCTTTGTAGAACTTCATTTGATTCAAAACAAACGGAATCATATTTATTGACTTATTTGACTTTACAATTGAAATTTTACAAACTGGCTGCTGAAAGTTAAAAATAAAAAATACTTTGAGAATCATAATGTTTTTGCTATTCCATGCTACTAATATCATGTAAATTTTATATGCACTATATTTATGTGAGTTATGTGTGAGTTTATGTGAGATATATTTGAATATTTTATTTTTTGTAACATAATGGCAGAAGGTAAAATAGATTTTTCTGTGTGTATGCGTGTTTAGTATTCCCTAATAAAGCAATTCTGAGATACAAAAATTACCTTTTTATGTCTCTTACAACAATCTATGTCTTTCCTTTTTCAAATCACGGTCCTTGTCGCCAATTTTTGACAAAAATAAACGAAACTTCTTCACTCCTCTGTAAATCCCGTGAACAAGGACATTCTCTGCATTATGTATTAGATTGTCCTCTCCCCTCTAATTTTCACACTAAAAAATCTCTAACTCAATCACTCTCTTCTTGGATTACTTATATTGTAAAAATAACAAAAATTATTATCCAAAGCTGGTAATTGTATAAACGAATTACCGCAAAAAACCAAACGCAATGCATATTCCCGCCCACGCCTCCCTCTTTTCCTGAGATGGGGGGGGGGGGACTCCGATTTCTCAGATATCTCACAACAGTTACCATAATAAACTTAATTCTAAATTTTTACTTAGCGCTTATTCATAAATGTGTTTCATACTTATTTTTATTCTTATTCATATACTTATCTTCATTATACTATCATTATCTACTATCATTATACTATATTATTTTTATTCTTGTTCATATACTTCTCATACTTATTTTTATACTTATTCATAAATGTGTGTATATACTTATTTTTATTCTCAAAAGTTTACTGTATATATGCTTCTGTCGTGTATTTCATTATATAATCTAGTAGATTTTATAGTCTTTTATGATTACCAGACTTAATAACATCTTATAATAGTAAAAGCTACTAAAAGTTTCTTTCTACGAGAAAAGTTCCAATTTCGAACATTCTTATACAATTCATCTAGTAACAAAAAACACTCAAAAAGGATATGGTGTTACGAAATAATTAAAACTTTATAAAAGAAAAAAAAAATGTACTTATCAAACTGTAAGTCCATTTCTTTCATTCCCCCCTCTCCCCCTTTGTTTCAGCCTTCTTTAGCAGAAGTCCATACACTGCGTCACAAGAGAGAGGGGACTGAAAAAAAAATAAAGGTCACGTCCGCCGACATAACCGTTCGGAGTTTTCCTTGGTTTTCTCCGAAACTTACCGTAAGTACGGGTTAGGACTCTTTAGAAAGACCCGCCACGGAGGACCCGCCCCCCCCCACCCACAGGCCTAGATCCCTCGCGGAGATAACTGGCCTTAATCACACAACACAAAACAAAAACTCCCTCTTCGTTGTTGTTTTTGTTTATTTTTCAGTCCGCACTCTTTTGAGACACTGCGTGTGGACTCATGCTGAAGAAGGCTGAAGATTTTTCGGCCGAAACATACGTACACCTGGATACTCACCTTTTATGGGCGTTATTTTAGAATGTTTTAATTATTTCAATACATATACTATTCTTTTAGCTGATTTTTGATAAAAATATTTTCATTCTTGTCCTTACTATTTCTTAATTATTTATTTAAAAAAATTATTATATTTTTTTATCCTTTAAATAGTTATGCTGAAAATTTTCTTTAATAAGAGCTAAGTTTTCATTATAGTAGTTTGAGACAAAAGAGTAAAATCTCATTGTTATCTAGTCTGAAATTTGGTATCATAACAATGTGTACATTTACTGTATATGTATTTGTTGCTGTTAACAGGGACGTTGCCAGGAAATTTTTTCAGGAAGAAATATGAAATATAGTTGTGAATAATAAACGAAATTTCTACACAAAATAAATAAATAAATAAAATAAAGCTCATGCGAAATTACAAGGGAAGGGGAATTTTATCCCAATACTGCCATTGGGTTTGATGACCCTACTGGTATTTAAGAATGAATAATTTCTAAGTAATTTACAGTAGTAATTGTTTACAGATATATTACCAAGAATTTTAATCATATTAAATATTTCTAATCATTACATGTTTTTTTTTTTTATATTTGGAGTTCCGAATTTCAAATAGATTCCTACACCGATTTTCGAAACAATATTGAAAATAGTTGCCTCTCGGTTTTCAGAAAACTATTGGACGAAATAGTTGTTTATTTGATAAAGCTTTTTACTCCAGTGAATATCAAAATACGTAGTACACTGCTGTCTTAGGAAGATTTTCTGGAAAATGCTAGGGTTCAAGAAATTAATCAGCATCTGGAGTGGTAGCAAGCATATGGAAAGGCGGGCATAAAGTGTTGACAAAATTAAAATTTGTAGTAAGTGAAAACCGGTGTTGCCACAAAATAAAAGTGTAACAGTGAAAAGAAGAAGATAAAAGTGTTGCCAGACACTATAGAGTAATATTATTAAACATTATTAGTATCCAGGTTATGATTTTTTATTTAAGTAGGTATACCAACTATATAAGAATGATGTTACGTTTATACTAAATACATTAAGAACAACAGCAACACCAAAACTCTAAGCAAAAGTAATCTGAACGTTATTGCAGATAGTTGTTGGAAATCAAATAAATATTAGAATGATGATAGTCAAAATAAACAGTTGTATTTTACAAAATATTCAAAATGAATAATAGTAAATCATAGATGCTGATTGAAAAGGAGTAACTTAGTAAGTAGTAAATAGGAATTTACATAACTATATATGCGCTTTTGCAGCAAAATATAGCTTGTAATATGATTTAAAAAAATAATTTCACAATGCAAAAGTAGCATATAAATTCAGATCAAGCATCTATAATTAAGTATAGAGAAGATATCCTATTTCTAACGCGCAAATGCAGCAATGACAAACAGAATATATATATATATATATATATATATATATATATATATATATATATATATATATACAAAAGTTGTTTTACATTAATTAAATTTCACTTTACTACTTATATTTATTATTTAACCTCTCTTTACTAAACGTGATCCCCGTTAGTGATGATAGTGCCTGTGTATGGTATTTTGAAAACAAATTTTACTTATAGAATGTTAAGATTTTCTTAAATTACATATCGTGTTTTCTATTTTACGTATGCTATCTTTAAAAAAAAATTTATAATTATCTCCTGTCAAAAGTAATAGAATAATGTTTACTTTATATTTAGACCATACTGAGTTGAAAATTTTGCATAACAAATCTGGAAAAAAAGGCAGTACGAACATTATACATCGAAATCAGCTTAAATATCAAACGAATGGTTTCAGACAAATTGATCTCGCTGTTTCACCATCAAAAATCCATTAGTGTTGATTTGGATTTTTTTACCCCTCCCCATCTGGCAAAGATCATGATTTCTACACAGAAAAAAAATTACAGATGGTGATATAAGTCTGAATGTATGAAAATATTTTTCAAAGCTAAAATGGGGAAATGAAGAAAAAAAATTAGGGAATTAAAAGGAAATTTAAATATAGAGATATAAAAATTTATCTTCATAGGTCTGAGGAATGTTTCTTCTTTTACTTAATGCAAAATCTTAATCCTTTTATAATGCAAGCGTTAAAATTATACACAAAAATGAAAAAAAAAATTCTGATTTATTTCTATTATTATCTATACAATTTGACATCATATTAGCTAAAACTAAATTTTTATCTTGGAAGTTTTCAATGTAAAATGATAGTCAAAGTAAAGTAATATTTTTAAATTTGAATATAAAATATTAAAAATGTCTGAAAGACTAGCGTGCGTTTTCATTAATAAATGTTTATTAAATTTCAAAACTTTTCAGATCAGAAAAAACAGAGGTTATTTTGTTAGGAAATATTCTACAGTTGCTAGAAAATACACTAAAAGAACTGATGCTAAAATCAGTTTTAAAAAATAACTTTGCATAAAAAGCATAGAAGAGTTTTTAAAAACTCGGTTTTGTTAAGCTTAGTCAAAAGAGTGAATTTTACTCTTTTGACTAAGCTTAACAAAACCGATGTAAGTTTTTTTTAAGTCATTTTATTTAAATGCTAAAAACTGTTTAATTTGTATAACTTTTAGTTGCAAAATATAATTACTAAGCAATTGCCACTTTTAATGTATACATCACTTGCCCACAAGAAAAGTGACATAGCATTGGTGCACATTTTGTGTACTATTCCTTTAATAGGTCTAAATTTTGTGCATTTTAATACAGGTAAAGAGTCATCGGCGTAGGTTTCTAAAAGACCAGTAGATTGTGCAAATCGGCTCGGCGATCAGGTCTATTAGTGATAAGTATTTCATTACATTAAAAAAAACTCTGAAATTTTTAAATTAAACCAATGAAACCACTGAAAAGTTTGAATTTAAATAAAATAATTTGGCTATATGTATATCTACTAAATTTTCACTTCTTTATGAAATTTTCTTAAATTCATTACTGTCACTTACTGCTTAATGTTTTATGCATAAAAACCTTTATTTATATGCAAAACTAAAGAATCTGTGCATAAATTTAGATGTGTATAAGCGTTACCCAGGTGGTGTAGTGGCTTAAGAACCATTCTATCACGCCTTGGGTTAGGGCTCGATTGTTGTGTTGTGGGATTACGGCCAATTAAACGTGGTAGCTAGACCGATGGGTGGAGTGCCCTCCGTGGGAGTCTTTCTAAGATGTCCTAACGCGTATTTAAGGTAAGTTTTGGAGGAAAACTCAAAACAATTAGGTCGGCGGACGGGACCTGGTTTTGAACCAGGCACTTTACGTCTCCCAGTGCAGGGCGCTTTGTGCTCGGCTACTGGTCGGGCGGGTCAGAGCTCGAATCGCGGCTTGGGCATGGATGTTAACTTGTCCTTACCTTCATAGGGGATAAACACTGGCCGCCCACTGGGTGTCCCCAAAATGAAATATCCGCAATTCCATCGGGCAGTTGTAGTAGACAATGAATAATGGGCAAGTGTCCACCCTTTGAAAAAAAAAAAAAAAAGAAAAATGAAAAGAAAGATATGTATAAGCATTTTCTGATGATGGTAAAATATATACTCTTGATTAAGCCAGAATAAAAAAAAATATTTTTTAAAAGTCTACTCGAAAATACTTTTATGATCTTTGTGTTTTAGCAGCCAAGTCTGTAGACTTAAGATTTCACGGTTAGTAAGTACATTGTAACTAGCAGAAAGACCAGTTTAATTTATTTCTTTGCATTTGATAAAAATAAAATAAACATTTTAATTTATTTGAACTTACAAGTTAATAAAGAAGTTTTTGCTCAAAACAACTTCATAAGAAATTCTTATTGCATGAAGAAAAATTATACTTTTCAGTGTATAGATTTTTTATAAGCTCATCTGTATTATTTCCCTAAAGGTGTCAATTTCCCTGGATCATCTTTAAAATTTGTCATCGAATCTCCTCGCTTATGAGATCAGCGAGATTAAACAGATCTCTCGAAAAAATGACTGATTGCATTTAAATTTATTTTCGCAAGTCGAAACTCCTATTAAAAAATCAAACTTCTTCCCTGAGCAAGCACTTGTTGAAAAGCTTCAACACATTTTACATCGCGCTCATCTTTCAGATGACAGGAAATCACGGATAGCATTACGCACTGGAAAAAAAAGAAAGAAAGGGAGAGAAAAAACAAAGGAGAAAGAGGCGGCGAGATGTAGAACGCGACAGAATAAAAACAAAATAAAATAAAACTTAGAAGAACAACTATATTACAAGCACTTTAGTAATTCAGCCAGAAAACTGAGCTACAAAATTTTTCTTCATTTTTTATTTTTTTTAATTCTCCCCTCCCCTTCCTCTCATACAGTGACTTCGATTTAAGTATCAGAGAGTCCAAAAGCATTAAAGACATGGTTCCCAAATTGTAAAGTGCAAACTTACTCGGGAAAAATTTTTCTTTTATTTTTCTTATTCTTCTCCGATAAAAAATTTCGAAAAAGAAATGTTAAAAAAAAAATAAATATATTGAAACCGTGGGGGTGGGGGAATACGGCAAGTTAAAACGAAATCGAGGATGAAATCTATTTTTTTCAGCTTCCGTCGCTCTAAAAAACAGTCGGTACATCTATCACAAGTAAATGTGATTATCTTCTTCATAGGTTCCAGGGAGTTATGAGACTTGAATTCAGGACAGATTTGTACTTTGGAAAAAAAATTGAGGATTTTTTTATCGTTATTATTTTCTTGTATAACGGATGAAATGGACTCCGATCTTCTTCTTTTTTTTAATGCTTGTGTATAGAATTTATTTTTACTGGAAAAAACACTAGGTTTTTGTTACACTATATTGTCTATGCATTATAGTATTTGAACTACTTTCTAAATTTCTGATGCGACGAACAAAAATAACAGACTCCATTCTCGACACGTATTGAAGATTTTTTACGCAGTATATTTTCCAGCCCAGCATTTCTAGAAAATTTTACTTTTGATCTGTGAGATATCAGAAATTTACTTACTAATCTACACTAATATAATAAAGAGGTAAACTTTGTTTGCGTGTAGGAGGTAATCTCTGGAACTAATGAACCGATTGCAAGCATTTTTTCACTAATAGAAAGCTACTTTATCCCTGGCGGACATAGGCTAGTATATAACATCACGCTACATTATTAATATTCACATGTATCAAGATATAAGGATTAAGGATGATTTTACTGCATAGCAATGTAGCTACCAGCGCCATATTGGTTAAATAATTTTTATATTTAATCATTTCATATTCTATTTTGAATTAATTGTAATAAAAGGTTTCTTTTTATGTCATAAAACCTTTATGAAAAAATGCGTCACGCGTCAATCACATAACAAGTCACCTACAAACGATGAAGCTTGGCAAATAACACTGTAACCAATTTCAAAACCACCTTACATATGTGTTATCTCTAGAACTACCAGTACAGTTTGAAAGAAATGTGTTTGGGTTAGACAGTCTGTCCATTGAGAATATATCAGTATAGTATATCAAAAGCAACATTTTAATTACAAAAAGACTGGATAATCGCATTACACTGGATAATCGCATAACGATGTTTTGGTCACGTTTGAAAAGGAGCAAGGATAAATAATAGAACGGATTTTGGTTCAAATTTATAATTTTTGAAGTAGCGTAAATTTAAAGATTCCGCATTCAGGGAACATCTTTTATTACGATGTTTAGATGAAATATACAGCTTTTCATATTTTAATTTTGAATTACATTGGGGGGTCTTAATTTGAGCATACAAACAACCGTGCAAGTCTGCAATAAGAATCGATAGCGCGTTCTAAAGAATCCAACTCCGAACGTTCGTAGCAACCGACGGACAAAAAGGTTAAGAAAGACACGGGATCGCGAGTAAAACCGCGGGACACAGCTATTATAATATATTTTAATGAGTATTTTATTTATTACTTTTACGATTTATTTACTAAAAAATGACATCGCCAGACTTAATGGTTCTTTTATCCCTTTCCACATGAAATCCAATCTAAAGTTGAAATAAGTTCACAAGGGAACCTACGGAGGAGGCTAAAGAAGCTACCACCCTCTCTCCGAAAAGTGAATATATAGTAGTTGAACATCAAAGATAACACCCACATACAGCTGAACTCTATTAAAACGCTATTGAAGGGATTATTATTTATGATGTTATGACTGAAGGGCGTTATAAGCAGGCTTCTGATCTATGGGAAAATGGTTGAATGGTACAGAATATTTTGACGTTAAAGGTGAATTACTACTATGAAGGAAATCAGTATAATTAAATTCAGTGATATTTCTCTGCTACCCGTGCATCTTCGATGAATTCTGCATTAAAAATAGTCTCATACGGGATGCGAACCATTTGCGGCGATCAGTTTATGCTAATTTTAAAAAAAAGCATGTTAGCCATGCATTATTATCTGCGTCATCTATATTCGTTCAGAAACAAAGCTTGTTTACACTTTAGTTTAATTACATTAGTTAACTAACTTAAATGCGTATGGAAATGCAAACAGAATTAACCATGTGAGTGCTTTAAAAAAAAGATAGGAAATGTAGGATTGTACACTCACATTTTCCAATAATAATGTAGATTTGGATTCAACAGTAGGTTCAGGATGTTGCGTCCCGTAAGGTTTCAACAGAAGAAGGCAGCTCACGTCATTGATCATCGCACGTCACGTCACGCCATTGCAGCTTCACGTCAGTGTCGGTTTCAATGTCGAAATTTAGATCTTTCGATTATCGATTTAGATGATAATTGTATTAATATAAGGATGGAAGCTAAAAGATTGTTAGCGATCATTGCGAGACAAGATAAGGATTTTGGCAGTTGCCATGAGAAACGTGACAAACTTTTTTTCTTCTTTCAGCCATCCCTACTGATTGTGACTAACCTGGATAAAAATTAAGTGCGATAAAACAACTACCTCCACCCCCTCTTAGAAAATTATGCGTACACATACTCAGTTCAATTTGTTTTAGCTGCATAAAAAGAAACACAATTTGGAGAAGAAAACTATAATCAGTAGAGATAATAAAGTCTAAATATCACTTTAAATCTTTTGAAAATTAGTTTAGTAACGTAGGTATGTTAGAGTAAAAACGTGGTTTAATTTATATATATAAAAATCACTACGAAAAAACAAGCATCTAATTAAATTTTTGATCCTAAATTCTTAAGGAATTACACAATCACATATTGAATACACCGGAAGCTAAATGCTCCAACAGAGAACAGCAAGGATATTTATTTAGTTTTTTTTCCCCAAAGGAAACAATTTAGAATGAAAAGTTACAAATTAATGTAGGAATTTTTATGTTGTCTGACCCTAGTGAGTCGTAACAGTTTCAGAAATAGCTAATTTATTAAGCTTATTTCACACTTTTTTCGTTTCACGGGCGATCAGCTGTCGACGTTGAGAAGATGATGTAGAATGTCCACTCGTAGTCATGCGGTCTGAATGAAAAATATGAAAATGACCAAAACTTGGATGGCGACGTGTTAAAAGTACAGAATAATTTACGATAGTTATAGGCAATAACCTGTTTGTGTACTTGATATGCCAAGTATAACCAAATTTCATTACGTTTAACCTTGTTAAATCTATGTAATACCAAACAAAGAGCGTAAAATTCTTAAAAATAAATGCAAGAATTTTAAACAGCAAATAATTTTTCAGATAAAAAATGTTATTTCTTAATTTACAGAAATAGCTATTCTGTATTAAAAGAAACATTGCTTAAAAAGCGGTCTTTTGAACTGCTTCAAAAGTTCGAAAGCTGCTTCAAAGCCACTTCGAAAGGAGCGCTAAGAGCAACGTGGAAAAGGACATCTATTCTTACTACAAAACTGATTTCATCGACTATTTTGACTTTTTCGTTTACCGCATTTGTTTCTAGACTATGAAATTCACAGCATTTTATTTTAGGAGCGTTCTAAATGTATAATTTGGGTAATTTGTATGTTTGTATGCTTTTCTATAAGGAAAAAAAAATGTTTTGAATTTATGCATTTTTCCATGAAAACTTTTCACATGGCTCTAAAACAGTGTTGCCACTTTTCTCGTCATTACAAAGATTTTTATGTGACTGTAAAAATAAAAGTAGTTACCTTCTTGTTATTCCTCTATTTTTCATTAAAACTAGATGATTTCCGCAAGAAAAATATGTTATATAAACAACAAATACCCTCTTAAAATCACGTGGAAAGCATTTTAAACTCTTTTTAAGTATCTGATACGTTTTCGTTTATTTTTAAAACTATTCAAAAGCAATTAACTATATGAAGAAATTGTGAAGGAGTACTTAGAAGTTCTTCCTTTTCATAATAGCTAACTTTATTTATATTATATTATATTATATTATATTATATTATATTATATTATATTATATATTATATTATATTATATTATATTATATTATATTATATTATATTATGCTAATTTAAATTAGATTGTATCTGCTTAGAGCGCATACTTTTGTAAGAATATCTTTTAATCCGTTTTATGCAGTAAAATTAAATTAAATTAAAACATTTTTTAATAAGTATAACTAACTTCTGATATGTTATATCGAAATAAGCAAATGATTTCTGTACCCTGAAATGTAAAACATTGATTTTTCTGTTGTATACATGTAGAATATGTGAGCAAGAACTCCTTTCTAATGAAGTTCTCACCCATCGAAAAGTCGGCCCCTGGGTAGAGGGAATTTAATCTAATAACCCCTGCCCCCAAGGGAAGATCTAGTTGGAAGAGTCACAATAGTAGGGAAAAAAAAGCGATTAATCGCTTAGAGTTCCAAACCGTTTTCTGATTATCCATATCCATATTCGTAATTGATGCGTAAACTGATTACAGCCATCAGATTCGTTTTACGCTGACAAACAACGACTAATATTTGCATATTCTGTCTTCAGTTCTTTGAACGACACAAATTTTATCCAATTTTAATCCTAAAAATATATATATATATATATATATATTTTAGTTATCCTTTTTTTTTTTTCAACGGACGGGCATTTGCCGATTATGCATTGTCCACTGAAACTGCTCAAAGTCATTGTGACCATTTTACCGTGGGGGCACCAGTGGGCGGCCAGTATTACCCCTATGAATGGACGGGCAAGTTAACATCCACGCCCAAGCCCAGATTCGAACCCGGACCCAAGGCGTAATAGAATTTTATCAACACTTGATTCGCTTATTTATTTATTTTTTTTATTTCCCATGTCTGTTATGAGATGTTTCCAATACAGTGGAATGTCTGTATTGTATTGGATAATTCCTACATTTTGACAATGTAAAATACATGTATGCATAATATTTCAGCTGTTAACAATTTTTTTTTTTTCGCAAATGAAAGCGTTTCCTATAGCAAACTCTGTTGCATGGGCTAATGAAATACGTTATATATTCTTTAAATGGAACTGAGATGAAAAAATGAAGCAGGATTCGAAAAAACTATTTCTTACAGAAAGAAAAATTGCACTGTAGGTAACAATGAAAAGTACCTGTAGGAAAATATACATATATAGATTGCGTAAACTTGTATATGCAAATCGATTGATAAATTATTGCGACTTACTATGCAGCTTTTGTTCCTAAGTAAAATCCTGCCACCAGCGATTAATTGGTGATGAGTGGTTTGTCGATTTTTATGTCTAGGATATTAAAAATGACTAAATCCGCAATAAATATGTGGGAATTATTCATTGGTGGAGAATTTTTGGAAGTTAACTCTTTGGAAGTAAACTTTGAGATTTTCTGTGAAGCTTAATCCCTTTTGCATTTTTTCATCAATTACCATGTAATCGAGACCCGCAATTCATATCTCCTAGTTCCTTATTTTTAAAACATAGTGCGCAATTTTTATCTAAAAAATGTATACAAATAATAACTTTACTTAATAATAAAGCATAATTATAGCTTTGCATACATAATCAAAATTCATATCATACAAATAAAATATCTCATTTTTCCAAAGTTGTTGACTTAAAGGCTTTTTATCTTTTTAAATACAAGGTGTTCATCATTAAAGTTCCTCTATTTAGAGCAGTGTACAATAAAAACTATTGGTCAGAATATTACTAAATTTGCAGGAAACCTGAATGAGACCATGGAAGAGAGATACGAATGGAAAAGGAATTAGTTCAGAAAATCACAAACAAATGGTGTTTCATAACGATATAGTGCCAATAAAATAGGCAAATAACTATTCTCGAGCGAAAAAAACAATGAAGAGGTTGTGAAACAGATGTGTTTTATATCTCTGTGCGGTGGACAAATTAGCAGATCAGCTGCTATAACATTGTAAAAAGCCACCTGGTGATTATTTTTTGAACTATTTTGTTTCCACCCAAGTTTCTCTACCATGGGCTCATTAAGGTTTTCTGCAAATTTGAAAGTATTCTGACGAGTAGTTTTTTTTTTTTGTATATGACTCTGAATAGGGGAACTTTATGAACACCCTGTACTTCAAATGAAAAACCTTGGTTTTGATATTAAACTTCCATAATTACCGAATTTGTAGAGACGATTATATCAGTTTTTGACTATCTTCAAAATCTCACTCTTACAAGTGTTTAGAAATAATCTCAAAACTTATAGCAAGCAATATCCACGGTTGTGTTTTAGTATAGTAAAACACACACACACACACACACACACACGCACGCACACACACACACACGTCTAAAACGCGAAATCTTTACTTTTCTAAGTTAATTTCTTATTCATGCATAATTCCTTTTCTTTTTTTTTTCAGGTTTATTTCTATTTCTGTACCGAACACCAAACCCTTTTCACGGGTTTCACTTTTAACAGTTTCCAACAAAATTGAAAAGTATTTATGATTTCGATTTGTTTGACTGTCCGTCCGCTCTCTAACTACCGCAAATATGCGTCCATTATTACAAAATCCGCACGTATTATTTCTATGTACTGTACCATGTAGGGTTAGAGTGGGGCAGTGGGACGATTTTTACTAATTTTCTTACTTTTAATTACAACTAAAAATTAAATACAGAATTATGTTTTGACGACTTCTAACTTTCATTGAAATTTTTTCTGAAAAAAAAGTTAGTTTTCAAAGCGTGCTCCAGTTGTCACACTGTGACCCTTTGCGAGACACAGTGGGACAGGGATTGGGGCACAGTGGGATAATGAGTGGCATGTAAAGGAGTTGCTTTTTTCGTGTCTTGTGCAGGATGATGTGACATTAAATAAATGAACAAAAAAAAAATAAATAAAATACTGAATCAATTTACGTATGTACAAGAAATATTTGTTTGTTAATACCGTTATACCACATTCCATCATCATGTACCTTATCCGTTCAACTCTTCTCTTTTTCTTTCAGTTCTTTTCCTATCCTTTCGACCGCTGCTTCTCACAAAACTCAAAATACCGATGAATAAGCGTTCCTTTGGCAATGTAAAACAAAGGAGATAACACGCAAAACATCATTATTATGCAGGTTGATGTATTCAACTCAGAAGATATGAAAGCGGTTTTCAAAAGACAGGACTAAAAATAGTTACATAGATGAAGCACATTTAAGAGTTACAAAACTATTTGTTGAATAATGTTTGATGATTTGGAAATATTAAAGTAGCACCAAACTAAACAGAAAACCATAACAAAATGTCTTCAAAAGTTCAGTTTATCACGAAATAAAATCGAGAATCTAATAGAAATGATAATTAGACGAGATTGTGTAACTGTTCTTTCTATTCCTCCACAAAGTTTACACACAGTGTGGCACTGCCCTGCGGTGCTCCAATCATCAGGATGTACCACTGCAGCCCCCCCCCTCGAGAAGTCTTTAAATCCAAATTCAAAATTGCACAAAAATTATCAATGGAATATAAAGGTCATTATATGCACGCGATGAAGAAATTTTAATCTTCAAATTAAAGCGAAGATGTTGATTATTAGATGATAATTTACTGCTCAAATCCAAAAAAAGTAAAATTTGTCTGATTTTTGCAACAGTGATAGTAGAAACGAAAATGGCTGCAACTTCCCAACAAGATGAATTGTGATAGTGACTATTTCCCACAACGTTGCAATAAGGTTAACTATGGATTTTCTTTCTAATTTTGAGCTTTTGAATCATCGAAAATATCTGTCATTCCACTGTGCTCCCCATTCCCTTACCTTATCGAAAGTGGTGTATGTAGTATTTATAATTCTTTCAAAGGAGCATCCAAAAGAATTCCAATACATTATGTTCTATGGACAGTCATTGTTTAAAGCGTCTTTAAGAGATATTCGTCCATTTCAAACGAAACAAATTGATTATATCTTATTAACAGAGTTGGACAAAATGCATTTAAAATGTGTTCTCGATACTAAATACAAGATGCATTGACTCTAACACATTAAAATAGAAAATAAAAATACATTCTAAATTGAAAAAGGCAAAATACGTGTATTTTCAAAAACATACAAAATACGTGTAATTTTTTTTAAAATATTTTAACTGGGAATATAAGATAATTGTCAAGTAAAGATCCCAGTTTATTTTATTCAAATCTATTTTAATCTTCTTATAAGTAACATTTTATGTGGGTTTTTTCCACAAGGTTTTTATGTATTTTATTATATTTTAACCTTTTTAGATCCTGCTTCCACAATTGAGGACACAAAAATTATCGACACTATCCTACAAAATGGATGTTCTTGTTTATGCACAAAAAGATTTATGCACATCTATAAACAATTTTTCCTCTAAAATTTAATAATCGATACTTTTTATTTTTTCATTACAAATTTGATCTGTATTATCAAAAGAAAAACTACTCAGTTCAAAGAGATACTATTTAATCAGGTCTGGAAGGGCTAAAAAAATCAAAAGTAGTACATAACGATCTGTGGCATTAGAGACATTAATCCATTTTAAGCAATACGTGTATAAACGTTTATAACACCTTAATTTTTATTCAAATGATGGCAATAGCATTTAAAGTTCTTGTACAGGGTTTTACAAGATTACATTCACAGTGATACATCTGTTTTTGAGCTTATGCTCGAAACTTCACTATTTAAGGACGATGAACCGTCAAATTTCACCCAAAAAAAAAGAATAGATGTATCGATAGCTGGCTGTGCGCGAGCACAGCCAGCTGTCGTCAAAAGAGGGTCTCTAGATCTGTGACACGCGATGAACGTTTCGATCGTCCGAAATCTTGCTGGTAGTTAAGTCGAGCGATGGCAACGCCTGCCCTTTTTTCAGCATTGGGAAAGGGTTGCGCCTCAAAGGGTTAAACAGGTCTCAGTGAATATCCTACTCTAATAAAAAAGTCGGGGTTCGTAGAACTCGTGGAGTAAGTTGTAAATGCTTAAAATTGTGAATGTTGTTTAAGTCATCTTTTATTTAAACGAAAATATCAATTTCTTCTTTGTATAGCCAATGATTTTTCCCTAATGTAAAAACCCTTATTTTCATGGGCTTTTCCCATTTGTCATTGACGAATCCGTGTTTTGGCGTAACCTGTTTCTTTAACTCAATCCGATTACTCTGCTTGATCAACTCTGTTGGCAAAAGGATCCCATAATTTTGTTACCACCCGGTCATGTACGCAAATGTGAAAGGAAATAGAAGGAGAATCAGGAATTGATTTCCCCTTTTCCCGTCGTAACACCCATAAATCATGGGTTGTTAAGGAATAATGTACGTAAAAGATTGCGTTATTCTTTTAGCATACGTTTTGCTTTCTACTAGCATTTTCTTTGGGTTTTTTTCTATTTAATCTTTCCTTTTTATCGATCTATTACGCAGAATAAATAGGAACAATTGGGACATGTTGGACACCCCTACCACTACAAAATAGTAATAATAATAAATCAGCATTATTTATACTTCAATATTAAAAGAATTATGTATCAAAAACTTACAAGAACAACAATCTACACTAAAAATGTCTGCATTGCAAAAATAAATAGATGGCATGGATAATCATCAACAAAATAAACTAGCTAAATACGAAAAATAATGATTTCTTTTCTGTAATCAGTTAGTGAGCTAAATATTTAAATGAATCGATTTTTCATAAGTTAATAATTCAAGCATTTTAAATATAAAAATACTTAAAAATCAGTATGTACTTTAAAGATGACATGTAATTTAGAATTAATGACCGAAATTCTTTTTTAACTTTATGTTCTTTATATTTTCTTTAACGATTCAAACTTTTTTAAAAATAAGACATTCACGGATTGTATATTGTTACAAATCATTACCATTTTTATTTACTTTTAATATATTGAATTTCTTTTTTTAATCCCATTTCGGAAATCTAATGTGTAACTAAAGCGTATTTGAATGGCGCGTTAGCCACTATACCACTTGGGTGGTTTAAAATTCTCTTTTATATTTTTGTACACGTTTAAAATCACAATTAATTAGTGAACAATAATTTTAAATTTCAAAATGAGTTAGTTGACTTTCAGTTTTTTCCATACTTTTCAAGCCCCCACTATAGGCTGAGTGGCTTCTGCAAGCTTCTAATGTGCATATAGGCCGATAGTAAGCCTTAGTAAGCTTAGGCCGATTACAGGTGTAGTGAATATGATCTTCGATACGCCTATTTGGAGGATTGTGCAAAGGTATCTGCCAAATCTTCACTTAACATTTGAGAAAAACCTCCAAAACCACGGACAGCCAGATAGATCAATTCTCATTGCAAAAACTATTTTCAAATTTTTATTACAACTGAAAGCATTTACTGTTGAAACGAATCACACATGTGGCTCTTATTAATACTTTTCTGTGCAATATACTATTAATTAAATAATCGTTAAGGTCTTAATTGCTCTCAGATCAATATTTCATGAATGCTGTTGGAACACACCTGAATTATTTTTATCCTTGTGTTGATATACTATTAACTAAATAGTCATAAGGAACTTTATTATTTCCGATCAATAATATTTGAATGAGTGAATAATACGCCATTGAAACACACCTGCATTATTTTTTGCCTTATCTCGAAATTTAATTCGTTGAAGATTTGAATCACCTCAGCTTACCCTAACAACTATCTTAAAGATTCACAAACAAAAAGTAAAGAAAAAATAAAAGAAAAAATTAAAAGCAGAAAAAATAATACTCTTTTTATAGAAATTGTTCGAGGCTTTTACTTGTAGTAAAACTTGTAGTCTTCTCTTAAACAACTTTCAGAGTGCCTTTAAATATGATCCGAGGCACACTATCTATTTTTGTACAATTGGAAAAAGTTCATGTTTGCGATCATAACTCTCGCAAATTGACCGTTTGTAAAAGTGCATACTGCCAGCTTCTGCCCATACATACTTTTTATATGTCTCTAGCGTCATTGAATTTTTAAAATCATGTTAAAAAGTTGTATAATTTTTTAAAGAACATATTTATGCATTGAAAATTTTATGTCTTTTTTTTTTTCTTTTTTGTCTTTACTAAACCACGTAGTTCATTACTCAGTTATGACTTCATAAGCTTCCAATCAAACTTTCATTAATATTTTTCAGAGTAATCTGCCGAAAAATTGCGTTCTCAGTTTTCTTGTGCTCAACAATTAATAATAAAAAGAACGTACAATCGAGTCAAACTGTGTGACGAATCCGGGCTGCTTCATCAATTCATTACCTCTAATACATCCGCGACTTTCACAATAGCCTTAATGCATTAATTCAGAAACGCAAATAACCGGAAACAAAAAAGAAAAACACAACAACTAAGCTGTGAACGGGAGGCGGAGTCTGGACGCTCACGTGACCCGTGACATCACGAAGAAGCCCCGCCCTCCTCCGCGCCTTCCTTTTTTTTTTTCCCGCTCTTGGGATGCAGGAAGAGGGCTCTTCGTTGATCTTCAGCATCCCTGCATCAGTTGACGTGCGAGCGCGGAAAAGACGATGGAGCGATAGTTGTTGGTGTTTCGAAACACGTGGTGCATCTCAAAGTTTTGCTAGCAAGAAAAAGGGAGTAAAGAAAAAAAGTTTTAAAAAATTATTTATTGACAGTTTTACTTCCGTAAGTTGAACAAATAACTGTACAGAGCCTATTGAGTTTGAGAAAAGAAAAATATCGTAAACGTTTTAGTAGAAAATTTATTTCTTGCGACTGTAGAAGTGTAGTGACGACATAATTAGTACTTAAATATGTTGCCTAAACACAGATCTTGACTAACTGACATTTTTGGAGATATTTAAGAACGTTTACTATGTGAGTATATGTAAATAAACGCGTCTATAAATTTACGCTACGATTCTGATTATTCAGCACTTTATAAATTTCTCATAAAAACTGTTCTTTGACGCCACTAGTTATTTTGAAGCTTGAAAAAATAGTGAGCTGTTGAGAGTTATCTGGTTCTAGACGCGTAGGGAGAACTTTAAGCTAAGCATTGTCGACTGCACACAAAGTCACATTTTTAACAAATACTTTTGTACAGTCATCTCACCGATTACAACTGAATTCCTAGACGTAAATCAGTAACATTTTCACCTTGGAACTATGGATAAACAGCTTAACTGTCCACGTGCATTGAAAATATAACGTTCTTCAGTCTGCTCAACAAGTAGGAAATTCGCCTCTGATAAATATACAGAGCTGAAGTGAATTAAAAAAAACTTTTTTTGTGTGAGTAGTAATAGAAGATTGTCTTTAAGATAATGAAAAGAAATGAAAGTTCATGTAAGAGTTTCCCCTAAAAATCTCAGTTGAAAGCGTTGTCTAAAAACATTCCAGTGGACACATCGTAAATCTTGGCATTCGGGTAAAGTTATGGAGCAACTCACAGAGTTCGTATCCAAGTCGTTCAATCCGGACCGACCCATGCCAGCGTCCGTGGCTAGCTTTCCCCCTCTCCTGCGACCCCGTTCTCTCCACGGCGTGGTCGACCGGCTGTCGGGCCCCCACCCCCTTTTTCCGGGTCTTGCCCTGGGCCCCGTCGGGCCCCTCCTTTTACCCCCGAGACCAGCGAGTGGCGGTACTTCCTCTCCTTCCAGCATCGCGACGGACAAAGACGATCGGGCAAGAGAAGACAATGACAGCAACGACAGGCATGGTAAGTGAACAGGTTTCTTGTCTTCAATTTTTTATAAATATCTTATTGAAGATAATATCTTTTTTTTTAAGCTTTTACTCAGTTTTACAGTTTTGTCGTTTGGTACCTCACATTTTCAATTCTTGTTCTCGACTTTGTTACAGCTTTAAAATGTAATACAGTTTTGGTTTGCCAGTCAGTCTACAATCTCAATCAAAATTTAGTTTTCTTATTTCCACCTAATAAAATGATTCAAAAAATTGAGACCTTTATAATCCACACATAAATTTGCACAAAAGATCTAAAGCCCGAGATTTAACTTCTGGGTCTAAGGAGTTCGAATGGGCATCCAGACTAAAGCCCGGACTGGACTGACTGATATCTGAATTTTTCATGACCAGTAGATCAGCTTTATTGTCTTTTAATAGATTAAGAGAGAATAAACTTTTTCTTGGTTCTAGTCGACAAAAGAAATAGACGTTGTTACGTTTCTGGTAATCTAAACGCTTGAACGAAGGCTCTAATGCAAACTTATGATTTTTGAGCCGAAGAATTAGCATTCTATGAAAATTTTCTGTGTCAATTTTGGTTTGTTCTTGATTTTAGCATTTAGAATATATGATTATTTTTAGTAGTTTAAATCTGAGGTTCCAATTACATTTTTAAAAAGTTTTACAGTTTCACTATTATGCAATACTGAACAAAGAACGAAACAAAATAAAAGTTCTGTCACAAGTATTATACTATACTACATGATAATGCATAAATTTTAACTACATAAAAATATTAAGAAAGCTCATAATTAAATCATTTTTTTTCAGCAGGCTTAGAATGAAAATTATTTTTATCATTTTCCTTCAAAGTTTTAAAGTGCTTATGATTTCAATTTGTCTGTCTGTCCGTGCTCGAATGTTCACCTGTTGTTTTTATAAAATTTAATTGACAGTTATAATGGGCTTGTAACATAAACTATTTGTACTGGAGCACACGGAAATGTTACTATACGTTGCAGCCTATAAACACTTATTGTTTAAAGTACATTTTATTGTACGTTGATTTATGAAAATATAAGATAAAGCTCTCAGTTTAAATAATCTTTAATCATTCACTATGCACTATATTATCATTCAATATATTCACTATGCGACAATTATATAGGACAATTATATAGGAAATTATATAGGACTATAAGACAATTATATAGGAAAGTGTTTTATAATCGATGTTAGTTTAGAATGATTTATCTTTCTTTTCTGTTTTTAAGTCTAAATTAAACGATTTGAGACTTCATCTAAAAGCAAACCCACATGAATACAGACTGGATAGTCGAAATAATACAGATTGGAATTTGGGATCATATAAAAAAATGTTATTCAGGTTTTAAAATTTATAAACATGTAAAAATTTAAATTCAGAAAAGTTTAAGTTTTCCTCCATACTCAATCTTCTAATTTAGTGCATGAAGAGTTCTAGAAGGGATGCATGGCCTTAAGCATAGCGTGATTTTCAGTTTTATATGAAGGCTTACATAAGTTTACTAGTTACAGTTTTTCTTCCATTTTTTATTAAAAAAGGTAAAAATAAATCCGGGGGGGGGAAATAGTGGTTTTGTAACAAATAAAGTGTTTCTTTGCAACCCAGCAATCTTTTGCAGTGAGCATAAAATTCTTTCAATGCTTCAAAACGAAAGAATTCAATCCCGAAAGCAACTATATTTGTTAGATAGTTACAAATAATTTAGAATTATACTGAAATGTTGTTTAAATACGTTCTATTACAGGATATTAAAAATTATTAGTAGTTCTTAAACAACTGAATTATGTGAACGCTAATGAAAAATTTAGATTATCTTTACAAGCTGCAGCGTGCTATTTTACATACTTTTACGAGTTAACGAAATATCCAAGGGGGGGAGGGGATACTTAAAAACATACAGTATTTTGCAAAAATTTTTTTTAATTTTAGCACCAGTCGTGTTTGAGAAATGACTTCCTTGTTTTTTTTTTCTGAAAATTGCACGACATAGAGGTTATCATTTGTTGGAGTGGATACTATATTTTCTGGAAAAAACATTCTTAAATTTATGCACTCTCATGAAACTAATGTGTTTTTTTTATGTTAGCGATGTATGACAAACGTAGTTTATTTTTGGTTTCAAAAAAAAAAATCTTATATATATATATATATATATATATATAACAGTCTTTTCCAAAATTTGTAACCTATGGACCAGAGGGGGACGGGGGACAAAACGTTCTTTTAACACTTACCTTGTGATCGCAAATGAGATACCTATCAAACTCTTACTGTAAAATATAACACTCACGAATACCTTAAAGTCAATTTAGGGGCGTTTTGAATATCGCCCTTCAAGGAGGGTGCACTTGAAAAAGGGGGAAGGATAGCCATCTTTCATTAAAAAGGAAAAAAAAAATGTATGTTACCTGTAAAATTCTTGCTTTGAAATGCAGCAAATGCTGTATCCCATGTTTAGACACAGCGTGTTTGTAATTGAAAACTTTTTGAAAATTTATTAGCTCGAATTTTATTTTAAAAAATTGCTTTCCGGTCCCCCTAATGAATAAAGGTTGCATGTACTTTATTACACCAAAAATGGTTCCGTAATTTTAGAATGGGAAATTTTACATAGAAGTTTTCTTTTTGGTGGTGTTCGAAATTCACCTGCAAATAAGTGAAATGTTTGTTTCCTTGCACTAACGCTTACTAAGCGGGAGAAGTAGTTTTACAGGTACCGTAAGTTATCTATTTAAAGGGCAAGTTCACCAAAAAAAGAGGCGGGTGGAGTAAATAACCTAATTTAGCGATATGAAATCGTATGGATATTCAAAATAAATTGTTATGATGCCCCTACTTTAAATAATTGTACTGTCAATTATGGACAGAACATCGATCCTTTTAATCTTACCTCTCATTTCTTCCTCATCCACTTTTCTAAAACAGAAGTGTACTGAAAAAAAAATCTACCCCCAGCGACGTGCCTGAGGTATGGGGCGGGTAGGCCACGTGCCATTTGCGTCACTTGAAAGTGGGGTCAAATCTTCAATGCGAGGTTGACGCAACGAAGGAAACATTTAACCTGTTCACTCCCATCGTTGAAAGGAGAGGTCGGCAGTGATCCTGTCTTCTGTACCCATCGTTGCTTCCGGCATGAGTCTTTGAATGTCCCTTCTGCAGAACAGCGCATGCGCTCGCACACGAACGTTGGGCTGCAGCAGAATTACTGTCGTCGCATCATTGCAACAATGGGATCAAGCAGGTTAATGCCAATAAGACGCAAAAATATTTATTTTGAATCACTATCCTTGGAATCTATATCTATGAGAGTTTTTCATTTGCATAATATGAAGCCTCATGACATAAACCAGTATTAATGGTCATTGTAAAGAAATTTTAAGAATGATCCCACGATCGGTATCATTCGATGTGATCGGTATGAATGATCGGTATGAATGATCATGAATGATCGGTATCATTCTAAGAGAGGGGGTGCAGTTTTTCTGTCTTCTATTTGTGCCACTTATTACCACATTGCAATATAAAACTTGAAACACCTCCTTCCCGACATTTTTTCCTCGCTACGATCCTGTAATGACCTTGAATATTCTTGCAGTATTTTACGTTATTCATATTGTAATTTAACTCGATAAATAAGTCAATTAAAAATATTTAGATTTTGTAAATAAACTTAAGTTTTTTAATATTAATGTTTGATTACTCATTTTGGCTACCTTGTAAATCAGAGATAAATGAAGGCTTTTAGGGAATGTACTTAAAATTATAAAAGTATAAGTTGTAATTTTTAAAATTATGTTGGTAAAATCTGTATAAATGTGTCACAAAATGTGCATAAATGCCTTTATACGATATTTATCACACCATATGTCTTGTATTTTCTCTTCTTAGTTATATTGATATTTAAAATTGAGAATTTTGATGTTCGAACCACAAAATTAAATTTCATATTGAATCATTTCTTTTTCTTTTCTGCAAAGCATAAAAGCCATTAAATTCATTAGTCTTTACCGGAATTAGTATATTAGTTATACATTCTGTATTTGGATGACCTCAAGAATTGTACTGTATTGCGTTTTTTAGGCAAACCTGGACGATGGGGTACCCTTCTAAGGGGGTGCCTGCAGGGAACTTTCTTAAGGGTTTTAACGTGTATTCACGTTGCATTAGAAGAAAACCGCCCAAAACTATAGACCTCAAGAATTTTTCCATCCCTTAACTATCACTAATTATCAAGTCATAATGGAATTTTTAAAGACATCAATATAGGGATAATTTCAAATTTGCTTATGAAGGTGTGAATCCTAGATTTTTTTGGTAGTTTCTTTCCATTATTGAAATAAATGGTCTTTTGAAATAGTTAGTTTAAAACCATATCTTTTTTTTTATGAATTAAATAAGTTAACAACTGTCACTTTCATTGAACTTAGTAAATATGTTAAAATGATAGAGCAAAATGAATAATAAAGCATGCTAGATTTAGTTTAAATTAATTGAATTTTTAATACGATTTAAGTGGGTTTTTTCTTACTCATCTCAAAAACATCCATACTTTATTGATGGAATTTTATAAAACTTATACCATTTTGGAAGAAAAATGACCAATAATTTTGTTAATTAACTGTCATTTTCCTACTACAATTTTACATTGCAATACCATGTGACCGCTGAAATCACAAGCAATAAAACAATTGACACATATCTCATACTTCTCACTATCTTGAGACACAGGCCGAAAACTATTGCCATATACTTGGAAAAATATTTCATATTCCGCATCTTTTAGAATATCTTAAGAAACATACTGGCTTTACTATGTAAAAACGAACCTAGAGTTTTATAAAGGACATACAGGTATGTCGGAGAAAAGTTATATGCTCGTTGTAATATTTATATTGATTTTAAAATTCAAGAAAGGTCCGAATTCTCAGGGGAGAGTTATTGAAGCTTGAAAATTTTTGAAACTTCTGCATAGCTTGCCACACTGCAAAGGAGGGTCATGATTTCTGCTGTGCAATTTACTACAAAAAAGTGCTAAAATAAATGCAGAAATAATCCAAACTTAAAAACATATGTAAAGAAACTAAATCAATTAAAGAAATTAATTTATGGAGGTTTTTACACAAAAATATTAAAATCTGCTATCCAACTTGTTTGTATAACTTTTTTCACGATTTGCAAAGCAACTTTTCTTTGAAAATTTTACAATTCAATTTTTTTAACAGGTAGCACTTTAATTCTAGCATCAGGAATTACTTTTTAAAAGTCAAAAATTATTGTATAAAGGAATACCGTCACACACTTACAGATAATTCATCTCAGAGCGTATCTCACACACTTACAGATAATTCATGTCAGAGCGTTTTCAAAACTTATCCAGTCATACAGCTGTTTCACATTTTACTTACGATGCACCGTGCATTAGTATTTCGAAATAGTTATACCGCAAATAGAAATATCTATAGCTATATATTTGCTATCCGTTAATTATCATACTTGATGTTGTAGCGCTGTTAAAGCTAATAAATTTTCTCAAAAATTCGTCTAATTTGTGGCGGAAACATATAATTTCCCATTCAATGATTTGCCCATTCAATCCTTTAAAATACACCACTACATTCTTTAATATATGTGTTTCAAGAATGTAGTGGTGTATTTTAAAGGATTGAATGGGCAAATCATTGAATGGGAAATTATATTACTAATATACCCTTAATACCCCTATATTACTAATATATTATTAATATATCCATAAATATATCCTAAAATATCTTTAAAAGCATATTCATAGCTATTTTTCAGCATTTTTTTTTATTTACTAATCTTTATCCATCTAAAATTTCATACAATTATAGTGTATTAAAATAACCTTCATAGTCATGAATTTTTTTCTCTCAAGAATCGCGGAAGATTAAATTAAATAACAGTCTTTCCATGTATTACAAAAATATAGAGAGATGAATTATAAAGATCATGTAAGTGCTAAATCATAAAGATTACGTGAAACACACAGATTATATAAACAATAAGCATTAATTTTTAAACATAGGGGAAGGTGGCCCAAAATGATCCTAGCGGCCAAAACGATCCACACATGTTTTCTTCCACACAGGCAGCACTATCATCTACGTAATACATAAACTAGTTATGCCAAGTCAAGAAAAAGCGAAGACGATATTTAAGCGATCGGTGTATTACGTGTCAGAGTAGAATTCTTAAAAAAACTGAGTTTTATCATATCTCCTATAAGGTAAGATCTAACTTTCCTATTTATTTAGAAATACAGTCTTTAATGTACAGAAATATGACTTGGTTTACTGAATAGGGTATATTTTTAGATGTGAATTACACTTGTTTAGTTTGTTATGTTTTTCGGTATCATCCAGTAATATGACTTAAAGTGGGCTGCCATACTGCTTGGTAAAATGGTCCATCGACTAAAGAACCCCTAGTACCGGATCCTAGTCATCATGGCAGCCCTTCAGACGTTCTCAAAATGAGTGACTTCCCATTACGTTATTTAATTTATTTCTGCGCTCATTGTGGGCCATAATTTATTTATTTATTTATTTATTTTGAAAGTTTCCATTTTATTGTTTTACATTTTTTTATTTTAAAATTTTCACATAAAATAAATTATGCATACTATATAATTGTAAAACTTATTTTATTTCATTATGTTAAATCATAATTACTTTTACGTCTTTTATTTTGCCGGTAAAATCAATTTACAATTATTTCCAAATGAAGGATAATTCTGTCCTAGGGTGCGGGTAAAATGATCCTTTGAACTCTTTTTCAAAATTCTGTTTGTTTTAATCGTTACTCAATTTGGGTTTAAAATATTACTAAAACATATTTATGATGCAAAAAATAGTGTAAAATATTGAGGCAAAAGGCCAAACTTTTATTTAACATTTATGTTATTTTATGATGCAAGTGTTCCCCCTACATTATTTTTATCTTAAGCGATATCTTCGGTTATAAATTTTTAACCAATTTGCGTAAAAGAGGTTATTTTACATTACTTTAAACTGTCAAATTTCGATGAGTTTCAACTAATTATTAATAAAATACCTTACATTTTCAATGTGAAAAATATCTGTCCTTTAGACGCTTTACATTCTGTTTGCATAAAAATTTATTCAGAATAAAACCAATGTGGATTTTTCAATGTTTTACTTTTCTTCCTCATTTTGATTCCAGAAATTAAAAAAAAGAACGAACTCTATGACTAAATATTTTGATAATTAATTAATAACTCACAACATGAATAAAAGTGTTAATTGATTAAAAAAATTTTGTTAATGAAGATAGTTCTTTGTAGATTTCTCTTCTGTTTGCCTAATTAATTATAAATCATCTGGAGGAACGGCAATCATCTAGAAATGCTGTTTCTCTAATTAGCTACTGCATTAATAGATGGTAATATTTTACTTAGTTAAAACTGTTCTGATTAAGGTTTACGTAAATTCCTTATAAATACTACATTTGTATCGCTCGGGTTTGAATTAGGTTTTAATTGCAATATTTGATAAAATTTAGCGTTTTTCGCTAAAGCATTTTTATTTTTTCACCTTTAGAAATATTTGTTATTATATTTCAGTATGATTATATTATTTTATCACAGAAATAAATGATGCTGCTTTTAGCAGGAGATGTATCTACCTTCTTTATGTTTTTAAGCTTCGTAAATATGTGTGATAAAAATGTAATTTTATAATTCACATTAAAATAACTTTTTAAATAGTTGGTCAATTTATTTAACTTAGCCAATGTTATATTAGATACAGGCCAATCCAATAACTAGAAGCTGATATGGCTTTGGTTTCTTGAGAATATCAAACGGTGGCACATTGAAATCTATAGATTTATCATTCGTAATTTGAACGTTAAGATCTTTTTAGCAAAAAAAAAAGTTATCTTGCACGTTTTCTAAAAAATGCCTCTAGTTTTTAGTCATGATAAACTTTGTTCTACGTAATGTACGTATTCTACACTATCTATTGATACGTAGAATAATGAAGATGCATAAAAAATTTAAGTTTAATAGGCCATTTACTTGGAGAGATTGAGTGAATAAAAAAATGTAAAAATTGTGTAATTAGTAACATAATTATTTTCAACTCTCAGCCTATTGAACTAAAATTTTCAGCCTTAATCCGAATACATTAAAAATATGTATATAAATATTCAGTTATAGTGACCATGTAGATGAATAAAAGCGTAAAACTTGCGTAATTAGTAACAGAATCAGTGTCAACTCTCAGAATACTGAACTAAAACTGCTAGCCCTAATCCGCATACATTAGAAATATGTATAAAACTATTCGGTTATAGGGAGCATGTTCTTTGGTTTTAATGAGCTTGAAAACTACATTTCAATAAATGTGTGTAAAAGTTATGTTCTTTTTAAAACAATTTATCTCTGCAATGCATTCTATTCCTTGAATGCATTGAATATATAATGTAGGGTTATTCGTTTAGATGACGGCATATTATCCACTCAAATTAGCTTTACATATTAGTTCCAAAGCACGGAAGAATGCAGCAAAAGGGCTATGAGGCATCCTTTGCTGTCAATAATTCTGCGTTTTTTTTTTTTTTTTCAAAATTTGCGGGGGAAATTGAATCTGTGTATTGCAAATTTTTTTGTGTAAGAATATTTTCGTGCTTAATTTAGTAAAAGAAAAAATGATTACTGTTTACTTAGCAAATGTATAGTGTCATTGTAAAATACGATTCATTCCATTTCATTTAGTTAATTTAAAAAAAAATCCTGCATGGATTGCATATATATATGAAATACTTTTTGTAAATACGTATTTAGTTGTTTTTTGTCCATTCCTTTTACTTGAGATAAATGAGGACAGTTTTAATGTATAAAATTTGCGTACTTCACAGTTTTAAAATAACAGTATATGGAAAAATATAATAAAAAATTTAACTGTTAGGGAGTTCTTTTTCCTTTTAAAAAAACATTGATATTCTAATCGTCGTCTAGTTTATAATTATTAACATAATGATTTTTTACGTGCAAAGCAAGCTATTGCAGAAAAAACACTTACTATCATTTATGAAGGCCACTGGTTTTGATGAAATGGTTACAGCTTATAATTTTTGTATATATATATATATATATATATAGATAGATAGATAGATAGATAGATATAGATATACAGTAGACATATTATTATTCCTCTTAGTATACATATTTAGTGTATGGGTATGTATTTTTAATCGTTCTTTCACTAATATATTATACCACAGCTTTATGTGCACTATTATATATTTTAAGAAAAACACCGTCTGTAACTAAAATATCCATACATGATATTCATAAAATCAAAAAAATTTTCACTCCCATTTTCTCTGGCCTAAATCTTGAAAACCAGCAATAGCATTGCACATGTCACATCCGAAGTGGCAAACACCTATCGTATCGTGTCATGTAACATTCACAACATAAAAAAAAGAGGGGAGGGGGGGGGCTCGTCCGCATGATCTTTCCTCACTGTTTTTGCACGGAACAGCCCTGACAAAGGCATCATCCCGCATGCTGATAAATTCAAGGCAACAGTGTTGTCGCGACCGCAACGTGCATACGGCGGAACCGTCACCCACAATGTATTCAAAATCCCTTACACCCCCCCCTTTCCCCAATACGTACATATCCGCAAAAACCTATCCGGGGAAGCAGATTAAAGGGGTCGAGACACGCAAGGGGAAAAAAAAAATAATAAAAGAATACTGAGTGCGTTTGTATATGAAAAGGGGGGCCGTACGGGGATTAATTTAGCACGTATGCAAACGTGTCCATCAGTTTGCGAAGTGGATTCAAAATGGTGCGTGGCAGGGCCCCCCCGTCTAGCAGGGGGTCTTTTTTTTTCACGGCCGTAGATGACGGAGAAATTTCGGAAAGGGTTTGAAAAGAGATATTGGGGATGAAGGCATGTCTTTCCGCTTCCCGGTAGATGTGAAACACGAATATGAAATGTTTGGGTGCAGAAGGATTTATTTTTATAAAGAGTTATAGGTTGTTGCAAGGGAAAGAAATATTGCTTCGTATAGTTTATGGTTTTGCATCTTTTTAAATTATGATTTCAATCGAATATTACACTTCCCTACATTTTTTTAACTTTACATTTAAAATTTTAGAACTATGGTTTTTGGTTTAACCCTTTGAGGCGCAACCCTTATTCTAATGCTGAAGAAACGGCAGCCGTTGCCATCGCTCGACTTAACTACCAGCAAGATGGCGGATGATCGAAACGTTCATCGCGTGTCACAGATCTAGAGACCCTTTTTAGGCGCAGCTGCTGTGCGGCACAACCAGCTGTCGTCAAAAAAGGGTCTCTAGATCTGTGGTACGCGATGAACGTTTCGATCGTCCGCCATCTTGCTGGTAGTTAAGTCGAGCGATCGCAACGGCTGCCCTTTTTTCAGCATTGGGGCAATCTATCCAGCTGTTCTCGCATTCTTCCATTTTTCAGCAGACGTCAGTGCTGTTAAAAATAATAGTGACATTTTTTTTTACGGGAAATGACGTGCTAAAAAGTAAAGGATTCTCGTGGAGGTATGTCAACTGCAACTATTTTTATAGAAATCAAATCTATTCTTCGTGACTGGCAACAGTCAAAACGTAAGAGTTTGGTGTTTCCAGAGCGGGAACACTGAGCGTTAAAGGGTTAAGGCAGAAACAATCGAAAGGTTTCTTGGTCATGTATTTTATAAAATCGCTCATAAAAAAGAAGAAAAATCGTTACTTTTTAAGCATGTTTGCTTTTTAATTCCTAAACAATATTGCATTAAAGTAAATAGAGCTTATACAAAGTTTGGTATATACGTATAATAAACACGACCATAGGAATAGTTTAGTACAAATGAAATCATAATTATAGATTTAGAATGGGAGCACTATTGATTTCATAATGTTACCACAGATGATGAATTTTTAATTACTCACTGGTAATTAATTGTTTTATAATTGCGTATCCTTTTGCAATATTAATGATCAAATCTTAATGATTTTTTATATTAATTGACCTTGAAGTTTTTAATGTAGTGTTTCTCGTCACTTGGATACAGTCCCTCCAAAGACTTATAAATGGTTCTAATACAGTAACCTGGTATACAGAATGCTACACAGTAGTACGGAAGTCTTTATTTATTATTATTTTGTAATTTTAATTATTTCTTCTTTCTTGAGACTTCCTATTGTTTGACTTCAAATTTATTTTGGAGTTACATTTCATAAATATTAATGTGGAAGGTGTCGGGTTCAAACGCAGATCGCTTCCGTCAACTTAGCCGTTCGGTGTTTTAATTGATTTTCTTCGAAACTTCGAGGTAAATACGGGTTAGAACCGCTTAGAAAGTCTCCCATGGAAGACAGACCTTCGCCAACCCCCCCCCCCACCGGCCCTCCCTGTCCCGACTTAAATCCCTCGCTAGATAATTGGCCGTTATCCCACATTTCATTCCATTGTCAATTAAAAAACTTTATCTATTTCATATTTATACAGTATACTAATTTCAGTAACTATTTTCTTTCAGATTTTTTCATTTTGTGCAGCGATTCAGAAAATAAAGCAATCAGGGTTTTTTTTTTTTTTAAAGGCATATTTCAGGCAATATTTTCAGCCTTGTTCCTCTCCTTTCTTTTCTTCTCAAATCTTGGATATTTCAGAACAACTTCAGTATCATCCCTTTTTGGAACTGTTCTTGCTTAGCGACGAATTAATTCCACAATTTTATCTAATGAACTGAACATATACATAGTAAAATTACAGTCAGTAAATTATTAAAATCTAATACCTTGTTCATTTAGCCATTTTCAGATACATTATTTTTTTTCCTGCATTTTAAAATACATTAATTCAATAACTTAATTCTAAATTTCATAATATTTCATTTTAAAAAAAAGTCGTGCCGTTGCCAAGGTAACGAAAGTAAACATTGAGCAAACTTACTCCTTCTTCCCTCTCCCGTCATACATTTTCAAGAACAATAAGGCCTGCAGACATACTTTAAAGATCTTTTTTTCTAATGGCGGCCATTAGTTGTTTGTTTGTAAACATTGATTACTACTTGGCCGGAAACACTGGTCACTTTATTCTGGATAGGTAGTCTAATAGGTGGTACAACGTTACCTCCTATGGAAGGACAAATGCAATGATACCCAAGTTCATGCCAGTAATTGAACCCGGATCCTTGGCGTGGTAGAGTGGTTCTCTAACCACTATCTAACTCGAATGGCGATATATTGTTAATTAAAATATGACAATGCCAATATAACTTATTTCTAAACCAGTTTACATAAAATATATTTCCAAAAAGTAGACCTAATTGCATAATGAAATTTAAAAATAAATGGAATTACTTAATTTGATTTTTTTGTAAATTCTGTGTCCCTATAAATTAATCATAGCATAAAAGACAGATAATTCATATATTATTTAAATTATTTCTTTTGCAATATAACAAAAGGACATGATTGAATATCGGCCAATTAACCTAAAAATTATCAAATTCAAATTACCCACGGTTAATTAGACTGCGACCAATTGTTCTCACCTGGGTGGTATACAGATTGAATTAGCTTCCAAAATCCGAGGAACTGGTAATTGGGGAAACAAACTCCAAGGTAATTCGATTACTAAATTTTTCTATTCTGTTTCATGCGACATTATTTTCGAAGTAGTAGTGTTTCTTAGGCGCGTTTTAATGAAATTACAGCAAGGCTAATATTCCTTACAAATTCTTAGTTTAGTTATCAAATTATGATGCAGTTTAGAACATGTTTGTAACAGCGGATTGCGTTTATATTCATTAAAGTTTATTTTTAGGATAAAATATGCTTTTACACTTTCTTTTTCGGTACTAATATATTCTAAGAATAGTAGTTAAATGTAACATGTGCATTTTTATATGTTTGCATACAAATCTTATTCCTTCTCGCTCAATATATTTTTGGGTGTAAGCAGAAATCTACGAAAAATAAAACCCGAGTAAAGTAACTAAGAATCTATATATACAAAGGGCATTCCATAAAAACTGAGAGTTATTTTTTTAGGTAGTGGCAACACCGCGAAACTGAAAAATAGAGGTGCAGGCGATTTTTTCAAACTGTTAACTGTACGTTTATACAAAATTCTACACGAAGCAGACGATTTTATTTTCCTAGATCCGTGCTTGTTTAAAGAACTGTTTTATTTGCCCTACATAAATGGAGATGAGTGATTCATGAGTGGAGATGAGTGATGACATTACATCACAATAATGCTCGCCCGCATGTCGCTACTTCTGTTCAGCAATATCTTAGTAAATGCAATATTAAAATCATGCCACATACCCCTTACAGTCCAGATCTCGCACCATGCGATTTCTGGCTGCTTCCGAAGTTGAAGGAGAAGCTCCGTGGCAGAAAATTTAACACAGATTCTGAAGTTATTTCAGCAGTGTAGGGTCCTTTGAAGCAGCTTCCAGAAAAGGGCTTTTCTACTTGTTTTGAAAAGTGGGTTGAACGATGGGACCGTTGCATATCATCTGGCGGAAGATATTTTGAAAAAGAATGATGTATTTTTTGCTGTAAATATATTGCTTGATTTTTTATGATTTTACTCTCAGTTTTTATGGAATGCCCTTTGTATATAGAAATAAATGTTGGTATGTATGTCTGTGTATTTGTGTATGAGGTTGAAAAACTCCTACACCGTTTGCCCGATCAACATGAAATTTGGTACACCGAAGTCTTTCTTCATGGAAAAGGTTTTCATGCTATCCTTTTTGCTGAAACTCTCCACTAGGTGGCGCTACAGAGAGTCAAATTCTGTGCCTTTCAACTAATCGAGATGAAAATTGGTATACATGGATATCTGAACATGGTCAAAATATGATCCCTGTCTTCCAATGAAGGTTTAAAGGTACTGAAATACGAAATCTGACAAATAGATAGAAAGTTTGGGCTCAAAACATTCTTTTCACAGTACTCGCCAAGCGTTTACTTCACGAAAAATATAAATGCTGTTATCCCTAGCGAGCATGCAATGATATGAACAGGATGAGAGGTCTTATCTATTCTTTCTTAATAGTATCTCAGCTCTTATACGTATCTATGGATGAGAGGTATTATACGTAAAGGAGAGTGTTGAAATGTGTGCTTCATTCTAAAGTTAGAAAACCATTGGTCCCATTTATGAGCAGTTTTCTGCAAAATGATCCCTGTCGTCTGAAGATAGTTTAAAGCCATCGAAATTCTGAATCTGACACATAGAAAGAAAGTTAACGTACGGAAGAATACCGCCCAAATCTCACAATTCGCTCCAAACGTTAACTTCAAAAAGAGCACCAGTACTGTTTCCCCTAACAAGCATGCAATGATATGAACAGGATGAGAGGTCTTATCTCTATATATAAAGGAAGGTGTCTGACTGACTGACTGACTGACTGACATACGATCACCGCACAGCCAAATCTTCTGGAGATATTGACATGAAATTTTAGGAGCTTATAGCTTTTGTGCCCAAGACGTCATTTAACCCATTTGTGCCTGGATATTTTTGCGACTTTCTTCGATTTTTACTGATAACAGAAATAATAGATATATGTCTGATGTCAACTTCTTGAACAAGGGATGATTTCTTTTAAAATCATTATGCATAAAAATCGAAATAGCAACATCCTACTTGGTCCTGTTAAAATATTTTGTAGAGTTGAGGTTCAATACTCATGAATAAAGGCTAGGAAAAATAAATAACGTTTTCGACTAATAGCGAAAATGCCGTCCCAAAAAAGGGACACTAGGCATAAATGGGTTAAGAAGCGATTTTTTAAAATTCGAACCCAGACGGGCGTGGCGACCCAAAACGTTCTTTTCACATTTCCTTTTATATCTCAGAAGTAAAAAGAGATAGGAACAAAATTCGTGCTTTAAAGTGTAACTGACTGAAATACCTAAAAATCGTTTTCAGGGTTTTTAAGAATTCCCAACCAAACGGGAGGTAAGGAGCTAAAACGTTCTTTTCCCATTTACCTTCATATCTCAGAGGATAAAAGAGACAGCTGTAAAATTCTTGCTTTAAAATGTAACTAACAGAAATACCTAAAAATTATTTTCAAGGTTTTTTCAGAATTTTCACCCAAACGCGGGATAAAGGGGCAAAACATTCTTTTTACATTTTCCTTTGTATCACAGAAGAAAAAAAGAGATGCTGGAAAATTCTTTAGTGCTGTTGATTTCAGACAAATTTTTCATCTACCTGGTGAACGGCGAATGACTTTTTAAGGGTTGCCAGATTAAACGTGAAAAGTCACAAAGGTTTGCCACTTTTTGGTGATTTATTGCCAAATTTGGCATAAAAAATTAAGTTCCCCCAATTGGAGCCAGCTTAGCTATATATTCCATGTTTGTCGAGAAATTGCCTAATTCATTAAAATAAAGGTGAAGCATACTTAGAATTTGCCTCGCGAGAATTAAAACAGTTCCAGTAGGTGATTTTAATATAGATTTCGATTTTAAAGAAGTATTTTATGGAACAAGAAAGATAAATACGACACACTCTAGTATTATGATGCTCATTCCAAACAGTATTTAGAAAGATCAAGTATAGATAGATTATGCCTAACGAATTCTGTAAAACAGTTTTTAAGGCAGTTAAATCTAAAAATTTGTTTAATATTTATTTATTTATTTTCCATTTGTATTTTTTGGTTTAACAATATCCATTCCGTGCGAAGAACGGGTACTTCAGCTAGTCTATTATATATATGAAGCAGAGAGTGTTGAAATTTGTTTAAAATATAGTCTGCAAGAAATGAAATAATGAAAATTTCATTTTTTTCCCTTTTCTGTTGAAAAAATATGTACAGAGTGTATTGAAATTAGAGGTACAAAATTTAAAGAGGAGGTAGGGCCCATAATAAGGAGTAATAAACAGGCAGCAATGTGTGGTCAGAAATGTCGACTGCATATAGCTGGCAAATGCTGAAATAATAGTAAACTTTCCTACCATTGTTCATCAAAAAACGAATGTATCTTTTAGATACGTGACTAATATTCACAGTTTAAAAAATACATTTCATTTTATGAGTAAAATTTTTGGAGACAAACCTATTGTTTATTGTCAGGAACCTTTGGCAGTTCCCTGCAGCGTTTGGCAGTAGCATTGCAGAGTCTATATAAATTGGACTTCCATTAAAACCAAAATTCTTTATTTACTGAAGACAAGCATAATCTCAGCTTCTTGCTGAACACACAAAATTGTATTATAACAGCAAATTCAAAATCATAAACTTTAACATGCTTGTAGGGCCGATGTGATTCTATACATCATCTCCTTAGCTCGAGAGAAGAAACGCTTATATACATAATTTTAAAGCGGTTACCCAACAGTTAAGCTACTTGGTTATGCATTCACTTAAGGAATGAACATTAACCCATTTGTGCCTGGATATTTTTGCGACTTTCTTCGATTTTTACTGATAACAGAAATAATAGATATATGTCTGATGTCAACTTCTTGAACAAGGGATGATTTCTTTTAAAATCATTATGCATAAAAATCGAAATAGCAACATCCTACTTGGTCCTGTTAAAATATTTTGTAGAGTTGAGTTTCAATACTCATGAATAAAGGCTAGGAAAAATAAATAACGTTTTCGACTAATAGCGAAAATGCCGTCCCAAAAAAGGGACACTAGGCATAAATGGGTTAAACAAATTTCTTACAGGAGGATATTCCTATCCGTTGCTTGAGACTGTTGCTAAGTATTGCTTTTCGCAAATACTCAGAAGTGTTGGGCAAATTTCGTATATTAAAGCAATCAGTCTCCACGAGCCGCTCTTTGTTGCTCCCAGGCGTAACAACGCCGAATAGAGTCTAGGAGGAAAAGCGGGAAACCAGTTAGCTTTTATATGAATGCGTAGCATTTATGAAAATTGGTTAAGAAGTTATGAAAACTCTTCAAAACTTTTCCCAAAGTGATTATTAACAAGTGAGTGAAAACGACTTTTTGACCCCACATTGCTATGTGATTCCTTATGATATCTTTATGATGTGCACTATAATCCCTTAAAGTTTATTCCTGTAATTTTGAAACATCCTGTAAAGGCTAAAATCTGGCAAACAAAGAAATTGTTATCATCCATTATTGGATGTAAATCACTTAGTTTTGTGGTTTTAAACGAATTTTCGAATTTCAGCATGTACAAGATTTGCGAGTATCATGAAATATTTATATTATATTTTAATGTTTGGTTATATTATTATTATTAATTCAATACCTATTGAATTAAATTTTATCTTAATAGGAAAACCAGGTTACATAGATTGAAAGTTAAATAATAAAATGTTATAAACACAAAAAAAACATATATATTCTAATTCTTAAAACAAGCCATATGATTATATGGTAACTGCAGTTGTGAAAAAAATATATTGAAATGGTCGGCAAGTTAACCTTTTAGAGACCGAATTGAGATCCAGGCATATTTTAAATTAGTTTTCAGCATATTTTGTCTTCTAATGCTTTAAATAAAGGATATTAGTCATGTAAATGGGGGGAGGACTAGTGTAAACAATTTTCACCGTGTTCCCAATTGGGAACATGGGTCGTTTCTGACTATAGTTTTACAGTAGTTTCAAAAACTGATTTTAGTGATGGGTAGTTTAAATAATGAGTGAAATATTAAGAATTAAAAAAGATTTATTTTTAAATTTAAGTAAAGATATGAATTAAATTTGAAGGGGGGATGTGTATCTATATAGCTCTGTAACAATGTATGAAAATGCCTATTTTCGTGATTTTTTGTCCAGTCTCCCACTAATGATAGAAATGCAACTTCTTCTTTAAAAAAGTCATCTTTTAACTTTATCTGCTAATATTTTCAAGCGAATATTGATAAAATTTCATTTTTGAATAAATTTTTTATTTTATATTCCCAGTTTGGGTAAAATCATACTAGCCGGTGCGCACCCCATGTAAACACGGCGACAGCCGTTGGAGCTTGGCAACCGCCAAGCTCCAGTGACTGTCGCCAACCATTTTGCACGATCAGCAAAGTATTTTAACACATTAAAATTGCACATATATACCACTTACAAAAACATTAAAACAAAATACAACGTCCATATTTAACCAAAAGAACGTCTGCAAATTCAGTAACAGGCAATTTAAAATTAGCAAACAGTGGGCCGTTTTTAACTAAAAAAAATGCAGTGGATTAATCAACCTAGTTGTACAGTTATGTAAACTATGCAACCAGTGGATCGTTTTTAACTAAAAAAACCTCAGTGGATTCAGCAACCTAGTTGTACAGCTATGTAAACTATGCAACCAGTGGACCGTTTTTAACTAATATAACCGCTTTTTTTAAATGACCGTTTTTAACTAAAATAACCGCTTTTTTTAAATGACCGTTTTTAACTAAAATAACCGCTCAGAAATGTTCCCAACACCCAGCGGCTTATAACGTAAAACCAGCATGCTTTCTTTTATTTAGCTGTTATATTCACACTATATTTCTAACAAACACGCACAAATTCGTTTCATATATTAACATAACACATTTCATTCCCTTCCATCAATAACAGAAACAATTTCAAATTCCCAAACCTGACGAAACACGTATTCTTTATGGTTGTCAGTCACAACTACCACCGGAAGGTAACTTCACTTTGGCGGTGCATCGCTCACTCTAGCGTCACATTGTTCG
The DNA here is from genome assembly GCA_038373885.1 of Cheiracanthium punctorium. Lineage (NCBI taxonomy): Eukaryota > Metazoa > Arthropoda > Arachnida > Araneae > Cheiracanthiidae > Cheiracanthium > Cheiracanthium punctorium. Next base: position 2,266,606 of record JAWZYV010014761.1, read on the forward strand.
CCAACGATTTGTAAACAAAAACATTGATATGTAAACAAAGCACAGGATACGGAATATAGTCCCGAAAGGTAAACTATTACAAATCTACCCAAAGCAAACTGAAAAGTGAAGTACATTAATTTATGTATTTATAGTTATGTCCGATTACGATTAAAACGTCCTGGCAGTTCTGATCCGGCTCTACTGAATAAACTTTAATTACACGTTTTAGAAAAATGTCTGCTTCCTCCAGTGCAAAGTTCGGGTTCTCGTGTAAGTAGTTAATATGATAACTATCAGAATAATGTTTGAGAGTTATCATTTGTTTTGAAGAATGTTGAATATCCCCAAAGTAAACTATAGGGGTTAGTGATGGGTGCGAGACGAGGCATATATTTATAGCTTTTATAAAGACGAGACAGACGTTTTTATCAGTACTATATAGGAATTTTTCGAGACGAGACAGGCCTACTTTTCCATAAAAATTAAAATGAGAAAGTAATAAACTTCCGAATTTGTGGGATCATAGAAGCATGTGTTTATTGCAATATCTTTATAATATATGTTTATCTTGTGGATGTTTTAAACAAATTTTCAATTTTCAGTATGTACGAGATTTGTGAGTATCATAAAATTTTAAAATAACGTATGCATTATTTATTATATATTTTAATGTTATGGTTCTATTATAATTAATTCAATATCGACTGAATTAAATTTTATGAAAATTTTATCTTTAATAGGAAAACTGGACTACATAGATTGAAAGTTAAATAATAAAATATTATAATCACTAAAAAAATGTACTCTAATTCTTAAAACAAGCCATGTGATTAATCAAACGCAATATCCACTACAACAGAAATAAGATGATCAAAACTCTAATGAAAGTTAAACACCTAAATATTCATCGTTAAATACTGCTTGTATAACAAGGATACAAATCAAACATTTTCCGTACCAGCTTATGGACTTTTTACCACCGTTTTTTTTTTGTACATTCCCCACTCCCCCTAGTGACATCATAATCCAGTAAATGTAATTCAATCACTGTTTAGAGGGGATTGAGGGGAGAAGGGGGAGAGAGTGAGTATTCCCTCACGTTTACACTTACGTGGCCGGCTCAAGTAATCATAAAAAGTTCATTTTGAAAGTTTTTTATTTGTATTTAAAAATTTAAATATTTTAGAAGTTTCAATTTTTTTTCTAGACTTAACATAAAATTGTGCAATTATTTACTGTATATGCTATTTATATTATGTATATTACGCAAGTTATTTTTTTGTGTCTGAACTATATTTAAGTATTAAATTTTAAACTTATAGTTAGCATAGCTTTAGTCTTTTGCTGTCTATATTGTCATTTTCAAAGATTTTGCATTTTTTTTCTTTTTGAAATGGCAATATTCTATGATTTCATCAACCTATTATTTTTTATTAGTATCTTTTATTAGGTATATTCAGCAAACCTTTACATGAAATCAAAAGCTTTTAAATGTCTGTTAATTATTGCAGAACTTCCATTTAATGAACATTTATATTTAAGCATTTATTAATAATAGCATTTTTGTTAGTATTTTTTTTTCAACTTCACTTTTATTTTATATTTCCTTATAACCTCCTAAACCATAAAATGCTTTTCAGAATATTCTTTATATTTCCTATCATTATTACATATTTATGTTTTAAAATTTGATAATTTAAATATAAAACAAGAATTTAATTTTATAGATAACTTCTTTTGTCTGCTAATTCTAGTGTTATAATCATATATATTATTTCTCAAAGATGTTTTTTTTCTGGGCGGATAGATCTCATTAAATACTTGACCAAAAAAATTTTTTTAAATATCCAGTTAAAGCTTATAATGTCTACTTTTGACGAAAAATATGCAAAAATTCAGAAAAAATCTTTTTGTTAATAAAAAAATAAAAAACAAATCATATATATAACAAATTAAATAAAAAACATATCATTTCTCAAAGGTGTTTTTTTTCTGGCACGGCTAGATCTCATTAAATACGTGATCAAAAAAAAAAAAAAAATGTAACAGACTCCATGGTTCCAGGTTGCCATGGAGTCAGATGAATTGAATATACTTTCTTTAAAAATGAGTGGCAACGACAGATAAAAAATGTAAGAAAAATAGAACAGCTAGGAGTTGTTATTATGTTTCTTGTATAGATTGGATGAATGATTGAAGGTAACTAGAAATACAGTTTTTTTTTGTAAATTGTTTGTAAAATAAATATTTAAATGAGGATAAAATAACTTATTATTTTGTCTTTTCAATCGAGCCGTCTCATTTTGATAATTCAGAGAGTTGTATTCATCAGTCGCCGGCAGAATATTTTTTCTATGCCATTTTCTCGAAGGTTTGGCAACATTTTTCTGGCGTTCCCGGGTGGGCGGCTTGAATTGGAACGGGCGCGGCTAGATGTCATTAAATACGTGACCAAAAAAATATAAAAAATACCCAGTTAAAGCTTATAATTTCTACTTTTGACGAAAATAGCGCTACCTGTTGGCGACACTTGTTTTTTATTCTCTATGAAATGCAAAAAATGTACAGAAGATGGCGTTTGAATAGCCCTAATACTACCGATATGTTCAACTCTAAATGTAAGAGGCGCGATCTTTGATATGGAGATCAGTGGTTCAAACTGTAAATATATATACCAATATATATATTTATATATTGATATACAATTAACATTAAATAGATTTTCTGTATGCTTATAATTATTAAGTGCTAATAATGTTTTTAAAGAGGTTTTATAAAATAAAACCATTAAAATAAATTTATTTCTGTTAAAATAAATGTCTACTTTTTGAACCATTTCCAATCAAACATCTAACTGACCCGTGAAAATATTTAACAGAATATTATATACTTATAGACACATTTATTCATTATCACACTATAATATTTACAGTTGTAGTATTAAATACAATATTGTGCGAAATTTTCGCATGGGTCAGCTAGTCAAAATCAATTAGTATTACCAACAGCTCAATTCGTTACTTGGTTGTGAGAACACAAAAACTTGAACCTATACCTCACCTCTGATTCACTTAGCGTGCAAATGATTTGAAATTTAATTTTTTTTTTCCAAATCATAAAATTATCCAGTGTTTTAAAATGTATGATCATGTTAATTCCTAGTTTCTGATAAAGTACTACGTCCGGCTCCTAGTTCTTCTTTCATTTATTATGGACAGTTTTAAATGTATGAATTTATTAGGACCGAATTTTTATAAATATACTAAAATCTACCTATGTATATTTTTCAAATATAAGAATGCTCGCAAAAATGAGTTTTTTAAACAGCTATATTTTCGAATGCGTTTTAAATTTAGTGGTATTCAAAAAGCATTTATTAATGAAATAATCGTAACATATTTTCTAGTTTATATAGAGATTTACTCAAAAATATACACATATAATAAGCGTTATAGCTGAAATTAAAACCAGATCTTATTTTGTATTCGTTTCACTATTACTAAAAAAAATATGTCTACTTCATAAAGTTACGTAAACATAGATATTACATTTGGAATCAGCTTCTCTATGCTACATAAAAATTCTCAATAGATTAAAAATTTAAAAATGAATCAATTTCCCTTTGTCTGAATCTGGACCCCTGAACGTAGTGAGTAGTGCGCTTACCACTAACCAATCAGGCGCAAAACTTTCCTTAATATAGCATGATAATTCGGTTTAAAGAATTGAATAAAATAATTGCAAGATTTTATTTGAGGTACATAATCAATAAAATATATATTGCACAAAATTATTTTAAATAAAAACTCATATACGTGATATATAATTTATTGTAAGTATATGGGTGTTAATGAAAAATTTTACCTAGTTTTATTTTCAGAGATATTTATCATAGACTACATCCAATTGAGGACTGTGTTTTAATATTCAACAATTCATTTATTTCTATTAAGAGTATATGAAAATATTTTGGGGATTAAAATTCATTTTAGAAAAGAAATTTATTTGCCTTATTAAATAAAGTTAAATTGATTTTAAACACCAATATTTTTGTATGTGGTAAAAATACTTATCCCCGCTCATTTGTGGCTATTAAAAAATAAAAAATATGTTTTTTCTTTAAATTTTTACATTTAAAGTCTCATTATTTGGTCCTTTTTCTGAAAATGAAAAGTAGAAAAAATCATGAACTTTTTAACTATTATTTAAATTGGTGGTAACTTACTATGACTTTAAAATGGTTAAATAAAGTACATTTCATTTTACAGAAATTTTAGACAGTTAAATCTACTTCTTTACAAACAAACAAAAGAAAAGAAAAAAAATATTCATGTAATCTTACGACTTCTCATTTATTTCTTTGTAGAACGAAATCTCATCAAGTTATTGAATTTTAAAGTTTCTTTTTCCTTCCACTCTTCTCGAAAAATAAAGTAAAATAAAATATATAATAACTTTCAGATATTCTTTGACTTTTATGTAACTCAATGATGTTTTGTCTTTGACTGAACCTTAAAATTCTTTTTAATTAAATATATACGTATAAAGTGATTGCCTTTCACCACTTATTGCATAATGGACATAAGGGTTCAATAGAACTGTTACAGCCATCAAATTTAAAACTTTATATATATATATATATATATATATATATATATATATATATATATATATGGGATATTTGGAATATATTTGGAATATATATATATTCCAAAAAGGTGGTAACACACTTTAATTCATTGTGTATTAGAAAAAAGTGGGCAATGCAAATTTCAATAAGTTCAAAATAAGGTATTAAAAAAATACAAAGTTAAGAAAAAGATTCGCGTGTTAATTTTCTAAAAGTTACAATTTTTAAAATTGTATACTGGCTCTTTACGAAAAATTCCTTTTCAGTAAAATGTGCTCCATACACTAATGAGGTGATGCTCAAATTTTCTGGCTTTCATCACAAAACATCTCAGAAATGTCTTTAAATAAAGATTGTCGGGGGATACACATGAATTCGAATATAAATGTTTATTGCAATCATAATTTATGTACTACCTCTGAAACGAGATCATCCGACCTGATTTTTTGCCCTTCAAGAGTCATCAAAAATTGGTTTAAGTCAGCATATTTTTATCTTTATATTTCTGACATTTTTTAGGATACAATTCTCGAATGTTGAATGTCGCCTGATTAGTGTATGAGGAACATCTACTTCATAATTAGGAGTTATTTTGTACAGGGATGGTATACATATTTAAAAAGTGTAACTTTTTGGAAATTAGCCAGAGGAATTTTATACTAAACGTAATCTTTTTTTTTTCTGACTTTATTTTGAAAAAAAGTTTCAATTTGCGTTTTCCACTTACCTCTAATAGATAAAGAATTAAAGCGTGTTACCCAATATTGTAATATCTTCGAATTGTGTGATAAACAAATTGCTTAGCGGTCACCTATACCAATAGCAACTGAAGGACGCCATTTAGAAAAAATCGTGATCAAAAATTATTAGAGGAATGGTACCTCTGTATAACAACCATTCAGGCTATCTGATTTTGATAACTTGTTTTCATTTAAGAGAAAGTAGTGTAAGATGATGAGCTCGGTGTTTCTCTGACGCAGTCACAAATACAACTCCTGTCAAGGCAATTCCTAAGACTCTAGCATTACAATAATAATTATTTGGGTTATGATAATAGTGATTAATAGTAAAATGTAATACTTCCAATTTTTATAGAGCAGCAACTGAAGGACGCTATTTAGAAAAAATCGTGATCAAAAATTATTAGAGGAATGGTACCTCTGTATAACAACCATTCAGGCTATCTGATTTTGATAACTTGTTTTGATTTAAGAGAAAGTAGTGTAAGATGATGAGCTCGGTGTTTCTCTGGCGCAGTCACAAATACAACTCCTGTCAAGGCAATTCCTAAGACTCTAGCATTACAATAATAATTATTTGGGTTATGATAATAGTGATTAATAGTAAAATGTAATACTTCCAATTTTTATAGAGCAGCAACTGAAGGACGCCATTTAGAAAAAATCGTGATCAAAAATTATTAGAGGAATAGTACCTCTGTATAACAACCATTCAGGCTATCTGATTTTGATAACTTGTTTTGATTTAAGAGAAAGTAGTGTAAGATGATGAGCTCGGTGTTTCTCTGACGCAGTCACAAATACAACTCCTGTCAAGGCAATTCCTAAGACTCTAGCATTACAATAATAATTATTTGGGTTATGATAATAGTGATTAATAGTAAAATGTAATACTTCCAATTTTTATAGAGCAGCAACTGAAGGACGCTATTTAGAAAAAATCGTGATCAAAAATTATTAGAGGAATGGTACCTCTGTATAACAACCATTCAGGCTATCTGATTTTGATAACTTGTTTTCATTTAAGAGAAAGTAGTGTAAGATGATGAGCTCGGTGTTTCTCTGACGCAGTCACAAATACAACTCCTGTCAAGGCAATTCCTAAGACTCTAGCATTACAATAATAATTATTTGGGTTATGATAATAGTGATTAATAGTAAAATGTAATACTTCCAATTTTTATAGAGCAGCAACTGAAGGACGCCATTTAGAAAAAATCGTGATCAAAATTATTAGAGGAATAGTACCTCTGTATAACAACCATTCAGGCTATCTGATTTTGATAACTTGTTTTGATTTAAGAGAAAGTAGTGTAGGATGATGAGCTCGGTGTTTCTCTGACGCAGTCACAAATACAACTCCTGTCAAGGCAATTCCTAAGACTCTAGCATTACAATAATAATTATTTGGGTTATGATAATAGTGATTAATAGTAAAATGTAATACTTCCAATTTTTATAGAGCTTTTGATATTCTCTCATTAAATTCCTTGTACACAAATTTAAGAAAAACTTATTTTCAAAATAGTTATTTTCTGTATCACTTAGAAAACTTATAAGTTTAAAAATCCTCTCCAGAAATTCCAGTTTTCCTAATTCTATACTTTTGTGTTCCCTGTTTGTAGAACCAATTTCAAAAGTTTAACCTATGTTGACATTTAATAAAACGTTTTTCTACAGTCTAACAAAACATTAATTGGTCCCATTGTACATTTTTCTGTTGGCATTTCTTGAAGAAAGAATAAAACATTTGGGAATGCGAGGGCTTGTGTATGCATGTGTATTTATAATTGAACAAGACATATGGTATTAGATTTTATTCATATACTGATATTTTTTAATTAATCAAGTTAAAATAAATAAAAATTCTACATTGTGTATTAAAAGCATCCACGTGCACAGAGAATAATTAACTTTTTCAAGTGAAGTACAGTTTTTTAAATTGCAAGTATTTCTTTCAAGAGTTTTTCAAAATATGTTACAGTAAAAAGCAAGTACTAATGTAATAATTTACTAAGTATTTTAAATATCTTGTCAGGATGATTTACACCTCAAAAACATTAAAAATAGCAAAATATTTATAGGTTTCAATTGATTAGGATTGTTATTTTAATATTGTAAGGGTGGATAATACGAAATTTGGCATGTAATTGAATTTTTTAAAAATTGATAACTAGACAGACATTTGCAAAATTCTTAACCTATAGGGGGTATTGCACCAAAACGTGCTTTTCACACATATGTCTATCTCTCAAAGGGAAAAAAAAGACATCCATAAAATTCTTGCTTTTAAATGCAAGAAGTATGAATGATTGTTTAGCACAGTTTATTATCATTGATTAGGCGCAATTTCATTGTAATTAACATGTCGTTGAAACTTTATTAGTTTTAATTTTATGTAAAATCGGCATTACTTTGCGGTCTTCTAATAGATTGTATTATTCGACACATTAAAAAATCTGTATTAACATATTGCAAAATACTAATACCAAATAGCGTTAGAACCCCTTATAAAGTCCTCTGACCAAGGCACCTCTCATCCTAGGCAGATCACCCTCGTGAAGCGTTGCCATAACAAAGCAAACTACTACCAAATATTTAAGATTCAGCGTTCAATGTAGATCATATATAGAAAAAAATAATATTTTCAAGAAACGAAAGAAAGAAAAATTACTAACACTTCTTCAAATTCTTATAACAATGTTTCAAAAAATGTAAATATAACAGGGATGTCAATATCTTACATTACTGGATCTGATTTATAAATTTTATTTCACATCTTGATAAAATAATGCAAAGACAAACACTGTATTCCCGACCAGACTGATAAAAATAATCTTTTATTTTCAATAAGCAATATTTGCTACAGGGATTCTACGAAAAATCTTAAATTCCAAATTTTGATACAATGACACATATTTTTAGGCAAAGTAAGTCAAAAACGCCGACTCCTTATCCCCAAAATGACATGTGAATCGCGCTTCTCCCCTTCGATCTCGCACTCGCAGGCTGCACTTCTGCTAAATCCGTCGACAAGGCCCTTCAACCTCTGGATGTGCCAAAGTTATCCGTCTGGAATCAGAATTTGATACGACAGCGTCTGAGGAATTTCCACAACACCGCCTCAGAACGCACGTTTGTAAAATTCTTGGGGAGCTCCTATCGACTTACTGGGACACGGGCTCCGGAATTCTCCGTGACCAACTGCATGAAAATCCGAAGCGACAGGAATCAAACAAAATTTGTTTGGTAAAGACCTCGGTTGTCACATTAAAACAAACGCAGCAGTACTTCTGTGCCGTTTTGTGCTTTGTTTTGTTCATATATGTCAGCGTAAAAATTGTGTTTGATTTTCCATTCGTGGTTTGTATTGTATTTTAATTTGAAATATTAGAGTAGTAATAAACAAACAAACAGACGAAAAAGAGCCCAAGCGAAACTGATTTTTATAAGATAAAAAATTATGTAAAATAACCCACTCTGATAAGTATGTTTTATGCGCATTATTTTACAAAGTTTTATGTTTTTTTATATTGGAGTAGTATTTAGATAAATCTCTTTCAAACTTCAAGTTCAGTAAAAACTTAGTTTATGCAAAAAGTATTTATTAGCAACAAATATTGTAGCTTTCTATTTAATTATTATGTGGTACTACGTTTATTTTCTAGAAAAAAAAATTTATGTGAGTTATTGCTTTACTGACTTTTACGTTTCTATGAAATTTACTTATAAAAAAAAGTCTAATAAACTCAAAAATATCTCGATTTTTCTCAGTATCTGTTTTTATTACAAATGACTTAAATAGAATAGCTATAATTCTCATTATACGTTCAGATAGTTTTGAAATTTATGCTCAGTTATTGATTCTTTAAAGATATTTTTCGATCACGTAAAAAGTATTTTTTAGCATAAAGTAAACTACTTATAAATATTCAACTAGAATTTTACAAAAATTTACTTCTATGATTTTTACACTTTCTAAAGTTTTTAATCAGAAAGAAGCTTATGAGATTTTAATACTCTTTATAGTATAATGCTCAAAATATCTTACATACCTTTTCTGCAAGATATATATTGTTTTTGGTTTAGCAATTTTTTAACTTTTTAAAATCAGTGCTATTTCGCTCTATGTTTTGGTTTAATAAATCTGACAAAGAATTTCATGAATTCCAAGTGCTTCTATTAAATTATACACATTTTTTTAAATCTATAATTGAACTTGTTTCATTTAAAGTTGAAAGAATATTAGATTGGTCTGTTTATTGCCACACGTAAGAGATACCACCGAGACGGGTTCAGTTTTAGAATCTTGTTTTGACGCCCAATTTGGCAATGTTTCACTAAAGCAGCAGTTGGTAAGATTTTTCCCTTGACTCAGACTATAATTGACCACAGACGCTTAATGTATTGAAGATGTTTATAGACCTTAACATTTTTTTTTATGTGACCCTTGTAAATAAACTACCCAATCGGTTGGAATCAAAAACGAGCAAGCAAAACGATCCACATATGTTTTCTTCCAGACAAGCAGCGCTATCTACCAAGTAACACATAAATTAGTTGTGTCAAGTCAAAAAGAAGTAACGGCGGTATTTAAGCGATCGGTGTATTACGATCTGAGTAGATTCTTCAAAAAACTAAGTTTTATCGTATCTCTTATAAGGTAAGCACTAACTTTCCTATTTATTTAGAAATGCGGTCTTTAATGTGTCTTGGTTTACTGAATAGGGTATGTTTTTGGATGTGAAATTCACTTGTTTAGTTTGTTATGCTTCTCGTCGTGTTCCAGAAACATGACCTAAAGTGGGAAGCCATATTACCGGGTCATAAAGTCATGGCAACCTTTCAGCCGTTCTCAAAATGCTTGACTCCGCATCACATTATTTAATTTATTTCTGCGTTTATTCTAGGTCACAATTTTTTAATTATAATTTCAAAATATTGCATTTTATTTTTTGCGACACTTTTTTATTTTAAAATTTCCATAAAATAAATCATGCATACTATATGATTGTAAAATTTATTATATTTCATTATATATAGTCATAATTACTGTTATATTTTTCATTTTACCGATAAAAAACAATTTAAAATTGTTTTATAATGAATCATTTTGCATTTGGGTTGAGGGTAAATTGATTGTTTACTACACTTAGACACTTTCTAAAAATTCTATTTCTTTCATTACTCATTGTGCTTTTAAAATATTATTAAAACATGTTTATGATGCAAAATATATTGTAAAATATGATAGAAAAGAGCCAATGTTTTATTTAAACATTTATGATATTTTATATAATGTTTAACCTGAAACGGATCATTTTGGGCCCCCTTCCCCTACATTTAAGGCTCTATAAAAAATCAACCCATTGGTAGTTGAAAAAAAAAAGAACAAGGAACAACATTCCGACCTTTGCACAGGCTGTAGAGATTGATGCAGCTTACAAAAAGCATTCTTTCGATGAATTAAAACTGGTAACAAAAAGAAGTACTTTTTAAAGTTTGTAAAAATCACAGTTCATAAAAACCTGCAAGAAAATCTCTATCAATCATTCAAAACTTAGTCCGTAATACTTTTATAAATCAATGTATAAATAATTAAATGCCATTTACATCAGATAAAAGTTATTGATAAAGGCTGCCCGAAAATATTCCGACAGCGTCAAAAATATTTCCTTCATCACCTTTATTCATGTGATAAAAAAACTTCAGCGGGGCATATTGTGGAATAAAATCGCAGTAAGAGGGTGATTTGAGCCCGAAGTTGGTGTCCCCCAATATAAATTGGAAGTGACAAGGATCTAGAGGAATTGATTTAGGGCATTCGTAGATAGGCTGACTTCAAAACCGACGCTAAGGGGAAACAATCTAAAGAGACAATTGAATTCTGCATTAAATGTGTCTTAAACAGACTTCGCTTATTAAATCTGGAAATGCGAATTTAGTATGTAACTCTTTCTTTTTTTATGGAGACATTCGTCTTTCTTCTTTTTTTTTTTATCTTCAAGAAGAAAAATACAGCAGAGATTTCAGTTATGTTAATTCATCCAACCAACGAAGGGATGTCCTAACGCCGAGATGAAATCAAAATCCAAGCAATATCTCGAATTTTAAATGTCGTTAAGATAAGAAGTTTACACCTATGTTTATACTTTAATATTTTATATGGGTCTCTATAAAATTAACTTTTCAAAAATACGCATTTGTGGACGGTATTTTGTGCACTGAAATCCATTAAGCATTATTAGGAAAAGACGAAAATTTGTTTTTTTATTTTGTGGGAAAGCAGAGTTGGTACTATTTAACGTTCGAAACAAAAGCTGTTTTAATACTTAAATGACCCCAAAAACTTTACTATACATTTTATTGGGAACATCTACAGAAGTAAAACTATTCCTTCCTTTTCCGGCCCGACCAGTGGCCGAGCGGATAGCGCTCTGAACTGGGGGACGAAAGGTGCCTGGTTCAAATCCAGATCGCGTCCGCCGACCTAACCATACAGAGTTTTCCGTGGTTTTCTCCCAAATTTTGCGTAAATACGGGTTAGGAGCCCTTAGAATGACCCCCACGTTTCCCAATCGTTCTAGATTCCTAGCACAGATAATTGGCCGTAATATCACAAACAAACCTTTTTTTTCTGTATGCAAGATATTTCTATATGCAATTTATAACTTTTTCTAAGTTCTATATAATATCACATAAATTTAAAATTTCGCATAACTTTATCATAATACTATAATCATCATATAAGTCATAAGTTAATTTAAGCTAATTTTAATTTCACTCTTTTAAATACAAAATAATTTCACATAAATTTAAAAGTTAATAATATATTTTAGAAAGCATTCAACATCAGCTATATTTATCATATATACAGATGCGAAAAAGAAAAAAAAACCGACCACTTGTACTTTATTCTTCATCGTTCGTCGTATGGCAAAGTTACATATACCAATCGTTTACGATTGACGTACACTTTTATTTGCTATACATAAAAATTACATAAGGGGCCATCTCCATAATAAAATCCGCACCAACTTTTTCCCCCCAATAGAAACCCCTATATTTCACTTCATATTTCAAAAATTTAGTTCATTTTAACCCCGGATACCAATTTTCAATAAATTTGAACTGAAAATGAGTGAGTTATGAGCTTCTAAAATGCCCCTCCCCCATGTTAAAATATTTTTTCATACTTCAATTCATATCTCACATAATATTGATAATAAGCTGATTTTTATTCCTGCTATTAGAACTAAACGACCCAAACATAATCTACTATTATTATAATTTTTAATAAAATATTAAATGAATTATATGGATTATTAAATTGATATTCAAAAAAATTATGAATAGTGACCTAGCCAAATTTGGATGGAAATAGATGCAGAAAGTAATAACACATGGCTGTGCAAAATTTCAAATGTTTACGTTCAGTAGTTTAATTGATATTAAATAAAATATGTTATGAGTTAGGGGGCCATATATAAATTTATTAAGTGACAATTTTTTGAAAATTACTTAAAATAAACGGAAAGTAGATTTTTTCAATCAATCAATTAATTTATTTTTTATTTATTTTTGTTATTTTTATTTTATTTTTTTATTATTTTTATTTATTTATTTATTTATTTTTTGCACAAAAATAGTTAAGTCAGCGGTATTAAAAAGTAGCAAATTTTGAAACAAATAAATTGGAGGTTTGGTCAGTTAGATGGTGATTTTATAAATCGTCTATTGCGTCTAAGCGTCCGCTACTATTTCTCCCCAGATAAAATATTTTCCATGTATGAATTCGACCTTTTTTAATATCTGAAACATCAGGTCTTTGGACTTCCCCATACTTTATCAAACATTCAACAAACATTAAAAAAATCACATTATTCTATCTAAGTTTTCATCTGACTATAAAATGAAATATTGCCAAAAGTCTTGTAAAAATATTGCACACTGCAGACGATAATATTAAATGAAGAAAGTGAAATAACAAACACAGTGATAATATTGGGTAGGCAAAAAAGTAATTCCGGTTTTTACAAGCAAATGGATTTTCAATCATGAAGCTAATCTTCAAGTTCGATCGTAGCTGAGTAACATTCATGATTCAGAAGAGCAGAGATTCTCATTTCTGGCAACATTTAACATGTCTAAGAAAACCTTCAAATACTCGATAACGACTTCAAAATTAGAAAGATTTTCAAAATCGTAAGCAGTAATTTTGCATTTTTTCTTTAAATCATGTATATGGACCAAGGAAGTTTTCGAGTCACAGTTCGTTTGGATCACTGACTAAATATTCTAATTTCTACCATTGATATTCTCAGTACAGAAAACTTTAAGACTAGAAACAGTATTTTTCCTGAAAATAATATTTATTTCTTTTAACTATTGCAAGCGAAATTAACGAAAGTTCGGAACCTACAAATAGCGTTTTTCAATTTGCAGAAAGTCCCTTAAAATTGAGCAAAGAATTCGCAATATCTCCAGAAATTATCGTAGGAAATTGGGGAAAATTTATATTTAGGGTGATTTGAAGGTTTTCTTTCGTTTAATAACGTCAAAATAGTGTTGCCATTGAGGAAGTGGGCTGGTTTTTTTTCTTCCGCAGCTGTACATATCCTTTGTTTCCGATATAAAAAAGAACATTTTTTTCAGAAACTACATTGCTGTAATTAAAAAAAAATTAAATGGTTAAAATATTCATAAAATAATAACTGAATATTAAAAGTGATCTTTAAGTCAAAATTCAACTTTGAGTTAAAATACCACACACTACTTTAACAGCTTAGCAGCTCTTAGTATAAAATAACTGCTTATCTTAGTTAATAAGTTAAACAGCTGAACTTTGATATTAATGAGACTTAATCGTTATCTCGTTATCACAAAGTGTTAAAAAAATAAGTATTATGTTATGAATTAAATGTAGATTTTCAGTGGATATTTTCTGATAATTACCTACCATTTAGTGCGCATGTGAAATCAATTGTCTGATAGGAATTTCAAAATTATTAAGTTTCTACCTTTTAAATAAAAAAATAATTAAGAACAAGTAAAAATTATCGAACTGCATTGAAATTTTTTTGTTGTATTTTGTAGAGACCATTGGCTTAAAACGTCTCTTTTTGCACGAAAACGGCTTTTTCCCTCTATTTTTCAGCAAATAAATCAACAGCATTAATGTGATAATATAATGTTACAGATAAAATTAGAATAATGAGTATCGCAGTCTTAATTTTTTAATTTTATTCTTTTTAATTTGTCTTTATTATTTTTGTAAGTAGACAAATTATGCAAAGATCTTTTTTCATCTCTCATCTGTATAGAGAAAGTAACGAATATGATTGCGTTTAAGACTTAGTTTCAGGGTATCTTGGTTTTTTTATATAATCCCTTTTAAAATAGTATTGACTTTAGAGTGAGCCATCACGCGAAATAAAAGTTTTTAAACAAAGTCCCTCGTGATTTCAATTCGATGCACTTGTTGTCCACATCGTTCTGAAAAATTTTCATACTTGACACCCGTTGCCCTCCAATCGAAACAGGCAAAGCGAAAAAAAGGGGGGGGAAGAGAGGGGGGAAATCGCGTCGAAGATGGTGATAATATCCTGCAAGATACGCTTTCATCCATAACGTACCTCTCCCGCCTATAAAACAAAATTCGCTGCCAGAACCGAAAATCCAATAAATATATGATAGAGCAAACGATTCTCGGGAACCTTTTGGTTGGTAAAAATCACGTGCTGCTTCCAGCACGTACAACAGAACCGAAATGCCGGGAAGAAAGAACGAAAAAAAAAAAAAAAAAAAGGTACTGCCTCTGGGCATCCTCGCACGTGCTACATCCCATAAATTACAACACGAGGCTTGATATGCGATGGATGGAGGAGTAGTGGTAGGGGGTGGTTTTGGCTGAAATGCTAAGCCACGGTGCCAAAAAATTCAGGCACTTAGGCATGGCCGTATGTGCGAAGTTTGAAAGCCCTAATGTAATTATTGGGCATGCAAGTTTGATGAACAGAAAGCACACCTTCTGAGCACTCACCGTGTGTGTGGTTCTGGTGTACGCCAGCAGGCCTGGGCTCTGTTTGAGTGTATGTGGGTGTACGCGATTTTAGACTCGGCCGGGCCGGCCCAGCATTTGACACGTATAAGAGAGAGCGGCGGGCTTCGATACAGCAGGATTTTATGAGCTCAATGTTTTCTTTGTCTAAGTCCTAAACGGATTTTATTTGCGTTCCCAATTCTATTTGGGAATCGCGGAATCTACAAATTTCCCAGAGGCGGGTTGTTTTCTCATGCGCTGATTGTTTTATTATCTTTCCTTTCCGGTGTCTGGTGGATGTTTTTATTTTTCTTCCGTTCTCTTTTCCATGTTGAATCTTCCAAAATTTGAAACAATGTCTATCTGTGAACTTTGTATTGTAGCAAGTTACACTCGTAGAAAAGAATAAATAATTTAGAGTGCATTTCTTTTTTCTCTTGGAAGGTATATTGATTTTTTATTCATTAGTATTATTACCAAACTCCAGCCATAGCTCTCTTGTGAAAAGCTAAATTTACTTATTCTAAAGACTTTTTTTTCTATGGAAGTAATAAAAATACATTTTTTTTTCTATTGTAATTATTAACAAAAAGTTAAGCATTAAATTTCAGTTACACAAACTATTTAAAATAAATCACAAAAGAATATCCATTTACAAAATTTCAGAGGTATTTTTTTCCAACTGCTCTTAGCCTATTTTTTTCCACATTAATCCATTTGTTCCTGGATTATGTTTACGACTTTGTTCGATTTTTGCTAATGTCAGAAATAATAGATAAATTTCTGGCATCAACTACTTGAACAAGTGATGATTTCTTTTAAAATCATTATGTATAAAAAATTGAAAATTCAACATCTTACTAGGTCATGTTAAAATATTTTGCGGAGTTGAGGTTCAATACTCGTGAATAAAATCTAAGAAAAATGGATAACGTTTTCGACTGATAGCAAAAATGCCGCCCCAAAGACAGGACAATAGGCATAAATGGGTTAACAAATTGTTTCTTAGCCTGTTAAAACTTTACTGCCGGCAGATGGCTTTTTAAAATATTTTGATGAAAACTTGAAAACAAGATAAACCAGTGAGCTCAATTTAAGTACTTTTTTTCATTATGTTATGCCGCGTATTTAGTATTCATGGCCATTAATATTTATCATTTTTTTTAATCGATCGTAATAACATTCACTGAAAATCGATCAAATGACTGTTTATGTTATTTGTTTCTTGTCACAACTATTACAAAAATACTAATAAAATAATAGAAATAGCACTTGTTTATTTTAGATAGTTATTTCTTTTAAATTAAAATTGTAATTTTGTATTTAAAAAAGCTAATTTAAGGGCTTTATAACATCATCTCTCGTTCATTATAATATTACATAAAAGTTTATGCTAAAATGCAAAGTATCCCGATTCACTTCATAATTAGCAATTTAGCTGTGACGTACTCATCAGAAATATTAATTTAAATAAAAGACAGTTATATTACTGAAAAAATACTTCTTTTGAGTATTTTTCAAATAGATGAACTCAATTTTCCATTTACAAAACAAAGAATCATTAAGTTGTATTTGATGTCTATGAACTTAAAAATACATAAATTATGCAAATTCCACATGTTCGAGGTACCTAGTTTAAAGGGTTAGAGTAAATATGCATGTATTCTTATACGTACATTTATATGAATTTCTTTTTCTGGTTAAGTGCCTGCTTTATGGTTTAAGCAATATTGTCATTTAAGTACTCATATTCGAAAAGAAATCAGGAAAGGCTTATAGAATATGAGTGTACGATGATAAATAAGTTTCTAAAATATTTGTTTAAAAAGTCATAGTGTAAAAATTTATATTGTATACTGAAGCAATACGAAATATTGTTTACATAAAAATACAACATGAAATATACCGTCTCCAATTCAATTTTCTGAAATCAGTTTATTTCTATGGTGTGCATTCTGTTATGTACACAAGTTTTAAAAAGATACGAGAATCAAATTTAGGAAATATTCAATAAGAATTCGAGGAAGAAGTAAAGAATTAAATAAGCACAGACTCTTATTCACTTAAGTTATAAACTATGCCAATTCTCATAGCAGTTTCAACGTTTAGAGATTTTTTTTAAATATGTGCTTAAGAAATTTTACTTCAGAGAGAAAAGTTGCAAAACGATCGCTCTCGTAGTATTTTCAAGCAATATTTTCCCAATAATTTACTCTTTCATCTTCTTGAAGGCAGAATGCAGGAGAAAACCATTTAATATTGAATTCTACTCACTTTCTTTTCTGCATAAACACGTCTAAAATTAAAAACAAACATTTTAAAGAAGGGAAAGAAAAGCTAAATGCATTTCGTTTTGCGTTCTCTTCTCGCTTTGAAGATTTTTAAAATCTGATTTATTCTTTTACAGAAAATTTATTTGTATGCATTGTGAACATACTTAATTTATAGTGTTTTGCAGAAAATCCTATTGATATACGTGTAAAGATCATTTTATTATTTTATCTAAAAAAATATTTTCACTGGTAAATAGGCATGAATAAAGTATTTTGAAGTAATCAGTTGTAACTGTATATTCATATTATTCTTCCAGTGAAAGAAGGAAATTTGTAGGAAGAATTGGTTTAAATAGTGTTGCTCACGTTGTGTACACTTTTTGTACGGTTTAAATTGATATTTTTCAATAACAACCCTAAATACAATGTCGTTCATGAACTTACAGCAATTTTTTAATTATTATTTTTATTTATAATCTATAAGGATTTCATATATATGTTTTTTAATTAAACATTTTAAATGTTTAGAGCTATATAAAAATGCAAGACTCTTTTTAATATAAACAAAATATTAAATTTCAATTAATTTGATTTTTCACAAATAGTGTTATTGTACCGAACTTTTTAACAAATAAAACCTCAGCTACTGTTTCATTATTGACTGTTATGTCTGTATTTGAAAATATTTCCAAGGTTAATACGGACTTAAACTGATTACTTTCCGTTCTTATTACATTTTAATAGGTAGTACATTTTTGTAATTATGTTCACTTTTGGGTTTAATAATTCGACTTGTTAAGAAAATGTTACGAGAAATTTTACTTTTATCACATTGTGCATAAACATTTTCTCAAAAATTTTCACATAATTCGTAAAAATAACTTTTTTTTTAACAAAATGTATTTTGTAAAACTTTATTAGTTTTACTTTGGAATTTTTTTAAGTCTATTACTATAAAAAAAGAAAAGAAATGATGAAGAAATAATGAAGCATTTTTATAGAGAAATGTATTTCGTACAAGCGAACATTTATAAGAATGTTCGCTTCATAAAACCACATTTTACTTACATTATACATATTGACTCCTTATCTTATTTTGCACATTTTGTAATTTTAGTTCCTTTTCCTGTGTTTAAAAAGAAAAAGGAATGATAACAGTGTTATATGAGGTTTATAGGATACCCTGTAAAAAAAAGGTGTTAAAAACTTACACCGGTTTTAAGCATATCTTAGTATACTTTTATGGACGAAAGTAATGTAATGAATGAATTTCTCATACACGCACGTCTTATTTCCGACCGGGCGATTTGCGACCGTGGTTTAAATCTTCGCACTTCCGACCGCTTTTGATCAAATATGCAGGGTTCAAATGAGCCAAAAATATGTATATATACGTATGAAACGCTTAGATCATCTGCAATTAATAAACATGACCAACAAAACTGTTCGTTCAAAAATGTTTCACTGACATAAATTGTAATCATGATATTCAGAAACACCATGACAGTCAGTCTTTTCTGAAGATGTTTTTATAGTACAGTAAAATGTCTTTTTCTATTATTTGCATTATAGTTACATTCTTTTTAAACTTGATGTAAGAAAATAAACTGCTTAAGCATGACTTGGATAATTTAGCTGTTATGTAAAAAAAATGTTTTAATTCTATGAAATGAGTGACCATTATTTGGCCCGGAAATAGAATGACACTTAAGATGACCCTCTGAACATATAACCCCCCTCCCCATATGAGCCTATATAATTTGTGTCTGTTTAGACTATATAAACCACTAAAAATATTGTTTCTAAAATGTAAACAAACGTCTTTTGGCTAGAATAAAGCTTTAGCTTTCTGACTTTTACTCGAAATGTTTCTTTTTCTTTTTGAATGCTTGGTACACATTTCTAATAATTTGTTTAAGGTAAACAGTTGAAACTCTCGAAAAAATTTTGACTAACCTGTTTTTTTTTTAAATACATAACATTACAGATCTGGGTGAAAAACAATTCGAAAATAATGCTTTTTGTGCTTTTTTAATTTTTACATTTTTAAAAGTTTTTTTTAGTTAAATATTTTTACTGTTATTTATTTTTAACCAAAACAAAAATCGCTTCTTATTATTCTCAGACAAAATGTTTTCTGATACCGTACAAAATTTTAAGGTGATAAACTTATTATTTTTTTAGAAAAGTGTACCAAACTGGCATGCTGTCCAAAAAATTTCTTAGAGATATGTAAAAAGTTAATTAGTTCTTAAAAACTAATTTTTGAATCAAATTCATTGTTTTAAATTTATGTATGGAATGTTATGTTTGTATAACCTTCATTTAAAAAAATTAATTTCTGTTTCTATTTTTAAATAAAATGCATGTTAAATCTTTTGCAATAAATGCCTCTCTTTACTTGTCAAGATGTTCTACGTCCTTAAGTGTATACATTAAGTACTAAGATCAGTGCTCCATTTTTTTTTTTCCTGACTGCAGATGTTGCATTTTTCCGTAATAGAAAACTGATTTTTCGTCCTCTTACGTATTATAAATTAAATTAAACTATTACTGAAATGTACACTAAATATTTCAGTAGTAAAATACATGAAATTTTAAATACATGTATGCATTTCTAAAAGCATCCATATTTACCGTGTTTACTCGCGTAATAGTCGCACCCTTGTTTGAAGCAGAAAATGTCGACAAAATATTTTTCCCGCATAAATGCCACATTCATGTATTTGACCTTTTATGTCTGTAAAAAATATAACAACAAAAAGAAAAATATCTCTTTTTCGTGTGTAACTGACGAAAACATTATTTGATGTGCGGCAGATAATGTGGCGAAAATTTTATTGCAATACCACAAATCTTATAGCTTTAGAGTGTGCAATATTATGTAATAGATTTCCTCGCATAATAGTAGCCCCTATACTTTCACCGCGAAAAATTGGCAAAAGAAGTGCGACTATTACGCGAGTAAACACGGTAGTTTATTTCGTGTTTGCTTACACAAACATTTTTAGCGAATTAGAAAACATTTTTTCAACATTAATTTTAATAATTTGGGATTTACATTATCCAAACACTTGCTCCCACTAATAAACTGATTTTTAAATGGTTTTCTTTGAATATAAGGCTAATATATATATATATATATATATATACTTAAAATAGGGGTCAATCAATCTTAACTCTTTTGGTATGGGAGGCTTTAATAAAAGAATGCTGGAGGAAAGGTATTTATTCTTAAAGCGCATGGAAGAAACGGTTGAAATTAAATGATGAAGCATATATATTTATGGAAGTTTTTGCTTCCTAAAAATTGATAATCAAACAGCAGAATTTACTCATGTGAAGTAGAAAAAAAAAAGCAGAAATTTAATGACCTTGAAAATAAACAAAACCTGAAATACATTCAATATTTGCAGAAATGCATATTTTAGAGGTTTTCAATAAAAAGTCTTGCGATTTCTTTAATCATTAGTACAATCGTGCAAACAATATAAATTTCTGAACGAAAATATCGTACAACTCGGCATCTATGATGTTGTAAGAAGCTGTCCTATTTAAATTAAAATCTAAAAGTTTAGCTTTACTACTTAAGATATTTTAATAAATTTAATTTTAAATCTAAAAATGATCTACTATACAATAGATTTATCCTTTGCACGTTTTTGGGTTCTCTCGTTGCTAAATAAATACATCTTTTAGAACAAAGCAGTCGCAAAATCTACGGTCCCATCCAGTGGCGTAGCCAGAAAATTTTCATGGGGAGGTGTGATCACGACTACTGCGACTCATATGTATGTATACGTGTGTGTGATAATGGAGTGAAGAATATACATTTTGTATGGCAAAAAATTCCTCATGGGGGAGTTATGACCCCCCCCCCCTAACACCCTCCCCCTTGGCTACGCCGTTGCTCATCCTATCAGTCATGCAAGCTGCAAGCCACTTGCTTTTAAACAGAAGCGGTCGTAAGTCCGACGATTTCAACCCTGGTCGGAAATAAGACGACACCGGACGGAGAACTAAAATAATCAGTTTCACATGAACGTGACAGTCAGTGTAAGAAAACTAGTTTTACAGGTAACGGAAATTCAGAACAAGAGGAGAATTTTCATGAGGTTAGTCACTGCGTTTAAAATTGCAGCTTCTGATTTTCTTAAATTGTCTGGACTGATGTTAATTCAATCCAGACTTTATTCCATGTAACGTATTGATAATTTATTAATTACTATTTTCACATAATGTTAGAAAAAACGTTTTTTTTTCTTTTTTTTTTTTTCAAAAGAATATTTTTTAAATCCCGTACGCAAAAAAATATGGCGGGAAAAACTGACGGATTGGAACACCTACAATTACGCTCTTCGAAAATTTTGTTTTTTAATTTTTGATTCTTTTAGCAGAAGAAATAGCCATAGCATCATACTTATTGTCGTGAGCCGTTCCAGTAGATTGCAATAAGTAAAACCAATATTTTACAATATCAAAAGTAAATAACTTGTTATAAGTTTTCAATCTCATTTATTATAGCAAATATAATTCCATTTAGCATTTTGTGGGTTCAATAGCATAAATTTTATGAACTAGCAGTTGAGGCAGGTCTAACAGCAGCGTTCTTCTAGCATTAAGTAGAAAATAACCGGTAAGAAATATATTGTGAAAACTGTTCCATCTCTCTCCAGTCTCCCTTAATGCTAAATCTCTCTCTCTCTCTCATAAACACCCACACACACGTACACTCACATACACATAATGTCTTTCTATATTTTAATGGTAACACATAATGTTAGTTTCTTTTCAAACCGACAATGATTCTTTTTGGATCCAAAAAGTAGATAGTTTTTGAAAATTTCGACATAAACATATTCTTTTACTTAATCATTCGATTTCTTAAGCCTTGCTGGCCCCTGCAATACATTTTATTAATAGTTTACGAAGAAAATTAAGCAACTTAGCATTTATGGGCTTGTTACCTAAGCTCAATAAGGACAAAATAACTGCACTCGTCACATGTATTTTTAATTTATTTATAATTAAACAAATTATACACAAGGCATGATAAAGAAAATCAGAACGGTTCTTTGCAAAATGTACTATGTACTCCCACAAACCATAAGCCAAATTCTTTTTTAAAACTTTCCCAAAAGATACAAAAGTCTCATTGCAAAGTTTGATGAATTAAATAAAATAAATTTTGCAAAATACTGCAAAATAAAAATTTTGCTTGTTTCATAACCGAGGTAGGTTCTTTTCATTGTATGAAGAAGAACACAGTACAGCTTCAGAAGAAACATTCCAAACATTTTCGAGTCTCTGACAATAATTTTATCTTTTCGAAACTGTTCTAAAGCTGCTTTATTTCTTGGAAGTCCAGCCTTAACCTTGGTTTTAAGGTGAATATGATTGTGTAACAAAAACGCCTATGTAGTACTTCTGGTCTGTAATACGTTCTGCTACTTCACCTATCCGTATTAATACATATAGGCATAATTGGAATAACAAATGAGGCCATGGTCTGTTACGAAACTCTCTTATGCAAGCGTGTACCTGAAACTTTATGTACAGTGCAATTTGAAAATTCGCCAGCACCACACGCCAGGAAATAAAGTCACGGACTCTCCCCGTGCACACTTATTTACTGCTTATTCGAAACTTCCTTCCGCCATCCGTCTTCGCCATTCCGGCTCTTGATGCACCGTCCATTCTCTTTCTTAATCCGCATTTGCTTTTCACCACTTAGCCAGAAGGTGATACTAACAGAATAATTTTATTAAACGCGAGCCATCGAGCCTCCGCCTGAGATCTGTTCTCCCCCTTAATGGCTCGCATTTTGAGAGTCCCGGCAACATCATGTCCTCTGTACGCCCCCCCCCACCCCCTACTCCCCCTCCTCCTTTTTCGCTCGAAAACAGCGAACGAATTATCTCCAGTTTCTACCGACATTAACCTACCCACTTTATCGCTTTCGCCCACAAGTGAGTAAGTGGTATAGCATTTCCACACGTCCGCTCCCTTCCAAATTTCCTCCATTCCTTTGATTCGCTGGCCGGCTATTTGAACGCGCGGCCCCCCATCAAAGCGCCATAGCGGCGAAACCACAACTGTGGTAACCCGATTTAACTTTTTATCTTCGGACAGTTTTCTTCGGGTTGGCGCTGGTAGTGATTTGTCTTGGGTCTTAAATGGGTGATCCTTCCATTTTATCTCCCTCTCTCCGAACTTGCTCTGCCGTTTTCCTCTTCTTCTTTTTTATTATGAGTCTTTTCTTTTTTTTTTTCCTTCCTTCCCTTTTCTTTTTATTTACGTACGCCAACCACTCTTTCGAATGGGGCGGAATTTTCCCTCGTCCTCATCTTCCATTCTGGATTGCGGGATTATTCTTTTTATTCTTTTCGCTTATCTATTTTTTAAAGGGGGTGGGAGGGGGGAAGGAGAGTGGAGTTTTCTTCTTCTTCGAAAAGAACCGAGAGCAGTAACAAGACGTTATTCTTCGAAAACGATCAAACGAAATGAACTGGGGGTTCTTTGCTGTTAATATGTGCCGGTCTTCCAGATTACTCCGGGATTTCTTTCCGAATTGTGCAAAATGAATTTTACGCGAAATATATATATATTTTTTTATTTTGTGTGTGTGTATTGTTCTTTTGTTAAATCAAATTTCTCTAAAATTTAGATTCGTTTAATATTTTATTGCAGAATGAGCATTTATTTGTTCACATGCATTTTCCGTATAGAAATTGTACTTTATTTCAGTTTAATGTAGTACTGAAAATTGCTACCACGAGTTGAAATTCTAGTTATCGATTTGACAATTTCTCAACTATATTTGCATTGAATTTATATAAGTCCATAAGTGATATATATATATATATATATATATATATATATATATATATATAAAATATATATTTATATACATAAATAAAACTAATATCTGGTATAGATTGTCTTTTATTTATTCAATCTATGTTCGATAATAGTAAAATAATGATTAGAACAATTTTAGCATCTGGGGTACATTTGACGACTGCATTAAGTCATGCAATTGCTTTAACAAAGCAATGGATTACGAGTATGTTTCGGCATTCAAACTAGGACATTATTAAACATGCATTCTTGTTCTTTTTAAGATTGATTAGTAATAATTGTAGGAGGACGTTTCTTCCAGTCAGAGTTGCCAATTTAGCCACTTTGCGGCTAGTTATAGCCATGATATCCGTCCCAAACGCAAGAATTACTTCAAATAAATCTGTACCCAAGATGTTAATAAATCAGCAATTTTTTTATTTATTTTATTTATTTATTTTCTTTTAAAGTTTCATTTCTTTCCTAATAAAACATATAGTTTAAAAACTGATACTCTCGTTAGTTTCTTATTTTACTAATGCAAAACACTTTAACAAACTTAAAAATGTTTATTTTTAAAAATATTTTTATAGGTAAATCTTAAAATGTGTTTCAAAAGATTTACGATTCAAATTAGTACGTAATCTTATATCTTGCAGATACTTTTTGCGAGTTCCTTTTACGAGTTTCTTTCTGCGAGTTTCTTATACAGTCTTTGAAATTTTAAAAGTTTACATCACTTTAATTATTAAAAATAATTCAAAGTTTCTAATAAAACTGAATAATTCCATGTAATTTACTTAGAACAGTAAGTTAAAACACATGAAGTTTTCATACAATCAATGTATTCTATTAAACGGATTCAGTTACAAATGATATATTGTCTGATGTCTGTACAACTATTTTTTTTTTCAATGACTTTTATATTGGAGCAAAACGGCTAAAATCGTAAAAGTTTTAATTTATTTAAAATATTAATACTATTCTAGCATTGACGAAGAAATGAGTAAAGCGATATGCCTGTAAAACTGGTTTTCTTGCTCTGGCAGTAATGTTGAGGTAAAACTCCTATCAAAATTGTATTTTAAGAAGCGTTGAATGTAATAAAGATTTCTGACTATACGACCATTGAGAGTGAAAAAGATTATGTTGAATGCCTGTAAAACTGGTTTTCTAGCACTGACAGTAATGTTGAGGTAAAACTCCTATCAAAATTGTATATTAACCCTTTGAGGCGCAACCCTTTCCCAATGCTGAAAAAAGGGCAGCCGTTGCCATCGCGCAACTTAACTACCAGCAAGATGGCGGACGATCGAAACGTTCATCGCGTGCCACAGATCTACAGACCCTTTTTTGACGCCAGCTGGCTGTGCAGCACAGCCAGCGATTTTTCAGCAGATGTCAGTGCTGCTAAAAATAATCGTGACAATTTTTTTACGAGAAATGACGTGCTAAAAAGTAAAGGATTCTCGTGGAGCTATGTCACCCACAACTATTTTTATAGAAATCAAATCTATTCTTCGTGACTAGCAACAGTCAAAACGTCAGAGTTTGGTGTTCCCAGAGCGGGAACACTGCTCTTTAAAAGGTTAAGAAGTGTTGAATTTAATAATGGTTTCTAATTATTACTCATTGAGAGTGAAAAAGTTGATGTTGAATGCCTGTAAAACTGGTTTTCTAGCAAAACTCTCCAAACTTCTCCAAACGATTGTTCTGATCCAATTGATAAACTGTTGCGATTCAGCTGTTCAAAATGCATAATACTTTTGAATGCCTGTAAAACTGGTTTTCTGGCATTGATGGCAAAACTCTCCCCAAACTTTGAGGAACGTTGAAAATCTGGATCAAAATACTGGATTATTTCTTTTTTATATACTTTGGAATGAAAAGGAGACTGTTGAATTCTTGCAAAACAGATTTTCTTTCATTGACAGTTATGCTGAAGCAAAATTATTTCTCTCAAAACTATATATTAAGAAGTTTTAATTCATTTAACAGAATATCACTAGTTGACATTTTCAATTAAATTGAGGCAAAGCTCTACCAAACTTTAAGTGAAAACATAAAAAGTTTGAGTGCTAATTGAATCGGTGAGTGCAGATACCACCTCAGTCCAAAAAGGAAATTTTTCAGGAGAGAGAAAAAACTTCATAACTCCTCCAAATTTTCAAATATTTAAACTTTTTTTTTTCCTCTGTCATAACATGCATTTATGTTTCTGTCATGCAAATATTACCTAATTTTGACATCCATCAGGCTCGGGAAAATTTAAAATTGGATTCGGACTTATGCTGTTTCTGCACTCAACTGATTTTTAGTCAGCTGAAAATTTGGAAAAAGGTAATCATTCAAATCAAATCATCATTTATGGTATACAAAAGTCAAGAACATGAATTTAGGAGAAAAAAAGTGCTTTGCTTGCAGAAAATTATGGAGATGAAAATCTAACATTGAAGCTGGAATAACTATTTTTTAGAAAACCGCCCCTAGGGCAGGTCAGGTGGCCAATAATAGTGTTAAAATAGATCATTTCCGACCATTGATTCATTGTCGTGTGCCGACCATTGATCATTGTCGCCCATCGTTCGAAAAGAAGCCCGTATCTACGAAACTACTCAACAGACTAACGTCGTTCTTGCCCTCAACACGCATCTTACCTTTCTAAGCTTATTTTCATCGAAAACGATTTTTCGCATTTTTGTGACTGAAGTGATTTCTCCACTCACCGATTCAATTATAGGGCATATATCTATCTATATAAATAAAATTAGACTTTTGTCTGTACAATACTTGGAATTCAAAAATTTTGCGATTTCTATTCGTTTCAAGCATCTGGGAATCCGGTGAGACCCTCAAAAAAAAGTTTGTCTGTCTGAAATTTGGTATCATGATTGGTGGTCATGCAACTTAAAACATAAGCGCTGATGTTAAAAAAAATCTTGATTAGATTTTGAGATTTTGCGAAAATCGTTTTAAACTGCATAAATTTGTGTTCGAGCATCACGTAAAAACGACTGAAACAATTGAAATGAAATTTGGTATCATGATTGGTGGTCACTCAAC
Source organism: Cheiracanthium punctorium (assembly GCA_038373885.1). NCBI lineage: Eukaryota > Metazoa > Arthropoda > Arachnida > Araneae > Cheiracanthiidae > Cheiracanthium > Cheiracanthium punctorium. Next base: position 2,294,176 of record JAWZYV010014761.1, read on the forward strand.
TTAAAACATAGGCGTCAAATTTTTAAAAAATCTTGATTAGATTTTGAGATTTTGCGAAAATCGTTTCAAACTGCGTAAATTTGTGTTCGCACATCACGTAATAACTACAAAAGGTGAAAAAATGATATTTTGTGAAATGAGAGGTGGTCACTCACCTTAAACTATAATCATCTAATTTAAAAAAATCGATCAGATTTCGAGATTTTGCGAAAATAGTTTAAAACTGAGTGAATCTTTGTTCAGGCATTACGTAATAACAACTAAAGTGAATGATATGAAATTTGGTCACATGATAGATGGTTGCTCAACATAAACTATAGGTGTCCAATTTCTTAAACATTTTTATTAGATTTTGAGATTTTGTGAAAATTCTCTCAAAATACGTTTATATTTCTTCAAGCATCACGTAATAACGACTAATACGAATGATAGGAAATTTGATGATATGATAGGTAGTTGCTAATCTTAATTTATAGGTGTTGAATTTTTAAAATAGTTTGTTTACATTTTGAGATTTCGTGAAAATCGTTTTAAAATGCTGAAATTTTGTTCCAGCATCACGAAATAAAGACTGCCGGGAATGAAACGAAATTTGCTGACATGATAGGTTGTCACTCAACTTAAATTCTAGGCTTCCAATTTTTCAAAAATTTTGATTAGATTTTGAGATTTTGCGAAAATTATTTCAATATGCGTAAATATTCGTTCGCGCATCACATAATTACGACTAAAGCGAATGAAATGATATTACTTAGTTACTCTCCAACCTGTAATATTTTAACAATACATAAAAATTATAACTTCGCTTTCTTTACTTTGGCAACATACTACATCCATTCAGTGTAATCCTACAATGCTGACGAAAGTTCTTGTTTTTTGGAAATTTGCATTCAGTACTAACCCGTGAACGACGGGTACTTTAGCTAGTATATATATGTATGTATTTATATAAAAAATAAAAATATCATGTGTGTGTGTGTGTGTGTGTGTGTCTATGTGTGTGTTTATATAAAAAATAAAAATATCGTGTGTGTGTGTGCGCGCGCGTGTGTGTGTGTGCGTGTATGAAAAATAAAAATTATAAAATATGCTGATGATATCATAGTAGTCTTGAAATACGAGCAGTTAAGCAATCATGGCACTTTTTTTTATTCCATTATCAGCTTACATCGAAGAAGAGGTTGACATGCATTTTCAGGTTTACAAAACATATGGACACTAAGAAAAATCTATGAATCATCCCTCTCTGTTGCACCACTTTAAAAATACTACATCACCTGACCTCTAAGGCGGAAACGTCGCTTGTCATTGGAGGATATACGTCATACTACGTGACGTGCAATCTACTTAGTTGGTTTCCAGACTTTGATGTTTGCACCGGAAATGAGGCGTGGGGAGAGGAATTCTAAATTCGCGCGGTTTCTGAATGTTTATTTTTCTATTTACACGGTTGCTACACAGGGATGCTTCTAGCTGGGAATTGCAAAATGGAACACTTTTAAGAATTTACCTCGCGTAAAGAAATGACTAAATGGTTAATATTTTAAATCCGATAACTTAAAGCTTTAGATTCTATCACTCAGACTTAATTGATTGTAATTCCATTACTTATGTATATATATTGGGTAGGGCCTTTTGGAAGATACAACAAAATGCAACCTTTAAAACTTATTTATCACTCTACACATTCATTAAGAATAAAAAAAAACCCGTTGAATGCTTGTGAAGCTGATTTTCTTGTTTTTAATATATAAGTAGTATTAATAATAAGTAGTGTATAAGTTGTATTAAAGAAAACTACTCTCGACACCTTAAGTTAAAACATACGAAGTTTCAATCAAATTCTTCGATTCCTTCTTTTCCACTATTTGGAATAAACAGGGCACTGTTGAATGTCTGTAAAACTGGTCTATTCAAAGACAGTTATACTGGGGCTAAATTCTTTTAATTAAGTTTCGATGCAATTAACGGATTTCTTTCTATTCGTCGCTTTTAAGTAATATTAACGAAAACTACTCACAATACTAAGTTAAAACCATACGAAGTTTGGATCGAATTATTGGATTCCTTCTTTCTACCATTTGGAATGAAAGGGTGCCGTTGAATGCCTGTACAACTAAAATCTTGATTGGCAAATATGCTGAGACACAACTCTTCTCAAACCTGTACACATTAGGTTTCGACTCAACTAATAGATTTTTTTAAATAAGAATACTTTTGAATTCCTGTAAAACTCATTTTCTAGCAATGACGGTAAAGTGGAGCAAAATTGTGTATTAAAGAGTTTTGGTTCAATCAATGGATTCTTTCTATTCGACCACTGATAATGAAGGATTTATTGTAGAATGATTGTAAAACTGGTTTCCTCGTGTTGAAGCAAGGTTGAGGAAAACAATTATTATTTTTTTAAGTTAAAATATAAGAAACTGTGATCGAATAAGTGGATTTCTTTTTTACCATTTGGGGAAAAAAGCGTACGCTTTAATGCCTATAAAGCTTGTTTTCTTTCACTGACTCTTATATTGAGGCAAAATTTTTCTCAAAATTGTGCATACTTTAAGTTTTGATTCAATTAATGGATTTTTTTTTCTATTTCATCTCTGAGAATGAAAAATGTATTGTTGAATGCCTGTAAAACTGGTTTCCTAGCATTGACAATGCTGAAGTATAATGCTGAGGCAAAATACTTTAAGTATGAGAAGTATAATGCTGAGGCAAAATACTTCTCAAAACTGTATATTATGAAATTTTCATTTATTTAATAGACTATTGCTCTGTTTCACATCCAGAATGCAAAATATACTTTTGAATGCCTGTAAAACTGGTTTTCTTGCATTTTTAGTTATCTTGAGGAAAACGTACCCCAAACAATGCGAAAACATAAGAAATTTGGATTGTTTATTTTCTACCGTTTTCAATATAAAGGTTACTGTTGAATTCCTGTAAAACTGGTTTTCTTTCATTGAGAGTTATGTTGAGGCAACCCTCTTCTTAAATCTCAGTACAAAAAAGTTTGATTCAATCAATAGACTATTTCTATTCGATCATTCAGAATGCAAAAGATATTTTTAAATGATTGTAAAACTAGTTTTTTCGGATTGGCAGTTATGTTGTGGTAACACTCTCTCGGAAACTAACTAAAACCTTAAATGGTTTTGATCCAATTACACTGTTAAACAGACCTTTTTCCTGAACTTAATGTTTTAATTATATATACTCATGAGTGCATGAAGAGGATAATAAAACTGCTTACTTTGTTCTTTTTTAATGAAGGATATGTGTTTATACATCATTACAGTATCAGTTCCTGAGATTTAAAAATAAGATTTTAAATTTACTTGCTGTGTATTCTTGTACACATTTTACACAGCAGAACATGCTTTAAATGTATTAATCCTTGAGCAACAAGGGAAAAAAATATTTTCCTGTACTATCGTGCAGATGTTTTAATCTGTGCACATAAGGAAAAAACAATTTTCCTCGAGCATTTAACAACGAGGAATATTTATTTCATGTTTTTAATTACAAATATAATCTTTATTATTATACAAAATACTTTTTTTATCAACTCTGTAAAGGTTGATTCAGGTACATTATTAAGAATTTTTGCTTTTAAATTTTTGTTCAAGGAGTTCTCTCTTGAAGAACCAGCAGTAGTCTAGCAAACACTGCTGAATTCTATTGAAATTGATGACGAGATTCCATAATAGATATCTGTTTGGAAAATCGTTTACCATGCTCACCACTAATTGCTCCCATATTCTCTGGAAAGAAGTCCAAGTAACAGTGTAGAAATGAAGCTTTAATGACTCAGGCAACCTAAGTTTTCATTAACTTTTCAACATATTTTGAGAAATAATAAGGTTAATTGAGATGCCATGCATTTTTATCAATTAAAGGACAGTTAATGGGCGGCTTGGGTACAGGAAGCACGTCAGTCTGGGGTACTGGCCTTAATGCAGAACTGATACTGGGATGCTGAACCTGCTTTTTTAAAATTACTGCATTTGACAACTGAGTCCTACAAAAATAGCAAACCTCGAAATGATCTCTAGGTGCTTTCCTTATCATTGGTATGGTGAATGGCACTGAAGTCCCTTTAATTTTATCCATTCTCGAAGTCAGTTTAAAAAACAACAATTAAGCGTTCATGGCTTGTCTGCCAATTTCACATTTAAAATAATGTTTATAGGCAATTTTAATTAACGAAGACATCTTTCTTCTGGGATTTTTTCTCACAATTCACCCCAAACGTAAAAAAAAACTATCTCTAGAATTAATGGACTTACGAGACATTTTAAGAACTTCTTTCATCAGCTCATTAAATGGTATACTAACAGTATTACAAATGAAAGGAAAAAATCAAATGAAATTTTAGTCGCGCGTAAATATATTATACCTTAAATATCCTCAAAAGTGTAGATATATTACAACTACACTTATCGGGTAATTTTTCTGTGAAAAAAATGTATTTTTAAAAGGCAATAAAATAACGTCGTGTGATATATTTAAACAATGATATCTCTCTGAAAAGAGAAACAACTTGATATTTTAACAAATATTTTCTTGATTTCCATAAATAGGACTTCTGGAATCTTTTAAAATGCTCCGAGAAAAATTTTGTTATTTATCAGTGTTATTGATTTTTTTTTCTTTTTGACCATTATAAGAAAAAAAATATTAAAACTGATTTATAATACATCTATTGAGAATGGGAAAAGCCCCTCTAAATGCTTATAAAACTGGTTCTTCTTGCTTTAAGTAATATTAACGAAAGTTACTCACAACACTAATTTAAAACCATACGACGTTTGGATCGAATTATTGGATTCCTTCTTTTCTACCATTTGGAATGAACAGGGTTCTGTTGAATGCCATTGAAATAAGGTTAAGGAAAACCATTGACATTTTAAGTTAAGGCATTTTGACCGAATTGCCATATTATTTCTTTTTTACCATATGGAAAACAACATTTACTGTTGAATGCCTCTTAAACTGGTTTTCTCGCATAGACAGTGATGCTGAGACAAACCTCTTCTCAAAATTGTATACAATGAAGTTTTGATATATTTAATAAACTACTGCTGTTCCACCATTCAGAATGTAAAAGATACTTTGAATGCCTGTAATACTTGTTTTCTTACATCGACAGTCATACTGCATCAAAACTCTTCTAAAAAATTTTCCATAAAGTTTTGAATCGATGAATGGATGTTTTTCGATTCGACCACTTAAAATTAAGGATGTACTGTTGAATGACTGTAAAAGTGAAAAAAAAAGTAAAAGTGAACTGTAAGTGACTGTAAAAGTGACTGTAAAAGTGACTGTAAAAGTGACTGTAAAAGTGAGTTTCTCCCATTTAAATAAGGTTCAGGAAGACCATTGACATTTTAAGCTAAAACAAGAAATTTTGACCGAATTTCTATATTACTTCTTTTTTACCATATGGAAAACAAAATTTACAGTTGAATGCCTCTTTAACTGGTTTTCTGGCATAGACAGTGATGCTGAGACAAACCTCTTCTCAGAATTGAATACAATGAAGTTTTGATATATTTAATAAACTACTGCTGTTCCACCATTCAGAATGTAAAAGATACATTGAATGCCTGTAAAACTGGTTTTCTCGCATTGACGGTAATGTTGAGGAAAACTCTTCCGGAACTTTGTGAAAACATAGGAACTCTGGATCGAAATATTGGATTTTTCTTTTCCACCATTTAGAATGAAAAGGGTACTGTTGAATTCTAGAAAACCTATGGTTTTCGTTCGTTGATCGTTGTGTTGCTGCAGCATTCTTTTTAAAACTGCATATAAGAAGTTTTGATTCAATTAATCGACTATTTCTTTTCGATCATTTCGAATGCAAAAGATATTTTTAAATGCCTGGAAAACTGGTTTTCTTTCTTAGACACTCATGTTGAGGCAAAACTCTTCTGAACGCGGCAGGTTAAAACATCGGAAGTTTTTATCCAATTATTGCATTCCTTCTTCTAGACTTTTTCGGAAAAATAAAGATTTTGGTTAACCTTTAAAACTGATTTACTAACATTGACATTTATTTTGTGGCGAAATTCTTTTGTCCGCTAACGTAGGAGAAACCAAAGCAATTAAATTTTCATCAAAGTGTTTAACTCTTGCAGCAATACAATTTGTACTATCTTTCATATGCAACACATAACGTACAATATTACCATAAAAATAAAGTGATTAGATAGATATTAAACGTTCTGTTATTTGGTAGTCTGCATTTTTTACATCCCTCTCCCTCCTCCTCCACCCTCCCTAAAGTTGGAACATTTTCTAAAGATTTTGTTCTGAAATAACTGTTTTTTCTGCAATCAGCAGCGTGGTGCAACTTTCAAAATGTTGTTTTCTAGGAGGAATGGGGCTTTAATTATCAATAATAATCCTCAATAACATACATCAATTCTGTTTCTTTTGAAATACCCAAATATCTCTAAATAAGCTTTAAGAATGACTACCCATAGAACGTAATGTCTTTTGGGTACTCCTGTCAAAGATCTATAAGTGCTACATACACATTTTTTAATAGGATTCGTGGTACTGTATATAGGAATAACATATATAAATTTTGCAGTAATAGATGCATATTTACGGGAGGTAGAGTACGGACACGCGGATGAACAGACAGACAGACAGACAGTCCATACAAAATCATAAACACTTGTGGTAAAGTGTTAAAAAAATAATAAAATCTGAAAGTGTTTCCTTTTATTTTAAAATAATATTAATTCAGTGTTTGTGTATCCTTCTTGAAAATGCCCCACTCCATCCTGTGGGAAATTTACTGTAACCGTCAAGGAAACTAACAATACACTATTGCCTGCAGTAGTAATACAAGATTATTCATAACTCCCTCCAGGATTTCGAAGCGCTATCGTAAAAATCTGAGAGGAACAACGAAGCACAAGCAACAAAGAACATTCGAAAGAATACAGAAACTATCCAAGTTTTATGTGCATACCTTACAAATTCTATGTGTGAACCCTTGGTCACACGACGTACATGAATGCAATAGTCCAGTTCCTGGCACACTCTACGCAACATGGTACTATTAACATTATTGAGAGAACTTACTATCCTTACAGCATGATGTAGATTAACTGCGTGAAAAGAGAACACATGCAATCAATAAAGTTGATAGTACCATGTTGAGTAGAATATGGCAGGAACTGGACTGTCGCATTGATGCATGCCGTATGACCAAGGGTTTCCCACATTGAACACCTGCAATACTCCATTTACATTCAGGCATTCGCACTTCTCTTCTTGTTGCTGCTTTTTCTTCAGGAAATGCTTTTGCGCCAGCTCCAGAAGGAGTGAGGGTTTATATCTTCTGCCGTACTTTCCTCGTCGCTGCCTTCAAAATCCCTTCAGGAGGGAGCGCGGGCGTCAGGAAGGGCAGCAAGAAAGGTTATGGAATGAGCAAGAGTGAGGTATTTTCATTCCTGTTACTTTCATTTATCCTTCTCATTACCGCGGAAGTGGGCGGAGTGTAAACGAGGCGTAAGACGCGTAAATAAAACTTGAATAGTTTCTGTATCTTTTTAAATGTTCTTTTTGACTGAATTCTACTTATTATTTTTACTATAGTGCTTAGAAACCCGGTATGGAATTATGAATAACCCTGTACATAGCAAATAAGACTGCGATCGAAATATTTTACAATCGGCGAGGAATAATCTTTCTTGTTTCTCTCCTCTGCTTTCAGTTGCTTCCTCACCCATCGCTTCTGTTTCGACGACGACTGAGCCCGAATCCCCGGCCGAAATCAAACCCGAAGGACCCGCCCACCACTCCGTGGACCCTCTGCAAGACGACCCCCGGTCCCCGGGACCCACTGACGACGAGGCCGAGTCCAAAAAGAGCGAGCTCGGGCAGGGACCTTCCGACCCTGGACCGGGCCACAAAGTCAAGCAGCGTCGGTCCCGAACCAATTTCACCCTCGAACAGCTCAACGCCCTGGAGAGCCTGTTCGAGGAAACGCACTATCCCGACGCTTTCATGAGGGAGGAGCTATCGCAGAGGCTCAAGCTGTCAGAAGCAAGAGTTCAAGTGAGTGTTCTTGTTCTTAAATGTGTGCGTTTATTTTTGTCTGTGCGATTCGGCTTCCAGAATTAGCCAGAAATTCGGCTTTAAAATGTCCTTTAACCCTTTGAGGCGCAACCCTTTCCCAATGCTGAAAAAAGGGCAGCCGTTGCCATCGCTCGACTTAACTACCAGCAAGCAAAAAAGGGTCTCTAGATCTGTGGCACGCGATGAACGTTTCGATCGTCCGCCATCTTGCTGGTAGTTAAGTCGAGCGATGGCAACGGCTGCCCTTTTTTCAGCATCGGGCAATCTATCCAGCTGTTCTCGCATTCTTCCATTTTTTCAGCAGATGTCAGTGCTGTTAAACATATTCGTGACAATTTTTTCTACGGGAAATGACGTGCTAAAAAGTAAAGGATTCTCGCGGAGCTATGTCATCCGAAACTATTTTTATAGAAATCAAATCTATTCTTCGTGACTGGCAACAGTCAAAACGTCAGAGTTTGGTGTTCCCAGAGCGGGAATATTGCGCGTTAAAGGGTTAAAATGTTCATACCTGAGTGAGAAGTGAAATTGCCGGCGTTTTGAAACACGCCATATAAATTAATAAATTAATTTGGAACATTGATATTTTATGACTTTTCCCCCCATCTGCATACCGATTGTGTAGTGATTAAAGAACCAATCTACCAGACCACGAGTCCGGGTTCGATTCTCGAAATGGGATTGGATCATTTCGGCCTTCCCTTCATAGACGCAACGCCTATCCACCTATCCTATTATGTTCCACCATAATAAACCGACCTGTAATTCCGGCCTTAGTAGTGGCCAAACATAACGAGATTTAGAAACCCTAAAGACATTTTTACCCACCTAATGATATCTGAAGTAGTAATTGGGACCCCATAAATTCCCTACTCAACAAATTTCGATTCGCAGGAATATATTTCGCGCGCTGTCATCCCACTAAAAAAATAATACATTTAAATGTAGGACTCTAAACTTTATAATGTCTTTTACTCCACATATTTCTTTGCTTTTTCAATTTCTCTTTGTGCCATTTGCTTTAAAACTTTATAGGGTAATTTTTTTAGTGACGTTATATTGGGATAGGAGTACTTTTAGGATACAGATTGATTTATAAAAAGAAATTCATTCAACTTATTACCTAAAATTGTTAATGTTTTTATTATATATTTTTACTATATATTTTTATAATATATAATAATAATTTTTTTAAAAAATACCTAAAATTTCTAGAGTTATCATCAAATGGCAGCACAAATGATAGGTGGGAAAATAATTTCCCATCAACATTTAAAAATTAACGAAGTTGGTGGGAAGTATACATCCCACAGCCTTATAAAGAGTGAAACCAATAAAATTTACTGAACTCTGTGAAACCACATTACCTTTATACATTTTTATAGACCAACTAGCTGAAGTACCCGTCCTTGACGGGTTAGTGAATGCAAATTTCCAAAAAGCAAGAACTTTCGTCAGCATTGTAGGAGTACACAGAATGGATGTAGTATGTTGCCAAAGTAAAGAAAGCGAAGTTATAATTTTTATGTATTGTTAAAATATTACAGGTTAGAGAGTAACTAAGTAATATCATTTCATTCGCTTTGGTCGTAATTATGTGATGCGCGAACGAATATTGACGCATATTGAAATAATTTTCGCAAAATCTCAAAATCTAATCAACATTTTTGAAAACTTTTGAAGGCTAGAATTTAAGTTGAGTGACAACCTATCCTGTCACCCAATTTCGTTCCATTCCCTGCAGTCTTTATTTCGTGATGCTGGAACAAAGTTTCAGCATTTTAAAACGATTTTCGCAAAATCTCAAAATGTAATCAATATATTTTAAAATTTCATCGCCTATAAATTAAGATTAGCAACTACCTATCCTATCACTAAATTTCGTATCATTCGTATTAGTCGCTATTACGTGATGTTTGAAGAAATATAAGCGTATTTTGAGAGAATTTTCAAAAAATCTCAAAATCTAATAAAAATGTTTAAAAAATTGGACACCTATAGTTTATGTTGAGCAACCATCTATCATGTGACCAAATTTCATATCATTCGCTTTAGTCATTATTACTTAATGCGGGAACAAAGATTCACTCAGTTTTAAACGATTTTCGCAAAATCTCGAATCTGATCAATTTTTTTTAATTAGATGCTTAGTTTTAGGTGAGTGACCACCTATCATTTCACAAAATATCATTTTTTCACCTTTGCAGTTATTACGTGATGTGCGAACACAAATTTACGCAGTTTGAAATGATTTTCGCAAAATCTCAAAATCTAGTCAAGATTTTTTTTTAATTCGACGCCTATGTTTTACGTTGAGTGAGCACCTATCATGACACCCAATTTCATATTATTCGCTTCAGTCGTTTTTACGTGATGCTCGAACACAAATTTACGCAGTTTGAAAGGATTTTCGCAAAATCTCAAAATCCAATCAAGATTTTTTAAAAATTCGACGCCTATGTTTTAAGTTGAGTGACCACCTATCATGTCACTCAATTTCATATCATTCGCATCAGTCGTTTTTGCGTGATGCTTGAACACAAATTTACACAGTTTGAAAGGATTTTCGCAAAATATCAAACTCCAATCAGGATTTTTTAAAAATTGGACGCCTATGTTTTAAGTTGAGTGACCACCTATCACGACACCCAATTTCATATCATTCGCTTGAGTCGTTTTTACGTGATGCTTGAACACAAATTTACGCAGTTTGAAAGGATTTTCGCAAAATCTGAAAATCCAATCAAGATTTTTTAAAAATTGGACGCCTATGTTTTAAGTTGAGTGACCACCTATCATGACACCCAATTTCATATCATTCGCTTCTGTCGTTTTTGCGTGATGCTTGAACACAAATTTACGCAGTTTGAAAGGATTTTCGCAAAATCTCAAAATCCAATCAAGATTTTTTAAAAATTGGACGCCTATGTTTTAAGTTGAGTGACCACCTATCATGACACCCAATTTCATATCATTCGCTTCTGTCGTTTTTGCGTCATGCTTGAACACAAATTTACGCAGTTTGAAACGATTTTCGCAAAATCTCAAAATCCAATCAAGATTTTTTAAAAATTGGACGCCTATGTTTTAAGTTGAGTGACCACCTATCATGACACCAAATTTCATATCATTCGCTTCAGTCGTTTTTACGTGATGCTTAAACAAAAAAAAGCGTCACGGACAGAATGACAGAATGACAGAATGACAGACAGACAAACTTTTTTTTGAGGGTCGCATCGGATTCCTGGGTGCTTGAAACGGATAGAAATCGCAAAATTTTTGAATTCCAAGAAATGTACAGACAAAAGTCTAATTTTACTTATATAGATTAAACACAAAAAGACAATGATGCATAAGATTTCAATGTTCATGTTTTAGACAACGAAGATCAATGAACAATATAAATTGTAGTGAAATTCCCTTCTGCAGTATGTTCATAGTGAAGCCCTGTTGGCAAACATTCAAATAGATTCCACCATGAACACTCCCCATATTCTATAAATAAATAAAAAAAAAGGAATCCTCTCTACATGCCACTTACACCACAGGGTAAATATTCGCTTAAGCAAAAAGGGGGGTGCGGGTAGAACGACAAAATCTGGAGGTTCTTTCTATTTACAATGGGGAGAGGGGGATGACTGGCCGTGAACTGCTCTGTCATCGGCAATTGGTATCTCGTAATTTGGAATGTCGGGGGCTAATCGGATTAAGCGTGGCCCACCAGTGAATAAAGCGAAATCCGCAAGATCACGTGACCCCGTCGACACCCTTCCAGATGGGACTCGCAGAGGGACAACAGTTTTGCTTTAGGATTTTTTTTCCTCGTGTATTGCCCACACTTTTGTGCATTATTTAACGTTATGGAAAGCGATAAGTCAAGATAATTAGCATTTATGGGAAGATTAGACAGGTTCGCACAACACAGTTTGTGGCGAGGATTTTGTTTAAGCTGAATTACTTTTATGGCTTTTATCACCGGGGTTTATGTTGCATGCAATCAATGCATTCATTTCGTGAGGGGCATTTAAGCTTTTTTTATTTTTTATTTTTTTTAATAATAAAAGTCTTTTTTTAAAGAAAGGCTTGTATTATCTATGCGCAAAAATTTTAAATAATATCACAGTAGTTCTGTTGGAACAAATCATACATAACAATTTCCTGTTATTTACTTTAAACATAATAAGAAATGCAATATGAAAAAGCGATGTTCTCATACAGACAAAAAACTTTTTTTAATTTAAATTTAAAACTATATGTCAAAAGTGATTAAAAATGGATGTTTCTTACATTTCTGCTCGTACGCACTTCTCTAATTTGCTTCTAAATTAAAATGATTTTTGTACATTTCAAGTTCTATTTGTGTTTCTTTTCAAACGCTTCCATAAAAAAATAAAACAAGCGTTTTAAAAGTTTCTTTTGGGTATTATGATTTTTCGGCTTCGTTTGTTTCATCGTCCCAGTTCATAAATAATTGTGACTTTGGCAAAAATAATCAATGAAAAACTCGCTTTGAGAAGTAAAATCATAATAACAATTTTTTAATAACACTTCTGGTTGGGATTTCAATGATGAATATATCTAAATAAAATTAAAAGTACAAATTGTTGCACAAAAATTGTTTAAAATTGCATTTAGTAGTATATATAACCAGTGTTCAATAGGTATATATCATTCACTCTATAATTACCCGAATATTGAACTAAAATTATGCCAGAACAAAACAAAACAAAAAAAAAAGTTTTCGTAGTAAAAATGCATAAATTAAAATCGTTTATAACAAATTTTATATTTTATACTGTTTTTAAATATTCCATAAAGATTGTTAATTTACTTGTTCCTGTGTTTAGTTTTTACTTAAGGGGACGGTGGACGTTATCAAAGTTTTTTTTTTTTTAATTTTTGACCAAAAATTACGATTTTTTGTATAGATATGCTTTGAAGTATGACAAAATTAAATACTTAAAAAACTTTTTTAAAAAGTACTTTTTTTAAATTTAAATTTAAAAATTTGAATTTCGAAAAAATGTCTCTTGCGCGCCAATTTTTAATTTTTTCCTTCAATTTTCACTTTTTGTATAGGTATGCTTTGAAGTATGACAAAATTAAATACATAAAAAACTTTTTAAAAAATTACTTTTTTTAAATTTAAATTAAAAAATTTGAATTTCGAAAAAATGTCTCTTTGCGCGCCAATTTTTAATTTTTTCCCTTCAATTTTTTCTTGTTATTATTGAAAAATGTATTCTGAACAAATTGTCTTATTAATTTAGAGATTCGTTGAAAAGTAAAATTTTAGGAAGTATTTTTATACGTTACCAGAGAATTTTCACAAAATTTTCATGTTTCTATAAACTTAAATTGAATTTATATAATCTTAATGATCACCAAAATTAAAACGGATAAGAAAATTTATTCTTATATGTATTTTGAGTCTCTGTTATGAATTTTAAAAGACTTCTTCAAAAATTGTGTCGCAAGGGACATTTTAAAGACACAGACCTGCGAAAAATATTCATTTTGCACAAAAGGCATTTTTTCGGACATTTAAAGGACCATTTATGAGATACTTACATTTTTAAAACGCTTATAACTTTTTTACTACTTAACTTAGAGTCATGCAGTTTTTTGTTTCAGATACAGTAAAAATCGTAGAATATGAATACATTTTTTTTTTAATTTTTGGTAATGTCATAGCCCACCATCCCTTAATAGTAAAAATAATTACAAAAAAAAAATCTCTTTAAAAACTTTTCGCACGGTGTCATATAATTATGCAATAAAAATCTTTTAAAGTATCACACACACGCACGCATTAAAACAATCAAACAACAACAAAAAATTAAAGTTTAAAAATCTCGTGATAAATATTTTTTATCAGATAATACACCTGCTACTGCACTGCATTATTGCTCTTAATGTAAGAAAAGTAGTTTTACAGGCATAATACTTAAGAAAGAAATGACAGGAAAGTGTAATAGACTATCCACATGGCATTTCCTGGATATGTTTCATACATTTTATACTTCTTCAGCATGAGGTATCTGCCAATGACACTTCAGGGGGATATAAAAACTCTTTTCGATTAAGAGTGCGGAAAATAACAGCAATATCAAAGAATATTTTATATTTTTTTAAGGAGAGAATTCAATAAAAGTTTAAGCAGAGTTTAATATTATAGTCCGGAAGTTCTGGTAATTTATACTCTATTGGCTCTCAACTTAATAATAAGATAATATTTTTATTTAATATTTATTGATGTGATGAATGAATATTATACGTGTGAATGAATGTGTATTGATTTTTTTCAAATATAGTTTTTGTGTGTATGAACGAGCTGCCTATCTTTAAAATTTATTTACTGAGCAGAAAATTTCTTTGTATAATCACTAATGTCAAAACATTTTAAGTCATGTTATATAATAAAAATTTTTACTATATTCATTACAGGATTTTCGCATTTCTGCTGCAAATTTTTGTAATATATTTTAACGGTGTGTTTTATTTTGTCTTATGATATTTTTTTTTTTAAATTAAATAACTGTGTGAGAAGGATTGTACTATTTTTTAATATTTCAAAATCAAAGGCGAAAATAAAGAGCAATCATTATTTTATGAAATAATATAATATTTTTTTTAAATGGGTTCTTTTGACACCGATTTCAAATCATTTTAACTGCATGTCCATCCAAAATGCCGGTTATTTCTCAGCTTCTTATTCAATTTCTACCCCTTTCCCTATTTTATGCCCCACGAGCCAACGAGAGAGCCAGCATCAGTGCGCCTCAACTCCTCTCCTAACTCGCGGTGGCAGTGGCGATTAAGCGCGGACCTTTTACCCTGATTAGGAACTTGTTCGCGCTTAATCTCTTCCTAACCTTTTAATTTGGCTTCCTTAATTGGGCTGGCTCTAGCGCTTCGTGTCTGCCTGCCCCCCCTTTTTATGGAAGGATAATGCAGAGCGGGGGGAGGAGGGGCAGGCGGGAGTGAGGTGGGGGGGCGTATAATTTAGGTTTTCGGACTCGCATAAAATTGGGGGCTATAAATTTGCTCCAAGGCCCTTTTGTGCGGTTCACTGTGTTGCGGGGATTTAGAGGCAATTAGAGTTATTGGTGTGAGCGGATTTGGAACGGACATACACTGGCAGGGGTTTTGTTGCGTCTCTTGTCGTGTGGGAAGGCTTTTGGGGAATGCGCGTAGCATAGCTGAAGTTGGCTTTATTCTCATCTCCATTTGCGTGATTGGTTTTTATCACCTCGTTTATGTGCTTCGATTCAAATTTGGCATACAGATAGGGTGGGTTTATGAGCGATCTATTTACTGCCGCTTTGAATCACAATTTAGAGGGCGGGATTAGATTTTCTCTCGCCGCCGGTTTTTGTACGGGTAACGACGCTAGTCTGTTCATTAAGTTTCGGGAATTTAACTATTCGGGTGTTGTAGATTTAATTTTATTCCTACAAGCACGTATATTTAAGGAATGTGCTTTTCGTGATTCGCTTAAATTGAAGAATTGGTTAAGCAGAGAAATAGAAACGGAGATTTAAAAAAAAAAAAAAAAAGAAACTTTTCATACTGAATATTTTATCAGCTAGTTTTGTCCTATCAGGAAGTAAGATTTTATGGGGTGTATATTTATTTAATTTTACACTTCACTTTTTTATGGCATAGTATTGTGCGGTAGTGATCAAATATCAGATTAGCAAAGCTTTAAATATTGAGTTTCAAATTAAAAATTCAAAACTTCTATTCATCTTTACACGCTTAAACCAACGAGCGAAATTCGATCAGTCGGAGCGGAAAGTGAGCCAGTTTTCAAAATTGAGCTTCTCCTTTAGGAGCGTTTTTCGATCACAAGAGAGGAGCGGAATAAACAATAAGCGAGGATGGAATTTCTCGGAATAAACAGGAAGGGAAGAAAGAAGCTCTCAGAAAAAAGACTATTCAAAGAGCCCTTTGGCGGAAAAACCGATCGGTTTCCATGGAAACTGAACGCTCCGCGATGTATCGTTTTTTTCGCTCTTTGGGTTTAAGCGTGTAGATTTTTAATTGTGTTTAAGTGGTGAATAAAATAATGCCACTACTAACTACTGCGTTTTGATTAAAAATTTGTTTAAAAGAATATTTTACTATTTTTTAAGTATTATGTTTAAGTATTATCTTGAAGTATTATGCATAAAAACGAATTTATTATTAATTAAATTCAAATTAAAACAGAAATATTTGAAATTAAAGAAAAATTTTGTAACTTTATCATTTGTATAGTAAGCGGTGGGCTCCTAAAAGAACATTATAATATTTTAAAAGTATTAAATCCTTTAATATATTTAATAAAAGAAATGACTTTAATTTTCAGGTTAATGCTTTCAGTCATTTTACTTCATGTATGCACACTTCTGTATTTAGAAATATTATCTCCAATCATAAATATAGAATAGAGTCACTATGTACCAATAGTTTTAAGGCCAATAACTTAACAGACCTATATAAAACTGCTCTAAAATACAATTATCCAGGTAAATTTCTAACTTTAATAATATATCATTTATTTAATTAAAAAAACTGTATTTCCTAATCAGAATATTGGATGGTGAGGATGGGGGTGGTCGTTGGTCCTTTCTATTAAAAAAAATCATAAAATATGTATCTATATATTTTATACAAAAAAAAAGTATAATTAAAAATAGTTGATTACTGGTACTTTTTCCTTTTTTTGAGTCTGTAACTAATATAGCCATACTAAGTACTTATTTACCTTTATATCTTAAAATAATATTAGCATACTTATTTACCTTTATATCTTACAATAATATTAGCATAAATAGCAATTAATAAATGTATAATATTAATATAATTATTATCATTATCATTACTATTATAATTAATTTCTACAGTTTTTTCTCCTTTTCCACAACTTCACCTAAGTACTTCTTAGCTACTGCAGCTTGTAATACGTTAAACATAGGTTAGCTATACTAGTAGAAATATATTTATATATATATATATATATACCTTAGGTAAACCTCCATTTAGAGGATATTTCAAAATAAGGAACATTGTTACGCTTCAAATAGACATTTTTTTAATTCAATGAAACTTCTCTTTAATAAACTCTTTTCTCTCTCTCTCTCTCTTGAAAGTTTTTTCCGTGAAGAATCAATGGGGTACTTTTCCTGCATTTAAAAGACATTTCTCTACTTAGCAAAATAACTAAGCGTAAGAGATTTAAATTCCTAAGTAATCAACAGTAAATCAGTGATTTTATTGTACTGTTTTATTCTATTTAGAATTTTAGAATTACCAATTAAATTGTAGTCGTTTTAAAACTACAATGTAATTAGTAATTCAACTGGAGTCTAACTATTTAAATTATTCGAAATGTACCAGCACGCAAAATGCAAAATAGAGTAAAATGCCGCACGCATGCAACATTTTCGGTTTCCTAATTTACGGTCAGATTAAAAAAAAAAAAAAGTAAAGTACCGAAACTTTTTCATTGTAAGTAATGTATTTGATAATTTCAAAATTACAAAGAGATGCAAAATTATCTTTTTCTGAATCGATTTGTAGATCCTTTTAAATGGAATAATTTAACTTCTCTTTTAATTAAATAAAAAAAAATTTACATTTATTCACATTTTTTCAATTTTTATGTCACTGGCGAGATTTTTTGGAGAATACAAAACCATTGTATCAAAATATCCTACCAATATTTCTATAATTAATAACGAAAATTGCTGAGAAATAGTTGAGTGATATTTTAATTTGAAAAGATATAGTTTTATGGGACAAAGTTTTTTAAAGACTCTTACCCTATTCTTATTTACATTTTTATAAAAAAAAATAATAATAACTGAATTAAACAGTAAATAGACATACGTGACACAGAAAATCAGTCAAAATGAAAATGAAAGTATTTATATAATTCTGCAGAGAGTGTCACACGAACTTTGTAGTATATTAGGGGGAAGGGGAGGAACTAAAATCACTGCCACTAAAATCAAAGTACGCAAATGGACTTAAGAATCTTAGCCTAAACCAGTCTACAAAAGAGTGCGGATGAAAAAATTGAGAAGGGAGGGGAAAAAAAAAACCTCAAAACAACTGCATTCTCCGGAAAATCCTCCATGTTAAGTCCGACTCATTATAAACAAAACAAGAGACCCCCCTAATTGATGGCCTCTGAATTGGAGAGCGGCGAAAAGTTTAACGCGAACAATTAATTCCAATTTGGCGTGAATTCTGCAGTCTTAAGCGACCGTCATATCCCGTCATTAATAACGCACAAACGCACACAACCGCTTTCTTAGGCATTAGGCGAAATTCAATTAGGGCCACTTTTGCTGTGCCACTCTTTTACACTGACGCTTGGCTCTCTTCTTGTTCCTCTTCTTCTTCCGGAATTCTTTTTTAATGCCACTTAAGTCGGGGGCTAAGTGGACTCGTTATACACGCTCCACTACTAATAAACTTAATAGCTTCATAATGAGAGGAGGTATATATCCAGCAAGGCGGAGGGAATGCACTAATTAAGATATTTTAATTTAATGTTCTTTCATATCAGGGAGAGGCGGCCCAGCGAAAATGGGGACGCGTAATTTAGAGGCAGTGCCAAGAAAAGCAACAAAACACTGAAGGAAATAAAGAATTAAAAAATAAAAATATTAAAAAAATGCATTGGGGGCTTCCACAAAAGGATGCTAACGATGTGCGGCTATTAAAAGAACCACTAGGGTCTTTGTACGTGATGAACTACGCTTTTTAATTCTACTTGCACTGAACAGAACTGCATTGTTTTCTTAAATAATCATAAACTTTAATGTATAGAAAAATATCATAATGTAATTAAAAGTGAAATCATAGTGATTTGAGGAGGAATTTTTTTTTTCTTCTTCTTTCAATAATGACCTTTATGTGGGGAAAATTTTTCAAACAACGATAGTTCTGGACTCGTATCTTATTTTTGTTTCCTTTATTAGTTGAAATTCCTTTCTTGTTCTGTTTTTGTCAAAGCAAAGTGCTTATTATTCAATTATGTCTTTTGAATAACTTTCTTTTTGCCGTTCATATTTTCAAAGAAAATAATTTAAATGGTATAAGTTTTGGTTTTAGGGGAAAACTAAGATGCAAAAATAAATATAATATCTTTTTAGATAATTCTATTGTATTAAAAGCAGATGTAAAACATTTGCATTTTATTTAAAAAACAAATATGTACTATGATTTATGTAAATTTACTTATATGTTATAAATAATTTTATGTTAATGAATAAGGTTAAAACTTATTTATAGATAAAATTATTTTATTAATGATTCTTTACACTTAAAAAATAATTTAAAATAAAGCTGTATTTTTAAAGCGAAATTTTTTATAACAAAATTATAGTTAATTAAAAAACTGTTTTAAAATTTTACTTAAAAACATTCTAAATGCTAGATTACTGTTGATTCAAAGACAGAGAACTATTTTGTACAAGCAGATTAATCTTGAAAATGATGAATACCTACAAATATTGATGCACTAGCAAAGAATTTCTTCTACATTGTTTCACTAATTTTCTCCAGAATTTTCGAATTACATATTACTATAATGCTATATTATACTTTTAAATATGTGTTTTTTAATACCCTGAAGCTTTAACAAAGTAGTTCTAAAAACATAATAATTTATTTTTATCGTTAACCCCATCATTTTCTCAACCATTTCTTTCTAGCTGATTCTTATAAAATCATAGCACGAAACTTATAAAAAGCTATAAGAAAATGTATAGACAAAGTTGCAAAGCGCTTTAATTCACGCCACATTAAGGAAATTGGCGCTTCCAATAGTTGCGCAATACTAAACTGACCTTCGTGCATATTCAGAAAAAACACCAGAATATTCTGTTGGAATAGGTTTCGTTTGATTTATATGTTTCCGATGAACTTAAAGAATTAATCCATAAATAAAAATAAAAACAAAACAAAACAAAGCAAAATGTTAAATGAAAATTTTAGTTTTATTATTGTAGCCATAGCCAAACTTTTCTAGTGAAATCAAAATGAATTCAAACTGTATCGACAAAACTTTTTTGGGGTATATTTGCATATATAGTTTTGGTTTACATTTTTCTACTGGTAAAAAGAGGACGTTATCCCCAGTGTTGTAGTGCTAAAAAATTTTTTCCCGGAACGTACGACTTCGTGGGGGAAGGAGGTGGGGGGGGAGGGGTATTGTTTGTTCAGAAGACAATCTGACATAAAAAACGTCTCTGCCTTTTTTGTCAGTAACCAATATAGAAGGCTGTCTATAATTTTGAAAAAAGCGTAATTGACTCAATCAAAATATACAATAAAGCAAAATTTTTGTCTAAACCAAGGTTGATATTTTTGGGAGGAGATAATTTATAAACAAAAAATTCATTTTACCTATCCAAAGTGTATAATAAAGCAGATTGTCACCCTTTAACAATGTATTGGGAAGGCTGAAACACCCCAAGCCCCTCCACTGACTGGTCAGGTGGACAGTTCCAAATTTCATTTCCTGCATTGCTACCTCCGCTTTTAACATGTGTTCCCTTTATTGTCGACATTAATTCTAAGAATCTAGTTGTTCGACTTATTTTCTTAATTACATACACGATGGTGATGTTGCTTTTCTTCAAGAACTCAGAGAGAATAAAAAGTTTTAAAAAAACGTCGTGCATGAGCGTCATATCTGTCAGAAAGTGTTTTGATGAGATGAGCTTGTGTATACATTGAAAAATAAGTGGTTCTGTTTGTTTGTCCAGTTTTGGTCTCAACTAGTCGATTTGAGCTGACTAAAAAAAAAAGAAAAAAAAAACTGTATAGTTTTGTTTTGACAGAGAGATACTGCAGAAACAATTCGGAGAGAATTGGCAATCCATCTTACTTTTCAAACTCGTTTGATTTTCCGTAGCTGCAGATGCTAGAATCAGGGCCCGATTAACCTCTGAAGTGGAAGGAAGCTCAGTCTTGTTTCGTCCCACCCCACCCCTTTTTGTTTGGGAAAAGTAAAGTTTTAATGATTTTATTCGCGAAAAATATTTAAATATTTTCTTGGTTAAAATGAAATTCCATTGATTTAATTAGTTCTAATGATTTCCTTTGATATAAATATTTTTATTAGTTTATCTGAAATTTTCCTTAGACAAAAATATTTTATTCATTAATATTCATAATAGTTTAGCTCATTGCAACGAGATTATACAGTATTTTTGAAATTACTTTAAAAAATAAACTAAAAACATTAGCTTACTGGAGTTTTAAACTTTATTTATTTAGACGTATTTTTAATTAGACTTTTTTTTTCAGAAATTCTTTGTTTGTTTTCATGACTTCATAAAAGTCATAACATGAAAGTTCAGATTTAATTTTGATATTTAGGTGTTAAACATTATATACTGAAAGTCTAACCCTTTCCGCCAATGAAATGTTCCCATAATAGAAAAAAATCTCTCAACTAGAGCAGATGTCCCAGGCAAAAACATTCCAAACTGAACCAATTTAGAAATGTTACGACATGAAGTATCAGCGCCTGAAAAACCTTAACAATAGCTTTCCACATCTCTTCAACAAAAATCTTTAGAATTAAAAGATCATTTATAAAAAAAAAAAAAATTAATTTTTAATCTATTTTTTCAGGCACTTTTGCCCCCCCCCCCTCCTCTTCAAATTCAGAGGGGAAGCCCAAGCTTCCCGAGCCTTCTCGGTAATCAGGCCCTGGAATATTTACTTGATTCTTAGGAGATCAACCGTACAAAGTTTGTCCATGAATATTTGAAAATGTCTTACTCCATGGTCTTGGCTGATTGCTTCTCCATCTTCAAGTTTCAGATGATGATTTAAGCAATGCCAAACTACTGTGAAAATTTCTGAGACAAACTCTGCTCAACACCTTGGTATACTTGCTCCGTCACTAGCAAATCCGGCAAAATTTTCTCCGAGATATTTATCATGAAATAAGTATTTTTAGCTTAATCTCAGAATCACACTCAGAAGTTCATATCTCTTCTATATCTCAGAAGTTCAACTTTCTGTCTCAGAAGTTCAACTATATGTAAGAAGGTGAGAATTGGTTCACAATCACATGATTGTCCATCTCATGGACAATCAAATATCAAATACATAATGGAAGTAGTTTGGCTAGTCTGAGTGGTCTATGCATCAATTAGTATTGAAATTTTACCACTGATTTCAATAATGCGCTTTCAGGTTTTTAAATAATTGGACAGGACTGGGGATTGAATTCCTAGTCCATTAGACTCCGCTATCAGTTCACTGGGATGATTTCAACTACTACGGTATCCATAGAATGAAAACAGATATATTTCCTAGTGCAAGCACAGGCTATACGAGAATATTTTTTTTTCTTTTTTCAGAAAATAAGTTTAGATCTACAATAATAATACTATTAATCTCATTCCGGAACGCCGTTCCGGCTCGCAGAAAAGTACCGGAACGTCGTTCCAGTGCGTTCCGGCCCCACTACACCCCTGGTTATCCCCTTTCCGTATAATGGGCTCCTTCTTTGAGGAAGGAATAGCAAAAACTTAGCATCTTAATAACTAGAAGTCCGTTGTGGAGCCAATTACAACGGGCGCTGGAAAAAATATTTGACGAAAATATGTCTACTCTCAATATAGTTCATCTTCGTCCATCTAAAATAAATAAGTTCGTATTCAGTTTTTATTATATACCCAAATCGAATTTCATGCTCTTCTGGAAACGCGCGGAAACTTTTTCCATTCGAAAGATTTCGTTTTGTGTACACTGCCATTCTTATATCCATGCAGACGATTTATTTGTGAAAAAAGAAAATTAAACTATGTAATCTGGAAAAGCTATTTTAAAGGAATTGGAATCGCACTTTCCTTTCAAAGCCTGATGACCTTGATGAAAATGACGTCATATCGATTGCAACAACTCATTTTGTCAGGCAAATGATTCACTTTTTTGACTCTCGGAAATAAAAGGGAGCTGAAAATAGAAAAAAAAATCGCTTAAAAATGATGGAACCGGTGGATTTTAAGATTTTTGAAGTAGCACAGATTGTTTTTTATATTTTTATTCATAATTATGAAAATTTTCAAGAGGATCGTATAAACACTGTAGATACGTTTTTCAGCTTTTTTATCTGTTTGAACTTTATAATCTTCTTGGAGTAATGGCGGTAGAATATTTATATTGAAAGTAGTTGCTCGGAAGGCTATAGAGTGATTCAGGGATCGGCGTAACTAGTAAAGGTATGTTAAACAAAGCTTTTAGAAATTGTTTCTGACAAAAGTGCATGTATAAAACTGTTTTTAGAGTTACCCAATGTCATCTTTAAACCAAATAATGGACTACAATGCTCATAAATTCTGAGTTTTATTGGAGTTTCTTACAAACTCGGTGACTTAATACTGATCATGACGATGCATTATGATATGAGTTGATTTTGCCAACCTTAAATCGCTACTTATGACAGTCAATCGATGGGGATTAATTTCAAATTTTCCCTCCAGAGTCGAGTTTAAAGAAAAAATTATAAACTAATCAAGGAGGCAATAGAAACGAGACATGCTATTTTTATTGTTATCTTAGAGATTTCGCGAAATGCGAGAAAGTTCGGCAGTTGCTTTGTAAGATGGAACAGGCCTTTTTTTCGACTCCCAACCATCCCTATTCTAAAATACGAAAATAGATAAATAGATAAAAGTCAGCTGTTGCGAGGTATTCGATGGTTTCAATTCAATCAACAGAAAAGCTCATATAGCTAGTTCTAAAAGAGCAAAATATAAGTATTTTAAATGACAAAAACAAGAGGGGGGGAGGGAAGCAAAAAAGGGCATGATAGTTCCTGATCGATAAGCATATTAGAAAAGCGATATGATCACTTCTATTTTTGATTACTTTTTATTTTGAGCTTATTTAATTGCTTACACCAAGAATGCTATATTTTTTTTATTGTTGTATAAAGTTATAGCTACAAAATTCGATATAACAAAAATTTATATAAAAAACTTTATGAAAGTGAACTACAGCCTTTTAGTCTACAATACCCCCTTAAAAATTTTTATTTTTATTTCATTTTTTAAATTCTTCCAAAGGCAGAACCGTATTGATGACATTTTGTGAGCAATATTTGTATCTAAATAATTTTGCTGTATTTGTAAGAATTTTTTAAATCAGTTTTCTTCCAGCCAATATTATAGTATATTTTATTATTTCTTTTCGATTTCATTTCATCGTATAAAAAATCCCTTTCTATAGAAAGTACTATTTTCTTTTCTCTTCACGAAACAAGCATTTTAAGCTATTACAATTACTGAAAAGTTAATTAATAGCAATTTTAATGTCGCCATTACAAATCAAATATTCAATCATGCGGTTTCCGAGCATTGCTTCTGAATTCGCCTGTGAACACAAAATTGCAAAATAAGATCTAATGGTATGCTGACGTGATGCTGTTAGACTTGAGTATCTTATATCGGCCGTTAAATCTCGGATCGTTTCCAGAGCGCTATTAGTTCTCCCCTTGCAGTGATGATCTCTCATCACGATAAAATCCCAGCGCTGTCGATCATACTCTCCACGATCCATTACCGTCTGTTCATTGGACGTGACTGCAACCAATAGTGGAAAAGAAAGGCGGGGATACGAGGGACTCCGCCCTTAACTGTGAACAGACGAGTGTTTTGAAAAATTTTGAGAATTTAATCAATTTAGTTTTTCGGCGTTCCATTCGAAATTTTCCGATCAAACGTTCGGTTCTAACTTCTCCGAACAATTTCTGGTCCCGAAGTTTTTATGCAGCAGAGTCAGTTTTGAAGTTATTTGGATTATATAAAAAGTAATTTACTGACTGAAGTTTTTATTTTATTTATTTATTATTATTATTTTATTGTTTAAATTTTTATTTATTAATTCATTTATTTATTTTTGCGCGTGCGCGTTGGGAACATATTTATAAATTAACATGCATTTCTACTTATCTAGGAAATTCTAATCGATCTTGATCGAAGAGACACTAACAGTTATTTATATAAAATGTGTCAAGATTAGTAAAGAAAAAATCGTATATAGATAAAAATGATTTTTTTTTCTGTTTTTCTTCACACACTAGAATACTATTGTTTAAATTATACTTTACGACTTTCTCTTTGATATAGAAAAACACCCTGAACTTTTCTTTTACATCATGTTATGTAAAAGAAATGTATGTTCTAATTCCCATAATTTTACATCAAGATAATCGTGTATACTCATGTAAAAGCATTATCGAGCAAGT
Organism: Cheiracanthium punctorium; assembly: GCA_038373885.1. Classification (NCBI taxonomy): domain Eukaryota; kingdom Metazoa; phylum Arthropoda; class Arachnida; order Araneae; family Cheiracanthiidae; genus Cheiracanthium; species Cheiracanthium punctorium. The sequence continues at coordinate 2,319,545 of JAWZYV010014761.1, forward strand.
TTAATTAAAGTAACGTTCCATTTTCTCGTACAATTCGATGGTCATGAGGTTTCAGAAAAAACTTTTAAAATATGAAAAAGAAATACAATGTTAATATCTCTTATTTACATTTTTCAAAGTATATTCCCTAAGATTTACTTACTTCAGTTGAATTGAAGTAAAAATAAAATGATACCAAATCAAGTGATATGAGATAACACTTTAAACTCTGGGGAGAAATTTTTAGCTTTAGCATGGCAATTTTGAAAATGTGCATAATTTAATGTACATAAAGGAAGTCGTGTGGTGTGTCCATATCAAATAGTTTTATGGTTTATGAAATGGTGTAACAGATTTAACGGAAATTTAAAAAAAAAGCAACCTATGTTTTGGTTTTGAGGCTGGCTATTTCATTTTTTACATTCTTCTGCAATTTATATAGCGATGTGTGTGAAGCCAGACCAGTAAATCTAAATAATTCTCATAAAAGAATCATTCTGTTTTGTGACCTCTGCATCAGACTTCAGAACAGTTTCAGTAGTTTTTTTCAACCTATGTGCTTCGGTTTCAAAGTCCACAGAATTTAAAGCAAACATTCTGCGAAAGCAATTTTGAATTTTAGAAGATTTTCCGGACATTTTAAGTTGTACTTGCCAAATCTGGTCGAATAGGAAGAAAATTTTCTCCTTACAACTGTGCGTATTATTATTATTTACTTACCTTAAGGACATCTAAATAATATATAGTCATCTACCAATATATTCTTGGAAGATTTTTGGGGATAATGGATAGCTCAAATTACCCGTTCCTATCTCATTCTTCGAGGCGACAGACTGACACGATTTTTGCTATTGGTATTTTATGGTTTTTATATAGATACATTCTGAAATTTTCCACATACCTCGCTTCAGGGGCGTAGCCAGAAATTTTTCATGGGGGGGGGGTTACGACTACTTTAACTCACATATATGCATACATGTGTGTGATAAGGGAGTGAAGAATATACATTTTGTATGGCAAAAAATTCCTCATGGGGGGGGTGTTATGACCCCCCTAACCCCCCCTTGGCTACGCCCCTGCTCGCTTACTATTTTTGTGTTTCGTAATAACATAAATCACAAAAAATTCTTTGAAGAATAGTTTAAATAACGTTTTCTTATCTCACTTAAAGTGATGATTTTTTAAATGCTAAATCTTGCATTCTCACAAATGCTAATCAGAAAGTCTAGTATGAGAATGAAAGACTCCAAATCATAATACAGATATCACATGATCACAGGGGCGTAGCCAGAAATTTTTCATTTGGGGGGGGGGGGGGGTTACGACTACTACAACTCACATATATGCATACATGTTTGTGATAAAGGAGTGAAGAATATGCATTTTGTATGGCAAAAAATTCCTCATGGGGAGGTTAGGGGGGTTATGTCACCCCTAACCCCCCCGCATGATCATATTTGCTATTTTCGATCTAATGCGATCGCTACTCTTGATTGGACCGTGACAGGTGACAAGAGTGAAATGGGGCCAATATCAATCTTGTCACTCCCTAACCATCCATATCAATCTGGAGGGTCAGAAATGAAGGAATCCAGATTGTCTTTAAATTTAATTTCTTAGCCAGGTATGTTCTCAAGGTGGATACGTTAGCTCTGAAACAATTGTTATACTGTATTTCTTTCAATGTTTTAATTGTGAGTGTCTAAAGGACGAATACGATTTATTTCTGGGTTAAATAAACACATCTTACACTACACAACATTAACAGAAGACATTTAGATTTTGTTATCAGAGAGGGAAAACCCCTTTTTCACGTCAGATTACATGGAAGCCTTCGCTGCATCTGAAAAGGCAAAAAAAAAAAAAGGATTAGAGTTCAAAAGCGCCCTCTTCTGGCCCAGGGGAAAGTCATTCTGCTTCAAGCTCCTGTATCAATAACCATGTAGCAAGGACTATTACAGTCCATTGCTGCCGTCATTTATTGAAGAGATATGCAAGACTTTTCGATTAGGCTTTTGAATATCTGACTACCTCTTCAGTGGCGTAACAGGGCAGATTTTTTGGATATTTCTAGGGTGAGTTTTAACCCACTCTGAAGGCTCCATTTCTTACACTTGCAATAAAAAACCTAATGTTTCTAGAGTAGGCTAAAATTTTTCTAGGTTGGGCATAGCCAATACTCAGTTACGCCAATGTACCTGCGCACTGCGAGATGGCCACGTCTATGGTCCCTCCTAATTTTTCTGATAATACAGTTGCTATTGCTGAGATTTTCAACGACAATGCATTTTTCGTGACTTTTAGCGCCACACTTCCAGCATGCCGCTTTTCTTTGGTCGGTTATATTCGATCTTGTGTCTCGCTCTCGCTTTGACAGTTATTCTAGTACCTTCTCTATTATGATTCCCAGTTCTGTATCCGTGCTTTCCTTGACAGTCACCACTCTAACAACACGTCGATCTTTTTTTTTTTTTGTAACCCACTGAACTGCCTCAAACTTCATAGCGGACACAAAAGCAGACTTCAGATCGTAATTATACGTCAACATCAGTGCTTTTTGAGTTTTTGGGCCTCGAATGTCTTCAATAAAATGCTGCAGAGCGATTTCTTCACCGAGATGCTCAGTTCGAAAAAAAATCGTATCTCATGAATATTTCCAGCACGACTCCGATTCTTGACTGCGGAAGCCTTTTAGGGATCCGTTCGCACTCCGTGGACCGATATTATACGCCCAAGAAATCTTACTTCCCGACGAAACAAGTTGAACTTGGATGGACTCATTTTCAAGTTTGTTTCCTTTAATTTCTCTAACACCTGTCGGATGTTCTCCAGATGATCTTCAAAAGTTCTTCCGACGATGATGATATCGTCCAGATACATGAGACATGCTTCATAAGAGAGCCCTCTCAATACTGTCTCCATCAGACTTTCGAAAGTAGCCAGTGCGTTGCAAAGTCTAAATGTCATAACTTTGAACTACATAATCCTTGTCCGGCAAAAAACCCTGTCGTTTCACTATAGTCGAGATTTCTATTTGACAGTAGCCACTCCTGAGATTCAGTGTCGAAAACCATTCCTTTCCCTATAAAGTGTCTAAAGTGACATCGATCCTGGGAAGAAGGTAGCTGTTGTTCATGATAATGCCAGACGTCAATTGTCTATAGAATCGGGTGGAGCCATCCTTCATCCGGACTAAAACAACTGGTGAGACCCAGGGACTAGTCGAGGGTTCGATGACATTATCTAAAAGTGAGCTCACTACTTCATCGCTTAACAAATTGCAGCCGCCTAGGGTGTTGCTTGATCGGAAAACGGCTGTTAGTATCTATTCTGTGTTGCGCTAACTTCGTACGACAAACGTCATACAAAATACGAAAAGAAGATATCTGTGAATTCCATAATTATTGCATCCGTAGCTCTTCTCTGTCCGTTGTTAATACTGCGTCTTGTAGTACTGCAGTTTTTATTAATGTATAAAACAGGAATGTATGTTGCCAACGCTTTATATTTCTTTATCTTGGATATATTTTTGACTTGGCAGTCACATTGGTAACTGTAACTGGAATGATATTTTTCAAGATGTCCACAAGTATTGCACCCACAAGTACTCCTCTTACAGAATTATAAATATTCAGATATTTGACTAATCCAATTCAGAATCTGTTACTTTCTTGTACTGTTCCCAAAACTATCAATTTAGTTCTTGGTGTCAGGGTGAAGTCAGTCTGTGCTATTATTTGTTGAACAGGTAGGATGGCTTCATTTTTAAAGTCGAAAACAGCTATTTCTACTAAGTCTGAGGGAAGCTCATAATTTTTAAAGTCCAAGCTAACCTTACGAGATTTCAAAAAATCTAGTCTGAGAACGAAAGATTCATCCCACCAGGTGGTGTAGTGGCATGATATCTATTCTATCCCGCCTTGGGCCTGGGTTCGAATCCTGGCTAGGGAATGGGTGTTAACTTGTGCGTCCCTTCATAGGGGATAAAGCTTTTCGCTCATTTTGCGCTCCCATAATAAATGGCCAATAATTCGGGCCTTAGTAGTGGCGAACGCTTGATGAGCAAGTGCCCGTCCATTGAAAAAACCGAAAGAATCAGTAATATTTTCGACATATATCACAGGATCCTATCTGCCATTTTCCAAATGTGATCGCCACTCTTTGCTTTTCCACTCATTTCAATCTTGCCCTTTGTTCCAGTTTAGAGGATCAGCGAGGGCGAAGGCCAGATTATCTTTAAATTTAAATTCTCAGCTAGGTCTGTTCTTATGGCGGTTACGTTAGAGCCTGTATCAATAACCATGTAGCTCAGAGAACATGAATCTATCCTTAAACATATAGTCTATTACTGCCGCCATTTACTGAAGAAATCAGGACTTTTAGATGGGACTTTTGAATATCTGTCAATTTCCACCCCGCAGATGGTCACTTCTTAATTTCCCTCCTTCTTTCTGAGAATACTATTGCTGTTCCTGAGATTTTCGAAGACAGTGCTTTTGTACGTGTCCTTCGATTCCACACTTTCAACATGCCGCTTTCCTTTGGCCGATTCCATTCGATCTTGTATCTCTCTTTGACAGTTCTTCTAGTACCTTCTTTACACGCTCTCCAGTTCTGTATCCTTGCTCTCCTGGGCCGTCACCACTCTATAACAGCAAGTCGATCTTTTCTTGAGGTTCACTGAGCTGTCTCTAATTTATGGCCAGACACGAAAGCAGACTTCAGATTTTGATTAGTCGACAAAATTAGTTCTTTTTGAATTTATGGGTCTTCGATAAAATTCAATAAAATGCCGCACAGCTATTTCTTCTCGGACATCGTCAGAGTGGTCCATTTAGGATAGATGACACAACTTATCAACGTCCGATATCAGTTCTTGAAGGCTCTCACCAAATCTCTGTCTTCTTTATCTAAGTTGAATTCTACTGCATTCGTTCTGGAACTCCTCGCAATATAGGAGTTAAGGCATAATGGTGTAAAAATCGCCAATATTTTCCTTTCCAATAGTTTGTAATGTATTTATTTCGTTCCCACTAAGAGATACTGCCAGTTGGTTTGCTTTCTGAGAGTCGTTCCAACCATTTTGATAGCAACAATTAAAAAAAGGATTTTATAAACTTCCCAAGGAATTTTTTCATCATGAGTCGTTAGTTTTATGTATGGACAGCTTGACGACATCTTGATATTTTCAGCTAAGTTCCCTGATTAGACCGTACTGTCAAGTCTTTCTATATTTCTAATTTCATAACGCATTCCACAAACATTTTCTGCAGTTTTTTTAAAACATTATCTTGTTTTTCTTCCAAGAGAGCTATTCTTTTCTCCACTTGCTCATGATTCCGCTTTATTTTCCTTTCTAAATTTTCTTGAGGTTTCTCTATTTACTCCTCCATACATTATCGACTCTCTTTTATATTCTTAACCATATTTTCTTATTTTTATCAAATCAGCATCCGTTTACTCGAATCCGGATTTCTTCTCTTCTTGACCAGCCTCTATTTTCTTCTCTAACCGGCTTTCATCTCTTCCAATAAGACTTCTATTTTTTGATCTAGTCTAGGTTTCATCTCAACTTGTCCGGCTTCAATTTTCTTTTCCAAATCAGTTTTATGATTTCTTGTGCGGCTTCCATTTTTTTCTTGTTCGGATTTCATCTCTTCTTGCTCAGCTTTCTTCCCAGCTTGTCCTGCTTCCATTTTCTCTAATCAAGCTTTCGTGTCCTTCATCACACTCATCATTTCTTTCAGTTTTACCTCCATTTTTTCTCTCGCCAAAGCCATGCACCTGAAAAATAAAATACCGCGTCTGACACCAGTGTTGCAGAAAATTCTGCTTAGTTTTCCGGTTCGTCGCTTAAAAGTCCAGTGCATATGAGTAATTCTAGTAAACAGTTCAGTTGAAAAGACGAAACACAAATTTTATCATTTTCAGAAATTCGACGTACAATCTTCTGTATACAGTTCCCAGAAGTTATCAAGCAATAACACTATTTTTAATAGTCAATAATTTTTAGCCTAAGTTTATCCTCTGGAGAGCAGATCAACCCAGAAATTCGTGATAATGTATTATGGAACCTTTCCGAATTTGTATTATAGTTCTGTCAATTTTCGAACTAGAAAATATTATATAAAAGCATATCCTTAACAAATTATATTTTATGCTTATGGAAATTATTTTAATATCAGTTTTCCGTGCAAAACAAACCAAGTTAATTTTTTTAGATTAATCTTATGGCAGCAATTTAAAATAAAAATTAATTGTGCTTCTAGGATAAAAAAAAATACTATGTATATGCACCGAAGATTAATTACCGTAATGCAGTTAATTACACTCATTAATTAAACGAAATTAATGTCTGTGAATAATTAAAGTTGATTGGATTATTTGAAAGAAGTTAATTATTATTGCTTTCAATTAATTTAATACGTATGAAGAATTCTAATCGGAAAAACTGCGTTCTAATTAAGTAAATTAAGAAAACCTTTTTACATAATAAAGCTGTTAATATCTTATCAATGTCACAGTACTGTGAGATAAAGTGGAAATCCATAAGCAATTTGGACTTTCCAATATTTTCTCTATATTAGATCCGCAGGTAGACTTTATAAAGTGTAAGGTGTTTCAATTTTTCTTACCTTAAAAATCTGTTCAATGTAGAGTCTTGATCCATTCATATGCGAATTTTTCTTTGCTGTAAATGTTGACTAAGAAGAAAAAAAATGTTCATTCAATTTAATCTTTTCCTATCTAATAATGTCGAAACTCTTTTGAAAATATAAATTAATAATATTTTTTATTTTATAATGAAGCTTATGAAATCCAAATGTGGAGGTCTCATTTTATCCATATTATGTATAAATTTATGTGTGTGTGTAATAATATAAAATTTACCGTGCCAACTCCCCTCCTATGAGTTCTGGCCTTTTAGTATCTTTATTTTGCCAACTATTTAATAGATTTACTGTGAAAATGTCCCTACAATGAGGTTTGACTTTTTATGAATGTTCATTTTATTAATTATTTATCAATAGATTTATTGTGCCAATCCCTCTCCGATGAAGTTGGGCCTCTTTATAGTGTTTATTTTGTAATTATTCATTCTTTTTCAGATAATGACTTGCTGGGTGGGTAGAAGGGGATGTTTTCAGTGCTTTAGTAATTTTTAAAATAATTTATTTGTTTCGTATTTTACTGTCTGACAAAGCTATTGATCGCATGTGGTTAATCTAGGCTTGTGATTTTGTATTTTTGTTTTTAAAGCATAAGGTTTTGTTGAATAAGCTATCAGAATTAAATTACGAAAAGTTTGTTTCCCAACTGCTTTATTTCATTAAGAATATTTCTGACACTTCCTGTGACCATTTCAGAAGCAGATCGTTTAGTGTAATGGCACGAATCAAGAATTGTCAATACGCTCATCAATGGGTCAAGGACGACTGTCAGATTTAGAAGTATTGGCAATTGAGTCCGATTTGGCTCGGAAAGCGGACTTTGACACTGTAATTCAGCAATTTGCCACATCTAAGGCTAGAAAAGCTTTAACAAAATAGTCTTTCTCAAAACTCATGGTTTGATAATGGAGGTATGAATAACAATATTGATATTTCCGTTGTTTATATAGGCCTACTGGGGAAACATACCATGTAAAATAATTTGTTAACGCACCAAATGCAGTACCACCATTTTGGTCTGGAAAACTTAACGCATATATATATATATATATGTGTGTGTGTGTGTGTGTGTATGTAGTATTTTACAGAGCATGAAATGTGTGCTTCATTAAATTATTATAATAATTTTTAATTAATGATTTTTAATTTTATTATTTTTAAATACATAATTATTTTAATAATTAATGATCTGAATGATTGTTATAAGAAGTCAAAATAGGCTCTGGGTGGCAAAGGGCCGGATAAAGACTTTATCCCTTGGGCTCTGACCTGGCTCTCTGCGCCTCTGTTCAGCGGTCATACATAAATTACGAAAGAAAATAATTTTTTTCACTCTAGCAGTAGACGATTCCACTCAAATTCACGTACGATCCTTCACCATCTTTGTTTAAAAAAATATCTCTGGGACGTTTTATGATGAAAGGCTGAAATTTGGTACATCATCTCATTAGTGTATGGTGCACATTTTACTAAGTGGGAGCTATTTTGTCCGGGCGAAATTCAAAATATGTTACTTTTTGAAAACTAACTCTGGCTAGAAAAACCATTCACCCCACCGCGGGTCCAGAGTTCGATTCCCGGCGTGGGTTTGGGTGTCATTTCGTCCGTCCCTTCAGAGGAGGCAATGTTGGTCCACCTATTAGGTGCCCCCATTAATGAAGAAACCAGTACTGATGGTCAAGTGCCCGGCCATTTAAAAAAAATATGTCACGGTTAATGAAAGTTCCCATTTTCCCACCTTTATAGATGAGAATTCTTTAATATTTCATGCCTATGTTATTTTGCAGACGTAAAATATTTCTTTAAAGTGCGCTGAAGAAAATTATAGAAACATAATGATTCCCATTTTGTTGCACAAATCATATTGTGAAAAAATAAAAGGGGTATAGGCATGCATATCCCTAGCATGTAATCTAAAGATTTAATATAGCTTTCTTGTCTGTAGATAGAAGATTTTGTAAAAATAAAAAAAAATATTGTTATGTATAATATAGTTATTATAAATAATAAACTTAGATAGACATTTGAAATATTTCAGATCAACGTGGGAAGATTTCATTAAATTATTAGCACTATTTTCAAATAATTCAGTTATAATATTCTAAAGGTCATCCAGCTAGAGGAATTTTATTGAACAAGTCTTTAAAATTATTATATAAAGAAGTAATGTTACTGATATTACATATAGTGTTACGAAGTTCATAACTATTTCCTATTGAGGTAGAGTAAGCATTGCGTTTTATATAATACTCATGCATAATGGACAGTATCTTTAATAATAGTGTACTAGATACATTACGATATGTAGCCTCACCAATGCACAGTGGTTATCCTACTGAAAATGGTAGATGGCCGAAGTGTGAAGGTCTCGGGTTCAGATCTCATCGCGTGGCTGTCGATCTAATGGTCTGGAGTTTTGGTAGGTTTTCTCCAGATGTAACGTGAATACGCGTTAGAGCCCCTAAGAAAGTCCTCTTTCCAACGCGCCCCCCACCCCTGGCAGATCGCCCTAGTGTAACGTTGCCATAATCACATACAATCAATCAATCAATCAATCAGCATCACTATTGCATCCTATTATGACAGTTCTAAAGGTTTTTTGGTACATACGTATTATCCCGGCGGTCATACATTCTCGCAAAACTATTTTTTCTTCAAACGTGCTGGCAAATCGTTGGCAATCATTTTCTAAACCATCAATAATTTTATGTGTCCAGCATTTATTTTACCAAAAAACCGCTCATCTTGGCGGACCACCAGAATAATACGTAAGCATTGGTTTTTTTATTTAAAAAAAGGTTTCACTATATATATATATATATATATATATATATATATATATATATGAGACGTCAGATATTTCAAGTAAGCTTCAGAGTTAAGGCAGGTAATATGGTTTATTGAACATTACAATTAAGTTACAATTTAGAATGAGAAGAGGGGAGGGGAGACGGGTACAAGAATCAGCGTGGACTCATGAAGCAGTTCCAGTGGCAGAAGTCCCCCGATTTTCGATGTGCGGGAGTATTTACGCTTACCACCCCACGTGGTCTGCGAAGACACAACTCCTCCTCTCTCTTATCTCTGATCGAACCACACACATTTACCAACATGACCGGCATCCGGGGACACAAGGGCGTGAGGACACGTGTACATCTAAAGAACTCAGAATCAACGGCCTGATGTCTGACAAATAACAAAATAAATAAAACATAGCTCCAGAGCGCGCGTGGCAAGTATGACAAGTAAGTAAAACTTACAGTGAAAGTACCCGCTTGAACAATACCCAAACTAGTAAAACCCAAATTACCTTTTTATACATTACATATATATATATATATATATATATATATATCGATAGATAGATAAATTGATAGATGATATTTTCATTTTATTTTTCACTTCAGTTAGATTATTCCCTCAATGCATGCGGCTGTTGAAATTAGAATTCATGTTACAAATCGTCATATTAAGAACCCATAAAAATTTCCCTTCAATAAAGTAGTTTTTCTAAAAATTGCACCTAAATAAAAGAAACTGTCTGAGCAAAATCCCCAAAAAGAAATTTCTAATTTAATATGCTTTAAAAAATAATTTAAATAAATTTTTAAAAATCATAATTACCTCAATTTTTTGCAACTTTACAATTTATCCCGGTGTCAGGCAAACTGATTTAATTTTCTTTTCTGATTTTCAGTCACGCGTTATCATAATCTTACTATGGTTCACAAGTTAAATACTTTCTAGCAAAAGAAATATCTTATTGAATTTTTCTTTTAGTTTTCCTATTATGTGTTCAGCGAAGTTAATTCAGAGAACGTATTGGTTTTTAATACAGCAAACATTCGATCTCGTAACTATCTTCAATAAATGTTTTAAAATGCAGCAAATGTAGTAGCAGTTAAATTTGTAGAAGTGTTAAATTATCGCGAAAAAAAAAAAGTTACAAATATCATTTAACAAGGACTCTGTGTATTATTCAATTACTAATATTTGCTTCTTATTACCAAACGAAATTCAATCAATATTCCTTAAGAACTCCTTTACAGCATTGGGGCTCTCGAGGATTTTTATTGCATTCTATTAATGCCATTCTTGAATAAATAAGTTTTGTTTTATTCTTAAAATGGTGATTGGAATGACAGCTATGTTTTTTGCAACATCAATGCGTAGCAGACTGAAATTAAAAACTATCTAAAAAAGAGGATGGGGGGGAACACATATTTTTATCTTCTTAATGGCATTGATTTTTATTCTGAGTTCCTATCTTTCTACCTTTTACAGGAAATTGTAATGTATACCATCAGAGCAGAATGGAAGTTACGATAAATTATATTATAAACTTTTGTACTTAGTTCAAAACATGTATGTCAGTTTTTGAAAAGGTCACGTGTAAAGGAAGTTAGATTACAGTAAAATATATGAATGGTAATTTTCAATTCAATTTATTTTTCAATACAGATTCATTCGTTTTTCAATGTCATTTCATTGTACTAATATTGCGTTGTAATACATTACGTTCTGATAATATAGGAACTCTCCTGTTGTGTAATATTGATGCTAATATGAAACAAGGTAATGACTCTAATATAAAAGTATGCTATAAAAGGAGCTCCAAGACTTGTTTATTGTATCTGTATATTTAAAGAAGTAAAATAACGATTGTATTTATAAAACATCGATACAAAATATAAATAGTGTGAAAGGCGAGAAATGCAAAATATTAATGATTAGATGCTTTTTGATTATATCCTATAAAACAATGGGTTTTTTAGACAAGTCATAATTATCTTTTAAAAACTACGAACAGTTCTGTATCATAAAAAAAAAATTCAAGACGTTATAAGGTTTAAAAATAAATTTCTTACGTCGGGTACTGTGTAAATGATTAGAATAGATGAAAATTATGCTTGCCAATTACGAAATGTTTACACTGCCATCACTACAAAACAGTAAGATATTAGACAACAACACATTTAGTCGCTGAAAGAGTGAGCATTCAGTCTCTTACATACATTATATAATTCCTATAGAAAGAAGCTGGTAGTTTACAGCTACATTAAAACCTAGCTTTCCAAAATAATTTTGTTAAAATAAGTCATTTTTTTACTCTCTCAGGAACTGAATCCATTCACATCTTCAGGGGAAAATTATTACTCAGTTTATAGGTACGAATGATTACACTGCAAAAGAAGGAGTTTTTTAATGAACATTAAATACACCTATTAGTAAAATATTATAAACAGAAAACGTTTTCCTGAAGAATAATTTTCGACGTCCTCGTTCTATAGCTGACAAATTTCTTCAGAATTTAAACACTTTTTTTTTTTTGTCGTAGAGATAATTTAACGCTTCAAAATTTAGAAATTCTGTAATAATGATAATAGTTATAAATATAGAAAAGGGATAAATATTTTAATAAATCTATGCTCACGTCTGTTTCACAGTAAAAACGATTTTTTTTTAATTAAAAGGATATTTATTGATATTCTCAAGATTTAGAAATTCTGTAGTAATGATAATAGTTATAAAGATAGGATAGGAATAAATATTTTAATAAATATATTCTCACGTCCATTTCATATTAAAATGGATATTTTTTAATTAAAAGGATATTTATTGATATTTTCAAAATTTTAAAAATGGCACTATTTTACAATTTAAAAATAAATTTTCTTAAAGAAATCCCTTTCTACCTACCACTGGGTTGAACTGTTTCTCCCTTAATGAACGTGCGTGCTGTTTTACTCCTCTAGAGTAATCATCAACTTTTCAAAATTTACATTGTGTGCACTCTTAAGCCAACTGCGGCCTCCCATATCAGTGTTTTCTTTAAGAGCTTCCTCATTTGTTCTTAATTGCTTCTCCCCCGGGGTTATTATGAATAAACTTATTATAACGCAAACAAGGAAGCTGTATCAACAAAAGTTTCTCAACTTCCTGTTTATTAGTGTGCGCGCTGATCATCAAACTCGATTAACCGAACAGACCTAATAGGAGAATGCAAAACTTAATTTACTTTTCAATTTATCACCTTACGTCAACGCAAGTCTCAGAACGGTGGAGGTGCGGGAGGGGGGAACAAGAGTGAGGCTTGCAAACTACTTATTCCGATATTAAGTGTTCTTTATGAAGATGGGAACACCATTAAAGCGCGGCGCATCAAAGCCGTTGCCGAATTAATTCCCAAATGGAAAGTTGAGCCTTTACGCACAATCGGGCCTGACCTCAGCAGAAAAACGCCACTGATTAATGCGCCCCCTCCTCCTCTAATGAACAAAAAGACGGGAGGCCGGGGGGAGGAAGAAATCGAAGGATCGAACGGCCGGCGGTCGCATAAGGGGGGGCCGCAATGCCATTCAATTAGGCCTTCTACCGGAGGGGATTTACATAATTCCCGTCAGTCTCTCCGTTCGTCCATTCATTACCAAATTGCCGTTTAACAAGATTGAATTTATCAGCCATAAGTGGCTCGCCTTAATGCAATCAAGCTGATGAAAGGACCAGAACTCCATCGAAATACTCTCTCTCTCTCTCTTTCTTTTTTTTTTCTCTCTATATTTATTCCCCCTTTTCGTTTCCTTCCCCCTTGCGCACATCAAAGGCGGGCCTTCCCCTGGGTCTTTTTCGTGTCATTAAGAACCTCTGTCCAGATAAAGGAGTGATTAATAGCCGGACCGAGATTCATTAATAAAGTAGGCTGCTGCTACCGCCGCCGCCGGCTTTTACCCTGCTAGTGCTGCTACCCCCTTCAACCCATCCGAGTGTCTTTTCCGGGGTAAGAACATTCTGCCTCTAAGGATCCTCCAGCTCCGCACACTCCCGATGCCTCTTTTCTCCGTCGGCGCCGGCAGTTGTCACGTGGAGATGATTTAGCATTTCCCGTCCAATAACAACACGGCATTTAGTAATTCATCGGAGAAAACGTGGGGGGGGGGGAATGTGAAGACGATGTGGTCGCAGTTTCATAACGGCATCGTTCAAATCAGAATTTTGCACCGTCTTTTGTGTTGGAGATGATTTAAGGCTCGCGACGACGCAGTAAATTAAGGAATGCGCTGTGCTGTTGGGGCGCGTTCTCTTTTTTTTGTTACACCTATTATCTTCACGTCTTCATAAATTGCTGCCGTAATAACCTGGATATTCCTCCTCCTGATAATGGAATTTTGCAATCTAGTCTTCCAGATATAAAATATGATAATGCCGGACGTTCCGGGAATTGTTTCCTTTTCAACCAGAAAAAGGAGCAATAAAATTGCTAAAGGTCTTAATACGTTTATAATAGTGAATTACGTTTAGTGTCTGTGACGCAAATCTTCTTTAATAAAATCTTATAATACTGTTTTCCTCTGTTATTTTTACGAATACTGACAACACTAGAATCTCTAATCGAATTGAAAATTTGAATTGAGTCCACAAAGAGTTCAAAGAGTACGCTCGCTATTCCGTAGCCTAGCCTAAGGAGTCTCGGGCTAACAAGATGAGAGAGCGAATCACGGATTCAAACTTAATTTTCTGGAAACGTAGTTCATGCAATATGTAACTGTCGATACAAAATGTAAGGCTCACTATACAGCGTATCTATACGTATAAGTTGACAGATCTTAGTTTCCGAAACCGCCGTTAGTCCAAGATGCACACTACCAGTTGCAAAAATGGTCAAAATTAGATTCAGAGTGAAGATATTAAAAGTCTGGGGCTAAAAATGGACAATCTAAATTGGTATACAACCCAAGACTTTTGCATTCATATTTAAGGAAACCTACCCAATACAAAAATATTTCAAACACATATTGTTCGACAAATTCGTACAATAAATATTCACCGAGATATGAAACGTGGCATTTACTGTCTTAAACCACTTTACACATGTGGTCATTTAAATATTTACATTATCTTGAGAAATGAAATACTGAATGTACACTCATGTCCATAAATTAAGGATAATGAAGTTCAGGCAAAGAAAGAGAAAGAAGCAAAACAAATTTGACTTATTTGTAAAGTCTATTTATTAAACAAAAAGTAAAGAGCAAAAAAGATGCTATATGTTTGACATAATTAATAAAAATTGCAAGTTTTACTCCCTTGACCAAATTTCAAAAAAGAACCTATTTACAAAAAACAGTATAACATGGTTAGTAGGATGGTTAATACGGAGTATGTCTCCCGGACGATGCAATACAGGCCTGACAACGCCTAGGCATGCTGAGTATCAAATGATCAATCTGATCTTGGAGAATATTACACCACTCATCAAGCAATGCACTCCGAAGTTCCGGTAGACAGGTGGGAGGGGGTTGACGGGCTGCAATTCGTCGGCCAAGCATATCCCACACATGCTCTATTGGATTCAAGTCCGGTGAGTATGCTGGCCAATGCATACGGGTGATATCCTCCGATTGAAGGCATTCGTCTACAATGTTTGCACGGTGAGGACGGGCGTTGTCTTCCATAAACACAAATTCAGAACCCATGGCGCCCCGAAACAAACGTCCATGTTGTTCCAGAATGACATCCCGATAGATGTGGCCTGCCATCGTTACACTCTGAACATGCAGGTCAGTTCTGGAACCAAGAATAATTCCTCCCCAAACGAACCATCCTGCACCACCGTAACGGTGTCTTTCAATGGTGTTCTCTTGGTGGTAACGGGTGGTAACGGGTTCTCTTGGTGGTAACGGGTACCTGGCGCTCTCCAGATGAATGCCCGGCGAGAATCAGACTCCAAACTAAACCTGGACTCGTCGGAAAACATCACACAAGACCACTGTTGCGGTGTCCACAATGCATGCTCTCTACTCCAGGTTAGTCGCAGGCGACAGTGAGTTGCGGTAAGTGGAACACATCTGACAGGCCTTCGAGCATATAGACCAATGTGCCCTAAGCGTCTGTACACGGTCTGCCTTGAAACTGTCGTACCGGTAGCTGAAGAGAGCTGACGAGACAGGTCTGTTGCTGTACTCCGTCCGTCTGTTTCTTTTGGCAGTAACTGCCAAATAGCGGTCCTCATTCGGCGTTGTAAATCGGGGGCGACCTGTGCTGTAACGTCTACTCACATTACCATCATCTTGGAACCGTTGCCAAAGCCTGGAGATGACACTCTGGGCGATTCCAAGTTCCTCGGATACTTCCAGCTGGGTACGTCCACATTCCAGTCGTCCGATAATTCTGCCACGTAAAACATCATCCAAATGCCTCCTTTGTGCCATAACTATGCGGTTTTTGCACTGAAAGGCTTTCACAGCGCTTGTGAACAATTTTACTTCTTTGCCACCATTCCTTATATACCCCTCTCTTACACTCTCGTCATTGTGACGTACCATCCACGCCATCTGGTGGTTTCCTGTAATTTGCATATTCTTCAAGATGTGTGTGATCATTCCACAGGTGAAATTTTTATTTTAGAGATCAATTTCTGTGTGATTCTGAATTATCCTTAATTTATGGACATGAGTGTACTTCGTTTAATATAAATGAACACAAAAGATGATATACTATATATATTATATATTTATCTGGTGAAATCCCAATCAATTATAGTGTGGTGTATTTATGAGTGTCTGTGTGCTAAACGACAGGTAACGGATTCGAGTCGTAACACCCACAACTGCTATTTTTTTCTCTTTTATTGGCTAGTTTATTGACACATTTAAAAAATCTAAAATTAATTCCAACGTTTATATCATTTAATATGAATTCGTTATTTAATAATTCGTCTATAAATTTAATAGTTCGTCGCCTCCTTTAAATTCTGTACACTAACTCTCGAATGTTTCACCTCTGATTCTTTGAGAATACCTTTAAACTGAGTCTTGTACTCTGCGTAGAAGAAACATATCTTATACGCTATACCTCTAAAAATTTGTATTCGAATTCGGGATTCGAAGATCGCGCCCTCTCCTTTTAAATAAAACAAAAATCTCCCCCCTCCCAACTCCTCTCAACAAAAAAAGAAATAAAAAATGCCTTACAAAGCATGAGAACTCGGATATTTACGTCGCGCAGAAATTTCCTTATTTATGTTTTTAAAATATTTCATATCCACCCCCGAGGGGGAAAATTTCTGTCTATGTTCCTATCTTTCACGAGAATCAGTTTCACACTATGTTCCTGAAAATTCTGGTATATTTTAGAAATCTATTAATTTGAATAATTTTCCGTCATTTTGAAAGATATGTTTATAACAATGTTACATTTAGCACAAAATTATTAAAACGATTTGTTAAAGAGCAGGAATAAATTAAATAGCATAAGGTTAGGAAAAAATTAAATTGCTCAAATTTCTTTTCGAATTTTCTACGTTCACTTGCAAACCAAACAACTTTTTCTGTTTTTTAATATTGCGTCTATAATAAGAACATCCAATGAATCCAACGAATTATATTAAAATTAAATCAACGAAAAATATTCTGAAAATTTTGAATATGTAGAAAGTGTTATAAATTGTATGATATTGTTATTAAATCATTCGTTAGATATAATTTTGATAGATTCTCCCAAGCCAGAAAATCTGCTTGAGCTCCTGAATGACTGCAAAATTCAAACTTGGAAACTTTTGTACAAAGCAATTTGGGATTTTCCGATAGTTTTTTAAATTATTTACCGGTATTTATAAAAGGTATTATAGCCGTACCAAGAAAACAGACCTTAGTTCATAAACTTAAGGTAAAATACTGCTCTTGTAAAAGCAGAAAAAGATTTTCTCTTAAAACAACTAGTGAGATTAACAAAAAACTTTTTTTAAATAATTCATAATGCATGTGAATTCTAATTTAATACGTTTGAAATCCTTCTCCATTTAAAACTCATTTTTAGTAAAATATATTTTACTTGTGATTGTTTTTAACCGAAGGAAAAAGTATATATATCTACTAGCTGACCCGGCAAACGTTGTTTTGCCATATAAATTATTCCTAGGATTATTTTAGTAGAAAGAAATGACTAACTTATTGTAAGTGTGTGAGGATGTGGTATATGAGTGGAAGAGGCATGGAGCGCTGTGAACAATGCTGGAATATAAAAATAACACAATACCAAACATTTATATTTTTAATTCATTGTAATTTATTCTTTACATTTATATATATCGCTAATTACAATAATTTTACTAAAAAATAATATCAATCCCTTAACGGAATAGAGTGAACAATATTTTTAGCTAACACAAACAAACTGCATGGTTTGCCCACTCGAGATCATGCCACGTATAATTGTCCGTGTGAAAAGCATGGCGTGTTCAAATCTAAGCCACAAACAAACATAGTTTGGCCTTGAGACTTATTCATAGTCATTCCATAAAAAATTTTGTCCCAAAAAAAAAATAATAATAAAAGGATGAAAATCTGAAACATTTTCAGATTTTAAATACGCGCTATAGCGCTATATATTAAAATCATATCATAATTTATGCATCGTCCCTATTTTTCTCTCATATTCCATTAAGTTGGAAAGTGTATATTATTCATGACTGTGCTGTATTTTTTTTTCTTGTTTCGTAAAACCCATCTTTGGAATCGAAATCTATCTTAAAATCGTCTACTAAAACTATTTTACAATATTCGCCAAGTATATTACAACTACACTTCATCGTTCTATATATTGTTTCGAATGGGCATCATAATACATGCGTATACCATGTATGTCTTTCTTGGGTTGATTCCTACTTTAACGCCTCGACTCTCGCCAAGGTGGCGATTATTATTAAACATATGCAGTTACAATGACAATTTTTTGCATTTATGTGGCAATCATAATTTAGAATTAAAATGGCGATTTGGAACAACATGTAAGCACAGCATGCCGTTACATTTTTATTTATTTTGGATTGCCAATTAATGTAGTTGTAATAATAAACTGTCTTCAAATTCCTTAACTGGTGCGTTTATCGCTAATTTGTTTAGTTTCATCTAGTTCTTTTGGGAGCGCTGAAACGGTACGTACGTATTATGCCGGCGGTCACTTCCGCCAAACTACTTTTTCGTCAAATTTGCTGGCAAACTATTGCCAATCGTATTCCAAACCATCAAAAATTTCATGTGCCCGGCATTTATCTTGGTGAAAATTGCTTGTCTTAGAGGACCGCCGGGATAATACTTAAGTACCGTTGAAACTTGTGCATTACTCCCAGAGACCCATGACTGCAAAGCTCGCCAAAGTACAGGGATTTTTTAGGTTGGTGAGAGTGGGGGGCGTTAAAATAGGAATCAACTCTTTCTTGTACCATAAAACACATCTTTGGAATCGAAATCTACCTTAATATCGCCTACTGAAACTGTTTTACAATCTTCGCCAGGCATATTCCTCCTATAGGCATATTCCAACTATGCCGCAAAGACATGAAATGGGAATTATAATCCATGAGTGTACAGTGTTTTCCTTTCTTGTTCCACAAAGCACTTCTTCAGAATAGAAATCAATATTAAAATCGCCTAATAAAACTGTGTTACAATATACGCCAGGCGTTTTCTAACTATACTCGAAATATATTTATAATAAATTGTCACGTTTTGGCTCCCCATTTAGCGATCCATTATCAAAAATTGCAAATCCTTGTGCGACTTTCAACATTTTATTAACGCCCCCCCCCCTCTCCACGTTATCTGGCAAACACATTTGAAAAGGGACTCGATGCGCTAATGCCTAGACAAAAATCCTGATTGAACTTATTAGCACTCTGGTGCTAAAAATTTTGAGGTGGACCGCCCTTGTGACTTAGGGGTATGAGACAAAATCATATTCGCAGACCTAACGAATATACATATAAAATTTCTTTAAAATCGGTTGAGCCGTTTTGGAGGAGTATGGTAATTAACACTGTGACATGAGAATTTTATTTATTAGATATACCCAATATGAGTTCAATCGAATGTACCGTTTAAACGCTAGAGCACTTTCAAGAATTTCCCCCCCATAAGCCATAATGTAAAAGAAATCTTTGTAGTAGCCCAGTAGAAAAACTATAAGTTCTATACACATCAAAATCAACGTCGGTCTTACGATGGTGGTTTATAACACATATATACCCAATTTGAGCTCAATCGAATGCCCCGTTTAGGAGCTATCGTGTTCACTCACACACACACACACAACACACACACACACACACACACACATACAAACATACATCTCGTAAAAATAGCATAAATGAATTCAGAAGACCTCAAAACGTGTTAATACATCAAAATCTCGAAGTCGAATTTTTTCATGATTACAATACTTTCCTTACAGGGTACATGTTCGGAAAGAAAAAAGGATGAAAATCTGAAACACTTTCAGGTTTTAAATACACACTATAGTGCTATATATATTATATATATATTAAAATCGTATCATTAGTTATACGTTGTCCCTATTTTTCTTACTTATTCCATTAAGTTTCAAAAGTGTATCATTATTCATGACTGTGCTGTATTTTTCTTGCTTGTTTCGTAAAACCCATCTTTGGAATCGAAATCTATCTTAAAATCGCCTACTAAAACTATTTTACAATCTTCGCCAAGTATATTACAAATATACTTCATCGTTTTATATATTGTTTCGAATGTGCATCATAATCCATGAATGTACCGGTTTGTCTTTCTTGGGTTGATTCCTACTTTAACGCCTCAACTCTCGCCAAGGTGGCGATCATTAAACATATGCAGTTACCATGACGATTTTTTGCATTAATGTGGCAATCGTAATTTAGAAATAAAATGGCGATTTGGAACAACATGTAAGTAAAGCATGCCGTTACATTTTTATTTATTTTGAATTGCCAATTAATGTAGTTTTAATAATTAAGTGTCTTCAGATTCCTTAACTGGTGCGTTTATCGCTAGTTTGTTTACTTTAGTTTTCATCTGGTTCTTTTGGGAGCGTTGAAACGGTACTTACCGTATCGTACAATCGTATTCCAAACCATCAACAATTTCTTGTGCCCGGCATTTATCTTGGTGAAAAATTGCTTATCTTGCCGGACCGCCGGGATAATACGTAAGTACCGTTAAAACTTGTGCATAACTCCCAGAGACCCATGACTGCAAAGCTCGCCAAAGTACGGGGATTTTTTAGGTTGGCGAGAGTGGGCATGTTAAAATAGGAATCAACTCTTTCTTGTACCATAAAACGCATCTTTGGAATCGAAATCTATCTTAAAATCGCCTACTGAAACTGTTTTACAATCTTCGCCAGGCATATTCTTCCTGTAGGCATATTCCAACTATACCGCAAAGACATTTTAAATGCTGTTTGGAATGGGCATCCTAATCCATGAGTGTACCGTGTTTTCCTTTCTTGTTCCACAGAGAACTTCTTCGGAATAGAAATCTATATTAAAATCGCCTAATAAAACTCTTTTACAATATACGCTAGGCGTTTTCTAACTATACGCGAAATATATTTATAATAAATTGTCGCGTTTTGGCACCACATTTAGCGATCAATTATCAAAAATTGCAAACCTTGTGCGACTTTCAACATTTTATTAACTTCTCCCCCCCCCCTCTCCACATTATCTGGCAAACACATTTGAAAAGTGATTCGACACGCTAATGTCTACACAGAAATCCTGATTGAAATGAATAGCACTCGGGGGCTAAACATTTTGGGGTGGACTGCCCTTATGACTTAGGGGTATGAGACATAGTTAAAAACCTATTCTATGACCTAACGAATATACATAGAAAATTTCATTAAAATTGGTCGAGTGGTTTCGGAGGAGTTAGGTGACTAACACTGGGACAGGAGAATTTTATATATTAGATATAAACTCAGGGAACTAATAAAAAAATGTTATTATTTTTCTGATTTCCTATATATAATATTTATTTTTATTTATTTATTTATCGTATAGCTCGAGTTTCCGAAACACTGATAAATTATTTTCCTTTTGTAATATGGAGCGTAAATTCCCGCTTCCAGTTAAAAGAGATAGAATAAAAGGAGTGACTGCTAAATTGTTTTAGAGGTCACCCTCAACATATTGTTTCTGGAAAAATGCTAGATTGGAGAATTTTTATGCTTTGTGCCTGTTTTAACTACACATCATCTTTAACAATAACTATTTATATCTAAGTTTTTTTTTTGTTTTAAAAATTCACTTTAGATGATAAGTATTAAAAATTTAACCCAGCCTAAAGAATTGAAGTATTCCATTTAAAAACATAACACTTTAAATGAGAAGGAGTGATTCATCATTTTAAAGAGTATAAATATCATACAATCTCTAGATAGATTTAATCACTGCTAGTAAGAAAAATATTTCTTTAAAACAATATCATCTTGGAAATTATAAAATATCACTTTATCAAAGTGTAATTCTCCATCATTTTTAATGTATGGTATATCAAGTACGAATATGTCCTTTAGAAGTTTGGTGTACACTTATTTGAATTTTTAGTGATTTTGTCATCGTTATAAAACAAGTTTTGTGAAGCAATTTTTATATGTAATATAATAACATTAAAAGTTTTAGTTTTAAACGGAAATCCTATAATGAACGATAGCACAAACATATATTGTGATATTAAAGTTTCTAACTGAAATTTTTTCCTAAGTCTTCATGATCATCGAAATATTTTCACTATACTTATGAAAAAGAACAGGAATACTCACTTCTATAGGTGGCATTCAACTTAGCAACAGCTATGCAAATGCCAAATACAGTAGTACTATTGAACTTTCACAGAAAAGGCAACAATGCACCTTCCTTTCTTTGTAAATCAGTTAGAACCAAAAATGTAATTCATGTACAGCTTTTAGAGGGCTATTAATTTCAAAGCTGAAAAGCTGTGGACTTCTAGCATTGTTTCAGTATTCAGAATAAAGAGGTAATATACTCTGAGAAGAAAACTAGATATAAAAAGTTACAGAAGATGAAAAAGTAGTTCATCGGGCAGAAGATTCTGACCGTCAAATTAAAGAATAACAAAAAAAAAGATATATTTTTTACAATCCAAAAATCAAATCATTAAAAAGAAATTTCACTAATGTTGCTAAAAAAATAAGTTGATTATTGTAGATTAAAAATTAATAGCGTTCTAGTCTGCACATAAAACACAGACAGTTAATTTGTCTAAAAACAAATCAAGTGATAAAATGTAGAAGAATAATTTTATGTACATCAAACGCTGTAGTAAAATTCTTATTTTTTTAGTCAATATCTGATTTAAATATTTCTTTTATGTGGTATCTTAGTGCTTAAATCAGACAATTTTCTTTTCTTTTATATATAGGTATGGTTCCAAAACAGAAGAGCAAAATGCCGAAAACATGAAAGTCAAATGCAAAAAAGTAAGCCAAATTAACTTTTATGTACTAGAATAGATAAATAAAACCAAGTTAATGTTTCAAGAAACTTAAGCAGACATTAATTATCGATATATGTATAATTAATATCTGCTTTATATACATATATAGATAGATAGGTAGATGCAATGGAAATTTAAAAAGTTCTAAATTTTAAGCTTTTTTAAGTGTTTTTAATCACATTTTATTTAAAATTATTTTTTATTATTGAATGAATCATCATTTATCAACCAATAAGCTTTATTTCTTTAATTTTAGAGACTTTTTATAGGTTTTCGAAGCCTAAATAGCTCTTTAAACACAAATAATAAAACTACAAAATTATATTTGGCATAAGATTTGTTAAGAAGAATTATTATATACATCAGAATACATAGTATTGAAACTAACAAAATCAATTTTTTAAATAAATACCGCGAAACCTCCAAAAGTTGGACACTTTCAGTTTCCTCAAAAAAAGTGTCCAACTTTCAGAGGTATTCAGCTGATAGAGGTATATCTCAACATTTTGTCCACGTTTCGTTCCCCAGATGAGTGTCCAGTTTAGAGAGGTATCCAAGTTATGGAAGTGTCCAACTTGGGAGGTTTCACTATATCTAGTAATCAGTACAAACTTTTCATTGCTTTATAAGCATATTCATTCATTATACTGCACAAAACACTGTATTGCGAAAATTCAAAATGCTATTTGTTCCAAATAGCTTTCAGAATTTTAACGATTTGCAGCTCTTTCTGTTTGTCAAGAAAATAAACCCGATAAAAAGACATCTAAAAACAGAAAGATGCCATCTATATAATGCATTATCTCAGAGAATTAACATTAAGAGACTCCTGTTCGAGCTTTCAGGGAGGACGCCTAATCATTTCAGACAAATAAGAGAAATTTTCTCCATTAGACAAAGCCTCTCGAAAGATTCAAGATGGGGGATGAAAGTTCAATCGCATTTAACGGTACTTTATTCACCGCCGCAACACAACTGCCTCTTAAATGCCTTTCCATCTCATTATTTCCAATCCTCGAGCAAGAGTTGTTGTTACGTTGATGAATTAAATCATTCAGTTTAATGCTTTCGTCTGGGGCACCGGCAGAAAAGGCGCCAACTGTAATGGGGGTTCACCTTTAAACACATACCCTTGTTGGATTGGAGGGGGGGGGTAGATAAGGAAAGAAAAACATGGTACAAGGAACGCAATGATACACAAATTCTCTCATATCCCTCACTTTTTTTTCACGCAAATGAATAGCCAGATAAATATCAAACAAAGCGAAATTCTAAGAAATAAAGCTTTCAAGAATTCGAATCAGTGTAAGTATTCCTTTTCAACAGCTTTAAAAGCAATCTTAAAGAACGTTTTATGCTCTTTGGTTTTGCAAATTCTTTCGCACTCTCCTCTTGTTTTTCATTCTGCTCCAGACCGCCCCCCTCCCTTTTCCCTCTTTTTTTTTTTTCAGGAATTCCTATTTCACCGAGAATTGCTTTCTATTGGAAACCAAAAGTGTTTATTGGGCAACCAGCCATCCTTCCTTCGTTTCTTTCAGTTTTTTTTTTTTTTTTTCCTTTTGGCAGATGCGCGAAAAGGGGAAAAAAGAATGGGTTTTATTTTGCCATTTTTTTTTTTTTTTTCATTCTGATTTCCTCACTTGCAAGCAGCATTCGGTGCGGAAAGATGCAAATCTAGCGCACGAATTTTCCCTTTGTTTTTGGTGTCTGAGGAGGAGGCTTTCAAGTGCTCGTATTGCGTTTCTTTCTGGGAAAAAAGACTGATGCGACGCGCGCACCGCAGACCGTTTTAACTCGGGAGATAGCTTTCGAGACAATGCGGCTCAAGTCAAAAAGCATCATTCAATCTCAGCAGGCTTTTTCTGGGTATCAGACGAGATAACGGGATCGAAAACTTCACTGAATGGAAAACTTATACGAAAAATCAGCTGTAATGGCCTCTTAAATACCGTTTGTTGCAAAGAGCACATTTTAAGTACTTTTTATTCCGAAAACCGAACAACTCTTAGAAGATAGCTTAGAACATTGTTATTTTTGGTTAAGAATATGAATGCTAAAACAAGTGTCACAAGTTGCTACCTTTTCTTCCAAGTATCCAATAACATTCAAAATAGAGTAGCTAAAATTTGAAAAGCCCTCCAGGTAGTATAATGGCTAACGAACCTTTCTAATGGCTCTTTGGGTCCGGGCTTGATTCCCTGCTTGAGCTTGGGTGTTGACTTTTCTGTCTGTTCTGAGGAGATAACGTTTGCTGCTTATTCGACACCCACATAACAAGATGGCCAGTACTTCCCTCTGTAGTAGTGGCAAATGCTTCATTGGCGAGTTCTCGTACTTGAAAAAAAAAAGGTTTTTTAATTATTTTTTAAGGTATCAGATACATTACGATGCTACTATCAGATGCAACAGATCGGGAACTGTTTCTATGGCAATCTTAATGCCGATCAGATAATCGTCGAATTCCTCGACAACCCCAATGGCCAATACTTCCTTCTCTATCTGAACATATTTTAACTCGATAGATGTCACGGAATGCGAAACATAAGCTATTGATTTCCAGTCTTTGGAATCAAGTGATCATTCTAGGAAAACACTGCCCAAGTTCATAGGAGCTAACATCTGAAGATATTTCATATTTGGAGAGTAATGTGCTACAATGCAGGAGATGTAGAAATCTAGAGTGAAAAACTGTATGATTTCACTAAAAATTTTCTATTGTTTACCTCCATAACTCATTCTTTGTCTCATCTAAGAGTATTTGATGTGTCAGAAATCAGTTCAATAATTTGCTACAGAATTGCTTTATTACTTTAATGTCATTAAAGTAATAAAACAATTCTGTAAATACAATGTGCAATTCATTTCTGTAATTCCGAATCAGATAGAAAGAAAAAACTCACGTTTCGATATATTTCAGCAATTTTATCCAGTTATTAAGCAAGTTTATCAAAGTTTATCCAGCTCAAATTACCACTTCTCACTAGAAATCAAAAACAGCTTACCTTTTATTTAACAAAACACTTTTACTGCACTTCTTATTTGCACGGGCTTCAGTAAAATTTTTACCTCTTTTATCCTTTGCGCATGGTGAGTAATCTATTTTGACATTTATTTTCGAATTATTAATATTGGAAATTGCATGGCACATTGCAAGAGAAAACATTCAAACTTTAAAACAGAAAGTGTAGTTTAGAAGAATGAGAAGCTGCACTTTCTGCTAGTGCTCAACGTTTGAGAACTAACATGAACAAATCTGGTTCCAGATATTTTGCTGCATTGAGGGAAGCCCCTCAATGCAGCCCCCTTATATACTATTTTTAAACAAAAGTTTATCAGAAAGCAATATATATATAAACAAATTTTGAAAGGGTGAAATATTAAATTCCAGTTATTAAGTTTATAGAGAAAATAAATTATTTAAAAATTAGAAATCGAGGTATCTTTTAAAACAGTAAACGTTCTTTATAGCAACAAGTAAGAGGAGGAAAGAACTCTGATAATTAAAAATAAACTTTTTTTATAAAGACGCATAAACTATTTCTTATTTGAAACATACTAAAGTATTTTGCTCAAAAACACAATAATCAATATTTTGCCCCTGACTGCTGCTTTGATTACTTCGCTTTAAATATAAAAACGTTTTTGTATCTCTCAGTAACTAAAGGTTTGTTTTGCTCTTATGATGCTTTATCGAAGGATTTTTGATTTTAACTCATCAAAGTACTAATTGTGTCCCCATTCTGTATTTCATCTCTTAGAAATTTTAAAAGACATTTTGCAACCCCCTTCATTTTGTTCGGATAAATGGCTGCCCACTCTCTACCCTTTAAAATGGCCTTGATAAGCGTCGGAGAAGTACATTTTTATTCTATGTGACTAAAAGCGTTAAAGGATCCTTTAAAAAAAATTGAAAGATGCATGTAGCACTCCTGTTCTTGTTCGTCCGCAGCAAAATATTGAACTCCAACTTCGACTTCTTTGCACATTCTGACATTAATTCTAACTTCTATTTTATTCTTATCTGCGTTTGTAGTTTCATTTCAACATTTTTCGAAGATGTTTTCTTTTAGTCTTTGAACAGTGTTACTGCTGCAATACTAGAACCATGCGTTAGAAGACCATCGTGGAATTGGAAAGAAAATTTTAACGCAAATTGATAATATCCGGTACAGCTTCTTCATAAAAAAATGATTAAAAAAATTAGAGGTTATTTAAACTCGTAATGACTTTTAACGCTGTTGTAGAACGATTTCTGGTCACTTTAAAATAAAACTTAATCAGTTTGACTCGGAAATCATTACTTAACAAACTTGCACTTCTCAAGAACAAGCTTCGTAGTGACCCATGGCCGAATGGATAAGACATTAAACACTGGGAAATGGCTGAAGTGTGCAAGACCAAGCTCTTCTATGGTGTCTCTCGCGGCTGTCAATTTAGCGTTCGATTGTTTTGGGCGGTTTCCTTTTGATGTAACGTAAACATGCGCTGTAACATGAATACCAATTAAAAAGTTCTCCATCCAAGACATCCTACGAAGATAGCTCTCTTGTGTAGCTTTACCTTAAGCAAAAACATGACAAACTTCATAGAAGAAAAGTTTCCAGGAAGTTTGCATAATAGAAACCATGTCATTGTGTAAGATGTGTCGCTTCATCATTTTCGGTGTTCACGAGTGTTTTCGTTTATATGAATATATTTCATACTATAGTATTATGCAAGCGATATCTTATTTTTAATTACTTTATTCATAAGAGGTAGAACTCATTAAAACTATTGAGGAGTATTTTGAGAAACAAGGCCCTACTAGTGGCACAGTTGGCTCTTTGAACTGGGAGACAGAAGGTGCCTGGTTCAAATCCAGGTCGCGTCCACCGACCTAACCGTTCGGAGTTTTCCGTGGTTTTTTCGCAATTTTGAGTGGATACGGGCTAGGACCCTTAGAAAGTCCCCCGCGGAGGTCAATCCCACCCCCGCCTAGATCCCTAGCGTAGATAACTGGCCGTAATCCCCCATTTCTATTTCCATTGGAAAAACAAAGTAACTGATTTAAGTAAGACTATCTAAGCTTATTGCATTTTCTTGGCAAATATTTTGTTGAAACAATTGAATCATTTGATTTTAGAGTTGTTTTGGGGTATTATGTTAAGAAAACGGAAATTAACGCATTTAATTATGGAAATCATCCATGAAAAATATGCTATTCAGAGTTTTTCAGATTCTTCCATTTTGTCTATTCATCATTATCTTTTTCCTTTTAAATTATGTCTTGTTCAATTTGTTTACTAAAATGACACTATCTATAGTGTCATGTGATGTTTTAAAAGCTTATTAAATTTTAAATGGAAAAAGACGACTGTTGGAACATTTTCTGAATCCGAAAGTCTGGTTACAATCGTAACCTATCCGAATTTAAAAGGCTTCGCAGGAGTACTTTAAACCTATTTAAAAAGTCTCTGCAAGTTAATAGACATCAATACTTCTTTTTTATAAGTTTGATATGAATAGCGCTTAAAAAGAAAGCCCTTCCGCCACTTGCGCCACTTTCCCTCCCCCCCGCGCTCGGCCGAGGCAAAAGCTACATTACTCCCACCCTTTCCTTTCCTTTCCCTGCACAAGAAAGAGCATTTAATGTAAAACGTTCTCGGCAGATACATATATGCAAAAATAAGGGATTCCTGTGCGTGAAAAATAGGAGCGAGCACCCCCTAAGCACTCAACACAGCGTGCGCTTTAAAAGGCATTACCCCGAGCATACGTTATTTTCACGTTCCATTTTGCCCCGGGTGCTCCCTCAACCAGAAATGGCGTCACTTCGAATTTTTCTGTTTTCCTTCGCATATTGAAGCGCATGGAGCGTTCTCTGGCCAGCGCAGATGGTTTGGGGTAATACGCGGAGAAGGTTTTTGGTAGTTATCCAAGAGAATTTAAGGCATTGTTTGGATAGATGACGTTTCGAAAAGGCGGACTATTGATCCTTTTTGCGTGGATAGGAATTGGTTTCTCCTGCTGCGGAGCTGAGCTGAAATTCAGTGTGCGGGAATATATGAATGTATATTCTTCCGCATATGAAAATGTGTACGCCGCTTGCCTGAACTGAGTGACATCGTGAATAGATTTGTATCTGAAAAATTTAATATCGGTATAGATGGGAGAAAAGAGAGACCGGGCGAGTAAAGCTTGTGTTGGAAGGAGGGGAAAAAAAAACAACAACATCAGAATGAGAGCGCACAAATGGCATTTTATGCCGAGCACACACCGCGTAATGGCATGTTGGCCAAAGTAACTGAAGTGCTGTCTTCCGTTAATGGGCATTTCTTCACGGGAAGTTGATTTTGGCAGTTGACGAATGGAGCGGAGAAACAAGCAGAGCATTTTAAAGATTTTTACAAAACAGTTGCAATAAGCAACATCTTTGTTGATTTTTAATAAACACATAAATATTACATTTACTTCAGAAAGCTAACTTAGTTTATGGAATACAACGTATTTAATTTTTATAAAATAGCAGCTGTGTACAGTGGAAGTATAATAATGAACAGAAAAAGATTTAATTCAATTGTTTTTTTTAGCTTTTTAACAGAAAACTAAAGAATATAGTTAGTTATACGGTTTTGTTTTATCTTTGCAAAATTATAACTTTTTTTCTTCGAGTTCCATCTTTTCTTCACATTCGATATGAAAGAAGATCCGTAACTTTCCCTTCACCCAGTACATCTTACAGTAGTAGTAAAACTGGGGCGTTCATTTTTCATGAATCAACCAGTGTATTATCAACATTTACTTGCAGTACTGAACAGTCCTGATACGTATTTGGAGCTTTCTCTAAAAGACTCCAAAAAGAATAATGAAATTTTGTGACATTTAGACTAGTGGAAGTTATATGCAAAGTTCAGAAAGAATAGTTAGTTGTAAATTATTTTCCGCTAGTTTTGATAATACTACTTGTGCTTATAGGCAGATGGTGGCCCATTAAGGGAACATAACCTAATTAAATGAAGTTGTGTAATAAATCGGTAATTTTTAGTTTACAAACTTGCTTTATTAAAATAGAATGAAGGAGTATCTTCCGAAAAAGCTATTCATTGCACTAAAACAATGTCTCCAACACTATTTAAAAACCTACTGATAAATCTGTCAAGTTAAATAACTTGAACAAATCATACTAGTTTTTGCTTATATTTTTTTTCGAAGATTTTTTTACTTCCAATCTTTCCTGTTTCTCTTAATAAAGAGACTTTGGTTCTTCAGAAAGGAAAAGAGAACTTATTAAACGCTCCCTCTACTTGCTTCAAAAAAGATGGAAAGTTCCCTTACGCACTTCTTACAAATTACATACACTCTGACATTCGGCAACGAAGATAAAACGGGTTTGTCTTTGGCTCCAGTATTCCCGCTCTCGCTACACCCCGACAGACAGAAAAAGAAAAGTCTGAGTCCAGTCCCACCGATTTATCTCAACTTAAAGGAGAACGCGGGGATATGGCTGCCAATGCTAGTTACATAAACATCTCTGTCAACGTCCTATTTAACTTGGGAATTTTTGCAGAGTAGCGAGCCAGTCTCCGTAATCTGGCTTGCTAAATTAGATTGTCCCAGGGCGGGGAGATGACTCTTGTTCTTCTTGTTCGATTTGCGAACCGGACACGCGGACTAACTGGACTCTGGGAGGAGTTGTGTTGTTCCTCAGCTGTCGCATTGCTATCCATCTGCGTTAGAGTCACCAGGAATGGAAATGCCCTTCTCTTTCACAGGCAATTTTGCAAAAGGAACTGGCGGACTCTTTATCGAGTTGGGGCTAGGCAGGAAGCCCGCCAAGTTTTATTCGGAATGAAGCAAAAAGCGTTTAATCTGTAATGAAATCTTCCCTGCTATTTATTCGATGATTCAAATACATTGTTTGATGCTGAAGATTTATAGTTTGAACCAGCGGACAAGAAAATCGAAAGGTTCCTCTTGGAAATCGTAGCCAATGTCAATAGCGCTTTGCGTCGATGATAACAGACTTATCGTATAGGTTCTTTAGACCCAGGAATGAGGACAATGTTATTTTCTACAAGCCATTAGGTAATTTTGATTTGTCATTGGCTTTTTGAAGGGGGGAATACTTCTTTTTGAGATAGCATTTTCATTTCATTTTAGATGTTCAAGTTTTGGTTTTTTTTTTTTTTTTTTTTTTTTTTAAGAAATCGAGCATTTTATTATTTATGATTTTTTTTAACTGTTGTTCAGTCATTCAAAATTTTGTTTAGTTATATTTTATTTACTTGTGGTTTTCCTTCCTAACATAAACTATAAAAATATTCAAACACTTATAAGAGTTACACAATTATAAGAGTAAACACAATTATTGGCATGTCTGCATGATTTAACACAACCTTAATAAATAATAATGTTAGGACGTCCGTATACCACTGAAATTCCATGCAATAAAATTTACTGGTTATCTTAAAAGCAATTTTGGGAATTTTTCAAAGATAGATTGGAATGTTATTACTGTAATTTTCATATGCAAAATTTCTGCTTTAGAAGATTTTAACTTAGTAAAATTGAGCGTTCAAAAGCAAAACACAAAAATGCTTAAATCAAGCAGTTATTTGATATATAGTATTAAAATCAACTGACTCTTTTTTAATAAAAGTTAAACTCATATTTAAAATTGTTAGACTGTATGAGATATTATTATAGTTTAGGGGCTGAATTCTGCAGTTATGCCCTCTAAATAGGTTTTGTAGTGTTGCATATATATTTATGTACATTATTTATTCATTCCTCATTGAAATATTTGTAGAAGTATTTAGGAGGAATTTTACATACATATGGTAATAACAAATAGTTTAATACTGCACCTCAGTACTAATCTATAAATACTTAATTATCATGCATCATTGAAATATATTGTACTTTTGCAGCAATTCTTTTCACAAAATATATGCAGGTCTTTCAAAAACGTTCTATGTAAATAAGGTATAATACAGTCTTAGACAGCAGAAGTTGAAATCTGGGTTCGGGTTACCAAAAGCTACTCAAAACTTTAAACCAAGAAGGTGAGCCACTTTCGGAGATGATACCCTGATATAATTTTATCTACTGAATAGGTTGATAAAATGAGAACCAAACTTGCTAGAGAACGTCAGGCTGTTATTTGGCTTTGGAATATACTATAGCACCTCAGAACCCATAGTCCCGTAGGCATGGCTGGGCAGCGCAGGCCTTATCCCCACGTTTCGGCTGTTGCATCGCTGAGTTTAGATTTTTTAATTATTGTATACTTGCTGTTTGTGTGCATTTAAAACTGTTTGATCATTACCAGTACACACTTTAGAGAGCTAAAATTTGTACTTTTATAGATTCAGTCATTTCTACGAGGCTTTATTTCAGTGGGCACTTCGTGTTAAAAAATAAACGCAGGTCAATTTCGTTGATTTTAATTTTTAATATACTGTTTATATAGCATTGCCTTATTTTTTAAAATTCATTTTACTTTTTTTTTCCAGTTGGTCCCAGCTCTTTGTCATCCGACCTTATGATGGCTTCAAGCACGCCGATCGAATCCTCGAGAATCGCTCCCTACATAAACGTATCCAGCGCTGCAGCCAGGGAAAGGTACCTGCTGCCGGGAACTACGCACTACCCTCTGCCTCCTTATGCCGACCCTGCATTCATCGCAGCTGCTGCTCAACACTACGCAGCCGCGGCTGCTGCTGCGGCAGCCGTCGCCGGTGGCACAGCAACATCTCCGACAGCAGCATCGGCAGCCGCCGCTGTGACCACTACGCCAAGCTTCCTATTCTATCCTACACCAACTCACCCTTTCAGTTTGTCGGCGCTGATGGCAGCGGAACGGCTGAACAACAAGAACTCCAGTATTGCAGACCTCAGGCTGAAGGCGCAGAAGCATGCGGCAGCCCTAGGGCTCTAACTGAACGAACAGATTCCAGATGTACAGGAACTGCTTTCTAACAGTGAGAAACTGAATTGTGATGTTTTTGTAGAGGCTGGACTGTGCAGCCGTAAACTAACTGGCTGATGTAGAAAAAGAAAAATAATCAAAATCTATGAATGTGTTCTGACACAACTTCTCTTTCTTATACACTGAACTATGAAATTTGAAATTCGAATTCCAAACGAATAGCTCTGATAAAATTAACAGGAACATAGCTACAGATTAAAACCGTTAAGAAGAAGTATAAAAATCATAAAAATTTTTCATTTTAAATTGATACACCGCCTCTAATGGGCACTCACACTAAGAAAAATCAAAACAAAATTGTGTTAATTTAATATATATTACTCCTCAGGATAAAAAAAAATATATTAAGTACCTATTTTTCAGCACTGAAGAAATATCGGACACATTGTCTTTGGAAGAAATATATCGTCTCTTCAATTGAAGCTTATTTTTAACTAAGAAAATCATACTACATGAAAAGACTGACTAAATGAACAATGACATAAAAGTTTGAACGTTTTCCGCCTTCTGTTTAGTCGATGCATTAAAGTCAAGAAGGCTTGTTTTTGGGTTGAAAATATTTTGAAGTGACTGACAACTATAATTCTGATTTAAAACAAACTCTCACTGTAGAAATTTTGATGAATATTGTGTGATATTAGCAGCCACGTGTACAGCTGGGATCTTCAAGTTCCAAAACTAACTCCTGCTACCGAGATTTCTTTCGCAATAAAATGTTTTTTCTAGATAACTGATACTAAATAATTACTGAGAAAGTCTATATGATGAATGTTAATTTGTTTTAACTTGTTGTTTTATATGTTTAGTTTAGAAACAATAGATCGATCCCATGTAAGATTCCTATCAAAGGATAAATGACAGAAAACATATTTTAATATACATTTATGGCTTAAAAGAAGAAACTTGTTTTGATCATGCCTAGATGAATTCTGAGTAGTTGAATGAGTATTAGACAATGTACTTATCAAAATCATGTTTTTTTTCCATTTTAAATGAGAAAATTATTCATGTTTGAAAGCATACAAACAGTAGCGACAGCTAAACATATTTATTTGATTAGCTTCACAGTTTGATTTACTTTAAACTGGGGTAAAAATTGAAAATTTTCAGATAATTTCTATTTATGCAAAAGCTTTCCCAAAATTCAATATAATAAAACGATAATTAATTACATAAAAGCATAAAAATTTCTTCAGCGGTTATATTGAAAACAAATTATGATGTTTTCTTACATTTTATCATTAGAACACACTGAGAAATTTTCATGCACTGACTAAATTCTTAAGATTATGCCATTAAAATTATAGGCACCATTCATTCCAATAAAATATAGCATTCCTTTTTTTAAGCAATTTTTGTAGAAAGATTAAAAAATAAATTTATTGAGTGACGATGTATATTTTAATTTAAAATATATATATATCAACTTCAGAAAGCAGCAAAATGTTCGTTAGGTAAATGCTACAAAACATTATAATAATATTTTTTAAAGGGAAAACTGGTGGTAGTTCTTGTTGCATGCTTTCTACCTATGGGAAAAACATTTATTTCAGAAGAAAGTTTAGTCTCTTTGATATCCGAATCTTGAATCCATCACAGTTCGTTAATAAAAATTTTGTTTTGGATAAATATGTGCAATAAAATTTTTTAGTTGACCACCGGAACTCGAATAGTTATGCAAGGTTGATTTTTTATATAAAAAATCTTACTTAATATCATTATTTTATAAACCTTTTATAATCCTTTCAATTTAACAATAATGATTCAGAAATCATTATAATTTAAAAATATGTGCTGTGTCCCCAGTTTCAATAATAGTGTGAAGGAATTTTTTTATATTTTTTTAAGTTTATCATTTTTTTTCTCGATGCACTATTTGAAAATTTTTGTTTTCTATAATAATTGTAAAAATAATCACAGGAAATATTTTATTAGATCATTTTGGGAAAAGTATTTAAAGTTGAAAATAACTTAAAATTGAGAAGGTTTTTCTGGAAATTGAAATAATGATTGCTAAATTCAAATTTATTACAAAAAGGTAATTTTCTTAATATTTAATCTTTTCTCTCTACCTTGATCAGTTTTCTTTCTCTATTTTTAATTGTATATATAGATTAATATGTTCTTGAAAAAATTTATTTCAGTTATTCAAGCATAAATAATTATTTTCCAGATTTTGTTCATTTTTTAAGGTTCAACTTCACTAATGTATTCAACACAGTTCCGCATCAAACAATATGCTTTTACCTATGATTTGGTATTTGTAAACTAAAAAGCATTGAAAATGATAAATTTACATAAAATGATCATATTATTATCAATTTATGATGAAAAAGAGCGTGAAGTTTATTCACTTGTAATATAAGATAATGTATAAAATAACCGCACTTCTGTTTATGGTGCTATAGGGCGTAAAAATTACGGAAAGAAAAAGGGAATGGTGTAACGTCAAACGTTTGATGGATGTCAAATTAAAGGTTGTATTAAAAAGAAATGTCTATGTTATTGCTGAAGAAAATTCTATACGCAATAATTCTGTGAAATAAAATGTGTTATTTCTAAACTGTGTGTATTTCTTGTTTTGTTTCGAGACAAATATTTTATTTAAGAAGAGTGAAAATGTTATTATTTGTTCATATAAAAGAATTGAGGCAACATGTATTAAATATTTTAACCA
Organism: Cheiracanthium punctorium; assembly: GCA_038373885.1. Classification (NCBI taxonomy): domain Eukaryota; kingdom Metazoa; phylum Arthropoda; class Arachnida; order Araneae; family Cheiracanthiidae; genus Cheiracanthium; species Cheiracanthium punctorium. The sequence goes on from JAWZYV010014761.1 coordinate 2,355,131, forward strand.
CCTTGCCTTTAGAGTTGAAAACAGAGGGTTTAGTAACCAGTATTTATGTGCTTTTAATTAAATAAATAAGAATTTATTAACGTTCAAAGAAAATGTTAGTGGAGTTTCGTTTAATAAGAGACAATGTTTCGCATTATAAGAGATTTTAAAATGTGGGACATGTAATTTTTCATGATTTTATGTAGGCTAAACTAGTAGCTTAAGTACTGATCATATACTACTGATGGAGTTCTTTAAAAAAAATAATAAGTTTTACTTTAGTCTTAGGAAAACACAAAACAAAATGGAAAGTGACTTAATGGTAAAAACATTATAAACTGCCACTGAAAATTACAAGAAGCAACTCATATTTTAGACATGTGTACAAAAGGGAGTGAGATGAAAAATAACGTAAATAACATAAAATTAAACTTTTGGTTAAGTTGACAGTATGATTTCAGTAGACTGAAAAAATAATAATCAATAGCCTTCAAATTAATGAAAGTTTCTACATTCTCGAAACGTGTATATGTATTAATCTTGAACTAATGTGCTTATAAAAGTCAACAAGCAAACAGTACGATAAAATGAGCGAAAATACAAGAATAATACATTTTTCATAACTTTAAGTTGTCTTGTATACATACAGACAAAAAGTAAACAAAAATGATGCCAAATAATCAATTTATTCTTTAAGTTATAAGACTGTCTATGGTTCCATATAAATACTGTTCCATTTTTTCCCCGTTACACTATACGAATTTTCTCCCTGGAAAAAAAGTAATGCGTGTGGGAAAATAGGTACATTGTAGCGTTTTATTTCGAAACTAACTGAAAGTACTCGTTCTTCGCACGGAAGAAAGTTGACATTTGCCCAACATCTACAAGATTTTTTTAAACTTATTTACAATTTACAAATTATAAAATAAAATCACTTATGAATTTGCTGTAATATTGTGGTCTATCTGAAAATTTCGACGTGTGGTTAATCAATACGAGCTGAGTTTAAACCATAGCTCCAGCTTCAATACACTTTTGAAGGAGAATTTTCCAAACTTTATAGCTTTTACCACATGCATTGTCTCTGAATTCCTGGGCGTTGCAGTTCTGTCGTTCATATTTCCTGGAATCATGATTAGCGCTGCTTCCCAATCTTTGAAACTCTGGCTGTAGTAGCTCTTACGGGCAGAAACGTAAATCTGTTATTTTTCTCTTAGGTAGATTCTTGTTTACACTGTATTTTTTTTCAGTTCTTGATTGCATTGGCCCAATCACCTTACATTTCTTTGGAGTATCACATAAATCAAAAAGAATTAACTCCTACTCTATTCCAGTTTTAATCGAAATATTGGACCAAAAACAAGTGTTTAGTTGTCAGGTTCCAGCACAAAAAGTAAAAATAAAGAAATAAAAATGTACCTGCAATAAAAGTTGACTAAAACGCAAAAATTTTCAGCGTCTGGTTTCTTTTCAGACGATACAGTAAATTATAGCTTCTTAATAAAACCAAGACGCCAAATCTACATCTTAAAAAAAGAGTAATAGGAGGTAATGATTTGCAGCTAATCGGGATCTGAGAATTTGAGAAATTATTTTGCACGTGATGTAATTTTTATATCAATCTCACTTGCAATACCTGACTTTCTTACTCTATCACTTCACTTTTTTACTCTTGGGTATCAAAAAAGCTTTCTCTAACTGAAAAAAGCGTACCAATTTGCTAAATTCTGAGAACGGGCGCATTTTCAGATTTTTAATGAAGCTTATGTTTGCTTGCATGTCTGTACAAAATTTCAAAACAATCAGTCTAATCTTTCAGGAGTAAACGTTGAATATATACACAAACATGCCTACGTTCGTTTTTATTTACATAGATAATTTAACTATTTCGGGGTGTTTCTACTTAACTTTGAATTCATACCTACCTACGGGGATGATTATTAAATCCTGCAGTTAATAAATAAATAAGTGAATAAATAACGATATAAATGTAAAACAAGAAAAAGAAAAGAGAAATAAAACATTTTTTTAAACTTTCTTATGAAATAATTATGATAAAAAATTTATTTTATGTAAATAGAGAAGTGTATTTATACATTTTATTGCAAATATTTTTAGAAAGTGAAGCAATTATTTGAACATCGCATTGAGAACATTTATGAAGCATTCATTCTCACAATGCAATCAATGTACCAAACGCCCTATTATATGAAACCGTTTATGTGTGCCTGTAAAACCACTTCTCCCACCTGGACAGTTTGTATGTTGGAAAGTAGATTCTAAATTAAGGCATCTTTTGTCATTGCGCAAACACACATTCAAATTAATAATAATAATAATAATAATAATAATAATATTTCACTACTTTATATTGGAATAGGGTGACAAATAATGCATTGCACTATTTTATAGGCATCAAGGAAAAAAGAGAATTATTTGGCAGTTTGTCGCAGTTAACTTTGGAGGACGGATAAAACTTTTAACATTCATCTAGTAAAATGTAACGAAAAGTTTTTACAAACATCATTGCAAATTAAATTACCTCTGTATTTATGTGGGAAATCAGCTTCAAAAATTCAAATATTGCAGACAATTTTTGAAACCATCAATAGGTTTCTCAGCTTCAAATTACAGGGGTTTTGAAAGTCCTGGATACGCTAAAACCCCGAACTTCTAAAAAAAAAAAAATGCCCTAAAATGCACTTTTATTTTAAATAATCGAAAACAAATCTTTTCTTATTTTATCAAAAACATAACAATTTTTAAAATATCAAAATAACCGAGGACATTTTTTTACTCTCGGATAAAACAGCTACGCTAAAACCCCGAACTTATGAAAAAAATGCCCTCGGTTATTTTGATATTTTAAAAATTGTTATGTTTTTGATAAAATACGAAAAGATTTGTTTCCGATTATTTAAAATAAAAGATCATTTTAGGACATTTTTTTCAAAAGTTTGAAATTTTAGCAAACCCAGTGAACCCTGCATTAAAATAATAAATGTAAATTTTCCTGATTTTCCATTTGATATTTGAAAATAATACATAGAGAAAGATTAAGAAAACTTATGCATTATAATTTACTCACGTATTTTATTACGCTAGTTTTAAAACTGAAATAAATGTAATAAAAAAGTGCTAGAAGCTTCTTGAATTTTGCATGTACAAAGAAATTTCTTATGTTTCCAAAAGCACATTAGTAAAAATATGTTTGGATTTTTATGAGAGAGAATGGAAGACTTTCAAAACTTTTAAAGAGTTATATTGATTAAATTTCTAAAAAAACTTTTTCGTGATATGACTTTTTCGGATCAAAATTTTAAAAAAATACAAATATTATATTTTACCGTACAACTACTCAGAGAGTGTATGTATATTTTGCGCACTCAAAATAATCTACGCATTTTATTAAACAGCTATCAATACATCCAGATTTTTTTATATTTTATCATGAATATATATAAATGAGTTTCCGTTCACTGAAATTAAAATTATGAAAAAATTACGTACGAAAACAAAGTATAACAAGGCAATCTTCAACTGAGAAACATGGTAAAACCGCCAAATAAATAAATACATTGCTTAACTTTATTATCTTCAAACTCACACTTAAGAAACATTCAAAAGTTGAATAATCGTATGTATGTATATATATATATATATATATATATATATATATATATATATATATATATATATATAGGTGGGTTTATAATAAGGCATGGACTATATAGGATTGTACGAGCCAGTTACATCCAGTCATCGAGCCAGTTACATCGAGCCAAGTAGAATAAAACGCAAAAGTTTTCAGCCTCTAGTTTCTTTTCAGACAATATAATAAACTATAGCTTCATAATAAAACCAAGACGGCCAATCTACATCTTAAAAAAAGAGTAATAGGAGGTAATGATTTGCAGCTAATCGGGATCTGAGAATTTGAGAAATTATTTTGCACGTGATGTAATTTTTATATCAATCTCACTTGTGATACCTGACTTTCTTACTTCACTTTTTTTACTCTCGGATATCAAAGAAGCTTTCTGGAGCTGAAAACAGCGAACCAATTTGCTAAATTCTGAGAACCGACGCATTTTCTGACTTTTAATGAAGCTTATGTTTGCTTGCATATCGGTACAAAATGTCAAACCAATCAGTCTAATCTTGTGAAGTAAACGTTGAATATATACACAAACATGTATACATCCGTACGTTCATTTTTATTTACATAGATAATTTAATTACTTCGGGGTGTTTCTATTTAACTTTGAATTCGTACCTACCTTATACACGGGAGTGATTATTAAATCATACAGTTAATAAATAAATAAGTAAATAAATAACGATATAAATGAAAAATAAGGACAAGAAAAGAGAAATAAAACTTTTTTAAAACTTTCTTATAAAATAATTATGACAAACAATTTATTTTATATAAATAGAGAAGAGCATTTAAATATTTTATTGCAAATATTTTTAGAAAATGAGAGCATTTATTTGAGCATTGCATTGAGAACATCTATGAAGCATCCACAGTCACAATGCAATCAATGTACTAAACGCCCTATTATACGAAACCGTTTGTGTGTGCCTGTAAAACCACTTCTCCCACCTGGACAGTTTGTATGTGGGAAAGTAGATTCTAAATTATGGTGTCTTTTGTTATTGCGCAAACACATATTCAAATTAATAATAATAATAATAATAATAATATTTCACTATATATTGGAATAGGGTGACAAATAATGTATTTCAGTATTTTATATGCATCAAGGAAAAAAGATAATTATTTTGCAGTTTGTCGCAGTTAACCTTGGAGAACGAATAAAACTTTTAACATTCATCTACTAAAATGTAACGAAACGTTTTTACAAAATTCATTGCAAATTAAATGACCTCTTTACTTACGTGGAAAATAAGCTTCAAAAATTCAAATATTACAGACAATTTTTGAAACCATCAAGAGGTTTCGCAGCTTCAAATTATAGGGGTTTTGCAAGTCCTGGATACGCTAAAACTCCAAACTTCAGGGGGAAAAAGCTCTTGGTTATTTTGATATTTTAAAAATTGATATGCTTTTTTTTATAAAATATGAAAAGATTTGTTTTCGATTATTTAAAATAAAAGGTCATTTACAGTTTACAAATTATAAAATAAAATCGCAACTCTGGCTATAGTAGCTTTTTCGGGCAGAAACGTAAATCTTTTATTTTTCTCCTAGGTAGTTTCTTGTTTACACTGCATTTTTTTTCAGTTCTTGATAGCATTGGCCCAATCACCTTACATTTCTTTGGAGTATTACATAAATCAAAAGGAATTAACTCCTACTATTCACGTTTTAATGGAAATATCAGACCAAAAACAAGTTTTTAGTTGTCAGGTTCCAGCACAAAAAGTAAAAATAAAGAAAATGGCAAACAATTTATTTTATATAAATAGAGAAGAGCATTTATATATTTTTTGCAAATATTTTTAGAAAATGAGAGCATTTATTTGAACATTGCATTCAGAACATTTATTAAGCACACATACTCACAATGCACTTCACATGTACCAAACGCCATATTAAATGGAACCGTTTATGTGTGCCTGTAAAACCACTTCTCCCACCTAGACAGTTTGTATCTTGGAAAGTAGATTCTAAATTATGGTGTCTTGTTATTGCGCAAACACACAATCCTAACTAATATTATAAATGCGAAAGTGAGTTTGTTTGTTTGTTTATGACGCTTTCACGCCTAAACCGCTGAATAAATCATGAGGAATTTTGGTTTTAGATATAGATGGGACCCTGGAGAAGGTTATAGGCTACTTAGAATTTTAGATTTTTATTACTTTTTTAATTAGTAATTAAAAACCGTTTTTACGTTGCCATGCTTGGCGAGTTTCGCCCGTATCAAGTGATTCATGTTCTGAGCTAACAAGAATGCTATTACTTCAATGAAGAAGCACGTGCATCTGAAGAACATTAAATAATCGGAAATTATGCCAGTTTTATGCCAAATCTATCTATCTCTAATAATAAAAATGAATGTTCTCCAGACAAATCTACAGAAAGCAGAGCTTTGAAAATTTGAGCATGACTGGGCCCATGGCTTCGGTAAAGTGTACCTGAGGCTGAGAAATGTTAATTACTTTTCTAACTATTAATTAAAAACCGTTTTATCGCCCGCACAAAATGATTTATGCTTTTGAAATAAAGCAGAAATTCTATTTGCAAAATCACATGCATTTGGAAAACATAAATAAGTATGGAAATTATGTAGATTTTACGCCAAATTAAAAAGCATAAACAAAGAAAAGTGTACTTACGTATTATCCTGGCGGTCCGCCAAGACGAGCGATTTTTAGCAGAGATAGATGCCGGGCACATGAAATTATTAATGGTTTTGAATACGACAGTTTGGCAACTCATTTGACGAAAAAAGAGTTTGGCGGGAATGACCGCTGGGATAATACGTAAGCACCAAGAAAAGTGCAGATGTGTTTCTTAAAGTTCGTAAATTTCCAAATCCTACCAATAATATAAATGTGTACGTTCATGTGTTATGTTTTTGACTGAATCACACAAAAATGGTTGGAAAAATTCGTAATGATGATAGCTTATGCTCTGGATTAACATACAGGCAACCTTTCAAGCATACAGCATAAATAATTCTTTTACAAAGACACTCAAAATAATACTAATGCATTGCGCTCTATGGAAATTTTGTTTCTACTAAACCGATTTTAAAACTTTTTTCACTGATTGAAAGTCCTAGTCCTATATGGTCCTAGGCCTATAGGGTCCTAGGCCTATATGGGGAATTCCTCTGTGTGGAATTTTCTAAGGGATCCTAGCTCGTATTTTTGCGAGGTTTTGAAAAAAACACGGAAAACTGCGAGCGGCTAGGTCGATAGGCGTAACCGGATTTTGAACCTGGCACATCTCGCCTTCCAGTTTTGAGAGCAGAACCTCTTAGACACTGGGGGACCCTGAGTTTTATAGGCTACCTTTTATGCATATATCACAAATAGTTCTTTTACAGGGATACTCATAAGAATTACATTACGCTCTATGTGTATCTCTGTAAGTACTGAACCGATTCCAAAACTTTTTTTCACTGATAGTAAGCTACACTATTCTTGAGTATTATAGGCTAAAATTCATGCATGTAGCTCAAATAGTTCCTTTACAGGAACACTCAAAATAATTCTAAGACATTACGCCCTATGGGCATCTCTTTAACTATACAGAACCGATTCTAAAACTTTTTCGCTAATAGAAAGCTGCACTATTCCTGATTAACATAGGCTAAAATTCATGCATATAGCATAAATATTTCTTTTACAAGAACACTTAAAACAGTTCGCAAATACTGTCGTAACTGTCTCTATTCGCCAAATGCCTGAAAAAAATCTAAATTTAGTAATTCTGCATACTCTCTTATTTTAAATGAAGTATACTAACATGCATTACACTTCATTCAAAATAAGTAAAAAGCAAATAATATTTAAATGCAGTTTCTTTAGTCGCAAACATATTTGTTATTCACACATGCTTCGTTTCTCTCGGGACCTAATTTTATTGCCGACGCGGACGAAGTCGCGGGTAGCCGCTAGTTAATAATAATAATAATAATATTTCACTACTTTATATTGGAATAGAGTGACAAATAATGCATTGCAGTATTTTATATGTATCGAGAAAAAAAGATAATTATTTGGCAGTTTGTCTGAGTTAACCTTGGTGAACGAATAAAATTCTTAACATTCATCTAGTAAAATGTAACGAAAAGTTTTTACAAAAATCATTGCCAACTAAATGACCTCTCAATTTGTGTGGGAAATCACCTTCAAAAATTCGTATATTACAAATAATTTTTGAAAACATCAATAGGTTTGGCAGTTTCAAATTACAGGGGTTTTGCAAGTCCTGGATACGCTAAAACTCCGAATTTATGAGAAAAAATGCCTTCGGTTATTTTTATATTTTAAAAATTGTTATGTTTTTTATAAAATACCAAAAGATTTGTTTTCGATTATTTAAAATAAAAGGTCACTTTCGGGCATTTTTTTCAAAAGTTCGAAATTTTAGCAAACCCAGTGAACCCTGAATTAAAATAATAAATGTAAATTTTCCTGAATTTCCATTTGATGTTTGAAAATTATACATAAAGAAAGGTTCAGAAAACTTATGCATTATAATTTACTCACGTATTTTATTACGCTAGTTTTAAAACTGAAATAAATGTAATAAAAAAGTGCTAGAAGTCTCTTGAATTTTGCATGTATAAAGAAATTTCTTATAATGTTTCCAAAAATATATTAGTAGAAGTATGTTTGGATTTTTATGAGAGAGAATGTAAGACTTTCAAAACTTTTAGAAGGTTATATTGATTAAATTTCTTAAAAAACTTTTTCGGGATATAACTTTTTCGGATCAAATTTGTAAAAAATGCAAATATTACATTTTACCATACAACTACTCAATGTATGTATGTTTTGCGCACTCAAAATAATATACGCATTTTATTAAATAGCTATCTATACATCTAGATTATTTCTTATATTTTATAACGAATATATATAAATAGTTTCTGTTCACTGAAATTAAAACTATAAAAAAATTTAAAGTACGAAAACAAAATATAACATCGCAATCTTCAACTGAGAAACATGGCAAAACCCTCAAATAAATAAATACATTGCTGAATTTTATTATCTTCAAGCTCACACTTACGTAACATGCAAAAGGTTAATAATCGTATATGTTGGCACGCTTATAATAAGACATGGACTACATAGGATTGTACGAGCCAGTTACATCCCTCTTAGGATCAAAAGATTCAAATCGACTAAAAAATAAATGTAATCCAACAAAAACTGTGTAAAGAAGTGACAAAAGTCCAGAAACATGCTGTATACAGAGTTTATCTAAATTCTTTCAACAAAATATTATGGGAGATAGGGCACATAATAATGGATCAGAATGACATAGCAATGTGGGGTCAAAAACGTTGTCTTCATATAGCTGTTAATAATCACTTTATGAAAAGTTTTGAAATGTTTGTCAAATTTCTTAAGCAAATTCCGTATACAATGGGCTTGTCTCCAAAAATCTTATCCAGAAATAAAGTAGAATTTTTAAACTACGAATTTTAGTCACATGTTTTCTGAGAAAAATACGTTAGTTTTTGACAAACAATGATCGGAAAGTTCATTGTTGTTTCAGCAACCGTTCCAAAGTGATTATTAACAGCTACACGAATACAACGTTTTCTACCCCACATTTCTATGTGATTCTAATTCCTTATTATGTGCCCTATCTCTCATAATATTTTGTTGAACCAATTTAGATACACCCTGTGTATTTACTGGGTTGCAAGTGCCTTATGTTTAACCGGCAAAGAGGTGGTATTCGTGCAAGAGTGCAAGTAAATATGTTTATTTTAATATTATTGTTAGTTAATGAAAAATAGCAAACAGTAAAAGCGAGTTTAAAAGATAAGAAGCTAATTCAATAAACAACAAAAAAAAATCCATAAAATTAATATTAATGCGAAATTTGGGAGGGAGGGGACGATATGGATTGCAAATGATAGGTTTAGTAAAATTAAAACGGCACAATATATTTTACAGATAGCAAATTCTATCATAAAAGATGACTATGCTTAAGTAAAAGATGTTTACAAGTGCCATTTGGTAAAGAAGGAGAAAAACATATCGCAAAGCAATACAAATTTACATTCTACAAAAAAAAGTTATTTGAGAACTATTATGTATGTAAATGATATATGAAATACATTATGTACACATAATATTACTACATATTCTATTGCATCCTTAAATATTTAAGTAAAGGGATTAATAAATAGTCAAGTGTATTACAAACGAAAAAAGTAAAATATTTTACTAAGTAATAAAACACAGATGATACAAAAGATGTGTGTGTGTGATGAAGGCTTCTTTTTCTCTAAAAATAAAATTTAAAAAATATAATTTTGAAAGTTTAAAAATAATTTTCACGTTATTTAGACATAATTCGTGGAATGAAAAATTATCACCGAAGTTGATAAAATGCATAAATACAATCAAATCATACTGATACATATTTTTAAATGATGATATGCAATTAAAGTCAAGATAGTACATGGTTATGACATTTTGTTTATAAAAATTAACAGAGACTGTGTTGTTATTTACGTAGTACATCTACAATTACGCAATGCGGAGGAAATATTTTATCTGAAAAGAAAAGTAATATCTTTTTAATAATATAAAACTTAAACATTTTTTAAATCAGTGGCTTCTCGTCAAACTGGCACGTTGTTGATTTGACTTCAGAATGGTTTACTTCTCTCAGTTTTTTAGGCTCAGGTTTTGTATTCCTAACCTGGATTTTTCATGGTTTAGGAGGCAAATTTCACCAATTCGGTAGCTATTAACAAAATATTTTGCTCAGTAGGATTTTTTTAAGCACGATTTTGTAGTCTTTGTTTGCAGTCAGATGTTTTACTGCTTGTTTTCCTGATTTGTGAAATTTGTGAAATTCGGTCTGTGAGTGTATTTTATGCGCCAATATTGATATAATATTTATTTTGACACTTTTAAAATTTATAAACAAACGGCAATAATGAATATAAATACAAGAAAATGAAAGGTAACATGGAAAATGGCTTTCAGATTAACAATACAGCAAACTTTTCTACTACTAACATAATTAGACTTTAATACCGGCAAAAATTGTATAACTTTAACAATCATTCGCCATTTCGAAAATTTTAAATACTTATATGTTTGCACGGGGGATGGGGTACACTATGCACATATATTTTCCTATTTCTAACTCGTACAACATTCTTTTTATTTTTCTTTTGTGTGTGTTTGTGTGTGTGTGTGCGTCACGTCATTGAAATAGGTTTCAATCCACAATTGTTTTTTACTAAGAATGACAAAATACACTTTTAAGCTCAAATAAAGGGAGAAAATGTACACATACAAAAAGAAACAGAAAAGCTTTTAGAAAGAATGCTTTCGAACTGCTAGATAATTCGCTGTGTGTGTGACTTATTCCTCCTGCTCTAGCCGTAGGCTAGACCAGATCGAAGAGCTCAAAGGTTCCAATGAAATTATAAACTAGTAAAGAGCCTCCTTAGTTATTTTCCTTGGTAAGTCCCAGACAGCTCAAAAGATGACCAGGAAAAGCTTCCAGCCTCCTCAATATTACATTTGAAGAACGAGGAAAAATATTTTTGCCCATGACTAAAAGAAAAACACCTTAAGTGTCTCCTAGAAGCCTACTAATGGTGGTCTGCATCCTGATAGGGAGTCTCCTGGTTTTCTTTCTTTTTTCCAGTTTTTTTCTTTATCCTCTCCTTTGTGTGTTTTGTATATCCCTCGTGCTGTCCTAATTTTAAATGTTACGTGTTTGTGTGTATTGTAGAGTGCTGATAGTATACCAGGAGAAATAACAAAAGAGACGCAAGTTAAACAGTACAGGCTTCAGACAAAGTGTACCCTTTCTTCTCAGCATTTTTTTTTCAAATGGCGGGCCTTAACAATGCCTTGGAGACATTGGCCACCTCTAAGGCCGCAGTTGTTGGTCACTTTATTATGGGGGCACCTAGTAGGTGGGCCAACGTTGCCCCCTATGAAGGGACGGACACAATGGCATCCACGCCCAGTCGAGGATCGAACCTCGTCCGCCGGGAATTGAACACGAAACTGTAGTACGGTGCTTTATCCACCATACACGTTGGTCGGCCTCTCAGGATAGCATACCTCCTCAAATACAGCACTGCAATTCTGATTGAAAAGTAATTCGTATCCTAAATTTTTGCGAGACGAGAAATTCTCGCAAGAAATCTCTCGCGAGACAAGACTCTGTCGCGTCTCGCAAAATATTTCCTTTCTCGTCTAGCGTCTCGTCTCGCAAAAAATTGTCTGTCTCGTCTCGCGTCTATCCCTAATGGTACGTCAATGTATCCTTTAAAACAATAAAAAGAGAGGTTCTCTCCTTGGCCAATACATCAGCTGTTTCATTTCCAGAGAGTCCTACAAGAGATGGCATCCACTGAAAGTAAACCTCATGATGTTGCGAAATATCCTTGAGGATTTCTAGTGTCGAAAACGAGGCTCCGACACTCGTCCAGTCATTCATTTGCTAGATGGCATTGGGGCTATCTGTCAGTATATCCAAATATCTCTGCTAGAGGTATCAGATGGGATAAATTTCAGTCCTTCTTCAATGTCAATGAGTTCTGATCTAAATACGGAGTAAGAAATCCGGATTTCTAATCATAAACTGATTTGAAGAACTAGGGGTCTTAACAAAAACGCCACTGCTGCAGGCATTGCGTTCATCTTTACTGCCATTGGTATGAATGTGAATAGCAGTACGGTATGAAGCAGTATGGTAGCAGTATTGGTATGAATCTGAATAGTGTGAGGGATTGTGTGACATCCTTGAGAGCAAGCTATTGCAGATAATCAGGTAAGTGATATTTTTTGCTTGTGAAGGACATGAGCTTAGTTTGAAAATGAGCTCTAGGTAGACCACCAGAGGTCTGGCAATTGGTTTTAGAGAATGCCTCTCAACATTTTGGTCTAATAAGGCCATCGATTTCATTTGTAAGAAAGGACTATTTCTCTTTAGTCTTAGGCAACTTGTAATTTCTGAGGAAAGAAATTCGATTATGATCGCCATAACTGTAAAGCTTATTAAAATATTTTACAAGCCCTGCGCTTCTTCTTAAACTCAAGGACTGCAATAAAGAACCAGATCAGCAGGGCAACTACTTCGCATTCCAGCGATACTGCTGTTCGATGCAAGACTTACTTTAAAGGGCTCACCAACCAGATCCTAAAGTGTAGATTTTCTGCACAAGCCAATTTTTGTTTTAAAAGCTTCTAATTTATCTCTTTGGAAGGTAATAAATCTTCAAGCATAAACTATAAGTAAATACCTGATATTGAATATCACTCTTCATTTGCATTGTTTCCCTACCTTAATATTAATGATTTACTCTGAACAAAGTCGTAACCAGTATTTTAGCTGATCATTCTATGGCTTACTCTATGAGACAGAAAGCACACATTGTCTCGTTATATGCACTATTACAGTAACCTTATTTTTTTTACAATGAATAATATTCATTCAGTGTTACTTTAATATATTTTTATGTCTCTAATAAACGTTACATCACTTATCGTGTTCATGTAAAATAGGGCTATCAGGATACGTTCATTTTGAAACGAGGATTGACTGTAATAAATTTGTAATTTCGTCCCGCAGTAGCCTAGTTAGTGATCTCCGTTCCCGTAAGAACACGGAAAGTGAAGTAGCACCGGCTTGTCCAGTGATTTGGTGGACTCCTCTCTCGGCTGGACTGCTGTGGGGCCGTGTATACTAATAGGAACTGTGTAAGTAAAATCTGCTAGTGGATCCAATGTCCTCCATGTTAAAAAAATGCCTCTGGTGGTGCCGATTTCAGGTGCTATAGGTCTCTCATCTGGAATGGGTTCAAAATTAGGCGACCCCCAGCTAAGTCGATCTTCCTCCCACTGGGGCTCTTTATGATGGAAGCCGCTCCCTTCGCTCATCACGGTCCTATGTGAGGGGTCTCCTACTGCTCCACGGGTGCCAGAAGCTATTTGAAAAAACACAACAAAGGTTAAAATAACTTCTAAAATAACAGTTTTTTATTTCCAATCTTCATGAAAAATTGTGGAATATTGTTTGTGTTCGGTACTGTAGCAATTTTTTTAAAAAATGTGTGTTACTGTGTACTCTGCGTTATACACACCGATTCTAATGATAATGTTATTTAAAAATATGTTTTCCCTGTAGATGTAATAAACAAGACACGCTAGATAAAAATATTTGTACGAAAAAAAGTCATTAAATAGAAAAAGTTCATAAGATTTTTGAGAAAATTTTTAATATTTCAATACTAATCATCATTTTTACTGGATCGATCAATTACTTCACCTCATGTACCTAGATATGTAATTTCATTTTACCGCGGTGAAAAGTCAGTAAGTCACAAATTTATATATGTGTGTGATTCTCGGGAAACGGTACAAAATAAAGTTCATGATTTTGCGTTATTTCTGTCGCATTTTCTTTTAACGGAAAGATTGGTAATATTATTATTATTGCTTCTTTAGATACATAATGTTAATATGTTGTCTAATGAAAAACAAAATTTGTCTTTGGAATTATTTACTTTGGCTTTTTCAGTAGCCCCGGTGTGACAGAAACGACTCATATGCTACAGAAATGATGGGGACAATGACCGCAACGACAAAAGCATTTTCTTTGACACTAAAAATGTTTTTAAAAAACCATGAATACCCAACAATAGGTTTGTTATAAAAGTTCCTTCTTCAGCTTTCCGTAAAACTTGAAAAAATATTTTTTTTTAACTACCAGGGACTAGTTTTGTCCCGTTTTATGAGAATCACCCATATAACTTAATTTACTTAATTAATTACTTATATTCTAATGGCTAAAATATCCCCAGTTAAATATATATTCGCTCTATTATTTAACATTTTTAAAAATATCAATAAGTGTGTATCCCTTGCCTTAATAATGACACAAAATATATATATATTTACTGTGAGAGCTTATATCAGTAATTCGTACTGATCAACACTTTAGGATAATATCGCATGCATTCTTTGACAAACGACCTCACGGATTTGAACATCACAAATATTTGCAATATGAATACATGCTACATTGAGACATATTCAGAGCAATGCTTTATTTCACCAACACTCCTTGTACTGCAAGATTCTTTATTGAGCAAATATACAGAAATTCCCAATTCACCTACTTCTTTAGCCATTCAATTTCACCAACGGCTCCATATCATTCCCTGCGGATCAAAACTTTGAATACACTGTAAAGATAAATGATTCATAAGCATATTTTTAACTCTATTTCGAAATATAGGAACTCATTTATTTATTAAACTGCAAAACGTTCCAAGTCCCCTTTCATACCTCCTGGGCCGGATATTTCCAGTTATAAACTCTAATTTTATTTATTGAAACAAGTGTGCGCGCACTCGCTTACATCCTTATCTGAAGTATTTATTATGCATTACTGATGGCTGCCGTCATAAAATTCTACTTTTGGAGACGTGCTTACTTTAAAAGCGAGCCCATCTTCGGGACTCGGGGGACAAACGTTTGCCAGCGCAATCCGCGTATTGATTTTTGGGGTGCAATTCTTTACACTTTTCCTTGTCATAACTTGATGAAGGTGTTCGAAGTTTCGTGGTCTTAATCCGGGGAAATTTATGAGGAAATTTAAAGTTAAGTGCAGATTTCATAATAACAGGCTACGGTTGCTCAATTGGAAAACTCCAGGAGGTAAGAAGCTACTGAAAATTCTTTAAATGTTGATACAATAAACAAGCAATTACTAATCTAGTATAGTTATTAAGAGCCGGTATTTATGCTTTTTTAATAATATTCTCAATGTAAAACATTGATGAAAATCTTCAAAATTTGAGTCACTATAATATTCAGAAAAATTAGTTTATTAGCATAGCGTAAATACTATTAATACTATTATTATTTAGAGTAATTGGGTAAAATCAGTACCAGATGAAAATCTCATGATATTTTTTTTTTTCTAAACTAGGATGAAGTGTTTAAAAATAAAATGAGTTTCTAGGTCCTCACCAGTGGCGGATTTCCCAATAGGCGCATGAGGCGCGCGCCTCGGGCCTCATATTTCTAAGGGGCCTCCAAATTCGGTTTTCAGAAAGAAAAAAACTATATGTAAATATCTTATCAAGAGACATAAACTTTGTTCATAGTTTCAGGATTGCTTCTAGAGTAGAAAGCGCTTTTGAACAATCTTTTCTTTGGTGACTCCCTTTCCTCTTCACAGCATTGGACCATAATCTAAACTAATACTTTAATACGAATACTTTTAGTTTACAAGTAATTGATGCTTTAATTTCGTATTTCACTGTAAAAATATCCAGAAACGTTCCTTGGAAATAAGGATAAGTTAGACTTACAAATACTATACAGAAAGTATACATTTCCCTTTGAAAACTTTACTGTTCCGTTCAACCCGTCACTTAACCGAAAAGTGGTCACACGACCTTAAAAAACACTTAAAAATGACTAGAATTGTAAAATAATAATAATAATAATAATAAAAAATTCCAGTAGTGTTCCTTGAAAATTATAGGCAGCTGAGGTGCCCTAAATTCCAAGGAAAGTTGCACGAAAATACCAAGAACTGAACAATATGCAATTCAGTGGATCTTTCCTGAGCTGTTCAATAAAGTTCCTGGTATTTTCATGCAACATTCCTTGGAATTTTAGGACCCCCATTATTTCCAAGAAAAATTCCAAGATTTTTTGCATTGTTTTAATTTGCTCACTATATTTTATCTCAAAAAATACAGGTGCAGAGGGTCCCTATGCCCTTTTCCAATCCGGAATCAATTAGTTGGGTTGGGTTGGGGGATTACTGCCAATTATCTGCTCCCCTTGGGGTTCTTTCTAAGGGATTCTAACCCCTATTTACGCTAAATTTTGGTGGAAACAACGGAAAATTCCTAACGGTTATGTTAGCGGATGTGACCTTGTTTTGAACCAGGCACATTCAGTCTCCCAGTTCAGAGTGCTATGCGCCCAGCCACTGGTTGGGCCGCACTGAATCAATTTGCGGCTCAGTAGCTGGTATTGCAATAGGACATTCAAATACACCTGCTTTATAGATTGCCGCCCCCCCCCAAATCAAAAAGTGTACAGTCTGATAAGAATATTTCTCATTTTAAAAGAGAAAAGCCTGAACCGCTTTATTCTACAGTTTGAGATTGAAAAATTTGTCAAAAATTAAATATTTTATATTTTTATTCAGTCGTTCTTAATTTAAATGATTTAGGAAAAGACACTCTGTATTAAGTGAAATTTTCAAATATACCTAGAATATATAATTGTTGTTGGTTGTCACGATGTAAAAGAAATTGGAAACAATAATTTATCTTCTTTCGAAAAATCACTAAAAATTAAAAATTTAAGCTAGGGATAACCGATTTTATCTTTTTTTTGGAATTGAAACTTTCCGAGTATGCAATTATAAAAATTTGCCGACCAATAATTAAAAAGATATATGAGCTGATACATGTACGATAACACTTTTTTGGGGTGATTGGGAGAAGATATTTGATAGTTCAAAAAAAAGTATTGAAAAATTAAAGAAAGCAATACTTAGCGTCACCGAAATTTCACATGCGTGCAAAGTTTCAGCTCGATTGGATGATAGTGGGTTAAAATTCATAGACAAATTTTGAACTGGAATGTCATACACAGTTAATTAAAAACTTAAAAAAACAAATGATGATTAATTTAATTTTTTGTTTTCAACTAAAAAATATTTATGATAACTATATATTATAAATACGACATGTATTTTATAGTCGCAGCTAACATAGAAAATGCTAAACATTAATAATAAACCGAGGATCGAAGCTTAGAGCATACCCATTTAACCATTATAAAGTGGAATTTATTTTTAAGTCAATAATATTTTTTGTACTTTAACTACTTAAAGTATTGTTTATTTTTTTTAATTTCTCTTGTAGTTTTTTTCGTTCTATTTAAAATATAGAATAATGTGTGTGTGTGTGTGTGTATATATATATATATATATTATTCATACCTAATTACTCATTATTAATAGTCCTAAACTTATTGACAGTTTTTGAATAAACACAAAAATTAGACTAAACAGAAAGTTTACTTTTACTATTAAACTGCTTAGTTTTGCAGTTCCAAACGGGAAATTTATGAATATATTTAAATATTTATAAATATATGTTCTTGAAGGAATGTTAAATTTTTGGTTCATTTTATCCAAGTAAATAATTCTTCTGAACTTTGTGATGTCAAAGTCATGTTTCTGATCAAGTTTCCCTTGTTCTGACCTTCAAAAGTACCTGTTAAGTAGTCAAAATTTTCATGACTGAAACAATACATATGCCAGTGATCCACAAAAAGTAATTCGACGTAATTAAGTAACAGTGAAAAATAATCAATATAAAATTGCAGTTGCTGGGTTATACTTTGAGGTATGCTGAGGTTTATTTAGTGTTAATCATGAAAAGTGAAACGCTACGTAGTACAAAAATTAAATAGATAAAATATGTTTTTTAAGATGAACAAATCTATAAACATAAAAATTATTTTAAAAATTTAATACTCCTTTTGTAGCAGGCCCTGACTATCGGACGGACACTTGGTGCACGTGCCCTGGGCACACATGGAGAAATAAGCCAAAAAATTGAGTTTAACACGATACACAGCGGCACAAAAATTGAGCCAGCTAAAGGGCACAAAATCTGAAAAGTGCCCTGGGCACAAAAGTGTTATAGTGAAAGTCAGGCCTTAGTTCGTAGACATAAACTAGATATAAAAGGAATTAAAAATTTTTAAAATAATTAGTAATAATGTAAAGGAGTTAGAGTTAGTGATTTTTTTTTTTTTTTTTTTTTTTTTTTTTTTGGAGGAGGAGGGGGGCCTCAAAATTGAGTTGCGCCTCGGGCCTGTCAAGAGCAAAATCCGCCATTGGTCCTCACTGTAAATTTAATGCATTTTAAATTAAAATCCTTGCCCTGACTATACTTGATTTATTTTTAAGATTATATATACAAATAAATATAATAGTATTTAACAAGTTTTTCTAAAAAAATTAAAATGTCATAAAGTATACATAATTCTCTGTATTATGTTCGCATATTGTGTACTTTCTCCTTGAACTCGCAATGATAAATTTAAAAAAG
Organism: Cheiracanthium punctorium; assembly: GCA_038373885.1. Lineage (NCBI taxonomy): Eukaryota > Metazoa > Arthropoda > Arachnida > Araneae > Cheiracanthiidae > Cheiracanthium > Cheiracanthium punctorium. Next base: position 2,373,907 of record JAWZYV010014761.1, read on the forward strand.
CCCCTTGAAACAAAGAGCTTTGTTGCCGAAAACTGAATTCTTACCAAAATCTTCTTTGGGATTTTACAGTATTCGTAGTCTACACAGATGTTTTATTATTAAGTCAACCTCATTTTAGCTATGAGGAGAATTACCACATTCTTTGTACACTTACCTGTTATGTGCGTACAGCAAAAGCGTTTTCTATTTAAAAAAACATTTGTATAAGAAAAAATAAATCAGCTTTCCAAGAAAGTATCATAATTGATTGCATTCTTTCAAATGTATCATTCCTAATTACTCTTATAATGAAAATAAATAATCGGTCGGAATAAATAATTGGTCTATTTCATTTTGAAAATCATTAAAAACCATTTAATACTCAGGATACAATGCAAATAAAGTTTTTTAAACATGTGAGATTAAACTATGTACTATATAGAGAATTAGGTGCACTCATTAAAAACATCCTAATGTAAGAAATTTTTTACTTTTTTTAGACTCCAAACATGTTAAAATTTGTAAAATAATACCGAGGATTCTCGATTTGTAAACAGAAATCTGTACAAAAACAGAAATTTATTTTCCTTTGTTTACAGTATGGTGAGTTTCCGTGGGATTTTTGTTGATAGTATCATTTAACAACTTCTAACTGTGGCATATCTACTAATCTACACATCAGGGCTTGAAATAAGATTTCGAAGCTTGCAATAAGAAATGATGTGAACTTTTATAAGCTAGCTGAAAAAGCTGTTCAGCTCAAGGTAAAATTTTTAATTTTAATAATAACGATCAATTGTAGTTTCAGTCTTGTTGTTTAACTTTGAAAAATTGAATGCATAATGCAATACAAAAAATAAAGAACTTCACATTTCTTGTATAAGCTTTTTGAAATTGCATATGAAACCTTAAAGTATATCTGAAATGGAAAGAAATATTTAAGTAATAAAGTTTTAAATACACCGAGTTAAACTTGCCGCGAGCACTATTGATTGTCTTGGCTATTTGGTCGAATCTGACGGTATTTTCTGTGGCTGACACGACTTATTTCGCGCCCCGCTACACATAGTAACAAAATAAGTTAAAATGCAAACCTCATTAAGTTTTTTCTGTAAATGCTACTGTTATTAATATTCTTCTAATAATTTTATTTTACATTTTCATTAGATAAAAATTAACTTTGCAATCATTCTGATTTGTCTGTGATAGATTTTTTTCCTTTATACTTCGCTTTTGTTGTATATTTACGGGTAATTTTTTTCATGTGGAAGATAAATAATCTGATACGTCAGGCAAAAAGGTTCTGAGCACTATTAAAATATTTATTTAAAGAATTTTGAAGTAGCTTAGAAATAAATCCCAATTGTTTTGTTCTCTTGGAGGTGGTTTGAAGATTTTTGTAATACTGAATTTTAAAATGAGAGTTCGGTTACTCTTTAATACAATCACATTTGCGGTCAAATGCTTTAACCATGCGTTATTTTATTCTGATAACCATTACAACACTTTTCTTTGTTTAACATAAAGGTCGAGAGGATGGACCTGAACCTTTAGCGATAATTAACACGGGCTTTCAGATTTTTAAAATTTTTATTTCTTTTTTTTTTAATTTATTAATTTATTTTATTTTATTTCATTTATTCTTCCGTTCCTTAAATTTCGTTCAGGTGCATGTACATTATTGCATTTTATGTGCCCCCCCCCCGCTTAAAAAAAAAAAAAACGCTACATGTTTACGGTCCTGATGTGAGCAATAGCAGTACACATAAATTTAAATATACATCTGAATTTGTCAGAAACTTTGGAAGATCGAGAGTGTGCTTGATAAAATCAATATACTTTTCCACAGAGGCTTGCAAAAGGAGATGTAGGACCTGAGATCCCGGTCCGAATGTTACGCACAGTCGGTTAAAAAAAAAAATACTTAAAGAGAAATGTAATAAGCATCACCTTTTACATGTAGACACCGATTACTAATGAGAGGAGGATGAATTACTCTCATTATATCAGAAAGATTTTATCATTGAGATGATCAATATACATTAACTGCAAATTAAATTTCACACAAATTTATGATTTTTCTACCTTTTCCATTTTTAGAAATTTTGCTCCCTTGCTCAGATTGGTTAAAAAATAGTAGTAGCTTTATTCTTTCTCCCTTCCTTCTTTATGTGATTCAATTAAATATTTTGAGAAGGTTTTCAGAGTTGCATTTCTCTCATTTCCACTTTTTTTTTCCTTCTTTTTTCTTTAATTCTTGTTATCAATTTATCGATATTCTCATTTTTTAAAACATTAATAAATACTCCCTGACATAAATTGAACGGTGTTTACCTTTTTCGGATTCTTCTAAATACTAAATGCATAATTCCTCGCTTTATAAACAGCCTTACTATTTTTAACCATCATCCAGTTTCATTCAGTGGTGACACCTGACCTGTTATGGACCATTTAGTTTCTCCCCGTTCTCCCCATTCTCCTCTCCGCCTTCCTTTGCGTAATATCCGTAATGCGAGACCCGCAGCCAACCAACCCCGACCTTTTTCTCTCTCTCTCTCCACAGGTGTTCGGGGACCCGGTTTGATTCGAATCGAACGATGTTCTTGTCGCTGGTTTTGTTCCTTTTTAAGAACGTTTCGGGAGGATGGAATGAGGGAAAGCCACACTCTTGTAATGAATGTCCTCGGGGAGGGGAGGAGGGGGGTGTTCGGTGGTGTAAATTTCTCTCTGTGGAATTTTCTCCGACGGCTCGTGCTGACGTACTGAGGAAAAGAGACGGGGGAGTAGTATATATTATGGATTTTTGGCGGCGGGCGGTTTTTACTGCTCGAGAGCGTGATTTGCGAAATGCGTTTACCGGGGAGCGTGAAGAAGTGGTTTGTAAATTTCCAATCACAAAAGTAATTTCATCCAATGAGGTTCTGCTCCGCGCGTTAAGAACAACGAAGGAGAGATCAAGTAGAACAAAAATTGCAAGTCGTAACCCGGGGCATCGGATGATTAATCTCGATATTTCGAAGACTGAATGCAAATATCGTTAAATCCCAGCGTGCAAGGACTCGAAGAGTGGGAAAGATGAATGAACGCGATTTTTTTAAAGAGAAGATGATATTTTATTTCGTTTAAAAATTCCTTCCAACGGTATGTTTGTGAGAGAAATACTGAGATTTCTGAGATATACACTTTTCATTTCTGTTTATTTACTTCTTGATTCTATTGCGAAGTTTGATTTTCCTATGACAATAGATACTACTAATTGCACTTTGAATTTTGTCCAGATTCAACTAGGATGCTAATAAAGGTCGGAAAATTGTCATCGCGACGTTTTTGACCTTCTCGTCTAGCAATTGGGAGTGATTACTTTATTTTCAGACATTTTAATACAGCCCTTTAAATCTTACTTTCAGATAATCACTTTGTTGTTAATACTTCTCAGTGTGTTTACCATGCTACAGCAATTCAAGACTTTGATCCGAAGACATTTTTTGATCCTCCGATTAGCCAACTAAAAGGGAAAATTATAAAGTCAGTTTCTGTCCATTACAGTTTTAAAAATTTCATAGAACACTTGTTTATAATGAATTTTAATAGAAATTTCAAAGAACTGTCTAAATTTTAAAACTACTGTTGAAAGGGGTTAAAAATTCATAATGTTAAAAAAATGAATCGAAGAACATCTTTATAAATTAAAAATATATATATTTATTTCAGTAAAAAAAAATTGTGAATAATAAATTAATAAAAATGCACAAACATGATCTGATTAGTTAGAAAATTAAGTGAACATTTAAAATTCATTCATTCATTCATTTGTTTTAAATTTAATTCTCTTTGAATTACATTCTTTAAGATCCACCTTCTTACGAGAATTTCAGTTAGAAACTAAAATATCCTCTCGAAACCAGGATATTATTTAAATTTTTACTATATTGGTAATGGTATTGCATTACCAATTTCTAAACTTAAAATGTCCAAAATTATGTATCTCACAATGGCATCTCTCTTTATGAACGAATTGAATGAAATGCATTAAAAATAAGCTTGAGTACACCGAATGGTAAATTCATTCATCAATTAAATAAAATATTTAGAAGTTTTCGATTTACATACATTATCTTTGCAAGACATATTTAATTACACTACCTATAAAATATAGCAATCAACTTTTTTTTAATTCCTTCTTAATAATAAAATTATTTTGGCACGATATTAAAACTCTTCGCCGAACGAAACTTATTAAACTGAAGTTTGGCGCATGTATCCCCATACTCCATGTAAACGGTAAAAAATTGTAGGAAATCGGTTATGTGAGGTTTGTAACTTGCAACATGTTGATGATTGGCACACAATTAAACTTCATTTTAGACACTGGAACCTTTGCTTCTAGCAAAACATTTATTGCTTTAAATGATATTGCAGCAATATAAAATCTTGTAAATATTGTGTAATTAAATGTTGTATACATATTTAATTTCAAAATATTTACAAGAATTTAGATTTTTTTCAACACAACACACAAAGCTTAGAGCAATACAATACACAAAAACATTTTTTCCAGAAGAATTTAGATTTATAGAACTTAGATTTTACTAAGATTTTCGCTTATTGCAAAATGCGTAATTTTCAGATTGCGAATATACAAGATATTTTATTTAAATAAATTTATTTAAAAAATAAATTCGAAGGTCCAATGCTTATACACCTATCCCTTTAAGTATACTCTCAGAAAGAATAAGTACTGTTCCGAGGAGCATTGGAGTTCCATGAGAATTTGTTTATAATACTTTAACCGCATATCATTTATTTCTTTTCAAGTAAAATTAACAAAATGAAAAAAAATTTCTTTTGCAGTTTAACAAAAAGCAAACCTTATCTTATTTGATCTTTTCTGTCTTTAAAAAATATGTATAAAAAGATTGACGAAGATCTAGAAGAGTGATAATCACTGCACTAGAATAATTGTTAGAGACCCTAGAGCTGAAGTTGAACAGTTTTTAATTTTTGCATGCGAGCTAAAGCAAAAAATTATTACACTTATTTATTTGGAAAAGGTAACCTGTATCAATTAATACAAACAATTGTGAAATGTTTGCATGTTATTTAAATTCTAATAACATGTGTATAACTACTGCTGAACTTTTTAAAAACAATTTTACTAATGCTCTATAAATTTTAAACTATTTATTTTGAATCATAATTAATTGAGTTAAAACCTCGTATTTCTTCACTAAATGGCACAGCAAAAGATTTTAAAGATCAACAATGTCTGGCCTTTGAATAGCCGTGTTTTTTATAAGATAAAAAGTGGATGGAGAGGCTTAAATATCAGCATATCAGTAAATGGTAATTTTATTTTAGATTTTTTATTTTTATTTTCAAAACGTCAGAAATTAAATTACTTTCAAAAAAATTTTTAGAAATCAAATTCAAGTATCACGTTGATTATGTCAAAGGATATCTATATTGAAGAAAAAGTCAAATTACCTACCTGTGAATGCACCCATCTCCAATACTTACCAAAAAAAAAAAAATTAAACAGAAAATACTAGAAATTGAAGAAATTAAAACGTGTGTAAATTAAAGAACGTTATAAAACACACACTTGTAGGTGAAGAAAATGATCCTACCTCTAGTTACGCTGATCGCTGACTCACGCTCGATCTCGAACAATTCCAGGCAACTCATCCAAGATATAAAACGTTTACCTCCATTACTACAAAAAGATAAAAAAGGTTAAGCACGAAAAAAAGCAATAATATCTACACCGTTCGTACGATCCGATTGAAATTTTTCATAATCATGTATAAAAATATAGTAAACAGTCTACATTAGAAATCAAACTACATTAGAAATCTGAAAATCCCCCGTTTCCTCATTTTTAAGCGATTTTTTGGTCTTTTCAGCTCTGTTTTATTTCCGAGGGTAAAAAAAATGAATCATTTGAGTGACAAAATTACCTGTTTCAAGCGAAAATGAAGTCATACAAGTGAGATTCCAATTCGTTTAAAATAGTTTTTCCAGATTACATAGTTTATTTTTTTTTCACAAATAAATCGTCTGCATAGATGCCATTCTTAAGTGGCTGTTTACACAAAACGAAATCTTTCGAATGCGAAAAGTTTCCGGCGTTTCCAGAAGAGCATGAAATGCAATTTGGGTATATAATAAAAATTGAGTATGAACTTAATTATTTTAGGTGGACGAAGATTAAATATATTGAGTGCAGACATATTTTTGTCAAAATGTTTTATCTAGCGCCCGTTGTAATTGCCTCCACAATGGGCTTTGACTTCTAGTAATTGAATAATTTAGGTGAGCACAAATTAGAAATATGTAAGATTTTGAATGGCAAATTTAAAAATGGAAGCCTGCTAATAAGTAATCTTAATGAAGTCTGTTGGAAAACATACTCAACAGCATCGTTTCAAGTTAGTATCATCTTTGACTGATAATTTAGGTTGTGTCGGCATATTCGCAAATAAAGCATTCTCCAAGATCACAAATACTAGAAAGTGGTAGATAAATAGAATGCAAACAGATTGTAAGGGTATCCCACTCCCACACATACTTAACTTGGTTCAAGATGATTGTTCTCGATGAAGCCGTGTTTCTGATTTCGAGCATTTGTTATCACTTATAAAAACATACTCAAGCAATCACGGTTGCACAAAAGTCAATGAACCTATTAATAAATTATGTACTTTTTTTCTTCATTTCTGCCACAGTGCTGCGAGGGATGATAAAAGAGCTCAGCAATCTCAGCTAAAACCACCGACCAATCACAGTCTCTGTATGCAAGTGTTTCGTAATTTTTAAGATACAAGTTCTGAGAACTGCAATTCAGATAGCAGTTCTTCTAAGATTTCGATGCCATGCACTTATTCCCTTTTACTGCTCTAAAAGCATGCAAATCCAGAAAGATGAAGGCATGAGAGTGTATGTAAATCGCAGTCAAACGTTAAAGTAGGCCTGACAAGTCTGAACTGAAACAATTACAAACTTAAAATGTTCCTGAAAAAACGTATCTCCTCTCTAGAAAAATTTTCTAATGTTTAAAAATTATTCTTGACGAATGAACTAAATGATTAGCATCTCATTACTGACATGGAAAAACAAATATTCCAAGTACAAGATTAACCCTTTAACGCGCAGTTCCCGCTCTGGGAACACCCAACTCTGACGTTTTGACTGTTGCCAGTCACGAAGAATAGATATGATTTCTATAAAAATAGTTGCGGGTAACATAGCTCCACGAGAATCCTTTACTTTTTACCACGTCATTTCCTGTACAAAAATTGTCACGATTATTTTTAACAGCACTGACATCTGCTGAAAAATGGAAGAATGCGAGAACAGCTGAACAGATTGCCCAATGCTGAAAAAAGGGTAGCCGTTGCCATCGCTCGACTTAACTACCAGCAAGATGGCGGACGACCGAAACGTTCATCGTGTGCCACAGACCTAGAGACCCTTTTTTGACGCGCAGCTGGTGTTGCCCGCGCACAGCCAGCTGCGACAAAAAAGGGTCTGTAGAGCTGTGGCACGCGATGAACGTTTCGGTCGTCCGCCATCTTGCTGGTAGTTAAGTCGAGCGATGGCAACGGCTACCCTTTTTTTCAGCATTGGGAAAGGGTTGTGCCTCAAAGGGTTAACAGCAAGAGTCTTCTCCTCTGCCAAAATGGTTTTGTGTGCCTTTGGTCATGGGTATTTTTACAATAATTTTACAAATTAATCGTTAAATAATAAAGATTAACAAGATAATTCAGATTAAACATAAATCACATCGATAATTCCAGAAATCGCTCACTCTGCTCTTACCTTTAATTTACTTACAAAACTCCTAATCCGCCTTTCTCTTAAACCGCGCATGTGCAACAAAAAAATAAAGTGAGCTACTGCTCTCTGGTCAAAACTCTACGTTTCTAATAAAACTCTGGAATCGGGCCTAATTATGCGCAGATACAGCCTCCCGGAGTCCTGTTCATAATTCAGGAGGCGCTTAATATCCATTTCCCTGTAAAATATTCAGTAGAAGCGAGTTTGCGTCCTAATTGAAACGAATTTGGATTTACGAGCTCACTTCCCCGTTGCGCTTGCGAGCATAATATGAAGCCTTTACGTGCGCTTATGACTAGGCTCAGAAGTATGTCACGTAGAGCTCGATCTAAAACGTGAGCTACCATAGCCTGACCTATAGATCCTACTAATTTGGGAAGCGGGGCCCCTAGACTTCTTTTTTATGATAATCAAGAAGCAAGGGGAAAAAACGGGAAATTAGCGGCTGGTTTAACGAATTTTGCGTGATTCCAATTAGGAAGAGCAAAGAAAGAGGTATGTAATATTTAGGAAACGAATTACCTGTGAGCTGTTATGAGATAAAAGACATACCTGTGGGGATAATTGAGTGGCTTGTTATTCATAACCTCCGAACATGTTCTTGAATTTTTAAAGATGGAAAGCTTCGATTTTTAACGTCTTACTCTTGGTAATAATGTTGCACGAAAAGAAATTTAATGATAGGCATTTTTATACAAATATTTTGAAATTGGAACTTTCTAACACTCTCTCTGGTGTGATGGATATTTCGGAGGGAAAGAATAATGATATAAAAATATGTTTACCGTTTAACTTTTTTCTTAGTTTGTATCTAGAAAAATTGTTCTCTAGTCATCTATTAAAAAAACAAAATATTAATATGATTTTTTTAACAATTATGTTTTGTTATCACCGTATTTACTCGCGTAATAGTCGCACTTTTTTTTAGCCAATTTTTCATGGAGAAAGTCTAGGTGTGACTATTATGCGGGGAAAATTTAATACATAATATTGTAACTCTAAAGCTAATTTTTCTGCATCAAAACGGGGGTGAGACTATTATGCGAGGGCGACTATCACGTGAGTAAAAACGGTAAGTAAAATTGCCCTTTTTTAAAATCTTTATAGGCCTTCTTTAAAAGTATAGTATGAAATATTTGTGCAGAAAAAATGAGTACTTCTTTTATGTATTTCATTTATAAAAAGAAACCTTTTATTTTTTTTTCTTCAAATAACGGAGATGCCAAGTAACGGTTAAAAAAAAATGATATTCGAAGCTTTTTTTTATTATGTGGACGCTGCAGGACAGCAATTTACACATTACTTTGTTAACCCCTTAAAGGTCGTATGATTTTCAAGAAAACCGTCATAAAACTGCCTATTTTTTTTTTCAACAAAACTGTATAAAAATAAGTGAATGTACTGTACAATTTATATATTCATTTTAAGGTTTTGGACACTGCTTACTAGCAAACACACTGAATGTGTGTTTGCTAGTAAGCAGTAATTTATGTTTTAATCAGTAAAAGAGAATTTTTTTAAACTTACTTCATAAAATAAAATAAAGTATTTGTAAAGTTTTCTTTGAACATAAGGAAAAAAGAGCAAGTTAAGAGTGCAAAATGCATATATCACAAATACATGTATTTGAGAGTGCTTCTACCATCTATTTAAAAATAAATTTTCTCCAAACTAAGTTAAAAATAGTCTCTGCTGTCATCTGTTGTATAAAATGAGATATAAAAAATTCCGTGCATAAGAATTGAAATACTCTTATCTTTATGGCACATAACTTTTGAACACAGCTGTAATATCACGGGAACGAGAAATAGAGAGAGAAAGCTTAGCCGTGACTTTGACGAGAGCGAGAAGGAAAGGTTTAAAAGTTTTATAATTATTATCATTATAATTTCTCAGCTAAGTTCTTGTTTGTAAGAGATGCAACAGCATGAAAGAGCCACGCGATTGAATTGAAATTCTCAAGAAATGCAAATTATACCGTGTAAAGCAAATGATTAAAATTTCAAAGCCACCGTGCATGCATTCGTGAGTTGAGCAGCGCCCTCTGGGATGCTGCTTAAACTGTATAAATAAAGGGCTGTTTAAAATGGTCTATATTTATCTGCTTCTGGTAAACGTGAGGTTAGACGTAACTATTCCTCGTCCACGACAGAAAGCGAAGTTTAAACAACTTAACCAGAGTTAGAACGAGGGCAGCATATCGGCGTTCTTGATGGGTGTGCAGCGTAACAGCAGCGCAGTGATACGAGTTTGGAAGTAGTAGACAGACGAGAACCAGACGATTCGAAAATCCGGGATTGGACGCCGAAAAATGCCGTCAATGCGCGATGATAGACACTTGGTCCGTATGGTCCTGATAGAGTGTTCAGCTTTATCTTTACAACTGGCAACACATTTGCCCACTGCTACAGCTATATCACTGTCTTCTTCGTCAAGTCGTCCACGTCTGCTGCGCCGCCGTGGACTACACAGTTTCGATTGGGTAATCCACCATCGGAAAATGCAATTCCGATTTTGGCATGTAATAAAAATTGAATGTGAAGTTATTTATTTTAAGTGGACGAAGATTAAATATAATGAATGTGAACATATTTCGTTAAATGTGTTTTTTTTTTTTTTTTTTTTTTTTGTCCTAGCGGCCGTTGTAATTTTCTCCACAACAGGCTTTACCTTCTAGTCTTGTCTATATTTCATTCTTCCTCGTACAGATATATACCTCATTCAGATATTCTTTGAAAGATCATGAAATAAAGACACACTTTTCCCGTGGCTTATTCCTGTCCTAAAATTACTAGGCCAATGTTAACCTAACCTAACAGCCTATTACCTAAACCTTTTTCAATCCAATGGGCCGGCACTGGCCACAAACCTTTGCCACTACTGAGGCCCGAGCTACTGGCCATTTTTTTAAGGTTGCACCCAATGGGCGACCAGCGTTACCTCCTATCAAGGGACAGCTAATTTAACACCCAAGCCCACGGCGGGAATCTAACCTGTGCCCAAGTCGTGATAGGATGGTTCTTAAGCCACTACACCACCAGTGCTGCTTACCTAAACATTATTGGACTGCTCTGTTTCCATTGGAGGAGAGAGCCTACAGCTATTCTCTCCTTTTGTGCTGATGAAAACTTTTGACCTTTCTCAATAGAAAATGATTAATTTAATGAGTGGTCAAATATCATGCATATTTTGTACAATTCTATTCTCGGATGCATCCATGTATTTCCCCGTGAAGAAAGTAGATCTACATCTACACCTTATGAAAAAGATTTTTTTTGTGCGTATGTATGTGTGTTTGCATTAATTTGCTAACCACCTGAAAAAAAAATATATTGCACATATTGTTCTTGGGCGACTGTATAATTTAAATCTCATTCTCACTGAATCTTTACTGTATTTTCATTTCTTTTCTAAACAAGTTCTCATAAATAACTTCTTTACTAAATGCATGATGATCATTTAGCTCTTTATTTTGATTCTAAGTGCACAAAAAAACATTAATAATAGCCTTGTTCTTGATTTTCTAATATATGAAAACTCAAAGCATTAGTATTCAGCAATTTTTTATTCATTAAAGTTTCAAATGATATCGCAAGGAAAATAAAAACCCACACTTAAGAAGTTTCAGGACCAATGATTTATTCCATAAACAAGAGCCATCATATCATTTGCGTTTTATGTCAATCAGAATCTTATTGTTGAAATTAAATCCACTCTTTCCTATTCGCTCCTATTTTAATAAAAGAATTAGGAAATAGTTGATTGTTTCAAAACAGCATTTCCCTTTTTGTACCCTCATTCAATTTCCTTGAGTCCCCAACGAAATGAACTCATAAATAAATTCTCAAGTATTCATTTTATTAATACATGCAACATGTTTTCGCGATCAAACAAAAGCCAATTCTTGGTGGGAATCATCAATTTCTACTCTGACAGAATGCGATTGCCAACCATCAACGGATTCCGAAGTGTAACTTTTAGCGGGTTAGGAAACGCCGGGAGCACTTGAAAAATTATCTCAAACACTATATATTGATTAATCAGCTCAATAGAAGAGCGTCACAAACAAGACAACACGCGTACCCACCTATTTATTACCGGAGTTTCATTTTCTTTATATCCAACACCATGAAAAGCCCCTGCTGTAGTCAGAGACCTCATTTTTCAAGGCTGTACGATGCTCCTGCGATTAGATAACTTTTTTAAGGAGCTCTTTTCATTTACGGGCTTATATACACGATGCTAACTGAGTTTTTCTCTTTAAGGAAAAAAAAATAAACGAAAAAAAAAAGTGCTATGTGTAAAATGAAGCGAGAGTCTGTTGGGGAAGAATTCAATTCCGCTAAGGGATTTTAAGTTCTAACGAGTTTTTCAGTAACTGAACTTTGACTCGATTTAGCGTTATTAAGTTTTTGTTTGTTTCTAGCGACATTTTGGACCCACTTAAAGAATGAGTTCCAAGGAATTCTTACTGCAAGAATGGAAGCCCTTAAATCCATGATAAAGATTAGATGCGCTTAAATGCTTTCTTCGTGCGTTAGATTGCACGATGCGTATTGCATCTGGAGAGAATCTCATTTAAATGGAGCGTCGCTGCTGATTTTTTTTTATTTTTATTTCTCCTGATGTACATTATGTTTGTTTTTAAAGCAAATAAAATTGAGGTTCTCTATCTTCCTCTCGGAAGTTGAAGTGTTTTATGTTTCCCTCTTTCACATTTGTAAAAACTGATATGTGCAATAATTTCTTCTGCTCGATGTAAAATATGACAGCAGTCAAACAAAAACGGGACTGTCTCTGTAACCAGCATTGGAGTGCAAGTTGATAAACACAGGTAGGTGTTTGTATTGAAGTGCTCTCTTTTAGGAATAAAGGAAAAAAAGTGAAACATTCACCACTGTGCCGTTTATCTGTTAGACGTTCTCGAAGTGAGGTCAGTGAGTCTTAGATGCGTCTGACATGGAGGCCTGGAAGGAAGAACACACAAGTGTAGTGCGTTTTTTTTTTTTTTTTTTTTTTTTTTTTGACAGGAGTGTCATAAAGTGTAATTCATTCCCAAATATTTCCTCCGTAAAGTGAAAACATTGTGTTACGTATTCATGTGTTTGTGTAAACCACATCAGTCTTTTGCACGAACCCTCCTCCTTTTTGTGCCAAGTTTGTTTTGACAGCGTTGCAGAAATTTAGCTGAGAAACCCTTCCTGTGAATACTGCCCTGAATTCTTCCATGCGACTTCTATATTTTTGAATCATGAAACTGGCATTCGTGGCCATCAGTTTTCTTTGGACAAAGAGGTACACGTCTTGGTACAATCATGATTCTGTCGCAAACCCAAACATTTATCCAAGAATGCTGTCATTTTCCCAAAAATTTATGAAAATTCTGCATAAGTTCCATTCCTCTCGCATACGGGAAGTTTGGGACATTTTTCTTAATAATTCAGGGACCACGCAGGTCTTTATTTGCTAAAATTCCGAACATGTTAAAAATTGTCCTAGAACGGCCTATTATTTGAAAGACACTAGAGAATTTCTTCCCGTACATTATAAAAGTATGGTACAACTTTTAAAATATCAGACTACTTTAGCACAATATTTCTAAAAGTCCGGAATTTTAGCAAATCCATGATATGTACGAACTCTGTATTTTAATTTGTCTATATAACTATAACACTAATAATAGCCATAAAATTTATATTTTTAAGTATGTTAAAATGTTTCAAGATGTTATTTTGAAACTTTCAAAGCTCTACAAGTATAAAATAATTTGTTAGAAATATTTTTGTTAAAAATCCCTATAACTCCCTACTCTCCCCTACAGAAGGAACTTGTCAAAATGGGCTTTTAGTTGTTCAAAATGCATTGTACATACAGCATACACACATAATAAGTACGTTGAGACGTCACAAAAATACTCTTTAAAGCAAATTTAGAGTTAGTTCAAACCAGTTTTTTCATCAAAATCTGAACCTCGAAATTTTTCGTGATCATTGTGCTTTCTGTTACTTCGTACAAAGAAGTAAAAATGTGTAAAATAAAGTAGTATACAGTGAAGCTATGTTCCAAGATTTGGTGCTCAAGTTGAACCAAAAAAATATATATGCCAAACCATAAAGTGGTAAAAAGTTGAAACCTAGATTCAAAAACATTTAACAATACATTGGAAAATGTTGAATAAAGATGGACGCAAGACGAAAAACAGACATGTCTCGTCTTCTAAAGCAGCTGTATAGCTTTGTCTCGTCTTAGAAAATTCCCGTTTAGTAATGATAATAATGTATGTCTCGTCTAGCATAAAACCTGTAAATCTGTTTTATCTCGTCTCGTCTTGCATCCATTATTAATCTCGAATCTTTAAAAAATAGTAGCGGCAGTGGAAGCTACTTTCTAATTGTAGGAATTTACCCAGATTACATTTTCAGCAAGCTGGCAAAAGTATGCGTGGCAACAGCTTGTTTAGAACTCTTACTGCTACTTGAACACTCAGTACGTTAGCAACTAGACCGAAATATTGGTGACCATAGAAGCTCGTGAAAATATTTCTTCAGCTTCGTCACGTATGCCATCGCTCCACTTTTTTCTGTGATTAGCCGTACGTAAGATATTGACATATGATGGTGACCAGTTGATGTATGAATGAAATTCCAGAAGTTTTGAAAAGTCCAATAAACCAACCGTTGGTGCACTGGTTTTATAAATATTTTAACGTTGAATGATTCTTTTTAGAGTGTAAAACTACTATAAGATTTTCATGTAAACCTACTTTAATTTAATTGAACCTTTTATGTTATTACTCATGGGGTACCACCATGATTTGCATTCACGAACTTCTCTTTAGGAATCATACATGTTTACCCTTATGATATCTTCATTCCACGCTAAACATATAGACATCAAGACAATGATGTATGTGAGGATGATCTTGAGAGGCTCTTTAAGGACATTTATGCTATCAATGTTATTAAAAACGCTCGATGTATTACCGCTTTGCAGCATTTGAGAAGTAATTAGACGTTTTACAGACACTGGTTTTTTAAAGACAATGATTCTTGACGCATATACATGCTTCGACCCGTATTGCGATGGTTTCTTTATTGACAAGTAAAAAAGGCGTCGTCACTGCTTTAATCTAAAGAAGACAATTTTGTAAAGTGAAATAAAAAACTCTGACAAATATTTACAGGTCAATTGTCGCTCATACCATACAGTATATATTTGCACGTTTGCTGACTACGTTTAAAAATCGATTCGCAATAATATATATGTTTCAGAATATTCAGTACTGTACGACATTTAAACGGAAGCCTCAGACTTTATTCAAATTTTTTAGCGATTAAACTTCAAAACAGGTTTCCTTTCTTCCTTTTAAATCAACTTTCATATGTGTTGCAAATGGATTACTAAATGACTATTTTAATATGTGTTTTATGCATATTATAGTGTACGCATTCTGCATTCTGTTCAATATACATATACGTTTTTAAATCCATGTTCTCTCACATGCATGAAATAAGTTTGTTTAATTTCTATGAAGTAAAATAATCTGGCACACATTTTAATTGGAAAATTGATTGTGATATATTTATGATACTTCTGTTTATTAAAAAAAAACTGGGTTCTGTAATTTAATCGTTATTATAACAGGGTTATAATAATAATCCTCTTCGGACTCAACGACAGATTTTACTAGCAAAAGAAAGAAGAATAATGTATAAGAAATATATTCAAACGCTACTTCCTAAGCTCGCAGGTTATTGGTGGATTATGTTCTCTGACAACCGGAACTCCAAATAAAAATTCATCTGCAGAGTTTTATATTTACGTAAACATTCATATTCATTTAAATATTTTGAATTATTTTTTAATTCATGCATTTTATTTTCGCTGTTTTTTTTTTTTTTTTAAATCCAATCAAACATGAGCATACCACCTACGAAGAACCAATACTCTGAATCATACATTACACTCCGAACATTCTCTCTGACCACATTCTGTCTCTCTCTCCCCCCAAACAGATAATACATAACAAGACATTCTTCTGTGAAAAACAATACCTCACTCTTTTTTTTTTCCACTCCGTATGCATAACGAAAAAAAAAAATACATAACGGGGGAAGAGGGGGGGCTCTAACCCCCCCCCTCCCCCCTTCCCTAATTCAATCAAAGCCCAGTCCGTTACTGGGTCCTTCCTTCCGCAAACCGAATTAGGCACCGACACACGTCCAGTCCGCTGTACTGTTCGCGAAAGGGACTGAATCGGTAGTTTATTTTGATCTCGTCAGGCTTCCCCGCGTGTTTGTGTGTGCGCCACGGATTTCGGGATCAAACGAAGCGCGGCGCGAATGGAAAAGCAGACCTCGAGGAGTTGCCAAGGGCACAAGTTTTACATACTGAGCGGGATTCAGATTTGATTTTAGCATTCTTCAGGGCTGGCTTCTTCTGTTCTATCGTCTGATTTGCGTGTGTGTGTGTGTGTGCCGCCGGGTTACGGTCATGGTGAGGAATGGGAAAAGCTCAAGCTAGACTTCTACACTTTAGAATATATGTAAAGTTATGACAAGGAAATTCTGAGCTGAAATGGGACTGTAAATAAGCCCTATATTTCAATGAAGGATTATTGTGAGAAAAATATAGCGAAGTGGGAGTGGTTACGAGAGATAATTTTGTTTCAAACACCTTCATAAAAACGGGAAGGGTCAAAAAGAAATTCTATATTTACGCGTTTTGTGTCAATATTTATGACGTGCTTTAAAATCACATTATAAATATCACATCCCACATATACGAGGGTTGACTTTTAAGTTTTTACAAAAAGTAGGACGAAAAATAATTTTTTGGGAACAAACTGTTTTATTGCTTTTCAAAATATTCGCCTTTAAGATTTATATACTTTTCCATCCTTTCAAACCAATTCTTGAAACAGTTTTTTCACTCTGAAATTGATATCTTGAAACATGGTTTTGGAAGGTATCAACAGCTTCTTGCGTTGATGAAAATCGCTGCCCACTTATGTTTTGTTTGATATAAGGGAACAAGAAACTTTCTTTAACGAACTTTCTTTAAGGGAACTTTTTTTAACGCAAAGAGTCGATAAGCGACAAATCAGGAGAACACAGGCAATGAGACATTAATTTGATATTTTTATCCCTCAAATAATCTATAGTTTCACGTTCTGTGTGGGAGCTGACGTTGTCGTGATGAAGAATGATGCGTCAATTTTTGTTGTTTTTCCTGATTTCATTGATGACTTTTGGCAAACAAATTTCTGTTTGCCAAATTTGCCATTTAGCGTTAACAGTATTTCGATACTCTAAAGGAATAGTTGCGATCTGTCCTGTAAGGCCGAAGAAACAAGCAAGCATTTTCTTGGAAGTGCTTGATGAACGAACAACTTTCGTAGGATTCGGTTCATCTGGAAACACCCAAACAGTGGATTGTTGTTTAGTTTCCAGCTCATACGAATATATCCAAGTTTCGTGACATGTAGTGATGTTGTATTTGGATTCTGCAGTTCCCAATTGGAATTTTTTAGCATTTCCTTAAGCCAATTTGCACGATCCTCTTTTTGAGCTTCTGTCAAATTGTGTGGAATCCATCTGGAACAAATCTTTTTAACTTCTAAATGTTCGTGCAAAATCGAATGTATTGCAGTCTGTTATATGCCGAGAGATGCTTCTATCTCACGACATGTGACATGCCGAACTTCTCATGTTGCGCATAGCATGGATGTTGTCTGGAATCACTAACGATTTTGGTCGTTCTTCACGAGATTCATCACTGACGGACTCATGACCACGACGAAATTCTGCAAACCAATTGTAAACAGTCCTTTCTGACGGTGCTTCTTTACCAAAAGTTTCACAAAGTGATACTAAGCATTCTTGTCGAGTGAGGCTTTTCTTAAAATCATAAAAAATCATCCAACGAAACCCTTCACGAGTTTTTCCATTTTTTTCACTCACTGGCTTCTTTAGAACATTCGTGTAAACAAACTACGCAGGCAATTTCTATAATGCCACTGATTCCTAGATTTAAAAAAAAATGTGAATTTTACGAATATCCTGAAGAAAAGTTTCAGTAGCACCTCCTATAGGTCGTTTGTAAAAACATAAAAGTCAGCCTACGTAATGCTTATAAGCGGGTTTGTTAAAGAAAAAAATCCTCGGTAATTTTCTTTAGTAAAATTACATTAAGTTTCCTTTTATACATACTTCTATTTTAAATCAAACTTTACTCTTTTTCCCCCTGTTTGAAGAGTATCTGATAATTTTTTTGACATTTTTAGATAGTAGAGTGCCTTTACAGTGAGCCGTTACTTTGAGCCACCACGAATGGGAAGTCTCAGTTGTTTAGTTTATATGGTACGTGTTACTTTAAAAATTTAATCTCGTCAAATAATTATCAATATCTGTGATAGCCTGATAGAAGAAGAAACTTTCATTGCAGGGGTTACTTTACAGTGAATTTGGAAACGGAAATTTGACACCAAAAAATGATTAGTGAAATAGCGGCTAGGCATGAGGGAATTTCTTTTCTCTTTAACGAAAAGTACAAAAATTTCAAACAAAGAAAGAAATTCAGTGCTAAATTTTATTGTTAAACAATTAGAAATACTATGACAATAAAAACTTTGTTAATGACAAAATAAGTTATCTAAATGTTTGTCTCAAAAAAATACAACTACTAACGTTTGAGCTGGTGTTAAGAATAAATTATTAAAAAACGCATCAGAGCATTCATTCGGAAAAATTTTCCTTTTTGACTGTCAGCATTTTTGGAGTGCATTTCACATCTACACATTTCTTCCTTTTAGAACATCCCACAACCATATATTCTGGAAATGGTTTAGGAAAAGAAAGCCTTCCCACCCCATTATCCGTCTATAATTAAACAAATTACTTTTCGCAATTGCACTTTATAGCAGTGAGATTTCTTTATACCCATCAACCCAAAATGACGTCCAAATTCTTTAATCCGATAAAAGCAGACGAAAAATGAGACAGTCTCGCGAAAATCACCGAAAGTAATGAATTTTATTGAACTATTAAGGCATTACGGGTCAAAAATAAAAACTAAACAAAAAGAAGGAGCAATAGCGGAGGTTATTACGCCGGAAAAGCAAAGATAGAAGTGAAAATTTAATTGGATACAATTTGCTAAAAGTTGGAAAAGAAAAGTGCAGGGCGAAAATTACCTGAGAGAGTTTCATCATTGCTGCCGAGGGATCTGGCAACTTCAGCCGAGATCGTTGTCAAGGAAACGCGTTTGTGAACTCAGACCAAGGATCAAGATTTAGAGCTTAGAACAATTATACAAGGGGTGGGAGAAAAAAGCGAAAAACTTTCTCTGTAGTACTTTTATTTGAAAAAGAAGGGATTTCACTTTAAAATATGTAACATTATAGGAAGTATTTTTTTTTTTGATTTCTCGATATAATTTCTACTTTGTAATAAGCAGCAAAATGTATAGCTATTCATGTCACACTTATAATTCCAAAAGATAAACGAATTGTGTAACTTAATTAGACGTTATTAACGTAAAAAAAATTGAATTTTTTCTCTGAAACTTTTCTTCGTCTATAAATCAAGTAAATCGAAGGTAAAATAAAAAACACGGAAAAAATGACGTAGCATGCAAACATAAATAAAACAATTTTTTTAAATTATGATCATTATTTTTTATATTTTGAGTGAAACGAGTACAGAAACATTTGCAAAATTATTAAACTAGTACCTTCATTAGCATTAATATTCACTTTCTTTAACGCAACAGTAATTTCAGTTGGAACATTTTATGCAGTGTTTGATGTATGGTAACTTGATTTTCATTTCACTTCCACTGATTTTAAAGATTTTGTATTGAAGAATTTACGTATACTATATTGGCTGTACTCATTTCAACAGGAAAAACAAATTTTCATACATTTCTTATGGAGTTTTCTCGAGAATTCATATTTAATATTTTTGTAATTCAAAATTGGTAAACATTGGAACACCGAAAGACATTATTACATATTCAATGTTTAAAAATATCGTTTATTCATTTTTTGATACATTTAAAGTTAAATGGAACTACTCATAAGTTTTAAGAAAACGGATATTTAAAACGTTTACTTTTGAAAAATTCAAACGCTAAATCACGCAGTACTGACTGCTTAGCGATTTCTTAATATATACATGAGCTACTTATTTATTTATTTATTTATTTATAGTGTACAGTAGCCGCCGCTTAAGTGTATCAGCCGCTTTATTGAATCAAATCACGGCAAACGAAACGAGATCATTCTCTTCAAAGCCTCAACCAAAGCCGCCGCTTTTTTGAATCAGTCGCTTTATTGCATCAAAAATCAATGGCACGAGCGTGATCCAACTATGCGGGGCCCTCTGTAGTTACTGACAATTCGTTTGCTTATATTATTGTCTACTACAGTGTAGAATCTAGCAGTAACTGTGCTTTTATATACATATCAAGAGTTTTTAAAAATTTTTAAATCAGTAATTGGTAAAAAATTTTTAAATGTTCAGAAATGTATATAAAATCACAGAATTAATTTTTCTCAATAACTGTACTTGTTGACCATATATATTGTTTACGTACAGTAATTATCATCAGATATTACTATTATTGCTGTATTATAGCAATTAATTAAGCTATATTGAATGGAATCATACCTACAGTTATATCTTGAATATTTTTTTTTTATAAACTTCAGTACTTATCGTGTTAGCCATTCAACTTTGTAGTTTAGAAATTCTGTTTAAAACAAGTTGTTTAAAAATATACTAACTATGTAAACAGTGACTAAACTCTAGCATGAATAATTGAAGGATCTAATTAAGTTGTTTTAAAGTGTATGCCCAGATTTGATTCCTTGTTGACTAAGGATGCCCTTGTGCATGTTAAACCTGTAACGTAAAATTATTTTGATGTTCATTAGCAATATTTAAAGCTCTAAGAGTTTGAGAGTTTCAGTTTTTTGATGGCAATCTAAATTATAAAAAAGACAAATACTTCTAATGTGAGCAAATAGTACAAGCCGAATTTAATTAGTATAAAAAGTAGGTCCCATATTATTTTAACTATACTATCTGCAATTCATTCGGGAATATTCACAAAATTATACGATACGACATAGTAGACAACAACTATTTGATAATTTACGAATTAAGTATGTTGTTACAGCGTCCACAATGTTTTTATATACATGAGAAATTTTCTTAATGTTTTCAAAAATAAATATATATATATATTTTTATTTCAACATTAGCTTATATTCTTAGTCTTGATTTGGTAAATTTCTTAAAGGTGTATCCCAGCAGCCCATAACCCCTGATTTTTAATTTGTACATCACCCATGCAGCCCACCCAAAACGACCAACCTCTGTATAAAAATCATCCAATCTGTGATCAATTCCATTTGCGGGTAAACTCGTTAAGCTGTTCCTCCTGCACCTCCAAGTTCAGAAAATTTATTTATTACACCGCAATATCGCGCGAAAGCCACGTTTTTCGGGAGGCCCGAAATTGGCGAGGAATCGTGACCGCATTAAACTTTCAAACCGTTTTTTGGAGGAGTGCGGGGGGGAGGAAATGATCACACAGGGAAGGAGGGAGAAGGTAAGTGAGAGGAGAGGAACTTCTCCGCCAATAAGACGTGAGTTGCGGAGAAGGTATCAACACAGAAAAGAACATTTTTCCTCAATTCCCCCCCCCCCCTTTCATTTAGCTGGTGGAGATTTGTACTGATCATGTGTGGTTTTTTTTTGTTTTTTTCCCCCCTTCAGCTTTATTTTTGAGAGATAATGAGAGAGGAGAAAAAAAAATGAATGCTGTGTAAGATTAGGAAAAAAAAAAAGTCAATGGTTTAAGAAATTGGGGTTTTTAAAGAAACTACAAAAAGGAAATTCTAATTTAATTGTATCCTGTGTTATGAAGTCAATAAATAAATATTAGTTTCATTTTATGGAGTATATTTAAGTTAACCTTTGTTTTTCAGTTATTTTATTGTCAGCAGTTTTTTATATTCTAGGTACTTATGAAAATAAAGTTCAAGCCTTGAGATATGCGTCCTGGATTTGTAAATACATAATTTTTTAAATGTCTTTTAATGCTGTTGATAAATTAAAATTTATTTACTTATAACTGAGTAGCTAATTTAATCAGACCGGAAATCTAATAGCTTTAATAAGACAGACAATAATAACAACACCAATAATAAAATCATTTAGCGCAAGTACCATTTATTATTTATTTAAAAAAATGTTTATGTATACTATTTAATTAAACAATTCGTTTTCTAAACTCATTTCAGAATGATCTTTAATGGTTTTGGAGATTACTTGATATTTTTTTACAGCTCCCAAATTGAAAATAAATACTTATAAAATATTTTCGCCAACATTAAGAAACAACAAATGTTCTTACATGAACCAATTATAAGAACATTTCATAAATGCTTTTGAATTTCATTTCTATTCAAAATAACTTAATATGAAATCTTGATAATTAAAAACAAATTCTGTGACTTTTTTTTAAATCATTTTTTGCGAAAGAAAAGCAGTTTTGCGATGCAAAATATGAAATTTAATCGTAATCTTCAGCATATAACAAAGAAATTTTCAAGCATCCATTTGTCTTCTGTTTATTCTCATAGTTTTCTGTGTTGACGTCATACTCGTGAAGACAGCAACTTGAAGCATTTATCACGTTTGTCGCTATCCGGGGCCGTCGTTATTAGCAACCGGGCCTGCTTCTTCGTTGCCACCGGAAGAAATGAATGAAACATTGAGGCCTAATATTTACATTTGCGCTGTTCGATTGTATGCGATTTGGGATTATAAACGTTAATTTATTTTATAATTAAAAAACAATTTTGTTATAGTTTTGTCATAATGATTTAATGACAAGGTGTTTTAGATGTAGGTAATAATTTTTTGAAGATTGCGCTTTTTTTTATGGAAATAAATCGACGAATTCAATCATAGAATTCGAACTCTAAGTTCTGAATGTAAAGGTAAGTGTACACTTGTATTTAGAAATTCTACAAATTTATAGGATATAAAGCATGTTTTGTGAATTAATATTCATGTGTTATTTATAAATCATTTTAATCTGAAATCGTTTAACTTGGGTAGTTTATTATTCTAGTAAATAAGCGTGCGTTGTAATACTAGCTAGACATTCTTATCTGTTTAAATCTTTCAGTTGAAAATGTCATTTATCATTTATTATAAATGCAACTAAATGTGTGATATTGGTTTCAGTGCAGAAGTACCGTAAAATATGTTATTAATTTTTGCACATGTTTATGTAGAAACTTAAATTGAAGTTAATATTTTGTATAAGCGTTCATCATACTCAAATTCAAAGTTCCATTTAGATAATGGCTATAATAAAAAGTAATTAATTCAGAGATCGTTTGTTTTTAGTTTACTACAGTGTTTAGCGCAACTTG
Source organism: Cheiracanthium punctorium (assembly GCA_038373885.1). Classification (NCBI taxonomy): domain Eukaryota; kingdom Metazoa; phylum Arthropoda; class Arachnida; order Araneae; family Cheiracanthiidae; genus Cheiracanthium; species Cheiracanthium punctorium. Next base: position 2,397,176 of record JAWZYV010014761.1, read on the forward strand.
TGAAAAGGGATCTTGAAATTTTTCAAGTCCTAGAGCTGTTAGTTTATCTTAATTTGTATTCAAAGTCCGTGGAGCAGGGTTTTTTTTTTTTTTTTTTAAGCTATAACCCTAATATACAGCAATGCAGGGACGAAAACATTTGTTTTCAATTGCCAGTTAATAATAACTTTTAAAAAAAGGTGTTGGAATATTAGTGGTATTTCCTAGTATGGTTTTCTAAAATTTATAATTTTTCTTTGAGAAGAAAAAGTATATGGAACTAACACTGAAAATTATAAATCATTTTCATTTCGAATGGTAAAATTTTCGATAAATAAACTCATTTGAACTAACCAAAATAAAAAAGTTAACAAACGTGTTTTATCATACACTGTTACGTTATTCTTAAACCTTTTGATATATTATCTCCCCTTTAAGTTCGTACTACTATTTATGGAACACCCTTTATTTTGTAATTCATTCTAAATGTTTCTCGTTAAATTAATTTACATTATTTTTCATGTAAATACCAAGGACTTGCAGTGCACAGGTTGTACTTATAATTATAGCAAACATTCTTCTGATACCTACGCCTTACAAAAGATTAAAAATTAAATAGTATATCAGTACTAAAATTTTGTATACGTGAATTGTAAATATCAAATATTTTAAATTCTATTTCAGCTCCTCGTCATATATTTTGTTAATATATTAACCGAACAATATTTAATAAATGAAAATTTAATAACTACTAGTTAAATTTATTTTAAAAGTAATAATGGTTGTAACTGCTTTGAAAATGTGAAACTTAAACATTCAGTATAAAGAAATGCATAAAAATGTCTGTATCATTTGTGTATTCGTTTACTTTAATGTATACTAAAAGTCAGCTTAATTTTTTCATGTATATTAAAATTCAATCTAAAATAATGAATCATGAGAGTGAGCACTACTTTGTTTTTCCTTCAAATTACATGCATCTATTTACTTTAATGTCCACGTGTATCATAGTAAAGAAACTGTTAATGAGTTCGTACTTGAATTAGTAACACAATCACTACTTAAAACTACATTTAATAACGTTTCAAAGCATCGGAAAGCTTAAAAATTGCTTGATGTATACGGGAAGACGCGAGCATCCGTAGGCCTCTTTGGATGACTCATCGAAATACACGCGCAGGCCCGTTACTAATAGCGAAGGCCCCGCGCTATCTCAGTTTCACGGCTATCATAAAAGTTAGTCGAGATAGATAGTCAGGCAAAGATCGAAATGGACACTCATCCGTACTTTAATTTTGTAAAAATGTAAAACGTGACATTAAGTTTTATTTTTGATATTTTTCTGAGTTTAATTTGTTAAACATGTATTTGATTTTAATTGTGTCTCAGCATTTCATGCTTTATCACGATTTACCTAGAGTTTGCCAAGCAAAGTCATACGATCTCCATTTCACAGCAATCATTGTACATCGAAGGAAAAGATAGATTTACAGGTAAACAGCGCTATGAACACTGTTATTTTCCTAATATGCTGAGATAAAAGGGAAGGTTTTGCCTCTAAAATTTTAATAGTTCATCAGTTGTGATTGAATTTATAAAGCAGGTATTTGTCTTTAATTTCCGTTTTATTAATGTTTTAAAGCCGTCTTATAGTTTTGTTTGGCAATAAATAAATAAATAAATAAAAGTAATATTGACATAAACATTTTCCACAAAAATACTATAAAAAAGTATGAACGTCCGTAAAATATCATGATCTTATTTTTCACGCATACGTATGTATGAATAAAAAATTAATATTTATAAAGAATGTGAACTTAAGTATCTCAGTTGAAAAATAAGTAGAAAAGAGGTGAGAAAACGTACAATTTTAAAACTATAAAGACAGCACAAAATATTTAATTTTGTTGACTAAGAGTATATTCATTTTCTTTTTTAAATTCCCTTATAAACTCCATAAAAGATGCTGTCAACTAATATTTATAAAATATTACGGTGTGTTTAAAATACGATTTGTTCAATCTGATTTTTTAGCTCATCACTTAAAAATTGCATTTCACAGTTCACAGATACAAACTCTACGTGACAACATTTCCTATAAATAATAGTATATTTTTATGGCAATTTTTTTAATGGATATCACATCAGAATTACAATCAGGTCATTGTTTAACAACTATATTATAATTTTGGAACAAATCCTTGGTAAATGAAAAGGTGTGTCCTCTGATGCAAAATATAATTCATAATCTAAAAAATAATTGTTTTCCTGAATGTGGAAGATGTTCCAGACAATAAGTAGACTTTTTATTTGTTATATAATGAGCAAGAATCTTTAGAACCACCGTGTAAATCAGCCTTCTGGGCTATCCAAATTATAGAGTTTCCCCTTCTTATTTTCTAAGTGTTTGTAGCTGTTCTACTGTAAAACTATATATTCCTTTAGCGTATTATAATTACTATGAAACTGGAGTGAAAACCAGCGCAACATTTGCCTAAAGAGAAATGAGAATGCAAAGTAAAATACTTAGCTCTGTTCTCTCTCTATTATATATATATATATATTTTTACTTTTTTTCTTTTTTATTTAACGAATGTTCGAAATTAATGCTATTGTCCTTCCCCTTCAATATTTTCGTTTAAAACTTTGTCAGAATGTACTCAAATTCACACTTTGTCACATTCCTATTTTCCTATATTTTTCCACTAATATTTTAGATTTACACAATTATTCTTCTCAAAAAATGTTAGTTACAGTAATTCAATAGTGCTTTCCTAGAAGTGTCGAGAGCTTTCTTTATTAAAATTTAAAGATAAACGGGTAATATTTAGAGCATGATATTCAACCAATTTTTATTTTTATTTTTCTTATAATGCATAGGATCACGTAAAATGCCGTCATCTGATAAAAATTTGCATATGTTTTTACTTCCTGAATTGTTTCTATTTTCATCGAAACCATTCATGATTTTAAAATTTTATTGGTATTTTTAATGATTATTTTTTAAACTAGATGTAATAATAATAAAAGAATGTAGAAATAAATTTAAATTAAATACGATTGCAGTTTACAATAACAATCACTGAACTAATGAATGAGTAAAAGCTTAAGAATATTTTTTATCATAAGCGATAAATAGTACAATTGATTCGGATGCCATAAAATATTTGTTCCAACTACCTTCTGCGATCTTGATTTTCTTTAAAAATAATTTTATAAATCACCAAATAGCTAATTCTTGATCATGTTGATGATGAAGAATTTCTTGGGGGAAGAGGACTCATTTTGCAAAGGTAAAGGTATGTCACTTTTCAAAGATAAAACTTTCCGATGTTAAATCAAGATTATTCACATTTCACTTTTATACTAAAATGCAGAAAAAAAACACAACTCTGGATAACTTTCTGCTGTTAACCACAGTGTGACAACACAATTATAACATTCAGATAATATCACTAATTTCCTAAAGTTTGAACTATGATTATCAGAACTATAACTTTCAGCATTCATCCTAGGTATCCTTTAATACGTTCGAATCGTCCTGGTGACGTGTGGCTTGGTGGATTTCACCAGGCAGTTGGGCGGAATAAGAGATGGGTTGTCACATCCAGAGCGTGACTCCATTTCTGTCCGATTACACTTACATGATTTCGTCGACTCTGCTTATTCCGTATATGTCTTCATTTGTGATGACTGTAGACAGGTCCGTAGAGTAGAAAATCTGTGAGCAATTCAGTTATTGAAACGTAATGGGATAACTAATCAAGATTTATTTTAGAAGTTTGTCATTTTTTTAATTGAAAAAATGTGCAATTTTGATAAATATTGCAGTTATTGAATAGTAAATTAGCGATAAAAAAATCAGGGTAAGCGATTTTATTCAAAATTTCGTAAATATATATATATATATATAATATAAAAAAACTCGAAAGTAAAAGAAAGAAATATCACTCTCAGGAGAGATTGGGGATTCGAACTCGAACTCTCAATTCGAGAATCAGAGTATATATCTGAAACTTTAAACATCTGACCATCTTAACATCTATGCAAAACTTATTAGTGAGATAAGTTAATTCTCATTATTCACTTATCGTGGGAATACATTTTAAATTTTATTATCACTTGTTTTAACTGTGTCCACATATGTAGATATATCCCATACCACAATAGTATTTTTTACTTTATAGGATATTTGTGAAATTGAAAGTATATTCTCCTGTTTTTTAATTTGGTCTACTTTTACACCATTTTATTAGATAGTCGGCATTTATTTATTTATTTATTTTATTTTGTTATTTTAACTTTTTTTTTTTTCAGCCCCACACCCACAGTGATTGTTTTCTTTGCATAAATCTTTTAATAAGTTTATCATAAAGTTTTTACTCGAATTAAAATATCTTTTAAAAATAAAGTTCGAACTGTAATAAACTTTCTGTAAGAATAAATATTTATTGATGAGTCCAAACTGCAGTTTAATGCAAATTACAGAGCACAAGTCATGTCCGTCAACAGTAAACATATTTCGCAGCGTTCAATGCACCTCAATAAAAATTATAAATAACTCAGCGAAATAAATATACACTTAATAAAAATTATAAACAATTCAGAGAAATAAATACACTACCATCAGCGATATAAAATGAGAAATTTTTTTTTTGCTTGATAGGTACAAGAAACATGCATATAAATAAGTGCTTTATAATCTTTATTACTTTTGGGAAATAAAAACTGACAAATTATATAAAATAACAGTCCTCTAAGAGTATTATAATTATTAAATAATTATAAACTTCAATACGCAGCATCTTAAGTGGCTCAATGCGTGAAATTTCTAAACGATAAACGTATTCCGGAATAAATCCTGACTCTGTTTGGCAAAAGAAATGTTTCGAAAATCCCATTCCTCTAAAAAAAACATTCCCCTTAATTTATACCATTAAAAAGATCCAAGTGAATATATCAAAGAGATTAAAACCTTTAAGGAAACCTATTCTCGAAGAAATACATTTACAAATGAAACTTGATTATTATACTCCTTCCATTTCGAATCGCTCCAAAACGCTTTCTTCAAAGAAAAATATATATATATCCTCTTCCCCTCCCCCCCCCTTCTCAGAATTGAATAAAAATAAACAAAACCTTTTCGAGATCGCAACAGAATTGCGAAGTCCCTTACTCGGAACACCACTTAGAAAATCAAGTCAAATATAAAACCGGACACAAAAGGAGGAGATCCGAGACACAAACAACAAAACGGGGGGGAAGGGACCTTCGGAAAAAGTTTCGGATCCTTTTTACCTAAGTTTTTCAATTCGCCCTCTTTTTGGTGGAGGCCGCCATCCTAGGAGGAAGAGAAAGAGTAGAGGGTCTTCTCTCGCCTAAAAGAGTTTTTATTAGGATAATGAGGGGTGGCCAGAGCACGATTTCACCATTAACGAGATGGCATTTTTCACCCCCTTGCGTTTTGGGGGGAGGGAATGACAGCTCACAGTGTGTGAGGAGGCCTATTTCGGAGTGAATCTAATGTGTAGAGTAATGTATATTAAAGAGAGAGATGCATGCCGGTAGGTGATGAACGGATGGGTCGCTGGGGAAAAGGCGGATTTATACGCCAGGAAGGCATTGATAAGCAAATATGTAGAGATAATACGCATGAATTGATATCTCGCGGGAAGAAAACAATGAACAATGCGTCGGAATTAGGGGGGTAAAGAGGGAAAATCCATCAAAATAAAGCGACGCTCAAAAGAAATATTGGTATGACAGTATCAATAAATGCTTAGCTGTTGATGATTGAAAAGACATTTTATAAACAAATATGTAAAGATAATACGCATGAATTGGTATTTCACAGGAAGTAAAACAATGATAAATAAAATACGTCGAAGTCAGCGGATTTCATCGAAATGTAGCAGTATTTAAAAAGGATGTTCTAACAACATCAATAGATGCTTCGGTGTAATTTTCGGTGTTTAATAAGTGTCACTTGATGAGAAAATATCTACTTGAAAAAAAGTGTTTCGTTGTATTGCATGCCGAACAAAAATTGACTGGTTCAACAAAAATTTGGTTGGCTCTATTTCAGCCGAATAATTTTGTTAGTTTTAACAAATTTTTTGATAAATCAACAAAATATTTCGTTGAATTAACAAAGCATTTCTTCGTTGAATTAACAAAGCATTTCTTTTGGTTGACTCTATTAGGAGTCAACCAAAATTTTCTTGAATCAACAAACATATTTTTTCAGTGAGCATTTAATGATATTCTACAGAGACTAAACAATATAGCAAAAATTAGAAGGTGAAAGATTCATAAAAATGTAGAGATATTTAAAAGAAAATTTTCAGAGAGGTGAAAGGCAACTCCGAAAGACTCTCGGGCTTAATTCCTTTTACCGAAAATGGAAATCCAAAACACAGTTTGTTATTTTGAAGTGATTGTAAAACTATTAATAAGATTCCTGTTCACAATTCGTAGGAAAACAAAGCACTGGAATCTTTCATTGAATAACTGCCTACTCGTGCCATAAGTTCTGATGCAAAATTGTTCCGATTGTCTACCGTGACTCACTTTTGCGAGAAAGGGGCAAAAACCACGACAAAATTTTATAAAAACGCCATCTCCGAACCAATAATGAAATCCTTGAACTTAAACCTGTCCGGTGTAGACGATTAGACTTTTCTAAATCTGGAACAGGACTCTGCTATTGCTCAGGAAGCGAAAACGACCCAAGCGTGGTTGAAGCCAAGGGCGTATATATCAGAGCCGTAGGGGGGGAGGAGGGATATCAAACAAATTGAGAGTAAATAAACTAAATTAACTAATCCAACCACCCCCACCATCCTACCCCACTCCACCTCACCCCGGCTGAAAAAGAGTACACTGGGCTTCATAGAAAACAAAGATTGACCTTGCAGTAGTCCAGATTCGAATTCACTTTTATTAGTGTTGGAGGCAAATATGAAGCCAAAAATGCCACCCCAATTCGAAAAGTCTAAACTTTTGTTAAGGAAAGCAATGATGGAAATTCCGATGAAAGTATTGCGTGCCTGGATAGCTGATTGGCCACAGAGGCTTAAAGCCTGTGTGAAGTCAAAAAGTGGTCAGTTTGAATAAAATGTGCATTATGTTAAATTTACAAATGAAATAAAAATGTAAGGGGATTTAATTTTAAATTTGACTACAAAGTTTTTTTTCCCCGTTAGGTAATCGTATTGGAACTTCTGGCACGACTAGGTAAACTAGAATTGCTTGGAAACTAAGGTGTACGTTTTCATCACCAAAACATCAGTTTTTCATCAAATGTGGCCCAAGATATAGACTCCTTAACTTTTACTAAAACATTTTTACATAATTGCTAACTATATTTTCAGTAATTATAAACATAAGACTTCATTTTTACTAGATAAAACTATTCCCAGGCACAATTGTTGTAGATTGCGTAGGATGAGCTTATATCAGTTAAAAGTCTTACGAATTACAACTAAAACAGAGAGAGCATACGAACATATCTCTAATCGATATGTTCCATTGCATTCTGTGAAACTGGAGATCTTCATTCCTAACAAAACAATTTAGAGACAGTCCCTATAATTCCCATAAGGCTCGCTTTTCACGGATCATTTGGTTGTCGGGCACTTCTTCCTTTTCTAATCAGCCTCTCCAATTAAACCCAATCACCAGCCACCGAATTTAACCCCCTTTCCTTTGTCCAATCAGCATCAGCTGTATGTTGCTAAGCACCCAATCAGACAGACGATCCATTGCCTGCTGATTACGCATAAAAATAAAGTGTTTTGGTGCATCTTCTCCTGCGAATTGAACAAGCTATCCATCTAAACATTAATCTCCCCAAAGTGAGCATATGATCTATATGTATAAAAAAGGGAGTTAAAAGATATTTTATGACAGTATAGTGGAGGGAAAAAAAGAAAAAGAAAAGAAACCATAAATGATACATTGATTCTCCCTTTTTTCTTTTGTTATTCGAATTATTTCTTGGAATGGAATAAACGTCAGTGAGAAATATCGGAATATTTCATCCAAGAAAATATAAGTCGTTACAGTAAAACATTCATTACATTGCGAAAAAATTAATCTCCAGCTGTTATGAAAACGAAAAGTTATCTTTATACATAATGAATTAATATTGTATTGAATTTACCTCCAACGTTACTTAGACACGGGAAAACGCATTGTCGGATGTTTGTAAACTCAGAGGTTTGAGAGGCCTAGGATCAGAGACTTAACCCTCACCCCCCTGTTTTTCGGGGCACATCGGTAATCTAAAAAGCAGTAAGGCTTGATAAAACTCGAAAGTCTACTTTATATATTTAGACGTATTTTAGAGTTTCACAAAAAATAAAATAGGGCAAAGAACTAATTTAAAAAAAAGGGCGAGGCGTATCGTGAAAATAAAGAAATACAGGTTTTTCAGACCTGAAATTTCATAAACAGACTGTTATGAAAAGCTATTGAAAGAAAATAAAAAAAGTCTCTCAAAAATGTGTTAAAAGCACCCTATTGCGCCACGTTTATCGTTATATTTTATTTCGTAGATCCTCCTATAATTTTACAATTGATACAGTCATTCAAGGTAACTTTGATCCACATTTTCTGTATTTTCATTTACCTCTCTTAAGTTTTAATATTTCTTTAAGACTAAATGGCATAAAATGGAAGAATAAATCCTAAATTTTAGCTTAATTTAGGTAAATTAATAAATGCTGATAATAAAAGCAAAAATTAATAGGTAATTCACCTGGTGCAAAGTTACTCGGACATTTGGGATAACTTTGAACGAGTTCAGAAATTAAATATATAAAATACCTTATTTTATTCAATCTAGGAGTAAAAACAACTTTGAACCAGTAAAATTAAATTTTTAAATATTTGAAAGATCATGAGCTGCAGTCCTCAACATTACAAAGTTCAGATATTTTAAATAGCATCTCAAATAATACATTAGTTAAGAACAGTGGCGAAAGAATAGGATGAATATATTGATTAAAAAAAGACATTTATCATTCAGTTCAGACATACAAATACAGAAAAAATATCATCTTCAGTTCATTCACTGAAAAACGAACTCGGTTATCAATTAAAAAGAACAAAAAGAAAATACTGCAAAGAACTAGCTTAAAAAAGGGGCCGGGGTATAGGAAAAATAAAAACGTATATCTATATAGGACAAAGATATTCAGAATGTTCTGAAATTGATTTTCAGGTATTCATGAGTGCTGCGTATTTTACAGCAAGAATTTTATGGACATCACTTTTTTCTTTTAGATCACTCGGGATATGCAGGCTCGGATTTCCAAAGAGGCACGCTAAGTACTTGCCTAGTGCGGAAAATTTTAAAAGACAACTTTTCTCGGCTTTTCCTTTTCCTTTTCTTTTTCTTTTAACTAGTTAAAAAGTAAGTAGGAGATCAGAAAGTAGAAAGTAATAAAAAGAAATTGGATGATTTACTTTCCAACTAAGCAATACTATTTACTTCATTATTATTCTCGATTATTAATTTTTAAAAATTGCGGAATCTCAGCCCAAAGAGATGCTTCCTTTTATTATCTTTAAATATAACTTATAAATTTTTTAAAAAAATATCCGGTATATATTCATCGGTCCCCTAAAGGGGTTAAACGAACCACAATATCTTTGTCTCCCAATACGAATGGCAAAGAAACGATAATAAGTAATAATGTGTGGATGAAATAGTTTAGCTGCGGTGGAAGATAGGGGAGGGACATGGGAGCTCATGCCAAGTACTTTTAAGGGGGGGGGGACATTTAGGATTGTAAACACTTTAGCTGTAAAATAATTTATAAAAATCACTATGCTATATTTAAGTTCATTATGCCGACACCTCGAATAGGGGAAGGGGTTCGATCAACCCCATATAGCCATCCATGGGAGAAGGCGAAAAGTTTGCTTCGCTGCAAAAACTGCGCCGGAGTTTTTGCGGCGCAGCACAAAATTCCAGGCCGTTGATTAAATCTTAGAACAATAAATCTGGGGACTATAAATCTAAAAATATATATTTTTAGAATTATAAATCTGGGGACGTGTATATGTTCACGGACGTTTACAAGAGGGGTTTCGGGGGTCTGAACCCCCACTCCTTTAGTATACGCAAAAATACAAATTTTGGTCAAATAGCCACCTGTAAACTCTATATTTTAATGGGTAATAAAAAAAACTATAAAGATTAAATTTTTTAATGTAACTGATGTTACATTAAAAAATTGTTACACACATATGTTAAAAAAATAACATAAATGCCAAATTTCGTATTATTAGCTTCAGTAGATTTGGATAGGAGAAATATTGGCAATATTTTACAACTTACCTCTTTTCCTTTCCTTTTCATGCAGATGTTAAGAAATTTCACAAGTTCGTACACTACACAATATTGCAAAGAATAGAAAAGAGATTTGAACTTGAATTAGTCTATTAATCCTACTAGCTATTTATTCGAAAGTTAGAGAATAACTGAAGGATGTTGATCCAAAACTGCACATTCTCCACTTGGAAAGTTAGTTCTTTCTTGGTTCTTAGGTACATGCAAAATATTTCTTAACTAACACGATATATACTGTCACGTTTTGTGAGTGTGATGTATTTGTTCCCATAACAACTACTTGCTCATAATCCAAAACCTGTAATAATTCCAGTAAAGCTACAATTTAAATATCGATTTTTTGTGTTTTGTCAAGCCTACGCCAGGAGCACATGCCTACGGAGGGGGGGGGGTGTGCTGCGGACGGAAGGCTTTTGAGGAGGTTCTAACGTCACATCTGAAGAAAACCGCCTAAAACTCCAGACCGTTAGATAGACAGCTGTGCGGTAGGTTCGCGAACGTGGAACCTTCACACTTCAGCCATCTACCATGGTCAGTGTTTTATCCTCTCGGCCATGGTATGGCCTTAAGCCTTAAACATGGAAAATGGAAGTTTTGTTAAAATGGAGAATGCGAGTTTTGCAGCTACACCCTTCAATTACCTTACGCATTACGATAATCATTAATAAATATAAAATAAATCAACTAGCCAAAACTCTGCATATCCATACGCAAAAAATAATGAATAAATGGATCGAGTTAAAATAAAATAACATCAAACAGATATTGAAGCGAATGACAACGTAAACTGATGACTTAAACATGTATGATGACTGACTAGATCATTTTCTCACTCCCGACGCCGTTGACGGATACGAGAAGTGACAGCGCTACGAATAAATCTCCCATTAAACGAAATAAGACTGTCTTTATTCTGGAACGCACTCCACTCCAGGGAGGGCCTATGTTTTAAAGATGAGGTTTCCCTAACCGCCATGACTTGTGCCTTTCAGAGTCGAGCTCTAAAATCGAGTGCAAATGGTATTTGACAAGTGGCGGAAGATTGAAAATAATCTTCCGTCATCCGAAGCAGCATTTTTGTGTTAGTGATTTCTGTGTGTCTGCATGTCTGGGGTATATCAATCGTGTAATGCAACCGAATATTTTTTTTTTTTTTTAATGAGCTGACTACTGTTTCTTAGCATTTCAGATGTTTTTATTGGGGTTAATGTATACAAATTGCATATCAATACACCAGATTGTATACTGAAAAACAAATTATCCATCCCGATGCTGTTCCTGTGTTCATAGTTTCGGAGTAGATACCCAGCAAACACACTACGGCCCGCAAAATGACGGCTGGGTACCCGTCGTACTGGCAAAGTACCGTATACCGGGAGCAAGGTAGATTGCCATCATCTGGAAGTCACTGGATAACAGTGTCTGAAAAGTGCATATGCGCCAGTACATAACTAGTAACGGCGAACTGCCATGTGTTTATGACATGCACAGAAAAGTTAACGGCGTGGTACTGCTTAAAATGTACTGGACAAGCACTATTTGGTAGTAATGGGCCTGTATATATTTCGTAGTTTTGGCATAAAATTTCGTTATTTTAATTAAATAATATTTTTTCACATTCATTACTGTGTAGAAATGTTAGGGGATATAAGTAACGATGGCATAGTTTTGTGTCATTATTTTGCAGTTGCGCTATATGTATCATCTGAAGTTAGTATCTGTAAGACAAACTTTATGGCACTAGTCAAAGAACTTCGCTCCTTTTTTTTTCTTTTAGGTTTCGCTTAATGGAATTAATTTCAGTTATTCCCGTTAAAAAATGTTTTGTTGAATTTAACAAAAAGTTTTTGGTTAAACAGTTTAGCAGCTTCATTTTGTCGGTTCAATAAAAAATTTGTTTGATTCAACCAAATAGATTTAACAAAATGCTTTTTTGAATCATAGATTTAACAAAAACATTTTTGTTGTAACTCAACCAACGACATTTGAAAATGTTTAACATATTATTTACGCATGCGTCAAGGACATGCGCAGGAAGGCTCCAAGCCAGAGAGAGAGAGGAAAGAGACCATAACGCCCATTTTCATTACGCAAGGATCAACAAAAGTTGAAAAATTTTAGGAGCCAGCAAAAATTTGTAGGAGCCATATATATATATATATATAGAATTATATTAATGAAAGGGAAATTTGGCCGCAAAGGATAATTTTTAGTGGCCTGGGCGACCGTGCATTTTTTCGAACCCTGTTCACCAGACGAAAACAGAGTTAGCACTAATGCATGCAATGCAAATACTTTTACGTATGGGTGATATCAAATACAAAAATATTCAATTGGATTTTTCTGAGTTTATTGAAAGGTTCAAAGGTAAGTCTAATTACTTTATCTATTCGCTAAAATTTACATTTTTATTTTAGTATTTTTACAAAGATTAGTTTGAAGCAACTCTTGTTTTCACCGTTTGGCAAATTTTTTATAACTAGAATATATACGTGCCCTGATAAAATATCTCTGTATTTTTATTGAAACTTTTAATGACTGTTTAGGATTTGGGATGTTCAAGTGAAAATAAAAAGTTTAGAGTATAAATTAATTACCGCAATCACAGTTTAGTTCCTCGACAGAAAGTGGAAAACTTCCGAATATTAGCGACTTTTAGAAGCTGAGCTCCGATAGAACTTTCGGAAACACGGGTTTGTCATGCACAGCACAAACACTGCATGTGCAAAGTAGGCTTTAACTGTCGGTCGGGAATTAATTACCGCAAGCACAATTTAGTTCCTCGACAGAAAGTAGAGGACTTCCGAATATTAGCAACTTTTAGGAGCTGATAGCGATTGCCATAGAACTTTCGGAAACACGGGTTCGGCATGCACAGCATAAACACAGCATGTACAAAGTACTCTTTAGCGGTCGGTCGGGAATCGAACGTGTAACCCTCTGGTCAGTACTCTGGTTGTCCAATGCCTTAACCATTTTAAAAGAGATTTGTTGTGTTAAAAAAGCTCTGCTAGAGCTATCTGCCTAGAGAACGAGCCTTGGGCGGAAGATATTAAACTCTAACGTGTATTCACGTCACATCTGGAAAACCGGCATTTTAAAGGATTCAGAACTAGTGCGAATGCATGGGAGATTGAAGATTTGTGTAAATCAAAATCGTACTTGATTCCTTCAGTTTTGTTTATTTTGTTTACAGTTTATTCTTTCAAGAAAATTGCAAGTAGAACAATCACTGGGCTTATCCCAACAGTACTTATTAATTTTAGCTACTTTCTTTTTTTTTTTCACGTCATATTAGTTCTTTCATTGTGTCATCATAAGACAATAAAAAGTTTCAAATGACATACAACTGAAGGAGCTAGAATAGAGAGATTCATGCCCAAGAGATTTCAACACTCAATTCAAGGCGCCTCTGTAGCTATATAGGGGAGATATAGGGAGTTCTACTCCCCCCTTTGAAACCGTACTGTTAACGTATGGAAATCTGAATAAATATGTGTATAATGTGTTTTAATTAGACACGCATTTATAAACGTAAACCAAAATAGAGGAAACATTATTAAGAGAGAAAAAAAAAGTACCATTCATTTATTACAGATACCTAAATAGTTCTGAAATTTTCCTGAATTCTTTAAAGCATGAAATAAGTTATTTTGAATGAAAAATGATATTTGCTCTAAATAACTTACCTATCAATCGATCACAATGAGTAGCTCTGTTTGAAAGATGTAAGTTAATTAGATACTTAAATTCTCTGAACTTCTTAACGATGACAAATATACGAAACATCCAAAGGTTCCTTTAACGATAAAAGTTACTTTTCGTCATTTTGCTATCGCGGCTCCCCGCGGTAGAATGTTCTAAACGGTCACGGTTACTTAGCCTTTTGCAAAGAGGCTTTTTACGCTTAGTTGAACGGAGAAACGAATCATAAGATTTTTGAAAAATCATTCCGGAAGCCTATTTATTAAAATTAAATAAAAATAAACAACTTCAATATAAAAATGTAAAAGAAAATGGGATATTTTTGCTTTTTGTAAAGAACGTGATTTTTCATTATACAGTTAATAAGTTGGGAATTTGCCATATCAAAATATTAAAGAAAGACTTTTTTCTCCCAGAAAAAAATTGTTTGAAATATTTTGAATAAATAGTGCGTTTTACATATATATATATATATATATATATATATATATATATATATATATAATATATAATAGCTTACTTACGTAAAGTGAAATCCCAAGATAATCCATTGATAAAGTGAAAAAAACATAAAAATATAAAAGTAGATAGCACATGGTGCCAATTAACGAGCTTATACCGGATAAGTGTTTAAATATAGCCTTTTAAGGCAATGAAAGAGTGGATAAATTGGATATAAAGCGCCAAATTAGAATTGGTGGGCTTTTTAAGCCTAATCACATGTAACCTCAAATTGACGGAAAATGGAATGGATATTTAAATGGTGTGCTCTATCATCAGGCGCCACCGCACACACATTTCAATTTAATCGAAAAAAAAAACAATAATAGCTAGGTTTCTGCAAGTTACCTGACCAAAATTAGGGTCCTTTTGTAACTTGGGGGCGCGACCGTAGCTATTAGAAATAAACAACGAGGAAGTGGACCGACAAGAAGATCAAAGCTCAGTAATGGAGGCAGTATTAGTGCATGTTGCCATCAGAGAAGACTTAATGCCATCAATAGACAAGTAATGCCATATAGTGTGAAAAAAAAATGATATATTAATAATACTTTGGAAGTATGGAAAGGAAAGGAATAAATAAAAAGTAATAATTAAATGAATAAAAATGGTAATAATTAAATGAATAATTAATAAAATAAATATAACACTAGTATAGCTAGCCTATGTTTAACGTAGTACTAGCTGCAGTAGCTAAGAAGTACTTAGTTAAGCTGTACACATGATTCGGTGTCATTCTGTAGCTGATCTTTTGCGAGAGAACTGAGAGTAAATGATGGATCAATCTGGTAGCGTGGTAGTTCCATTTCAGAAACCTTATACTTAATCATAACGATATCGTTTTACGGATTTCACAACATGCTCTAAACAAGTATTTTCTTTCAAATAACAAAAATCGTTTTACAAAATATTGGCAAAGACACCAACGCGAACTGCTTGTGCAGGCAATACTTGGAGTGGCGGAAAACTTTCGTTACAACCTAATAAGTGTCGTCCCCTGCTAATATAAAAAAGACGCCCCCTTTAATGCTCTAGTTAACTTTTGAGTTAGAAATGAAGCCCCTCGAAGCCGGCGCCCCGATCCGATGCTTACTGTGTCGGGCCGCCCCTGTTACAAAAATAGGATGGTTATTTGATAAAAACCTACAAAAAGGAACAAATTATTTCCGTCCTATATTAATTCTGAAGAGCTTCTGGATATATTGTCCTTTATCAAAAAACGGAAAGGAAAAAAAAAAGTAAGAAAATCTGAAACACTTTCCGATTTTAAACACGCACTAAAGTGCTATATATTAAAAGCGTATTATAATCCATGAGTCTTCCCTATTTTCGTTCCTTATTTCATTAAGTTGGAAAGTATATCATTATTCACGAGTGTGATTAAACAAAATTAAAATTGATATTTCTAACATCCTTTTCTGTGCCATGACTTCACGAAGCTGAAGTTAAATTTTCTAACATACCTAAATTAAAGTTAAATAAAAATATCAAACAATCCAATATCTTTTTCCTAAATCAAATGGCATAGAGGCCGAAATAATCGTATACTTTAAAATTCTTAGCCGCCAAAGACCCAGGTTCTATCTGTGCAATTCGCTGAAAAGAAAAATTGCGCAACGACGCCATTGTAGACCCAGTAAATAGACAAGGAATGAATGAAGAAAACACTCTGTTAGACTTTAAACACTTACATTTATTTTAAATTAACTTCATCATAACAATTTTTTTTTCTTGAATAACTAACCACACCATTACATAAGAGTATAACAACAACTTAACTTATTATTAATAGAGCTCTCTAGCCATTTTAACCATTATTTTAAGTGCACTTTCGTCGTAGCCGACTGCTTAAAAAATTAAATAGAGAAAGAAAAAAGGAAGAAAAGAAAATAAGACTTATCGCCTTTAAGAAGAATATTGGGGGCCCCCATGGTATACAGCCGTGTCAGGTCACCAGCTCCATTTGTCGTCCCCACCACATCATGCGTTCGGCGTCCTCTCAAAATTCACGTCCGGATCACAGTCAGCAGGCAGTGGAAGAGAGAGAGCTTGCTCCCTCACGCTCGCTTTTTACTCCTCAGCCTTCTCACTTCTGTAGTCATGCGACAATCAAGTTCATTCATGAACTTTATTTTTTCATATCTTAGTGCATAAAAATTGAAGTGAAACTTATTTAATTGGTGAAGTTACGTCGCATTAAAAGGAAATTTAATTATTTCGTTGGTTAATTGATATATTTTGAGGCATTTTCATTTTTCTTACACGTGGTTGTGTTCCTCCGCCGATTTCGATGTCTGTATCGAATCTTTATCCAATCTTTGGAATTATGTAAAATTGATGCAGGGAAAAAGGGTAATAAGAAAAAAACAGAAAAGGCAGAATAAAAAGTTAAAGACAGAGAGAAAATTTTAGCATAAAAAAAAACACTTTTAAACCAAAACTTAAAATTTAGCAAACACTTTACAAAGCCAAAATATGATGTTTGTATCAAAAATTTATTTAAGAAAAAAAAAACATTGACGGCATAAAGAAAAGGAAAAGTCGGCTCGATTTTAAAAAACACATATAAACATTTTTAACATTAATTATTTATCAAAAGTTACAATCATACCAATACCACATATCAAAAAAGAAAAGTTTTGTTCATCCGATCTGGCAACCTGTTTTGACGTAAGCGCGCAAAACGAATCAAAACAAACCGCGACATCGGAAAGTTTGTGCCGTGAAAGAAATAATAAACAAACCCAAAAGATAAGTAGTACAACTTAAACATTACACAAAATATTACTCTATAATTTGTTTTTACTACTCATAGATCGCTAGAACAAACATTATTTTCAAAGCATTTTTGAAATCATAACATCTGGATGTAATACAGTAAAAATAGATGGGGGGAAATGCACAATTCCAACTGAATGAAAATTTCTCAAACTTATTCTCAGGTGTATTCATAACCCAAATAGCAGACGATCATCTCAAAATCGCACATTAAACATTTTATTTTTCGCAAAATTAAAAAGTTGCAAATTTTAGTCTCGGAAAATTTTGAAATCCTATTTTTCTTTTGAGTATAAAATATTTCATTCCTGCTCTGATTTCACATGCACACGATATTTTAATTAAAAAACAACCTTACAAATAATCTAAAAAAATCGCTATTTTATTTTACTTCAAGAGTCTGAATCATTTAATAAACTTGCCAAATGTGGGAACCTAGATAATCTATATTCTCTCTTTTTCTCCTGCGGGGTTACAATTGCGAAATGGCGGAGCAAAAATTAGCCTTTTGCGACTTCTTTTTTATCGATATCTCCTAAAAAAATTCGAATTTCGAAAAAATCGCTTCGAGGTATTTCGGGATTCGTCCTGGAGAATTTCTATATGAAATTTGGTAGGTCTACGATCACCCATTTCGGAGCTACGCGAGGTGCAGACAAACTAATTAACGGACATGTTACACTTTGTTTTATTTATATATAGATATATATGTTACAGTGAAAACCCGAAATCAGTCAAAACCCGAATTAACTAGGGAAAACGCGTTCTGACTGAGTGCCTTAGGGAAAACCCGAATTAACTAGGCAAAACGCGTTCTCACTGACAGCGCTAGGCAAAACCCGAATTAACTAGGGAAAACCCGTTTTATTGGAGTAGCGGTAGCACGTTTTCGAGGGGCCCCTACAGCGGAGGCATATTTTCCAGGGGGCCCCCTACAGCGATGGCCGGACCCACTGATTTTTTTCGGGTCTCGCGAAGGGCCAGCTTTAGCATATTTTGAAGGGGGGCCCCTAAAGCGATAGCCGGACGCAGTAATAGAGAGTTTGTGCATACCGTTTCTTCCTACCCTATCCGCTATACGGAGTATTTTGACCAACCATGTTTCGCACTTTATGCGTGCGCATGCGCTTTATTGTCCAATGTCATTTAACGTTAGCGTTACCGTGAGTGAAACCGGGCCTGCACAAACTCCCTAATGTTTTTTGGGTCTCGCAAAGGACCAGCGTTGGTATATTTTCCAGGGGGGGGCCCTACAGCGGTGCCGGACCCACTGATGTTTGTTTGTGTCTCGCAAAGGGACAGCATTAGCATATTTTCGAGGGGGCCCCCTAAAGCGATGGCCGGACCCATCGATGTTTCTTTGGGTCTCGCAAGGGGCCAGCGTTAGCATATTTTCGAGGGGGCCCCTTAAAGCTATGGCCGGACCCAGTGATGTTTTTTTGGGTCTCGCAAAGGGCCAGCGTTAGCCTATTTTCGAGGGGACCCCTTGAAGGGATGGCCGGACACACTGATATTTTTTGGGTCTCGCAGAGGGCCAGCGTTAGCATATTTTCCAGGGGGGTCCTACATCGGTGGTCGGACCCACTGATGATTTTTTGGGTCTCGCAAGGGGACAGCGTTAGCATATTTTCGAGGGGCCCCCTAAAGTGATGACCGGACCCATTGATGTTTCTTTGGGTCTCGCAGGGGGCCAGCGTTAGCATATTTTCCAGGGAGCCCCTACAATGGTGGCCGGACCCACTGATGTTTTTAGGGGTCTCGCGAAGGGCCAGCGTAAGCATATTTTCGAGGGGGCCCCTTGAAGTGATAGCCGGAGGCACTGATGTTTTTTTGGGTCTGGCAGAGGGCTAGCGTTAGCATATTTTCGAGGGGGGCCCCCTACAGCGGTGGCCGGACACAGTGAGGTCTTTTGGGTCTCGCAAAGGGCCAGCAATAGCATATTTTCGAAGGGAGAGCAAGATCCAAATTTTAGTGAGAAAGCGTTAACATTCCTGAATTCACATGGGAAAACATGGTGTCCGGCCACCACTGTAGGGGGCCCCCTTTCGAAAATATGCTAACACTGGCTCTTTGCGAGACCCGAAAAAAATCAGTGGGTCTAGCCATTGCTTTAGGGGCCCCTTGGAAAATATGCCTCCGCTGCAGGGGCCGCTCGAAAACGTGCTACCGCTACTCCAATAGAACGGGTTTTCCCTAGTTAATTCGGGTTTTGCCTAGCGCTGTCAGTCAGAACGCGTTTTGCCTAGTTAATTCGGGTTTTCCCTAACGCACTCACTCAGAACGCGTTTTCCCTAGTTAATTCGGGTTTTGACTGATTTCGGGTTTTCACTGTAACATATATATACTAGAAAATAAAGCCCGTTGTGCAGGCGATAACATCGAACGCCAGAAAAAACATTTGACAAAAATATGTCTACACTCATACTACGTCCATTTAAATTAAATAACTTCATATTCATTTTTTTTTTATATAAATCAAAATCGAATTTCATGATTCTGGAAACGTGCGGAAACTTTTCGCATTCGAATGATTTCGTTTGGTGGGGGCAGCCCCCTCTAATGTTAATGCTTCATGCAGAGGAAATACTTTCATTTTCAAGTACACTCATGTCCATAAATTAAGGATAATGAAGTTCAGGCAAAGAAAGAGAAAGAAGCAAAACAAATTTGACTTATTTGTAAAGTCTATTTATTAAACAAAAAGTAAAGAGCAAAAAAGATGCTATATGTTTGACATAATTAATAAAAATTGCAAGTTTTACTCCCTTGACTAAATTTCAAAAAAGAACCTATTTACAAAAAACAGTATAACATGGTTAGTAGGATGGTTAATACGGAGTATGTCTCCCGGACGATGCAATACAGGCCTGACAACGCCTAGGCATGCTGAGTATCAAATGATCAATCTGATCTTGGAGAATATTACACCACTCATCAAGCAATGCACTCCGAAGTTCCGGTAGACAGGTGGGAGGGGGTTGACGGGCTGAAATTCGTCGGCCAAGCATATCCCACACATGCTCTATTGGATTCAAGTCCGGTGAGTATGCTGGCCAATGCATACGGGTGATATCCTCCGATTGAAGGCATTCGTCTACAATGTTTGCACGGTGAGGACGGGCGTTGTCTTCCATAAACACAAATTCAGAACCCATGGCGCCCCGAAACAAACGTCCATGTTGTTCCAGAGTGACATCCCGATAGATGTGGCCTGTCATCGTTACACTCTGAACATGCAGGTCAGTTCTGGAACCAAGAATAATTCCTCCCCAAACGAGCCATCCTGCACCACCGTAACGGTGTCTTTCAATGGTGTTCTCTTGGTGGTAACGGGTACCTGGCGCTCTCCAGATGAATGTCCGGCGAGAATCAGACTCCAAACTAAACCTGGACTCGTCGGAAAACATCACACAAGACCACTGTTGCGGTGTCCACAATGCATGCTCTCTACTCCAGGTTAATCGCAAGCGACAGTGAGTTGCGGTAAGTGGAACACATCTGACAGGCCTACAAGCATATAGACCAATGTGCCCTAAGCGTCTGTACACGGTCTGCCTTGAAACTGTCGTACCGGTAGCTGAAGAGGGCTGACGAGACAGGTCTGATGCTGTACTCCGTCTGTTTCTTTTGGCAGTAACTGCCAAATAGCGGTCCTCATTCGGCGTTGTAACTCGGGGGCGACCTGTGCTGTAACGTCTACTCACATTACCATCATCTTGGAATCGTTGCCAAAGCCTGGAGATGACACTCTGGGCGATTCCAAGTTCCTCGGATACTTCCTGCTGGCTACGTCCACATTCCAGTCGTCCGATAATTCTGCCACGTAAAACATCATCCAAATGCCTCCTTTGTGCCATAACTATGCGGTTTTTGCACTGAAAGGCTTTCACAGCGCTTGTGAACAATTTTACTTCTTTGCCACCATTCCTTATATACCCCTCTCTTACACTCTCGTCATTGTGACGTACCATCCACGCCATCTGGTGGTTTCCTGTAATTTGCATATTCTTCTTCAAGATGTGTGTGATCATTCCACAGGTGAAATTTTTATTTTAGAGATTAATTTCTGTGTGATTCTGAATTATCCTTAATTTATGGACATGAGTGTAATTCTGAGTTACACAAATTCAACTCAAAATAATTAGTAATACTTTTTATTTTATAAGTCACTTAAAATAGTTCAGTACCACATTTTATTCTATAAGTCAACCACCATCTGATCCTTTCTCTTACTATTTGCGCGTTATAGCTATATTTTTAACAACTATTTTCAATCGCCTGAATGAAGTTCGTCCTCAGATATTTCAGATTATATCAATCAGATTTCAAAGCATGGTCTTCACATTCTTGTGCGTCAAATTTTTCCACACACACCCTTGAGTACTCTGTTTCTCAACCAAGAGTTGAAAAAGTTACGAAAAAGATATGATGTCATGACCTGCTTGGAAAACTATCAATATCCTCGGTGTGAGTAGAATGTGATTAACTGTGGATGTGGAAAGCAGAGTAATAAGATTGACATTGCGATTTGAATAGTGTTAATGGTTTGCAGTTGCACGTGTTACTAAATTCTGTATTTTTTGTGAGATATTAGTGCTTCGATTCGTCGAATAAAGTGTTATTTTCACTATTCGAGCTTGTTAGGTTCTTTTAACATACATTCGCAGTATAATTTTCCTAACATTGGTGTCAAGAAGAGGGATTTGGATATTTGTGTGAACGTCCTTGGCCAGGGGAGCTATGGAAGAGAAACTGAAAAGCTGTTAGTCATGATGACAGATATGCGTTCCGGACAAGAGAGAATAGAAAATGAGATGCGTTCCGGATAAGGGAGTCTAGAAAAGGAGATGCGTTCCGATCAGGAGAAATGACGAAATGTCAAGAGAAAATTCAGACTCAAATACAAGGTGTGCACGGAATGTGTGAAGAAGTAAAGGGCGAAATTTAGTGTAAAATCGAGGCCGTAAAAAGTGAAGTAGAGATAAAGAAAAGGCTGAGGGAGTAAGAGTGAAATGAAAGGACAGATCAGCGACATTAAATGGATTTTCTGATCTTGAGGTCAAACCGAACTTAAACACTTGGCGGCCAAACATCTTGGAGAATTTTCAAGACTCAGTTCAAAGTCGTGAGCTTTACGAATAGTGGGTGTACAGTTTTGGGGTCAGTCAACTTGTAGCCTCTCTACAGGAATCAGGTCCTCATAGGAATACCGACTAAGTAGAGAAATCTAACGACCATCGAAAGTGCTCTTGAATCTCGATTTGGAGATAGTCATCTTACTCAATTTTACAGGACTGTACTGAAAACAAGGCAGCAGACGCCTGGAAAGAGTCTACAAGTATTATCCGCCGATTTTGAACGATTAATGAGTCTGGATTATGGCGAATACCTCTAGATGTCCGATAAAATATAGCGGTTCAGTACTTTCGACGCGATCAGAGATGAAGACACGCAATATTCAACAAGACTGGTAGAATCAAAGGATTTGAAGTCAGCTCCGGCATATAGCATGAAGTAAGAAGCTGGAAGAACAGTCCAGAACACATTCAGACATGTAAAGTCAGTGGAGATAGAAGGGGACAATGGTAAAGATGATAAACTGGATTCTGTACTCAAGACATTACAAGAATTATCAAATGGTCTGACTGCTAGGAAAAAGAGCTTTCCTCGACGATATTGGAACGTGTTGAAGATGCAACAAAGTCACAGACAAAGTGCAGAGACATTGCCATGTGACTACTCCCAAACAGGAAAACTTTCATGGGTGCCTGGCGGGGCGAAGGGTGCCCTTTCTGAATAAGGCCTCTGAAGAAAAACTGAAAGTTTCCTCATTTGGCGAGAGAAAGAATGGACTTTATTTTGAAGGATCTATTTGTGATATCTCTTGTTTGATGTTGGTGGACATGGGTGCGAATGTAACTCTCGTAAGATCGGACTCCGCCCAGAAATTGAAGGGAAAACTTACACGTCTCCGAACATCTCTAGGCGGAGATAAACGGGAAACTGGGTGCATCAATCGAATGTCGATCCAAGAACCTAATCTACGTAGCTAATATCACTGATCCATGTATTCTTGGGCTGTATTTCCTTCAAAAATTGAACTTTATTGCAGACCTAGAGAAGAACGAAGTACGGACAGAAGGAGAGGAAATCCCGCTAAGTGAATAGCTTCCAAAATCATGCTCTATATCATCAAAAGAGAAAATTATATAACGAGCGAGATCGGAATTTATTAACCAAGCGTACCCGAAATTTCTGGACAATTCTGGTATGTCGTAACGGACTTTCTTAGCCAGGCCTCCCGTAAAGGTCTTCTGGTGGCGTCCGTATTCGTTGATTTAAAATAGCAAGCTATACTCATTCGAATTCTTAATTCAGACGAAAAACTCAAGACTTTTGAAAAAGGAGCTGTTATTGTGACGTGTAAAGCAGTAGTAGTTATCGTCCTTCGTCCTGCAAACCAGCATCTTCAGCTGATTTTTGAGAATTCTTGAAGGACTTGATAAACAGCAGTGCAAAAACTGCTTCATGAATTCCAAAACTTATTTTCGACTTGTAATGCTGATGTGAGCACTGTAATATTAATTAATTATTATTAATATTAATTAATCTGTATAAATTAATCTGTATAAATTATTATAAAATTAATACAGATCATACACCGATCAAACAGTATCCTACACGTTTGTCTCTTGCAAAGAGAGAGGTAGATGAGTGTCTAGTTAAAGCAACACTGGACAGCAGAATAATCGAGGAATCGTCGGGAACTTGGGCTTCCCCTATCGTTCCTGTTAAAATGAAAGATGTATCGGCGCGGTTCTTTATCGACTACCGGAAATTGGACAAGATTACGAAAAAGACAGTTATTCTCTCCCACGAACACAGGACACTTTGGATGCTTTGAGTGAAAAACAATGGTTCTCTACGTTGGATTTCAAGACCGGATACTGGCAAGTTGAGATCTAGCCTGAAGATAGAGTAAAGACAGCTTTCACCAACTGACAAGAACTCTGGAAATTTAAAGTAATGCCTTTTAAACTTTGTAACGCCCCCGCTAGGTTTCAAAGACTAATGGGCTATATATTATGTGCACTTTCGTCTGAAGACTGTTTAATATATCTAGATGACATTATCATAGTAGGAAAAACGTTTGAAGAACATTTAAATAATATTAGTAAAGCATTCCTGAGATTACAAAACTCTAAGCTAACCCCAAAGAAACACAAATTTTTTGTAAGGAGGTTGCTTTTCTTCTTCATGTTATTTCAGCGGAAGGCGTTAAAACTCATCCACAAAAAATTAAAGCAGTTGTCAATTGGCCTCATCGGAGATAGTATGCGAGCTCCAAAGTTTTCTTGGACTGAGCGCCATTATCTTTGTTACGTAAGGAATTTCTCAACAATAGCAAGACCTTTACATAAATTGACAGAAGGTAAATCAAGTTTTAATTGGACAGAAGATTGAGAGAAATCGTTTAACACTTTAAAGCAAGCGTTGACTACTTATTTTGACCTATCCCCGGACTCACAAAGACTTCTTAATCTTAGATACAGATGCCAGAAATGAAGGAGTACGATCCGTGCTTTACCAGAAAATAGAGAACAGCGAACGTGTCATAGAATACTTTAACAAGAACTTGGGTAAGCCAGAGAGAAATTATTGTGTCCCACGTAAAGAATTACAACCTATTGTTAAATCTATTGAGTATTTTCATCAATACTTCTATGGACAGAAATTTCTTCTCCGGACTGATCATGCTTTCTTGAGATGGCTTTTGAATTTTGAAGAACAAAACAGTCAGATGGCTCGCTAGATACAGAGGCTGCAGGAGTACGATTCCAAAATCGAGCAGTGCAAGGAGCCTCTCACGGAAATGCGGATGCCCTCTTCCGACAACCTTATATAAAGGATTGCAAATATTGCGTGAATGCAGAGAAAAAGTAAAGAATGGAAACGGACATTCCCATGTTTGAACAAACATGACTGCAGATTTTAATGGGATCGACTCCGCACCGACGTTGAAAAATGATGCAGAGAATTCCACGTTTGCGGAGCTCGGCAAGGACCTACAATTAAAACTGAGGGTAGCTTGCAGAGTTATCATGAAGCCTTTGGAAAGCACCGCTTTAGATATTTTAGTACTCTTACCTTACACATCAAGAGACAATCGATAAGTCCTAGTATTGATGGACTACTTTACCAAGTGGCCAGAAGCAATTTCCAACCCAGATCAGGAAGCTTCAACTGTAGCTGAAAAACTCGTTCGAGACTGGATCTCTTGCTACGATGTGAATATATTACATTCCGTTCAAGGTACAAATTTCAATTCAGCACTCTTAACGCAACTTTGCGAACAACTGGGAATTGCGTAGATTCAAACAACAGAGTTACATCTTGAGTCCGATGGCATGGACGAGAGGTTTAATCGAACAATTTTGAATCATCTGTCATTATTTGTTTCGAGAGTGCCAATTTGCCACTATTCTACCTGGTCAGCAGAAATGCGTTTCGTAGGTGACTGGATGGTCTCGAGCAGAGATGTTGTTCGGTCGAACGCTTCATTTACACAGTGATACGCCGTCCTCGTCGAATGGCTACATGAATAATTTAGAGGCACGCTTGGGAAAGAGTGCATGCGTTTGCTAAGGAGCGAAATAATTTGGCTAGGAAGGGAATGAAGATTCATTA
The DNA here is from genome assembly GCA_038373885.1 of Cheiracanthium punctorium. Classification (NCBI taxonomy): domain Eukaryota; kingdom Metazoa; phylum Arthropoda; class Arachnida; order Araneae; family Cheiracanthiidae; genus Cheiracanthium; species Cheiracanthium punctorium. The sequence goes on from JAWZYV010014761.1 coordinate 2,423,187, forward strand.
CGACTCCAGATTAACGGATCACGATTTTGAGGAGGGTGATTAAGTTTGGCTGTATAACCCGAAGAGAAGGAGAGATTTGAGCCTACACTGCAGCAGAAATGGGGAGGACCTTATACTGTTGCCAATAAATTGAACAATGTTGTCTACAGAGTGCAGAGGTCGCCCAGAGTAAACCAAAAGTCATCCACATTAATCGGCTAGCCCCACATCGGGCTACGGATCATAGTATTATGTGATTAGACTGCCAAGTTGTCAATCTTTGAAGATGAGAGCAGTGTTGCAAATTTGCAATGTTGTTTTAAGGAGTTGCTGGAGAGAGAGTTGAACAGGCATTCCTGCAAGTTACAGGAGTATGTAACCCCTTGACTTTAGTGACAAACTTAACGACGGTTTTGGCGACTAAAAAAGTTCTCGAAAGCAGTGGAATTTCGGCTGTATTTCAGTTAGGAAAGAAGTTACGAGAAATATCGAAAAATTTGACTTCACGACCTGTGTGACGTTAAGAACTGTTAGGGAATCTATAAATATCAGTGTCTACAATTGTGTGTGGAGTGTGACAGTCTGCGGATGTAGAGAGCAGATACGATTGACATTGCGATCTGAATAGTGTTATTGCTGCGATAGTTAATGATTTGCTGTTACATGTGTAACTAAATTCTCTATTTTTTATGAGATATTGTGCTTCGATTTGTCGAATAGTGTTACATTCGATTTTCAAGCTTGTTGGGTTCTTTTAACATACATTCACAATGTAATTTTCGTAACAATATACACTTAAGTTTGACTCGTTGCAATGCTTTTTCTTCCACGCCTCCATCAAACTAATTTTCAACATGGAAATGGGTAGTCGCATACACTGTTTTGACCCTCGTTGACAAAACTTTTACCCACCAAAATAATTTTAACACGAACAATATAACAAGCTTACACCAAATTTAATCTCTTTCAAAGCGCTCTCCTTGGCTAGCGATGCACTTGGATCAGCACTGATCCTGTGATTGGAAAGATTTCCCGATTATCTTTCGAAAAGGCCTTCAACTCCTCCGTGGAAGCCCTCTCACGGTCGGGATTCGTGTCTTAAAGTTCTTTTTTTCCCCCATGGTTTTTATTTGTGGAAAAAACCAGAAGTCGCATGGTACTAAATGGAGAGTGTAAGGATAGACAGAAACTATTAATTTTTCGGCTGAAACCGCGTGAATCAAAAGCAAGGAGGTCAGACACTGAATACAGCCTCACTCTTCCAGTTCTCGAAGTCAACTGAAAAGCCACAACTTGTTTCACTTGACAGCGATAGTCTCAATGGATTGATCTATCTATAGCATTTATTACTTCAAATGGGTGTAGCGTTGGCAGTCATTGGTATAAAAATTCATTATTCATTCAGCATATTTTTTTAATCACACCCTTTTAGTTATTTTAAATTAATAAATATTTACCAGAACTAAAGGACTAATTAACCATTCAAATAGAAATTCGAGAAATTTTATTTGAAGAAGGTGCTGGGGAAAATAGAACATTTTTAGAACAAGGTCACGCCCAATTTTTCCCTACTAATTTACATCGCCACCCTTTCATGTTTTTACATAAATAAAAATTTAAATGTTCGTTTGTCCATAACCTCAAATCTCTGAACATTCTTCGTCAATTGCTTTGAAATTTTGACACAAAGTTGCATTTGTGTATGTGCATGTTTCTACATGTTTATTTTATAGATGTAACACGGGTGTCACAGGTATAAACATACTTTTTTGGAGTCACAACCACGACAAAGTCTGTGGGAGCTGGATCTGAAGGATTCCGATTTTGACTCCCTATTTTTCACAGCAATTAGCAATGGAACCTAGTGCTTTCTTACCCATTTAACCAGACTCCACCACAGAAAAGCGTGGTCGGGTACAGCTAGTAACGAATAAAAAAATTAAAATTTTAAAGTAACTGTCACGAGAAAAAAAAAAAAAAAAAAACAGTTGGATAGGAAAATATGGGAAGAGAACAAATAGAACGACAAATTTGTTTTGCATCGAGCCGAGTTCTGAATGCTAAAAATGTCAAAGTTTTTTTTCCCCTTTTTTTTGCCTGACCTTCCACCTTCCAATTTAAATCAAATTTTGAAACGGAAACCATCCTTTCCGTTTCCTAGAACACAAATAGGGAGATAATGCAATCTACCTCATTAGGGGAACACAGTGCATGCATTTATGTAAATCGATGCAAGGAAACTGATTCAATTGGGCAGGCAGCTGCGTTCATACGCTATGGCGGAAAATGTTTTTATATGCAGTAGCTTTTTTTGAAGCTACATGCATGAAAAAAAGGGAGATTTGATTTCAAATTGCGACACGGTTCTGTATTTAAAAAGAGAATCTATGCAGAACATATAAAAATTAATTTTGAAATAAAGCTAATAAATGACAGCCAACATCAATATAATTTTGATAACATTATAAAATTACATTATTAAAAGAATTGGAAAAACGATTCTTTTTAACAACTCCCAAAAATTCAAGCCGTCGAAATATGTTTTTACTATTAATTTTCGGGGTCAGGAATTAAAAAAAAAAAAGCTTGAAATTAAGAGTATTAATTTTGGAAATTATTTTACTGTAAATGGTAAGGAATCAAACTGCATTTCCTACAAATTAGATTTTTCCCCCCTTTTCAAAAATGCAAAAATAAAAAAGTAAATTATTAAAAATGCATTTCGCTTTTAAAGAATTGCAAGTCTGCTCTTTGCTTCAATTTAAAAAATTAAAATAAGAAGCAGTATGTGTATATAAAAAAAACCTAATAGAGAAATTTTCTGTTCATGGCCTGTTGCATATTCAAATAAAAGTGATTTTCTTGTAACTTCAATCCGCTCTTTTGATATGTATATGATTTTGTTCCCTTTTTCCCCTCAGCCAATAACCTCATCGAACCTTTAAAATTTCAGTACATTATTTAAGAAACTGCACGAAAATTTAAAATTAAAGTTATTATAATTAGAAAACAGATAGTTTTTCTAAAAAAATTATTAAACTAGTGAAAACACCTTTTTTCAGAATATGGCGACAAAAGCCCCAGTAAAACTGTATGCCAGATTAACATGGAAACATGGTTTTTATTGAAACTTTTTTTTTTTTCAAAATAAAACAAAAAAAGTGGTTTTTAAGTATATTTTGTCTTTAAAAGGGTGGAATACAGGTCGGAATTAAGATGACTGCAAAAGCCCCGTTAAAAATTGCATTTCAGACACAAACTCCTCCAATTCTCACAAGCGAAAATTCTGTGGGTGGGATTGTTCAGAACGATTGATACATGACAATGCATGTAAATTTACGGAGCGTAATACCAACCACAATCACATTCACCGGGAGATCGCAAATTTTCTCATCTCCCATTTATACCGTGTATGTTTGTACGAATACGGAAAAGCACTTTTCGAGAAAAAAAATCTAATATGACGATGGTGAATCACTGGATTGGGTGGAGTAAAGAATGGTTTCCCTGAAAATTCGTGTTTTATGTGCGGCTTCAAGCAAAAAATAATTTTTATTGGAAGTACAATACGTTCTGAAAAGTAAAATAATATTTAACTTTTTAATAAGCATAACATTTAAGGCTTTTACAGTTTTATAAAGGCTTTTTTTAAGACGCGTGGGAACTTCACATACGCGTGGTATCACATAATAGATGAACAATTTCATGATGCAATCAATGCTTCCTGCACAAGGAATCTCGAATTTAACGCTTGCAATATTGTAACTTAAAAAAAAAATTAAAAAAAAATCTGCTGAAAGAAAATATTTGGTACGATAAAACAACTTTTCATTTACATACGATGACGAAATGGCAAGTGAATCAAATAAGTTTTTGAAAATAACAGAAATCAAGATATAACATTTTTTAATTATTTTTAATATATAAACAGTTCAAAGTATTACAACATAAGTGTACATACAGAAAAGAAAATTACACTTAGTTATCACAATGACAAAAAAGAAAGGAAAAAAATCTGTACAATAATTACAGGCTACAGTGTTCCACTGAAATAACTGGAATGCACATAACGTATTATATTTAAAATAGGTAGATATTTAAACTATTAATGAAACAGAAAATAAAAATTTTAGATAACGTACTGTTAAAAAGAACCGAACAGTCCAATTTTATTTTAAGTCATGAACTACATAAAATAACCTTGATTATAAGCCTAGAAAACAAATATATAAGTAGTAACTCATAAAACGTGACTCAAGAAAAACGGGGTCAGGTGTAATAATAAATATATTTAAGTGAAGAAACCAGTAAATTTTCATTTTAAAGAAAAGATGTTTAGTAAAAAAATTATTGAGTATAATGAAAGTTTATAGAATATAGAGTATACAATACATTTTAAATTAAAAAGAGTGACTAGTTAATAGTGGGAAATTATTTACAGGGAGTGATATCAAAGTAAAATGCCAAATAACTTAAAATTTATAATTTTTAAAGAGAATCACTTCTTCCAAGTATACAGTGACGAATAAAAGTCTAAATTTTATTGAATGGTACACGTAAATTTTGTAGAACTGTTCCAACTCACTCATTCAAGTTTTACTTTAAGGAATGATGACACAGTAGAGCATAGAATACGTATGCAAAAATTACTATTCGAAATAAAACAGCATTCATTCATTACCAGTCACAAATTACATCAATAAATACATATAAACAAAATATTCTAGAGTACAAGTTCTGTTCTAAATTACAAGTTCTCTTCTATTTCATGCTTTTTGAACAACACAATAAATTTAATAAATAATTCTCTCTAATCTCGCTTCATTCGTTGGCTGGTCATTCTATAAATAATGGAGTCCCGCCCTGGATCCATATTCCAGAGAGCTATACTGATAGCTAGAATAGCAAGTGTCAGAGATATACCAATGAAAGCCATAATGGTAAAAATAACAGGAAACATAGGATCCCACTTTGAAGCTAAGTTGTAAGTATTCGCTGGTGCTGGTTTCTGTAAAGAAAATAATAAATTAAAAGAGAGAAGAATAAAAGAAAGAAAACCTTTACAGCCCAGCAGGGATGGGGAACTTTAGAAATGTGAAGGCTTTAGAAATACGCGAGTTCGCATCACGTATTTCTAAAGCCATCGACGCAAACAAAAAATTGCATAATATAAAAATAGTTATACAGCGCAAAAACTAAATTTCTATGACATGCTGACTCAAAAGATGCCCATTCGCTAGAATAGCGCGTTATGTTTCTCTTAATTAACAAGTTTCTATGGATGAAAATTTATGCTTTTCAGAAACACTGGTACTTTTACTTAAAGAACAGTAAAAATAGTAAGATTCCATTAGGAAATCCTAATCCATGGCCTAACAAGCACGTATAAACGGGACCCTTAGATCATACAGATTAAATGCACTACCAGATTTTAACAATGCAGGGAAATATAGTAAGAAAACGATTTAATGACTTATGTTAAGAATAAGTTTTATTTCTATTATTTTTATGGATAATGCTAATCAAAAAGAAGTGGGGGAAAGCGGAGGATTAAAATACACACAGAATTTCAGAGCATGGGTATATATATAGAGAGAGAGAGAAAGAGAACAAACGCTGAAATATTAGATATTTACAAAATTTCGAGAGCAAGATATAAGCAAACCTAATATCTCTTATGAGAATGTGTTTTTATGAATTACTTAAAAAAATAATGTTCGTATACGTTTGATTTTATACATTTTTACAATATTGCACACATACTGAAATGCTTGCATTCCTAAAAGTTACCATTATAACTTAGAATGCAACACCAATATATATGAGTGTTTATATTTTTTAAAATACTTAGGGTTCACCGAAAATGATTACTTAACTATTAACCCGCCGAAAGCGGCCGACGCGCCAAATTAACTGAATCATTCTGGCGACCAAATCTTTTACTTGGCGAAGACATTGAATAAATTGTGTAATAACGATCCGTTATTAGCGCTAAATGGAACCATTTTGGTGGAAAACTATTTTGCAAAAAATGGTCGGCGATTAAACATGTAAGAACCCTGAATGTATTCTTGATTCTGATAAGATGTCAATGTTCTCATAACAGTGGAAAAATATTTCTAACTTCTACAGATCCGTAGGGACGTCGAAGAACATCTCACTTTTAAACGAGGTTAAAAGAATATTGGACCAAAAAGGGGTGCATTGATCGCACAAGACAAAAGAAATCGCTAAAATTTTTATTTAAAAAAGTTCCAAATCATAAAGAAAACCGACTTCTTTTCACGTAACTATGATGAAAATGTAAGGCACTGAAGTTCTTTGAAATTTTAATCCTTCAATAAAGAAGCTTCATAGATATCTACTACACCAGTAGAATCAGATTTTTAAAAAAGTATGGAAGAAAGAAACGAAATGGGAGGCTTCACCATTACAGCAGTCTCAACAGATACCGAATACATCTTTGCTACCAAAATTGCTTTCACACCTTCCGCGCCGTGGAGAACACCGAGTCAGCAGCTTCAGCATCCATTATGGAAATGAGTCGACAGACGGACAGGCATCATCCGCGGCATCACCTCTCGTGACATTCGCAGATTTCCCCCGGGGCTCGTTCCGCAGCTAGCCACATCAACAGCAATACTGCCGCTGCAAGTGTATCTCCACACCTAAGATGTCCCTTTCCCCCTTTTGGACATCCATCATACCAGGCCCCAAGAGGGAAACCATCCAGAAGGTTTCAGTCTAGCTCTCTGCGCTCCACGGACAATGACAGATAGATATTGTTGTATTGTCTCCCTGGTAATGATTCGCTAAAAATCACGCCAATCGAATTACCACAGCTGAAAACATCCAAACATTCTTTCTCTCTCTCTCTCCACCCCCAGGCCGGAAGAAATTTCCCGTTTCTATGGACCATTGGGTCGTTTTGAGAGGGAATAAAGTAATAAGATTGCTTTTGCGAGCGATCAGGGAGGTGTCGAGTGACCTGCATTACAGAGCACTTTTGGGTCTGTGCTGAAGTAATAATTGTGCATATCAAAAGAGGCGAGCCAGTCGGCTACATAAAACTATCCATCACTTGGAAAGACGGCGGACGCTTCAGAAATTGTATTCAGGAAAGATGGAAATATTAACTAAATGGTAGGATCATAAATTGATATGATACTCGGATGTACTGAGTCACATTTTCTCTTTTATAAACAAATTATTATATAGAAAACACACACTTTAAAACATTCTTTCTGATTGATGAAACTAACAGATAAGGGGCCGATGAAATTAATACGATTACGAATTAGGAATGGACGCGAGACTATGCGAGACGAAAAATAGCCCAAGATTCGTATCGTCTCGAACTTTGAGCATCGAAGTACCGTCTCGCACCTTAAGGTATCGTATCGCGGTCTTCTGTTTTAGCGCGAGAGCTGACCCGAAGTATCGTCTTGCGGTCTCGTCTCGCACACCGATGTATCGTCTAGCAAAATTGCGAAACCGCGAGAAGTCTCGTCTCGTCTCGCGTCCATCCCTATTAACAAAGTGTCAACACCAATATCTGGGACTGAACCAATGCGGCCGTAGCTACGCGGGGAAGAAGGGAGATCATGGGGGTTTGATCGTTCTTCCCCCTGAAATTTTAATCAAGGCATTAGTTTATTTGCGTTGAATCTGAAGATCGGTTAAAGGTGAAAATTTTTAGAGCTGCATAGCGTTCCCCCCCTCACCCCGTATTTCCCCCTGGCTATGGCCTTGGACTAAACGGCCCTCATTTCAACGACGTAAATTAATCATAAATAACCTATTATAATAATAATTTTTGAAAGTTTACCTATACAAGTGAAGTTTAATGGGATTTCATTACTGTGTTTTAAAATTCCAATCTTTGAATAAAGTTTGTGTTAAAGCAGCGAATCTCGATATTTAACTAGCAAGCAGACAGATTAAAGTTTCAAAAACCTTGACAAGCTGTAATTACATATTGCTTTTTTTACTATTTTAATTTCACACATATATAACCCACTCAAAAAAAAAAAAAAAAAAACCTTGATATTTTACAGTTTTTAAAACGACTTTCATTGTGTGCTCGATTCACAAAACTTTAGACTACACAATGCCTGCTGATGTAAGATGAAATGGCAGTTAAAAAAGGTTTGGAAAAAGTATTCTTACAGTATTATTGTACTTACAAAATGTGATGAAACCAACTGCATAACCAATCATAACAGGTGCGTCATCGGTTGTTAAGCATACAAATTTTTGAAATTAAAGATCAATTATTATTGTATAACTTTTAATATATTCGTACATATATAATATTCTGTGCGCATTCCCTTTTAACGGCGAGCGAAATTAACAACACAGTAAAGTACCGATAATCGGAGTCGTCAATCCGAAGTAAAGCCCCCCTCTTAATATATATAATAAAAATAAAAATTTATATGCAGAAGATACGGCAGCGTTAGATGTTGCACTTCGCTATATTGTGCAGTAACCTTGTACCTGAGTTTGTTTCACCTAACATCACCAGTATGAATACAGCAACTTTGATAGATATTGCTGCAGAAAACTGCATAGTTTTCGGGCTCATCGTTTGAAAGTCCAGTGCATGTGGAAAATTCTAGTAAAAAGCCTAGTTTACAGGACAAAATGGTTCTAGAAATTCCACGTACAATCTTCAATACACAGTTCACAGAAATTAAGAAGCAATGAAACGATTTTTAATAATCAGATGCGTTTTCAGATGCTGTATTTAATACTGCTGTATACAATAAAATCCTTCCAGTCTAAAAACTTAGTGGACATTCTCGAGCAGAACAGTCATCTACTTCTCATCATGCAACAATAAAGAATTCAAAGCCTTCAGAGATAGTCTTCACAAAAGAAGCCAAAAAGAGTTGCTTATAATAACGCAAACCGAAAAAAGCAATCTTGAAAACTTTTAGGCGAAATATCACCAAATTCAGCACCAACAATATGTCACCAGAACTTAAGACAGCCAAGCGATATCGCCAATATTTCGCGACGTATCGCCAGCCCGTAGGTTAAACAATAGGAAACACCTCCCCATCTCGCGTTCTAGCTAACTGATTTTCATGAAACAAAATGCAAAATTTAATTACTTGAGGAATAGAATACAAATTTTAGCCTAAATTTAACCCCAAAGCAGCAAATCACTCCAAAAAATTCATAGCATTGCCCCATTCCCCAAACTGCAAGTCCCGCGAAGTGCAATCCCTAATTAGGAGGTCACACAACATTTACAATGGACATTTAAAAATAGACCTTAACAAGATGGGCAACTGTACACACTTCACTCAGAATAACAAGCAACAGCTCGATTTTTAACAGTAAGCTTATCACAGAAGCTTTCTCAGAAGCTGTATTTTGCATGTAATTAAATCCTTTCACAGTCTAAAACTCAGTGGAACCTCTCGAGCGGAACTATCAACTCCTTCTCAGCATACAACAATGAAGAACTCACAAACAGCTGACAAAAATAGGTTTCTCAAAATAAGCGAGAAAGCGCCGCTTAAACACAGCTTTCAATGCAGCTTGCTCTACAAGCAATGACTCAAAAACTAAACTGAACAATGGAACGACCTGCTCTACTATACTTTTCGCTGACGTTTCCAGAATATTATACGACTTTCGTCTAGTAGCATTTTCGAGGGAATTCTGCATTTGATTGCGTAAGACTATTGTTATTGCGAATACCTATGCAAGAAAGCAAACAATGCAGGGCCAATTAATGAAAACGCGCTAAATGTCACCAAGCTTGGCGAGATTTGGCTCCAAAAGTAAATCCGGTCAAGTCAGGTAAGCGATATCGCTAATATTTGGAGAGAGATTGCCAAACCCTATGTTAGATAATGGGGAATCTCAACGTCGCGTTCTATTTAACTAATTTCCATGCAACAAAATGCAAATTTTAATTTTCGAGGCGTAGAATACGGATTTTAGCCTAAATTTAACCCTTTAAAGAGCAGATCACCCGCCGAAAATTCGTAACAATATGGCAGGTATGGATAAGAAAAGCCGTAACAAAAATCGAGAAACTTGATTGTATACCATATTATTTATTGTTCAAATAGCGCTGTTGTAAAAAAAAAATAATGATTTCATACTTCATAACGTATTTCTAGTCACAGGCAATGTTACCAAGAAACAGCAAAATAAAAAAAATATTTGTTTACAGTATGTTGAGACGGATGAAATCCCCAAACTTCTGCGGAAATATTTAACTTTAAATTATAGCGTACAGAGCATTAACAAACTAATCGCCATCATCTTTGGAAGTTTAAACAACCGAAATTATATATTATCGTAATTCATGCGGCCTTATTTGTCTTATGTTGAAAAAAGCATCGGCCCAAATATGTTTTCCTTGTTCTATTACGACGGAGAGTACACCATAATCTGTGAATGTGCCGTATTTCTTTTCCTTGTTTCATAAACTCCTTTGGAATTGAAATCTATATTAAAACTAATTTAAAATCTTCGTCAGACATATATTAACTATACTTCACCTTTACTTAAAATAGTATTCACATCTTTATAGACTCTAATTAATATTCCTATTGATTAAATATTAGGATTTGGCAATTTCTCGCCAAATATAGAAGACACTGCCAAGATGGGTTCAGTTTTGGGGATTTACTTTTTGGCATTAAACGTTTTGACAGAGTTTATCGCGGGAAGTTTTGACATTTCATTACACAGCCGCTATCAGACAACCCTTGCAACTGCTGCAAGGGACAAACTGCTGCTCAATTAAATTATTTGTCTCAAAATGGGTGTAAGTTCATTATGCGAAGGTACTGATTAAAAAAAAATATTAGTTAAAAAATAAAAGATTGAAACGCGTCGCGCGTGAGCACAATCCTTATTTTTCTGATTTACATTAACCATGTTCAACTAGATCCAGATAAGAGGACAGTTTATACGTGAATGCCTTATGGGGAAAAATAAAACGATCATGATAATATTGCAGCATTTTCCCTACACCTTATCCAGTTAGTAATCTCAGAAATGTTCCAGAAAATGTCAAGCGTTTTATTTCTAGCCCAATTCAATATCTGTCACGAAATGAAATGTGTCGAAGCTTTTAAGATGAAATTACAGAAGCAAGGAACCATATACGACACATTGGATACTTTTCTTAATGGATGAATACGGCCTTCCATCCTTCAAAAAAGACGTTTTTCTGACAATGGTGACACGGAGATATTTGGACATTTTTCAGCGACAATATCTATTACAGAAATAGTCTGCTTTTGCGAAATAACACTTAAAACATATTCCGGTTGATTTATGAATGTCGAGCCGCACAAATACGGGCATAAAGTATTCTTTTTTTTATCTCACCCTCCATTTCCAAGTGAATAAATATAATTGTAGCAAATAGCACTTTCATGTTTTAACTGTTTATTTTAGTTATGTGTTTCTATGCATACACGGGCATATACCGCACATATTATAAAAGACCTACAATATTAAACTAAACAAATCAGAGAACATATTATAATGAACATCACTAATAGATTTTAATTTCATGGCAGTACATACATATTTATTGCATGATTGAATAATTATTAAAATAAATGGCATATTTAAACGATAAACCGAAGTCCATTTCTTTTCACAAGTTTTGATAAAATGTTACTATAATTTTGTTTGAAAAATTAAAACAATGCCCTGCAAACTATCACCACTCGTAGACCGCAATGTATCGGAATCATCTTCTACGGTGCTCGTGTGAAAGATCTAAATGAGGTATGGGCAACCTTTGGAAAGTTGCGGGCCAAAATTTAGCATGTTTGCGAAGTCGCTGGCCAAACTTCAGGATCTTAGCGAAATCGCGGGCCGTTTTGGAGTTTGAATGGTGTATATGGGTTTCATATGGGGTTTTGATATGTTCTCAAAAGTCCGGCCCGCGGGCCGAAGATTGCCCATATGTGATCCAAATTAAATTCTTTTAGGGTATGCTTCTTTTATTTTGCTTCAATCTCTAAACAGCACTTTAAACTGTAACTGTCCATGGATCTTAATGTATGGGGATTATTTTGTGTGCTCTTGTCAAAAAACAATATTCTACATACAGCTTTTCCAATACCTATAATATGGTTATAACATATATAAATTCCTCAGCAATCCATGCATATTTAAGGCAGGAGTATTGACAGAGAAACTAAAATCGTTAATGCTTTTCAACTTTGTTGGGAAGCTTTAACGTATATAAATCTTTAAAGAGTTGAGAATACTCTCCTCCATGTTTATTTTAATTTTATTTATTTATTGCATTAGAAAACAAATCAAAGTGGTTTTTTGTTTTTTTTTTGCGCTCATTTCCAAAATGACAAAATGCTTCTAGAATTTAAGAAGGAATAAAAAGTAAATAAAGGAACACACTCTTATGAAGTTCTTTCGTTGAGCACATAAAATTGTGGGAAAACAGTACATTTATTTTTCCCAAATACAAAAGTTGATATAAAAGTAAGGATACAAAGATTGCAGTGGAACGTCCACTATTTACACCATACAGCCAACTGATAGTACATACGTTAGGTTATTTTTGACAAAATCTCAAACATCGATTTATGCTTTTGTTGCTTCGTGGAATGAGTTTGAATATTCAACTGAACAACTCTTAAAAAGAAAATATACATATTTATGTATGCAATTATTTTTCCGTTCGCAAACGTTATTTCTACGGAGTAAATACAGATAATTATGGAGGAAAACCATTTTATACATCATATTTACTATATTCTGATAAATTAAAAATGAATGAACTGAAAAGAAAAATGCCAACTTAATTTCAGAATCCTGAAAATGTTCTTTTTTGAAAGTACAAATTTAAGTCTGTTGCAACACGACTTGCGAGCCATCTTTTTACTCAACTTCCAAGATTAAAATATGAATGCATAATGTTCACAGTCATTAATGCTTTACTCGTATGAGGCTAATAATAATATAAGTTTTCTAGCTTCTTGAAATTAATAACATTGTAAACAAACAAAAACAATAAATAAATAAAATATTTTACTATATAAATTCGTACAGATATAAAACACTTTAAATATAGGGTATAAAAATGTGGATGTGAATCAACTAGTTTCTCTTGCCTCATCATGCAAAATAAGGAACGGCAATTAAAGAAGCAATTATATAAAAAAAAAAAAAGCTTTTACAACATTTTTTTTTAAAGGAGCACCATAAAAAAAAACCTTCGAAAGGCTTTATTTTAAAAACTTTTCTGACTTCACGACGAAAGAAAATTAAAAACAAAAGAAATTTGACAAACTCAAGAAGAAATATCAGTAAAAATGTTCGGTGATATGTAGCTGTCGCTATTTAGCTCGGGGCCCAAAAAAGTAAAGAAAGAAAACTAGACAAATTTTCTAAACGGATTCGAGACGACATCGTTAATGCAATATGCTATTCTGCATTTAGGTTGAAAACAAGAACAGTTGATTAGTAGCATGTGTCATGGATACTAGAGCACTTGCCAAGATTGGGGCGCCTTCTCCAGATCTCTCCTTTTTTTTCGACGCGCAGAAACGTTTGAGAGATGTATTGCAAAATGAATTTTGTCATAGCAGGGGCTGGAAACACACTTGCAAATCCAAAAGGCATTGCAACATTCATTTTTGGCGTATTCATGAAATACTCGGTTGTTTTTTAAACGTTACATAATCTTTTTATTTAAAAATTTGCATTTTATTTTGGAAATTGATTTCAATCACTAGGGTTAAAGATACGATGCAAAGAAAATGATATTCTTTCTACAGGAACAAAAGCAGATTTTTCCTATAAGCAATCAGGCGTAAGGGAGGAATTCTAACCCTTGGCGATAACAATATAAAACATGGTTTCCTTCTCTTTCTAGCACACACGCACATACATACATAGAAAGATACACGGATGATTATTTTATTATCTATAAAATAATTTATCAATCATTTAAAAATGCAAATATAGCATTTACAGAATTTTAGTTCGCTTCGAAAAGATATTCAATAAGCATAAAAGTTTTTTTTTAAAATTATATATTTTTACGTTGTATCACTGCGAATGCATTTATGACGATAATGAAGCAAAATAAGACCTTGATAATTGAGGAAAGGAGAGTGGGGTAGCAAAAAAGAAGTAATATAATCTCGGTATATAACCCCAGAAAGTTAAAGATTATAAACACTTAACAAGTTCACTTAACAAAAAAAAAAAAAAAAAAAAAAAGATATTATTTTACTTAACAAATATTTTCCAGAGGGTGTTTCTCATTTAAAATAAATAATGTAAGTTTGTTTTAATTATTAATAATTCCATATACTTCTGAAAAAAGACACTCTGAATAAATTTTGTAAGATTTACTAAAGTATTTCTCAAAAACTACTGCAACAGACAGCATCATACATCAAAGTAATGCACATTAAAAAAGTGCATTATTTAAAGCACGCAAATATTAATATTATTTCTATTATGGTTGTGGAGAGGTAGAGAACTTGAATAGCTTATTTTAATTGATTAGGAAATTTAATGAAAGAATTTTGTAGGTAACTCTGAAACTTGTAGGTATCTGCACCTGAGATTTAGAGAAACCATTTTAAAACTTCTGAAAAATAACTACAAAAATATTTCTTCAGTACATAATTATGCACAGCTCAACATATGCTTTCTTCAACTATTTCCCCCCCTTTGTTAAAATTCAATTAATATAAATAGAAAAGAAACAAAGAAAAAAAATCAACAGACTTAAGCGAAGGAGACTTACTTTTTTTTAAAAAGAGGCAATTAAGGGCGAATTTGCAAATTAATTTTTTAATGTAAAATTAATAAATGTACTTTCAACGAGGGAGAGAAAGCTAGAAAGAATAAAAAAAAAAAAAAAAACCAAATCGCCCGTTTCTCATTCGGTAAACATAAAAACAGGTATCCGAAAATCTAAGCATTTGAGCACTAATTACAGCAATTAGAGAAAGAATTATTTATTCATTTAGGTATGCAGTAAAAAGCGCCAAAAAACATTTCACTTTCAATAAAAAACTCGCATTGGCTGGGGAGGAGGATCAGACCTTTTATTAAATAAAAACCTGGAAAAATCAGAAATGGAAAAACTTAATGAAATAAGCAGGCTGCTTGTAAACGGTAAATGAAGCGCAGCAAAAAAATGACGAAGATAAGAGTGTTTCTTATTTAATAAACCATTTTACAAAATCTCTGTTTAGTTTAGTTTTAAAAACGAAATCCAATTTTTAAACAATCAAATTAGTTGTCCCTGCGGGCGAACTGCAATCTCAGTGAGAATGAATTATATAGGGAAAAATATATATGGCAGAAGGGGGAAAGCTATTAAATTTGATAACGTTAATTCTGCACATTATTACTCATTTAATAACAGATTTTTTTCTTTGGTGACTTAAAATTGACAATAAACGGTCACAAATGATCGCATTCGGACAAATTAACTCGAATAAATAAATAAAAAAGGCAGGTTTAAGAGGAAAATTTAATATAAACAAATCCGAATATCATTTTATAACTACTTGTTGTGTTTGCTGAAATTCAAGGTAAGCTTTTAAAAGCTGTGTTTGCTAATCAAATTGTTGTTGATACTTCAGTTGCTTCGAGCTATAAGCGGGAATAGCTTCAACTTAATTATTTGTAATTTTTCCTTTAAACAAAGGATTTTGGAAACTATCAGAAGGCATAATCAACTGATTATATAAAGTTTTTTTTTCTTTTTAATGATGGATTATGTCTAAATTTTTATAGTCCTTTAATTGAATAAATCTGATTACATAGCAAAAATAATGCAGACACAAAATAGCCTTAAATATGTCATTTTGCTTCCAAAACGCAGTCACAGGAAAATTATTATCATTTTTATTTTCTCAATATAAAGAATATCTGACTGTTTCATGGAGTCCTAAGCACCCCCCCCCCTCACATTTTATAAAACTTTTTGTTTAAATGTCTTTGTTTCTAAATTACAGAAAAATTTTATAACTCATCCCTTGAATTCTGTATATTAAAAATTTATGATTATTATTCCTGATTTTTTCTTTTTTGTTTTGTTACCCGTTCCTAATAAACTTTAAATATACAGCACGTGTTTTCGGAAAAGAAAGAACTTTTCATTATTGTTATTATTTACAATTCCAGGAAAAGTTCTTCCTCATGCTTCCCCATATGTTTTTAAACTTTCCTTTCTGTAAAACATTTTATTTTTTAAAATAAACACACTACTTGGTTTACACACATTCAACATTTACAAAATAAATGCACAAGCTATAACAAGAATAAAATATTTTACCGGTTTTTCAGTGATAACTAAAGAATCAACAGAATTTTGTGTGGACAAAAAATTACAGAGGGCGCCTGCAGCTCATTAAATCGACGGTGTTTAAAGTGAAAGCAGAAGTGAATTTATAAAACAAAAATCGATTATAAAACGAAAACTTAGTTCACTAAAATGACCGCTAGGGGCGCTCTTATGACCCGGGACCTGGCAATGTTTGTGTTTTCTGGCTGTTTGACCTGTAACATCTTATGTGTGTTCTTTACAAAGTTTTTTAGTTACTTTAATGATGTGTTTAATTTTCGAGACGTTTAAACATGCTTAAACATTTACCTTATTACATTTGTTGTTATTTTATATTTTACGGATAAATAATTACTTTGTACGCAAAAATAATTAAGTGAAAATGGTGCACTGTTGTGTACCATTTATAATAATTCTGATTGCTCTTTGAAAGAAAATGATGGATCTACGGTTGAATTTCACCGTTTTCCAAAAGATCCTATTTTGAAAGATACGTCGAGGGTTGCTATTTCTCGCCAAGGATATAAGGACAAGTCTCTGTGGTGCCCAAATGAATCTTCAAGAATTTGCAATAAATCTAAAGGTACTGCCGTACTATTATCCTGGCGGCCATTCCCGATAATCTATTTTTCCGTCAAATGTTTTCCATTTATCTTGGCAAAAAATAGCTCGTCTTGGCAGTCCGCCGGGCAACTAAATAAGTACTAATCTAAAAATACGAGGAATATAAAGATACTCTCATAGAATAGCAAGGCAACGATCAGTTCTTATAGGACCATCTACATATAGCGCCATCTACATATTCTCCAATGTTGAAAGCTGCATTTTAGGCAACGATTCAACCCAGAAAAACTTTCATAAGCTGAGAAATTCGGAACTCGTTTACCTAGGAGTTTAAAGAAAACTTTAAATCACAAATTTAAATCTAAGATAATTTCCAGCTTCAACTATTGCTAACACTTATGTCACATGAGATTTAAAGTGACAGTTAATTATTGTTATATCCGTCCCAATTTAAAAACATTTACTTCCCAGTTGTTGGCAAATTCTAAAAATTTCATTATTAAAATATCTTTATCCACAATCGATATGTATACGAAAAATATCTACCCTAAGATCGACTATCCAAATGTTATTGAGCATATCAGTCACAACCCGTTTTCCCAAGTGAATTCCTCTTTTTTTTTTGTCTAGTTAAAAATTCATCATTGTTGTTTTTAAAAAAAAGTAGACTAAATGCGCCAACGAAATAAAACTTCGCAGACGACTGTCCGGTTTTCGCCAACGCAATGGACTTCTTGCATGGTCTTAGAGTTTTCGATTAATAAAAATAATATTGTCTAACTGGAATGGGTTACTTGCACCAGAAAAAGGGAGAAAAGAACGAGTTGCGCCACTGATGAATTTAATCCACGGGCGAGTTGCACCGGCGAAATGAGAGGGATAGAGACAAACATAGGGGAACCCTGCAGTCTCGCAAAGGACTTGAAGTAGCATATTCTCGAGAGGTTCCCTACAGCGATGGCCAGACCCAGTGATATTTTTTTGGGGGGTCTCGCAAAGGGTCATCGGTATCATATAATCGAAGGGCCCAAAAAACATCACCCGTTACGGCGAAGGCCGGACCCAGTGATGTTTTTTAGGACTTGCAAAGGGCCAGCGGTAGCATATTTTCGAGGGGCACCCTACAGCGATGGCATGGCCCAGTGATATTTTTCGGGGTCTCGCAAAGGGCCAACGTTAGCATATATTTTTGAGGGGGCTCCTATAGCGATGGCCGGAACCAGTGATGTTTTTGGGGGTTTTGCAAAGAGCCATCGTTAGCATGAGAGGAGAGCAAAAGGTTTCCGGTGTTACTCGTCCCTTGATTGGATTGATAGTTGTTGGCGCGGGTGCAACTGACCCTCGTCCTGTGTAACAAATCAGTCAAAATCCGAATAAAATGGTTTTTCCCTAGAGCTGTCAGTTAGAACGCGCTTTCCCTAATTAATTAGGGCTTTCCATATAGCGCTCTCAGTTAGAACGCGTTTTCCCTAGTTAATTCAGGTTTTGACTAATTTCGGGTTTTCACTGTAACATATATATCTTCGAGAATACCTGTAAATATGTAATACATTCTAAATTTTTAAGATGAGTTTAATAAAGTTTTTTCGGCCATGTTTTGGTGTTTACATAATTATGCGCTTGTGCTATCATGGTCACAACAATTAACGAATAACATTTGAAAATTATACAGTTTTCTCACAGCATGTGGCGTAGAATAGCGGTATTAGCAAATATTAACTTATCAGCACCAGATGACTACATTTTGTTGTATGAAAAATGAAAATAACACTGCTATCTGCATATAGAATGTTCAGTCTGCAACCTCCTAGAAAAAATACATAACTCGGTTAAGGAAGGAAGAAAATCCTCTCAGTAAATAATTCATGATATTAAGTTATGAAATCCATGTTAGCAATAATACTTTTGTATCTACTTCAGTAGCAGCATAAATCGAGAGTTTAAATTATAGTGAGATTTTTTTCTTTTTTAGCAACGTAGTAAATGCTGTTATAATCACAAT
This sequence comes from Cheiracanthium punctorium, assembly GCA_038373885.1. NCBI lineage: Eukaryota > Metazoa > Arthropoda > Arachnida > Araneae > Cheiracanthiidae > Cheiracanthium > Cheiracanthium punctorium. Next base: position 2,442,056 of record JAWZYV010014761.1, read on the forward strand.
GTTTGGTTGGAAAATTTAGAAATATAGTACACTCTTGATTATGAAATAATTAAAATTTTGCAAAATAACACACGTAAAAGGTAATTATCAATCAGGAAGCGGTAAGTTTTGATTATTTCAACTTTTAAACACCAGTTTCGTAGGATTGCCCTCCGCCTTTAGACTATTATTCAGAATGAATGAAAAATAAATCCTGAATAACAAATATACCACCTGAAGTGTTAGGTAGGTGTGTGAAAGAGCAGGCACAGTATTTATAAATTTAGCATTTATCTTCTGCTTATATAAAACACTAACTAACGTATGCGGTACCAAAATCGACGATATTTCAACGCTGCGAATAGAAACTAGATGTAAACATTAGCGTAATAACAATAACACATGCGCAAAAATCCAAATTAACAGTTCAATGACGTCAAATGAAGCAGAATATTTGTTACTGGTTATTTCTACTTACGTATGTCACGCAGTAGCTAGATTACAAAATAACAATAATGCAAGTTCTTTTGGATATTTTCAAAGCTTTAAAATAACTAATTTAAAATTTTTGGCGCGTTTATCGCAAAGGGCTAAAGCACATATTTGCCATTTCCTGTTTCTTTTATATTATTGCAACCAAGGATACGTATTAAATAATGCAACCATACTACATAAACACCAGATTGCTAATTTTGTAACATTTAACACTGATGTTATTAAACTAAAAAAGTACTCATCAGCGGAACCATGAAGCTCATGAATGAATTGAGCAGCACCACAATAAATTGAGAAAGCCCGCATTGTACAGCACATTATCACCCAATACAGTACTTTTATTATCATTTTATGAACCGAAATGTCACTAATTATGTGTTTTCATACATCTTCACCACGCCAACATCGGCTTTTTTGATGACACCCAAAATTTGTAGCAGCCCTAACCTAAATAAATTGAATGGCAAATATTGTTAAACAAAGAAACATGATTGTCATTGAAATGAGTCCAATAATTTGGCCAAAACTGCACCGAGTATATAAGGCATGGGGCAGCGAAGCTGGTTGCCTTGGCGGCTAGTTTTATTTATTGCGACTTAAAATAAGACAATGATGAGCTTATCTACTCATCTTTTCGAAAGCCTATTACTAAATAGTTCTGTATACTTGTTTATTGGGCGTTTGTATTAGGGATCGGGGGTGCTGTCTTTTTGGTGGTCTAAGTAATCAAAAAGCAACGAAAACACTTAAACAATGGTGTTTACATGTCGAAATTAATAAAGATCTTTGTATTTAACACAAACACATTTTTTAAAAAATAGCTTGGAACTTACATTTTGAAAAGTACAAAGCTCGCAAATCAGGGACGTGCCAAAATCTTGGAAAATGTGTGTGTGTGTGTGTGTGTGTGGGGGGGGGGGCAGTCATTTCACCAGCCCTTCATCCCCCCCCCCCTCCACCAACAAATGTTTTTAAAATAAAAGGTGTCAACCTTGGTACCAGGAAAACTTTTGTTTGTACTTCTATAGCTCAATTACAATAATCATTCTCTTCATGGACGGCGCAGCTATTTTGCCCCCACCCCCGCCAATTTTTATAAATAATAGGCTTCAATCTTTTTTAACCTCGTCTGTACACCCTCTCAAAAAAATACTCGAGTATAAGTCAAATCTCCTGTATCAGTTTCATGTAAACTAATTAATTTACCGATTTTTTTTTTTTTTTTTTTTTTTTGTACCTCAATAGTTTGCTTAAAATAACAGTTTTCTTCATGCGGAAGGGGATGGGTGGTGGCAGCTATTTCGCCCCCCCCCTTTCCGTTTAAGCTAGTAAAATTTTAGTTTATGCCTCATTAGTTTGTTTAAATAACCGTTTTCTTGAGGGGGTGGCTGGAAAAATTGCTTCCCTCCATCCTGAAGAAGAAAACTATGGTAAGCAAAGTATTGAGGGGGCGAATTATGTAGCTCGCCCCATCTACTCACTTACCGAGGGGGCGATAAACCCCCTGCCCCCCTGTTGACACGTGCCTGTCGCAAATTCTAAATACAGTTATCATTTTTCTAAAGCTAGCTTCTATGCACAGGTTTTTCGCATTACCCAGCAAATGAGTTTTTTGTGAACGACGTTTTTTTCCCCCTTCTTTTCATTCCTTTCAAACGTTCTACTTAGAAACAGTTGTAAATCTCTGTGTGTGTTAACTGTATTTGCTGCATTTTAAAAAATGCAATTCTTATCTCTTGTACTTCTGCTGTTTTAATATTTAATCTTCCTACAGTTTTGCCCATTTGTATATTTTAATTTTAAACTTACTGTCCTCTTATAGGTAATTTATTTTTCCACCCCTCCCTTGCAGCTTTAATTAGCTCTCTTAAATTTTCCTTAATGGCAACTTTTCTTCATGCTTCTTGTTTATTTATAGTTCTCCCTAATTCCTACCTACGTGGAGCTTTCTGCAGTTGAAGAAGGGTAAACTCATTGTACCAAATCTCAAAATAAGTTGTGGCAACCAACAAATACACAAAAAAGAAGCAGTAAAAAAGCAGTATTCCAGATAGATATCTCTTGATACCAGTATTAATTTTTAAAATAGAAGAGACTTAACAAAGGTATACATTTCATGTGAATAAAACGAATGTGAACTAAGTGGATTATTCAAAAGTATATGACAATACAACATTTGAACATGGAGAATAATATTTTCGCATTATCCATTTTGCCACAACTCGCCACTTCAGTGTGCGATAGCATATCATTACTTTAACTCGTCACTAGATGGTACTACAGCATATCAACTTCTTACTTCTCACCACTCGATGGCACTGCAGCCTATAAATTTCTTGACTGTTAAACTGATCGCTATGAAAATTGGTGTACATAGATATTTGAAGACAGAGAATATTTTGCCGTTATCTGTTTTGCTATGAAATGCTAATGAAGTTAATTTTAAAAAATTAACTTCAAGACCTTTCAACAGAATGCCATGAAAATTCGTATACATAGATATCTGAGCATGAAGAATATTTTCACCACATCCATTCTCACTAGTAGATGGCGCTGTGCCGTATCATCTTCACCGTCCTAACGATCGCTATGAGCTTTGATATTCATGATCAGGGCCTAACCATAGCACTTTTTTGCCCAAGGCACTTTTCAAATATTGTGTCCCTAAATACAGCTGGCTCAGTTGTTGTGCCCCTACAAGTTGCTCTAATCTCCATTTTTAGACTTATTTCTGCATGTGTGACCAGAGCACGTGCCTTAAGTGCCCATGCAATAATCAGGGCCTGGGCATGATTATTGATAATAAATATATTTATCATGATCTATTTATCATGAGCAATATCTATTTATCATGATAAATAGTAATTGCAACAAACCGTAATATAAAGAAATCCATTCATCCCTGTGCGAAGAATGGGTGGTTCCACATAAACTAACCAATGGACAAAATGCCGTGTCTTCAGATATTGATTATTTTTGACTTAGATGTAATACTAGCACATTAGATGAAAAATACAAAGTACGGTTTTTTTTAGCTTCCTTTCAACAAAAGGCAAAGCAATTTATGGGACTTACATAAAAAACCTTTATTACTCTAACATAAATCATACAATTCCAACGCCAGTTTTATCAGGCGTCCAAAACAAAAACAGTCTCAACAAAATTTTATATAAAACTAAATTAAATCTTTAGAATCCTCGCACCTCTCATTATTGTAACGTGCCCTCATTCTCAAGTACATATTTTATACTTCAGCTCGAGTCAAATTTCCCAGTTTTATTACCATGGAGTTTGGTGCGTTCGTTAGTTCATCATCACATAATCAGTTGATAATATCGACGGAACTTTACTTACAAATTTAGAAATTTTTTTAAACGATTTATTTCTGAGTTATGAATTTTTGAAAAAGTAAAAAATTTTGCATGAAATGCTACTCTTTAAATGGCTGTAACTCAAGACCTACTTGACCTAGAGAGTTAGTCATTTTGTTCAGTTTCTAGTGGTTTTACATAAAATATGCAGCATGACCATGTCAATTGAAAAGGTTATTTTTGTTTTTTTTTTTTCTAAAAATTGATTTTTTTAAATCCAAAATCTGAATTTTTTTATTTATTTTTTTAATGTTATTTAATTCAGTTTAATCACCATTTATGCCAAATTTCAAGATGGAGTTTCTATGGTATCGTGGTTAAGAAAAAATATTCTCTGTATGAACATTTGTGTAATTTTTGCATTCAGTTTGTTTTTAACTGTCAATATAATTTTTTTAACTCAAAATTTAAATTAAAAAATATTATTCACTTTCATGTTAAATTTTTTGGTGCTCCTTTTTATATAACAGTGGAAAATTAAATTCTTTGTACTGCCATCCATTATTTTCTGGTGGAGGAGCGGTGGGTATTTAGTGCTGGTCATAGGAGTAACTTACTAAGGGTAAGAAGGGGACAATTGCCCTCCCTAAAATTCAAGAAAATACAGATTCATCTATTTGAAAATAATATTTTCTACAATAGGAAACATTTTGTTCCTCCCCCTCCTCAATGTTTCATGCCAATTTATGCCAATAATGCTGTCGTTAAAAAACAAATCAAAATTGGAGAAGTTGTATGTTTCTGATAAGTTAAAAAAATATTTCATATGATAATTAACACTCTTTAATGATGCATTAAATTTAACTTCATTTCCTGCATTGTCTGGTTCCCTTTCATCATATCAGCTATACGGAGACTTCAGTTTCAATTTAGGTTTTAGTAGCAAGAAAATGGGAGGGTTTCTCTTTTTAATTTCAGGTTCAAGTTTGTGTTACAGTTATTAGTTAAGTATTAGGTTTAAGTAGACAGAGTAATTCTTGTTGGCTTTGGTTTCAATAGTCACCACAAATATAGTGTTTCCACAAATGTTTACAAGGGTTGCCCTGACCTTTTTAAAATTTTTGCCAGACTTTATTAAGAAGAGCAATTGCCAATACTATCGCCAAAAGGCATTTTCTTTCACCAAACAAATTCTATTATTGCAACTTTCAATATTGGCAATCGGCAGTGCATCCCTTGGTTTAGTTTTATTCTTGATGTGCGAGTAGTAGATTGTCTTTTAAGTTGAAAATGGATAAAGAATGGAGCCAATTTTGCTGTAATCCATATAAAAAGGAAAGTCGTTTGGGCAAATAAACATTTAAGAAATATTGCTGTGTGGATGAAAACACTAGAATTCAGCTTAATGATTAAGCAAAGAAAAGCACCGTGAAGCTGTTTGAAGCAAATTTCTTGCAACTCTCCTTTCTAAGTGTATTTGTTTGAATGCTAAAATAGAAAAAAAAAGTGTGCTTTTCTTTAGTAAATGATTAAATCCATGTGGCATGTAAGTAATTAAATATCTATTTTAGCTTATGTTTAAATTTCTGAAAATAATTTTTTTTTAAATATGTGCACAATGTGTCATTTTCTTCGTAATTCAACAAAATATTTTAAAATTAGTCGGTGTAAATTGAATCGTTGATAGCAGGCAAGTAGCCAGGTGATTTGAATAAAAGGGAAAATGCCTCCAGGGTGCCTACGCATTTTAAAATTCTTTCTTTCTCCTCCCTGCCAGAGGTCGTGATAATACTTAATATCAGGGGTCGATCCAGGAACTTTTTGCAGGGTCCCACTGCCCACAAAAACACTCCCTTGGCTAAGAGCCTGTTTGATAGTAAAATTTTAATATACTAGGGGCCAAGGCCTCCAGACTCCCTACGCTCGCTTTTCATATGAGGCATTCGGCCCCTAATAAGGCTTATTCGTAAAAAAGACATAATTTCAACAGACAAAACCCGAAGATTGGGTCAGATAGAATGTTACTGAGCTACACATTGCTTGGTTCTTGCATGTTCATTGGTACATAAAAATTTAAACTTCACACTACTGTAGACCCCCTCCCCCTCATAACACGGAAGATATTTTGTTATGGGAATCCGTGTTGTACGGGTCCTGCGCTATACTCCACCTGGAGTGCGGACTCTGCTTATAATCACTGGAAAAATTATTTGCACTCCTCAGAAACACAATGATATTTAATGTTGCCATTCAAAAGTTATATTAATTAGGAGCTAAAGCATAATAAAATCAGAACATCTGTTTCAGCTGTATTTTTAATAATGTAAAACCTATTGGACACCTTGCGAATTTGCCACCCATGGTGACTTTTCATTATTTGGCGATTTACACATGCTCACAACCTATAATTACTGTTCATTTAAGGTTACCGGAAAAATCCATATTTTCATTTACATAATCGTTTGCAGATTGGCGTACTTAGCACCGCGAATTATACCATCTCGTCGCACTAGCAAATATCCAAAGTGTACTATAACTGCTATAATGGCATAGTTAACGCTGTCAAATATTTCTACTGGTAGCAAATAATCCAGCTGGACCGAACCAGCTTTAAAATAATCTGCATTTTAATTATTTTTCATTTTCAAGATATTAGTTATTCTGTTTTGGAAAAATGAATAATCGCTCATTCTAAACTCCTGTTGTCTAAGCGAACTTACTATTTGAAAATTGTCAACTTTGTGTAACACATTTTGAGTTACTTATTTCATATAGTTTTTACTTTGGTGTAAAATGGGTGTATTTCTACTTCATGTTTGACACTTTCATGTGATACTACATACTTGGAAACACTTTGTTGCAAAGGAATGAATGATTTTATGCCAAATCTGGCAACCATTCTGTTTATTTTTTCAGTTTTTTATTAATTTCTAAAATAATTCGATTTTTGAAATTTAAGTCAGCTTATCAGGTTCCTCAGAATTTTTCGAATCTGTGGGCACCTTAGTCGAAACTTAAATCCCCACGGTTTAGGAGGAGATAGGCCAACAAGCTTTGACAGTGCCAGCAGCCTTTACTTTTTTTAGAATAGAGAGAAATAGGAAATATACCATAATGTGTGTCCCTGTCAAACTCCCTGGGATACTATAGTAACACCACTATTAAATTTGACTTAAAATTCTGTGAAAGAGTTAAATATGCTATAAAAAAACCTATAATTACAATTCTGAATTTAAAAATTAAAAACATACTTTTCGATAGTTAAAAATAAATTGAATGCAGAAATTACACAAAAATGTTCATACAGAGAATAATTTTTTTCATTTTATGATGCCATAGAAACTCCATCTTGAAATTTGGCATGAACGTTGATAAAATTGAGTTTAAAAAGATTTCTTTTTTTCCAGGGTTGGCATGGTTTAAACTGAATGTTTTCTCTCTCTCTCTCTCTAAAAAAAAAAAAAAAAAAAAAAAAAAATCTATGAAAAATTAAAAAATACGAATACTACATGTAGAATAAGTTCCGATACATTTTTAAATGATCCTTATAAGTATTAACAATAAGTTTTTATATCAATCTCATAGATACCTTAAGGTTTTATAATTATTAAAAATTATTAATTTAGCTTAAATTATAGGCTGCATTTTAAATTTGTTCTTAAAATAGAGGTTTTGTGTTTTAACAACTTATCTCTAAACCTTGAAAATATCATTCTGAACAACTTATACCATTATTACTAACAAATCTAAGAACAACTTTCATGTATTATTTAGTAAACAATTGCCATTTTATTACATTATATACTAAATTTAAAAAATAGTATCTCTAGCTAAATATTAAAATTTAATTATTTTAATGTCCACATAAGTAGAACAATTGCTTAGTTATACTTAGATTTAGTTATTTTCAGAAGGAATATTAATTGTTATTTGAACATTTTATAAATAATTTCATCTATAAATATGTATACATGTAATTATAAAAGTATTTTTTATAAAACCTGGTTTAAAAAAAAAAAAGTTTAACACCCCCCCCCCCCCAAAAAATAAAAAATAAATTAATTGGCAAGGTTTTGCTACATATTTTATAAAAGGCCACTGAAATCTGAACAAAATGACATAAATTTCAACTCTCTAGGTCAAACAGGCTTTCAGTTACAGCCATTTGAAGAGTAGCATGTCATGCAATAATTTTAACTTTTCAAAAATTCATAACTTTTGAAAAAATTGTCAAAAAAAAAATTAAACTTCACAATTTTCATTTCAAAGGTAAGTACAACAAACAGACTAAAAAATCATTAAAATCTAAAGCATCGACCTAAATAAAATTTTTATAGGGAATACCCATATTCAACTAAGAAAAAAAAATCGCATATTCCATTTTTAAAAAAAGTATTCATATTTAAGCATTTTGAAACATAAATTTATAATAAAGCTTAATTAAAGTAATTAAATTTTATTAATTAAAGTAATTAAATTTGAAAATACAAAAATACATTTAGTTTATATAAATTAAATAGTTACTTCTCTATATGTGCTTGCATCTTGTTAAAAATCTGAAATGATACTTAATCTTAGAAAAATCCTCACCTTTTTAAAAAAAACTATTTCATGGATCATCCTGAATCACATCGGAAAATCCTTTATATTAATCCCAAGAAAGCAATAAATAAAACACAAGGCTTGATTAAAACAATAAATAATTAAAGTTTAAACTGTATTCATCATGAAATATGTACAGTAATCTGCTTTCAGTTATACTAGCTAGGGGCTGGACGATGTTGAAATTTTTACATTCTGAAGCATCATCAGATTTACAATGATTTTTGTTACATCTATGTAAAAATATAGACAAAATCATTTATAGATGTACTTTTTTGCACTTATTGTACTCAAATTATCTAATATGCAATAGTAAAAGTAAGAATACACTTGAATTTAGTTTTTAATTCTGCAACTGCTGGCAAAAAGAAATGAGGGTGAGCAATTTTAAATTTTAAGAAAAGTCACATTAAATGCATTTAAATACTGGTCTGAATCATTTCCTTCGTTCTATTAAAAAAAAAAAAAATCTTTAGACAGTTTTAATAAAAAACATTAAATCAGAGTATAAACTTCTTTAAAAGCTCTAAAACCTTTAGAGTACTGCATATTAATTTGATAAAACACTAGCAGAAAAAGAAATTTCAAAAGATTACTTTATCAATTTACATTAAAAATGCTAATAGTATTCTGGAATTTTGGTTCTTTTTATATTGGTATTTTTTAATACGAGTAAAACAGTTGTAATATACTTAATGAATTTTTTACAAAGGTAATTTACTAAATAAGAAATAATGAAAAATGAAATACAAAGTATCAATTGTGTAATTAAAATTTAACCCTTTCTGTATGGCCCTAGCCCAATTCCGATCAGGCGGTTGAAAACGAGCCGAGCCCAATTGGGGCAGAAGAGTGAAAAATAGGGGTGGTGAACAACAGGTGTGAGAAATAGGAATACCTTTGGGGAATATGAAGGGGATATTTTGAAATGTGTGGCTTTCTCTTTCACCCAGTGACAAGTGACACATTTGCCTGTGGGCATAGAGCTTATAACAGAACTGCATTGCAAGTTTGGGGATATAAAGAGGGAGAGTCAATTTTAAGAATTTCTCAGTGCAAAACTCTCGGAGGTAGTAGATTTTGACCACCTGCTCGTCTTGAAATTAATTTAGAAAAAATTCTTAATTTAGAAAAATCAAAGTCCTTTAATTGTAACAAAAAACACTTTCTGAGCATTTATTGAACTAATCCACTCTTCACTTGACTGTTGCAGCAAAAACTTTTATATCTGAAACTACTTTATAATGAACATATTTCCTTTTTATGCTCTGGTCATAAAAATATTACTGGCATGCCCGATTATGATCACTTATGCATTACCATGATTCAAGATCAGAATTCTTGGATTCACACTAGAAAAAGAACACTGAAGAAAAACTAGTGTTGAAAGGTTTAAAGAAAAAACTTTGTAAAATAACAAGCATAAAAAGGTACTTATCAAGTAAGAGTTGCTGAGGAGAAGTGTGCATTATTATCATCAAAAATATTAGTTCTTCTATTTTTTTTTTTATCAAATATATTACTGCTTACATTATTTTAATTAAAAAAAAGTACTTATTTATTATCCGTTACAAATTAATTAATAAAAAATACCCAGCTTACACCAGAATAAACTAATACTGAAAATCAACCGGCTTGAATAATATTTTAGGAAAGCAAGGGGCTCCAGCCTGGCATGTAGGTAAAAATGTATCTTGCAACAAAAGCCCCATGCCAGCCTGGGTAGATACAGAATTTAGACCAAACGCACACTTGTGCAAGGTCTCCAGCCTGTATGATTAATTCTATGCTCTGCTCTCTTCTAATTCTTTACAATATAAAAAAGTAAGCCTTTTAAATATTTTCTTAGCAATGAAAACATACTTCAAATAATATTCAATGATTTACATAAAATTAAATGAAAAATAATAAATTAATTAATCAACTGAATCTAACTTAAAATGAAAAACAGAAAGTCTAACCAATAATAAAAATAAAAGCTAGTCAAAATGAGGCATAGATGCCTAATGTGTGCCCAAACACACTGGCTGCAGGGAGAGAAAAATAAATTATAATAAACCACACTGAATCATCTCTTGGCAAACTGTTGATAAAGAGTGACTGTTTACTAATTCCATCTCAAGTAAATTTTCCACTGTCAGTTTCAGCTGCCTAAATCCTTAAACATAGTGATTGATATTATCTCAGCATTGTTTTCACTTCATTTACCTTAGCTTTATTTATGCGTATTCAGTTATGAAATTTTCTTCAGCTGAATTAAAAGGCTAGACAATAGTGACAATGGCTTCCTCAGGCAAGATCACTAGGAGATTTTGGCATTATCCTCAAGACTTTGTAGGGTAGATCATGTAGTGAATATCCACCAAAAATATTGATAGTGCATAAAATCTGTCCACTTTGCCAAATCACTGAACAACATTGCGGTAAAGGTGGAGGGCAATTAAACGGCTTGAATTGTTACAGAATTAAAATGGTGTCAGGATGAAAGAGAACTTGATAGCTACTGAAGCAACAAAATGTGAGGGTTTATTAAGATTCCTTGGTTTGGAAAAATTTGACAGTCAATGCAGGGTGTCAAAATAATAGAAATTTGGAACATCTCATGGTGGTAACAGCATAGGGAGGATAAATAATTTATCTAAGGAGCGTAATTATTTTACAAGATATTAATGAGTTTAGAGGACTTACAAAAAATGAGCTAGAAGCTCTAAATCGAAACTACTAAATGAGACATTTGCTCAATATAACTAAACTCAAATATAACTAAATGAGATGATAAGAAAACTACGTATTATAGGAGGAGGAAGTAAAGTATTAATGGTAAAAGGTTTTGTCAAGGGTGATAGGATTACAAGGGAAACATGACCCCTCCTCCATTTTTGTTTTAAAATATTTTTATTTAAAAGCCAATGTTTTGAAATTTAAGAGATATATCTCTTTCCTACTTTTGAAAACATGTGAAGAAACATAATCCTGCATTTTAAAAAGTCTCTAAAAGCATAAGTTGAATTAAAATTAAAAATACTGAATCAGAGTTAGTCATTAATTTCTAAACTGAAAGTAAATGAAGTTAAAAAAAAAAAAAAAGACTAATAACAATGAGTAAAATCAATGGATCAAACACATAGTTGAGTTAAAAAATACTTGCCTCAGATGAAGTTTCTGTTTCTAACAATCTTCGACCCCTATGTCCAAGAGTCAATGGCATGCTATTTGTCTTAATTACAGTCACAACAACATTATCATCATAAACATTACGCATTGTTCTTTCAGCCTGGGAAAATTTTTAAAAAATGTAATTATAGTATTTTTCTTTTAAAAGCTTTCAAATTATTTTTTTAAATAAAATATTTGTATAGAGAGATATACACAGATGCAATGAATATTCGGTTGATATTCGGTATACTGTCTTTTCGGCAGACAAACCAATTATTCGGTTTCTTGGTTTTTGATTTTCGTATTTTGGTTTATGTAAATTAAAATTACTCATTCATATTTATTTATAAGTATATCCAATTGCAAAAAATATTTAATAATGAGTAAGTATCTAATTTTAAGTATATTCTAAAATGTCCCCTCTGAAACATGATAGTTAGTTTTTAATAAATTATACTTTCAAAAGGAATTTTTTAAATTCAGATATAATATTTTATATTGATAAAGTTACACGATAGTGTTTTAATTTTGTGTTAGTGTATTTATTGATGTAATTTATTAAACAGCAGAACAATAATGACAGTAAATGAAAGTTTCCAAATTGCTACATTCTCCTGTTCACTCTGCAACATTTAAAAAAAAATAAATAAATTGTATGCTTTCCATTTAAATCTTGTTTCGATTTTAAAACAGAAATGTGTTAATTATGTATCATGAATTTATTAAAAAATTCAAAGTTGAAGAAGCATTGTTAACTTGAAGCATTAGGATAAACTAAATGCCAAAATGTCCCTTCTGCAACAAAACAATTTACTAGGTTAAGCCCAAACGTAGCTGAATTTTGTATTAATTTTCATATTTTAAAACAAATTTACATAACTAAACTTTGAAAAGCGAATAGATATTTTTGGAAAAGCTAACAATTAACATTCATAACTCTTATTTATTACTTTAAAATACATTAATGTCAAATTGAAAATGGAATACTTTAGCTGTTACATAACAAATTTTAATCTTTTTCACATGATCATTCAGGCAACTTGGTAGAAGACTTGGTAGCACAAAATAAATGAAATCAGTGACTTTAAAAGCTCACCTCTGTAATCATTTGCCTCAATAATCGAAGAGCTTCCCTGAACTGAAACGACTCAGGAGTGTATGTGGCAATGATGGATTCCAACCCACTTACTTTAAACCAATAGAAATCAGGTATTTTATCATGAATATCTGATTTATGAGTAGAAAGCTGTAAAAAAAAAAAAAAAAAGTAAAAAACAAAAATTATTCATACAGACAGCATCATCTGAACATTTACAAATTTTTTTATTAAATTATAAATTAAACATTCCTTAAATTTTCAACAGTTTAAAAAATAAATGTCTTATATCTCTACTTCATCCCCATTACAAGAAATAAAAAGAGAGGTTATATAAAATATAATAATATTTATGAATACAGAAGAACCTCAATTAACTATGGTTTTTATTAACTGAGCTGACAATAAAATATAATTTCTCCCCTCCTCTGAATGAGCCCCGAAAAACACAATTTTATGTGAAACTCGCAAACAGATTGATTTTGCAATTTGATAGAGTGAATAGTGTTATTATATAGCCTTAAACAGTGCCCCTAAAACACAGACCTATACTTTTAGTCCTAATATATTGATCATACACATGTATATTAAATCATAAAGTTATGTAAAAAAAAAGTACAAAAATTTATAGTATCAATGAAAATTTCAAGAAGGTTCGTTTAATTATTAAATTTTCTAGACTTTTATACCACTCTCATACATAAACACCCCCAATTAGTAAAATGTCCCCCATAAATTAATTGTGATGTACAAAATTTGAATAATTTATCCTAAAAAGTGTTGGAGGCATGAAAATACATATACACGGACTTGAACCATTTTCAATAGTTGTTGAAGGAGAAAAATAATGTCAAATGCTCATGTTTCAGAGGAGATTATGGAAGAAAAACATTGATTGCATAAATGCATAAAATGCTTTTGATATTGTATAGGCCCTCACCAACTTTGCTTAAACATACCTCTTAACCTCTTTATGATAAAAGGCTGAAAGTTTGTACATCACCTACTTAATCTACGGAGCACATTTAACTAATTGAGAATATTTTGTACGGGCACCATGTAAAAGTTTAAATTTGGCATCTATTTAATCTCCTGTAAAATTTAATAGATAATATAAAATTCTGCACCTATTTTTGTGTAACTTTGTAATTTAAAGTATATCTCCATGATCAAAGTTTCATAAAAGGGTTTTACAATGGCTATTAAAGTAGCCATTGATCCCTCATCGGACATTAATGATGCTGACAATAAGGACCAGTATTTTAGGGATTCAAGGAATATAAGTCATACTGACAGTGTTTAAGTACTAACGACTGCCCTAAAGTGTTTGAAGCAAAGAAGCGATTTAGGCCAATAGATCTTTTGTTGATTAAAAATTGGTGTGAACTATCGGGTAACCACTGACAGGAATTCTGGATTTTTGCAATGAAAGATAACTTCTATAACTAGAATGATAACTAATTATTTTTTTAATACTGCAAATTTAACATTAAAGTTGAAAAATACAATATTCATAGTACATTAAATTTAAAAAGTACAATATTTTCTTAAGATATGTGTAACTTTTTAAAAACATACCTTCCAATACTTAATAGAGTACAATTACAAAAATTTCAATTTGCTTTTAAATTTTACTACTAAGAAGTTGATTTCCGTGAGAAATTTGTTGAGCTATGAAACATAACTTTATACATGCTTATTTTTATTATTTAGAAAATTAAGTGTTGTTTCTTATTTCAAAATATAAAATTCATGAGCACGGAAATTTTTTTTTACAAAAGTTTTATTAACTGGGATTTTCAATATCCAAGGTACAGCAGCCCCTCACTATATCATGCTTGTTGGGAGACAAGAAAGATGCGCGATATAACTTGCGGAAGGGGCGAAGAAGTGCTCCTTTTGATATGATAAATTTACTTTAAGATCACATGCACTTAAACTATAATAAAATTAATAGTATAAGTACTGCAATAAAAGATAATGACACTTAAACAATAAACATAGAAGTTTAATTTACCGTTTTAAATTTGTGTACAAATACATATTTCATTTCCCGCTGAAAAAACTATCCTAAGTCCTTCTGATTTGTTTTCCTCTCATAACTATATATATATAAAAATTATTAATTATTAAAATAGCACTCAAGAATATTTTCCTAATTAACACAGTGTTGAATTATAACTACAAGTGTTGAATTATAAATACATTAGGAATAATGAAAAATCCTCGTTTCAGAACTTTTGAACATGCATTTTATAATTTTAATCTTTTTTTGGAAGCAAAGAGTGGTCCTATATAATAAGTGTATTTTTCTTCTTGTACATGCACCTATAGAGTATTGCTATTATTTTATCCTAACTCTCCCAAATTTATTCTTGACGAATAAGAATATACACGCATGTCAAATTATAATGATTTTAATAAATTACTTGATTCCATGGATTTTTAATTACCAATGCACTTAAAACAAATTTTTTAATTACTAAAGAAATTAAAATACGAAAATTTCATTTTATAAATATCAGGTTCTTTTGCCTTGGATAAGATACTTACAGCTTTTAAGAACTCTTTCAGTGTAGCCAGTTCAGTAAGTAATTTTACATCAGCAGGATGAGATATATTAAAAATAGACTCATTAATAAGTTCTCCAAGCTCATTATCACTCAAAGCTAAAGCCAAGCGCTTCTTAGGATCAGCAGGAAGTGACTTTAACAAAATTGGTTCGGCAATTTTTGAATCATATAACTGTGAAAAGAAACAAAATATTGAGGATTTTATAAAATATTTCTTTAGAATACTTGACAGTAAGTAATAATTAAATTCTTTTATAAAATAGTTACTCTTACACACAAAATAAAGAATTTTATTATAATTAATTATAAATACCAAACTAATCTAGTTATTAAGATAGAAGCATCATTATCACAGGGTGCCCACCACAGCACAGGCACAGAAACAGTTGCTTTAGTAGCCTTCAGGGTAAAAAATAGAGGCTTTCAAGTTACAAAATAGTAGCCTTTATGATAAAAAATGTACCTTCTTTACCAGTCTAATTACTTTACACTAATATTTACAAAAAACCTATACATACACACACACACACACACACACACACACACATATATATATATAGCAAAAGGCATAACTTACGAATCAACGTAGCATCCACTTGGCAAATACAAAATTCTAAATATCCATGGAATGATATATGAGCAAAACAATGAACTTAAAATCTTATGTAAAAACAGGAATTAGCAGATGCATTCAGCAGATAGAAATCTAATCAATGCTAAATCAGAAAAAGAAGACGTAATTGGATGGAGTAAAACCATGGGTAGCAAGCATCGGCTATACACGTCAGGCCCCACTAACCGAATACTTGCTACCAAGATAAAAAAACAAAATAACAGGATTTCAATGCAGTTACTTAGTACAAAGAAAGCTAAATATGTAACTAACAGGGGACTATCCTGTTATGAAGTAAAAAGTAATCATAAAGACATACCCAGAAGAAAAAAAAAGTAATTATGTAGAAAAAATGGAGATTATGAGACCGAAAGCATTAAGCCTGAAAACATGACTCAACCATGTAGCTGTTGCCAATTGAAGAGGAAAAAATATACGTTGCCAGAAAGAATTGGAGAAAAGTTGAACAATAAGTTAAATGTAAGAGTTAGTGGAATAATAATAATAATAAAAACAATAATAAAATAAAGAAATAATGTAGAGTAAATTAAAAAAAAAATTATTAGTAAGAAATATTGGCATGATATATATAAGGGTTATGATATTTTAAAGGAATACATCTAACTAGTTAAATAGCTTACTATTCGCATTATATGCCTAGAGATAATTCAGAGATTATATTAATTAATAGAAGAGCATTTATATTTAGATGATACCAGTGATCATTACTTCATCTGTACATCTTAATTTTTGATGCATACACATACACATGCCAAATTTAGGCAATCTTACATATATATATATATATATATATATTAAGAGGGAAAAATAAATGTTTTATCATTTAGCAAAATATCAAAAAGTTATGATGGACAGAATTACAGATACAACAGTCATAAAACTATTTTATGAAAATTTTTGTTAAAAGTAATCTTTCTTTTCAATTTCTTAAAATCTGTATGTTAAAACAAAGAGTTTAAAAAACAAAATCTTCTACTTTATCTCATGTTGCAAATATCATTTTACTGTAGTAGTAATTACCAATGTTAATGATTAGGTGAGGAAAAAAATGCAAAAATTGCAGAAAATAAAAGAATTTCTAATTTAAAAAAATTGCTTCGAAGAGTGTGCTGGGACCTGTCCTAGTGAAACCTTATACTAAATTTGGTAGGTTTGGAACAGTACTTCTCAGTACTAGCTAAGTGATGAATGCACACATGCAACAGACAAACACCTTCCTTTATTTATATGCAAGATGAGAGCTTTGTCTGCCGATGCCCTCCCCCCTCCCAGGGTTGTTATGATTTTGCCCGACCCGAAAAAACCCGGGTGGGTTTTTTTTGAAAAAGGCCACTTGAAAAAATCCAACTGGGTTTTTTCAAAATTTCAACGTTAATTAAGTCGATAATACATCTCTTAATATCAGTACACCACTTCTAAAGTTTATAAACAGCTCCCTATCTCCCTCCACACCACCACTACCTACGGAAAAAAAAATTAGACTTCACATAGGCATAAAAACTTTCTAGAGAAAATTTTTATGCCTATATGTATTAAAATGAATAAGAATTTTTTAAACAATGAAAAATCATTTAGTTTAGTTTAAAAAGTTCTAATTAAGAACTAGTATATCACTTAAAATTATTACTAGTAGTCAATTTATCTAAGAGCAAACCATGATTGGGGTTGTTATTCTTATTGAATTTTAAGTTCTTTCATGTATGATTAATATAATTGTAATTAGTTATTACTATTAATTTAACTATTTTTCATTTATAAGATTTTTGTAATCAACAAGTAGCTTTAAGTTGCATTTAGTAATAAGCAAAATTATTTTCCAATATTCTGAAATCCTATTCCTTCCTCTGAAAAAACCCAGTGGGTTGGTTTTTTCCTGAAAAACCCCGGATTTTTAACAACCCTGCCTGCCGAATAATAAATAAATAGCATTGATTATTTTACAAAATAGTCTATAACTAGTTAAAAATTACTACTTGCCTCGTCTCCTAAATTCATGTGAAGCATTACAGGACTCTTTCCAAAAAACCTTTCCTCAATTCGATAAGCAGGAAGATGATACTGATTTTCCATATCACCAACCTATTAAATTAAAAGCAATTAAGCTATTGAACCATAAAGAAACAACATAAAAAGAAATAAAAGTTATTTCAATGTAATAAACATTATTTTTGGAACGATGTTACTAATGCACACTTGTTTTAATACTTTATTGGTTAGAGATAAGGGGACAATGTAAATTGAAAAAAAAAAACATTCAAAATCAGGTAGGAAAAAAAAAAAAAAAAAGACTAAATTAGACATTAAGAAAAAATTTCTCTTAGTAATTTTTGTAAAGCGACATTTTTAAAATTTCTAAACCAACCTCTAAATAAATTTCCTCAATTAGAAAGTTTTTATTTGAAGGGTCCATGGGAAGAACAATGTGAGTCCAATACAGCTGATTTTCCAAAAATTGAAAGGCGCACAGGACTTTCATCATTCTTCCCCAGTAAACTGTATCTTTGGGCTATTTTTTCAGTGTATTCTCATCGTTCTTTCACCTTATGGGTTCGGATATTAATAGTGCTACAATGAACAACAGAATGCAGTAGAAACCTCAATATTGACAAAAAGCAGACTCTCATCATTCTTCCCGTGGACCCTTCATTTCTAATCAACAAGACAATTAGAAAAATATGCATAACTATATCCTTAAAATTTGGTGAGTTATGCTTAGTTAAAAATTGAATGCATAGGGACCACATACCAAACCAGCAATGCAAATCTGAGACATATTATAAAAGATATGCTTCCTGCAGATTGCACACACAGATCACTGTTTATCTCTGTATGGGATTTGTTTTACACATGTTATTGTATTTCTAACAGACTTCAAAAAGGAGGAGGTAATCAGTTTGTTGGAATCTTATTTTTTTAATGCATGTTCAATAATAATTTTTTGCCATGTAAGCCGATTAATTTAAAGCCTTCAATTTTTTCAATATTCATTCTAACCCAGCTGTCAAAGGATTAGCTGCAATTAATAGCATAGATGTTTTATCTTTCATAAGATAATTATCTTAATAAAATTCCACCAGCATTCAAGAATTGATCCACAAACTTAAAACTTAGAAAAGGGTTTTATTTGGCTTTAAAAAAAAAAAAAAAAAAAATCATTGCCAAAGGAAAAGGTTCTTTATCCACAGAATGTATAAAATAAGAGCCATGTAGGTTTTATTTTCACTTAATTTTTTCCCACAATATCAGTGGTCCAACAAATCTGCTAATGATGAAGCCATTTTTATCTCTTTTTGAGATTTTTTTCCTACATTTTTATCCACAAGATTCTAATTTTTGCTTTAATCTGCAACAAATTTCAACATGTTGTGCAGTCGTGCATCAATTACTTTGGACTTCATCAAGAGCAATTGCAATGTGTACTAAAATATCTGTAATCTAACAGATAGATTTATGTTATTTACTAAGTTGAAAATAATGTTATAAATTTTACAAACTTTGTCTGAAAATATAAAAAATATCATGATATTTATTTTAAAATAAATATCAGATATATATTGTGATATATATCCATTGATACATATTTATTTATTTATTTTGGAGGACGGGGGAGGTGTCCCCTATAAAAGCTTGTGAATCTATAAAGAAAATAATTCTAAATTTTACACAGTTCATTTGGAGGATATGAGGGCCCCCCTCCTTCCCTAGATATAATAATGACTTCACAGATCAATTTTAATACACAAAGAATGGCACTGATAAAAAAAAAAATATTAATAAAATAATAAATATTATTGAATAAAGATCTTACATGAGCTTTTTATTTGATCTTACATAAATACTAATGCATAAAAATACAGTAGAGAGCCAGAAATCCACACAGCTTGGGACCATGGCTTGCGTGGATTTTAGGATTTTGCAGATTTCGGGCCATAAAAGATAAATCATTACATTTCTGATTTTAAAAAAGTAGAATACAATTACAATGAAGTTAAAATAGTTAAAAGTATTTCACTTATATTTTCACATTAAATACAAAAGCATAGAAGAAAAAAGAAGAAAATTACATGAAAACTAGCAAAGCAAATGGTTTCAAAATTTCCTTTTTCTAATTTTGAAAGCATGTTCTGAGGTGATTTATTTTAAAATATTATTTTTGTCTATTTCCAGTTTCTTTTTTTTTTCTTCTTTCTTTTCTTTATTGATTTTTGAAAATTGTATATTATCATTAATTCTGTTTTGTTACAGAACTTTGCTGCTCTAAAAATTGAAGGTATTCTTCTCTTAACTTTACACTTTTATCAAATGGATTTTATTATTATTATTACCCAAGTTTTCATCATCAGAATCATATTTATCTAGATTCAAGACACTTTTAAACAAGTTCATCACTGGTGGATGATTTCGAATTTCATTATTTACATCAGAGAAGGTGTGCGGATTTCGGACCTTTGCAGATTTTAGGTCGGCGGATTTTTGGCTCTCAAGTGTAACTGTAAAAGCTAATACTACATTATATCTTGACATTTTAAACAAACAATTCATTGGAAAAAGAGCTTACATTTTCTAACAGAAATTTGGTACCCTCTAAAGGTAAATCTATTTCATTGTCAAAACCTAAAATTTCAATTACTGCAACAGCTTCAGGTCTCTTCCAAGGTGTAACTGCAGCTAAACTGTGCCAATCAATATTCTAGAATTTTTTAAAGAAAGAAATATCAACATGCAATAACCAAACTTTCATTTTTTATAATATACAAAAATTTGGATACATCAAACTTAAAAAAAAAAAAAAAAAAAAAAAAAACAGACATATACACATAGTACTGACCAAAATTAAATCAATAATAGCATTTTTTTCCCCCTTTCAATGTATGTTCAGGGAGAGTGGAATCTAAGCACAGTAAACAATATTTTATGATAAACTAGCGACCCGGCCCGGCTTCGCACGGATGCAATGTATATACTAATGTGGGGCAGTGTGGAGTGATTAATAATATGATTAGTCTATACTACAGGATATGTTTGTATGCAATATTTACAGCTGATTTTTCATGAGACAGTACAAACATGTTTTCTTTAGAGTGCAACATATAACTGGCCGTGTGAGAAACACTCAACGCTCAAATAGCCTGCAACGTTGAATGTTTGACCCTGTCACTTATTAATGGTCATCGCAAAAGATAGCTTTACCGGAATTTGCAGGCATTTAAACTGAAACGATAAATCTGATGGTATAAGAGGAATCTGGGGAATTAAAACATCTTCTCCAGTACCACATCCGGTAAGTATTGTGCACTCTATTATGTTTTAATGGACTTTATTAATAATCGCGTACCGTTACATAATTTAGGCGGATTAAGGTTCCTTAATAAAATAACAGGACAACCTACTTCCAACACCAGTTTATGTGGAGAGAGTCCAGACGGGTTGAAAGAATTAGGAATTCTGTGGGAAAATGAATATCATCTTCAACATTGACTATAGTGTCGACCGAGTAGTATGTTTTCGTTGGTGCATCAATCTTTGAAACAATCAGGTTATTCATCGTATCTACCTGTTCATTAGTAGGTGACAGGATCGCTCTTTCTTTGAACCAAGATATAGTCTCTTGTATCAGTCTTACAACTTATGTTATCAATGTCAGGATAGACACTGTTGACCAATTCTTGAATGTTATTTATAAAAACACAAAGTTTTTGATTGGCTAGGTTAATCCTTCCATTATTTTGTGTTAGGATCTCCATTGCCAACTTTGAGCAAGATCTCTGAAAAAAGCCTATTCTCACGTGAAGACAACGAAACTCTCATATTTGTTTTAAGTCCCAGTTTAATGACATGTGGCCAAAGGTAAGATCTTTTTAATGAAGCATTTACTTCATCAGCACTTGTACCTCTAGTCACAACTAGTAGAATTTGACGAAAGTCACCTGAGAACAAAATTGTACATCTGCCAATTGGTGAGTTTTTGCTGTGCAAATCGCGCATTGTTCTATCCAATGCTTCCACGGAAGTCTTGTTCGACATGGTGGCTTCGCCCCAAACTATTAATGAGCAATCACGCATCAATTTTCCCGTACTGCTTTGTTTAGAAATGCTACAGACAATGTTAGTATCATTAAAAGCAATCTTTAGCGGGAGTTTGAATGTCACGTGTGCGGTTCAGCCTCCTTGTAAAAGTGTAGCTGCAATGCCAGATAATGTCACGGTTAATGCTATTTTACCAGTAGATCTGACTTTCGCCAAAAGCAAATTGATTAAAAATGTTTTCCCTGTGTCTCCTGCAGAATCAAGGAAAAATAATGTCCCTTCATTCTTATCAATTGATGATAGTAATGCAGTGAATACTTTTTTATGATCGATGTTTGAGCGAGGTTCATCTTAAGCTACAACTTGTATCAGTCTTGATTGAATGTATGATATTTTGCTTGTGTATTTGGCACTGGTTAAATCTGAGTTAGTTATATTAGTTGGCATCGGCAGACCAAAATCCTTGAGAGATTTATCCGAAAGTAATTGCACTACTTTGTTCAATTCAAATAACGCTTCATCAAAGATGTTTTGGTCATATTGAACAGCATCGCGCTGTAAAGTACTTTATATTTTTATTTTACGGTCTGGAGAACACCAATAGACACGTGTGATCTCTTCAAATTATGCAATGCGTGACGTCAAATTGCCGTCACCGGAACCCTTCTGGGGAATTTGATTGGCTGATGGAAGTTTATTATTTAGCTTGTAGAGCAAATTTTATTATCTAATGCATTTTTTAAGTCGTGACATTAAAATGACGTCAGTTTTGCTCGTGAAATTTAACTTAAATTATTGAAAGAAAAGTAGTTATTTTCATGTTTTAAACTGATCTACTTTTATCGGATATAAACACTTTCATATGTAGATGGTGAGACACGGGATTCTTAAAATTACAGATTTGATAATCTGATCACGTGAAATAAAACCGCTTATTACAATTATATACAAATTCGTGTGGTTTAACTGGAAAACCTTTTTGCAAAGGCGTAAATATTGTCTTTTTCTTTGACACACGTGCATATTATTGTCATATCGCAATGTATTATACATATAAACCTTCCTCTTGAATCACTCTATCTATTGCTGGAAACTGCATTAAAATCCGTTGAGTAGTTTAAAAGATCTAAGCGAACATCGAGCGGAAGCGACTTCATTTTATACTATGTAAAGATTACAAAAAATCTGAAAAGGTCTGTTAAGGAACTTAATCCATCAGAAAATTTGACAACCTTCAGCTTCAATAGACATTAAATTAGATTTCTCTTCCACTGAAAACTAAAATAAATATATTATTTGTATAATTTAATATTTTACAAAAGAATGAGAATGTTTCACTAGTTAAAAGAAAAATTATCTGTTCATTTACATAAGAAAGAGCTTCTTTAACAGAGGTTGGCTCATTACTGCTTTGTTTGTTTCCCAATCATGTGGTTTCAGCAAAACAAAACCAATAGGCGACAAATACTTGGTGTCAAGGGCGTATTTAAGGGGGTGGGGGGTCCAGACCCCCTGGACACCCCCCCCCAAAAATTTCATTTTTGTTACTAAAATGATATAGTCTTTTTGTGAAAAATTCAGCCTTTATTACCGTTTGCCCCCCCCCCAAATTTTTTTCTGGATACGAGCCTGCTTAGTGTGGTTATCATGCGAAATGGCAAATAAATTGATTTATTTGCCATTTCAGATAACGCACAACGCACCATCAAGTATTTGTTGCCTCACGGTTTTGTTTAGATGAAAACCACGTGGTTGGGAAACAAACAAAACAGTAATGCGCCAGCTTGATATATAGCAGCTTTTAGGCAAGATTTTCATGAAAATAACTTAAGGTATCTAATAGTGTTGCCAGACTGGAGGTTTCTCGTCCCAGATTCAGAAGGGAATTTTTATCCTTTGAGGGTATTTTTTTTTCTTTTTTTTTTAAAGGGAGTGGGGAAATAGTATAGGGGAAAAAAATGAATTTGGGCATTTTGATGGGAGCTTGAAACCTGGATATATTTATATAAACAACCAAGATGCTTAAGAGCAAGAAGCTGAGAAACTGTCACACCTAAAATTATGGGTCTCAGATTTTCACCAAAATAATTCCATTTGTTATTTATCTTATTAATGTAGCAAATCCAAAATATTTTGTTCCAAATTTGAATTGTTCATTTATTATGTTGCCCCCCCCCCCCAGAAAAAAGACTGTGGAGCACACAAAAATGGGTGTTTTTCTCAGACAGAAGATGCTATGGCCAAAAACTCCTTGTGGGAACAACTTGCCAGGAAATTTCTTTCATATCTAGAATGTTGGAGGATTGAACACCATGAAATATATAGGAAATCTGTGGCAGGTTGTTGCCACAAGGTCACTGAAGGTCAGAAAAAGATACCTTTTATCATTTTTAATTCTTGACCATAGCTTGTACCTTTGAGTTGCTACAGAAAAGAAGTGTCCTTTGAAAGACATGTATCAGCACTTACAAAAAATGCATATATAAGTTTAGGCAAGTTTAATGGGCTTCTAGATTTGTAAGACCAATATCTGAAATTTTTCATTTTTGACTGATATTCGAAGTGTCATAAATTCTTGCAGCAGAGGTTTATTGAAAAATATTTTATGTCAATGTTATCCTCTAATACTTTACAAAAAAGTTAACTTCACTAAGGTAAATTGCTTTTAAAAAATTTAAATACTTTTAACATATCCCAATACTTGCATTTGGAATTGTTTTGCTTCTCCGAACTATTATAAAAATTACTGTACTTTTAGCTTTGCAAATTTGTTTTTAGTACTTTACTCTTATATTATATACTATATGCAGAAGAAACTGTCTAAGGTGACCATTCTCAGGAAGAAAAACAAAACTGGTTACCTTAAAAACGTGGTTAAGTATTGTGGTTGTAAAATGAAATTGCATAAAAATAATCACTACAGACGGTCTCTTTACCAAGATGATCACTTTAGCAGGTTCCACTGTACTTGTATCCATAGAAGACCCAAAATCTGCACAGTTTGGTTCTCGGGTTATGCAGATTTTAGAATTTTGCGGAGTTTAGGTCATAATACAAAAACAATTCTATTTCCCCTCACCTCAACCCAGATTTTAAAAAATACAGTAAAAAACAAGGTAAGCAAATCATATTACTTATATTATAATCAGAATCATATAAAAATTCAGAAGACTACATACAGAATTATAAGATTACATACAAATTATTTAAACTTTTAAACATTTGTTGAATAGTAGCTTAAGACTGAAATTGGTACTGGAAAGTTCCATTATAGAAACTTGAATTTTAATTGCAATATTCAAATATGGTCCTTCAGCTCCACAAAAATTCAAATAAAAAGCTGAACGGACATTTCTTATACAAAAGTTCATGAACTACTTCATGTCTTGTTCTGAAGACAACTGTACTTGGGCATTTGAAACTGCTGATGAATTATCATTGCATATAGCAAAACAACTGCATGCATTTTTCTTATTTTCAGAAATGGACTAAGCTAAAGATGCACATTTGCAAAGATGGAAACTAACAAAAATAAAGAACCATCAAAATAACACTTCTGAGACAGCTAAAGCATCTCTTAACAATCCAATCTTTTCAAACCACGTGTCACAAATGGGATGGGCCCTAAAACTTAAAAGAAACGTCTCACTTCTAAGTGAAAATCAAAAACAATTCCTGCAAGACTGCTTCTACAAAGAAGGCAAAACATTTAATAAATTAACTGTGCAAAGTATTATAAAAATAAGTCTTTTAGTAGATGAGAAGAAAAAATTTTGCGCATAAGTATATTTGACTCAAGAACAAGCGATATGTTATTTTAGCAGAATGAAAGCAAAAAATAATAGTCTTTATGCATTAAGAGATGATGATGAAAATGAAGAGGATGACAATTTTTTAGTGCAATTCAAGAAAACGAGGAATGCCATGTTTATAATAAAATTAATGCAGGGCCGCTTTTCCGCTTAGGCATGCTAGGCGTGTGCCTAGGGTGCAAAAAAGATAAAAATTAAAATTACATCAAATATACCACAACCTAGCGAGTCATGTATGCAAATGATTTCATTAATTTACTGTATTCATTTGCTCAAGAATGGGTGGATGGGTGATCCACGATGCTGAAGGTAAAAAATTAACAAGAGTGGCCAAACCATGCCCCCATCCTCAATGATTTAGCCAGGTTTCTTGTGTAGGGGGAGCGATGTGAAGGTTCAAAAGTACAGGCCTGAAACTTTGCGATGTATGCAAAAGTGCCAAACAGTGAAGTCTTAGGGGGAGCTATTGCTCTCTCAGGGGTCAATGCTGACAAAATTGGGTCCGTTGTGGCCCCTTCACAAAATTACAATTGATTAAAACTGCTCTACATTGGCATTTTACCCTATATTTTAATGTTTTATCAATTGTTTTAACAAAAATGTGTCTTTTATTAAAAATTGGTATGAAAATTCACAAAAATGGGACGTTGAAAGTATTCCTGGATCGACCCCTGTCCCTCCTCTAGCTATCCTTTCCTTAAGGCTGTCGACTGCCAGTCCGGGACAAGTCGGGTCCATTGGTGGTGGTTAATGGAAAGACTCCAAGAAACAAAAAACAAAGAAACAGGAAAAAAAAAAGTTAAGTGTAATTCCCCCCCCCCCCCCCCCGAACAAAAACTGGGATGGTAAGAACTGAAGGAGGGGGAGGGGTGCTCTGGAAATAGTAGGGGGAGTCACAATTTGAAGTTCCTAGGGCACCGGGGAGCTGAAAAAATAGCCCTCAATGGATGTACTTTTTTATTATTTAAATTCAAATGCACATTTTTTTTTTAATTACAAAGTTGGCATCTAGAAAATTTTCACTCCCGCATACCAGAGATAGAGGAAATGAGGGAAGGGATCATTTTTTCTTAAATAGTGGGCGGGCACTTGATTAGGCATTCACTATGACAACAACCTGAAGGTACTGGCCACTCTATTATGGAGGCATCCAGTGAATGGCCAATATTACCTTCTGTGAAGGGACAAATGAGGCCAAGCCCAAGCTGGGAATTGAACACTGGCACAAGGTGTGATAGAATGGTTCTTTAGCCACTATGCCACCCGAGTGAGAGAAGAGACCAAACTTTTTGTACTGAAATGTATAAAGTCTAACCTCATTCATTTTATGCCTATACGTATAACTAGCTGTTACCCGCGACTTCGTCCGCGTCGGCTTTAGAATTAGGTCTAGAGAGAAACGAAGCATGTGTGAATAACAAATATGTTTGCGACTAAAGAAACTGCATTTAAATATTATTTGCTTTTTACTTATTTTAAATGAAGTATAATGCACGGTAGTATACTTCATTTAAAATAACAGAGTATGTAAAATTTACTAAATTTAGATTTTTTTCAGGCATTTGGCGAATACAGTTACGACAGTATTTGCAAACTGTTTTGAGTGTTCTTGTAAAAGAAATATTTATGCTATATGCATGAATTTTAGCCTAGGTTAATCAGGAATAGTGCAGCTTTCTATTAGCGAAAAAGTTTTAGAATTGGTTCCATAGTTACAGAGATACCCATAGAGCGTAATGTATTAGAATTATTTTGAGTGTTCCTGTGAAGGAACTATTTGCGCTACATGCATTAATTTTAGCCTATAATACTCAAGAATAGTGTAGCTTACTATCAGTGAAAAAAGTTTTGGAATCAGTTCAGTACTTACAGAGATACACATAGAGCGTAATGTACTTCTTATGAGTATCCCTGTAAAAGAACTATTTGTGATATATGCATAAAAGGTAGCCTATAACACTCAGGGTCCCCTCCCCCCCCCCAGTGTCTAAGAGGGTCTGCTCTCAAACCTGGAAGGCGGGAGGTGCCAGGTTCAAACACTGGTCGCGCCTGTCGACCCAGCCGCTCGCAGTTTTCCGTGTTTTTTTTCCAAAACCTCGCGAAAATACGGTCTAGGATCCCTTAGAAAATTCCACACAGAGCAATTCCCCATATAGGCCTAGGACTTTCAATCAGTAAAAAAAGTTTTAAAATCGGTTTAGTAGCTGCAAAATTTCCATAGAGCGCAATGCATTAGCATTATTTTGAGTGTCTTTGTAAAAGAATTATTTATGCTATATGCTTGAAAGGTTGCCTATATGTTAATCCAGGGCATAAGCAATCTTCATTACAAATTTTTCCAACCATTTTTGTGTGATTCAGTCAAAAACATCCAAACACATAAACGTACACATTTATATTATTGGTAGGATTTGGAAATTTATGTACGTTAAGAAACAACTCTGGAATTTTCTTGGTACTTACGTATTATCCCGGCGGTCATTCCCGCCAAACTGTTTTTTCGTCAAATGAGTTGCCAAATTGTTGCCAATCGTATTCAAAACCATTAATAATTTCATGTGCTCGGCATTTATCTCGGCAAAAAATCACTTGTCTTGGCGGACCGCCGGGATAATACGTAAGTACCCCTTTCTTTACTTATGCTTTTTAATTTGGCGTAAAATCCACATAATTTCCATGTTTTTCAAATGCATGTAATTTTGCAAATAGAATTTCTGCTTTATTTCAAAAGCATAAATTATTTTGTGCGGGCGATAAAACGGCTTTTAATTAATAGTTTGAAAAGTCGTTAAAATTTCAAAATTTTGAGCCTCAGGTGCACTTTACCGAAGTTATGGGCTCAATCATGCTCAAATTTTTAAAGCTCTGCTTTCTGTAGATTTGTCTGGAGAACATTCATTTTTATTATTACAGATAGATAGATTTGGCATAAAACTGGCTTAATTTCCATGGTATTTAATGTTTTTCAGATGCATGCGCGCTTATTTATTGAAGTAATAGCATTCTTGTTAGCTCAAAACATGAATCATTTGATACGGGCAAAACTCGCCAACCATGCCAACGTAAAAACGGTTTTTAATTAATAATTAAAAAAGTAATTAAAAATCTGAAATTCTAAGTAGCCTATAACCTTCTCCAGGGTCCCATCTATATCTAAAACCAAAATTCATCATAATTTATTCAGCGGTTAAGGCGTGAAAGCGTCATAAAGAAACAAACAAACTCACTTTCGCATTTATAATATTAGTTAGGATAAACAGTTTTACACTGATAAACTTTTACAAAACGGTTGAAATGACCTATTTAAAATTAAACAATAGCTCAAGAATGAATGGCCAATGTGCAGAGATATTGATACCATACATCGAAGCACCCGTTTCTTCACTCCTATACAATTACCTGATGCTGATCCTCATAGTTTCAAACTTTAAAGGCATTCAGAGAGTCTTTATAAGACAGTGCTCCCTGACCTTTCTTTTTTCATGGATTGGTCAATATTTGATAATTTTACTATGGCTTGCTGAAGGGGAATTCATTGTTTATATTCTAGACTAGATAAAAACAATGCTTATATTCTGTTTTGATTTAATGTTCCTTGAGCAGCCCGGTACCATTTAATACACGGACAGGGGATTGGGGACTACTGTTATAAGAAACTCATAAATGTAAAAATAATGACAGAGCTGTCTGAATACATTTTTTCATTTATGCTTCAATATACAGGTTGTACAGTAAAAAATTTTGGAAGTAAAATAAAATAGGTAACAACAACATCATATATTTGTTACAATACTTTAAAGTATTAATTTAAATTAGGGATGCACTGAATATTCGGTATACTGCCTATCCGGCAGACAAACCGAATATTCGGTTCGGCCGAATACTTAAATATTCGGCAACTGAATAGTAAACAAATTTAAGTATTCACCAATCGGTAAACAAATACATATTTTTTATATCATGAATAAAAGATATGGTATAGTACCATAGTACTAAATTAATTCAAGTTGTTACTTACTAATATCACATGTGAATAAGTGTTAGAAACCCTTAGAAAGTCCTCTTACCAAGGCACCCCCATCCTTGGCAGATAGCCCTAACGTAGCGTTCCACAATCGCACAAAAAACTAATATCCCAATGAAATTAGTTTTAATGTAAGAAAAAACACGCAGATGCTAAATTTGAATTTTGTTGCTTTTCAATTTTTCTTAAATCTTGACACATTACATTAATCTTGCGATTACTAACTGATTTAAATTTGAAACAGTAACCAGGAAAAAAAAAATACTCATAACATTAAGCTTTCAGAAATATGTAAAGTCAATTAATTGCTAATTTTTAAAATAAAATATGCAGGTAAAAATATTACCAGCATTTCACTAATATTTTAAAAAACTTATTTATAATGACTTGGATATTAAATTTTGCAGCATTTTAATTTTTTAAGTTTTGCACCATATGAAATATTGTTTAAGAAAAAACTAATTAAATAAATCATTGCAATCAAAGTTTAATAAATTTTAACCAAGTATTCGGTATTTGGCGGAATATTCGGTTAGAATTTTAACCGAATATTCGGTATTTGTTATTCGGCAAAATATGGTATTCGGTGCATCCCTAATTTAAATAGTTATAAATACATAGTAAGTAAAAAATACAGTAATTTATAGAAGTAGTTCTGAGAAGGAAAATAGTTTCAACTGTATGTACAAGGGTATGTTAAAAAAAAAAAGTTTAAAATTTTTTTTAAAGCAATTTGCCTCAGAGAAGTTAACTTTTTTTTTAAAGACAAATTATACAGGATAAGACTGACTTATTTCAATAAACCTCTGCCACAAGAATTCATGACACTTTGAATATCAGTCAAAAATGAAAATTTTCAGATATTGGTCTTATAAATCTAAAAGCGCATTCAACTTGACTTATCTATATATGCATTTTTTATAAGTGCTAATATATGTCTTTCAAAGGTCACTTCTTTGATATGGCAGTTCGAAGGCGCAAACAATGGTTAAGCCTTAAAAATGACAAAAAACGTTGAAAATGTATCTTTTTGTGAAATTCAGTGACCTTGCGGCAACAACCTGCAAGAGATCTATATATATAAAAGAGAAGAGTTTGTTTGTTTGCTATACACGTCCAGACATTTCGACGGATCTGGACCAAATTTGGCACGCTGACTAAATAGGACAAGAGAAAGCTAATGCCGTAAAAATGAAATTAATCGGATTAATAGTTTTTGAGTTATTTTATGTTTTGTAAGGTTTTTGGCCATTTTTCTCGCATTTTACGTTATCGCGAGCTAAATTTCTGTCCGAATACTATATTTTTTATATCATCGGAAACTACGGAGTTTTCTTTTTCAAATACAATTTCTTACAAAATCGTACTTACATTTGCCGATTTTTGGGAATTTTTTAAAGGAAATCCTGTTTTAAAGAAAATGTACGGCTTTTAAAAATATGCTATTTTTAAACTGTCGCATCGAAAAACCTAACGGGCAAAAATTTTCCATCTTTCTACCGCTTATTAAAAATTTATTTCTCCCTCCTTTAAATTTTGAACCGTGCAGAAATGTTTATTAGATTTTTTTATATGATTTTTTTTTCTGAAAAGATCGCAGGTTAAAATTCTCTGTGGACTGCAAATTCTGCAAAATGAAAGTCGAAAACTTCCCCCTCTGGTTTTCAAGGTCGCTTCAACTGTGAGCGCGCTTCGCGGGAGGGAGGAATTTCTTCTGGCGTCCTGAAAGAGAGAGAGAGGGGAGATTAAGGTGACCATACGTCCTCGAAATTTGAGGACAGTCCCCAAAATGTCACAAAAATACTTGACTCATAGACGTTTTTCATTGTCATCTTTGACCTGAGACGCAAGTCCGAATTAAGTTTGACTTTCCGAAGTTCGTTAGTTTATTTCAGAAAAAGCTGAAGAAATAAAATAAAATAAAACTACTAAAAGTGCCTTCTGCTCAGAGAAACAACAAAATTCAATCTCTGAAAAATGACTGTTAGAACACAGACAGGTAGAAGAGGAGAAATCTAGCCACGTCCAGTTCCCGGAGCCTCTACGCCATCGGGTGCTTTGTTCTTTTTTTTTCTATTTTGCAGCGGGAAGACCCATGTCCTTTTTTTTATCATTGCAGCGGGAGGATTCACATTCCAGCCTAGCCAAGTCCAATTCCTGGCAACCTCTGTATTTTATTAGGTGCCGTGTTCATTTTTTTTTTTCTGCAGCCGGAAATCCCGTGTCCTTTTTTTTATCATTCCAGCGGGAGGATTCACATTCCTTCCCTTTACAATCTATATTTAAGGTAAATGGCATTTCTCATTCATTGCACAGGCAACGCCGGGCCACGCTGCTAGTTTCCTATATATTTTATGAATTCTCTAAACAAATTTTGTGGTAAATTGTTCCCGCAAAAGAGTTTTTGACTGTAGCATTTTCTATGTCTGAGAAAAACATCCATTTTTGTGTGCTGCACAATTTTTTTTTTTTTTTTTTTTTTTTTTTTTGGGAAAGGGGGGCGAGGGGCTAAAAAAAATTAACAACTCAACTTTGGAACAAAATATTCTTGATTTGTTACATTAATAAGATAAAAAAAAATGGTAATTATTTGGTAAAAATATGAGGTGGCATGAATCACAGGTGTGCCACTTTCTCAGATTCTTGCACTCATAGGCACTTGGCATTATGCCTTCAATTCAGGAGAATGCATAACGAGAATTTTGAAGGTCTGCACTGAGGTGCTGGTTCGTAATCACATTTTTATTTTTTCTGTTTGATTCCTTCCATCTTTTATGTTGTATGAATGTATGCATGTATAGATACAGAGAGAAAGATGGCATAAGTGGTTACACAATTAACACCTCCCAAGGATGCGTGCAGCTTGAATAATGCCATGGGAATGTTACACACGCCCATAGCATTACTCAAGCTGCCATAGCGTTCTGTGCAAAGTGGATGATATTAGAAGCATACCAAAATTGACTAATTATATACCAACTTACTTTACAAATTTAAAAATGAAGATTTCAGAAACAAAAAACCTTACAGAAATGTTTCACACAAAATAACAATAATAATATTATGCACAACCTCTTTCAGCTTGCAGACCATAGAAATTTAAATGTGTGGTATCAAGGGTCACTCAATTAGGCGTTCTTTTAATTAATATAGTCTTAGACACAATATATTAAAGAGTACTTGATGGATGTAATGATACAATTCCAAATATATAATTACAGGTTTCTTTACAAATTAAAGTTCTTGAAAATAAGATGACACGCATAGGAAATGCAACTAGGTGTTTCTGTAATATTAGGAAGAGCATTTATGTGATGTCTGCCCAGGGTTGGCTTTTTACCGGTAAAAACCTGGGAAAAAAGGGGTAAAATCCTAATGATACAATGAATTCTCCGAGCCATGAACTGTATATTAATGCTATTTATAAAACTATATTTTCATGGAATTGATGTGGAGATATCATCATCAGGACATCCTGATGATGCAAACTATATTATGTGATTGTGCAAACTACATTATGTAATAAATAATATTTGTAAGCATTTGGTTTTCATTAAAATGATTAAGATATGTTAAGTGTAATAAAAGTATATTTACACTTTTCCTTTAAGTAAAAATTATTAAACTAGCCTGCATTACATAATTGTAATAAATATTGTAATGTGCCTTCTCATAATAATAGTTTTAACAAGTTTGATAATGGTAAATGTACATAATTGATTTCTTGTAAGATGAAAACATGGATGAAAGTTTTCTGTGTTTATTATATTCCTTGAAATGAACTATTTTCATATAGCATTCTTTTACTTACCAAATCAGACACTGAATTAGGTGAATATTTTTATATGGAAATGGAAATAGTGACATTAAATGTCCTGAACTTTTATCCCTGAGAAAATGAAAAAATAACAGATAAATCTTCATTGTTTGCTTGTGGATTAAGGCCGATTGACTGCACTAGGGTCCTAGTCCTATAGGGGAATACCTTCTTATTTCTAAGGGTTCCTAGCCAGTATTTATGCGTGGTTACTAAAAAAAAAAAAAAAAAAAAAAAAAAAAAAACCACCGAAAACTCCGAACAGCTAGATCAACAGGCAAGACCGGGATATGAACCTGGCACCTCCCACCATCCAGTTTCGAGAGCAGAACCTCTCAGCCATTGGCAGAGAGATAAATCTTCAAAAAAGTGACAAAAAATAGTCAAACTAATAAGTTTTTCTCAAAGGTTGTAAAAACCCTGGTAAAACCATGATTTTCCAAAGACGGTAAAAACTGGTAAATACCATCAGACGGTAAATACCGTCCACCCCTGTGTCTGCCACAAATTAAATTGATCATAACTAAACAAAAAATGAATTAGGTAAATGCTTTTCCTTTTTATAATAGTATGTTACATTGCTAACAAAAACTGCTCAACCAGCTCAAATTTTTGTGTATTTATGACCAGTCTGACTTGATGTGGACATAAATGCTGTGGATTATTGTGGACATAAGTGCTGTCACAATACTGTGAAAGCATTCAATTATCAAATAAAATTTTTTGAAAATGTTAAATCACATACTGATAAAAGTCTATTATTAAATTATGGCTGAACATTTTCTGATGCGATGTTTGTTCAATTGAAAACAAATTTGAAATAAGTGAATTCTCACAATAAATTCCTATCATCATTAAAAATTGAATTGATGGATTTGGATTCATGTTTTTCACAACAGAACAGGTGTATGAGCCAATAATGGCCTGTGGGCCAGAGTTTATGCATTCTTGATTTAAATCAGATTTTTTTAATCAACTGATTGAAACCATGATTAAAATCATTGACACCCTGGATCCATGTCTATACTGATGGCCTTGTGGTAGATGGAAATTAGATTAATTTAGAGTCCTGCTATTAATATAGTCCCACGTCATCAATAGAACTTTATTATTTGGGTGAATAAATGAAATTGATTGAGAAAATAAGAAAGAGGTATGTAACAATGTAATACACATTTAAAAAAAAAAAAAAAAAACTTACACTCTTAATAGTCTGCGACAACATTGCAGAAAAGATATCTGAAAGGTAGCTCGATCGTATAGGTTCACTGGTAACAAATTTGACAGAATCTGGAGCATGAATGATCACTACTTCTTCTATAGCAGAAACAGAACCAATAATGCCTGAAACAAACACAGACATTAAATAAAAATGAGCACAATTACCTATCCATCAACATGGAATGGAAACATACCATCACATAAGAAAGGCTAAAAAAGGAAAAGGAACAGAAAACAATGTTCAGCAAGATACTTCCATATATGACTCTGAAAAATAGCTTGGATATTTGCCACTAGTGGTGACTTTCCATTCTCTGGTGATTATTTGGCGAATTACGCATGTGCATAATGATAAATGTTTCAAATTATGGTTACCATCAACACAGTTTTCCACATATTCTTACGCGTAATCCTTGCAGATTGGCTTAGTGTTTACTAGCAACTTGAAATATTTAATCTCGCTGTGGCGATAAGTAAAAAATCCAATCCGGTCGGTACTATTTACAGACACCTTGAAACTATTTCCAGGAGCAGTGAATTAAAACCTTGCACAGGGTGGTTACAAAAACTGAGAAAAAAAGTTCCCCGATTGCCACAGACGTGACTACGATCAAAATTACTGTGACAATAGAAAATTTCTGAGTGGAATTAGGGGACATGGGGTTACACTGACCACGAAATACCACCCTCTTGGTGTAAAGAGAAATCTCCAATCGACCACTAGGGTTAACGAATCGTTACTTTTCAATATGACTTGTTACTGTATCACCCAGATGCAGAAGTTTTGATCCAAAAAAAAGAGTTTCATATTCATATGTCTGATTGACTCACATGTCTATATGAATCGGCTTAAACAGGCGAGCAACAATGCGGATACAAAATGTATCCTGTTGTAGAAAATACTATTTTCAAATAGGTCTGAATTTTCTTGCATTTTAGGGGGGGGGATTGCTCCCTCTTGCCCTTCGTAAGTTATACTTATGACTATATGATTCATATGTCTGGTTTCTTGATGACCAGTATCTTAGGACGAGTCCGAATAACTATAACTGTGATTTTTGACTCTTATAGCGTCAACATCGCTTGAGTCTTGGATTCGTAAAGTGTCCGCATCAGTTGAGTATTGTATGATCCAGAACAAACCTATGGCCCATGAGTTAGACGCTGATCCACAGCTAAAAATTGTCTCGTTTACAAGGCGAAAACAAAAGTTTCTTGATTTTTGGATATTTTTACGAGATTCTCTCATATTTCAACGTGGATAAAGTACCCCGATTTCCCTGAGCTGCCGCAATAATAGATATCGACGAATTTTGAAAGGATTCTCTAATAAAAGTATAACATTTCTGAAAGATTAAAAAGAAAAAAAAGAGAGAGAGAGAGAAAATTTGGAGGAAATTTACTGAACACCCCCCTAATGGTAAACAGCGGAAATAAACTCTGATTTCTTAAGCAACAAAAAACAAGTTCACGAAGACATTGCAGATATCTTAAAAATCAAGATATATTGCTTAGAATTATTAGCAATTATTCATGAAACTTTTTAAAAAAACACTTGCACGACAATAATCTTATAATGAAGGAATATATAAATCTCTCCAGTGTACAAGAAAAATAAATAGCACTATTCAAACAATGAAAAAATAATAATTTTTCAAGTAAATCTTTGAAATTACCTATACCAGCAATTAAAAATAAAAAATACATTTTCAGCACCGACACCGCCATGTTTGTAAATTTAGCTCGTGACTTTCGGTTTCCTCGTTGCCA
This sequence comes from Cheiracanthium punctorium, assembly GCA_038373885.1. Lineage (NCBI taxonomy): Eukaryota > Metazoa > Arthropoda > Arachnida > Araneae > Cheiracanthiidae > Cheiracanthium > Cheiracanthium punctorium. The sequence goes on from JAWZYV010014761.1 coordinate 2,478,573, forward strand.
ATATTCTTACACCAATTAAAAGTATAAGCAATGCAACTATAAATTATGTTAATAATGTTGAAATTTGAATTCAGAAAGTTTCATTTAAAGGTTTTAAACTTAGAACAATCTTAATATAGTTTTAAATTATTTGATGATTAAAATTTGCCATTTGTTTTCTTTTGTTTTGTTTTATGTTTATTTTGATCAGTGGCAACACTAAGCTTAGTTTTTATTTTATATTTGTAAACAGTAATTGAAGTGCAATGTAATGTATTTTGAAATATTGTAAAAATAAAGTATGTTTTCTCTTCCATTATTAAATAAATTCACGTATTTCTCATTTTTAAACTCCTCTGATGTATAAGTTTTTCTTCTTTCCTGAATATGCTTCATATTGCTGTTGAAGCGAATTCATTCTTGCAATATGCGAGTAATTTCGAATATTTCTCTTTTACTATGCTTAGACTAAAAAATTCTTTAGCATAGAAGTAATTTCTATTTTCCAAAATACTAATTTAATATATTATTTATTGTTTCATCTCACTACAAAACATACTAACGTCTTAAACTAATATCAGCAGGAATTACTCTTTTAATGTTTGTATAAGGACTATCTTTTCACTAAGATTTTCCAGTTTTTCACGCCCTAAAAAAAATGTCAACATTCTACAAAGTTTTTTCTCCCCCAAGAAAAAATATATATAGCTATATTGATTGGATTCCTGCACTTGGTTTAGTTTTCAATCTAGATTATTAATTTTTTTTTAATTTAAATGTAAAGTTTTAAAACGTTATCAATTCTCAAATAGTCGATGAAAGTAAAACTCATTGTATATTTATATTCCGTGCTCGACCCAATAATATTTCTCGTTACACATACTGACCACTCCCAATCTCAAGCTTCATGAGTTGTGCATCCCCCCCCCCTCCATGACTCATTTAAATTCGTAATTGTTTCAAGTATTCTTATTAAGCAATAGTTTTAAATATTTACGTAATACATTTAAAGTTGTATTTTAAGAAAAAAGGCAAGGACAGATATATCCTACATATTTTTAAAAAATAACATACTTAATCAAGATGGGGGGGAATACGGTGGGATTGCAAATAATCGTGTTCTGTTTCAAGTCTAAAGCAAGACACACCAATAAGTCTCGTTAAAGAAGCCCATTAAAGTGCTTTCATAGTACTAATCCTAAAAAACGATAATTATTGGTCAGGAATGACGAATATCTGGTACTTGCATATTATTCCAATGACCAATCAATGTATCAAATCATTTATAAAACAGTGAGAAATTTTCTTTTCAAGAGAATTAATCAGGTATGTTTAGATATTTCAAGCCGTTTATCGCATTATCGATCAACAATTTACAACCTAACAGATGGTTAAGAGACTCAAGAAATACAGATTTTTTTTCTTTTTTAATCTCTGGAAAGATGAAACAAAACATTTGTATTTTATCATGACTTTTCTTAGTAATCTTATTTTACAGTATAGTTATTACAGTCAACTCCCGCTAATCCGCGACTCTATAATCCGCGAACGCCTGTAATCCGCGATATAATTCAAATGTAAACAAACTTGTTTGTTTACATTTTGAGCGGCATTTGACCGGTAGTATTACTGTTATAGAAGTTATTTGATTGGCTGAATGTTATAAAGACATTTATTAATGGTTTTCCACAGGTATTTGAAGTAAATAATTTCATATATTTGAGCATATTATCATGTAATTAAACATACAAAAACTTATATGCTAAGTTGCATGTGTTCAGGCAGTGAATGGATGTAAATAACGAACTCCAAAGCAATGCACCGTCTAATCACATCGCTTTACTCTTTTCCTGAATGAAACAAACAAACAAACAACGAAAACGTTTGCTCTATGAGAGAGAGAGAAACTCGCGAGACGTAAAGATTGACTGTTGCAATTAAAATTGGGTGAAAATATGTAACATGTTTTACTTTAAACGCAAACCGTGATTTGGCAGACGACACAACAGTTGCGCAATTTTCCGATTCTCCCCCTACCTCACCCTTTTGATCTTCTGTCTAGCGATTTATTATGCAACAAAAACTTTCTCCACATAACTGTAGTTCTGTAGGAGGAAAGAAAGAAAAGCATAAACAGACCACATGGCCTTTCTCTTTGTTTATATTTAGCTGCCGGAGGAGCACATGCAAAAATAATGAATCATCAGCACTTGAAATGTAATGCACGTGTGTGTGTGTGTGAAAAGGATAACATTCTTTTCTTCTTTAGAGCTTATATGATAGCATAGAATATTTTGACATTAGGAGAAACCGAAAATTACCTCACAAGATCTGAAATTAATGTAATTCTGAGATATCAAATATACAGATGATGCACCACATGTCCCCCCCCCCCTTCGTGAGCGACCATTGAAATTCCTCCCTTTCTGATTGAGCTAGTTTATTTTATAATAGATATATATTTAGTTAAAAACGGCCTTTTAAAGAAATTAAAAACAACAACAACTGCCCTTAAAAAAAAGAATGTTTGTTTGTTGAAAAACTTCCAGATTTGGGGTCTCTTTAAACATTTTGCAAAAGCAATCATTTGTCAGTGACCAAGAGTTACTGACAATTAGAAGGCTTCAGGACAAAATGTCTGAAGAAAAATTAAAATCTCTTAAACAAATTACAATCACTGCAATGTTTGAAAAAATGAAAAATAAATAAAAATTTAGAGAGAATTTATTCTTTTAATTTTGTATTAGTAATTGTATTTAATATTAAATAAAATAGTGTTTTAGTTCAGCAGTATGAATATTTTCTTTCATCTGTCCTTTAGTAAATTCTCTAAATTTAATTGTATTATTTATTGTATTTATATTGACATTTAATTGTGTTTTTATTCAATAGCATATTCATTTTATTTCATCATTTCCTATTTGTTTACAGTAAATTGACTATAATTTAAAGGGAAATTCTAAATGTAAAAATGTAAACAAAAAAAAATGACCTATAATCCGCAAAATCCTGTAATCCGCACAACCCTTGGTCCCAGCGAGTGCGGATTAGAGGGAGTTGACTGTATATACATATTTTAGGAAGTGCTTTTATCAACCTTTCAAGTTTATTAGGCAAGTTGTAGTGTCTAGGCTGATTAATTCTTCTACCAACTAAGTGAAAAATTCCAGAGCTGGGGATCGAACCCTTCCGGGGTTTGATCCCCAGCTGTGGAATTTTTCTCACAGTCGGTTGATGAATTAATCAGCCTAAACACTCCAACTTGCCTAATTAGTTATTGAATATTTCCTTTAAATTAAAAAAATTCTCAGGAAAGTACAAAAATTTTTAAGTAATCTATCCTCTCACTTTTTAAATATTTTTCTCAGAAATAGCTTTGGTTATCTAAAGTTATCTTTAAAATAGTACTATATGGTTCAATTTTTTATAACTGGCCAAAATAGGTATTGACGTTTCCAAAAACAGAAATAAAATTACAGCATATTTAAAGTTATTTTTTAGGATCCTCTATGACTACAAATATTGGTAATATAAATATCTAAGCTTATTTTCTAAATAAATTCTATATTTGGAATATATTTTAAAAGAAAATTCGGAGGAGACTCAATTGGGTGATGCTTTGAAAATAGCTGTTTAGAAAAATGTTAAATAAAAAAAAATGATGCTCTTAAAAAATAATTTTTAAAAGGCTTAGTAGTTTATTAAGAAAAAAATTTAAAAGCATTAATATATGACAGTATTTTTTAGCAGGAGCAAGTGTTTTGCGCAACACCACATCAAGAGGATGATGCCAGCCCTTTGAGAATCTGCCCAGTTGACAATTAGTAAACACAGAAGTTTAGCATTTCGTATTTTGGGTGTTTCAGATTTATTTGAATTCGAGCAAAGCAATTAGATTAAAAATGATACATTTAAGAATAACTTTCAAAAGAGTTGTTAGAGAGAAATCAAGTTGTTCATGGAACGCTATATAATGTCACTCCATTGAGCTTCGCTTAATAGACAAATAATAAATTTTAGAATGTTTACATTTGGTATTTCGAGCAGAGTCATATTTGAATGATAATAATTTAAGAAATCATCATGATTGAACAAATAACCAGTCTACTTACTTACCAAAACAAATTTTAATTAATTAAAGGCTGTCATTGTACGTACAGAGATAAAATGAACATGTCTGATATTATCAGCCTTATCTCACTTGAAAGTAAAATAGATGAAACCTGTACATTAATCTCATATTAACAGACAAACAATAATCCAACTGGATAATGAGTGAAGTAACATCACAGATGGTGCCATTTGTGGCTTAATTTTGGAATAGAAAAGAATGATCATTCGACTGATCGAAAAATTGGCAGTGTATTAAAATAGTACAATTTAAGAAAATATTACTCAAACAAACTCTAAAGGACATATTTTGAAAAGTACATCGTTGCAATTTTTCAGAATTTTGATAGTATAAACAAAGAGGCAATATTTAATCAAGCCATATAAAAATCACTCTTTTGTCTGATCACTCATCATCTAACTGACAATATATGAGCACTGCAATAAAAAAAGATTGTTAATAGTTTCTTTCAAAGAATGAAATTTTAATTTTTATGGGCAATTTTGTGCCTTTAAAGTGAAATAAAACATGAAAAAAGTGCCAACATCATTTTCCTGTTATAAAAAATTGACCCATATAATTTGAAATCCAGTATTCTGTTGCTTTAGAATTCATTCAGAAAGATTGGTTGGGGAGGGCAGGGGAGAATTCCTTTTTGATGGTGACATCAAATGACATTTGCTTTAAAGAATTCAAATATTGAAATGAAAATTGTCAGTAGAAAAAAATTGTTCGCTTTTAGAATACTTTGTTAAAATATTTTAAAATATCAATCATATTTATAACTACTTCTCTTTATCTCTCTCTTTTTTTATTTGACTAATTAAGAATCATTTTAATAGTTGGTGTCAGAAATTCCAAACATTTTCCTGTGGAATACAGTCTTGCAAAATGGTAAATATTTCAATAACATATTTTTTATTTCCTATCTTCTGACATTATTATTGACTCTTCATTTGATCATTTTTCTTAGAATGATTCCCAGGAAACAATCAAAAAAGTTGCTGAAGAAGGATTAGAAGCAAGAAATCTAGTTAACTATATTTCTGATGGCTCTCTTAATGGTATATAAAACTATAATTCCTAATTTTACTGATTTTTCTCTTTTGCAGAATACTATATTTAATTTATTTCACTCATTAGCTGTTTTGAAATCTAGCAATTTGCATCATCATTGGTATTGAATATGTATGCGGTGAATGCTTGCTGTATTCACTTCATATAGGACGATTTTAAAAACTCTTTTTTTATTGGAAATGAGATAGCTCAGGGGTCGTCCCATATTAATTTGGTCTCATTCTCATGATGTTATTATTCCAAAAAGCAGAAAAAAGTGCATTTTAAACCATTGCTTAAGGGGTTGCGACTAAGGGTGCTGGTCTTAATGTCAAAAGTCGCCAAGGTTGGCCACTTTTGGCGATTGACTGCCAAGTTTGGCATAAAAAATAAGTTTCCAAAACAGAACTCTACTTGGCAATATCTTCTATATTTGGCGAGAATTTGCCAACTATTTTCAGTGGGAATAATGGCATAGCTTAAAAAGTTTTGCCGATACATGCATGTGTCATAAGTCGCCAAAGTGGCCACTTTTGGCAGAAAAAAAAGTCCCCAAGACTGAACTCAACTTAGCAATATCTGCTGTATTTGGCGAGAATTTACCAAACCCTACTAATTTAGAATGAGAATAATTTTTCGTTATGGTGAAGTAATTTGAAGTCGGTTTTCTTTTTTAAAAAATCTTTCTTGTTTTATAGCTTACTGTTTGCTATATGCTGTGAGTTAATTTTATTAAATTCTACATAACTGTTTGAATAATCATCATTTTTGTAATTTTTTCAGTAATTGATGAAAACTAGTGTATATGTTCATGTAAATGAGAAAATTATGACAGTTATAAAACATCCAGCAAAAATCACTTCAATGTTTTGCAGCATTTTCATAAAAGAATGGTGCCTTAGTCAGTTTACAAAGCAAATTATGTGATTAACATTATTTTCTGATATTTGAATAGGTGCATGGGTTTGTTGTACAAAAAAGGTAAAATTAATATTTTATTAATAAATTAAGGAAAAAACTTGGGTACTTATGAATTATACCTTCAACTGCACCAAATTTACCTTAGTCATTATTGCTGTCTCCTGAAGAGTAATTATTTGGACCTACAGGGCTTCAGCAAGAACTAAGATGGCATCAAGTTTAAGTCTTGTAGCATGGGTTGATAATCCATTCATATTACAGTGCAGGATTTTTAGATTCTTAATTGGAGAGTGTTGTATACTTTTCAGCGAGCGCCCTCTACCTAAATCCTCAGCACACCCCTGATTATTCTGCATGATGGGTGATGCAGCATACTTAAATGAGGTCGTGAGACTCGTGACAAAAGAAAACGTAGAACAGCTTCTGTAGGTCAAAGGCCCAGAGCACCTAAAGGCAGAAGACTGATTTAGCTCCTTCGCCTGCAGATCTTAGCTGAGCAAAATGGAGTGGCCTTCATGCCTTGGGTGACCCTACTAGAAGTTATACACTAACGACATGCATCATCCACTCCACTCAGGTACATCCCCTCGCTGGCTACTTGAGCACACTTTGAGGTGGTCTTCAGGACTTGAGGGGTAGTTGGTGGTCATTTTAGAAATCCTGAGTTCTGCTTGATTTTTAGATCTGCTTCCAATGGATCCTGTCTCATATTGGACTATATGGAAATGAATTGGCTGATCTCTTGGCCAAGGATGGCACCTCTGAGGTTCCAGTGTCAAGTAACACTTTTACCTATACAGGTATGAGCAACCCAGCAAACACAGTCCTATCAGATAAGTTTTGGGGGCGACACTGGCATGCCGGGGCGATATCGCTCACGTGGTACTGAAAACGACAAAATTGCATCCGCCTGGGCGTCTGTCGGGCCGAAAGGAAGGGGTGGTTCTGGTTCAGTGTCGGCAAAAATGATAATGGCGTCGGCCCAGCCTTGTGCCACTTTTGAACCAAAACCATTATGTTTTTGGTGTGGTATCGGCAACGACAAAATATCGAAAACCAGCCAGCACCTTATTTATTTCCAAAATACCCTAATTAGCTCCGTAGTTAGTTCTCTAGGGTATTAATCAACAAATTAAAGTAATAATAATTATTATTATATAAATGACTTTACACCACTAGGACTAAATTTATTAAAAATACCTAATTAGCAAAATATTTTGTTTTTAAGAAAATATTTGATAAATTTAAGAAGGAAAGCTCTTTTTAAAATTAACCGTATTATTTTTTTATGCATCAACCAATGTTTTACTTTTTTAAACGTGTTATTATATGTTTGTCAGACCATATAGATTTTTTTAAACAAAATATTAGGCTCGACTAGACAATGTTCCTTTTTTTTTTCCAAAAAGTTTTTAGAAGCCAAGAAAATTTATAATTTTCCAGAACCAAAGATTATAAATAAACATTCATGCAATGCTAAAAAAAAGAGAGAAAAAAAAAAAGTTATACAACATGCTTTTTAAAAAAAAATTTTAATTTATTTTTTTGTTAAGTTATATCATAATACAAAATAAAGTTGCCTTTTGATTTTATATATTATTTTAAAGAAGAATGTAAACAACATACGTTAAAAGAAATTAAAATATTGGCTGATTCTACAAATAAACGGTTAATTTCATAAAAACCTTTTCTCTTCAAAATAATTAAACATCTTCATATACAAACAAATTATTTTGTTTATACTTAATACTAGTATTTTGGCAAACTAAGTTTTTTGATTTACAGTATTTTGGCAAAATTAGCCCCAGTGATGTAAGGTAATTTATATAATAATAATGATTATTTTTAATAGGTTGATTAGTGCTAAACTATATATGAAACTAATAAGTATTAATAAACCATGTTTATTATTAGAAGATACTTACTTTAAGTAAATATTTTATATTACTGAACTTTTACAGTTTATGATTATCCTTTAGTAGAAGAAAGGAATTTTCTATAACAGAATATACTTATTTTTTTCTGTTGTTTTGAGTAATATGAAATTAAGTACTTAAATAAATAGACACATTTTTCAATGCAGTATGTAAATTATTTATTAAAAATACCGTTCTGCTTGTTTATTAATAGTTTCCAAGTTTGCTTATTTGAATTATAAATTTCATTTTCGTATTATTTAGAAATAATTAGCAGTTTTGAACTACATCTTATTTTAGTAGTCCCCGAGATAACATAAAAAAAAAAGCTAAGAAAAAATACAAATTCTTAATATATACTTAAAACTCAACTTACCCCTTTTTAACTGTCGTGAGAACTTAGCAAAATGAAAACCAAAAAGCACTACCCACATTTAGACAACTTTAAAATTTTTGTGTAGTTGAGGTTAATACCAGTTAGTCTTTAGAAAAAAATCACAGTTTATCCAGAGAAAACTACAGCAAAGTTTGATCTAACTGACGTAAGAACTTAGCCTATTTAAAACTAAAAAGCACTGACCACATTCAGACAATTTTAAAAAATTTTTCTAGCTGCAGTCAGTGCCATTTAGTCTAGGAAAAAAAAAAATCGCAATTTATCCAGAGAAAAATGCAGCAAACTCCCATCTTCATTGGTCTGAGAAAACTCAAAATCCACGTTACTGAAAAGTTTGCGTTGCGAGATGATTTCTGTTACAACCTTGGAATGGAATGGGGAGGGCAGGACAAATACAAAAGGCAAACAAAAAAAAAAAAAAAAAACTTCCGCTCTTCGATTGACCGTGAAAACTAGAATAGGGAAAGGTCCATTTCTCCCTGCATATATCCTAGAAGGGGTGGAAAGCTCCTAGGAATGCACTCGCCCCCCACTTTGCCTGTGCTACATGTTATGTGTATGCGTAAAGAAAGTCCGAGAAACTTTAGCTTTTAAATTATACACTTTAAATTAGATCGCATGGAGAAAAAAAAAAGTGTTATTCTACTGCAAAATAGTTTTTACTTCAATATCTGCAATGAATTAATCAATTAATTTTTAGAAAGATAAAGTACTATAATCAGCAAAAAATGGTTACTTTTATTCATTTTTAAAGAGATAAGAGCATTAAATTTTATTTAATTTGTAACAGCATTTTACAATGTTGTAGCAAAACATGATTTTGGCGTAATTTTTACTATTATTTTATTTGAACAGAAACATGACAAACAAGTTGTTCAAATAAATGCTATTAAATTAATTATTCATAGTTATAATTTTAAAATGAAACTATTATTATTTCTTCAATTTATAATTATTCAGTATAGTGAATTAAAACTTTTATTTATTTATTTAATTTTATCATTATTTTTTTTAACAACAGCAGCTAATGTATTATTAAAAAAAATTCCTCAACTGTAAATTGTGCCGATATTTTTTATTTTTATGGAAATACTAATGAAAAGGTATTTTTTCTACTATTTTAATCCAATTTAATTTCAGAAAGTTTTGTTGTTTTGTGTTTTTTGTAAGGCAAAAACACAGGAGTTAATCCTTAGGGCGTCGGTGCCCTGAGCGGAAGAAGGCTTCTAGCGTTTGTTCCAATATATAAAACAATTAATAAGTAATAAAATTGGGGTTTAAAAGTAATTATAATAATTATTTGTTCCCTAATTTTATAAAAATCAACCATATTTTCTTCATTTTATAAATATTAGATAATATTTTGAATTTATATAAAATTTATAAAATATCCCCAATTTTTGTTCCAGAATTGGGGATACAACGGTGATTTGTCCTCAGTTCTATGTTCAAAAATCTGGTTAATTTATATAACCCATATTCACATTACATCTGGAGAAAATCACCCAACATCCAAACTGTTGACAGATGCGCGGTAGACCGGAACCCTGGACCTTCACACTTCAACCAGCGGCGGATCCAGAAAAAAAATTCTGGAAGGGGTACAAGACAATTTTTGTCACATTTTCTTATAGAATGACTTGAATTTACAAAACAAGTCAATGCACTATAGTGTAAACTTCATTCGTCTGGGGGGGGGGGGGGCTCTGGATCTGCCAATGACTTCAACCATGTTCGGTGTCTTATCCACTCGGCCATGGTGGGCCCCTTTTGTGAACTTTTAAAATGCAGCGTTTAATGTTCTGCATTGTATGTATTTTATTTTTAATTAATTAATTAATTAATTTTATTATTATTTTTAAATTGGAAGTACTTAACAACTATCACTTTATATAAAATGAAATTTATAGTCATATAATTATTTCAGTTGTGAATAACTAGACAGAAACTGCCCCAATTGAGGGGTGGTGGTAGGGGCTTAGAAACCCCTTCAATACTAAGTCATAAAAAAACTAGTTAACTTATCTAACGCATATTCACAATACATCTGGAGAACATAACCAACATCTAAACTGTATATTGACAGATGCGCTTTAGACCAGAACCCTGGACAGGACCTCAGGTAAATTAACCAGATAGAATGATCCCCCCCCTCCTTTTTCTCGCCTGTGAAGGAGGCACTTGAATCCTACGGGCTCAAAACATTGTAAATAGTAAGTATTTAAATCATAAATTAAAAAGAATTACTATAACAATATATATGTGCTGCTTGTGCTGGCTTTATACCGTTCAGTTTAGAAATTACACTTCTGGACCGATATCGGTTTTGAAGTTTGGTGCAGTACATTGCCAAAATCACATGTTAACCCTAAAAGGCTAGCCGCTATCGGACTGTTGCATGCCCGAAATCAACTTTTATTTGCCTACGCCAAATCATTTTGCCAGTACAGAACCGACACCGTCCCAATTACCATCATGCCAATGCCGACATCGAAACGGTACTGCCGATGACGGCCCATCCCTAACCCGATACGGCTGTGTTTGCTGGGAACCTTTGAAAAGTTGCGGGCCAAACTTCAAGATGTTAGTGAAGTTATTATTAGTATTATTAGTAGCGGGCCGTATTAATTAGTATTTATATGGGATTTTGAATGGTTTATATGGGTTTAGATTTCTTCCGCGGGTTGGATCTAAAGCTGTGACAGGCCACATATGGCCCCCAGGCTGGCAGTTGCCCATATATGACCTATACTGAGATCTGCTCCAAAATAAAAATCTCAATCCAACAGCTATGGAAAACTCCCCTGACCCACCCCTGGTATAATAGGCAGGCCCCAGGTGGTGCCCTTACCATCAAGGCTGATATAGAGTTGTCCAGACCACCATTAGTAGTCTTGCAAGTGGACACATTAAGTCTTCCTTTCGATAAGGGGCAAAAAACCTATTTGACGTGTACCAGCTGTAACTCAGTACAAATCGCTCTTGCTCTGGAGCACTTGATGAACTGTGTGGGTCTTGACAAGGAGGACATATCGCTCATTTGCTGCAACAACGTCACAACTCAAAAATCATGATTTTTAAAAAACGCATTTGAATTTCCGCGAAAGTGAAGAAACTTATATTCTACAAAACGCTACCATCGTCGTTCCGCGGGTGAAATTTAAAAGGTCAGAAATGACACTCTGCCAGTTTAAAGTTCGCATTAATGCAATTGCACCTGTAGTATCAACTCAAAAATCATGATTTTTGAATTATGACGTTGTTGCAGCAAATGAGCGATATGTACTAGTCCTCTTCATGTCTATGATTATTTGAGGGTTCTTAGGCTCGTGGACCTGGTCTAGCCTGCGGCTTGATCGGGTGGAATAAGTCAACAACAATAACAGTTATTACTGTCAAAAACTGGAATCTGTCAAGATTAAAAGTTGGTTTACACAGATGTAAGTTTAGCATTAACTTAAACTACTCAGTTGATCAGTTAAAAATCTATACAGTATACAATCAAACAGAAAAAACAGAATGCTTTAAAAATCTGAAAATCCACCTGTATTTTGATTTTTTGTCCTATATTAAATAAATTAAAGAAACTGAAATTTATTTGCCAGTACAATATTTTTATAGCTTTAGTAACTGCCACTAAACTCGGTATTAAGATTGCTTTAAATATTTGCTCAAATTTTTATACAGCATTCTAAATATTTAGTAGTACTTGATTTTGTGAGAATACTTGTATATTAGATGTTTTCGGGTTTGTGTCAGTAATTGAATGTTTTGATAATCAAAATTTTCACATATCACTGTTTTCTGATAAGGCCTTTATTTGTAAAATAGTTAGTTTAACTTTAATTTTACTCTTCTCATTACTATCTTATTGTCGAATGAACTATCAGAATTTATTTTTGTTTGCTTTAAGCAAGAAAAAAGATTTGCACTAAAAATGGTTTTAATAATGTACAAGCTATTGATCTTATTAATTTAAATTTAAGAAAATAATTTTATGCAACAAAAAATATATGCTAAATTGAATTTTTTCTTATAGCCTCTCTAATAGCAAAAATTCTGACTTTCTTTAGGTTTTAAAATAGCTCAACGATTGTATTTTTAAGAACTTTCTTGTTTTTTTTATAACTGAAAACTATTCAAAAAATATTTAAAAGTGTTATTAAAAATCTGTTCCGTATCATATATTTTATGAAGTGTGTAATTTATTTTGACTTTTCCACTAGTTATTAAAACTTCAGCTAAGCCTCCTACTTCTCCCAGACCTCATTCAATTTCTCCTAAACCATCAATATCTGATTCATCTAAAGATACAGATGCAAAAATTTTATTAAATGTTAAAAGAAGAGGTGCTCTTTCACGGCCAAAAAGTAGACTCAGATCAGCATCTGCTGGAAGAAATCCTGAAAAGGACTTAAGAGCAAGATATTGGACATTTTTGTTTGAAAATTTACACAGAGCTGTTGATGAAATATATCAAACTTGTGAGATGGACGAAAGCATCGTAGAGAGTAAAGAAGCTATCATGATGCTCGAAAATTACAGCAAGGATTTCCATGCCCTTATTCAGTACATAAATATTAATAAAAATTATGAAGAAACAGCTCCTATAAACAGGTTAGTAGATTTTTAAGGTATTTAAATGGTGAATTACATTAAAATTTTATATGTTACATATTATAATAAATTTGTTAGAATGTGAAAAAGAGACTAGAACAGGTTTTCTATTTTAGAATGTGTTTTACAATAGGAGTCTTAATTTATGTCACATTTTGTTACCTACTATGTGTTTTATATATATATATATATATATATATACATACACGTTCTTTTTTAGACTGGTACTAATTCTTTTTTTCTCCCATTTTATTTCATAGACCAACTTCATTAGCATGGGAAGTGAGGAAATCATCACCTGGAAAATCTTTGCTGAAAAATGTTTTCATAGAAAGATTAACTGCCGGCAATAGCCAAGCAAAAAGAATTCTTTGTTTTGATGGTACTAGGTATGTAATGCATGCATATTTGGGGGGTCTTTTAATTTTAAGTTTTCATTATTACTATTGCATCTTTTTTTTTCCCCTCAAGCTTTAAATAGATTTACTGCTGTGCATTAAAAAATATTGTTAGACTTAAAATAATATCTGTGTATGAGTGTGCACATGTAAATATATCTATGTATATAATTTCAACTAAAACTTTAAAAAATGTACATAGTAATTAGTTTATATCATAATTTGTTATTTGAAAGTCATATTTATTGTAAGTACAGCTGCAAGTTTAATTTTCATATTTAAAATTTATAATTTTAGAAACTTACTTATTTAGAAAAATGTATTTGTTTTCAAAAAAGATTCCCTAACAAAATGAATTTCTTTTATATAAAAATATACCGTAAAATACCATTCAAACACCCTCTCCAAGAAAAATCAAGATCTATTTGGGGAGGGGGCAGATAAACAGAAAAATCTGAAAAATATACCATTCTAGTGTCCTCTCCAGTGGTGCACTGTGATGAAAATCACATATCTAATTTTGATAATCATTTAATTTGTGTTTCTTTAATGTAATCTATCCAAAATCAAAAATTCTAAAGTGCATTTCTATTCTCATTTTTCTGCCAGTTTGGCTTTTAATCTGTATATTTGCTTTTTCTCATATGCAATATTCTTAATTGTTCTATTTGTCTTATCAGACTTGTTGAGTCATTCTAGGCTAAAAATAGATTACATTATGTCCGTTTGCAATAACAAAACGGCTTATTTAAAACCCCCCTCTTTGGCATAGTGGTGGAGTTTGTTATTTTTTGTTGTCCTGCCTCTTCTTAATTTTTTTTTTTTTCCAATGGCTGGCCACTGCTTTGGAAGGCTTTGGCCACAATGGGCCTGAATTGTTGTCCACTTTATTATGGGCGCACCTAGTAGGTGGACCAAAGTCGCCCTGTATGAAGGGACGGACAAATGACAATCACGTCCAGTAGGGGATCGTACCCCGACTGCCGGGAGTTGAACCTGAAACCGTAGTATGGTGCTTTACCCACCATGCAATCTGGTCAGCTCTTTAAAATTATTTGTTCTCGGTTTCATCCCTTTAATTTTATGAGATTAACTTTTAGGGTTCTCTGTAATTGGCATTATTTATCTCGGCCAAGTTTTTGTTTTCACCAAAGTGTAATTCACTGCCCTTGTAGGACTTTTTTTTTGGGGGGGGGGCATCATTCACTGAGCCACCACCAGCCATTGTAATAACTTAATGCTTTAATAGTTTATTTTAAATAAGATAGTTTTAAGTTTTCTATTGTCTTTTGTTTGTATTACAACTAAGTGTATCGAACCTGGATTTCTAAACATCACAACGCAGTTTGATAATTATACAATAGCCAAACAAATATCTTCATTACACGCACACAAGGGAGATGTGTCTAAGGAGTCCGGATCCCTTAATAGAAAGGTGTGCTTTCGTGGTATTTTATGTTATATATATTAAAACTTTCAAAAATGTTAATTGCTTTAAAAATTGTAATAACAATTAAGAATGGTAATAAACTTGAAATGAAATTGTTAAAAGTTTTAGTTAATCATATCATAAGATTGAAAGATGCAATGCTAATCAGACAATGAATTTTCAATTAGTGTTATTACACTTTTATAGTTAATTTTTTGAATTAGTGATACATATTATACTTTTTCCAACTTATCAAATATCTATTGATTAATCTTTTAATGCTGTTTTTTCATATTATTGTTGTTTTATTTTAGTGACTCAAAGACCTCTGCCAGTGAAATCACAACTCTGAAAACTGATCAGAATTTGACAGTTTTAAATTTAAATTCTGTTGAGATGCCAGAAAAAGAAGTTAATAATAAAATGACTGACAACCAGAATGTGTTCTTAAGTAAAAAAGATTGTGACTTAAAAATATCCGTTGTTCCTGAAACAAATGAAGTTTTCCCTTGTAATGATAGTTTAGTAATCAGTGAAATCCATTGCTTATCAGATAAAGTTTTAGTAGAGAAGCCCAGTGTCATCGAAGAAGCTGAAACTGAGAATAGTAACCCTGAGTCTGATTCTGTGCCTATCAAAGATTGCAATGAAGTGGAAACTTTAAAGAAGTGTAATGAAAGAGAAGTTGAATTTCCTGTAGTTAAATCAGATACCTTAAATTATGCATCTTATAAGGATATGGATGAAATTGAGTCTTCTCAGAAATGTAAGGAAAACCTAGAAATTGAAACTGGTACAACAGATTCTGGTCTTTCAAATTCAGTTCCTATAAAAAATGATGCTGAAATAAAGCCTGTTGTGAGCTGCAGTGAGAACAAAGACTTTGTTTCTTCTGAGCAGCTTTATAGAGAAAATTCTGACAAAATGGATAATGACTCGGTAAATATTGAAGCTAAACCTGAATTGAATGTTATTCAGGAAGCCGAAATATCCAATGACTCAGTAAATATTGAAGCTAAACCTGAATTGAATGTTATTCAGGAAGCCGAAATATCCAATGACTCAGTAAATATTGAAGCTAAACCTGAATTGAATGTTATTCAGGAAGCTGAAATATCCAATGACTCAACAAATATATCTCATAACAATGAAATGGATTTACAAGTTGATAAACTCCTGGAGAAAACTGAATTGCAGTATAAAAAATCTTCTGACCAAGAGTCCTCCATCTCTAGTAGCACTGAAAAGAAAAAAACAACCATCAAAAGAAAAGTTTTAGTCAAAAAGAGCTCTAAAGTCAATGCTGATAAAGTACATTTATCAAATAGCACTTGTAAACAGATTACGTCAAGTGAAGAAAAGAGTAATTTAAAAGCCACTACTAAATTATCTAGTTCGGTGACACCTAAGAATTCTGACACAATCCTACAAAAACCACTATGTAAGGAACCTGATACAGTATCAGTAAAAAAGAATGATGATAATATTACCACCATAAAAAATGCAAGTTCTCCT
This sequence comes from Cheiracanthium punctorium, assembly GCA_038373885.1. NCBI lineage: Eukaryota > Metazoa > Arthropoda > Arachnida > Araneae > Cheiracanthiidae > Cheiracanthium > Cheiracanthium punctorium. The sequence continues at coordinate 2,494,912 of JAWZYV010014761.1, forward strand.
GCATTAAACAAAAAAGCTACATCCAAACCCTTGCTTGAAAAATCCGCGCTAACTGCAATGCAAAGGCCAACTTGCACTAAAGCAGCTCCAGCTGTCAGAAAATTTCCTGCAAGAACTGATGTAGTTTCTGAAGAAAAAAAACCTTTGAAAACGTATTCTAGACCATCAGCAATACAGAGAAACATATCCTACGTATCATCATTGAGCTCTAAAAATCAGCTAGAAAAAGCAGCTAATGAAGAAAGGAAGAAACCTATACGTTCAATATCGCATGCAATGAAAATGCCTCCCAAGAGTGGATCGATGTCATCTTTACATAAAATTAGTGCAACTCATCGGTGGAGTGAAAAAGCCTCAAGTGTAGAACAAATACCTGAAATTATAAAGTCAAATACTGATGGTAATTGCTTTTTAATTTTCAACATATAATACTCAGAATTATGCTTTCAAAGTTGACGGAGAATTCATTCTTACCTTGTAAAATTTCACAGCCATCTCTATATAAAAAAATAGCATGTGATAAACTTTTAAATAATCTTATTGTGACAGTAACTTGCCATTTTATATTAACTTTTCTTGCCTGTTGAAAAAGTATTTCATTTCACTTAAATAGGTCTAACTGACCCAAGTTTGATTGAGTACCTAGGCCTCAGAAATTATTTTCTCTAAATCTCATTTTAGATATTAGTAATTATTACTGTAGCAAGCATATTTTAATTCATTTATCCTCTCCCTCCACTCTCTCTCTCTGAGTCAAATTGACCCATACAGGATAGGAAGTTTAGAATAAAACAAGCTTTAAATAGAGTTGCAAGTGTCTGAAAATTTTTACAATAATGAAACTGCTAAAGGTTTGAATTCACATTTATATTTAAAAGATCAAAATATATTTCATTTAATGATGTTTCTGCATGTTATGGGACAGATAGACAGATGTTGTAAGAGACAGATTTTATAGTTAGTAGTCAGCATATATATATATATATATATCACGATATTTTGAATCTAATTGTAGATTTTGCTTTCTTAGGCAGTACTAGCAGATTCCATCACAAAGTTCAATATCTCATGGGAGGGGTTGTGGGAGCCAAGTGATTAAGACTTGGGACTTGTAACTGGAAGTTTGCATATTTGGTTCCAGTGTACCACTGAAGACCACAGTATACATGCACATTAAATTTGTGTTTCAGAAAGTCCCCATCGGTTGTCACTAGCAGTTACTTATTGGTGCCTATATTCAAAAGTCCCAAATCCCTTTTGATGAGGATCCAAATTATGACAAGAATTTGCAGGATAGATGCATATAGCTCCAAAAGACATGTGTTCACTGTCTGTCTTATCCTCGCAAACAATATCTTGAGAGATATCAAACTTGTAGCAAAGTTAACTCAACTCATTAATTGGGTTCCTATTGTGTTTCCCACACCATCACTATAAAATGTTACATAAGTAACATCACAAGTAAAATGTTCAACTCTAATAATTTAATTCTTATTTAGTTTTTAAAAAAAATTACCTCTCTTACTATTGGTAATTGTATTCAATGGTATGTTTGGGTAGTTACGTTTTTGAAATCCAGATAGCAAATCTAAAAGTTTTACCTCAATATTGTATTTACATGGATGTTTCTGTTTGTTGTAGTCACTCTTTGTTGTAGTCATTATGAAACTTGTTTGTTGATAAGAGACCTATTTTTCCTTTTTAGTGAGAAAGGTAGTATTTAACTGCAGGTTAATTAATACTTTGGTGCGCAGCAGGGCTTAGCCAGAGGGACCCTTTACTTAGCTTACAATTGAACTTTAGCTTTAAATTTGATACCAAGCCCACCCTGAAATAAAATCCTGACTACACCACTGGTGCACAGGGAAAATAAATTATCTGGCAGTTTGTACTTTCCAGCTTAGTGTTCCATAGTGTCTTATGAAAGATATCGAAAATTTAAAAAATGTATAAATTTTAAATAAATACAGATTAAAAAAACATGCTTTTATAGCAAATAGTACTAAAAAGTGAAAAATAAATATAGTTAAAAAAAATAAATAAAAACATGATTTTGTGATAAATTGAACTAACTAAAAAATGAAAAATGATTCTTAATATAGAAATAAATTAATGAACAAAAAATAGTATCATTGTGAAAGAAGCATGGTGTGCTCCATATATCAGTTCTTGATATATTAAGAATTATTTTTCACTTTTTAGTTAGTTCAATTTATCACTAAAGCATGTTTTTTAGTTTTTTTAAACTATATTTATTAACTCTTTAGATCCCGTATTGGCCAAGATGCCCTTTCGAAATGTGTCCCCGAAATGACCTGGCTGTCCAAGAGCGAGTTCTTTCCCACACAACACAAGATTTATTGATTGTTTTACACCCCTTAAGGCTTGAGAACTAAAGGGAGAGGGGAACCAGATAATCTGTGTATCCATGGTCTGCATGATATACCAGTGGGCAATGGGTTGTCAAAAGCAGTTGCAATAGATCTTCTTTGGATTAGCACAATAGGAAGCAGCTTGCCTGTAGTGCTACTGAAGAAGGGAGGTTCCAAACTATCACAAATCATTAGCAAAAGTACCCGCTTTCCTTCAATGGGGGAAAAAAATTTCGGCCATTTTGCTGGGAAGCAACACATGAGATTTTCGTGGAGCTGGTAACTAAGGAGTTAAGGAATGTTTTTAGATTAAATGTTTTATCTTTTAAATAAAAGTGTCCTATTAGGAAAGTTATTGGATACATTTTTAAAAAGGGGAGAATTTTAAGAAAAGAAGTGTACACAGAGTATTTTAAATTTGTCTGAATTTGAAATAATATGTAGGTTTGAAATAAACTATTTAATTCTGAAGCAATAAAAAAAAATTAAATGGAATTCAAGCATTGTTCTACAAGTTTAATGACAATTTCCTATATACTGACTTTAAAAGATACACACATAAAAAAGTAAATCGCCTGGCTAAATTATTTATATATTTTTTTTCTTCTCCACTTATCTGTATTTTTTATTTTTGTTTTTTTAACATTAGAACTACTGGGAAAGAGAAAGAGAAAAAAAATGAACACTAATATTACTTCTAATGTTTAAAATGCATTTCTTTTTTTTTTCAAATTTAAAAGAAACTCATATTCTTCTTTCAAAGAATATGACAAATTAAAAGAATTCACAAAAAAGTCAAGAATTTGTATAAAATTTACTTACACCAACCACTCTATGCTTGGGGTAGTAGAAAGACTTTAGAAGATTTGTTTCTTTATTTGGTTGTATTATTTTCTCTTTTAAAATTAACTAGGATTTTATTTCTGATAGTCAGTTCTATTATCTGTGTTACTATTATTTATTCTGCATATGTAATGATTATAAAAATTCATGATAGAATAACTATGACCCTAAAGATCAAAATATAAAAGCACTTACTTTTCAGATTATCATTACTTAAAATTAATTTAACCAATAATTTTTCAGAGGATTCAGATGGCTGGGAAACTGTTCGTAGCAGGAACAGATGTAGAAATTCTCCTGCAAAAAAGACATCATTTTCTTCTGAAAAGAATGAAAAAGCCCTTGATTTTGCTAAATTGCATCAATCAAGATTTGGTGGCTTTCCTTATACTACAAAGGGTAATGCTAAAACTGCTCCAAGCAAAGCAACTCCTAAAAAAGATGATAAAAGTTCTAAAGATAAGCAATTAAAAGGTGAAAATTCGTCATCAAAGAATTCAGATTCTTCTCATCAAGGCAATAGTCCTGCTTCAAAAAAATCAAATATAAAGTCAAGTCAAAAGAATACTGTAAATGAGCCTAAAAATAAGTGTAATAACAGCACTCCTAATAAATCAATGTCTCAAATTGAGACAAAGCCTGAAAATCAAAAACTCATAGATGAGATTGTAGCACAACTAAGAATATCAGAAGATGTGGTTGAGAAAATAAAATGTAAGAATTTCAAACCCTGTAAATTAATCAAGTCTTCTAGTGATCCATGTATTTTTAAAGAATATACTAAAAGCACAGGCCTTTCTAAAGCTAACAGTGAGCAGTCCTTGCATGTGAGAAAATACAACAAAATATGCTATTCCAGCAGAAGTTCACTTGAAAAAACATTTGCATGTATAAGAAAAAAAAGTAAAAAATCTACTTCCAAATCTCAGGATAATAGCAAAATTGATGCTTTGAATGCTAGCCTGGATGAAAGTGATACTGGTTTGACATCAGACGATCAAGATGGTCAAGTAAGATTCATTTACATGTAATATATTTTGTGTATTTAAAATTCTTTAAATGTGAATTTGCAATGTTGTACAAAATTTCTTATGAGAAAGTTACTTTGCTTTTATTTTGTTGTCTTTTGTAATCTGTATATTATGGTTTTTATCATTTGTGTATGAAGTATATATTTGAAAAAAAAAAGTTAGTTTATTTATGGTTAGTCAGTTTATTTATCTTTAAAGGGTTTTTTAAAAACTACAAGGATGTGTAAAAACTTTTAAAAATGCATAAATATTTTAAGTACTGTATATCCCTGCTTATAATACGCATCAGTAAATTTAGGCTATGTAAAGCAATGTGTTTTATATCTGTATTCTGCATTTTATATTCAGTGTATAACGCGCACATGAAAAAATGAAGCAATTTTTCGAAGTTAAAAGTGCTTGTTGTATGCTGAGATATATGGTATTTAAAGTGATGCACACACAATAATTTTTATATTCATACAAATGTGTTTTTCTGATTTTTGGGTGTAACGTTTACTATATTTCTTATCAAGATTTCTCAAATAAAAGTATTAGACCCCCAAATCAACATTTTTATTTTTACATAAAAAGAGATAATCTGAAATTCAGGGAAGAAATTTATTATTTGTCTTGAGCTTAGATTTTATGAAATTTCTTAAAATCCCCTTTTTAAATATAGCCTATTGTCTATTGAATATTCTATATTAAAATTGATTATTAAATATTTATTTATTCATAAGTACTTGTTTATTGTTTTGCTCAGGATAAAAGTAATTGATTTACTTTGTGGTTGAAATTTAATGGTAAAAATTGTCATGCATTAAAATTTTTTAATGATTAAATTCAAGCTCACACACCTTTCCTCTTTTTTTGTCTTCAAGCATTCTCATCCCTGTTTTTTGGAAACACCCCTTTCTGGACAATAATAAATGGTCAATTTTGCTGTTATTTTGTGAAATACCTCTTGCAGGAACAAATTACATGAGAATAGGATGCCTCCGATTTCAACAGTAATTTATATTGCAAGCTGATATCTTTGCTATGGGAATAAATTCCCGGATTGTGGAAAAACAGGGTTTTTTGGTTAAAAAAAAAAGCCCAACCCAATTTTATTTTTCCTCCCAATAAATAAATAAATTTGTTTCTAAGAGCTTTATCAGCATATTCTTTTGAATATGCTGAGATATGCTTTGAATAATAATTATAAGTAATAGAAACATAAATGTGGCATACACAAATATATATATATATATGCAGTAGTATCTTGACTTGCGCGAACCTGAAGTTATGTGATTTTTAAATCTTGGTAATTTGTCTTTTGTCTACTTCTAAAATAATTTTATGTTTCTAAATACATAATTTGTTTTACATATGTATTATCTCTAGCTTTATGAAAGATTTTTTCTAAATTATTGTTATGTGAATTCAACCTATCTGGTTATTGATTGATCCCACCTACTGCGTAAGTTCAAGGTATTACTGTATGTAAATCCAGTGAACAAAATTGTACAAATAGAAATGTAGTGAAGTAAAACATAAGGATACACATGTCTTGTACAAAGAGTTATATATATGTATTCAATGTACATTATCCATGTAAGTTTTTATCTCTCCTCCCTCCTCCCACTAGGGGGAGGGAAGTTTTTTGATAGAGATGTAACGGATAGTGATTTTGCCGGATATCTGATATCCGAAGTTCCTTTGGTTGCCGAATTCGGATATCAGGCACTAAGCATGTATTTAGTTATCAAATGGGCTTTCTCATTTTTTTTATATAATATGACACCAGAACAATAAATTGCAAACATGTTTCACACATCATTAAAGTATTTTTTTAATAATTGACTTATAATTTACAAAAACTAAATATGTTTATAAATATGTACATAAAAAAATGTTACTTAAAATGTAAAAAGTTAAAATATTCATTTAAAAACAGGTAAAAACACATTAAAATCCATTATGTAGCACTATCGATGGTAGCCACCACCTTCTTCAGCACAGGTCTTAGTTCTAAATGGCCAGCTCTCTTCCTCTGCAGGGCGTTCCACCCAGGATCGATCTGCGCATGCGTCATATCATTCACAGTGCCATCTGTGGTTATAATCTGTAGGGCTTCCATATTTAGGGCATAATGACTGTTTTTGTAATTGGCGAGTTTTTGGCTGTTGTTAAAGTTGATTTCTATGGGGTGTTCCTGGGCTATTTTTGCGAGGGCAGTAGTGGTTTTATTGAATTTAATGTCAGTTTGATGTTCCTTTTTTCGGTCTTTGATTTTTCGTTTTGTCATGCCAATATAGCAGCCCTGTTTATTAGTACTATTGTCTGTAAAGCTTAGTTTATAAATACCGGCGTTTTCATCAGGATTGATATTATCTTTATCACTGCGAATGCGTTTGAAAATATTTTGATTGGGTTTTATGGGGATTTTGATATTTTTCTTTGCGGCTTCATTTGTGATTTTTAGGGCGGCTCCCCTGCAGTAGGGAATGGCATTAGTAAATTTTAGTTTCGTATTTTGATAGTTATTAATTTGTTCCATTTTTTTATTCTCTTTTTAAAAAGGTTTTTTACTATTGAATTTGGGTACCCTGAGTTTTTACATTGTGTTTTGATAAACTGGAGTTCTTCATTGAGGAGTGTTTCGTTTGAGCATACTGTAATTGTGCGATTGACATAGGATCGTATGGCGGCTATTTTAAATTTGTATGGAGTTTTTGAATTAAAATGTACTATTTCGTTATTATTGGTGGCTTTTCTAAAAACTGTAGTATTAATATTATTCATCATATCTCTATTGATTATGACATCTAGGTAGTTAATGGTGGCATTTTCCTCTATTTCTATGGTGAATTGTATGTTATTGTCTATTGAGTTGATTTCTTTGAGGATATTTTCAGTTTCATTTTTGTTAACTATTGCAAAGATATCGTCTACGTAACGAAACCAAGTTTTTATTAAATAAAAACTTGGTTTCGCTGAAAACTGAATGAAACTGAAAATATCCTCAAAGAAATCAACTCAATAGACAATAACATACAATTCACCATAGAAATAGAGGAAAATGCCACCATTAACTACCTAGATGTCATAATCAATAGAGATATGATGAATAATATTAATACTACAGTTTTTAGAAAAGCCACCAATGATAACAAAATAGTACATTTTAATTCAAAAACTCGATACAAATTTAAAATAGCCGCCATACGATCCTATGTCAATCGCACAATTACAGTATGCTCAAACGAAACACTCCTCAATGAAGAACTCCAGTTTATCAAAACACAATGTAAAAACTCAGGGTACCCAAATTCAATAGTAAAAAACCTTTTTAAAAAGAGAATCAAAAAACTGGAACAAATTAATAACTATCAAAATCCGAAACTAAAATTTACCAATGCCATTCCCTACTGCAGGGGAGCCGCCCTAAAAATCACAAATGAAGTCGCAAAGAAAAATATCAAAATCCCCATAAAACCCAATCAAAATATTTTCAAACGCATTCGCAGTGATAAAGATAATATCAATCCTGATGAAACCGCCGGTATTTATAAACTAAGCTTTACAGACAATAGTACCAATAAACAGGGCTGCTATATTGGCATGACAAAATGAAAAATCAAAGACCGAAAAAAGGAACATCCACCTGACATTAAATTCAATAAAACCACTACTGCCCTCGCAAAAATAGCCCAGGAACACCCCATAGAAATCAACTTTAACAATAGCCAAAAACTCGCCAATTACAAAAACAGTCATTATGCCCTAAATATGGAAGCCCTACAGATTATAACCACAGATGGCGCTGTGAATGATATGACGCATGCGCAGATCGATCCTGGGTGGAACGCCCTGCTGAGGAAGAGAGCTGGCCATTTAGAACTAAGACCTGTGCTGAAGAAGGTGGTGGCTGCCACCGATAGTGCTACATAACGGATTTTAATGTGTTTTTACCTGTTTTTAAATGATTTTAACTATCCGTGACTTTGCTTTTAAATTGTTAAAATATTCTTTTTATGTGTGCACTACTGGCAGAAGCGAATAAATTTTAACTATAACACATTTATTAATGTATCCATAATTGCAAATTATTTTCAAAGAAATGCATACTTTTTTATTATTTATTTAAAAATAAGGTATCTATTTTGATAAGATAATTTTTTCTAAGCATAGGTTTAATGCCTTTTTTCTCTTTTAATAATTCAATATTAATTTACATTGTCATTTTTAGTTTTATTTTAAGTTAAATTACTTTTAAAGATTGATGAATAAAAAGCCAATCTCTTTTAAATATTTAAAAGAAAATTATCATGCTTTCTTTTGTAGTTTTATACAGGTATGAAACAGAATTTTTCAGGTTATGCATTAAATTTTTTTAGTTGAAAATAATATTTTTTTAACTACCAGTTAAAAAGCAAAAAATAGATCTGCTTAATTGTTAAGCTTCTAAAATATATGAGCATTCTTTTACAGTACAAAAATTTATTAGCACCATAAAGGGGGGAAATGGGGGGGGGGGGCAAATTCATTTTTAAAAAAAAAAAACATTTCAATTATTAGTTTCCAAATTTTCGGAAAATTTCACTTTTTACTCTTGATTTCGGCATGCAGCACACACACACACACAAAAAAAAAAAATTGTCAAAGTACTTTATGTATGGAGGGATAATAATACACTGCTGTAGTAACTTTAATGATAATCATATGCAATACTGTAGTAGTAACTAAAACAATTATTTTAAACTAGTAAAATACCATGTTACAACATGGCTGTCTGCACAAGCAGCCATGTTGTAATATAAGAATATTTCACAAGCACATTTTAAATGTACATATTTTAAGTAGACTTAACTTTAAAAATCAATTGAAACTTGCAGAAAATCGTATAATGAATTTAAATAACTAAATTCAATAAAAAAATATGCAAAATAAAGGTTAATTTTTTATTATTAGATATTAGAGACTTCAATTAAGGAATGCCCCGTAAAAGATTGTCATTTAGAAAAAGGATGAAGATTGAAAATGTCTCCTTCCTCTGTAAATAAATTTTGAAGACAGAATACTTGGACTTTTTTTTTTTTTTTTTTTTTTTGTTAGTTATCAGATTTCTGGAACAATGAAAAATATCAGAAACTTCATGGGGAGAGAGTGTAAAATTACATTATTTCTGGGATTACCATGAGAGAAATCACATATACTGAATGCACACATTTTTCAAATAACGCTTCACAGTGCCTATAATTAAACTTCCCCTGTAAACTGCAGTCTACAGCTGAAAAGGATGAGAAGATCGCCTCCAAATTTGCACATGGACACTACATGAGATGTGCTTTTTTTTTTTTTTTAGTTCAGAAAATGTCCACTAAGCGGCACTTTGCAGCATGAAATCAACTCTAAATATTAGCCTAACTAGTTATGAATGTGCTTGAAAACTACTGAACAAATGTTGAAATTGTGTGTTTATTTTGAATGATCCATTTTCAGTGTTAAATTTGCTGATTTTTCTGTTAAAATATATATCCCACTGTTTCATGTATCACTTTATCAAGAATGTTCAAAGATAATTTTCCATCCTGTCCCATGCATATTATTTGAATGAACTTTAATAGTATATAGCTGGATATCCGGCAGATATCCATCAGTTATGATTTGGATATCTGACGATATTTCAGATATTGAAAAATCTATCGGATACTTGCCAGATATCCATTACATCCCTAGTTTTATGTTCAATAATCTATTATTTATATCTATATATATGGCAGTGTTTAAATATGTGTTTTCTTCACTAAACTCAAAAACTACTGGAAGGATTTGAATGTAGTTTTATACAAAATGATTCCTGTTGTCCACAGAAGGTTTAAAGGAAATCTGAAATCTGACCAGTACTAAGAAAGTTAGGTCACAAAACGTGCTTTTCACAACATTGGCAGGAGATTCCTGCCAACAAAGACTGGTAATACTATAACTTCTCACAACCATTCTATGATATGAGTAGGATGAAAGGTACTGTTATGCAGGCGCGTAGCCAGGAAAAAATTTCAGGGGGGATATGCGCCTGGAAAATTTTTCGGCGGGGGGATGTGAACTGATATGTATATAAATGGACGGAATTTCATCACTAATCCAAAAATTTTTGGGGGGGGTATATCCCCCCTGGCTACGCCCCTGCTGTTATGTATATGTTGTATTTATGGATTCTTCTGTGCAGCAACCAGGGGCGTAGCCAGAAACTTTTCATGCGGGGGGGGGGGGGGTTACGACTACTACAACTCATATATATGTATACATGGGTGTGACATTGTAGTGAAGAATATACATTTTGTATGGCAAAAAATTCCTCATGGGGGGGTTATGACCCCCTAACCCCCCCCCCTTGGCTACGCCCCTGGCAGCAACCAATTGTTACAAAGAGATATGTTAGAATTTTTAGCCAGCGTCTGGATCAGAGCAAGAAACGATTTAGAGACTGTTTCTAGTGAAAACATGTTGAGAAGAATTGACAAAATAAAAAGTTTGCCAAAAAATGCTTTGATATATTTGCTATGCAGAAAATTGTAGATTATGCAAAAATATTGTAAACTATGCAAAATACCACACTTTCACATGGAACCCTAGTTATAAATGAATTACATTTATAGTGATCTGCCTAGAAAATTTGGTCAGCAGAATAGTTACTGAAGCACCCATGTATAACTCCATTAAATGAAAGTATTAGCAATAAAATTCTCATTCTATTTTGTATCTGGCCAAAGCAACCTGCAAAAAATAATGATTTAGGGTCATTGTGGTAATATAGATTCTTTGCTTTGTGAACCACTGCACATTATCAATTGACTCAGTTTTATTGTACTCTTAATTGTGCTCAGAATATTGCATTTCTTACACTGTTTTTTTATGTTGTATGTTCCTTAAAAGTAAGTTTTTTTTTTTCCCTTCCCAAGACATCTCATGATGAAGCATTTGATGCTCAATGCCAGGATCTTTGTGATACTGCCTGGAAGTATAAAAGTTAGTTATTATTGTTTCTTTTAGTATAAAATACTATATACATTTGCATTTAGATACTGAAATAAAAGGTAATTCCATAATTAGTTTTAGAACAGCAAGTGCATAAGCTTGAACTTTCTTGGGGAGAGCAGATGGATAGATATGACATGGAACTGAGAACACCTGGTAGAGCTTTAGAAATGCATGAAAAATTATCTTCTCCATTCAGAAAAAAGTAAGTGTGCTGTTTTGATTTTTTAAAACTAAATCTTAGATATTTTTAAGATTTAAAATCTCCCAATGTATTTATCTTTTAACTTAAGCTTTTAAATCTTGATCTTAATCTCATTCCACTTTTAAACTGGAAATTATTTTACCTTTTTTTACTCAAATAGAAAGTTATTATCTGTGACTACAATGTTTTGAAGTGTTGTAACTCTTAACTTTGTGTTCCAGAAATAATATTAGAATAAGATTGCTCGTATTAAAATGGCTTTCAGCATCAGAAAGCTTTAAATTGATTATTTTAATGCAATTAGAAAGTTCCATCAAAATAATGGGTACTTTTAGATTATAGCTGTTACTGAGTTTGCTTGGTGACATAAGGATTATGCTAAGATCACAGCTGTACTTAAGGAATGCAAATGTTTGCATGAGATTTTACCATCACTATCTTGACAATATCTCTCAGTTCCTTAGTAATTGAATTTTAGCAGCCACTATAATATATGAGTACTGCAAGTAGTGTTTTATTTTTAAGTCAGTTCTTTTTCATTAGTTAGATATGAAAATTTTGCTTTAAAATGTATGCTTAAGCATCGACCATTTCTAACAAACTATGCCATGAATCCATTCTTGCATGAGCTGTCACAATTATTTAACTCTTCTTAAAAGGCTATGGTACTTACATATTATCCCGGCGATCCACCAAGAAGAGTGATTTTTTTGCCAAGAGAAATGCCGGGCATTAATGTTTTATGGAAAGTATTAATGGTTTTTTTAATACGATTGGCAACTCATTTGACAGAAAAATAGTTAAGCACGAATGACCGCCAGGATAATACGTAAGTACCAAGGTTATTTTTAAGTATCAAAGCTTTTTTTAAATAAAAATGTAATTGTAAATAGGGAATGCCATCCTAGTTCCTCTGAATCTCTCTCAGATGTATGTGAGATTAGTCCCACTGGATAGAACCACAAATTCAAAACTCAGAAATTGATTTTACTACATGTTTTGGTTTAACCCCTTGCTTTAAGATGTAGAAGACCAAAATGCCTAAAAAATGTATTTCAGTGTTTCCTAAAATTCTCATCCAAATGGGAATGGGAAGCCAAAATGTTTTTTAACATTCTTTTTAAACTTCCCTTCATATTTCAAGGGAGGGAAAAAAAACCGAATTTCTTGCTTTAAAATGTAGTAAGCGCATATACCTAAAAATCATTTTCAGCGTTCTTTAGAATTCATGCCCGAATGGAGGCATGGGGCTAAAATGCTATTTTCTCATTTCCCTTCATATCTCTAAAAAAAAAAAAAAAAAAAAAAAAAGAATTGCTTATTAAAGCTGGAATTGTATGGCTAACACACATTTTTAAAGTCACTGTCGGAATTTTTCAGAATTCGAACTCAAAGAATGTTTTGTCTCCCCTCTCCATTTAAAGTTTTTTTCACATGTCCCTTCATGTTGCAAAGAAAAAGAATCTGATGTGGGCTCCACTAACTTCCTTGCACATCTATTAAATCAAAAATATTTTCAGTGCACTTCATCTAAGCTTACACTGGTGTGAGAAAAAGAGAATTTGCAGACTTGGTCGATTATCTCTAGAACTACTGGACCGATTTAAATGAAATTTAATATGTACAGTTGTGGAGAAAAAAGGCCCACTTGTACTTTAATGAGCCGTCGTACAGCAAGGATATATATACCAGTCGTGACGTACACTTTAATTTGCTATACATAAAAATTGCATAAGGGGCCATCTCCATATTAAAATTTGCATCAACTTTTTTTTTCCAATAGCAGCCCCTAGATTTCACTTCATATTTCAAAAATTTAGCACATTTTAACCTCGGATACCAATTTTCAATAAATTTGAACTGAAAATGAGTGAGTTATGAGCACCCAAAATCCCCCTCCCCGTATGTTGAAATATTTTTTCATATTTTAATTCATATCTCATATAATATTGATAATAAGAAGCTGATTTTTATTCATACTATTAGAACTAAACAACCCAAACATAATTTACTATTATTATAATTTTTAATAAAATATTAATGTAAATTATGAATTATTAAATTAATATTCAAAAAAATTATGAATAGCAACCTGGAAATAGATGCAAAAAGTGATTTGACATGGCTGAGCAAAATTTCAAATTTTTACATTCAGTAGTTTAATTTACATTAAATAAAATGTGTTACTTTCCTGAGTTAAAGGACCATATATAAATTTATTAAGTTACAATTTTTTGAAAATTGCATAAAATAAACGTAAATTAGATTTATTTTGACCAAAAACAGTAAAATATAGCAGTATTTAAAAAATATCAAATTTTGAAGCAAATAAATTAGAGGTTTTTATGGTGATTCTATAAAGCGTGTATTGTTGCGTCCGCTACCATATTCCCCCAAATAAAATATTTCCCAGCTATAGAATTAGATGCAGTAGATGTATGTCTTCTAATACAACGTCCTATTTCTGAAAAAACTAACATCCTCAACTTTCCAGGAATGAATGTGACCTTTTTTAATATCGGAAACATTAGGTCTTTGGAATTCCCCATACTTTATCAAACATTCAAAATCAGGTTTTTCTGTCTAAATTTTCATCTGACTATAAATTAAAATACTGTCAAAAGTCTTACAAGAATATTGCAAATTGCAGACGATAATATTAAATGAAGAATGTGAAACAACACACACAGTGATAATATTGAGTTGGCAAAAATGTACTTGCATTTTTTACATGAAATTCAAACAAATTTTCAATCATGAAACCATTCTCAAGTTTGACCGTAGCTGAGTAACATTCATGATTGTAGTCAGAAGAGCATAGAAGAGCCTCTCACTCCTGGTTACATATCACCTGTCTAAGAGAACTTTCAAGAGAAAATAACAATTTCAAAATTAGAAAGATTTTCAAAATTGTGAGCAGTCGTTTTGCATTTTCCTTTAAATCATGTGTACAAACTAAGGAAGTTTGGGACTCACGGGTCATTTGAACCACTGACTAAATATTCTAAATTCTACTACTGATATTCTTAGTACAAAAAACTTTAAGACTAGAAACAGTATTTTCCGTGAAAATAATATTTATTTCTTTTAACTCTTGCAAGCAAATGAAAGGCGAAAAGTTCGTAACCTACATATAGCATTTCTCACTTGGCAGAGTTCCTTAAAATCACGCAAAAAATAAATTGCAATATCTCCAGAAATTATCATAGAAAATTGGTAAAAATTTATATTTAGGGTAATTTGAAGGTTTTCTTTCGTTTAATATAGTATGTTTCCATTTGAAAAAACAAAGTTGATGCAGAATTAAATATGAAGACCCCTTATGTAAATCAAATTACTAAAAAATTAAAGTACACGTTATTTGCAAATGAATTGTATATGTAACTGCAGTCCGACAAATAATGGCCAAATAAAGAGCAAGTGGGCCTTTTTTTTCAGCAGCTGTACATGCATTGATACAATACAAAACAAATACCCATTCAATGATTGTAATGTACACACATGATCAAGCATAACACACATTAAAGTCAGAAGGTATGAAAAAGCAGTTTCAGAATAAACTTAAAAAAATGGGTTAATGGGGGGTATGGTCCCCTCTTACAGATATACCGATCTCACAGTGCGATTTCATACTTGAAATAAAGGAGTTTATCATTTCCTGAAGCAGTAGGTTCCACTCATTTAGCAATGTTGTTTTTATTTCCTGGATGGTTCTCAGAGGGAGTTGCGAGTTGCCATTACCCTCCCCAGAGCGCCCCAGACATGCTCTGTAGGGTTAAGGTCTAAAGATCTGGCTGGCCAATGCATCCAGCGAATATCCTCACTCTCTAGAAATTCTTCAGCCTGAAGAGCTCTATGTAGCCACGCATTATCTTCTTACGTATTTGCTGTACAAGATTTGCATTTTTGTCTAGAAGCAGTGGTTTTACATTCAGTTCAGTTCTTTTCATGAAATTCAATAAAATATGCAAATTCTCTTAATTTATTTCACCAGTGTATTTTGTTTGAAAGAGATAAAATACTGCAATAATACTAAGGTTTATGATTTCTAGCCAAATATTTGAGATATTGCCAAGCTGGGCTCAATTTGAAAGATTTGTTTTCGGCACTTAATTGGCCAATATTTTGCCAAAAGCCGACAAGCTTGATATAGTTAGCGAGATTTTGGACCACAGCCAAAATAGTGATTCATGAGATTTTTAATGAATTGCCAAATTTAGCAATATTTTGGCAAAACTCGCCAAAGTCATGCTAAAGTGGCGAGATTTCGGGCATGGACCAAACGATGACTGACTACAGGTATAGTATATTGAAAATGTCCATAGACATTAATGTATTGGAATTCTTTTGGGTGGTCCTGTAAATAAACTGTTCAGTAGATTGGAACCAAAAATCGAGATGCACAACTAGATTTTATAACAATTTTATATGTGAAATTTCAACAATGTACGACTAATAGTTTTTGAGAAATGAGAATTAAATACATAGATTCGCACACCAAAATTCACCAAGCTTGGTGACTTTTGGCGTAATTTTTAAGGGAGGCATGTGACCATTGTTGGACCATTATCTAACTACGTGGTAGGATGGTATTGTGCTTGAAATGGTGGAATGTCTCTAAAAGTGTCATTGACCTTAATGCGTTAGAATTTTTTTGAGTGCTCCTGTAGAAGAACTATACATGATAAAGACACTTTTTTTGATGGGGAGATTCATTCTGTAATCCTTAATAACATATACTAGCTGGAACCCATCGAATTCGACGGTCACTTTATTGACTGTAATATTCAAAAATAAATGGGAACGATCAAGAATGTCACCAAGGCCTTGAACAAAACTAACAGGAAAAATCAAAGAGCGACGCGGACGGAATATGACTTGTGACAGAAAGTAAACAAAAGGTTTCACGCTAGTTCTTAGCAACTGTACACTGACGATGAAATGATTGAAATCTCTAAAATTTGTTTTTAACTATCTTTATTAAGTAAAAAAAAAAGAAGAGTAGATATTAAATGACGAATGAGCAAATACAGTTACAAATTCTAATTGAGCATTTCGTTGAAGACGATATTTTGTGTAAAGTCATCGACCACGAAACGTCCAGGTGAATTCTCTTAAATGATCTTGACTGCCACAGCATTCTTTGATCTAACCATTGAAAGAGTGACATACAACATTCCATGAGAAAATACGGGCGCAGAAAGGTAAACGCCATAAGTATGAAGCAAAAATAGTGAAAAATTCGGTATTCTGCAAGAGACAAAAAAATGTAATCCGCCAAATGGCGATCGCGCGCTCGCTGCTTTATTTGCCTTTTCTCAAGCTACCCTCGATGGTAAAGATCCAGTATCAGACAGAAAACTGAAAAATTAAAGAAATAAAAGATAAATCGCTAACTAAAGAAGGAGTTTATAACTGCCGTCAATGTCGTTAACAAACCACAATGTATTTGTATGGAGAAAAGTTTGGAAAAAATCTGAAACACTTTCATATTTTAAATACTCACTAAAATGCTGTATATTAAAAGCGTATCATAATCCATGCGCCGTCCCTATTTTTCTTCCTTGTTTCATTAAATTGAAAAGCGTATCATTATTCATATCCGTGCCTTTACAAAGGAAGAAAAAAAAATTTCTTCCTTGTTGCACAAAACATTTCTTTGGAATCGAAATCTATAGCTGCTAAAACTGTTTTACAATATTCGCCAAACATATTCCAACTATACTTCACCATTTTAAATACTATTCGGAATGAGCATCATAATCCATGAGTGTGCTATATTTGTCTTTCTTGTTGCATAAAACAGATCTTTGGAATTAATATCTATATTAAATTTGGCTACTAAAGCTATTTTACAACCATCGCCAGGCATGGTTCGGTTTTTAAGTTTTTTGCCACAAACGTGGAGATAAATTATCAAAAATCGCAAACCTTGTCAGACTTATTCTCCCCCCCCCCTTTCCGCGTTATGTGGCAAACACATTTAAAAAGATTTCCACCGTGACAGTTCATCTCTACAAAACCTGTCTACAAATCATATCGACAGAATCGAGTAGACAAAGTCTGGGCGTGAACGAAATAGCACCCTAGTGCTAAAAAGCGATAAAGCGCTAAAATATAGAAGGCTTTTTATGACAGCAAAATCTATTTAATAAACCACAATGTTATTTCTATGGCGAAAAATTGCACATTTGAAGTTCCGCTACGGAGCTTACGCATATCAATCGTTTACGTAAGATCGTTTTTTAGAGCAACACATTTATTATCACTACACACTGTTGCCACACAACATTTACAAACAGATGCAATTTTTAACAAATATTTTTCCAAATAAATCAAACCTTGCGGAGCTTACGCATAAAAACATCGTCTGCCAACAATGGGGTTAATAAACCACAATATTATTTCTATGGCGAAAATAAAAATATCGTCTGCGTTAATAAACCACAATGTTATTTCTATGGCAAAAATTTGCACCTTTGTCGTTCCGCCACGCCTAAACCGTTCGACTTTTTCTGATTTTCTCTTTTGATGGCACATCTAGGGGCCCAGACCTTTCTTCAGACACCTCAACCGATATTTTACACCCAGCCGTTCTCTCGATTCGGTTGTCGAAAGAAAAACATGTTTCAAAATAATATATAGATTACTTTTGATTTGTTTGCTATAGCCTAATACCTCTAAAATAGGTTTTAATGAAGTTTTGCCCAATGAATTTTGTATGGAAAATATTTTGGTTGGCCCTGTAAATAAACTATTCAGTTGATTGGAAGCAATAGGGGAGGTGCACAATTAGATGTTATAACAATCCTAAATATAAAATTTCGACATTCTACGATCAATAGTTTTTTAGATATGCCAGTTACATATATATGTACAGACATCGGGGAAAAACTGGTCAAAGTGGATTTGCGGTTGGTCAAAAATGAACTGTACATGCATTTATATGAACACACATACTTGCATTCGATGAGATGTCTTACAAAAACTCATAAAAGTAAATTTAAAGGCAGTCAAAATCAGAGTTCCGAGATTTTTCGCGATCACATACTTCCTTATACTTTGTACAAGGAAGTAAAAGCAGATAGCCATATAATTCTTACTAAGTAATTAACACAAATACTAAAATTTATTTGTGAGTTTTTTAGAATTCATGTGCAAACAGGGATGAAGCCAAAATGTTTTTTAATGTTTTTACTTATTTCCCTTCATATCTCAATGGAGAAAAGAGCTATCCATAAAATTCTTGCTTTAAAATGCAGCAAGAACAAATGTCTCAGAATCTTTTTCAGGGCTTTTTATCACCCAAACAGGGGTAAGGGCCAAATGTTGTTTACACATCTGCCTTCATATCTCAATTTAAAGTAATATTACCTAATAGGCAGGAGTTGACAAAAAAGTGCTTATCAGGTATCCTTTTTAGTCTTCTGTAATTGTGATGTTCTTGTGGTGATGTCAACTCTCGATAATTTATTATGGTATGAAATATTAGCATCCGGAACATTTTTTATTTTATTTGTTATTTAGAAATGTATCTCGTGAGTTTAATTGGAAAACGTTGTACTAAAAATTTGTTTACCATAAAAAGTGCAGTTATTTGTTTGAATGTAAAATTATGCATTTCTCACCAAGAAAAATAAAATAAGTGGTAAGCCAATATTTGTAATCGATTTATTAATGTTATTTTTGTGTTTGATTTCCCTAACTTGGGAGTCGCGACATTCTTACTTTTAAAGCCCAATATAAACTGGGTTACCTGATCTCTACAGTCAAAATACTTTACCATTTGTCACCAAAATTAACACTGGTGAGTTAATTCAACTACTGATGCTATAATTAAACCAGAATTTCCCAATTTATCAGCATATAATTATACTATTATTATCAATACTGTATATCTGCCCAGTTCTGTTGCTTACAGTTAAAATTGTATTTCTGAGAAGTTTTTATCTATAATTTACAATGTTTAACCACCTATCTGTTTTCCTAAAGCACTCAGATTTAAGATATTGAAGTATTAAATGGTGTTATTAGACTGGACGGTGTTTATTATTATCATTATTATTTGTTTATTTTATTTATTTCAAAACTGGTCTTTCCTACATTTTTCAATTAGGTCTCTTATGGAATCAATTCGCTTACAAGAAGAAAAGCAAGTTAAAGCTCGTGAGCAAAGGGAAAGGCTGTTAGAAGAAAAACTTAAAAGAGCAAAAGAAATAGAGAAAAAGGTACCTTGTACCCAATTATTTATATTTGAACTTGCATCAACACATTGGAAATGTTTTAGTGTTTTGTAATAAAAGTAAAAGCTAATAGCTCAAAGTGTCATTGTTTTCTATACCTTTATTATTACCATTTAAGAATGTGATTTCCTTTCCTTTTAAAAAATTTATTATCATTGTTATTATTTTGTAATGTTTACCTAAAAATTATGTTCAGGTGAAGAGAAAAGGATAGCTATTAGAATCATCTTGAATCCTAAAAATTAGTTGTTGAAAAATCTTTGAAACATGGTATTAAATGGGATTGAAAGAAAACAAAGAATTCTTTAAGTATATATACATGTACAGGGTATCCCAAAAAGGTGATTAGGGGCTTTAATTCTTTATCTATTAGAGATAAGTGGGTGGTGTAAATTGAAAAAATGTTCAAAATAAGGTCGGAAATAAGAATCTGTTATGAAAAAAGTTATCTCATTCATTTACAAAAATTATACTTTTTAAATTATATACATGTACAGGGTATTCATACAGGGTACTAACCCTGTACGAAACAATTCCCAGTTAGAAAGTTTTTATTTTCCATCCAACAAGACTAATAGAAAAACTGCATAACTGTAAATTTAAAACTAAGTGAGTTATGCTTAATTGAAAATGGAAGGCTGTGCAAAAGGACTGTATACAAAAATAGAAATATAAATTTGTGGCATGTTATAAAAGATAGAATGTATGAAAATATTTACATTAGCACCAGTTTTGCCTTTTTAGGGTAGATTAATGGTTCTGTTGAAAATAATCATATTTTGCAAAACAACGTTCTAACAGACAAACCCAGACAATTTTTTATTTCCTGTAAGTGGTATTTAACCATTTCAAATGTTTATGGCAAAACAATTTTTAACAACTGCATAATGAAATGCAGACGATTTCTTTTGAGTTTACGCATTTGTTTCCAGTAGTAACTCTAATCAGAACAACTCAAACAAACTTTTCTTGTGCATATCAGAATAGATACTGTATTAAAAATTATGCAGCAATATTTAGTTTCATATTTTTTAAATAAAAACATATAGCTAGTACTGCATATTATTTTTCTTTTAACAAATAGCAAGCTGCTTGAATTAACAATTATTTATTCTAATGCAATAGAAATAATGCAGAAACTGCTGGAGAATTTGGACGACGATATCCAAATTCACCCGAAATTTCTTGCATGTTTGTTTACCGTACGATGAGGGGATTGAGAACTACCGATGCTTTTCTTTCAAAACCTGGCCCTGGGAGAAATCGCTTGTACGGTGAAAATGTAGAAAGGATGTTAACGCGTATTTTTCTGCCAACTAATGTGCAAGTATTTAAAAAGCAAGCTTGGCTTTGGGACTACCTAGAACAATCATTGATAGAATTCTTGAAAAATATAATTGGCATCCATTTTGTATACATGGACTGCAAGCACTCCATCCATCTGATTTTGCTCGACGTCTACCATTCTGCAATTGGATGTTAATTTAACAAGATAAAAATGTGAATTTTGTTAAAAATATGTGGACGGATGAATGTTTATTTCCGTAATATTATAGAATTCCGTAATATTATAGTTTATTCAATAAATACTCATAATGAACATAATTGAAATAATAGAAAACCATATTTTGTGCAAGAAATACACCACCAAAGATAATTTTCTGTCTCCATGTGGTGCGGAATTTGGAATGGAGAACTGGTTGGTCCTGTGTTTTAAAAAGGGACACTTACAGCCTCAAAATATCTGCAGCTTATTTTAGATGGGATAGTAACAGATATTTTGGAGAATACACCATTATCCTTTGTAAAATATATGTATTTTCGACAAGATGGAGCACCTGCACATGAGACTATATGTGTAACAAACTGGCTCAATGTTAACTTTGATAAACAGTGGATTGGTTTGAAAAAAGTCACAGAATGGAACCCAGATCGCCTGATTTAACGCTGCTTGATTTTAATTTTTGGGGTCGGCTTCGAACGCTAGTTTATAATACTCATCCCCAAAATGCAACTGATCTAAAACAAAAGATAATGGATTACTGCAACAATATTACTGGAGAAGAACTCTAAAATATTTACAGACGCATTATTAGAAGAGCTCAATTATGTACTGGAGTTGATGGGGAAACATTTTGAGAATGCTTTGTAAATTGCATTTTTGGCATTTTTAATGAAATTTGCTTTTTTATATGAGTGCTACCCTCTAGAAAGCTCACAAAATTGAACATTCAGCAATCGTAATAGGTACTTATTCATTTTCGAAAAATGTTTTAATTTTAAAATTAATTTTAAAATTATTTTATTAAAACATGCATTTACATAAGTTTTATTGATTATAAATTTAATGTATTTATTTGCCGTGAAATGTTTTATAAATGTAAGCATTAGTAACACGATAAAGCATAAATAAGAAAAAAAATGTGTATGTAACAAGGTTCACAAAATTTGCATATTGTTTAGCTTTCCATTTATCTTGTGAAATCTGTATTCAATTTATAAGGTTTTATTAATCAACTATATATTTAGTTGTTTACCAAAAAAATTTTTAAATATTTCTTACTCAAGATGCTTAATTCGAAACACATTTCAATTTGCAATATCATATTTTTGATCTAAAAATTCCCGTTATAAATTTATGTATATCCCCTATTTTCACCAAGAAAATAGCCTTTTATGTAAAGTAATTAAAAAACTTTGTAAAAAACACACATAAGAAGTAAAAGGAAAAAGGATACGCGTTTCGTTCAAAAATAGTTTTGAACTTCTTCAGTCCAAGCCTTTCGACGTAAAGAAAGCAGGGAACTGAAAAGAGAAAAACAAGCAAGATGTTGCCACAACGGGCAAAGAAAAGTCGAACAAAACCACAGAGAGGGGAGAAAAAAATTAAAAATGGGGATAGAAAGGAAAGGAAAGAAGCACAAAAAATACAGAAATAAAAAAGGAATAAAGAAAAATAATAAAAAAGGGAACACACAAGTACAAACACACACACAAAAAAGAGAAAACAGAACAAACAAACAAAAAAAAAAAAAAAATAGCACACGTTTATTTATTTTTTTTATTTTTTTTTTTAAACCACGAACAGGACAGCACAAAAAATATATATATAAATACACACACATATATACATATATATATATAAATATATATATATACACACACATACATATACATACATATATACACTTTTTATTTATTTTTTTATTTTATTATTTTTTTTATTTTTTATTTTTTATTTTTTTTTATTTATTTATTTATTTATTTTTTTTTTTTTTTATAAAAACGAAAAAGAAAGACAGTAACACACGTACATACACATTAAAGAAACAGGGGGGGGAAAAAAGGGGGGGTAGACGAAGAAAGTGAAAAGAACCTTACAACAGCAACTTCCAAGCAGAATGAACGAAAGGAACGGAAGAACCATCGTTCACAAGACGATCTAAGTGCTGGGTAATGGAAAAACCTTCCAAAAAATCCAGATGGGACAAAGACTGAGGAGTGCACAAAATCTTAGCCTTAGAAAACTGAAAACGATGATTGGAATTCCAACAATGTGAGGCAATAGAAGATTTGGAAAGTTCGTGCTTAGAGACATATCTCTCATGCTCTTTGAGCCTAAATTTGAGAGCTCTTCTGGTCTGACCAATATAGCCCAAATCACAAGATTCACAAGGAATATAATAAACACCCCAACGGTTCTCAGTAGGAATAGGATCTTTAAGGGAAGAAAATTTAAGTTTATTAACAGGTTTAAAAATGACTTTGAAACCGAAATTTTTGAGAAGTTTAGAAATTTTGTAGCATAAAGGTGAAAAGAAAGGTAGTACAATTAATTCGTTGTGAAAATTAATAGTATTAGTAGAAGTATTAGGCTTATTAAATTTAGAAACAGCTTTATCAATAATAGAGGGGCTAAAACCACGAGAAACAGCTAAGGATTTTAAGTAACTAATTTCATTATTAAGAGAAGAAGAATCAGAGCAAATTTTGATAGCACGAAACACATAAGTGTAAAAAGCAGAAAGTTTTTGCTGGTAAGGATGATTAGATAGGGCATGAGGAGGTAAAGATATAGAAAAGGGCTTGCGGAAAACAGAAGTAGAGAAACCGTCAGGATTCCTAGAAACAAGAACATCCAAAAAAGGTAAAGAATTGTTGCACTCCTCTTCTAGAGTAAATTGGATACACGGATCAACAGAATTAACGATCAAAAGTAAATTAGAAATATCACAATTGGAATCCACTAGAACGAAAGTATCGTCAACATATCTGACCCAGCACGGAAAATTAAAGACCTTGAAGAGTTTCTCTTCAAAATAATGCATATAAATATCACATAAGAGAGGTGAGAGAGAATTACCCATAGCAAGACCCTCGGTTTGTTTATAGAAAGAGCCATTAAAAATGAAAGCAGTTTGTTTAATACAAACGCTTACTAAAGCTATAAACTCTTTAATCTCAATAGAAGAATAATGAAACTCGCGTAAACGCTTTTCCAAACAGTCAATCGCACCTTGGATAGGAACATTAGTGAATAAAGATTTAACATCAAGAGAAAGCATTTTACAATTAGTAGGAGAAAGAAGTTTAACTTTGTTAACGAAATCATAAGAGTTTTTAACAGTGTGGGTATTACTAGCAGTCAAAGGTGAAAGAGTATGCGAGAGGAAACGTGCAAGGTTATAAGAAGCAGTACCAATGTTAGAAACAATGGGGGAAACCGAAATTTTTGAGAAGTTTAGAAATTTTGTAGCATAAAGGTGAAAAGAAAGGTAGTACAATTAATTCGTTGTGAAAATTAATAGTATTAGTAGAAGTATTAGGCTTATTAAATTTAGATTATTATTGATAAAGCTGTTTCTAAATTTAATAAGCCTAATACTTCTACTAATACTATTAATTTTCACAACGAATTAATTGTACTACCTTTCTTTTCACCTTTATGCTACAAAATTTCTAAACTTCTCAAAAATTTCGGTTTCAAAGTCATTTTTAAACCTGTTAATAAACTTAAATTTTCTTCCCTTAAAGATCCTATTCCTACTGAGAACCGTTGGGGTGTTTATTATATTCCTTGTGAATCTTGTGATTTGGGCTATATTGGTCAGACCAGAAGAGCTCTCAAATTTAGGCTCAAAGAGCATGAGAGATATGTCTCTAAGCACGAACTTTCCAAATCTTCTATTGCCTCACATTGTTGGAATTCCAATCATCGTTTTCAGTTTTCTAAGGCTAAGATTTTGTGCACTCCTCAGTCTTTGTCCCATCTGGATTTTTTGGAAGGTTTTTCCATTACCCAGCACTTAGATCGTCTTGTGAACGATGGTTCTTCCGTTCCTTTCGTTCATTCTGCTTGGAAGTTGCTGTTGTAAGGTTCTTTTCACTTTCTTCGTCTACCCCCCCTTTTTCCCCCCCCTGTTTCTTTAATGTGTATGTACGTGTGTTACTGTCTTTCTTTTTCGTTTTTATAAAAAAAAAAAAATAAATAAAAAAAAAAATAAAAAAAAATAAAAAAAAATAAAAAATAAATAAATAAATAAAAAGTGTATATATGTATGTATATGTATGTGTGTGTATATATATATATTTATATATATATATGTATATGTGTGTGTATTTATATATATATTTTTTGTGCTGTCCTGTTCGTGGTTTAAAAAAAAAATAAATAAATAAATAAACGTGTGCTATTTTTTTTTTTTTTGTTTGTTTGTTCTGTTTTCTCTTTTTTGTGTGTGTGTTTGTACTTGTGTGTTCCCTTTTTTATTATTTTTCTTTATTCCTTTTTTATTTCTGTATTTTTTGTGCTTCTTCCCTTTCCTTTCTATCCCCATTTTTAATTTTTTTCTCCCCTCTCCGTGGTTTTGTTCGACTTTTCTTTGCCCGTTGTGGCAACATCTTGCTTGTTTTTTTCTCTTTTCAGTTCCCTGTGTTCTTTACGTCGAAAGGCTTGGACTGAAGAAGTTCAAAACTATTTTTGAACGAAACGCGTATCCTTTTTCCTTTTACTTCTTATGTGTGTTTTTTACAAAGTTTTTTAATTACTTTATCGTTTAACACCAGTATTTTGAGTGTTTTTTCAGCCTTTTATGTGATAAAAAATGTCCTGAAAAATGGTATAAGTCCAATATTTTTTCTGCATCATAATTCAGATAGTTTTAGAGCTACAATTATGAGGTTTTTTTCTATTGGTCTTGTTCGATGGAAAATAAAAGCTTTCTAATTGAAGTTTTTTTCATTCGGGGTTCGTATAAAAATTAAAAAGTGTAACTTTTTGAGAATTAGCAAGAGGAAGTTTCTCTTAATGGATTCTTATTTCCGACCTTATTTTAAACATTTTTTCAATATACACTACCCACTTATCTGTAATAGATAAAGAATTCAAACTGTAACCACCTTTTTGGGATACCCTGTATATATATATATATATATATATATATATATATACACATACACCGGGTGATTCAAAATATATATGTTAAAGCGATTATCTTTTAAATGGTGTGTGATTGAAAATGGCAATTTTTTTACTAGGGGCTGTATACATATTAAAATATGAAATTTAATTTTTATACGGTCCCTCCTTTCCCGTCACTTAAATTTAAAAAAATGTTTGTCTGTGTCCAAAAAGATAAATTAAAATAATCTCATGTCTGTACCTAGAAAAATTTCCATATATTGCAAGTTAAAAATTTTAGCATTTGGCACCAAGTACAAAGGGTATGTCTTAAAAGTGAGAAAATTTTTTAAAAATTCAACTTGCATTAATTGATATTAGTGATCATTCAAAAGCTACATTTGAATCCTCGAAATCCTATTTTAGCTAGAATTTTCCTATAATGCATGTTTGGTAGTTTTTAGTAAAAGCTAACCTACATGCTCATACCATACGGTTTCTCCAAACAAGAATGAAAGACTCAAAGCTAAAGGTTAAAGAATATATAATGTGCAGGTATACCAAAAAAGTTGCAGTTCTTTGCATCATGCTTAGAAAGGTAGAAATTTTTTTGTGTTCTGGGGCTGTACAAAACATCACACACAAGTGATCTTGGGTTAAAGTTACTTATAAATGCACGGATTCAAAATCATAAATATTTATTTTTAATTGTTTTATAATTTTAGAGACAAGAAATGAGGTCTTTACTAGAACAAAGACAAGAAAAACAGCGTGTTTTAATGGAACAGAAACTTCAACGGGCTGAAGAAAAACGCAGAAAACAAATCCAGATGATTGTTAAAAAGGCACATGATGAAGAAGAAAAGGTAACTCTTAGATATATGATGTACACAGAAATTTATAGAACCATGCTCTAACTTTCATGTTTTTACCTTATGGCTAAACTAGAATCAGTGACGTCCCTAATATTTGACATTATTTCACCATAATTTAGATTACTATTTTGACATCTTAACTACATTTCTTTTTAATAAAAAAATTATGTATTTTTAAAACTTTAAATGTAAATGAAATCTCATGCGCATTATTCCATTTATGCTGACACCCAGTAAAATATCAGAATGTATATAAATAAAACAAGTTGTTTGTTGATCGCATAGCAGTGAGATGGTTGGTCCCGGATCAACCAAATTTTTGTATACAGGCTCACTAGGACAGGTCCTAATACACCGGGAACAAAGTTTTTGAATTTGAATTCAAAATTTTGTTTTATGGTATTTTTGCCATTTTTTCTCACTTAATAAATAAAAATTATGATAATTACACTTGCAGAAAAACTATTTGCATCATTGGCTAAAGCAGTTTGTTCTGAGTATACAACATAATTTGCAGATTTTAAAGAATTTTTTAAAGAAAGATCCTGACGAATAATTTTTTGATTGTTGCATCTTTAATTCTATCTGTCATACCTTTTTGATATTTTGAAATCTGATAGAACATTTATTTCGTCAGCTTTTAAAAGAAAAACAGAGAAAAATATAAATTGGTCGATTTTTTATGAATTTTTAAGCAAAGAAGAAATCTGAATTCAATTGCTGCTGCTTAAAGATTTTGTTATCATTCTTAAGTTTGATCATCTTGAAATGGAATAATTGCATGTTGAAAAAATAAATAAATAAATAAAAAAATACTTTCAAACGTAACTTTCAAGTTTTCATGAGTCATAGCTTTGTCATTTTGATATATAATGAGCTAAAACCGACGATTTTACAAGTTTAAATATTAGGTTTGTGCATAGTTAAATTTAAATAGGGGGAATACTGAATAAAATTACCCTTAATTAAGGATGTATTGATACCCCAAAACAATCTAACTTATTCTTGTTCAAGTTAAATAAAAAGTAAAAACACCACAGTATATTATAATAGTCTTAACTTTTTGCAACTGTGTAGTAAAATTCTAAAAGACTCGGGGCTGTAGCCAGAAAAAGAATTTGAGGTAGGGAAGGAGGTTAGTTTGAACCTCCAAATCCCCATTGGCTACAGCCTTGAAAGAGATTTTAATTATTGAAGGTTTGCTGCTGAAAATAATAGTTTGACGCTTTTTTAAGCTACGAAATCTTTTGCTATTTTAAATATTTAAAAAATGCCTATACGAAATAAAACTCCCTACTTTGTTATCTGTGTAGATGATGTACATCAGTGCTCCCCAACCTTTTCATCACTGCGGACCGGTCAGCGTTTGATGATTTTACCACTGCCCACTGAAGGGGGGGGGGAATTTATTATTTATATTTTAAATTATTTTGATTTAATAATTTTAATTTAATTGTATTTAAGCATGTCTTCAAAGTAAAATACCGTTACACCAAAAACTAAATATAAAGTGATTTAATATTTTAACTCAAATTATTAAGAAATACATAACAGTAAATAAAGTAGAAATAATTTAATGTTCCTTGGATGGCCCGGTACCATTTGATCCAAGGAACAGTACCCGTCCGTGACTTGGGGGTTGGGGACCACGGGTGTACATGAGTCTGTTAAAAAAGTAATTTATTACAAGTATGTGTGGTTAATAATTAAGAACACTGATTCCCAACCAGTGTTTTGTGAAGTACATAAATGAATTTGCTGAAATAATAATAGACTAGTACACAGTGACTGTACTAGGGACTCACTTTTTTTCTTTTTTTCTTAGAGAGATTCACACTTTTTTTTTAGTGGAGGTTTGCTAGGAGAAAATGGAACCACTAATGTAGAAAACTGGGCTGTCTTGCAGGAGTTTACTGGAGACAACTTTTATTTTATTGTACTGTCAAACACTGACATAGCTGTTTTGGGTTGCTTTAAAGCTATGAACATCAGCCTTGGGAGGTCAGTGAACTGTAGAGTTTCACTGTTCTCCACAGTTTGAAGTATCATTGAAAAGGGATTCATTCTGGAATTTGAATTTCTCTAAAAACCACTACCAACCTGCTTAATGACAGGATATATGGACCCACAGATTTAACATGCATTCTCTCAGGATTATTAAATAGGATTCGATCCAAAGTCTTTCAATCTAGAATGTAATCCCTGCCAACTAGGCTACCCTGGTCCTAGAGTAGGGTGTCTACCAGTCAGAAAAATGGGAAATAGGTCATTGAAGTCTAGAAAAAGCATGGAAAATGCAAAATTGGTCAGGAAAATTCTCCAAAATAATAAATTTTCCTTATAAAAATTTCTTGTCAGTTTTTCCCCCCCCAATCTCTTTGAAGTCTAGAGCATGAAAAAATGCCAATAAAGGTGATTTATGTTTAATTTTTTTTTTTTTCCCCAATGGCAAGGCAAGAGTTAATAAAGGAAGTATAATAAGGAACAAGAACAGTGAAGAATTAAAAAAAAAAAAAAAAACAGAATGACCGAAGTCATTGCCTTAGACATTATCTCACTCTCCAATATCAGGAGGTCTTGGTGCAGTATCCACAAAGTGCACTACAGTGACTTAGATGGACTTTATTCATATTCTCTCTTAGGTCAAATAGTGGGCAAAAAGGTTGGTCATACATTCTGATTCAGTGTAGATGTTTGGCCAGGCAATCGTGTCTTGTTAGTAAACGAAAAGAAGCTACTGCATCACGTGGTGGAAACTTTGGTAGACACAAGAGGTTCAAGTTTCTATTGTTTTGTTTGTATGTTATTGAAAAGTATCCACTGATGTTTTTGTCTAATAGTTTGTTTTATGTTATGTTTTACTGAGTGAAGTGGTATGTCTGTGGAAGTTGGTTGTATAAACATTGCACCTTTTCATGCAAGGAAATCTGCTTGTTCATTTCTAAAGATACCGCTGTGAACAGGGATCCACTGTATTATAACTTTCTTTTTTTTTTTTGTAGTAAACATCTAATAAGATATCGACACTGCTGATCTTCATTTGAATTAGGATTTTCTGAAGAACTAATTGCCTGGATCACTGCTTTCGAGTCTGAAAGCAGGACCACATTCTCAAACTTGAAATGTTGGGTCCCCAATTGCTTCTGGGCAATTCTAATAGCCTCCACCTCTCCATCAAAATTTATGTTTAAATAGAATGAATGATTAAGAATATTTGTGGGGTATGTAATGCTCACACCTGTTAGACATTCTGTGATGAGGTGTTTCTTGTTACAAAACGACCAAGATTCTGTCTTATGAACAGTGACAAAATATAGAAATTTTCACTAGTATTGATCTGTATTCTTGCAGATTTGAAGTATAGTAGACCAAAAGATCAAAATTTATGTTTAAAATTTAGCATCTACATTTAATATTGTCATTTAGATATATCATGTAAGTACCACCTGTAACATAAGTAGAATTGGTGTTCAGAAATTTCCAGATTTATAAAGTTGGCTGGTTAGAA
This sequence comes from Cheiracanthium punctorium, assembly GCA_038373885.1. Classification (NCBI taxonomy): domain Eukaryota; kingdom Metazoa; phylum Arthropoda; class Arachnida; order Araneae; family Cheiracanthiidae; genus Cheiracanthium; species Cheiracanthium punctorium. The sequence continues at coordinate 2,525,394 of JAWZYV010014761.1, forward strand.
TATGCTTCAAAATTATTTAATACACTGACAACCAAGGAAGTGGCTCAAGCCTCTTGCTTGTCCGCCTTTTATAGGTATCCATGTTAAAAATGTGTTAGAGAAGATTAATATTGTCAAATTCATAAAAAGTCCTGAAAGAACTTATTTTTCTCCTGAAAAAACTCCTGCATATTTATATCAAAAATTAAGTATGAACCCTGTCTTAAAATTGTTGAGTTGTGCACCTCTCTTTTTGATTGCAATCAATTTGATAGTTTGTAGAACCACCGAAAAGACTTAATGCATAAAAGTCTGTCATTATTTAAACTGCATTTTTTAGTCATTAATCTCTTCCAAAGAAAACAAAATTAATAAATGAAGTGTGTGATTCCAAAGCCAATCCATGCCTAAATATTTTTCAGGAACAAACAAATGCACAAAAATTCCCTGTGAAGCTCAGTTTGATTTAAAACCACCGCTTTGGAAGCATTTTTCTACCTGGTTGAACTGAATTTGATCCATTATTCTTTGCAGGGTGATGAAGTAGATTAATAACTTGTGAAAAATGAAACTATGTGCCTCATATATTAGTGAAGTGTATAAAAAAAATGCACATTATCCCAAAAATAGTGTATGTTGTTAATAAAACTAATATTTTGGCAACAATGTATAAAAAGTTGAAGTTTCTTATTTCACTTTCAAATGAAGTAAGTTTAAATGACATGAATCAAAAATGTTTATAGTTTAATAAATATACAATGAAATCTTGTAGTGTGCACATGCAATTTTTTATCTAAATGTTTTTCTACTATTTAAACAATGACAAATTATATATTTATGAATTTCTTCATGCGTAGGTGAATGAAATTGCATTTATCAATACTTTAGAAGCACAAAATAAGAGACATGATATGATATCCAAGGAGAAAGATCACGAAGCTCGCCTTCATGATATTCAAGTCAGTATTATCTAATTATTATCTGCTCGCTATAATTACTTTTGTACCCTGAACTATTTAGTAGAGTATTTAAATGATAATTTTTGTTGTATATGCGATAAAGTTTTTATTATTACTTTATCAATAATTTTGAATATAGTGTTTTCATAATTTTTTGTTCCAAAGATATTTTTATTAGAAGTCTTCAATAAGTATTGACTGCATGTTTGCTTCAGTAATGTCTGTGGTTTTTATGTTAGAGGAGCATCAGCATAAATCAAAGAACACTTCAGTAAAAATCCTTAGTAGCTTATTTTGAATGATTAAAATTACAATTTCTAAAAAAATCCAATAATGACAGTCAAAATCATTATCTGATTTTGACTGATCATAAGATCAGTCAAAATTAGCATTTAAGTCTGACAAATTAGCTATTGAGTGAATGTAGACTGACTACTACATTCACTGCCAATAGCATTATGGAAAAGTTAAGAAATTATAGTTATTGGTTAACCCTTTTGTCACTACTGCTGCCCAATGGTGGCTGCAGCCATGAAATGATCTGTGGGTACTCCTGCCACAATTTGGCAGCATCCAAGAAAGTTCTCTGAGTACTGCCGCCGACCATCGGCGGCACCTATGAAACACTGTCTAGGTACTACCGCCACAGAATGGCAGCACCCACAAAACGTTCTCTGCACGTTGGCGAACAAATCTGCTAGGAAAGTTATGTGGGCATGATTACCATAGCTGCTAAAATTCCAAAATATAATTATTCGCATTTTGTAAACAGTAACTTTTGTGTATATAGCATTTTTTAATGGATGCCGCAAAGCACGTTTTCTGGCTTTTGCTTCCGTGTGCAACCTATCTTGTGGAAAACTTCCTCGTACCACAAATTTGTAACCAGGGCCAGCTCTTCCATACCGAAAAGGTTAATCTTATCATTTCTTAGCCTTCCTGATTGAAATCTGAATTTGATTTCTACCTTTATCTATTTTTAAACTGACTTTTAAAAAATTACCAATTACATACTCGCCAACTCTTCTGGTTTTGACAGAAGACTTCTGTTTTTTTAAGCCAGTCTTAGGTCTTCTGCCAGAAAATAAAATCTGTTTTTTTTTAAGTCAATATATTAAATTGTATCACACTGTGAAAAAAAAATGTAAAATAATTTATTAAGGTAATCATTTCGATAGCTAACAGCATAGTGCTCTTGTATGAGTGAGGTCAAAGCATTTGTGAGCAAATCTTTTCCTTCATTTCATTCCTCTCTGTGATTCATCATTGGGAAATTTTTTAGTGTTAAACTAAAGCTTAAAACCAATTTTTCTGATGAACTATTAGTAAAAGCTAAAAAATCTACTTTAAATCAGCTAAAAAATTTCTTAATCTGTTTATTTTTCGGTTAAAAATTAAGTCAAATTTCCATTTATTTAGTTGTTTTTATTCTTGTGAAAATACTGCATCTATTTTCATTTTATATAAAAATTCACACAAGCTCTTTTCTATTACTATTTAAATTTATTTTTATTTCCATACATTACTGATATTAAAAAAAAAAAAATGAGAAATGATGATACACTGGGAAAAACAGTCTTCTGTTCTTACTTCTTATTTTTAAAAATTATCTTCTGATTTTTTGTAAAATCTTCCGTCTTTTCAACGAGAGTTAATTAATTGGAATTAATTGGAAATTTAGCTCTATGTTGACTATATATTTTAATTATGTATTACATTTTATGTACCACTCTTTCACAGGAAGAAAGACAAAGGAAACAGGAAGAAAAAGCAGCTAAAGAAGCAGCAGCTGAGGTATTAAAAGATACTTACAGTCAATGTAAAAGATTTTATAAAATTTTGGATGATTATAATTCTGTTTACTATTAGTGATATCATTTGATTTTAACACCTTATCATAAAGTTTATTATTATTATTGCTTCTGTAGGTAATACATTGTTCTTAAGCTGTTTAAATGTATTATGAAATAATTCTTTTATCTCTTCCTTCACTCATGAGTTTTTTATATATATATTGAATAACACATAGGTCTCTTTGATATTTTCTCAGTTAAGACTTTCAAACACTGACATTCTGTAAGTATTGAATATACAAGAGAATTTTAATTTAATGAATATCTATCATGCTTTGCATTCAATAGATACACACTACACACAGGTAAAATTTAATTTATATTTTAAAAAGGCTTTGTACTTTTCCTGATGAAATTGTGAGCATCATTTTTATGAAGATTTCAGTTTCAGTATAGGTGTTTAATCAATTGCTGGCTATATTTATGCAATATTCATACCAACCATTAAAAAACGTCTGAACATTGTTTTTGGCAATCCCATAGCAAATATAAATAAAATTTAATTAATGAAATACTGCTCATTTAAAATGCTTTATAATGAAATTACATTTTAAACAAAAATAAAAAAAAATAGCTTGTTCAAATTTAAACAAACACATTATCTTAGTTACATTAGCACTGTCAATTTTGTGTTAGCATTGCTAGATTTCAGCCACAACTTTAAAGACATCTCTGCCTTTTACCAATCAAAAACCTTCAGTTGACCAAATATGGGAAGCAAGAACTGTAATTACTGATGTGGTAAACAGACTTCGTGTAATCATAATCATGTAATCGTAATCGACTGTAATCGTAATATAATCGTAATCTGGCAATTAAATTTTTCATGTAATCGTAATCTAGTCATAATCTAGAAGTTTATTTTTTCGCGTAATCGTAGTCTAATCGTAATTTAGAGATTTCATTTGCCAGATAGTCGTAATCGAAGAGCCTGTAATCGTAGTCGCTTTGATTACGAGACGATTACAAAACGATTACAGTTGCCTGGTTTTAGTTTTTGTTCTGCTTGCTGGGAAAATTTTCACGGGGAGGCACAGGCATGCCCTGAAGGCAGGAAGTTACCCTGGAACTCCGACGTTTGGAGGAAGACAGGAGCTCGCTTGTATTATTTTTTTCCCCCTGGAAAATATTTAGATGACCATTCTTTTTGTTGTTGTTGTTGTCTGTCGTCTTCTGTTCATCCGAGTCTGGACTGGTGAGAGACAAGAATAGAATGGACTTCCCAGAAGAAAGTGAGGGTTGCGCGGGAGGGAATAGCTAAAACTATTTCTTGTGGTGTCAGATCTTTGCTTCATTTTGATTTGCGGTCATGAAAAAGAACATAAATTGTGCCTACACAGGAAAAAGTGCACCATGTTTTTACAGTTTTAGAAAAGTATAAAAATAAAAATGGAAAAGGATGTGCATTTAAGAACTATGAATGTGTTGTTTGGATTAGTGGACAACAGATAAACTTTGTTTCCTTGTGTTGTTTGGATAAGCAGGTAGGAGCACATATATTTCTGTTAAAAATTAGTATATCTTTGTGCTATTAATAAGAATGTAATTGTATAAGAATGTAATAATTTTATAATGTATAAAGACCTTTAGAAATATCAATGTTTTTTAATGATTGATAAATTTCTGGATAAATGGGTAAAGAGTAGGGAACATAGACAATGATCTACAAAACCCCTTTTCCCCCTTTAATAGAATTAACATTTTTTTTTCCTTCAATAGAATTTGATGGTGAGAGTAAAAATGCTTAGAAATACATAATGAAGTATTAAAAATCAATTTTGTCTTATTTTCGACTTGATTGGCTGCCTTGACTTAGTTCTAAAAGTTTAACAGATAAATAATTTATTTTCATCTATGCCAGTGTTAGTGATTAGTCCCAGAAAACAGTTCATTTTTTTAAATATGATTCACAAAGTATTCATACTTCGTTTTTTTCACTGATGAGTGTGAAAATTATTTAAAATATTTTGTTTTTATCTAACTTGTACTGTTCACATATTATATTAAAACATAGTACGTCTTTCGAAGTTGAATTGTTGGCATCTATTTATTATCAATTTGGAGTTAAACTGGAGACTAATTATATATAACTTTTCTATTGTGTGTATTATAAGCTTTTATAATTTCTCCGAGAATTCGCATTAACCAACATAGGCGTAGGACAAGGGACAACATGTTCCGCTTGCCGTCTACTTTGTTTAAAACACCATCGATTCAAAAGTCTTTTCCTCCCGCAAAACCTATAAAAATTTCACTATTTCCACTCTTGAATATATTTAACCTATATACAGACATCCCCCCCCCCCAATCCGCAAATCTTTGACATCTCTACGTCTGTATTAACCTATTTTCTATCTCTCATAAAAATGTTAGCTCCTTTATACCACATTCAAAAGTTTAAACAACTTTTGTCACTATACTATTTTCATTAAATTTCAAATGTATGTATGTTTGTATGTGTATATTAAATATTCAATATGTAAACGGCATTCTTGACCAGAGACAAAAATGTGTGTCAGTTCTTTAGCATATATAACAGCTAATTGCTTAGAAAGTGAGCATCCTTGAACGATTAATTATTTATAAAATAGTTTTACAGTAAATTTGTGCCTTTTTTATTGTAATTGGCATTACATTGGGTTTTACCATTCACACCACCAATATCACTGTCCAGTTTTGTTTATTACGTCGTACCAGCACCAATACACTATATATGACCCACCACACTTTTAAGATGTATGTTTAGAGATATCTTTAGACATCTCCATTCTGCTATACTTAAGTAATTATTATTAGTAGTATTCTTAAGTCTTTCTGTAATTCTTAAATTATCCTCAATAGATAGTATGCATGTAGTATGCATGCACTTCAAAACTAACTACTATCTAAAGTTAGTAGTTAGTTTTGAATTTTTGAAATGGCGTGTGTATTCTAGAAATTAAAAGTTTGTTTGTTCGGCAGGCCCGGTTTTAGATATTTAATGCCCATATACGTGTTATGAAAGTATAAAAAAAGAAGTTAAACTGTGCGTGAAGTTTTCTGTGAAATAATAACTGCAATATGCATTCAGCCTCATCTATTCAGATTCAGGCTAACGGTTATTGTGGAGAAAACAATGCATTTGTCGAGAGCCCCTGTTTTTAGCATTTTACTCAATGCATTAAAAAATCTTAAACTTTGGTTTAATATGTTCGCGCACATCGTTGCAAGATCGTAATGACAGAGGTTCCTCCTTCACGGCTGAATAGGAACCACGGCTAACTTTTCATGCGTCTGCCAGTACCTCTTTCGAAACCAGAAAATCAGGACATAGGCAATGCCGAGCATAGAAGGGATCAAATATCAATTTTTGTATACTAATTTTTGCTTGATTAGGTTAAACCTGGGTTTATTTCAAAGATGTGTTAAACCACCAAGCCTGCCCCCCCCCCCTCCCACCCCACACGCATACTGCAAATGACATATGTTTAAGTTAAAATCGGAAAATGCCATGTTCAAATAGAGGTTCGTATGCTTTAAAAAACTTTTCACAAGTGGGCCTAGGAAATCAACCAGGTTCGTCGAATAGTATAGAAGTTCTTGCTGTATGGCATTCTTGTAATTTAGCTCCCTGAACAGATGGACCCATTATTCTGTTCTTGAATTAAAATTGTAAAATTTAGACATTATAATATCAATGCCAGAAGGGTAAAAAGAAAAGTTTTGTAATCGTAATGTAATCGGACTCAAATGTAATCATAATCGAAAGTTTTAATAGATTACATAATCATAATCTAATCTTAATCGGAAATTGGGTTTTATATGATAATCGTAATCTAACCATAATCGGGAATTATACTTTCTCTGGTAATCGTAATCCTGGTCTAAAAGTGAAAATTAATCGTAATCATAATTGATTACACATCTGTGTAATCGGCACAAAGTCTGGTGGTAAATGCCTTTATACTTAAATTTTCTGAATTAAAAGGTTTTAAAAATGTAAAATCCCTTATTAACCCTTTGAAGAACAAGCATTTTCACATTAATATAGAAAACCAACTAGATAGACTGTCCAATGCTGAAAAGGTGCAGGCACTGCCAGCTGTGTCAGAAAACTTCTTGGCACCAGATAGGTGATGTGATCAACCGCCATGTTGTTGGCAGTTAAATGGATCAATGACAACAGCTGCACTTTTTCACTGTTGGGACCATTTAACCTTATTTTTTTGCGACTGGCAGTGAAAGTGCTGAAATAAGGTGGTTTCATGGTGCAACCACTGTGCGTCAAAAGGTTAATAGTTTAAAATTTAAAATTCTTTAAATATGCATTTATATATCTCTTTTCTTTTCTTTTAGTCTAAATACTTGTTTTGATTATTATAGGAAAGGAGAAAATTATTAGAAGCTGAAAGACAAGCACGTTTGAATGAAATGCAAGAAAAGAGAAAAATGAGAGATCATAAAGTTGAACAGCTATTTTTAGTAAAAGAAAAAGAAAGACAGGAATTAGCCAGTCAAAAAGCTAGGTAATATAATTCCTACATTTATATAAATTTAATTTTTAACTTAAGATATTTATATTCAGAAAAGTGCTTAAATACCTATACCTTTATAGCTATGAGATAGACTTTTAGTTTAAACGCAATATCAATAAATTCTGTTTTAAAGTTTATGTTTAAGTTTAAAAAATTGTATAATTTTTTCAGTTCTAAGATTTTAAAATATACCTGTTAGTTTATAAAAGTAATGCTGTATTGATGTATATTTTTAAGCATATTATTAAAAAATATCTGCCTCAAACTTTTTTATGAGAGGGAGAACAAAAAATGTTTATAAATTTTTAACTCTGCTATAAAAAGCTTGATTGTCTTGTTTAAACTGTAAAAATTTTTAAAAGCTGATACATATTATTTCAGAATGTTAATGGAGTGCTTTAAAACACAAGGAATAGGAATGTCGTCTCTTATCATTTTTGCTTGAAAATTAATGTAAATTGTTTCATCGCAAGAACTATTAATTTCTTCATTGAAGGCTATCGAAAGGACTAAATTTCTCATAAAAGTAAAATACAAACAAAATAATATTTTCGAAATAATTTATTTGTATATTTTGTTATTTTCGAACCAGTAAAAAATATTGAATTATCTGTGTAAATAATGCTAATATAATAAAAAGCATTTAAAAACCAACAAAACAATGAACAGGATATAAGCAAGATAAGTTCTCCTAAAAGATGTTGTTATTAAAAATTCGGGGGATTATTTCTTTGTCATTCTCTCATTGATTATCTAAATAATAAAAATAATTTTAAAAAAAATGTCTGTCTATCTTGGGGATTGATTTGATAACAGTGACAGATCCAAAAGGTGGGGTTAGCAATTTGTTGACCACACACACCTGAAATGACTTAAATCCATGTTTAACCTATTCACTCTTGTCATTAAAAAGATGCATCAAACAAGACTCTCCTACTTTGATTGTTGTTTCTTCCCAGTATGTTTCTTTGAATTCTCCTCTGGAGTCCAGTGTTGTTCTTGTGAAATCGCACAGTCTAGGAAACAACATTGGTCCTAGACCAATGTTGTTTCAAACTGGTTGAAGAAGGATAGGGTTGGGGAGGGGCCAATGGGCCAACATTGGGCCAAGAGAAGGACCAATGTTGAAGAAGGATAATTTTCTCCATTGTGTCTTTTTAATCATGAGAGTGAACAGCTAAGCATTGGTTCAATATAAAAACTGAAAAAGTGAGTAGAGATGGTGGTGTGTGTGTGTGTGGGGGGGGAGAGTTACCTATTTGATAGTATGCTTCACCCTACTTATTGCCCATTCTTTGTAATTTTTCTGGCTATCCACTGCTTGATAGCTTATGTATTTTTTTATTAGTTTCTCATTTAGTCTTTTGGAATCATAATCGTGCTGAAATCTAATTATCAAATATCTCTTTTAGTGGAATTTTATTGATAAAACCCAAATGTATTAAAATGTGTGTATAAAAAATATTAATATTGCTTACTAATTTTCAATAGAAATATGTAGGTTTCTCTAAATACTTTATTTGATTGTTATCATAGAATTAAAAATTACCTGAAGGGTATCTTTAGAGAGTATTTTTCTAAGAGTTATTTACATTTATTTTTTAGTAATAATTTTACTTTATATTTTGCATGTTTTGATAAATTAAAAAATGCACTGTTACTTTATTTTCATCAGAAATCAAAGAATGGGCATTATTGTGTGTGTTCCAAAATTATAATTATTTTAATGTTCTTGAAATTTATTAAAAATTATATTTCTGTTAAAATTTAATTTCGCCATTAAAAATTTTCTTTTGTGATGATTTAGGGACAGAGAACAGAGATTGTCTGCCCTAAGTGCTCAACAACAAAATACCATTGAAGAATTACAAAAAAAAATTCAACTTAAGGTTAGTTTTTTTTTCCTCTTCCTTCTCACATCATTATGTTATTTTGATTGGCATGATTATATATAAAAGTATTATATACTTTATTTATATAATTTATTAGCTTATATCATAAGCTAAGAGAAATTATGGTTCTAATTAATTGAATGATAGAAGTCAAGCTTCATTGTCAAAATTTTTGCCTTTTCCTCTACCCTTAAAGTTTTTTTTTTTTTTTTTTTTTTTTTGGGGGGGGGGGGTAGTCATACATAAGAGTTATGCTTGCCCTGGAATTGCTATAATTTTGAAATTTTAAAATAATATTCTAAAATATTCAATTTTTTAGCAGTTTGTCTACAGCTTTTCTTCAATTTTGTAATGAATACTCTTAAAAATTTTACCAGTACAATAATTTTAGGACAGTTTTTTAAAGTTCAGAATTCTAGTAATTTCATAACAAGTATGACTTCTGCATAAATAATTAAGTGCTTTATTGTGGTATGAAAATATCTTCCTTCAAATTAAATGCAAAAGCAATTTTGCTTTTTTTTTTTTTTTTCATGCCAAATTGTAAATAAATTTTACTACATTATAACAAGTCTATTTACAAAAAATTATTGAAGATATATTTTTTTATCAACCTTCATATATACATCATTAAAAAGAAGTATTTTTTTTTCTTGTTTATTTACAGAGTATGATGGAATTGTGTGAGTAAAATTAAGTTCTTCATATATTTCTCATCTTAATCTTGATACCACTTAGTATTAAATTTTAAATTACATAAATTTGTACTATTAAAGCATTTATGTCGACATATGTAGTGATGTATTTGTAATTATTAATATAACTAGGAATTAAATTTTCAGCTGTTGGTTTAAAAATTTTTACTGCCAAAAAGGAGCCCCTCTCCCCTAAAATATTATTTTCTTTGTAAATTTTTGTACACCAGTTTTATTTATCTGCCTATTTCAGTTTTAAATTCATATTTTCATTTGGCTTTCTTTTTCAGCAAGAAGAGAGTGCTCGCAGACATGAAGAAAATATGGAGCAAATTCGACAAAAAGCTTTTGAGCTTAGTGTTCGTAGATGTTCTTCTAATAATGATGATGCTCCCCAGCCTGTACCATATGAAACTAAGAAAATATGTACAATGTGTAATGTTTTGGTATGCTTACTTTTTCTTTCATAATTGCATGATACTGTGCAATGTTATCCATTGCTTTTAATTATATCTACATCTTAAATTATTTGTCTGGCCATAAGGAAAGACAAAATAACTTATTATTGTAAACAGCATACAAACTGCATGTTAAAAATTATTTTCTTGAAAATTGAGGGTTTTTTTTTAAAGAAAAGTTTGTTGTTGTTATATTCTTGTCCTCTCTTCTTTGAAGTTTTTGCACCCACATGAGGAAAATTTTTGAATAAATAAGAAGTGTTTGCTCCATAACCCATTACATATTGGACCACAAAAATTAAATAATCAAATGAATCCTACACATTATTTTTACTTCATTGCACTACAAAGCCAACAAAAAAAGAAAGAAAAAAACTAAGTGGAAAACAGAGATAAATGCATTACTGCATATACACATGTACAGATTTGTCTTTTGTCACATAGTTTTCATGATTCGTTAAATGTATCCTAAGTTTGATTTGTAAATAATCTACATTTTAAACTAAAATGTTTCAAATTGGTATCTCCTTCAGGCTAAAGTATACTGATTTTTGCTCTTTTTTTCCATTATTTATCACTGATTAGAAAGATTGGCATTAAACATAAATCATTTGTGCATACAATTCACATATACTTATTTATCTGCTCTCTCATTTTTTTGAATGTGTTGTGAAGTTTTATGTTTGAGTTGTCAGTGTTCTTTTTTTTTCCCACTTCATTAATAGATTGGATCTGAAGTTTATTTATTAAGCCATCTTCGAGGTAAAAAACACCAAGAAAGTGTGAAGGATCAGTATCAGGGGAAAGATCCATCAGTTGAAGAATTGGTAAAATATTTTCATTTCTGTAGATTTTCACTTTAAGTACTTTTGAAATTTAATTGCATTATGTATAATTAATCTTACTTTGCTTTAATGCTAAAATTTTTATTGTATGGTTTCCATGCTTGGAAAATAATAAAAAGGATTGAAATTTTTAAAAGTCTATTCTAAAGCTCTGAAAATGTCTAAATTTTAGACTTAAGTCTAAAAAGCCATGAACTCGTTTTATATATCTATTTATTAGATGCAGCAGAATTTTTTTTTTTTTTAATGATAATGAAATTTAGAGAAGAAAATTTGAAAATCGCTCTATTACCAAATTTTCTGCATTTTCACCTTTGAAGATTTTTTATCTCAGATCAATCATTTGAAATGTTAAACAATTATGCAAGAAAAAAAACTATAAAATATACTATCTACTTTAACAATTTAAAAATATTTGTTTCTTTTTTTCTATAATAACATCATTCCCAGGGGTAGGGAATTACTAAAAAATCTTTGCAGCCATAGATATTTTACTGCTTGCCCAGCAATGCAACACAGACACACAATTTATAATACAATAACAGCATGCTAGGGGTAGGGTGGCAAAAATTTTCCAATATTCAATTATTTGTGTATGAATTTTTAACACAGATTAACAAAACCTGTATAGGTATTTTATAATGTAATAAAGTAATAGTAAATATAATACTTTAATTTACAAAGGAAGATGTATAACACCAATTTACTAATATTGCATACCAAATAATTCATTACTGCTATATAAACTACTTCTACGCTATTATTATTACTTTATAAACTCCATTTTTTAAAAGTTCTAAAAATCTAAGAAATTTACTCGCATCAGTGGAAAATGCACTCACCTGAAGTGAGTGAGCGAGTGAGCATAATTCCCCACCCCTGATGATTCCGGTGTAAAGAACATGTATTTTGTTAGTATGCATACATACATAATGAACATAAAGATTTCCCCCTTAGGAATTATATAATCTAAAACACATTGTGGATGCTTCTACTGATCAGTTAGATCCTAACATAGCTTTTGATAAAGAAAGACAAAAGGCTTTGAAAAAGCGATGCAAGAAATTAAGGCAAAGAATGTCAAATAGGTATGTTGTGTTACATTAAAGTGCTTCTATTTTAGTACCAAATATTGCAATGCTTGATATTACTGAAAATTTAAAGTTTTGTATAGTTTTTTTTTTTTTAAACTGATTTTAAAATGTATTACTGAAAAGATTTTCTTTTATATTAGTCATACTTTCTTAAAATTTTGTAAGTCAAAACGTTTTATTAAATACCTAATAGTATTGTTGTAAATGTAAAATAGGAAATTTTTGAGTTAATGGTAGGTAATTGGTTTGAGTTAATTATCACTGTTAGTTTTAATTTACTGTGTTGTTGCCCTTCTGCAGAAGCGAAATTGAGCAATATTATAAGTAATCATTGATGTAAAATATCCAGGTATTTATTTTTAAAGGTAAATACTTGTATACATACCCAAAATGATATTTATTTTTTTAATTATTTTTCAATTAACCCTATTGTTTAAAAAAAATGCTTGTATTGATGTGTCATGATATTACCACACATATATATTGAGTATAAGGTAAAATAAAGAAAAATGAAAACTTATACAACTACTTTTTAATTTCATAAAAATTAAAAAATGTAATTAAGGAAAGAAGTTACATGATGCATGTTGTATAAAATACTTAATTAAATATAAACCTTTCAAACTGAGTAAATAAGCAGTTCTATATTTGTCAATTTAAAAAAGAAAGAGAAATTCAACTAAACTAAATATATGCATACTGTAAAATTTCAGTACTATAAATTTCAAAGGATTGAAAATCAAATTCATAATTCTGAAAAATTCATTAAAGTGAAATTTTATTATGAACAAATTCACACTAATAGTTTTTTAAATTGAAATATGCATAAAACTGAAATTTGTTGTAACAAGATTTTACTGTACGTGTGTATATGTAGAGAGAGTTTGGTTTTAAAATGATGGCTCAACTGCTGTATCAGTCCTATCTTGGCATGTTTTTTTTTTTTTTTTTTTTTTTTTTTTTTTTTTTTTTTTGAGGGGGGGGGGGGAATCACCAAATTGCAGCTTCTGGAGGGTTTGATGATGATCAGAAACAAATAAGCAAACAAAAAATGCATGAAAATACTATTAAAAAAAATATTAAAGCTAAGTATTTTACAAAAAAATTAAATATTAAAAAACTAATTTTTATGGTAAAATTAAATTTTACGTTTATAACCTATATAAATATATTTTTAAAGTATCATTTACCTAAAACTACCACTTTTTTGTACCTATTTTCATGTAATTTTAATTTTAGTAATCAGCAAATCAATCAAATATTAATATTATCCCCCCCCCCTCGATAACAAATCATTGTAAAATATCACAGTTTGAAAAATAATAAATATAAAATAAGCTCTGGGATATAATAGTAAACTTAAAATAAGCTTTGGGGTACATTAATCAACATAACACACTAAACATACATCATCAAAGTTGCCAGAAAAAAGTACAGTTAAACCTAAGGTGACCATGCGTCCCGTTTTTAGGTGGCTTGTCCCGTTGTCCCCAAGCACAGCTTTGGGACACCTTAATGTCCCGTTCAAGACACCTTAATGTCCCCTCCATTCTTAGAAAGAGAGCAACCCACGGTAAGGATTTCAATAAAGGCCGCTAAAAATTTAAAATCATCCAACGGCAGTGTCTGTTAAAAAAATTTTTTTTTTTTTTTTTTTTAACTAACCTCCCTCCCTTCCTCCTCTCTCGAGATGCAAAGAAAACGCCTGGGGGGGATGTTCTTTTTGTGTTTTTTCCTTTAATGTTCTTTTTAGTCAACTAGTTCAGTTTATTTAATTTTTATTTCTTTTTTCATGTCATGTTCCACTTTTGCTTATTCCTACCCCCTCCCAATCTCCACTTTATTTTTGGTTTTCACTCTGGTTTTCTAAGAATTTTTTGGAACAGCTTTAGTCTTGGTCCTTTTTGGCACCCTTTTGTTTTGGTGACAAAATTTTGTCACCACCCCAAGTTTGCCTTGCCGATGCCAATTGTAAACAATATGGCAGATCGGATGGCGCTGGTTTCTGAGATAATTGTTCCTTTTCAATGATTTATTTTAATGACTTTTAAATATTTTATGAAATTTTTTTAAAACTGATTACAAGCTTACATGTATATATAAATATTTGGATTAATAAAATTTATTTACTTTTTACGTGCTTTTTAATTACTTTTTACCTCCTTCTCTTTTTAGTAGAATAAATTTAATAATGCAAACAAATAATATTCTAAAGACAACACAAAAATAACATAAATAAAAAAGACATTAAAAAAATGTATTTTAGCATTCTGACAAAAGCATATGTAAGCAAAAGTAAAGAACTAGTTTAAATCATAGCAAATATAAACAAACAATGCTTATCTCATACCTTGATTAAAATCGCTAGTAATAACGTAATTATTTGTTGCTTCTACCCTTAACAAATAAACAAAGGAAATCATAACAAATATTAACAATGCTTATCTCATACTGTGGTTAAAATCTCTAAATTATTGCAATTGAAATAATAAAATCAAAATATCTAATATTATTTGGTATCATGGTATAAAATACTAATAACATGATTATGTGTTGCTTCTACCCTTAACAAATAAACAAAGGAAAATGAAAATATTAACCTAAAAATTACTATCAAGAGAATGTTAATTCATACTAAACCATAAATAAACAGTCAGTATGAACCTAAACACTCATTTTAAATTAAAAAAATAATTAAATAATACAATTTAATTTAAAATAAAATCAAAGCACGTCGTCATCACCAGCAAGTAGCCATTTTCGGAAATAAAAAGCCGGCTTTAAAAATACCATGTCTTAACTCCGATCATCAAATGGCAAGGTTACCATAAAGGCTTCCTTTATCGCGCCAAGAAAAAGTCGCCGAAACAAAAGTGCTCCAAGAAGGACTAATACTAAAGCTGTAACAATTTTTTTCCTTCAGAATGACAACTTCCTTTTTCTGTGTTGTTTACATTTCTCACTTTTCTACCTTCCTGCCTTGTGTTGGATGGTGTTTTTGAAGTCGAAGAAGGGCCTACCCCTTGCACCACCCGAAATGTACGTCTTGCACTATTTTTTATAGTATATGTGTGTTTTAGCAAAGGGTTTTTTTTTTTCATTTTATTTTGAAATTAATATTAACACAAGCTTTTTAGCAAGTATTCTTAACAACTGAAAGAGACCTGAAATTCAGTCTCCCTACACTATTACCTTAAAAACAGGTGATGTTTTGAGGAAGAAAATAAATATACTATTGCCAGAAAAGTAGTAGATGTCCCATTTTGAAGGAAAAAATAAATGGTCACGTTAGTCAAACCCGACAGATTTTAAACTATGTATAATAGAATTATCGGATAGTCCAAAGCTATTGAGTGTATATCGTGAGTGATAAAAAAAAAACAAAAAAAAACACAATGAAGTACTTATATGTTTATTGTTTTCTTGGAAGACAATTTTAAAATAGTTTAATTAATGAATAATAAAATAACTATTTATATCCTGGGTCATAATTTTATAAATTATGCTTTCTCTTTTCCCCCTGCAAGAAGGTTAATGCATTTAATTTTAAACAAACCTGTAGTACCACCTTGAAATATCGCTCATACTGATAATTACCAATCATATAATTAAACAAAAAAACATGTAAATACCTCATTTTTTTCCAAACATAAAATGCACTCAGTAATATTTATTATACATTAATTTTATATTTTAGTTTGAGAGAAGAAATTAATAACTTATTCACTCTTCAATTACCTCCCTCTCACAAAAATATCCAGTTTTGGGGTATTTACCCACCCCAAATCACTGTAATAGTCATAACTACAGTTTACATTTAATACTATGGTTTACCTTTTTAGAAAGAATTTTTATAAGCTTGTCAGCTGCAGTGGCGTAGCAAGACGGGGGCAGTCTGCCCGGGTGTCACTCTCAAAGTGGTGACAACTGATGGCTTGTACAGCCAAAATTCCAAAAATATCGCATGTATGGAGGCAAAAATGCTCGTATGGGGTGGGGGACACCACTTATATCCGCTCCAGGTTTCACCCACTGTAGCTACGCCACTGGTCAGCTGTAGTAATTTATGCAATAAAGTTACACTATATCAGATTTTTAAATAGAGCACTTGCTTCATAATGTGCATTACAAAAATAGAAAATTGTAGTTTCATTAATTCTATTTGTTTAGCAGCTTTGTAGATATTTAAAGTATTTATTATCAAGAAACATACTAAAATAGATACTTGGTCAATAGATATTTGGTTCCTTCAATGCCATCCACATTCAACAGAATTTCATAAAAGAATTCAAACTTTGAATGCATGCTTTGCAATGGCTTTATTCATAGTATATGACTACTGAAACTATTAACATTCGAGGTGCGTACAGCTATGCTGCAAACACTCTATAATAGACTTGATGAGATTAGATCAAGCTCATTCATTTGACAGCTTATCCAACTCGAAATCCTGATGCTGAATCTGAACGTCCTCAATATGGTCAGATATATTTCTGAGATAATCAAGATGCTGCTTGTGAATGCATGAACAATTCCCATTCTATCAGCCAAGATCTTCGCTGACGTACTCTCTGCTATAGAAGGAAAGGAGACATCTTACGTTAAACTACTTTTATTTCAACTCTGATGGCATCAACCATTGAATATTTAGCATCCCTCTTCAAAACAAAGTATGTGCCACTGTAATATTGAATGTCGACCAAAGTTTTCCTGATAATGAATGAGTGATCCGACAATGATGTAAATCTTTGGTAATCATGAAGATTATCGATAAGTATCCAGCCATTTATGTACTTATTTTTTTACACTTAAGGAGCCTTTAGATTCTGGGCATGGCTCGGTAACCTGTTACTGATAAGTTAATCTAAGAGTATTTTAAAATGCGTTTAAAATGATGTAAGGTTATTTTAATTGCTATAAATTGTATTATTTTTAATGGTAAAAAAGCGATTTAATCATACTTAATAAAATTTTATTGTTCTTACTAATTTTGAGTATTTCATGAGTTATCCTTCAACATGGTATTCTTGAGCCTTTTTTTTTTTTTTTTTTTTTTAAATATCCAACAGAACCTGGGAAAATGATAATTACTTTATGAAGAAGTTAAATACACTTTATGATCTGACCCATTCCCATTAATTAAATTATGTTTGCTAGGAAATATTTTTTTAATGTACTTTAATGGGTTTAATTGGTAACTTAGAAATTCGTAGTCAGGTTGAAGTCATGTCAATATATTTATATTGTTTTTATTTCAATTTGAACCTAACTCTGATTTTGCTTCCCTCTGAAAAATATGTGACACCTCCCCCCCCCCCCCTTGAAAACTGGCTATGCCCCTGATTGAATGGCCCTCAAAGAAATAATTTCATAGTAATATTGTATCTAGTTATTAAGAAGTGTTAGATTAATGATATTTTTTGTTACTGTATACTTTGATTATGTGCAATATGTACAAAAGACCATTAACATTTGAAAAGTCAATAATTTACTAAATAGTGTTGGTAAAGAGGTGAAAACTAATACTTGAAATGAAATTTGGTTTTATTACAACTAAAAAGAAAGTGCAAATAATGGCCTACGGATGGTGCTGGGCAGTAAAACGTCAGTGACTGCACATGATAATTTTGTATAAACAAACCCTAAATATCACATAGGCACTTGGATTTCATACCCTGGCCACATACACACAAATACATCAAAAAATTGAGTTTAAGGCTATGTACAGAAGTACAAAAATGTTACTGTCAGGCCCTGTGTATAACAGCAAAATAAATAAAAATTTTGTATAATAACACACATAAATGGTACTTATCAACAAATTGATCATTTTCAATGACACAACAGGTTTGCCCTTCATGAACTGTAAAAAAGTCTAACTATCCTCACAAATACAGTGGCCTAGATGATGATAATAATAATAATTATTATTATTTTACTATAGTGTCTTTTGGTTATGTACAGTTTTTCTGCAATTGTTTTATATTAATGTGGTATTCAAGTCTCTTATGGTTGTTTAAAATCAATTTACGGAACTAATGTTTTTTGCAGAGGTCAAGAATATGAATCGCAACTAGAAAAATCAACTGATGATATAAATTCTCATGTAAAATCAAAGTAAGTCCTATAATGAACTTATTTTTAGTAAAATTGTGTGTTTTAAATTTTATCCTCAAGTATATTCAAACAAAAATTTAGATTACGCTTTGAAATACACTATATGACTACCAAAATGAATGACAATACATACTGAATGGTATGTATTGCTAATATTTTAATGTTGCAGTCATATTTTTATTCAAAAGAATTTTGGTGATAACAAGGCTAATTTAATGGCAGTATTTGTCAGTATATTGTATTTTCTAGATCTACTAGTACAGGGCTCAAGTTATATTTATTTTTGGGATTGAAAGAAATTGATTCGACACTTTGTTAAATGCTCGGAAAAACCTCAATATGTAAAAAGTAGCAGCATTTGACCCATTATTGGACCACACTGCTAGATGCATTGAGATGCCTGACAGCATCAGCTTGTGACAACCCCATTTCCATCTATCCAATCGCCCGTCACCTTAACAAATCAGGCAAACAGCTTCTCCTAGACATTACTGGACTCTACTGCTTATTGTCAATGAATCTGCTAGCAAGAATTGTAAATCAACAAAAGTTAAACGCATAATTACGAAAGCATATTTTATTCTCACTCTTATATACCTGTTCTTTCCTATAAAATAAAAGTGATAGCTATTGTTCTTGCATAAGTATTTTTAAAGTTCGTTATTACCATTTATATAGGCTATGAATTTTATTGTTACTGCCCCCCCCCTTTTTTTTTTTAATGATAAACTTTGAAATGCACGTTTTACCTTAACATTTGAAGGCCAGTGTATATAATTTAAATAATGATGCAATAAATACCCCTATCATCATTACCAAAATTAATTAGAACAAAAAAGCTCTAAAACACCCTGCTTCTATTGAGAGGGAGTTACATGGTTACTAATATTAATTAAACTTCAGGTTTCTTGCAGAGGTTCTGAAGTTTTGAATATATATCTTCAATCAAGCATAAAAAATGTTAAACAATTTCCATTTTTTAAAGCATAAATGTGTATATATTAAGCATTTAAAATATGGTTTTATAGCGCGAACTCGGGCGTTGTTAGAGCGACCAAGAAATGCTGTAATTGACCTGTGATCAGGCTCGTCGCAGCACACAGCGTTGTGCAAAAGTCATACAAAAAAAGTAACAGGAAAAAAAGAAAACAAAAGACTTATCCCAGCAGTAGATCAGCCTTGAAGAATCATCGCAGGCAATAAATCACACGTGACAAAGTCCAAATAAATATATTACTAAAAGGAAATTTATTTTTGACAACGTGCTATTCAACATTCGCATCGGTACAAAATTAATTTAGGGTATTAACTAGACTACGAAGAAAAAAGACTAGGTGTAGTTAACACTTCTATTAAACATGAGTCAGGCACGTGGTCCGCACTTCGCAAAAATGGCGTGCAGGCCAATTCACAGTTAAATATAAAAAAAGGGGAGCTTGTACGAAATTGAATAATCATTACGAAGGAGAAAGCATAATTAATAAAGGAGTGCCTTACGCACAAAAAAAAACTAAACCGTCACAAAAACTTATTGCCCTGTCTCCTGCTTTCTCCCGATGTCGCACCGACAAAAGTTATTAAAAAAGGCGTTGCCTCGAGTGCATCCTACACCTAGCAAGTAAAAATGTGTAGTCAAGTCTCGCCTCGACAAACGAATCGTCCCAGTGAACGATCCCAACAACCTCAACCAACACGTTTAAGGCAGAAAGAAAAGAGTGCAGTGATTGGTTTAGAAGCAAGCACGGGCAGAAAACTATGACGTCAGCCCGGGGAATGATGAAATACTCCACGGTGCAAGGAATGGCCGGAGTGCCAGCGGTGCTTAAGATCATCACTGTGAAGAATTGGCGAGATGTTCGAGATCGTGCTGACCGTTGAAAAAAGGAACATGTGGTGCAAACGTGTAGCCATCTTGGAAGCACATAAAAAAAAAAAGAACAGCGGAGGAAAACATTTAAAAAAAGGTAAGGGGGAAGAACCAGGTGCACAAACAAGGTAACATTAATACCCATGACAAAAAAAAAGCTGCAAAACAGGAACACATGCGATATTTTCATCACAGGTTTGATGCAGCAAATCAACAGAAGCTCCTTTGCCCTTCTGTTGATTTGCTACATCAAACCAAATTTTAAATGTTCAGTGATGAAAACTTTTTATGCTTAAAAAAGGCTTTTTAGTAACATTGTTTATTGTTTTTGATGTTTCATTGAAGATACTTATGCAAAACTTTAGAGCCTTTGCCAGAAAGCTGAAATTTCATTAATATTTGTAGCTAAGCCATTGCCCTTCCCCATAGAGAATTGATGTGTCAGTATTTATTTGTATTTTGTTGTCATATTAATTTTTGACAGTGACTTTGAAGAGACATTTACTGCATCATTATTTTAATTTTATTTGTACATGGTTTGTTACAAGCTACTATCTTACGTAACTGTAAATACATGATAATTTTATTTTTTTGTCAATAGTTTGATTATTACATTTATATGTATTACAATTCAATCTCTTTCTCTCAACAGAATGACAAAAATTATGGCTGACATTAAAAAATTGATTACTGCATATGAAAAATCTTCCAATGATAATAATTTACTATCATCTTTGGAGCGATGCTTGAATGAAATTGAAAACGTATTAGAAAAGAAGTTGTATCAAGATAAAAAGGCTTTTAGAATTGTTGGAGGTCTTGCTGCATTGATAGATATTTTCAAATTAGTTTCTTGTCTTCCCATGGAGAAAAGTGCATTTTTGCATAAAAAGTATGTCCTAATCACTGTTTCATTAAATATTATTTCTTTTACTGTTACATTATCCCATGCTTTTAAAAATTAAATAAACACTGATAGTTATTTGACCAATTTTCTTTTTGCTTTTTAAAATTTTTGTACATATATTTATATTATAAAGATATTCATTATAAAAACTCTTGCTTATGGGTATTAAAAGCAAATTTCTTTTATTCATTGCATTTTAAAATGTTGTCATATGAAATTTAAAAAGTTTTTACAGTACCGACATTTTCAATTACACTGCAAGATATATGAAATCTAGAACCATAAAATGTATTTACTTTTTAGATTTATGTTTGTCATACATTGACTTGCTGTAGCTTTTCTTTAATTGTATTCCAGATAAATAAAAACTGATATCCATTTTTTTTTTCTTATTTTTAAGTTAAAAAATGACAATGACACAGATCTTTGAAAAGCAAACTTCTACTGCTTTAATAAAATGAGTTGCAGACAAGTATATATATATATGTATATATATATATATATATATATATATATATATACAGTCGAGTGCCAAACATTTGCCGACCTAAAATCCGCAAACGTCTGAAATCCGCACACCTTCTCTGATGTAGCTAATGAATTTTGCAGTCATTCACTAGTGATGAAATTGCTGAAAAGTGTCTTGAATCTAGATAAATATGATTCTGATGATGATGAAAACTTATAATAATAATAATTATATGGTAATAATGATAATAAAATCCGTTTAATAAAAGTTTAAAGTTAGGAAAAGAATACATTAAATTTTTAGGACAGCAAAGCCTGGTAACAAAACAAGAATTAATGATAATTTACCATTTGCAAAAATAAATAAATAAGAGAAAGAAACAGAGAAGAAAGAAAGAAACTGAAAGTAGAAAAAAAGAATACTTTAAAACAAATCACCATAGAACATGCTTTCAAAATTAGAAAAAGGAAATTTTGAAACCATTTGCTTTGCTAGTCTTCATGTAATTTTTTCTTTTTTCTCCTATGCTTTTGTATTTAATGTGAAAATATAAGTGAAATACTTTTGACTGTGTTTTTATTTCATTGTAATTGTATTCTACTTTTTTAAAATCAGAAATGCAATGATTTATCTTTATGGACCGAAATCTGCAAAATCCTAAAATCCGCCATAGCCATGCTCCCAAGCTGTGTGGATTTCTGGCTCGCTACTGTATATATATATATATATATATATATATATATATATATATATACACACACACACACACACACACACATACAAGCAATGCTGTTTCAAGGTACTAGAACTTGAGCAGTTGCCCAGGATGCTATCAAAGCAGCCTTAGGAAATAGAAAAAAAAAAAAAAAAAAAAAAAAAAACCTTATTTTTTTATTTTATTTTTTTAAGATTTGACCAATTTTAGACTGCTCCACCTGCCTAAGGCCAGGTGTACCCCTTTTTTGATTTTTTATGTGCCCATGATGGAGTTCCACATACAAAATTTCACTTTTATTATTGGAGATTTCTGCTTCTATACCTTTTAATGCATGTCTGTTGCATATCATTCATTATCATTAACCACATCTTTGAGTTCTACTTTATTGCTGACAGTTTAGAAGGGCAGAGCAGGGACGTAGCCAAGGGGGGGGTCATAACCCCTCCCCCCCCATGAGGGATTTTTTGCCATACAAAATGTATATTCTTCACTCCCTCATCACACACATGTATGCATATATGTGAGTTGCAGTAGTCGTAACCCCCCCCCCCCAATGAAAAATTTCTGGCTACGCCCCTGGGGCAGAGTGATGATGGAAACAGGAATTAAGGAATTTTGCATTCTGGAAAAGTCTAGGAACTCTGCAAATATTTCTCCAAAACCAAGGAAATTTGAAATAATCTTTGATCTTTATTGCCCTTTGTCACAGTAGTTTTGCTTCCTGCAATCACTAAAAGTTGTCATGAAGAAAAGAAGGAACATGGAATTTTTTCCCTATCATAGAATGAACCAAAAAAGTCATATTGCAGCATGCAACACTGGGGTTTCTTTGTAATTTTTGTGTGAGAATCCATAGTGAGCATGGATTGGCTGTCATGAATATGTTGAGAAAAAAGACATACATTAACCAAAAGAAGTTCTGTGTGCTTATTAAAAAATATATTTATATTCTGGTACATGTGATAATATAGAATTTGTGAAAAGTTTTATTTGAAGCTGACCTGTCTTAAAAATTTATGAAAACGAAAATAGTATAAGTTGTTGCTTGGTTTTATTTCACATGCAAAATACTTGTTTGAACTTATTCAGTTTATATTGACATGTAATTTGCGATGTAAAAAAGTTGTTTTGTCTTTCTTCTACGCCTGGGATACAATTCCATATTTGTCCTGTGGGTACCATTTTATTTTTCATAGAATATTTTACTTTTAGTACTTACTAGTAGTTGCTAGAACAATCTTCTAAATTAAGAACTGCTTAATGTATATTTATTCGTTCTTTTTAGAATTATCAATCATTTGAGCAACACAGCAGAATCTGTTGTAGATAAATGCCATGAAAACTGCATGTACATATTGTTCAGTAACAAAATTGGCTGTCTTCTAGATCTTCTAATTCAGCGACTAAATGTAAGTTATTCTGTCTTTCAACATTAGTTTTTGTTACAAAATGTTTTCTGACATTACTTGAAAATTTGTGTTAATATTTTTTCAATTCATTCAGGGTTCCAACCTCTTTTCGAGTTTAGTAGTTTCCAGTTTATCTTATATAAATTAATAATTTGCTTTTAAGAAAGAAAAAAAAAAAAAAAAAAAAAAAAAAAAAAAAAAACTATAAATTTTGTGGGGCACTTAATGATATTTTATGTTTCAGTTGAATAATATAAGTTTAGATGTCACTGAAAAATCATTTTTCATTTAAAGATTTCTTTTCTTTCCATTTTAGGTGCTCATACCAAATAATTGTAATCAAATGATTATTAGTACATCTAAATCACCTGGGCTGAATATTAAAGTGGATGTTACTTCAGGCAAACTAATGCACTTTTTAAGCAGTATTTTAACATCTTTAGCAGAGAAACACAATCAATTAATTCATGAGAATATAAATAATTTGAATCAGAAGGAAAATCAGTCAACTGAATTTCAGTTTAGAGTTCAAGATGTAATCAGGTTTGTTGATAAGTAGTTCTTTATACACTAAAATCCTTTTTACTTTCTGAACATGTACCATGTGAGGAAAATATTGTAATCATGATCGACTTAGATTTTAGTGTATTTACATGTTTTCAGGTCTTCAGAATTCATTTATGCTATTTTTACGGGATGTATGTGTGTATGTGAGTGAACACAATAGCTCCTAAATGATTCATTCAATTGAGCTCAAATTTGGTATATATGTTATAAATCACCGTCGCAAGACTATTATTTATTTTGGTATATATAGGATTTATAGTTTTTTTTACAGGGCTACGAAAAAGATTTCTTTCACACTATGGCCAATGGACGGAAATTTTTGCAAGGGTGCTAGCATCTTAACAGTGCATTTGATTGAGCACAAATTAGACATGTCTACAAAAGGTCGCGGTCACATGATCTGCATAGATTTTGGTGTTTGTAGAGTTGAATAGTTTGTTCACAAAAAATAATTCTTATACATAATGGCCTTTGGATGCAAATCATTTAAAATGAGCTAGTGTCTAAATGGTGCATTCGAAGAAGTTCAAAGTGGGTATGTATATTATAAATCACTGTCACACAACATACAGTAGAACCTCGATTATCCGAAGTAATTGGGACCGAACCTACTTCGGATAATTGAAATTTGCAGATAATCGAGAATTCATCAATAATCATCTAGTTTAATATGCAGTATCGTCATTGAACTATTATTATGACTATTAAATGTTAAACAAATTAAAATTATAAAGGAAAATAAATTTATTTCTGGAACAAAAAATTTGCAATGGTTTAAATGGAAGCTTCATCTGGTGTAAATTGACCATCCTTTGCCATGCAGCTCTATCCCGAAGTTTTCTTAAAAGCATGAGTTCAGAGGAATCACACTGTTCCCGTTGTTCCAACCGAAGAAAGCTTTTGAGAAACACTCAAAAGCATCATTGTTACCGATTTTATTTACTCCACAATCATTCTCATCTTCATCATCATCTTCTTCTTCTTTTGGAGATTTTCGGACTTGTGCTAGTAATTCCTCATCATTGAGCAACTGGAAGCCTGCATCTTCCATGTCACAATTCAACCAATCTGTGATTTCTCTATCCCCACAATTTTCAAAACCTTTCATTGTGCTAAAAAGGCTTGAAAACTCAGTAACACAATCTTTCACAATGTCTGTAGCATTTTCATCTGCGCCTGTTGAAAAACTGTGCAAGAGTATGACCTTCCAAATTTCGAAATGGGGTGTGTTCTTGTTTAGAACAGGGATATTTGAAAGTGGGAAAGAGTACATTCATACTGAGAATTGAGCTTGCAAGAAGGATTTCTATAAAAGGGAATTCCAAAATGTTTATCTGCACTCGTAGTTTGGAAAGGACAGCTTGCATACAAAAGGAATGTGGGGGGGAAAAAAAAAAAAAAAACCTTTAAAAATGCAAGTTTGTTATGAGAAAATTTTGGATGATAGTAGAGAGTGGGAAAAAAAAGTGAAGAAGAAACCAACTTTGGTTAACGGAGAGTTTCGGTTAATCGAGGTTCTACTGTATATAGATTTTGCTGTATACAGGACTTATAATTTTTTAACAGGGCAACAAATGAGTGTTCTTTTACATTATAGCCTATGGAAGTAAATTTCTGAAAGTGCTGTAGTGTCTATAGGGTGCATTCGATTGAGCTCAAATTGGGTATGTATATTATAGGTCATGGTCTCATATCCTGCATAGATTTTGGTGTGTGTAGAGTTAATAGTTTGTTCACAGGCTTGCTTCTATATTGCACCCCAAGGGCGCAATTCATTTCAAGTGAGCTAGTGTCTAAATAATACATTCGATTGACATCAAATTAGATATGCATTTTACAGGTGACTGTCTTACACACTGCATAAATTTTAGCAAGTGTAAGACGTGCTTTTTTTTACAGGGCTACAAAAAAATGTTTGTATATATTGTGGCCTATACACTTAAATCATATTAAGTGCACTAGTGCCTGAATACTAGATTGAATTCAGTTGAATAAAATTAATTTATATGCTTGGTAAATATCAAATGTTCGAAAAGTTGAGTGGAGTCACTCCAGATTTTTTTTTTTCCCCCAAAAAAGGATTTCTTAATGTTCAGTGTCTTAAGTGGGGCATTTGAATTACAGACATTATTTTATAGTGATATAATTTATATAGCAAGCCAAAGATTGTATAATTAAAATAGCCCTGTGAATTTTGTGTCCATCTTTTTTTTAAAAGCAAAGATGCACAATTTGTTTTTTAAATCATAATATTTTTCTTCAATGCAGCTTTTGATATTTATTTGTGTAATCACAGTTTCTGTTGCATTCATTTCATGTAAAAAATAATAAAATCTGTGAGCTTATGAATTATTAGGTTTTGGTTTCATGGAAGGTTCATATAAAAAGTGGTGCAGTAGCCAAGTGAATGAACAGTTCTTACCAGGGAATAGCCACAAAATTTCCCAATGAATAAACATGTGAGATTTTGATTTAAAAACTAAATTCCTGTGATACTTTTGCATGGCTTTGTTTATTTTGTAAGCAATACAAATAACTAAAAATAAAGTTTATTTTCCAAAAATAAAAATATGCGCTAACTATTAAGAAAAAATAGTTATTTTAAGTTAATTAAAGGAAAGCAAACTAAAATTAAAAGAAAAATAATGTGTAGTTTCCTTTTATACTAAATTTAAGTCCTTTATTCCTTCTATTTCAGAAACTGAGTAAAATCCTTAAAAAAAAAGGATGATTTTTTAATCAAGTTCTGGAGTTTTACTATATCTTTTACTTGATCATGAAAACAGCAAATGTTAGCTTCTACATGAGACCATTTGCAATTTAGGCTTTATGTATGTCCCAAACATCTCTATTACTCACTTCATACTTTCTATTTCCTTTATTATTATTATTTTTTAATTTATGTATTTTATTTTTAAATCATTCCAGTGAAGAATTAAGATTTATTTTTCATATTTAGTAATCATCACATTAGAATGAATTATTCTTATGTTACGGGTGCACAATTACCTTGATATTCTGAATATCACTATGTATCATGTTTCATTAGGTCTTCAAATTACACAAACTGCTATCCAATGATGTTTTATAATCTTTAGTTTTTTCTGCTTAGAAAATTAACTGGGAGAACTTACTAAGTAACTAACTGGGAGTCTTTCACTGAGTGACTAGGCCATGTCATTAAAAACATAAATTAAAAATTGCATGAGATTAATGGTTAAAATTAGCCACTTGCCACATGGCAAAAGTGGAAACTACAAGTTTATGTACCAGTTGCCACAGTTTGTTTGTGTTTTTCAATTCCTACTATTAGGTCACATTCTCCCTATATATATATCTTATACAAATTTTCAATTGTTAATAAAATACTTTTTTATTCATCCACTCACTCAAGTTCAAATACATTTTTTTAAACTTGTAGTGGATGACACTAGATATTAATACAGTTTTGGTCCCAATCAACTGGATAATTTATCTACAGGACCACCCAAAAGATTCTAAATACATTACGCTCTATGGGCTAAAATTCATTAAACTCTCATATCTCAAAAACTATTAGGCATAGAATGTTGAAACTTTATATTCAGGATTGCTGTAACATCTAGTTGTGCACCTGTCATTTTGGTCCTTTTCCACTGGATAATTTATCTACAGGGCCGCCCAAAAGATTTTCATTACATTACACTCTATGGGCAGAAATTCATTAATGTGTATTTTAAGGGTATTAGGCTAGTTCAAACTACTCAAAAGTGATATATGTTGTTAAGGGTATAAAATGAATTTTTCCATCGAAGAAAGTGTCTTTATCATTTATAGTGTTGCTATAGGAACATTCAAAAGATTTCTAATACTTTACAGTCAATGGCAGTTTTAGGGACATGCATCCATTTCGTGTACAATACCGTCCTACCATATACAGAGTGTCCAGTGCTAATGCTGCCTAATGGCTATTTCCTAAACTGTTAGTCAGAGACACATAGTTCCAATTGCAAAAATGCTTTTAAATTGTGTAATCTATTATATCAGAAACAATTGAAGTCAATAAATAAATTGTTATAAAATTTTAATTTTTATACGGTCCCCGGTCCTATCAGTTATATTTAGAAAAATTTTCTTTATACAACTTCATACACAATAAAAAAAGAATCATCCTTATACGGCCAAAATTCACAGAGTTATGAAGCAACTGTATAAATATTGAAATTATAAATTATAGGTTTGAATTTCATTTTCTGGCATAATGCAGAGAAAGAAGAAACACTAATTTTAGAAATCTGTAAGCAGAAGTTTATAGTGAAGCTCTAGAAAAATTTATTCAGGGTCATTCGAAAATCTTTTCTCTAAATGAAGTAACAGAATTTTAATAAGTTGCTTAAATAAAAAAATGTTTTGTCGAAACAATGAGAAATGTATTAAAAAGATAGAACATCAAAACTTTTAACAAATTTTGAGTAGTGTCCATGTTTATACCTTTCGCCGGTCTCATAGATTTTCTCTTTGCTATACCTGCACTGCTATCACATTTGGAAAAAAAGTTAAAATTTTTTCTCTATTTTTCCTAATGTCATACACAGTCCTCGGAGCTATTCCATAAATGGAAGCAACGTGGTTGACCGAACTTCCAGAATCTAATTTCTTTATTATTGCCACCTTTTGAATTATTGGCAGCGACACATGCTTCCGTTTCTCATTTCCATCACTATACCGTTTAGACATTTTGAAAAAAAATACTTCAACAAAATGTAGCAACGATTCTTAATGTGAAAAACTTAATTGCAAAACACGCAAGATGTAGCAAAAGGGGAAAAATACCGTAAGCAGGCGCAGGTCGCCAAGTCAGATACGTCTCCAAAGCTTAGGATAAGTAAACACACTTATCATCGTTGCCAATTGAGATGAGGTATTTAGCAACCCTTTTGCTGAGTTGTGTTGTTGATTCATGATGTCATTAGAAATATGTGATTGGTCAAAGAAATTAACTGGGAATACAGTTAAGTTGGAAGGAATTATGTGATTGGTTGAAAGAATCTGTAGCCGAACCTGAAATGACCATCATAGATGTTGAACATGCTTGTTTGTTGTGATTCCTTGGTGAAGTTAAAAGTGTGCAGTTATATAATAGTGGTGTTTAAGAAGTGAAATTTCATTTTTATTATATTAAATAAGGCTGAATTGTCTAAAACTGTAATGAATTTGCTTTATGTTAAAATGTGTTGTCTATGAATTGAGGTGAAAATTTGAAAATGTTTGTTGAGCAGAATATTTAATGTATCCGGGGTAGGATTAAATTCTGCTTATTTGGGTGCTTTTGATGCATGAAGGCCATTAAATAAGGAATTAAATAGAAGATTAGAGGTATGTGCATTTGTTTATTTAAATATTCATTGTATGATTTACTGTATTGGTTTACGGTTGTGATTTAATATTATTGTTTTCTATTGTAGCATATTTATATAAAGGCTATCGTATGCTGTGTTGTTTTAATTTAAATGAATTGCTGAATAAGGATTTGTAATGAGAAATGGAGATTTTTACTGTTTTAAGAAAGATGGATAATTTTATTCGATATATGGGTTTACTTATACGGATTTGCGGAAATCAGGTACAATACTTAGGTTTAATTTGAATCAATGTATAAGGATTTTTCGGTTGTTTGTGGGGAGTTTTGATTTTATTCTGCTTTTAGTAGTGTAAATTTTGTGTTTTGAAGATATTAAAATTGAATGAATCTCGGGAGGGGGGTAGTCGGTTTATTTGAGTGCTTTTCTATTAATTTTAAACCAACCCTCGTGAATGTCGCCCGTCACTTGCCAAATGGCGATTAAAAAATCCTTACTGGCTGGTAAAAGTTTAGGTCCACTTGCCACAATGGCGAGTGACGCTCAAAAGACCGAGTTTTCCTTCCTCGTCGACATCCTACCTCTACGAGTTCTAGTGCTGACTTTTTTACTCACCTACACACCCTGAAATACGATTTCCCGGAAAATTAGGTTCCTCTTTTCAGGATCTGGTTGTTCTCCCCTTCTGTCAACGCTTCTGTCTGCACCGGACATGAAGGCGGAGGCATATATTTAACATACGAGTAGAATTCTTTGGGCGGAGGGGGAGGGGGTAGCGCGATTGTGGGGTCACTTGGATATGACCAATGAGGGTTTCAGTTGCAACCGAGCCCCGCTTCCCTTCAACCACGTTGGTATTTTTCATCTTTTCACAGTGCACAGCTGCATGTGAACGGGGATTTTCTGCAATGAACCAAATTAAAACTGCTTTTCGTTCATCAATTGCAGAAGAATCATTAGATGATCTAATGATTCTTCTGCAATTGATGAACGAAACAAGTCTATTGATGAGTTTGACCCAGGTTCAGCAATAACTCTGTGGTGGAATGATACAAAAGATGGGAAAAAACGGCATAATACATATACTCGTTATGGACTGCCAGTGGCTATCTCACAGTAAAAAAAGTTGTAATAAACAATAAACATAATTAAAATGAAATCATTAAAAATCTTCAAATTTCTCATTGTTTTCTTTTTTTTAGTTATTCTTTCTGTCTCCTTGCAACGAAAAATTGAGTTGCTAAAATAAATTTAATGCTTCTATCTTTATTACAAATTTGGCTGGTAGATTGATCTAAATGGCTGGTAAAAAATAAGCCTTACCAGCCACCATGGCTGGTAGAAATTAATCACTTTGGAGAGGGTTGTTTTAAACTGTGATTTTAACATTTTAAAGGAAATTTTGTTATATATTTTTCTGCAGAAACATATTTTAGTATTTTGCCTCTTTTGAAGGTTTTATTTGATTTATTTTTTAATGTACCCATAGCCCAGAGCTAGTGCTTTGTTTGTAATTGCATTTAAGTGCAATGTTTTAATAAGGGTATTGTAGTTTCGGGTTTATTTTTTCTTATATAACTGTATATGTTTATGTTATGTTATGTTTGGTGAGAAAACAAAGGTGCCAAGGTTAGACATTGGTGACAAGAAAAAGTTGCCAACTAAACCTGCCCCCGCTTACGGTATTATTCCCAGCAAAAGCATAGATGCCAACACAAAGACTGCTAATTTCAAAGTAATAGCAAGGAGCATGACCATGTTCAGATTGCTTTCTTTTTCCTCCTGACGTGCTTGCCGAGTTTCTTGGGCAATGCAATTACTCACGGCGAAAGTTTCATTTCTCTGTGTATGCGCTGGCACGACAACAATTGTTTACATCCGGAAAGCATTGCAGATTATAGGCGTTCACAGATTATTGCGTCGCGGATTAACGGGAGTTGCCTGTATTTTACTCTCTAATCTCAAAAACTATTAGTCGTAGAATGTTGAAATTTCATATATAAGAGTATTGTAACATCTAGTTGCGCATCTCGATTTTTGGTTCCAATCTACTGGAGAGTTTATTTACAGGACCACCCAAGAGAATTTCAATACATTAATGTCTATGGACATCTTCAATATATTACATCTGTAGTCAGTCACTTGGTCCATGTCCAAAATATCGCCATTTGTCTTCGTCCTTGGCGAGTTTTGGCAATACTCAGTCATTGTTTGGTCCATGCCCAAAACCTCACTATTTGTCTTCGACCTTGGTGAGTTTTGCCGAAATATGATCAAATTTGGCACCAAAAATTATTTCGAATTTTGCTTAACTCTAAAACTTTTAACCGTAGAATGTTGAAATTTTGTATTTAGAATTATTGTAACATCTAACTGTGCATCTCTTTTTTTTTTTTTTTTTTTCGATTCCTTTTATTAGTTCACACTCTCGCTATATATATTTATATATCTTATTTATATATCTTATTCAAATTTTTATTCATTAATAAAATACTTTTTATTCATCCACTCAAATTCAAATAATTTTTTCAAATGTTAATTCATTAATTAAATGGAATTAATTAAATTTAATATAAAGTAACTAAAATAAAACTTTTCTTTGTTGACCTAATAGGAATTGATTCAGTTTTTTTTTTTTTTTTTTTTTTTTTAAATACATTACTTGTTTTCCATTCCTTTTTCATGGACATTTTTCAAAGTATATATAAATCAAAAGTTAAATAGAAGCAGCAGAAGTCAAAACAGATGTTCTTGATAGGAGGCAACAAAACTCAAGATCCATTTCAACATGTGGGACAGGGAGCAGTTGGGCTGGATTATTTTAGATTTACTGCAGGCGATTAGTACCACTTGACCAATAAGTAAGTGATAATGTGTTCTGAAATTTTTCAAATAGGGAGTTAGGACAACACTTATAATTTCAGTTTGAAACAGACACTTGCACTTGCTTGTTCTTGTAAAGTTTCCACCACCTGGAGTGTGCGAGCTCATTTATTAATGCTTTTCATGCATTGATTTAATATAAAAAAACAAGCATATCAAGACTTATTCCAGTGAATAATCGGCTTATGGCCAGCAGAAAGTTTAAAGCTGATGACAACTGTTAGTCTTGCAAAAAGACTAACCTTGCTGCAAAAAAAAATTGCAAACCTGGGTCATTGCAACCTTCGTCATGAATAAAGACCAGTGGCATATGTACAAAGGGCAGCCATGGGGATTTAAAGAAAATAGGTACTTTTTTTTTTAAAGATATTTTATGTACCATGTAAGAAACATTCAGAACTGGTCTGGTGCATTCTCAAAATGATTAAAATTTATTCCTAAATTTTCAGTTTCTAAAGACTGTGACTTCAATTCAGACCAATGCACGTCTCAAAATCTTGCAAATTTTCTAACTCACAATAGGTTTTTTTTTTTTTTTTTTTTCATTTCTAAATAAATCTGTAATTCTCTAATACCTCGTAAATATCTGTAATAACCATAAATAATCTGAACTAGGAAGACTTGATAATGATTATACTAAGCAATCATTTAGAACAAAAATGTGCAAGTGTGCAAAGCTGCCAATTAAAAAAAAATCTGATGTGGACAACACATGACTTCTTTGCATGTCTATTAAATCAAAAAAAATTTCGGCACACTTCATCTAAACTTTTTTTTTAGAGATAAAATACTGTAGTAATATTAAGGTTTAACGATTTCTAGCCAAATATTTCCGATATCGCCAAGCTGGGTTCAATTTGAAAGATTTCTTTTTACACTTATTTGGCAATATTTCCCCAAAAACTGACAAGCTTGAGATAGTTTGCAAGATTTTGAGGATAGCCAAAGTAGTAATTGTTCACAAACTTTGAATTACACTGCCCTCCAAAAGTTAAGGTACAACCTGTTTCTTGTGAATAATATGGAAGCGAATGAACATAGAAGCAAAAAATTTAGACTAACGGAGCACTAAATAGTTCTTTATTGAGTATGACATAGAAATTTACATAAATTCAACACAAACATGGTGTAAAAGCAAAAGAACACTTTTAATTGAAAAGTCCACTTTTGGACAAAACAGTTTATCAAAGCTTTTTGTGGAAACATGTGGTGGAAACATTCCAAAAATGAGTTCTAATAAGGAATGTGTCCACCCCTAACTGCAATGTAGTGGCGGCATCGATTCTCCATGCTGCTAATTAAGTTGTCAGACACCTCAACAGGGAGCGAAGACCACACACTGATTAGTCCTTGTTCCAGCTCATGCAACAATCTTGGAGGAGGACTTGAAGTAACCACTTGTCTGCCAAGGTAGTCCCAAACATGTTCTATCAGATTGAGGTCTGGAGATTGAGCTGGCCATTCCATTCGCTCCAAACCTTGACTCTCAAGATAATCCTATATTCTATAACATATAAAATTAAACATCCTCTCAAAATTCAAAATTTCTATTTGCTTGCTTCAAAATTCTTCAGGGCGTAATGACTTTCGTTTTAAACAAAGGATTTGTATCAGGATCTAAATTTAATATTAATGCATTCAGTTTATATAATTTCAGTAATCAAACTCAGTTTAATATTCATTAGAATAAAGAGAAGAAATACACAATTTAACGTTCTCTTCTTCTTTTTTTTTTTAACCTCTCATAAAACAAAGTTAATAAATTGCAGGCAAACCTTACAAGTCCAAACTTTCAGGGAAAGAGAAAAAAAACTCAGCTGGCAGAAGCATTTTCTTCACTTGATCATAAATACAAAGTAATGAGTTGCACACAACTCACAGGCGAAGTCGCTGCATTCCAGGAGCATTTCTCTGCTGAATGAGGTCAGAGTTCACTTAATTGATGCGAAATTCCTTCATAGCTAGCAGACGAGAGAGCTAAATTTCGCTAGCTCAAATGACTCATGCTGAATACCCAGTAATATAGAAGAGACAATAAACACTCCAGAGTTGTACTTCTCAGGGAGAGGAAGAAAAGAAAAAAAAACAGATTCGAGAAATCGCTGGTCGCCACCTCCAAATTTTCTTAATTTTGACTTTATGTGGATTAATAAGCTCTGCCATAAAAATTTCCTTTATGTCAAACTAAGTGTAATCTTAAGGAGCTATTTAGAAAAGCAAAAATTTTTATAAGATTACAATAAACTATTTTATTCTACTGCGTAAATTCTTAATTTTTGCTTTTCTAAATAGATCCTTAAAACTGCACAGTTTGACATTTTTTATGAGATTAAAATAAACTATTTTATTCTACTAAACCATGGAAGGCTTAAATATCTAAATTGAGTATTTCATATCCCGTATGAATTATTTTTATTTTTATACACAAACATAATATTTTATTGTTTTCTTTGTACATAGGCAACAGTAGATTATGTATTTAAAAAACAGGAATACTTTAAGATTTGTTACAATAATATGGATTAAAGTACAATGTACCATATTAATAAATACTTCATGTCATTATATTCATTCATTTTTCAATGGGCACATTATAAGTAACTAAACCATAAAGTTATCCTATGTTAACATATTCTGCGATAGTTTCTATAGAAGACACTATGTGAATTTGTGGGAGGAGGGACACTTCTCAAACTTTTTCTATTTTTTAGATACTTTTCCATTCCATTTGCTCTTCATCCTTAAATCTCTGAATTCCTTTATAGCTTTTAAATTATTGCCATTTTTTGGCAGTATGATACGATATTTTAGTTATTTATTTTAAGTGTGAATTGCAAGTGAATTTTACATCATATTTAATTAAGAAGTTTGAAATTGCATTAGGAGCTTAATAGGATTATGCTCTTACGTAAAAGCTGCATCACGACCATTTCCAGTTACACCAGCGCCATGACAGTTACAGTAAAAAGTTACATTTTTGGCATGAAAACTTACGTAGGTTATTGAATCTTTCATGTAGGTTTTTCTATATTTAAGGTATCAACAATATTTTAATACTTTTGTAAGGTAAAATTTAGTAGTCTGCTGCGCTTACTCATCTTTTATAAATTACTCCAAAATATTTAAACAGTTGTCTACATCATATGATGTTATTTCTGAGACGTTTATTTTAAAACTTACATGTAAAGAACAATATTTTATGCTGTAGAAATAACACATTTTGAAAGTGAAGTTTCACCTGTAAAATGTGCAGCTCACTTTTGATAGAGAATGACAAAGTTTTTGAGTCATCATGCTGCAGTTGCACGATATTTCATCTCATCCTAGTTTCTGTAATGCAAACTTTATATAATGAGTCAAAAAATTTTACATTTTTTGAGATTCCGCACAATTGTAATTATTTTGATTTATATGTGTTAGAAAAATATTCATTTATTACCATGCGAAGAATGGGTACACAGCTTGTATAATATAAAAGTGGAAGTGCAGTGTTTGCCAATAGTGAGGCCATCATGCACTCTTCGAGCTTTTATTATCATTATGATCATTGTGGTACTTTTGATATTGATTTAAATAATGAAATTTAATTTAATGATTTGGCTGTTTCTTTTTATTTGTTATGAAATCTACATTAACATGAATGAATGATTTATTTATATACACTGCAAAAAAAGGTCTGTTAAACTGAAAGAAAAAAACTGCCACCCAGGACACCGTTTTTTTTCTGTATATTTTACAGAAGTTTTCTGTATTATTTTCCATACACGGAAGATTTCTGTAAAATAAACTGAGAATCTGTAAAATTTATGGAAGCCTTCTGTCAAAAAAAAAAAAAAAAAAAAAAAAAAACGGAAATAAACTGGCATCCTGGCAGACAGTTTTTTTTTGTAAATTTGACAGACTTTTTTTTGCTGTGTAGATAAAGGATAAAAAATAATTAGTCATAAAGAAAGGAAAATTGGTGGTACTTAATTTGTTTTAACATTACTTATTTTTTTACTTTCAGCTACATTGTAAGCATTGGAATCGTTGATAAGTTGTCTCAGTACTTTAACAGTATTCAAGGCCCTATTGGAAATGAAGCAGAAGTTGCTAATTTTCTTTTAGACTGTGTTGCTTTTTTGACTTCTCTTATAAAACTTTATTCTGATTGGTGAGTTTGCATATTTTCTCATTTATCTGAACAACTTAAAATTTCACTGTTTATAGTTTTAATTTGTTACACCAGTTATGTACAAACTAGAATCAAGTGTATTGGTGGTTCACTCAGAACCAAGAAAGTGGGATTTAATGATTTGTATGTGTTGGGAGTAAACAACACAAATATATATAACTTTTTATCAAAAATAAAGGAGACTAACCTTTACTCTAGTTCAGGGCAAAAACAAATGTAGATGAAGTTAAAAAAAATGTGTGATCCTTAGCAGGCTCTGACTCTCTATGTATATAATATGAATTGTAGGATGTGGGAACAGCGGAAAAGTTAAGTAGCGTAATTCAATGAATTTAAATGAAAAGTGAAACTTTTTTTTTTTACTTTTAAAGGAACACTATTTTTTAACATGGCCTTCTTGACATAATATACCTTTGAAAATATCTTGGATCCCAGACAAACGATGTCCCATGTAGTATGAGATGTAATGTACGACAAAATCCTCAACGTGACATCATTTTCTCATTAAAATTAAAGTTGAAGTGTGTAGATTGAGATGTTTCTTACTTCAGAAAGAAGGAGAACTCAACATTAGCACATGAGCATTAGAAAAATCCCTCATAAACTTTCGAGAATCAGAAACCTCTACTTGTTGCTATTAGGAAAGCTCATTCTTTTTACTATTTTCTTTTAATTTGTACATCATATTACTTACTCTGATAGCATTGCCATGCTTGGTAGCTTACTTGATGAAAGTATTGCGACATAAGTCAAGCGTGAATTTTAAGAGTAGCATTATTAGAAGTTACAATGACTTTTTTTAATGGGGAAAAGAAGAATGGCAGCAAAATGGGAGTAATTAATAAAACTGATTATAGTCGTAAAATATTAAGACTTTCTCAAAAATATTTATATAGATAGATTGATAGATCAGACAACATTTATCAGAAGGAAAATCAACAGTAAACTTATTAAAAACATACTGATATACTTGAGTGGAATTCAAAACACTAAGTCGTAATTATGCAACATGAATGCATATAGGGTTATTATTTTAGTTGTCATCAGTAAGTTGAATTTATCTTATATAATAAAATCCGGGAGTAAACAAAGTTTGTAGCTGGCTATGTGTGTAGGTTTATGACCTCCAATCTTATGTATGTGCCTTTCGATCACATAGCGCCGAGACGGGTGGTTGCAGACCTACCAAATTTTGTATACTGCTTCCCTGGGACATCTCCTAACACACCTCGGATTGATTTTTTCGAAATTCGAATTAGAAATATTTTATGTTTTTATTTTTTCTTGCATAATACGTAATAACCCTGGTAATTAGACTCGCAGTAAAACAATATTTGTTTGCATCATCAGACAGAGGAGAAAATTTCCTTTTAAAAACAGTTTGTTCTGACTTAACATAATTTACATATTATTGGGAATTTTTTTAAAGAAAATGACTT
Source organism: Cheiracanthium punctorium (assembly GCA_038373885.1). NCBI lineage: Eukaryota > Metazoa > Arthropoda > Arachnida > Araneae > Cheiracanthiidae > Cheiracanthium > Cheiracanthium punctorium. Next base: position 2,563,572 of record JAWZYV010014761.1, read on the forward strand.
TTGACTATAATTTGTCTGCAAAATGCTGTTTATGTTCTCTTTGATCTCAAATAATGCTGGCATAAATTTTGTGTTATCATTTTGCAGTTACACTAGCATTTCATGTAAGTATCTGTCAGGTAAAGCTTATGTCACGACTAAAAGAATTCTTCCTATTTTGAAATTTCATAAAAATGGACTAATTTTACTAACATGAGTAAGAAAAACATTTGATTCAATCCGTATGAAGAATGGGCACACAGCTAGTGCATAATAACGAATGTTGATGTCCATAATTTATATGTAAGCTTCTGTGTAGTGACTATTACATTGAATTTAAAACAATTCCATATGAAATTTTAGATCAAAATTCTTCAACTTCAGTATTCATATTAAATTTTTTAATTACATTGACAATTTGTTTTCTAGTTGAAATAAATTTAGAAATCTTCTTTTGGGAAACTTTGGTACTCATTGCAACAATATACTTTAAGGTTTTAACCATTGTATTTATTTTTGGATTCAAATAAGAAAAAAAATATGTGCCATCTCTGACAATCAACCAGTATAGGTGTTTGAAGATTGGTGCCATAGATTATAGCTTTTTAAGATTTCTGTTGTAGAATATTTTTGAGAGAAAAGTTCTTTTGAATATTACCACCACATATTTTATTTATTTATTTATTTTAAATGTTGTTACAGTATATGTAATCTGGATTTTATTTGACTTTGATCAGTCATTGTATTCTATAGGAATAAATATAGACGTTTAAAAAAATAGAAGTTTTATTCAGTGAATTGATGGTTTCTTAAGCACAGAAGCAAATTTTAAATTTGATAGTTTTAAAAGATTTAATCAAATTAACTTAGTTATTTCAACAAGCTTAATTTGCAGTGTTTAAGATATGAGCGCATTTTTTGCATTATGCAAAAAGACCATTCATAATGCTAAAATAAATCAAGGTTTTTTTTTTTTTTTAGCATTAGGTTGCTATTTCGCTCAGTACAAGAATTTTGTCTACACGATCTTGTCGACAAGTTTGTAGATATGGATTGTCATGGTGAAGATCTTTCAAATGTGTTTGCCAGATAACGTGGAGGGGGTAGACATTAATAAAATGTTGAAATTGCACTAGGTTTGCAATTTTTCATAATTGATCACTAAATTTCATGCTAAAACATGAGAATTTATTATGAATATATTACAAGTATAGAACTGTCTGGCAAATATTGTTAAATAGTTTTAGTAGGCAATTTTAATTCCATGGAAGTGTTTTATAGAACAGAGAAGACAAATACAGTACACTCATAGATTATGATACACTTTCCAAATCGTATTTATAAGGGTGAAGTATAGTTTGACTATGCCTGGCAAAAATTGTTTAACAGTTTTGGTAGGCGATTTTAATATAGATTTCTATTCCAAAGAAGTGTTTTATAGAACAAGGAAGGAAACCACAGTACACTCATGGATTGATACCCATTCCAAACAGTATTTAAAATGGTGAAGTATAGTTGGAATATACCTGGCGAAGATTGTAAAACAGTTTCAGTAGGCAATTTGAAGATAGATTTCGATTCTAAAGATGTGTTTTATGATACAAGATAGAGTCGATTCCTATTTTAACGCCCCCCACTCTCGCCAACCTAAAAAGTTGCCACACTTTGGCCAGCTTTGCAGTCATTGGTCTCTAGTAGTTATGCACAAGTTTCAACTCTCCCAAAAGAACTAGATGAAAACTAAAGTGAACAAATTAGCGATAAATGCACCAGTTAAGGAATTTGAAGACACTCAATTATTAAAACTACATTAATTGCCAATCCAAAATAATTAAAAATGTAACGGAATGCTGTACTTACATGTAGTTCCAAATCGCCATTGGTAACTACATATGTTTAATTATCGCCACCTAGGCGAGAGTCGGGGTATTAAAGTAGGAATCAACACAAGAAAGACAAACATGGCACACTCATGGATTATGATGCACAATCGAAACAGTATTTAAAATGGTGAAGTATATTTGGAATATACTTAGCGAAGATTGTAAAATAGTTTTAGTAGACGATTTTAATATAGACTTCAATTCCAAGGATGGGTTTTATGGAACAGGGAAGAAAAATATGGCACACTCATGAATTATAAGACTTTCCAACTTATTAGAATAAGGAAGAAAATAGGGACAATGCATAAATTATGATACGCTTTTAATATATAGCACTTTAGTGTGTATTTAAAATCTGAAAGTGTTTCAGATTTTCTTCCTTTTTTTTTTTTTCAAAAGCATTCAGAGAGACAATCTTCTACACTAACAAGACAGCAATTTTTCCTTTGTGGTCTTTTAGCATTTTGCTAAAGCTTTCTTTTCCCCTTTAGCCTTTTGCTAAATAAGTTTTGAACTTAGCTTAAACCCTATTCATTTGCTTGTATTTCAATAATTTGTAAAAAATTTTTGTATTCTTTATTATTCCTTCATAGAAAATTATAATCTTTTAATTGACTATTAATCTATTTTGGCTGTTATTTCTTTTTCAGTTTCACTTCTGTTTCCAGTTCCAAGACTGAAGATGCAACACAACTAACAGCTGCTGTAAAAGTTACTAATATGATTGGATCAGTATCATTATTGTATGGCCTCTTGTTATACAGTGGAGTTTCTTCTCGTGGGGAGACACCTCCTCCTCAGTTGCCAAAACAAATTGAATTATTAGTATTTTCAACATTTCGTATGTTGAACTACATGGCTGAGATGAATCTCCAAGCATTCCAGGTAAAAAAAAAAAATTCATCCTAATTCAAATCTGTCAGGTCAAGAAATTCACAGAATGAGTGAGGAAATAAGAAAAAAAGTTGCATAATAAAGGGTTGGGTCACAGAATTTACTAAAAATTTTGAAACAGATTTTGTTTTTTCTTTGTCAATATTTAACCCCTTGATACCCAGACAGTTAATTTTAAATAGCCACACTTCCTCATATGATCATGAGATAAAAAGTGAGTATAACAGGTCTAACACATCTAAATGTCTTTATGGAGAAAGGTAAACTTTATGAGGAAAATTAAAAATGACAGTTCAGATACTAATAAAAGAGGACATATGCACTGTGTGTCTGATAGTGGTGTGCAACAAAATCAAGATGCATTTATTCATCCTACGTCCTGGTTGTCAAGGGGGTTAATATATCAGAAAACTAAATTATCTAACATGTACAGGCATAAGCATAGTGTGATCAAAAATTTTTCGGCGACAACAAATTCAAGGGAAAAGTGCTTTTACATTAAAAAAAAAAAAAAAAAAAAAAAAAAGAGAGTGTTAAATCAATAGATTTCGGGACAAAGCTTTGAGGTGCATATCCAAAGATGTTCAACTAAGTGAATGTGTTGGTTAATTATACATATTTCTAATTGATGTTTTGATACATCTATCTTTATCTTTTTAAAGAAATATACTAAAAAATTTGTATATGCACTTCGACTGATAGTTTATTCTTTCCCAAATTTTTTGGGAAATTTTTCAAATTTTTTTATTTCTAAAGTTCAGTCAAGTACAGGGAGTTTTCTTATTTAGGTTTATATACACACATGTAATATTTTTTAAAAAGTCGTAAATAATTGTCTTCTAGGTGTGTCTGTAGGGAATAATTTGTTACATGATAAAAATAAATGTATAAATAAATCATTAGCTTTTTGGATGTCGACGGTCTCAGGTTGTTTGAATTGAGAAACTTGGTGTACCTGAATTCAAATCATATTCTTCTTAATAATCACCATTGATTGTTTTCAAATTTTATTTATTTTGCATATTGTTAAAATACACTACATTAGTGCTTAATGAAAGCAATTACTATAGTCAGATAATATAGACACATAAGCATTCAAAATTGTTTGCAGGTAGTTTTGCAGTGATTCTGCCATTTTGTGGAGATTTCTTTTTAAAGATGGATAGTTGCTTTGAAGAAATATTTTTTAAGTCACTATAAGGCAATCCCGGGCATATACAGGCATTCATATATGCACTACGTATTCTGTGATCACAGGCTTTTATGAGTTTGCAAACAGTTTTCGATTATGTGCACATATAGTTTATTTAGTTTTTTATTCAACTATAGCAATTGCACCATTTTAGGTTTTTAGGTTTTTTTTTTTCTTGTTCAGAAGATTAAGAGTAGGGAATGCAATCCCGCTTTTGCGGGATTACAATATCATGGCTATAATTTTCATATTTATGTAAGGTATTGTTTTAATTATGAATTAAGATAAAGTATTGAACCTGATAGTGCTTATAAACTTACTTTTTCCCCCTTTTCTCTATTAAAATTACTTTTTATTACTGCGGGATCCCGCGGTGTGGGATTGACATTTCATTCAATAAACTTACTTTTTCCCCCTTTTCTCTATTAAAATTACTTTTTATTACTGCGGGATCCCGCGGTGTGGGATTGACATTTCATTCAAATAAAAAGTAATTTTAATAGAGAGAAGGGGGGAAAAGTAAGTTTATAAGCACTATCAGGTTCAATACTTTATCTTAATTCATAATTAAAACAATGCCTTACATAAATACGAAAATTATAGCCATGGTATTGTAATCCCGCAAAAGCGGGATTGCATTCCCTAATTAAGAGACAATTCCTCAGAGAATTAAAATTTTCTAGTGATTAAAATAAGCTTTGTCAGTGTACAAATGTGTAGGCAGGAGCTAAAAATTTAAAGCAAATGTGTAAAAATGCACAAATAGAAATGTCAAAGGAAACAGCTGTTTTAAGTCCAACAAGGTGAGCATATTCTGTCTATTGTTACCTTTTTAAAATAACATCAGAAGTGAGAAGGGTCACCTTGTTAGACTAAACAAAATTGGCAGCTTTTCTTATTGTTAATTTTTAGCACTGGGGTCCTATTTCACTCAATACCAGATTTTTGTCTACTTATTGTTATCTGCCCATTTTTGTCTGTGTGATCTTGTCGACAGGTTTTGCAGATATGAACTTTTGAAATGTATTTGCCAGATAATGTGGAGGGTGTTAATAAAATGTTGAAAGTTGCACAAGGTTTTGCAATTTTTGATATTGAATCTCTAAGTTTGGTGCAAAAACATGACAATTTATTATAAAGGGGGAGTATAGTTAGAAAATGCCTCTCGAAGATTGTAAAATATTTAGTTAAAAACATTTAAAAGCCATTAAAATTTCATTAAACTGTTAAAAACATAACACACCAAGTGTTTACTCGAGCCCTTTCGACTGCTCAGTCCGCAGTCGTCTTCAGAACTGACGAGAGTCTTCTTCGCTCCAGCACATCATGCCAAGCTCCATCCATCTGTGCGTGCGTCATGTCATTGACGGCGCACTCTTGCATAAGGATTTCTATTGCTTCACATTTTAGACAATAATTATGATTATTCAGGGATGCTAATTCTGCGCCGAGCTGCGCCGAAACACAAATTCTTGCGCCGAACTGCGCTTTTAGCCGATTTTTGCGCCGGTCTGCGCCGAATACGTCATTTTGACTCTTTGTTAAATTTTTGCCACGCTCATTTATCTTTTAAAGCGTGTATGGAAAGCTAGTTAGCAGTAAAGCAAGATTCAAACTGCGTACGAAAGCTGCATTCCGAAGCCATTCTACCTGCCCCAGATCGGACCACTCGGGCTTTGTTAGTCACCTCAATCAGGGCCGGCCAGATAGGCAAACAAGTACCGTAATTTATGGAAGAAACGCCGCGGCGTTTATGAGTTTAAAAGTTAAAAAATAGTAAGTGCGGCGTTTCTACCGGGTGCAGCGTTTACAATATTTTTAATTTTTTTAAGCCGATCTTCAACAAAAAATCGAAAAATTCGTTTCGTGATAATTTTCTCAAAAGATGACGCCACCACCGACACGTGCTCTTTAGCGTGCACAGATCACAGCGTAGCGAATCAGAATGCGAACCTACCCCCATAGAAAAGAGGTTTGATCTTTGATCCAGTTTTGGAGAAAGTCAGAGCACCCTAAGATGGGTCCATGTCCCGTGCTCTGAAGTGGATGGCTTCATACATCCAACCGATGTCTCCTCAATTAAGTAAAAAGAAAAAAAAAATAGAAGTAAATCTTTTACATCTACATTTTAGAACTATAATTAAATTTTAATGAAGTTTTGAATATATATTTTGAAGGGTTAAAGTTCTGTAAAATACCGCAAAAGTGCACTACCCTCTATTAAATGCACCCGTTTTTCACATGAACCTCTATTGTTCTTAAAATATTGAATTTCAGCCAAAATTAGTCAGTGTTGCACACGGTGAGAGTTTAACCCTTCCCCCCCCCCCCAAAAAAAAAAAAAAATAAATAAATAAAGTTAATCTGAAAGATTTTTTTTTTTTTCGCCATGCGGCTTTGCGCCCTGTGCACTCTATGGAATAAACTCTGCCAACTAATTGGTATGCTCAAGAAATGCTGAGTGCTTTTAAAATAAATCCCAATGTTATAAATATAAAAAATAATAAATAAATACCATCAAGAGTTGTTACACAACATTCAGTTTAAAACAACAATTTGCTGAAGCAAGCTTATTACGTAATCAACAGCTGGCCATCCGCGGGGGGGGGGGGGGGAATGTTTACTTTTAACTGGAGACTCTTCTCACACATCGATTGCTGTTTTCATTTTAATGGTGCCTGGTAGTCTGTCCGAACTTTGTGCGGATGCAAGCAGGTTTTTAGAAGTTATTTTTTTATTTCTATAAATTCACCTTTGTGAATATAAACATTGATATCTGATTATTTGAAAATAGAAATCGTAAGCTTCGTAAAATAGTGGCAAATACTTTAAAACATTCAATGGAAGGGGGAGAAAAAAGGAGATTTTTTTTACGTTTATTCAATTTCTATCGAAATATATCCGATCAACTTAATAGCTTTTTTAATAAATTAGGTCTAATAAGTAATGCAACATATTTTTTATTTATTTATTTTTTGTTAATTAAGAAATTATTTTAGAAAACATTGAATTTTATCTGGCATTGACTTCTGACCACGATCACACCCCCCCCCCCCCCCACACACACACACACCAACGATCGCGGCTGTGGCGTTTTTGACGATTTTCTAGCTAACTAAGCTCATTTTCGTGGGTGCGGCGTTTCTTCCATAAATTACGGTAATCATCGCAACGGGCACCGTTTTTTGTTTATGAAGGGGCACGATTTGCTATTTGGAGATGAAACATTATGGACCAATTCGTTTTTCAACATGTACACATGCATTGTTTTTTTTTTTTATATATATATTGATATTTTACCTTTTTGAGAAAGAAAAATGGAGGAAAATGTTTTTTTGGTGCAAAATAAATCTGCTGTCTTTAAATGAAAACTTAAAGGAGAAATCAATACGCCTTTCATAACTTGTTATTCGAAAAGTTTTTATGTATTCACACTGTTTACAAAAGCGATTCATATGTTTTACCTTTTCGAGCTTAAAAAAAAAAAAAGCCCCCTCCTCTGAAATGGGTAATGATCCGTCACAGCTCTATGTATATGTATTTTCCCGATTTGAACTGGCACTATTTTTTTCGGGCCCCACCACTGAAGCAGGTCACGAGCCGCCACTGGCTGTTATAGAAAGTGGACAGATTCTATTAACGGAAGGGAAGGATAGACTTGCAAAAACATTAAAACTATTAGAAGAAAATGAAAAAGCTCAAGAAGAAATTAATAAAAATAAAAAAAAGAATAAATAGAAAACTAGATAACTTATGATACTTAATTTGTAATCTCATTATTAATTTCTCATAATCTTAATTTTTAACTTCCCATAATTCTTAATTTCTCTCAACAGTCATTAAATATTTTTTGTTTACATTTGCTTTGTATATTGTGTTCATGTATTATAGATGAATATGTAAATATTAGATGAGGTTAAATTACTGATACAAAAGCATATGCTATTAAAAGTACACAGATTTAATTATTCTAACCATCAAATTTATTTTGTTTTCGATACTGCTTACCAATTACGTGTTGTTGTATAAGAGGTATAATATTTAGGTTTTCAAAAATCTCCATTTAGTACTACTTGTGATTTGTAATAGAACCAAAGAATGAGATAGAAGCTTTTGTTTTAAAATTTAGTCTTCATTTTATTTGTGCTCTCTTTTTCGAGAGGAAGATTCCCTAAATGATTCTGATAAAGAAAAAAAAAGGGACAGGGATTGGCAACCTGTGGCTCGCAAGCCGCATACAAATCATACTCATGGTTCTTGAGTAGGAAATAAATGACTTAACCACAGAAAGGTTGCTGACTCCTGATATGTATTGTTTTTACCAAGTTGCTGATAGCATAGCCTGTATACACCCTTTTTTTTTCCAGAGCTTTCCTAAAGTGCTTTCAAATAGTGTTTTGCTTTTAACAAATGGTGTTTGCTCGCAAACTTTGCTTTTCTTGTATGCATTTATTGTGTTCCTAAATCTTCAATTTTATGCTCCAAAATCATGTTAATTCTGATCTCGAATCTTAGTTTTCTCTCGGAAACTATTTTTTTGTGCTCCCGAGGTGCACCCAAATGGAATTTTTCTGCTCCCAAATAGAATTTTTCTGCTCCCAAATGGAATTTTTCTGCTCCCGAGGTGCTCCCAAATGAAATTTTTTCTGCTCCCGGGGTGCCCCCAAATCGAGTGTTAGAGTTAACATCCCTGGATTATTGTAGTTTGCTATTTTTTTAACATTATTGAAATCTATTTCTATATTTTCCTTTAAGGCTAGGCGAGAAAGGGCAGTACTATGTCTATTAAATTTAATATCGGTAATGTGTTCTTTTATTTGATCTTTTATTTTACTTTTTGTTACACCCATGTAGTGGCCAGGAAGGTTAGAATTTTTATAAATAAAATTACTTTTATATACACTAGCAGTTTCTAAGAGATTTATTTTTTCCTTATTGGAGCGGATTCTTTTAAAAATGTTACTATCAGGTTTGATTGGGATTCTAATATTCTTTTTACGGGCAAGGTTAGCAAGTTTTTTGGCAAGCAGTCGAAAGCACTCGACTAAACACTTGGTGTGTTATGTTTTTAACATTTTAACAGAATTTTAATGGCTTTTAAACGTTTTTAACGAAATATTGAAAATACTTCCGTGTATGATTCTTAACTTAATGATTGTAAAATAGTTTTAGTAGATGATTTTAATATAGATTTCAATTCTGAAGAAGTGTTTTATGGAACAGAGAAAACAAATAGATTATGATACATTTTCCAAATGGTATTTATAAAGGTGAAGTATAGTTTAACTATGCCTGGCGAAAATTGCTAAACAGTTTTGGTATATATTTCAATTCCAAAGAAATGTTTTGTGGAATAAGGAGGGAAAACACAACACACTCGTGGATTATGATGCCCATTCCAAACAGTATTTAAAATGGTAGAGGATAGTTGGAATATGCTTGGCAAAGGTTGTGAAACAGTTTTAGTAGGTGATTTTAAGATATATTTTGGTTCCAAAGATGTGTTTTATTTAACATGAAAGGCGAACACGGCACACTCGTGGGATTATGATGCCTATTCCAAACAGTATTTAAAATGGTGAAGTATAGTTAATTTGCTTGGTGAAGATTGCAAAACAGTTTTAGTAGGCGATTTTAGTATAGATTTTGATTCCAAAGATGTGCTTCATAGAACAAGAAAGAGGTGATTCCTATTTTAATGCCCCTACTCTCGCCAACCTAAAAAATTGCCACACTTTGGCCAGCTTTGCAGTCATGGGTCTCTAGTAGTTATGCACAAATTTCAACACTACCAAAAGAACTAGATGAAAACTAAAGTGAACAAATTAGCAATAAATGCACCAGTTAAGGAATTTGAAGACACTTAGTTATTAAAACTACATTAATTGGCAACCCAAAATAAATAAATAAGTAATAGAATGCTGTATTTACTTGTTGTTCCAAATCATCATTTTAAATCTAAATTACAGTTGCCACATAAATACAAAATATTGTCTGAATATGTTTAATTATCATCACCTTGCAGAATTGGGGTATTAAAGTATGAATCAACCCAAGAAAAACAAACAGGGCACACTCATGGATTATGATTCATATTTAAAAGTGAAGTATAGTTGGAATATACTTAGCGAAGATTGTAAATTAGTTTTAGTGAGCGATTTTAAGATAGATTTCAATTCCAAAGATGGGTTTTATGCAACAAGGAAGAAAAACACGGTACACTCATGAATAATAATAGACTTTCCAACTTAATTGAATAAGGAAGAAAAACAGAGACGATGCATCATGATATGCTTTTAATATATAGCACTTTACTGCGTATTTGAAATCTGAAAGTGGTTTAGGTTTTCTTACTATTTTTTTTATAATTTTATTTTTATATTTTTGCTCTACTATATTGTTTAAAGGTTATCTTACTAAATTTGAAAGATTACTTGTTGCTGCAAGTGTAGTTATCATCTCGTGCATTTGTATACATTTAGGATATTGAAAGTTTGACTAAATTACAATGTAAGAAAACCCAAGATCTTTGCATAGTATAAAATGAAGCTGCTTATGCTGTCTGTTCGCTTAGATCTTTTAAACTACTCAACTGATTTTAATGCAGTTTTCAGCAATAGATAGAGTGATTCAAGAGGAAGGTTTATATGTATAATACATCGCAGTACAATAATAATATGCACATGTGTCGAAGAAAAAGACAATATTTACACCTTCACAGTAAGGTTTTCAGGTTAAACCACACGAATTTGTATATAATTGTAATAAGCGATTTTATTTCACATGATCAGATTATCAAATCTTCCTAATTTAAAGAGTCATGTGACTCACCATCTACATATGAAAGTGTTTATATCCGATAAAAGTAGATCAGTTTAAAACATGAAAGTAACTACTTTTCTTTCAATAATTTAAGTTAAATTTCACGAGTGAAACTAACGTCATTTTAATGTCACGACTTAAAAAATGCATCAATATAAATAAAACAAACTGTAAAATGTCAGTTAGTTGGTTGGTTAGTTAGTTTGTTAGTTTCTCTGCATCTCGCATAGCTCTGAAATGAGTTATCTTGGACATACCAAATTTTGTATAGAAATTCTCCAGGACAGGTCCCGAAATACCTTGAAGCGATTTTTTCGAAATTCGAATTATTTTAGGAGATAACGATAAAAAACATGTCGCAAAAGGCTAATTTTTGCTCCGCCATTCCGCAATTGTAACCCCGCAGTGGAAAAAGATAGAATATAGAATATCTAGGTTGCCATATTTGGCAAGTTTATTAAATGATTCATACTCTTGAAGTAAAAATAAAAGAATAATGATTTTTTTTGTTTAAATTAATTGTAAGGTTGTTTTTTAATTAAAATATTGTGTCCATGTGAAATCAAAGCAGGAATGAAATGCTTTATACTCAAAAGAAAAAGTAGGATTTGAAAAATTTCCGAGATTAAAATGTGCAAAATTTTGGCGAAAAATAAAATGGTTGATGTGCGATTTTGAGGAGATGATTCTAACACTTGGCACTATTTATCGTAATTTTATAGTATGCTACTTGGTTTATGAATACACCTGAGAATAAATTTTTGAAATTTTCATTCAGTTGGAATTGTGCATTTTCTGTGCAGTTTTTCCCCAATCTATTTCTAATGTAGTACATCCAGAAAAAGGATGTTAGAAATATTACTTTTAATTTTGTTTAATCTCACTCATAAGTAATGATATACTTTACAACTTAATGAAATAAGGAACGAAAATAGGGAAGACCCATGGATTATAATACTCTTTTAATATATAGCACTTTAGTGCGTATTTAAAATCTATAAGTGTTTCAGATTTTCTTACATTTTTTTTTCCTTTCCGTGTTTTGATAAAAGCCAATATATCCAGAAGCTCTTCAGAATTAATATAGGATGAAAATAATTTGTATCTTTTTGTAGGTTTTTATCATTTAACTATCTTATTTTTGTAACCAGGGGCGGCCCGACACGGTAAGCATCACATCTGGAAACTGGCTTCGAAGGGCGTCATTTCGAACTCAAAAACTTTGAGTTCGAAAGTCAGGAGCATAAAAGGAGGCATCTTTTTTACATTAGCAGAGGGCTCCACTTACCCTAGGGCCGCTCCTGTTTGTAACCATCTTAATTTTAAATTCCATTCAGAATCTGTGAGATTTCAGTGCCAAGGAAGTCGGTGATTCTCTCCGAACAAGATTTATTAAGATGGCGAATCAACTGGTCGCTGGAGGCGGCTAGTTAAGAAATTGTTGGAATTAATCGTTCTGAAACTTAACTTTATACTAACTTTAATAACTTAATCTTTGTTTTCAATAGCTTAAATAAAATGTAACTAAGTTTAAATAAAAACCTTTTCCCTGGTTTCAAAACTCAAATCCGTTCTCCCGTCATCGCAAAAGGTTTAATAGCAGCTGTTCTGTAGAAACAACATTATGTTCTTGTAAACAGCCGCATGAGCATCGTTTTAAAATCAAAACAATCTGTATCGGCAAAGTTGAGAAGCTCTTATGCTTCTTGCCGAAGTTAATATTCTTTTCTGTGCTGATTTAGCATGAGTCATTCTTTCAACACGTAAAAATCTTTAAGCAAATGTTTAACCATTTCACCGGATGCAAATATCTTCACTCCCGCACCCAGCGGTCCCTGATTGGATGCCACGTCAGCCAGCGGTTTTCTACTAGTTTCTACCGCTGTATAAAAGCTCTCAATCTTAGTTGTTTGCAGGGAACGTAGGGCGAAGTTCAGCCAGTGGCTGGGAGCCGCGTTTAAGTTAATTTAATTTAGACTGTGAATTGCAGGAATCTGTAGTTAAATGAAACTTTAAGCGGAATCTTTTGGCTGTAGTGTCAGCCTATTACGTTAGTTTTGTAAGCTTTCCAAAAATGTAGAATATAACAGTTCGTTTCAAATTCAGTCAAATGTCTTTAACTTAAAAATGTTTCATAATAATTAATTAATTGCTTATGAGACCGTAGTAATTTTTGATATTCATCATTTCATGTATCCTGAAAAACGTCATTATTGCTTATATGACTTGTAAGTAGAAATTGTTTTTTTAATAAACATATTTTAACCTGTTTATGGTCTTGTCTCTTTTTTCATATTTAACTCTGGTAAGCAGATGTTAGGCCTCACGATGTTTTGTTCCTCAGGAACAACAGAAATAAACCACAATTTTGAAGTTTTGTAGTAAATTTCTAATTATAGAATTTTGAAATTTTATGGATCTTTTTGAAAACATTTCAGATCTTCTGTTCCTTTCTTGTAGAAAGTTTGACAAACACCATAAAACTAATGAATACACTTTTATATTTATTTTTTTATAATCCTCGCTTTTTCAAGCTTGATTTTTTCATTTTATTGAAGCTGAGATGTTAACTGTAAAAATAACAAATTTGAGACATTATGTACCAACAGTGTATGATAATCAAAATTATTTTCATCATTAATTTTAATTGTAAAGATTTGTGATTCTCACATTGTTACTAGATTATTTTACATTAATATCTTTATATACTTCTGTATTTTATTTCAGACCACATTAGGAAGTGAAGGTTTATCTCTTCAACTTCGTCACATAACTAGCCATTTACTTTGGTACTGTAGCCATTGGACATCAGATATGCTGCTGCATGAAGTTATTTTATTAGTAGGATATTTCACTGTTCTTAATGTAGATAATCAGGTATGATAATTATTAAGTTTCTCAAATGAATGTCCTTCAAAATGAAAATGCACTTATTAATGTATTGAAATTTAAACTCTAGTCATATTGATGTGTGTTTTTATTTTTAATTTTTCATATTCCATTCACACTATGTTTTTGTTGTTGTTGTTCCCTCATGTCTAACAAAGCTAGACAAAGTCCATGACTCCAATCACCCTCAGAAATTCAAAGAACAAAACCCAGTCTTGTAGAAAATCCTCCTTTGTAAAACCCACACAATCTAATAGATGGGCAATGCTAGCTGTAGTAGAGAGACATTTTCTGCAGATGAGGAAGACCTTTCAATGCTGCTCATATTTCTTGGCCACTGATAAACCTAGTGTACACAGTCTGATCACCTCTGTCTCCCTTAAAGGTCAGAGCACAGCCGAGCCTATCTCCAGAATACCAGTTATGGATAGGGGAAGATTTCCCAACTTATTCACACTATTGTATTCAGCAATATTATGTATTTCATTGTTGTAAATATGCTACTTAGTGACAGTAATTATTCAAATTCATATCAGATATTCTCGTATTTCATTATTATGCTCAAGAGCATGTTGTCAAGTTAGTGCATTCAGCAAATTACAATTCTCAACCATAAAGTATGTATTATATGTCATATACTTTATGGTTGACTTTACTACTTATGGTACTTTATGGTGAAACTTTTAAGGAAGGAGCCTCTTAAAAGTTTTTCTTGAGCTGTTTGCTAGCATAAATAAATTACATTTTATTGCAAAATACTTAAGATATTTCTGCAAAATTTTCATCAGCATTATCATATATCATTTTTCTAATCTGAAATAGTAAAATCCATTATTGATTGCGTTTATTTAAATGAGAAGAATGCATTTAATAAATTTTGCCTTTCATAAGTTTTTTTTTTTCTTCTTTTTAAGGAGGGGGGGGAGCCTTTAATGTTATATCTTTACGATTAATACATATTTTTGCATACCATCCACTAAGTCATGTGTTTCATTTTATGTATGAAACCAATTAAAATGATAAAAATCATAAAATTTAATTTTAATTTGCAAATTAGCATTTTAAATTTGTATGGGTTTGTTATTGTTTTTGACAGTTATACTTTATGCCCTGTATTAACCCCTTAACAGTTTCATTTTTTTCCAGAATTCCTTCAAAATAATTTTCCAGCAAAATGAAAATGCACGGTTTGATGACGGCAAAATGAAAATTCGGTCCCAAATGTCACATTTTTTTATTGCATATCTTTGTTCATTTTACATTTTTAAGTAAAGATATGTTATTAAAATTAACATTTCTAATATTTTTAACCATTTATTACAACTTTTTTTTCTTTAATGAAAATAATCTAGTTTCCCTGCAGGTTTTTTTTTTTTTTCCCCTACATAAACGCCAAACAAGGAAGTCACATTTACAGGTAAAATTCCGAAATAAACATGTGCTTGTGAACTAATCAGAATAGAAAACATGATAGACTACAAAATATCATTTACTGGACAACTATCGCTATCTACACGAATAATTTGTTACTAAAAATGGAAAAGATACGGGCGAAACAGTGAAAGCCAAAAAGAAATCAGATTGCCCGTACGGTATACGGGCAAATCAGAAAAGGCCCGTATGGCATATGGGCAAAACAGGGAAGGGGTTAAATCTTAAAATGTCTGATTTGTAATATAAAATATGTATTTTTGAATTTACACTACATGCATTGTATTAATTAAATGCTTGACTATTTTTTTACTCTTACATTTGTATTTATTATATGTATTTCTATGGATATATTTATAGTCTTTAATTCAAGCTGGACAAAGGCCAACTGTCTTGCAGCAGCTCTGTTCATTACCATTTCTTTACTTCAGTGATTCAGAACTCACAGATATCCTTTTTCCAACCCTCATTGCATGTTGTTTCAATAACTCTAGTAATAAAACCATACTAGAGCAAGAAATGAGTTCAGAACTTTTAGCAAATTATATTGAAGTAAGTCAGTTTTAAATCCATCAGATTTTAATCTTTGAACTTACTGAAAATTGTAGATTGGTTTTTAAAGTTTTTATGGTATGAGTAAATGTAACTGATTTTATCAATATTTCTTATCCAAAAGTTCTTTAGTGATCAATTTTTAGTCATTAAATAACTTATTTTATTTATTTTATAGGAAAAATATTTGAATATTGAAGACTGCACAAGAAACTCTGTAAAAGGTAAGCCTTAAAAAATTTATTCACAAAAAAAATCAAGGAGTGCACGCATCATTAAATCATTTGAGATTTACTGCTCACAAGACTAGATTCTTTAAATTCTCTAGATTCTCTAGATTCTTTCTGTAAAATATGAAATATAACAGTTTTCATAGGTGTAGGGGAGGAAATACTAAAACATAACTTTCATATAGAAAAATTTTTACAAAATGCAGTATTAAAAAAATTGAAAAGTTATAAACTTTTCTAATTTGCACCAAATCACTTAGGGACGATTTGGCATCCCTCTGTAAGCAGCGCTTGAAGCATGATAGATCCCCTTGTACACCCCCCACCCCCCCAACCTCTCCTACAATGTCACTGCCTTGGCTACTTGTTGATGCCAATGTTTTTAAAATTCCAAATTGCCAAAAATTCAATTTAAAAAAGTGTTGATTTTTAATCCTTATATGACATTTTACTCTGTGGTTTTTAATTGCTTAACGATTTACTTTTGATAAGTTCAACATCTGCTAACATCTCTTTTTTAGTTAATATTTTAATTAATTAAACCAGAGTTTTGCATACTGTTTGATATATTTTATGCATTATTTTCTCTTAAAGGATGTTGTGAAATAAAACCAATACCTTGACAATCAAGTAAAATCAGGCAGCATATGTCTTTTGTAAATGAAATGTATTCCAAGTTAAAACCCCTAAATGGTTTAAATAGTGTTTATGCTCTTAGGGCACAGGTCTAATAATTTTGTATTGTATCCAAAATTGATGAATTAACTTAATTTACTATAAGTTCCTAATATTAAGTTCAAAATTACTTATAAAAGCAGCCAAGACGGCAGCTTCGCTGCCCCATTCCTTATTGTTCTTTATACTCAGTGCAGTGTTGACTAAAATTTTGTACTCATTTCAATGAAAATCATCTGTTTTTGTTTTAACAGTATTTGTCATTAAATTTATTTAGGTTAGGGTTGCTCTACATTTTGGGTGCCATCATAAAAGCCGATGTTGAAACAGCAAATAGCTAAAATGTGCTTTAGCTCAATCATGACATTTTTTAGATGGGTGATTAATGCACCAAGTATTGTAAATTCGATATTTTAAAGCTGTGAAAAAGTCCAAAAGGTCTTGCATTTTTGTGTATCCATTATTATTTTGTAATCTAGCTACTGTGTGACGTATGTTTGCTCCATTTGACGTCATTGAATTGTTAATTTGGATTTTTGCTCATGCGTTATTATTATTGCACCTATGTTTACATCTAGCTGTTGCTGTTCACATCGTGGAAATATCATCAATTTTGGTACCACATACATTAGCGTACTTTTACTTATATTTTGTGATTTTGAAACCCACATAACATTCTTCAATCTAAGAGGACCACTGTACTAATTTACTTTTACAAAAAATACTACAGTTTAAAAACATTAAAATGTACAATCTTAAAACTTTAGTTAAAAGCACATAAAACTTAACATTTGCAGATGCCTAAAAACTACATATTTTGGCCTAAGAACCATGACCCCTCATCAGCATTAGGAGAAGAAACTGCGCTGTCGCTTTGTCTCTCATTTCTGCTCTCAATGTTGATGTTTTCTGTCAATGATGTCTCCATACATCATCAGAGTGTGTGTATGTCATGTCATTGTTGTTGCTATCTTTCATCAATATTTTTAAGAAGAGGGGAGGTAGACAATGGTGGATTTAACTCTTGAGAGGCCTGAGACGCAACTCAAATTTGACACACACACCCCAATCCTCAAAATAAAAATATCGCATGTGTTCTTTCTTCTACAGCTAGCAAGGACCTGTGTGACAGAGGTACAGAGTGAGTGGCCTCTTTTAGTTTTCGTTTGCATGTACAGGGTGATAACAATTAAAAAGTTCCACTGTAAAACAATCAGAAAAGGAAAACTACTGGACCAAATGTTATTAAACTTGGTAAATGTGTAAAGGTGGTCAGGGGATTTATTATCGGTGAAAAGAAAGTTCAAAAATTTAACATCAGGTGCAAGGACGTGTTTAAGGGGGAATTGGTGGGGAGTCCAGATGTCTGTACCTCCTCTCCCACGAAATTTTGATTTTCTTTACTAAAATGATAAAGTGTCCTTTTGGGAATAACACTGCCTTTTTTATAGTTTGGACTACCTCCGAAATTTTTTAACCCCCACCAAAATGTTCTTCATGGGTGGAGGGGGTCAGACCCCTGAACCCCCCCCCCCCTAAATACGTCCTTCCCCTGATGTTGAAATTTTGAGCTTTTTTTCTGTGGATAATAAATCTCCTGAACACCTTTACACAATTACCAAGTTTGATAACATTTGGTCCAGTAGTTTTCCTTTTCTGATCATTTTAAAGGGGAACTTTAATTATAATCACCCTGTATATGTAAAGACGCAGTGAAAGCATGCAGGAGAAATTGGGTAATGGAAAGAATTTGAAAGTTTCATAGTTTTACATTACTCAACAAATATTTCCAACGATTCACAAAATAAATATATGTTCTGTTTTTATAATTAGTGAGTTTTTTTAATGTTATTAAAGTCTGTTTCAATTTTAGATTTCTGGGCCAATCAGGAAAGGGCAGTGGTATGTTTATTGAATTTAATGTCATTTATATATTCATGTTTTCTTCTTTGATTTTGCATTTGATCATGCCTATGTAACTTCCGGTTTCTGGGGTATCTTCAAACTGTATTTTGATTTCGTAAAGTCCCTGGACTTTCTTGCGGATCTATTAAAATGAACATGTTTATATAAAAGTTGATAAAAACATTTTAAAATGTGTGCATTCCAATAAAGATTCAAATATCTGCAAGAAACCCCTAGAATTTAATAAATCAAAATACTGTTTGAAAATATCCAAGAAAGCGGATGTTACATAGGCATGACCAAATGCAGAATCAAAGAAAGAAAACATGAACATATAAATGGCATTCAATTCCATAAACTTAGGACTGCCCTATGCTGCTTAGCAAAGAAACCTAAAATTGAAATAGACTTTAATAACTTTAAAAAACTCACAAATTATAAAAATAGAATGTATGTATTCTTTTGCGAATCTTTGGAAACATTGACAACAAATGGCTCCATCGACAAGACGTATGGAGCACCCTCATCAACATTGGGGACAGAGTGGTGGCAGTTTCATTACGTGAAGACAGCCATGTTTTTTGACTGAAAGTAATTTTTAGACAGTTTTTTTAATCATAATTTTTCATCGTTTTTAACTAAAGTACTACAGTTTTTTTGTAATTCCCATATGTACTCGAATTTATTCTGTCAGATCAAATAAAACTAAGTACTGTAAAAGCACTAATTTTCATGAGCCATAATTTTTGCAAAAATGAAGTTATCGGTGATTTTGAGAGGTGAAAATTTTGAGAATTTTATATAAATAGAACAGAAAGTTGAAAAATCCCAATACTACTTAAATATAGAGCCCGTTTTGCATATTGCATTTTAAGAAACTTCCTTTTGTCCGAAAAGTTCGTCCCCCCCCCCCCCTTTCCCATTTTGAATGGCTTCAAAGAAGCTGATATAAATATTGTAAGTGAATGAGCTGCATTCTATTAATTGTATTATTATTTTATATTCAAGAAACAGTTGTATAGTATGCAAGAAATAATTGTATAGCATTCAAGAAAAAGTTGTGAGAAAGAAAGTCAAGTTGTAAGAAACATTAAATTTTGGTTAAGTGAAAAATTTCTGATTTTTTATTATTATTTGAAGAGAAGAAAAAGAAGTATTTCATGAGGATTTAGATTTAGTTTTCGCAATTACGACGGGCTCGCTAAAATTAAAGCCTTGCAAAAATAAGTGCTTTTACAGTATTTGCATACTTCCAAATAGAAAATAATAATTTACTCTCTGAAATATAGTTCTTTTCTGTTAAATATATACATATATATATCTTGGAACTATAAGATTAATTTATCATTCAAATATGAAGCAATTTTTATTCACAAAGTTACTTACAGTGATAAAAACAATTTTGTGTCTTGGTTTTCCCCTACTTTTCCTATTTATTTATTATATTTTTTTAGTCAAAATAATTAAACTTCCAAAGCACTTTTATTACAAGTTAAAAATATATAGGTCAAATAATAATAAATGAAAGAAGAGTGTATGTATTTTCCCTCTTTTTTTTCCTGCTCCCTCTCTCCTAACAATGGAACATTCAATCATTGTTTTTAGATTTAGTTTAATCTTTGAAATTGTGAAGGGGTAAAAGTGAATCACAACTCTCAAGAGATAAATAATGCATTCACTTACATTGCTGACATTTCAACATTTGTATATATAACTTAATTTTATTAGTATTTTATTAGTCTTAATTTTATTTTTATTCTTAATTATAAGCATGCAGAAATCAATATGTTCAACTTTTACAGTTTTGTTTGTATTTTCTGAGCAATTAAATTATATGGAGTACTGATAATTTGAATCTATCCCCCTCCACTTCATTCATAATTGCAAGGGTGTGCGTGCAGAGTTAGTCTCCCGATTTCAGTTTTGCTGTGGCATCATTAAAGTTCACTGAGCTGATTTAAAAAAAAAAAAGGCTGTACAATTGAAAATAAGATTACAATTTTTTCTATACTTTCATTGAAAAATAGAAAATTTAAAAGGATTTGTCAAAAACTCAGTGTTAACAAAAGTATAATCAGCAAAAAATATTGGATTAACATTAAAACTTAATAATCGACATTGTTTAATATTTCAAATGGTCTTTTGATTTATACATCACTTTATGCCAGTCTGACATAATTAAACACTGCTTTAACTATACTAAGAATTAGTCACTAGATTACAACATTTTACAAAATAGAAACTTGATATATTACCCATAAAATCAAAACTTTCTTTTCCTAACTTTATCTGACAATTGATTTAAATGAATGTTTGAACCTAAACTTTATTATTTATTTGTCAAATGCCAGTTACATTGGTCATTAGGCCATTAAACTCCTAGCCTGACAATAGTGCTGAAATCTACATGAAAAATCGGTCAGTGCTTCACACTTGTCCAAATGTTCTGCCGTCATTAGCTGTCCACTATCACATAAAACACACAACGGCGAATCTGCTAGACCAATGTGAAATAAATGATTCTGTAGACAGTTGCAATTAGCCTAAAAAGACATGCGAGTGTGTTAATATTCATCATTTATATATATTTTTTTAAATGATCTGAATTTTTTAATTATTTTTCAGCTGTGCCTGAAAAGAGGTGGCTATTTTCCACAAGATTTCCAAAGAATTGTTGGTCTTCAGCTAAACATTATTTTGAAGTTAAAGGTAATATCTTGTTTTCTCTGTGTATAATAAGTTTCACTGTAAATCTGGTTTATACCATAAAGTATCAGCGTTACACCACATATATGTAAACACAGTTTCATATTTCAATCTATGCTATTCAGTTGATTCTCATAAATGAATATTTCAAATGCTGTATAAGGCATATCAAATTTTAAGATATCTGCAATGTTGAAAGCATCAAATTTCAGCCAAAAAAATCAATAATAAAATTATTCACAATTCTTGTGTGCTATACATTTCTGTCTCTGAAACCCATTTTCTTTTTTATCCTACGGTGTTTGGAAAGGCAGATATAGCCATTTAAAAACACACCATCAAATGAGAAATAACATCAGCTAAGAAGTTAAATGCGTTTCTCTCAGTATTTTGTTTTCAGTTTCTTTTCACTATTAGCATCATAACTTCTGTATTAATTAAGATATTTTACTGAAAAAATTTTCTGTGTGTTTAAAATATTATTGGCTATGAAATGACCTAAAATATTTGTTATCGACATAACTATTTGCTTCTATTTTAAAAGGTTTCTTTCTTTCTTTTTTTTTTTTTAAGCAACAGGCCATAGATTTGAAAAAGGTGCATATTAAGTCACATAATTGGCCATATTTTATTTCCCTGCTAAGATTTCTCTTAGTTTTTTTTTTTTTTTTTTTTTTTTTTTTCATAATTTCAAAGATCGTTGTCATGTATGTCTCATTGCTAAAAAGAATTAAGATTCATTTAGTATTGCATACATAAATTTTAGTGAAAATTTACATTTAAAAAAAAAACAATTCCTCAAAATGTATAACAATTATAAATAATTTTCTTTTTTCTATTCTACGATTTATGTGAAAATTATTTTAATATAAATTATAACTTAAAAAAAAAAAAAAAAATCCCATACATAGGTGGATACCTTAAACCACTTCTAGGTGTATGGTTATTTATCAGATTAATATAACCACAGTAGATTTATATACTGCGGTTATCAATCTCTCTCTCTCTACTGGTGCTTTTTTCCCTGTATTACTTGTCTGTAGTCTAAATATTTGGCACCAACTTTAAATTTTCATTTGTAAAATACATGTACTTTGTTAAATACATGTATTTCGGTTTCTGAATTACAGTATTTTTAGATATTATAATTTGGAATATTATTTAATAAATTGTCATATCTAAAAATATCAGATATTCAGAGTCTAAATAAGACTTTATTGAGACTAGGTGATCTAATTTATTTGGCGCCATTATGTGAACATTTTACTGCTCAACAAATCCTGTGCCAGCCTAATATTTAGCAGCTATTATTAAATGATATGTAGATATATTTGCTCTTTATAAAATTAATGTTGTCAGTTATAATTTTCTTTTTTTCCCTATTAAATAGGTTGAAGAATGGACTTAATTTTAACCAGACATTGCTTGTTCAGAGAAATTAACCTTTATTTAAACTATTTATAACAGTATTGTTTTTTCTTATGTGTGGAAAAAAATAGTCTAAAAAAAGGAACTATTTCAATTTTTTGTAAATAAAATAATAGCCATGTATATGATAAATTATTTTACATAACAAGCACCTGGACCCTCAGATATTTCAAAGTTATAAAGATTTCTCTATATGATAAAAAGTTGTCCAACATTTGATTTATAGAAATGAAATTATCCCCAGTTAACAGTTGCGTTAACTGAAAATTATTTACTAGTAGTTGTGCTGCTTCAAACTGTCCACGTAGTTGTGTTTGTTATCAATCCTTATGAAAACATAGTCAAGCATTTGAAGTTAAAATTTCCTATAACCATTAATAATTTCTTACAACCATGTATTAATAAAGCAGTGTTTCTGTGTTAGCAGTTTCTTGTTGATTTGGCAACCCCATTTATATTTTGGCTGCTAATTAAGCTATTTAAGATTAATTTTCTTTTCAAATTTTTTGTTTCTGTTGATAATATTTTTGGGCTTGTTGATATTGTATAAATGATTTGTGTGGTATTACTAGTAACAGTTTCTGTTTGGATACATTTTAGACATATTGTAGCCTGTACTAAATATACAGAACTAATTGTGAGCAATAATACTCGTTTTGTCTACCTGTTATGTGCATTGTATTTTCATGCAAAGTAAGTTGCAATGAGGAAACTTTTCAGAGATTATGAAATACATTTTACCAGTTGTCTTTTCTGAACAGAATGGATATATGAGTAATCTCATAGCTCTAGATGTTAGGATTTTTTTTTTTACTTGCATAATCTGTGCTATTTTGTGTATTAAATTTTATTATCTTGGTATATAAGATATTTCAACCTAATTAATTATTGTAAAAACATTTTGAGTAAACTTTTTCCCCCCTTCATGAGCCATGTTCATGACTGCAAACATGATTTTTAACTTTTTAGAGCTACATCTGTTTGGTTTTTTTAACTGATATGGGTGTGACTTTAAATGTTGAATTTTTAACAAAGATTTTTTATGTGCCAATAGTTAGATGAAAGAAATGTAAAGTATAATAATGCTGTTTCTAATCATTGTATTAACCCACATTGTATTAATAAAAATATTATGCATGAAAATGTAAAATATTCGAATATACAAAATTTTAAAAAGTGCACAATAAGTGAGTTGCAAGTAGCCAACTCCCTACTCGACCTACTGTGCACTTTTTAAAATCTTGTTCATTCCAATATTTTATAATTTCATGCATAATATTCTTATTAATACAATCAAAGTGCTAAATATATCAATTTAGAAACAGCATTATTGTACTTTATATTTTTTTTTCATACTGCCATTAGCACATAAAAAATCTTTGTTAAAAATAACCAAAAACACGTTGGTCTTAAAATATAAATTACCTTTGTGGCCATGGTTTCCTATGCTATTCTTAATCCTTGTGATGTGCACTATCTTCCTTAAAATTTTGTACAGCCCCTTAGAAACACACTGTATATCACATATGGGCAACCTCCAGCCCACAGACTGGATGTGGCCCACCACAGCTTTTTGATCGGGACTGCAGAACATATCAAAACCCCGTATAAACCATTCAAAATCTCATAAAAATCCCACTCATACAGCCCTTGACTTGCTAACATCCTAAAGTCTGGCCCACAACTTTTCCAAGATTGCCCCCATAACTGCTGTATATTACATTGTTGAGTAATTTTTAAATCATCCCCAAGTTTTAGTCAAATACCTTTGTGAAGAATTATAGAGACAATATAGCCTCTATAAATGTTTATCACATATTTAAGTAATAAATTTTTAATATCCAAATAAATGAAACTCCTAAAAGTTTTCTTTAAAATGTATTGGGAGGAGTGCACTTTCTTGTAATGCATTTACTTAACTATAGTTACACCAGTAATATGAAACCAAAACTTTGAGGGTGTTTACCACAGAAGAGTAACCTGAGAACATCATCCAGAAATTCAACCCCATTTTTTCTACAATTTATTTTAGCGTTTAATTTGTATACATCAGTTAGATTTTGAAAAAAAAAGATATTGCAATAGAGAGAACTGTTGGAAAGTATAATATAACTATCATTGTAGAGAATATCATGGTATGGAGAATTATTATATAAGACATTGTAGTGAGATTCTACTGTATCAATAAAACCATAATGTAAAATGTATTACTGATGAGTTATGTTTGCACAGGGGTCAGACACATTGATAACTCATTAAATAATGAAGATAGATTGAAATTAATAGTAAATAGTTAAGATAGACTTAAAAAGTTTCATTACCCTCGTCAAGGAACTTTGATGTGTGCCAACCTTTGTTGCATGGAGAATATCCAGACCATAGTTCATTTCACACTAGATACTGGCAAGCATGTTGGCATCAGTAGCAGCTATTGTGGATGTAATCCTGGCTTTTAGGTCATCAATGCGTGACATTTTCCTCCTGTAAACAATGTGTCCTTTACAAATCCCCAAAAATGTCCAGCCGCATTATATGAGGTGATCTGGATGGCCAAGGAATTAGACCTCATCACCCAATCCATCGTCCTATGAAACATTTATTCAAAGAAGTATGAACCAATGAGGTGGTGCACCATCTTGGTGCAAAAAATTCTAATATAATTAAAATTCTTGATCGGTCTGTCTAATTATTTGCAATATTAATTTAAATCTTCGTTATTTTCTGAGTTATTAAACATCAAAATGCGTTCAACGTTTTATAAACAAGCTGTATATTTACAATAATTTTAAATGCATTTATGTGTTTTGCTTTTAAGAAAATGTGTTTTTTTTAAAAGTCTGCTTAAACTCTGTTTGTACATGTAGGCTCAGTATGATTTTGAAGCATTTTTTTTCTATGGACTTTGTTTTTTAAGAATAGAGCTTCAAAAATTTATCAATATCTAAAACATGGGAAAGAAATGAACTGTACTATGGGGAAAAAAGCGCTTCTCTCTCTAAAATTCTTGGGGGGGGGGGGGGGGGGGTCTGTTGATGCAATTTTATAAAAAGCCATAGTACAGATTTTTAAGACCTCAGCTCCTTATATAATTTTACAAAGGAGATGTATGATAGAATAAAGTAATTAGGTTGAAAGATCTTTAACATTTATGTGATAATGCATATCTTATTTTTCTCGTTATTTTTTGTAATAACTATTTATAAATATTTTTTTGCAATATTTTACGCAAATGGTTTTCTGTTTTACTATGTACATAGTATTCAATTTTTTAATTTTGTTACCGTGCATAAAGGCTTTTTTCTGTGCTGAAAACAAATTTATTTTTATTTTTTAATTTGAATATATCTAGTTGCTAAAATAAAGAGCATTTACTGTTTATTATTAAAGTGTATTTGTCTTAATTAGTCATCATTTAAGACTCAAGCTTTTAAAATAAATACTAAAACTAATTTAAAAGGAAAGGACGTTCTGTATTAAAATACTTAAAAGGTTAAAAACACATTAAAAACAGACAGGTAGCACTTTCAGTGGCGGCCACCACTTTCCTCAGCCTTAGCTTCCAAATGCTCTGCTCTCTTCCTCAGAATTTCGTTCCATCCCTGATCGAATTGCGCATGCGTCATGTCGTTTACAGCGCCATCTGTGGTTATAATCTGTAAGGCTTCCTTGTTGAGGGTATAGTAGTTATTTTTGTAATTGGTGAATTTTTTACTATTATTAAAATTGATTTCTATGGGGCGTTCTCTGGCTATTTTAGAAAGGGCGGTACTGGGTTTATTGAATTTAATATCATTGTGGTGTTCCTTTTTTTTGTCTTTAGTTTTTCTTTTAGTCATACCAATGTAGCATCCTGATTTACTTGAATTATTATATGCAAAGTTTATTTTATAAATGCCGGCGGTTTCATTAGGGTTTTTAATGTGTTTTTAACCTTTTAAATATTTGAATACTCAAACTTCAAAAGGTACCTTTAATGTATATTTTTTATCTCATGAAGAGAAACAAAATGGGAGAAGTTTTATTATTCAGATAAAAAAAATATATTTACGCGCAGCAGTGCTCCTGACATGTTACAGTCAGATAACTGCACGAACACTGCATATACCCTTTTCACTCACAAACTGTTTGAGCCACTCTGCCATCTTGACCTTGACTAAAACCAGTTCACGATCAAAAGTCAAAGCACCTTGATACAAGGGCAGTTCCAGACTCTCAGTTAAGAGGGGAGGGGATGGTCACTACCAGGGACGTCTTAAGTAGGGTTGCCAACTGTCCCACGAGAGCCAGGACATCCTGTTCCTAGGACTTTAGAGGACACATTCCGCAAAATATGTATGGGGACACCAAATGTCCAGCTTTTTGAGTAAAATAAGTAATTTAATAATTTGATATATTATAATGAACCCAAGAGAGATTTTAAAACATTAAGTTTCTTTCCTAAATAAATATGATCTCAGCAAAAATGATTGTATACTTTCTTTTCTACATAAGTAATATTATGATTTCAGTAAAAGTGGTTTGACATTCATGTTTTTTTTTCTGAGTAAATAATTTTAATAGAAGGTGTTATTTAAGACTAAGTTTCTCTTTTAAATGAATACTAGCTGCATGCCCGTTCTTCGCACGGTAGGAAACTAATATTTTCCTAAAATATAATCAGTGCGAAAACAAAATCTAAAAAAAAAGTTCAAGTAGTCCCTTTGTTGAAACTGCCACGGGTTATATTAACACAATGTAGATAAATAAATTAGTTGTAAGTCGATCGCACGCGTTGAAAAAGATGAATAGAACACTTTTAATTTCATGAAATATTTATTAACGTGACATACCGTGCTTTAACCCATATTAAGCTAACAAATCTACTATTACTACCTATTACTTATATGAATATTATCTATCTTCGTTTCTAGCTTTAAAGCTCAATCTAAAGAAACAGATTAGATATTTTGAACCAATGGTGCCTTTCTACTCTTTAATGATTCTTTAGAACTTATGAATTGCCCTTAAAACAGCTCTCCATACATTTTTAAGCATAATTCTTGTCAGACTGACGTATTTACCACCGCAAAAAATTTCATCTCGACGTGGTGGAAAATATCAAACCTGTCCCAATTTAAATATTTACCTCCATGGTTGTCTTGTGTAAAACATCAAACTGTATAACCTCGAGGAACTATTTAGAATCGCTCAAATTGCAAATAGGACATTAAATTGTGTCACAGAGTTTAAACTTTCACTCAGCTTTTAATTTATGACTGCATATTCTGACCCCGAGTAGTTGAGTCAGGTTATTTCTCCCGGTAGCTTTTAAACGGAGTAATATTTAATCATACAACATTGAAAAATTCAGACTTGCAACGAACTTATTAAAGCTAACTTGAGATATATTGGGTTTATTCCTAGCTAATCGGGATTTTAAATATTTTCTGGTGCTATTTTGCTAATGATGGAACTTTTGTGCAAGAGCTTGCTAAGTTGCTGGAATTCAACAAAACAAAAAAAAAAAGTATATCTAATATATATATGTTAACTGTGTTCCATGCAGGAATCAAGCTGTAGTCGCATTTTTTTTTGCAAAATGCGACAAATTGTGCAAAAATGCGAAAAAAAAAAAAAAAAAATTGTCCGCCGCAAAAATGCGACAGCCATTTTTAACTTCCGTGTTCTCTGAAAACAGAATTTTCTAATTCCAAGAATAGCCTTTACGCACTTTAGCGATCTTTTCTTTTCTTTTCCTTCTCAAAATTCTTAAGAGCACATGTTGGAAATGCCCAATCAATCACCTTGAAGGTGGGCCTACCCCTTTCTCATGATAATCTGTTCTTAAAATTTGCAAATGGGATGTTGCAGTTTGAAGCAGACATCTTCAATTCTTTGTTCTTATTTTTACTAAGTTTCCTCCATCTGCAATGCTCCCTACCAGTGAACAAAAATTGGACAAATGGATAGCATTCTTTATTAATTCTTTTTATGTGTTCTTTTAATACCAAAAAATTAAACAAGCATAAAGCTGATGACAGCTGTCATTCTTGAAAAATTACTCCTTCCGTCATGAATGAAGACCAATGAGAAAGAGAGAGAGACATATGTAAAAAGAGCAGCGGGGGGATTTAAAATTTAAAAAATGCATAAGGCTGGGACATAAATTCAAACAAATGCATAGCTCGAAATCACGTGCAAACTTTCTAACTCGCAATAAATCGTTCTGCATCTGTAAATGAATCCGTAATTCACTAATGCTTAGTGAACATCTGTAATATTGTAAATAAACTGAAGTATGAAGGCCAGATAATGTTTACACTAAGCAATCATTTGGAACAAAAACGAATGAGTGTAAAACAGCCAATTATAAACAATGGGAGTTGCCATCCTGTTGCAGAGTTTAGAACTGCATGATTGCTTAGTAATACACAACTGCATAACATACACTTTTAAGGATCGACATTGAAATCATTTTAAGCCCTCTCCTTTCTCCCAATGAAAATGAAATATGCCAGATGGCCGTTTTATGATGCTGAAAACAAACATCACAAGGGCACCTCTCCGGTCACGCGGACGAAAGAAAATGGATGAAATAAAGAAACAAGTTATATCTAAAAACATTCCGATTATGAAAAAAATAATTATTTGTAAAAACATATTTTATCTGGTTGTATTTATGAGAAAGGTGTCATTGCATTGCTTGAAATTTTGTGAAGGGCAGTTACACAACGCTCGTAAAGGTTAGTTTTAATTGATGAAATTTCTGTTACAGGATAGTTTTAACAGATAGCACTTTGTAAATGAATCGTAAAACAGTCCTTAATTTTAACTGCATTGATCCTTATCAGGGGGGAAGTTTTGGCAAATGAGTAGAAGGAGGACATGCCAGGAATTAGGGGGAGAAAAAGGACTGCCAGGCGAAATGCATACGATAAACAAAGGGGGATTTTTTTTTACTGAATTCAAGTTCTTCTTTCTATATCGCTTCACTATTTCTATTGGAAATCTGAAAAAGTAATTTTCAGATTTCCAATAGAAATAGTTTCCTAACCCCTTAATTTCTTATTTATGTAAATTGAATTTAAAAATAGTACAGTGTAAGTAGAAGAAAATTTAATATTAATTTATAAGCAGCTAATTTTCTTTAGCATTTTGCTACAGCATTTTCTGACCCAGCTTAAACTCTGGTTCCATGTATAACTATGCCTTAGTAATCATACTATTCAATAAAAATAATTAAAGTGGAAAAATTAAATCTGGTTTAATTGTGCTTCCTGTAATAAGTATGTTGGATTCCACTTTTTTTTTTAAACCACATCACGAAAGTCCTGCAAATCTGTACATAAAAGTTTGCAAGCCTAGTCTTAAGGCCCTGGACCCTCATGCAAAACTAGTCCCCAAAGAGGGGCATTGCTAGGTGATTTTGCACCCCTGGCAGAACAGTCAAAATAGCACCCCCTACACCTTGAACAACTTAATAATTTTTCACCCTCCCCCTCCACAATAATCATTATACTTTGTAAAATTCTACCTATCCTCCCCTACAAAAGTGCTCTTTTAAAAAAAAGAAAAAACTATTCCAAAAAAAAGTAACGGTCGCTGTCAAAAGCTTGTTCTGCTATCTACTCCGAAACTGTGGAGATATGCATTTTGGCGAATGTGTCCATGGATTTAAACATTTTTAATAAAATATTTAAAACATTTTTGTTCAAATACTGGTTTGTTTTTTTTAAGGTTTAATTTCATCTTGATAATTGAAATTCCATAAATTGGAAGTCCAAATTTAAGAAATTCTTCTGTATTTAAAAATAACAAATGGGGATATATTTAAAAGAAAAACGGTAAACAGATAAAAGTTTAAACATGCATGTGTGAAATCGCTAATAGCCATTGGAAGAAACGTACGATTCTAAAGGAGATAGCAAAGCTAGTGGAAACAGAATTCTACTTTAGCGTTATGACATTTGAGGCAGCAAAGACATTAGGGGCAGTTAGGACACAAGTGGAAACAGAGCTTAATTCTTTAGTTATTAGAGATGGATGGACAGTGTAAATTGAAAAAATGTTTAAAATAAGGTCAGAAATAAGACTTCATTAAGAAAAAATTCCTCTCATTAACTTTCAAAAAGTTGAAGTTTTTTAATTTGTGTATGACCCTTGTACAGAAACATTTCCCATTAGTAAAATGTGCCCCATACACTAATAAGGTGATTTACCAAATTTGAGCATTTCATCATACAATGTTGCAGAGATATCTTCAAAGAAAGACGATCAGGGAATATGCGATTTTAAATAAAAATGTTTATTGCTAGAGTGGAAAAAAGATTTTTTTTCGTAATTTTTGTACAACCCCTGAAATGTGATAATTCGACCTGATTTTTGCCTTTTGAGAGCCATTGAAAAGTGGTTTACGCCAGCATTATATTTATCTTCATATCTGACACTTTTTAAGGTACAGTTCTCAAATCTTGTATGTCACCTCATTAGTGCATAGGGCACATTTTACTAATTGGGAATTGTTTTGTACGGGGGATTGTATACAAATTAAAAAAGTGTGTCTTTGAAAATTAATGAGAGGAATGAGTAATTTCTCAACTTATTTTGAACATTTTTTTCAATTTACACTGCGCGCTTATATCTAATAGATAAAGAATTAAAGCCCATTACTACCTTTTTGGGACACCCTTTATTCAAATTTTATCATTTGCACAACCTTATCCATACAAACTTTAACTATGTGAGATCTCGCATTCCTCCATTGGCACAATGTACTGTAAAAGGGATACAATGATTTTCCTTCATATATTCATATAAGAATTACATAATTTATTCAACACAGACTCTTGCTAGTCTATAAAATACTGATTATACAACTCCATAGTGAATATTTTATTTAAAAAGTTTACATATATTTAAGTAATTATACATTTTGACAAGAGAAAAATAACTCTGTGCTGGCTGAAAATATTAATATTTCATATTCTCTTCCACAAGCAAATAATTTACAGCATTCATAAAAGTTATTTATATAAAAATAGTTTGGCAATACTTTAAGCTTCAATAAAATCTAAAAAAGAAAAGCACAATAATTTTATTTTTATAGTAAATACGTACTATGATACACACAATGTGTACTACAAGGATTCAAAAGTTCCCATTGAATCTAATTTTAAAATATCAGTTAAAATGCTGAAACATTTTCTCCTTTGAAGTTAGCACGTATTGTGTTTAGGTAAACCTACACAAGAGGTATCTGCCTTGGGCAAAGACTTTTCTGTGGGGTTCTAATGCATATTCACATTGCATCTCAAGAAAACTGCCCAAAATTCTAGATCATAACATCGACAGCTGCACAGTAGGCAAGAACCGTAGACCTTTGCACTTCAGCCATCTAATTAATTCAGTGTCTTATCTACTTGGCCATGATGGGCTCCTGTTGAAATAAAGACTTTTACAACAGCACACTTCTAAAGGTCATTAAAATTTTGAATCCATTTTTAGTCATATTTAATTCAACCAGCAATGTAATTTTAACTTAAGATTGATGACTCAGCAAGAAATCCTTTTCAGGAAGTAACATGTCACAAGGGAGTAAGGAAGATGTGGCATCACTGCTGTACGCATGCTTCAGTTAATAAGTCTACATAACATTCTCCCTAGCAAACACAAAATCTTATAATTTATTCTCTGTTCAATAAATGCAGTTTACTTTAACTGCTGGTTACTAAGTACACCAATCTACAAAATATGACATTGTGACAAGTTATTGACCATGTGATTTGGGTAAACCACTTTTAGAAAAGAGGAAAATGTAATAATATAAAAACATTGTAGCTGCTCTACTGCAAGTATTTTTTATGTTATGTGCTCAATTCAGGAACTTTTGAATCTTTGTAGTATATTTACTATACATGTAAATAATGCAATTACGTGCAACTAGTGATATTAAAATATAGTGGGTAAAAAGCAATTTTAGAAGCATGTTAACATTATAGAAATCATCAAAATCAAAAGTTTAATTGTATTTAAAATTTGTGAGTTTTGCTAAAGCAATAATGATTAAACTTTTTACATGAATATCTTAACCTTTTCAAGGATAATGCCACACAAGCATGCTTAGTTTATCCTTTTCTATAAAATTTATTCAAAATGAAAGGGGGGGGTGAAGTCATCTCTTGATAATAATGAAACCTAATAAAGGTAAAAAAATCATAAAAAACTCATATGGTGTCACTGATGTTTTATTTAATAAATACATTAATTCAGCATTTCCACTCCAAATACTGATTTTTTCACAGTATTTCCATGAAAACTGCAATCATTTAAATAATCAATGATTTTTTTTTTAACCACAAAATTGAGGAGTAATCTGTTGTAATAAAAAAAAGTGCATCCGATTTTTACACTACCTAAAAAAAAAAAAATAGAAGTTGCAAGCTTAGGTTATAAAAAATGTTCAAATATAGTCATGTACCCATATTGTTTAAGTAAGAAAAGGCTGAATTTCATTTACAATAAAACACATTAGATTTTTAACATTTTTGGATAAAAATATATATCTTAAGTATTATCAAAGCTACAGAGGAAAATACAAATGTTTTTCTCTAAAAGTAAAAGAAATAAAATTACAATTACTAAAGTGAAATATCTTTAAGAATGCCTGTATTTCAGATCTTTTCTTTCAAATTCACAGTTTCTCTTACTCTGATAGAGGAATTTTGATATTTAGGATGTTAGAAAGTTATACAAAAAATATTATCACACACTCATAGAAATGTATTAACATTGGTATGTACTTTTTATCTTGTAGTAAGTGGCATTAATAAGATTCTTTTTTGTTAAGGAAACTGCATTTTTGCAGTCTATTTAATCAGGGTAGGAAATTATGCATATTAACATAAAGAATTTCTTTCAAAGGGTGCTATTGTATATGACATCATGAACACTAAACCTAGCATGACAATATAAATGACCTGCTTAAATTTTCTGTCAAAATTTCTTGAAAATCATTTGATCATGTCACCATTTGCCTTTACTGCTCATAATATGATGCATTCAAGCCAAGAGCTGCTGTGTTTTTTAAGGGAACTACAAAAATAATGCTCAAAACAGTCTTTTAAGCAGACTGGTTACTGCAGTAGAGATCTGAAGCAATTCAAGAACTGGCACACTTCTGTGTGACTTTTTTTTAAATTATTTATAATTGCATCCTATAAGCATTTGAGTGTAAACATTTCCTTCCTTTTTTCCTCCACCCACCCCCACCCCCGATGTGTGTGTATTACTTGTGTGTGAAAATACTGCTTTTTTCACACTCAACTGTGCTAAATTGCTTTTATTCCCCTGTACATCATACAGAGATGGACAGACTCAAAAAAAAAAAAAAAAAAAAAGGGCTGAACTTTTCACGATCTCCCTGCCACTGAAAAAAAAAAATTATCAGGTAATTGGTCACATCAATTTTGCAATAATCAAAAATTAACGTTAATTCAAATTCCTTACATTAAAAAAGAAAATTAATGGAATATTAATATAATACGTTAATTTGAAAGTGCTTAAAGGCAGACAAAATTACTACACTTATTTGAAAAACAGAGCTGCAAAATATTTTCCATGGAAATATTTCTCTGCTAAGAGAAGACAACTGAATGTAGATGAAGTATGGTGACAAAGAATTATTAAAAAGAAAGAAATTTATTTTTCTCTGAGTTTCAGATGGTTGAAAATGTGTAAACAACATGTCCGAACATTTTAATGTGTATTTGCATTAATCCTAGGAATGATAAAATTCTGCTGAAAAGGCAGAATTCTGCAATTAGGCGGAAAAGTAACATGTCTGATTATAAACATTTATTGCTATTGTAGTATAGCTTTAAAATGACAGCAATATTTATAATATCAGTATTTACTTGTTTATTTCAGAATTTCCTTACTTAGATTTGGCAACATTAAATTTTAAATATTTCTTCTTCAATTTTGACATCATTTGGAGATTTTGTTTGCTTTCTCATCTCTAGCATCTTTACATTTTCCATAGCAGGATAAAACCCTGGATACACTTAAGTACATATTAGCACTTTTACTAAGCCACTTTACTGAAATCTTCCCATTTCAATTTTTTATGTTTACAATTTGCTATGAGCAGCTCATTTTGAGAGCCAAAGCATTTGTACATATTTTTTCTCCATTCCATTCATTTCTAATTCATGTTTCAGATTAATACTATTTGTATGGCCTTTTCATTTTCTGCATTTTGAATTATTAGACTTTGTGCAGGTTCAGTCTATTTTGTGACTATTACAAAAGTAAATCACATAACCTGCTATTGTATGGAGTATTGATAAATTTGGTGTACTATAACTTAATACACAGCACTAAAAGGTAGCATTATTATTAATTCAAGAGTAAACTACATACCTTTACAATTTAGTTTGGGGATTTTACATAATCATTTGCTAATATACTGATCAAGTTTTTCAGTCATTTCAGGAACAGCTTTAAAAAGATCAGCAACCAAACCAACATCAGCAACTTGGAAAATAGGAGCTTCAGGATCTTTGTTAATTGCAACAATGGTTTTAGAATCTTTCATTCCAGCAAGATGCTGAATAGCTCCAGATATGCCAATTGCCATATACAGCTCCTACAAAAATGGGTTTTATTAATGTAATAAAATAAAGATTTATACACTATACAGTAATAAAGGAATTAAAAAACTTTGAAAACACACATAACTATACAATTTAACACACTTAATGTATTTGCGGAAAAAACACTCAAAATACTAGTGTTAAACGTTAAAATAAATAAAAACATTGTGAAAAAACACACATAAAATGTTACTTATAAGAAGATACGATTGCTTCGACTGAAAATTTTTTCAGTCTTCCTCAGTCAAAGCCCTTCGTCTCACAAAACAGAGGGAACTGAAGCATCTTTTTCAGATACTGGAACTGCTTAGCATCATTGTAGCAGTTGAAAATCATTTAAAAATTAGTATAATAGCTAGAAAGGTTATTATTTGCGATGCTAGAAAAGATTGTTTCAAGAAATAAAAGATTGTTACAAAAATAAAAACTAGCCAAAATTTTGCATAATATTACAAATAACTAAAGAAAATTCCTTATATCCAGTATTTGAAGTTTTCATAATATTGACATCCACGATGATAGATTTATATCTGGTATTTCACTACAAAATTTGCATATATCATGTAGTGTGCAATTTATGACACATGCATGGTTTCCTAAAATAGAATTCAATCTGACATAACTCTCTCAGTGTGCTCCAACATACATATAAGTTACATAAGTAGTTTTTTAAAATATTAAAAAGAAATAATTAATAGCTCTGTGGAAGATAAAACCTAAATATTATGACTAGAAAAGAAGAAAATACATTGAGTTATCCTTACAGGGGCAACTATTTTTCCTGTCTGTCCTACTTGCATATCATTAGGAACAAACCCAGCATCAACAGCAGCACGAGAGGCTCCAACGGCAGCTTTTAGTTTATCAGCAAGGGTATACAATAATTTGAAATTATCACCACTTTTTAAACCTCTTCCTAAAAAGTAGTTTTTAATATTAAAAACATAGAAACTTTACTGAAAAAATTTAAGCATAAACAAAAAAATTCTCTGTCATTTTACTGTACTTTTACAAAACTTAAGCAACAACCATGAAAATGACAGAAATAACTTATGCTTGGTCCCATATTAATTTGATTATGTTCTGATGCTATTTTCATATACAGAATAGAAAAAAAAAAATTTTTTTTAACCATTGCCTAAATGGTTGGCAACAGAGAAGTCAAAAGTAGCCAAGGCTGACCACTTTTGCTGATTTATTGTTAAGTTTAGTTCCAAAAACTAAGTTGTCAAAATTGAATCCAGCCTAGCAATATCTAGAATACTTGGTAAGAAATCGCCAAACCCTACTATTTTACAAAGTAATTTTTTTCATTATGGTAAAGTAATTTAAAGTCTGTACTTTCTTTCTTTTTTTTTTTTTTTAAATAATACTTGTTTTCATAATCTTTTCCAAGTTCTTATTAACTACAGAAATAGAAAAAATCACCATTAAGAGTCATAAGTACAAACAAGATATAGAATTATTTTTTAGAAACATTAGATTTTTTTCATGATTTTATAGCTTTAACATATATAATAATTTATCAATATGATAAAAAATATTACATACCTCCAGAAATAACACGTTTGGCACTAGTCAATTCAGGGCGTTCACTTTTTGAAAGCTCTTGACCACACCACTGGGAAATGTCATTCTTAATTTCACAATCTGGAGCTATTAAAGTTAATTATGAGCACATTAATAAAAATAAATTTTTCTGAACAAAATTGAATCATCATTTTAAAATAAATTGAATATGATAAAAATGTCTTGTAAATATAAAATTTAAATTTTTTTATGGCCCCCATTAACCCTCCAAGCTGTTGTTACTTGACGTAAAATTCCGTCCACTTCATTCCAGTTTTTACTGCAATGCATCTATAATTTAAATTATTTATAACACTTATGTATCATTAAATATGTTTCAATATTAAAGCTTGTAAAAAATTTAGGAGCTTATTTTTGAATAATTACAAATCTTCCTATCAAAATTTTACTTTTTTCATAGTTTTAAAGTGCTGGAAAATTTTACCGTGAAAGCAACTTTACATTATTTGCCGATTTTCAAGATGCTTGGAGGACTAAAAAAAAAAAAATAATAAAAATCCCAGTTAGCAAAATCGCCATACATTAGGGGGATATAATTAATTAGGGGATGTACAAAATTTCAACCTTTCATCATGGAAAGGCTCAGATATGAAAATTAATATATGCTGATTTAAACCACTTTCAATTTCTCTGGAAGAAACAAAACTACATTGGAAGATTGTCTGTCAAAATTACAAAAGAAAACAATGATGTCATAAGTGCATACTACTTTTGCTATAATTGGTACTATATATAACTTCCTACTAAATTTTGTTTAAACATATTTCTTTCTTCTATTTATTTCTTCAGAAAAATAGTCTTTATGATGAAAAGCTCAACTTATGTATATCACCCAATTAACTATGGGGCACATTTGACCAATTGGGACTTTTTTTATATAAGGGTGATCAGTATCATAAAATTCTGTATTTTTTTTTTTTTAATGTAATTTATTGTATATGTCTAAGATCAATTTTAAGGATAAGAGCTTAGGTAAGTGTTTTGGGGGCGCCTTGTATAGATAAATAATTATACTTTATAAACTTATTAGAAAGACATACTATTTTTAAATTGGATAAATTAATGCTTTGTAGTAGGATGAATTATTTAAATAATCCAAACATATAAAAATAAAAACCTTTTTCAGCTGCAACTTCACTGCTTGTTAGTGCACATGCTGCAAAATTGGTTCCTCTAACAGTGAGTAACTTGACATTATCTTTTGATTTGAGAGTTAGTATAGCATTTCCTACAAAAAAAGATAAATGTATGCAAATTAAAACAAAATAATGGAGAGAAAGCATTAAATTGTGAGCTTTTACAATAAATTGATCTCCAGAACACAAATTCAAAAGCTTTACATTAATTATAAAATTTATGTAAATGGTTCTTTTAAAATTCTAAAAAAATATAGTTTGCTTTGATATACAATTGAATAAACTAGATATACATTTTACTGTAGTCACTTCTGACTTTATACAATACACACCAAATCTTAACATCAAATTTAAAATCAATAGAATATTAGTTTTAGAACACAAGCACTTGTTTTCGACATGTTCAAACATGTGTTAACGAATGGTTTATTATGACTGAAAAGTAAAAAATATGTACATACCAGCATAAATTGTTCTAACAAATGTTTCAGGATCTTTAATTCCAATAACTTCTGATATTGGTGATACATCCAATTTTGCAGCAACTCGTGGTATTAAACTCTAAAAATAAAGTGTTTTTAGAATCTTCAAAATACTACTAATTAATTATTAATGCATTTTATTTTGAAGCTTTATTTTTATACAGCTGCCTAGTAGCAGAATTTTCTGTATCAATCCACAGCACCAGGATCACAAACCAAAATTTACCTAGGATCTTAACAAACCTTGAATCTAACTCTTATTAGATTAATCTGCAAGCTACGAAACTAATTTGCAGTGCCTGTTACCATGCTGAATGGTTTCTGCTACTGGGTATTGTTGCATCATTAACAATGTAATTAATGAATTTCACATAGAAATATTTTCTTCAGTGAATAAATAAGCCTAAGAAGCTTACTTTTAACTTATGTCTGAAAACAGAAGTAATTCTTCTTTGATAAAACTGCTAGCCAAAAATTTTAGTCTTGATAAATAAATAATAAAACTTGACTTCCTTACTGAATCAGGCAGGATTTCTTGGTACAAATAATGAAAGATGAGTACTCTGCATTTTATGTTTTGGAAGACTAGGCTGAATGATAACTATACTATGGCAATTGCATGCATTATGAAAAGGAAAATACATTCTGAACAAAAGACACATTTTTAAAGTGGTTCTGGAAAATTCTTATTCCACATATTTTGTTTGATCAGCCGTTTTTTAAATTCTCATTTTCAATGCTATATGCAGCCACATACTTTATTATGTATCTTTAGGATTTAACAAATTGCTATGCAAGTGTTCCTGTGTTAGAAACTTGTGAGTATTTTATAAAATAGATACCAACTATGTGCATACTTATCACACCTGATGTCCTAGGTAAGTACTAGCTACTAGATGAAATTGATTTAGAAGTCAGTGGCCAGTCAAAAAAAATAGGTATCTTCAGCACTACTGCTCAGAGTTTATTTTACCTAAAATAAATTATTGTTTCCAGGGTATCCACCAATGTCAGGAGGTAAAAATAGTATTTTTAGTAGCCTAATGGACATAAAAAATTCACCAGTTTAGTAGCCATTTTTTAAATTTTAGTTGCCAAAATAGTAGCATTTTTGCATGATTTTGTGGTTTAGAAATATGCAGGGCTGGGAAGTAGCGAAACTACAGTAGTCACTACCTTTTTTTATAATTTGTAGTGTAGCGTGCTACTTTTTAAAAAAAGTAGTGTAGTATGTAGTGCGCTACAATAAATCAGTAGTTTGTAGCGCGTTTTGGAAACTACTTTTTAAGCAACTTTTGCCACGTCATCACTTTCCGCGATTGATCGCATGGTGAATTGCTCTTTCTTCTGACTCCAAGCACAGAACTGGAATTGATGCTTGAAGGAACACCCAGTCCCTCCCCACCCCCCAGGCAGCACACAAGTGGGGGAAGAAGACAAGAGAAAGGGGGAAGGGGGTTACTTTGCCTGAAGCTTGACCTTCTACATCCTTTTTATCATTCTCAGTATTATTTGTAGAATCACAACTCTGCCAGAAAGAGAACAGAAAATGAAGGAAGGAGAGGTCCAGAGCTGATCATATTTAGATGGGGCCACTGGGTTACTTCAGGGCCCCCTTTACTATACCATACCAACCCTTTTAACATATCCCAGACAGCACATAAGCTTAAATCAAGCTTAACATTTCTTTGAATTTAACATATAAATACAAGCTTGACAGTTCAATTCATTTTAAGCTTGCAGCAAGCTTGGAGATTACAAAAATATGAGTCAGCAAATATTTTCCCGCTGAATTTAAGTTATTTGAACTGTCAAGCTTGAATACAGCTTGATTTGGAAAGCCACATCCACATAACAAATAATTTATCATCAGTCATAAATGTACTTGACCATAGAATTAAAAAAAAAAAAAAAAGATTCTATATTTCTAAATATTGAAATTCTTCAAAATAAAATACAAATATACTACAAAATTGATTTCAAAATCAATCGTTTGTCTCGATTTTGGCCAATATTGCCCAACATCAGTGTTGCGATATTGAAAGTTTTAAATGTCTGCTGCTTTTAAGTTTATATTATGTTTATTTCCCTATTAGTAGAGTCTATAAATCACACCTAACATTGTTTTAATTTTGATTCATCCCATGGAAAAATAAAAGAAGCAGACATCAATCTCGCCAAAAAACGGCATGACAGCCATAACAGTCACTTCAAACTTTAGTCATGTCACCGCAAATGAGATTGGCATGGTGGTTAGGACGCTGGCTTCTCACACCTTAGGTCCCGAGATCGATCCCAGCCACAGACGCTAGACGGAAACATTAAAATAACTTGAGGTTTCAGAACGTAGAGGGGAAAATTCATGGAAATATAAAATATATGGGGCAAATTTGCCGGCCGTCGCCCCATGTATTAAGATTTTTTTAATTTTTTAAGTTTGAATTAAGCTTGCTATGTCAAGCTTAATGCAAGTTGGGCAAGTGTAAACTTGAACACTTGATTCAAGCTTGCATTAAGCTTACACGCTTGAAATTTTCAAGTTTATTGACTTGATAAATCAAGCTTACTGCAAATTTGCTGTGCTGTCTGGGATTTTCAGTCTGATTATCACACAAGCACGCGGGCAATAGCCGGGGTCAAAAGTTATGTTGATGATTAGAACTTTAAAATTTCTTTAACATATTAGAGGATTTTTTTAATCTAATGTTTTAAATAGATATATCATGAATTTAATTAGTAATGGTTTCCATTATTTTATAATATGCATATCATCTATGATGTTTCTCTCTATTCTAAAAAAAAGTAACAGCCACAGCCGCCACTGTCAAGAGTTGTTGGGCTATCTTCTTCTAAACTGAGGGGATTTGAATTTCGAGAAACATGTCCATGGATTCGGAAAATTTCGAGGAACATGATAAGATGACTTAAATTTTGAAAATCGAATTATTTTAGAAGATATTAATAAAAAACTGAAAAAATGCTCATTTAAGGTTCCCGGAGAACCGTTATCAGGGTTGCCACTCAATTTCTGAAAAAAAATTCCCTGACTTTTCCAGGTTTTTCAGACCATCATGTGGTAAAAATCCAGACTATTTTTTATGTTTATGATGTCAAATTTGTATATTTTCTTTGATATTTTTAGCTTCCCAAAGTAAGGTTAAACGTTGTTTGTCTACAAACACTGATTTTCCAGTCCAAATTACATGATTTTCCAGGTTTTGGGCTAAAATTTGCAATTTTCCCTGACTTCTCCCTGACTTTCTTTGCCAAAATGAAATTCCCTGACTTTTCCAGGTTTTTCCTGTTCTCCCTGACCAGTGGCAACCCTGGTTATCTATATTTTCATATACATAATCCTTTGCAGATTGGCATATTTAGCACCACGGCCGTTACTTTTTTTTTTTTAGAATAAAGAAAGTTTTTTCATTTAATACAATCTACACTTTTACAAAAAATTTTTAAGATTGTTATGCTTTATTTCAACAAAAACATGAAAATTTCAAGTTTTTAATAACCTTTAATAACTGTACGATAAAAAAAACCTTTCACATTAGTAGACATTGTGAGAAAAAGGCAGGTTTATT
Organism: Cheiracanthium punctorium; assembly: GCA_038373885.1. Taxonomy (NCBI): domain Eukaryota; kingdom Metazoa; phylum Arthropoda; class Arachnida; order Araneae; family Cheiracanthiidae; genus Cheiracanthium; species Cheiracanthium punctorium. Next base: position 2,605,582 of record JAWZYV010014761.1, read on the forward strand.
CATTGTCAGTCACTTGTTTCTTGAAACTGATAATATTGTTTGGTACCATTAGATACTATTAGATTGGGTCATTTAAAAAACGTTTAATGTAAAAAATTAATGCAGAAGTACTGGACTGAACACTATTAACTCAATCTTTATAGGAAGTAAAGTCAAATTCCATGGAAGGAAAAGCATAAGGGTCAAGTCAAAATCAAGGGAGAGGGACAGAGCCTGACTGAATTTATTAAAATTAAAAACGCCTCAGCACATGTAAGCACATTGTGAAACATAAATAGTGCATGCTCCATTCAACTTCATGAAAATAAGTTAAAGTACTGCAATGCTTTACAGGTATATTTTGCTACTTCAAAGTACTTCAATATTTCTCATTCAAGAAAAAATGCAGTTCTGAAAATTTATTTGATTACAGTAACCAAGCACTTCAGCTACAACAACTTTATTTTGAAGCAGAAGTGAATAAAATCCCCCTCCCATTTTTGACTGGATGTTGCTATGATTTGCACAACCACAAAAAATGTCAGTGGCTGTTTGCAATAAAACAATTTTTGAACCAAATAAGTAGTGAAGGCGGTATGATCCATATTCCAGAATTGCAGCACCAACTCTCTCTCTCTGTAGGGTTTCTTCTATTGAGATATAGAAGATTACAAAGGAAACACCGATTATTTAAAAGTAAAAGTCAGTTTATTTTATATTAAAATGAGTGAATTTTTGAAAAAGCAATAATTACAGTTACTAACATCAAAGAGTGTCCACTCTGACTATAATAGAGAGATAATTATAAGTTAATCTTACTTTTCCAAAGGCAGAGGCTCCAGCAATAATATGAGTAAAATTGAATTGCTTTTGGGTAGCCAAAACTAAAGGTGTTAGGCTTTCTGCAAAATACAATGACATACGTAACATTATAAAAAGCAAATCAACCCTATATTTTACAATTTAAAAAAATAAAAAGAGCTAAAGCATACCAGGTAGTAGACCTTTGAAGGCTTCATTATCTGCAGACAGAATTTTCGTCACACCTTCGGCTTTTGCAAGTTCTGTGACAACCTAAAATATATACCTGTGTAAAATACTATCCAACACAGAACAGAATAAAGGTGAAAGAAAAGAATAATAACATTACCAACATTTAATTACCTATTAACCTTGTACATGACAATATTTCCAATTAGGAACATTCGAATTAAAAATTTATTAAATAATGAAATTTTATCAATATTGACTTGAAAAAATTAGCAGATAAAGTTAAAAGACGACTTGATTTTTGAAATAGAATTTGCATTATATCATTATTGGGAAAATGGTAAAAAAATTGTGGCTTTAAAAAACCTAATTATATTCTGTTCCAAATTGTAATTAAAGTACTTATAAAGGGAATACTAAATTTTCTACACAAACAGTCCTGACAAGAAAAAGGAAAGAATATGTTTTGGGATCTGAATAATATTCATGATGGAATGTTCTTGTTATTTATAGAATTCTTTCATTTTACCAAGTTACCCCTATGTGGATTTTTCTTAACCTTTTTTGCTATTTTGAATTTCCCTGGCTATTTAGCTATTTCTCTGACTTCTCTTGATTTTTCTTGACTTTTCAGATTTTCAGAAAACTTATTTGTTTTATGATGTTTCGTTTCCTTCAATTTTTTAACACTCCCTTTTCCAATAGACTGATTTCTTTTCTATAAAGCAATTCATTTACATTTCTCGCTTTACTAGATTATCATTTTTGTCATTGAGAAGGTAAAAATATTAAGTGCCACTGATTATTATTTTTATTTATATATTTATTTATTCAGTTTATTTAAATTTTGAAAATGATCTTGAATTTTTAATTTTTTAAACATTAGTAGTAGCCCCTAAAATTCACTTTAGAAAACTGAAATTTTAATGGAATGCCTATTTTAAGTCATAGAAGAGAATGAGCAGATGCCAAATGCAAATTTCATAAATTTGTATTTTAAAGACAGCCTTAATCTACATAGAAATTACTTATGCTAATTGTTTCAGAAAAAATATTCAATTATTTAAATTAATAATTTAGAATACATGATCTTTATGTATTTATTTAGAATACATTTCATGCTTGCAAAGGTTATACTTCCAAAGCATAGATGATTTTCAACCATGGCTTTAGATCATAAATTTTTGATGCATACACTTGATATGTAGGTTAATTTGGATGAAAGTTTATTAGCCAGTGTTAACAAAAAAAAAAAAAAAAAATACATCTTCATCCAACAGAAAAAGCCTAATCAGAATCCTGATATGATTTTTCAGATACAATTACACTTTAAAAAATAAAAATAGATAAATACATCAAAGCTTTTCAGAAACTTACTCACAAAAATTAAATTCGAAACTATTTTTTGTAATTTTTGTTTTAATAAAACAAATTACTTACTGAGCTTGTTTGAGTACCAGCAACAAGTAATGTTACTTCACTACCCAATTGTTTGGCAGCTGTAATCGCACTAAGAGTGATGGGAACAAGTTTACCATCATTATGCTCTGCTATTACAAGAGTACTCTTCAAGCGCTTTGAGATCACTGAACCTAGCTGTTAAAACACATATCAATAAGTAAATATATACAAAATGAATTTAAGTAAAAGACTGCACTACGTGACAATGAAAAATAAGCAATTATAAACATTCCATGTGGTAGCTTTTTTAATTAGTTATAACTTTATGATGTGCTTAACATAATTTTTTAGAACAGATTTAATGAAGTATTATTGGATATCATAGCATGCATTCTATTAAAATAAAAAATCATTAAAATACTGGTGTATAAATGCAGCTTCCTGGAAAATTTTCTGACTGTCATTGTTTTCTTGACATATTCACAAACGCTGATTTAAACAGCTATTTTGACTATAACTACTTAATTATTTAACAGTATATGTGTGTGTGTTTTAACAATAAAACTAGCCTGATTATCAATATCTATTTTATCATCATAAAATTTACAATATATCTTTATTCAACCATGTTTATGCTAGAACTACACTCTTGCTTACTAGACAAAAAATCCGACACAGCATGGCATTCTTCCCTGGCGCATTCATCGCCACAGGATTGTGCCAAAATAAACAACACATCGAAATATTTGTTTACAGATCGATATGTAAACAGCACCGGCTTCTAAATTCAGTCCCACTTAAATAACTTTCTTGTATTTTATCGTGGTTATAAATTATTTTAAGTCTTTAAAAAATAATAAGATAGTAGTAAGAAATATTGAATTTACATTTATGTGATTTCTGAAATTTAGGCTTTGAAGTTCTAAATACTAATGCACATATAAAATAATTATATGCTGTTGAGTGAAATGAAACCTAGGCAGGACATTGATCTTTCTGGTGACACAAAGATAAGATTTCAGGTGTTTCTGAATTAAGAAATGTATATGTGTTTCATTGCCATATTACAAATAATACGAAATTTTACTTTTAAGTGAATTAGAGCACACATTGTAATAATTATTCACCATTTAAATACAAAAAGCTAATTTTCATATTTAAACTGACGCAAGCAAAAAGCTAGCTTAGTTATGTGGCAAACTAGAAATTTCGGCTGCTAAAAAGCAAGCAAAAAACATACATAAATAAGTTCCTTTCTGAACTAATTCATTCAGAGGTAGGAAATGATATTTATATATTTAAACATATATGATCGTAAGATTTATATGTTATAAGAAAATTTACACATAAATTTTTAAGATGCATTTGCAGCTGAATTCATTACACAAAATAAGAAACATTTATTCGCGACTGGAGATATTGAGGAGCACCACTTTTTAACAACATAATTTTTCTCATACAAAAGTACAGAAATAGATCATGAAATACATAACATTAAAATGTCATAAACTTTTAAGTTATCATAATATGTCTGTAAAACATTATTTAACCTACAAAAAAATTAAGATTATGCAATGCTGATAACATGAAACTTTTACATCTAGAATTTACCTGGTGTAGTTTGGAACGACCAACAATAAACATGTTTTAAATTTTATTAGTTAATGGAGCCTGTAAAATGGAGCGTAACTAAATTTTTATTATTATTTAATTGAAAACTTGTGAATTATTTTCCTTATATGAAACAACTGACAACCAGGATCAAAGAGAAGACAAAACACCAGTGTTGCCAGTGACAGCAAGTCTGTGGTCTGTGGTTTCGTCTGTTTTTCAGATCCCGATAATGCAGATGATGCAGATAACGAACGCTCTGGTCAGGCCACAGATTTGCATGCTTTCTGAGTTTGAGGCTAAAATTCGACTGTCCTCCTTTTCGATTCCCTTCGATTATGAAGAATGGGAACATTTCATATTTGGACTATTTGAAAATCGATTTAAATGATGAAATGTTGTTATGATTTTGATTTTGCCACGGATTTTGCTTTGCTTACGCTCACGGACTTTTGCCGCATGAAGCTTTCCGTTCTTTGTTGTAGAAAAGAAGTTTCTTTGCATTTTTATTAGGTTAAAATATTTACAACAATGAGAATATTTTTAAAATTGAGAAAAATTACAAATACTTTATTTACAAAGCATTTATTTGTGACAAATACGACAGCAGGAATTTTTTTTATTGGAGCAGGAGACATAATTCAACAAAATATTGAAAAAAAGCTCTACATTGGGAAGACGTATGAAATTCAGAGAACAGGTAAAAGGTTTATGAATTTCAGACACATAAATCTTTCACAAGAATATTAAAAAAACTTTTAAAAGAAAAGTATAATAAAATAAAACTCGTAAAATAACACACATACGAGGGTACTTATCGACAGTATAATCATTTCGGTTAGTTCAGAAGGTCCGCCTTTCTTCAGTTGTAAAAAAGTTCCACCATCTACACAAGCAGAAAGGATGCTCCTCTAGATTCAAAGTGAGCATCTTTCTCAAGCTCAAATGCAGGGCTTCACTCAAGTAAGCCGGGGGGTGGAGGGAGGGTGATTTGACATACATAAAAATAAAATGTCTAAATTTCGAATGAATTTTTAATACAAATCTATACTCAGTAAATTATCACATTGTTGATCACACAGACACATATTACTTGCACAGATTTAATTTTTCGCTGTTCTTTCCAAATAATAATAAAAAAAAGAACTTGGGTGGACCCAAAAGTCCCAATTTTTTACAAAGAATAGCTATTTTCTGGTGGTGATCACAGGATTAAAATATGGGACTACTTTTAAATACAGGACCAACCTCAAAATATGGGATAATATGGATTCGTTGGTGATTTTATGTGTTGTATTTCACGGGTTCGATATACTTCCGAGAGCGTAAAAGCATTGTTAGATCATTCAGAAACTAGTGCTCATAAAAAAGAAGTCTGTAAAAAATATAATAATTACTTTCATTTTTTGGTTCGTCTAGTCAAACTGGAGCCATGAAAAAATTTCAGGGGTGGGGTGGGGTGGAGTGGAGGTTTCAAGTTTTATGTTTCAATGTTGCAGGTTTTTACTACCTGTTTATGTATTGTAATGTATGTTTCTGAAAGATTTTTTGTGGGGGTTGAACACCCCCCCCCCCTTGGCTACAGCCTTGCATCTAGTGAAATTCCAGTGCAGTATACTACTTGCAACTAGTCTGTATTCCGTTCTTGGTTACTTGTGTAAAATGCTACTTAGAACATCACTACTTATTAGTGCACAATATAAAAGCATGGAATCAGGGTTGGCAAGTTTCTGCCAAGGTGTTTAAAATCACAGGTAGAAACCTGCTGAAATCGGCATGGTTAAAAACCTTTTCTGCCATATTTGTGTCAAAAAATGGCAGATACTAAGAAATTAGCATAAAAGTGATTTTAAACGTGTGAAAGTGATTACTGACATGCAATAGATACTGCATAGGAAAAGAAATTAAATGTTATCCAAGATACAATTCATTTACAATATTATCACCATTCAAAACCAAATATTACATTGTTTTCACTCTGCAGTAGCCTATATCAAAAGACAAGTTATGATGCGGTTTCTAAACTTAAACAATTTCTCAATTTGTTACGCACAAAGAAATTTAAGAAGATTCTCTCAAGTCCAGTAGAACTAGCAGGCATTGCCATCCAGGAGCAAGCTAGATTTGTGAAACTTTCATCTATCGCACATTTTAAAAAACTGGGCCACCATGTGGTAGCTAGGGTAGTTGTCAAAACTTGACTGGAAAAATACGTTTCAGGAAATGGGATGGATTTGTTTTGAAAAGCTGTGATTAGAGACGGTATGGAATTTTCTTTTACGAAATAGATGCGAAATTTCCTTATAACTGTAAACAGATGTGAAATAGAAGCAGCGAATTTATGCAAAAATTTCTGACTTTTGTGAATAAATTCCAAATATAGCTTTTTTTTTTTTTTTTTTTTTTTTTTTAAAGAAAGAAAATTATGTTGTGAATCTTTCAAATAAGCTTCATATCTGAGCTGTGTCCAAAATCAATGAAATTAATTAAGAAATGAGAAGATTCAAGTTACCCATTTGGGAAACAAATAAGAAAACTTTAAAGCAACTCTGGAACAACAGCCAAGAGATTTGGATCTAAACGCAATGCTAAAAACTGCATCTGAAAAACTTCCAAAGAGCTTTTTTTTTTTTTTTTTTTTGCTCATAAAATCAAATGCAACAAATGGAGCTTATTTTCACATTGTTGAATTATTTTACCAATTCTGCATGTATGGGCACATTAAATTATACTGTACAAAAGTTTTTCAAAAATGCTTTCTTCAGAGCACTTCCTCAATGAGATTCATTGATGGGTACGCCCACTTTCGTTGCCTATGGTACAATCAATAAACAGGAATAAAGATCTCAATATAACGGACATATTGTAAGGTAGTAAATGCTCTTTTCCAACCTTTGCTGAAGTAGCTTTACAGAGCATTTGGAGCCCAACCGATAGCGTAGATGTAGTTACTTTAGTAATTATAATGCTGTCGTTACGGACAGAAGATTGACTAAAACAGTCAAAGGTTAAATTTACAACAATGTAGCTTTTAATTAATATTGGAAATACATTTTAAATGTACAAAAAATGTTTTATAAGTAATGCATACAAATTTTAGCAAAATTTCACTTTTCTTCCTGCTTAATTTCTGTTTTTTATTTGCAAAAATTCCGTACCTCTCGCTGTGATATAAGTACAAAATCTGGATTAATATTGGGAAGTAAAATTCTGGCAATTTCTTTCTGAGCACATGATAATTTCAATCCCAAATACTTTGGTTGCAGCATATAAACCAGCAAATGATAATCAGTAACTGCCTGTTTAAATCTGTATGTCACTTCTTTTTCATGAGCAATTTCAACTATGTTCAATTTAATTGGTTTGCTTTAAAAATTTCAGTCTTGTAATTTAACATATTCTTTTTACATTAAATCACATATGGGCAACTACCGGCCCATGGGCTGGATGTGGCCCCCACAGCTTTTAGTAAAGCCTGCAGAACATATCAAAATCCTGTATAAACCATTGAAAATCAAATATAAATTCCACTTATTCGGCCCGCAACTTCAATAACACCCTACAGTTTGCCAAGGGTTAGCCTGCAACTTTTCAAAGGTTGGCCGTCCCTTTATTAAATATTAATTATTATATCATTTTTTTTATAATTACTAGAACTATTGAAGATGTTCTTTAGTTTCTGCTGGTTTTTACTGGTTATAACCAGTTTCTGCTGCCAAAAAGCCAACCCTGCATGGAATTGCGTTAGTTGTACTAATGCTACCAATGTTTCGCATTGAAGTATAAATTTTGATAACTTATATCATAATCTGCATTTTGTTTTAAAGTCTGTGTTCAATTTTAAGAATTAATCATTTTATTACCAGAGAAATTTATTCTTGTAAGTAGCACCTTTTCTGATATCTTCAAAAATGTTTTTATTGATCTTTCTAAAACTTTCATTTTTATTTATAGCTTAGTTCATAAGTTGAAATTTTTTTATTTAAGAACTGTTCTTAAAAATGTCTCCTGTTACTTCGCTGAGGAAATAATGTCTTACATTCTTAATATCAACCTTTGTGTTATATATAGATAAATGGAGCTGTTTAGGGTTTAAAAAAGGTGCCTCCAATAAGCAAGTTTTATTGTATTAATCTCTACTAATACAGTCGACTCGCAATTTAACAATCTCCACGGGACCTCGGCAAGAAAGATGTTAAATTGAAAGCTTGTAAAAGGTATTGGAAAATGGTCAGGACTTCATCAGAAGGTCGTTAACGTTAAATCGGGAAGCATCGCTAAAATCAAGAGTTGTAAAATCTTGAGTTGACAGTTTCTCTACCTTAGTAAGAATTGGATGTCTCACAGAAAATAAATGTTGATAATTCATATTTATGTGTACTAAATTGTTTCATTTGTATAATACTCTATTAATGCTAACTCCATCTAAAATTTTTTGAGGAAAAAGTTATTATTTATTGAAAAAATAAGAATCCCACAATTTGTAGTAAAACTACTACATTTGACTATTAAGACTACTATTTGACTATTAAGAACCTTTAATTCAGTCAGAAAAAATTCATATGAAATTTTGGCCTCCGTACACCCTGTCATACATCCCAATTTATCCCCCTCAATATAGTGTAGAAACTTGTTATAATAGTAATTCATTGAATGAATATTTCTTTTTATGTATTATTTTAGTGATGTCTTGTACAGTAAAATTTAGTCATGTTTTTACTTAATAATAATAAAACATTCTATGAAAATGTGAAATGCCTTTTGAATAATTTAAATGTGGATTTTAATTAAAATTAATTTAATTTTTTAAAACAAAGTTTATATAGACTTGCCTTATTTCTCCTTTTAAGACTATAACATAATTTTTTTTAGGTAATATGATGATGGCTGGAAGTGTATTTGGTGTTTTAGGACATGTTTGGTATAAATTCCTTGATTCTAGATTTCCTGGCCAAGCAGTTAAAACTGTAGTTAAAAAGCTTCTTTTGGAAATGGCTATTGGCCCACCAGTTTTCTTTGGCTTTTTTCTTGGAATTGGGTATCTTGAGAAAAAACCCATTGAAGATAGCATACGGGAGTTTAAGGAGAATTTTCTCATAATTTGTGCTGTAAGTGATCAGTGAAGATTTGTTTAGTATTATTCAAGTTAAAAAAAAAATTATACTAATTTGAATTTGTTTTATCCTTTTCCTCTGAATTTTTCTTCGTATAATTTTACAGCTAAACATGTTATTAATTGATCATTTAGTTAGCAGTATTTTAATACTATATTGTAATCTCCAAATTCAATACCAACAACATGTGCTTTCTCTTTTCTTGGAAAAAAAAAAAAAAAAGTTGATGTCCATTATTAAAATAGTTAGATTATTTAGAATGGAATTATTTTGAAAATAGATTGGAAAGTAGTAAAATGTTATACTTTTCCTAACTTACTTAAAGCTGTAGTTCGAAGAAACAAAACCTACATCATAGTCTTGATACAGAAATTAGATTAAATTGATTTCTCCAGGAATTCTAAAAAATGCTCAATATGATCCTTCAAAAATTGAATTACACATTCAAGGTTTTCTTTATGGGGAAAAAATGGGTGAGAATTTCTCACTTTATCCCCAAAATAGAATGAGATTTTTAAAAAATAGGTGAGAATTTCTCACTATAGATGAGTAAATACCCTTTGGGTACTTACCCTTGCCTCAGGTAAACAACCAAAATCAGGGTATTTATGAATTTTAGTTATTTTTATAGCATGTAACTGGGCCTCCAAATCTATTAGGCCTATTTACATGCAATAAAAATGAAATTACAAGAATTTTGTGTATATAGCCACTTTATGGAAAATGGAAGCAAGCATGATTTAAAAAAAAAAAAAGGGCAAGAATTTTGTGCAGAATGGAACCGATTTGTAGGGTGTGAGAATTTCTCACAGTAATAATTTTTTAAATCAAGAAAATGAAAAAATGTGAGATTCTCATGATCTAATGAAAATACTGACACCGAAATAAATGAAAAAGCTGTGCCTTTTATGAAACTTTCAGAAAAATTTATTAAATTGCAGAGGAAAGGTTTTTGAGAAATGATGCACTGTGTGAAAGTTTTTTAACAGATACACTTTTATTGTTTATTTCAGTACACGGCAGTAACATAGTCAGGATTTTTTTTTTTTTTTTTTGGGGGGGGGGGGGCTGGGTTTCAAGTTGTAAGCTAAAGTTCAATTGTAAGCTAAGTAAAGGGTCCTGTTTTTTTGGGGGGGGGGCTGCAGCCCCCTCAGCCTATGCCCTGAGTACACAGTTAGCTTGTAAAATGACATCCTAAAAATTTTCAAGCCCATGACTTAATAAGTGCTTTTGTATTTAGTAAAGGGTCCATAGTAAATTACATGACTTTTTTTTTTTTTTTAAACTAACTAAGTCCAGATAAGTTAATTTGTATCAACAAAAATGCATAAAAATAATATGAAAAACTTTTTTCAGATTTTAAATTAAAATAAATTGTGAACTTAAAATGAAACATGCGGAATGATAGAAACTTCAAAAGGTACAAAAGACCTTCCTTCATCAGCAGCAAAGTCTGCCAGTCCCCTCATATATGGGAAATCGAAGATTGAAAGTAAATATATACCTTCAGCTGTATTTTCCCACAGTTTTTGTTTTTCTATCTAATGTAGGATGAAGACATTGCTGCTTGCTGAAGGGAGGACCTTTTGCATGTTTTGAAACACATCAATATAGTCTTTTACTATTCTATCTGTTTTAACAGGAGTCAGACATACAGAGCTCAACTTTTGCTTGTCTATAATATCTTTTTTTTTTTTTAAGTTTATCTTTTCTTCTTAATTTTTTGAAATTATTCAGAAATATTAATGCTAAAAAAATTATATAACTACTAATTTATATCTTTATAACTATTTCAAGATTGTTGAAAAATTGATGTATATATATATATTTATTTTTATTATTATTATTTTATTTTTAGGCTGACTGGGCTGTTTATGCTCCTTTACAAGCTATAAATTTCTTTTACGTTCCACCAAAGTATAGGTTTCTGTATGTGTGTGTATTGTGCCTAGCATATGATGTATTTTTATCATATATTTTGCATAAAGTAAGTACTCATACTGTTTTAGAGTGGTATGTATTGTCTAGTGTAGATGCTAAGAGATAGTTATTTTATTTTCATAAAAAAAGAAGAAAAATCTATTTTTCTTATTTTTTATGAATGTAAAAGCAAAATCAGTACAGTTTTGTTATTATACTCAAATCTGTGAATTCTAGTTAACAGCTTCAGCACATTGCTTATAATGACAGTTTGCTGAGGTTTTTAATGCAAACTACAATCTGCAAAAAGGTAATCTGTCAGAAGTTTAAAAATACAGTCGAATCTCATTTTAACGAAGTCCATTACAGAGAAAATCTTGTTATAGTAAAGACTTTTGTAATCCCCAAATCAAATTACATAGGAGTTATTCTATTGAAATTTCTGATATTACAAACGACAGACTCCATTGTTGTGAAGCTGGGAAAGGGGGCAAAATGCCATCCCGAACATACATATCAGCACTGGATGGTGATGAGGGTAAAAATAACTTAACCACAGACTTGCAATCTTTGTGGGAGCACATTACGAAAGAAACATTCATGCTTAGAGATGCATTCTGGATGGTTTTCTTTTTGCTGATGGTAATATCATTACCTCCAAACCTTTGAGAAATGATGATATTATGTAGGATTACTGAAAATAAAATTTATTAATCTTATAAATTTAATTTAAAAACCTGTATTCAATTTTGAGTTATGTTTTATTTATTTATCTTTTTTCTTTTCTTAAAGGCACTAGACTATGGTTTTAAATTACTTTAATTTTCAGGGTTTTTTTCTGAATTAATAAAATTAATATTTAAAATAAAACTGAATATAATAATATTTAATATAAATAATATTAAAACTGTTACTGAAATGGTATTTGTTCAGCTATTATTTCCAAAGTTAAATGTTATTTATTTTCAAAGGTTTCATGATATTTAATCTTCATAACAAATAATGAAAATTTTGAAATCTCTTATAGAACAATTCAAGCTAGATTCTGAAAGGGCCTCTTTACAATGGAATATTAATTTTTCATTTTATTTAAGCTTTCCCCAGGTGAAAATCACACTTAATTAGCAATGTCACAAACCTTGTGTATTTCGGGATAAGTTGATAAATGCAAGATGACTTTTGTGTGGTATATTCTTTTAAAAACTTCTCTTGTTATGACTTTTTGGTTCAAAAAGTAACCTCTGGTAGTAGCAATATTGTTAAATGCAGCATATGTGTATTTAACAATTGTTGACAGTTATATATTTTAATCATTTCCAAAAAGTAGTAACATAGTAACAGAACAGCGTGTCACTAAAAATGTCAGAAAGCTAAACACCTTCCATTCTATTTTCTGAAAATATGGGCTGAAAAGGGGAGGGGGGAGAAATTAGTGATGTTAGTAATGATGAATAAATCAGTTGAAAATTAAAGTTTTTTTTTTTTTTTTTTCCTCCAAAGTTCTCTATGTATTCTGTAAATTGAAAGAAAATATCTGATTGTAAATTTTTTCTGAAAGGCCACATGAAAAGGAATTTTGAAATTACTGTAGTATATATTATTTGTAATGTTATTTTATTTTGATGAACATTTTGTTATTTTTGAAACAGAGTTTGCTAAATTTGTGTGACTTTTTCTTTCTTAAAAAGAAAAAAAAAATCATTGTCTCTTACTTATGAATTTTTATTGTTTCACAGGAGAGTAACAAGAAACTGAAGTTAGAAAAAGAAGCCTGAAGCACCTGAAGAATGTGAATGAGTCAACTTTTTTTCAAAGGATAGTTAGATTAATTTTATAATCAATTATGTTAATTTTAGTTTAGAATAATTTCCTTGTGTTAAAGTTAAAATTGTTTTCAGTATTAACAATGTTGTTGCTTAGGTCTATTTTTATAATACTTGTCATGAAATTGACTAATTTCGAACACCAGATGGCACTACTGCCTCTCCCACAAATCCATTTAAAGAGAAATAAGGGACTAGCAGACACTGATCAGAAGAAGCTAGTGATGGGCTATTCCATAAACTCAGTAATCAATTACTGGAATTTGAATTGATTCACTAATCGAATCCCATTCGAATTACCTACTGGTATTCGAATGGCACTTTGGTATTTAATCTGTATTATATCCACTCCCAGAGAAATATATTTAAATGGTTTCATTTTCAGTAGACTTATGTTTCTTGTAATGATGACTGCGGAAACGGAGCCACAATCATATTCATAGCATCAAGGAATCAGTCTTTTCTGTTTTATTAACAAAAAAAAAAATATCTAAAAACTGTTTTATTGAATTCTGAAGAAACTTTGCTATTCTTCATCTTGAATATTTTATTTTCATGTAGCCATCCAAAATCTTTTGGTCATGCTATGTTTGACCCAGAACATGAGCTGCAGACTGATTTAAAAAGCAACCACATAGACACACACACACACATTGGAAATTATTCTTAGGATAGGCAATATGAAAATGTATGCTGGAAAGCAGATTGTGTATGTGATGGGGATACATGCAGAAGAAGGCATTTAAGATTAGATAAATATTCAAATTAGGGATTGCTATTCAAATTGTATTTCAACAAATGTGTGTGAATGAAATTTCATCTAGTAGTACTTGTGATTTTCTTTCTGTTAACCTGTAATAGTTATGATTTTGGAAATGGTGACAAACCATGGATGGCCAACAATCTAGACTCAGCCTTGAACATATCACTAACAATTCCAAAGAGTTCTTTCCTGAATATAAATAATTTTACAGTTTAATGTATAGTGCTTATTATGGTTTTGTTATTTGTATATTGTTTGACTGTATCATTTTCATATACCTTCTGTATAAAGATGTTCATATGTGCTTGCTTTTCGAGCTTCAGTGTCTCATAATAAACTAGAATTACTTCTGTAGATTATCAATAATTTATATTTATTTATTTTCAATATACTTTTATATTAATTTTATGATCTGTGAATTATTATCAATTTATTTTTGTTTCATATTTTTAGGAATTGATCAAAAACAAAAATTGACTACTTAAAACTATGATTTTTAAAGAATATATTATGAAAATAGTGACTTTTCTATGATTATACGTCTGTAAATATATTATATACTTATTATTTTAAAGTTAAAAGAAATAGTGTATTTTAATTAAAATTTGTTACAGTATTGTTGTAGTACGTACAATATCTTTCAAGTTTTATATAAACTTTATGGGAATGGCGTATCCAATTTTAAATGAGTACATATCAAATGTTCCATGAAAAAATATAAATGTAGTTATATCTTTCACTGATATTCATATAATTGGTGCCAATCTTTTTATATACAATCTAACCTTTTCCTTCTAAATTATCTTACTACCATAAACTGGAGCTTGCGGCTTTACATCTTCTTCCTTGAACTTACGATCGCCAAGGTGATGATTCCCATTCTAGCTCTTTCACAGTCAGATAGCCAGGAGGTCAAAAGAAGCACCTCTCACTCTGTTATACACTTTTGGAATTGTCCCCTTCCCCTTTAGACTTCTCCCCAACATGTCCAACTGTGTGTTGTCTTCTGCTGAGGAAGGCTGAAAAATTTTCCCGTTGAAATAATCATTGATAGGTACCTTTTTATGAATGTTATTTTACATTTATTTATTTCAAACAAACCTTCAAAATCACTAATAATTTGTAATTATTGTATTCTCATAATTTAAAAGCTTGAAAAATCTTCCCAAATTGAATTTGAGTGTTTTGAAATATTTATTTTCTTCTACACGAGCATTAAATACCCTGCCAACATTATTTTAGTGTTTTTAGCCCTTTTTTTTAAGCATTAAAAAGCTTATAAAAGATTATTTTCATTAGCATTTTACTCTTAAAGAGAAAAATATTTTACTTAAATTCCCTCTTGCAGTACCAACATGTTTGTTACAGAATCATTTGATTAGTCTGTGATTAAAATGAAACCCTGCAAAATATAGTGTATATTTCTTATAGTATTCTTCATGTACAGAATAACTAGTGCATTACTACATTCGGAAAATTTCACAAAAGGTTTACTTAATTTAGTATTACCTTCAAACATGTGTTCATCATTTCAGACATATCAAAATTTATTGGAAAAGATGTATTTAAAATTTATAATAATGAAATATATTTAATTCATATTATGATATTGATACCCACGTAAAAATACATTACAAATCATTTAATTTTTTTTACCTGGTACTTTCTGAACAAAATTAAAATTATTTACTATAAAAACAAGACATTTTTAAATTCATCGATGTTCATTTCAGATGTAATTCCGACTTATAACAATAAAAAAATAATATTCCGCCCTCCCTTTACTCACATGTCCCAAATCATAGTATTTCTGTTTTTTTTTCCTTCTTTCTTAACACATATAGGAAGTTGTGAGATTCACTGTAGGAATCCCATAATCTCATTCTTACATTTCATTTGCTTCATACTTCAATACAGTAAATTTTTATATGGCAAAATTTTTGTGTCAAAGATATAAATGTGGCAACATTGCACTCTTAAAATTTGTAATCTTTACTCTTATGTATATAAATATATATAATAGCAACATGGAATTTTATTTTTCTACAAAACTTTGTATTGATTTTGTAAAAAATGTTTTATATTATTTATTAATACACATTTTTGTTTTAGAAGTATGTTTTTTAGAAAATAAAGAATCATTTGAAAAGTACTATCTGTGTTTAATTGAAAAAAAATATTTGTTATTGGTGTCATTTTGTTTAGATACCTATAAAATTACTTGTTAAATGACATAATTAATTGTAATATCATAGCGTATCTAAAACAGGTGCCCACAAATGTGTCAAAAACAATGATTTCATGTGATCTCTGCCCCTTCCTTCTCATAGTTTAGTTCTTTGGAAAATTCAATGGTCTGCGCCAAAATATAAATTTAAAGCCAATTTTAAGTTGTAAATACAGTAATACCCCGAACTTGCACGATAGATGGGATCAAGCAATAACTGAATAAGTCGCAGTACAATATCGTATGTATATACAGATTATTTTTAATTGGGCGGGAGACTGAAGAAAATGATAATTTAGATTTTTTTTAAAATAAAATCTGAAATACATATGTATAACAAATTATATTATTAAAATCATAAACTGAAGTTTTTTGAAGTTAGTAAAAGATGAATCAACGAGATTTGAAAATTGCGTAAGTCCGGGTAGCATTAGTCGAGGTATTACTGTACACCAAACCACTGACGGATTAATGGAATTTTGTGGGCTTGATAGGGCCCGAACTCGGGACCATCACACTTCGGCCGTGTAAAATGTTCAATGTCTTTATTTGGCCATGATCAAACCTCGTTATCCTCTAGGGGGTGAAAAATGGTTATGTAAGGAGATTTTTAATATTATTCTAGCAATTTTTGTTAAGGATGGATGCGAGACGAGGCAGAGATTTACAGATTTGTTGAGAGATGAGAGAAATATTTTTAATATTACGATATAGGGATTTTGCAAGATGAGACAAAGCTTTTAGGATGTTTTGCGAGATGCATTTTTATGTCTTGCGTTCATCCCTAATTTTTTGTCATCAGGGGCCATTTACGTTTAAGGCAGAACACAAATTTTGCAAGTTCATTGACGACCCAATCTTTTCGCTTGATATTTAAAATCAACATTCCCCCCCCCCCAAAAAAAGTAATTTTCAATGATAAAAATTATGAGTTTAGAGCACTGAAAGAAAGACCTTTCGTAACATAAAGAGGAAAAATTAAATTTGAAGTCATAACTCCTACAATATAGTATACATTCCATTATACTTTATTTCATAGAGTAATTAGCCAAAAACAACGATGACGAATTTATATGGATTATAATCTCTTTGTTAATTCATAATCCAAAAAGCCATGAATGGGACCATGCATCAGTTTCTATTTAGGTCAATGTCATTAAAAATATCAGCTTTGTGTGCTTTGCCACAAATGACCAGGTTTAACCACCTTGTGCATCTTGGAAATGGGCAAATAATGTAAAGTTGTTTTAACAGTTCAATTTTATGAAGCTTTAAAGTGATAAAGAGGAAAGAAGATTTGTAATTAGAAAAAATAAGCTATTAATATTACTACAAGCTTTACAATTGAAATATATTCTGTGACACCTGTGTATTTTAAATTATATAAATTGTAGATGCAGTGAAAATTGCAACTAAGTAGGGATGCACCGAATACCATATTTTGCTTGAATAACAAATACTGAATATTCGGTTAAAATTCTAACCGAATACTCGGCTGAATACCGAATACTTGGTTAAAATTTATTAAACTTTGATTGCAATGATAAATTTAATTAGTTTTTTCTTAAACAATATTTCATATGGTTTAAAACTTCTAAAATTAAAATGCTGCAAAATATCCAAGTGTGTTTCCTATATAATATTATTAATAACTTTTTTTCAAAATATTAGTGAAATACTGGTAATTTTTTTACCTGCATATTTATTAAAAAAATTTGCAGTTAATTGACTTTACATATTTATGAACCCTTAATGTTATGAGTTTTTTTTTTTTTTTTTTTTTTTTTTTTTTTCCTGGTTACTGTTTCAAATGAAATCAGTTAGTAGCAAGGTTAAAGTAATGTGTCATAAGATTTAAGAAAAACTGAAAAGCAAAAAATTCAAATTTAACATCTGAGTGTTTCTCTTTACATTAAAACTAATTTCATTGTGATATTAGTTTTTTGTGTGATTGTGGAACACTACGTTAGGACTATCTTACAAGGATGGGGTGTCTTGGTCTGAGGACTTTCTAAGGATCTCTTATCCTTATTCACATGTGATATTAGTAAGTAACAACTTGAATCAATTTAGTACTATCCCTACTGGCAATTTTGCTCGGGCTACCACCGGCCACGCAGCCAGCCGATGACAAATTGCTAGTAGGGATGGTACTACACAATATCTTTCATTCATGATATAAAAAATAAGTATTTCTTTACCGATTGGTGAATACTTAAATTTGTTTACTATTCGGTTGCCGAATGTTTAAGTGTTCGGCCGAACCGAATATTCGGTTTGTTTGCCGAATAGGCAGTATACTGAATACCAACCGAATATTCGGTGCATCTCTCGAACTAAGTGAAGGGAATTTTACGTCTTAGCCGTTTGGCGGGTTAATATTGCAATTTTCGTTCCCCCGATAAACAAAATGCTTAGAAAGATCCGGAGAAGGAAGACATGCTGAATTTTAACACTTAGAACAACTGTATTTCCGACTCGAATGAGGAGTCGGAACTCTGGCGTTTGGAGATCTTTCCCTTTGCGGGTTTAACATGTTGTTACGAATTTTCGAGGAAACCCGCTGTTCTGGGGTTTAAAATAGTTTCAAAATTTGTATTCTACGCATCAAATAGTTAAATTTTGCTTTTTGTTGCATCAAAATCGGTCAACTAGAACGGGAGATATGGAGGTTTTGGTTTCCCCTTTGATTTGTATGCAGTTTCTAGAAATCTCGAGAAATATTGGTCCTAGGCCTCCGGTAATTTCACTTTTGGGGACTTATTTTTGGCGCCAAATTTGGTGATATTTCGCCAACAGTCGCCAAGCTTGGCGACATTTTGGTCATTTGGCGCGATATTTCCTCTGGGGCTTGTAAAGTTAGTTTTTCTGCATTAACATGCATAATAGCCTAATGATTCAGCTGTATTTCTATGACGTAATCAGAACGCGATTGTTCTGGGACTCGTTAGAGAGGTCCCGAGTTTTGTGGAATGCATATCAGAAAGTATAAAAAGGAAGCGTGCTGCACCGATCCAGTCAGTGTGCATTGAGCTCTCGTCGAATGAGTTTTCTGTGTTACGCTTTGTATTGATGCTATAGAAGTGGTGTTTTCGCGCTTGTTTCTGAAGTTTTGTTTTTAAGTGCTGTGTGTAAATTCTTCATTGCTGAGTTTTAGGGATTGTTAGTGTTATCCCTCGTATATTTCCACCGAATTTTATCTGTAGAAGTGTTTTAGTTTGTGTGAGAATTACGGCATTTGTGAAAGCTTCGATACTGAGTGGACTGTTATAAACGAGCAACTGGTCGTTTGTGCCTATGAATTTTGTATAGCTGATTGTTTTACGAAGTTCTATAAGTAATAAAGTTTGTGTTCCATCCTGACAAGTGGACTCTTTTCTAGAACTTTCTACACCAGTGGCGGCTTGTGACCTGTTTCAGTGGTGGGGCCCGGAAAAAAAAAGTGCCAATTAAAACCGCGAAAATATAGATACATATAGAACAACCTATCCCACATGCACGCAGCCTAAGTATTTAAAATTTCTCAAATGACAAATGATTACCAAAATTACTATACAACTTTTGCTATTTTTTACCTGATTATGTTAAATTGAAAAGTTTACTTTATTACTAAACAAAAAGTCACATTTAATTATTTAATATTTATGTTCTTTATAGCTGCCTGTTCATAATCTTTAGATGATTTATTTATTTTAAAAGCAATATCAACCTATATAAAAAAGACATCTATACATCGCTTTTCGTAAATCAAGAAAACAAAACAGAAAAATATCTGACTGCACTGCGAAAATACGATCATGCAAATAAAAAATTATTTCCTCCTAAGCGGAAAATTTCGCCAATAACTACCGATTGCCGAAATTTCCCCGTATAGTCGTGTAGATCACCATGCGAGGGCCCGAAGATCTCGGCCCTGTAGACAGCGCCAAATAAGCCTTTTGGAAGCCAAGTTAATTCCGCGTCAGTATAGCTTTTGTGCTCAATACCAAATATGCCAACCCGGTAAAACGGAGAGAAGACGCCAAATTCAGGGCAAGCCCGCCCATGGCCCATGCATGGTTTAGATAGGAGGGAAATCGTATGTCGCTTTTTTTAATGGATAGTATTGAAATAGAGTAAAATGCGTGCATTTTTTCAATGAAGGTAAATTATTGAAACACCTGTCTTGCATAATAGGAAGATACTTTGATTTACACGGTGGGGCCAGGCCCTTCTGGCCCTTAATGACGAGCCGCCACTGTTCTATACCAACTGGAATTTAGAACGACGAACCCAGGAAACTAGCAGAGTTTTGTGAAACAATATTGAAGCGAACAACCTCGAACATGAAGCTCATCAAGAATAAATTAAGAAGTCGTCTAAATGATGAAAATTTGCAATTGGGGATGGATGCGAGTTTTAAAGCTAGGCCAGAGTTGTCATGATTTTAACATTACAATGTAGGAATTTTGCATGACGAGACAAAGTTTTTCGGCTGTTTCGCGAGACCAGACAGGCCTTTGTTTTCGTCTCGCGTCCATCCCCATCTGAAATTGTGTTTAAAATTAAAAGCAACCCATACAAACCTAACATGTCCATGCCCAAACTTTCGAAGGTGATACAAGGCCATTATTCCCATTAAGTGTTTGTCATTCGCTGTCATTATTTATAATGTTATGGATATTTTACTATTTAATTTCTATCAATAAATAAGATCATCACTAAACATATTACGAAGTTTTGTTTTTTATTGTTTAATTAAGACTCAAAACTTAGACTAAAGTTTCTTTTGTAAGCCGAGTTACCCGCCTGTATAGTTCGAATTTAAGAAATTAGTCTCTCAGTAAAAATTAGGGATGGACGCGAGTTGTGCGAGACGAGAATCGGGGCTGTCTCGTCTCGTCTCGCAGTGGTAAACCTCTCTCGCGTCTCGCAAAAAAATTGCTGTCTCGTCTCGCGCGAGACGCGAGACGTCTCGCGAGTCTCGCAAAATTAAGGACTGCGATTTCGTTACCATTTTATACTAACTTATTATTGGGATTTTATTGAAAATTAATATTAATAATAACAATTACTTACATATAGCCACATTAGTAGATATATTAATAACTGTATCAGCATATATCGGCATTTGAAGTAAAAGAAATTGAGATTTAATCCGTATATATAATGTCACACCGAAAATATAGTATTTATTTTTATTTACTAGCTGCGTGCCCGTTCTTCGTACTGTAGTAAACGAAAATTTTCCTAACATGAGTAATTTGAATTAATTCCAGTGATGTGGAATCTAAAATAAAAGCAAAATTATTTGACTCTTGATGTAAAGTTTGCGTCATGAGTTTTAACCTGGCATCATTGCAATATAATGACTCAAAAAACTACGTCAGTGTCATTCGCGATCAGAAAAGTGAAAAGCTTAGCGGTTTGCAGAGAACTCCCGACTTTCAAAATGTGTTATTTCTACATCATACTGTAGTTCTACATCATACTGTTCAAGTTGTAACATTAACTACCTCAGACACTACATGAAATGGACAACCCTTTGTTTTAAAATAGCTGCGCACCCGCTCTTCATACGAGAGGTAGCGAATATTTTACTAAAATCATATCTGCATGAGACAAAACAGATTTTTTTTTTTTTTTTTTTAAGTTCAAGTAATTTCCTCTGTTGAAATTACTGCGGGATATATTAACACAAATTAGAATTACTTATCATTCAGTTGGTTGTAAGATAACCCTTGAAAAATTATAAACAGAACACTTTTAGTCTTTATTAAATCTCTACTATTTACTTTAACGTCAATTTCAAGTCTCTAAAATATGTGTAATTTTTATATTAATGAAAACAAGATTATATTAACGATAATTATAATTATTTGCCTAATATTTCCAATAACATTATCGTGTGTGCATTTTTAGATTTCATTATAGTATCTCAGTTGGTTAATAGACGTCTTATTTTTTGTTTATATTTTAAATTACTGAACAGTTAATTTGTTGACGACTATCCGTTTGTACTTTTCCACAATAATTTTTAGCGATAGTACTACAGTCGTTATGGTCGCCCTGTTTACAGAAAAATTAAACCATAATCCCCCTAATGTATATCCAGTGTGGATTTTTTTTTAAATGAAAAGACATCTAACAGGCGAAGATAATTTTGAAATAGGAACCCAACTGCAAGATAAAATGATGGGGAGGAAAAAAATTATAAAAGTTTTGCAAGCCGAAGGAAGGGAAAACATGATAATATAAACGAAAAGAAAAATAGTTTTTAAAAAAATTGCTTGCATTTCTTTCCGTCCGATATTAATATATAAGAATAAAAAATGTCATTTTAATCTCTTTAAAATAGGCCAACAATAGGGATTTAACCGCCCGTAGAAAGTTGTTACCAGGGTGGGCGCCCCCCCCCCGCCTACGCACGCCGCAACGTGCGGGAAAGTTTGAGGATAATATCGGTACAAGGATATTTCAACCAAGGATATTCAACCATATTTCAACCTACTCAGACTAAGCATCAATGCCAATGCAAGTTGCTCTACTTCTAATCTCTCTCTGATATACCCGAAACCCGATTATCACAGGGGCAAGCGGGGCGGTAGTCCGGTGCCCCTGAAGAAAAAGGGGGCCCATATATATCCCGATTATCTAAATTATAAATTCATATGTACTGAAATAGTAATTGTGGGAAAAAAACTGAATTTCCTCTATAATATAGGTGTTACCTAATTGTCTATCACTAGATCAAGATAGAGATATTTTTTTGGGGTGATAAATACGATTTGATTAAAGTACAAAAACTACAGTTAACTGAAATGCAATTTTCGAGTACAACAGCGGTCAAAACTGGGTTAAAATGCTTAAAAAGGGGGGCTCAGTAAAGGGGCTTAATGCGTAAAAAAGGGGATAGTAAGGGGGGCCCCAAACTTAATGCCCCGGGCCCCGTCTAAAAGTGGTCAGATTTGAACATACCGTATCGCCTTTCCTATTTACTTATTATTTTTCTTTCAACTCTTCTCTGTTTTCTTTTTTTTTCCGCCTCTTTCTTTATCCTCTCCTTTGTGTGTTTTGTATATCTCTCGTCTGTTCTAATTTTAAATGTTACGTGTTTGTGCGTATTGTAGAGTGCTGATAGTATACCAGGACCGAAAACGAAGGAGACGCAAGTTAAACGGTAGAGGCTTCAGGCAAATTGTCGCTTTTCAGATCGTATTTATGCGAGACGGAAAAAAATGCGAGAAATCTCGCGCGAGACAAGACTCTGTCTCGTCTCGCGTCTTGTCCCGCAAAATATTTTCTTTCTCTTCTCGCAAAAAAATGCCTGTCTCGTCTCGCGAGAACGCGAGACAATGCGAGAATTCTCGCGTCCATCCCTAGTAAAAATCTCTATCGTTCTACTTTCGATACGTAGCTCTCTTGAGTAAAGAGTTTGCCGATTTAGTTTATGTCCTTTTATGTATATTCCTTTTTATAGTTTTATATTAGAGGAGCAGTTGAAATATTGGTACAGTGCTAGTTGTGAAACTCGATCAGTTTAGGAAATTTCTTATCTAAGATAAACGAGAAATCTCAAGAAAACGATTGAGCTAAAAACAAATAATAATTTATATCGGAAAGTTTAGTAGAAAATAAATATGTTGACGACCCTTCAAAAAGTTAGCATTAACAACCAAAATAATTTATTGCGGTGATCAAAATATTAAAAAAAAATTATGTGAGATTTGTGCAACTTTAGACCTGAATTTAGATTAGCCGACCAATGGCAAAGTGGATAATACGCTGGGCAGTGGCATATATAGAGCTGAAGTGAAAAGTTCCAAAATTCTGGTTTATAGTGCGGCTGTTGATCTAACGTCTACAAGTTATTATTATTATTATTTTGGGGGGGGAGAGGGGAGTATTCCAATGTGAACACGTGTTCTAACCCCTTAAGAAGTCCTTCGCCCAAGGCATCCACCCTTAATCAGGTAGTCCTCGCGTAACTTTGCTCTAACCAACTGAAAATTAAAACAAAAATAATTTTATTCGATGCATCAAAGTATATTAACCATATATTTCATCGATGACCGTCCATCTGAGTTATATCATTTAAGGAATTGATGTAAGTTTTTTGAATATTCAGATAAATAATAAAATTAGTTTTAAAATAAGGTCAACTAAGACTTATTAATTTTCTAATTTCACTCCTAAACACGAGCTTCTGCAATTAAACGCCCCGGAATGGGCTGTCTCAGAAACTTACGTAAACATGCAAGCCTAGTAATGTCACTTCCTAGTTTTGGTCGACTCCTACAATGCTACAGCATTTAACCTCGGATTACTATAAAATGTATGCCATATACGCTCGCTTTAAAACCGCCTTCGATGGGCTAAAACGTGTGCTGATTTAGGATGCACCCTAAATGTTTCCTCTTTCAAATATCCAGCATACCTAAATACACGCCTGATTAAATTACGGTCCTGTCTCGTTAAAATAAAACAGTGATGATTAACTGCTTTGCTAGTTTCAAACTAAGTAGATAATACTTTTTGTTTTTTGGTGCGAATACGTTTAACTTGAAATTAATCTCATAAGCTAAATTTTTTACAAATTCTCCGAGGTGAGCAGGGACTAAAATTTCACGCTTAGTACTTGTTTTTACAAAGTTTATTTGATTTATTAATTGGTTGGCATCTGAGTTTTGGTGTTTCATTGTTTGAAAAGAAAAAATATGGTATCACTGGCGTTCATGAACATAAAGGCATTTATTGATGAAAACACACAAGCTTGATTATGAATATCAGACTGCAGAGCCTTCAGAATTATCACTGCAGTTTCTGCAAATAATCTCCACGTGAACATCCCAGAAACACTTTTTTTTTTTTATGGAATATGAACAATGAACTTCTGAACTTTTAATGAGGAAGACCTGAATTTCAAGCATCAGCACACATGAGTGTAATTAAGTAGTGTCTCAGACATTTTGACTTTTGCCGGTAAAGTTTCGTAAAAGTTGCCAGAATTACCTTAAAAGAGGTATGTAATCTTCGTTAACTTCATTCTGTCCGTTTTAAACTATAATTAACATACCTATTACACAGTTTAATATTTAGAGATCATTCAACATCAACTAGTACGAATTTTTTTAAAACTTGCACTTAAAATATATATATATATATATATATATATATATTAAGATCCTAAATCAAAGTGTTTTAACTTGTATGTTTAAAAAGAAATTATACAGGGCGTATCTAAATTGTTTCAACAAAATATTACGGGAGATAAGGCGCATAATAAGGTATCAGAATTATAGGACTGTGGGCTCAAAAACGTTGTCTTCGTGTAGCTGTTAATAATCACTTTGGAACGGGTGCTGATTTCCGACAACTTTTTGTCAAAAACTAACGTATTTTTCTCTGAAAACGTGTGAATAAAATTCGTAGTTTAAAAATTCTACTTTTTTTCTTGGATGAGATTTTTGGAGACAAGTGCATTGTGTACGAAACTTTCCTAAGAAATTTGACAAACACTTCAACACTTTTCCTAAAGTGATTATTAACAGCAACATGAAGACAACGTTTTTGTCCCCACATTGCTATGTGATTCTGATTCCTTATTATGTGCCCTAGCTCCCTTAATATTTTATTGAAACAATTTAGATACTGTATGTATTACGAGCCTTAATTGAAGAGGCAAATATTTTGCTATATTCGATGAACTTTAATATTCTGTTCAGTAAAGTAATTGGGCTTATTATTTAAAATGTCAATTTTTTTTCTTAAAATCTAAGGTTAAAAATGTTCTTACAATAACATGAATTGTAATTGTAAATAATGGGCAGTTTCCATATAAGGCTCCCGAAAAACACTCGCATTCCCCGGATATGACTATGTTCTGAATTACTTTCGAGTTGCAAAATATTCTGGTATAAAATAAATAAAAGCACTGGCCGCACTGTAGATAATAACGTCATGTTAGCAATTTCGTTTATTATTATTATTAAAGATAGAGAAATTTTGAGCTTTCTTTAATCCCTTGTAAATTAAGTTTATGTTTTACAAGCATTAGAATTTTCGCATCTTACGGCGACTGAAAAATATTCGTTAGTTACGAGAAGAAAGAAGAGAAAATGTG
The DNA here is from genome assembly GCA_038373885.1 of Cheiracanthium punctorium. Taxonomy (NCBI): domain Eukaryota; kingdom Metazoa; phylum Arthropoda; class Arachnida; order Araneae; family Cheiracanthiidae; genus Cheiracanthium; species Cheiracanthium punctorium. The sequence continues at coordinate 2,631,512 of JAWZYV010014761.1, forward strand.
CCATTCAGAATATTTCTAGTAGTAAAAATACGCTGGTTCTCAATACGCTTTCAATATTCCCAATTTTGAAATTGTAGTGCAGTTTTTGATGATATAGCGAATCCATGAAAATTCTTCCAATGTATCCACAAATTTACATTCTCGGTACATTATGTGTCAATATATTCCCAGATATATATACAGCTATGATATAGACAATATTACGTTACTTTGGGAGTACGTCGATAATGTATAAAGAAAGCGCTATCCACAAATTTACATTCTCGGTACATTATGTGTCAATATATTCCCAGATATATATACAGCTATGATATAGACAATATTACGTTACTTTGGGAGTACGTCGATAATGTATAAAGAAAGCGCTACATATTTAAATTATTTGCAATTCATTCTCAACAGGGGCGTAGCCTAGGGGGGTCATAACCCCCCCCCATGAGGAATTTTTTCCCATACAAAATGCATATTCTTCACTACATTGTCACACACAGGTATACGTATATATGAATTGTAGTAGTCGTAACCCCCCCCCCCATGAAAAATTTCTGGCTACGCCCCTGATTCTCAACATTGCATAGTAAATAATAGCGTGATGAGTATTTGTGCTGTCCAATATTTTTTTGGCTGTCAGGAATAGCGTTTATTGAACTTTGCTAATTTTTCTGATTCATAATTATGTGTTTAAATGTAATTTTGTTATTTATATTGTTACGAATTCTTGGTGTGACCCTCTCTTAAAGGGATTAAATTAGGCTAAAATTCGTATTCTACGCGTCAATTAATTAAAATTTGCATTTTGTTGAATGAAAATCAGTTAACTGGACCGCGAGATAGGGAGTTTTGGGCGTCCCGATTGTTTAGCATAAAGTTTCGTCGAATTCTCGAGAAACATTGGCGCTATCGCTCAGCTGACTTCAGTTTTGGGGACTTAATTTTGGCGTCAAATTTGGCTTTTTTCCGATGCGATTTATTAATGGGACCTATAATGTTTGCTTCCCTGCATTAGCATTACACTGTAGCCTAGTATTACTCAATTGCATTTCTATTACGCAATCAAGGTTCGCAATTGATTGGGATTTTTCTAGAAATTGAATCTCGTGGAATATTCGAGCAACATCGGCGTAAGGTATAAAACAGCAGGATCGCTCCAGAATTCAGTTTATTAGTTTAGTAGAGGAACGTTAGCTCTGCTGAGAAGCTGTGCTTTGTTGCATTATGTTCTTTTTTATGCGATCGTCTCGCTTGTTTGGAGAAACTTACTTTTTGAATGCTGTTAGTGAAATACTTCATTAATATATGTTGGAAAATATATGCCAGTTTTTTTCGAGAATTTCCACTAAATTTTAGATTGTGGAACGATTTTTTTTTTTTTTTTTTTTTTTTTTTTTTTTGTGAGAAATACAGCATCTGAGAAAGCTTCTGTGCTTAGCCGAGTGTCATATAAAAGATATTATTGCTTATCAATTTGTGTGAACTGTCTACTGAAGATGGATCACCCATCTCCTTAAACCAATAAAATTTGTGTGTTCGTCCTGCCAAATGGACTTTTTACTAGGACTTTCCATAGACACTGGACTTTTAAGCTACGAATCCGGAAACTAAGCAGAGTTTTCTGCAACAATATAAAGACTAGAGCTATGTAAGAATCCACGTAATTAGAAATAAACCTATTCTTCTTCAAGGATTAGGTTTTTAAAGTTGTATTGGTCTCTTAGTCTAACCCAACGCTTCCTGGGTCTGCCACGGTCTCGCTTGCCTTTCGGCATGTTTAGTTGAAGGCAGCTCTCGGTAATCTCACACGTGGCATCCGTTGGACATGGTTTTTGCAATCGTTGCGGCATTCCTTGATTATTATTATTTTTTTTTTTTTTTGGAAGAGGTTAAATATTTTTAATTATCTTCTGATGTCTCCGTTTTTGATTTTGTCTAAAATCGTGCAGCCTTTTAGAGATCGCAGGTATCCCATTTCTGCTGCTTGAATTCTGCTAGTATATCTTGGGTACCCACAGTCCATGTCTCAGAGACGTACTGTAAAGTTTGAACTGTAAAACTTTAGTTGAGTTTCTATTCTTGTTTTTACCTTTAGTGTTCTTATGAGAGTGCCGCAAATATGTTGAAATTTATGTAGCTTTATTTGGCTATCATTATAAGAAGGGAGTATCGCGTCCTAGATAGATGAAGTTTTGTGTTTTATTTATTCGTTAGCTTTATTATTGAACACATAAAATAATGCAGTGTATAAGACACATCGGAAAGAACTGACTCTCAAACTGTAATAGTAAAAAATAATTAAACGAAAGTAAATAAATACAATTAGAAAGAAAGGGATTTAAAAAAAAGATACCAATAGTTGTGATAAGACATCACTTTCCGATGACAGTCAAGACTTCAGTTTTGTTGTTGTTGTTGTCATAACAACTGATTGAATGTTATTCGTGTTATGTTTGCGTAACCAGTCATATTTTATAGATTACGTTGGTTAACTATTATTATTAAATCTAATTTACTTATCTACCGTAATGTTTTCGGACATAATAACTTCCGTCTGGAGTTGTAAAAGCACACGAAACGGGAGAATCGACATGTTTTTCAAGTAACATATTTTACTGCTTCATTTTCTTTCGATACAACAAGGAAAACATGCTGTATATTATAAGCATTCTAGAGATGTTACTTGTTAAACGAAAAAGTGCAGCAGCAAATAAAATAATGATGAGTATTTTATTAAAATACTAGCTGAGTATCCGTTCTCGGGGAAAAAGTGGCTTTTTTTTTCCACGCACATAGCTGGAGTTATGTAACTACAGAATTAAAAAAAAAAAAAAACTAAATTTCTTTCACATGTAACGTAAAGTAGCTAGCTAACTCAATCATAACATATTATCTAAAGAAAAATAAACTTTACATTGCTTTGTAGAACTGTATTGTTGTAGTTACCGCGGCCTTCTGTGCGTTGCTTTACGCATGAGGAAAATTCCAAGCCAATCTACCGAAAAGTGTGAATTTGTACACCAGAGAATGAAAATAATTTCACAATTATTTATTGAATAAACAGCTTAAAATGCTTGTAGTAATTGCATAAAATATCAAAAACAATTTTGTCAATTCGAGAATTTCAGGGAAAAAAGAAAACACTTCGATGTATGTCAGGACTTGTTCTGGGGAATTCCGTATTGCATTTAGTACGCCTCAAATCGTCCCAGCTCTACTCGACGAACAGTTATTAAAGTTAAAATCTTTTCAGTTCCCGAAATTTCAGTAGCTTTGAACCTAAAAGTAGTTTTTTAGTGTAGGGAAGAAACACACATATTTGAACATTGTGTTTACATAGATAGATATACGTCTCATCCAGGGGCGTAGCCAGAAATTTTTCATGGGGGGGGTTACGACTACTACAACTCATATATATGTATACGTGGGTGTGATAATATAGTGAAGAATATACATTTTGTATGGCAAAAAATTCCTCATGGGGGGGCATGACCCCCCTAACCCCCCCCCCTTGGCTACGCCCCTGGTCTCATCCTATTCATATCTTACATGGTTGCAAGAAACATCATTAGCGCTTTCTAATGCGAAAGTAAGGGCAATCGCGAATCTTAAAAGAATGTTTTGGGCACTAACTTTCTATCAGTCAGATTTAACATTTCAATAGTTGCAAACCTCTTCCGGACAACAGGGCTCATTTTGCGAAAATCTGCGTTTAAATATGCCCTGTAATTTTTTAGTATAGGAGAGAAACACATATTTGAACATTGTGCTTTAAATAGACGAATCGTTTTATTTAAAAAATGTCACTGTTTTTGGGAAACACGTGACAACGAAAGAAATATATCGTTTCTTTCATAACCTTTACATTTAATTTCGTTCAGTTTTTATTTAGTCATTCTACGAATTTTGAAAAAAAATTTTTACGTCTGTTAATGCAGAGAGCATTTTGCTGTTGCTTCAATCTTTAGAGCAAAATCATTTGATTACATTCTGACAATAAATTCCTCTAACTATCCTTCACCTATCTACCCTTGTTTGAACCTCCGGTAAAAAGTGTCCAAAGACTGTGAACTTGAACGCACTAAGCTCTGTTTCTTGCTAAAATGATTCAAGTCAAATACAGCTTTTAAATATATTTTCTGTATCAATGTTATCAAAATAAAATATAGAAACATTTACATACTTTAAAGCCTAATCGCTGCAATAAACCAAAGCATCATTACCAGCCTAGGGAGAACATTTCTCCATGCAGTTCTCCTTGCTGATATATCCTGCTAATTCTCTACCCGAAAGGTCTCGAAATCTGTGTTAATGGAGCTGAGACATATATGTTTGGAAAATCCTATAGCTCTATAACTAATAGGGTTATTGGAATTTCACACTTGAAAATTTCACACGTTGGACCAGTTATAAATCATTAAGTCCTTGAAAATCCGCCTATCTGGTGTGTTGTATGCATAATAGCTTTGATTCCTGAAAAGTTGTAATGTTATGATTCATGTGTGTTTTGATACAATTGCATAACTGCCAACCGTTTCGCTTTTATCGGAACATTTCCCACCAATAATTTTTTCTTAGCAATTTAAGCTTAAAATAAGTCCATATTTTTAATTTAAAATAAAACTGTTCAAAAATAACGCTGGAAAATGTTCCGATAAAAACGGAACGGTTGGCAGCTATGCTATTGTATCAATTCTTTATTCATATTTTGCTCGATGTATGGGATTTAGAAAATTTTACAATTTAACGAAGTTGTGTTTTTCATCTTTATTTTAATGAATCAATTATTTAATAAGCAGCAAATCCACTTAAAAGCAACAAATTGGAAGAATATATTTTTCAACATTAAAAAAGGCCCAGTTAATTCATATGTCAACAAATTAGGATGTGCTAATAATTGTGAATTCTGCGATTAGTTACAAAGGCACCTAAAGTAATGGTTCATCTCCGTTTAAATACGTTCTAAAGCAGTGATTTTCAGTGGGGCAAAGCACGAATATTCAGTTCGTGAAGTGGCCTTTCAAATTTTCATGCAATTTCAAACTTTTGATGAGTCCCTGCACATTGAATACAAGTACTCGTATCCTGATTAGCAACTATCTAAAATCACAAATATTTTTCAACACTTGTAGTTTAAAAAAATTAAAAGTAAGTTATGTAGGTCGCATTATCTTGTATCAATAGCTAAATTTGGGACACAAGGGGGGACTGAAAGGTGCAAACTTATTATTTAGAAGTAAGTAATACAATATTAATTAACCAATTTTACGTTCCTGACAAAAAATTTTAATATAAACCTACAACAAATAATAATTTTGATTGTCTGGTATGAAGAAAAGAATTGGTTAATTATAATTTATTGTGTTTAGAGCCAATAGCGCTCTGTCGCTTTAAAAGGAATTATTTTACTTTATCAGTTAATTTGATTTTCAAGTGTCCCCCCCCCCTCGCCGCCGCGAAAAACACCGCTTCACTGTTATGCACTTTTTTTTTTTTAAATTAAGAGACTTTGCTCTAATAAAATCCGTATCAACATGCGAAACCTTCAAAATGCTTTGATTTGTTCTGATTATAATAAAAAAATAACTAAACAACACCCATACTTTTGTCAGGATTTTCAAAATTACCCAACAAAAAACGTGCGTGATCGGAAGCTAACGTAAAAACATGGTTACACTCTCCTTTCTCATTGTCCTCTGAAATTCCTGTGGCCGAAATCCGTCTCGTCTGGAACGGAGAGAAAATTCTGAACTAAATTCCAGCCCCAGAGAAAAGCACTATGTAAATAGAAGTGCGACATCGAGTTAAACACCCAGTGAAAGCAAGAGAGAGAGAAAGAAAAAGTCCAATTATCCAAAAACCCAAACAAGAACTTTCCAAACCAGATAGTAAAAACCGGAAGAGTGAGTGAGGTATGAGAATGCGAATTCAGGACGAAGACAACACACAACACACCTTCAATGCCGTATGACACACATGGAAAACCGGTAACTAATGATGTTCCATATTCAGAGTTTCATAAAGTTTTGTTTTTGGACTTGCGAACATGAGGAACGACGTTACCACGCAGTTTACAAAAGATCTGCATCAAAAATTTGAACGGACATTCACTTTACCGAAAAGACTATGAAATCGCCCAAAACACGCATTGCATTTGTTTCGGTAACCCAGGGCCGTACCCAGAAAAAAAAAAAAAAATCGGGGAGGGTCCAAACGGTGGTAAAGGCAGAATTGTTCACAAAAAGACGTCAGCATTATTATTTTATTAACAAAAATCGAAATTTCGGATGGGGGGTGGGGAGGTCCGGATCCCCTGGTCCACCTCTCTGGGTACCGGCTTCAGTAACCATAGCTGCTACTCATCGTCTGGCCAGTGCTTGGGAGGGTTAACTTCCTCTCAGCTCGACTACTGTGGGACCGTGTACGCTAATGGGAGCTGGTGCGCGTAAAATCTGACGTGGCTCCAATGTCCTCCAAGTTGTTAACCCTTTAACGCGCAGTGTTCCCGCTCTTGAAGCACCAAACTCTGACGTTTTGACTGTTGCCAATCACGAAGAATAGATTTGATTTCTATAAAAATAGTTGCGGGTGACAAAGCTCCATGAGAATCCTTTATTTTTTAGCGCGTCATTTCCCGTAAAAAAAATTGTCACGATTATTTTTAACAGCACTGACATCTGCTGAAAAATGGCAAAATGCGAGAGCAGCTGGATAGATAGCCCAATACTGAAAAAAGGGCAGCCGTTGCCGTCACTCGACTTAACTACCAGCAACATGGCGGACGATCGAAACGTTCATCGCTGTGCGGCACAGCCAGCTGTCGTCAAAAAAGGGTCTCTAGATCTGTGGCACGCGATGAACGTTTCGATCGTCCGCCATCTTGCTGTTAGTTAAGTCGAGCGATGGCAACGGCTGCCCTTTTTTCAGCATTGGGAAAGGGTTAAACGCCTCAAAAGGTTAAACGATACCTCTGGGGGTGCCGATTTCAGGGGGTTGGTCGCTCCTCTGGAATTGGTTAAAAATTAGGGGACCACGGACTAAATCGTACTTCCTCCCACTGAGGCCCTAAAAATGGAAGGCGCACCCCCTCTGCCCATCTCCTAGCTTCGGGGGGGGGGGATCTGACCCCGTCGTTTGCGGTTTTCAGGGGGCATCAGAAGCAACTGCAACAACACATTCGGATTAGAAGTAAAGGTAGACTTTTTGATTAAGTTTCGGACGAGTTTTGTAGCATTTTAAATAAATGATCGAAAATGCACACAGACTTTGCACTTACGGCAGAATTGGCCCTAGGTGCAAAAAAGAAAATCTAATGAAATGCACTCAGAGTCAGACTAAATCAGGAGGCTTGTTTCTTGAAAATTTTCCTTATCTCTCTTTGCTTAAACTTCTATTTTCTAAAAATAATTACTAACTATACTGAAAAAAGGTTTTAATAAAGCATTTTGAGTAAAATCATGAATGTTTGGTCAGGACTTAACGTAAGTCTGTTGTGTTACAGGAATTTTGTAAATTGAATGGGCACATATGAAAGGTGCCCCCATGAGAAATGTTTGCCTCAAGCTTCATGTTCGCTTAGTCGGGCTTTGAATGTACTTCGTTGTTTATACATTATTTTCAATGTCTGTCTGTATTTGCTAGTTAGTGTTAAAATGTTTACCGCGTTCAGCAAATGACTCAGACAGACAGAAGTGAAATTAATAAAATCTTCGTATAAAATAACTCATTTTAAATTATACTTATCAACAAGATGATCATTTCGGGTGGTACAAGAGGTCCACCCTTCTTCAGAAGTGAAGAAGTTCAACCATCCATACGAGTAGAAAGGATAGAAAGAAAGAACTATCTATCATTTAAAGTACTTATTTCTAACGAAATGTCTTTCTATTTTTGGCTTTGTATGCCTGTGAAATTTTAAATTTTATTCCAAAAATTCGTTTTAATTATAAAAAAAATCTAATTTACTCTCCAATCGCAGCTGACGGACTGTTAAATTTCGTCGTCTCTCATTCATGCACGTTGGTAAAGAAGCGATGCAGTATATCCGAAAGAAGTTTGCAGAATGTCGTCCAGGGTGAGATTTCCGTAAATTGTTGTGCCATGAAAGTTATTTATCGAAATGCGCCGGCTTAATTCAAAATTTAGATCAGAAGAAACGGATTTTAAATCCGTTTGACCCGTTGACGGGCAGCGGGATATACCATTTTGGACTATATTTGTATAAACTGCATTTTGAAAAAGCTATATTATTCAACTGCAATGAAATATTTTAATTTGAGTACCATGAAAAGCTTAGTTAAAAGAAAAGAGTACAGAAAAATAGTCTCATTAAAATATATATATATATATATATATATATATATATATATACAATTTAGATTTATTTAAAAAAATTTTTACAATTAATATTTTAAAATTATTTTCTTTACCAATAATCTGAGATTTATCACTCTCGGACTTAAAAGGAGGTTTAAAAATTAACAGATTCAATTTATATTTTTGTTTGCTATTTTAAAAGTTTACATAAATAAATAGTAATGACTTAGGCTGTGTAAATCAATTTTTTAATTAGTTCGAATATCTGATAACTTTTTTTCTGGATGACATTTTTATTCAGCTCTTTCGATTACAGAAAGGTTTAAAAAGTTATTCATTCTTCAAGTTTGATTAAAAATTAAGTTCTATTAAAAAAAATCTGATTACAAATTAGTTGCAGTTCATACCAAAGTAAAGCGATAACATTTCTTTTGCCTGCAAGTCAATTATTCACTACCCCCCTCCCTTTTTCCATTGCATGGTAGTATTATGAAGCCTTTAGAATTTTAATTTAATAGTGAAAATGGTATTTTTTATTCGGCAATTTCCTTGCACAATGCATAAAATTTCTTCCCAGACATTATAAAATTTTACTTAAAAACTGTTCAAAATGCAGCTTTTTGTGAAGGATCATTACCACAAACCAATATGAAATTTCTTTATATAAAGTAAATTGTTTGAAAGCATAATTAAATATGAATATTAACATAAATAAAATTGTACTCCTAAATAACTTTATGAATAATTAATGCAGTGATTAGATTAGTTGTGCTCCGTGAACTTTACAGTCCTAGTGATCCGAATAATAAAGATTCGAGAATAGAGGCAGATAAAGATTGCTGCCCTAAAACTAAATTGTCTGTAACAGGAACGTAAAGGTTTTAGGAAATAAGTTTAGAGGTGACCTTATCACGTCAAATTTAATCCCTTTTGTTCGTATGTGATACGTATCTATTAATCGCTTTGTTTTCACGTAATTAAATTAGAATTAGTGGAGGTTTCTCTTCGTTGAATAACTAATAGTTGAATGAATGATAATGTCCCTTTGGAAAAATGTGTTATAAAAAAATTACAAGAAAGTAAATTATAAATATCAATAATCAGAAATTTTATTGGGTAATTTATTTTGAAGATTTGGGTGTCTACAACCCATTATATAGAAAAATTGTTCCCTTTAATAAAAAAAAGACAATCCCTAAATTATCGAACATTTAGATAGATACATTGCATGAATATAAGAATTAAGGGTTAACTTACTACAGTCGAACCTCGATTTAAAGTACTTTGATTTAACGAATTCTCCGATTTAACGAATATTTTTTTTTTGTCCGGACAAAAAGGGTGCTAAAATGCTCTGATTTAACGAATTTTTATCTTTGACTTAACGAACAACAATCGCCGAAATAAAATTCGGACATAAAACTAAAACTTTGAATTTTTCGTACTCAAAATTTTGAATCTTTCACACCCTAATCCAAGTGTGTAATACAATAATTTTTTTTCTCATTTCTCCAAACGAAGCAAGAAGACAGCGATACAGAAACGGTTATTTACAATTAGACCGTGGATAATCATGATGAAGTGTCTGGAATGGAAGATGTTCGTAGTAGTGGAAATTTTACAGAATATGTGTCTTGCGATGCACAGCTAAGTACCTGCGATAGTGAACAGAAAGAGAATGAAGATTCTGAAAGCAGCGAAGTTGACGAAGAAGCGTAAATTGAATTAAAAAGAGTGACATTACAAGAAGCAGTTTGCAGCTTGAACGCTTAAAAAAATTTTTTTTTGTCTCACGAGGTTGATAATGTTGTTCTTATGAAGTTAGAAAATATAAACAAAGAACTTTGGAAAGTCAAAACAAAGCACTATCAAATATTTCTTTCCAAAGTACCAATAAGTAAGTATGTATTATGTATTAAGTTTTAAGAGCAAGGGACATTAAAGAATTTAGATTGGTTTAAAGTTGATCGCCAAGCGTATAAGTTATAATTTTTAAGCTCTTAGTAAACAATAATCATTCTTTTTTTCATATCTATATCCAAGGGTATTTTGCATTGATATTTGTATACCATACTCTTCACAAAAATTGATACCCGATTTAACGAATTGCTTCGATTTAACGAACGGGTTTGTGGGTCCCAATGAATTCGTTAAATCGAGGTTCGACTGTATATTGATAATAATGCTTATGATTTCGCTTTGTCTGGTTATTTGCCTCTGTTAACAATCAGTATTTCTGTAAATCTGCAACAAAGAGAATTTTGAAAGACAACTAAAAGCCTGGGCTACAGTAATACCCTGACTTACGTAAGATATAATCATATTTCATTCAATGTAGATTTATCCAAAAATCAGTTTTACTCTCCTGAGTAAGCTGGATTCCGGTTTATGCCACGCAGTTTACTTTATAAATTGTTCTATTCCAATCATTTTCTCGTTTTACATTGGTAATCTTTCCACATTAGACAAATTTTATTGTATTAGCACAGAAAACTTCTGTTCAACAAATTGAAAGATATAAAAAATTGAAATGGAGTTATGCAGTTCATTTTCTGCAGGATTTTATTTGCAATACAAAACTGTTGATTTATTGTACTTTTCATGCAGTTATTTGAATGAAACTGCTTATTAAAATTAAGTTAGAGTAATTACATTGGGAAAGCAATTTATACGTAAGAATGAAGCCCGCCCCCTCCCTCCCCCACAAACAACGGTATAGTAGATGAGATACTGATAGATGGCCGAAGTTGGTCCTACATTTTGGATGTTGGTTGGTACATGGGTAGATGGCTAAAGTGGCAGGGTGCAGGGTTCTGGTGTACCCTTCCGGCTGTTGATCTAACGGTCTGGTGTGATTTGGACAATTTTCTCCAAATTTAACGTGAATACAAGGTCCCTTAGAAAGTCCTCTGCCCAAGGCACCCTTCATAGACAGACATCCTTAGTTTTCATTACATGGGAAGGATAGCATTCATTACATCGTTTCGTTTTAATCACAAAACCAAACCTCCCCTTAAGAATGAGTAAATATTGCTCATTATTAAAAAATTCCAACAATATTTATTTCTGGAGGGGAAAAAAAAACTTACGTGGATTTAAAACACTTTAAAACACTAATCAAATTTTATACTACCCATAAATAACAAGGTAATTCCATTTCGCTTAAGTTCATTTTCACTTTAACCCATTTTTAGAGCTCGAAGAAATAGATTTTTAAGAATATTAACTTTTGTTTTACTTGACATTGCCCTGGAGATAAAGAGTTAAGCATGACTTAACAAGTAAAGACATGGCCGTGTGAGTTTACAATGTCGGATATCTTGAAAGAGATCTCTAACTATGCTTGCGTGCTAAGCATACAACTTTCTTAAAATGAATATTAGATGAACAGAGATGCAAGCATTTAACATTATTTGTTCAACACTTTATGCAGAATATTAATTCACATGTTTATTGTAAGTTATTATTATTCTGCCACGTAAAAAATTACTTTAACTCTGTCGTACACGTTTATAGAAACACACGTTTAAATATATTTATTAATTAGTGTTTAAGTATGTAATATCTGATTTAATTAAAAGAAAAACATGCATTTTTTTGGATTGATAGGCTTGACTGCATTTGAGGACTTACGGTATGGGTTTTAATTTTATCAAAAAGTATACATACAGCTACCATTCCTTTGTATGTGAGCAGGGGCGGCCCGACAAGGTGAGCAAGGTAAGCACCGCATCGGGTGGCCATTTTGAATTTAAAATTATGAGCATAAAAGGAGCGCCTTTTTAGGTTTGCAGTGTAGGGGACGCCACGTACCCTAGGGTCTCCCGTGTATGTGAGTCTGAAAGCGAATGGGCATAGCTGTTTTTCCTTCAATTATCTTAAGAAAAACACACATTTAAAAAAGTGCAATTTGAACTCTATTGGTAAAAAATACCCCCAAGATCCCATGAAAGAAAATAGAGTTTATATCTATATCTATATCTATATCTATATATATATATAAATAAAAATATGCATTTCTTTATTAGTTTATATACAGTAGACACCGGTTATAACGTACTCTCGCGGGACCTTAAAAAGTAGTACGTTATAGCCGAAGTACGTTATAAGTAGTACCGCCAATAAGATTCAATATTGCACAAAAAAAGTGGGCTCATAATGTCATTGTGATATGTATTTTAAACAGGCCTGATTTTTTAAAAGTTAAACTAAACAGAGAAAATTCTTCTTTTCTTACAATTTTTATTGAGATAAATAATCTGTAATTTTCTTTTGTTTTAAATAGGCAGATGTTACTATAAAAATACCGTTATGGATATCCATAATAGGCTTGAAAGTCTCTGCATCATCAATACGGGATTCAAAAAATCGTGATAATGTTTTTGCAGCATGTAATGCATCTGGTATGCTTGGTATAGGCTCCTCTGTTTCTTCTTCACTATCATCAGAATCATTATAGATAGGGCTTTTCAGGAGGCATTTACATGGATGAATGACAAATAAAAAACATGGTCTTGTTCTTAGCCCTACCCAGCAGGCGAAAAAGACAAAAGATCGTTCCCTTCATTTATACACAATTCATCTCGCTACAGAATCTGAAAACGGACAACGAGTGTTTTTGAAGGTTCCGAAATTTCCGAGAACAAGGAAATAAAATTCTTAAGAAAAGCAAAATTTTATTTTTGGCTTTGGCATAAAAAGTACGTTATAGCTGAAGTACGTACTTTTGTTAAGTACGTTTTAACCGAAATTAAATATTATTATAAATATAGGACTTCAATCGGGACCTAGCTTCTAGGTACGTTATAGCCGATAGTACGTTATATCCCAGATCCGTTATAACCGGCGCGCACTGTATATATAAACTAATAAAAAAGTCATAATTATATTCATAAAAATTATATTGCAACTATTAGTACACGAGTTTCAATTACGAGTTTAATGAGACTAGTGTCATATCTGTAAAATGACTATTTCTAGAGATTTATTGATCTTTAACCATTGGCAAAGGCCGCACAGGATTTAATCGTCTGTATTGCAGAAGAAGAAAAGAAGAAGAAGAAGAAAAAAAATAAAAGAAAATGATATTTATAAAAATCAAGTTGTTAATAGTGAAAATGAAGAGGGGGGTAAAACACTTTGATTTAATGCGTATTTTTGAATTAAATAAATTTACAAACTGTAAATGCCTTACTACTTTAATTAATTAGTTTTTAAAAGGAAGTGCGAAAACTTTCACCATCCACTCAGGCAGGAAAGCCAGAACTCAAGTTAGTTTAACCCTCCTGCCTGGGTGGATGGTGGAGCTTTTTTTTTTTTTTTTTCAGCTGAGGAAGTTTGGGCCTTTTGTACCATCCGAAACGATCTATAGTAGAATATTTTTCATTTATATGAGTTACTTTACAAAAGTTTTAATTAATTTTACCTTTAAATACTAGTATTTTTGTGCGTTATTATGATGCATTCTGGTATTCAAATTTGCCTTTCACGCTCATTCATCGGTGCAAAATGGGTCCCCACCATGGCCGAGTTGATAAACCGCTCAAAACAGTAGACGGCTGAAGTGTGAAGGTTCAGGGTTCGGGCCGGGCCACGCGGCTGCCGATCTAACGGTCTGGAGTTTGGGTCGGTTATCACTAGATGTAACGTGAATAAGGCTGTCTAGTATAGTATAAGAAAGTGCATAATTAGAAGGGATGGTCAGCCGTTGGACTCGTAACCGGAAGGTTGGGGGTTCGATACCGACCTATCACTAAAGACCACGGTGTACATGTGATGTACTTGCACTTTAACTCTGTGGTTTCGAAAGCCCTCTCGGTGGTCGCTAGCAATTTCCGAGAGGTGCCAATATTCAGAAGTCCCGCCACCTTCTGATGAGGATCAAAATTTTGGCGGGAAACTCTAGAAAGGACGTATGTAGTTCTAAACGACACATTTATAGTGACGGGAGCTGTCCTCTCCTGGCAAATAAATAAATTAAAATGGATACTTGATGAATTGGTTGGTAAGTATTTCGCGTTACCTCGGAGAATGAGCGTTGCTTGAAAGTTCCTCATTGGCACCGAGCGATTTTCCTCTTTTTCCTGACACATTGAACACAAAGAAGCGTAAAGATTCCAGATCCGTGAGGAGCTTCGAAATAACGTTCAACATTGCGGAAAAGGTTTCCTGAAAGTTCGAGTGCGGGTTATGAATTTTTAAAATTCCCACTGGATAACATTAAGGTTTGACACTTTTTTTAAAACCAAATATAGCAGACTACCATGCTAAGTTCAGTTTTAAGGAATTATTTTTAGCGTCAAATTTGGTGATATTTCTCCAAACGCCGCCCAGCTTGAAGACATTTACGACGATTCTGGTGGATGAATCAATCGTCGACATCGGACCATTGGCAAATTATATTGTAGTAGCATAACCAGTTATTACTTTTATTGCATGAAGTTCTTGTCTTAAACATTAATATCTTAATAATCTTAATTTAGAATCATGTTTGGATTTTTAAAAACTTTATAAATTTAGTGAGTGTAAAATTATTGTGAACAAAAAGAATACATTTATAAAATATACATTTAATTTGTGAAAATATGAGTTATACAAAATATGTCATATAACTTTGACTAAGCAGCATGTATAAATCTGTAAAATTGTAAAACATCGTACCTAGAATTATCAGTTTTTATTACTGTTTATTAAACAATAAATATTTGCCAACAATTTTAACTAAAATTTTGCACAATCAGAGAGATACAGAATTATTGCGGATTTATCTCAGTATTTTTTTTAATGTTTTATTTGTAGAATTATAATACAATCTTGGTATTGCTGGCACATTGCTTTACAAAGATGATATCGTACGTTTTGCTAAGGTAGACCGTAAAATTGAATAATTTTCACTGAGCTACTATATGAATATTTTTTGTTCTATTTAATAATTAATTTGTTAAAAATTTTATAAAACTTAAAACTGTAATAAATATAGAACAAAAAAAGTTTTAAGTATTTCCACAATATTTGAAGTTAATATGCACAAACAGAGGTCAATACGAAGATTTTTGGCATTTTTAATCCGTTTGTGTCATATTTGACGATTCTTCATACCATAATACGCTATAACTTTTTTTTTTCATTTGTCATAAATAAATGAGTAATTTCACGCTAAATGGCCATTATTCCACCAGTAATTTTGAGACTGTAGTAAATACTACGCTACATTTAACGAGGAGATGACTTCGAATAGAATAGTCTTGTTTCTTTTAAGACAACAAATTGAAAAATTGTGTTCTCATTGGCATACTTTCAATTATCTGCGGTTATTTTCAAAAATTTTACTTTTAAAATATAATAACGAATAATTCATCCACTGTACACTTGTAAGAGTCTCTCATAAATATATCACTTGTTTTTTTAATATTTATTTTAAATATAACCACATTACCGGGTTTGTTCATGTATTTTCGGATGCATGTTATCTATCCAAGCTTAAATTTTATTTTTTAAACTCTTAAACTATTATTTCCCTCACTCACTTAACCACCTCTCACCTCGATCAACTGTATTAAGAGTATCTGACAGGAAACGAGCTGGCTATGTTGTAGAAAAGAATTTCAGCTTAGTTTTGGTTTTCTGAGTAAGGTGTGAAAAAAGTTAGGACTTTTATTAATTTATTCATTTAGGAAGGGGGAGTTGTGTAGTTACATTAAATCAGTTGTGTAGTTACATTAAATCATAAAATTTTCATGTGTTTTTCGCATGGTTTCCAAAACCTTGTCTACTGTAATGTAATCTAATAAATTTATTGGCAAAGTGACTTGTTATCCCCCTCCCCCATTTAATTTGTAAATATGCTACACATCCGTAATATGAACTAAAATTCTCTAAGATTATAGCCTATAAAAAATTGTTAATCTTTAAAACCAGCAATTGAAAACTTCTTTTTTTTAGACTAAGTGACATTGAGGGGTAAATTCCTTCGCAGCAATTCACCGCGACGGACGAATATCAAAATTACTAGTGGAATACGATTTGCTGCGGATTACCAGCTGAGTGATGGACGGATGAAAAAGTGTATGGAATGGACAAGCACATTGATTTTAAAAAGTTCAGTGAATCCCTAATTACAGCAACACCATTCAGTAGTCTTCGTCATACTGGACTCCAGCTGCTTGGTTTGAGCTGTAGGCCGCCGGTGGATATCCTCCAGATGATCTTGCATTCGCGCGGTACACCTGTTCCCTTGGCGGAGAGTAGTTGGCTGTGGGACGGGGCTGTTGGACAGGTGCTGATGGCCTCCTGGGCTGTGACTGTGGTGGATAATGGTTCTCCTCGCTACTGTAGCTGCTGGAGGAGTGTGACTGGGGTGACTCCGCAACCACTCTGTAAGCTTGGGGTGGTGGTGATTGCCTGGGAGCTTGCTGGGGCTGTGCGGACCGGTGGTAAGCTTGCGGAGAGGGATCTGATTGTGGCTGTTGGGCTGCTCTGTAAGCATGTGCTGGTGCTGGTGGTGACTCGGGTTCCCTGGGGTAGGACTCGACGGGCCTTGAGGGCCTGGACGCTGGCCTAGACGGAGACGATTGTCTGTAGGCTGGAGATGATTGTTGAGAAGGTGCCCTGTAAGTAGGCTGTTGAGGAGGCGGAGCAGGAGCGACTTGTCTTGGTGGTGGTCTGGGAGCCGGAGCAGCAGGAGCTGGGTATGATTGCGGCTGAGGTGGTGTCGCTGCTCTTCTCGGTACATGCTCCTGTTGTGGTGCTACTAAGGCATCACCAACCACGTAACCATCTGGATAATACCTTTGTGAATAGCGAGCGGTATTGTTTGGGCCTTCATAATCAACAGGCTAAAAAGATTAATATAAACAGGAATTGCGTGAATTTATTGCCTTCAAAGATTTATCATTATGTTTAGTCTAAAAAAGTGTGATAAGCAATGTCAAGACAAAGAAAACATATGATAGTTACATTTGCTTTTATCACACTGCAAATAGAAATACCAAAAAGTAGCATGAAATATTAACTATGTAGAGACATTCAAAAAGTAACTTTTTTTACTTGGAAAAAGTGCTGTCCATGATTATTTGATATCAAATTTTAATCTTGTTTGAATATTTTTTTCAGATTACGTAACCTACAGATGAACCTAAACAGTCTGTTTGCAGCTATAGCAAATTTTGACGTAAACAACAAAATTACGTTGAAAGTATTACAGAAAAGTTTTCAAGATTTCAAGTCCAGAAAAAATGCACATGCAGAGTTATTATTAATATTATTATTTGTTTGCTAAAAAATGAGAAAATTTGTGGAGCAAACCGCTTTTGAAAAATGAAATGGTTGTGAATTTAAAGTTTACAGTTTTATCATTCTTTTACGGCTCCAAAAGTTCGAAGATTTTTTCTGTTGGATTTTACTACATACATTTGAGAATTAGATTTACGACAATGACGAAATTTTGACAACCGTACTTTAACTACACCTCCCCACCCCCCTTTTTTAACAACAGATAATTTTCGTTTTATCTTTCACTCGCTTACAAGAAGAATTATCATAATGAAACGTTATAAAACCAAAACAAAATTTGAAAGCAATTCGTTATTTCTTTATTGTTGTATCATAAAAAAAGAACACGTCTAAGAACTTGATAAGCGCACGCTATTAATTTATCAACTAATTTCGAAACAAGTCCCATGTTTCAAGTACGAAAAGCGACGAATTGATTGTACAGTATCTCATACAAGTATTTTACTGAATTAAAAGCAAAAGAATAAATCATAGATGCATTTATATAAATTTACCTTGTACAAATAATCGTTTACGAAATGGAATTTTTGTGACTGTGAGCATATATCTTGGGCGTCAGGTACGCAATTCAGATGAACTTGGTGAAATACTGTATTCTCTGGACACATCCAAGAATGTTTAGCGCCTCCAACACAGTAGTGGAATACTTGACAGTTCACGCTATCGTCTGCATAGTAGCCGTCTTGTTTCCCTCCACAAGTAAACTGTGAATCTTGCAAAAGTAGGGTTAAAGGATCTGGTCCTTGTTCTTCTTCTTCCTCATCGTGACCATTCAAGGACTGCTGAGGTGCCGAGCCATACTGTGTAAATTACATAAATATGCAATGAATTAAGAAAAGGGAACACAGAAATTACATTTGCCGTTGAAAGTTACTGCATTAAACACCCAACAAAACGTGCAGTTTTTATCAGACACCAGAGGCTGCTGGTTATAACCGTTTTATCAACGTCCTGTGCAGAGTTGCCAACTCCAGTGGCAACAAAGTGGCTGGAAAAGCGGCCAGAAATGGCTAAAAATGTTTTCAAGCTGAGAAAAAAATAAGTTATTCATTAGAGTCTACTTTTAAGTGCTTGTGCTGCTGAAATATGCTTGTCTGCAAGTATTTTTTGAGCTATTTGGACCTTCATTTCTAATTTACAAAATATTTTGGTATTGCCAGTTGACCAAGATCTAGTCACAAAGTGGCTAAATTGGCAGATCTAGTCACAAAAATGGCCAGATGTAGAGACAAAGTGGCTCAATTGGCAGATCATTCACAATTTTAGACACAAAGTGGCAAAATTGGCATCACTCGTCCTGTGCATGTGGAGGTTCAAGTTAAAATCAATCCACATATTCCTCCACCCGCAGGTCATTTCAAATGACTCCAACTTGCACATTCCCTTTAGACACTTGTGCCCAATGGATAGGAGTTAACTTCCGGAGAAAACAAATTAAAAAATCGGGCAAAACAATGGCAGATCTACGGGCGTTATAGAGCTGTAGTTCCTTTCCCTCTTCATTGGATCTGAATATACTACACCAGATAAAACAGTTTTCATGCGTAATTAAAAAGTTAATATTAATTATTATCCCATTATTGGATATCCGTCAATTAAGCGATTAGTCAATCAAATAATTCCTTTACTCTAATTTTACAGTTTTACCCAATCTACTGGAGCAAACGTTTGACATTTTCTAATAACAGTCTTTTAAGATATTTATATCCCAACTAATTATATATGTTCTGAAGTCATCGGAAACTATTTTAGAATATCATAAAAAGGAAGAATGTTTAACTACCGAAAAAAATAATCATATAATTACTTTTTTAGAACGCAAAACTCTTTTTTAAAAAAGATTTTATTCTATTTTAATCTTCTTTCTTTATTTATTTATCTATTATTTTTTAAATTTTATGCTTCGCTTAAGGCATTTGCACCTAAAGGTGCCTGAAGTATCAGGAATGTACTAATTAATCAACAGTGTGCATTTTAAGCAAAATTGCAATAAATCTAAACTCGTTTCTTTTTCTGTATTAGCTATAATCAGAAAAAAAATAGTGGTTTGAACGGAAACTGAAGCCTTATTTGAATTACCTTTTTAATGGACTTTCCCCTAAATTTAGTGAGCAGACGATCTTCGATCAATACCATTAACATTCTTGTTAATAATTTTAGATACATCTTTTAAATTTGATTTTTTTATCAAAATTTTTGAAAATGGAAACATTGCATCTTTGTTCAATGGCGTATACAAGGGGTCTTGGGGGTTCAACCCCCCTCCCCTTGTCAAAATTTTTTAAACAAAATGTCCATAAATTTTGAATTTTTAGCTTATATATTACGCATTTTAACACAAAGTTATGTCGATAACCCCCCGCCCACCTGGAAGGAAGTCTGCATACGACAGTGTCTTTGTCAATCATTTCGAAAGCTGGAAAGCGGAGCACTCAAAGGACCTACTTGAAAGCAGCATCGGACAAAGAAGAATCTTCTCTGTTGCGGCTTATTAATAATGAGAGCGAACAGGTTTAACATGGGTTTAAAATTAAAATGAAGCAGGGTAAAAAAAAGAAAAACCCATCTATGATGATATGATTCTTCATACTTACACCCCTCTCCCCTAAATATTTCAGGATCCGCCACTGGATACCAGAAAGTAAGATAATTAAGCATTTGGTGAAATTGTTAACTAAAAATCCAGATAGTTGGCACTTGTCAACGTACTTTGTTCGCTCTGTTACTCGAAGAAGTGGATGCCCTTCTCCTTGCAGGTGGAGCGCTTTGTCTGGGCGGTGGAGCAGCCGTCCTTGGTGGCTCGTAGACGGGAGGTGGTGCTGGTGCAGGCGGGGCGACGGCAGCCGGTGGTGGAGAGCGAGCCTGAGTAGGAGCGTATTGAGGTTGTACAGGCTGAGCCTGGAATTGTCTTCGTGGTTGCTGGTAAGAATCTCTGTCTTCGTGTTCCTCTGGATAAACGGGAGCAGCGTTGGAAGCGGGTCGGTATGCCGCCCTGTCAGTTCGGGGTCCGGGAAAGGTATAGGATGCTTGCCGTTTAACCTGCAGGGAAATGCATAGTAACAAGAATACTGAATCACGTCTAGCTCAGCGATTATGAAGTACTTTCCTTCCAAAATGGTTTAGTTGGAAAAAGAAATAATTCTACAAGGTACGGCTATAAATTTCCAGGACTCATCTCGGAAAACTGATCTCCAGGACTCTGCAAAATATTATGCGAAACAGCATTCCCATTTGATATGTTAGAAGGAATTTCCACTTGCGTCAGTGTGCTTTTGTGCTTGACGGTTAAATATTCACGCGCAAGTTATAAATTTCGCTTTGAGAAAGCTTTTCAATTCTGTATTCACCGCTATTTTGATGCCCTGGATGACAAACTTTCTTTCATTTAGCGAAAGTTGCTGATGGGTACAGCTTCAAAATTTGTTTCATGGTTTCATTTCATGGGATTCTTTGAAAGTTTTACCAGTTTGAAGCAAAATTTTTATGTTATTAAGCTACACTGTATCTACATCACTTCTACAACAAAAAATCAACAGTTAAATTTCAATGCGTGTTTCAAGGACAACGTGTCTCACTTCAGAATGGTACGTACTTGTTGGACCATGAGCAGATAAACTACCTTCCACATCGAAAAGTTACCTCTTTGTGCCGACTTGCAGTTCTTTTTTTTTTTTTTTTTTTTTTTTAAGTGTTGTGAGTCCTAAAAATTAAAAGCCGCACCTTGTATAATACTACATAAATTATGAGTACTTATATAATGTGAATCCAAGCATCGAACTAATAAGTTTAGACTTGCAAATATATATGTATATATATGTATATAAATCTATGCAAAACTAAAGAAATTCTAAGCGAAATAAGCTCTCGTTCTCAAATGGCATTTACAACAAGAGCACATAGAATAAAAAAATATCAGTCACATACTCATGTTTTGAATATGTGGCGGCAAGATAACACAATATTAATTAAAATTCTAATGTGTATTTCGTAGAGTAAAATTAATGTAGCTTTAACATACCACTTTATCATAATAAAAATTGATGCTCATTTCAGTTATTATAATATTTTTGTTGATGGTTGTGTATTTCGCTCACGTTTCGTAAATTATTAGGGAGCATAAGCCCAAGATTCTCACACAGAGATATATAAAGTGTGAATAACTTAAATAAAAGGAAGAAGTTACAAGAAAAGATTTATTATGTATATAAAAAAAATAAGAGAGGAAGTAAAATACTCAAACAATGGAAAACAATTTTTAGAGATAATATCATAACATGCTAATGAAACATATAATCATGTTTTTCATGAACCTACTAAGAAATTTCTAAACAAATTATATGTAATTTTCAAGGTAGAATAATAGTTGCGACTTCATCTTGAATAATTCTTAATTAATGTCTTTTTTATAATACTTATACGCATTCATGTATATTACAGGCAAAAAGAGCAATCGAGTATATATAATAAAGAATTTAAAAATACAGGCATCAAGATTTGCTTACTCTTTCTTCTGCAAAAGTTCCAGCTCCTGAAAATAATTTTAAAAACGTTATATTAATAGAAATGGGACTTTTACAAAAGGAAAAAAAATATTGTAAGACTAAGTTTTTATATATTTAAAAAGCACTCACCTAGCAGTAGGAGGCAAGTGTAAAACAATATCATTTTGTTGCCTATTTTCCTAGAAAGAAATTTAGTTTTATGATTAATGTTGCATTCCCATGTAAAATAAAGCATATAAATTTTGTAAGGACTTCTTTCATAAGCTCAGTCAAACTATCAATTAAGTATACTCACACTTAAAAATGTAACTATGTCATGTTGGAATAATATTATAAATTCATTTCAAATGTTACAAATGTTTACATTTTATTGGACACAAGTTGTGTGACCATTTTCTAAGTGGTGAGAATAACTAACAACTAAAAAGAATGCCGAATAGCATTCGTCAAGAATTAAAAATAATTAATTAATTAATTAATAAAAAGTTAAATTCAGTGTTAAGGCACTAAATACCTGAAGCGTAGTTAAAGTTTTTAAGTTCGTACATGCGAGATCCAGTAGGAAAGTAAAAATTATTGCTTGTGTAAATGTAATGCGATATTCAACATCTGCATTTGTGCATTATTAAATCATATTTTTTTTTCTTGGGAGGGGGGGGCAAGCTGTTACATATTCATTAATTAGCAAGGAAGAAATGCCGCTTTTCTTGTCATTTTAAATGATTATCTTTTTTTTTTCGTGCCAAAATTGGCCCGTTAAATTAACAATTGTCGCAAAATCTACGAAGCTATTTACAAAAATTTCCAACAAATTCAAAGCCTGTACTTGATGTACAGCAGTTAGCTATCATGCTACCAGATTTCGTTACATTCATTCCAGTTGTCTTGGATGATACGTGAACAAAAGTTTCACAATTTCCGCAAAATCACAAAATTTATTCAGGATTTTGAAACTATCAATAGCATATTGTTAGTAAACACTTATCACGCTATCAAATTTCCTTACATTTGATTCGGCCGTTTTTATGTAATGCGTACACAATTTAACGTATTGGACATACTGAAAAACTCTTTGCGAAAGCTTATTTTTGGCCTCTTTAGTACTTCAAACGGATGAAGATCTCAAAATATTGGAATTCCAATCAATGGAGAATAAATCAACAGAGAGGAAAAGTCTGACTGTATGTACGGAGATAATAGGATTGTTTTTATAAATACTAGTGTGATGTTTCTCCAAAATATATGAGACCTCATTTTAGTTTATATCGTATAATCAAGAAAGATAAATAATGCCAAATGCTCCAACGCAACAGACTTTTTTGCGACATTTTTGCCGATGCATTGTTATGAAATTTGGCAAAATTTTAAGGGTGACTTGAAAAAGGCTGTAAGTCACTAGTAATGTAAGTATGCGATACACTGTTAAAAAAAGAAAAAATAATTTTTAATGTTGTTTAAAATATTTTAAATGAAGAGTAAGCTGTTATAGATGTCTGTTGTGTTGTGGATGAATGTCTCCAAACTGCCACGCACCGCAATATATTGGAATTATTTTAAGTGCTCCTGCAGGTGAACTGTAAATTCCACGTCAATATTTTAGATGCAGAACATTTGAGCATTATTTTGTTTCCTTAATAAATATATTAAATGATTTTTTAATTTTGGATGATTTCTCTAAGATACGCTTCAAAGAATGACCCCCATATGCGTAATGCCAATGTAATTCTTTTGGGTGCTCCTGTAAACAGACTATAAATGCTACATATACCATGTTCAGTAGGGAACATGATACAGTACATAGGTATAACATACATAAATTTTGTAGAAATCTATGATTATTTGCGAAAATTAGAATACGGACGGACAAGCAGACAAACCGAAATTATAAACATTTTTCAGCCTTGTTGGAAAGTGCTAATAAAAAGGAAAATCTGTTTCTTTGTTCCTTTCACATGCAAATCCACACCGTGTGATCGATCGGCTGGAAATTTTGCAAAAAAATGTATTGGAAAACTTTTGCTTTACTTTACAAATTTGAAAATCAGCCCATTCCTCAATTTTTTGTTATTTTCAGTTTTCCTGATATTTTTCGAGAGAAAAATAGTTAATCAACTGAGTAACAAAATTAGATATTGTAAGTGAGATTGATGTCATTTTGGTGTCACAGTTGTAAGGCTTTGAATCGAAAACTGCGATTCCTAATCGTTTGAAATAGCTGTTCGAGATTACAGAGTTTAACTTTTTTTTTTTCACGTGATTAAGTAGTTTCCTCTGCTTGAAGCTTTGATGTGAGAAGGGCTGTTTCCAGCGAAACGAAATGTTTTGAATGAGAAACGTTTTCGCAAATACACATTCAGAGAAATTCTACACGTTTTCAGAAGAGTTTCCCATTCCGATGACAGGAATATGCGTTTTGAAAAAGTGCGGAATTTCTTTATGAATTCGTTTCCGGAATTTTATCGCATCAGAAAAATTCCGATTAGCTGGGAAAACCCCACAAGCATTAACACATTGAACATTTCAGTGGTTCTATTCTGCGATAACTGCTTTTCAGTTTCGAAATAGGAATAATTTTTACGTCATGCCTTTAAAATTGCGTAGTTGATTAGCTTTGACTTTGATGATAAAAGTACATCACGAGCTAGATATTTTCGCAAACATATATTAAGCTTAGGAAATATTTGCGCATTTACGGCTCCCGATATTTGAGCGTTTGCTGCGTATTTAAAAGAAATAAAATTAAAATCTGAAACACTTTCATGTTTTAAATACGCACTAAAGTGCTATATATTAAAAGCGTATAATAATCCATGCGTCATCCCTATTTTTCTTCCTTATCCCATTCAGTTGGAAAGTGTATCATTATTCATGAGAGTGGCGTATTTTTCTTCCTTGTTCCATAAAACACATATTTGGAATAGAAATCTATTTTAAAATCACCTACTAAAACTGTATTACAATCTTCGACAAGCATATTCCAACTATACTTCACCATTTTAAATACTGTTTGGAATGGGTATCATATTCCATGAGTGCACCGTATTTGTCTTTCCTGTTCTATAAAACACTTCTCCGGAACTGAAATCTATATTAAAATCACCTACTAAAACTATTTTACAAACTTCGCCAGGCATAACTCTACTCTTCCTTTGTGATAGACTGTTGCATCTGCCAGTTTCTAGTCAAATTCGGAAGATATCGCCAAGCTTGTTTCGGTTCTGAAGACTTATTTTTTGGCACCAAACTTGGCGATCAATTATCAAAAATTGCAAACCTTGTGCGACTTTCAACATTTTATCCGCCCTCCGCGGTATCTGGCAAACTTATTTGAAAAATGCCTCGTCGAGTAGTGTATTTTCTATTCAATACAAAATGATCCGTCCAAAAACACTGAACATTATATATATATTTTTCTTTTACCTGTAGAATTCAGAATTTAGCAGCAACAAACATGTTGTTTCTATGGTAACTATAATGTCGAAAGTAGAAAACAAAATCAGTTATTCCATGGATTAAAGTAGAACAACATACGTCATTTTCAGAGTCGAAATATTTCAAAATGTCACGGATTCTTTCGACAGTATCATTTTCGCTGCATCCGATAAGGAGGAAACGCTTAGTGCGCATGTGCAGTTCTGGGTTTTGGAAGATATTTTGTCTCGTATGCGAAGGAAATAAAAACACAAAATAGACACAATAGCCTTAAAATCAGAATTTTTTAGAAAAATAATGCTTGTTTTTGTTTCAAATTCATGTATTTTTATTTTCCGAATCTTAAGAATTTTAAAAATTAATTCAATTTTCGTGTGATTGTATTGGGTTGGCAACTAAGTAATTGCGGATTTCACTCATAGATGGCTTCAGTTGAATTTTTAGGTTTGCAGACGATTTACAAATGTAAAACACATTTTGTTATTTGATAGTTGGCAATTCAGCTGTCAATCAGTAAAAAAAGTTCTTTGATCGGTTGCGTAGTTTTCGCTTGGCCTTCGTTGAAAAATGGAAAATCAAAAGGAACATTTTCGTCATATTTTGCTTTTTTATTTCCGCAAAGGGAAAAACGCATGGCAAGCTCATAAAAAGTTATGTGCTGTTTATGGTGACGAAGCCTTAAAAGAACGGCATTGTCAAAATTGGTTTGCCAAATTTCGTTCTGGTGATTTTTCACTCAAAGGTGAAAAACGCTCTGGTCGTCCAGTTGAAGTTGATGACGCCCTAATCAAAGCAATAATCGATTCGGATCGTCACAGTACAACACGTGAGATTGCAGAGAAGCTTCATGTATCACATACATGCATTGAAAATCACTTAAAACAGCTTGGCTATGTTCAAAAACTGGATACATGGGTTCCTCACGAACTGAAAGAAACGCATTTAATGCAACGCATTAATAGCTGCAATTTGCTAAAGAAACGTAATGAAAATGATCCATTTTTAAAACGATTGATAACTGGCAATGAAAAATGGGTTGTTTACAACAATATCAAAGATCGTGGAACAGGCCAGGTGAACCAACTCAAACAACATCAAAAGCTGATATTCATCAAAAGAACGTTTTGTTATCAGTTTGGTGGGATTACAAAGGAATTGTCTACTTTGAACACTTACCACCCAACCGAACGATCAATTCTGATGTCTACATTGAACAACTAACGAAATTAAACAATGCAGTTGAAGAAAAGCGGCCCGAATTGAAAAATCGAAAAGGTGTTGTATTCCATCATGACAATGCAAGGCCACACAGATCTTTGGTCACTCGGCAAAAATTATTGGAGCTTGGTTGGGATGTTTTGCCACATCCACCATATAGTCCTGACCTTGCACCATCTGATTACTTTTTGTTTCGATCTTTACAAAACTCCTTGAATGGTAAAAATTTCAATAATGATGATGATGTCAAATCGTACCTGATTCAGTTTTTTGCTAATAAAAACCAGAAGTTTTATGAACGTGGGATCATGATGCTGCCTGAAAGATGGCAAAAGGTCATTGATCAAAATGGGCAATACATTATAGAATAAAGTTATTTAGTTCCATGAAAAAATTGTCTTTGATTTTCTAAAAAAAATCCGCAATTACTTAGTTGCCAACCCAATAGAATTTAACGACTTAACTGACAAAAATGTATACCTTTGCTATGGAAACTAAATGGTAACGTTAAAATTGGAAATTAAATTAATTACTCTTTGACGTCGTTTTTTACACTTTATGTACGAAACTGCAATATTAAGTTAAATGCCAACAAATTTAGATGAAAAATTTGCATCACGATCAAGACAGTTTCGCAAACATAAAATATGTATCCAGATGCGAAGTTATAAATTATTTACGAGACAAAAATTTGCTGAGATAAGCAGATAAATATATTTAATTATTTTTTCATTCGTATTAGTTATTTTAACAATTCCCATCTTTTGCAAAGAACGGGCACTTCAGCTAGTATCATATAAATTGGAAAATATGACTGCTAGAGACTGTCTTTAAAGTTAGGTAACGTTTTTTTCCCCGTTATTACAGTTTACTAAATGTTTGAAATTCTTCAAAGCCGCATTGATTGAGGTCTGCGATTTGGACAGACATGTCTGCCGACTGATGACTCGTTCTTCAGTAAAAATGTCTTTTTAGAACATCCTTAACACATTACATATTTTCTGGAATAGTTTTGCACAGACTCTGGTCTGACGTACTAGCAGAGCTAAAACAATTTAATTCTCTAACAGTGATGCATGTTGCTTCCTGGTGATCGATCACCAACCATGTCATTAGCAGTTTTAAAAAAGATTCTTTTTCCTGTTGTGTAACGTTCATTATATATAAATTTTTATATTTTGCAAATGACGTAACTGTCTTAACGGTTGTTGAATTTCCAGCGTTATCGCCAGGTTTTTAGGATAGTATTCATCATTATTAACACCAATTCTTCCTCTCTAGACTCCTTTCTTCAAGACGAATGATTCACTTCATGACGAATTAGTTAACAAGGTTTGTTTGGAAAGTAAAGCAATTAAGTAGATAAAAATATATTTAAGACATCGTTACAGAGGTTTAAAAGTCTTCAAAGTATGTTCCTTGGGCATCCACACACTTTTACCCCCCCCCCGACATTTTTATACCCGGTACACATCCTGGAGAAGTCCAGTGGTGTAATGGTTAGCGCACCGCGCTGCCGTTCCACAGGTCCGGTATTCCTTTTGCGGTCTGGTCAAGGTCAAGTCAGCCTTTCATTCCTTGAGTGGGTTGATAAAATGAGGACCAAGCTTGCTTGGGGTCAAACACTGGGGGCCTCGCGTCAGGCTGACGACCTGGAAGAGGCATATGCATACGCACCCCAGAGCCCATGGTCGCGAAGGCGCGTTTGGGCAGCGCAGGCCTTTGCCCCGCAGAGAGGCTGTTGCGCCAATGTTTGACTTGACACATCCTGGAAGACTTTGAAAGGAATCTCGTTATCAGCTCTAGTCACGGTGATTTGGATCTCTAATGTTTCCCAAACAGGCTTCCTTCAGGTTGATCCCGATCCTCGGGAACTAAAAGAAGTCTGCCGGAGCCATGTCAGTATTTTAAGGAGGTTTGAAGCAATGCTGTGCTTTGCCAGGTAAGCCACCAGAGAGGTAAGCATCAGAGAGGTAAAGTCAAAGCGGGACCATCCTTTAACTCTTACTAGCTTTTTTTTATTGAACTTCAAACACTTGGAAACTTGAATAGGAGAGTTTCGAGCTTCATGAATCAATGAATATTATCAATGAAATGTCATTTTTCCTCATACAAGTACTTCACACCGATTCAACCAATCAATTAGAGGAGTAGCCTGTGTTGATATTTTGTTGTTCAATGTGATTGGTTCAAGTGTATATTTTCCTTCTACTTGTGACTAAATCTCAATCAACCAATACATCAATATCGTCTATTATCAAAGAAGCCCCCTTATTTGCGAAGTTTAAATAGTTATCCACATCGTGCGTCGTAGCACAAGTACTAGCAGAAGGTTAACGGAAACAGTGACCTTGACGCCAGAAACCAGAACTCAAACCAGAATGATCTTGGAAGTGTTGCAAAAATCAAAGTGCTTGTTACTACGTAGCAGACAGTATCAAGTGGATTCGCCAAATTTCGTACAGGTATCTTTGACTTCATAAATGAGATCACAATCAAAGGTCAATAATGATAAACTAAAGGTCACCGTTGAGCATGACATATCCCAGACTGCCTATGAATTACGGACTGAACAGAATAATGCAAACACATTAAAAAAATAACAAAATGTATTAGTCAACAGATTGACTCCTATATTATCGTATGATAGCACAAGACCACACGCTGAACAAATGACCGTGGTAAAACTACAGGAATTGGAATAGGAACTTCTTTATCACCATCCATACTCACCAGGCCTAGTCCCCACTGACTATAACTTTTCCCGCTGTTTGAATTTTTTAATAAGAAAACAATGAGAAAATGTTATGAAACTAGCTTTCCAGGAATTTATTGCCTCTTGTCCACCTTGGTTTTATACCGCTGGCATGAGCAACCTAAGGCTTACATGGCAAAAGTGTACATTCAGTGTGGGTGCAGTATACATACATACATACATACATATATATATATATATATATATATATATATATATATAGTGGATGCTACGTTGATTAAGTTATGCCTTTTACTATATATATATATATATGTGTGTGGGTGTATCTATATATAGTTTTGTTGCTTTCCCTTTTCTCTTTGCTTATTCATTTATTGTTTTCCAGAGTGTATTATTTTTATTCATAGTCTACATAGTCTACACACAGAAAGATATATATATTTCGTCATTCAATTGTTTACATATTTATTATCTTTTAAGTTGCGGTTATTCTAAAAGTTACAATTTTAAAGGTCTATCACGTACATCAAATAAGTTCTTGTTTTGAAGGTTGTACCAGCGTTTATTTGTACTATTAGAAAGTTCACAGTAGTAATATAAAGACTAGATAGTCTTCTTAAACCTCCCCCCGTTTTAAACCATGCTAGTTTTGATAAAAACGAAATTCCGGCATACTTATGAGTTTCTGAAGTAACATTTAATAGTTAATATTAATAAACAGAATAATCCTAAAAAAAGTGGTGCATTTCAATTTTTGAAATAATTCCGGGGGAAAAAAAATTTACTTCTTTAGAAGCCATATTTCAGCTATAAATTTCTCTTTAAATATTCAATAAATTATAATTTCTCTTGGTTTATATTTCTGAGAAATTTTAAGTGTTAATACGGAGAAATAATAACACATGAATCTATTATCTTAAATTCTACAAGTAACATAATTTTTATTTTTATTTGTGATTTGCGTGCATAATTTCTATCAATTTATTTGTGAATTATACGAGTAAATCTCTTATTAATTATAACAATATACAATTAATTATTTCATGCATAGTAATATGTACATTGCAAACTAAAATTTAGTGTATAAAGGTTCTCTGCATTTTGCTATTTTATTTTTTAATATTTGGACGATGCCTGGTATCCTATTTAAAAATTTCCTACTGCATTCTTGCTCTGCTCAAAATTAAAATGAAATTATAAATATTTCTATCAAAGAATTAAAAGTTTAATCTTAAGACATATTTTAATTAACACCGGAGGAGAGAGGAGTAGGCTACTCGCATCAAATCGGAATCTAATCGATGCGAAAAGTTTCCGCAATTCCAAAGCGATTTCGAAAGTTTTTTAGAAACTTGTTCTCTGCGAATACGTTTTCGAAACTTTTCGCATCGACTAGATTCCCTTGTGATGAGAGTAAAAAAAAAACCCTTTAATTATTTTTTACCGATTTAAAAACTCATTTTTCTCTATCGTTGCACATTCGTGAACTGTTTGCCTATTGCCTACAACAAACTTGTTTAAAAATTTCTAAAGTAAATTTTAAAATTATTGAGTTTAAAACTCAGCAACTTCTTAATTTACAGTATTGCACTAAATGTAAAACCATCAGCATTTAGTATACAATATTTTTACTCAAAATTAGATTTCGTGTATATTTACATAGTCCGACATTCGATAATTTATAACGCAAACATGAAAAATGTATAAATATGAAAAATACATTACTTACATTTTCCAGTTGATTAAAAAAATTAAAGTTTAGTAAATGCTTTTGTCTGAAAGTATATTGTATAGCCGTTACCATTAACTGAAACAACCTGCGAGTTTTTGCAGCGTACACTGTTAAGGTAAATTTTAATCCTGCGGAGAAAACGTTAATATGTTTTTGTTACAATACTTGCAATGAAAACTTGAGACGCTTATCAAAATACTAAAGGAGAAAAATACAAGTTTTGCATGACCACCAAATATTGATATGCATTCATTATGTCTATTGAATGATATTGGAATATAGTGGTTAATAGTGAATTAATTAGTGTTTTTGGGGAAAATATTTTAGTCTGATGTATATATACTCAGTTTCATAAAAAAATATTATTTTTTTATACAAAAATAAAACTGACAAAATAATTATCCACTAAACAAAATTTAACTGCCTCAAATATAATGAATGGAAAATATTTTTGAATATTTGAAGAATTATGTAGCTAAACTAATACATTTAAAATTACAATGAGTATTGTGACATTATAGGCTTTATATTTGCACGAAATTTAATTATCACACACGCATACACACACTCATATATATACGTATGTCTGCAAAATAATAATAAAAGAAAAAGAAAAGAAAAAACTAAATATTTAAAATATCGGAAAAATCCAATTTCATCAGCTCCTAAAATAATTAAAACGTTCTTTTTTTTTTTTTTACTTGAGAAATTCGTTATTAAAAAGCAACGATAAATATCCGCAGATGGCGAAACGACGTTGTAAATCTTCTTTGGGAAGAAAACAATCCGAAATATCCTGCAATATATCCACGAGCGAAAGTGAAAAAAAGAGAAATCACCGTTATAAAGACTTACCCTCTCTCTCTCACTCTTTCGAAGAAACAAGCTCAATCCAAGTGATGCCCTGAGCCGCAGCGAAACTAGCTTTTATACGAACTACGTCACCAATTGTTGGTCTAACCTACTTACCCTATCAAAAGCAGCTTTGAAAAACACAGAAGTATGTTCAGTCACTTCTTTCTTCCGCCGTATGTCTATGGTGTTCTTCGATTTCTCTTATGAGTTATGCAAAAGCTGGTCTCCGCCTTTTAGGAATCTGCCTCCTTCGGACAAGATGGCCTCAGTGGTTTTTACTTTTTGGCCTACTTCTGATAGCTTTGTCTCGACAGTGGATATATATGCATTTTTTATGCATATAGAGTTTCCTCCTAGACCTTTTTTCTTCTTCTTCTTCATTTCACATTATTGTGGTGAGGTTATGAAGGACAAGTAATTAGGAGGAGGGATGGAGCTATCGATTGCTAAGTGTCAAAGATGGTTCGAAGAATTATTCTATTGACCTTTCTCTCAGTGTTGCCAAACGATGACAATTTAGCTGAAATTTGATGCAACAAAGAAAAGTTATACAGAACCTTCTTCGATGGCTGAATAACTATCGTGGGAACTTCGCTGCTAGTTTGTTCAGATTAAATATATAGTCATCATAGATTTAATACTACACAGATTTTCAGTGCGCTAAACTTATATATTGATTAAACAATTGGCACTCTTCTTATTGTGTCTTCGCTTTGCTGAAGAAACTTTAGAGAATGTATTATCAGCACTGTGGGTATTGCAACCAGATAATTCACCACTCTTAGGAAGGCAGAAAATATCCGTACTTGAAAAAAGACACCATTCTTAGGGATTCATATCGAAAGTGGCAAAAATCACTCTGTTAGTGTTTATCATTTGAGATTTACACACTTTCGAACACTGTATGCTTCTTGATTTGAAGTCTCGGTTTAACTAGACAATTTCTAATTTTAGCGTGGAAAGTGAATTCGATTAGTTTCTGATCAACTGAAACTGAAAATTATTTTATTTAAATATATGTTGCCAATTAGATATTCCGTTGTCATATCTGCATCTGAGGGAAAAAATTAAGCAAAAATTAACACCACTGTTATCACATATGATTGTCCAATAATTTATTTTTAACTTCTAAAAGCAAATCTGAAAATGTTTAATTAGACCAATAAGCCGAAAACCATTACTAAATAAAACGAAATTCGCACCAAACGCAATAATGCAGTCTTTCAAAGCATACGCAATCTAGTACATAAGGTGCAGAATTTAAACCTGCGCGTAAAAAACAAATATGAGATTAAGGATACATCATGCTTTTGAGTAACTGTCTTTAATCACTTCATATAGCAACATAGAAGTATGCTACAATTACCTGTATAAATATGTAGGCATTTGCAAAAATATCCCTTCTTTTATTTTATGCATAAATTACAAGTCTACCTTGAAAATTTATACAAAAAATTCCAGTAAAGTAATTTGACTGAATTTTTATCAATTTTTATTTTTTTATTTTTAATTGCTTATACCGGGTGATTCAAAATAGACGTTAAAGCGATTGGCTTTTAAACATAAGTAATCTAAATATACTTCAATTAGAAAAGTTAGTCAAATAAAGAGTAGCTTTCAGATATGGAAATTTTTACAAAGGATTGTATATATATTAAAATTACAAAATTTAATTTTCATACGTTACCTGATTTCCTATCACTTACTTATATTCAGAAAAATGTTGCTCTGTGCCTAAGAAAATTAGCGATATGTACTTTATGTTGAAAATTACGACTTACATTACTCTACCTGCTGCGCTGGAGACCGTTTTTTAGGGGGGGGGGAATCTTTACTTAAGCGGTACCACTATGAGTTGATAAAAATTAAATAATGATCCCTTTGTTGGAAAATGGCAATTAAACAGATTCAAACTTGCAAAATTAACAAATTTAGTTTTACCCGAACTGATCGGTACTTCATTATGAAATTATCGATAATTTAGTCTTTTAGGGGGTCATCCACTAATTACGCCACGTTTCTAGAAAAAAAATTTCGAAGTACAATTGAGAGTGGCCGAAAAAAAGGTGTGGATTAGAGATAACTTACACGAGAAACTGCCAAACATGCATTATTGGAAAGTTCTGGCTAAAAGACGGTTTTCAGGAGTCAAATGTAGCTTTCGAAATGCCAATAACGTCAAATATAATAATAAATTAACGTCAGTTGAAAAGTAAATTTTTTTCTCAATTTTGAGACATTCCCCGGAATATGTAATTTAAAAGTGTTAAAAACGTTAACATTTCGTGATTCTCTTCAGTTCTATGTGTAACAAAAATTTCATCACCCATATTCACACTTTCAGCATGACTATGGGTGATGAAATTTGAATGTATAATTTTGGGTCTAAATTAAGGACATGGAAGAATAATTTGAAATCTTATATTATATTTTTTTTCTGTTCTGGTAAGCGCATTAAAAAAAAGGGTACAAAATATAAGTATATATACTAAAACAGTGTTTTACAAAGGCAGTTTTACGTAAGTAAATCTTGGTGAAAACTAACAGACTGATTATGCTTGATCTTGAAAAAGGCTTTTTTACTTTTCAACATATTTAGCACATGCTCTAAATCACTCGCAACCTTTTATGTGATATTATATTAAATATGGTTCGTATTTTGAAGTGCCATTTCAATGCTTTTAAAGAAATAATTTTTCAAGGCATTATCCACATAATGTATTTTGTCCCGTATAATGAAGTCTTGTAATTCTGTTAGAGCTCATTCGAGCGTAGAAAGTTTTAAACGTTAATAATATCAGACCTCTCACGGCACTTTCACTTTCTATTCTTATTCAAACATGCATTTAGTTCGCATGCCTCTGCTAACGTATGGGGGAATTACACTTCTTTTTTTGAAATGGAATATTTTATGAAGTTTCTATACGCATTATTCTTTAGTAATGCAAATAAAACACAAACAAATAGGCGTGGGAGTAAGTTGAGTTGACATTAAGAAACAGCGATTATTATAATACGAAAGAATTTCGTTTCGACTATGTAAAGTATTTTTGAAAGAAATTTCAAAATCAATACCCAAAGAGAGACAGATCGATCACAATAGCTCGGATTCAAATAGCTGAATGTATGATTACATTATAAATATTTAAAACATGAGGCAATTCCCAAAATATTGTAACAAGTTACAAATATCTAACAGTGTGTCCTTTGAAAAACTTGGTATTAGAATAATTGTGCACAGTTTCTTCTGGAAAGATAGGAACATTTCTGTTTATAGAATTTTTATTTGGTGCTTTAAATAATATTAAGGGTTATTCTGCCGGCTATTTAAAATTCATTATATTCTTTTTCAAATTAATGTAAAAATCACGCTAAAACGTAATTTTATGTAAGCATGTTGTCACATTCTATATTTTTATATTTATTATTAATTTTTCGCTTAAAATATTTTCAGACTTGATTTCAAGCCTGTATGTAGTATAGATATTGCAGAAGGGGAAGTGGTATAAAAAAAACTTTGACTTTAAATTCAGTTATCCGTTAAATTATATTAAAGGTCCGAACAGAACATCAAACCGGAAATTATTTATTTTACACTAAACAACACCAAAATATCCGAAAAAATCAAGTTATTTCACTAACACTTATATTTTAAGTCAAATCCACCAAACTTGTTATAAATGCAGCTAAACTCAGTCTTTTATACATTTCTGATGTCCTAATGTGTGCATTTCGAGCAGTTAGTATTGTGCTTTTTCATATTACGGAGTCTTGTAGCAACCGAATACAGATCAAGGTTTAATATACTATAGGAAATAATATTTATAAAATTTCTGTTCTACAATAAACTTTAAGTAAAAGCTTGTTTTCTAGCTTCTTGTATAAAAAATAGCATTTTTGAATACTATTGTCCTGAATAGCATTGAAAACCTCCAAAGTCATTGACCATTTTAGTTAAAAAAAGAAGATATATATATATATTTTTTCTCTTAGTATTGGAAGTTGGAATTATGAAGAAAAATGTGTGAGATACTTATTTAATGTAAAATGTCGCATTAATTTTCACATTTACCGTTTCTCTTTTTTAAATGTAGAGTTTTTACATATAACTGCTAAACCAAAGGATAACTAAATTACATTTTTTTGTTATGCGTTACTACTTTGTAAAACCTCTTCCTAAAATTGATTACTTCGAAAATAAAAATTTAATTATTCCTTTATTTTATTGAATTTTGTGGGAAATATCAACTTCGGAAAAACCCTCGCATGTAAGTCACAGTTGGATCAAAATTTATTAAGGAAAAAGTTTTGTTTTGAATTAAATTTCTGAAAATCATTCGATTCTCGATTTTTTCATCATGGCCTTGCTCCCGTACGAAGAATGTGTACTGAGCTAATCAATCGTACGTCTTAACCCATTAACGCGCAGTGATCCCGCTCTGGGATCACCAAACTCTGACGTTTTGACTGTTGCCAGTCACGTAGAATAGATTGGATTTCTATAAAAATAGTTGCGGGTGACATGGGTCCCATGAGAATCCTTTAATTTTTTAGCACGTCATTTCCCGTAAAAAAATGGTCACGATTATTTTTAACGGCACTGACATCTGTTGAAAAATGGAAGAACAGCTGGATAGATTGCCCTTTTTTCAGCATTGGGAAAGGGTTGCGCCTCTAAGGGTTAAAAAACTGTCATATTTTTATCCTGTATTAGATAAATATGCATAAAATAACGATATTCTTTTATTTATTTATTTATTTTTATGCTTTTGTATATTTCCTATGTTAAAAAAATTTTCCAATCAAACTGCGATCCAGTAACTGTAAATTAATAAAAATTGATCGTATTTACAATAAATGTCTGAGGACATCAGCTTTAGAAGCTTCTATCACCAATCTCAGTCATTCACAACTGTATCACGACTCTGTGTTCAAGTCACAAGCGATTTTCTCATGCATTTAGTAAGTTTGACAGTTTTTCTTTTTATATTCGTTAACTCAAAGAATGATGTCAAAACCTATGAAATAGCAAACGATATCTGTCCGTATAGCTTAATATTAATGCTCACGTAAAAGATAAATGATAAGTAACATTGGTAAAACTTCGGGTTTAATCTTATTTATATTTATTCTTCTTTTGTAGCAAGTCATGGGAAGTGGTTAATTTTCCGCACAGGTGAATTCTCGAAATCCTATCTTGTTTAGATTTAAGAAACTGGATTTACATGTTTTATTGACATTAGATTTAAAAGAAAGAAAAAAAAACTCTCTAAACGGAAATGTTTGTTTTCGCATCTAAGAAAAAAAATTAAATAAATTGAAATTTGTGCACAATTGTCGCATGGCAACAGAGTTGATCTTGGCAAGTTAAAATAAAAAAGAGTGGTCTGTAGTGAGTCATTTTCAAACGTTTGAGTTAGATTATTTAAAGCGATATTGTATCATCGGATTTAGTTCTTTTGTCCCGTACGAAAATTTAGGGTGTTAAGAGTGTTATAAGCAGTTATATATATACGTAAGGTTATGTGGCTTCCTGTAAAATAAACTTGATATCACTGATGATATAATTTAACACGAACGTTTTTAATATTAAAAATTACTCTTTCTCATACAATAAATGACTACTAATCTAGTTTGATTTGTTATTTTTCGTTCGATTTAGTGTAGCTTCTTCTGTTTTACACTGTCTATTGCTGTTATAGATTTAAGATAACAACAATTGTTTTTGTTTAAAAAAACAAAAAACATTTGTAATGTAATTCGTGATACTAAAGTTGACAACATCATCATCGTGGGCCTAAAAAGTATACTCCAATTTCATCAAATAAAATTAACTGTCCATAAGACATTAAATAAACAATGAAAACTTAAGGTAAGAACAAATTGTGTGACTTCGGAAACTGGCGAATATGTTTCTAAAATGTAATATTGAATCTATATACAACAATAAAAAATACGTTTAAGTGTAATTAAGAGAGTTGCATTTACATAAATCTGGACGTTCATGTTAGCTATTTAGAAATTATTAACTCTAAATAAAATTTGTATTGCATTTAAAATACACCGATTCCTTTAAATGAGAGCAATTAAGAAATTAATGTACAGCAAGAAAAAAAGGGCCCGCATGCCCTTTATTAGGTCATCGGTTGTCGTACATCAAAGCTGCATATAACAATTGCAAATTTCGTGCACATGATTTGTTATACTTTATTTTGGCGTATGTAACTTTGCCGCACGATCAGCGACAGCAAAATAAAGAGCAATTACGCATCCAAACAGAGTGTAATTAAGAGTGTACTTGTGTACTTGTATTAATCTTCGAGTCTAGCTCTTAGTCTCGATTATATTTTTTCGAAGTTGGGATATCCCTTTACGTAGACCCTTGTATTAATTTATCTTCTCTAATCTAATCTGGGATATTCATTTATTTACTCTTAGCAGTTCAACCTTACTTCTACTAGATTGGTCACTAATTTCTCATTCATAAAAGCGCATCTTCTCTTAATGCAAACGTTTCATTACACTTGGGTTTTGATAATGTAATTCGATTTCACATCATTTTAAAGTTCTCTTTTAAATTAAAAACACTTTGTTCCGTGTCAATAAGTTCATTTAATTTAATTCACACTGATTTTTATTTAACGTGTTTCTGACTATTACTGACGCCAAAAGTTCAGCAACCCTTACAAGAAGTTGACATTACACGCGTGCACCACATTGTAAAGACAAAGCCGCACAAAAAAAACGGTGATGGAAAATTTCTAAAAAACTTTCACACTTGAGGTATAAGGAAATGAGTTTTAAAAAAATCTCATTGTATGTACTTATAAAGGAAGTTAAAATGCATCTTTTAGTGTTTATTACATTTCAGTTCAACTGATCAGAACTTTTTTTTTTTTTTTTTTGCTATATAATTTAGGTGAGTGGCTGCGTAAATGCCAAAAGATGTACAGCTCATTCTGTTATTACATTTCTGCTTAAAATAATAAACAGTAAAAAGAAAGGAGGCAAATAAAAGTTTTTTTTTTAGTCACCTTTTAAAAAGAGATGTGGTTTATGAAAAGAGATATCACGTGTCGAAACATATGACAGGATATAAGTTACTACTTATTTTTTAAAGAATCGTTGTTTTTAATATATCTTTTATTGAAATGATATATGTCCTTTTCAAACATTGTGAGAAATAGTTTATTTTTTCAAAAATTATTTATTCCAACTTTTCCATTTCCGGTCCACTATATATGTATATATACAGGGTGGCCATAATTAAACTGCAAGTGTGCAAGGGGTGCTGGAGAGAAAACTACTGGGAATTTTCCAGTGAAATTTGGTATCTACACGTTTCAGAACATGCGCAATTCAAATATGAAAAAAAATCGCCATTTTCACCCTATAGATGGCGCTGTACCGTATTTCAACGCTCACCGTTGGCATATACAACTTCCAAAACCGATAGACAGAGCATAATAGCATTCTAAGAGGCATATAAACAATATAAAACATTATTTACAGTTTATCAAAATTCCATATAATTCGCTTCAGTAATTAAATTTTTACGGTATCATGTAATTAAAAATTAACGTCAATTGCGATCACAAATTAAACAATCCATAAAGATGCTTTGGAAAACAATTAAACAGTTATTTCTTCTATGAAATTATCACATGATGTGCTCAATTTGTGAACCTCCAGATGCAGCCAAATGCTGAAAACGTAAAACAGCATGGTCGAACGTCGCATTTAAAATCTCTGGCGTAACACACCTCACGTGTGTCGTTCTGCTAGATTTAAATTCAGTAACAGAAGCATGTCGTTCTCTATAAACCATATCTTTCAGATGTCCCCACAGATAAAACTCGCAAGGATTAAGTTCCGGTGAATATGGGGGCGAAGCGTTGTCGAAACCTCTGCTTATGACTCGGTCCGCACCAAAGGTATCATGTAGCAACTTTTTAACAGGTTTAGCGATGTGAGGGGATGCTGCGTCCTGCATAAATACCGTGGAGCATAAATACAGCGCCATCTATAGGGTGAAAATGACGATTTTCTTTTTTTGCATATTTGAATTGCGCATGTTCTGAAACGTGTAGATACCAAATTTCACTGGAATATTTCCGGTAGTTTTCTCTCCAGCATCCCTTGAACACTTGCAGTTTAATTATGGCCACCCTGTATGTATACGTACTTGTATATATATATACACAAGTATATATCATGCTATATCATCCTGATATATCAAGATATCATAAATATCAAGTATATCAATTATATCAAGTATATATCAAGTATATATCATCCTTTAAGTAATGCACATAATTTAGCTGTCAAAAATTTAGGTGTATTGCAGTGAAAACTGAAAGTCAGTAAATTGAATTTTCCATCTCAGCTTGCCAAGGTAGTAAGCTGAGCGTACAATAACAGAAGTATTATTTCATTTAAATATGAAATTAATTATTTCATTCAAGTATGAAATAATAAATTTTAAATGAAACAGAGTACTTTAAAAAAAAAAAACTTTCAGATAGTATTTGCTGTTGAAAATACCGCCGGATTTATTAACGTAGGATTGCTTATCATACCCATTGGCGGATCCACGGGGGGTGGCTCTGGGGGCTCGAACCCCCCCCCCCCAGAGCTAGAAATACATTATGGATTACGGAAGTTAAAAAAAAAATGTAAATTTTTACATGAACCGAAATTTTAAAAAAGTAGCACTGTATATACAGTTGACTCTCTGTTTAACAAAGACGATATTTCAAAGTCCCAGCAACTCCAACTTAAAAAATTTCTATTCAAAGACGACGTCGTTTCTGTTTAACAACGATTTTTTTTATCTACAGGAACAGGGGAAATTTTTTTTAAGAGTGGGAAAAATGTGTCGGGGGATGTCAAAAGAGCAATTCGCAAGACAATCTCAACTACCTGAGTGCATTCTCAAAGGTATTTTAGTAGCAAAGAGAAAATTCTTGAAGCAGCATAAAAATTTAATTCGGGATCCAAATCCAAACAGCCGAAAAGTCAATGTGGCCGATTTATTTGCCAGGAGAGTACAGCTCGCGCCACTGAATGTGCCGCTTAGAGCTGGAAGAGTTTGCAAGGCACTACTGAATCCAAATGGTTGCATGAAGCAAGAGCATCCAACATTCTAATTTCTGGGCCCCACCATGGCCGAGTGGATAAGAAACTTGACATGATAGACGACTGAAGTGTGAAGGTCCCGTGTCTGGGCCTACCGCGCGGCTGTCGATCTAACCATCTGAAGTTTTTACAGATGGTTTTCTCCAGATTTAACGTGAAGAACCTCTGAAAAAATCCTCCGACCAAGGCAACCGTCCCAGAATGCAGATGCCTCTAGTATAGGCTTGCCACATAACATCACATAACACATCACTCCAATTTCTGGAGGTCCGATGGCTGAGCGCATAGCGCTCGCAACTGGGAGAAGAAAAGTGCCTGGTTCAAACTCTGTTCGCGTACGTCAATCTAGCCGTTCGGAGTCTTATGCAGTTTTCTCCGAAACTTCTCATAAATACGGATTAAGGCCCCTTAGAAAACCCCCCACGTAGAGCACCCCGTACTCGGCATAGATCCCTCATGTAGATAATTGTTCGTATTACCAAAATAAAACAAAATCAAGCAATTACTGTAGTGCTGTTATTCTGGCAGAAAAATTTGGAATGCAAAAGTAGGGCCCGTGAACAACAACACGAATAAAGGTCGTTGCTGATTAGCCACGTCTTGTCGTCACTACAGGGGTTAAGGCGACATTTTTCTGGCGAAATTTACGACTTTTAATGACCAGTCGGGATCTACCAACAAGAGATTAATGTGTTAAACTGACAGCCCCGTCCCCCCACACAATGGAAAGAGCAACGGAACATTTTTTTTTTCCCGTATCAGTCCCGTCGTCCATTGAAACGCATAAAACACATGTCTTATGAGCATC
This sequence comes from Cheiracanthium punctorium, assembly GCA_038373885.1. Lineage (NCBI taxonomy): Eukaryota > Metazoa > Arthropoda > Arachnida > Araneae > Cheiracanthiidae > Cheiracanthium > Cheiracanthium punctorium. The sequence continues at coordinate 2,673,511 of JAWZYV010014761.1, forward strand.
AGCTTTAACTTGATTATTAACTTGATAACCCCCCATTTCCGAGTTTTCTTTCGACGGTTCTTGCAGCAGACAACATACTTAATTGTATTGCTTAATTGCACATATTTAATTGTGATGTACCATGTCTAATTATACATTGGGAGAAAAGGTATTGGGAAATCAATGTATCATCCTAATGAAAAACGGAGCCCCCCTCAGATGGTTTCTCTGGATCCGCCCCTGATCATACCTCACCTCTTTTACTTTTTAATTTATTTAAAACAAACTCTACAATCATCTACCTGCTAGAATTCTCTAAACTTGGATAACTAGCCACTTTTTTCTTCCGTAAAACTCCAAATTAGGTGTATTTTGTTGTAATGAATCCTTATTATTTTACCTAAAATAGTTACTCACTCTTTTTTCGCATGCAGACGATATTTTGACTAAAAGGGACGACTCAAGATTATTAAATTATTTTTACGAATAGCATTTCTGTCTACTGTTCAGACTCTCAAAATAGTTATATTAGTTAATGAAATAATTCGAATTTGGAAATTTAAATCAGCTGAGTGACATATCCGTGAATTTTCCTCGATTTTTTTAAAACTATCACGTGCTTGCATGTTGTCTGGTTCTTGATAAAGTAAGCCTCTTCTGGTTCCCGAGTTTTTAAGTAACCTTATAATCTGCAACGATGATGAAAAAAAAAAAAAAATGTTTTTCTTTACGTAGAACCATTATCGAGGAACATATCCTACGTTGGAAAAAAGAAAATTAAAAAAACAAAAACATTTTTTCAAGTCATTTGCACGGGCCGTGTAAACGATTATTGCACCCAGAGCTAGTGTTCTAGTTATTCGAAAAAACTAACATTCCGGGAGCATGTTCTTCCAAAAATTTCCTAACCGCATCTGTCGTCACATCTTTAGTCAAGATTATAATGCACGAAATGTTTGTTTTCCCCATACACGTTTCGGTGAAATTGAGAGTGAAATGCCTAAGCTGTATACTTAGTCACGTCACATACGTGTGACCGTGAAAAAGCGTTTATTGAATAGTTTAATGCCGTAACTTTAAATTTTTAGGGATTTTTAAAGTTAACGATAGTCGTCTTTGGTTTTACTTATCGAAAGTTTATTACCAAGTTCGTTTACAAAACTGTAAGTAGTGTTTAGCCGCGTTTTGAAAAGCTAATAGGAAACATTTTTGTGCGTGAGTAGTATTATATTTTGCAGTTGCCCATTATTTTAGCCTAGAATATAAATAAATGTTGTGTTTGATTTAGTGACAGGATTACTACATAAAGTTTCCCTACCCCCAAACAATTTTAAAACCTTGTTTTTTTATTTATTTATTTGTACTTTATGGAAAAACACAACTTTTTTTAAAAAGATTTTTCAGCAAAGCTGAAAGTGTTTATGGTTCTAGTTTATCTGCCTGTGTATTTGGCTGTCTCTAAATGGAGCAAATATGCATATGTTGTAAAAAAATACATATGTTATTAGGTTTTACTACATTATGTTCCTCGTTGAAAATGTTGAGTGCAGTATTCATAGTTTATTTACAAGGACCGAGAAACAAGATTACACTTTATTAGAGGGACTAAAAAGTTTTTTAATTTAGGTTCTAGATTAGACAGCGCTTCCCAAAATTCGTAACCTAAGGGAGAAATGGCGCTTAAACGTTCTTTTAACATGTCCCGCGTGATCTCAAAGAAAAAAGGGATATCTGTAAAATTCTTGCTGTAAAACATAATACTCACTGAAACCTAAAAATCGATTTCAGCACATTTTGAAATTCACCTCCAAGGAGGACAGACGTGAAAAAAGGCGGAGGGTTACCATCTTTCTTGAAAGGAAAACATGCATTATTTATTAAATTCTTGCTTTTAAATATAACAAATATGAATTCTATGTATGGACTCAGATTGTCTGCACGCAATTAAAAACTTAGTGAAATTTTATATGTTTGAATTGAATGTAAAACAACGATTTTAAATTCCGGTCTCCCTAATATTACATCTGTAATGTACAGTGCATAAATATATAATTTTTTCTTTGTTAATTTTATAAATTTTTATGTTCTTTTTTATTCTTTGAATTTTCATTTGCGTTGTTAGTTCTTCTCCAAGGCTTGTGACACACGTTGTGATATGTAAGTGTGCAATAAAATAGTATTAGTTTTACTAATATTCCATGTTCAGAGAATGCTGATAAACTTACTTTACTTTCCAAAGTATAATATTTTTACTTGATTATCTAAGATATTTCATTTATTTTCTAAAATTTTGTATGCGGTCTTCAATATAGAATTTTATTCTCTATCGTGTAATGTACCGAGTTGGGAAAATTTCAAAAACTGATTAGAAGACCTTGAAGATTATTAGAAGACCTCGACTGAAGACTATACTGATTAGAAGACCTCACTTTGAGAAACTCAGCGAAATCATAAATGTTTTGCATACGTTAATTGAATCAACTCATCTAACAAATGAACGCTAAACTTATTAGTACGATAATTCACTTATGAAGGAAGATCGCTGATAAAATCACGAATTGCTCATCGCCTCCACTCTTGCTGCTTCGCATAACGGCGCAACTACTGCTCAGGTATGAAAGTGAAGACACCTGCCTATCAGATCTTCAGAATCAGATTGGCATGCTTTCCGAATTCACAGTTGGGGTCTTTTCGCAACCTTGATCTTCATACGCAGCGTTCCACTTTCAAGTCCGCTTTGTAAAATGGCAAATTTGAAACCTTCGAATTGTGTCCTCAAAGCCAAAGGCTGTATTTAAAAATGAAGGGACTTTCCATCAAAAATGTAGGTCAATTTTCTCAAATGTTGAAGTTTAAATCAAGTTTGCGCTCAAGGTCTGTTTCGTGATAAATACTTGAGTAAAGCATTCAAGAATAATTACACAAAGTTTTACAAAACTTTTAAGATCCCCCCCCTTTTTTTACTAGTTAAAAGGAATAAAAATATTAATAGAACAGTCAGTGTGTGTATGTGTGTTACATGAAGTTCACTTGAATTTATCATCTTAAACTAATACTTTTAGTTGCTTGAAATGGAAGTTTAATTCATATTTATCAAAAAGTAAAGGAATTTACTGAACCTTTTTAAAAAGTTTTCTTGTAGCCATGAGAATCTTAAGCTTTTAAATTTCAATAATTTTATGTGCACATAAGTTAACTTCTATTTTTAAAAACTATTGAATCTTCATTCTATTTTTTTTCTATAACATTGCGAAAACTAACTTGATTATAGAACTTAATAAAAGCAAAACTTTAGTTGTCAATTTATTAAACTGAAGATTACTAGTGCAACACTTTTTTCTTTAATAAAGTGAAAGGAACTATATTTTAGGTGATAAATAAAAGTTTTCAAGCAGCTTCCTATAAAAATAATTATCTACAAATTCGATCTAAGTTTTTAGTTTTGATAGGTTTTTGCTTTTTAAAAAAAAGGATTATACCACTGTAAATCAATGATTATTCATAACACCTTTTTCTCTCGAACAACTAAATGGACGGGAATGACACTTTATAGAAATGGATGACAGAAAAAAAACCACCCATTACAGCAAAACGCTATAAACTAAAAAAGAGAAAAGGCTATGTATATCAGATTAATAGCATAGAAAAATGCGCTACCGGAACGGTGCTCGGGCATATCTAAAACGTTCTTTTTTACGATATTCGGGAAAAACTGATAAGTGATTAAATCATGTTCTAAAATTTCTAGACACTGATGCTGGTGTACTATGGACTATATCACGTGCAGCGGTGGTTACAACGGGCATGTCTTTATTCCTTTCTTATGAAGAAAAAATTACAAAATTTTCCCCCGAGTATTTGAAAAAATATCATACCTTAATGCTTGGATTCCTTCGAAATCTTGTCGAAAGTTATTTAAATGTATCTCTGTTTTGAAACTCGTGACGTAAAGAAAAGCTAACAAAGAAAATGCTTTCAAACTATATCTTTACTGATGTTTGTATCTTATAAATATGTAATATTAAGTGATAATTTATTTATTTTAGCAGGATTAACTATTTATATCCAAAATCTGGCATCTTAAGAGATTAACAGAACTGCCATCCGACCATGCACTTGATGATCTCTGCAACAGCAGGCTGTCTCAACACATTCTATCTGCAAAATCTGATTTCAGATGATAATTAAAAGACACTGATTTTTCATGCATGACATGTAATTAGAGGGAATGTAAGGTTTCTTGAAATGTTTCTTGCTTACTATATATCGCAATATTTTCGAGTTTCTTTATGCCGAATTTTTCCTCAATGTTTTCAAAAATACAGTGGGAATTTGTTTATGAATATTACTGTTATGAAATGCATTTAAATATTATACAAAGAACTTATTAATTATAAGTTAGTAAGCTTATTAGTGCCATAAATTAGTATATAATAGCACTGATGTACAGTTTCAGATGTGTGCACCTGCGCAAAGAACATGCGTGAAAAGAAATATATGAAATAGAAAAAAAGCGTGGAATCTTTAATGATTTTCTTGCTATTTTTGGATAAAATAGAATTTCGTAAGCGATGGTTACTAACCTTGGATAACAACAACAACAGCAAAAAAAAAGACCTTTTCCTAGACATTATTATAAAAAAGCTGTTCTTATTAAAACATATGCATTTTGTTTACATGCTGAGTCTTTATCGCTTTCTGTTATACACTAGACAAGCAAAATATCGCATGAAACCATGTAAGATCCATTAGCACCATAAAGCAACACATTTTTAATTATAAAAAGAAAACTACCGGGCTCACAGAGCTGAAACTATAATGCGCAGCCGAATACTAGAATAAACTTCGCCACAATTTTCATCGAAATATTTGATATATATTGCTATTCATAGTTTGATTTCCAATATTAATATTATAATTCATATTTCATTAAAAAATTGAATAAAAGATGATTTTGTTTGGAATTTTTCTTATTAGTGAAGGAAAACACATTAAAAAACGTATTATTAAAAATAATGCAACTGCTTACTAGCATAACAATAATATATATCTATATCTATAGCTGTATCTATCTATCTATCTATCTATATGTATATATGAATTCATTTAAACAGAACTTAAAATGCTTCTTTTGAACTTTTACTTTCCAATGTAGTTCCCAAAAAGACACTCTATTCGAATAAGAAAATTAATTGCTTATTTGAGATATCAGTGGCAATTTTTTACCGCTATTTTCAGAGAGGAAAATAAGCCAGATATTTTATTATTGAAAATTTTGTAAGCTGTATACGTTTTCGAGCAGAACTAATGGCTGAGAAAACGAGAAAAAGCGATTTGATACTAATCAGCTGTATTCTAGCCATCGAATAATAATGAAAAGAAATATATTACAATGATGATATTCCCATCGAAACAGTAATGTTGTATTTCAAACTTTTGCGATAAAAAAATTACTGATTTTAAATAAAATTTTGTAGGATTATTGGATAAACCATTAACAGTAAAATATGTGCTTAAATTCGTAGAAGTTGATCTTTAGATTATATAGATATTTTTTTCAATTAAAAATAATAAGTACTTTAAATTTTAAAAAATATCAATTCATAGAGTGTAGCACTTGCAAATTTTTTTAAAATTTATAAAATAAGGTTCATTTATTTGGCAAGCTCGCTAAAATAATTCTGAAGAAACTACAGATAAAATATCATGATTTAGATTTACAACCTTCTGATTTATGTACTTTTCTACAAATTTACACAATAAGAATACGCAATAATGCTTTTTTTGCTGATAGTTAATTCAATTTTTAAAAGAAAAGAATTATTTTAATAGAAATTTTTATTGTAAGAGTAACTTCAACCGACAAAATGGTTCCTGATAGAGCCAAAGCAAAGAAGTAGCCAAGGGGGGGGTAGGGGGCCACAACACCCCCGTGAGGAATTTTTTGCCATACAAAATGCAAATTCTTCACTCCCTTATCACACACTCGTATACATATATTGTGAGTTGCAGTAGTCGTAACACCCCCCCTCCTGAAAAATTTCTGTCTACGCCACTGAATCAAAGCATTCTCTTTCATAGTATGAAACTTAAACACAACACTAACACTTAAATTAAATCACTAGTCTACATTATGAATATAGTATATAAATGCCCACAAAAATAATTGCACTTTAAAGTAAAATGTATCGCTTATTACTTTCAGGAAAAAGAAATAAAAAGTCAAACGAAACACAGTGTCCTTCCTTCCCATCTAACACATATTTTGAAACTTTTTCAAAAGCATATTTTAATATTTGATGAATTTATCTACATTTCCAAACGTTTCATACGCAAATCCTATGATATAAACAGTAAATTTCCTATTAATTTAAATTTACATGCTGTTGAAGTCTGAGAAATAATCTGCAGCTTGTAGTAATTTGCATTTAAAGTATCCTGCTACTTGTTTTATTCAAGTACTAATAGTTGTAACATTTATTCATATTTCTCTAATATTTCTTTGTCAGTTGCCGCTTTATCATGATATGATTTTATCTTAGGTTATTTATTAAAGCATTAACAAAAACATTATCTTCAAATATGTCTTTGCATCACAATGATCTTGTTCATAAAGCTATTTCAGGTTACTCAAACGTGTTATCACAGAATTTCCTTGAAGAATTCGCCACGCTTAGAATTATCAGTCTTTATAGTTTGAAAATGAATTTCAATGTTTCGTGTTGACTTTTGTCTTTCAAAAGTGTTCCGCGAAAGAAATATTACAAATAGTCAACGTGGGTAGTCAAACATTTGCTTTTTGCTATAGGTATGAAAAACGAACTCAATAGATGTGCTTTGCCATCGTGAATACCTAAACTATACGTTCATAAAGCTACACTGTGCGCCTCATGTAGGGGAAAGTGGCCCAAAATGCTCCATTTAAGGTCAAAACTTGTATAAAATAACATAGATGCTCAAATAAAAATTTGGCCCTTTTCTATCATATTTTACACTATATTTTGCACCATAAACATATTTTAATAATATTTTAAAAGCATAATAAGTAATGAAAAAAAATAGAATTTTTAGAAAGTGTCTAAAGTATCATTTTATCCTCAACCCAAGGGCAAAATGATCCTTCATTTGAAAATAATTTTAAATTGTTTTTATCGACAAAATAAAAGATATAAAAGGAATTAGGACTATACATAATGAAATAAAATAAATTTCACAATCATATAGTAGGCATGATTTATTTTATGAAAATTTTAAAATAAAAAAATATCACAAACAAGAAAATGGAATATTTTAAAATTATAATTAAAAAATTATGGCCTACAATAAAAGCAGAAATAAATTAAATAATGTAATGGAAAGTCACGCATTTTGAGAACGGCTGAAGGGCAGCCATGACGCCTAATACCCGGTACTGGAGTTTCTTCAGTCGAGGGATCATTTTACTCGGCAATATGGCTTCCCACTTTAGATTATATGACTCAACACGCCGAGAAACATAAAAAACTTAGCAAGTGTAATTTCCCTCTAGAAACACACGCTATTCAGTAAGCCAAGTCATATTTCTGCATATTAAAGACTGCATTTCTAAATAAATAGGAAAGTTGGGGCTTTCCATGTAAGAGATATGATAAAACCCAGTTTTTTGAAGAATTCTACTCATACACGTGATACACCGATCGATTAAATATCGCCATTGCTTCTTCTTGACTTGGAACAATTAGTTTACGTGTTACCTGGTAGATAGCTCTGCCTATCTGGAAGGAAAAAAACATACATGGATCGTTTTGCCTGCTAGGATCATTTTGCACCAACTTCCCCTACATTTACGCTTCTTTCGTGAAATTTAAAATACCAAAAAGTGGCTACAAAAATAAGGTTATTTTATTCAAAACCATGTTTTCAGATAAATTTTATTTCATTGTAAAATGCCTACTACAATAACTTTGTTTACTTTTAGTTTTGGACGTTTTTAACTACATAAGTTCTACGGCACCACTCTGTTTAAAAACAAATTATGATAATGATTTTTAAAAGAACTGAATAAAAATACAAGGAAAATCTAACAAATAAAATAAAACTTCATTCCTTCGTAAAATTCAGATTCGTTCATTTTTGAGTCAAATTGTACCTTTTTAGGAGGGGTGCCACAATCTTTGCATTCTAAATTCTTTTATTTTAGCGATATCCCTGTTTTTTTCCCCAGTGATTTGACATACCTTGGGAGTGTATTGCTTGTAACGATTTCTATCAAATTGTTGACTGAAAGAGTACCAGTCCTCAGCCGGTGACTTCTTAAACAGAATAAGTACAAGTAATGTTCATTGTACAAACCCTTACAAATCTTAAAATAAAACTTCCTCCTTTAATTAAGCTTACATCATGTTTAATAATAATGTAAATTTCTTTTATTCTTGGTTAATGGATTGCTCAATAAATTTAATACACTGTTGGCCACCCAAATTGCAACACCAAGAAAAACAAGAGATATCACAACAAAATTTATTGTGTAGATAACATGTTGACCAAGTAACAAATGATTAAATTTACAGCATTCTATGAAGCGTGGTTCCTGCCAAAATCAGTACCCAGAGTAGCCGCCGTTGTTGGAGATCACAGCTGCCACACGCCTCGGCATTGATTCAAAGAGACTTTGAATGTGTTCTTGGGGTACAGCAGACCAAGCAGCTTCCACACGTTGCCAAAGTTGATCTGGTGTGACAGCTGGGGATGAACTCTGGGTCAGTCGTTGAGCAACCATGGACCACATGTTTTCTATCGGCGAAAGATCCGGAGAGCGCGCCGGCCAGGGAAGCAATTCAATCTGGTGATTGACGAAGAACCCTTGGACAATGCGTGCCACGTGTGGCCGTGCATTATCCTGCTGAAATATGGCTGTTGGCAAGCCCTGAAGGTAAGAAAGGACAAATGGCTCCAACACCTCGGAGATGTAGCGCTGGCTGGTTAAAGTACCGGCAATGCGTACTAGAGGAGTGCGAGAGAGATATCCGATACCGCCCCATACCATAATACCCGGTGCAGGACCAGTGTGACGGTGCATAATGCAGCTGTTCAGCATCCTCTCTCCACGGTGTCTCCAGACTCGAATCCGACCGTCGTGGTGTTGCATACAGAAGCGTGACTCGTCAGTAAAGAGAATTTCATTCCATTCTGTCGTCCACATCCTTCTTTCATCGCACCATTGGCGGCGGAGACGTCTGTGGTTCCGCGTCAGAGGTAGACAAAGCAACGGACGTCTTGCGGACAGACCATTCTGCTGTAAACGACGTCGAATGGTACGCGCAGACACTGGATGATGCGTTACAGACTGAATCTGCTGTGATATGGTTCGTGATGTGACTGAGCGGTCCGTCACTGCCATGCGTACAATCTGCCTGTCATCACGTGACGTGGTGCACTGAGGTCGATGCGGTCGATCACGTCTGTCCGTCGTACCCTCCTGCACCCAACGATCACATATCCGCATCACAGTTGTTTGGTTTCGTCCAATACGACGACCGATTTCCCTGAAAGATAACCCACAATCTCGGTATGCCACTATCCTTCCTCTGTCAAACTCGGATACTTGATCAAAAGATGATCGTTGTTTCCTACGAGGCATAATTTATCGTTTTTTTGAAAAAAAAGCAAGAAAAACACAATTGCTGTACTTGAAACCGTCGAAATCTCCAAGCCTTAAATAGCGCTTTGAGGTGGCGCCACAGGCGCGCTTGATGTGCGTCTGCGCTGAAATTCTAATCATTTGCATATCTCACCTCAGCTAATGCATGTTGTAAATTTCATATTATTTGCATGCTTCCTTCAGGGTGTTGCATTTACGATGGCCAGCAGTGTAAAATTCGGTCTTTACCCTTACTTGATTAGGCAGGTTTATTTACCTTTTTATTTTTTTTTGTAAAACTTTTATCAGTTCTCTTAGCTTCAATTCTTTTGACGTCATTGAACACCAATCAGCTAATCCCTTTTTAATTGAAATGATTCGCTATATTGGCGTGGGTAGCTATAGCTTTCACATGGGAGGGAGTCCATTCTTACTAGTATAAAATTTGATGGACAGTAAAATTTACTATAAATATTTTGTAAAAATCTTCCGTTGCATTATGAATTCTTAATATTCTTTACAGTAAATTATCTTCATCACTCATTAAGTAATTGAGTTTAAAAAATAATATAATTTTTTTAATTAATGTAAAATTTTCAAAATTTATATGAAATTTAAAAATATTTCCATCGTATACTATTTTGAGGCACGGATACAAAAACCAAAGGTAGATATGCTACCAAAATTAGAGTTTTTGAGTAAACTAAAGGAGCTGTCCAGATCCCCCAAACCTCTCCCTCTTTATGTACGTCCGTGGCTGTATTTTTCCACAGTATCAATCAGCAGGAGCTTGAAAACTCTCTGTTCTTCATAGTATCACAGTGTAAATAGGTTACTTAATCGAGCGAATCACATCTGCCTTTTTTTCGTCCATAAAAGTTATGCACATTTAATTCTATCTTTATACACATTTAAGCATCACAAATTTAATTTTAAGCTTTCAAAATTAGCATTTCAAGCATTTTTATGCTTATGAGCGGCTGGGACGTAAAATTCTATTTGCTGACCACCGGTTTTCTTTAACCCTTTAACGCGCTGTGTCCTCGCCGTGAGGACACCAAACTCTGACGTTTTGACTGTTGCCAGTCAAGAAGAATAGATTTAATTTCTATAAAAATAGTTGCGAGTGACATAGCTCCACGAGAATCCTTTACTTTTTACGTTCATTTCCCGTAAAAAAATGGTCACAATTATTTTTAACAGCACTGACATCTGCTGAAAAATGGAAGAGCGCGAGAACAGCTGGAAAGATTGCCCAATGCTGAAAAAAGGGCAGCCGTTGCCATCTTGCTGGTAGTTAAGTCGAGCGATGGCAACGGCTGCCCTTTTTTCAGCATTGGGAAAGGGTTGCGCCTCAAAGTGTTAAACACGAAAATTGTAATTAATTAAAAAAAAGTTTTTAGGACTGGATTTTTTTTATGGTTGCTTCCCCCCCCCCTCCTCCACACTTCTGCTTGTTTCCATGCCACTCAGAGGAATGAAATACATCTATGTCTCAAACCGTGGAAATTCAAATTTCTTTCGAATTATCGATTTTGGAATTTTCCTGGCTCAATTAAACACCTCAAAAGACCTTTCGTCATTAGTTGAAGGCCAATCTGTCTTTTCTGATACCTTCCAGGAGTGACATTCGTAAGTGGTAAAGAATGATACGGAAACAAGTACAAATCAGGTTTTAATTAACTTATGGGATATGAATGACAAATTAGTAAAGATAATGATATCAATTGAGACTTTAGGAAATCTAGAAGGTTCGCTTTTGATTGGAAAAAAAAAAAAAAAAAAAAAAAAACATTAGCATCTCAAAGCTTCAATGGCTTCGCTCTGATTCTCATAAATTCTTTTTTCCAACACTCCAATTTTTTAACAAGACTATCGCCCTCGTAGCTTAAGAGAAAACTGCGCTAGGATACAATTAAATTATCATTCGATCTTTTATGCTGTTCTTTTAATACCGCCTTTGTTTTTCATAAGGAAATGTAATAAAATGGAATCGAAATAATCATTTTTGAGTTAAAAAAAGACAGATTATATTATAATTATTATTATTGTATGATTATTAAATGTTTTAAGGATAAAAACCAAGTGCACAGCTTTCTAAATTAAATAAAAGCGTTCTTTGAAAATGAATCATTATGTGTTTAACTAAAGCATTTATGCCTGACTTAAAACATTACAAGTTAAATTCAGACACCTTGAATGACAGATGTAATTTCCAAATAAAAAAAAAAAGAATCAGGAATTGTTCTCTATAGTTTCGGACATGTAAAAAACATGCTTGAACTCAAATTTTCAAATGGCAATTTAGAGTATATTTTAAGGACCGACAAACAGATTGAACAAAAATATATTTTTCTTTTCTGTACTTGGGGGGAAAAAAAGTAAAGAAAATAACATGGAAATTTTATAAAATATTTTATCAATCATAATAATTCTTTTATCGTAAATTACAAGCTAAGTAAAATGGGGAAACTTACATAATTTGTATCAGGAAATTCCTTATCATTCAACATATTTTTAGAAAATAATTAAAATACAACTCGCTGAGTGCATTAATTAGCGCTTTTTTTTTTGTACACTTAAACAATGTTCAAGTAGTGATTTATATACACAGTGTGCCAGCTAAAGTCCGTTGTCACATCAATAATGTTTGAGCGGCAAGAGCTATAGTCATAAAAGTAGGGTCTAGGTGTAGTAACGTTGCCATGCGCTACATAAGGAAACCACTTACAGCTCCACCTGGTGGCTTAATTTAAAGTTAGCGTTCTTATTTAAAAAAGGCAGGAAATAAGGGAAAAAGTCAATTACAAAGTTGTTCAGCATCATCGATTTAGTAAGAAAATACACCTTAATTTGCACATGATGCTCATTAACTCGCACAATAATGCTACGGATAGAAGGCATAGAACTCACATTTGTTTGGTAGAATTTTTCAAAACTGCACTAACCTGACATCAAGCTCAAAGTGTTCTAAAAGTATTTTCCAACAGCAACAATACACATCTGGACGCTGGTCTGCTATTTCCGCTGCAAGTTATACAATATGGCAGGTGACACGCTGGCAAAAGTATCAGAAACACGTTTTTATGATATGCATTTTAAGACTTCAATTTTTTACATTAATACGATCAAGATGTCTTTTCTGAACAACTTTATAATGGACTTTTACCCGTATCTAGTACCCTTTTTGAAATAAGAACGCTAACTACAAATTTAGACAACAGGTAGCACTGTAAACGGTTTTCTTGCGTAGCGCATGGCAACTTTACAATATCTGACCTACTTTGATGACTGCAGCTCTTGCCGCTTAGAAATTATTGGGATGACAACGGACTTTGGCAGGCACACTGTATATATTGCCTTATACCATAGTTCGTAAAAACGAATGTCAGAAAAATATTGATGTATTCACTTATATACAAAAAAAATGTATTTTAAAGACTCAAAACTTATTGAACGTGGAATGTTTTTGTTTGAGAGTTCAGTCGGAGGTTGTTGCTCTTTTATATTACATTAGTATCTGACTCTAAAGTTTTTCGTTTACATTGGTTTTGGCTGAAAAAGCAAAAAATATTTTAAACAATATTGCTTTTTTTGGGGTAAAAAAATTCTTATATTTTCATGAATACATAGGCTACTTTTACAAAATTACAAAAAGAAAATTGCAAACTTCAGGTACAATATTTTGCAACCTTTACAAATCATTTTCAGTTTTTATGATACATGGGAACCAAACATGTTTTTTTATTTTCTTTGAAAATGCACTTGTATCTATCTCTCTCTCGCTCTTTTTTAAAGAGAGTTCGGAGCAATTTTTTAACATGCCAGAAATACAAGAATAACTCGTATACCTTTAAAAAAGTAATTGACAAAATATGTTTAAATTTCAACACAAACAAACAAAAAATTGAACAGGCAGCAGTTCTGACGATTGAAAATTTGTCTTCTTACCGTTACCGCGATAAGTGAACATTGCAATTATACTAGCAGAATGCTACCTATAAAAAATAACAGCGCATACCTAATTTGACAACAAATTTAGCTCTGGGTATGGCAAAAGTAATGAGAACATTAAATAGGTTTCACAACAGTGAAAAACAACTTTTCGTGAGCCAAGTCAATAAAAATTAACTTAGTAAGTATAGACTTTTTTTTTAAATCAAAAAGCTCTTTCTGCAAGCCGATATAATCAATATCTATTTTGTTTGCATGAATATCCTTGAAAAAAAATCACGCCGTCGCCACGCGCAAAAAAAAAAAAAAAACAAAAAAAAAAAAAAAAAAAACTTTCTAGCTGAATTTGAAATAATCAATAGGAATTTAGTATAAGCCACAATTGTAAATTCTAGATCACTCTAAACCCAGTTAGTTATTGACCTCGATCCCAAATACAGTGAAATCCCTCTATAACGATATTTTGGGGGTCAATATAATATATCGTTGTAAAGAGAATTATCGTTATAGAGAGAATCGATATTGGAACGAAAAGATTTTTGTTCTTCATATATACTATACCCTGCGGTACCACCAGAAAGTGTCCTGTTTTCATTCAGCACACCCTCGCAAGTAATATATAATAAATAACATAGGAGGAAAACATGTTTATAGTTTTCAGTAATTTTCACAACACTCACAAATTTTAGGAAAATACCCTTGACGCCTCTCCAGGGATTCTAGCGGCGATATAGCTTATAAATATTTATAACATATTTGAATAACAAATATATAATGTCTAAATAAATAATACCTGAACGCCGCAAAAGCGTTTTTTTAAATGTATTAGATATTAATTGAAAATACATACCCATTAATTTATCCTTATTTATTTTGAATTCTGTGTAAAGAAATCGGAAATTTTTGTTTGTATCAAAATCTTTTATGATGTTCAATTTCACTTCGATAGATATTTGTTTTCTTTTAGCCATTTGCTTTCGATTTTCACTCAACAAACTTCAAAGTAAACAAAACTCATAAATAATTTAAAATATCCTGGTGTAAAAAATGACCTCGATAGGATTTATCGGAGGTTAAAATTCTCACTCAAGTTGAGACAAAAGAACGTATCGTTTTCTATATCAGTTCCGGTGAAAGGAATCCTTGACCATTTTTTAAAGAGGGGGATAGGAATCAAAGATGTGTCATCCAGGAAATGCCAACTGTCCTTCCGCCTTACGAGAAATGCACTTTCTCATTACCATAGTGCTACATCAGCAAAACGAAACTTAGAAGACGTTCTTTGGCAGAGGCGTGGTCCAACCCGTTCCAACCACATTTTACCTGGACTATATTCGTGTAGCTTTCAATGTGTGTGCATGAGTTGGGCTTCTGATGCATCGTAGAAAAAAAAAATCGTAGTAGAGAGAATTATTGTGATGTAAGGGCTAATTATTACAATCGTTGTAGAGAGAATTATCGTCTTAAAGGATATCGTAATACAGAGAACTGTTTTACATTAATCTAAAGGGAATTCAGCCAGGACTATGAAAAAATATCGTAATAGAGAGAATTATCGTTATAGAGGATATCGTTGTAGCGAGATTCTACTGTATTCATAAATTTAAGAATTCTAATTTAAGTTAACTATATATGTGATGCGTACTGGGAAATTGTGGTTATAACACACACACAGGCACACATCAGATCTAAGACATGGTAGCACTTTTAGCATTTTGAGTCCCACCATGGCCGAGTGGATAAGCCACTCAAAATGGTAGACGGCTCCCAGACAGCACAGCAAACTTGCAACAAGCTTGATTTATCAAAACAATAAACTTGAATTAAGCTTGAAAATTTCAAGCGTGTAAGCTTAATGCAAGCTTGAATTAAGTGTTCTAGTTTACACTTGCCCAGCTTGCATTAAGCTTGACATAGCAAGCTTGAAATATCAAGCTCAATTTCAAGCTTAAAAATTTTTCCTAAATACACGGGGCGCCCGTCGGCGAATTTGCCCCACATATTTTATTTTTCCACGCATTTCCCCCTCTACGCTGAAAGTTCAAGTTATTTTAATCTGTTTCCATCACGCGTCCGTTGCTGAGATCGAACTCGTTACCTAAGGGTTGGGAAGCCAGCGTCCTAACCACTCGGCCAACCTGACTTGCGCTCAAATGACTAAAGTTTGAAGTGACTGTTATCGTTATCACGCCGTTTTCTGGCGAGATCGATCAGTGGCCGATGTGTTGATCTGTTTCTTTTATTTTTCCATGGGATGAATCAAAATTAAAATAATGTTATGTGTGATTTAGAGACTCTACTAATAGGGAAATAAGCATAATATAAACTTAAAAGCAGCACACGTTTTAAAACTTTCAATATCGCGACACTCATGTTGGGCAATACTGGCCAAAATCGAGACAAATGACTGATTTTGAAATCAATTTCGTAGTATAATTGTATTTTATTTTGAAGAATTTCAATATTTGGAAATATAGAATCTTTTTTTTTTTAATTCTATGGTCAAGTACATTTATGCCTGATGATAAATTATTTGTTAGGTGGATGTGGCTTTCCATATCAAGCAGTAATCAAGTTGTATTCAAGCTTGACAGTTCAAATGACTTCTCCAAGCTTGCTGCAAGCTTAAAATGAATTGAACTGTCAAGCTTGTATTAATACGTCAAATTCAAAGAATGTCAAGCTTGATTTAAGCTTATGTGCTGTCTGGGCTGAAGGTTCCGGCCCCACTACCTGGAGTTTTGGTCGTTTTTCTCCAGATGTCACGTGAATACGTACGCGTTAGAATCCCATAGAAAGTTCTCCTACCAAGGCAACCCCATCATAGGCAAATCGTCCATGCGTAGCGTTGGCATAACAACACAATACAATGCAATTTAGCATTTTGCAAAAGCTTTTTTCCCTTATATAATTGATAGTTTTTTTTTTTTTTTTTGCTAAGAATTTTTTGAACTCAGCTGAAATCCTGACGCACACACACATCTATACACACTCACTCATACAAATATATGAAAAGGAAATTATTATGCGCATTTTAACCTCATTTATTTACTGCAGTATTTTTTATTAACCATGGTTAATAAGAATTTTTATTTTTAAATTTTGAATGATTGGGATTAATGTCTAGCTGGGTTTAGGGTGATCTGGCAGCATATATATTTATTAATACATAATTCCTATATATATAATTGATACCAGCATTTTTTTTATGATGCTGCTATGTTTTAGATATTCAGATGTTCACTTATTATGAATAGTCTATTACTGCGGAAAAGATTAGGTTGAATGAACCGAAAACACATTGAAACGATCTTCCTGTGTACAAAAAAAAAAAAGATGTCTAGCTTCATACTTGTTTATCCATGAAAGAGTTTGAAACTTTTGTTCACAGTTTTTAGGTTGTAAACGGAGAATGATGTCCTTTAAATTCTATTTTGCTCTTGCGAACATCAATTAACTGTTACAGAACTTTTAACAGTCCAAAAAGATTTTTTTTACTGCCACAAGTTTATCAAAAGTTTGCTTTCTATGAAATAAATCGACAAGTACACTAACATGATAGCAAAATTAGAATATAAAAGGAATATACAAGAAAGAAAAGAAACTTTTCAATAACAACTCTTCTAATATAAACCTTTTAAAACGAAAAAAATGTAACCCTATTAATAAGTTTTTAAAAATTTCCATATGCCTTAATAAGGATTTTAGCATCATATATCATATTGTATTTCCTTTCTGTCTAAATTAATTTAGGGCTGTTAAGTAATAATTTTGTGCTATTTATAATTTCAAATTTCGATAAATATTTCTTCTTATTTTTAATTATATTTGCACATATTTACTCGACTTACTTAAAAGCTTGTCTAAAAGAAGAAAAATATTATTTAAAACTGACTTTTTCAAAAAAATCTAATGCCAAAGTAACTACGTATAATTTACTTATACTAATTGAAAAAAAAAAGAAAAAGAAAAAAATGTAGGGCTTTTTTTTTTTTTTCAATCTAACCTGCTAAATTCATTCATGTTAAAGGGACGTAGACTGAGAGTCATTGAGCAATTTCCTATTTTATTCAGTTTGAGCGACCGAGCACGTTGATTGTAAACAAGATATGTACTAAAAAAAGATTTATGCTCTGCAAAATACAAGTCATTTAAAATATGCCTTATCTGCACGATACGTCGTTAGAATCAACAAAAATATACAAATAAATATAGCTACTAATGTTCATCAGATGAAAATTGAGACTGATGTTGGGTTTGCGTTTTAAGAGCCTTAGTTCCTTAGAGTCAAATATCACTATTCTTTTGTATCTTGTGTAATGATAAATTAAATAACACCTTATAAAACTAACCATTTTAATTTATAAATTATTATTCGACTGAAATATGAAACAATAATGCAACACAATTTAACTTTCAAAGCTGCCACAGTCTAAAGGAAATAGAAAATAGAACAGACGATAAAAATCTTACATTAAACTTTACAGCTAGTTATACAAAAAAATGGGCATTTCTTCCCCATAATTCATATCTTTTAAACATTTAAACTGTACCATAAAACTCATACTGTGTGAATAAGTAGTTAAAATATGATAAAGGTACTGCATCATTTTACATACTGTTATGTGCGACACTATTCTATTTTTAGTAAATTAATTATTACAAAAAAATGGTGTAAAAGTTTAGAGAATGGACTAGTAAAAAAATAATTTAAATTTTGAAAATAAACATTTATAAATAATTTAATGCAGTATGCGAAATGAAACTGATTAATATTTATTAAATGGGAATAAACTTATCGAAATGATTTTTAACAAATGATTTTCAACAAATTTGTGAACGTCCACTGTAGTGTGTTCCTATAGACTGTCTGTTTTTGTTTGAAATTATGTAAATGTGTTTCGAATTTATACGAATTTTTATTTCTATATTTATTAAAATTCGTTTTTTATCATGATAAAATAGCATGCGTATAAATTATAGTTTTACAGAAGCCCAAATGTACTTTATATATGAAGAACTCAGAATACTATGAATCATGATCGTATTGAAATTTAAGCTATATTTTTTGTGCTATATTGAATTCTAAGTGCGGAGTAGTATCGGCATTTTAAGTCGGATTCTTCTATCTTTTTTCTAACACCAAACGTCGAAATTTTTATACATATAAAAAATGTCATTTTCACACAAGAACACACACACACAAAACGACATTACTTTTTATTTATTACGTGTTTGCTTATTAAAAAGTAATCGCTTTTTTATCTCCCAGATGAATTTTAATAATGCTGCACGTAGTACCGCCGACAAACCTTATGAAGGAAATGTTTAACAGAACATAACTCCAAAAAATGTTTTTTATATTTTTATACGAGACCATCCACCTATATTGCATTAAGGATCTAAATAATACCCTTTATTTAATTTTAATTTTATCGATAGTTATGGCAGTTATCGATAGTTACGTCAATATGATTGATTTTTTAATATGAAACTTTTTCAACTGAATCAAGGTGATCTAAGAAATATTCTTACTTTCCCTTCGATTAGTACAATGTAACATAATACTTCACAATATTATAAAAACAGGACTGCTAAAAGGTAGGTAAAACGATAACTATTACGATACATCATTACTGTACATCATTTCATTACTTTATAAAGCGTGGATCTTCTGACTTGAAAAGTTTTATAGCCTGCCACTTTTCTGGTCACTAAATTCTTATTTTTTTTTAGTTTGTACAATACTCAAAAGTAGGTGTTTACTTAATCAATATTTCTTTTTAAAATAATGTCAAAGACTATTGATATTTTTATAGCATAATATATATAACTTGGATACACATAAACATTCAGTTAAATATTTGGAAGAATTTTGTACTCTTCGCACTTATATCGTAACTATTTCAAGACTAGAATAAACATTTTGAGATGTGAGACATCAATCATTTTTTGATTCCTCGCTCTAGAAGTTGACCTTCCAAGTATACTCTAAAATTGACTTAACGTCATATTACTGTTTACGCAACCATTTCTAGAAAATTTCATTACACATCTGACCCAATTTTTCTCTCCTTCAAGATCATAATTTCACGACTTTGTTACGAGATGAATATTCTTTTGCAGAACACCAATAAGGAAAAAAAGATTCTATGAAGATCTTGGAAGTCTGCAGGGGGTTGCGCAACAAGGCGTGTTTTTAAAATTTTTGGGTCAGCCATCCATGTTTTTGCTTGTTGTTTTAGGAGGCATGTTTAAGGGGTCTGTTTGGAAAAGCAAGCACAGAATTCACGTTTACTTATTAATTACTATTTGTAGCTATTGTTCAGATGAATACAGTATACATAATAAAAAAGAGACACGCAGAGCATATGAATTATGTAAATGAATGTTCAAATGATTTATTGTAGTCTTCAAATTGCAGTCTGATGTCTGTTCATTTGGGATGCGACATCAGTGTTTTTAAAACATCAAATTTTTGAAAATTCGCTGTTTTTTCGCATAGTCGATCGTATACTTTATGCTTTTTCAGCATGTACCGAAAATACTTAAACACTTTTTGCAAGGACGTACCCAGAAAAAAATTTCGGGGGGGGGGGGTCCAAGCGGTGAAAAAGGCAATTTTTTTCACAAAAAGACTTCATCATTCTTATTTTGTTAACAAAAACTGAAATTTCGGGGGGTGTCCGGACCCCCTGGACCACCCCCCTGGGTACGTCCTTGACTTTTTGTAAACCAGGGATACGACATCGCTGTTCGTAAACTTTGCAGACAGTATATTCCGTACATGTTGCTAAAACATAAAGTATACAATCTACTATATGAAAACACATTGCTAAACAAACATCGGTTTCAATACATCGATGGATAAAACATCGATATTAAAAGAAAATAAACATCGATGCCACACCCCTACTGTTCACAAATATACATTGTAAATCGAAAAGAGAGTACAATCACTTAAAAGGTATTCTAAGCATCCTTCCTCTAAGATGCACCTCTGAATGAGCAAAAGTTACTTCTTTTAACTAAAAGTACTTTGTGAATTAAATATTCACTTTATGAAGGTGTAAATTCCCTACTTCGTATTTCTCTTAGACGATTTTACAGTCTAATAAATACTGAATACTTACTCTTCGAAAGGTTGGGCAGGGCACTTCGGCTCACATTCCACTCCTTAGGTGTAAAATGAAATTATTTACATTATTCATTTTACAGTGCACCGTCAATGGAAAATGCTCCCTTCGCCGCCGAAAAGTACACGCTTCTGGAAATATGGAACAACGTTATTAAAAAACAAAAATCTAGGAGGGAATATTTATCATAAAAATTTTCCACCGATAGAAGTAGTATATCACATGTGAACATGCCCCCCCCTCCTCCATTTCGTTCATATAATCTGAGTTGAAAAAGTAAGTGATGATTTTATTTTATGAGCACAACGTGCATATAATCACCTGTCTAGCACTAACATAGACCTTCCACGTAGAAACGGAGCAAATTTAGATGGTTAAGACGTAACCAAGAGGGTGCGGGGCACATGTATTTGTGGTTTTATCTCGTTAATTTTTATTTTACTGTAACTGGGGTAAATTTTTCATTTAGCTTCTAGGTGAACTACAATCGCTACGTAAAGTATAAAGCATTGATAAAGTTTGCATCCTTTTTTCGCTTCCAAAATTTGTTACAAACAATGAACCTATAGGAGTTACAAAACACCCAGGAAAACTTGCTAAGAATACGGAATTTTGCCATATTTTCCTAAACAGGTAACTCCTCGGTCTATTTTTGAAGGCGAATTTTGTGCTTATAAATTTTTTCATGTTATTCATTTTTCATGTTATTTATTTTAACATGTTTCCAATTTCTGAAATTTGTAATAGGTTTTTAGTTTCGACACTATAGGTTCAACAAGTCTGATAGAAGTCTGTTAAAGGCGTTCCATCTAAAGAGCAACTGTCGTCACGGGACTTTTGTACAGTATGAAAAATAAACCAGTACTAAAGCTGTATGTCTCATGCGACTTTCAGAAAAATTTATAAGCACAAAATTCGCCTTCAAAAATAGGCCAAGGAGTTACCTGTTTAGGAAAATATGGCAAAATTCCGTATTCTTAGCAATTTTTCCTGGGTGTTTTTAACTCCTATAGGTTCATTGTTTGTAACAAATTTTGGAAGCGAAAAAGGATGCAAACTTTATCAATGCTTTATACTTTACGTAGCGATTGTAGTTCACCTAGAAGCTAAATGAAAAATTTATCCCAGTTACAGTAAAATAAAAATTTACGAGATAAAACCACAAATAAATGAAAAGATAGGGTAGTTGTGCAGCAGTTGATAAGATTAGAGAATTTTATGCTAAGCCTCCCGAATATCTAATTCAAAAGAAGATCAATTTTAGATGATACTGATAGACGAAAAATCAGACTGATGATTAACTGCACCAGTGTTCTGAAATACCAGAATGTTTCAATTTTTTCTTTCTAGTGTAATTTCCATGTTCTTTGCATAGTCAATTTGCTCAATATATGCTACACTAAATTTAATACATTATACGTCAATTACTGAAATTTTCAGTAGATTCAAGGTTTACTGTTAGTCGCACACATAATTTCAGTTTTTTCGTGGTGTATACCTTCTAGACACTACTGTGTAAAAAAGTATACCAAAAAAATGAATAATGGTGCGGTGTCTCCTTAGATAAAAATCAACCTAGGATATCAAAAAATAAAATTTATTATGATTTATCTTGTATCTTATTTTTATTTTTGAAAATAACGTAATAAACATATGAAAAATCATAGCAACAATTATTCACAATTTGCCAATGCACTCGTTCATGCACATGTTGTAGGACATCCGCTTTCATGACATATGATGTACAGAAATTATGTAATATTTTCCCCCTCACATTTTTTGGCTTTGCTGGATTTAAACAATATTTCAGTTATCGTTCATTCGTTCGTTTTTTTAAGCACTTGAGTGTTATTAATTTATGAGAAGGACTTTTGTCTACGACCAAAATGGCGTATCACTTTTCGAGGGTTGTCAGTTAAAATGTCCAAAGATGCTAATGTCTACAATTTTTGAAGATTTATCACTAGGCTCGGTGCAAAAAATAAGTCCCCAAAACTGAACTCAGCATGGCAATATCTTTCATATTTGGCGAGAAATTTGAATTTGAATTTGAAGCCACAGAAGCCGGTTTCGTTGGCGAAGCCGACCTTAAAGCCTTTTACAGCAGCTGCGAAGTATATTTAAAACTGAGGAAAAAAAAAAAACATTTTATGGGAGCAAGCCGGCCAGACTTATCTCACGCAGGAGTGCTGGCTTACAGAGGTGCTTTTACATTCAAAAGATGATTGCAAAGTGGTGAGTTACTCATATGTCAAAGATACTGACTCAGTTCCATCCATAAATTTTACATAGTCTGTTTCTTGCTAGTTGGCTTTTTAGGACTCCCAGAAGCCATGCCTGCCAGTTGCTGGTCTTTTAAGATGGTATGCTGACGTGAGTGGGCAATCAAACATGTAATGGAAGCTGTCTCTATGTTCGCTGCACGAACAGCTTTCCGTTCGGCTTCTGTGGAACTTATGACGGTAAGCTGGAAAGGGTTCGTGATTTGTAACAAAATCTGTGATGGGAGCGCTTAGGTTAAGAACCTTCGTACCAATCTTGGATAGCAGAGTATAGGTGTGTCTTCCCTTGTTTGAGGTGACACATTGTAGCGTATAGTGCTTGGCTTTGTGCCACAGCTCTGTACCAATCGGAAAGATGAGACGTTGGAACTCCCCATAAACTCCCCGCGACCCTCGCTAGTCCATTATTAGCCTTTATGAATTTTTCCCGTATTGAGTTTATGTGTGGTATCCATGTGAGATTACTGTCTGTTGTTAGTCCTAGGAGCTTCAGCGTCTTTACGTGTTTCGCTGCCTTTCCGTTTATTCTGATAGTAGGGTTTCGTTGGAGGCGCTTTGGTTTTGCTAGGGTCAGTGCTTTGGTTTTCTCAGCTGAAAGTTCTAGGTTAAGGGTTGTGAGGTTTTCAAGAAAAGCGAAGAAGCGTGCGAGCTGCGATTTCTTCTATGATTTTCCTTGTCGGACCACCGAAGACAAAAGTAAAATCATCTGCATAAGCGATTATCTCCGTGTTGGTCGGGAGGCTCATATTGAGAAGCTTGTCTGCCACTACGTTCCAGAGCACAGGACGCAGGCAGGAGCCCTGTGGACAACCTTTCCAGATCCTGAACTCTTCCTCTCCGGATCCCCAGTTGATCAGAGTCTTCCTATCTTCTAGGTAGGTGGAGAGGACTCGGTATAAATTGGCAGGACATTTCAAAAAGGCTAGGTTGGCTTTGATGTTATTCCATCCTATATTATCAAAAGCTCCCTTGATGTCTACCGAGACCAGAGTGGTGTAGTGACTTGTGTTGATGTTGTAACGGATGATGAATGACAGCTTCGAGTGTACTTTCCCGCAGGAGAGGTTGTCTCGAAAGCTGAATTGGCGGTCCGACAAGAGTTTCCTTGACTCCAGATGATATACTAGGCGTTGAGACAGCAATTTTTCGAGGAGTTTGACCAATAACGGAAAGGAGACAGATGGGCCTGTAGGAAATGGGAACTTCAGGGTCCTTACCGGCCTTGAGAAAGTCGACTATCTCCCCCTTGCGTAAGTATTCGGGAAAACTGCCTAGTTCAGGACATTTGTTGACCCACGCCAGAAGCAGCCCTGGAAAGACATCTTGAATCGTACGAAGCATTCTGAAATCTATGCCGTCAGGGCCTGGTGCTTTCTTTTCGTTCAGGGCATAAAGAGCTGCTCGGACTTCTGATCTACTGAAGGGGAGGTCTTTGGGGCCTAGGAGATTGTTTATTCGGTCTTCTGTTGTGTTGGAAGCTGAGTTGTCCTGTTTGTTGGCTAAAAAAGGTGCAATGATCACTCAAACTGCCAATGATGAACTACCTTTCCACAATGTTAAGTCAGTTATTAAGTCAATTTTTAAGAATAAAAAGAAAAAAGAATTATTAGACAGGGATTCTCAGAAACCCTGGTGGAAGATTATCCAGGAAATATCTGACTGGCCAAAAATAAGAGCTGTGGCAGAATTCTGCCCTTTTACAGGCTATGACTGCCTGCCTTGCTAGGCATTTACATCGAATAAATATACTTAGTGACCCATGCTGCTTGCTCTGCAATTTACGGGAGCCGATGGACTGTAGTCACCTTGCTCGCTGCCCTGCACTGTTCTCAAAGAGTTTATGGGAGCGCTACTGGGAAGCTAGGGACCGAATGGGCTCATAGACTATTTCTTCTGTCACTTTTTTTCTGTTCCTTTTGTATTTCTCAGTCTTGGTCTTCTCAGTTAATTTTTGTTTTTGTGTCAGATTTGTCTGTATTGCCCACCATTGGGGAAAAACAAACTAGCAAACATGGGAAAGTATTAAAATAAAAGAATTCGTTCTGGAAAGAATTCAGTCACAGACCACGTAAAGAGGCTGTGACCAATTTTAGATTGAGAACTGTGCAGGACTGTTAGCCGAACATCTAAAGAGAGAGGCATATTGATCAGCATACTATGTCCTATCTCTAAAACAGGCAATATGAATAGAGAACACTTACTGCCCAGGCCTTGACCCGACATTACAACTTAGAGGTGATGTTTGCCTACGCTGTTGCATCGCCAGTGATCGCATGTCCTGATCAATTGAATTTTACCCCCTCTATAGGGGTTAAGAGATTTTAACTGTAGTTTTACAGACGTTTTGGTGTTTGAATATTGTCCATTTTTAATGATTATTTCTTTCAAATGCTTGTATTTTAAGTATATTTGAATTTGTATTTTTGATGTTCATGCGAGTGGCTAGATGCTTATGGATTGAGTTCCTTTTTATCCATATGTAACAACATAATTGCAAAAAGACAGTTTTATAACAAGTTTGATTAATGAAAAAAAGAAAACTGATTTCAAATTTTTTTTCCCCATAACGACGTCAAGGTGACTCAAATATCCCGATACCCTAAGAGATTCACCTGAATACCTTTCATGCATACATAAGAATTAGGGATGGACGAGAGGTGAAAAGTAAGCCTGTCTCGTCTCGCAAAATCCCTATATTGTGCTGATAAAAATGTTTGTCTCGGAAAAAGCATTATTAAGCCGTTTCTATCACTGGTGTGAGCTTATATTTTAAAGTCATTGTGATAAGTCATTCCTTTGTTACAATAAAAATATTAGGTTGCAACGAAAGTTTCCCGCCACCGAAACTTCGTCAGCACACAGTTCTCGTTGGCGTATTTGCTCATGTTTTGTCAAACGAATTTTGGCATTTGAAAGAAAGAGGTTTACTTTATAACACTGTGTTGTGAAATCTGTAAAAAATATAGTTATCATTAAGTATAAGGTGTCTCAAATAGAACTATCACTCTAGAGGATTAGAACCATAATTTACTTCCAGTTGTGTTGCAAAAAGTCAGCTACGTAATATCAACGAATAATGAGTACAGCTTTAAGTACTATTGTTGTATCATGTGACACTGTGCAGGTTTGGTACCGAAAGTTCAAAAACAGTTATCTAAGGAGTTAGAAGTTAGTATTTCAGGCAGATATGGCGGAAAACTTTCGTTACAACCTGATAGATTAAGTTGATAATACGCTCAACGTTTCCATCACTCTTTGAGTATTAAGCCAGCCAACGAAGACAGGCAGCTTTCAATCAGAATATCAAAAAACGCGTGTTGATTCTTTATTGAACCATAATTTTTGAATAAGTGTTAAAACGATGCATTAAGACTTTACATTTCCTCGAAATTAATGAGACTGATTACTACCGTCGATTACTGTTTCCTGCTTTTAATTGACACTTCCCTCCAGGTAAGTGTTAAATTTATTGCTCTTTAATTAGTACGCTGCTCACATTACTTATCTTCCTTCTAAGTTTTCTTTCATAAGTGTCTTTCCTGTAACATCAATCGCTACTATAGTGCATTCTGATCTGAAATGAAGATTATACAGTTTATTGCCAGGAGTATGTTTCTTTATTTGAAAAAAAACAGCTGATGAAAGCACAGAAATGTAACAAAAAAATTCTGGATTTAGCGAGATATGCTTTCAGATGTTAACGAAGCGATCAGAAGTTTTAGAATGGTCTGATGTAGCCAGAATATCGAATAAGTACAAAGTAACAGAAGGTATTTGGAGCTCGGGTGTAAAAAGCCTCTTAAGCCAAATGATATTTAATTCGGTTCACGTGTTACTACGGTCATAGAAAATATCTTCGGGAGGAAAAATGTAAATGCGTAAAATAGTTACCATTAACGTGCAGTTGAGCAAGTTAATTTGTTGAAAGAAAGGCTTGATATTTTTAGTCCAAGTTTGGAATCGTGGATGCATATAAGTGGGTTGGCTATACGCAAAAGCTTTAAGTAACAAAAATCAGAGCAAAAAATTGGACTTTCGAAAAGGTGTGATTAGAAAAAGATTTAAGTCATTAGCTAAACAAAATTTTACACCTTTAAACTCAGATGTAGCCACTGTGTGGTCCACAGAGGCTTAAGAACTTCCCGGAATTTCGATTTTTGTTAACTGGATGTACATAATTAAGTTCTTTTGTGAAAAATACCTCCTTTTATACCTTTTGGCCCTTCCTAAGCTCTTTTACTAACTACGTGCTGCTTTCAGGTTCTTTCGGTTTAAACATTATCCCCCTAAAATATATATTATTTTGCAGTAAACCTGACTTATGTAGTCTTTGATTTCAAATGAGTAGACTTCTCAGGAGTTCCAAAAATGCATGTTCTACCCCAGAATATAGAAGCTCAACGCTGATACGAAATTTGGATTGAATTGCAACCTTACACGATCTTTAACGTCGCTGAATTACCTAAGTTTCCTTTCTAACCACACTTTACTGCACATGAAAATTTCAAGACTGATTGTTAGATCGTTAGAGTCATCATAGCATAAACATTTATACATAAATTAATGAGTTAATATGCATTTCCTTTTACCTTCAAAGGTAAAATTTGTTTTAATTGAAAAGGAAAACACAATTTGTATAGTTTTAAATACAGAATTCAGGTATTAGCTATGTGAAATGTTTGAATTTCAACAAAGCTTCAAGAAGCATTCATGATGTCAAAAATGCTGTAAACTCACTTTAACAAATAAATTCAATATTATTGTAAATTTATGCTTGCTATTTTTACACGTCTTGCTGTATGTGTTATCTTTGAGTATAACAGAATACAGCGAATCATAAGATGCACAATACCTTGAAATAAGAAGCAGATACATGATTATTAACACCTGAATTCTATTTAGATGAGATAAGAACATGACATCCAGAATTGATTTATTGAATCGTGCAAGTGCTCTCACCGAAATCGGATTCTCGAAACAAAAGAATCACTAGTGACATGCAGATGAAATGGTGTTATTACAACAAGCACTCAACTGAAATTTCTTTCAGTCGTGATGTAAAATATTGTTGATTGATCCTGAAATAGATTAATCCCAATTTATAGGAAAATGTGCTGCACTTCAGGCTCTTCACATAGATTGTGTTTATCAGATGGCATTTAAATTACAAGAACGAGAACGCTTTATTCTTGTATTATGTATTTTATTATGTTTATTGTGAATTGCCACACATTGATTGAATATTTTACTTGTAATAGGATTAATCAATTATTTTGTATAAATGAATGTTAAGAAATAAATTCAAGCACATAAGAAAAACTATGATGTATATTGGTGTCCAAAATTAAAATCAGAAGCGTGTTTCTTCCAATAATTCAATGTAACGCTGAATCTGACTGCTTAAGGATCTGGAATTTTTGCCTGCACTGTTGGGAATATTGGGTTCAAACTTACAAGTTTGACTGTTTGTAGTATGAATGAGTTCTGATAATCGCTTAGATGACACAACAAGATCGAGAGTCGTTGGTAATCTTGAAATTGGGTAGTCAGAATGGGAAGTGGCATGATGGTTACAAGTGTCTCCGAAAGTGGTAACCATGTTGTGGAATTAGCTCAAGACAAGTGTTACCATCACTAGGAAATCTAGGAGAGCTACGACAACTGCAAAAGCTCGCTAACCGAAATTAAGTGCACGGCGACAAAGGCAAAAAATAGCTACAGATCAGTCCAGTGTCCTAGCTGCTGCATATGGAAAAGCACTTTGAGGCCAAGAGCACATAGACGTTTTGCGAAGAGAGGGGCCTTTACGCCTGGCGTCCAGTTTCTAAACAATTTGCTTAAGCATTATCTATTTGCATCAGCTTCAATATATTTGAAAGAATTTTCAACATTTATAGGTAAGATAAAACCATATTGAGTCATTATTTCCAGTTACAATAAGTGCAAATTTTAAATTCTAGAAGTAAATGAGGTGGTCACAACTGGCGTCTGTATAAAAACAATTTTTTCAGTTATATGCTATACCAGTTATGGCCACTATTTGTTTATAAAATTTATTCATTTGTAACCAATGTTTTAAAAAATGGTATGAATATTTAAAAGTCAATATTATAGTTAAATTATAATAATAGCTATTTAGTATGAAAAATATCGAAACACAATATTTAAATTATGTTTAATAAAAAATTTAAAAGTAACTGTACATCCAGTTATAAAATTATATTTTGTTATTGTTTATGTTAAACATTAAATAAAATTTATTTATGTTAAACATTAAATAAAATTTGTAAGAGTTTACGGTTAGCACTGTAAAAAATTTGGTTTAAAAAATAAAGCGGTAAAAAATTAGACATTTGTTATGGAACAACTGGTTCTAAGTATTAATAATATGAAGATATGAAAAATGTGGATTTAGAATTGCGGAAAAGAAAAGAAAAAAAAAAACCACGAACTGCGCGAGTTAGAAGACCGAGTAAAAAGCTTTACGAATAAAGAATCAGAAAATGCAACTAAATAAAAACGAAATAAAAAAATTGTGATAAAAATTCACCATCAGATTGGACAGAAAATCAGACTAATGAAGATGACAATAAAGCAAAAGAAAGAGAAGACAGTGGAACTGACTGCAGCTCCACTGCAGTTAAATCTAAAACTCGAGAGACTTTCGCACTGTAAAATTTAAAAATAATGGGAAAAAGAGAGCCTGTTGTTGTGTTGTAACAATTTATTTCTTCAGAAGAATTTCAAATTAAGTGTTTAAAGAGTGTAAATTTCAAAAAAAAAAGTTTTGCTTGCATCAAAAATGATGTTCTTACAATCAACATATTTGATTTATTGAAGAATTACCTGAATCTCAACCCATTCTAAAAGGATGTATTCTGCAGAACCTGTTTCCGAGCACTATTGATGTCTTCGAAAATTTTAATTTAAATTTATGAAAATGAAACAGTATATTTATGTCTTTCCTAAATTATTTAATTTTTTTCACTTATTTATATGTTTTTTAAGTGGCCATAACTGGGGAATAGATGTATCCATAAATGAGGAAAAGTGTCCATAAGTGGGAAAAGTGTCAGAAAAATATTTAATAAATTATGTAAAATAAAGTATGTTCATAAAAATAATTTTGGTTGCACAGAATGATTTTGCACACTTCAAAATATATTTTTTTTTTAAAGTTTTTCGATAATTTTTTAATACTGAAAAAAATTCTTCAGTCTTTAAAAATGCTTAAGTGGCTTTAACTGGGACACCACCCTACGTCTGGGGGGGGGGGGCATAATGTTGGCGGCACTACGTGCCTTTGATACGAATACTGCCCCCGCACAGCTTATAGAGATGAGGTCCTTGAAGTTTATGTGAGCTTATTATTTAATCCCGGACTTTTCTTTTTTTTTTTTTTTAAACTATTATGCGCGGCCACACAAACCACACATTGCTGATGAGTTTCATGCCAAAGAGGATATTCGCCTATGAATTGGATCCCAAAGTCTACGGATTTCAACCCTATTGAACATCTTTGGGGTGGTCTAAGAAGAGCCACTACACGGTGTAAACCCCTCCTAGGATTCTACAGTTGTTAAAAGCTTCGCTTCTGCAAAAAGGGAATTTATCGTTGCAAGCGTTTCTCGCTAACCTCATTAACAGTTTGACGACTCATGGTGAGGCTTGTGTAGCACTGCACAGCGGCCACACTCCATATTAGATGAACCTTTCCCGAGATAGGATGGATCATTATTTGATCACTTTTGATGTGACCTGTATAGTAACTAACAACTCACCTCTTTTTAATGTTATTATGTTGCTATAAGTTTTCTCCTATGATAAAATATTTTTGTACCAAAGTTTGTTACCATAAAAAGAATATTACTTCATTTATCACAAACTTTGTGTTTGTGACCGTAATTTTGGACACCTGTATATTTGTGTAACTCTGCACAGCAATTAAAAACTACGGTAGGGTACCATGAAGCAATTTTTTAAAAGCAGTTTTTTTAAATCGTATAGAAACCTGTTGCTATGTTAGTCCTACGCGAGTTAGAATTTAGGGACAATACTGAATAGATTCTTTCTCTTAAATCAAAACTGATTCTTATGATGTCAAGAGAAGTAAACTTGATCGCTAAATATAATCGAAAATGTACAATGTTTCCTTCGATCCCCTGTTTAAAAAGAAATTGACTTTTAGAATTTTTACATTTTTTAACTGTGGCAAAATCTAGTATGATTTAAAATGAATTAGTGATAAAAAGCTTTTGCTTCTGTTAAGAGTTCGTGTTTGATATTGGTCGACTATGGGCTCGGCACATATCTGCCGCTCCAACAGGTATTCTTCATACCTAAAATGTTATATAATCATAGGCTTGCCAGATTTCTGAAATATTCAACCGGGACACCGGAATGCCCCCTGTGTCACGGGTATTCAAAGGGTACATTTGCCCGACCTGTGGCTAAACGCGTTTGCGCTCTCAACTGGGAGACGGAAGATGCCTGGTTCAAAACCAGGTCGAGTCGAACAACCTAACCGTTCGGAGTTTCCCGTGGTTTTCTACGAAACTTCGCGTAAATACGGGTTAGGATCCCTTAGAAAGTCCACCATGGAGGGAAATCTCCTCCTCTCCGTCCAGATTCCTGGCCGTAACACTACATTTACATTTTCCCCTCAAGGGTACACACTTTTGGCGGGTTTTTGGAGTGTTTTAGAGGATAGTTTATTCTCAATACTATGAATAAATGGTCACTGATTAAGAACTTGAACCAGAGGTATTAATAAATGACACAAGCATATCAATTTAAACATTTTATTTCTTACATGTTAATATTTATAAGTTGCTTAAGTAAAAAGAAACACTTTGAATGAGGAATAAAAATTTGAACAATACTTATTAGCCCACCACCACTCTTTGAATAGTTCTCACTTTTTATACAGTACAGTGAAACAAATGACAAAGTAATTATCCTTAAAAATCCTTCACAGTTAATTATTTTTAGACTTTTTTGGACATCTATAATCAAATTTAATTTTTACCGGGACGTTAAGTAAACCGGCCGGGACACCGGGATATTGTCTGCAAACCGGACTGTCCCGGTTAAACCGGGACGTCTGGCAAGCGTATATAATCAATACTTTTCCACGTATGCTCTATTTCTTGGGTGATAGACATCAGTAGTTTCGTCTTTCAAAGCCTCTTATAACTATGCTTGTTATAGTTTACGTGGCCTCTTTAAGTTCCTTAACATCTTCTTGCTTTTTCATGTTTTTGATTTACAAGTGGATAGGCATCCGAAACCTTTTGTTGACTTCTTATTTCATAATTAATTAAGCTTTCATACTTGCTCTATTGCTCAGCATACACCTAGGCCTTTTTGGCTGCCGAGCGCTTGTTGAAAAATGGTTTCCTAGCTGTATGTATCGTGAGACGCGGTTTTAGTAATCCATTTCATGCTACGCCTTTTGAAAGAAACTTCGCATCATTCCTGGTGTAATTGTTAACACTAGTCTGTCTAAAGAGAGGGGTGGGAGGAGGCTTCTTTAATTAACACGTTTTCAGAAACCTTGTAACTTAAGAGAACTGGACAAATTACATAAGTACATTTCAAGTTAATCTCTTTTGAACATTAGTCTCCTTTATTTTAACTTAATTGTTTTGTGTTAACCTTTGAGAAAGCAACCCTGATGCTCGCAGAATCAATGGTCTTTTTCAAGTATATGATGTTTATGTCTGTTAGTCTTGATATTCTGAATTTTTCATTTTCGAAAATCTAATGAACTGCAGATCATTTACAAAAGAAATATGTTAAAAGAGATCTCGATGTATATTTAAATCTTTGTATACATTTTTTTTTAATTTTATTTTACATAATGAAAATGTTATAGATTTTACCGGCATACGAGTGTAATACTTTGGAGTGTGCACTTGTACAATATTTTTACAAGCTGAAGAACACTTTCCCGAAAGAAATCCCGAATAATCTCGGAAGTATGTTTGACTTCATTTACATAGTGGATATGTTAAAAATTAGTTTAAGGTGTGTAGATTTTTCTGCAAAAAAACGCAAAGAAAAATAAATCAGTTAACTTCTTTATTAACGAAGCGATATTTATTTTCTGGAGGAGCTAAGTACATTCTGAATAAAGAATTAAGTTTATTGATTTATTAGTTTTCTTATTAAGGCATTAACGCATCTTAAATCTCAAGATGCGAATGATCCAGTTGTACAATTTAAGTAAACAAAAATGATAGTATGGAGAAAAAAAAAGGTTTTGTTTAAATGCCGTAATCTGATCTGTAACTTAAATAAAAATTATTGTTTCAGGTATACTTTTCGTAAAAGCATTTGAGCTGAAGAGTATTTGGCAATCAGGGAGTCAAAAAAGTTTTCATCTCTCAAACAGTAGATTTATCTCCAGGTTTCTTAAACTGTCGTTAGATAACATGTGCGAATTTTATTTCTGAACAATAAATTTTATTTTTTCTTTACAAACGATTAATCCCCATTACATGCATCCTTGATAGAAGAATTCTAGTAAAATCTACATACTTGGAAAAATAAAAATAAAAAAAGAGCACACATCTAGTTATTTAGGTGTACCACAGAGAACCTTATCCATTTTAAACGACATCATAAAGACTGGCTGAAAATAACATTTATCCAGCTTCTCATTACGAGTAATTGTTCGTGTTCTTTGTTACCATTTATAACGGAGCCGGTACATTGAGCAGCTAACAGCGAGGAGATTCCCAGTCATTCTGTAGAAAAAAGTGGATACTTTTCCCGTTGTCTCTTTGTTTTATCTTCAATCCTTTCTTTCCAAACATTCACTTTCAAGATGAAAACAATCCAGTCGCCCCGCACTCTCTGACCTTCTCACTGTCAATGATCTTTAGAGTGGACAGGGATTATCCTTCTGGATTTGCCCCGTCCTTGATGTCCAATGCACCGTGTCGCAATCGCCTCAGAGTAAAGCGGCATCTGGTTCAGTGCTTTCCTTTTCGCTACCTGGAGACTTTCAGAAGATAATTATAGAATCTTAACTGTCATCATTAGATTCGTCGTTATAAAATGAAATACTTTTTTTCTTCTCTCTTTCCCTTGTTGCTAAATAACTTAGAAAACGACAGTAATGGAAACTTCCCTTTTGCATGAGGTGATAATACGTACATTTAATTGATGTTGTATTCTGCCAAACTGCTATCATTTATTTGTCAATGGTGTAAAAATATCTTTTTTTCTTAAGCCCTCTGCAACTTTAACTATCTTCGTCCTCTAACATGTATTCCATTTTTTCTGGTATTCGTTTTCAGCGGAGTTTGTAGGGGTGTTGTTTATGTCAGTATCATATATCTGCAAATAATGGTTGCAAATTATGAAACTTTTTATAACATTATTGATGAAAAGAAATTTTTGTAACTGACATTAATTTATTTTAAAAGTCGGTTCATAATTAATTTTTATTCGTAATTTTTGTCTTTCTAATTGTATTTATAAACAAAAAGTATTTTATACTGACTTAAAAAAAGAAAAGGAAAAAAATATCAGTTTTTTTCCCAATCTATGCAAGTCTGATAAAACTAGAGAATTCTTTTATTTTTCACTTTTTAAAGTATGTTGAGTTCATATGAATTTCAACTGGTGCTTTTTAAAAAATGTTTTAAATTCGTTTAGAAGTTCTCTTATAATCTTGGGGGGAATATGAAAAATGAGTGCATCAGTAAAACATGGGATTCGATTTGAAACTAATCCAATTGCCCACACCCAACAAATAATAAAATTCTTACCCGATATAAGTAAAAAAAATTCCAAGCTTGGTAGTTGATCGCGCATAGTTTACTTTGAAAATCGATTCCATAGCTCAATAGTGCCAAACTGGTGGTCCATACACAAGTTCTAAGTGGTCTGTGAGGTAGAAAATGGATGAAAATATTGATTGCTATAGAAAAATGCTCTGATAGAGTGGCCTGAATAAATTTATAAGCCCTTATAAAAGTCCATTCTTTATTTTATGTATGATTTACCAACCTATCTTAAAAGTACATTGGTAAATATTCAGACAAATTATTTTGCTAAACTTTTATATACAAATTTCCGAGGTAGGTTAGTAATTTATATTTAAGGGATTTTTTCCAAATGGCTATATATTTATATATATCTATACTAGAGCCTGAATACTATATCCGATTGATCTGAATCAAATTTATTTAAACGCTTGGTAAATATCAAGTATTTGGAAAGTCGAATAGAGTCACTCCAGACTTTTCCTTTATTCCCTTTTTTACTAGTCTAGCAGAAGTTATAGAAAGAAAGAAAAGAAAAGCAAAACACTTCTCACAAATGACCATTTTTTTAGACAAATGACCATTTTTTTAGACAAAATTTATCACACACATCAGCAATAAAGAACTTTGTAAAACGACACTCCTCTTTCGTCTATTTGCGAATTGTAACTAAAAACGTTAATTATTTTTAATTACTTTTTATTAGGAGGAACATTGCACAGTTAATAAAAAATTAATATAATAATAACGTTGAAACCTCTTTTATTTAAATGTATCTTAATATGTTACCTTTTTTTATTTTCATTGTTCTGCGTATATAACATGACAGGAAAAAAAGAATATGGGTGTTGGCTAAAAAAGTAAAGCATTCAGCTTCTCGAAGGACCCATGCAAAGAATGCAGATCTGAAAGAAACATGTACAGTAGCATTGCATGCATTTTTAAAGCTGTTGTTGTATACACAGTTCTCAAGAAGTCTTAAGACTTCTGCCAGTTCTCAAGAAGTTTCTAATCATACACTACAGCTCAAAATTCAGAATTAGTTATTTTCTTTCTGGTATAAGACACGAATGTCTACACTGGATCAATCCACTACAATCCAAAGTATAATCAAAACTAATGATTCATTTTACTTATAAATTAATTTCTTAAATTTAGTAATGATTTCTGATGCAGTGCAGCACATGAAAATTTATTCTATGCGGGAGGTTAGCTTTTTAAAATGTGATAATATGGACTTATAAAAAAAGTTTTTTTTTTAAATTCTGTTACATAAAACAGTCAGTATAGTTAAACTAAATATCTTTTTGAAGCGCATGCATCAGAAAATAAAATTGCAGTGCTTTGCTTCGAAGATATTTTAGAGTACATTTTACTACAACAGGTGTGTAGAAAATTGTCACAGTAGGTATGTAAAAAAAATGCTAAATAAAATTCTATGAGATGGAAAGATTAAAATAATTTGTTTGCGTTCACGTAGGAAATTTTAAAAATTTCCAGAGACTATTTAAGGGATTTATAATGTCAGGGGAATTAACAGCAAATGATTTCATATAAAAAATTCAGAAAATTACTATAACGTGGAATTACAAGAAAGATTCTCATCCCTGATAAGTAATATCATCATTTAAATAACTACACTAATAGTACTGCAATGTCCAACACGACCTAGCTCGCTTAAAAAAAATTGAAATTTTTTAAATAGTCATGTTTTAAAACTACGGCATGATCACGAGCAGTTCATTCAACCGAGCGGGAGATAGCAATATAGTAGCAGTCTGAACTTCTGGAAAAGGAAAATATGCGATAACAATACATTTTTCTTAGTTATCGTTTAAGTAAGAGTGAAAAATGTCTATAAAAAGAAGTTAGAATAATAAGAATGCATTTGGGTAATCTAGATTTTGAACTTCTATTGTATATGAGACTGAGACACGTTATAAGAAATCCGAAAATAAATATTTCATTCAAAGTGGTCTTCAAGAAAATTAGCATGCATTATGTTTGAAAATGAAGGTTTTATTCATAAAAAAGCTTAGTCGAATGGTAATGACTTTCATATTTACTATTTAGATGCATATCTAAATGACAAAATACAGGATGGTGTTTCGGAATTTTTTTACTGACTTTATGATTCTAATGACTTTTTTTATTTTTTGTTTTTTTTCAAAATAAAATTGGTAACTTTGAATATGTTCTTCAAATAGAAAGGATTTGTTGTTATTATTTTGATACGTTCATTAAGAATAATGAAGGTGAATTAAGTTGCAAAACAAAAATAATCTATCCAGTGTTCCATGGCTTATTACTTTTAACCTAAATGCTTAAGTAAAAAGAAATCAATCTCATGCTGGGAATATCTAATTTTAAAAATGATTAAATGAGTTTTAGTTATTTCTATATGTGTATTACTATTAATGAACATAATTGAAAAGAACAGGGTGTTGTAGCATTTGTTTTTAATTTAGCTTATTTAAATGCATGTTGTTAGCAAAAATTATATTTACTGTTAAAGTAGACCATCGTACTTTCGAGGAATAACCAAGCAATTTTCAGATGTTTAAAATAAAACTAGCTCTTCTTAACTACTTCATTTTAAGAAGTGGAATAGTTATGACCACATTTTAAAATATTGTCATAAGAGTCATTCTCAAGGAAAAGCATGTCTTAAATCATTATACTATAATATAAAATAAATTATATATTATAAAATAAAAATGATAGCACTGACACAAAAATAACTTGTGAATTTTAAAATATGTTATATGTATGAAATATTTTTTATATAAATTGTTTTTGGATATGTAGTTTAGTTCTTGGATCTAAGCAATGCACTAAAAAGACAATCACAAAAGAAAAAGACTGATCATGAAATTTTTTTACTGTCTAATAAAAAAATCTTGAAAAGAGAATAGGAACAAATTGCTTTAAGTAAATGAACGTAGAATATGATACACATTACAAAATAATGAAAGAAGAAAAATAAGTAGAACTGGAACATGGATTATGATATACTTTCCAACATAACGAAACATGAAAGGCAAATTAGGCCGACACATGGACACTTCTCAAAATACTAAAACAAGAATGATAAATAGGGGCGACGCATGGGTTATGGTACACTTTAGGTACATAGTTCTGTGATGTGCATTAAAATCTGACAGTACTTCAGTTTCTTTCTTTCTTCCTTTTTTTTTTTTTTTAATCGCACGAAACTAGACCTACTGTAAAGACCCTTTGCGCAACGTAACTAGCTAATGAGTATCACAAACCGTATCGTAGAAGAACGATTCATTCAGATGACAGGAGGAAAATAATCATTAATGAATTAATCTAGATCAGTCGTGACGAGAACTGAAATAATACGCGAAACGACGGGTTTATCCGCAGCCCTTGGGTTAGAGAGCGAAAGTGGAATGCTCCTCAATCAAACGTGAAGATGAAGATTCCTCTTACAGAAGATATTGGCGGGTTGCTCGATAGTCCCGATATCGTGGAATTGCAAGTGCTGCTATTTTTATCTAAAATATTTAATGTTGTGGGTAGAAAGTTAAGCTAAAAGTTTTCTTTTTTTTTGTGGGAGAAAACTTTTAATAGGATTCACGTCCTTTTAAAATTTATGTCATCTTGTGTTTGTATTGCTTTTCTCTTTTCTCTTTTCCCCGCTTGTGGAAATTAAAAAATGGACAAAGTATATTTACTATTTATTGCGTTCAATTAATTATGTTGAAGTCGTGTAAATTATTGCTTATTAGTAATAATGGCTTTACTTATCAAATTAATTTCTCGCATTTTTACAAGTTTTGTTTGGTATGCTTTTTATTTCAGGATCTTCATATGTATGTGTCTAATTTCATAAATTGAAGTAGCTTTCTTAGAAGAATACGTAATTTATTTAACATCGGATCATAATGTTTCGGTGCAAACGTTATAACAGAGTAACTTTGCAAGATTAATGACGAGTTACGAGACTAGTTACGAGATGACTAGTTACGATGATGACTAGTTACGAGAAATGATTTTAAAATTTACATTTGGCAGAATATGAATTTTGAAAATGGATACTTGAAAAAGAAAAGGAATTTCTAAAACATTTTTGCTGTTAATTACGTTCGTTAAACTGCGCTTGACTTCTCTTAACCCTTTAACTCGCAGTGTCCCCGCTCTGGGAACACCAAACTCTGACGTTTCGACTCTTGCCAGTCACGAAGAATAGATTTGATTTCTATAAAAAAAGTTGCGGGTGACATAGTTCCACGAGAACCCTTTACTTTTTAGCACGTCATTTCCCGTAAAAAAATTGTCACGATTATTTTTAACAGCACTGACATCTGCTGAAAAATGGAAGAATGCGAGAACAGCTGGACAGATTGCCCAATGCTGAAAAAAGGGGCACAGACAGCTGCGTCAAAAAAGAGTCTCTAGATCTGTGGCACGCGATGAACGTTTCGATCTTCCGCCATCTTGCTGGTAGTTAAGTCGAGCGATGGCAACGGCTGCCCTTTATTTAGCATTAGGAATGGGTCGCGCCTCAAAGGGTTAACAACATAAGTATTACTTTCCCCACTTTTGATTTGATTCATCTGTTTAATTTTAAAACTCTTAATTTATAGCGTGATTATTTTTCTTTTTCAACTAAAATAGTGAGGAGTGCATAAAGCTAATCACGCACACACCGAAGTAACAATATGACTGGACAATTTCGTTTTCAAGTTTTGGGAAAACTTATACTCAGATTGACATTATTCTATAACAATAAACTGACAGTTTATTCGGAAAATTGAAAAAGCAAAAAAAAAAAAGAAAAAAAAAGTGCATCACTGTTCTATCATGCCCACTGCTCACAATCTTAGCGATCTATAAATGTCGAAATGAAGCCAACTTCTTGATAATCTCCATGTTATTTTTCCTTAATTCGGAGAATTCCAGTGGCCACCGAGTATTATACAGTGTGTTCTGAAAATACTCGGAAAAATGATTGACGGAGGTTAACAAATGACTCAGAACCACCCAGCCAGAAGTTTACGTTTAAGATTTACTTATACACAAACAAGTTATTAATCATTTCAAAAGAAAAAAATAGGGTTGATGTGTTAGTTAACGTTTCCTATAAAAGTTCAGCGGTAAATGGGCTTATTTTCCTAACATTGAATTGCGATCTATAATTAGCGATTTTAGTTGCGGATTTTTATAAAAAAATAAATAAAGTATAGCCGGCAAAGTACAATCGGAAATTTCTCCAACCCTTCAAAATTTCTTTAAAAACGATAATTAACAGCTGTGTGAAGACAACGTGTTCTTCTCCAGCATTTCTAAGTGATTCCCATTAGTACTGGTTTCCCCTACCACCCTTTACAACTGATTGTGCGACATACTTTTGGACCCCTATGTAATACCTAAATGCTTCATCTCATGCCAGACTTCGACTAACTAACTATGAGGATCTGGGCACACACGTCTGCTCTAAATACTGGGCCCGCACTTTAATTCACATGTAATAAATTTTTCGCATGAATAAAACGATCTTTGTAAGACACACCAATCCTAAATAAACATTCATGCTATGAAACACGTGTTGAAATTTGTCACGACTTGGAATCAAACTTGGAAAAAAACTGCGAAATTTGTCATCTTTTCTCCACCAATGTCGGCGGTTAGTAGTATTCGAGCGAAACTTACAGTACGCATTATTATTCACCGCGTGATGCAAATTTACATGATAATCCATGTTAGACATAAAAAACAAGACCTTATGTGAAACGCTTGTTAAGTCCTACGAAGAGACATTACAATTTCTGCAAAACTGGAATAACAGATTTCTTCTTTTTTTTTTTTTTTTTAAAAAAAGAAGAAGAAGAAGAACACAAAAGTTTCTCTCAAGAAATACTCTCAAGATCATTGTCTCAGCCAAAAGTGAATCTTGAATGAATTAACCTATTTTTATGAGGTATTATGAATTGTCATACCATTCTGCTGTCAGCGGAAACTGCTTTTTGGGTGGACGCTTTTACGCAAAGATGATTGTATTCAGAAACGAATGCTGATGTCAGAAAGGTTAATGTGCTGCCAGAACCCATCTCATAAACTTTATGACACGTGACCCTTGTTGCTGAAATGTAATCGGGAGAAAATGCATAGAATCTGTTGCGGTCAGCCTTAATTATGTCAATTGCACTTAACTGCAGGGAGGCTAACTGGCATTGCCTCTAACTGGTTTTAAAAATGATATTCACTCGATTTTGAAATATATTTCGTACGTTATTTGTGATTTTTGATTTGTGCATGTAAGAACTTTATGCTAGTTATTATCATTTTGATCTACTTTTGTTGTATTTGCTCTTTTACTGGTACAGAGAAAATTTTATTAACTGTTTAATTGGGCCGTGGTAGCCCACTGGTTAAGACGTTGGACTCGTAACGGGAAGGTTGCGGGTTCGATCCCGACGTACCACCGTGTACATGCTGTACATGCACGTTAAATCCGTGGTTATGAAAGTCTTCTCGGTGGTCGCTAGCAGTTTCCGAGGGGTGCCAATATTCAGAAGTCCCCTCCTTCTGATGAGGATTCAAACTGTGTCGGGAAACTCCGGGAAGGTCGTATGTAGCTCTAAACTGCGCATTCAGTGACATGAGCTATAGTCTCTTGGCAAAAACAAAACCGTTAATACTAGATGTAGTACATTTTAATACGCCAATACAACAATAAAGCAACAACAACAATAACAATAAAAAGAACAAAAATTAATAAAAAATCTCTAATGTGAAATTACAGCAAATTAAAACTTATCTATATATTATGCAACTAAAATTAAGTCATACATATATATATTCTTGCGAAAGTTTTGAAACATTTCACGTCAAAGCATGCAGTTTGTCATATAATCCTACTTCAAGAAGTTTTAATGATAATAACAATGACATTTTCCATGTTATTATTATTTAAATTGCCTAATAAAATATTTTTAAAATATATATTATTCATAAACTTTATGATAAGCCTGGCATTTGTCTAAAGTTTATGAATAATGTATCATTTTAAAAATATTTTGTTAGACAGTTAAAATAATAACATTGAAAATTTCACTATTATACGCTAGACGGCACAAACTAAAGATATTTTAAAAATAATGTTTTGGCTTTATTGAATTTAAGTTAACTTAAAAGATAATTACATGTTTCCATTTTAAAAAAGTGTAAAATCCTTCATTTTCGGATCAGTGATTTATTTTTGCAACTACTGGGTACTCGGCTACTCAGCCAAAGTACCACTCGGTACATCACTAATTTTCGTCATAGGTGTAACAATCGTAATGGCAATCCGTTTTCTAAGAAAGATAAAGTGTTAATGACGGAGCAGAAGAAAGGATTCGGGTCACATTTATCGTTTTCCTTAATAAAAGAGGAGCTTACTTTCATTTCTGACTCAAAAGACACTTTTGCAACAATGTTTACAGAATTGTTGAGTAGCTATCATCGCCATCATTCTAACATTCGAAAACACAACCTCTTCCCAGCATTAAAAAAACATGACTTATTTAGCAATTGCCGCAATAATGATAATGACAACTAAACGATGATCATCAACACTCCAACAATTATTTGAAACGATAAAAAAATTCTTTAATGCGAATGAATAATGTATGTAATCAACGGATTGGCAGAACACGAAAGAGTAAGTATTGCCAAACCGATCCACTCATCGTGATGAACTGATTGCATCCGATTGTTGTCCACGCGAGGATTTTATTTTTATTTATTTATTTTTTTTTCTCTTTCCGTCCAGTGACCATTCCCCTCCGGGATGGTTCCTCGAACAGGGTGGAGCGATTCCTGGTAAGATGCATGGGATGAGGAAGAGAAGGGATTGGAAAGAGTGGGTCGTGCGTGACTCGAAATATAAGCGTGGTCAGCACACACACCCAAGAACGACTGTAGGTCAGGAATCACTTTCTCCCAGAAACAAGATTTACGACGGATTCTATTTGGAACTAATTAGCTTCAGGGAAAAGTTACGAGTGAGATGATTATTTCTTACGTCCGATTATGTAATGTTGTTAATTTTCGACCAGCAGCTGCGTACCTAGGTAAAGTAGCGTCCATGGTAGGAAACAGAATTGGAGCTCTTTGTTTTAGTAAGATTGACACCGTTCATCTCGCTTGTATGGTAATTCTTATAATTTCTCTTGTTGTTCTCGTGACATTGCACTATCCATGGAAATAGTTGATATTGCACCGAGGGGTTGGATTTTTACCTGCTGGTCCCTAATCTTGAACCAATTCCAAATCTAGGACCAACCATCTGAAATCGGCACCCCCAGAGATATCGTGAGGACATCGGAGGACATCGGAGTCACGACGGATTTTACGTGCACCAGCTCCCATTAGCGTACATGGTCCCACAACAGTCCAGCCCAGAGAGGAGTTCATCCTCCCAAGCAATGGCTAAGCCGGAA
The DNA here is from genome assembly GCA_038373885.1 of Cheiracanthium punctorium. Lineage (NCBI taxonomy): Eukaryota > Metazoa > Arthropoda > Arachnida > Araneae > Cheiracanthiidae > Cheiracanthium > Cheiracanthium punctorium. Next base: position 2,716,711 of record JAWZYV010014761.1, read on the forward strand.
GCTGCTTCACATTCGTGTTCTTGCGAAAACGGAGTTTAGTAACTAGACCATTGCTGGACAAAATTTCTGTTGAATGGCCTTTATGATAATTTCTGTCGTCAGACTTCATAACGCAAATGAAAAAATCTGCATTAGATTTAGGTTCTGAGGACAATAATTCAAAATAACTATTTTAATACCTTATTGGCTTTAGCCTGTTCGTTACCACCGTTGCAAGGATGCGACGGAAGCGATTCTCCCTTCTGTAACCATCTTTGCTTTCCTGCATGGGTCTTTGAACGTTCCTGTTGCAGGAAACCGTTTGCGCTCGAGCGTATGCTCTGGTCTGCTACAAATGATCAGGGGAACTCCAACAAGTGATCAAAGACCCGTGCCTAGAAGTAACGATGGGTACAGAAGGGAGAATCCTTGTCGTTGCGTCCTTGCAACGAAGGAAACGCATCTTCGTTAACAGGTCGAAGCTTCGTTAACAGCTTTAGTTTCCTTCTACCTTTTTAAGGTTAAATGCTTCTTCCGTTTCGTCAGTCTTGCAGTGGAAATCTGCGTCCTCTTCAAGGAAGTCTGTCATTCATTGTACATGTCCTATTTAAGTTAGTCAGTATCGACCAGTGCTTGAAATTTCGGAGATAATTCTGTGAAACAAAATCTGTAAAAGAATCTTTCGAACTTCATGGTGTACAATCATCTGATTCATTATCAGAGTACTAACTTTTTTTTTTTTTCTTTCCATTGCAGTTTTTGTCACATTTTTCTTTCAAGTCACCGTAGGTTATAAAAAAAAAATAACTGTTTCGCTGAAAAAGATTCGTGTTTCTACATTTTATTTTAAAAACTGAATTAAATTTCACGTAAACTTACTTAAAATTTAATCAATCGCAGTATAGTATAATCTCTCACTTTAATTCATATAAATAAAACTCCCTTTTTAATTTTAAGAAAAATATTCAAAATTACAGAAAGACTTGCTTCCATATTTTATTTAAGTAGTTTTCGTTTTTTTAAATATATATCAGGTGAGATATATTTTTTTCCCTATAAGCTCAGCTGGAGAGTCGAAAAGGGCAATTATCCAACAGCCTTCAGTGTTCATTCTAACAGTTCAAACAGTTCATTCTTACAGTTTTCTATTGTGTTGCTGTCACCACTTAAAGTATATTTTTTTAAACTTTGAATCTTATGATGTTTTACAGATAGGAAGATCTGGCTAAGCCATTTTGAATCTCTGAATTTTTCGATCAAAAATTTTTAACAAAAGCTTCTTTGGATTTTATGAAATTTTCCATCGCACACAGCTCCCTAAAAAACAGTAAACAAGTTACGAAAAAAAAGAAGAAAAGAAAAAAAAAATCCAACTACACAAAATGCGTAGCCACAGGTGTGGGTGTGGGTGCATTAACTGAATTAAATGCCTTCTCGGAAAATTTCAAAGTAAATAACATGAGCTTTAAAATTTTTATCTCGTACAGAAATGTTTAAAAGTAATTTATATCCCACTAAAACAATTTCTGGCAATATCTCTATAGAACACCAGTGTTTTTCTAAGCAAATCTGCCTCATTAATTAAGACCCCAAAAAAGTGTAAATATGCACTAAACAATAAAATATCACAGACTATTATTTCTGCACACTTACACACTTAGATTTCATAAAAGGTAGCAGGAAAATGCCTAAATTCATACAGTACAAAGGCTTACTATAGTAATTCCTAAGACTTTAAATATGCTTAAAATAAGTAATTTACAAACTACATAAGAATACACATTTGTTTTACCTCACTAAAGGATGTTATGTCTCATAATCGTTTTTCCTGGAATGAATGTAAAATAGAAACGTGTTGAAATTCTTGTATGTTTATCCAATATATGTGCGTTGCACCTTGTACGTTGCCATAGTGTTATACAGAGCTGCCATCACTAAATTGTTGACTTGACAAAGTGGAATGAAACTGAGAACGTTAGTATAATGCATATTTGCTCTCTAACGCAATAAAGAAGAGTCTTGAATGCATTATCGATAGTTCTTTTATAGCGGTAGTCTGTTTTAAACACTTTATTTATGCGGCAGTGTGAGTTCATATTTTTGTGTTTCATAAGAAAGGTTAGCTGCTATTCAGTAAAAGCTACTTTACATTTGTGCTCATATACAATATCTCTCTATTCTAAAAAAAAATTAAGGCCGCTGTCGCCGCTGGTGCTGTCAAAGCTTGTTGGCCTATCTCCTCCTAAACCGTGTTGATTTAAGTTTCGACTAAGGTGCCCACAGATACGAAAAATTCCGAGAAACCTGATAAGCTGACTTAAATTTCGAAAATCGAATTATTTTAGAAGATATTAATAAAAAACTGAAAAAATAAACAGAATGGTTGCCAGATTTGGCATAAAATCATTCATTCCTGTGCAATAAAGTGTTTCAAGTATGTAGTATCACGTGAAATTGTCAAACATGAAGTAGAAATACACCCATTTTACGCCAAAATAAAAACTATGAAATAAGTAACTCAAAATGTGTCACACAAAGTTGACAATTTTCAAATAGTAAGTTCGCTTAGACAACAGGAGTTTAGAATTAGCGATTATTCGTTTTTCCAAAACAGAATAACTAATATCTTGAAAATGAAAAATAAATTAAAATGCAGATTATTTTAAAGCCGGTACGGTCCAGCTGGATTATTTGCTACCAGTAGAAATATTTGGCGGAGTTAACTATGCCATTATAGCAATTACAGTACACTTTGGATATTTGCTAGCGCGACGAGATGGTATAATTCGTGGTGCTAAGTACGCCAATCTGCAAACGATTATGTAAATGAAAATATGGATAACGGTTTTCCAGTAACCTTAAATGAACACTAATTATAGGTTGTGAGCATGTGTAAATCGCCAAGTAATGAAAAGTCGCCATTGGTGGCAAGCTATCCTATCTGTTCCGTAGCTTTTATTAACTTTACATGTACGCAAGTCGCCAAATAACGAAAAATCGCCATGGGTGGCAAATTCGCAAGGTGTCGAATAGGTTTTACATTATTAAAAATACAGCTGAAACAGATGTTCTGATTTTATTACGCTTTAGTTCCTAATTAATGTAACTTTTGAATCGCAACATTAAATATCATTGTGTTTCTGAGGAGTGCATATAATTTTTCCAGCGATTATAAGCGGAGTCCGCACTCTATGTGGAGTATAGCTCAGGACCCGTACAACACGGATTCCCATAACAAAATATCTTCCGCGTTATGAGGGGGAGGGGGTCTACTATAGTGTGAAGTTTAAATTTTTATGTACCAATGAACATGCAAGAACCAAACAATGTGTAGCTCAGTAACATTCTATCTGATCCAATCTTCGGGTTTTGTCTGTTGAAATGATGTCTTTTTTACGAATAAGCCTTATTAGGGGACGAATGCCTCATACGAAAAGCGAGCGTAGCGAGTCTGGCGGCCTTGGCCCCTAGTGTAATAATTAAAAAAAGTGAATAATTTTGAATAGTAAACAAGGTTCGGTAACTTGTCCCCATACAATTTGCAAATGACACTAGAACTGTTCTGCTGCCCACCACATACTTTGTTAGTAAGTTTAAGAAATAATATGCCCATTAATATTTAATGCCTTTTAAATGTAACTCGGTAGTGTTGAAAAAAATTGATTGACCAATGTCGATCTTTTTAGATTTAGGAATCAGGTCAGCGATTTGTAAAGTAACAGTAATCGATCGACTTAACTTGAAAGAAAAATAGGAGCAGATGTATATTCTGTATAATTTCAAACTTCATACAACGTTTCCTCTTTCTCAATTTTTATCATCACTTATTACAACAAGATGAACGTTTATGGCATTTGAAATTGCATATCACTTTCTCATTCCTACATTTTCAGCAATTTGTTGTGCATCTATTAAAACAATTGCATTACCTTGGCAGCTGGTCAATGATTGGGAAGGCACGACAGCTAATAATGATCTTTCTTAAGTTTACGGCAGATTTTAGAGTGAGCAGCTTCTCTTGCAGAATGGAAAATTATACTTCTGCAATAGAGTTCCTTAAAAACACAATCTTCTGTTCCTAGCTTGTAAAAAGCACTTTTAACGTTCATGTCAACCGTCATGTCCATTTACTATATAGATAATATTAAAGTTTGAAGTAGACATGTAAAACTGAATTAATGCATGTATGACAAAATGCTTACTTATTTTCTTTTAAAGCACATAATAACACTTACTGGCAGGTTATTTGAATGTTTCAATTTACCAAACATTATTACTTCAACTTAAGTTTAAAACTTGAAGGTATTGATGGTAAAAAATGGAAAGTTGCAAATTGAAGAAATTCAATTACTGTGCGTATTTAACTAGGCTATGCTTTGTGTACTTAAACTGCAGATTAAAAAAAAATTACAATTTTTTTTTTTTAAAGTTGAAAGGAAATTAGGAAGAGTATATTAGTGATATAAAATGCACTATAAATCTCAAAAATTTTGTCATTCTAATAATATTGTATCCAAAATTAATCGATTTTTAAAACGTTTCTTTTAGCACATTATACAATGTACGACATATACCAGAATCACGACATTATAAAGTTGGCATGTGTTCATGTAAGTGAAAATGATTATGATGACTTCTGCTCTCGAATTAACTATTAGAATAAGTGGGGTAACCAGAACGACGCCTCTTGGTGGAGGGGAAAATAATTCACGTATGACCCAGTGATCAAACAATGAGCGATCGTGATTTAAAAAGAATGATGCCAAGTTTAATTGTAACATTTGTGAAAGAATTTCATTTTTAAATAATGAAGGGAACCAAGTTCTAATATTTTCTAATCTATGAGTCGAGATAAGAAGAACTATGTTGCAAAAGCTTGCCAAAGTGTATACAATTTATTTATAACACTCAACCAATATAGTTTGAAGACAAGTTTAATTTTAGCCTTTCCTCTATTGTTTTTAATTTGACCGTAGAATACTATGATTATTTTCTTAAAAAATAGAGATTTTTTCATATTCAAATAAACATAGAACTTTAAAATCTTTAAAAAAAAATATCTAAAAGAATTTGAATTAAACGACAGGAAATTGTAGAAAGTCCTCCAACTAGTTCTAAAAATATCGATATAGTAATTTCTGTAGATAAAGAACTCATAGTGTTATAATTTAAATAATTATTAGAATCATTTTCATTAAATGCAGTGTTTTGCCGTAAGAACCCAATGTGCCAAACAATTAAGAAAAAAATATGCGCATCTAAAGAAAGAAAGAAATGATAAATTATTTGGTGGATTTTTGCTAAATTACTGATTTTAGATTTGCCATGTACATTTATAATGAGAGTGTGAACAACACCCTTAACTAAGTTTTCATGCTCAAACAAATAATTTATTTATTTTTAAATTTAAAGTGCTAATAAGAAGTGACAGTTTAAGAAATAGAATTTAAGTTTTTTTTCAATTTCATTAACTAACACTGTAAGACTTTCTGCTTAATTTTATCAAATAAGATTAATGGCTTGCTTCTTTAATGACTTGAGAAACATTTTTTTCTTTATTACTTACTATATGAATATCCCATATTCATAGCCTACTCATGGCACAGTGGTTATGCCACTGAAAATGGTAGATGGCCGAAGTGTGAAGGTCCCGGGTTCGGGTCCCATCGCGCGGCTGTTGATCTAACGGTCTGGAGTTTTGGTAGGTTTTCTCCAGATGTAACGTGAATACGCGTTAGAACCCCTTAGAAAGTCCTCCTACCAAGGCCCCCTCCCTTGGCAGATTTCCCTAGTGTAGCGTTGCCGTAGTCACACACAACCTCAACCCTTATTCATAAGGAATGGAGCAGATATTTTCATTATGCAAGTGATAAAAGTTAATCCAAGCAATTTGCATTCCAAAAATATGGCTTTTGATGCAGTATTTACGTCATAGCGTCTTATGTGTTTTAATCAAATACAGTTATAGAAATATAATCCATCAATTGCATCAGATTCAAAAAGAATCAACCAAGATCCAGTGAAAGATGCTACAAAAGTGCAAATTCATTTTTGAGAGTAAGTAAAATAGTGCTGACGTAATAAATTAACATAAATATATGTTATTGTATTTTTTTTATAGTAAAGAGTATTTCTTGGTACATCTCTTAGCCCAGCCTTTAGTGCATAGAACTATCGAGTTTATGAATTAGCAACTAAGTTATTGGTAAGCATTTAACTTTATCTCCATCTTCTAAGTATATTTATACTTACCCATGTGTATTCTCAGAAATTTATTAAAAACCACTAAACAAATATACTAATTAGTCTCCAATTTTTTTCTCTTTTTTTTGCACGTAAGTCGGTTAATTAAAACGTAGGGAGCTTTATGTTCCTAAAGGATAACATAGGGTTTTGCAAGATATCGCTAAATTTGGAGCCAAAAATAAGTCTCCAAAACTGAACCCAGCGAAGCGATATCGCCAATATTTGGCAAGAAACCAATGTTATCCTATGTAAAATTTAACAAACCATCATGCAATCGTGACACTTGTATGCTTTAACCCTCCAAGCGGCTGACACATAAAATTCCGTTCACTTAATGTCAGTTTTCACTGCAATGCACCAATAAATTTTATTAATCAAAACACACAGGTATCGTAAAATAAGTTTTAATTTTAAAGCCTGTAAGTAATAAGAAGAGCTTTTTTAACTAATTACAAATCTTCCTATCAAATTTGTTTTTAAATTATTTCTATTTTATAGCTGCATTAAAATATGCCGTGAAAAATACTTTACGTTATTTGCTCATTTCCAAGACGCTCAGAGGGATTAAAGCAGCACGTTCCATTATACCCTGAATGCAGAGGCAAATAAAACAGTGATGTTATTGTAAATAAATAGTCTTTTTAAAAAGGTGATGCATTTTGTTTTACGCTTAACTAACAAGGAAAAGACTTAAACACGTTTTTCCACGAAAGTATGCGAAAATAATTATTATAATTTGCTTATAAAATAAAGGGAGAGCGTTATCGGCTGAGATTAATTATTAGGTCATTTAAAAATGTTGAAATTAATGATATCTGTAGTGTAAATTGAAAAAATGCTCAAAATAAGGTCGGAAATAAGACTCCGTGAAGAAAAAATTGCTCTCGTTCATTTACAGAAAGTTACTCTTTTAAATCTGTATATGACCTCCGTACAGAAATGTTCCCAGTTAGTATAAAATGTGCCCCATACACTGTCACACAGAGGTGATGTACGAAATTTGAGCTTCTCACCATACAACGTCGCAGAGATATCTTTAAAGAAAGATGATCGTGGATTAAACATGATTTTGAGTGTTAACGCTTATTGCTTGGAAAAAAGAGATTTTTTTTTTTTTTTTTTTTTTTTTTTTTTTTTTTTGTTTGTAATTTATGTACGAACCCTGAAATGCGATCATTCGACGTGATTTTTCCCCTTCGAGAGTCATGAAAGAGTGGTTTAAGTCTGCGTTATATTTATCATCGTATCTCTGACACTTTTAAAGGTATAATTCCCAAATTTTGTATTGTACCTTATGAGTCTATGGGCCACATTTTACTAACTAGGAATTGCTTGGTACAGGGGCTGTATACAATTAAAAAAAGTGTAACTTTTTGAAAATTGACTTGGAGAATTTTTTCTTAACGGAGTCTTATTTCCGACCTTATTTTGAAAAATTTTTTCAATTTACACTGTCCAGTTATCTCTAATAGATAAGGAATTAAAGCCTGTTACCACATTTTTGGGACACCCTGTATATATATATATATATATATATATATATATATATATATATATATATACATTATTATTTTCAAAATAGAGAACCAACAAACCGTTTTGTCACGTTCTTAAATTGAAAAAAAAAATAAAAAATAAAAAATAAAAAGAAGAAGAAGAAAGGGAACGAAGAACATTTTAATACACTCCTCAATGTACTAATTTAATTTTCTGTTGCTTGAAAATTCATAAGTTTGTCTAAATATAACTTTAAACAATGTCTGGCCGTAGACCTTAATTATAGCAATTCTTTCACGTGTCCCTGCAAATGAACTTTAAATGCTATGGACACCTGTTTCACTAGGATATATAGAATAGTGAATGTAAACAGCAAGAGTTTAGCCAATCTATGCAAGTTTACGGCAGTAAGAGCACAAATAGACAAACAAACCGAAATCATAAATGATTCTCAACGTTACTGGCAAGTTTCAAAAAGAAAAACCAAAAATTATTTTTAAATAAATAACTTAAATAGTTTACCCCGCCATGTTTAAATAATAATGCATCTTTTTAAAGCCAAGCACCGATCTTTGCACAAATCAAAGCAGTAAGCAATGTAGCGTGGTAGCGTATTAAACATATTACGCCATTTAATTTGTCAAAGATCAAGTTTCCTAGATTTACAAGATTTCCAAGTTTTCCAAAGATCAAGTTTCAATTTGTCAAAGATCAAGTCTGTTCACAGTTACAGAAAAGAACACCTATTACAAGCAATAATAATGTTTCTGCGGTGAAACAATTGTTATCATAGCAGCTGAATTAATTTTTTCAAAAAGGACTGCTTTGCATGCAATAAAAAAATTATATAAATTAAAATAATTATAAAAATTTTCTCTAAAGTTATTAGTGAATCACAAATACCAGGTGTTTCAAATTAAACGATCCTATTTTAAAGTTGTCTTCAGACGAAACTGTTTTTGGGAAAGTTATGAAATTTTGTGTTGGAAGTATAAATGCATGGGAATTTGTTTGAGGGAAAAAAAAAATAGTTCAAATATTCGCCACCAGGGGCATCTTTCTTGATCCATGGCCTCCCCGGTCCCCAGACCTCAATCCATGCGACTTTTGGTTCTGGAAGAGTTTGAGTCATTTGGTAAACCGTGATAATCCAAGAACTTTGCCTGATTTTAGAAACAGCATTTCACAACATTCTTTTAGCGAATACACTGCGGTCAGCTGTAGAATATTCTCTCTTACGATTCCAGATGGTAGCTGACAATGATGGGCGTCATGTTGAAAATGTCTTTTGCAATAATATTTGTAAACTCCTCTCTATCATAAATGTATGCTAAATGTGTAATTCATTAACAAAAACGCCCCTGGTGGGGAACATTTAAACTATTCTTTATTTTTTAATTCTCTCAAACAGATTCCCATACCTACATTATGTCGGCAAAAATTTCATAACTTTCTCAACAATAGTTTCTTCTGTAGACAACTTCAAAATAAGGTAGTTTAATTTCAGATAGCCTCTGCCTTAAACCGATTAAAAATATAAATTTAAAATACCTCTAAAATAGGAATTGGTAAAGATATGTATTGCGATCAAAATGAATTCTTAATGCTGAAGATTCCACGTGTCCTAGAATCTGTTTTAGGTGTGGCTCAGGTCTCATATTGGAACAAAACATTTCCGAGTAAAAGATATTTCAATGAATGATACGATGAATGTTTGTTTACGAAAGTCAGTGCAGTCAGCGATTGAAATGAATTCTTCAATAATTAATTCATTTTTTGATAGCTAAATTTTTCGTCTGCTTTCTGTGATAGAATAAAAATAATTTCGTCTAAATTTAATAGTTTTGCTCTTAGAAATGTGCATGCAGCTTTAATACCAGAATTTTCTTTTTTTTTTTTCTTAAAAAGAAAGAAAGAAAAAATGAAAGAAAGAACTTCTCAGAGAGAATGGAACAATTTCATAGCGTAGGGAACAATCTTCAAGGAAAATGAAAACAGTCACTGCGTTCGTAAACACCACACTCTAACACATGCGTTTAGTTACATTCAAATAAGCGGTCGTAAACTCGCACGCTTATTTCAATGAGTAAACAATGTAAAAGTGTTACGACATGCGAAGAGTTTATGAACATGGGGAGTATTGCATTATGAAAAAGGTAATACACTTGAATCTATTTGTCGAATAACGAAATTAAATTAAAGGGTATAATTAGTGACTTCAACGATATCTCCACTTAATCCATGATTTTGTTTTTTGTTTTAATTAAAGAGTTGCAGTCAAAGTTCGATTAAAGTTATGTCTCAACCTCAGTATTTTACATAAACATGCTTTAAACAGTACAGCATTAAACGGCAGGTGTTTCAAAGATTTTCACACGTTCCAAACAGAACGAAACAAAAAAAAACCCAAGGGTGCGGTCTTGTGGATAGTATGAACTATACCTCCATGACCTCTGGCAAGACAAAAAAAAAAAAAAAAAAAAAAAAAAAAAAAAAAACCTTCCTGATGTTATGTCAAGGTTTTTTTTTTAAAGCCCTCCCCCCTACCACATCGATGGTAACAAATTATACATCTCCTGTTTGCTTTTTTTTCCCCCGAGCATGTTGTTCGCTTAGCTGGGCAGCAACATTTTCCAAGAATGAGGTCAACAAGTGAAAACTCCAAGCACTTCCTTTAACCACTGCCCACAGCTTTCTCTTTTCAGCTTTCTTTTTCTGGCATCAGGTGAGAGATCTCTAATCGAACTTACTTACTTACTTTTTTTTTTCTTTCGTTACAGGCAGAGTTAGGTGGAGAAGTCTTCTTCCTGGAGTGTTTGTTTCCTCGCTGAGATATCCGGGCAGCCATTGAAAAAGGAGTTGGGGGAACGGTCACACTTTTTAACCGCTGGGAAAGATGTGGAGATGCGATAGAATTATGGTCATTAACTGATGTGTTATTATTTGTTTATTATTTTTATGTTGTGCGTTGGGAGATACTTTATCGCACACGATCGTTACTTTTGATTATGGAGTGTTTAACATGAAAGAAATTTGTCATTCTTTTTTTCAAAAGATATGTGGAAAGGCAAAAGAAGAGGTCTAAAAGTTAACAGGATCAATTTGTTCTTCCTATTTCAATTAGCAGCCGAAAATCGTTAGAAGTATACGCTTGGCGGTGCATTATTGCACGGGAAGTACTTCCGATAAGTGTATTTAAAAGCTAAAAGAAATATACCACTTAATCTTTGACCTATTGAATCTTTTAGGGGAAAAAAAATAAAGAAAGAATTAAAACAACACTTATAGTTCTTCCTGTTTTATTTGATCGTTTGTGAACATTGATCAGTAACAAGATTTTATCAGTCAAACACTTCATTTGTTTTCAGCATAACCTGGCATAAGAATATGAAAAGCTTCTTCTGAAGTAAAACGCATCAGATTAAATACAATGAGAAATATGAATCAGGCTGTATGATATCATTTCATAATGCAGTTCTCTGAATTCTCACATGAAAATAAAATGGAATTATAACAAATTGTGATTTTAATATCAAAAAAATGTTCTATTAAGTTACATTAATGTGAGAAGTGTTCTTAGTTTATGCAGTTTTAATAAAACATTTTTTTTCAGTTTGAAATTAATGTGCATAATTACTTATTAAAGAATATAAATAAATAAAAACAGTGAAATGATTTTGAGACATCTTTTTCACATATTTATTAGTTTTTATTTATATAGATTAAGTTAAAACTAACGAAAAAACTAGTAAAACTAATTAAAAAAATGGTAAATAATACACAAATATATATAATTTAACTGTAAGGATCGTTTTGGGTTGTAGAAAAGGTGTACAATTCTTCAAAACTAAAAAGTTCCTCATACACTCGCAAAAAGTGAGAGAAATTAAAATGCATTGATCTCACTTTCTGCCTGGGTAAAAGTTGGGCATTTTGTAGCAATCGAAGCTGTCCGCACTGTCTCACCTGTGTGTGTTAGCAAAGTTCTTTACTAAAATAAACGTTTAATAACACTTTTCTGGGCATTCTTATTAAATCAAAATCTTATTAGATCTTAATAGATCAAGTGTATGCTGGATATTTTGTCGCTTTTAATAAAAAGACAAACACACCATATAAGAAGGTTAGTTAAATGTTTTACTTACTACTTCTAAGTCAGGCACTTCACATTCACTAATGATTTTTAAAGGGAATTTTCTAAAATGAATTAAAACCGCAAAAAAGGCTGAAATGTTTTGCTTGTGGGGGGGTAAGTTTTAGTGTCATACTTGTTCAACAAAAGTGGCAGCAAACATGATTTCTTAGATCATTGATCATGACGTATAGAAATGATATCAATCTAACACGAGATTTAAAAGGCATTAAGCTTGGATTACGGCATCATAGATTTTTTATTTTCATTAATAAGTTACACATTCGGTCAAGTCACACATTGGCGCAACAGCCCCTCTTTGGGGCCAACCCTACTAGCAATTTTGCTCGGGCTACCACCGGCCACGTAGCCAGCCGATGATGGCCCGAGCAAAATTGCTAGTAGGGAAAGCCTGCGCTGTCCAACCGCTCCTTGGGCTCTGGCGTGTGGATGCATATGCCTCGGCCAGGTGGTCAGTAGGGTGGTCACAAGCTGTATGGGGAAAAACTTTTTAATGATATTTTTGGGGGCACCCCCCTAAAAGTTGCTAATTGAGTAGAAAATGAATCGGTAAAGTTTTAGCTCAATTGCATAATATTAACCCGTGTCGCATCGAGGTTGAAGTCTTGAAAAAGTACGATTTTTTGCCAAAAATATCTAGTTTTTCCTTCATTTAGTATAAATTATTTGCTATACAAACCTGGTTCTTGTTTTATTTCATGAAAAAATGTTGTTGTTTTAAACTTTTACTCTCAACAAAACCAATATTTAATGACATTCAGTGTTTTTAAGGTCAGTTTGTGAATCGTACCATCAAAATCTGCATTTTTGTAAATTTGGTCAAAAACAGACAAATTAAGAATTTTAAATAATTTTAACCGTTTCTTGTATTATTTGCAACAAAAAACAGAAAGTAAATCAAAAATTTTCATAACTCAAACTACAATTCGTGAAATATTTTTATTTTTTTGGTATGCATTTTGGTAGCATTATTTATTTATTCGTGCTTCAGAAGAAAGATCTTGATTTGTATTTCAGTTGAAGCACATCTAAGACAAACCTCTCAAATTCTCTTTATTACAATGCTATATTTGTTATCTGCTATTATATACTTTTAGAATAAACATGGGTGCCCATACGTATTGGCAAGGAGGGGCTATGCCTCCCCTAACTCCCATATTATCGCTGTGATTTTCATTTCAAGTGGTTCAACACTAGCACATAATATCTTTCCGGTGCAGGACCCTTGACGTGCAGTAAGACTCCGAAGACAAGAATTTCGATAATCAAGAATTAATCTGATTAAAAGCAGATTTTAAAATTCTGATTTAGAGGGCGCTGTTGTTCACTGGGATGAAAAAATGCTTCCTCATGTTTTGAATAATGTAGAGAGAAAAAAATTTTAATTAGCTGTGGCGAGGAAAAACAGTTAATGGGAGTTCTTCAGCTTGAAAATAATATGAGAGTAACTCTCAAGCAAAAATTTGTATTTACAGCAGTTGAAGAATGGGAGGCAGTTGGTAAAATTGAGGCAATGTGTTTTGATACCACTGGTTGCCTTAAGGGAACGTGCAGTTTTTGCTGCAGCAATTACAGGATCGAAATCTTCTACATTTACCTTGTCGCCACCATATTTTAGAAATCCTCTTAAAATCAGTTTTGATTGCAAAGTGGGCAAATCTACTGCTCTTCATCCAGACATTTTTAAAAAAATTTCAGATTGGGTGGTCTAGGTTGGACAAGACAAAGTACAAAACTGCTATTGAAGATGAAACTATTACATAAAGAATATAGAATTTGGAAGAAATTTCAAATTTTCTTGCAGAACATTTAAGAAATCAACAACTCAGGGATAACTATAAAGAATTAATCCAACATTGTTTAATTTTTATAGGAGTCTCCCCAAATTGACATTTATTTCAGAGTACCTGGTGCTGTTCATTATGCCAGGTGTATGTCTAAAGCAATTTATTGTCTCAAAATACTTCTTTTCAGACATCAGGTCTCATTAGCAGATTTAGAAAGAGAAGCTATTACAGACATTTGTTTATTTACAATAAATATTTATGTAAAGGCATGGTTCAACACTCTCACTTTAGCCCCAATCAAGACTTAAAATTATTAGAATCACTTGTTCAATAATGAAAATTTGATAAAGAGGCTGCAAAGATCTATAAAGTGATAAGCCATCTTTGGTATCTTAACTTGGAGCAAGTTGCATTTTCATTTTTTGAAGACAATTTGGCAACAAAAGTCAAAATAAGCATGGCTGTAAAATTAATTGCATTTGAAAAAGAAACTAATGATACTGATGATAAAGATGTAAGAGCAACAAAGTTTCAATGAAGTGGATCATTTATTAGACAAAGAAGTTAATTTTTTTTTTTTTTTTATCTCGGACAGAATTTTTTAAAGAGATTTAATTTTAATATGCAATTTTTGAATACTGATCCCGATGTATGGTGTGAAAATAAGTATTATTTGAAAGAAAAAAAAAACTGAAAGCTTTTAAGGTTTTTAATGACTCAGCTTATGGGAGAGTAAAATTAATCCAAGGATTCAATTCCTGTTTGACTGAGGATGAAGAACAAAAGCAGTTTTTACTATAAGTAGTATCCGAATGTAGAAACACTTTTCCACACTCTTAGAAAGCCACTCAATCTAAGCTTTGCCACTTTAACAAAAAATTGTAAACAATAATAAATTATTTTCTTTATAATGGGCATTTTTTTCGATACATAACTTTAATAATCAAATATATCTGAATGTTTGTCGTTCTCAATTTTATGCCTTCATTGACCTTATTTTCTGTTAATTCCTTTGCTTAAATTTCCTTTATTTTAATTTCAGAATTTTTTAAAACCTTTTATTTTGTATACAAAAAAGAAAGAAAGAAAAACAAAAGAAGAAAAGATTGAATAGACTTTTTTGAATTTTCATAAAAAAGCCAAATGTTAGGATTCGGATCATATCTCGTCCTGAAAAAAAGCATAGATGTATGATTTTTTCAGGACTAGATATGATCCGAATGTTACCCTCTGATCGTTTTGGAAATGGGCAAATAATCTACAGTTGTTTTCACGGTAAAATTTTAATGCAATTTTTAAATTATAAAATAAATAAAATTTTTAACAGGAAGATTTGAAATTATTAAAAAATGCTCCTACAACACATACAAGCTTTAATATCAAACATATTTTATGACATCACGGTGTTATAAATGATTAATATTATAGATGGATAGCATTGAAAATGGAATAAAATGGACGGGATTTGACATCACAACCGCTTGGAGGGTTAAATCTGTAAGTTTTTACATAAAAGTGATGTGTAACTCATCAAGGCAGGAAATTTTCTTATGAAACGAAACCAACATTATGTTTCTAGACTCAATTTTGTCCATTTTATGATGGAAAAGCTGCTTTTTTTGCGAAAAACAGCGGATTCTCTAAACTTTAACCTCAATGCGGCACGGGTTAATATTATGCAAATGATCTGAAACTTTACTAATCTCATTTTTGATCCTATTGGCAACTTTTTGAGGATGCCCCCCAAAAAATTCGAAAGTTGATTTCTTGTGACAACCCTAGTGGTCAGGTGTTTGACACCAAGCAAGCTTGGTCCTCCTTTTATCGACCCACTCAAGGGATGAAAGGCTGAGTACACATTCGGTATACAGTAATGAATTTTACTGAGTTATGCTCAATAAAATCTTCTGTTGAACTCTTTTTTTTTAAATGCATTTTAGAGTTTTAACATTCAACATGGTATAAAAAACAAACTACTAACACCACAATGGTTGCACAGCTATGGGCAGTTCTAGAAAATAAAGGTTTGAACCCACAGAAAACTATTTCTAAGAGTGTTTATAGATCTTGTGAAGAGACATACTTAATTTCTGCAAAATATATAAAGTAAAATGTTACTCTAAAGCGGTGTTTTATTTTATTTTTTTAACCAAGCGCTCTCCCCCCCCCAAAAAAAAAAATTGTATTCGTTATTTTTGTGCACCTAAATCAAGTCATATTTAGTGCATTCCAGATATACGAGGCAAAGGAAAAATTATTTACAGGCTGGCATTAAATAATTTTCCAGATAACATTTCATGATTTTCCTAGTTTTATCCGAAAATTTCAATTTTTTTAAACTGTTTATGTTAAAATGAAATTTCCTGGACTATTCCAGGTTTTGCATGCTTTCTTGACCGGCAGCAACCCTAAATACGCCAAAAAAAAAAAAAAAAAAAAAAAAAAAAACTCCCAACATTCTGAACTAATCGCATGATCGTTATCCATATCCACATTTCCATGGAAACATGGAATAATTTTTTTGGCACACAATTTGACTGTCAACCTTTTTTTTTTTTTTTTAACCAAATTATAAGTCAACTATATTTTTGTCTTCTAGACGTGATGCAATAAACTTGGGCACCTATCACTATAATACCGCAGAACCCTAATTCAATTTGTGTCTGCATCTTCAAGTTTTCCTTGATTGAAAATGTAGAGGAGAGGAGGGTATTATGGAATAGTGGGGAAATATGGAATACCGAGTTTTTGGCTCTGTTAGTTGTTATTGCCACAAGTTAATACCATGAACAACTCAAGAAAGATTCCCGTGTTACAATGCAGTAAGAGTTGACCGCTCTCTGTTGCCGTACCACTCGCTACAGAACAAAGTATGTTTTGTGATTTTCAAGAGTTTTTGTAGATAAGTTTTCAAACATTTTAACTTACTAGTAAACACGTGACATGAACATTGATGTTACGCATAGTGTACACTAAGAGAATGGTAGTTTGTTCTACTGTGGTTATTTTTTAGATGACAGTGTTTTGCCAATTAGTTTTAAAGGTTCGTTTTCCGAGATGGCGTGTCGGGTATTATGGAATACTGGGTAATATTGTAATGGATTTCATGTCATCCACTAAAGACCCGGAAAACAAAGACGCTGAATGCATCTTTTGTCACGAAAAATTCTCTAATGATCAACGACGATAAGTTTGGATTCAAAGATCCAGCTGTTCTTTGTGGGCTCACCATGACTGCACCGGAGCAAAGAAAGAAAATTATATATACAACTTTTCTAAATCGACTCGAAGCAGAAATGACTCCAATATAATGATTTGAACTACAAAACATAAAAATTTGTTTTATAGTAACAAATAACTATATATGAAGCAATATGAATTGCTTTTCATCGGTTTAAACCATCTATTCCATATTACCCGACTATTCCATATTATACTCCATTCGTAACTTTTTTTTTAAATATTTTTTTCTATAATAACAAAATAAATTGTGTATTTCTTTGCAATTGACATTTCATTACGATTAATTATAGCATGTACTCATGCTGTTTTGGGGGATTTTATTTAAAAATCTATGAAGTTACAGTTAGAAATGTAAATGGTATTCCATAATCACCGCCTCTCCTCTAAGTTTACGAGCCAAATTCTCGCCATTTGCGGTAGGTTTTTAATTTTGAGCTTCAATACGGACAAAATTTCAGCTGAGACTCACCAGATGTTTTCAAAAATGCATGGTGAAGTCGCCATTAGGCAAAGAACGTGTCGTGTGTTCTTTCACTAATGGCAACCAACGCTTCAAGAACGGTGATTTTCACATAGCAGATGCAAAATCGGAGGCATTAGTTACTTAATGGAGACTTGAGTCAAAATCAAGAAGAATTGGAACGATCATTCCGGGTGACTCAATAAACAATTTCAACTTTGAATCTTAAAAGTGTAAATAAATAGGCTTGTTCGGAAAGTCATTTTGTTTTTTAAGATCATGAGGAACCCATATGTCGAACTTTGAGGAGTTTCAAATTATCATGAATGGTCGAATTTGATAAATTTAATATTTCAGCGAGTTGTTATTCGCCGGTTTTCATCAATTGATGCCCTTGTTGTATCTTCATCAGCTTCAATTCGTCTTCCAGAATGTTGGGCATCTTCAACATCAAAATTTCGAAAACCAGTTTTGGCACTGGCATTCTCTGAATACATCTTCTCCATAAACATCCGATAATTTTTTTTTTCTTCCTTAAACAGTATTTTTACCTTTTCGATAAAGTAAAACCTGTCGTAAATGAAGCTTTTCAGTTTTCAGAAAGTGTACTAACCAAAATCTACTGCTCAGAATCAATCGAACTTTTTTTGCAAACAAGCTTACTATATATGCTATCAAAATATATAATGATTTTGCCGCTTAAGTGTGAAGTGGGTGTGGAAAAATACAATTGCCTTCTGTTGGGGAAAAACGAAATTACTTTCCGAACAACCGGATATAACCAGTTTTTTACAATAAAAAATCGAATTTCAAAGAAAGATGGTGGAAGAAAATTTCTACACCTAATGAAATATTTAAATTATTATCATTTTAAGAATTAGAAAAAAATGCATCCATAGTTTTTATAACATCTGTTCAAATGTAAATGACCTTGACTTTCTTTGCGGTTGTGAGCAATGCTTTCTGTATTACTCTTTTTTTTTAATGCAAAATAAGCTGAAACTTGCGTGCATACACGCTATAGTTGTGTTTTCGTGAGATGCAGAGTCTGGCCCCATTGAAAAAGAAGAGAAATTTAGACTTACAAAAACGAAGGTTTAATTTATTCAATTACTTTCACCAGGATAAATTGTAATAAAATTAAAATGAAGAGATGGGAGAATAAGGAAAGAGATTAACAGTCTTAGCATTAAAGCGGCGCTCGCGAAATGTTGGATAAATATTAGTGGAATGCAGTACTTTCTTACGTACGGTGGGTCTTATTAATCTGACTGTATTTTAATAGTTTTGCAAATTATAACTTAATATATCGGAGGTACTTCTAGTCAAATGTGGTAATCAATGCAGCAACGTGTATAGAACATTTGCACAATAAACATAGCATTTCACAAGTATTCTGTATCGTTAAATATATCTCCAGTGACAGTAAAGGCCGAACATTACATAAATATTTCTAATCGAATGGTTAAAGTTACTTTAAGAATTTTCACAAAAAAGTAGATATTTCGTATATGTTCCGGGTTGTAATGTTTCTAATAAAGGGCCTGTGTTCTGTTAGCACTGTGATTCCAACGGAATATGTTAACTTGTCTTCTAATATTATGATTGTTTTAGACTCATTTCTGTTATGATGCATGAAAGCTTGTAATCTTTAATGTAAATATTTGTTTAAAAAACCGTCCCATTACATTTTTCTTCTGAAAAAGGTAATTTACAATTTTTCCTTCGAAAACATTCAGCGATTTTTATGACTGACTCACAAATGAGTTCATATTAAGAACTCATATTCCCTATATCTCTTGGTTTGAACTTAATTTTATAACAGAAAAATGTTAAACTATACTTTACCTAAACGAGAGAAAGGGAAATAGAAGAAAACATTAACTTAAAATTACCTTGAAGTAACACAAACCCCCTATATTCACGTTTAAGTCAATCTCCCATTTAAATTTCATGAATAGTTAGTTACTCTTTTCAAAAATTCACAATTTAAAAAATAAATTTGACGTGATAAAGTGAAATGTTTTTGGAAAATTATCATGTACTCGCATTTTTGAAATAAGTAGGCTATCTGACTGACACTCTAATATTGTTTTTAGAGAAAGAGAATCAAATTCAGTTAAATGGCTGAATATATATTACAGTCTTTTTGTGAACTGTCTTTGATGACAGTCTTTTGAACATTTTATTCAGTCTTTAATGCAGTGTTCAATTCAATGAGTGTATTGTTGATTGTACATTCGATAGAAAATATCAAAGGCCCTGCTTTGGAACCAATTTTTAATAGAAACCAGCCTGAGTTTAGAAAACACTTAAATGAAATATCCTTATCTTAACGTAATTTTATTAAATATACCTTCAGGCACTCGTACCCCCAAATTAAATTTGTAAAAGTTCTTGAACACTGTAAAAATTCTCATAATGATATTATTTTCTATAGGGCGGATAACAGTTTTAACCCTTTTAGGCGCAATCCTTTCCTAATGCTGGAAAAAGGGCAGCCGTTGCCATAACTACTGACTGCTCGACTGACGCGATGAACATTTTGATCGTCCGCCATCTTGCTGGTAGTTAAGTCGAGCGATGGCAACGGCTGCCCCTTTTTCAGCATTGGGCAATCTATCCAGCTGTTCTTGCATTCTTCCATTTTTCAGCAGATGTCAGTGCTGTTAAAAATAATCGTGACAGTTTTTTACGGGAAATGACGTGCTAAAAAGTAAAGCATTCACGTGGAGCTATGTCACCCGCAACTATTTTTATAGAAATCAAATCTATTCTTCGTGACTGGCAACAGTGAAAACGTCAGACGTCAGAGTTTGGTGTTCTAAGAGCGGGAACACTGCGCGTTAAAGGGTTAAGCAAAACAGTTGCTATGTATCACAGTTTTGAACAATTGGAGAAACGCAAGAACTTTTTTATAAGGTACTTTAAAGTACTTTCATGATCCCTAAATTTTCCAGACTTTCTAACTGAGCCAATTCTTAGTTATTTATATCTGACAAAATATGATATTCACCGTTGCGAACACGATTCAAAACTCCTGTGAACAGCTTTCAGTATCTTGAAAAATGATCTGCTCGTTACAGTGCTCGAAATAAGAATTTGAAGCCTGCGGCAGATAATGCTGTGGGCTTTGAACAACTGGCAGTAAAGACTATTCAGCTTACGGCAAAATCTTAAAATTTTCGTAATAACGATAAATTGCCGTTGCAGTTTTTTCGCTTAATAATTGAATCAATAATGCAATGAAAACCAAGAGAAAGATCTCCTTTTTTATCAGCAGTGTACTATTTCGTATGTTACATTAAAGTGCATCTAAGATAGAAAGAAAAACTCGAGTGATTAACATTCGCGGCTAAAAGTGCCGGGACAACTGTTGATCCTTGCCGCTATTTGGGCTAATCTCGCTGCATTTGTCGTGGTTGCCATGACTTATTTCCAGTCCCGGTTCGTTAGCAACCACATCGTAAAATAATCTCTACTTTTACAGCATTTGTCATAATATTCCGTGTTCATTTTTTGAATTCTCAGGGAGTTCTTGTTTCTTTGAGAGGATGCTCTAAACTAAATTAGTAAACAGCGTATTCATCTGAGCAAGGGTAAATGTTCATGAATAATAAGGCATGAACCCTCTTCCACACAAAAAATTGTTAAACAACAACAACAACAAAAATTAATCATAAATAAATAAAAATTCACAGTTTACACTATTGTCTATTTTGTTGATGTGAATTATTCTGATATTATAACAGAAAAGAACGTATTTCAGAATTTCGATTTTTGTACGTAAAAGGATTTTGTACACAAAAAGATGACGATGGTGTCTTTTCTAAAAAAAAAATTTGCCTTTTCCACGTTTCCAATGTTTGGACCCCCCATCCGATTTTTTTTTTCTGTATACCTCCCTGATAACAGAATAAAATTATGATACTTTACAGATATATGTAATGTAATTCGCAAAATGGCTCAGGGTTAATATTAGAATATTGTTGCTTGAACGCGACGGTATTTCAGCTCATTTTTTAGAAAAGCAAATATTTGGTATAATGATACAAGCTACAACTAATCTCCAACTATACACTTTATGTATTTCTAGAACAAATCATGTGTATCGAAGAACAATGACACTAAAGAAACAATTTATTAAAATACTCCTGATAGAGACCGTTATAAAAAAAAATTGAAATAGCTATCGTAAGTATTGGTTTTAATAGCATTTACTTTTAATATTTGAAAAGCATATCCTTATAAAACCAGTTTTTCTTGAATTACTCTTAACATTCTTAGCTGTAGTTTAAGTGCCTCTAGTTTCGTCGATTAACGATTCTTCAACAAACACCCTTAAATAAAAAAGTAAACGAAAAGAAGGTAATAATAATAAAAATAAAAGTTGTTTGGATATCGCCCTACAATTTGGAATTATAACAGATGGACGACGGTTAACCTGTTTTGCGATTTCAAACCGGGTCGTGAAGAAGTGAAGCAGATGGAAGCTAAACAAACATAAATAGCCTTAAAATATTATGCCTGGGAGTAATTTCAAAAATTAACAATTTCTGTCGAGGAAGCAATCCCTGAATAAATAAGTATTCATTTTTCAAAGTGATTTATTTTGCCACTAGATAATTTAACATGAAACAAAAACTAAAATGGAAAGTAAAAAATCTGTAAATTCTTTCAAGATTTATCTTCTTTTTCTTTTCTTCTTTTTTATATAGTATAAATGTAAGTAATGTGTAATTTTTTAAAAATATTTTATACGGAAGAGTTTTGAAAGCAAATAACCAAAAATAACTGTTTATCAATATTACATTTTTGTTTCTTTTATTTTACTTCAGGAACTTTGTCCTCATAACTTTTCATTTTCCAACCGTTTTGCTGATAAATGTGAATACGTTCATCATTTATAAAACAGAGTTCTATTACTCACAAAAAGCTTTTAGACCTATTAGCATTTTATATCTTTTCAGAATTGTATTTGTAAATTTCGCAGGGCTTACAAAGCGTCCCACACCAATTTCTGAGATGCATAATCTATTCAAAAACATTCAACTGCATTGTAAAACATCGATTGCTTCTAAATGAAAATCTAAGATTGCATTTTTAGTTTCTGCCGACCGAGTTGTATGGTGGGTGAAGCACCGTACTCCGTTCCGTGCGAATTTCGATGGGGGGGGTTCACACTCACTCAATATTACGGGTGTGACATTAGTGAGTATACATTGATGCAAAAATCCTCAGGGAGTTGCCCCCTACCCCCCCCCTTGGCTAGCCCTGCGGTTTCGGATTCACTCCGCTGCCGGGTTCGATCCCGATGGACGTGTTGTCGTCCCTTCATAGGGGGCGACGTTGGTCAACCTACTAGTTGCCCCCATAATTAAGAGACCAACAATTCCGGCCTGTTGTGCCCAAAGCCTTCACGGCTGAAGCCGGCCATTAGAAAAATTTTTTAATTTCTTTCAAATCATCACACAATCTATTTCATTGCTCGCTTCGTTGATTCAAAAAGGCTAATTTGCAGTGTAAAATAACAGTTCGGAAATATTAGTACCTTTAATATAATTGCGTAACTGTCGTTATATATTTTCAGAGCCAGATGGCGATCCAGGCAAATCAGTTGAGGCACAGCATTTTCCTAATGTATGGCCCCTTATATCACCGGATCGGACACCACACGATTTCTTATTGTTGGAAGCATGGGCGTAGCCAGAAATTTTTCATAGGGGGGGGGTTTACGACTACTACAACTCATATATATGTATACGTGTGTGTGATAATTTAAAGAAGAAAAATACATTTAGTGAATACATTTAGGTGAAGAAAATACATTTTGTATGCCAAAAATTTCTCATGGGGTCGGGTTATGACCCCCCCCCCCTTGGCTACGCCCCTGGTTGGAAGTCATAGATGTGCGGAAGCTGTTCCCGTCAAATTTCGAACTCAAATGTTCCAGTCTTCGTTAGCCGTACTCCCACAGCCGTATATGCAGCCTTTGTAAGATTGAAGCAATACGTTTTATTAATTTTGATTTATATTTGACAAAAAAATAATATGGAGTTTTGAATTTAAATATGACCACAACTAGAAGTGAAACGTTTTGTAGTGTTTTCGGAATACTAGTACTATTGAAAGAGACAGTGTTACCACCAACGTATATTGATTTAATGAAGCATTTCTTAATCACAAAAAATTATATACTGTGGAATAAGGGGAGCAAAAAGGATCCTTTAGTAAAAGAGATCATCAAAATTATTTCTTTGGACGTTGAAAGAATTTGGAAGAAAGCCTCCTTGCCTGTGGTAAGTCACCAAGAAGTAATTCCCCTTATTAAAAATTATAATGAAAGATACGATCACAACTTAATTCTATACAAGTAGCACAGTCTTTGTACATCATATACTTCGATGGAAGAAAGGACACAACTATTATGTAAGAAGTGAAGCTCTTTATATACTACTGTATCTGTGGAAGAGCATATTGTTATGTTGCCCAGAACCTGGTTCTGTTCACATAGGACATGTGACTCCGCATTCAGGCTCTAGTACTGATATTACCTGCAGCATCATCAACTTTGTTACACAGAAACACACTTTGTTACACACTTTAGGGTCTTGTTGCTGTTGGGTGAGATGCACCAAAAGTCAACATTGGGAAGAAAAATGACGTAGTTAGACAGCTTGAAATCTTTGTTGGCCCTAAATTGCACTGATTTGTATGCTTATTGCATACTAATGAACTACCTCTTCGCCACCTTTTCCATAAAATTGACGGAAAGACATCTGGGCCGCACCAGTTTTCTGGAACAATAGGAAAATTTCTGGAAACGTATGAAACGTTTGCTGTGACAATTCTTGTTTCTCTTCCTGTTGCTCTGCCTGAAATTGATAAAAAAGACCTCAGTACAGACCAAAAGTACCTCTTCGATATTTCTAGGGCAGTATGCTCGGGACAGTGCCATCCAGATTTGGGAAACAGAAGTCCAGGAAGGATGTCTCATTCATTTGTTATTGTGGGGATGGATTTTTGGGAGATTTACCAGGGGTAAGGGGGATATACGAACACCCACCTGGTGGGGAAAAAGTCATATTGATACCTCCCTTGCCCTTCTCAAGCAGTAGAAAGGCATGAAAGACTACTAACGCAAGCATCATTGGTAACATGTGGAGCAAAAGCCAGAGATGGATACATTCGTTGTGGAATCAAATCACTAAAGGAACTACCAAAGTTCATTATTTTGCCCGGCATGTGGACTCCAAAATTGAAGACTGATTAAAATAAAGTGTTTTATTAGTCAAAAATACTCGAAAGGTAAATTTGGCATCATTTCCTTTTCTGTATTAGTGTGCTTTCTAAATATTAATTGTCTTTAAAAATGAAGTAATATGTAAATATTTAATAACTATGTATTCAAAATATACCCCAAAACTTATGACGCTCGGTTGCAAGTTAGTGACTTCTTTTTCCTTCTTTCTTTCTTTTCTTTCTTTTCTTTTCTTTTTTTTTTTTTTTTTTTTTTTGTTAACGGCAATAATACATTGCCGTACTGTTTCTTTCTAGTGGTTAGAACAGTTTGTTCTAGTGGTTTCTTTTTAGTGGTTTAATGTGCATTCTACTCATGCATAGTGTCTTCTACCGCTTCGAAACAGTGCTGGCACATGCTTATTGATTTTTATAATTATCCCTTGAAAACAGCACATAATGCTTATCTATATAATGTATTAATATCGATTCTTTTCTAGCAAACTTTGACATTAAAATGGAAATTATGTCAGCGAAATTGAATTAAATTATATTTCTTTGTCCAACAAAATTTGTGGAACTTTTACGTTAAATTAGATTTCGTAATATAAATAATTTTGAAATATAAGTATTTAATGAATGAAGTGAAATAAAATATTAATTAAAAAAATCAACGCTGGTAATTATCGTGTTTCTTTGCAGTGTCTTGTGCAAAAATTAATTTCTTCTGACACGGCAATTCCTCATGGCAGACGAGGCCTGGATGAATAACTGCTTTATGACAAGTACTCATCTTTCAAATGTTCTTTGCAAATATTTCATTCTTTATTGATGAACCTTTCTCAATGCGCTCATCTTCAAAGAAATAATAAATAGTACATCATTCACTGTCTTGTCTCTTTCAGTAGGTCATTTTAATTGCTTTCCATAAATACAATTTTCCGTCTATTCTTGTTTGTCCGGAATTGGTATAGTCTTTTAAAGATGAATCTTCTAGATGTTTTGTGCATACAATATTAGATATCTGATGGATTTTAGAAGGCTTATCTTCAGAAGAGTTTTTGTTGTGAAGAGTAATAATTTACGATTTAGTCGTTAAAAAAAAAACAAGTTGTAGCTAAGCCGGTATAAATGCCGAAGGCATATGAAAATAACCACCCCTCGTATATGTTTTTTCTTCCTTTTTCCCCAAAATATTTTTAAGCATTCAGTATTGAACTTCAATATGTTCTCAGATACTGCTATGAAACTTTTCAGAAAAAAAAACTATTCTTATTGAAAAATAATTAAATCATATTTCATAAGCATTTACTGTAATATGTAGTTATGTTGAGCAGCCGCGTTATTCACTATGGCACTATGGCATGTTTCGAGTTAGTAAAGTTTGCAGAATTTAGACAGTAGATGGATTTGGCGAAATTTTTAAGCACATAACTTAACAAATTTGTTTTTCGTTTTTAGAATTAGTGAATTTTTGAAGGTAAGATTTACTTAAACTTCTTCGTTTCATTCTACAGTAAATTTGCTTTCATACGTTTTGCTATTTAAAAATTACTTTTCTTACACTAAGAGCAACAAGCAGACCGGTTGTCACGTTCAAGATTTTTCTGAAAATAATCCAACAAACTTTTTCTCTCTCTTATTTTAAGAAACATAAGCTGTTCTGGGTTTTCTAGCGCTTTACCAGTATAAAAAGAGATTCGTGGCGTTATCATGTACTGCTTGCTTTAATTGTTTTAGTTGACTCATATAACAATTTAATTAATTCTTTGCTGACGTTTGAATTTGGGCATGTGTGCCGTACTGGTCAAAATTAATTTCTTTTAAACGAGCAGTGCACATAACGTGCAAGATTATGATGGATAAACAAGATTTATTAATTCATTTGCGAATTTTAGATGTTTATTTGTACAATAATGTGTTTTAATGTAATGCTTTCATATGAAAATTATGTTTTATAGTTCTCCATCGTGCGGTATCTTTCAAAGCAGTCTCTAACATGAAGTCCTGGTTTTCCACTACGTACGTCGTAAAAATAATTAGTTTAGGGTCTTTCGCTTTTGATCTTTATATTTGAACATACAGAGCTATCTTTATTCTTCACATCTTCAAAGTGCCGCTATATATGTAACTAACTCGCAATTAAGTCTTTATCTAAGGACGAGGGTCTTTCTGGTTCTGGTGGTGTTTCGCCACGAAAATCACCTACAAGTTGTTCCAATTTTCGGGCAAACATAAAATGGGACACAGGCCTTTTTAATACTCTTCTAGCTGACACCTTGTATAAAATGTAGCTACTGATTGCGAAAACCTCTAATGCCGCCCCCCCCAAAAAAAAAATCTCCATTGAATTTCGCATTGTAATACATTACGAGAAACCAAAGCTGTCACGCAGAAGAGGGTCCTGTGGCAGACAGATTAGGGTCGTTGAAATGCTTTATAAGACTAGGACGGTTCTTTGCTATGTTGGCTGAGAGCAGACATACGACCATAACAGTAAAACAGCTTCGGTGGATGAAAGTAAACATGCGAAAACTAAGGGCTAAAGACTGGTTTGTTTATCAGAATCTGCCGACATTTTGGTTTTAGTTCACAGCTGGAAGTCACATTAAAAAAAGTGTAGGTTCGGTCTACAAACCTGATAGAAAAAAAAAAATGTCTAGGTAGCAATAGAATCATTTACCATGAAAAAAACTCTCAGACACTTACTTTCTTTATAGAATGACATTTCAAGTTAAAACAAATGTAAGTTCGAAAAAGTGATTTTAAGTGAAGCTTTTCATTCAAAAATGGACTAAAAGTTAATTTTCGAGAGAATTTTTATGTTCAGATATTTATTGCAACACAAATCCATCTTATCCATCTTACTAACCCATGAATGGTCGTGGAAACGTGAGATAGGTTGGATTTGTGTGTTTTAAATGAGTGTTTGAGATTGAAAATTCTCTCGGAAATTAATTATTTCTTTCAATAAAAAGCTTAATTAATTTTTCGGAAATTCTTTTTAGTCTGAAAACTGATTAGCAAGTAATGCTATTCTGTATCTTATGAAAGTAAACATATTTCACTATACTAATTTTCAAAGTTTCCATTTAACGATGTATTTCGTAAAATCATGGTATTTTGAAGCATAAATGGAAAAAAAAAGAGAAAATAACTAACTATGCCAAGCATATCAAAATTTTCAGACTCTTAAAAGTTTGCCGTCCTTGGCCGTGGTCTACTTTGGCCTATTTAGAAATACTGCCCTGTAACTAGCGTGCTGACCCTGTAACTGTTCCGACCCTAGATAAACTTGAAATGAGGAATGAGAAATGATTTTTCAATAAATATTTGAAGTATAAATCTTTCCACCGCGCGAATCAAATTCGTGCTATCTGGCTGAAAGCTAGACGTCCGACTCTTGTGGATACATGTGATTAGGCTTAAAAGCCCACCTGGTCTCATTTGGCGCTTTATATCCAATTTATCCACTCTTTAATTGCCTTAGAAGGCTATATTTAAACACTTTATTCGGTATAAGCTCGTTAATTGGCACCATGTGCTATCTGCTTTTTTATTTTTATATTTTTTTCACTTTATCAATGGATTATCTTGGGATTTCACATTACGTAAGTTAGCTATTCTATATTATATATATATATATATATATATATATATCAGAGCAATTTGATTATTTTTTTCCCAGTTATCTTACGTCTTTACGCAGTAGCACAGCGGACTCAGAAATCCCGCGACTCTAGGGAGCCCACGAAGAGTCAGGGGCCTTAAATGCTCTAAAATATTTAAATGTGGTTTTTAGGCACGTAAGCCTAATTTCAAGCATTGCATATTCTAATGGTCTAATCTAGGGTGGCGAACCTTTATGGATCAACGTGCCATTTTTTCTAAAGAAATGTGTAATGAGGCCATAGGCGTGTCGTCAAATAATTTTGACTTTACCTTGATTTACCGTGATTTTGATTTAGTGACCGTTCGATCGTGATACTTCATAGTGAACTTAGTTATTTTTAATTAAAATGTAAACCGTTTTGATCGGTGGCGTGCCCAAAATATTGTGTCGCGTGCCGTCAATGGCACGCATGCCACTGGTTCGCCATCTCTGGTCTATTCCCTCTAAATTTCTCAGCAAGGGGCCCCTTTTCAATTTATAGTCGAGGGCTCCCAAAGGAGCCAGTCCGGGCCTGATTGTAAATGTCCGATCAATAGTTCAGTGAGCACCAGCTGATAGGTGGGAAAAAAATATCATTTTTTAATATAACATTAAATACATTAAAAACTTTTAGTAATATTAAAAATAGAAAAATAGTATAACTGAGTGTCACGAGAGTTGTATGCAAATGCTCAGCTCAATGAGTAGTTCGATGGATACAAAGTGACATTTGCGAGAAATCAAGTTTTTTGAAAAAAAAAAAATATTAGTGAATAGAATAAATATAAAACTATATTAGGTAATATCGAAAGAAGAAAGACAGTAGTACTGAGTATCATCAAAGTTATTCGTGCATATGCGATATCTAGTTCGACAGGACTACAGAGAAGAAGGTTATAAAATCCGTGTACAAGTTAATAAAAAGCTTCAAATTAGAAATCACAAAAAACTTTCAGAAAGGCCAAAATTATTTGGAATGGTACATTCGATGAAGTTGAATGGTCACTTTAGCTGAATGGTCACTTAATATTATTTTTGGAAACTTTTTTGACTCGGGCATTACACTCTTATTAATTTTTTCCCTCTGCCCAACATAACTGCAACAGAAACAACATAAATTCCACTATTGTGTTTACAAAAATTTTTGTCATCGATTCTATTAATATTTATAAGCTGTTGGATTCTCCATTATTACAATAGAAGAATTCATATCGTAATGAGTTACTAAACGCTGTATGAGCAACTTTCCGCGAATCGTGACGGTTGCGTTCTTATTTACTGCAATAGTTTCCTGCGAACACACTTGGTTCGAAAATGGCCGTCTATTGTGATCCATAATAAATGCAAATTGTTATGATTGATGTATTTTTTTTAAGGAGACTCTCAGCTTGAATAAATTGGTGCAAAGGAATATTGTTTAGTCTTGTTTTAACATTTCTTCCCGCAGACATCGTGCACGTGTCTTGAATTGGCTAGAATATTCGGAATGACCTGCCTATTTCTGTTTTAAACTATCCACTAACTTATACAGAACAAAGTTCAAAATCTGGAATCTTAAGTGCCATTCGCAGCGAGAAGCGTATCGAGTTGAAACGTTGCAAAGAAAACTGCTAAAATAGAACTTTCTTAAATTATTTTCAGTAAGTCCATTGCCAGAATGATGTCCAAGGCCTCTCAGAGAAATTTTATAAGGCGGAAAGAAAATCTCCCCTCCTCCCTTTCGTGAAGCACAAAAGTTGCGGAAAAACAAGAGGGGAGAGAAAAGTTTTTTTTTTTTTTTTTTTGTAAAACCGCTCTTTTTTAATGATTTTCATATAAATGTTAAAAAGAAAGAGAATGAATCTTGAAGTTTTTCTGATATAATAATGGTACTTTTAATACATGTTCGAAAGTAGAATTAACATTTCTGCCATCTAAATTATTCTAGAATTAGGTATTCAAAATTTAGTCTATTTTTAAAAGTTTTTCTTTCCATTACAGATCTATAAGTGAAATTCGTAACATATTCTGAAAAATTCACGGAAGCAGTTTAGCTGAACACGGGCCAGGGGTGGCTCCCGTCTGACCCCCACCCCCCTCTCGTAGGGCCTGATGATATTCATTTAATTACTCAGTGTTCTGGGGAAGTCAATGTGATTAGCTGAAGTAAAATCAATATTAGTAGTGGTTTCTACTAAAAATAGTGATTGTGCATGTGTGCGCATATGATATGCTAAGGATAAAAGGTATTAATAATGAAGATTTATAAGTAATTTATTCTACTTCAATGTATAATTTTATTTAAAACATTACTTTTTCACGAACTGCGGTTATGTTTTGTAGATTTTTATTTGGAAGGAAGAAAAGTAATTTCGAGATTCGCTGCTTCTAAGTCTCAGTTCTCTGACACGTTTATATGCAAACTAGTCTAATCATCACAATCAATAGTGGATTTTAATCGTTTGTCGATTTCTTTTATCCCCGAAACCGAGCTAAATATCTTTTGATATCCTGTTTGGCCGTATCCCGACCTTGCATTGTTTTTCTTCGAAACAGTGGTTTCACCTAGTGGTCCGACAGAGGCTCATTTCAAGGCAAGTTGGTCTAACGAACGCGCCAAACGGAATTAGCTGGGTTCGTTTTCATCTTTGTTTTCATTTAACAAATAATTTCCATTCTTTTCTGACCGGTAGTCGATGAAATCTTAGTTTTAGTTTACGAGGCATGTGTGTCAAGGCTGCTTTTAGTGGTTTTGATCGGAAGGGCTTTTACAACGGGAGATGAATCTGCCCCACAGGCAGAAGGTGTGAGAAAGTTTGGGGCAGAGATCATGAGTGTCAACCTCGGTTGATCTCTCTTATTGCAATTTTCTCTCTACTTGCACAGCGAGAAGAATTTGATTTGTGATTTGCTCAGACGTTTTAGAAGTATATCTTGACAGTTTCATTAATGCACCACCTCGAACTTACGCGAAATTGCATACGTAATGGCGTAATGCATTGGTCCTTGAGTCAACCCGGCTAAATAGAATATTTAAGTTAAAAGTTAAATAATAAAAAAAAAGAAAGAAAGAAAATAAGGGAATCATGAACTAAAGAAACGGCCATTTATGGCTTTATATTTCATAGTTATCTAATTACTTGGTTTGTTAAACTTTGGATTGCATGTCTTTGACGTTCAAAATCTATTATACCTGCAAAATTTTGACTGTATCTTTCGTTTTTTTTTTATTTGACACCCAAGGAACGACAGTACAGGATTTTACGGTGTAATGTCTGATATGAAAGTTCGGGATAAACAGTGATGCTTACAGTGAGATTTCAAATTCGAAACCAAGAAAATCGATGTTTTGTGTATTAATCAGGTGGAAGAAGTTAATTTTAATTGCAGTCTTATATTAAGAATAAAATTGTTTTGACACAGACTTCCATTATTATTTTATGCACGTTTAAAGTAGTTTTAGATCAAAAAGTGAGCATCAACGCAAAATACTTTTCAGAGATATAGTTGTATGAACTAATAAATTTGCATCAATAAATCAGTTCCATTTCCCCCCCCCCTCCCATGGGACACAAAAAAGACAACTTATGCCAGACGCATCTGTTACCAAACAACTTTCAGCACGAATGACCTATTACTACATTGGGAACGATTAAAACAAATAAAACAACGGTATTAAAAAATTTCACTCAGTTGTCTTCCATTCGACGTAACTTATGGGAATTTTTCATATGTCTTTGTCCATTTAAAACACTCTGCTCACAATTTGTACTTAAAAAGTTCAAAAGATCCTAATAGACCGTGAAATTGGAAAACGATAATCAAACCAATCTAAGCTTGTTTGGAACCGAAAAAACCAGTTGTTTGATAAATAACATGTTTTGTAGAGTAAATTCTAAAACAAAAAAAAAATTATAGTGTTCTATGTATATTTGAAAGCGGGAACTTCGATTTTTTTCATTCAAATTTAGCTATGTTAAATTGCATATTATTTGTGGGTTTATTTTATTATCACTCGTCGAATAATAGATATCGCGTTGTTTTTACTGAACTTTAAGTGATCATTTATAGAAGCTGATATAATGTACTAACACAAACACATACTTTTATATTCCAGCAATGTGTTTACTAATATACCCCTCGTAGATCTTACTCGTGAAGACTGAGTCACCTTTCACTTTTGAAAGAGGTATTAGAATCGCGGAAGAATTCGCAAAGAAGAACCTCTTATAAAGGATACCGTGAAAGAAAGATTTTCGATGGTATCGTTAGGGTCGAACATTTACCTAAAAGCGAAAACAGCGGTAGCCAGTTAAATGACCCCACCCAACACCTCAAAAAAAAAAAAAAAAAAAAAAAAAAAAAAGAAGTAAGAAAATCCGAAACACTTTCAGATTTTAAATACGCAAATATTAAAATGTGTCATAATTTATGCGTCTTCCCTATTTTTCTTCCTTAGTCCATTAAGTTCGAAAGAGTATCGTTACTCATGAGTGTGCAGTATTTTTCTTCCTTGTTCCATAAAACACATCTTTGGAATCGAAATCTATCTTAAAACCACCTACTAAAACTATTTTACAATCTTCGCCATGCATATTCCAACTATCCTTTACCATTTTAAATACTGTTTAGAATGGGTATCATAATCCATGAATGTGCCGTGTTTTCCTTCCTTGTTTCAGAAAAGACCTCTTCGGAATTGAAGTCTATATTAAAATCGCCTACCAAAACTCTGTTTAAGAGTATTCGCCAGGCATAGTCAAACTATACTTCACCTTTATAAATACCATTTGGAAAGTGTATCATAATCTATGAATGTACTGTATTTGTCTTCCCTGTTCCATAAAACACTTCCTCGGAATTGAAATCTATATTAAAATTCCGTACTAAAGCTATTTTACAATATTCGCCAGGCGTTTCTCGTAATATATTTATATATTACGATTTATATATTACGAAAACTCATAATATGTTTGTTGTTTCTGATGCCCCCTGTCAGATCCCCCCCCCTCCGAAGGGAGGCGATGGATAGAAAGGGTGTACCTTCCATTTGTAGGGCTCCAAAGGGAGGAAGTACGATTTAGCTCGTGGTCCCCTAGTTTTAAAATAATTCCAGAGGAGGGACCAACCACCTGAAATCGTCACCCCCCAGTGCTATCATTTAACAACTTGGAGAGCATTGGAGCCACGACAGATTTTACTTGCACCAGCTCCCATTAGCGTACACGGTCCCACAGTTGTCGAGCCGAGAGGAAGTTGACCCTCCCAAGCATTGGCCAAGCCGGATCCTGCTTCACTTGCCGTGTTCTAATGGAACGGAGTTTAGCGCCCAGACCACTGCGGGACACACGTATTATATTTATATTAAATTGTCGCGTTTTGGCACCAGATTTAGCGATCAATTAACAACGATTGCAAACCTTGTGCCACTTTCAACTTTTTATTAACGCCCCCCCCCCACGTTATCAGGCAAACACATTTAAAAAGATCTTCACCGTGACAATTCATATCTACAAAACCTGTCTACAAGATCGTGTAGACAATGCTTAGACAAAACTCTGGGATTGATAGAAATAGCACCCTACTGCTAAAAAAAAAAAAAGACTCTTCCTTTCAAAAAGATGTAAAAATTTAAAAAGAAAATATTAAGATATTTTTAAAATTTTGAACGGAAGAATCCTTGCTTAAAAAAACTTTCGGAAGTTCCAAGTGTTTAAAACGGAATACTGGATAGGTGGAATTTCAAAAACCTGCACAAAATTTCTGACGCTCATGTCAACTCTACAAAATCCCTAGCTAAATTTTATTATACTAGGGGCCAAGGCCCCCAGACTCGCTACTCTCGCTTTTCGTATGATGGATTCGGCCCCTAATCAGGCTTATTCGTAAAAAAGACATAATTTCAACAGACAAAACCCGAAGATTGGATCAGATAGAATGTTACTGAGCTAAGGTTACCAGAAAACCGTTATCCATATTTTCATTTACATAATCGTTTGCAGATTGGTTTCATATAGTTTTTATTTTGGCGTAAAATGGGCGTAATTCAAACTCATATTTGTAAATTTCACGCGATTCTAGATACTTGGAAACGCTTTGTTGCAAAGGAATGAATGATTTTATGCCAAAACTGGCAACCATTCGGTTTATTTTTTGTTTTTTATAAATATCTTCTAAAATAATTCGATTTTTGAAATTTAAATCAGCTTAGCAGGTTCCTCGGAATTTTTCGAATCTGTGGGCACCTTATTCGAAACTCAAATCCCCACGGTTTAGGAGGAGATAAGCTGACAAGCTTTGACAGCGGCGGCGACGGCGCACAGTGGAGTATTCGTATCAAAATCCTGGCCAAAAGTCGAAAATTTTAAATTTGTTTAAAAACAGTAATATATATGTGTTTGGGTAGCCTAGTAACTGATGCATCATGTAATGCATGTTTTTCGACCATAATTCATATCCAAAAGATGCAACACTCGGTTTAAAAGCAAGTTTCTTCATTTACGGCAAGAGATTTCAGCGTTTCCTATTACTTCGTCTTGCATTTTTTACGGGCTCTTTAAATTAATTTACTGATTTGATACTAAATATAATTGTAGTAAAATATATGTATTTTAATTATATGTATCTATTAGCTTGAAAAAATAATATGACTTTATTTTAAAAAATTGTAAACTTTTTTTTTCTAATTTTTTTTCAAAGATCCACATTTCAAAAAGCTTTTTGAAGGGGTGTCGCGGCTTGTCGCGCCTAATTTCAACTATAATCGTAATTATTACAGTATTGAGTGTCTATTCCAAGAAAAAAATGTTCCCCCAACATCCACCATTTTTATAAAAAAAAATTATTTATATAACGCCATTTTTATTTTTTCGATAATTTTTCGACGGGTGATCGCAAAAGGGATACAAACATACGCGCTTGTATTTCTCATAAACTGTAAATTATGTGCAAGTGTTTGGTTAAAGGTATATAAAATTTCATTTCAGTTAAGATTTAACATCGGTATTTTAAATTCAGTATGTAATTTCTTATTTTTCCGATGTAAATTTGCTGTAAGAAGAAAATTTCTACATATTCCAAAATTGCCCTTTCTTAGTCCTGTAAATAGTCCCATCTATTTACAGCTTAGTTTTCCGTTGATGTCGTAAATTGTGTCCAAAGCAAAAGCTCCCCATTTTTTGGATCTCAAAGGTTGGCAACTGTGACTTCGGGTCATTGGAGTGTGAGTGTGTAAACAGAAACACGTGCTAGCTCTTTAAGTCATTTTGAAGTGCTGGCTTGAAATAAATTACTTTCTCCTCCAGCTTGGAATGAGATTTTATGGGTTTGCAAGGAGGCATCTTTTAAGAAGTGTCCTTTTAGCTGCTCTAGACAAAAGCCAAGGAAAAAGAACAAGCCTTATAACAGTGAGACCCTACAACTTCTCTGCCAGAGGGGCCCGATGGTGGTTCCCCCTCCCCTCTCTCATACTCTCTCTCTCTCTCAATCAGAATGAAAAAGTTAATCTTCAGAAGTCATTAGAAAACTAAGATCCCTATAGTAACTACATTTAGATAAGTAAAAAATCTAAAAAAAATTTATGATAAAAATTGATTTATAGATAAGTAGTGTTATATTTATAAGTATTATTAAAGTATTACATTTACATATTTTTATTGTGGTTAAGGCACAGCTACACGGCTATTTGCCTAACGGGAAGGTTGCCTTGGGCGGGGGGCTTTTTAAGGGGTTCTAAGGCGTATTCACGTGACATCTGGAGAAAATCGCCCAAAACTCCAGACCGTTAGATCGACACTCGCGTGGTATTACATTTATAAGTGGTATTATACAATAGCAGTACTTCCCAGTAAGGGACACTCCCCGGACAAGACATTTGTTAAAAACCAACTTCGTGTAGTTTGGCGATATATTGCCAGATTTGGCGACAACACGCTTTTTTATATAATTTAAGAAGTACATAATACTAAAAAGTAAGTCGAAAGTCAACAGTAATGATTTTAACGTTAAAACACATGAAAAATATTTTTGGCCAGGATTTTGACACAAATACTCCACTGTGCGGCGGCCTTTACTTTTTTTTAGAATAGAGAGATTCCACACGAGTCAGCAAATTTTTCTCAATATCTCGCCTCTGGTCAGACAATTTTTTGCCAATAAGCAAGAAGTCCTATCCGTGGTTCAATTGTAGCGTGCTCGTTTTGAACGCGATCGAGTGCATACTACAGTCACTGTCTTTAACCCTTTGAGGCGCAACCCTTTCCCAATGCTCAAAAAAGGGCAGCCCTTGCCATCGCTCGACTTAACTACCAGCAAGATGGCGGACGATCGAAACGTTCATCGCGTCCCACAGATCTAGAGACCCCTTTTTGACGACAGCTGGCTGTGCGCGGGGACAGCCAGCTGTCGTCAAAAAGGTTTTGTCGACCCAGCTGTTTTCGCATTCTTCCATTTTCCAGCAAATGCCAGTGCTGTTAAAAATAATCGAGAACATTTTTTTACGGGAAATGACGTGCAAAAAAGTAAAGGATTCTCGTGGAGCTAATGTCACCCGCAACTATTTTTATAGAAATCAAATCTATTCTTCGTGACTGGCAACAGTCAAAACGTCAGAGTTTGGTGATCCCAAAGCGAGAACACTGCGCGTTAAAGTGTTAAGAACGGTGGCAAATATGTTTGTCGAAATGTCTCAAGTTTCTTTTAATTTCTTCGGGTTTTATTCCATT
This sequence comes from Cheiracanthium punctorium, assembly GCA_038373885.1. NCBI lineage: Eukaryota > Metazoa > Arthropoda > Arachnida > Araneae > Cheiracanthiidae > Cheiracanthium > Cheiracanthium punctorium. The sequence continues at coordinate 2,753,669 of JAWZYV010014761.1, forward strand.
CAATATGAAAATGCAAGACACTTTGCAAAAAGATCTCCTCGAAGCATTTACATCCTCTTCTCTTTTAAATAGTAAATCATAGATTATATTACTTTCTAGTCGTGATCTACCCATTAATAGGAATTTAAAAAATAAGGACGAAATAAACAGCTAAAATAAATATGGACATATTTAGGGTTTCGGATGTTAGTAAGGTAAGTGTACATCACGTTATAAATATTCAAGTTGTTGCTGTTAGAACAAATAAAAAATCTCTGGCAATCGAAGTTTACAGTATTCTCTCACCTGCCATTGTTCCTGCTCGATGACTTTTTTTCTGAAAGTAAATAACGCCTATTAAACTATCAATAACATTTTAATGTAATTATAATCTTTACTGATATGAATAATAATATTTGAAGTTTGCGTGCCTTTATTTAGTATTATTATTATTTTTTTTTTTTTCACACACTGTTTATCTAGATAGTTCCACAAGCCGTCGAGTAAATAATAACTATCACGGACTTTCTGAAGGACTCAACAACTTTCCGTGTAATGGTTGGGAAGAGTCTTCTCAATTGTTTCCTTTTCACCTTGTTGCGGTGGCAAGAATAGGCAAAGGATGCGGTCATTCATATTAATCACTTGAATTTATTAGAATTCGTTCAATGTTCTGTGAACTAAAAGTCCTTGAATATTAATAAACCCCCCCCCTCACCCCACCCATCAGCATGACCTAATATCTTAATCATTTTGTTCTTTACGATATGAAACTGGCAGTCACTTTGTAGAGTCTATCTAGGTTTGCATAAAACTAAAATTCAGTGCACGCAGTGGCGGATCCTCCTTTTAAGCACATGCGCACGTGAACCCCCATAGGAAAAACTAAAGAATAAACACATTAACAAATTAAATTTGAAACAAATATTAAGCACACTTCTAGACTTATGTGAATTTAAAACGTGAGTTTTATTCTCTCTCCCCTCCCACCCACTATTACTAAATAGGCTTATTATAGCTAACGTACTGTAGTGCAGGTTACTACAGCACAGTCTAATCAATTGCACGTGCGAAAGGAAAATTTTCCCTCTGAACCACTCTCTGGGAACAGAAGTCGAGACAGCTGAGAAGAAGTACGGCACTGATGAAATCTTTCCGTTCGCACATTTTCATTGTGCACATGGGGCCTCTTTTGCCGGTATCGCTTCCGGATTTTCCCTTGATTTGTTATGTTCGGTTAGTTAATTAATTTTTAGTTCATTTTCTTAATATTTACTTTATCATTTTTCACTACATTATTTCTTTACAAACTAGTGTAAGTAATTAAAATGGGAGTAAAAGATGTGTTTCGGAGCTAAAGAAACGGCATTTTTCAATAGTATCCCTTGAAAAAAATTGAAATAAAATGAATCAAGACAGCACCTTTGCTAAAACTTATCTTGGTGACGAAATGTAAGACCAGATGACTTGTTTTCTTTCAGTTGCGTGCATTTTTTTCCATTAACTGCAGGAAACGCAAATCTATTTTATTTTGTTATGTGCGTCGTATCTGCATATTTAATTTTCGAAATTTGTTTTGTGAACCTCCTTTTAAATAACCCACTGAGTGCACGTCTGATAATCTAGATCTAGCTAATTAAACAAATCGAAAAGATCGTAAGTGCTTGCCCTAGAACTAACATAAAATTCTTTCTGTAGTTCAAGCTAATTCTTTTAATCGAATAAGAAGCTAATTTTTTTTAATTATGATTGATTCACAAGAGGTATTTTGTTTCATGAATTCAAAAAAGTATTTTGAAATGGGTTTTGTTTTAATGATCCTTCTTTACAATGGTTATTAAGCATTATACTAGAGAACATTTACCTATAAAAAGAGATAAATTTTACTATCAGCAAGCCCAACAGAATAAAGATATATCTTTTCGAAAGGTGTTGCACATAAAAAGATAATGTTACACAATTTTTTTCACTTTCAAATTCTAAATAAATGCGTGCAAACTGCATAATTTCATTATCTTGACTGGTTACATCAACATATTCCAATTATTCATTCGATTCAAATGTGTTGCATTTTACCTGTATACACAATCTCATTTCAAAAACATGAGCAGTTAACAAAAAATACTCACTTAAAATGTGGTATTTCTATTAATGCTCACTACCTATTAATCATTCAAGTATTAGGAGAAAAGAGGGAACACGTAACAAATTAAATAAAAGATCGCAAAAGGCAGAGTACAGAAAAAAAAAGGGGGGGGGGAAGAAAAGAAAAGAAAAGCTGAAAAATGTACAAGAAATGATTGATATTGAGGATGTGTTAATGCTTTAAAAGTGAATGCAAAGTTCTCATCTCACCGTTTCATAATGAGTTCTGAATTTTACGGCCGAGAAACGTCGGTAAATGCTTTTCGTGCTATTGCGTTACAGTAAATGACATATGATGTATCTTCAGCGAGTAATTATGAACTTCAAAACGCATATAATTGAAGGTGATTACAATGCAGAGATTTTTAAGAGATTGAATCTAATCTTAAACATTATCCAGTGAAACTGGTGAAACTGGTAGTAAATTCTAATTACGAAAGTTGTTGATTTACAATTTGTGTGTACATTTGTGTGTTACATGCACTGTTTTTAATATACCTTGATTATGAATTTTCGCTTTCGTGAAAACCTAAAAATACCATAACCCAAATTTAGTGAAAACCTAAAAATCCGTTTTCCTTTCTGTCTACTGTCTCCACCATAGCCGAGTGGATAATATGCTCAAAATGGCAGACGGCTGAAGTGTGAAGGTTCTGGGATTGTACCAATCGCACGTCTGTTAATCTAACGCCTGGAGTTTTGGTTGGTTTTCTACGTGAATATGCGTTAGAATCCTTTGAAAAGTTTTCCGACCAAGCCATCCCCCCATCCTTGGCAGATAGCCTTCGAGTAGCTTTGCCATAACACAGCACAACTTTCTATCTACTAACTTATTATTACTTTTGGCACTGGCCACAACCCTTTTGCCACTACTAAGGCCTGAACTACTGGCCTTTTATTATGGGTTCTCCAAATTGGTGATCAAGGTTAACCCCTTTGAAGGGACGGACAGTTTAACACCCAAGCTTAATCTGGGAATCGAACCTGGTCCCAAGGGTGTCGAGAATGGTTCTTAAGTCACTACACCACCAGAATGGCACCTACTTAAGTTATCGGGATTAATAAGCCATGTATAAATCGTATCAGTTTTGAAATATTACTAAATTTTCCATTTTCAGCGCATGAACCGACGTCCCCGTGGCAGCGCTTCATACTCAAAAAAAAAAGAAGAAGAACTAAATTCTTTCTGAAAGATTAAAAATCGGGACAAACTTATCCGGATTTTAAATCCTTCAGAGCTAATTTAGTTCCTTCGGAACGAATTCGGAGCTGGGGTCTCTGGTTCGAATCCCGTTTGTCGCTGAGAGGTTTCGTTTACTTACTTAATTTAACTATTCTTTCTGAAACTTTACACAGTATTCTGATTTATGTAAATTTAATTATTTATCAGAATTTAAATACTTTCCGAATTTTTTAATCACTGCATTTAAGTTGTCACTTTCAGGCTGAGAGTTCTCAGTTTGTGTAACAATCAGCTCCATCGAGCGTCACTTACCTTGGTTGAAATAAATTGCTATTGTTACCCTTAAGGCTGTTTCACTTGAAAATCATGCAACTTTTGAACAGCTTTTTAAAAAATTTAATTGAGATAAAGACTAGGAAAATTTTAGAAAGTCTCTTTACAAGTTGCACTGTTAACTCACATTCAGAATGAACCTATAAGAGTTACGAAATTGTCAGAAAAAAATACTGAACATACGGAATTTCGAGATATTTATCCTCGGCACATTTTTGAAGGCCATTTTTGTGCTTATGATTTTTTTTGCTGAAAGTTGCACGAAACATACAGCTCTATTGTTAATGTCATTCCATAGTGTATAGGATGAAGAAGCATTATTAATTTTTTTTTTGAGTGTTTAACATCATTGGTTTGTTTTTAACCCTTTAACGCGCAGGGTTCCCGCTCTGGGAGCACCAAACTCTGACGTTTTTACTGTGGCCAGTCATGAAAAATAGATTTGATTTCTATAAAAATAGTTGTGGGTGACATAGCTCCACGAGAATCCTTTACTTTTTAGCACGTCATTTCCCGTCAAAAAATTGTCACGATTACTTTTAACAGCACTAACATCTTCTGAAAGATGGAAGAATGCGAGAACAGCTAGATAGATTGCCCAATGCTGAAAAAGGGGCAGCCGTTGCCATCGCTCATAAAAGGGTCTCTAGATCTGTGGCACGCGATGAACGTTTCGATCGTCCGCCGTCTTGCTGGTAGTTAGGTCGAGCGATGGCAACGGCTGCCCTTTTTTTCAGCATTGGAAAAGGGTTGCGCCTCAAAGGGTTAAAGCCGTTTAAAAGTCCTGTGACGAAAATCGCTCTTCAGGTGGAGCACCCTTAACTGCTGTTCATTTCCAGTTTCTACGTGACAATATTTTCTAATTTAAAGACTGTTTGCATACATTAAGCTGCATAGTAAATAAAGCAAGTCCACTAAAAGGTGCTTCGAACAATCACCACTCATGGAGCATGAAGTAAATGAAATCTTTTTAGATAGTGAAATAATAAGAGCACATGAATGCGGATTTGATTATGATTCTTTAACTCGACTTATGTTTTCTTATCGTTTTTTTAAATTTCAATTTTATTTATAATTTTTTAAAAGTAGTATTTTGAATTATTATAAGAGTAATAAGAGTATTAAGAGTTAATAACAGCATTTCTAAAAGATCTACAAATGCAACATCATTTCAAAGAAAAGGCGTACTATTGTCTCAGTGCTGGTAAAATACTTTTAAAAAATCACATAAAATTTCTTTTAACATCTGAAGATATTAACCAAATCTAGAAATATAAAACTATAATATGTAACATTTCACCCCCCCCCCTTAGATATAACATTGGACTTTTAAAATTTTTGTAATGATATTTCGCTAGACGTTTTGCTTGAAATATGTACATTTTAAAAATTTTATTGGTAGACAAACAATTATAGGTGTGGTGTACCCTTAAAGAATTTAAAAATATAAAATAATTAAAATTTAAAAATATAAAATAATTAAGATCACTTTGATACAGGGATTCAATAACATAATTATCAAACATTCTACATACAATTTATTTTTATAAAATTCCCTTGTTTGTAAGCAATTATTGAAGAAAAGTGATTAAATGTTGCAAGAGCTTCTTTACACATGCAAAATTAAAAAAAAAAATCTGGAGTGACTCCACTCGACTTTCCGAACACTTACGATTAAGATCATTACCAAGCATTCAAATAAATTTTAATGGATGAATAATTCAAACATATATACTAAATTGAAGCTCGATCGAATGTACTGTTTAAACGCTAGCGCACTTTCCAAAATTTTCCTCCATAGGCCATAATGTAAAAGAAATCTTTGCCGTAGCCCTGTAGAAAAACTGTAAGTCCTATACACATCAAAATCAATAACGGTCTTGCGAAGGTGGTTTATAACATGTATACCCAATTTGAGCTCAATCGAATGTACCGTTTAAATGCTAGCGCACTTTCAAGAATTTCTCCCCATTGGCCATAACGTAAAAGAAATCTTTATTTTATCCCTGTAGAAAAACTGTAAGTTCTATACACATCAAAATCAATACAGGTCTTGCGACGGTGGTTTATAACATGTATACCCAATTTGAGCTCAATCGAATGTACCGTTTAAACGCTAGCCCACTTTCCAGAATTTTCCTCCATAGGCCATAATGTAAAAGAAATCTTTGTCGTAGCCCTGTAGAAAAACTGTAAGTCCTATGCACACCAAAATCAATACCGGTCTTGCGACGGTGGTTTATAACATATATACCCAATTTGAGCTCAATCGCATGCCCTGTTCAGGAGCTATCATGTTCACACACATACACACAAACACACATACACACATACACACACATACACACATACATACATACATACATCTCATAAAAATAGCATAAATGAATTCAGAAGACCTCAAAACGTGTAATTACACCAAAATCTCGAATTAGAATTTTTTCAGGATTACAATACTTTCCTTACATGGTACATGTTCGGAAAGTAAAAAGAGAGAGAAAAACAATATATGTTTTATTACTGTAAACCAAAATCACGAAATTCTTTAAAATTTACAAGACTTCGTAGCACCATCTTATTATTATGTAGCTATAATATTCACAAGAATTGTAATAATTATATCGATTATGTAGAAATTATATAATTATTGTAATAATTATATAATTTCTTATGAGTTTTCTAACTCATTATATATCACAGTTTAACTTTTTCTTCCTAATGATGCCAAAATTTATAGTTACTAATATATTTTCGGAATAAAAAAGCATAAATAAGAACAGAAACTTAACCGCTAACCTCTAATTACGACTGTCTATTGAGACAGTCGGAAAATTATCGGGTAAAATGTTTATTTCAGCTACAGCTAGTGTTTTACGAACAAAATTACCTTTTATAGCAACCAGATATCTCCCAGTATTCTTTTATGAGTTAATCATAAACAATATCGCGGAAGCATTGCTTTTTTTTTTCTTATGGCTCCATGATTGCCTCTAAGCAGAAATAACTCGATCGAATTGTTAATGAGGGTCAGATGGGCGCGTTTTGTAGACCACAGTTATCTAGAGCGGCCATAAGATTGATATACAAGCAATCTAAAAATAGCTATTTTTCCAACAATAAAATGCTGCAGAAAATGGAAAAGTTATGAGCTGTTTTACAACTGATTGATACTCTTGTGGGAATGACACAAAATAAAAGAAAGTGAAAGGTATCACAGATTCTGCTGTTTCACGGGGAACAGTAACCAAATTGCATAAAAGGGGATCATTCATCATAATCAAAAATAAAAATAAATAAATAATGTTTTTCCCCCTCATAATTATGCATGAATTCCACTGATAAAGATTTTCTAAAGGTGGCAGTGCATGCATGAACTACTAATATTACAAGTAAGATATACATTATTAATATAAGTAGTCCGACATTTCACCATAAAATGGTTTTTTTTGTGATATAGCAATCTTACATGAGGGGAATCTGCTTATTGGGGTGTGCCTTGGGCGAAGGACCCACCATATCACCATGAAATGGTATTAAATTAACTGCAATCTTTCTATGGAGAATGTTTCACCATGATTTGGATTCTTTGATCAGTATAAGCACCAATTTGTGATGTAAAGTTTCTCTGTAGAAAGGTTGCAGCTAATTTTATGGTGAAATGTTGAAATAATTCTATTAACAGTGAATTTAACAATGCTAGAGAGTATTAGAATTTTTTAAACTTTCCAACTAAATAAAAAAGTGCTTATGATTTCGGTTTGTCTGTCAGTCTGCTCGTCCGTCCTCTAATTACCGTAAGTATGACATTCAATCAACTTCAGCACATTGCAGTAAATAAATAGACAATTACAACAGATTACTCTTCAATTAAAGGGTGAAAATAGTATTTAGAATTATTTTACATGGTCTGACGAAATTACATTTATAGTGATGCCACTTTTTCAGATTATACGCAAAATCTCGACAAGTAGGGTGACTCTAGGATGTCACCCTCATAGACTCTCATTTAATTCCATTTTAGCAAGCCTATGTAATTTATCTAATTAAAGGGATTTTACAGTGCAAAGTTTACAAGTTAAAATAGTTATCGCTTAAAGAGAAATTTCATCATGTAATTTCACTATAAAGCACTTGAAGTGGCTACGTTACTGTGTGACTGATCATCACTTATGATGAATTATTTTGTGCATGGATGTTTGAGTCGGCAGGATTCTTTTGATTGAAGATTTTTACTCTATAAATCCTGTGATTAAGGATTGATTCTTGGTTTGAATATATGAGTAAAATTCGTTAACGTAACTAGACAGGCTAATTTAATTTGAAGAAATAAATGAGTTGCGAATGCGTTCTTGTGCAATTGTGCGAAATACTTTGCATACAGTAAAATCGTATGCTCTTGGAAAATTGTACAGACGCAGGTCCAGATTCAAGCAACCTGAAATAATATTAGCTATTAGCCTACCTGTTTAGCTACCTCAATGCTGTGTTACAAGTTGGTGTTCATAAATTTTATAAAGTCCAAAAGAATTTTGAGATTTATTTATTATTTGGTTTACTTTTTTCCTTATTCCTACACATCTATATCCCATTTCTCTTAATTTTACCTACTCATTCGTTCATCTTTCAGAAGAGATGCATGCATCATATTTGTAAAATTGTAGCTCGAGTGATAACAATTTGCCAAATTTGAACTGTCAAGAATATCATAAATAAGCTAAGGGTTTCGTGAGGTGGCACGCAACTTTTTTCATGATGCTCTCCTTATTACTTCCTTGTACGCGTAGTATAAGGAAGTAATGTGATCCCGAAAAATTTTGGGGACCAAATTTCGACAAAAAAACCGATTTTTACTACCTCTAAATTTAATTTAAAGAATTTTTTCGATGCATCTCATCGTAGGCTAGCATCCACGATCATATTAACGCGTCTGCAACTCATTTTGACCAGCGGCGAGTCTATTGTGGTCAGTTTTTCCATGCCGTCTGTACGTACGTATGTATGTAACTCGCATATCTCAAAAACTATTGGTCGTAGAATGTTGAGATTTGATATTTAGGATTGTTCTATGATCTAGTTGTGCACCTCCCCTTTTGGTGGCAATCGAATGGATAGTTTATGTACAGGACCGCCCTAAAGATTCGAAATACATTACGCTCTATGGGCCGAAATTCATTAAACTCGCCTAACTCAAAGCTATTAGGCGTAGAATGTCGAAACTTCATATTTGGATAGTTGTAACATCTAGTTGTGCACTCCCTTTGATCCATTCGACTGGATAGTTATCTACAGACTGCCAAACATTCGAAATACATACGCTCAATGGCCGAATTCATTAAACTCGCATATCTCAAAACTGTTAGGCGTGATGATGAAACTTTATATTTGGATTGTTGTAACATCTAGTTGTGCACCTCCCCTTTCGGTTCCATTCGACTGGATAGTTTATCTACAGAACCGCCTAAAAGATTCGAAATACATTACGCTCTATGGGCCGAGTTTTGCCGAGATGTCGCCAAATTTGGCGATAGTCAGCCATTTGGTCCATGCGCAAAGTATCGCCATTTGCCATCGTTCTTGGCGAGTTTTGACGAAATATCGCCAAATTTGGCGATAATCTGTCATTGTTGGTCCATGCTTAAAATCTCGCCAAATGTCGTTGACATTGACGAGTTTCGCCGAAATATCGCCAAATTTGGCGCAAAAAATTATTTCGTATTTTGTATAACTCTAAAACTTTAACCCGTAGAATTTTGAACATTTGTATTTAGAGCTATATTATAATATCTAACTGTTTTCAATATCTTTTTTGACAGCAATCGATTGGGAATTTATTTACAGGGTGAGCCAAATGACTTTAAATACATTAAGGTGTATGGATGCATTCAATTCATTGAAAGTCTGTGGTCAATGACTACTTTGGCTATCCCCAAAATCTCGCAAACTATCTCAAGTTTGTCGGCTTTTGCTGAAATATCGCCAAATAAAGTGTCAGAAGGAAATCTTTCAAATTGAACTCAGCTTGGCGATATCGAAATATTTGGCAAGAAATCGCTAAACCTTACTATTATTGATATTTTATCTCTTTCAAACAAATAAGTTTAGAGGAAATGCGTAGAAAACATTTTTGATTTAATAGACGTGCAAGGAAGTCATGTGTTGGACACATCAGATTTTTTAAAAATTAAAAACGGTCACAAGTAACAAAAGATTTTGATACGTTCTTTCACTCATTCGAAGATAACTGTGCCATCCTACTTTGAATTTACTCAATAAATCGACATGTGAATATAAGCTTTTCTTTTTTAATTTATCCATTCTTTATGCTACCTCTCCTGTTTTTTTTTTATGCTATTCTTTTCGAAAAATTCAGAATAATCAAGATGAACACATCCAAGTCGTAAGAACTTGACGTACTCACATGTAGACACTTTCAGAGCCTAGGGTGTAGAAAGATACAAGAGATGATACGGGTTTGAGCTTTTTAATTCACTATTGTGTTTGGATTGTGTTCACTACTGCATTCGGGAGCTTTTTAGAAATTTCTCATATATTGTGCATACTCCTTGTAAACAGATTTTGAAAAATGATTCATTGTTTTAGAGGAAATAAATGTACTCATAAATGAACAAGTATGCTTAAAAAATAAATTAATTAAACCGACTGCAAATTATTTCACCAAGAAGAAAAAATATGCCCATTGGAAAATAATAGAGTTTATGATTTTCTCGTCAAATACAGAAAATATGACTAAGCTGGGTTCAGTTTTTGGAACTTCTTTTTTGACGCCAAACTTGAAGATAAATCGCCAAAAGTGGCCAACCTTGGCGACGATTGGCCTATTATTATCAAAGCCGTCACTCGCAACCCTTTAAACAATGGTTTAATGACTTTTCCCATTTTCTGTATAATAGCATCATCAGAACTTGACCAAATTAATATGGGACTATTCCTAAGCTGTCACCTGTCCAATAATGAAAGAATCTTGAAAATCGGTCCATGTGGTTATCTAATATAACGAAATAGAATTGTCCACGCAAGTAACAGAGAACTCGGGTAATTTTTTAACGTTATTGGCTCTTAATTACAGAGACAAAGGGAAAAAAAAAGATGTGAACACAATTTCTGAGGTACTACAGAGGGTGTTTACACATTTCTAGAACGATTTCGGGGCCGTTTAATTAATGTTTAAAATGTAAAGACTATTTTTTTAAATGTTCGATCTGATAGCCTTTTTTTCTGGACGTAAGTCTGCATCGTGATTTCCATGATAGAAGAGCTTTTCTTAAAATTTCCAGGGGTATTGCTTTCCATTCCTCTTCCACTGCTTTCCAGAGTCCATCTATCGTGGTGGGTTTGCTTTTAGAAAGATCTCTTTTTAACAGACCAAAGGCACAATAGTCCATAGGCGAAACGTCAGGGGACTTCGCAGGAATATGTTGAAAAGGTATATACAATACCTGTATCAGTCTTTATTTTTTCAAGGAATGCAATGGTAGTTTTCGAAGTATGACGTTTCGAAGTTTGCGTTGAGCCACGTGTCTTTGCAAAAGCTGGTGAACATTATTTTTTTTAGCTTTTTTAAGTTGTAAATATTGGTTTAATATTTTAAGTGAAATCGGACCAGCGATTTCACTTTAGAAACATTTGAAACAGTACGTACCTTTTTCGGATATTCGTTTGGAGTCTTCTTTCCATGTAGAAATATTGATTGACGGTTTTTACCTTGCCGATTAATAATGTTGCTTATTTTGCACTTAGAAATTTTAATACCATGCATTTCACAACGTTTTTGAATTATGGAATAAGAATATTTCTCTTCGGAAAGCGCCAAAACATATCCTTCAATCCATAGCTTGTTTACATATGACATTTTAAAAGAAGAATAAATTTAAAAGTAACAGACAATATTTCTCATTTCAAATAATAAGCTGTTGCCAAAAACTTTTATTTCGAAACATTTACTTTTTTTAAATTCTTTCGTTCGTTTTTAATTCGAAATCGTTCTAAAAATGTGTAAACACCTTCTGTATAATACGCAAGTACCAATAAAGGTACACGATTTTCGTCTCTGAGGAAACACCAAAAGACGACGGATGTTTTGACGGCATTTCATTCACAAGATCATTTCTGCTAGCAAAACTTATAATGTACTAGGAATAAAGTAATTGTCCTTGTTATATTGATTAGTTTAAATTTCAGAATCGTACTCTGGCGGGTTCAGATTGCAAGTCCACGGTCTCGGGCTTAAAAGATGAACTCAAGTTCACCTCTAATAGATATTCTTAATCACTCGGCGGTTTCATTGTTCTGTCATACAGTATCCAAAAATAAACACATTTTTGCTTAACAGTTTTCCATTCAAATCAGCAGTGAAAGCTTGCACAAGATTCCACTTGTTAATTCACGCTTAATTTTAATTACATAGAAAAAAATGCCATTTTCACTTAAAGTTCGCTTTTTTCCGAGTAACTATCTGAACTGGAAAATCACTTTTTAGAAATGGATACCAGAAAATACGGACTGCATCAGAATAGAAACTCTTCAAAGTAAAAATAAGAGGTAAAGCCGAGCTATTCAGAGAATTTGTGTAGAATGATATCCTGGCCAAGCTGCTTTCGGGCAAATAAGAAAAATCCCCTCTCATTGCACCCGAATAGTGTTCAGACAAAACTCATAAGTGGTTAAAAATACTTTCTTTCTTACGATATCCAAATAAACGATCCTTAATGCATATTAATGTCCTTGAAGTTTAGTACCATGAATATAGTCTAATTACACTGGCAAAATTAAAACAACACAGGTAAATCATAGACAACGCATGAATTATAAAAGATTTTCCATTCGACATGTTTTTTTTTTTTTTCTTTTTTTTCTTTTTTCCTGGAAGACGAACTTCCCTGAAGCACATTAATTTAAATTTTACAAATGATCCTTGATGTTTTTCTGCTGTCTACTTAATACCATCTACAAAAAAATCAATTTAACTTGAATATTACACGGCGTATCTTCTTTTGGGGGAAGCACCGTATCAGGTCTTTCAAAAATAATTATTATTTTTTCCATTGGGCAGCCTCGCTGGTCAATTCGAGTGGCTCGTAAGTAAAATGGGTCATACGTCCACGCTTACACACATCTGATGCCGAAAATTGAAGATTTAGATATCTCATCACAATAGATTTTTCGCAATCTCATGCCAGACAATAGATTACTTAAATAGAAATACCAGATAGAGACAACATTGATGAAAGATTAAATGAATTCTTTTGATACCATCTCGGGTAAAGGTTATCCCCCGGGCTTCAGCCCCAGCACTCGCCAGACAGGGTCATCCTCGAGTGATGGCTACTATATTATAGCTCTAGAATAGTTAGCCGCTATTTATATCTGAATGCTTTAAATGCTTTTGCTTTATTTGTGACGCAAAATAAAAGAAAAAAAGTAAACGTTTGAGGAGAGAAGTTTTTAAACAGGTTGAATATTCTTTTGTTTTCAAGACAGCATTTTTTTAAAACAATAGCTGCTCGTAATTTTAGACATCAACAAGACAAAATAATTGAAGTGTAAACTAAAACACACACAGTGTGATCGTTTTCGTTGAGTAGGAAGTCCAGAAAATATTCGTGAACTGTGGATAGAAACTTAAAACTTAATAAAAAGTATTTGCACTGTATATTGTTCAAACTGTTATATATTAAGTGCTAAAATTATTTTTGTAGCGCACATAGTTTTACCATGATTTATCAACAAAACTCCTTAGTGTTTTATCGATTTAAAAAAAAAAAAAACTGCACTGCGTTTCATTCAGTGTTGTTTTGTTTAAAAGTAAATGGAGCTTTACAGCATGTCTCTTGCTGAAGACTGTAGAAGGAATAAATCTCCCCTAACTAAATACTTATGTACTAAAAACTCCGAGAATAAAAGTATTTGTGTTAATGCATTTTTTGGATGCAGTAGTCTACACTAAAACCCGTTATAATTGATAAAATTTGATTTTTTATATTATTAACATATTCAAGTATTAGACTAGCGAAATTTTTTTAAAGAGTTTGGGCTGGGGGGTTAAAAACAAAGTTGAGGGAGCAAATGCCCTTTGCGGAGCTACACATGAACGATGGTAGAAAATTAACTCGCAAGTTTCTTCCAGAGTAAGTTATACAGCATTTTGTTCCTGATCACAAAACCCCGGATGTTGATAATCTTTAATAGCCTCATAATTATTATTAATTATTAATAACTTTTCTGAATATCTCCATGCTAATTTGTATTTAAGTTATTAACATAACGTGCGATGAATTGGGGAAAAACTTAGTTTCAGCATTCATTCAAACACACAATTGAAAAAGCCACTAATTGTGTAATGATATTGTATTAATTAGTTCTAAAATATAATTTAGGTTAATTGGATAAATATAGTTGGACGAGAACAGTTATATTTTTAATTAAGCTTATAATAACTACAGTTTTTGCTTCGTTCCGTTTTTTCTTTCTTTTGTAAAATTAAACATTGATATTTTTAGGTTAGATTATTTTTGATTTCAATAGTGAATACATCATATTAAATAAGTATATTTATAATGATGAATTTTTTAATGCTAATTAACACGTGAACAAATGAAAGATGTAATTTTAATTCCGTTAAAATTTATTAGTATTTTGTGTTCAGTACATTATTTTGTCATACTGGGCAGTTTACATAAGGAAGCTGAACACAAGTTTAGAAATTTAGTAGTGTAACACTATTATTTCCTTTTCCTTTTAATTTTCATCGTAGAAAAACGAAATTTTATTTTTGGAATAAGCAAAATATAAATTGGAATGGAAATGTGGATTTATAAAATGAATGGAAATAGTGATTTCTATTGGAAATGTTGAGCAAAAATAAATCCATTGAAGGAACCCATCAGAAAAATAAAATTTCAACATAAAAAGATCTGTATAAATGATTTAAAAAAAAAAAACTGAAAAACTGGTAAAGTATTTCAGATTCTTTACGATTAGCAAAGAATCTGAAATACTTTACAAATACTGCATTATCGGAAGTACCCATGCTTCGACTTATTTTCAAAACTGTTCGAGGCTCATTTTCGTATTTATCTCCAATGCAAAAAGAAGTTAGCCTTAGTTTTAATATTTTTCAGCGTGTCTGCAAAAAAATTCACCCCAATTGGTTTCATTTGGGACACGGATTGAGATTGGCTTGGAACAGAAATGCTTTCTTTCGGAATCGAAAATATGAAAAAAAAAATACTGAAACGAGTACTTTTAGATTTTTATTATGATCAATTCAACGGTGTTGGTGAGACTTTTAAAATTAAAGTATTACCAAAAATCGGGGAATGTATGGAATTTTAGATTTTTCTTGTCGTGATATACAGGGTGGTTATAATTAAACTACCCCTATAAACAGCATTATGCAGTTGATAGGAGTGCACAGATTGCCACGAAATTGGCATATAGACTGTACATGAGATGCGCCCAAGAAAGTTTTAAAAAAACTTTTGTTGAAAAAATGTTCACGAGGTCTCGCTTTTAGTCAAATACTGTTCAATAAATGTTGAAATTGCTTGTACATATTTAGTTAGCCATTTCTATTGTTAAATTTGATGTGTTTTTCTTGCAAAGTGCCACCTAGTGGACTTCTTTTGAACTTTTTTTTTTTCGAAATTACTTGAACGTATGTTATGTATAATCTATATAACAAATTTGGTTGCCATCCGTTCTGACTCGTCGGAGACAATTTCGACATTAAAAATCACTAAAAATCGAAAAACAGATACATTTTAAAAGTAATTAAAATGTTTGCTAGACCCAGTGTAAATTTTTAGCTGATTAACCCTTTAACGCGCAGTGTTCTCGCTCTGGGAACACCAAACTCTGACGTTTTGACTGTTGCCAGTCACGAAGAATAGATTTGATTTCTATAAAAATAGTTGCGGGTGACATATCTCCACGGGAATCCTTTACTTTTTAGCACGTCATTTCCCGTACAGAAAAGGTCACGATTATTTTTAACAGCACTGACATCTGCTGAAAAATGGAAGAATGCGGAAACAGCTGGATAGATGGTCCAATGCTGAAAAAAGGGCAGCCGTTGCCATCGCTCGACTTAACTACCAGCAAGATGGCGGACGATCGAAACGTTCATCGCTTGCCACAGATCTAGAGACCCTTTTTGACGCAGCTGGCTGTGCGCGCACTTAAATTAAATCATCTTAAATCATAATCAGCTTGACATTTCCTTGAATTTGACGTATTAATGCAAGCTTGACAGTTCAACTCATTTTAAGCTGGCAGCAAGCTTGCAGGAGTCAAGTTGAATTGTCAAGCTTAAATACAGCTTGATTTAAGCTTGACAAGTGATAGTAGCTTGATTTTAGCTTTCAAAGTGCGCAGTGATGGCGCCATCTGTGAAAGAGAATGGACATTAATTGTCTAGCGTCCTCAAATTTGCTGAAAGTTCGTAAAAGATGTGTTTTATTTTATTACCAGTGCCATATTACCGGCAGGGCAAACGGGGCAACTGCCCAGGGCCTACAGATTTTAGGGCCCAAAAATCTTACATCTTACACTTTTGTAGTTTTAAAATAAAATCACAAAGGATAAAAAAAAAATTCAGAAGTTAAATAATTTTTTTAATTATAAAGTATGAACAATGAAAATAATTCAAATTTACTTTTGTATAAATTAATTTAAACTTATTTTTAATTCTTCGAAATGCTCTATATCGATATAGCATACCAATATGTAGGAAAATAACTAACCACATTTGTAAAGAGAATTTTTAGCGTTAAAAATAGCAAAATTTTTCAATTATTTGTTATTTTAAGAAATATTTACAAAAATGACTAAAGTGTTTAGATGATGTAAAGATATAGCATTTCGAAGTAACGTTTAACTATCTGTTTCTTTGATTTCAGATTACTTAACACAAATTTTGTGTTAAGTAAGTAAACCCATTCTATATTTCCAAATATGGAAATTCTTCAAAATAAAATACAATTATACTACGAAATTGATTTCAAAATCAGTCGTTTGTCTCGATTTTAGCCAGCAGTATTGCTCATGAGTGTTGCGGTACTGAAAGTTTTAAAACGTGTACTGCTCTTAAGTTTATATTATGTTTATTTCCCTATTAGTAGAGTCTCTAAATCACACATAACATTATTTTAATTTTGATGCATCCCATGGAAAAATAAAAGAAACAAATAACACATCGCCCACTTATCAATCTGGCGAGAAAACGGCGTGATAAGTCACTTCAAACTTTAGTCATATCTGCGTGAAGCTTAGTACCTGAACGGATAACGAGCTCGACTCCCAACCGAAAGGTCCCGGGTTCTATTCCAGCCATGAACACTTGATGGAAACAGATTAAATTAAATTGAAATTTCAGCGTAGAGGGGGAAAATGCGTGGCAAAGTAAAATATGTGGGGCTAGTTCGGCGCCCCGTGTATTTAGGAATTTTTTTTTTTTAAGGAAATTTTTTTAAGCTTGAAATTAAGCTTGAAATGTCAAGCTGAATGCAAGCTGGGCAAGTGTAAACTAGAACACTTGATTCAAGCTTGCATTAAGCTTATACGCTTGAAATTTTCAAGCTTAATTCAAGCTTATTGACTTGATAAATGAAGCTTGCTGCAAGTTTGCTATGCTGTCTGGGAAGATACATTCTTCAAAATACGTTTCATACTCCTGAGACAGTTCAGTTGCACTTGAAGCTAATTATTTTTGTACTGCTAAAGCGTAATTGAGAGAATACGTTAAAGTTCTAGAATTAGAGTTAAATATATGTAAAAACTGAGTAATAAATTTAAGCAAATATGATTACAATCTCATCACGTTTTGAATGTTGAACATGGGAATAAATCACGCGTTTATTGTGTAGCTGATAAACGGAACAGCATATATGATATGAATGCTAATGAAAATTTTACAACTATGTTCTCGAGCTGAAATTCCTATAAATGATTTTATATAAGAGGCAATTACCTTGAACTATGACGTGGCCTTCTATTGAAACTATACAACGTTGCAAACTTCCGAACACAATAATTTTGCAGCCGGGAATACTTTTGTATGTTTTAAATCTTCTAACGGAGCTGGAAGAAGTTATATTTAATTATTGGAAGGGGGGAAGTGAGAATGGATTTTTAGACAAGGAATATTTTGTAATGTAAATAAATTAAACCTGGTCGTCTGCTGAACTACTGAGTCCAGTGTTTTTATCCGCTCTTATATTAAACGAGGAATGTTTGTGTGTGTGTGTGTATGTCCGAACGATCTCGAAAACTGCTCTAAGGATTCTTTTTAAATTTCGTACCTGGGGGTTTTTTGGGCCCCTGAAACGATTGAGCTAGGTCAATTGATTGAAAAATCTCTAAAACGCTCAAAATTTAAAATTTAAAATTTTTGGACGGTAGCGCCATCTATTGAGCGTTTGAAAAACACACTTGATGCAATCTTCCTAAAAGGGACGCTCAAATAAGTTTGGGACGGATTAAAAATTACACGCCATCGATATATAATAGTAAAAATTAATTTCACAAAGAAATAGAATAAATGGAACTTGATATTCAGTACACAGACAAATAAATATTTTAGAAACTAGATATATTACACCATTCAGCTACATAAATTTGTTTAGAATTAAAAAGTTATTTTTATTTCAAAATATCGTCCTGGCAACCAGCGAAAGAAAAAGAAAAAAGAGTCTTCGTTGCCATCCCCGCAAGCACCTTGATGTAATATACGTAAATAATTTAATTATTCTTAATTCATAGTTATTAATACAAAACTATTCGTAAATCTTATGTGAAAAATTGCCTGAATTTATTACAATTATACTTTTGTAACTAACGTAAAGCTAAATGTATTTTCGCGTATATACTAAAACAATAAATATTTTTCATGTATTTTATTGATCCATATGACGCGAATTTCAAAAGTGCATAAAAGTTTCAGCTTAGCCGAATAATTTAAATGAAAATGACACCCTTTTCAGTCATTCACAGTAAGAAAAAAGATCCTGTGACGTAACATGAAAATTCCTTTTTTTTTTTTTTTTTTTTTTTTTTTTTTAATAACGGCACTAGGTCGAATTCTATTTTAACTGCCTTATTCCGCCAAGTTGACGATAAATATTTAAATGTAGTTACCCTGACGATTTTTTTTTTTTTTTTTTAAATGGGTCAACCGTTTATAATGAAACTATGTTCGAAACTCCGATGAAAAAATGATACGATCGATTCCTAAATTGGGCTCGCAGCCGATATTCAAATTAATTTTGCAGATGATCAGCCATCAGTTTAGTTTTCATTCACTGCAGTTGATGATTTCAACTCATTTATTTTATCATCGTATGGACAACCTTTTAAAAGTTGCGGGCAGAACTTTACGATAGTGGCCTACTGGGCCTGACTTCAGGATGTTAGCGATATCGCGGGCCGTATAATTCGGATTTATATGGAAGTTTGAATGTTTTATATAGGTTTTATACAGGGTTTTGACTTGTTCTGAGGGCTGGTCCAAAAGCCATGGCGGGCCCCATCCGGCCGCAGGCTGGGAGTTGTCCATATGTGGAAGCAGTAAATTGGGAGGCTGAAATCTGGTTACTAAGATTTTTTCTAATAAATTTTCAATTCTTATTTAGACGTGGATTAGACTGTGTTGTTTTGTGTTGTGTACTATCACTAAACTAAAGGATAAAGCCCTTTGTGGAGACAATTACAGCTGGCGATAGAATGTCTACACTCAGAATATTTAATATTTACCCACTTAAAATCAAATAACTTCATATTCAATTTTTATTATACATCGAAATTCGAATTGTATAATCTGCAGAGACATTTCGTATTCGAAACATTTCGTTTTGTATCAACATCCTCTCCTATATCCATGCTTAATGCGTAGAAAACCGTTTTATTTTTGAAAAAAAAGTTAAACTGAGTAGTAATTTAGAAAAGCTATCTTAAGCGAATTGGAATCGTAATTTTTCCTCCAAAGCCTGATAACCGTGACTTCAATGTAACGTCAATGTCACTTGCAATAGATGATTCTTACACTCAAATGATTAGCTTTTTTTATTCTCTTAAATGAAATAGAGCTAAAAATACATAAAAAAAAACACTTAAAAATCAGGGAACGGGCGGATTATCAGATCTTTTCTTTCTTTCTTTTTCTTTTTCTTTTTTTTTCTTTTTCTTTTCTTTTCTTTTTTTTTTTTTACATAATTATGATAATTTTCAGGCTGATCGCACCAACGAACCGTGTAAATTTTAAGTTATTAGACAATACATTTTTAATCTGTTTGGATGGTAAAAGTTTTATTTTGAGTGGTTGAACTCGAATTGTGACAGAGTCTAGGATCAGCGTAACTATATAGGAGCGATGTATTTTTGATTTATTCGAAGTTAGAAGTCCATTTTCTTCAGTCCATCCGTTTGTTCTATTATTGTCAACGTTTAAGTAGTTGTTAGGGTTATTATAAAAGAATATTTTTGATCTATTCTGTTTTTGATTTCATGATTTCGAAGTGTCCTTTTATACTAATAATTTAAATTGCGTTACACTTTTTATTTTCTTAAGCGCGAGTTTATAAAATAAAATTATGTTTAAAGCATATTTATGTAAGATTATACTTTTATGGCATCTATATTTATGTATCTATAAGATTGAATTTACGTTTGTAGAATTTGTTTATGCATGATGTATTTTCTTTGAATTAGAAAAAAATAAGTATTTTATGTTTGAATTGAAGCACTATAGAGAAATTTAAATGTGTGAACGTGCAGTTCAAACGCAAGCAGATGAAACAGATGATTAGTATTTGGAAGGAGAACGACATGGAACAGCTAGACGTCGACAAATACTTCGGGTAAACAGTCTAAGTATCTACAAAGCTGCCACAAATATGGGTACTTATTATCATAGTTTAAAACTTTTTAACATGGATTGCATTCACCCTGGAGCTTTGCATTTTTCTGAAGAGTAAAAACAAAAATTAACCGAAACCATTTTGGGGACTGTAAGATTGATGTAGGACATTCCGAATTTCCTAATGAATTGGTGTGGTTGTTTCTTCGATGTCACCCACATTTCAAAGAATTCGAAATTTGAAAGCATACTTTACAATGGCTTTGTTCACAGTATATGACGAGTGAAACTATTAACGATTTTGGTGTGTACTGCTACGTTGCGAACAGTGTATAACAGACTTGATGAATTTTTTTTATAAACTCATTCATCTGACAGTTCAAGCAACTCAAATTCTTGATGCTGAATTTGAACGTCCTCAATATGGACAGATATATTTCTGAAGTAATGAAGACGCTGTTAGTGAATGCATCGCCCAAGATCTTCGCTGATACCCTCGTTGATCTGCTACAGAAGGTAAGGAGGCACCTTACGTTAAACTACTTTTTCCTGAACTCTGATCCCACCGACCATCGAATATTTAGCATCCCTCTTCAAAACAAAGTATATGCCATTGTAACATTGAATGCCGACCAAAGTTTACCTGATAATGTATGAGTGATCCGACAGCGATGAAAATCTTTGGCAACCATGAAGATTCTTGATACGTGCCAAGGCATTTACGTATTCATTATTTTACACTTAAGGAGCCTTTAGATTCTGAGCATGGCTCGGTAACCTGGTACTTTCTTTTTTAAAAGGCAAGTAGCGGATTTATGAAAAAGGGTACTTTTTGTAGAGAAAAAAGGCAGTTTTTCGACATACCATAGTAATAAGGAGCGGTCCCAAGCATGTGTCGACTGTGCTTCCGCACAGGCGCCGAAGTTCGGAGGGTGTCAAATTTAGATTATTTTTAACTGTAATTTATCGTCTACCAGCAGATCGACTTCCAATCAGTTGTAGCAGAATATACTATACTCAAAACTTTTCCCCCTATTCTAATACAGTAGAATCTCGCTACAACGATATCCTCTATAACGATAATTCTCTCTATTACGATATTTTTTCATAGTCCTGGCTGAATTCCCCTTAGATTAATGTGAAACAGTTCTCTGTATTACGATATCCTTTAAAACGATAATTCTCTCTACAACGATGGTAATAATTATCCCTTACACCACACCACAAGAATTCTCTCTACTACGATATATTTTTTTTTCTACGATGCATCAGAATCTCAACTCATGCACACACATTGAAAGCTACACAAAGAAAGTCGAGGTAAAATGTGGTTGGACCACGCCTCTGCCAAAGAACGTCTTCTAAGTTTCGTTTTGCTGATGTAACACTATGGTAATGAGAAAGTGCATTTCTCGTAAGGTGGAAGGACAGTTGGAATTTCCTGGATGACACAGTTTCCTAACCCCCCTCTTTAAAAAATGGTCAAGGATTCCTTTCACCGGAACTGATATAGAAAACGATACGTTCTTTTGTCTGAACTTGAGTAAGAATTTTAACCTCCGATAAATCCTATCGAGCTCGATTATTACACAAGGATATCTTAAATTATTTATGAGTTTTGTTTACTTTGAAGTTTGTTTAGTGAAAATCGAAAGCAAATGGGTAAAAGAAAACAAATATCTATCGAAGTGAAATTCAACATCATAAAAGATTTTGATAAAGGCATGAAGCAAGCTGAGGTTTGCAGAAAATATGAACTTTCACAGTCGACTGTTGCCAATTTCTGATTTCTTTGCACAAAATAAATAAGGATAAATTAATGGGTATGTATTTTCAGTTAATATCTAATTCATTTAAAAAAAAGATTTTGCGGCATTCAGGTATTATTTATTTAGACAGTATATATTTGTTATTCAAAAAAGCTAAATATTTATAAGCTATATCGCCGCTAGAATCCCTGGCGATGTGGCAAGGGTATTGAACTAAGATTTGTGAGTTTTGTGAAAATTACTGAAAACTATAAACATGTTTTTCTCCTTTCATTTATTATATATTACTTGCGAGGGTGTGCTGAATGAAAACAGAACACTTTCTTTTGACACCGCAGGGTATGGGATATATGAAGAACAAAATTATTTTCGTTCCAATATCGATTCTCTCTATAACGATAATTCTCTTTACAACGATATATTATTTTGACCCCCAAAATATCGTTATAGAGGGATTTCACTGTATAGACCATGTGCCTGGAGCGCTTAGGAGAATCCCGAGGTCCAGGTTGGTTGACCTGATGGGATAATATAACGCTGAAATAAGAGCGAAATTATGAACCACAGTGGTCATTTTGATTCAATGTCCTCGCAGTAACCCTCCGTACAAAAAAGGACAAAAATTAATGATTCGCCATGGAGCTTTCGGACTAGGGTCAGAGTTATAAAACTGTGATAAGACAATGGGAAATGGGGAACACTGGCGTATAGTGGCGCTCACAGGATTTTAGTTTAGGGGGAGGGCTAGACTACAAATACTGCTGACTTCGGTTATAGTGACCTCGATTATAGTTATAACTCTCTTATAACGTCAAAATATTCTGTACCATTCGACTTGCCCGCACACGCAAGCCCATGAGCAATGCAACCCATTATAGAGTCAAATAATTATCTGATCTTTTCAGCGATTTTGTAAGTGAGTTTAACTATGTTTCATACGCCGACTGTAAGCTTTTATTTAAAAACTAGTTTCTTTATTTTTTGGTAAAATGTATTTCAGAAATATTTTGAAGACAGTTTTAAAAAAGAAAAAATATAACTCGTCATTGACAATTTTCAATTTTCAATGCTTTTCACTTCTAACGTTCCATGTTTAGGGGGGGGGCAGAAGCCCCCCATAAACCCCCTCCGTGGACATTGACATTGACGTCATATTAAAGTCACGGTCATCAGGCTTTGAAGGGAATTTGTTTAAAATAGTTTTTCCAGATTATATAGTTTATTATTTTTTTCACAAATAAAATTATTTTCACTGCGGGAAGCATTAATATGGAGGTGCTCTTCCCAGAAAACGAACTCGTTCGAATACGAAAAGTTTGAAATTCGATTTGGATATGTAACAAAAATTTAATATGAAGTCAAACTTTATTCTACGCACAGACGTATATAAGAGAGGGGGGGGGGTCTGAACTCCCTCCCCCCACCGTTATTCTTCACAAAAGTGCTAATTTTGGCAGAATATCGACCTGTAAACCCTATATTTTAATGAGTAATTACTAAAAATTTCTATAAAGATTAAAAATTTATAATGTAACTGAATTATTTTACAAGTTATTTATAGTAAAATTTGCCGTCAATCAAATTTCGCAGAAAGAATGTCCCCAGAACGACCCAGTGCCTGCAATCGGAAGGAAATTAACTCATTCAGGCGCATTCAAAATCCACGATGGGAGCAGAAGGGGGAATCGCTGCCGTGGAGTTCTTGCAACGATTTTAGTATTCAGTACATTTATGCCTATGCCTACAGAACAATACAATAATAAATGTTTTGTGACTGGTAATTAAAAAAAAATGAAAAATCTAAGAAAAGCTGTTTTAAATTTTATGCGCTCTAGGCAAGTGCCTAGCGTCAGAGGTCATTCGGGCAAGCGCCCGCCCCTTTCCCCCTCCAACAAAAAGCCCCCCTCCTCCCCGAAATTATCCTTTAAGATTAAAAATTTGTAAATTCTGATTTTAATTTATAAAAAGTCACAAAGAAACGAATCTTATAAAAAATAATAGTACTAATAGTTACTACTTTATAATCCTAGCATTATATCCACTTTTTTTTTTTTTTTTTTTTTAAGGTAAACGATTCAGTCTCAGTATTCGGCGCAAACCAGTATAGTGATTAGAGATGAGACGGGCTCAGCTCGAGTCCGAAAGCCCGAGCCCGAGCCCGGGCCCGAACCGGGCTCGGGCTCTGTAATTCACAATTGCGTTCGGGCTCGGGCTCGTGAAAAATTTCTATTTTATTGAACATACTCTTTGAAACAGATTTTTAAAAAGGGATTCATATGGAAAATAAAAGTACTTATAAAAAAAAAAATACCGGCACGGGTGCCTAGAAGGCGCGTGAAGCTCTTGGGTATTTCAGAACGGCGGCTTATATTGCTTAGTTAGTCATGAGATCAGACATTATTTAATAAACATGGATATAAAGAATTAGAAAGTGCATTAAAAATTTGCAACTATATTTGTCTTTAATTTGCACAAACGACAAAATTTATTGTATTCTATGAAAGAATTTCTTCTTTGAATTTTATTGAATTTTATTTATCTTTAGCTGAAATTTCGGGCTCGGGCTTCGACTTAAATAATATTGCTCGGGCTCTGGCGGGCTCGGATTAAAAGTCTTCGGGCTTCAAAAAATGAGCCCGAACTCATCTCTAGTAGTGATCTATGCTGATTGCGCGGAAACCATAATACAGCTGCTTTTCAATTGGAACTGATTCAAGAAAAGAACTTCCTAAGTGGAGTAGTGAAGATCTATCCCACTATACATAAATGCTCCGATATGGACATTAGGACAATCAATATGAAAATAGTGTGGAAGTTAAATAATACAATTGAAGTATTATCCTACATTATGTTATTATTATCGAACTATTTCATGTCACTTTGCATCTTGATGGAATAATCCTTTTTACGCTGTAATAACACCCTTCTTTGTATGGCGTGATATGAAAATTGCTTTGTACGGTATAAAAAAGTTTTCGTAAAAGAGGGCCTCCCAATGAAGATATTGCCCAGGGATCCCAATTCGGCAAATCGGTCCCTGCCAAGTGTGCCGAATGGCAAATCCAGACTTACGTTCGCAAATTAAAAACGCTAACTTAACAGATGGTGGCGTCATCTTTACTGGATAATTAAAGATAAAAAGTACCTTTGTTAAGCAAAGCTTTACGAGAGCTTTAAGGGACGAAGCATTGAGAGGAAACTTTTTAAGAAGATCTAACGCGTATTCATGTTACATCTGGAGAAAACAGTCTAAAACTCTAGGCCATTAGATCGATAGCCACTTGAGAGGTTAGAACCTTGGACCCGCACGTGCTCCCAATGCTCAGTGTCTCATCCAACTCGACCATTGGTCGGAAAAAAAAAAAAAAAAAAAAACATCGCCGGCAGAATTTTGTAAGGAAAATATTTACATTGAAAAAAACTAAGTGAGGGTGGAACTTAATACCACCTAAAAGTACTTTCTGCCCCCTTTATTTTTACTTTTGAATACGAATTTACGTTTATACGAATATTTACCTTCAGTCTTTTAATCTGTAGTTTTCTCATTCGTTTACATTACTTCTAACGTATTATTTCCAGTATCCATCACAGATATATAAGATAAATTATTTTTAACATTAAATATTTATAAATATTTAAACTGTGAAATATATACAAAAGAATTAAATATAACTCATTAGAGAATTTTAGTTACATGATTTAAGCATGTATAAAAACTTAGAATTGAAAGAGGCATTATGCTTTATATATACTTGTCCCATTCAACTATAAATGAACAGTATATCTATAATGATTTTCTATAACTTATCATTTAACATGATAAATCCAAAACTTCTGGTGAAAGATAGCTTTATTTTTTTATGAATAATTTTTAAAATGCTACTTTATAAGTCGTAATAGCTTTTTCAAATAAAGATGGCAGCACTATACAATTAATCATAGCCGCATATTGATCAAAATATGAATTCTCTAGTGTGCGTCAGCATCACTCATGAACATTTTTATTTTTCTCAAACGCCATTTCAATAAACAATGAATTAAAATGAACGAAATATATAAACATACAAAACTATGTTTTCAATTACTCTGTTTCTTGTGTTTGGCATTGCGTTGGCAAAAACAGAATTGATCGTTGTCAGTAAAAAAGGCAGTTTTCATGCAGTATTTTTCAAAACTTAAAGACTATTGGATATCGATTGTAAAACTTTAGAGAGTTAAACATAGCGTCTACTTTTAAGTTACTTCAGAGTATATCTGTATGCAACTTTTCAAACGAAATTTTCTTGAATATGCCAGATCTGGCACAAAGAGCAAGAATATATTACAAGATATAAAGGGCGAAAAGGTTTTATGTTAGAAGAAACACAGGCAGCACAAATCATCATTTTGTAATAAAATATTACAATAAACTTATGGGTGGTGTAGATTTATTAGACAGTCATTTAGGACAACATAAAAATAAAAGGAGATCTAAAAAATATTATTTAAGAATTTTCTTTTACTTGCTTGCTGTGCTTTTGTTAAACTTATGACTTCTGTATAAAAAAAAAATTGAAAGTACATGATATTCCATAAGGAGGACTCAGAGAACAGATTGCAGTGTGTCTGTGTAAAACTGGTAATATAAACTGTAAGTGGGAAAAAGAAGGCAATAGGTGTGATAATTCAAGGGGGGAAAAAAACTTAAAAGACTCTTAGACAATACACCATTTAGCGATGAACATTAGATGGTATATGCCATTGGCCGACTTATATGATAATCAGAGAGTGGCGAAAATTTCCAAAATTGTAAAACTTTCACAACTTGTTCCAAGTGCGGAACCCGTTTAGTAGACATCGAAATTGTAACTTCTTGTTTTACCAAATTTGACTTAAATAAACATTTTATTTTTTCCCCAATTAAAATATCCTGGAGTAATTTCTTATACTGACTCTTATTGTTGTGTTTGGCTCTTATTAAGCCCATTCGTTAAAATACTGTGAAAATAATTTCTAATCATATATAATTAATTCTGCAGTAAATATGTTTTTAAACATGTCTAAAATATAAATTGTGCTTAATTTTTAAATATTTTTCATGAATACTGTGATTTTTCTTGTACCTTCATTCCGTTTCTTACTTGTTTTGTAAGATTTAAAATTTTAACATTCTGTGCTTTGTGCAACGTGTGGCACACAGAGCCGGCCCAAGGGGGTTGCGAATGTAGGCGATTGCCTAAGGCCTCGCTCCTGGGCCATTTTTTTGCTATCGCATTAGACAGAGCTTGGTAGATGGTTGCGATATATCCCGAAAAAAGCCAATAAAGCTATTGTGTTCAGTCCTAGTAAGACAAACTAGGTCCTAGTAAGACTTACATAAGACATGATAGAAAAGAGGCCCCGCTCTTGCACTTCGCCTGGAGCCCCGCACGCCCCTCGGGCCGGCCCTGTGGCACATACCATAAAAAACTAGTTTCATGTAGCAATGACATTTATTTGAACTTTTTAATTACTTTTCCTGAATTCAGGGCTGTTTTAAAATATCAATTTTTTCCCCCTGTATAAAAACAAAAAATCGAGCAGTGAAGGGTTAAAAAGCTATAGTGTGATATATATAAGAATAATTGCACAAAAAGCATAAAAGAAATATATATCTTTATTTGAAAAGATTTACATCCTTCTAAAAATACAGAATGTAACATGTAACAATTATTTCAACGAGTATGAAAGTTACAAATGAAAGTGATGTTCCTTAAAAATTAAATAAACTCGAGATTCTTCTTTTGGCAAAGACACCAGTGTACGTACAAATTAAAAGCAACGAGGTTTTTTTTATTAATTCTATTGAAATTGTTGTAATAAATCCAAGTAAACAGTTTAATAGGTCTTATATAAATACATTAACAATAATTCTTATATAAATACATTATTAAAGGGAAAGCCCGATATAAATCGAATGAACTTGAACAAAAATTTAAATTAACAAAACCTTTAAAAGATTAACTATAATAAATGTAAGGGATAAATACTAAGTAACTTGATGGGGATTTTCAATTATATTTGTCAAATAGAGAGATAGTATATGCATTTTTGAATTTGTTTTCACCTGTTTATGTTAAAACAAATTTGAAATATTCTTAGCAAATTAAAGTATGAAATATGTTCAAAGCACTTTTGCTATTCATTGATTATTTTATATTTTTAACTAATATATTTTATTTTCTTGAAGTGTTGAATTGAATTGAGAAGAGAAAAGACAAGGTCGTCATTGAACTTTAAAGTCTTAGATTCTGCATTAATTCAACAGATAATAATTTTTTATTACACAATAGTTGAGAACACTCACGGAAATAAATGTTCTTTTTTAAAAATTTGTATGCCAATTACCGCCTATTATGTAGCTCGCGTTTGAATTATTAAATTGATATTCATCTTACTTCTCCAACTTAAAACAATGGGGAGAAATCTTCTCCTTTTCCATTACTATATATAGTTTTAAATAAAATGAAAATAAAAAAAGTGACAGATCATCCAAATGAAGTAATGCCCAAAAGTATAACTTCCCATACCACGTACGTTTCACCCATTTCAGATACCAAAGTTTTCGAGTTTTCCCTCAATAAATGCAGTCTTGTTCTCAGAAAAATAACTCTTTGAGCAAAAATTTAAACAGAAATAATTTTATTAATTAATTAATTTATTTATTGTCACAATCATAAAACTCCACTTTTCCTTCTATTCCCCCTTCCCCTTTTTTTTCGCCTTTTCTTAGGATAGATTCCATTCTCTTTTTAGGACAGAATAAAACAGGTCGAAAACCACATTCATATTTGCTTTGAAAGGAGAGCTTACTATCATTCTGTTCCCAAAGCTGGTTCGCTCCCCTCAAGCTTCTACTGATATAAAAGTAGTAAGAAAATGGACGAGTTGTATTTCGGTCTTAGCAAATGTCAATAAAACTTGTTAAATTGAGATAACCAGTTATTTCCGGAAGTTACAAGGGATCCTTTGTTGTTCTAGCAAGGTCGAGAGAATTACTAGAACCACCGAAAAGCAATGCCGTTTTTTATAGCAAATTTAAACAAATAAATTTTAAATTGCGAACAACCAGCGCCTAAACATATGATTCATATTTGCAACATTTAAAGAACGGATTTTATAAATACTTTGTTTTCTTTCAAAAAAGATGTCTGAAGAAAAAGGGGGGAGAGGGCGGCCACCAACTCTTTCTGTATCTTCCAGCAAGAATTTTAAGGCTACCTCTTTTTTTCTTTGAGATCGAGAAAAAATAAATAATGTTTGAAGAACTCTGTTCTGTATAAAATTTATGCTCATCCTTAGGATGCATGTTTTCGTTTAGTTCTTGCGATTTTTTAAGGCTGCTGTTTTTGCTCAGCTTTCTTAATAAATGAAATATAAGAAGAAATGAATTGCTTAGAAACCCGAATTAGCAACACTTTTTCGATAAGTAGAACTTCTAATGACTAACTACCCTATTGGACCCTGTAGAATTGAGAAGTCATAGAGAAAGGACTGCGCTTACTTTCAAGAAAACTCCGCTGTGCCAACAAAAAGGCGTATTTAAAAGCTTCTTAATGCGAATTTGGTAACGAATCTTTGTTTTTTAAATCGTCATCCTGTATTACAGTATTTCGATTTAACATTCCCATTTGTCCTCTAAAGAGGACTTCAGACACAAGTCTTTCTGAAAGCAGTTGCATTGAATTGTCCATTTTCCGAAGCTTGGAAGCAACGTATTGGCCGAATATTTCAGGACTATCCGCAGGAGATGGCAATGAGGATGCAGGAGCAGGCGCGTAAGGCCCCATCGATTCCATCTTCGGATAAAATTCGTTACTTGAACTGTAGTTCATGTCCCGTTTTCTTTTGTACCCGGGATGCTCGTAGACCATAAGAGAACGATGGCCGTCCATGGAGGGAGGCTTGTGCATGTTTTGCATGTGGGGTTCGGACTCTAACTGCCTCTGGCTTTCAGGGCTGGAAACCTGAAACTGAAAAATAAAGATAAAACTTAAAGGGAATTTTTGCTGATTAAAAAACATACTACAGCAAATAGTAGTTTACTCTATTTACGCTTAAACTGAAAAGACGAATTATTCTGATCGCTTCTCCACCAGTAAAACATTGTCGAAAACTCTATTTAAACTTATCAGAGTCTTTCTGAACACAGCAACAGGTCGAAAAACTATACTTGCGTAATATAAACAAATTTCTTGCAATGCACTGCACTAAAGACCAGATGATGAACATCAAAGATCTGTTTTAAACTATTGTACTATTAATTGTAACATTAATTAACTTATATTCATTTGATATTAACAGTATTTTTCGCAAATCTTTATACAACATTAGACTTGGTATAAAGCTGAATATTCTTTATTCGACATGTTTAAATAAACAGAGTGTAAATATTCGAAAAATAAAAGTTATAATTTAAAATATTAATTCGAAAAATAAAAAAGTAATAATTTAAAATGGCATTTTTAAACAAAGAGTATCACAAGTTGCCTTATCTTTAATTTAGAAGCAAAAGTCTCCCTTTTAATTGTTGGTGGACACCCTGCGTAAAATGACTGCAAGTGCGATTTTTTTATTCTTTCATAACAACTGCAGACTATGGACTAGGAAAGCTTTTTCAAATACCCCTTCCCCTAATCCTACTACCAAAACATTTTAGCCTTCTGGAGAAATTGAAAATAACTTGGTATATGAACAGAGGCTGTGGATACTCGTAGGAGTTATAGTCCTTCCAAGCAGGGGCGTAGCCAGGGGGGGGGGGGATATCGGGATATATCCCCCCCCCCGAAATTTTTGGATTAGTGATGAAATTCCGTCTATTTACACACATATAAGTTCATATCCCCCCCCCCCCCGAAATATTTTCCAGGCGCATATCCCCCCCCCCGAAAAATTTTCCTGGCTACGCGCCTGCTTCCAAGTACGTTTCAAAATATTAATATTCCTCCCTTGAAAATGGTCACGCCTTAAAAAAAAAATAATCAGACATCAGCTGCAATAGATTACAAGCTGTGATGTAAAAATTATGTCTTATGTGATATGATTCCGAACAATTTTTGAGATTTCATATTGCTGAAGAAAATGACTCCAGTTGATGGTGTCTGCTATTGTGAAATGGTGTTTCAACCAGTCAAGTTGAAAGTAGAAGGCTTAAAAATATTGTATACTTTTAAGAAAAAACATTTTTTGCTTATTTTCGTTCGAAATAAAATTACTTTTTTGTTTCCGTTATAAAGATTACTGTCAAGAAACTGTCTGCACTATCTTTAACAAAATAATTGCAATTAAAATCCTAATTTAAAAACCATTTTTTATAGTTTGACTAACTGCAACTGAATAATTATTGCCAATATGATTGATTCTATACGACCGTAAAAGTGCCATTCTGCATTAGTACTGCATTAGCATTTTAGGAAAACATTTTGCAATTTTTTATCAGTTCTAGTTTTAAGCACTAACTTGTAAAGACGTATTATTTTAGCTAAAATTTCAAGACTATGTTAAATCAGAAGATGATTAAGCAAAACGACAAATCAAAAATCACTTACTTCCTCATCAAAATTTTCGTCACTTTCTTCATCATAATACATATTCTCGTCCATTTCCACCTTCAACATGTCCTGGATGTCAATACTGTTTCCTTCGATGTCTCCTTTAAGTTCGTTCTCCTGGTCCGAAATGAACTGGAACAGCTCGTAGTACCACAAAGAAGGCACATAGACGGGTTCTCCGGTCTGCTTGCTCCTCTCCCTGGAAGCCTCGACTTTCCTCAGTTCTTTCCTGAAGTTTGTCCTCAAGGCATTGATCTTCTTCTTGACAAGCTCTATGTCTGCATCTGGATACAATTCCCTGAGTTTGGCGAGGAGCTTGCGATACGCCATGTTCTTGATGGTTTTGTTGTTGTAGTGGCTCGATTTCACTTTCCAGAGCGATGTCTCGCTGCGGTAGATGTCGATGAATTCCTGCAAAACCTTTCGTTCCATACTTGGTTGCCAGGATATCACAGGAGGTAATCAGAAGCTGGATTCTACTGATTGATGCACAGAGTTTTTAACTGCAAAGGAGAAAAAAAAAAAAAAAGAACACAATTATCTCAATGAAGAACTTTACACCCTCAAATTGCTTCTTGAAACAATTCACCATCTTTTTTTTTTTTAAAAAAAAAAAAACGTCTGGCACAGACACACACAAAATCGACAGAGATTTGAGATGACGATTCTCCCCCCCCCCCCCCTCGAAATTTGAACATTGATAAAAGTGCTGAACTATAATTTTAACGAACATCACAAAATAATCAGTTTTTATATTCATTTCTCGAATGACTTACTTTTCTTTCAGATTAGTGGCATTTTCAAGAGAGAAGGTGCGATCGTCCATCTCTTTTCTTAGGCACACCTGGACGAAAAATATCTGTTTCATTCATTAGAAAGATTCTACCTATTCTACAGTAGCTACTGCCCAGAGTCACAGTATCTAACAGGAATGCAAAATTTGGAGCAAAAAGAAAAGAATTTGGTTTTTAAATAAGCAACTTCCTCTGAGCGGCTTGGTGAAGGTCGAAAACATGAAGTTGTTTTAACTCCAATACGTATAATTGTCTCAACTTGTTTTTCCACAAGTTTAGACAATTTCGTAACAAAGGGGTGTTTGTTCTCATCACTAAAAGAAAAATAACAACGAAAATTACTCGTTCTCTGGCCGGTGTTTTCATGTTTCGCCAAACGAATCGTCTCCCTCCCTCCTTGAAACTGTTCTAGATTTGCCACTGATCAAGATTTGATGTAAAATTTAGTAGTATAGCTATTGGGTTGGTAACAAAGTAATTGCGTTTTCTTTTATAGAATTCAAACAAATAAACTTTGAACAAGTTTTTAATTACAGAAAAGCTGTGCCTAGACATAGGATGAATTAGTTACATTTTAAAGTAAGAATTGTACTGGTTGTCCAGTACAATTCTTACTTTAAAACCTGTACCGTCCATGAAAGATGGCCACCAACCCTCTTTTCTCGCATCTATCTATCTTCCTTGGAGGACAATATTCAAAATGTCCTGAAATTGATTTTTAGGTATTCGTGACTGCTGTGTTTTACAGCAAGAATTTCACGGATATCTCTACGTTTCTTTGAGATCGCGCGAGATATGTGAAAATAACTTTTTGGCCCCCTACCTCCCCCCAAAGGTTACGAATTTTGGAAAATGCTCTCTGATCTAGCACCTATGTTAAAGAACTTGACAAATTTCTTATTAATTCCTTCAGTAGTTTTTGCCAGGTGAAACACTGACTTACGCAAAAACGAAATTACTTTATTGCCAACCCAATAGCATTGGAAGCGTGCAATACTCTTTTTATATTATTACGCAAATCATGGTAGAACAGTAATGACTTGCAGAATGTAGTTATGCGAGTTATTTGTAATGAGTTTCAGAGAAAAAATATAAAATTCTCGGTAAGAAATAACCGTACAAAGAAACAAACTACTGAATTATATTTTATTTAACTTTCAATTATTTATTTATTTTTTATACGTATTTCTCTTACGCTTTGGAAACTGATATCAAAGCAAAATGCGAGAAATAATAGAACAATTATTTAATACTGATGTAAAGATTTCATCTACTTAAATAAATATATACATAATACTTACATACAGGTACACCATAAATTAATGGGATATTTATAATTTTCAGCATAGTATGATAAATTCAGGGAAAACAAAAGTGAATGTAATATTTTTTAAATACTAATTTGAAACAAATAATCTCATACCCATACGCTCTGTAACTTGAATTTTAACTACTTAGGGGTAGGACCAGTTTCTTTCTCGATTCTTGATTTTTTTTTTATTTACTGTGTGTGTGTGTGTGTGTGCGCGCCAATGGCCGAATGAGATGCCAGCTGCTTTCTTTAGGCTTGACTGCAACGAGGGGTGTAGATGTTGGTCATTTTGCTATGGAGGCGCCTATAGACAAGCCAACGTTGCCATTATGAATGGTCTCCTATTTTGAATCACTTTCTGATAGGAGATCTAGAATGGTCGCTGGAGGACATGGAGGACACTGGAGCCACAATAAGTGCACAGTTCCCTGCGTACATACGCAGTGGTCTACAGCAGTTCAGTCAAGAGAGGTAGTTACCCTCCCAGGCGCTGACCAAGGTTATCACTGTCTCACTTTCCGTGCTCTTATGGAAACCGACTGGGGAACTGTGACGGACCTATTCCCGAGATCAATAATTTAAATTTAGCAATTAAAAAACACCCGAAAAGTTCAAATATCACTGTGTTTAAATGAAAACAATACAGAAATGATCATGCTAAATACATTAACATTTAAATTATACTACACTATAAGTACCCGTTGTTAGCAGGTTGTTTGTCCAACCAAGTTGCTAAATTTTGCTTAATAAATAATATTCTACCATAATGAAATTTCCAACTCTTGAATGGAGAGAAACTTAGTTGACTTTATTGGGGACACAAGGGACCAACTTACACAGATCGGGGGCTCAGGTCACAGAGGTCCAGTGCATAAAAACTTTTAGTAGAATACTAGAATATTATTTAAATTGAAACGAATTTATGTAATTCATATCACCCAAGCATTAAATTACATTGAAAGTTTCGAACGTCCTTGTCAAATATTTCAAATGAACTAAATATTATATTCTTGTCTTCGTTGAAAAGAAAAAAAATATATGTATATATTTATAGGTGGGTCATTTTCAAAATTCGGTGCCATTTTCTGTCCGCGTGAAATATATATATATATATATATAATAGCTTACTTACGTAAAGTGAAATCCCAAGATAATCCATTGATAAAGTGAAAAAAATATCAAAAAAGTAAAAAAGTAGATAGCACATGGTGCCAATTAACGAGCTTATACCGGATAAGTGTTTAAATATTTACGAGGTATCAGAAAATTTAAATGATTTTTCTTTTAATCATGGTTTTATCAGACAGTTTCCAGTAGTAAAACAATAGATTAAAAAAATACTATTTAATAAAAAATAATAAATAAATGAGTAGAGAAGATACTGAAATATAGCTGTCCGAATCATAGAACATAAGCCGTGTTAATGCAGAATTGCGGTACAAAAACTACAATTTCTGCCCTGAAATGCTTTAAAATTTTGAAATAGAGTTTAAACTACATGATGAAAAGATTTTTTATAAGGTTTTAAGAAAAATACTAGATTTTTGATAATTAAACATAGCTGTCCGGACATTGATGTCATGTCTTTTACCATACATTATTTTCAACTTTTTAAACAACTAAATTGAAATTTGAGAATACCAACACCTGTTTACCATTAGAGCATGATCGAGATTGAAATATAAACAGACATCTTGAGTTCTTTGGCATGTGACTGTAAAGGCAAAAGCATATTTGTGATAAATATTTTTAATGCATGTCATGTCTGTTACCTTAATTAGTTGTACAAAATTTATTTAATGTATTTTTTAATTCAATTGATTAATTTAGATAATTAGATTTTTAGTGCAAATTAATGTCTCTTCTATGTTCTTGTGGAATTATTCAGATTCATGCATTTTTGTTCTTTGAAATGTCATGGATGTCTGTTATCAGTCATGTCTTTTACCATAATAAGTAATAGACACGACAAACAAAAGCTTACAAAAACGAGAAAAATTTTTTTAAATGGAAAAGACTATATTATATGGACAAAAGGGCTCTATACTTATGTAATAAATCGCTTTGCATTACGTTGTGCTAAACATCAGTGTACAGATATTTCAAAGAATACGTTCGGTAACAGACATGACCAATTTCATCAAGTCTTATAATGGAAAAAAAAATCTAAGAAAATTAAATAAAAGAAAAAAAAATTCATGAATAATACTCAAATAATGTTCAAAAACAAGGTATGTTTCAGATTATGGAAAAAAACTACTGATTTTTTTAAATTGTATTTTTGCTTCTTAAATTTCCAAATGACACCCAATTTTGAAAATGACCCAGGTATGAAATTTTTTTTTAGTATTATATCGTTTTTGATTCTATTAAAAGGTTAAATATTTCGGTTTTGCAAATACTAGAGAGTGAAAGAGAGGTTACTTAAGAGTTCTGTTTCAGACAAAATCTTATATTTCCTTTTCCTCTTTCATAAACTCAAAATATTTGTCTCGAAAAAATTTCCGAATGAAAATTCATAAGAATTCTGCTTAAAAGTTTTGATGCACGTATTATCAATTATCAATTAGCACTTGTTATCCGGTGTTAAATTTATACACTTTTATATAAATTGTAACCATCTTGTTTTATAAGTAGTTTATCTTATAAGTTTACATTTATTTTCTTATTTTATAAAGATTGTTGACTAGTATTTTTCGATTATTAAATTGAAAAATTAGATATTTTACTTGGATTTTCAGGTAAAAATCAGTCTTTTATTGTGTTTGAAAGACAGTTTTAGAAAATATTTTGACACTACATGGACAGTTTTTGGGGACCCTAATACATGAGGACTCTGGGCACGTGCCCCTAATCCTTCGACGTAAATTAGTCCCTGGTAACAGAGCCGCAATGGTAAAACTGAAATATCGTCTGTGAGCTGCGTACAGTGGATATTAAAGAACTGAAATGACGGCAAGAAATACACGTGCACAAAGTACATTTATTTAATAATACAGGGTGTCACCAAACGATAGTAGAGCTTTAATTCTTTATCTATGAGGGATAAGTAAACAATGTAAATTGAAAAAAATGCTCTAATAAGGTAGGGCAAGACTACGCTAAAAAAAATCCTCTTGTTGATTAAAAAAAAAAGAAACTTTTTAAATTTGTATGCAACTCTTGTACAAACGAATTCCCAGTTTATAAAATGTACCCCATACAGTAATGGAGTGGTGTACAAAATTTGAGAAATATATTCTAAAAAGTGTCAGAGATACGAAGATAAATGTAAGATAAATGTATACTGACTTAAAACACGTTTCAATTGCTTTCGAAGATTTAAAAAAAAAAAAAAAATGTCCGATGATCGCGTTTAAGGGATCATACAGAAATTACGAATTTTATATTCTAGTATTAAACTTTTACATTCCAGTTCACGTACAGTCCCTGATCACACTTTGTTTAATAATGCCTCTGAGACATTGTATGTTCAAAGGCTGAAATTTTGTCCATTACCTCATTAATGTACGATGCACGTTTTAGTAACAGGGAAGTTTTTGTACGGAGGTCGTATACAAATTAAAGAAATATCTCTTTTTGAAAATTAACGAGGGGAATTTTTACTTAACGGAGTGATTTACATTCAACAACTTCTAACTTCGGCTCGCCGTTTTGCATGATCAAAGTATTAACACATTTTTTTTAAAGATCTAACAAAACATTACAAATTTCAAGAAAACTATAAACTACCAATTATGTTAATAATAATAACACTCAAGGGTTTTTATATATGTGTGTTGTTTGTATTGTTTATGTGTGTTAGTTCACAATTCATTTTTTAGTTTACCTTTCACGTTACCCAGTTTCATTTCATTCCTATGAGCTGTTTACCCGCAACAAAACAAAGAAGGAAGGGGGGGGGGACGTGCACAATTTTCTCAAAAGCTTTTCAGAAATTTTTGAGAAAATTCAAAGCCAATATCTCCGCCCCCTGCCACTAGTTACAAGCTTGCTTACACCGATTCCCTGGTATGGTTACCAACACTTATTTGAAAGATTGAAATGCATATTCTATAATGTATTGAAAGTAACTTTTTATAATTTTATTGAAACAGACATTTATTTACCTTGCACTTTATACTTTCAAAAATATGCAACAAAATGTGTCAGAATAGTCTATATTCATTTGTAAAAGCAGTTTTACGATTTAGTAAATTTTTAAAAATTAATCATTTAATCATACTTTAATCCTATTTTGAATCAACTATGGCTGATAAGTATTCTTGCTTAAACAAATATAATTTTGCTTTCTAAAAATTAAAGTATAAATAAGACCATTTAAAAAAAAAATTCATTTTCTTACAAAATTCAAAACAACGAACCCCCCCCCCTCTTTTTTTTTCCTCTCCTGACTTCCTGTATAGCTGAAATATTTATGACTTACGAGATCAGTAGTTTCCAACCTTTTGCACTAGCCGAAATAAGTTAGTCAATGGCCTCACAATTGGCTAAAATAAATTGTACATGCATGCATACAAACATACGTACAAGAGCATGTTGAGGCTTCGAGCAAAAAAACTCGGCAGAGTAAATTTGGAGATAGCCAAAATATATTTTTATTCCGAATTTCAATACCGAAATTTTTCGCGATCGCAATAGTTAAAAATAACGTATAATAGCTATTTCATTTACTTAACATTATACAAGTATAATTTTCATTTGGTGCTACATTTGTTCTTGCTTATTTTCAATAAATATGATTTTCTTGCATGTAGTGGTCAGGAAACGCCTTAATAAATTACCCAAGTTATTATGAAATCATAAATAAGTAATATGCAAACCAACTTTTAACCGATTAACAGAATTCGTCTTATTTTCGGCATCTGCGCCATTTGTCCACCAAAATAAAATTAGCAGAAAACATTACATTACAAAACTTACCCACGCTTTGAAAAATTTACGAAAAAATTATCACAATTTTCAGAAATCCCAAATTTTACCGTGCATCTCCTCAATTTTGTTGCCCGCGATGGTAGCACTTACATAGTTTGTAAATTTCGAAACTCTTATATGACAAAAATAAATTAAAGTATCTCTCATAAAAAGAGAATATTAAATTTTTAGTTTATCTGCAAATATACGAAATAAATAAAATGCTCAAAAGAGGGATTTTTCTCCATCTCAGGTAAAAAGAAAAGATGTGCCCATTTTCGGATACATTTTTCTAGGGGATTATATTGAGACAGCTTTTCATTCTACTACTATGTTTCATTCATTTACTTCAGCTGCTGTCATGCGGCGTGGGAATATATATTTGCGCAATTTTCGCAAAATCACAAGAACTTATGTAAATCAGTAGCGGAGTCTGAAAAGTATGAAAAGTCTGAATAGCTGCAGGTATTGAGGTCTTCGTCATAAGGAAAGAACTACTGAATATTGGTAGCCATCGAAAAACTGCAAAGTACTTTCGGCTCAGCAGATTTAAAGAGCATACGTGGTGAACTTTATTCTATCAAGAGCAGGTCTCGTCTAGTCACCGTATTAGAACCTTTTAAAAAGTCTGCCACTCAAGGCATACCCCCTCCCTCATGCAGATACTCCTCGAGCAGGTTGTCTTAACACAATACAATACTTGTCTAGTCTAGTTACACCCCTTTTACGCTTGAGGACTGGTAGAAATAAGAAAAGTATTTCGCGGTTCGATGTCAGAAGAAAAAAAAAATTATTTATTAAATCAAATGTCACACAAATGTAGCGATATTTGGTACTGGTACTACTCATTTTTTAAAAATAAATTTCATATACGTGGACGGTAGCAAAGTCCTGTGGACCCAGCAGTGGAGGGTATGGATTTTTCTTTCAATTAATTAATTATTTTTTTTTTGAGTGGCCTAATTTTTAAAAAACATTTTTGACTTAACCAAAATGTAGAATAAAACAAAATCATACTCTAAAGCAGCGGTTCCCAACCTTGCAAGGTTGGGATTGTTACAAATCCTCCTTTACGAATAAGAATTTCAAAATGAATGACAGTTAAATAATAATAATAATAATAATAATATGAAATAACCCCTTAAAAAAAATTAAACGGTCCCAGAATATAAAATGCCCTAAAAGTTTCAATTCAAAATTGTACAATTTAAAGAGAATCAGAATAATTGTAGCTAAATCTAAATAAAACACTACCGTTCTACAATATAAATACATTAAAAGTTAATAATTTGTCACTGATTTCGGAGAACAAATCTGATCAAGAGCGCAGCTAGAGTGTGGCTGATGAGGCTGCAGCCACCCAAGGCAAATTTCACGTATAAATTGTGTTGCATAAAAAGTATATATTGCAATACATAATAATAGCTATTCCTATTTTAGATTTTTTTAAATATATTAATACAAAGTAAGAAATTCGTAAAGTGGCCATTTTTTCTGAACCGAAAATCAGGACATTTCTAAACAAGAATCGGGTGGGGTAAAAATCAATCCCGAACACCCCTCCACCCATTTTTTTTTTTTTTTTTTTTTTCTACACATAATCTGATTTTCTACTTTTATGAGAAAAAGGAGTTGAAAAACGATATCAAATATGCAAATAAAATAGGTCTATTATATAAAATCAGTTTTAAATAATTTTATAGTTAATTTTTGGATAACATTTCAAAATAGTTTGCTTTCTGGCATTAACTATAGAATCATTATCCATTGATTATGGGTACGTATTTATATATATTATAAAACAATAATTTTCATCAATAAAAAAAAAATGGAGCATCTGGCCACTTTAGAAATTCGGCTTATATTCGAATACAGTAATGAGTACTTCATTAACTCGCCAACAAGAGCAAGAGCTCTAATGACGACTAATAGGACAAGTAGTTGAGGCTAACAACTCTTGAAACACTCCATAGGCTACTCTTAGCTCCCTCTAAAAACATTAGATTTTTCTTTTGCAAGAATGGAAAATGGAGAATAATTCAAAAGATGTAACCCTTCTAAAAATCGCCACAAAAATCACTATCCAATTATGCTAATGATATCAGTCAAGATATATCAGCATTAAAATTAATAAAAACTTTTATAATAACACAGACATGAACTGGTATTAATTAAAAATATGATCATTTGGGGCGGTACAATATGTCCACTCAAAATTATCAAATCGACCAGATAGTCATCATTTTATTCAAAATTATTTAAAAGCCTCTTTTTCTTCAGCTTAGTACAGTAACTTTTGTAGAGTATTAAAGTTTTTAAGCAGGAAAGATTATCTAGAAAGAACAAATTTCTACAAAATAACATTGGGTTGTTACGATTTGCACCCCCTCCCCCCTTGACTGGGGGCCAGGGGCAACTGCCCCTACCTTAATCAGGCTCTGCACACTTTTGATTACGTGGCATGTTGGAAGGAACAGGAATATCAGCTTGCCCCGGCATTTTTTAACCACCGAATTTTAAAAATCGTCTTCGAAACCTGTGACTTTCACTAACTTTCAATGTGAATATTCTATAATAGAATTATAAAGATTGTGTGAGAGAATGATGTGGACTCATTTTATTCAGTGAACTGTCTAAAACTTAATGCGTAATTACTCTAACATAAAGAATTATCAATCTGTTCTTGAAACATTTTAAATGAAACACAACTAATAAATAAGTATTATAAATCAAGTATAACCGCCCCCCCCAAAAAAAGTAAAATAAATAAATAAACATAAAAGTTAGGGCTACACAAGTATTACAGTCACTCTCTTTTGAAAAGGGAACTTCGAGCTTTCGAAATGAATTGGGCTTCTATAAAAATCGGCATTAATTGAAAAAGTCCGCTTTATAAATAATAATAATAAATCTTTCTTTAAGAACTATGCAAAGCGCTAAAAAGCTGAAAATCCCAGTATAATACTAATATAATATCGAGTTTTTAAGTTTTTAATTTAAGTTATTCAAAAATTTTGCTTACACACGCACATTCGTGTGAACAAAATAAATAGAAATGTACCAAATGAATAAAGTATTTTCATATAAAATAGTTCTAAGTAATATTAAACATGTTTGAATAACATAAAAGTATCGCATACGATATTTGTGAGCACAAATATGTTCCCGAAAAGCAGTAGATACGAGTTCTAAGACGCGCGTATGTAGGGCATTTCACCTGGCTTTTTTTTTTTCTCGGTCGAAACGCCACGCTATTTCACCCAGGTCGATAAATATTGAACAACCGCGTGCCTCTTATCTCTATGAAATACAATCCGAAATATACTGTGAATAAAACTCAATCAAAACATTATAATAATATTCATTAAGACAACTTACGATGCAGGACTGGAACGCCCGGAACCAGGACTTGTCAATTCGCTTGACAAGTCTTCGATAGACGAAGCCGGGCGCCCATCCGCTCAAAAAAACCCGTCCCTCCCCATTCTGAAAAATAGAATCTCCTGCTAGCCTCGGCGCAGACGCGCTGCAACCTCTACACCGAGTGTACTCTCCTCAAGTGCACTGACAAGTCTGACAAGTGGCGCAGTCATCAATGAGCCGAGTGATTGATGCAGACGATAGGCCCGCTGCTGTGTGCTGCAGCAGAGCACGAATCCGGTTTCTCTCAGCCGGGCATGACGTAGAAGCGAAGCGAACATTAAAAAGAAGAAAATAAAAAATAGCAAAAGAGAGAAGTGAAAATTGTCTGCATGCAATCTGGCTTGGCGAAAGAGTCGCAGAATTTTCATTGAGATAGGAAAAAAGGCTGAATGGGAGAAGAGCCAATTTCTGTTTCAAATAGAATAGAGAGAAAGGAAGTGGTTTTGGCGTTTTAGAGAGGAAAACGATTTTCCGTTTCTCAGTAAAGCAAGGGCTCTGCTGGTTTTAAATTACTAGGTTCAATGGAGGCTCGTTTTCTCAGATAATATTCTATAATGAATTGAGAAAATGATTATATTTTACGACATGGGCCTCGAACAAACGCTAAGAATGCATGTATCTGAAATAGTTAAATGTGGGCATATTTACAATAAAGCTTGTTTCCTTAAAGCATGTTCCTTAATGGAACGACTTAATTGTAACTTTTCACGAAAAAATTTATTTTTATTTTTTTTAAAAAGGGATGCATTTTACTTAAGTTAGCAGATTAAACAAAATCATTAA
The DNA here is from genome assembly GCA_038373885.1 of Cheiracanthium punctorium. NCBI lineage: Eukaryota > Metazoa > Arthropoda > Arachnida > Araneae > Cheiracanthiidae > Cheiracanthium > Cheiracanthium punctorium. The sequence continues at coordinate 2,796,743 of JAWZYV010014761.1, forward strand.
CTCCTCTGACCAAGGCACCTACCATCCTAGGCAGATCGCTCATGCGTATCATTGTTTAACAACACACACACAAAAAAAAAAAAAAAATCGTTTAAAAGCATATTAAGGAAGAAAAATAAAAATGTAATATGTTGGGCATCAGTCTGATAAAATTCGAACAATAATTCCTTTCAGTTAACAAAAATTAATTTATCCGAATTTTGTCAAAATTTATATCTCTGTTCTCCAAGGTTTACGAGACTTCATTTACTCTTTAAAACAGTTTTTTAACCTCCTTAAAATCGAATTTTAAAGAGTTATTTCATAATAGTCCGAGTTATTTTATCGTTATTTCATAATATGTTATGTTAATGTGAATTAACTCGCGTTAAGACAAATTGGCTGTTGGGGAAAATTCGCTTTTATAGAATCAGAGCCTTTCTTAACGAGTAAAATTATAATAAAATCTTTGCTGTGAGCTTGAAAACGTGAGCTGCTGAATAGAATAAAGTAAACACTACACTGATGATAAATTGAAAAACATGAGTAACCTTCGAACTGATGAAGTATACGTCGTGCACTGACGTAACCGAAGCTTTCAATTTGATCTTTTTTTTTCTTTTCTTCACCAAAAAAGTAATACTAGAAGAATTTAAGAACAAAAGTCATTAAAGAACTTTCATAAATGTTTAATTGAAATTAATGTTCATTCACGAATGATATTTCATCTGCCTCTTTTTATTTTATCGTACTTTTAAATGAATTATACACTAACAGTAACTTTTCTTTAAATATTTATTAATTTATGATCACTAAGAATTTAATACAGTTATTCTGTTTTCCAAGGTTCAGTCATTTGATTATGGCAGAGTGAATAATTTTTGGTTATTTTTTTTCTTTAAAAATAAATTTGGCAAGCTATTAAATTTTTTTTTGCTAAATTTTTTGAATTTTTTTTTAAAATAATCTATTTTAAAAAATTCAAAAATTGGGGTGGGGTGGGCTGTTAGAGGGAATACCTGACACTTCAGAATTTTTTTAGCGAGGTGTCAAAGCATACTTTTTCCACACACACACACTTTACGAAACCCAGAATTTATCAAAAAGTTTGTTGATACCATCAACCAATTTTTGTGTAACATATCGTGTAAAATGAGTTTTTTGAAGAACAGGGAAGTTCATTAATAGGGACAAAATTGCAAACTAGCCAAGTCTATGGAGTGGGTAGGTACCAAGGACGTTTTTAAGGGAAGGGGGGGGGGGTCCGCCCTCTCCAAAATTTTGATTTTATTTTTTGATAAAATGCTAATGATATAGTCTTTTTGTGAAAGATTCTGCCTTTTTTACCGTTTGGACCCTCCGAAATTTTTGAACCCCCTACAAAATGCTTTTCTGGATACATGCCTGGTAGGTACACTTCAAGTGTCCCCACAATCTATAATCACCTCCTGCCCTTATCAGCAAGAGCATAGAATACGATATTGTAGCTACGATAAGGCTGTGTTGAAAGATTTATTTGGTTAGCGATTTAAACCCCATTTATTAAAACATAGGGATAACAATGATAACAGTGTGTATTGAAGAAAATGTCTCGAGAATCCACGGGCACCCTCTACCATAATCAACGGCAGTATTGGAAAATTGGGATGGTAATGATAATTGTTGAAGGATAGAAGGTGCACATAAATCCAGTAACACTTAAGGCTCCATTTGCTCCAACATAAAGGACTGTGACGATAATAGTATGTTTGAAGATCAGAAAGATAAAACCTGATCTATCACATTTTTGGGTTTGCAACAATATTTAAATAGTGTGTTAATGGGTACGGGGTGACTGCGGAGTCCGGCCAACGCTCAGAGGTCAGCAGAGCCTTATTATCGCATGGGCAAATCGAGACTTTGCCCAGGGTACCCGGGTTGAAAGGGCTCCAATTTCAAATGTTATTCTGAAATATTCGTTTTTATAACAAAATTTTATGAAAAATAAAAGAAATTTGATTGATGCGGGCTCCCAAATTCATCAATGTCCGGGGCCCCTGTTGCTCATAATCGCGCCCTGGAGGTCAGAACAATAACTGTGACCGTTGAAGGACAGGGCTCTTTATAAACTTATATCAAACAATATGTCAGCTTGTCCCGCCAGAAAAAATCCCTTCCGGCTCCTCTGTTTTGCGGAGATTGAAAGTTTATTTTTGAATAGAAATTAAATATCAACAGCACACTTTTATTTAAATTTTAATTAATATACTTGAAAACATAAACATGCAGACTAAAAAATGTCTCCTGCGTTACCAACTTTTAAATAATCACTCTATTTTTTCTTATGCAAGTAAAAAAAGTACTTTTACCTTATTAACATTTTAATATCAAATATACTTTCTTTTTGTGAGATGATAATTTTTTTATTAATTTATTTTCTCGTGATATTGGCATATTATACCCCCTGCGTTACCGTCTTTGGTGTTTCCCAATATTTAACTCTATATGATTTATGTAAAAAATACTGTAACATTGTAAAATTATAGTAACACCTACCATATAACCGTTCTATTGGATTTATTAATTTCTTTTTTATAAAAATTCTTTTTTCTATTGATAGAGACAAAAAACATGTTAGTTATACTGGGGACAAAGTAACACAGGGGACAATAAAGTGACAAAGAGGGCAAATGTTTATAAAACAACAAGAATGTAGCAACCTTAGAAACATAGGCGGCTCGTACGGGGGGCAACTGCCCCTCACTATTTAATATTCAAAGGTAACGATCCATCGAAAAATAATAGAGAGGAAACCCAATTCACAAATCGAGAGAAGAAAATGAGTACCCGCTGGCAAGAGCTAGCCTGAAGGTCATTCAATCAATAATTAGATAAGTCATTTAATCAATAAGGACATTAAAATCCAGTAATAGAGCCCAATTAAAAAAAAGAATCAGCTTAAGCATCCTTTCTAACCCATATTTTTTTTGGTACACCAGCCGCCTTGTGCTCAAAAATCAGGTTTTATCAATTTATTTCTCGAAACATCAACATGCACCAGGGGCGTAGCCAAGGGGGGGTTAGCGGGGTCATAACCCCCCTACATGAGGAATTTTTTGCCATACAAATTGTATATTCTTCACTATCTTATCACACACATATATGCATATATGTGAGTTGCAGTAGTCGTAACCCCCCCCCATGAACAATTTCTGGCTACGCCCCTGACATGCACACCTAACTAATAGAATACTCGGTCTCCTTTCATTTCAAAATTGGGTTAACCACCAATACAATATAATAACGCAGGGGACAAAATGAGAATGAAAATTTAACCTTGTGTTTATATTTTATAGAAATAATATTAAATGACATGGATTGTTTCATTTTACTGATACTTATAATTTAAAAATTGATAATTTAAATTTATAATTAATCATCAATGAAAATCAAGAGTAATGCAGGAGACACAGTGAAAGCACACCCCCTACCCAGTGACGTAGCGAGCAGAACTGGCCCGCGGCGCGATGCCTTTTAGGCGCACCTCCATTCCATTTTTTTTTTTTTTTTTTTTCAAATTTTCTTTGTCTTAAGGATGATTTGGCGCCCCTCTGCAAGCAGAGCCCGGGGTATGGTAGACCCCCTTGCCCACCCCTCACTACGCCACTGCCCCCACCAGTGGCGGATTAATGCAAATTTATCGGCGGGGTGCGGTTAGTTTGTCGGTGGAGGCGGTTAGTTAGAAGATGCTTTCTCTTGATGTTAAATCTTTATTTACTAATGTTCCTATCCAAGGTGCGATTGACTGTTTGGAAAAGCGTTTACGCGAGTTTCATTATTCTTCTATTGAGATAAGGAGTTTATAGCTTTAGTAAGCGTTTGTATTAAACAAACCGAGGGTCTTGCTATGGGTAATTCTCTCTCACCTGTCTTGTGTGATAGTTATATGCATTATTTTGAAGAGAAGCTCTTCAAGTCTTTAATTTTCCGTGCTGGGTCAGATATGTTGACGATACTTTCGTTCTAGGGGATTCCAATTGTGATATTTCTAATTTACTTTTGATTGTTAATTCTGTTGATCCGTGTATTCAATTTACTCTAGAAGAGGAGTGCAACAATTCTTTACCTTTTTTGGATGTTCTTGTTTCTAGGAATCCTGACGGTTTCTCTACTTCAGTTTTCCGCAAACCCTTTTCTGTATCTTTACCTCCTCATGCCCTATCTAATCATCCTTACCAGCAAAAACTTTCTGCTTTTTACACTTATGTGTTTCGTGCTATCAAAATTTGCTCTGATTCTTCATCTCTTAATAATGAGATTAGTTACTAAAAATCCTTAGCTGTTTCTCGTGTTTTTAGCACCTCTATTAGTGATAAAGCTGTTTCTAAATTTAATAAGCCTAATACTTCTACTAACACTATTAATTTTCACAACGAATTAATTGGACTACCTTTCTTTTCACCTTTATGCTACAAAATTTCTAAACTTCTCAAAAATGTTTCAAAGTCATTTTTAAACCTGTTAATAAACTTAAATTTTCTTCCCTTAAAGATCCTATTCCTACTGAGAACCGTTGGGGTGTCTATTATATTCCTTGCGGATTTTGTGATTTGGGCTATATTGGTCAGACCAGAAGAGCTCTCAAATTTAGGCTCAAAGAGCATGAGAGATATGTTTCTAAGCACGAACTTTCAAAATCTTCTATTGCCTCACATTGTTGGAATTCCAATCATCATTTTCAGTTTTCTAAGGCTAAGATTTTGTGCACTCCTCAGTCTTTGTCCCATCTTGATTTCTTGGAAGGTTTTTCCATTACCCAGCACTTAGAACGTCTTGTGAACGATGGTTCTTCCGTTCCTTTCGTTCATTCTTCTTGGAAGCTGCTGTTGTAAGGTACTATTCTCTTTCTTCCTCTACTCCCCCCTTCCCCTTTTTTTCTTTCGTTCCCTTACCCCCCTATTCTTTTATTTCGTTTGCCCCCCCCCTTTTTTTGTTTGTTTGGTTTTGGTTTTAAGTGTGTGTATGTGTGATCCTGTCCTTCCTTACGCTTTTATTTAAAAAAAATTATATATATATTGTGCTGTCCTGTTCGTGGCTTTTATATTATAAAAAAATCTGATGTGTCCAACACATGACTTCCTTGCACGTCTATTAAATCAGAAATGTTTTTTACGCACTTCCTCTCTAAACTTATTTGTTTAAAAGAGATAAAATATCAATAATAGTAAGAGTAAAGTTTTCCGACGCTAATTTTCAAATTTTATTGAAACATAATACAAACACTATAACTATCTTCAAAATGGTAACCGACAATTTAATTTACACAATACGCATACAGACTTAGACTCTAGCCATTTATAAGGCGGCTAGCATCAGTCAGGTCCTTTTTTAAAATAAAAAAATCTGATGTGTCCAACACATGACTTCCTTGCACGTCTATTAAATCAAAAGTATTTTCGACGCACTTCCTCCAAACTTATTTGTTTGAAAGAGATAAAATATCAATAACAGTAAGGTTTAGCGATTTCTAGCCAAATATTTCGGTATCGCCAAGCTGAGTTCAATTTGAAAGATTTCCTTCTGACACTTAATTTGGCGATATTTCACCAAAAGCCGACAAACTAGAGATAGTTTGCGAGATTTTGGGGAAAGTTCAAAATTCAACGGGTTAAAGTTTTAAGAGTTATACAAAATAAGAAATAATTTTTGGCGCCAAATTTGGCGATATTTCGACGAAACTCGTCAATGTCGACGACATTTGGCGAGATTTTAAGCATGGGCCAAACAATGACAGATTATCGCCAAATTTGGCGATATTTCGCCAAACCTCGCCAAGAACGATGACAAATGGCGATACTTTGGGCATGGACCGAATGACTGACTATCGCCAAATTTGGCGATATTTTGGCAAAACTCGCCAAGGTCGAGAACACACGGCGAGATTTTGGGCATGTACCAAACAATGACTGTCTACAGTTGTATTATATTGAAGATGTCTATAGATATTAAAGTACTGAAATTCTTTTCGGTGGTCCTGTAAATAAACTCTCCAGTAGATTGGAACCAAAAATCGAGATGCACAACTAGATGTTAAAACAATCTTATATATGAAATTCCATCATAGTTTTTGAGATTTGAGAGTTAAATATGCACACATGTACACCAAAAGTCGCCAAGCTTGGCGACTTTTGGCATAGTTCTTGAGGGAGGCACGTGACCGTGGTCGGACCATTACCTAACTTATGTGGTAGGACGGTATTGTGCTTGAAATGGATGAATGCCCCTAAAATTGCCATTGACCGTAATGTATTGGAAATCTTTTGAGTGTTCCTGTAGCAGAACTATAAATGATAAAGACACTTCTTTTAATGAAGAAATTCATTTTCTAACTCTTAACAGCATACATCACTTCTGAGTCGTTTGGAATAGCCCAATACCTCTAAAAAACGCTTTGATGAATTTCGGCCCATTGGGCGTAATATGTATTTCGAATGTTTTGGGCGGTCCTGTAGATAAACTATCCAGTCGAATGGAACCAAAAGGGGAGGTGCACAAGTAGATCTTACAACTATCCAAAATATGAAGTTTCGATATTCTACGCCTAATAGCTTTTGAGTTAGGCAAGTTTAATGAATTTCGGCCCATTGAGCGTAATGTATTTCGAATATTTTGGGCGGTGCTGTAGATATACTATCCAGTCGAATGCAACCAAAAGTGGAGGTGCACAACTAGATGTTACAACTATCCAAAATTGAAGTTTCGACATTCTACGCCTAATAGTTTTTCAGTTAGGCGAGTTTAATGAATTTCGGCCCATAGAGCGTAATGTATTTCGAATATTTTGGGCGGTCCTGTACATAAACTATACATTCGATTGCGACCAAAAGGGGAGGTGCACAACTAGATCATAGAACAATCCTAAATATCAAATTTCAACATTCTACGATCAATAGTTTTTGAGATATGTGAGTTACATACATACGTACATACGTACAGACGGCATGGAAAAACTGACCACAATAGACTCGCCGCTGGTCAAAATGAGTTGCAGACGCGTTAATATGATCGTGCATGCTAGCCTACGATGAGATGCATCGAAAAAAATTTTTTAATTAAATTTAGAGGTAGTCAAAATCGGTTTTTATGTCGAAATTTGGCCCCCAAAATTTTTCGGGATCACATTACTTCCTTATACTACGTACAAGGAAGTAATAAATAAAATAAATTGTGTTTTCATGTTATATGTGTTTTTTTGGTCTTTTGTTTGTTCTGTTTTCTATTATTTCTCTTTTTTTGTGTGTGTTTGTATTCGTCTGTTCCTATTTTTTATTATAATAATTTTTGTTATTCTTATTTATTTTTGTATTTTTGTGCTTCTTTCCTTTCTTTTTAATCCCTTCCCCCCCCTCTCCGTGGTTTTGCTCGGCTTTTCTTTGTCCCTTGTGTCAACATGCTTGCTTGTATATCTCTTTTCAGTTTCCTGTGGGTGACGAAGGGCTTTGACTGAGGAAGACCAAAACAATTTTTGTCGAAACGTACGTATCTACTTACCTATAACATCTTATGTGTGTTTTTTAGAAAGTTTTTTATTTACTTTACAAATTCTGTATTTATTCTGCTATGCTCACTGATGTGCAGCTTTCAGTTCCAGGTCAGGAAGATTATTTTATTGTACTTGATATCCTTAAATTACACAGTTTTTTAGCGGCCCTGGGCGGTTGCCCAGTTTACCACCCCTAAGCACGGCCCTGAGTAATGTAGGGGACAAATATTGGAGGACAGAGACATTATTAAAAACTAGAAAAATGTAGTATGTTTTAAGTTAAGTGTAATCTTAATAATGCAAGAAGCAAGTTTATATCATGAAACACGTGTTTAAAAAATCATACAACTAAAAAAAAAAAAAAAAGATAACCCAAAAAGCAAAATATGCTGAGGGAACAGTGTTGAATAAACCTATTTAAAAAGCAAAAAATACAAGAAATCTGAAATTTAATAGTTATGTCAGAATGGAAATGTATCTGCAGTATCTAGTTTGGTGCTTAAATTTTAGTTTGGAAAAAATGTTTGATTTCGAGAATGATGATACTAAAAACTCGACACAATTTAATTTAAACCACAATGGTTTATACAACTATATTAAAATTTACCAACTAAAATACAAATTTTACAAGCAATCGAATAAGTGGTTCCCAAGAACCCGAACATTTTCACACGAAAACATGCGACAACTGAACTATTTATACAATTTACAAGTAGTCTAGGGTTGTAGTTAGGCGATGCAAAACTCTCAAAACCATATGAGATGGACGAAAGCTTGCCAACTCGCCAAAATACCGCAGACTTTGCACTGTTTATACAGGCAACGAACCAGTAATATAATTTTTTAGACTAACTAGGGGCCAAGGCCCCCAGACTCGCTACGCTCGCTTTTCGTATGAGGCATTCGGCCCCTAATAAGGCTTATTCGTAAAAAAGACATTATTTCAACAGACAAAACCCGAAGATTGAATCAGATAGAATATTACTGAGCTACACATTGCTTGGTTCTTGCAGGTTCATTGGTACATAAAAATTTAAACTTCACACTACAGTAGACCCCCTCCCTCTCATAACACGGAAGATATTTTGTTATGGGAATCCGTGTTGTACGGGTCCTGAGCTATTCTCCACCTGGAGTGCGGACTCCGCTTATAATCACCGGAAAAATTATTTGCACTCCTCAGAAACACAATCATATTTAATGTTGCCATTCAAAAGTTATATTAATTAGAAGCTAAAGCGTAATAAAATCAGAACATCTGTTTCAGCTGTATTTTTAATAATGTAAAACCTATTGGACACCTTGCGAATTTGTCACCCATGGCGATTTTTCATTATTTGGCGACTTGCGTACATGTAAAGTTAATAAAAGCTACGGAACAGATAGGATAGCTTGCCACCAATGGCGACTTTTCATTATTTGGCGATTTACACATGCTCACAACCTATAATTACTGTTCATTTAAGGTTACCGAAAAACCGTTATCCATATTTTCATTTACATAATCGTTTGCAGATTGGCGTACTTAGCACCACGAATTATACCATCTCGTCGCGCTAGCAAATATCCAAAGTGTACTATAACTGCTATAATGGCATAGTTAACGCCGCCAAATATTTCTACTGGTAGCAAATAATCCAGCTGGACGAGAACCGGCTTTAAAATAATCTGCATTTTAATTATTTTTCATTTTCAAGATATTAGTTATTCTGTTTTGGAAAAACGAATAATCGCTAATTCTAAACTCCTGTTGTCTAAGCGAACTTACTATTTGAAAATTGTCAACTTTGTGTAACACATTTTGAGTTACTTATTTCATATAGTTTTAATTTTAGCGTAAAATGGGTGTATTTCTACGACAATTTCATGTTCGACAATTTCACGTGATACTACATACTTGGAAACGCTTTGTTGAAAAGGAATGAATTATTTTATGCCAAATCTGGCAACCATTATGTTTATTTTTTCAGATTTTTATTAATATCTTCTAAAATAATTCGATTTTCGAAATTTAATTCAGCTTAGCAGGCTCCTCGGAATTTTTCGAATCTGTGGGCACCTTAGTCGAAATTCAAATCCACACGGTTTAGGAGGAGATAAGCCAACAAGCTTTGACAGCGCCAGCGGCCTTTACTTTTTTTAGAATAGAGAGAAATAACAATAACATACATAAATGTCATAGAAATCGATGTATATTTACGACAGCTAGAGCACGGACGGACGGACAGACAGACAAACTGAAATCATAAACACTTTTCAACCTTGTTAGAAAGCGTTAAAAAGTGTTAATTTATAATGGCGATCACACTCAAACAGTATATACGTTTATTTCATGCATCGATAAATTTTAACACAGTTTCAAGTTACCGTTAAACTCATATTAAAAATTAAAATTCATTTTACACAAAAAACTCAGTAATCAATTCAAAGTTATTTTCTAATGTAAATATACACCGTAGCAGACGAAAACTTTTCGTTGACAAATATGAACTCCATGTATTTTAATAATCTCACGATAGAACCTCTCCTCCTTTTTTTAAATTCATTTGTTGCTAAGGCAGCCACGTTAGCAAATGTGAAACAAAATATTAAAATTGAGTGCTGATGTTTATAATCTCGTTCACATGCTAGGTTGCAAAATTAAAAACATAAAACTGGTTAAGAGTCAGGGCGGGAAATGTTTTATTCCTTTACCGTTAGGATCGCTGCAATTTACCAAATTTCCAATGTTTACATTATTGAAACTTAGTTTGGGTACCAAAGACCTAAGCAAGCAGCTATGGAGAGTGTCCACCACTATAATATACCTTCGCAATCCCGAAGAAATAATTTTATTTATGAAAAAAAAATTAAACTCATAAATAAGGAAAAATCTGTATAATTTTGACATCAATATGATGTCATACTCACTTGCAACAGCTACTTTTGTCACGCAAATGATTAACTTTTTTTACTCTCGGAAATAAAATGGATCTGAAAAGAGCGAAAAATCGCTTAAAAATGAGGGAACGGGTGGATTTTCAGATTTTTAAAATAGCGCATACTATTTTCTATATTTCTATACATATTTATGGAAAATTTCAAGCGGATCGTACAAATGGTGTAGATATTATTAGGCTTTTCAGTGCTTAATTTCGTAATCTTTTTGCAGTAATGGTAGAAATGAGTTTTATCTTGAGTCAGGGATCAGCGTAACTATATAGTAGGATGATATACGCTTTAAAGAATAACTTCCCATAGAACGCAACGTATTGGGAATATTTTAAGTGCTCCTGTAGAAAAACTATAAATGCTACAAATACCATTTTCAATAGGGTACATGGTACAGTAGATAAGAGTAAAATATGTAAATTTCGTAGAAATCGATGCATATTTACGGAAATTAGAGCACGGACGAACATTTTATTTGGGCGTAATTCTAACTCATGTTTGTAAATTTCACGCGATTCTAGATACTTGGAAACGCTTTGCTGCAAAGGAATGAATGATTTTATGCCAAATCTGGCAATCATTCGGTTTATTTTTTCAGTTTTTCATTAATATCTTCTAAAATAATTCGATTTTCAAAATTTAAATCAGCTTAGCAGGTTCCTCGGAATTTTTCGAATCTGTGGGCACCTTAGTCGAAACTAAAATCCCTACGGTTTAGGAGGCGATAGGTCCATAAGTTTGACAGCGGACTTCACTTTTTTTTAGAATAGAGAGACAATTAAACTACATACTAGATAATACCTCAATAATTAATAGACTGTACAAATACCAATGTAAATCAAGCATACCAAATATACAATTAAATCAATACAAATACTATAACGAGAAATCTATCAAATATACTCTTTTTTTTTAGTTTAACTCTAAATATACACTGCTCAAAACAATGAAAGGATATTGCGGTTTTAGGTGGATCTTGTGGCTGGGAAACTTTTTAGCCGATTGATACATGGTCGACAGACGTATTAGGTTATATGAGAATAAATTACACATGTTTGGCAGAAAAAATGCATTTTATTGTGCATTTGTGTAGAAAAGGAAAAAAACACAATTTGTACATATGAGAAAAGGTGTTTTCTTCAAAGGAAATCATTTTCAGTAGGGGGTATGGTTTCCACGGACGGCCAGCAACGTTGAACACCTTTGAGGCATGGAGTCAATTAGGCTATTAATCATGAGTTGGGGTATTCTGTCCCATTCTTCCAGAAGAGCTCTTTCCAGTTCTTGGAGAGTTTGTGGGGGTGGTTAGCGGCCAGCAACTCGTCTTCCTAGAGCGTTCCAAACGTGATCTATTGGATTCATGTCTGGAGAACACGCTGGACATTCCATTCGTACGATTCCTTCCTCGAAAAGGAAATCCTCCACCAGGTTAGCACGATGTGGCCTGCAGTTATTGTCCATTAAAATGAAGTCATCTCCGCTTGCTGCAGCGTAAGGGACTACAATAGGTCTGAGGATCTCATCCCTATATCGGCGACCAGTCAGAGGTCTATCTCGAATGATGCAGAGGTCTGTGCGCTCGTCAATGGAGATGCCACCATACACCAACACTCCCCCATCGCCAAAGCTGATACTTTCGTGCACGAACGCAGGATTATTCCTACTGCCACGGTCCCTCCAGATGAAAATACGCCTATAATCAGGATGAACTGAAAAACGGGACTCGTCAGAAAAAAGAACATTGCTCCATTCATTTCTCCTCCAGTTCACATGCTCTGTTGCCCACTCCCTGCGGTCGCGATGATGCCTTGATGTTAGTCTAACACATACCATCGGTCGGCGAGCATGCAGACCTACACCATGGAGCCGGTTTCGGACAGTCTGAGTTGAAACCGTGGTGCCAGTAGCCGAGTGAAGGTGTTGTTGGAGAAGAGTAGCGTTCATATTCCGGTGTCTTCGAGCCGTTAACACTAAATAACGATCTTCATTGGGCGTTGTTGCCCGTCTATGACCTTGCCCTGGTCTTCGGCTTGCACTTCCAGTCTCCAAAAACCAGTTCCAGATCCTGGAAATCACACATTGTGACACTACAACGGCTTGCACTACTTCGGCTTGATTTTGGCCCACTTCTAACCTACCGACAACTCTCCAAGCTTCTGAGTCGGTTAAATGACTTCGCTGAGACATCGTACTCATCGAAACAAAGCAGTCACTGAATGCCGATCATCCTTGTCTTCATTGTCTTTTATTCAGTTGAAAGTCCAATTTCATTCGCTGCCGCTGAAGCGACGTTTTTGACGTCGAACTCAAAATTAGTATACTCCACAGTTTGAAAATCAGAAAAATTTGCATTTGTGATTCTCTTCTTCCATTCTCGTCAAAAAAAATTTCGCTTATATCTTTATTTTATATAAAACTTACAATATCCTTTAATTGTTTTGAGCAGTGTATAATAAATTCAACTCTTATATTTACATTCAAACAGTATTCCCATAAATTGTATTAAAAACAATAAGTACACCCACATTTCAGTCTCTTATTGGCAATATGCAAAGTTTATTTACCGGCCTTTTAAAAATGCCTGAGGCAGTTCTTACATCGCAAACCCTTACCTTTTCGTCTTTACCATAATATACTTCAACTACTCGGCCGATTATCCATTTAGAAGGGGGAACACCATCTTCCTACACAATTACCATTTCTCCAACTTTAACGTTATCTTTTTTATCTGTCCACTTGGTTCGATTTTGTAAATGACTTAAATATGAATTCTTCCATTTCTTCCATACAACCTGTACATTTTTTGTAACTTGATGCCATAATTTCAAGCTACTATCCTTTATTTCGCTAATGTAAGGTTCAATTAAATAATTAAACCTGACATTATCACGACTCAGAAGTGATATATGCTGTTAAGGATTAGAAAATGAATTTCTCCAACGAAAAAAGTGTCTTTATCATTTACAGTTCTGCTACAGGAACACTCAAAAGATTTCCAACACATTACGGTCAATAGCAATTTTAGGGGCATTCGTCCATTTTAAATACAATACCGTCCGTTGTAAATACAATATAGTTAGGGAATGGTCCGACCACGGTCACGTGCCTCCCTCAAGAATTACGTCAAAAGTCCCCAAGCTTGGTGACTTTTGGTATTCGTGTGTATGTATTTAACTCTCAAATCTCAAAAAGTATTAGTCGTAGAATGTTGAAATTTTATATATAAGATTGTTGTAACATCTAGATGTGCATCTAGATGTGCATCTCGATTTTTGTTTCGAATCTACTGGAAGTTTATTTACAGGACCACCCAAAAGAAATTCAATACATTAATGTCTATGGACATCTTCAATATATTACAACTGGAGTCAGTCATTGTTTGGTCCATGCTCAAAATCTCGCCATTTGTCATCGACTTTGGCGAGTTTTTGGCCGAAATGTAGCAAAATTTGGCGATAGTCAGTCTTTTAGTACATGCCCAAAATGTCGCCATTTGTCATCGTCCTTGGCGAGTTTTGGTGAAATATCGCCAAATTTGGTGATACTCAATCATTGTTTGGTCCATGCCCAAAATCCCGCCATTTGCCGTTGACCTTGGCGAGTTTTGCCGAAATATCGCCAAATTTGGCGCTAAAAATAATTTCGCATTACTCTAAGACTTTTAACGTAGAATTTTGAAATTTTGTATTTAGAACTATTGTAACATCTAACTATGCATCTCTTTTTGAATGCAATCGACTGGATAATTTATTTACAGGGTCAGTCAAATGACTTTAAATACATTAAGGTGCGCATGAATACATTCAATTCATTGAAAGACTGTGTTCAATTACTAATTTTGCTTTTCCCCAAAATCTCTCAAACTATCTCAATCTTGTCGGCTTTTGGTGAAATATCGCCAAATTAAGTATCAGAGGGAAATCTTTCAAATTGAACCCAGCTTAACTACCAGTAAGATGGCGGACGATCGAAACGTTCATCGCGTGCCACAGATCTAGAGACCCTTTTTTGACGACAGCTGGCTGTGCCGCACAGCGAGCTGTCGTCAAAAAAGGGTCTCTAGATCTGTGGCACGCGATGAACGTTTCGATCGTCCGCCATCTTGCTGGTAGTTAAGTCGAGGGAGCGATTTTATCCAATGAAGAAAATGAAATTCCTACATAAAACGACGGTAGTACTTAACAATACTACACGTCGTCTACAATACTACATTAACTCGAAGAAAAATCTTAGATTTGATAAAGTGAGACTGTTTGAAAAACCAATGTGCAATAACGGATAATCGAAGTTCCAAAATCAAAATGGTACGAAGTTGGTGGTTTAGAAGAAACAGGGAATTTCGTAGATTGTCCTTAAAAAGATTAAGAACTGTTTCTTGTGTTTGGGTGGAGAACTTTTCGATCGACTCTAATGCGTCTTCACGTTACATCTGAAATAAAAACGCTGAAAATTCGAGACTGTTAGATCGACTTCCACGCGGTCGGCCAGAACACAGGACCTTCACACTTCAGTTTCGATCAGCTGGTTTCAGTTTCGATCAGACAACATCTGGCTGTGCCGCCTAGCCAGCTGTCGTCAAAAAAGGGTCTCTAGATCTGTGGCACGCGATGAACGTTTTGATCGCCCGCCATCTTGCTGGTAGTTAAGTCGAGCGATGGCAACGGCTGCCCTTTTTTCAGCATTGGGAAAGGGTTGCGCCTCAAAGGATTAAATCTGGAGAAAACTGACCAACGCTTCAGAACGTTAGATCGACAGCCGCGCGGTAAAGTACATAACCCTACAAGCAACAATTCCCAGTTTCTGCTCGGCCAACCACCGGCATTCATCGCAACTCATCGCTCACCGAAATTCGGTACTCGGCCCAGACACGGAATTCCATCTAAAAACGATGATTGTTATGTGTGCGGCAGACACTGATCGGTCCGGTACCCATAAAACGATGATCAGAACGATATCCGGCCTGAGTTATCGGGCCATATGCCTAAATTTGATCAAAATACGCTGAACTGAAAAGAAATTTCGGCCCGCATAACGGCCGAGCGGCATTGAGCCGATGAAAATTGGCGCATGCGCTCTGTTCATGCAACAGTCGAGCGATGGCAACATCCGAGTATCTACCGGCAGACGCCATGTTTGTTTTCATAAGAATAGGAGACGAAAAAAACTGAAGAAGTTTTTTGGTGGTGATTAGTCTATATTGGTACGTATAACTATCATTTGTAACAAATTTTTGACATTTTTAATATAGTATTGTCTAATATAAGTAAAGTATAAGTTCAAATCTCTGTAATTATTTTTTTCTCTCTTGATACTGTTGCATAACACTAATGGAATAACACTATTTTTTATTAGTATCTATTTCCTATCTTTACACGGCGTACAGTGTGTAATTTACACTAGTTCATACAGTTAATCGCTTTTTAGTTTTAAAATATACGGGTAAATTCTTCATTGAATCTAATAAAAAAATCAAACTTCCGACCAAAACAAG
The DNA here is from genome assembly GCA_038373885.1 of Cheiracanthium punctorium. Lineage (NCBI taxonomy): Eukaryota > Metazoa > Arthropoda > Arachnida > Araneae > Cheiracanthiidae > Cheiracanthium > Cheiracanthium punctorium. The sequence continues at coordinate 2,812,666 of JAWZYV010014761.1, forward strand.
CCTATTTGGTACTTATGTATTTTACAGTCAGTCAGCCAAAAAGAGCGATTTCGTGTGCGTGTGGAATACGTCAGATTCATTGTTACAATGTAGTGCATTGCAATCCTTTGGCGAAAAAACTTGTTGGCGTGAATTATCGACGGTAAAATAAGTACCGATTATTTGCATCCGTTGACCATAAAAAAAAAAAGCCAAACGATGCGATTACTCGCCAAGATAGTTTCCAAAGGCATAAAGCGCAGATTTTTAGGGTTATGGAAATGAGAAGCTGTACAGCATTGATTTGATATTCAAACGACTGTTTTGTTTCGCTTTATAAACTTCGAAACCCGCGTTGATGAATTTAGATTAGCTTAGAAATAGTATACGTAAGTACAGTGATTTTTTTTTTCTTTTTTAAAGTAGACCACTGTTTTTTTGTCTTTTTTTTTTTTGAAGCAGAACACTGGTTAATGATGATTTCAGAACCTGTGGATACTATAAACCAGACTGATACAGGGTGTCCCAAAAAGGTGGTAACGGGCTTTAATTCGTTATCTATTAGAGATAAGTGGACAGCGTAAATTGAGAAAAGTGTTCAAAATGAGGTCGGAAGTAAGACTCCGTTAAAAAAATTCCTCTCGTTAATTTTCAAAAAGTTACACTTTCTACATTTTTATATGACCCTCGTACAAAAGCATTCCCATACACTAATGAGGTGATGTACAAAATTTGGGAATTATATTTTTTTAAATTACATTTTAAGATAACCCCTCATACTAGGATGATCGCCCACCCTTAGCGTTGCCATCACAACACAAACAAACAAACTGACATGAAATAAGACTTCGGAGGGTTCAAAAGTTGAAAAAAGAAGGGATATGTAAAAATCCGTCTTTGGGGTCATTTTCTGCATCCTGCAGTCTGAATCATGGTAAATTCTGCAAACGCAGAACATGAAAATTGTTATTGTTGCTTCGAAACCCTCTGGCCAACTGCAGAGCGGGATCAGATCCTTTATATAAAACGAAAATGGCCTTAATTGGGCAGCTTTCTTTTTGCTGATCACCAGTAAGGGGAATACCGACTTATCCCGGGTCTCCCTCCTAAATTTTGGACCAATTTCAGATGACAGCTGGATGACATAAGAGCTGAATTGGTACCCCAAAGAGAGATATGGATTGAACATCGAAAACATTGAAGTCATAACACATTTTTCGTGCATTAATTCCCTACGGCCAAGCAGGTGCTGCTTCCCTTTCGGAGTTCCAATGGGAACTGAGCTTAACCAACTGTTCTACTGCCGGACACATGAAAAATTTCTTTCACCTAATGTTTTGCTGTCTTTGTGAGTGCATTGGGAAAATTTTTCGAGATACCGATGTGTTGGGGAAAACGCAGGGGTCTATTCAGAAAGAAACGTTTTCTAGGGAGTTGAAGTAATATAAAGGTTGGAAATCCCTGATATAGAAATTACGTAAAAAAACATATGAAGCAGACTTACTCTGCATTTCCTATTCTTTGTGTAAATTAAGTTCTAAAAATTTTCTCTTTTTTTCCTAGAAGCTGCTCATAAAATAAGATGTTTGAATATGCTGCTGCAAAACTCAAAGAAAATACTTCTTTTGTAAATTATGTGTATGATATATTTTGTGTAGAATAATTTCAATAAAAATTTTTGGAATTTACTTTATTTTAAAAATTATTATAGCGATCTTATGTCTTATGGTCTATGCTTTTTTAAAAAAACCTATTTTTCAAAACTGTAAGCTAGTTCCATAGGTTCCAGTGGTTAATAATCTTTTTTAAATTGTAAGCTAATTCAAGAAACTTCGGAAAGTCGATTTCCTATCACAAAAAAAAGTCCTAATGTGAACTGCACAATTTTCTTGTATGGCTGTTAAACTTTCGCATTCTTGATGCACTCTATTTAAATATATTGGAAACTGAAATGCGATACTTCAGTATCTCGTTAAGCGTAAGAGATATCACCAGGATGAGATTTCAGCATCGAAAACTTATTCCTGGCTGAAAAATTGGCATTTTTCTTTTGTTCGTCAGCTTGGCGACAAACGGCGAGATTTTAAGCATGACCCAAATAGTGACCCTAGCCAGTGGATTGTAATCAAAAATGAAAGTGCAGAACCAAATGTTACGACAGTCTTAAATACAAAATTTCAATATTCTATGGCTAACAGTTTTTACTTTTATTCGAGATACGTACTTATTTTTAGTGCCAAAATTTGTAATATTGCCCCTAAATTTACCAAGCTTGGGGACAGTTGGCAATATTTTGGGCATGAGCTAAACAGAGATAGTTCAGGGATTTTTAATGTGAAAGGCATGTCCATAGACTTTAATGCACCGAAAGTCTTTCATATAACTCTGTAAATAAACTATTCATTTGAAATTTCTTCGGCTATTCCTCTTTGAGTTAATCGAATTACACAAGAATATATGTAAATAAATACATGCATACGAGCAGACGTCCCTCAAATTTAATCAAACTAGATCGAAAATGCAGCATGCCTACGTACAGACATTACCAAAATACCAGTTAAAGCGAGTTCTGGGATTAACCCTTTGAGGCGTAACCCTTTCCCAATGCTGAAAAAAGGGCAGCCGTTGCCATCGCTCGACTTAACTACCAGCAAGATGGCGGACGATCGAAACGTTCATCGCGTGCGACAGATCTAGAGACCCTTTTTTGACGCAGCTGGCTGTGCGCGCGCACAGCCAGCGCGCGTTTCGATCGTCCACCATCTTGCTGGTAGTTAAGTCGAGCGATGGCAACGGCTGCCCTTTTTCAGCATTGGGCAATCTATCCAGCTGTTTTCGCATTCTTCCATTTTTCAGCAGATGTCAGTGCTGTTAAAAATAATCCTGACGATTTTTTTACGGGAAATGACGTGCTAAAAAGTAAAGGATTCTCGTGGAGCTATGTCACCCGCAACTATTTTTATAGAAATCAAATCTATTCTTCGTGACTGGCAACAGTCAAAACGTCAGAGTTTGGTGTTCCCAGAGCGGGATCACTGCGCGTTAAAGGGTTAAGGCCAATTATCTACACGGGGGATCTAGGCCTGTAGATGGGGTGCCCTCCGTTGGGGGTCTTTCTAAGGTGTCCTAACCAGTATTTACGCTAAATTTCAGTGGAAAACACGGAAAACTCCGAACGGTTAGGTCGGCGGATGCGACCTGGTTTTGAACCATACACCTTCCGTCTTCTAGTTCAGAGCGCTATGCGCTCGGACTAGTTAAAACAAATCGAACATGTAACATTCGTATATAACGTCATACGTAGATGGAGTATACGACTATAGTACGTTAACGTATAGTATAGTTACGTATATAGTACGACTATATACGTAAATAGATGGAGTATACGACGACCTACATGCATGCATATGCGCCGCGTAGTAAAAGTGTATTTCTTCTATACTGTATTGCTTCTGCACTGCATTATCATATAAGAAAAATGCGATTACAAATACATTTCAAAGATAAAAGAAATCTGTAAAACACTTGTGAATGTTATCATTCGAATTGCATCGTAGGGACGGAAAGGGTTAAATGCATGTCAGCATCACATAAGAACTTATCGAAAAGTGATGCTCACCCTGGTGTTTGGCCAGCCTGATGCATAAAGTGAACGGGCTGGTTCCCTATATCCGTGTTCAAACCGATGAAAACTCAACGGTTAGACTACTTCGGACGTCTCCACGTCCGAGGGGACATGAACTGCGTGTATCCGAGCACTTTCAAAGTGAACGGCCCGATTCCTTCTCATCGGCTCAAGGCTACGTGGCCGGTGAAGGCCCGAACAAAATTGCTAGTAGGGAACAGAGTGGTAGACAACAGAGTTTGTTACCGTGTGTACAGTGACTTAAAATGAGGACTGACTCAAATACACCTCCTCTCATTTCCTTCTTATCCCTTTTCTCCCACTGTATGAGCCTGGGCCCCTATACCTTCAAGGATACACGGTTGTAAACTGCTCCCCGCTCCCCTTTCAAGTGAAGTCCATGGCACGCGTTTACTATCCGTAGATACACCACTGCATAAATACCTTTAGTCTTGCATTACGTGTTAAGACATTCAGTTCATCTGAATGGATCCATTTGTTTTGTGTTTCATTCATTTTCTTTTTTTAATCGTTACTGTTTTAATAGTGATCAAAGTATCAGAAATAAACCGTGAACAGACGATCTTACATACAACTCAGTATTTTTAACGATAATACAAGTTGCTATATTTTTGTTTTATGAGGAAAATGTTGAAAACTTCAAACTGGAAAAAAAATGTTGAGATGAAATAACACATTTTATTTCTATAGGTGCACACAGCATATGTCTTTCATTATATTTGTTCTTATTTCTAATCTCGGAAGTCTTTTTCATCGCCAAATCAGATCTTTTTTTTTTTCAAATTAATTGACAATTTTAAAACCAGCATTGTTTTTTGTTTTTTTTTTGTGTGTGTATGTCACCCCATTTGCTGGTGTAACCAGGTGCAGTCGGGGCCATCGCTAAGCACGGACCTGCTTATGAGTTGCCATTCCTAAAAATGAGTTTATCATTGAGGCCTGTTTTCCCCAGTCACAGTATTCTATTTTATTATTCTAAGTATTATAAATGTTATATTATTTTATTTTTTAAAACAATTTTTTTATACTTTTGTCGTACTAAAGAACTTTAGATGTAGGTAATCGTTTTGTGAATCTTACGCCATTTTCTTTCATGAAAATTTATCCTAAAATTCGAACATTTTGCTCTGAATGTAAAGGTAAGTGAACGCTTATAATGTATTTAGAAATTCTAAAAATATGTATGTAAATCATGTTTAGTGAATAATTACTCATGTGTTATTTATAAATAAATTATTTCAATCAGAAATCGTATTACTTGAGTAGTTTTTATTCTTGTAAATAAGCATGACGTTGTGATACTATTTAGACAATTTAATTTTGCCAGTTGAAAATGTTATTTATCAGTTATATATGCCTTGATTATGTGATTCAGACTTACATCTGGTACAGTGCAGAAATACAGTAAATTATAAATTATTGATTTTTGCCCGTTTATACAGAAACTTCAAATGTAGTTAATATTTTGTACAAGCATTCATTATGCTTGCTCAATTCCAAAGTTCGATTGAGAAAGCGACAAAAGAATAACATATACTACATGAAATGTCTTTATTAAAGAATAATTAATTCAGGGATCGCGCTATAGAGCGTATTTTATCAATTTTCTCCAATATACAGGATATCCCGAAAACACTGAAATGCGCTTTAATACATCATTTGTTAAAGATTAATGTTGAATTGTTTAAAATAACGCAGGAAATACGACTACGTTCATGAAATATTCATTATAAAAATGTCTTTCTCATTTGTGTATTTAGTTATTTTAAAGTATATTAAATATCCACTTGTGAAAATAAAATAAGCAACTGTGAATCATGAGAGTAAGCGCTACTTTGTTTTTCCTTCAAATTATATGCATCTATTTTCTTAATGTCAATATGTATCATAGCAAACAAATTAATCATGAGTTCGTACTTGAATTATTACACAATTACTACTTAAAACTACATTAAATAACGTTTGAAAGCACTGGGAAGCTTAAGAAATGCCTGATGTCAGGGACCGATCTACACATTTGGGGGCCCAGGGCACAGGTACCTGTGGGGGCCCCCTGCACAAAAATATTTCGCAGAATATTACTTAATTTAATTAAGTTAAAACCAATTATTCTTAAGCCATCCATACGTAAACACAAATCAGTAAAATGTCACGACAAATACCACTTTAATGAATTTTCCAGTTTTGAAATGTTTTTATGGGTATTAAATAGTTAAGTATTTAAGTCTCGGATATAACATGATAAAATGTAAGGTTAAATGTTTGAAATATCTAAGTAATACCAGCCCCAGGGTTGGCAAGTTTTTGACGCATGACAGTTTTTGACGGTTTTAACCATGGTTTAAACTGTCACGTCAAAAACCCTATGTCGAAAACATTTGTCAAAAACTGTCAAAAACCTCAAATATTTTACTTGTAGTATTACAAATATTAATTGATGTCTTTAACATTGCATGCATTGTATAAGCTATGAATATGTGTGAAATGTTAATAATAATTTTTAAGAAATATGGTCATCTTCTACATATTTTTTATAAAACATTGTCTAGAAAAAGGAAAAGAAAGTGGAAAATTAAATTTCATTATGTATCCAATATAGTCAAAACAATATTCTTGCTAATATAATATTAAAATTATAAGCTATCAATTTCAATAAAAAGTTAGTTATGCTTTATAGAATGCTTCGTGGAAAAAAATGAACAAACAAAAAAAAAAAAAACATTCTATACCTGTTCAACAACTCTTTTTTTTTTTTTTTTTTAAATAATGAATCTTACCTTAAAACATAAAACTTGTACTGTTTAATTTAATGATTTTTAATAAGCTTTCGTCTCAATTTTGTGTCAGTAAATAATTTTATAACATCCTCATAATCTATCTTCTGTGTTACATCTCCTTCTATTGATAAAAGGGCTAAAGAAGATAATTTATCATCCGTCATCAAAGTTCGTAACGGAGACTTTAATCTTTTAAGCAAAGAAAAGGATCGTTCACCTGTGCAATTGGAGATGGGCAAAGTTAAAAATAGTCTTAAAGCACTTTGAACATTGGCAAATGTATCTATGATGCCAAGATCATGGATTTTCTGTAACTTATCAGCAACAGACATATCTTTTTGTATGATTGGGAAAATGTGTATAAATTCGTCAGGAAACACTTCCTCTAAATCCAATGAATATTTAGCTTGTAAAACTTTTGCATTTTCGAAAGCTGTATGTTTATCGCTATCAAATAAGCAGCAAAACTTCTTTAATATGCTCTCATAAGCAGACATTCTTGAATTCAGATGAGTAATTAGTGTATCACACACTGCATAGAAACAAGATACCTTAAAATTACTTTTACCATCTAACACAGTTTCTGGACACTGTCCATCGTAGAAAAATTTAGGAATCTTTTTTTGCCTTTTTACGGAATAATCTTTATGTCCAACTAAAGAAAATGCCTTTTCTTCATACATTTCAAAGTGCTCTCGCACAAACTGAATGTATTCTATCAGTAAAGTGAAATATTCAGGCACTTTAGATAAATCTAGAGTTGGATTCTGGAGATTTTTGCTAATGGAATCAATCCTATTAAGGATCGAATTCCACATGCAAGCACATAATGCAGTCTCTAGTGTTTGCATTTTTTTGTGTAATGAATTTGCTTCATTTCTTGCTGATGGCGTCTGATTAGAGTCTGAGGAAATTTCTGAAAGAACATCAGATATTTCCTTATAACTTTCTTGGAATGCTTTAGTTGCAGCAGCATTTGCACACCACCTTGTAATACATCTCGACTTTAATGTTAAATAATTTCCCTTTTCACTCATTTTATTACATAACAATCTCCACCGGTGTGTAGAAACAGAGAAGAAATTGTACAATTCTTGCAAAAAAGTAAAAAAATCTAACACTTTTCCATTACACTCCACAGCTTTGACAACAACTAAATTTAATGAATGTGCAGCACAAGGAACAAAGTCTACTAAAGGATTTATTAATTTAAGTCGAGCTTGTAAACCAGTGTATCTTCCTGCCATATTACTGGCATTATCGTAGCTCTGTCCACGACAATCACTAATGTCAAGTCCTACATCTTTAATATAATTCACAACTGTTTCTTCTAGATGTTGAGATGAATGGTTTTCAATAGATAAAAATTTCAAAAAGCGCTCAACTGGTACATTGTCAGATGAGACATACTTGATGACAAAAGTCAACTGATCTGTATGGGATAAATCGGGCGTTGAGTCTACAATGATAGAAAAAAATTTTGCACATTTAATTTCAGAAATAATGAAATTTGATACCTTTTTAGCCATTAGATCGATGAACTCATTTAAAGTGGATGAAGATAAATATGAGGTGTGCCCTTTCCCGCAGTTTCCATACTTCTGCAAGTGGTTTGCAAGGAATGGATCAAATTCGCTCATAAGTTCTAAGCATCCAAGAAAATTCCCATTACTTAGCGATCCAATTGTCTCATTCCGTCCAAAAAATGACAGTCCACGGGAAGTTAAAAATTTTGTTACTGCTACGACACGGCGAAGAACTTCATACCAATATTTGCTTTCGCAATTGGTGGTATTTACAATTTTGCAATCTATTCGATTCGAGCTTTCCTTTCTTTGTACCATTTTACAGACTGCTTCTCTGTGACTAAATGAGTTTTCATGCTCATGTAGCCTTCACTCACATGTTTCCAATCAAAAAATCCTGTTGTTGAAAGAATTGATGAAGTATTGGAAAACAGCTTGCATGTCCAACAGAAAAGTGAAAACGTCGTTGGAGACAAAGTCAGCCACTCTCTTTTCACTTTTTCTTGGTTGCATTTATAACGATAAAAATGCGCTTCAGTCAGGGATCTATTTTTTATCACCAATAGATCGCTCTGTGAATTCAATAAGATGCGTATTTTGCCTTATAGGATATTTGATGAAATATTCACGCATTTCGTCAGTGACATGCTCCCACAATGCTGGATCTTCAGCAATTACAAATTCTTTTTCTTTATTTTCAGAAGGTGTTGCGCTATTGGATGAATTTTCATCTTTTGCAGGTATGGACTCTTCATTAGTGCAAGCAAGATCATGGACATCTGCTAATTCTTTTTCTTTATTTTCTGCATATTTTGCAGGTATGGACTCTTCATTAGTGCAAGCAAGATCATGAACATGTGCTAATTCTTCTTCTTTATCTTCATCACATTCTTTATCTTCAGCCGTTTCAGGATTTTTTTTTACTGTATAATTCAGCATCATTCCTTTCATGCGCTCAATCTCTTCCCTTTTTCTCTCTTTTAATCGTCTTTTCTGAGAACCAGATGGGTACGATCTCTTCATGATTACAGTCAAATCAAATTAATTAAAATAAAAATAATAACTTAACAACTATTTTTCAAAAACCTTACTTAAATAACTTTAAAGAAATTCAAAATTAATCACATACGGCTCATAAATTTAACGATTTTCCATATTGTTTACAGGAGCTTGAAGATAAATCACATGCACATACGTTCTTTCAATGTCTTCATTTCATTTCACTATTCTTGTAGAGCAGAGTTTAGTAGCAGCACCGTACACGCGCCTCTCAGACTAGCAACATCTGTATCTGCGATCGTAAGTCGAAAGATTCCCCACGCCCACAGTTGCCGGTCGCCCATGAACTGGTGCACAAACAGGCTGTGTCTTTTGGTGGACAAGAGGAACGAGTGACTCAGTCGTCACACTCCTTAGAAACAATAAGAGAAGGAGCATGATAAGGCGTCCTATCGATTTTGTATAAAAAATGGATAATTTTTTAACATTACAAGTTACATCAAATTAAAAATTTTGAATATTTGTGATGAAATGAAGTAAGTAATCAGAAATTTTACTCTTGAGAGATAATTTTAGTAGTTATTATGATTACATAAAAGGAAGATTTGGGGGCCCCTAAAAATCGGGGGCCCTGGGCACGTGCCCCGAATGCCCCGCCGTAAATCAGTCCCTGCCTCATGTATACGTGAAGACTTGGGCATCCATAGGCCTCTTTGGATGGCTCATCAAAATACATGCGCAGGCCCGTTACTAATTGCGAAGGCGCCGGTGAGGTCCGCACCCCTCGCGCGATGCCACTGGTTCAGTGTAATTTCCACTCAACCACCAATGCTGGTATGATAATTAGACAATTAAAACTACTGAACTTGAAATATTTTTTAAAACATTAAACATTCAACGAGAGTATCACATTAGGAATTGGATTATCGGAGATCATTACATGCAGAATGTGAAGTCGAAATTTCCCTCGTTTTTGTTCTTTGCAAACTCAAATAACAGCTAATCTAAATTAGTTTGATCTTGACTCCGAATTCATTCTTCGAGCGGAACACGTATTCCATAAAATTACGTCACGATGAACATGTGAATGTTACGATTCTCTTCTTTGATCATCTGTGTCTGATGCTTCATAAAATGCACGCTTTAAGTGATATCTTCGTAACTCCTCTGTTCCTTGCTTAAATAAAACGTAGTAGAAATGAGTTTTTAAAAGCGAGTAGGTACTGTTTAATTTTCTTTCCTTTTTATGTAATTTTAAATCATTTTTATGCGAATGAACATGTTGCTTTTAAAAACTTTAAATTGGTATGAAAGCGTTCTTTAGACGGAGCTTAATCTAGTTAAAGCGTCTCTTATTTTTTCATGCTTTGCCCAAAACTGAAACTTAAAAATTATTTGTGTGATTGTTTTTGCAATGGAGTAGCCACAACGAATAAAGGGCAATTATATTGTTTTCTTAAATTTTAAGAGTAAAATGGAAAAGTAGAAAATATGCACAAATGCTTTCACCAATATAAGAATAGTAGGCCAGAATTTTAATTTCTACTTCTAGAACACAAAATCGTTTTAAAAATTATTACCAGATTTATTTTTTTCCCTTTTGTTTAATCTCATAATCAAAGAGCACAAAATAAAGTAAATTCCTACCATGTTCTGAAACCACACATTGAAATCGATGAAAGACAATTAAATATCTTGAACTCCGATCCCTAGGGTTATTCGCGACACAGGAAGAAACTAAACAATGCGAAATAAATGATAATGCCAAATAGTGATAGAAAACTTACGATAGATTACGATAACACTTCTAGAAAGTGACATCCTGCTTCCGATGAACGGAAATATTTTTACTTTCCGGTTTATATCACATTTTGCACTTTAATTCGAAATTGTACTGTAAGATATAAAGTGCAGTAGTGTGTTATGTATAGTTTAAATTTGTGCACGGTTTCTTTGTTTTAAGAAAGAATAATGCATTTATAAGAAGGAACATAAAATTCTTTAGCCATGGAACTTTTGTACGTGATTCTATTTGTGTGCTACGCCAGCTATGCTTACAACAGGAAAATCGTCGTTTTCTCTATGCCAAAGTTGAAACAGAATGGATTGGACGCAAGCGATGCCGGCAAGTCAATTTTGATTAACCTATTTTGGTAATTGATAAATACTTATTTAAGTAATGCATATAGTTGAATATATAGAAAATTTGTTATTCTGCATAATGTCTTACTTAATGAAATCTTGATCTTCTTATCTATCTTATCTATACTATTAAAATCTGTGCGCGTCTGTCTGTGTGTGTGTGTGTGTGTGTGTGTGTGTGTGTGTGTGTGTGTGTGTGTGTGTGTGTGTGTGTGTGTGTGTGTGTGTAGCATCTCCTCCTAAACGGCTGGGAGTTGAGTTTCGAACGAGGTATCCACGAATTCGGAGAATTTCGAGAAAGAACCTCCGCTAATTTAAATTTCGAAATTCGAATTAGTTTAGGAGATATTGATAAAAAAAACCCGTCAAAAGCACTAATTTTTGCTCTCCGCAACACCGCGATTGTAACCCCTGTAATGAAAATGTGAGAAATAAGCATCGAGGTTGCCATGTTTGGCTATTTTATTAAATTATTTAGACTCCTGCAGTAAAAATAAAGGAATAATGATTTTTTTTCTGTTTAGATTATTTACAAAGTTATTTTTTAATTAAAATATTGCGTTCATGTTAAATCAGAGCTGGAATTCAATGTTTTTTATGTGTAAAAGAATAAGGGACTGAGAGATTTCCGAGACTAATATGTATATTTTTTAGTTTGGCCGAAAAAAAAATGGCTCATTTGGAGATTTTGAGAAAGTAGTAGGTTCTACCGATTTGTACAGTTTTGGGCTTGGCGCAAATTACTGAGAGCGTAAGGAAATAGTATTTTTAATAACACGTAAAAGTTTTATTAGAATACGACGCTATACTTCGATTTTTCATACAGAAATAATGCAGTTACTAAGGAGATTTTAAACGAACTACCGAATTTTTGCCAAATTAAATAAACTGATTTAAATTGGAGGAATTCCGCCAAATTTCAGAAAATTGAAATTCTTTCAGAAACACTTTGTACATGGTAGTTAACGGTGATTAAAACCCGTTATAGTTAATAATTTAAATAACTGCTACTAATCAATTAGATGCCTATTGGATTAAATTTTGGCGAGTGAACTATATAAATGATAGATAACTATTTCCCATCTTGATTGCTGTTAAATCAAACCTTCGAATGATTCCCTGAAAACAAAAAGATCTCGGAAAATGGTGTATGTTGGCATTTTGGCGATTGAAGTACTACATGTGTATTAAATAATTGATTCTTATATGTTAAAGCAGCGCAACGTTTCTTTTGTTGGAAACTGTTAGAAGCAGACATAATTAATACTGTCTAATATATTTTTTGTTTTACGAATTGAAATCTATGTTGATTCCTACTTTAGTACATTTCTTAGCAAAGTAGGCGAAAAATATTCAAATGTAGTGCAACTCTGTTCGTATTATTAATTCCATTCCACAATTGAGATGAGCCGATGTCACTAGCGTACGCATAGATATTTTATTTTTAAATTCCGCCAAACAGAGTACTGCGAATTGCCTTTAGTTTCAAGTTTAATTTGTGATTTGAGCTATTTGACATCGACTGGTGGCGTTAATGACGCCAATATGGCAGTTCTAGCAAAGTAAACATAAATAGCTCATTTCATGTTCTATTTTTAACATTGCTATAGTTTCCGTAGCAACGAAATCCATTGTTGCCACTTAAGTTGTTAAATTTAACAATTATAAGTGAAACCACTCATTTCTACAGCTTTTAAGACTCGTAAAAGTGAAAACGCATCAAATGTGAAACAAATAGAACTGTAAGAGACTTGCATTGCACTTTAAAAATAATCGAAGTTTTCATGCAATTCTACATACCTTTAATTTTATTTCCTTCGCGTGTGGGTGCCATTTTTATGTCAATTTTTGCTGCCTTAATGGCAGATTATCCGGAGCTGCACATAAGCATTAATGTACATGCTCCTCCGGACTTAAACAAGAGCGTATGTCCGGCGCGTATTTGTGTAACCCCCAAGGCCGTACTCGGGGGGGGACCAGGGGGTCCGGTACCCCCCCGCCGAAATCTAAAACTTTGATAACAAAACAATAATAATGAAGCTTTTTGTGAAAAATTGGCCCTTTTTCATGTATTGGTTCCCCCCCCCCCCGCGAAATTTTTTTCTGGGTACGGCCCATGGTAACCCCACTGTGTTAATCAGAGTTTTCTGGAGTCAGATTTTTTAGACCATTTTTTTTTCAATGGAGATCTCATCCCGAAGTATATTGATCACTGATACATGAAAAGAAAAATGATGAATTAGGAGCTAGCAGTGACGTAGCCAGAAATTTTTCATGGGGGTGTTACGACTACTGCAGCTCGCACATATGTATGTATACGCATGTGTGATAAGGGAGTGAAGAATATTCATTTTGTATGGCAATAAACTCCTCATGGGGGGGAGAGTTGTGACCCCCTATCCCCTCCTTGGCTACGCCACTGCACGCAAGCATATGTTGTCACGACATGAAAAACCGTCGTAGATGGTAAACACCGAAGTTGTTTCGAGGGTTATACATAATTAAAAATTTTGTAAAGTTTACTTTTGATACAGTTCGGATATTTGCCACCAAGGTGAGATGAAATATTACTAAATACGGCAACCCAGAATTTTCTTTTGAATTTGACACTATGCAACTACACTAGATTCCCTATAACACGGTAGATACGTTCCGTGTTATAGGAATCCGTGTTGTACGGGTCCTGTGCTATAGTCCACCTGGAGTGCGGACTGCGCGGAATAATCGCGGCAAAACTTATTTGCACTCCGTAGAAATGCAATGATGTTTGGTGTTGCCGTTCAAAAGTTATGTTAATTACAGGAGCTAAAAAGTCATAATATCAGAACATGTGTCTCATTTTATCGTGCTGTACGAGTCTCTTTTAACGTGTTACACCAAAACGATCACAATTTTTTTGCCGTGTTCTACAAATTCGTGTTTTAGACCCATGTTATGAAGGGGACTACTGTAAATTGTTAAAAATAAAACATGAAATTAGTTATTTATTTAGGGCGAGTTGACAGTGAGACCAACGTCAGTTTTATGTAACAAGTGTGATACTGCATTAAGAGTAGTAAGGGTGATAAACTTTATCGCAGAAGTTACGTCACAAATGTTTTCATTTGAAATGCGACTTGATTTTTACGAAAACTGTGTGCAATTTTGACTTCTAACGTACGTGGTGCAACTATTATTTTATGTAATGTTTTGTTAATTTAGGTGAAATTCAATAAAGCCATCTGCAAAATAACTGCGCTAATGTATTTTCCACTCTTTAGGAAATGCAAGATAAAATAAAATAGTTGTCAACATCATGTAATTTATTCATATGGTATTTATTAAATGCTATAATTAAGCCTAAAAAACAAAATTATGTGATGTAGAAATCAGGCATTTTTCGAAAGAGAGAAGTTTCAGCTGGATACCGTAAAGATCTTTTTTCATCGCCAGTGACACTGACGAAGTTTTTGTGTCATCAGATTGCAATCATCTCAGATTTGCACTCATGACGTCAACTTTTAGTCACGATTCAAGTATTTTTTATGCGTTTTGAGATTCCGCATTACTGGGTTTAATTCGAATTATATGTTTAAGGAAAATATTCGTTTCCCACCGTGCGTAGAACGGGTAAGCAGCTAGTTATGAATAAATTTCGATACGTTAACGGAGGCAACTTTTGATTCTATTGATAAAATAAACTTTTCTTGTATAAAATACCTATGCTTTTCATATTAGCATAAATTTAACTATGCAATAACATTTTAAATATAAGGAAATTTTTTAATTTGCCTGCAAAGATACTCTGTGGTTTCTTTCTATTTACATTTTGCATTGCCTTCCCCAAAAGTAGGTGTTTATAACTTAAGTTTCTACTTTAAATAGCATTTCTCTTATTGGACTAGAGATATGGGAGATTGCAATTATTTTTAAAATTTTGGTCTTCAGTCCACCCTTGAGTGATATCATGGTCTGGCTGTCTGGCTTTAGCTCCAATGCCTGAAAGTCAATCACCCAAATGATATACTGGAATAAAATATGAAAAAAATCTGGAGTGAATCCACTCGACTTTCCGAATACTTGATTTTTACCAAGCTTTTAAATAAATGTCATTAACTCATTGGGATCTAGTGTTCAGGTCAGGCACTAGTTCCCTGAAAATGATAAGAGTATCTAGGCCACAATGTATAAGAATACAGCAAAATCAATACCGGTCGTGCAACGAGGGTCTATGATATATATGCATAATTTGAGCTCAATCGAATGTACTGTTTAACAGCTACCTTGTTCATACACACACACACACACACATACATAAATTCAGAGGACCCAAAAACGTATAAATACATTTAAAATCTCAAAGTCGAAATCTCGAAGTCAATTTTTTTCATGATTACAATACTTTCCGTAGATGGTACATGTTCGAAAAGTAAAAATGCTAAGATATCTTAAGCATTAATGCAAAATGTGAGTCAAAGGATAAAAAAGTATGTTTGTTTTACAAGAAGTGTTCGGTTTTAAATACGACCTTAGTCAAACTAATCAAGGTTATTTCTTGCTTTATCGGATTTTGTTTTACAAAATCATCATTCGCAGGGTGTCACAGTATTTATTCTAATTATTTTGCCTATCTTTGTCGATATTTTAATATGTCCAGTTAATCATGCATTTTCCCTTTCAATCTAAATGTAATGTCTCATTATTTGTTTTTTTCCTTTAGTGAACTTTCCAACAACTATCGAACCTTTTTTCATTTTTTAGGCCTCATCATTAGCTGCCAGAACATAGCATTTTCAATTGGTAAATTTTTGGCTGGAATCTTGTCTGATCGCTCGAACCCCTATTTTCTCTTCGCTGTAGGCCTGCTACTCAGTGGTTTATCTACTGTTATTTTTTCGTATTCCTCTTCAGTCTGGGTTTTTTGCTGTTTATGGTTTCTTAATGGGCTGGCTCAAGGATGTGGTTGGCCATCATGTGCTAAAATAATAAGGGAGGTAATTTTTTTCAACTTTATTTTCATTTTGCGATTTTCTTTGCACAAAGAACAGTTTTATCTTATAAAAATGAGAGTGTGTTTATATATTTCTCAGTGTATTTAATTTCTGTGCAAAGTGACTTAGTAACGGAATCGAAGACCGACCAATGGCTGAGTGCATAAGGCACTGAATATTGGTAGATGGCTAGGCTAACGTGTGGAGTTCCTGGGCTCTGGCCTACCGATCTAATGGTCTTAAGTTTTGGGAGTTTTTTTTCCAAATGTAACGTGAATACCCAACAGAACCTCTTAAAAAGTCCACCACTCAACCCTAGTTGCACAAATAGTAAAAAAAAAACGTTCAAATTACTTTGGAAACACGTTTTTTGACGTCAAAAAACGTGTTTTAAACGTCTTTTGGACTAATAGTGCTACTGGGGAAGATATTTCTCCCTTTGCCAGATAGTCCTAGTGTTCTTTACTTAACAAAACCGAATTGAACCGCATAGATATCCAGCTTTCGCTAAACACAGTCAAATACCGTTTTTAATTTAATTTTTTTTATCAGTGTTAGAATTTTTTTTTTAATTATTACTCTAATAAGCCCATACGAATTCTTGAAAATCTGCATGTTTATGTGTTGTCTAGATTTTATTAGTTCTTGCAAAGCTGTGACTTACGTAGCTTTTTTAAATGACGATTCAATTTTGTTCATGCATGAGTATAGTTTTTAAATGGATACCCTGAACTTCTTATACTGTTTTAAGCTCGATTATGTTTCAATTAAATATAATAAATAAAGTGTGTTTCTAAATTAACAGAGATGCCAAAATTCCACTAATAAATGTTTGTGCTCAGCTCTAAAAATATAAATTTGTCATTAGAATATTTACGGGCTGTGCAAACTTCACGATGATGTGCAGTAAAAAAAAGAGAATGGAAACTTATGTGGAAGTATAAAGAAATATATTGGATCTATTTCCTGCGATCGATTTCGCTCAAGAGTCCATAAAAGAACTGATAATGTTGATCTAAAATAAACAATGAAGTGCTCTACTTATACGTATAAGCTTTGAATATTTTATGAAAACATTGACACGGTACAAAACATATAAAATATAGTCTGAAATCAGAGGTATTCAATTTTTTTGGCTGTGCAGTCCCACTTGCGACATCTGGGCAGTAGCGGCTCGTGGGTTATTTAAATGGAAGTTCACAAAATAAATTTCGAAAATTAAGTATGCAGATACGACGCAACTTACGAATTCAAAAATATATTTGAGTTTTCAGAAAGTTAAAAGAAAACTGTGCATGCAACTAAAAGAAATTAAGTTATCTCTGGTCTTACATTTCGTCACCAGGATAAGTTTTAGGAAAGGTATTGGCTTGAGTAATTTTATTTCAATTTTACTTTTCAAAGATAATGTTGAAAAATATAATTGCTTTGGCTCCGAAACACCTATTTTACTAAGTGTCCTCCTAGCTATTTACTTGAAAAAAAGTGTTGTACTGAAAAATGACGAAGGATAAAGAAAATAATAAGAAAATGAAGAAAAAAAATGGATCTAACCAACACAACAAACACTGAAAATGTGCGAACAGAATGATATGGCAGCGCCTTACCCCCTCTCCTGCAACTCTATCCACATTTATTCTCATAAAGTGGTTTAGAAGGGCATTTCTTCGATCGCACGTGCAATCGAGGCAAGACTAGACTGGTGTTTGTGCTGTAGTAACCTACAATACAGTGCATTAGCTAAAATAAGCGTATTTAATAATGGTGTGGAGGGGGAGGGGAGAGAAAAACTCGCGTTCTAAATTCACAAAAATCTAGAAGTTTACCTGCTATGTTTTAAAAAATTTAATTTGTTAATGCGTTTATTTTTTAGTTTTTTCTTTGGGGTTTTGTGTGACTCATGTGCTCAAATAGAGGAGCCGCCACTGCATCTGTGTGGCATGTGCTGACTCAAAAGATGTTCGAATGAGGTGTAAAGTAATAATTCGGAACTTAAAGATCTATCTGTTTTTATGATGTGTGATGTAATAGGTTTCGAAATTTAATAAAATTTCACATCTTGAACACGGTAGAAAACTGAAGGTCTCGCGTTCGGACTTACCGCACGGCTGTTGATCTAACGGTTTGAAAGTTTGGTCGTTTTTCTCCAGATGTAACGTGAATACGCGTTAGAACTCTTTAAAAAGTCGTCTGAACAAGGCACTCCCCCCACGCCCGTCGGCAGATGCTACTCGTGTAAGCTTGCCAAAACACTTCACATCTTGAAAAAAGCAAATTTTTATATATCTGCCTGTCAAATAAAAATATTCTTACAAAATATGACAAGTTTATATGTACTGACAAAAAGTTATTGTATTTTCCAGTGTGCATATAAGCATGCGTATATGTAACTGATTAAAAATGACTTTAGGAATAGGTAAGAAAATGAGTTTCAGTTTGAGAACAATATGTAAAATGTGTAATTCAGCTTCTGTTTTTTACCTGCTTCATTAAATAACATGTGTTGGAATCAGTGGCGGATCCAGAAATTCTCTTTTGGGAGGGGCTAAATTTTGAAAAAAGCTTATTTCACCCAAATATACAATAAAGCAAAACTTTAGTCAAAACCAATGTAAAAACTTTTGGGAGGGGCTAAGTGATTAAAAAAGATCACTTTACATATTCAAAGTGCATAATGAAGCAGAAGAATCTAATAACCCTTTAGCAACCTCTTTTGGGGGAGGGGGGGGGCTGAAGCCCCATTGCCCCTCCCCTGAATCCGCTACTGCTTGAAATCATCGATATTAGTTTAAGCGGAGCCATCGCCAACTGTACTTTTTTACGACTTGCGGAATGGAATAGAAATTCGGTGATATTGGGCCTATGGTATTAAAAATTGTTAGTCGGATCCGGCATTGGCTGCAAATACAAATGTCAGAATTTTTAAATTTTTGAATTGTTTCAAAAAGTAGCGGTATTCATTCCTAAATTAAAACGCATATTATTGGATGTACAGTTGTGGGAAGAAAAACTCCGCCCACTTTTACTTTATTCGGGAGTCATTTGTCGTACAGCAAAGTTACATATGCCAATCGTTTAAGATTGACGTACACATTAATTTGCTATGCATGAAAATTGCATAAGGGGCCATATCTCCATATTGAAATTCGCACGAACTTTTTTTTCTCCAATAGCAACTTCTTGATTTCACTTCATATTTCAAAAATATAGCTCATTTTAACACCGAATACCACTTTTCAATAAATTTGAACTGAATGAGGGAGGTATGAGCTTCCAAAACTCCCCTCCGCCTTTGTTAAAATATTTTTTCATACTTTAATTCATATCTCATGTAATATTGATAATAAGAAGCTGATTTTTATTCGTACTATTAGAACTAAACCCTAACATAATCTACAATTATAATTTTTAATAAAATATTAATATGAATTATGGGTTATTAAAGTAATATTAAAAAATTATGAATAGTGACCCAGCCAAATTTTCATGGAAATAGATGCAGAAGTAATATTACGTGGCTGTGCAAAAATTTCAAATTTTTATGTTCAGTAGTTTAATTTATATTGAACTAGATGCGTGCCCGTTCTTCACACGGTAGGAAACGAAAATTTTCCTTACATGTGTAATTCCAATTAATTCCAGTGAGGTGAAATCTAAAATAAAAGCAAAGAGAACTCCTGACTTTCAAAATTTGTTATTTCTACATCATACTATTTTTTAGGTTCAAGTTGTAGCATTAAATACCTAAGACACTACATGAAATGGACAACGGGAAGGAGCGAATATTTTACTAAAATCATATCTGCATGTGACAAAACAGAATTTCATTTTTTAAAAAGTTCAAGTAATCTCCTCTGTTGAAATTACTGCGGGATATATCAACGCAAATTAGAATTATTATCCTTTTAATTTCATGAAATATTTATTAACGTGGTATATAGTGATTTATTCATATTATCCTTACAAATCTACTAATACTACCTATTACGCATATTAATACTATCTATCTTCGCTTCTCCCTCTTTAATGCTCAATTTAACGAAACAGCTTACATTATTTCGCACAAATAGGACCTTTTTATTCTATGGCGATTTTTTGCAATTTATGCATTACCATAATTATTATATTCATTTCACATAATAGTTGTTATTAAGGAAGTTCTCCATACATATTTATGCATAGTTTTGTAAGATTCGCGTATTTAGCACCGAAAACATTTAATCTTACCGTCGTGAAAAATATTCAAGCGGTGCCAACTTAAATATCCATGTATCCAATATAAAGATATCTTATAAATCCTCCATATCTGTCTACTGAAAACATCAAACTTTGCAATCTCGAGGAGCTATTTAGAATTGCTATAACTGTGACAGGACGTTAGAGTTGCAGTGTTTACAAATTTCACGCACTTTTTAAAATTTATGACGTCACTGTTTAACTACCGTAAAAGATACCCCGGTTGGTTGAGGGAGTTGATTTGGATATTTCGCTCATTAGCTTTCAAACGGTATCATATTAAAATTTACAAAGACGTTGAAAATTTTTTTGCTTTATATAGGAATAGGATACTATGGAGGAACGTAATCCAACGTTAAAATAAAACTATACTCGCAATATGCATATGTTAGGAAACATATATACCTGCGACATAATTAAATGCGAAAAATAAAAAAGTAAACAGAAATTTTTTAATATATCCAGCTTTAAAACGAACTTTGCAGCTTTTAAAATGAAGAACATTATCAGCTGCGTTAAAATATTTCAATTTTTAAATAAACAACGGATTAAAATGCCACTTATAATAATAATAATCATCATCATGAATTTTTCAGTTTATTTCTAAAGTAAGTTTTAATCAAAATATAGCCTCCTTGCGTTACAAAAAAGAGAGAGAATAGGGATAAATGCGTGAAGATTGTGGCGTAATTCTTACGTAGCTTAAAGCATTTGACGTCATAGATCCTCACTTGCGAATTGAAATTCCTATATCCCATCTAAAAACTCAAATGGTTGAAAAAAAACCTTTTTCCTAATCCTTTTTGTGGCAACGCAACCAATTTATCTCGTGCCATGATCAATTAATGTAATGGCGTGAGATCTCCCCGTTGATGCTATTAAATTCTAAACATTAGGTTACATTAAAATTCGTAAAAAATCCATCTAATTTACATAATTTTTTTTTTCGTTTTAAAAGAGGGAGAAAAAATGTTTCACAATCTGTCAAAATATCAAAAAGTTATGACGGATAGAATTCCAAATGCGACAGTTTTAAAATTATTTTACGAAAAAATTTGTCGAAACACATGGTTAGT
This sequence comes from Cheiracanthium punctorium, assembly GCA_038373885.1. Lineage (NCBI taxonomy): Eukaryota > Metazoa > Arthropoda > Arachnida > Araneae > Cheiracanthiidae > Cheiracanthium > Cheiracanthium punctorium. Next base: position 2,834,017 of record JAWZYV010014761.1, read on the forward strand.
AAAAAAATTCCTAAAAATCGGTAAATCATGTTACGTATTCAGAACAAACTGTTTTTAAAAGAAAATTTTCTCCTCTACCTATGATACAAATGCCGTTTTGCTGCGAGCGTAATTTCCGCCGTTATTACGAATTAGGTGAGAAAAAAATCCCAAAAATCGCATGAAACATAAAATAAAAAAATGTCTAGGTCGAATTTTGAAAAAATCGCTTCGAGGTGCACAACTACATGTTTAGATCTTCCCGAGTACCAAATTTGGTGTTTCTAGGTATAGCCGTTTGTCCGTAACGCTGCCGACAGACAGACACACACACACACACACACACACACACACACACACACACACACACACACACACACACACAGACTTCTTCTTTTATAATAAGTAGAGATTATAATAAGTAGAGATAAAATGTGTTATTTTCATGAGTTAAGGGACCGAATATAAATTTATTAAGTGACAATTTTTTGAAAATTTCTTAATATAAATGTAAATTAGATTTCTTTTGTCTAAATAGTAACAGTTAGAGGCATTAAAAGAAAGCAAATTTTGAGCCAAATAAATTGAAGGTTTGTACAGTTTGATAGTGATTCTGTAATGCGTCTATTATTGTGTCCGCTACTATTTCCCCCCAAATAAAATATTTCCCATGAATATAATTAGATGTAGTAGATGTATGTCTTCCAGTACAACGTCCTATTTTTGAAAAAAATAACATCCTCAACATTACAGACATGAATTTGATCTTATTTAATGTGTGAAACATTAGGTCTTTGGACATTCCTATATCAAACCTTCAAAACCACATTGTTCTGTCTAAATTTTCATCAGACTATGAATTAAAATACCGCCAAAAGACTTATAAAAATATCGCACACTGCAGACGGTAATGTTAAATGAAGAAAGTGAAATAACAAGCACAATGATAATATTGGGTCGGCAAAAAAAAGTAATTGCGTTTTTTACATGAAATTCAAACAAATAAATTTTTAATCATTAAACCATTCTTCAAGTTCGACCATCGCTGAGTTACATTCATGCTTATAGTAAGAAGAGCCTAAGAAAACCTTCACATACTCGATAACTATTTCAAAATTAGACAGATTTTCAAAATCGTTGGCAGTCGTTTTGCATTTTAAATCATATATATGGGCCAAGGAAGTTTTGGAGTCATGGCTCATTTGGATCAAATGAACCATTTGATCTAAATATTCTAACTAACTTTGATTTTGACTAAATATTCTAATTTCTACCCCTGATACAGTACAAAAATTTTTTAAGACTACAAACAATAATTTCCCTGTAAATATTATTTAGTTCTTTTAACTCTCGCGAGTGAAAGTAACGAAATGTGAAAAATTCGGAACCTACAAATAGCGTTTTTCAGTTTGCAGAAAGTCCCTTAAAATTGCGCAAAAAGAATTCGCAATATTTCCTGAAATTATCGGAGAAAATTGATGAAAATATATATTTAGGGTAATTTGAGGGATTTCTTTCGTTTAATAAAGTTAAAACAGTGTTGCCATTGAGAAAAACGGAGTTGATGCAGAATTAAATATGAAGAAAGCCTCTTGTGCAAATTAAATTAATAGTAAGTACACGTTATTTGAAAACGAATGGTATATATAACTTTGCTGTACGACGAACGACGGAAAAATAAAGAGCAAGTGAACGTTTTTTTTTTTTTTTTTCCCGCAGCTGTACATATGTTAATGGTACTTAATAGAGATGAGTTCGGGGTCATTTTTTGAAGCCCGAGCCCGAAGACTTTTAATCCGAGCCCGCCCGAGCCCGAGCAATATTATTAAAGTTGGAGCCCAAGCCCGAAATTTCAGCTAAAGACAAATAAAATTAACTACTTCATTAATAAGATACAATAAATTTTGGAGCTTCACACACCTTCTAGTCCCCCGTGCCGCTATTTTTTAAAATAAGTACGTCTATTTATCCCATGAATCACTTTTTAAAATCTGTTTCAAGGATAATGTTCAACAAAGGAGAAATTTTTCACGAGCCCGAGCCCGAACGCAATCGTGAATTACAGAGCCCGAGCCCGAGTCGGGCCCGGGCTCGGGATCGGGCTTTCGGGCTCGGGCTGAGCTAGTCTCATCTCTAGTACTTAACACAGAATATGACATGGTGATGATAAGCTAACTGAGTCACATACACTTATTTAATTACATCAGACAGCACCTTCGTCACAATTCGGAACCTTATGGAGTGTTTTGTCATCCAGCAACAACTTTTCCGGAAGTGTGGGACCTATCATTTCGGCGTATGTAATAGTACACTATGGATGGGAGTGGAATGTATTTATTGCAGGTAATTATAGCCTTTTTCTTTTAGTTGAAAACTGAGTTAATTAAACGTCTTATATATGTGATGCGTATTAGTTTTTACCTTTCATGATGGATACATTGTAATTTTGACCAAATTATGGTAAGGATTTTATAGAGATTTCTTTATTTTAGAAATGTGGTTAAAACCGATCAGTGAAATATTGATAAAGGAATATTTCACTAAATATAATGTATTTTTTGGGATTAGTGCTCATTACTTTCTCTGAGGAATATGAGATTTTTAAAAGAAATTGAATTAATTTGAGAGAAATAAACACATTTCAGCAGAAAATGAAAATTTAGCGAGAGACGCTTTGAAGGGATCTAAACTAATATCGATATGTTGATATTTTAGAGCGAAGATTTAAAAGTAGCTACCTTTTTTAATTTTGCTGTTTATTTTAACTCGTACTATCACTACGCTGTTCGTTACTCATGTCTTGATTTTAAGTTTCGCTGTGATTTTCAGTTAATCGAATGGTGCACATTCAGGCACATAGAAAAAATAAATAAATTAAATCGGGACGGGCCAGAAGTTGAAAGACAGAATTTCTCATGAAAAAACTTGATTTCTACATCTAATTAGCAAAATAAGTGAAATTTTGGGAGAGGCCCATTCTCTGGATACGTCTAGAGCGGTGGTTCCCAATCTTTCTCTCCCTGCGAACCTCTTTTAAAATCAGAAAGAAATCGGCGAACCCCTTGTTTAGTCGTTGTGTACTAGTATATTATTTTCACGCACCCTCTAATTTCGTCTCAGGGAAGGAAATCAGTTAAAAACTTTTTGTATACATTTAGTTTCGATACTGACAATTGACTTGCTGTACTGCCAAATATAACTAATACTGTTACCAAGGAACAAAAAAAGAGTCCTTTTAAATTTCTATATTTTAATAAGTGTGAGCAAATGGAAGAAGAGTTTTCCAGTTTTGATTTCCAGAGGACATTCAAAAATTCATGAAGCAATATTGGGCACAGAAGGGAAACTTCATTGCTCTGTCTTTGCAACGACGGAAGTGAACACAATAGGTTAAATATAGGGTATATGAAATGGGTATTAAACACAGTTGCAACCACCAGTTATTTTCTAATGTGCGGAATGACATGAAATTGATGTACAGTAAAACAGCTTCAGAGTTTTATTCTTTCCCAATAGTCTCAAAGGGTTAAACTAGTGTTTCTTTGTGAATAGATCAGAGAATAACTTTTAGAAAATTGGCAAAGACAGACTTTCGTGTCTAGAGTTTAGGGATGGACGCGAGACGAGAATCGGGGCTGTCTCGTCTCGTCTCGCAGTGGTAAACCTCTGTCTCGTATCGCGTCTCGTCTCGTCTCGCAAACACTGTGTCTCGTCTCGCGTCTCGCAAAGAAATTGCTGTCTCGTCTCGCGCGAGACGTCTCGCGAGTCTCGCAAAATTATGGACTGCGATTTCGTTACCATTTTATACTAACTTATTATTGGGATTTTATTGAAAATTAATATTAATAATAACAATTACTTACATATAGCCACAATAGTAGATATATTAATAACTATATCAGCATATATCGGCATTTGAAGTTAAAGAAATTGAGATTTAATCCGTATATATAATGTCACACCGAAAATATAGTATTTATTTTATTAGTTCTTCGCACTGTAGTAAACGAAAATTTTCCTAACGTGAGTAATTTCAATTAATTCCAGTGATGTGGAATCTAAAATAAAAGCAAAATTATTTGACTCTTGATGTAAAGTTTGCGTCATGAGTATTAACCTGGCATCATTGCAATATAATGACTCAAAAAACTACGTCAGTGTCATTCGCGATCAGAAAAGTGAAAAGCTTAGCGGTTTGCAGAGAACTCCCGACTTTCAAAATGTGTTATTTCTACATCACACTGTAGTTCTACATCATACTGTTCAAGTTGTAGCATTAAATACCTCACACACTACATGAAATGGACAACCGTTTGTTTTAAAATAGCTGCGCACCCGCTCTTCATACGAGAAGTAGCGAATATTTTACTAAAATCATATCTGCATGAGACAAAACAGATTTTTTTTTTTTTTAAGTAATCTCCACTGTTGAAATTACTGCGGGATATATTAACACAAATTAGAATTACTTATCGTTCAGTTGGTTGTAAGATAACCCTTGAAAAATTATAAACAGAACACTTTTAGTCTTTATTAAATCTCTACTATTTACTTTAACGTCAATTTCAAGTCTCTAAAATATGTGTAATTTTTATATTAATGAAAACAAGATTATATTAACGATAATTATAATTATTTGCCTAATATTTCCAATAACATTACCGTGCGTGCATTTTTAGATTTCATTATAGTATCTCAGTTGGTTAATAGACGTCTTATTTTTTGTTTATATTTTAAATTACTGAACAGTTAATTTGTTGACGACTATCCGTTTGTACTTTTCCACAATAATTTTTAGCGATAGTACTACAGTCGTTATGGTCGCCCTGTTTACAGAAAAATTAAACCATAATCCCCCTAATGTATATCCAGTGTGGATTTTTTAAAAAAATGAAAAGACATCTAACAGGCGAAGATAATTTTAGAATAGGAACCAAACTTCAAGATAAAATGATGGGGAGGAAAAAAATTTATAAAAGTTTTGCAAGCCGAAGGAAGGGAAAACATGATAATATAAACGAAAAGAGAAATAGTTTTTAAAAAAATTGCTTGCATTTCTTTCCGTCCGATATTAATATATAAGAATAAAAAATGTAATTTTAATCTCTTTAAAATAGGCCAACAATAGGGATTTAACCGCCCCTAGAAAGTTGTTACCAGGGTGGGCGCCCCCCCCCTACGCACGCCGCAAAGTGCGGGAAAGTTTGAGGATAATATCGGTACAAGGATATTTCAACCAAGGATATTCAACCATATTTCAACCTACTCAGACTAAGCATCAATGCGAATGCAAGTTGCTTTACTTCTAATCTCTCTCTGATATACCCGAAACCCGATTATCACAGGGGCAAGGGGAGGGGGCGGTAGTCCGGTGCCCCTGAAGAAAAAGGGGGCCCATATGTATCCCGATTATCTAAATTATAAATTCATATGTACTGCAATAGTAATTGTGGGGAAAAAACTGAATTTCCTCTATAATATAGGTATTACCTAATTGTCTATCACTAGATCAAGTTAGAGATATTTTTTGGGGGTGATAAATACGATTTGATTAAAGTACAAAAACTACAGTTAACTGAAATGCAATTTTCGAGTACAACAGCGGTCAAAACTGGGTTAAAATGCTTAAAAAAGGGGGGCTCAGTAAAGGGGCTTAATGCGTAAAAAAGGGGATAGTAAGGGGGGCCCCAAACTTAATGCCCCGGGCCCCGTCTAAAAGTGGTCAGATTTGAACATACCGTACCGCCTTTCCTATTTACTTATTATTTTTCTTTCAACTCTTCTCTGTTTTCTTTTTTTTTCCGCCTCTTTCTTTATCCTCTCCTTTGTGTGTTCTGTATATCTCTCGTCTGTTCTAATTTTAAGTGTTACGTGTTTGTGATTATTGTAGAGTGCTGATAGTATACCAGGACCGAAAACGAAGGAGACGCAAGTTAAACGGTAGAGGCTTCAGGCAAATTGTCGCATTTCAGATCGTATTTATGCGAGACGGAAAAAAATGCGAGAATTCCCGCGAGAAATCTCGCGCGAGACAAGACTCTGTCTCGTCTCGCGTCTCGTCCCGCAAAATATTTTCTTTCTCGTCTCGCGTCTCGTCTCGCGAGACAATGCGAGAACGCGAGACACTGCGAGAATTCTCGCTTCTCCCGTCCATCCCTACTAGAGTTCTCCACAGACAAAGTCACTCAAGAGCTAATTTCCATTGTCATTTGGATCAAAGTTTATGAATAATTCAGTATGCATTTCCGGTTGGATCACCTTTCTACTGCATTTAATCATCTTCAAATGAACACCTGCTGGTTTACTTACACAACTGCCTTATCGTGACAATACGGGCAAACCTTAACCCTTTGAGGCGCAACCCTTTCCCAATGCTGATAAAAGGGCAGCCGTTGCCATCGCTCGACTTAACTACCAGCAAGATGGCGGACGATCGAAACGTTCATCTCGTGCCACAGATCTAGAGACCCTTTTTTGACGACAGCTGGCTGTGCCCGCGCACAGCCAGCTGTCGTCAAAAGGGTCTCTAGATCTGTGGCACGAGATGAACGTTTCGATCGTCCGCCATCTTGCTGGTAGTTAAGTCGAGCGATGACAACGGCTGCCCTTTTATCAGCATTGGGCAATCTATTCAGCTGCTCTTCCATTCTTCCATTTTTCAGCAGATACCAGTGCTGTTAAAAATAATCGTGACCACTTTTTTACGGGAAATGACGTGCTGAAAAGTAAAGCATTCTCGTGGAGCTATGCCACCAGCACCTATTTTTATAGAAATCAGATCTATTCTTCGTGACTGGCAACAGTCAAAACATCAGAGTTTGGGGTTCCCAGAGCGGGAACACTGCGCGTTAAAGGGTTAACAGAACTTTTTATAAGGATAGGAAATTAAGTGATTATTATAACCAGGATTGCTGCATATCTTAAATTTAAGAGTAAAATAGCGTAGTATTTTTACTGTGTACATAAAAATAAGGAGGAAAAGGATAAAATGAGATACATCTAAGCTTCTTACCTCACAACTGCAAGAGCGAAGTAACCAGCTTAGGCAAAATACTATACTAGCCTTACAAACAGAACTCGCAACTAACTGAATGAAAACCTGTGCCTGTTGTGTACTGGGACTGAACATACGCAAACGGCGTTACAGAGTTGAACGTTCTCTGTTTGAAATGGCTTTGTGAATAAAATAGTACTTATTTGGGAACTTTTTATGAAAGCTATTTCACTAACGAACGACTTAAAATAAACAGTTGGAAAAGAGTAATTTTCTTTAATAATGGAAGTTCCCGGAATCTGAAAGTAGTTTATACCGGTTTTAAGAGGTTGGGACTCTGAGAGTAGATATAAACTAACTATCTAAAAAAAAACAATAAATAAGTAAATAATAATGATAAAAATTTTTTGTGAAAAAGTATCATTGCTAATAACCCTTTATGTTAAAATTCTTTTTTTGTTCAACTAGGGGCCAAGGCCCCCAGACTCGCTACGCTCGCTTTTCGTATGAGGCATTCGGCCCCTAATCAGGCTTTTCGTAAAAAAGAGATAATTTCAACAAACAAAACCCGAAGATTGGATCAGATAGAATGTTACAGAGCTAAGCTACACATTGCTTGGTTCTTGCATCTTCATTGTTACATAAAAATTTAAACTTCACACTACAGTAGACCCCCTACCCCTCATAACACGGAAGATATTTTGTTATGGGAATCTGTGTTGTAGGGGTCCTGAGCTATACTCCACCTGGAGTGCGGACTCCGCTTATAATCGCTGGAAAAATTATTTGCACTCCTCAGAAACACACTGATATTTAATGTTGCCATTCAAAAGTTATATTTATTAGGAGCTAAAGCGTAATAAAATCAGAACATCTGTTTCAGCTGTATTTTTAATAATGTAAAACCTATTGGACACCTTGCGAATTTGCCACCCATAGTGATTTTTCATTATTTGGCGACTTGCGTACATGTAAAGTTAATAAAAGCTACGGAACAGATAGAATAGCCTGCCACCAATGGCGACTTTTCATTATTTGGCGATTTACACATGCTCGCAACCTATATTTACTGTTCATTTAAAGTTACCGGAAAACCGTTATCCATATTTTCACTTACATAATCGTTTGCAGATTGGCGTACTTAACACCACGAATTATACCATCTCGTCGCGCTAGCAAATATCCAAAGTGTGCTATAACTGCTATAATGGCATAGTTAACGCCGCCAAATATTTCTACTGCTAGCAAATAATCCAGCTGGACCGAACCGGCTTTAAAATAATCTGCATTTTAATTATTTTTCATTTTCAAGATATTAGTTATTCTGTTTTGGAAAAACGAATAATCGCTAATTCTAAACTCCTTTTGTCTAAGGGAACTTACAATTTAAAATTGTCAACTTTGTGTAACACATTTTGAGTTACTTATTTCATATAGTTCTTATTTTGGCGTAAAATGGGCGTAATTCTAACTCATGTTTGTAAATTTCACGCGATTCTAGATACTTGGAAACGCTTTGTTGAAAAGGAATGAATGATTTTATGCAAAATCTGGCAACCATTCGCTTTATTTTTTTAATTTTTTATTAATATCTTCTAAAATAATTCGATTTTCGAAATTTAAATCAGCTTAGCAGTTTTCTCTGAATTTTTTGAATCTGTGAGCAACCTTAGTCGAAACTCAAATCCCTACGGTTTAGGAGGAGTTAGGCCAACAAGCTTTGACAGCGCCAGCGGCCTTTACTTTTTTTTAGAATTGAGAGACATCCTTAAAAATGATGGTAGTGATGGTAGATCTTTTAAAGGGATTTTACAAGATAATCGTCATAGATTATGCTCTGAGGGTAGTGATTGAAAGAAATATTTTAGTGATATTATTTTGTTTGGTTCAGCCTGTTTGTTCACTTCACTCGTTGTAAGGGAAAAGCTTGGTCGGAGTTCCAAGTGGTAAAGTGATGATTGGAACGACAGGGATATATCTCTGTGTTTTTGAAACATTAGGTGAGAAGAGATAAATTATTTGCCATCTAGTAGTAAATGTACAAAAGAAAAAAAAACATGATGAAAGTGTTTTATGATCCATTGGAATGATTTAACTTTCAATTTTAATTTAGGATCTCAGACGCTGTTATTATGTGGCCTGTTTCTTCTGAGCCTACCTTTTATGGCTGACATTTCAAAGAAGAAAAATCAGAGCAACAAATCACCATCTTCTTCACTGAAAAAAAGTAAAGTTTTTGAACGTAATCTATCTTAGTTTATCAAGAAAATGTTATGCAGCATTTTTGACAAAACAAATACAGTAGGACCTGTCTAGTGTGACCACTGTCGGGAATAATAAAATGGGTCACCTTGTAATTGTGGTCACCTTACAATGGTGGCAGTTGTAAAGTGAAATTTTTCTCATATGAGCACTGTAAGCAAGTGGTCTCTTAACTAAGGGGGTCACTTTACCAGTTTCCATTGCCTAAATACGACATTGTACAAGTCCTTTTCAGTCATTTAGATCATAAACAAAAAATAAATCAATAAATTATCCCCTGGGGGCAATTTTTAATTACAAATGACTTTTCAATTTCACGACAGTCGAAAATTATTCATTTTTACTTTCCGAACATGTACCACGTAAGGAAAGAATTGTAATCATGAAAAAAATTGACTTCGAGATTTTGGTGTATTGACACGTTTTGAGGTCTTCTGAATTCTTTTATGCTATTTTTACGAGATGTATGTATGTATGTATGTGTGTGTGTGTATGCGTGTTAGTGTACATGTGAGTGAACACGATAACTCCTATACGGGGCATTCGATTGAGCTCAAATTGTGTATATATGTTATAAACCACCGTCGAAAGACCGGTATAGATTTGGGTGTGTATAGGACTTATAGTTTTTTTACAGGGCTACGACAAAGATTTCTTTTACAGTATGGCCTATGGGGGGGAATTCTTGAAAGTATGCTAGCGTTTAAACGGTACATTCGATTGAGGTCAAATTGGGTATATATGTTATAAATCTCCATCGTAAGACCTGCATTGATTTCGATGGGCATAGGACTTATAGTTTTTCTGCAGGGCTTTGGCAAAGATTTCTTTTACATTATGGCCTACGGGGGGAAATTCTTGAAAGTGCGCTAGCGTTTAAACGGCGCATTTGATTGATCTTCAATTTGGTATATATGTTTGAATTATTCATCGATTAAAATTTATTTAAATGCTTGGTAATGTTCTTAATCGTAAGTGTTCGGAAAGTCGAGTGGAGTCACTCCAGATTTTTTCCTTTCGTACGAATAAAGGTAAGAGGGTTAGTATGTGTGCAGTACTGCAAACTACGAAAAAATACTAAATGTTGAAGAAATTTCAAATGTAACCAAAGAAATTGAAAAAATCTTGCTGATGTTTAAAAAAAAAGACTCTTTAATGTTGGTAGTAGTTCTAATGGGTTTAGTTGAAAGCTCTGTTTCATGGGTTTAATTTGAATTTTAATTCTACTAATTAATCATTTAGTAAAATAATTATGTTTGTGGGTTTCAAATTTGTAATTATTAAGTTGTCTATTTCTTCAGTCTACGTTGTTACTGATTTTGAACTAGTTAAAGTGATTCAATTTAAAACTAACATTACAGGAAGCTTAAAATTTCATTTAGCTGTCATTCCCTGTTAGCTGTTAAAGAGAGAAGTTAATCAATATAAAGTGGACAAAAAATATCCTTTTTTTTATATACAAATAGTATAAAAATGAGCTGTTTGCTGGGATAAATAATTTATTTAAGCAAAATAGGTGTAGGGGTGATGTCTTTTCAATTATTTAAAAACGGACTTTTTTGTAAGAGCGCTCGTATCTTTTAAAAGGTGAAGGATGAGCTTCCTTATTTTTTCCAAAATTCATAAAAAATGTTTTTCCCGATTTTATCTAATATATACCTGCTTCTAGATAAAGTATAAAACAGTCTAGGTAATATTTGTAGTGTTTCTCAAAAATCTCAACTACACTCAATATAATTGTTTCGCATTAAGTAATGTGTTTTTCTTTGAAGGACAAGAACCAACACGCTTGATTGCGTCAGAGCTGTCTCTTTACCAATTAATAAAGCTTTTTTTCTTTTGCCTTATTATGTAGATGAAGGGGCCGCTATCACAGATTTATTCTTGGATCCTTTCATTTGGATGCTGTCCGTAAGTTTCATGGTAATGTTCTGTGCGAAAACCACAACCACAGACTGGGGACAAATGTACCTGATAGAAGAAAAGCAACACAGTCAGTTCGTAGGTGAGTACAGAGTAATATTTGTTAAAATTGCCCTCCCCCTTGTTTAGGGGCACATGAGCTGCTACAGTAAACCCTGTCTTAAATCGAAATAGAATTTTTTTCCCGTCAAATTCCAGTTTTCGTTAAATATTTAATTCAGCTGTGACCAGGAGTTATTCCAATATTTCAGCTCTTTTTGACGTTGATTTAGCGTATTTCAAATTTTCAAGCTAATAAAGGCGAACTCCGGGAACTAGGTCAATTATACCGTTTATCTCAGGGATGGTGTATTTAACTTCCATGAGAGAGGTTATAGGTGTGATTTCAGGTGTTCTGGAAGGCCTGGCTATGTTTTTCCTGGCATTTCTAGGAGTTAGGTTGTTAGCATTATTATTCTTGTTTGTAATCTTGCTTTTAAACTATTTATTTTTCTTTGTTTTGACATTGTAACCTTGATGCGTTTATTCAAGTTGTTTTCTGAAGCAATTACAGATTTTTTGTCTCCTGATTTGCGTTTCCTCAAGGGTTTGGGAGTAGCTGGAAGTAATGTACAGCTGCGGAAAAAAAAGTCCCGCTTGCTCTTTATTTCGCCGTCGTTCGTCGTACAGTATAGTTATATATACCATTCGTTTGCAATTAACGCTTACTTTAATTTACTATTAATTTAATTTGCACCAGGGTCCGTCTTCATATTTAATTCTGCATCAACTTCGTTTTTCTCTATGGCAACCCCATATTTTGACTTTATTAAACGAAAGAAAACCTTCAAATTACCCTAAATATAAATTTTCACCAATTTTCTACGATAATTTCCGGAGATATTGCGAATTAAATTTTGCGCGTTTTTAAGGGACTTTCTGCAAATTGAAAAACGCTATCTGTAGGCTTCGAACTTTTCGCCTTTCATTGATTTCGCTCGCGAGAGTTAAAAGAAATTAATATTATTTTCAAGGAAAATATTGTTTCCATCTCTCTTAAAGTTTTTTGTACTGAGAATATCAAGGGTAGAAATAGAATATTTAGTCTGTGGTCCAAATGACCCGTGAGTTCATAACTTCCTTGGTTCGCACACATGATTTAAGGGAAAAATGCAAAATGACTGCTCACGATTTTGAAAATCTTTGTAATTTTGAAATTGTTATTGAGTATTTCCATTGATGGTTCTCTTAGACAGGTGAAATGTTGGCAGGAGTTAGAGGCTGCTCTGCTCTTCTGACTACAAGCTTAAATATTACTCAGCTATGGTCGAACTTGAAGAATGATTTCCTGATAGAATATTTATTTGTTTGAATTTCATGTAAAAAACGCAATTACTTTTTTACCCACCCAATATTATCACTGTGTTTGTTATTTTACTCTCTTCATTTAATACTATCGTCTGCAATGTACAATATTCTTAAGACTTTTGGCGGTATTTTAATTTATAGTTAGATGAAAATATAGACAGAAAAACGTGATTTTGAATGTTTGATAAAGTATGGGGAAGCCCAAAGACCTAATGTTTCCGAAATTAGAAAAGGTCACATTCACGCCTGGAAAGTTGAGGATATTAGTTTTTCAGAAATAGGACGTCCTATTAGAAGACATATATCTACTGTATCTAATTCTATAGGTGGAAAATATTTTATTTGGGGGAATATGGTAGCGGACGCAACAATAGACGCTTTATAGAATCCCTATCAATGTAAAAACCTCTAATTTATTTACTTCAAAATTTGATATTTTTAATACTGGTATCTTTTATTGTGTTTTTGCACAAAATAAATCTAATTTACGTTTATTGTATGCAATTTTCAAAAAATTTTCACTTAATAAATTTATATATGGTTCCTTAACTCATGAAAATAACACATTTTATTTAATATAAATTAAACTACGGAACGTAAAAATTTGAAATTTTGCACAGCCATGTAATATTAATTTCTGCATCTATTTCCATCGAAATTTGGCTAGGTCGCTATTCATAAGTTTTTTAAATATTAATTTAATAATTCATAATTCATATTAATATCAGGTTGTAACGAAAGTTTTCCGCCAAGTCTTCTTGAAAAACTAACTTCTAACTCCTTAGATAACTGTCGAGTGGTTAATTACTGATCTTCGTCCCCAAGTTATCGCAGGCTGGCCTCATCAACATCAATAGACCAGCCAGAACTCTCTGCTTCTTGAATGTCATAGTCCTTGTTTTTGAACTTTCGGTACCAAACCTGCACAGTGTCAGATGATACAACAATAGTACTTAAAGCTGTACACATAATTCGTTGATATTCTGTAGCAAAATTTTTGCAACAGAACTGGGAGTAAATGATGCTTCTAATCCGCTAGAGCGATAGTTCCATTTGAGACACATTGTACTCAAAATGATAACTATATTCTTTTACAGATTTCACAACACAGTGGCGGGAAACTTTCGTTACAACCTAATAATTTATTAAAAATCATAATTACATTAAATTATGTTTGGGTCGTTTAGTTCTAATAGTACGAAAAAAATCAGCTTCTTACTACCAATATTATATGAGATATGAATTGAAGTATGAAAAAATATTTTAACATAGGGGGAGGGGGATTTTGGGTGCTCATAACTCACTCATTTTCTGTCCAAATTTATTGAAAATTGGTGTCCGGGGTTAAAATGAGCTAAATTTTTTAAATATGAAGTGAAATCTAGGGGTTGCTATTGAGGAAAAAAAAGTAGGTGCGAATTTTAATATGTAGATGGCCCCTTATGCAATTTTTATGCGTAGAAAATTAAAGTGTACGTCAATCGTAAACGATTGATATCTGTAACTTTGCTGTACGGCGAACGACGGCCGAAAAAAGTACAAGTGGGACTTTTTTTTCCCGCAGCTGTACATCATTAGAAGCAGCTCGCAGAAGGGATGTGACATCGATGTTTTCGTAAAAACATCGATGTATTGAAGCCGATGTTTATGCGACATGGGTGACACCGATGTTTTGAGTTCGATGTTTTTATGTACAGTTGTACACATTATGCATAATTGCCGTCATGTATGGAATAAAACCACTTTTTGTAAACAGCAATTTTTTAACTAGAAAATAGGAACGTCGCTGACATCTTCTTCCTGTACGGCATTACAAAAAAAAAAAAAAAAAAAAAGAAAAAAAAAATACTTATACAGAAAGTGGTCAATGATGTTTCGCACATGTTGAAAAAATCCAGGCTTTTAACATTTTTTAAAAACAGAAAACTGAACACTCTCTTAATCTTGTTTCATGTCCATGCCCAAAAGTTGTGGGGTTTGAGATGCAAAGATTTTTTTTACATCGATTTTTTTATATTTTTTTTTTCACAAAGTTAATTTTGTATTTTATCTTGAAAAAAATCTGCTCTAACATTTTCTCAATCAATAAATTGAACATTCTAATAGGCGGAGTCAGTGTTTACTAATAAACATCTCAGTTATGTCACATGGAGCAAGTCTGTTGATTATTTTAACCTACTAAAAAGCACTAATGTCATATGAAACAAGCCTGTTAACAAAAAATCAAAGTGACCAACATCAAGAAAGTAACCAAGGGAGTGTCCAGGGAGTCTGATAACGCCTCTCCACAACCGAAATTATGATATTTGTTAACAAAATATAAATAATAAAGTTGAAGTCGTATTATGAACTTATAAAAATGTTTTCATTTGTTTGTAAGTCCTCCCCCCCAAAAAAAAAATTGTAATTGTAATTTTTAATATAAATAATAAAGTCGTATCGTGAACTGATAAAAATGAACTTTTTCATTTGTTTGAAATCCCCCCCCCAAAAAAAATATATATATATAATTGTAATTTACATGACAAATATTTTTGTCCGCACTTAAGTCAGTAATTTTGCCAACTGTGTGCCGGGTCGTCTCTTTTGACAGAGGAGTTCTCTGTCCAGGGAGTTTTTCTTTTCTTCATTGGGCAAGCTCATGACTTTTCCAGCCATTCAGAAAGGAGAGCGAGAGCGAATTCTTTTCGAGGAGAAAGACGTTAGAACGAAAGGAATTTGCGCTTTTTTTTTTTTTAATTTGTATTTTTCACGCGTGCGATTTTAACCTAAAATGTTTTCTCATTAAGTATTTACCCCAGAAGGAAATAATTAAACGTTGGTTTAAATAGTATAGTCATAGTTAAAATGGCTTGACCCGCAAAAATTGTATTGAGCAATAACTAATTGTTCTACTACCAAGGACAACGCAAATTTTGATGACTTTCACTTAAAATCTGAATGAACGGAACTGGACGAAATTCAAAAGATTAAGGTAAATATTTTTATTTCAAGACTACTACTTTCCCTTCCATTCAAAACTACTATCACACGGGTGTTTTGCTTTTGCATTGAAATTTTTTTCTATAAACTATGTTTGCTTAAAATATCGTACTGGAAAGTAGCACCCACAGAGAGAGTAAGTCAAATAAATTATTTTTTATTTATTTATTAAAATATAATTCTTTTCTCTTTTCTTTTCTAAACATCGTTGTTTTTTGACTGATGTTTACCGAACGTCGACAGTTCTGTCTAGCAGAAGCACGCCTACTTTTGTACACGCGTGCTGTACACACGTACTTTTGCACACACGCCGGCACAGCCAGCTGTCGTCAGAAAAGGGTCTCCAGACCTGTGGCACGCGATGAACGTTTCGATCGTCCGCCATCTTGCTGGTAGTTAAGTCGAGCAATGGCAACGGCTGCCCTTTTTTCAGCATTGGGAAAGGGTTGCGCCTCAAAGGGTTAAAAAAAAAAGTGCTTTAAATCAGAATAATCAGGTCCCTGTTTTCCAGCCCATCGCT
The DNA here is from genome assembly GCA_038373885.1 of Cheiracanthium punctorium. Taxonomy (NCBI): domain Eukaryota; kingdom Metazoa; phylum Arthropoda; class Arachnida; order Araneae; family Cheiracanthiidae; genus Cheiracanthium; species Cheiracanthium punctorium. The sequence goes on from JAWZYV010014761.1 coordinate 2,850,024, forward strand.
CGGCCATGGATCTAACGGTCTGGAGTTTTGGGCAGTTTTCTCCAGATCTTCATATCTCTGACACTAGTTAAGATATAATTCTCAAATTCTGTATATCAACTCATTGGTATATGGGGCACATTTTACCTACTGTGAATGTTTTTTCCATATACAAATTTAAAATGTGTCACTTTTTGAAAATTAATCAGAGGAATGTTTTCTCAGCTGTCTTTTTCCCAACCTTATTTTGAATATTTTTTCAATATACATTTTCCTATTTATCTTAAATAGATAGAACATTAAAGCGTATTACCATCATTCTGAGACACGCTGTGCATTTGTCGACGCTCTTGAAGTAACAACAATTTTTTAAACTTTATTTCCCAACTAGCTAGCGCATTTACAAGCAGCGTGGAGACCGGCGGATTTGTAGGAAGGATTGCTGCAGGTTTCTTGACGGATTTTGTCATCAAAAGAAATTTCAGCGAGTCCGAGCAGGTAGAGTCAACTAAATTATTAACTGGAATGTTTCATACTATTTATTTAAGAAAAAACAAATCTTTTTTCTATGTTGTTTCTATTTCGCAAAACCCCACCTGCGGCCGAGCGCATTTGCGCTCTCAACGGGGAGACGGAAGGGGGCCTGGTTCAAACCCAGGTCGCATCCGTCGGCCTAGTCTTTCCGTGGTTTTCTCCGAAAGTTTGCGTAAATACGGGTTTGAACTCCTTAAAAAGTCCCACACGGAGGGCACTCCCCCCCCGTCAACCTAGTAGATCCCTCGCGTAGATATTCGACCGCAATCCCACTTTTTCATGGCGCATAATTCGTTTTAATGCTGCTGGCTGATTTGTGAATCCGTTTACTGTTTGCGATATTTGTTTTAGAAGAACATCATGCATCATGCTGTGCTTTTTTAGAGAATTGATTATACGTGTTTTAAATTAATTTGTACACCAAAATTCAAGTAGTGACCCAACACTGATAGACATATTATTACTTTTTTTTTCTCTTTCTTTTTGAGAAGTTTCGTAGAACTGAGACTTGGGAAAACAAACTTTTCTTTTCTTTTCTCTCCCCCCCCAAGCTTCTTCCTCTTCATTTAAATACAGTGGTATTATACCTAGTTGGCGCAGCTCAGCAACACATGGAAGAAACGAAAACAAAATGAAAGGTTTGGGAAGGCCTTTGTGCGTGTGTGAAGTGGAAAATTCTGAGATGTAGCTCCAAGGAGGCGTGTTAATTTGCTCTTGCATTTTCAGGTTTGAGAATTCCCTTCCTTTCTAAATTACATGTTATTTTTTACCTTTATGGAAATGGGAGTAGGCTGTTTTTTTCTTCAACAGCTAGAATAAAGAATTATTTATTTTAAACCAAGAAATTTTGCTCCTGTAGGTTTGTTTTTTTCTGTATATCCTCTCTATTTCGAAGTTACTCAAGGTGTATTTCAGAAAAAAAAAAGAAATGTGATCTTGGTACATAAATACAAATAAACCACTACGTCATGCACTTCAAAATTTTTAGGATGCCTCTTTACATGCTGTACTCTGTACTGCAATAAGCGATAAACCTGTATCAATAGAGAAACTTTCGGAAAAAATTCTTAAAAATGGAAAATTTAGCAGGATGTGTCACTTTTCGAAAATTTTTGCTGAGCAATTCCATGCTATAGAATTTTCCCCGTAAATGTTATAAAGTTGTTTCATTTATTACGGTGGGTAGTACAGCTTGGAGAAGCCCAGTGGTGTAATGGTTGGCGCACCGCACTGCCGTCCCACAGGATTGGGGTTCGAATCCCGGGCTGGGAAAAGTCGACTCGGCCTTTTATACATTAAGTGGGTCGATAAAATGAGCACCTCAAGCAAGCTCGGTGTCAAACACTGGGGGCTTCGCGTCAGGCTGGCCGCCTGGCCGAGGCATATGTATACGCACCCCAGAGCCCATGGTCGCGAAGGCGCGGTTGGACAGCGCAGGGCTTGGCCCCACAGAGGTGCTGTTGCACCAATGTTTAACTTGAGTACAGCTCGGAAAGTATCCCGTTGAATTTTTTCCAGCTCCTGGTACAATTAGTTTATTTTAATTTGTGTAGTTAGACGGTGAGGAAGATTTTATTTCTTCGAACTGCACCCTTAACCTCATCGGTAGTGATGTGTATCTAAGAAAATAAGGGAAGGGTCGCTCACTTTTGAAGAAATTTAGTCTAAATGTATGTCATTAATTCAAAGTAATTATTTCAATAATTAGAAAGTAACTAAATCATTAATTAATTTTTAATTACATATTAATGTATTAATATAAATCAATTGTTTATTGAAAAAAAATATTTTCATTAACATTGGCTTAAGCAGAAACTATTTTCCTATCTACAACCCATCAACAATACGACTGCCAAAGTGACTAGAATTCCTGAAGAGTTTGTACCTAACCCCTTACTAGCTAGGTTTCCCCCGGTCATTGTCGACTACTAGCGAAGGGAAGGCACATTCTGAATTCTGACCAAAAGTGCGTTTCACAAGATAATACAAGCATTCTAATGGTTGTGCAAATGATTAAGGGTGTAGTTCGAAGAAACAAAATCTCCCTCAAGGTCTAAGTACACAAATTGAAATAAACTAATTGTTCAAGGGACTCGAAAAAAATCAGGATAATTCTTTATAAGCTGTATTACTCTCCGTAATAAATGAAACAGCGGTGCCTTTTATAAAGCTTTAAGAAAAAAATCTGTAACATAGAATTGTACAGCAAAAACTTTTCGGAAAGTGACAAAGCCTACTAAATTGTCAATTTTTAAGAATTTTTTTCTGAAAGTCTCGCAACTGATATATCGCTCATTGCAGTGTATAGTACAGCTTATAGAGAGGCATTCTAAAAATTTTGAAGTGCATGATGTAATTAGTTTATTTGTATTTATGTACCAAAACCGCATGTTTTTTTTTTTTTTTAACTACACCGTTAAGCATTTACAAAAGGACTGTAAATGAGTCTGCTAAGGAAACCACCCCAAACCCAGACAGCACAGCAAACTTGCAGCAAGCTTGATTTATCAAGTCAATAAACTTGAATTGAGCTTGAAAATTTCAAGCGTCTAAGCTTAATGCAAGCTTGAATCAAGTGTTCTAGTTTACACTTGCCCAGCTTGCATTAAGCTTGACATAGCAAGCTTAACTTCAAACTTAAAAATTCCCGCCCCCCAAAAAAACAATTCCTAAATACACGGGGCGCCCGTCGCATACATATTTTATTTTCCAACGCATTTTCCCCTCTACGCTGAAATTTTAATTCAATTTTATCCTTTTCCATCAAGTGACCGCGGCTAGAATAGAACCCGGGATCTTTGTGTTGGGAGGCGAGCGTCATAACCGCTCAGCCAACCTGAGTTGAGTTCATATGACTAAAGTTTGAAGTGACTGTTCACGCCGTTTTCTGGCGAGATCTATTTTCCGATATGTTGATCTGTTTCTTTTATTTTTCCATGAGATGAATCAAAATTAAAATAATGTTATGCGTGATTTATAGACTCTACTAATAGGGAAATAAGCATAATATAAACTTAAAAGCAGCACACGTTTTAAAACTTTCAATATCGCGACACTCATGTTGGGCAATACTGGCCAAAATCGAGACAAACGACTGATTTTGAAATCAATTTCGTAGTATAATTGTATTTTATTTTGAAGAATTTCAATATTTGGAAATATAGAATCTTTTTTTTTTTAATTCCATGGTCAAGCACATTTATGACTGATGATAAATTATTTGTTATGTGGATGTGGCTTTCCAAATCAAGCAGTAATCATGTTGTATTCAAGCTTGACAGTTCAAATGACTTCTCCAAGCTTGCTGCAAGCTTAAAATGAATTGAACTGTAAAGCTTGTATTAATACGTCAAATTCAAAGAAATGTCACGCTTGATTTCAGCTTATGTGCTGTCTGGGAAGCTCCCTCACCAAATCTTACGAATTTAATCCAGTCATAAGTGCACACAAAAAGAAACCTAATGTGTAAAAATTAGCTGCTATCTCCTCAAATTAAAGCTAAAACTAATTGATAAAAAATGAGTATCAGCTGACAGTACTACAGCTGATACGACTCGAGAGTAATATCAGCTGCTATTTGGACATTAGACTGCTAACCTTTAAAAGAATAAATTTCTCGCTCTCTGTCTTCGTATACTGCTGTCATATTGTATAAGAGGAATATTTATATTTTCAACTTTCCGGCAAGATTAAGTGGTGTTTATGATTTCCATTTGTCTGTCCATTCTTCTATCTACCTGTGCGTGCTCTAACTGCCGTAAAAATACATAGAATTGTGCGAAAATTATGTATGTTTTTTTTATGTACAGTACCATGTATACTACTGAAAATGGTTTTTAGCATTTATATTTCTTTTACAGGAACTAAAAGAAAAAAAATCCAATACATTACTCTCCATGGTCAGTCATTCTTGAAAGCGTATTTTAAAGATATTTGGTTTTTTCAAGGAAAGAAAAGTTGACTTACTATGTTATTAAGGCTCATAAAATAATGTTTTCCATTGAAGACAGCGTCTGAGTGATTAATAGTTCCACAGGAACACTCAAAAGAATTCCAATATATTAAGATCTATGCCAGTATAGAGACAGTCATCTATTTCAAGCGCTGTACAATTATACTTATAACGGTTTACTCTTCAATTAAACGATGGCCAATACTTTTAAAGCTCATTAACAGGGTCTTGCAAAGTTACATTTATACTGATATTACTACATTTTTTAAAGATTATGTCCAAATCTCGCCAGATTTAAAGACGATACATCGCCCAGTTTGGCGCAAAAATAGTGTTGCGTCGGAAAGTGTTTTATAGTATAATCGATACGCAATACATGATTTATCTTTTTTTTTTTTTTTTTTTTTTTTTCCAGGGCACATCGTCTAGATCTCAATCAAGGTTGTCTGTGGCTGTGATATTTCTGCTGGGGAGTATTGTATCTCTTCATTTATTTCTTTTTGCAGTCTCGGAAACATCGTCGACCGTAAGATTCCGCAATATTTGTTCTTTATCCGCAAGTATGTCTCAGTCCCAGAAAGGCTTAATGAATTAGAAACCCACTCGAGTATGATTTGTGTGGGCCCAAAACATTTTTGATCGAGGTTATCTATAAATGTGTTCGTTACACAATAGTTCACAGTATCACAAAATTTGTCACAAACAGATTTTCTTACCATAAGCAATAGTTTTAGGTGCATGAATCATAAAAAAATAATCGATGAAAATAATAAATTAATGTTTTTTCTGTTAATTTTTCAATGGACGTCGTTTATACTCAACAATTAAGTCACATCCTTTTTTTACAAAACAAAATACTATAATGTTGTAACTGAGGAAAATGAAATAAATATGAAGAATGATAATTTAAATCAAAAGTGATGACCGCAACAAACGATAAAATATTTTTTATAAATTTCGAGCTCAATGTCAATATAGATATGGCAGGAACCTGCTAGCATGAACGAGTCATAGTTATTCTAATAGCGTAAATCCTTCTTGTGAATGACATAAACAGTTTGTTTATGTCATGCAAACGTAGTTCCTTCTTGTAAATGACATAAATAGGTTTGTTTATGTCACGCAAACGTAGTTCCTGTGTAGGTTGATATGTTCGGCGACGGAGGTGTCTCTTAAATGCGAAAACCTCTAAAAACATCAAAAAACAGTTGGATACTTTCTTTCTACAACCTCAAGAAAAAAGAAAGAATTGTTTTGTCTTACAAAAGCAATTTTTGTTCTATGATAACGCCGTTGTAATCTCACTTGCAGTTTAATAGTGATCTTTTGAAGATCCTCAATCTATATCCATGGTCCACTGAAGTATTACGCTTATTTATTGGTCTAGTGAAAACTCTTAGATAATCTCAAAGAACTATTCCAAGATAGCTAGAATCATAAAAATTATAAAATTATTTTGATCGTGATGTACATTTGAGCAGAGAAATTAAATATGTTGACATTTAATGCAATATATTAACTCGAACAAAATTCAATTCTATCGGATATTAAATATCCGATAGAATGAAGTCCTGATCTGGTTTTGAGTGAGATCTCAATTGAGTGAGATCTTGAATGAGATCCTGATCTGGTTTTCTTCCTATAGTTTTACATATTTTGAAACCCAACTTTAGTTCTGAAACTTAAAATTTCATACCGTGACCTATGGAATTGCCCAAATACTTCTAATAAAAAAAGGCTACTAAATTTCTCTTCAGTGAAATGATCCGACCTTCAATGCTGAGAGCTGAAATTTGTAACTATAGGTAATTTAACAATTAAAAATTTGTAAAAAAATAAAGACTATCTCTGACTGCATTTGTTCATACATAATCACATAAGTACTTATACAAATTAGTAAGTCAGGTTATATGCTTTCCAAATTTATAATTTATAACCTTGATTTCATAAATGATAAATTTGAATTTTTTCCCTTAATAAAAATGAATAAATAAAAAATAAAATAAATCAAAGTGATGTTTGAATCTTTTGAGATACAATTTGTAGAATAATAGTACATTAGCAAAACAAAGGCGAGAGTTTTGTGTTATCAAGACTTTAATAATAAATATGAAAAATATGACAAATAAAAAAATAAAATTGTATCCCCACAGACTTGGTTAGTATGTGTTGGAGCCGCAATGGGCGTGTGCTTTTATGGTCCGATAGCAATATTTGGAATTGTTGCTTCAGAATCCGTCCCGTCTCATTTGAGTGGATCATCTAATGCCATAATTTCTTTGTTTGGTAACAGTAAGTACTTTTTTTTGGTTTTGTTTAGCAATCTATTAAAAATGAAATAAATGCAAATAAATTAAAGTATCGTAGTCACCATGCACGAAAAACTTAAGTTAATCAATCGGATAATGTTTTAAACCAGAACAATTTTATTAAAGTTTCGAAAACTTATTTTTAAAAAAAATGTTCAAGTCTTGTTTTTTGGAAAAAAAAGCCCGTAAGCTCTAGATGTAAACCCTTTCGCAATTGAAATGGAAATTGAATGCTATATTGTTTAATATCGTCATAATAATATTTCTCAAAAACCTCGTGTTCACGACCTTCTATAATCTACGACAGTTGATCAAATTTATTACTCCAAAATTTCTACGCCAATTACTACGCCATATGAGCTCATTTATGCTCTTAAGGCTGAACTAAGTTTGGATAAAGCTAAAATTTTCTTAAATTGTGTGATGAAAAAGATTAAGTTGACAATTGGAAAGGATACAACCCATGCAATCGTCTGTTTCTTTACTTTCTAGGTAGCATCTAACGCTTTCAAATCTACCGCATTAAACATTTACTACAATTGAAAGGTTTCCAAGCAAGAAGGACTTAGCGTCAACTATTCATGATTGCGAAAAATTGGGAGAAACGTTTGGGGGTTCAGCGAGAACTAACGAGACAGGCAGTTTCTTCTCTTGACTAACATTAGAACTAACAATTGGAGCTATAGTTTTTGGTACTAAATGAAGAGATTTTTTTTTTCCAACTGCAAGGTAGCACATATCACTCCAAACTCCCGTTGTATGCAGTGACCTCCTTGCAGTAAACATTTCAATCCCTCAGAATTGTACCGGTGAAGCCAATCTCAAATCTATTTCGTTAATTTTAAATTTTGTTAAAGTTTAAAACAAGTCTTTTACCGATCTTTTCTTTTAAAGACTAATTTTACATATATATATCTTTTAGTTGGAGCAACAATATCTGGACTGCCTTTCAACTATATAGCTAAGTATTATAAATGGTCATCTGTTTTCTTGTTACTGGAAATCTTGGCTGTTTGCATCTCGTTATTACTAATAAGGCATCGAAAGTTGATACCAAAAATTGGAAAATCGAAAGAAGACTAAATACCAGAGCTTTGTATTTATTTAGAATATTTATATTTATTAAATATTATTTGTTTAAATCCTATATTTGTTACTTTTTTTACCGGACTGAAATACATGTACACTTTAGAGCACGAGTTTCTCAAATTGTGTTTCGCGGAGCACTAAATGCTCTGGGCAAAGATAGCAAGTGTTCAGCGAAAAAATATGTATCTTAGTCTTTAAGGACTAGACTCGGATTTATTCAAGATGCTCCCTGAAACTATAGACGGTACTCCATCAAAATTCAAAGACCCTGAAAGTGCTCTCATAGAAAATGTTTGAAATCCTGCATTAGAGGACTCCATATTTCATATTATGTACGAAGCCAAAATTTACACTCTTTGGCGCAATACATTTTAAAATTAAAAGATGAACCAACAATATTGGGTTTCACTTATTTTTAATGGATAGGTTTAAGTCTTTTGTTATAGCAAAAATAGATTTATATAAAAGTCACGTGTGTGACAGATATTTTTGTCCCACACTTAAATAAATCCTTCTAGCTAGACACAAATGACCATATAAATAAATAAATAAATAAAAATAAAACTCGGCTGTTCGAGCCTCGTCAGGGGGAGGCCACCCTCTGAAGCTCCTAATGTTTTAGTTTCATTATTGCCATATTAAAACGATATTAATTGACTATGCCATTTTATCTCTCATCTTTCGTGTATTTCGCCTGGTAGCCCTAGGTTGAAATATTTATGATTGTAACCTATTTATAGAAAAATACATGTGATGGACGTTCTACATCTTACGAAATGTTGTAACAATAGATTAAAGCTGTTGTGAAGTAATAGTATTTAAATATATGTAAAATTATGTCGCTTTTTTGGGACCCATTTTTCGGACAATTTTCAATAAAGGGGGTGAGAGATAAAATGACACAGTCATTAATATATATACAGGGTGTCCAGTGCTAACGGTGCCCAAAGGCTATTTCCTGAACTGTTAGTCAGACACATAGTTCCAATCGCAAAAATGCTCTAAATTGTATAATTTATTATATCAGAAACAATCGAAGTCAATAAATCAATTCCTATAAAAATTACGGAACTTAAATTTTTATACGGTCCCTCAGTCCTATCAGTTATATTTAGAAAAATTTTCTTTATACAATTTCATGCACAATGAAAAATACTTCACCCTTCTACGACCAAAATTCACCGAGTTATGAAGCAGCAAACATTTTGACTTAAGTTCCTTTTCCACGTTCAAAAATGTCCCGTTAAGGTGAACGGTTAAGGGACCATATAAATATAGAAATTTTAAATTATAGGCTCTAATTTCATTTTCTGGCAAAATGCGGAGAAAGAAGCAAAACTAATTTTAGAGTACTAATCTTTAACTAAAAGGGTTTTAGTCAGGCTCTATAAAAATCTATCCGGGATCAGACTGAATCGTATACAGTAGCATGCAGATGTATAGCACCGAGTATGCCACGCAAAGTACAGGAAGACTTTTCTACACGGGTGCATATTTGCATTGCAGCCGAAGGAAGCTATACTTTGAGCAAATGTTACGCTAACAGGATTTGTAATATTATTTTGTTGTTACTTATGCCCTCTGACAACGGCATGCAGCGCCAGATCCCCCAGGAGGTAGGCGATGGGCGGAGGGGGGGGCTTCTACTTTTAGGGCCCCCAGTGGGAGGAAGTCCGACTTTAGCCCTTGGTCCCCTAATTTTGAACCAATTCCAGAGGAGGAACCAACCCCCTGAAATCGGCACCCCCAGAGGTATCGGCCAACAACTTGGAGGACATTCGGGCCACGACAGATTTTACGTGCACCAGCTCCCATTAGCGCACACGGTCCCACAGCAGTCGAGCCGAGAGGGAGTTGAGTTGATCCACCAAAGCACTGGCCAAGCAGGATGCTGCTTCACTTGCCGCGTTCTTATAGGAATGGAGTTTAGCGCCCAAACCACTGCGGGACTAATATTAAGTTTCTAAAATGCATATATTCGTATTTTAAAATGTTTCATTTTCTAATTTAATGTTTAATGAAGCGTTTTATTCTCTTGTTTTTGTGTTTTAAGTTATTTAACAACAGTTCATTTAAAAAATTCTATTTTCAGTATAAGCTTTATTTTTATGTTAATTTATTGGTTACACACAGTTAAACGTTAGTCTTCTTTATTGCAATCTACAATTGTAAAATAGTTGATGAAATTGCTTATAATTATTAGAAGGCTCAAAACCATGTAGTTTAATTTTTCTGATTCATTTCGTATACAACCACTATTTCGCTACTCCAAAAGTGCTCTAACTTTAAGCAGCTGTACCTCGGTGAATTTCGGTCTTAGAAGGACGATTTTTTTTTTTTTTTTTTTTTTTTTTTTTTTTTTTTTTTTTTTTTTTTTATTGCGCGTGATTTTATATAAGAAAAATTTTCTAAATGTAATTGATAGGACCGGGGGACCGTATAAAAATTTAAGTTTCGTAATTTTTAAAGGAATTGCTTTATTGACTTCGATTGTTTCTGATATAATAGATTATGCAATTTAAAGCATTTTTGCAATTGGAACTATGTGTCTCTGACTAATAGTTTAGGAAATAACCATTGGGCACCGTTAGCACTGGACACCCTGTATATATATAAAGGGTAATTTTAACCAAAATGTGTGATGTCACACATCTTGTTATCCCCTCCCCCCCTTCTTGTCACAAAGTGCCACACTTCAGCATACCCCCCCCCCCTGCCTTCCGCCAAGCGTGACATCATTTATGGACGGCCCCCATGTCGTAAGCGAGGAAATTTCGAAAAGATTTTGCTGTGACTGCTTGCAGAGAATGAATTTATAAAGCATGGTGATTGTGTCAATCGATTTTGACGTGCAGCGCCCTCTGTTAATAGTGGTGTACTCAAGGTGATGCTTGGGGGTCTCTAATCCCCCCTTATCAAGGATTTTATTTTTATCATGAAATCCATAAAATTTTAGTTCTCAACATAAAACTTTATTTGAACATTTAAATATTAAGACTACGTCTGTAATCCCCTCACATTAAAGGAAGTCGGTATACGCCACTGTATGTTAGTAGCTATTCTAATTTCGGAAGTTTGCATAAACTTTTTACAGACAATGTAATAAACATAGCGTTTGGAGTATTCTTTTATTGATCTTTGTTTATGAAATTTTAAATTTTGAAATCAGAATGTCTTTTGCTGAACACCCTATACTTACATAATGGTGAAAGGGTCTAGTTATGTTAAGGTGACCCTATTTTCGAACGCAGAATTGAGGACATGTCCCCAAAATGACGTACGACATAAAAAAAGGTACAAAATTTATGGTTGCTCTGTGGTCTAGGCAAAACATGCCTCCCTTCGGTCCATTTTATAATTAAATCAGTATTATTGTAAGAAGAGAAAATTTAAACGAGAAATTTAAAAAAGAAAAAAAAATGCATTTGGATATTTTTGAAATTGTAAATAAAGTAATTTACATGTAATTTTGCTTCTTTCCTAGAACTGTGGTTAACATTTTATTTCAGGTAATTTTTTGGTGATTCAGCATACACGAAGGATTTTCTAAAGGTAGGATTTTGAGTTATTGCGGGCTGTAGGAAGTTGAAAGGAAGCACTAAAGGAAGTTTATCATCTAGGACAGCCATTGATAAGAATTTTAGTAATTTAATGTATCATTTTTTTCACTTAACTCAATTGTAATGTATTTTCAACACTTTCCAACAAGACTGAAAAGCGTTTATGATTTTGGTTTGTCCTGTCTGTCCGTCAGTTCACTAACTGATGCAAATACAGAGGGTGTTTACACAGTTTTTGAACGATTTCGAGGGCGTATATACTTGAGGTTTAAATTATAACTATTTTTGAAGAGTTCAATCCGATGACCCTTTTCTTAACTATAAGTCTTCATCATGATTCCATGACATATGGGCTTTTCTAAAAATTTCCAAGTATATTGTGTTTTATTCCTCTTTCCCAATTTTCCAGAGTCACTGTACTTTTGGGTGCTGCTGTAAAGGGACTATAAATGATAGAGACACTATGGAGAGCTCTATTTTGCAATCTTTAATAGCATATAGCGATTTTGTTCCATTTGACCATTGGATTGATCGATTTGTTGTTAAGTCAAAGCTACACTAAAGCTATCTGCTTAAAGGGGGTTTGCATTGGGCGGAATACTTTTTGGCGGTTCAAGCACGTATTCACTTTACATATGGAGAAAGCCGCCATAAACTCAAGCCAGTTAGTTAGACAACTACGCGGTAGGCCAGAAACCTGGACTTTTACACTTCGGCCATCTACCATGTTGAGTGTCTCATCCACTTGGCCATAGTCGGCCCCTTGTTTTGTTTGAAATAGCCGAATGTCTCTAAAATAAGCTTTAAAGAATGACTGCCCATAGAGCAAAATGTGTTGAATTCTTTTGAGTGCTCCTGTAAAAGCTCTATAAATCTTACATACACCATTTTCAATGCGGTACATTGTACAGTACATGGGGATGACATACAGAAGCTTCGTAATAGTCGATGAATATTTACGGCTGTTAGAGCACGGATGGGTGGATAGAACAGATGGACAGACAAACCGAAATTATAAGAACTTTTCAGCTTTGTTTGAAAGCGTTAAAGCATATTAGAATCACTAACAATAGTTCAGACATTATGATAATCTGATCTTATACCAAATGCCGATATGATATAGATCTTATAACCAAAAATTAAGTCAAACACAAGAACTAGGCAAAAAATTGAACGGGTTCAGGACTTTTGCCTGTACTGTCACTTTATTAACATACGCAATTAAATTAGTAAAAGCAATAAAATAAATGAAATAGCCAGAAATGTGCTTTCGTAGCACTTAAAGGAGCTCTAAGGTGGGAAGGGAGAAGAAAATAATTGAAAATACATAGACAGCCTGGGCACCATGGGGCACCTGGGGACAGCCATCTAGTTGAATCGTCTGGCTACGGGCCTGTTATTCGTAAACTATACAGGTGTATCTAACTTTTCTGCACGAAAATGCAAGTGACTTTTTTCCGGCGCTGTACATTAATTACCCTAGTAGCACAATTAGTCCAAAAGACGCTTAAAACACGATTTATAACGTCAAAAAACGTGTTTCCAACGTAATTTGAACTAGTTGTGCTACTAGGGTAAGGTATATTACTGATTTTATGTTATTTAAAATTACTTATTTGCATCGTGCAGTTGAACAGAACGTTATTATTATCTTAAAAAATGTTCTATAGTTATAATATAATTTGATTAGGTTGGTTGATTGAAACCCTTAGCCAGGGGGCTGTCGTCTCGATTGTTCCGAAATTTATAACATATCCCAGACAGCACATAAGCTTAAATCAAGCTTGACATTTTCTTGAATTTGACGTATTAATGCAAGCTTGACAGTTCAACTCATTTTAAGCTGGCAGCAAGCTTGCAGGAGTCAAGTTGAATTGTCAAGCTTAAATACAGCTTGATTTAAGCTTGACAAGTGATACTAGCTTGATTTTAGCTTTCAAAGTGCGCAGTGATGGCGCCATCTGTGAAAGAGAATGGACATTAATTGTCTAGCGTCCTCAAATTTGCTGAAAGTTCGTAAAAGATGTGTTTTATTTTATTACCAGTGCCATATTACCGGCAGGGCAAACGGGGCAACTGCCCAGGGCCTACAGATTTTAGGGCCCAAAAATCTTACATCTTACACTTTTGTAGTTTTAAAATAAAATTACAAAGGATAAAAAAAAATTCAGAAGTTAAATAATTTTTTTAATTATAAAGTATGAACAATGAAAATAATTCAAATTTACATTTGTATAAATTAATTTAAACTTATTTTTAATTCTTCGAAATGCTCTATATCGATATAGCATACCAATATGTAGGAAAATAACTAACCACATTTGTAAAGAGAATTTTTAGCGTTAAAAAATAGCAAAATTTTTCAATTATTTGTTATTTTAAGAAATATTTACAAAAATGACTAAAGTGTTTGTATTCCATACATGTTAGCAACTGTGATATAGCATTTCGAAGTAACGTTTAACTATCTGTTTCTTTGATTTCAGATTACTTAACACAAAATTTGTGTTAAGTAAGTAAACCCATTCTATATTTCCAAATATGGAAATTCTTCAAAATAAAATACAATTATACTACGAAATTGATTTCAAAATCAGTCGTTTGTCTCGATTTTGGCCAGCAGTATTGCTCATGAGTGTTGCGGTACTGAAAGTTTTAAAACGTGTGCTGCTCTTAAGTTTATATTATGTTTATTTCCCTATTAGTAGAGTCTCTAAATCACACATAACATTATTTTAATTTTGATGCATCCCATGGAAAAATAAAAGAAACAAATAACACATCGCCCACTTATCAATCTGGCGAGAAAACAGCGTGATAAGTCACTTCAAACTTTAGTCATAGCTGCACAAGGCTTAGTGGCTGAACGGATAGCGTGCTCGACTGCTAAGCCAAAGGTCCCGGATTCTATTCCAGCCACGAACACTCGATGGAAACAGATTAAATTAAATTGAAATTTCAGCGTAGAGGGGGAAAATGCATGGCAAAGAAAAATATGTGAGGCGAGTTCGCCGACCTGCGCCCCGTGTATTTAGGAAATTTTTTTTAGGAAAAATTTTTAAGCTTGAAATGTCAAGCAAGCTGGGCAAGTGTAAACTAGAACACTTGATTCAAGCTTGCATTAAGCTTACACGCTAGAAATTTTCAAGCTTAATTCAAGCTTATTGACTTGATAAATCAAGATTGCTGCAAGTTTGCTGTGCTATCTGGGAACATATTAATAAATCGCTTATAGATTAAACCTTTATTCTTAAATTAAAAATATATCAATTTGCCTTGGGTGGAAAAACACAACATAAGTTCGCATTTTTCCTGATGTTACATTCCTATTGTGTTGTAAAAAATCAACCATCAGTTCTAATTGACGATGTGCAACTCAGTCCATTCTAGGCAGGGGCGTAGCCAAGGGGGGGGGGTTAGGGGGGTCATAACCCCCTCCCCCATTAGGAATTTTTTACCATACAAAATGCATATTCTTCACTACATTATCACCCGCCATGAAAAATTTCTGGCTACGCCCCTGATTCTAGGCTTTCTAGCTACCACGTTTGTTAAAGCGATCGAATCCATAACTAACTCACTCAGTAAATGTTCAGAAAATAATTCTGTTTTTTAATTCAATTACAGTTTACAAGTTTTCACTACTTTCCGAAAATCACCTGACAAATTTTCATTGGATAAAATCAATAGGAAGCAGTGGCATAGCCAGAAATTTTTCATGGGAGGGGGGTTCATTGATGTTAGAGGAGGCTGTTTACACAAAACGAAATCTTTCGGACGCTAAAAGTTTCCGCACATTTCCAGAAGCGCATTAAATTCGATTTTGATATATAATAAAAATTGAATATGAAATTATTTGTTTTAGGTGGACGAAGATGAAATATAGTAGACATATTTTCGTCACAATGTTTTTTCTAATGCCCGTTGTAACTGCCTCCACACCGGAATTTGACTTCTAGTTTATTCCAAGAGGTGACTCTCTGCAGCCCACCTGCCTTTATTTTTAGCTTGCTTTACGGGACAGATCGTCCCTTATGCTCCCCCTCGCTACGTCACTGTTTTGATAGAATGATTTCATGTGACTGAAAATGAAACAGCGCCTCTGGAAGGCCACTTCTCCCTTTTATTTTGGCTGGTTAGGAGAAAACTAACCACTGTAAAGATTTCATCAATTCAAGTTCATTCATTTATTTGCTAAGTCAGATACCTAAGTATTATTTTCTCGCTGAAGTTTTCTACTCTTTGCAGTGCAAGTTTTACAACACTTCTTTTGTTTCCGGTCTTTGGCCCGTGTTCAACTGCACTTTTCTTGTTTGCCAAGTCCCCCAAAACAGCTGATCGCTTTCTCCTTGAAAGCCGTCAGTTTCGGATCACACTTAACGACTTTCATACGTCTCGAAGTGCGAGTATTGTCACTATTTTGCTAGTGGCAGGTGGTTTCTTATTTACCTTATTCGACACATTTAGTTCACTTCATTTCAAAGCAATTAATATTTTGAAGTTTTTAATGTTTTCTTGTTATGCCATTCCAATAGATTTTGTTAGAGATGTATAAGAGTTCAAATTTGTTTCATGTAGCGAAGATGACTCTTCAAGCAGATGTTTTCAGAGCAGCACTTCACCGCCATAAATGAAAATTTTCCATATACAAAATATCGAATCTTTGCGAGTGCAAAAGTAGTGCTCTCAAAATACTGTTGAAAGATTACTTTACCGAGAATAACACTGTGAAGCAGTAAGTACAATTTTTCTTTGTTTTCTTTTTTTTAAGTGAAAGAAGGAGGAGAGAGAAAGGCATTCATTTTCGAAGTTAAATTGTATACGCAAAGCCTATAACATATTAAGGCATGTAACTAAACGCATTATGTTAGTTAAGCATTATTTTACACACCCTCCAAAAAAAGTAGTCGAGTAAGAGATAAATTTCTTACGTTGTTTTCGTATATTAAAAATTATTTATCCTAGAATACGAATTAGGCGATGCATAAATATGACTTTCCATATTTCTATAAAGTTGTGCGTTTTTCAAAATTCAATTATTATTCAAAAATTTAAAATAGGAAATTTATCTCCCACTTAAATAATTTTTTTGGGGTGTCTTCAAAAATAATTTAACTGTGGCCGTATTCGTAAACGCCAAACGAGTTACACTCGTGCAACGAGTTTCCATCTAAGTTGTTCGTAAAGAAAAGTAAGTGCATTCAGATTATAAACTAGAGCTTTCGTATACAAAACTGAGTGCGATTAGTTTCAAACGAAGTAAACTGAACACAGATTAGGTTCAATGAGGAGATTACTTACTGCACGCTGTTTTTGTTTAGAAATGGCGTCCGTTGTTATGGAAAAGTATGTTGTCATGAAAAGTATTTCACGTTTGCTGAAGCTGCAAATATTATTTTTTAGAGGAGGAAATTCATTCATGCGTTAGAAACTGCTACGAAGGTACATAATTTTTCAAAGGTAATCATTTTCTTGTATTTTTCATTTTAGTAAATTCAAAAATGCATGTTTTAGTGTTGAGATTGAAGTCGTTTTAAACCGTTATTAGCGAAATTTGAACTTCTCTAGCTAAATACTTTTGAAAAAATGAAGTTTAAATTGAAATTTCTAAATTTTGATCCGTGCACTTTAATTATGGCCACTTTTTCTTTTACAAATCCGGTTGATTTTACAAAAACTCTCCTCAGCAAAATGAACGCATTCGCGAATCGTAAACAACACGTCTCCTAGGCGACGAAACTAAATAAACTGAAGTTGTTCGTAAAGTCAAAAGAAACTGATAACCACTGACAGCACTTCTTTTTTTTCCAATGGCCGGCCGCTGCCTTGGAAGCCTTTGGCCACAGCGGGCCGGATTTGATGGCCACTTTATTACGGGGGCGCCTAGTAGGTGAACCAAGGTCGCCCCCTATGAAGGGACGGACAAACGACAACCACGCCTAGTCGGAGATCGAACCCCGACCGCCGGGAGTTGGACCTGAAACCGTAATACTGTGCTTACCCACCATACAACCGGTCGGCCCACTGACAGCGCTAAGTACACGCATTCCAGTTTTCTTACGAAAACTCGTGCAACGAGCTTGTCTTTTACGAATGCAACCAGTGACTAATAGCAGCTGCTTTGGATATTTGGACATTTTGGCAGAGTTTATCGTGATCCATGGCTCTTTTATCGCCTTCATCTCAGTTGTTACTAAATACAAGTTCATCTTTATTTCAAAGTACAAGTAACATTACAATGGGCTCTGTTCTGCCACATTCGTTTAATTCATTAACGGCCGTCTTTTTTGAGCACATTTTCCAATTTATGTTGATGCAAGAAGTGATAAATAAATATCTGACATTTGTAGGGTATGAGAGTGTGTACTTCTTTTTCTGAAAATATTAATAAAACGATGAAAGGTTAACATTTTACTTTATTATCGCTGAGCATTTTGGAGAAATCAGACTTTTTATTCGAGAAATGAAAGTAGGAAAATAAACGAATGCTTCAATATTTTTGCGACTTTACGCTTTTTGCGACCATCTAAAAGCAGCTGACTGGGCGTTAATCGGTTAAGCAAACGTTCGGATTTGTGGCGTAATTCGAAACGTATAAACATTCGGTATCGAGAATCCGCACCAAAACGTACCTTGCAGAATACCAACGTACGTTAGCAAGTTGCGAATGACGTCAATTTGATGTCATATATCCGAATGTTCGCTTAAACGAACGTGAGAGAATAAAGCCCGATATTTGGGCACACAAACATCCGTGGGCTAACGGGATTCGAACCCAAACCGCCGCTAAGAGACCGAACCCCTCGCAAAGCGGTCAGCGGCAGCAGCTTGCTACTTATCATTTTCCTTTCTTTATCTACTGAGATAAATGTTAGAATACGACTTAAGGGGGTCCGGGGCACAAAATTTTATTTTTTTTATTTATAGCTACTTTATAATGATTTTTTTTCTGAAATATATATCTATGTCAAGATACCTTTCCATATAAAAAACTCTTGAAAAGGTTGAAATTTAATTTTTTAAAAATTAAAAAGTTTAAAATTTAATTTTATTTTTGATATAACTGCAGAACCAATAGCTCGATTTGCACATTTCTTTCACTTTTGGACACATAAAAGATGGCATTTTAATTTGCCTTCGGGATTTTTTAAAATATTGTTTATATATTTTTTAATAAATATAAAAGTTAAAAAATCACTCTTTTTAAAGAGTTTTTTAGCTCTAGGGCATAAATTTTCAAACCTTTTGTCCAAAATCAAAATTCCTGAAGACAAATTATTAAAAATATAATAGAGAAAGTCTGTACAAAATTTCATACCTGTACTATATAAGGAACTTGAGATATATCCTTTTAAAATTTAGGAATCGCAAAAAAACTGATTCCGAGATAAATGGACTTAAAGACTTTATTATATGACTGTAGCACAAGGATTTTCAGCAATATGTGCAAGTCGAACTTTATTGTGAATTTCTTTGAGGTTATTTTTCGCAGTAACCTTTGTAGAACACACCACATGTTTTTAAGTGTCTGCTAAATGTTTTTGATTCCATTACACTTAAATTCATGTATGTGGAAAATAATTCGTGCCCAGCATGTCCCTTTCCTAATGCTGTAGCTGCTTGAACAGCTCTTCTGTTGATACTAAATGGAGATTTAGTTGTCTTCGTTGACAGACGTTGTGACGAGAACGTAATAAATTGAAAGTCGCAGTTATTGCAGGATAAAACCAATTCATGTGCCAAGCCATATTTTTTTCCCAAGCATAAATTCAGACTTGAACTTTTACATTTTTCACAACAGCAATTTTGAAGGATATTCTGCAACACTCCCAGACTTAAAATAATGTTGCATGAAAACAAGGAAGCATCAAATTGAGATGGCTCATCACTTTGAACTGCAGGCACACTTATATTTTTTTTAAGTTCTTGTGTTCGGCAAAAATCCCTTTTACCAGGATCAGAAGTACTTGATAACACTTTTTGACGCTTAGCTTTCATCAAGTTCGACTTTTTAGCAGTCGATTTTCTTTTTCGTCCCATTGTTATCGTAGAGATGAATGTTTATTCAAAACACAAGTTCGAACCGAAACATTAAATTATTAACAATTTTTAAACTATTTACACTAACAAACTTTTGTAAAATAAACAGAAAACTTAACAAAATTCACCAACAACTAACTCAACACAAGAACCTAACAATGCAAAATAAATAAGGCTTTTAGAAATATAATAAAGCACTGTGGAACCGCAAAAACAAGCATGGATCGCTTGAAATATCTAATAAACAAATATCCACCCACTTCACTTCGAAGAAAGTAGAAGAAAAAAAGATATAGTAAAAATAGAGCGATCATAACGGTTTGTTTACATTCTGCCACCCGGAGAGGGCCCTTTAATTCCAGACAGGTGGCATGATAAACACAGCTGTTGCAACGTAAAAGTTGTTATATCTACAGATGTAATCATCGTAGGAACATGCGGTTTGCAGTATTTGATTCTAAACATTCTGTAGTATTTTTTAAAGCAAAAAAATAAAAATGTGTCTTTTTCGAGATTTTTGTGCCCGGACCCCCCTTAACAGACTTGAATTATTGAATGATGTCTTAAAATTCACTCAAAATTGTTTTGACTTATGCTCTATCGCAATCACTGGAAATTTGGATTTTAACTTCTATGCGATTAAGATGAATGCTTACATTAAGTGTTTTATCTTAAACTTCCACGTTATGTTAAATACTAACAAAATTAATATTTATTTCCCCTTTGTGTTTGTTAAAAAACAATACATGGTGGTCAACCTTTGGCTATATATGAACCTCTATAGTGGCCGTTCCGTTCCATGGAGTGAGTGCGGTGTTTATGAATACATAAGTGGTTATGTAGGGGCGTGATAGCTGAGTGGATCTGCGCACCTGTCGCTGCCGACCGCTATGCGAGCGATTCGATCTCGGGTTCAAATCCCGTTAGCCATGGATATACGTGCTTGCCCAAATAGTATGATGTAAAATTGCTTTTTAAAATAAAGATCATCTGGTACATAGGAACAACTGAGATGAAGGTCTGTAAACACGCTTAAACCGAAAGAGAGAAAAAAGCGATACACTGGGGAGCGATCCGTTTCCATGGAAACCTACAAGTATTTCCGCAAATGTGCTCTTTAAGTTGTATTTTTTTTCTGAGAATTCCCTCCTCGCTTCGTCTTTTTGCGGAGAATTCCCCTACTCGCCTAATGTTATATTTCGCCCCGCTCTTGTGATCGAAAAACGCTTCTAAAGGAGAAGACCACTTTTGAAAACTGGGCCAAAAATCGCTACGAGTGATCGAATTTAGCTCGTTTGGTTTAAGCATGAAGATTCGTAGATCTCGATATATAAACTCTTGCCCAAATCCCAAACCGGCTTGGATCTCACTCAAAAACAAATAGCGGATTGAGTGCTGACCAACTGGCCACCAGGGTTCGTTTGGCACATTTATTAGACTTTAGTGTCTAGTCTATGGTAAGCCTTTTTAAAAACCTAGGGAAACCTTTGGGACCTTGGGAGTACCTAGAGGAAGCATTCAGTACTCCTAATCGTGTATTGTTTAATGCCAAAACCTTTAGCCCTTTTTGCCTATAGTATACTGGCATCTTTTGAAAACCATAGCATGTGACGAAAATGAAACATCGCTTCTAAGGGTTGACACAATGAGTATTACTTGTGTCATTCAGCCACTGGTACTTTGAGCCACGATACATATGACTGTCCATCAAATAAGGGCATTGAAGAGACCCCCTAACCATTTTAGTCAGGTGTACGGACTTGGCTTCTGTTTCTAAAGAAGGAGTTTTGAGTCTCCTTAACCCTTTAACGCGTAGTGTTCCCGCTCTGGGAACACCAAACTCTGACGTTTTGACTGTTGCCAGTCACGAAGAATAGATTTGATTCTATAAAAATAGTTGCGGGTGACATAGCTCCACGAGAATCCTTTACTTTTTAGCACGTCATTTCCCGTAAAAAAATTGCCAAGATTATTTTTAACAGCACTGACATCTGCTGAAAAATGGAAGAGTGCGAGAACAGCTGGATAGATTGCCCAATGCTGAAAAAAAAGGGCAACGGCTGCTCTTTTTTCAGCATTGGGAAAGGGTTGCGCCTCAAAGGGTTAAAAGGTGCCGCCTGAAGATATGGGAACCTCCTGGAGAACAACTTTTCCGCACTAGGTTCTCATGAGTTTCGAAAATCAGTGCAAAAGTGTATTTTCGGCCAGCCCTAATGCCAATACCGGATCGCGCATATGCAATCGACCTTTCCCTTACTACTCAAAACATTTATTACATGGTAACTTATGACTGCCTCTTTATTGTCACTGTCAATGTCCGGTGTGATTACTGGTCCCATGCCTCGATCTTCCAAATGCGCTATTGCATGAACTTCCCAACCACCCTTTAGAGTTTTGAGGCGTTTGATTTTCCTAGTGCATAATTTATATATAAATATATATATTATTTTCGTTTTCTAAATTCCATGTTCGATCTTCTGGTTCCTACAAAAGGTTAGCGAAGGCATCGCCCTCGCAGGTAACTTTCCTGACACTGACTTGTGTGTCATTGCGTGCAAAGTGACAAGATTTTGAGGTGGACAGTCCTTTTTTAATAGACTGTCGACCTAGGGTCTTATATAAATGTATCTATTAACGCAACAGCAGCCTATTTTAAAGCTATTTTTTTAAGAAATAGTTGCCTGGTTCAACAAATTAAAAAAACTTAGTGAGCTTAAAATTTGTATATTTACACCTTCTGATAAAAGGATTCCAATAAAATTTCCTACAACGCTATCTTATATAAAACGCAATTATTTTTCGATGTACGTATAGTCATAACTTCTCTATTTCGAGTTGTTTGTTTTTCGAAAAACTATTTCGGTAATCACAAAACTGAAATAGAAAATTAGGCTTGCAATCGAACTCTTTTTTTAAATGAGTATACTCAATATTCAAGGAGAAAGGAAATTTAAATAACTCGGGTATGTGTTGGAATCGACCCGCAACGGTGTGCTTAAGCGATTAGCGTAAACCACCAGCTCCCCATGTGTGCGTGGTGAGACTGCAAAAAAAAAAAAAAATAAATAAATAAATAAATAAAAAAAAAATAAAGGGGACCTCATGGCTGTGTGGGTTTACACACCCATCACTGCCAGCCGCCTGCGAGCGGTGAGGTCTGGGGTTCGAATCCCGTTAACCCATGGTTGTCACTCCCCCCCCCCCTTCATCTGTGTTTGTATTTCTGTTGTGTTTTTCTTTGTTTGTGAATAAATGTTATTTGGAATTATTAAATGTTAAAAACGGATATTCAGTGGTATAAGACCACCTTCGAGATTGCAGTCTGGAACCTCAAGAAAAATAATTCAAACAAACAAAACAAAATAACGGCAAACAAAAATCAAATGAATATCTTGGGAGGTTAACGATGGAAATTCACTGGATAGACTGCTCATATAGAACAACTGGATAGAGTGCCCAATGCTGAGACTATTTTCGACACAGATGGCTGTGCGCTGCACAGCCATCTGTGTCGAAATATATTTGCCGATGTGCTATCATATTGAGCTGTGCAAAAATATTTGCCGATGTAATACCACTTAAAGCGATCGTTTCTAAACATCTGGAGTAGTGATGGATTATTGACAGGACGTAAAATTTGCCATCATTTGATCTAGGTAATTTCCCAACAATACCTATGGCTACACATTCATAAAATCTGTGGCACGCTATGGGAGATTCGATCGGCTGCCATGTTGCTGGTAGTTAAACCGAGCGATGGCAACGGCTGCCCTTTTTCAGCATTGGGAAATGGTTGCGCTTCAAAAGGTTAATTCTCCCGTCTGTCCGTAAAAACATTTGTGCAGAATTTTCTTGTAAGTTGAGAGGGCCTGACCTCCTCCACGCCAATCGTAAGACTGTGGGTTCGATTCCCACTCAATCCCCTGTCCGTCTAAATTTTAAACTACCTTTCTCTGTGCTAGTAAAACTTGTCTCTGTGTTGTCCACTTTATTCATCGAGGATTTAAAAGCGAGATCTTGGAACCGAGCACACAAATCCGGAAATAAGTGTTCCAAATACAACAACAGTCATAGTTAATTGATTGATTGATAGGTATCTCTACGAAATTACATTTCTATGTTTGCTGATAGCTTTCCAATCCAAATTTCATGATTAAAGTTTTTTTTTTAATATTAATCAAAAATTTGGGTTTCTCGGGGAATTGGCTCAAACAGGCCACATGTATTCTTATAAATATATTTGGGGTCGAAAAGGGCAGAATTCTCATTCCACAGATTGCTTGCAAACGCTTGGACTAAGGATTCTGCTGTATTTATTTTCTTTGTGCTAGATTCTTGCCTAAAGCTTAATTATTTTGACCAAAAATTCAAAACGAATTTTTAATGACCAAGCACGGAGGTCTAATTAATATATACTCTATATTAAATTAATTATTTTAAGTATTTTTAAAGTTTTCCTTCTGCGATACAGAACTTTAGCGTCACATGGGCTTCATATCTGATGAAAGGAAATCACATTTTAAAAATGTATTCTATCAAATGAATAAAAAAGATTACTGAGGTCAAAAAACGTTAGTTGTGTGATAATCGAAAACGAAAATCTTAAGTAAATGTGATAGCGTTGTGACACTATCTTGTCCGATAAAATTGAGTTGAATTACACATCTTAAGTTTGATATCTTATAGTTTTATTTGAAATAACATAAAAGTTAAAAATTTTTTCAAAGAAAAGAATTGATGTTTACGTTTTGGAATGTACAATGTTTTAAAATGTATGTAATGATGTTAATTAATGTTAGCTATGTCTCTAGGAATGGAAGTTTTGTATCTGATACTGTTCATATGTTACTCCAGTTACGCCTTCAATCGAAAGAGTGTCGTTTTTTCGATGTCAGCTTTGAAGGAAGAAGGTCTGGATCCGAGCCATGCAGGTAAATTTGTTTTGATTGATTTTCTGCGGTAAAGTTATTATTTATGTAAAAGAAATTATGCACTGAATGATGTAATGAGAGGATTTCCAAATTTCCAAAACTCTTCCATGACGTACTTGTTTTTAATTTCGCAGTTTGTTGACCTGAGCTGAAATATTAGACAATGGTATAATTGTGATCCAAATATTGGGACAGTCTGAATTTTGAAGAATATGTAGAAGAAATTCCATGAATTTTATTTAGAGCACCAATTGTTATCAAAAACCCATTAGCATTTAAATATATTTTGTTCCGTCTTTGTCCAATAATCAACAACTGAATAGTTTTTCTGTCCGTTTTTTTTAAATAAACGTTTCAAAAAGCAATTGAACTATGTAAAAGGGAAGTACAAATCAATAAATCGAGATAACTATGTGCGAACCCTTTTAAAATAACTCATTTTCTACTTCCTCCCCCCCCCCTCCCCGAAAAAAAAATGCTATCTTTTTCTTACTTTTCTTACTTCTTTTTCTTACTCAATCTTACTTCAAAGGCATAGTCATTTTGATAGCAGCGAGCATCTATTGTACTATCTTCTCAATTTTCTTGTTGAAATCTATTATAATTTTTTATACTTGCAAAAGGAAAGATGTACGGTAAAGCAAATAAAAACATTCTTGGTGAAAATCCTATTTAAAACGGATTTTTGTTTTGTTTTTTTGTTTTGCGTGATTATGGCAACGCTACGCTAGAGCGATTTGCCAAGAATGGCGGGTGCTTTGGTAGGAGGACTTTCTAAGGAGTTCTAAGGCATATTCACGTTACATCTGGAAAAAACCTACCAAAACTCCATACCGTTAGATCGACAGCCGCTCGATGGGATCCGAATCCGGGATCTTCACACTTCGGCCGTGTACCATTTTCAATGACATAATCACTGTGCAGGGGTGTAGCCAAGGGGGGGATAGGGGGTCACAACCCCCCCCATGAGGGATTTTTTGCTATAAATAATGTATATTCTTCACTCACACACATATACATATATGCGAGTTGCAGTAGACGTAACCTCCCACCCATGAAAAATTTCTGGCTACGCCACTGCACTGTGTCATGGTGAGGCAACTAATTTTTGTATTCTAATTGCAGCTTGTAAGAAGTTTCTTTAATACATAACTTTTTTACGAGTTCAAGTACACAAAGACACTCCCAGAAAGAAGGCTTGGAATTAGATGAAAAGTTTTTGGCGATTCTTCAAGTCTTTCTTTAGAATAGACATTTTCGTCCACTATCACTAATGTATTTAGGCTTGGCCCCAATACTAAATTTAAGTAGGAGAGGAGGGGGAATGAAAAGGAATATAAATCTTAATATTTCCATATCGCTACAAATCAGTTTTCACTGGTAACTGTGTGCACTCGCGCAAAGTCCCTTCTTCCCGGAGCATTAGTCTACAGCTCTTATTTTAGTTTCATAAAATGTATACGTTTTCACATGATTAAACAAATGGCTAGAATAATAATTTCAGAATTAGTATGCCTGGTTGTGTTTTAGGAAAAAATGCATGTGCATTATTTGAAGGATTTAGATGCAAAACACGCATTTTCCTCATTTTAAACTCGCATATTCCATATTTAAATTCAAATTCTAGCCGTACCAAAATTATTATAGGTGTAGGACTATGTGAAAGTAGTTGTTATGGCAACAAATATAAACAAAAAAAAGTCTGTACCAATGTATCGCATTTCTACATGGCTCTACTTAGCATTTCACGCAATCTATAGTTCGTTAATGTTTTTTCTAGTTTTCTAAGCACTAACTTTCTAATTGGAGAATGTGAGTTTTGCATCTTACACTCTTCATTTCTAAACTACTGTTTTTGCAATACATGTGCAACTTAGTTTAATTAAAATAAATCCACAGAAAAGTCAATTTGTTATCTTTCTAAGACTTTTTGAGTACATTTTGTACTTTTTTTAATTCTGAAGGTTATAGTTAAATTATATTTCATCATTTATTTTCATTAAAAGTATCATGGAATATCATTCATTTTAAAAGTATCATAGAATACCTGCAAGTGCCATAATCTGGATTTATCCAAAATTTGACTCGAATAACTTTTATAATATTTTGGATGTGCCCGTTAAATTCTCGTTAATATTCTTTAAGGAGAAAAAAAAGGAAGGAAATCTGAAATACTTTCAGATTTTGAATACGCACTAAAGTGCTATATATTAAAAACGTATCATAATTTATGCGTCGTCTCTATTTTTCTTCCTTTCTTTTAAGTTTGAAAGTGTATCATTATTCATGAGTGTGCTGTATTTTAATTCCTTGTTTCATAAAACCCATCTTTTGAATCGAAATCTATCTTAAAATTGCCTACTAAAACTATTTTACAATCTTCGCCAAGTACATTACAACTATTGTTTCGAATGTGCATCATAATCCATGAGTGTGCCGTGTTTGTCTTTCTTGGGTTGATTCCTACTTTAACGCCCCGATTCTCGCCAAGTTGGCGCTAATTAAACATATGCAGTTACCATGACGATATTTTTTATTTATGTGGCAATCGTAATTAAGAATTAAAATGGCGATTTGGAACAACATGCAAGTACAGCATTCTGTTACATTTTTATTTATTTTGGGTTGCCAATTAACGTAGTTTTAATAATTAATTGTCTTAACTGGTGCGTTTATCGCTAATTTGTTCACTTTAGTTTTCATCCAGTTCTTTTGTGAGCGTTGAAACTTGTGCATTACTCCTAGAGACCCATGACTGCAAAGTGCGGGATTTTTTAGGTTGGCGAGAGCGGGGGTGTTAAAATAGGAATCAACTCTTTCTTGTACCATAAAACACGTCTTTGGAATCGAAATCTATCTTAAAATCGCCTACTGAAACTGTTTTACAATCTTCGCCAGGCATATTCCAACTATATAGCGTAGACATTTCAAATACTGTTTGGAATGGGCATCATAATCAATAAGTGTACCGCGTTTTCCTTAGTTGTTCCATAAAACACTTCTTCGGAATAGAAATCTATATTAAAATCACCTACCAAAACTGTTTAACAATTTTCGCTAGGCATAGTCAAACTATACTTCACTTCACAAATACCATTTGGAAAGTGCATCATAATCTATGAGTGTACCGTATTTGTTTTCTCTGTTCTATAAAACACTTCCTCGGAATTAAAATCCATATTAAAATTGCCTACTAAAAGTATTTTACAATATTTGGCAGGCGCTTTCTAATTATACTCGAAATATATTTATAATAAATTGTCGCATTCTGGCACCCAATTTAGCGATCAATTATAAAAAATTGCAAACCTAGTGCAACTTTCAACATTTTATTAACGCCCCAACCCCCCGCCACATTATCTGGCAAACACATTTGAAAATATCTACAACATGACAGTTCATACTACAAAACTTCTGGACAAGATTGCGTAGACAAAATTACTGAGCGCAATAGCACCCTAGTGCTAGTAAATAACATTTATATTTGAAAATACAAGAAATAGTTTAAGAACTGAATGCCATGTATTTATAGATTGATACTACGGCCACACAGTGGTGGATTAATGCAAATTTGTCGGTTAGATTGTTGGTGTGGGCGGTTAGTTTGACATATACACCCATTTTATGGAAGTAAAATAGGACCTTTTACATTAATTTCTTTTTTCTCGGGGGGAGGGTGGTTGGCCTCCCCGTCCGTCCCTTTAATCCGCCCTTGCGGCCACACGAGCGCTTTTTCCTGTTGTGTAAACACAAAAATCTACACGACGGCTACACGTGGGTGTTCCTTAACGCGAGCTTAGCTGCCAGGTGCAGAAGGCTCGACGCGGTAAGCAAGGTAAGCATCGCAACAGGGCACAATTTCGAACTCAAAAACTTCGGGGAGCCACGTACTCTAGGGCCCCCTGTTAGCTGCTTGTTTGTGCTATCCAGTGCAGCATGAATCCATTTCATTAAATAAAAATTCAGAAGACATGAATATTATCCAGTTTCAATAATAAGCTCACTATCCAAGTAGTCTCCCATGATGTAGTTACTATTTTAAGAATGAAACATTTCAGACGAGAACACGCACGGATATAACAACACCAGCTATCTGCAGCGAAGTGATTTAAAGGGCGTGTAGTCACCCACTGAGCTTGAAAGATATCTTGAAAAACTGATAAGGTTGTATCCTTCAGCGGGCGACTTTGAAAAGGCAACAGGCGAGCCTCCCGATAGCGTGCAAGCAGTTATGTGATGACTGAAGCGTGAAGGTCCAGGGACCTGACGCGTGGCTGCCGGTCTAACGGTCTGGAGTTTCGGGTGGTTTTTTCTAGATGTAACGTGAATACGCGTTAGAATCCCCTTAAAAAGTCCTCCAGACAAAGCACCCATCTCTAGGCGGATGTCCCTCGCGTAGGCTTGCCATAACACAAGACTGACCACGTGAATGCTATTGTGCTGATCTACATTTTGTTGCTTGTTTTCAAGTTGCTTTTTTGAGTGAAAGTAAAAGATGCAAGAAAACACGTAACCAAAAAGAATGAATATTAATTTTTAGATTGATCAGAAATATTGAAAGTCTTTTTCTGGATGAATCTCTGTTTAAACTTTAAATCTAGCAACCCCAAATAAATTAATAAAAGTAGCATAACAGTTTTTACCCTTTCAAAGGTCTGAATAACCTTATTTTACAGATATTTTACTTTTTCGTTCATTGTAAAGTTGCTACTATCATTATTTTTTAAATATTAACTACCAAAATGACTCGTGTTTCAGGCCTTATCACGAGCTGCCAGAACATAGCCTTTGCCGTCGGCGAATTCCTTGCCGGAGTCCTCTCTGACTGCCTGAATCCACAGCTGCTGTTTTCTACAGGCCTCCTGATAAGCGGTACTGCCACCATACTTTTCTCATACTCCTCGACAGTCACTGCTTTCTGCAGTCTCTGGTTTCTAAATGGGCTTGCGCAAGGCTGCGGCTGGCCCTCATGTGCGAAAATCCTCAGGCAGGTAACTGTCCAAACGTGGTTCTGAGGAATGAGGAATGCAATCTAAACGTTTCCAATTAAAATGAAATTATATATAATATACTAGTGCATTGTTTCTCAAACCTTAATTCTTGAAGTCATGTGATCCTCCAAGATTTTTTTATCCTTTCTTTTTATGAAAAATTTAAAGATTAAAACTGAGAAAGGACTTTCATTTATTAAATAATGTTAAAGCAAAGTACCCAAATCGGCGTTATGTATGTACTGGTCTGAAATTTAACTCTCTAATACCTACTATAAGAAATTCACAAGCAAAAAATTATTTTTTTCGCTGAAATGGCGTTCTTTTATGTCAAATAACGTAATTATTATAAAACATTGTGAAGAATCTTATTTTTTATGCTTTTTTCAAAGGTTATCATATATGCTACCATGATTTTAAAACTCTTCTAAACATTAGCAATGAAGCTTAAATAAAGTTATTTTGTATATAGTGAAAAGGCATATTTTTTACAAAAATGGCAATTATAAATTTTTCTTCAGATTAAATATTATTAAAAAACAGAAAAACTTATCATTAGAAACATGCTTTCTTCGTTGACTTCATCCATATTTGCGTCTAAATATTTATCATCCATTAATACTGGTATCTGTGAACCCAATCTGCTACTATTATTAATTAAAGGCACAATTAAGGGTTTATAGCTTCAAAATTATATTTCGAAACGCTTTTCGTAAAAAATAATAGCGTTTAAAGATAATAGCATCTATGTCATTATGGGCATTAGAGGATTAACCCTTTGAGACGCAACCCTTTCCCAATGCTGAAAAAAGGGCAGCAGTCGGCACAGCCAGCTGTTGTCAAAAAAGGGTCTCTAGATCTGTGGCACGCGATGAACATTTCGATCATCCGCCTTCTTGCTGGTAGTTAAGTCGAGCGATGGCAACGGCGGCCCTTTTTCCAGCATTGGGCAATCTTATCCAGTTGTTCTCCCATTCTTTCATTTTTCAGAAGATGTCGGTGCTGTTAAAAACAATCGTGACAATTTTTTTTACGGGGAAATGACGTGATAAAAAGTAAAGGATTTTCGTGGAGCTCTGTCATCCGCCACTATTTTTATAGAAATCAAATCTATTCTTCGTGACTGGAAACAGTCAAAACGTCAGAGTTTGGTGTTCCCAGAGCGGGAACAAGAGCGCGATAAAGGGTTAAGCTTATCCAAGCCGTATAGAATAATTGTACTGCAAAGTTAAGCAACATTTTAAATCTCATTATTGTGATGTCCATATTTAAGTTTTTAAATTACACTAGGCATTATTATGGTTATAATATCTCGAGTAACGATGTGTACAATAAGTGGCGGCTCATAACCTAAACCACAGAGATGGGGACGGGATAAAAAAAAAAAATAACTAAATAAAAAACTGTAAATACATGGATCACTTTATCCGAGCACAGGCGTAAGAATTTAAAATTTTTGAAATGACAAATGACTATCAACGATTTACAATTTTTGCCGATCTTAATTACTATCGTAGATGAATTTGAAAGTTATTTGTTATTAATCAAAAAGTTACTTTCTCCGGTTACATTTTCTTTAGTATTTATATTCATTATAGCTTTTTATTAAAAAATGGATTCTTTATTTTTAAATAAAATACACTTTATACTCGGAATATCGTAAATCAGAAAGAGGGAACAGTAAAATATCTAACTACAAAGAATATTAGATTGTGCGGTGCAAACTTAAAATGATTTCGACTGAGCTAGCGAATTTCGCCGATAATTAT
This sequence comes from Cheiracanthium punctorium, assembly GCA_038373885.1. Classification (NCBI taxonomy): domain Eukaryota; kingdom Metazoa; phylum Arthropoda; class Arachnida; order Araneae; family Cheiracanthiidae; genus Cheiracanthium; species Cheiracanthium punctorium. The sequence goes on from JAWZYV010014761.1 coordinate 2,881,178, forward strand.
CGAATTGGGCGAAATTTGCCTTTCATTAGCGTAGAACACTATGCTGGAACAAACGGACCTTGCCCTTAAAGATCGAGTGTTTATGTGTTATGACAAGCTTACACGAGGGGTTCTACCTAAGGAGGAGGGGGTGCCTTGGGCGAGGGACTTCTAGGGGTTCTATTCACATTACGCCTGGAGAAAAACGACTAGACCGTTAGGAATGATAGCGGCACGATAGGACAAAACGCGACTAAAAGATTGCACCAAGTAGGCAGTTCTGAAGAGAAATAAAACGAACAACAATCGTTTTGTGCTAAACGTGCTAAATAATAAAAAATAATAGTGCTAAATAATAAAAAATGTCAAATCCATCCACGGAGAAGCACAAAGAGTCCAGGGGCGTAGCCGGAAATTTTTCATGGGGGGGGGGTGCGACTACTGCAACGCACACATATGCATACATGTGTGTGATAAGGGAGTGAAGAATATACATTTTGTATGGCAAAAAATTCCTCATGGGGGGGGGGGGTAGGGTGTCATAACCCGCCCTTGTCTACGCCACTGAATCAGGCACTAATAAATAGAGCCGTCTAAGTTTTAAGGGAGAGAGGGGAGAGAGATGACTTCCCCTCCCCACTCCATCGACATTAAAATATTATGAAATTCGCCCATTCTTCTAATATAGACAAATTATTGAAGGGACTATTATTAAAAAATCTGATGTGGACACTACAGGACTTTCTTGCACGTCTATTAAATGATTTTTCGTGCACTTCATCTAAACTTGTTTGTTTGAAAGAGATAAAATACTGCAGTAATAGTTAAGATTTAACGATTTCTAGCCATATATTTGAGATATCGCCAGGTTCAATTTGAAAGATTTGTTTTTGGCACTTAATTGGGCGATATTTCGCCAAAAGCCGACAAGTTTGAGAGAGTTTGCAAGATTTTGGGGATAGCCAAAGTAGTAATTGACCACAGACTTTCAATGAATTCAATGTATCCATACACCTTACTGTACGTCTTATGGCTGAGCCTGTAAATAAATTACACAGTCGATTGCAATCAAAAAAGAGAACACAGTTAGATATTACAATAGTTCTAAATACAAAATTTCATTATTCTAAGGTTTAAAGTTTTAGAATTATGCCAACACGAAATTATTATTGGCGCCAAATTTGGCGATATTTCGGCAAAACTCGCCGAGGATAGTGACAGTTGATGAGATTTTGGGCGTATCTTAAACAATGACTGACTACGCATATAATATGTTGAAGATGTCCATAGACATTAATGTATTGAAATTCTTTTGGGACCTGTAAATACATTGTCCAGTAGATTGGAACCAAAAATCGAGATGCACAACTAGATGTTACATATGCTTATATATAAAATTTCAATAATCTACGACTAATAGTTTTTGAGATATGAGAATTAAATAGATACAAGCGTAAACTAAAAGTCGCCAATCTTGGCGAGTTTTGGTGTACACTTGCCGGAAGATTACCTAACTATATGGTAGGATGTAATGTGCTTGAAATGGATAAATGTCTCTAAAAATGCCATTCACCGTAATGTATTGGAATTTTTTTGAGTGTCTCTGTAGAAGAACTATAAGTGATAAAGGCACTATTTTCGATGGATTTTGTAAACTTTAACAACATATATCACTTCTGAGTCGTTTGAAATGACTTAATATCGCTAAAATACGCTTTAATAAATTTCTGCCCATAGGGGGTAATGCATTCAAAATCTTTTGGGTGGCCCTGTCAATAAACTACCCAGTCGATTGGAACCGAAAAGGGAGGTGCACAACTAGATGTTACAATCCTAAATATATAAAATTTCAACATTCTGCGACCAATAGATTTTGAGAAATGCGAGTTACGTATATATGTACGTACAGACGACAGGGAAAAACGGGTCAAAAGGGATTGCACATGCATTTATATGAACACACGTACATGCGTTTTCGAGATGTCTCGCAAAAACTCTTAAAAATAAATTTAAAGGATAGTCAAAATCAGGGTACCGAACATTTTCGGGATCACATTACTTCCTTATATTTCGTACAAGGAAGTAATAAAAAAAGGTTAAATTCAGTAGCGGATTCAGGGGAGGGGCTTGGGGGCTTCAGCCCCCCCCAAAAGAGATTGCTAGAGAGTAACATTCTGCTTCATTATGCACTTTGAATATGTAAAGTGATCTTTTTTAATCACTTAGCCCCTCCCAAAGAAATGTAAAAATCCTTTTTACATTTGTTTAGACTAAAATTTTGCTTTATTGTATATTTTCTTTGGGTGAAATAAGCTTTTATCAAAATTTAGCCCCTCCCAAAAGAGAATTTCTGGATCCGCCACTGGTTAAATTACAATGTGGAGCCGGGTCCCCTCTGGCTCTCAGTGATGAGTCGCCACTGTGTATAATATACTCGCAGCGGTATTCAAAGTAGCAGTTTTTAATACTAAACAAATTGAATCCCTTTCGTTCGAATATACGACCATACAACTTTAAACAGGTCAGCAGTTGCTTTTTATTTTAATCTTAAACTACGCGTTCTTGTTTTTAAATACATTATTTCTAATATTTTTTTCCGAATTCAAAATAGAGAGCTCCACCTTCACAGTTTGGGACCTTATGGAGTATTCTTTCTGCTAGTAACAATTTTGCCGGCAGTCTGGGACCTATCATATCAGCATATGTGTTAGTTCATTACGGATGGAGATGGAATGTGTTTAATGCAGGTAAATATATCTCAAAGCAACTTTCATTATTCTTGCAGCTTGTAAGTTCTTGTAGCAGAAAACTACGTCGTACTACGTAATATAAATACCTTCAGTATTTGGGAAAAGGTTGGGAATGCCAAGATCTGAAAGCTTACACTCTCATTTGGGATTTTAATCACAATTTGCTTATATTTAAATGCTCTGGAATATATATGGGGTATGTGTCCTCTAAATTATCCAAATTTTTGGACCATGAAATAAAACCAGATTGCTTTTTCTTTTTTCTTTAAACAGACATCTCAGCACTTTCAGTCTATTCCAATTAGGCAAGTTATATCATTGTCTTACATTTCGATTGTAAGTATATTGGTTATGAATGTTGAGTTTTATGAAATCAGTTTTTCTTCTTTTGGCAAGCATCATTTTAAAAATGATGACATTAACAGTGTACTATGATACCAACATGTAAACTACGGTACCAACAGTAATATAACATGCCAAGTTCTCTAGTGCAATAGATTACGTATACAGATGAAAATTTTAACCCAAAGTAGCAGACAGTGCTGCTAAAAATACATTTTGACTGCTTAGATACAGATTTTGTAAATTTTGTATACGTAAAGAGTACCACTTATACATGAATGTCTGTCCACATGCATGTCCCAGTTGTTTATTATATCTGTTTATTTTACTTTTTATTTATGTTTTAGATTTAATTTTAAATGCTATATATATATATACTAGCTGAAGTACCCGTCCTCGACGGGTTAGTGAATGAAAATTTCTAAAAAGCAAGAACTTTCGTCAGCATTGTAGGAGTACACAGAATGGATGTAGTATGTTGTTGCCAAAGTAAAGAAAGCGAAGTTATAATTTTCATGTATTGTTAAAATATTACAGGTTAGAGAGTCACTAAGTAATATCATTTCATTCGCTTTAGTCGTAATTATGTGATGCGCGAACGAATATTTACGCATATTGAAATAATTTTCACAAAATCTCAAAATTTAATCAACAAATTTGAAAAATTTGAAGAATTGAATTTAAGTTGAGTGACAACCTATCATGTCACCCAAATTCGTTTCATTCCCTGCAGTCTTTATTTCGTGATGCTGGAACAAATTTTCAGCATTTTAAAACGATTTTCGAAAAATCTCAAAATGTAAGCAAAATATTTTTAAAATTAAACACCTATAAATTAAGATTAGCAACTACCTATCATATCACTAAATTTCGTATCATTCGTATTAGTCATTATTACGTGATGTTTGAAGAAATATAAACGCATTTTGAGAGAATTTTCACAAAATCTCAAAATCTAATAAAAATGTTTAAAAAATTGACTCCTATAGTTTATGTTGAGCAACCATCTATCCTGTGACCAAATTTCATATCATTCGCTTTAGTCGTTATTACGTAATACGGGAACAAAGATTCACTCAGTTTTAAACGATTTTCGCAAAATCTCGAAATATGATCGATTTTTTTAATTAGATGCTAATAGTTTAAGGTGAGTGACCACCTATCATTTCACCAAATATCATTTTTTTACCTTTGCAGTTATTACGTGATGTGCGAACACCAATTTACGCAGTTTGAAATGATTTTCGCAAAATTTCAAAATCTAATCTTTTTTTTTTTTTTTAATTCGACGCCTATATTTTAAGTTGAGTGACCACCTATCATGACACCCAATTTCATATCATTCGCTTCAGTCGTTTTTACGTGATGCTTAAACAAAAAAAGCGTCACGGACAGAATGACAGAATGACAGAACGACAGAATGACAGACAGACAAACTTTTTTTTGAGGGTCGCATCGGATTCCCGGGTGCTTGAAACGGATAGAAATCGCAAAATTTTTGAATTCCAAGAAATGTACAGACAAAAGTCTAATTTTATTTATATAGATATACATTTTACAACATCAGTTAATTCAATATGATTTAACTGTTCCTCGCTCTCTATTTAGTTTAAGTTTAAAGCAAAACAATTCAAACAGTTTTAAAAAGAAACAAATTTTACCAGAGTTCAATTTTGTCTCCTGTTATTGAAAAATGCGTTTTCCATTTCTGGAAAAATTAGATGGAAGTAACACAACATTTTTCTATATATTTATATAATTGTAAAAATAATCAGACAATTTGTGATATACAGATGTATAAAAGGGGGGGGGGATCAGGGCCAAATTAACCTCTGAAGTGAGGGGAAGCTCTGTCTCCTTTCGGCCCCTTCCCCTTTGTGTTTTTGAAAAGTAACGTTTTAATGATTTTCTTTGATAAAAAATATTTTATTCGTTAAAATGAAATTTCATTGATTTAGTTAGTTGTAATTATTTCCTTTTGATAAAAATATTTTATTCATTAATTTTCACAATAGTTTAATTAATTCTAATGAGATTTTACAGTATTTTTGAAATTACTTAAAAAGTAAACTAAAAACATTACCTTACCGGAACATTAAACTTTATTTATTTAATCCTATTTTTCGTTAGACATTTCTTTTTTCAGGAATTCTTTGTTTTTATGTCATCATAAAAATCGCAGCATGACAGCTCAGAATTAATTTTGACATTTGGAAGATGTTTAAGACTGTGTTAGAAGACGTTACAAGATTCTAAACATATTGAAAGTCTTATCCCTTTGTACCGATCAAATCTTCCCCCATAACAGAAAAAACTCTCAACTTGAGCAGATATCCAAAGACATTTTTAACTATAAAAGGTAGATATGTTGCGACATAAAGTATCAAGACTTCTAAAAAATCTTAAAAATAGCTTTCCATTTCTCTTCATTAAAAATCTTTATAATAACTTGGATCATTTAAAAACAAAATTTTGAATTTTTATCACCGTTTTTCTCTTTTTGGCCCCCCTTCTAATTGGGGGGAAACTCAAGCTTCCCAAGCCTTTTCGGTAATCAGGACCTGGGGGAGATGTTAACATAACGCAACAGGTTTACCTTACCAAGGCCGCTTCCAATGCAGCAAGCCTTGGGACCAAAATTTTATGTACCACAGTCTAGAAGTCGCGCGTGCTCGGATATGTCTAGTTTGTTCTTATTTTTATGCTTTGGACTTTAATATGTAGCGATATAATAACTGTTTATCAACTAATAAAATCAGGCGTGAGTTTTATTTATATTTTCCAGGCGTTCTGACTTTGCTGCTGTGCGGTCTTTTCTTACTGAGTCAATTATTTCTATCTGATGCAAAAAATCCTACTGCTTCCGAGAAAAAAGAGACTTCTGCAGAAATGAAATGTAAGTTTTCGAAAGATACACTTACCTTATTTTATGTTGTCAAGAACAAGTTATTGAAATATAAAGGTTAGATTTTGTTTCTTTTAGCTGAAGATACTTCACTGAAAGATTTGTTCTTGGATCCCTGCATATGGATGCTGTCAGTAAGCTTAATGGTGGTGTTCTGTGCTCGGACTACAACTATTGATTGGGGACAAATGTACCTGATAGAAGAAAAGGACCACAGCCAGTATGTAGGTAAGTGTGAGGTGCTTCAAAAGGAACCTTTCTGCCCCGGATCACTGTTGTACAACATCAGAAGAGAGTGGTCAAACAGAAATTAATTCCTATTCAATATCAGTCTAGCTTAGAAGCTAGAATTTCTGAGTATGGAGATGAAAAAACGATTCTTCTTGAGTTATGACGAAAAACAACTATTTCATGACAATTCAGCGATTGGCTACTTTAGATTTCAATTTAATAACAATAAATGCAGTAATTTACCATAAAATTTATGAGTATTCTAATAAAGTGTAATAAGCCTGAGACTAAAAATCTTATGCGGCGGAGAGAGTATCAAAGGTTATATTTTTACGCTCATTGAGGTTAACTATTGACAAAATATTGACACGAATTTGAGAGGAAAGGATAAATCAAGCATTTCGTCATGGCACGTCCAGAACACTACTCCCAAATACAAAAATTTATGAAGTCAATCAAATAAATTTTGTTTAAAAAAAAAAAAAACTGTCAAGTTTCACATCTTTACAAACGTACATAATGGCGCACATTCGGCGAAATATATTGAACTAAGTTTCCCCTCTCAATTACGTCCCTTAAAATTTATCAAACATGCCTAATTGTCTCTAAATTTTAAAGCTTTATAAAACACTTAACCTTGTTGAAAATAACTGTCATTTATACCACGATAATACTCCTTCACAAGCATATGTATTGCCAACAGTGTCGTCTCCTCCATTTGAGCACATGAGCACCCAGAGGGAAAATTGAAAACTAAACACATTAACAAATTAAATTAAAATATATATGAAGTACACTTCTAGATTTTTGAATTCAAAACGTGAGTTTTACTCTCCCATACAGCCCACTATTATTAAATACGCTTATTACAACTAACGTACTGTATCGTAAGTTACTACAGCATAGTATTTCGCCGCTCGCACGTGGGATCGGCCAAACGCCCTTCTGAACTGCTCTCAGAGAAAAGACGCGGAGAGAGTTGCCGGATAAGCAAGGCGCTGCTGATATCACTCCGTTACATAGGCGCACCCACGGGGGGGGGGCTATGGGGGCTGAAGACCCCCCTAAAGGTAGAAAGTTAGAAGTGAAAAGCTTTAAAAAATGAAAATTGTCGCTAATGAATTATTTTTTTCTTTCTTTTTTCAATTGTCTTTAAAGTTATTTCTAACCAAAAAAGACATTTATTTAAAAAGTTTTTAAATAAATGCTTACAGTTAGTTTACGTTACGAAACATTGTTAATCTCGGTTACAACGTCACTGAAAAGAGCAGATAATTATTCATGACTCCATACCAAGTTACATAGCTTGTGGGCTTGTGTTCTATGGGACAGTCAAGTGGTATCGAATATGTAGACGTTATAAGAGAGTTGTAACTAATCGAGGTCACTATAACCAAGTTCAGCAGTATTTGCATGTCGCCCAGCCCCCCCCCCCACCCCTAAACTAAAATCCTGGGTGCGTCACTGCTCCGTTAGATATTATCCGAAAATATATATGATATGAAATGCAAGCTGAGACTATAATATAAATATCAGTTAGTCTAAATAATAAGTATTAATGTGAGCATCCGAAAACTCACGTAATTTACTTATGAATTTAATGAATGCCTTATGAATTTAATGACTGTTGATACAGCTTTGTCTTTTGACATAGCGAGTGCGTTCACAAGCAGTGTTGAAACTGGAGGATTTATTGGAAGAATTTTGGCAGGATATTTGACGGACTGGGTCATCAGAAGAAATATAAATAGCTCTAATCAGGTAATTTTAAATTTTCTAAAAATGAACAAGCCAAATAAAAGTACTGTGGCAATTATTGGCAATTTATATGACCAAATAACGTAGACTAAATACTTAATTTCCTTTTAGGTTTGAGATAAATGATTTTTAATCGCTAATTATTTATATGCTTGAGTATTTTATTAGATAGGTATCTTCTGCTTTTATGTTTCCAAACCTGGTTCTTACAAGTAATTATTGTTGAAATTCATTAATTTGAATTTGTTTCAAATTTAAGTCTGTATTTAGAAACCCGCCCAGTGGCCGAGCGCATAGCGCTCTGATCTGGGAGACGCGCGTAAATACGGATTAGATTAGGATTCTTTAGAAAGTCCCCCGCCGAGGGCAATCCTCCCTCGGCCTAGACGTCTCCCACAGATAATTGGTCCTAACATCCCATTTCGTTTCATTTTCTGAGCTAGGAGTCGGAAGATGCCTGGTTCAAAACCAAGTCGCGTTCGCCCACCTAATCGTTTGGAGTTTTCCGTTTTTTCTTCCGAAACATAACGTAAATACGGTTAGGACCCCTTAGAAAAACCCCCACAGAGGACACCCCACCCCTTGACCTAGATCCCATGTGTAGATAATTGGCTTTAATCCCACAACAACTCTATTTAGAAAATAGGGGAATGTTAGATTACGTAATTGTTATAATAGTTTGATGCAATTTGCTTCTAATCTTTTTAAAATAATTCAACTAAGAAAGCATATTGTTAAATTGTCTAATTCTTGAAGAGAGTCAAATTTATTTATTTAGGTAATTTTTAATCAAAACTGTCTGTAAGTGATTAAATTTTTACAACAAAATAATTTTTTTCATACTTTTGAAGATAAATTGCTTTTAAACAACTATTTCAATTTAAGAATTTAGCTTTTTGCCTCGATGTGTATTCTTTCTAAAATTTAGGTTAAAGTGAACGAATATATTGAAGAATTTAGACTTGATATCTTCTTCTAATTTTGATTTCATACCCTGCACAATACTAATGAAGGACCTTCCATGTAAACTCCATCAAGAAATTGCCCTTCAAGTAGTGCTGCCATCTGCTGCGATAAAATAGTAATAAATGTAAAAATGCTATCTATAGTGATGAAAAAGCTTTTTATTTGTACAGCATTGTTTAACAGTAAAAAGTAAAAACATAGTACACAAAACACGGAGAAAAGTAGCAATCGATAAGATTTCATACAAAATTTTCAATTCTTTACATAATTTTTTTTCCCCGTATTTTTAACTGTTTACCTTTCTTAAATGTAAGTTATCTTGAAATTAAAATTGTATCAATTTTTCAGGGTTCTCCATCTAAATCTGTGCTCCGTATGTATGTTGCTCTGATGTTTGTAGTAGGCAGTGTCATATCTCTTCATCTCTTCCGGTTCGCTGTATCTGAATCATCTTCATCTGTAAGCTTTCATGCTTTGCGTGTGTGTGTATACCATCAACACATTTAAATTAACTGTTTATATTTAACATATCAGTTGTTAGAAACAGTTTATTTGTAAGTATGACTTTTATTTAAAGTTAAAGGTGTTCCCATAGGTGTAGCGTTGGGTGTGCGTGTGGGAGGGGGGACAGAGACAGGCAAGGGCGGACCCAGAAACTTTTTTCTGTGGGGGCGCAAATCGTAAATACTCATCTTATCTAGTGTAAAGAACACTCAATATTGGTGAAAGCCCCATTTATCTAGTGTAAATATACTTTTCTCGGAGGGGGCGCGCGCCCCCTGCGCCCTCCCCCTGGATCCGCCTTTGGAGACAGGTACGTATACAGAAAAACATTTCGGGAGGAGGGGGGGGGTTCCAAAAATTTCGCTGGGGTCCAAACGGTAAAAAGGGCAGAATTTTTCAAAAAAAGACTATCATTTTAAAATCAAAGTTTCGGGGGGTGGACCTCCCCCCCCCTAAATAGTACGCCCTTTGATATAGAGGAGCACGTGCCCTCCCCGGCCGCAACTTTTTATCAAAATCATTATCTTTTCTCCAATGGGTGGGCACTGGCCACTATTAAGGCCGAACTACAGGTCTTTTTATTATGGTAGCACCCAATGGGCGGCCAGCGTTACTCTCTATGAAGGGACGGACAATTTAACCCCTCCAGGCCCGCAATAGAACCAGGGCCCAAGGCTTGATAGAAGGGTTCATAAGCCACTACACCACCTGGTTGGCTTTCTCAAAATCTTTGGATTTTAGACATTTGTTTGAAATTTAAAAGGAATTTTCCTTTTCTACAGTTGAATTAAATATATTCCTATCCCCCCCTAAAAAAAGGGGGGAAAAAAGAAATATATATATATATATTGATTACACTACGCTCTCTCATAGTGTATCCTAAATTCGATGCAGCATTACTGAGCTTGTCTAAACTACACGATGTTGGACGATGGATTCACAAGTGTATGCCCTACTGCAAATGAGATCTTCAAAGAGCAGATTCATCCATACTGTCAGTTTAGATTTAGAGAATGGCTCTACTGTCTTAATCTATCTTTGTATCGCTACACTGAACATGGTAGGTAGCTGAAGTGTTAAGGCCCAGGCCTACTGGCTTACCCCACTTCTGTCGATCTAACGGTTTGGAGATTTGGGTGGTTTTCTCCAGGTATAAGGAATGCGCGTTAGAATCCCTTAGACCCCTCCACCCGGGCAGTATCCCCACCTTAAACGGATAGTCCTCCAGCAACTTTGCCTTAACCAAAAAACAAACATCGACAAACAAACAATACTATTTACGCTTTACCTCGTCAGGCAGTGCCAGATCTTAAGATATATATATATTATTATTATTTTTCCGAGGAGAGGCAAAAACAACTGTCACCCTCGTTCCTTTCAGCTTCTTACACTCGAAAATGCCGCACGGAACAGGGATTTCGAGATGGGCAAAAATTTATAATTGCCTCCCCCGCTCAACTTTAGATTTTTTACACTTTCAGAGCTGCTTACTTTGTGCAATCATTAAGAATCCAGCGTTCTGACCAATCGCGCATTCGCTGATGGAGTTTTGGTCAGTTTGAAAAGTGAATACGCGTTAAAACCCCTTAACCCTTTGAGGTGTAACCCTTTCCCAATGCTAAAAAAAGGGCAGCCGTTGCCATCGCTCGACTTAGCTACCAGCAAGATGGCGGACGATCGAAACGTTCATCGCGCGCCACAGATCTAGAGACCCCTTTTTGAGCGATGGCAACGGCTGCCCCTTTTTCAGCATTGGACAATCTATCCAGCTGTTCTCGCATTCTTCCATTTTTCAGCAGATGTCAGTGCTGTTTAAAAATAATCGTGACAATTTTTCATACGGGAAATGGCGAGCTAAAAAGTAAAGGATTCTCGTGGAGCTATGGCACGCGCAACTATTTTTATAGAAATCAAATCTATTCTTCGTGACTGGCAACAGTCAAAACGTCGGAGTTGGGTGTTCCCAGAGCGGGAACACTGCGAGTTAAAGAGTTAAAAAGTTCTTCACCCAAGACACCCCTCTGTACGTTTGACATTACACAATACACATCTTGGGCACAGATTTAACTTGCACGCAATCGGTCGGATCTTAAGATCGTTCCATTTGACGTTTTTTATTCGTGTGCCTGAAATCAAATGTTTCCATATTATGGGCGGAGCCACTTTGAGTATATTTTCCGGTGATGTTTTAAAGGAATGGGAAAAGAATTTGTTGGTTTTAATAGAGTCATTAGTATTTTCTTTATTTATTAAAAGATGCTTCATTTAGTAGTTCGTGGAGGGGGAGGGGAAAGCCTTAAAATTTGCCATTTTTCTTTTGAATGAAAGTCAAAATTAATAAATTAATAATACATTTTTATGCATAAGTGTTCATTACAAAGTTTTTTATTGATTTTAAGCCTTAATTATTTTTAATAAGTTGTCTTTCATAATTATTACCAGGGAGTATTTTTGTTAAGGTAAGGTCATTGTGAGCCATTATCAGTTTAAAGATAGGTTTCATAGTTTTGACATAGTTGGCCAATCATAATCGTAGCAAAAATTTTTCAGGAACATCATCATTTAATTTCAAAGTTTTTACTGGAGAAAAACTGTAAAATAAAAGGAAAGAGTATTTTTTTATGTGAGCGTGTCATCGAGGATAACGAACGCTAATTTTTGTTTTTAAATAAATTTATTAACTTTATCGAGTTCAGGTTTTCTTTTGCAATCTAGAGTACGCAAAGCTTTCCTAAGCAGAAAGAGTCACATCTCCTTTTACTTTCATTTTTAATCTTTATCCTAGGTTTAACCTGTTACCACTCATCGCTGCTCAGATAACACGGCAAAGATATTGCTGGATCCAGCTTTATTTGTCCTGTACAACACTAGCTAAGCAACGCTGGGGCGCTGAAAGTCAATATTCGCCTTTTGTGCAACCCCTCACCATATGTACGCCTCTGTAACTTACTGTGAACTGTTGAGGACTTTCCACTTTTGTTATTTTTCGAGATACTCTGAGAATTAATTGACAAAAGTACATTAATTTCAAATACTCTTCAATTGTCCCGCAGTGGTTTGGGCGCCTAACTCCGTTCCCTTTAGAACACGGCAAGCGAAGCAGCACCAGGCTTGGCCAGTACTTGGGAATTCCTCTCAGCTTAACAACTGTGGGACCGTGTACGCTAATGGGAGCTGGTGCACGTAAAATCTGTCGAGGCTCCAATGTCTTCCAAGTTGTTAAACGATACCTCTGGGGGTGCGAATTTGGGGGGGTTGGGCCCTCCTCTGGAATTGGTTCAAAATTAGGGGACCAGGGGCTAAATCGTACTTCTTCCCACTGGGGCCGTAAAAATGGAAGGCGTATTCCCTCTGCCCATCGCCTGCCTACGGGGGGGGGGGATCTGGCACCGCTGTTGCAGCTGTCAGGGGGCGTCAGAAACAACAACACTCTTCAATTAAAAAAAATAAAAATTCTAGAGCTATTTTTTATTAGATTTATGACATTTTTAGCATAAAATTTTCAGTTTTCTCCAAAGTTGCTTTAAGTTAACAATTTCAAAAGAAGTTTTACGAAATAAGCAATTCTCTAACTTCTTATTCTCCAACTACTGTTATGTGACGGATTCTTTCCATTACTTTTTGTATGCAGTAAGAATATTTTTCCTGCAGGTGTGGATCATGTGCGTAGGGGCATCAATGGGCATGAGTTACTACGGTCCTATTTCGATCTTTGGAATAATATCCTCAGAGTCCGTTCCATCCCATCTGAGTGGATCCTCTTACGCCATCCTTTCTCTGTTTGGAAATAGTAAGTTTCACCTTTCTTCTGTCAACTGCTTTTCAAATGTTAGGCTTCTGCACTCCGAATTATATTCCAATTTCGTTACTAGGAGTTTCCAACCCGTTTAAGTGTTAGTACTGCTTATGAATGGATGCGAGACGAGACAGAGATTTACAGCTTTTTTGCGAGACGAGACAAAAATTTTTAACATTACGATATAGGGATTTTGCGAGAAGAGACAAAGCTTTTCGGCTGTTTTGCGAGATGCGTATTTTGAGTAAGTTCTCTAGAGTAAGACAAAGTGGCCAGGCCATTAAAATTAACCCTTTGAGGCGCAACCCTTTCCCGATGCTGAAAAAAGGGCATCCGTTTCCATCGCTCTACTTAACTACCAGCAAGATGGCGGACGATGGAAACGCCCTTTTTTCAGCATTGGGAAAGGGTTGCGCCTCAAAGGGTTAAAACTGTTCAAAAGTTGTGAGGTTTTGTACAAGAATCACTTACAAAATGCTTTTCTTTTCAATAGAGTTTTAAAATATTATAGAACTAATACTGTAATTTGAAACGTTCTTACAATATTGCTACTTGAAACTAAAATTCTGAAAGAATCATTATTCGAACCACTGTATTTTGTCTTTGGGTATAAGTTCCAATACGTGCTACACTCGAAAAGGAATTGAAAATTGATTTTCTGTGTACTTTTCCAAAGATTTGTTCTTGAGCTTTTCCTGTCCATTGCAGGATGCACGCCGAGCAATCGACAAGAAATTAATAAAAATTATCTCTCTTCATCATGTGAGTTTTTCAGATGGCGAATATCACTTCAATATCTTGTGATTTTCGACAAGTGATTTCGACATACAAAGTGCTGCTATAATTTGCGCCACCTGGCACAAACCTTAGTTAGAAGTCCCTCTACCAATTCACCATTGAAATAGTACAATACACATCTATGCAATTCACTATACCTGATTTTTGCAACCTCCTTAGCCCTGGGAGCGTGTCGCGCTTGCACTCCACTTTTGCACTCATCCCCCCCCCCCCCCATACAAAAAATTACCAGATGCTCTTTGTATGTATATCGTAGAAATTGACACGTGACCGTAAAAGGGTGGCGATTATTTTTCAGCATTAAGCAATTTGAATCCCTCGAAGCAAAATTTGTACTCCTATTTTGACATAACAATCTCCGAAGTGTGAAAGTATTCATGTTAGTAGAAGCTTAAAGAAAAAAACTGGTCATCTTATAAAGGTAGTCGACTTACAGAGGTTGTAAATTCTGATGGTTGTAAAGCGAAATTGAAAAAAATAAAAGTGGTTACTATAGACAAGTGGTCTCTTTACCAAGATGGTCACTTTGGTTAGTCCCACTGTATTTTTTATTTAATTTCTTTTATGACGACATCCCCTTTATCTTGGCTTGGTACGCCCTCTTGGCACGCCAGTGTACCACACTACTTGTATTATATTTTAGATCTTTCTATTATGTGTAAATATTTATATTAATATGTATCTTTTTTTTGTCATTCTTCTAGTTGGAGCAACGATGTCTGGATTACCTATGAATTACATTGCGAAATATTACGAATGGTCCACTGTGTTCTTCACGTTGGAAATTGTAATTGGTGGAACTTTATTAATCTTGGCGCGCAATAGAAATTTGATGCCTAAAATTGGAAAACTGAAAGCAAAGTGAAAATGACATTTCTCTTTGAGTTTAATTGATTGTTACGTGTATATTTATTAAACAGTTTATTTATTGTTAAATGTGTGCCTTTGTTCATTTATTTGGGAAATCAGTTATTACGAAAAATGACAGATTTTCTGTGGTTCTGTGAAGATAAAATCAAATTCTAATCAAGGTTAATGAAAACCATTCTAGAGATGTATGAGGCAGTATGATACATATACTTACAGATTTCATTTACAAACTATTTAAAACTAGAATATAAAGTCCGTTGTGAAGGCAATTACAAAGGGGGCTAGAAAAAAACATTTGACAAAGATAAGTCTACACGCAATATATTTAATCTTCGTCCACTTAAAATAAACAACTAAATTTTCAATTTTTATTATATACCGAAATCAGAGACGGGGATTAGCTTAACTATATACACTGTACAACAAGAAAAACGACGCACCAAGAAGGAATTGTCTGATTGCGATAAAAATTGGTGGATGTAAAGAACATACATAAAAAACAAACGATTAAAATTTCCGTAATGATTTATTGTTGAGTTTGACCATTACAAAGGGAGGAAGTCAATAAGGCGCTGGTCCACCTCTGGCCACGATGATAGCTGTCACCCGGCGTGGCACAGACTGATGAAGTTCCCGGATGGTATCCAGCGGAATTTCTCGCCAAATTGTCTCCAACTATCTCCATATAGTAAGTTGCCAAATTATGAAAAATCGCCATGCATGGCAAATACTTAAGGTGCTCCATAGGTTTTACTTAAAAATAGTGTAAAATTAAATTTTCATCTGCCAAGGAACATGCAAGTACCAAGCAATGTATATTGCTCTGTAACATTCTATCTGATCCAATCTTTGGTTTTTGTCTGTTGAAATGCCTTTTTTACGAATAAACCTCGTTAGGGGCCGAATGCCTCATACGAAAAGTGAGCGTAGCGAGTCTAGGGGCCTTGGCCTGTAGTATATTAAAAATTAATCTAATAATGTGCATTTACATGAAATCAAAAGTCGCATTTACTGCATTAAAAGGTAGTGAACGCATAAACACTGTCTTGTGAGCCAGACGATTAAATTAAAAACGTTCTGTTATAAAATGTCGCAATCAAAAATAATTCCAGTAGACAAGTCTGGAATAATTAAAAACTTTTTGGTTTTTGTATTGTACACTTTTTCCGTGAAAGTCATAAACCAGATCCCCCCCCCCCCAATAATGCTAATTTTCAGAAAAATAGAGGAAAGGAAAAAAGAAAAACAGATTTTATTTTTTGACATGTTGTGTTTGCGATGGACACTGTATTCAAATATCAACTTGCCTTTTGTTCACTTAGAGACACGGAGGTAAATATTTCCGCTGCTGGTGAAAAACACCTTTCTTGATTTTTTTTTTTTTTTTTTTTTTTTTTTTTGAATGACAAAAAGCTATGCATGTGTTTGCCCTTGTCCGACAATGAATATTAACCGAACATGCCGGATGAAAAATATCTAAGATTGTCCCAGTGACAGTTCTGACTTTTTTTTCTCCGAGGAATAAATATCTTCGTGCACTGAAAACGGGACATAAAAAGAAATCGTCTACAGCGTATATTAATGAGAAGATGACTTGAGAAAAGCTAGATGTCGTTCAAAATATTGAAAAGAATAGATTTAATATCTAGTTCAAGATCGCTTTGATTTACTGACAAAATTTCTGTCTGAGTCTTATTGTTAACAAATTTGTTCTGTATAGTATTTCGCCCTGTTTTATCCCAAAGAAGTTCAAGTGGAATCATATTCTGATTCTATGCATCAAGAATACTTTATAATGTAAATTGAGATCTTTTCAACTCCCTTAACCCTTTGACTATTAAACGGACACTGCCCTGAAAGTTTAAAAATTGCAATCTCTACTAATGAGATAGATGCATTCTACCATGAACTGAAGTTGAAATATGCTGTGTTATCAGTTTCTTGAAAGCCATTTCTTGAAAAATTCCAGGAATTAAATTTGTAACATAATTTAATCATTTGAATATGAAATGAAATAAAAGAATTTCGTAGTCAAAGGCTTAAGGGGACTTAGTACGTTTGAACGTCCAAAAAATTGATTTTTCGAAAATAATTTTAAAACATAATTTAGGTTGTCAGGAATATTTTGAAACAAACTGCACCAAAATCGAACGAAAATTATGCCCGCAGCAATTAAAAGCAAAACAGCTAACATGGGCTTTCCCTTTAAACGCACTGTAAAGAAACTTGATTTTCTCAGTTTCTGATTTTTGCACTTTCCCACAAGATTAAAAAAAAAAGTTATAAATGGAAAGTAATGAAATTTTTCATGTAGGTTGTATGTATATATATTTATTCTCTGAACCTCAGATTTGATAAAGGGACCAATATATTTTATTTTATAACATAATAAATTATAAAAATTTCAATAATTTTAAAATTATGTCATTTATCATGTTATAAAATAAAATATTTTGGTCCCATAATGAAATCTGAGGTTCAGTGAATAAAGATCTATAGGTACAACCTACTTGCAAAATTTCATAACTTTCCATTTATAACTTTTTTTTTTAATCTTGTGGGAAAGTGTAAAAATCAGAAACGGAGAAAATCAAGTTTCTTTACAGTGAGTTTATAGGAAAAGTCCATGTTAGCGTTATTACTTTTAATTGCTGCGGGCATAATTTTCGTTCAATTTTGATGCGGTTTGTTTTAATATATTCCTAACCATCACAACTATTTTTAAAAATTATTTTTGAAAAATTGATTTTTTGGAAGTTTAAAGATACTATGTCCCCTTAAAGCAGGTATAGGCAACCTTTGCAAAGTTGTGGGCCAAACTTTGTTATTAGCGAAGTCGCGGGCCATATAACTGGAATTTGTATGGGATGTTGAATGGTTTATATGGGGTTTTGATATATTCCGCGGGCCGGATAAAATGTCTGGCCGGGCAACATCAGGCTCGCGAGCCCTAGGTTGCCCATATGTGGCCTAAAGTATATCCGTTTTCCAGTTTTGTTTGTTTGTTTTTCAGATCTGTAAAGATCCAAAAATATTTAACCTCTTCAGATCCGACATCAGTCTCACATCTCACATTAAAGATAAATCTCACGTAATTCTGTTTAAAAAATATTACACTTAAAAACGATAAGCAGAAAGCGTATTTTCAAATATGTTTTTGAATGAAAGCGTAATTCTCAACGTCTGTTTCAGTTGTAAAAAATTATCACCAGGCACGCACCCAGAAAAATATTTTAGAGGGGGGCCGAAAATTTTCGGAGGGGTCCAAATGGTAAAAAAAAGCAGAATTTCTTACAAAAAGACTACATCATTATCATTTTAGTAACAAAACTCGAAATTTCGGGGGAATCCGGACCCTTTGATTCCCCCCCCCCCCCTTAAATACATCCTCCATAAGCGAAGATTGTCAAGAAACATTTAAAGATAAATGATGTCCTACAATCGCTTTTCACATATACAGGGACGTGCAGTGGCTCAACAACTCACCCAAGCAGTCACAATTTTAAACATATGTTCGTTAAAATGGTTTACCAACGAGAGAGATACAGACTTAATAATATGCCTCGGTGAAGGTTTTTTACAGAGGTAACTGGCTCGTAATCATATTACATTCGAGAGAGCGAGAAAGAAAATCCAAATCTAAGACAGACACACCAGGGCCGTACCCAGAAATAAATTTCGGGGTGAAGGGAGACAGGACCACCTGTTCCCCCCCCCCCCTAGGTACGGCCTTGAGACACACGCACACAGCCCGATTAATTTTTCCGTTTAACCAATATTCTTACCATAACAACAATACCCCTATTTATGCAAGATATTAATGTAACTCAGCTCCTTAAAGGAGCATAGCAATGAAAAGAAAACCTCTTTCAAATATTTAATTCAAATATTTAAGTTCAAATATTTAATTTTATTTCAAGCAAATTTTATTCTTTTTTCACTAGAAGCAAAATGATTGATTACAGAATCGAAAAATATATTTTCTTCTTTTAAGGTAATTATCGAATCACTTTCAATTGATATAATTCCGAGGTTTGAAAGTCTGTTTTGTCGAGTTCTATTATGTGCACAGTTTTTAATTCTCAATATATTGAACACTCAATTCAGTCTCAATACCAATAGTTCCAAAAGTTGCCAATGCAGTGGAAACAGGAGTATGAGAAACAGCAACACCATGATTCCATATTGCCTTTTGTTGTAACCAGCTGGTTAGCAGTTTTGGTAGGTTTTCTCCAGTATGTAACGTGAATACGCGTTAGAACCCCTTAGAAAGTCCTCCTACCAAGGCACCCTCTCCTTGGCAGATCGCCCTAGTGTAGTGTTGCCACAATCACACACAATAACTAAGTTAAAGCGTCTCTTATTTTTTCATGCTTTGCCCAAAACTGAAACTTAAAATTTGTTTGTCTGATTGTTTTTGCAGTGGAGTAGCCACAACAAATAAAGGCCAATTATATCGTTTTCGTAACTTTTAAGAGTAAAATGAAAAAGTAGAAAATATAGTAATCCCCCCCCACACACACACACACACGCACTCACACAAGAGGCTGCAACTCGTAATAGGGTTGGAATCCAGCTAGAAAGAGAGGTTTAAAATCAATTTCATATATCCTGAAGCTAAGGGGGGATAGGGGTCACAACCCCCCCACTCCCTCATGAGGATCTGTTTGCCATACAAAATGCATATTCTTCACTCCCTTATCACATACACGTATACATAAATCTGAGTTGCAGCAATCGTAACCCCCTCCCCCATGAAAAATTTCTGCCTGCGCCACTGCATCCTTTAAATGAAAAATAAAATAAAATAAAGTAAATAAATTCATATTCTGTTAAGGTACACTAGAATATTGTCTGTTGTTACGAGGGCGATAAATTTCGATTCGAAACTGAATTAACTCTTTAAAGCAGTGTTTCCCAATCTGCGGTGCGTCAAGCACTAGCACCCCGAGCAAAGTTCTCCGGAATGGGGGGGGGGAGTCTTCCTGCCTTGATTTTAAAACCACCAGATTTAGATTCTAACAAAGATTCAAAAAATCCCCTATCAGAAAAAAAAAAAAAAAATGTGAAAACCTGGCCTAAAGTGTTATTCTGCAGATATCGTGTTAATACCAAACCGTAGAAGACATTTTTTTTAATTTCAAGTGCAGTTAAGTCTTTAACGGCTAATGTTTACAGGGATAAAAATAACGAAAGTTGAAAAATATTGGATACAAAAATAAATAAATGAATACATAAAATCTTAAAAACACCAATTTAACCACGATGAAAGTTTCATCGACATACTTCATGCTTTCCATTCATAACAGCTTTTGGAAAGAGCTTTCATGCAAAAAAAGAGAATGTCTATTTTCCTTGGAAAAAAAGTACTCTTTTTTCAGCTAAAGTCTCAAAATCGGTCTTGTCGAAAATATAGTATTTTTCAGGGTCAAGACACTTTACTTGCAATTTCGCCCTCCCTCCTGCAAACAATCATATTAGCGCCCATGGAATCACATGTGATCTACCAATATGTAACACAATAGCGTCTCTGTGGTCATCCAGTGATATTCGACTTATTACTTTTTTAAAAATCCTATGATTGATCAGTACTGTGGCAATCATGCTTTGAGAGTTAAAAGCCAAGATGTTTGCAACCTCTTCGTCATCTAAAAGTAAATTTTACATGCATACATAATTTTTCAAGTGCCAAAGCATGGAATAAAAAACCTTAATTATGCTTCCGAATTTTTCACATCCCTTCGTTTTTCTCTTAGCAATCATCAGATTTTTTTTTTTCGAATTATTTCAAAGATTGCTGTAGGAAACAGAATATTCGAGCCACAATCTGATTCAAAAGCACTATGGAGAACGAAATAGGAATTCAAGAAAAATATAGTGATGCAAATGGTTTTAAAATTCGAAATATTTACATTTTTACAATTGATTACAAATTAAATGAAAATTGAGTTTCCAGTTCTGAAAATTATATTTATGAATAATGCTTCCTTTTTTCTTTTAAAAATGGCTCCGTCTTCTCACTGAAACCTTCCCCTAAAACTTAAGTTTCATTTTTCCGCGAAGTTTCACAAATATAATAAGAATAGCTGGCCAGAATATTAATTTCTACTTCTAGAACACAAAATCGTTTTAAAAATTATTACCAGATTTATTTTTTCCCTTTTGTTTAATCTCATAATCAAAGAGCACAAAATAAAGTAAATTCCTACCATGTTCTAAAACCACACATTGAAATCGATGAAAGACAATTAAATATCTTGAACTCCGATCCCTAGGGTTATTCGCGACACAGGAAGAAATTAAACAATGCCAAATAGTGATAGAAAAACTTTACTAGATTACGATAACACTTCTAGAAAGTGGCATCCTGCCTCCGATGAACGGAAATATTTTTACTTTCCGGTTTATATCACATTTTGCACTTTAATTCTAAATTGTACTGTAAGATATAACGTGCAGTAGTGTGTTATGTATAGTATAAATTTGTGCACGGTTTCTTTGTTTTAAGAAAGAATAATGCATTTATAAGAAGGAACATAAAATTCTTTAGCCATGGAACTTTTGTACGTGATTCTATTTGTGTGCTACGCCAGCTATGCCTACAACAGGAAAATCGTCGTTTTCTCCATGCCCAAGTTGAAACAGAATGGATTGGACGCAAGCGATGCCGGCAAGTCAATTTTGATTAACCTATTTTGGTAATCGATAAATACTTATTTAAGTAATGCATGAAAAGTTGTTATTCTGCATACTGTCTTACTTTAATGAAATCTTGAACTTCTCTTCATAAATATTGAAACATTGACGGAGTTAGGCAACTTTTGATTCACTTTATTGATAAAATAAACTTTTCTTGTATAAAATACCTATGCTTTTCATATTAGCATAAATTTAACTATGCAATAACATTTTAAATATAAGGAAATTTTTTAATTTACCTGAAAAGATACTCTGGGGTTTCTTTCTATTTACATTTTGCATTTCCTTCTCCAAATGTAGGAGTTTATAACTTAAGTTTCTACTTTAAATAGTATTTCTCTTGTTGGACTAGGGATATGGGAGATTGCAATTATTTTTAAAATTTTGCTCTTCAGTCCACCCTTGAATGATATCATGGTCTGGCCTTAGCTTCAATGTTTGAAAGTCAATCATCCAAATGATAAACTGTAATGAAAAAAATCTGGAGTGACTCCACTCGACTTTCCAAATGCTTGATCTTTACCAAGCTTTTAAATAAATTTCATTCAACTCATATTGATCTAGTGTTCAGGTCAGGCACTAGTGCATTCACAATGATAAGAGTATATAGGCCGCAGTGTATAAGAATGCATTTTTGTAGCCTTGTAAAAAACTGCAGGCTGTACACTCGCTAAAATTTATGAAGTATGTAGACAGTGACTTATAACATGTGTACAGGGTAGCTAAAGGGGGGGGGTTAGGGGGTCATAATCCCCCCATGAGAAATTTTTTGCCATACAAAATGTATATTCTTCACTACATTATCACACATATGTATACATATATATGAGTTGCAGTAGTCGTGAAAGTAGTAAAAAATTGTGCGTTCTATACACCAAAATCAATACCGGTCGTACAACGGGGAGTCTATGATATATATGCAAAATTTGAATTCAATTGAACGCACCGTTTAAGAGCTACCTTGCACACACACACACACACACACAAACACACACACACACATAGATTTCGTAAAAATAGCATACATAAATTCAGAGGACCCCAAAACGTGTAAATCCATTTAAAATCACAAAGTCGAATTTTTTCATGATTACAATACTTTCCTTAGATGGTACATGTTCGAAAAGTAAAAAAATTTAAGATATCTTAAGCATTAATGTAAAATGTGAGTCAAAGGATTGAAACAGAATGGATTGGACGCAAGCGATGCCGGCAAGTCAATTTTGATTAACCTATTTTGGTAATTGATAAATACTTATTTAAGTAATGCATATAGTTGAATATATAGAAAATTTGTTATTCTGCATAATGTCTTACTTTATTGAAATCTTGATCTTCTTATTATAAATAAATTTCGATACGTTGACGGAGGCAACTTTTGATTCACTTTATTGATAAAATAAACTTTTCTTGTATAAAATACCTATGCTTTTCATATTAGCATAAATTTAACTATGCAATAACATTTTAAATATAAGGAAATTTTTTAATTTGCCTGCAAAGATACTCTGTGGTTTCTTTCTATTTACATTTTGCATTGCCTTCCCCAAAAGTAGGTGTTTATAACTTAAGTTTCTACTTTAAATAGCATTTCTCTTATTGGACTAGAGATATGGGAGATTGCAATTATTTTTAAAATTTTGGTCTTCAGTCCACCCTTGAGTGATATCATGGTCTGGCTTTAGCTCCAATGCCTGAAAGTCAATCACCCAAATGATATACTGGAATGAAATATGAAAAAAATCTGGAGTGAATCCACTCGACTTTCCGAATACTTGATTTTTACCAAGCTTTTAAATAAATGTCATTAACTCATTGGGATCTAGTGTTCAGGTCAGGCACTAGTTCACTGAAAATGATAAGAGTATCTAGGCCACAATGTATAAGAATACAGCAAAATCAATACCGGTCGTGCAACGAGGGTCTATGATATATATGCATAATTTGAGCTCAATCGAATGTACCGTTTAACAGCTACCTTGTTCATACACACACACACACATACATAAATTCAGAGGACCCAAAAACTTATAAATGCATTTAAAATCTCAAAGTCGAATTTTTTCATGATTACAATACTTTCCGTAGATGGTACATGTTCGAAAAGTAAAAATGTTAAGATATCTTAAGCATTAATGTAAAATGTGAGTCAAAGGATAAAAAAGTATGTTTGTTTTACAAAAAGTGTTCGGTTTTAAATACGACCTTAGTCAAACTAATCAAGGTTATTTCTTGCTTTATCGGATTTTGTTTTACAAAATCATCATTCGCAGGGTGTCACAGTATTTATTCAAATTATTTTGCCTATCTTTTGTCGATATTTTAATGCCTCCAGTCAGGGACGTACCCAGAAAAAAATTTCGGAGGGGGTCCATACGGTGAAAAAGGCAGAATTGTTCACAAAAAGACGTCATCATTCTTATTTTGTTAACAAAAACTGAAATTTCGGGAGGGGCGGTCCGGACTCCCTGGACCACCCCCCCTGGGTACGTCCTTGCCTCCAGTTCATCATGCATTTTTCCTTTCAATCTAAATGTAAAGTCTCATTATTTGTTTGTTTTTTCCCTGTAGTACATGAACTTTCCAACAACTAAACCTTTTTTCATTTTTTAGGCCTCATCATTAGCTGCCAGAACATAGCATTTTCAATTGGTAAATTTTTGGCTGGAATCTTGTCTGATCGCTCGAACCCGTATTTTCTCTTCGCTGTAGGCCTGCTACTCAGTGGTTTATCTACTGTTATTTTTTCATATTCATCTTCAGTCTTGGTTTTTTGCTGTTTATGGTTTCTTAATGGGCTGGCTCAAGGATGTGGTTGGCCATCATGTGCTAAAATAATCAGGGAGGTAATTTTTTTCAACTTTATTTTCATTTTATCATTTTCATTGCAAAGGATATTTTTATCGTATAAAAATGAGAGTGTATTTATATATTTCTCAGTGTATTTAATTTCTGTGCAAAGTGACATTGTAACCGAATCGAAGACCGACCAATGGTTGAGTGCATAAGGCACTGAACATTGGTAGATAGCTAGGCTAACGTGGAGAGGTCCTGGGCTCTGGCCTACCGATCTAATGGTCTTGAGTTTTGGGTGCTTTTTTTCCAAATGTAATGTGACTACCCAACAGAACCTCTTAAAAAGTCCACCACCCAAGATGTCCCCCCCCTTTGCCAGATAGTCCTAGTGTTCTTTACTTAACAAAACCGAATTGAACCGCATAGATATCCAGCTTTCGCTAAACTCAGTCAAATACAGTTTTTAATTAATTTTTTTAATCTGCGTTAGAATTTTTTAAAAAAATAATCACTCTAATGAGCCCAAACGAATACTTGAAAATCTACATGTTTATGTGTTGTCTAGATTTTATTAGTTCTTGCAAAGCTGTAACTTACGTAGCTTTTTTAAATGACTGAATCAATTTTGTTCATGCATGAATATATTTTTTTGGATACCATGAACTTTTTATACCGTTTTAAGCTCGAGTATGTTTCAATTAAATATAATAAATAAAGTGTGTTTTTAAATGAACAGAGATACCGAAATTCCACTTATAAGTATTTGTGCTCAGTTCTAAAATATAAATTGTCATTAGAATATTTACGGGCTCTGCAAGCTTCACGTTGATGCACAGTAAAAAAAAAAAAAAAGACAGAGAGAGAGAAAGGAAACTTACGTAGAAGTTGAAAGAAAAATATTCGATCTGTTTCCGGCGATCGATTTGGCTCAAGAGTCCACAAAAGAACTGATAATGTTGATCTAAAATAAACAATGAAGTGCTCTACTTATAGGTATAAGCTTTGAAAAATTTATGAAAACATTGACACGTTACAAAACATACAAAATATAGTTTGAAATCAGAGATTTTTTTTTTTTTTTTTTTTTTTTTTTCTGTGAAATCCCACTTGCGACATCTGGGCAGTGGCGGCTCGTGGGTTATTTAAATGGAGCTTCACAAAATAAATTTCAAAAACTAAATATGCAGATACGACGCAACTTAAAAGTTGAAATATATTTGCGTTTCCAGCAAGTTAAAAGAAAACTATGCATGGAACTAAAAGAAAACAAGTTATCTTTGGTCTTACATTTCGTCACCAGGATAGGTTTTAGGAAAGGTGTTGACTTGAGTAATTTTATTTCAATTTTACTTTTCAAAGATAATGTTGAAATATATAATTGCTTTGGCTCCGAAACACTTATTTTACTAAGTGTCCTCCTAGCTATTTACTTGAAAAAAAGTATTGTACTGAAAAATGACAAAGGATAAAGAAAATAAGAATATGAAGAAAAAAATGGATCTAACCAACACAACAAACACTGAAAATGTGCGAACGGAATGATATCGCAACGCCTTACCCCCCCCCTCCCCCTCCCCTGCGTCTCTAACCACATTTATTATCATAAAGTGGTTTAGAAAGGCAGAAGGGCATTTCTTCGATCGCACGTGCGATCGAGACAAGACTAGACTGGCGTTTGTGCTGTAGTAACCTACAATACAGTGCATTAGCTAAAATAAGCGTGTTTAATAATAGTGGGGAGGGGGATGGGAGAGAAAAACTCACGTTCTAAATTCAAAAAAATCTAGAATTTTACATGATATGTTTTTAAAAATTTAATTTGTTAATGTGTTTCTTTTTTAGTTTTTTCTTTGGGGTTTTACGTGCTCATGTGCTTAAATAGAGGAGACGCCACTGCATCTGTGTCGCATGTGCTGACCCAAAAGATGTTCGAACGAGGTGTAAAGTAATAATTCGGAACTTGGAGATGTATCTGTTTTTATAATGTGTGATGTAACAGGTTTCGAAATTTAATAAAATTTCACATCTTGAACACGGTAGAAAACTGAAGGTCTCGCGTTCGGACTTATTGCACCGCTGTCAATCTAACGGTCTAAATTTTTGGTCGTTTTTCTCCAGATGTAACGTGAATACGCGTTAGAACTCTTTAAAAAGTCGTCTGAACAAGGCACCCCCCACCCCCGTCGGCAGATGCTACTCGTGTAAGCTTGTCACAACCCAAAAAAATTCACATCTTGAAAAAAGCAATTTTTTTTTCAAAAGAGTTTGTCAATGCTGCATTTGTATTCAATGAAATTTATTTTCAATATTTCAATCTACTTTGTGACTCCAAGCCGTATAAAAAAAAAATTCTTGGAAAATTTGACAAGTTTATATGTACTGATAAAAGTTGTTGTATTTTCCAGTGTGCATATAAGCATGCCTACGTGTAACTGATAAAAATGACTTCAGGAATGGGTATGAAAATGAGTTTAGATTTGAGAACAATATGTAAAATGTGTAATTCAACTTCTGTTTTTTCCCTTCTTCATTAAATAACATGTGTTGGAATCAGTAGCGTATCCAGAAAATCTTTTTTTTTTGGGGGGGGGGGGGGTGAAGTCCCCTAGGCCCTCCCCTGAAACCGTTACTGGTTGGAATCATCCATATAAGTTTAAGTGGAGCCATCGACAACTGTATTTTTTTACGACTTGCGGAATTTAATAGAAATTCGGGTGGGGTTAGGCTTGAAATGATATTGGGCCTATGGTATTAAAAATTGTTAATCGGATCGGGCCCTAGCTGCAAATACAAATGTCAGAATTTTTAAATTTTTGAATTGTTTGAAAAAGTAACGGTATTCATTCGTAAATTGAAACGCATATCATAAGATGTAAAGCTGCGTGGGGAAAAAACGACCACTTGTACTTTATTCGGGCGTCGTTCGTCGTACAGCAAAGTTACATATACCAATCGTTTACGATTAAAGTACACTTTAATTTGCTGCGCATAAAAATTGCATAAAGGGCCATCTCCATATTGAAATTCGCACCAATTTTTTTTTAAATAGCAACCCATTGATTTCACTTCATATTTCAAAAATGGTGCTCATTTTAACCCAATTTTCAATACTAATTTTCAATAAATTTGAACTGAAAATGTGGGAGTTATGAGCTTCCGAAATTCCCCTCCCCCTTTGTTAAAATATTTTTTCATACTTTAATTCATATCTCATGTAATATTGATAATAAGAAGCTGATTTTTATTCGTACTATTAGAACTAAACGACCCAAACATAATCTACTATTATTATAATTTTTAATAAAATGTTAATATGAATTATGGATTATTAAATTAATATTAAAAAATTATGAATAGCGACCTATCCAAATTTCGATGGAAATAGATTCAGAAAGTAATATTGCACGGCTGAGCAAAATTTCCAATTTTTACATTCGGTTGTTTAATTTATATTAAATAAAATGTGCTATTTTCATGAGTTTTTGTACCATATACAAATTTATTAAGTGACAATTTTTTGAAAATTGCGTAAAATAAACGTAAATTAGATTTCTTTTGTGCAAAAATAGTAAACGTTAGAGGTATTTAAAGATAGCAAATTTTGAACCAAAAAATTGCAGGTTTGTACAGTTCGATGGTGATTCTATGCTTCTATTGTTGCGTCCGCTACTGCTCCCCCCCCCCCCAAATAAAATATTTTCCGTGTATATAATTAGATGCAGTAGGTGTATGTCTTCCAGTACAACGTCCTATTTCTGAAAAACTAAAATCCTCAACATTATAGACATGAATTTGACCTTATTTATTGTCTGAAACATTAGGTCTTTGGACTTTCCCATACTCTATCAAACATTCAACAAACATTAAAAAGCACATTGTTCTGTCTAAATTTTCATCTGACTATAAATTAAAATACCTCTAAAAGTCTTATAAATATATAGTACACTGCAGACGATAATGATACATGAAGAAAGTGAAATAACAAACACAGTGATAATATTGGGTCGGCAAAAAAATGTAATTGCGTTTTTTACATGAAATTCAAACAAATAAATTTTCAATCATGAAGCCATTCTTCAAGTTCGACCGTAGCTGAGTAACATTCATGCTTGTAGTCAGAAACGCAAAGAACAGATTGTCACTCCTGGCAACATTTCACCTGTGTAATAGAACCTTCACATACTCAATAACAATTTCAAAATTAGAAAAATTTTCAAAATCGTGAACAGTCGTTTTGCATTTTCCCCTTAAATCATGTGTACGAACCAAGGAAGTTATGAACTCACGGATCATTTGGACACAGACTAAATATTCTAATCTCTACCCTTGATATTCTCAGTACAAAAAACTTCAAGAGAGTTGGAAACAATAATTTTCCTTGAAAATAACATTTATTTCTTTTAACTCTTGAGAGCGAAATTAATGAAAGGCGAAAAGTTCGGAAACTACAAATAGCGTTTTTCAATTTGCAGAAAGTCCCTTAAAAACGTGCAAAAATTAATTCGCAATTTCTCCGAAAATTATGATGCAGAATAAAATATGAAGTTGATGCAGAATTAAATATCAAGATGTCCCCTTCTGCAAATTAAATTAATAGTAAATTAAAGTATACGTTATTTGCAAAGGAATGGTATATATAACTCTTCTGTACGACGAACGACGGCCAAATAAAGAGCAAGTGGGCGGGTTTTTTCCTCAGCTGTACATCTGGTAATGGCACTTAACACAGAATATGACATGATAATAACTGAATCACCTACACTTATTTAATTACAACAGACAGCATCTTCGTCACAATTCGGAACCTTATGGAGTGTTTTGTCATCCAGCAATAACTTTTCCGGAAGTGTGGGACCTATCATTTCTGCATACATCATAGTACACTATGGATGGGAGTGGAATGTGTTTATTGCAGGTAATTATAGCCTTTTTCTTTTAGTTAAATGGCTGAGTTAATTAAACGTCTTATATGTGTGATGTGACTTAGTTTTACCTTTCATGATGGATGCATTTTAATTTTGTTCAAATTATCGTATGGATTTTACAGAGATTTCTTTATTTTGGAAATGTAGTTGAAACCGATCAGTGAAATATTAATAAAGGAATATTTCACTCAATATAATGTTTTGTTGTTGTTGTTGAGCAGGATTAGTGTTCATTACTTTCTATGAGGAGCAAGAGATTTTTAAAAGAAATTTAATTAATTTGAGAGAAATAAACACATTTCAGCAGAAAATGAAAATTTAGCGAGAGACGCTTTGAAGGGATCTAAACTAATATCGATATGTTGATATTTTAGAGCGAAGATTTAAAAGTATCTACCTTTTTTAATTTTGCTGTTTATTTTAACTCACACTATCACTACGCTGTCACTCATGTCATGATTTAAATTCCGCTGTGATTCTCAGTTAACCGAATGGCGCACATTCAGGCACGTAGTCAAAAAAAAAAAAAAAAAAAAAATCGGGGAGGGGCCAGAAATTGAAACGGCCGAATTTCTCATGAAAAAAACTTGATTCTGACATCTAATTAGCAAAAATCGAAATTTAGGGGGGACCCATTCTTTGGATACGTCTAGAGCGGTGGTTCCCGATTTTTCTCTCCCTGCGAATCTCTTTTGATATCCGAAAGAAATCGACGAACCCCGTGTATAGTTATTGTGTACTAGCCGAGGGGGGGTTAGGGGAATCATAACCCCCCTAAATGGAACTTTAATGCCATACAAAATGTATATTCTTCACTACATTGTCGCACCCACGTTTACATATATATGAGTTGTAGTCGTAACCCCCCCCCCCATGAAAAATTTCTGGCTACGCCCCTGTGTACTAGTATATTATTTTCACGGACCCCCCCCAATACATTGTGACGTTGTCCGACTAATTATGAATAATTAGAACTTAAGAGATATATCTGTGACGCTCCCTTTCTTACCCCTCACTACTTGAATCTCTCCGATAACCTTTGATCTGTGCGGTATCATAGAGAATTCCTCAAGGATTTTCGATAATGTACAGTTCTGACGTTATAGAACGCATAAATCCCCGAGTGTTTCAAGGGCTCTTCAGAATTGGACAGTATAGCAGCTTGAAAATCTCATAACTTACGAACACTTACTTTAAGCGTGCCAAGTGATCGAAATCCACTTGAGATCCCAGCGCAGAGCAAGATCGGCAGTTCAAGACAGAGAAGAGTTCGGGTTCAGACAGTGACCAGTACAGAGGTACTTTCCTCTGGTTTCGGGCCGGCACGGCCAAAATGTTTTTCGAACCCGCCATCTGACTATTTAAGTTCCAACTCCAATCTTCTATGTGTTTTTATGTGCGTCTAATAAAGTGTTTTGTGTGAGCAAAAGGGCTCTTTCTTTATTTAGGACGCCACAACATCTTACAGACCCCTTGGGGTTTGCAAACCTGGGACCCGATGGTTTAGCGCACATTAGTCTAAAAGCAAATGCATATTACTTTCGTCTCAGGGAAGAAAATCAGTTAAAAACATTTTGTATATCGATACTGACAATTGACTTGCTGTACTGTCGAATATAACTAATACTGTACCAAGGAACAAGAAAAGAAAAAAGTCCTTTTAAACACAGTTGCAACCCCCAATTTTTTTCTTATATGCGGAATGACATGAAATTAATGTACAGTAAAACAGTTTCAGATTTTTATTCTTTCCCAATAGTCTCAAAGGGTTAAAATAGTGTTTCTTTGTGAATAGATCAGAGAATAACTTTTAGAAAATTGGCAAAGACAGACTTGCGTGTCTAGAGTTCTCCACAGACAAAGTCACTCAAGAGCTAATTTCCATTGCCATTTGGATCAAAGTTTATGAATAATTCAGTATGCATTTCCAGTTGGATCACCTTTCTACTGCATTTAATCATCTTCAAATGAGCATCTGCTGGTTTACTTACACAATTGCCTTATCGTGACAATACGGGCAAACCTTCAGAGAACTTTTTATAAAGATTGGAAATTATGTGACTATTATAACCAGGGTTGCTGCATATCTTAAATTTAAGAGTAAAATAGCGTAGTATTTTTACTGTGTACATAAAAGGATAAAATGAGATACATCTATGCTTCTTACCTCACAGCTGCAAGAGCGGAGTAACCAGCTACAGGCAAAATACTATACTAGCATTTCAAACAGAACGCGTAACTAACTGATATTTCGAATGAAAACCAGTGCATGTTGTGTACTGGGACTGAACATACTCAAATGGCGTTACAGAGTTGAATGTTCTCTGTTTGAAATGACTTAGTGAATAAAATAGTACTTATTTGGAAAGTTTTTATGAAAGCTGTTTCACTAACGAACGACTTAATATAAACAGTTGCAAAAGAGTAATTTTCTTTAATAATGGAATAGACCAAAGACCACGAATAGACCAAAACTAGAATTAGAATATCCAGAATAAGTCCATTTATGGATGTATTCCAGATGATCCACACTATGTCAGTGATACGACATAAAATGGAGGTGTGTATAAGTCCAGAAATGGACAAAATATGGAAAAGTTCCTTTTTTGTCATTGATTTTCATTTTACCCAATACTGTACTTACGACGCATGAATTTATTATACTTTATGTTTTTATTGATATTACATTTTACCCCTAACAAGTTTAAAAACATTTTAAATTCTAGAGGGTTTTTTTTTTTTGTTTTTTGTCGGAGAACTTTTGAAATTTTAAATACTTTTTATGTATTATTATTTCCTATAAAAGCGGTATTGCGTAAAAAGAAACTCATATCCTCATACGAAAAAAGAAAATTCTCTAGCGACTCAGCATCCAAAAACGAATAGCTGCATATTTTTTTTTCTAAGTTCCCAGTCCGAAACTAAAAAATCTTTACTTCAACATTTTCACGCATTAGAGCAAGTCCCGCTGTGTATAATGGCTAGCACACTCTATTGTAAAGTCCATGATTAAGGGTTCGAATCTGAAGCGGGGCAAGTACTTAAACGTTGGTTTAAAAAAAAAAAATCAGGTACGAATATTTTTACAAAATTCGTTATTAAGATGTAACGATAAATTTAAATTAATCATCAGATTAAATTAGCTAAAATTTATTAAATGGTTTTGTTGATGTCCAGGATGCTCTGAAGGTAGCAGGGGCGTAGACAGAAATTTTTCATGGGGGGAGGGGTTACGACTACTACAACTCATATATATGGATACGTGTGTGTGATAATGTAGTGAAGAATATACATTTTGTATGGCAAAAAATTTCTCATGGGGGAGAGTTATGATCTCCCTAACCCCCCCCCCTTGTCTGCGCCCCTGGAGGGTAGTGATTGAAAGAAATATTTTAGTGATATTATTTTATTTGGTTCAGCCTGTTCACTTCGCTCGTTGTAAGGGCAAAGCTTGGTCCGAATCCTAAGTGGAAAAGTGATGATTGGAACGACAGGGATATTATCTCTGTGTTTTTGAAACATTAGGTCAATAGAGATAAATTATTTGTCATCTAGTAGTGAATGTACAAATAAAACAAACATGATGAAAGTGTTTTATGATCCATTGGAATAATTTAACTTTCCATTTTAATTTAGGATCTCTGACGCTGTTATTATGTGGCCTTTTTCTTCTTAGCCTACCTTTTATGGCTGACATTTCAAAGAAGAAAATTCCGGACAACAAATCACCATCTTCTTCACTGAATAAAAGTAAAGTTTTTGAACGTAACCTATCTTAGTATATCAAGAAAATGCTATGCAGCATTTTTGATAAATCAAATACAGTAAAACCTGTCTAGTGTGACCACTGTCGGGAATAACAAAATGGGTCACCTTGTAATTGTGGCCACCTTACAATGGTAGCAGTTTTAAAGTGAAATTTTACACATATGATCACTTAAGCAGGTGGTCTCTTAACTAAGGTGGTCACTTAACCAATTCCATTGCCTAAATACGACAATGTACAGGTTCTTTCCAGTCATTTAGATCATAAACAAAAAAGAAATCAATAAATTATCTATTGGGGACAATTTTTAATTACAAATGACTTTTCAATTTCACGACAGTCGAAAATTATTCATTTTTACTTTCCGAACATGTACCACATGTAAGGAAAGTATTGTAATCATGACTTCGAGATTTTGGTGTATTGACACGTTTTGAGGTCTTCTGAATTCATTTATGCTATTTTTACGAGATATGTGTGTGTTTCTGTGAGTGAACATAATAGCTCCTAAACAGGACATTCGATTGGGCTCAAATCGAGTATATATGTTATAAACGACCGTCGCAAGACCGGTATTGATTTGGGTGTGTATAGCACTTATAGCTCTTTTACAGAGCTACGACAAAGATTTCTTTTACATTATGGCCTATGGGGGGAGGGGAAATTCTTGAAAGGGCGCTAGCGTTTAAACGGTACATTCGATTGAGCTGAAATTGGGTATATATGTTAGAAACCATCATCGTAAGACCGGTATTGATTTTGATACGTATAGGACATTTTTGCATAGTTTTTCTACAGGGGTACGACAAAGATTTCTTTTACATTATGGCATATAGGAAGACATTCTTGAAAGTGCGCTAGCGTTTAAACGGTGCATTCGTCTAAGCTTCAATTTGGTATGTATGTTTGATTTATTCATCGATTAAAATTTATTTAAATGCTTGGTAATGATCTTAATAGTAAGCGTTCGGAAAGTCACTCCAGATTTTTTCCTTTCGTACGAATAAAGGTAAGAGGGTTAGTATGTGAGCAGTGCTGCAAACTACGAAAAAATACTAAATGTTGAAGAAATTTCAAAAGTAACCAAAGAAATAGAAAAAATCTTGCTGATGTTAAAAAAAGACTCTTTATTGTACTATATGGCTGTAGTTCTTATGGGTTTAGTTGAAAGCTCTTTTTCATGGGTTTAATTTGAGTTTTAATTCTACTAATTAATCATTTAGTAAAATAATTATGTTTTTGGTTTCAAATGTTTGTGGGTTTCAAATTTGTAATTATTAAGTTGTCTATTTCATCAGTCTACGTTGTTAGTGATTTTGAACTAGTAAAAGTGATTCAATTTAAAACTAGCATTAAAGGAAACTTAAAATTTCATTTAGCTGTCATTCGCTGTTAGCTGTTAAAGAGAGAAGTTAATCAATATAAAGTGGACAAAAAATACCCTTTTTTATATACAAATAGTATAAAAATGAGCTGTTTGATGCGATAAATAATTTATTTAAGCAAAATAGGTGTAGGGGTGATGTCTTTTCAATTATTTAAAAACGGATTTTTTTGTAAGAGCGAAATAGATTTTAAAAGGTGATGGATGAGCTTCCTTATTTTTTTTAAAATTGATTAAACCAGCTGAGTTACATTACTCTTTCAGTATTCATGTGTAAGTATAATTATGGTTTGCAACAATTAAAATGTTAAGTCGAGCAATTAAAATACACCATTACTAAAAATGTGCTAAATTTGCATGTATGAATATCTGTATATACAATGTGCCCGCTAAAGTCCGTTGCCACCCCAATATTTTCTGGACGGCAAGAGGTATAGTCGTAAAAGTGGAATCAAAGTACAGTAAAGCTGCCATGCTCTACGCAATAAAACCTCTTGCAGCGTCACCTGGTGGCTAATTTTGGTAGCGTCTAGTGAATGGAAGGCACAAAACGCACATTTTAATGGTCAAGTTTTCCAAAATTGTGCTTCAAAGGCACTAAGTTTTTTTTTTTTCATGCTCAACGTGTATTTTGTCAGCAAAATATACATCTGGACTCCAGTCTACAATTCCCGCTGCACATTTTACAGCATGGCTGGTGATACACTGGCAAAAGCATCAATAATACATATTTGCTCCTTCAATTTTTAACATTAATGTGCTCAAGATGTCTTTTCTTATTAAATCGGTGATGCTAAACAACTTTGTTATTTGTTAGTCTCCCGTATCTCTAACTGTTTTTGCGATAAGAAAGCTAGCTCCAAATTCAGTCGTCAGGTGATGCTGTAAACAGTTTTCGTGCGTAGCGCATGACAACTTTACTGTATTTAGTCCTTACTTCTATTACTATAGCTCTTAACCTTCAGAAATTATTGGGGTGACGACGCATTTCAGAATCTACAGTGTAGATAGCTTTTTTATGGTGATAGAAAATTTATGGTGATAACAGACAACAGGCATCTGCTCAGTGGCGGATTATTGGAAGTTTGTCGGGGGGGCGGTTGGTTTGTCGGTAGGGGCGGTTAGTTTGTCGGTAGGGGCGGTTAGTTAGAAGATTGACATATACATCAATTTTATGGAAGTAAAATAGGATCTTTTACATTAATTTCCTATTTCTCGGGGGGGGCGGTCGCCCTCTCCGCCCCCCCCCCCTTTAATCCGCTCTTGCATCTGCTTTTCACACGTGTTTGTATTTCATAAAAAATGTTTTTCTCGGTTTTACCTAATATATACCTGCTTCTAGATAAAGTATAAAACAGTCTAGGTAATATTTGTAGTGTTTCTCAAAAATCTCAACTACACAACAATATTTTCAATATAATTGTTTCGCATTAAGTAATGTGTTTTTCTTTGAAAGACAAGAACCAACGCTTGATTGCGTCAGAGCTGTCGCTTTACCAATTAATAAAGCCTTTTTTTTTTTTTTTTTTGCCTTATTATGTAGATGAAGGGGCCGCTATCACAGATTTATTCCTGGATCCTTTCATTTGGATGCTGTCCGTAAGTTTCATGGTAATGTTCTGTGCGAAAACCACAACCACAGACTGGGGACAAATGTACCTGATAGAAGAAAAGCAACACAGTCAGTTCGTAGGTGAGTACAGAGTAATATTTTTTTAAAATTTCCCCTCCCCATTTGTTTAGGGGCACATGAGCTGCTACAGAAAACCCTGTCTTAAAGAGAAATAGAATTTTTTCTGTCAAAATCCAGTTTTCGTTAAATATTTAATTCAGCTGTGACCAGGCGTTATTCCTATATTTCAGCTCAATGAATGCTCTTTTGACATTGTTTTACCTTAAAAGATTTTTGAAACTAATAAAGGCGAACTCCGGGAACTAGATCAATTATACCGTTTATTTCAAGGATGGTGTGTTTAACTTCCATGAGAGAGGTTATTGGTGTGATTTCGGGTGTTTCAGGAAGGCCTGGCTGTGCTTTCCCTGGCATTTCTAGGAGTTTGATCGCTAGCATTATTTTTCTTGTATCTAATCTTACTTTTAACAGATCTGGAGACCCTTTTCTGATGCTTCAAAAAATCGTCTCTAGATCTGTGGCACGCGATTAACGTTTCGGTTGTCCGCCATCTTGCTGGTAGTTAAGTCGAGCGATGGCAACGGCTTCCCTTTTTTCAACATTGGGAAAGGGTTGCGCTTCAAAGGGTTAAAAAAAGTGCTTTAAATGAGAATAATCAGGTCCCTGTTTTCCAGCCCATCGCTCGGCCATGGATCTAACGGTCTGGAGTTTTGGGCAGTTTTCTCCAGATCTTCATATCTCTGATACTTGTTAAGATATAATTCTCAAATTCTGTATATCAACTCATTGGTATATGGGGCACTTTTTACCTACTGTGAATGTTTTTTCCCATATAGAAATTTAAAATGTGTTCACTTTTTGAAAATTAATCAGAGGAATGTTTTCTCAGCTGTCTTTTTTCCAACCTTATTTTGAATATTTTTTCAATATACATTTTCCTGCTTATCTTAAATAGATAAAACATTAAAGCGTGTTACCATCATTTCTGGACAGGCTGTGTATTTTTCGACGCTGTTGACGTAATAATAATTTTCTAAACTTTATTTCCGAACTAGCTAGCGCATTTACAAGCAGCGTGGAGACTGGTGGATTTGTAGGAATGATTGCTGCAGGCTTCTTGACGGATTTTGTCACCAGAAGAAATTTCAGCGAGTCCGAGCAGGTAGAGTCAGCTAAATTATTAACTGAAATGTTTCATACTATTTATTTAAGAAAAAACAAATCTTTTTCTATGATGGTTCCATTGCGCACAGCCCCACCAGTGGCCGAGCGCATTTGCGCTCTCAAAGGGGAGACGGAAGGGGCCTGGTTCAAACCCAGGTCGTATCGGTCGACCTAGTCTCGTTCGGAGTTTTCCGTAGTTTTCTCCGAAACTAGGTTTGAACTCCTTAAAAAGTCCCACACTGACCCCCCCTAACCTCCTTCGTGCAGATATTCGATCACAATCCCACTTTTCATGTCGCATGATTCGTTTTAATACTGTTGGCTGATTTGTGAATCCGTTTACTGTTTGCGATATTTGCTTTAAAAGAAAATCATGCATCATGCTGTGTTTTTTTAGAGAATTGATTATGCGTGTTTTAAATTAATTGGTACACCAAAATTCAAGTAGTAACCCACCGCTGGATAAAGACACATATGGGAGATGACTGAAATATGAAGGTCACAGGTCCGGACTCATCGATCTAACGGTCTGGAGTTTTGAGCGATTTTCCCCAAATCTAAGGTGACTCCCTTAAAATATCCCCCCACCCAAGGTATCACACCCATAGGCTGATATCACTCCTGCATAGGTTCGCCTTATCACAATATATAGACATATTATTAATTTTTTTTCTTTCTTTTCTTTTCGAGAACTTTCGTAGAACTGAGACTTCAGCAACTTGGAAGACATACTTCTTTACTTTTCTCCCCCCCCCCCCAACCTTCTTCCTCTTCGTTTAAATATAGTGGTAGTATACCTAGTTGGCCCAGCTCAGCATCACATGGACGAAACGAAAAGAAAATGAAAGGTTTGGGAAGGCCTTTGTGTGTGTGTGTGTGAGGTGGGAAATTATCAGATGCAGTTCCAAGGAGGCCTGTTAATTTGCCCCTGCATTTTCAGGTTTGAGAATTCCCCGGCTTTCTAAATTACATGTTTGTATTTTTTCCCTTTACTGAAAGGAGAAGGGAGGCTGTTTTTTTCTCCAGCCAGCTTGAATAAAAATGATTGAAGTAAAACTTCTTTAGTGGCGACTAGGGAGTAACTCACATTCTTTTTCTGACGGAAGTAACGCTCAGTAAAGGAAGTGACGTGCGCTCTCCGAAAAAGAAGAACCGCTGAAAAACCTACCTTTTCGACCTGCTTTCGCCTTTCCCCGAATTCGTCGTGTAAAAATACGCGGAACCTGTTAGAGAAAAACAGTCAAAAGCCGTATGTTAGAGACATCAATCTTTATTTATGTATCAATAAGCGTTTTGAAGGTACATCCAACATAATATTTTACATGTAATCCCAACCTCACAGGAGGTTCTCGATAATCCTTATTTTCAGATGAATAATATACATGGTTTTGGAAATGGAACCTACCTGCATTCGAACCGGAACAGTCAGGGATTGATTAACAGCGGGGCATTCGGAGCACGTGCCCTGGGCCCCCGATTTTTAGGGGCCCCAAAACTTCCTTTTATGTAATCATACTAGCTACTAAAATTATCTCCCGAGAGAAAAATTTCTGATTACTTCATTTCATCACAAATATTCAAAATTTTTAATTTAATGTTACTTGTAACGCTAAAAATTATGCATTCGATTCGTCATTCGATAAATTCGATATTCGCATATTCGTTCGGACACCTCAGCATGCTCCTCCTTTTATCTTTTCAAAGGTGTGTGACGGCTGTAAATACCCATAAAAATATTTCAAAATCGTAAAATTCATATACGTGGTATCTGTAGTGACATTTTACTGATTTGTAACTGTTTAGGTATGGTTAACTTAGGAATGATAATTGGTTTTAACTTAATTTAATTAAGTAATATTCTGCGGAAAATTTTTGTGTAGGCGCCCCCAAAAGTATCTGTGCCCTGGGCCCCCAAATGTGTAGATCGGTCCCTGGGAACAGTAGATGGAAACGTCAGTTTAAGAACACTTTTCCTGGATTCTAACCCAACTTCCAGACAGAACAAGGGGGTGGAACACCACAATTAAAGGGACAGTGGCTGCAAACGAACCTAAACAGCAGAGGGAAATTTTAGTTTAAGAACACTGTTGGAGGATCATACTTCGATCCCACAAAGGTAAATTTATAGGAGGGGACACTTCGCTTAGAAAGTTGGATAACGCCGTTGTTGCAAACAGATGGCGCTACGCACACTGGGTAACTGCGCATATTCTGCTTCTGCCATCTCAGGTTGTTTATATTTCCACCGAGGCGAAGTAAATGGAGATCGTTGAATTAGCAGAACTTCAAAAAATTAAATACATAAACTTAAGAACGTGATCTATAGTAATTACTGCCTTCAGATGTGTTTTAATTACATAATTGTCTTAGAATACTATTTCCTAATGACTATAGGCAATAGTTTCGAAGCGAAGTGATATTATTATTTTTCAAATGCCAGTTACATTGGCCGTTAGGCCATTAAACTCCTAAATATTATGTATGTCATGTCTGTTATTATTTTGCCCAAAAGCTGTATTTTAAGAAATGTTAGTAAATTTAGAAGAATGTAGTTTGTGTGCACGCAATATTTATAATGATATCTATAGTGTAATGATATATATATTTATATATAGTAATGATATATATATTTATAATGATATATATACAGCGATTTAAGAAAACGGGTATGTAACGCCACAAAGAAACAAACACTGGCTGCAAACGGTTTAATAACAAAATAAAAGAATAACAAATGGACACTGCGTGGATTCTAACCCAACCTCAAGACGGAACAAGCAACGGTTTAACACGGGGATGGAACACCACAAAGAAACGGACCCTGGCTGCAATCAATCCCAAACAATAGACAGAACCTGCAGTTTAAAAACACGGATACAGAATAATAATTCGAAACCTACCAGCAGACGAAATCAACGCTTAAGAATACTGTGATAGAAAAACACAAAAAAAAATTACACTACCTGCATTCGAAACCAACTAACAGAGGGAAAACATCAGTTAAAGAACACAGTTAAAGTATAATACTAGACTATGGACATTCCTCTCATTCAAACCCAACCTCCAGACGGAACAATGGTATAAGAAAACAGTTATAGAATAATACTACAACATGGACACTTCCTGGATTCTAAGTCATTATCATGAATTAGCGATGATTCTTACTGGAGATTTTACTGTTAAATTTCGCTCTCAAGAATCTCAGCCGTTAGTTGATTTTTAAAAGAAAAATTTGATCTAACTATAAATACTTCTTGACTTCAATCAACAACGCGTTTCGGTACAACGATAGATGCTGTATTTTCAAAAAAAAAAAATAAAAAGCAAATTTAGAGAGTAAAATTTATGTTCTACATTATAGTTACAACAGACCTATAATTTCATACATAAAAAATTATGATGACATTCAAGTGCCTATTTCCAATGAATAATATGAATATAAAATTTATATAATCTTTGAAAAGTACATGAATAATAAATATAATTAAATTATAATATATTTATTTTAAGTTTAATCATTTCAGTGATATGTGTCGTAAATGTCAAAGACGTTTTACTTCAACCGCGCGTGAAGATTACACGCATACACTTTTATTTATTTATTTTAAACCAAGAAATTTTGTACCTGTAGTTTTTTTTTTTTCCTGTACATCCTCTTTATTTCGAGGTTACTCAAAGTGTAGTTCGAAAAAAACCCATGTGATTTTGATACATAAATACAAATAAACTAATTATGTCATGCACTCCAAAATTTTTAGGATGCATCTTTGCATGCTGTACTCTACTCTGCAATAAGCGATAAACCTGTATCAATAGCGAAACTTTCAGAAAAAATTCTTAAAAATCGAAAATTTATCAGGATATGTAACATTTCGAAAATTTTTGCTGTGCAGTTCCATGTTATAGAATTTTTCCCGTAAGTTTTATAAAGTTGCTTCATTTATTACGGTGGGTAATACAGCTCGGAGAAGCCCAGTGGTGTAATGGTTAGCGCACCGCGCTGCTGTCCCACAGGTCTGGGGCTCGAATCTCGGGCTGGGCAAGATTGACTCGGCCTTTCATCCCTTGAGTGGGTCGATAAAATGAGGACCTCAAGCCAGCTTGGTGTCAAACACTGGGCACACTGTCAGGCTAGCCACCTGGCCGAGGAATATGCATCCATGCCCCAGAGCCCATGGTCTCGACGAAGGCGGATTTGGGCAGCGCAGGCCTTGGCCCTGCAGAGGTGCTGTTGGACCAATGTTTGACTTGAGTACAGCTCGGAAAGTATCCTGTTGAATTTTTTCCAGCTCCTGGTAAATTAGCTTCTTTTAATTTGCGTATTTAGACCGTGAGGAAGATTTTATTTCTACGAACTAGACCCTTAACCTCATCAGTAGTGATGTGCATCTAAGAAAATAAGGGAAGGATAGCTCATTTTTTAAGAAGTTTATTCTAAATGTATGTCATTAATTCAAAGTAATTATTTCAATAATTAAAAAGTAACTAAATCATTAATTAATTTTTAATTACATATTAATGTATTAATATAAATCAATTGTTTATTGAAAAAAATGTTTTCATTAACATTGGCTTAATCAGAAACTATTTTCCTATCTACAACCCATCAACAGTACGACTGCCAAAGTGACTAGAATTCCTGAAGAGTTTGTATCTAACTCCTTACTAACCAGGTTTCCCCCTGTCATTGTCGACCTGACTTATATGTTATTAAGGCTACAGGCACATTCTGACCAAAAGTGCGTTTCACAAGATAATACAAGCATTCTAATGGTTGAGCAAATGATTAAGGGTGTAGTTCGAAGAAACAAAATCTCCTCAAGGTCTAAGTACACAAATTGAAATAAACGTCAGTATAATAGACGACAGCTGGCTGTGCCGCACAGCCAGCTGTCGTCAAAAAAGGGTCTCTAGATCTGTGGCACGCAATGAACGTTTCGATCGTCCGCCATCTTGCTGGTAGTTAAGTCGAGCGATGGCAACGGCTGCCCTTTTTTTGCCATTGGGAAAGGGTTGCGCCTCAAAGGGTTAAAAGAATAAATTTCTCGCTCTCTGCGTTCGTATAATACTGTCGTATTGTATAAGAGGAATATTTATATTTTCAACTTTCCGGCAAGATTGAGTGGTGTTTATGATTTCCATTTGTCTGTCCATTCTTCTGTCTACCGGTGCGTGCTCTAACTGCCGTAAAAATACATTGATTAGTGCGAAAACTATGTATGTTTTTTCTATGTTCAGTACCATGTATACTACTGGAAATGGTGAATGTAGCATTTATAATTTCGTTTACATGAACCAAAAGAAAAGAATCCAATACATTACGCTGTATGGTCAGTCATTCTTGAAGCGTATTTTAGAGGTATTTGGTTTTTTCAAGGAAAGAAAAGTTGACTTATATGTTATTAAGGCTCATAAAATAGTTATCCATTGAAGATAATGTCTGCGTGATTAATAGTTCTACAGGAACTCTCAATCACGCAGGCATTATCTTCAATGTACTTGTCTACTTATTTCTGACGATCACTAATATATTTAGGATCTATGGCAGTTGAGAGACATTCATCCATTACAAGCGCAGCACAATAACTATAAAAATGTTTATAACGGTTTACTCTTTAATTAAACGGTGGGAAATACTTTTAAAGCTCTTTAACTGGGTCTTGCAAAATTACATTTATTGTGATAACACAAAGTCTTTTAAAGATTATCTCCAAATCTCGCCAGATTCAAAGACGATACATCGCCCAAGTTAGCGCAAAAAAAGTGTTGCGTCGGAAAGTGTATTATAATCGATACGCTTGGCATGATTTATCTTTCTTTCTTTCTTTTTTTTTTCAGGGCACATCG
Organism: Cheiracanthium punctorium; assembly: GCA_038373885.1. Taxonomy (NCBI): domain Eukaryota; kingdom Metazoa; phylum Arthropoda; class Arachnida; order Araneae; family Cheiracanthiidae; genus Cheiracanthium; species Cheiracanthium punctorium. Next base: position 2,924,291 of record JAWZYV010014761.1, read on the forward strand.
TCTAGATCTCAATCGAGGCTGTCTGTGTCTGTGATATTTCTGCTGGGGAGCATTGTATCTCTTCATTTATTTCTTTTTGCAGTCTCGGAAACATCGTCGACCGTAAGATTCCGTAATATTTGTTCTTTATCCGGAAGTATGTCTCAGTCCCAGAAAGGCTTAATGAATTAGAAACCTCCTCGAGTATGATTTGTGTGGGTCCAAAACATTTATGATCGAGGTTATCTATAAATGTGTTCGTTACACAGTAGTTCACAGTATCACAAAATTTGTCACAAATAGATTTTCTTACCATAAGCAATAGTCTTAAGTGAATGAATCATAAACAATTAATCGATGAAAATAATAAATTAATGTTTTTTTCTGTTAATTTTTCAATGGACGTCGTTTATACTCAACAATTTAGTCATATCCTTTTTTACAAAACAAAATACTATAATGTTGTAATTGAGCAAAATTAAATAAATATGAAGAATGATAATTTAAATTAAAAGTGATGACCGTAGCAAGCGGCAAAATATTTTTTAGAGCTCAATGTCGATATAGATATGGTCAGGACTGTCGAGAGGGGGGTAAGAGGGGGAATCCTCCTGGGCCTGTGTTTACTGGGGCCCCGGGCTAAACATTCAAAAAAAATTTCTGTATAGACAGAAATAGAATTCGCGAAAACCGACACTGACTGGAATAAGTAAAGACGAGACGAGGTCCTAAATGAAACTGGAGTGCTGACGTCACGTACGCTCTTTTATAGTTATTTTTTTATACGCTTATTTGTTTTAGTTGTTTTTTTTTGGGAAGGGGCACGGCAGATATCCACACCCCGGGCCCGAGTTTGTCTCTCGACGGGCCTGGATATGGTAGGAACCTGCTAGCATGAACGGGTCATGGCTACTCTAATAACTTTGTGAAACACATAACCAGGTTTGTTTATGTCACGCAAACGTAGTTCCTGTGTTGGTTGATATGTTCTGTGATGGAGGTGTTTCTTAAATGCGAAAACCTCTAAAAACTAAAAAAAACACTTGGATACTTTCTTCCTACAACCTCAAGAAAAAAGAAAGAATTGTTTTTGCCATACAAAAGCAATTTTTGTTCTATGATAACGCCGTTGTAATCTCACTTGCAGTTTAATAGTGATCTTTTGAAGATCCTCAATCTATATCCATGGTCCACTGAAGTATTACGCTTATTTATTGGTCTCGTGAAAAACTCTTAGATAATCTCAAATAACTATTCAAAAATAGCTAGAAACATAAAAATTATAAAATTATTTTGCTCGTGATGTAAATTTGAGCAGAGAAATTAATTATGTTGACATTTAATGCAATACATTAACTCGAACAAAATTCAATTCTATCGGATATTAAATAAACTCTCTGATCTGGTTTTCTTCCTATAGTTTTGCATATACTGAAACTCAACTTTAGTTCTCAAAATTTACTACCGAGACATATGGAATTGCCGAAATACTTCTAATAAAAAATATGCTACTAAATTTCTCTTCGGTGAAATGATCTGACCTTGAATGCTGAGAGCTGAAATTAGTAACTATAATTAATTGAACAATTAAAAATTTGTAAAAAAATAGTCAGACTTCATTTATTCATAAATAATCACATAAGTACTTATACAAATTAGTAAGTCAGGTTATATGTTTTCCAAATTTACAATTTATACCCATCAGGGGCGTAGCCAGAAATTTTTCATGGGGGGGGGGGTTACGACTACTACAACTCATACATATGTATACGTGTGTGTGATAATGTAGGGAAGAATATACATTTTGTATGGCAAAAAATTCCTCATGGGGGGGTTATGACCCCCATAACCCCCCCCCTTGGCTACGCCCCTGATACCCATGATTTTATAAATGATAAATTTGGATTTTTCCCCCTTCATAAAAATAAATAAAAAAGTAAAAAATAAAATAAGTCAAAGTGATGTTTGAATTCCTTGAGATACAATTTGTAGAATAGTAGTATATTAGCAAAATAAAGGCTTTGTTTTTTATTATCAAGACTTTAATAATAAATATGAAAAATAGGACAAATAAAAAACAAAACTGTATCCCCACAGATTTGGTTAGCATGTGTTGGAGCCTCAATGGGCGTATGCTTTTATGGTCCCATAGCAATATTTGGAATAGTTGCTTCAGAATCCGTCCCGCCTCATTTGAGTGGATCATCTAATGCCATAATTTCTTTGTTTGGTAACAGTAAGTATTTTTTGTTTTGCTTAGCAATCTAATAAAAATGAAATAAAAGCAAATAAATTAAAGTATCGTAGTCACCATACACGAAAAACGTTAATCAATCGGATAATGTTTTAAACCAGAACAATTTTATTCATGCTTCGAAAACTTATTTTAAAAAATGGTAAAGTCTTGTTTTTTTTGGAAAAAAGCCCGTAAACGCTATATGAAAACCCTTTCGCCATTGGAATGGAAATTGAATGCTATATTGTTTAATATCGTCATAATAATATTTCTCAAAAACCTCTTGTTGACGACCTTCTATAATCTACGACAATTACTCAAATTTACTTCGTCAATTACTACGCCATATGAGCTCATTTATGCTCTTAAGGTTGAACTAAGTTTGAATAAAGTCTAAAAAAATCTTAAATTGTGTGATGATGAAGATTAGGTTGACAACTGGAAAGTCGGACAACCCATGTAATCGTCTGTTTCTTTTCCTACTAGGAAACATCTAACGCTTTCAAATCTACTTAATTAAACGTTTACTACAATTGAAGGGTTTCCAAGCAAGAAGGAAGTTGGTTTCAACTATTCATGATTGCGGGGAATTGGGAGAAACGTTTGGGGGATTCAGCGAGAACTAACGAGACAGCCAGTTTAATCTCTTGACTAGCGCAAGAACTAACAATTGGAGCTATACCTTTTGGAACTAAATGAAGAGGTTTTTTTAATTGCAAGGTAGTACATGTAACTTCAAACTCCCGTTGGATGCAGTGGCCTTCTTTTTACAGTAAACCCTCCAATCCCTCAGAATTGTAACGCTGAAGCCAATCTTAAATCTATTTTGTTAATTTTAAATTTTGTTAAAGTTTGAAACAATTTACTGGTAAATCAGTGAAAACACGCAAGAAGTTTTTTGACCCCCCTCCCTTTATGGACTTCTTTTATCAATAGGTCTTCATTTTATATTTAGTGTTTTTCCTCTGCTCAAAAAACAGTGTTTTAAATATGTACTGCAAACCTATGTATCTTAAATAGTTACGTTCTATATGCTTGAGTCCAGTGGACTCGTCTTTTGGTGCTCTTTTTTTTTTAAACTCTAATTTTACATATATATATCTTTTAGTTGGCGCAACAATATCTGGACTACCTTTCAACTACATAGCTAAGTATTATAAATGGTCATCTGTTTTCTTGTTACTGGAAATCTTGGCTATTTGCATCTCGTTATTACTAATAAGGCATCGAAAGTTGATACCAAAAATTGGAAAATCGAAAGAAGACTAAACACCAGAGCTTTGAATTTATTTAGAATATTTATATTTATTAAATATTACTTTTTTAAATCCTATATTTGTTACTTTTTTTTTACCAGACTGAAATACATGTACACTTTAGAGCAGAGTTTCTCAAATTGGGTTTCGCGGAGCGCTAAATGCTCCGGGCGAAGGTAGCAAGTGTTCCGCGAAAAAATATGTATCTTTAAGGACTAGACTCGGATTTATACAAGATGCTCCCTGAAACTATAGACGGTATCTATAAGTTAACCTATAAGACGGTAACTATAGACCTGAAACTATAGACTCATCGAAATTCAAAGATCCTGAAAGTGCTCTCATAGAAAATGTTTGAAACCCTGCATTAGAGGACTCCATATTTCATGTCATGTACGAAGCGAAAATTTACACTCTTTGACGTAATATATTTTTAAATTAAAAGATGAACCAACAATATTGGGTTTCCCCTTATTTTTAATGGATAGGTTTCAGTTTTAAGTCTTTTGTTATAGCAAAAATAGATTTATATAAAAGTCACGTGTGGGACAAATATTTTTGCCCCACACTTAATACTTTTAAAAAATCCTTCTAGCCTGACAAAAATGACCATTTTAAATAATAAATACAATATATATATATATATATATATATATATATATATATATATATGTATAAACTTGGCTGTTCGAGCCTCGTCAGGGGGAGACCCCCCTGAACGCCCCATATTTTTTAGTTTCATTATTGCCATATTAAAACGATAGTAATTGACAGTTCTGTTGTCTTGAAATAAGTTATTTAGCTGCTTTTGCTGAGTATTTTTGGGGTGCAATCTATCTATTTAACCCCTTTTTGTAGCAATTAAGTGATTATTAAGAATCAAAAAGTGGCTACTTACTTCTGCTAAAGTCGGTGTCCATAGCCCCCACAAGGGTGGGGCTGGGTGGACCTCCGGGTCTAGGCCCGGCCCTAAGAGAAGGCCCCGAGTCCAGCCCTACGCAGTTTCGTTTTTTAATTACTGTAACTAATACAAACTTGAAAAAGTATTTTGCATTTATTTTTTATTCAATGAAATTTCAGGGGGGGGGGGGGGCAGGAGGGTTAATTGTTGTGGGTCCCGGGCTTTATAGGGAGGTCCGCAGTTTGATGGAAGTCTAATCATTTATAAGGTTTTGTATGTGTATCTTACGGTAAATTTAAATTGTACTTATTCTACACTATTTAAAGAATTTTTATGCGGAAAAAAAATTGAAGATTTTTTTAAGGGGGGGGGCGGAGAGCCAGTCTCATACCAGCCTAGGACCCGAAACTCTTGTCGGTCCAAGCTATTTTTTGCAGCCCACCCAGTGTCTTACTACAATATTTTCGTGCACAAAGCACACCTTTCAAATTTTGTACATCTTGCTACATCTGAATCGTATGCTGATACGGGCGCTGTCTGAGCTCAAATTTTCGGCCTAAATCTGTATATAGTGCTCATTTCACGGTCCCCAAACGTCCCTCGAATAATCGGGCTTCAGTCCACCGGTCAATTCTGTAATGCGAGTTCACATCTATCATTTTTGTGTCCTTCTAGTGAGAGTAATAATGTCTGTTTGATAAAGTGTCACAATATGTTATTAAGTACAAAAGGGATTTTTTTTTCTTAGGATTTTTTAAAAATAAGATAATTCAAAATTAACCAGTACTAGTAATCCTAAACTTTTGCTTTTTCAGTATGAAGCTGATTACATTCATATGACACACTTAACTGTTGTCATTTTTAAGTAGCATAATTGTATGATGTTTAGTTTGGACTTATAAAATAATTACCACAATTATTTCTTATTGTTTCTGGTTAAATTACATTCTAAAAAGAGTATGAGTAAGAAACAACAGTGCAATTTTAATGTACCGCACGGAAAAAAAAAAAAAGGAGTGGGTCGGGGCGTCTCTGATCCAGGGCCCATAATCGAATGTGGGGGCCATGTCGGTACCATTCCTTCATCATGACGTGTTCATTTCTATTATTGATTCTGTAAACAGAGTTTGTAGAAGTACTACCTGCTAAAACTGAGGTTTCAAATCAAAAACGTTTTTCAGAAACTTTCTTCAGTGTCACTTTTTCTTCGGGATAATATGCTTTCTAATTTAATTGGCTTAATAAGTTTCCCGCATTTTCTATTTCTTTAAGAGGTAAAGATTCTTTCAAATTGCTTCTTTCAAAAAAAAAAAAAAAAAAAAAATGTGAAATGTTTAGTCCAGGTAGTTTATATGTGAACGATTTTTTTCCCTTCAGAGTGCTAAATTAGGAAATGTCGATGGGTATGTCGTTAACTGCACACTCAAACAGACCTATTATTACTACTATAGACTTTCGTTTTCCATTTTTTTCTAATTTTGGGTCCTCGAATTCCCCAGAACCCTTGTTTTTCTCACATTAAATGTTCCACATTTTTAAAACAATCTTAAAATTGCATTTACCTGCTACTTTTGAGTTATAACTTATACATGTCGGAAGAATGTTCTACTACTATAGAATTTTAAAACTAAATCTTTTAGGTCGTATTAAAAGACAACTTTTTATATAAGTCAACTATATACTTTTTGAAACTGTTGTAAAATTATTAATTTTTTCTCACACTTTAAAAGCACCTTGCTGGAAAAATAACTAAAAGTTTGCACATTTGCAATTGATTCAGAAGGTCGAGATAAAATATAACTTTTATATTAAAATTTAATCTAATGTTGTATTTTTATATGAAATCAAAAGTCTCATTTACTTCACTAAAAAGTAGTGAACGTATAAACACTGTCTTGTGAGTCAGAGAATAAAATTAAACATTGTTATAAAATGTCCTAATAAAAAAAATTCCAGTTGAAAAGTCTGGAATAATTAAAAGATTTTTGGTTTTTGTATTGCACATTTTTTCCTTGAAAGTAATAAAACGGATTTTTTTTCTTCTAGATAACGCTAATTTTCTGAAAAATACAGGAGAGGAAAAAACACAGATTTTATTTTTTGGCATGTTGTGTTTGCGATAGACACTGTATTCAAATATCAACTTGCCTTTGTTCACTTACAGACACGGAGGTAAATATTTCCGCTGCTCACCTTTAATTTTTTTTTTTTTTGGAATGACAAAAAGCTATGCATGTGTTTGCCCTTGTCCGACAATGAATATTAACCGAATATGCCGGATGAAAAAGATCTAAGATTGCCCCAGTGACAGTTTTGGCTTTTTTTCTCCGAGGAATAAATGTCTTCGTGCACTGAAAACGGGACATAAAAAGAAATCGTCTACAGCGAATATTAATGAGAAGATGGCTTGAGAAAAGCTAGGTTTCGTTCAAAATATTGAAAAGAATAGATTTAATATCTAGTTCAAGATCGTTTTGATTTACTGACAAATTTCTGTCTGAGTCTTATTGTTAATAAATTTGTTCTGTATAGTATTTCGTCCTGTTTTATCACAAAGAAGTTCAAGTGAAATCATATTCTGATTCTATGCATCAAGAATACTTTATAATGTAAATTGAGATCTTTTCAACTCCCTTAACCCTTTGACTACTAAACAGACACTACCCTGAAAGTTTAAAAATTGCAATCTCTACTAATGAGATAGATGCATTCTACCATGAACTGAGGTTTAAATATGCTGTGCTATCTCTTGAAAGCCATTTCTTGAAAAATTCCAGGAACTAAATTTGCGACCTAATTTAATCATTTGAATAGCAAATGAAGTAAAAGAATTTCGTAGTCAAAGGCTTAAAGAAGGTATGGACAACCTTTAGAATGTTGCGGGCCAAACTTTATGTAGCGAAGTCGCGGGCCGTATAATTGGGATTTATATGGGAATTTGAATGGTTTGTTTTGATATAGTCCACGGGCCGAATAAAAACATCCGGCTCGCGGGACGGAGGTTGCCCATATATGGCTTAAAGCATATCCGTTTTCATGTTTTGTTTTTTTCAGATACGTAAAGATCCAAAAATATTTAACTTTTCAGTAACATAAGACCCACATCTCAAATTAAAGATAAATCTCATGTAATTCTGTTTAAAAAATATTACACTTAAAAACGATAAGCAGAAAGCGTATTTTCAAATATATTTTCGAATGAAAGCGTAATTCTCAATTTCTGTTTCAGCTGTAAAAACTTGTTATCACCAGGCACGCACCCAGAAAAATATTTTGGAGGGGGTCGAAAAATTTCGGAGAGGTCCAAATGCTAAAAAAGGCAGAATTTCTTACAAAAAGACTACATCATTTTAGTAACAAAACTCAAAATTTCGGGAGGGATCAAGACCTTTTGGACACCCTCCCCCCTCTTATATACGTCCTTTGTTATCCACCTAAGCGAAGAGTGTCAAGAAGCATTTAAAGATAAATGATGTTCTACAATCGCTTTTCAGCTATATAATTTTAAAACAAAATATTTACACATTCAACTTATAAAATTTCAATAACATTGAAATATTCTTTCGTGTAAAGGCAAAATAAATAAATAAAGTGTGTGCGTCAGTGTGCAGAACTTACACATTCAAATGAGTTAAAATCATTTATTCAAAATTAAAGCATCCAAGAATGTATACCTCAGTTCAGAAGAACGAAAGTTCTTAAAGGATCATGTTAACAGCGGAAAAAGGTTCACATAGTGGACCGCTGGAACGAGGAGGTTGAGCTTGTGAAATTTTGAAGTTCATTGTGCGCAGGTAGTACCAAATTAAGCAACATTTAGCTGTTAATAAATATTAAGTTCTTTTGTAATTTTGTAAGTGTTCTGCGTTCTGTTTGACCGATGCACAGCATACAACGAAGCCGTTGTGGCGGCAATTACAACGGGCGCTAGAAAAACAAATAAACGAAAATACTCTCACTCAATATATTTCATCTTTGTCCACCTAAAATAAATAACTTCATATTCAGTTATTATTATAGACCCAAATCGAATTTCGCGCTTTTCTGGAAGCGTGCGGAAACTTTTTGCATTCCAACGATTTCGTTTTGTGTACACAGACCCTCTTATATCAATGCTTCAAGTAGACGATCATTTTAATGAAAAATAAATTAGGCTATGTTATCTATAAAAACTGTTTAAAACAAATTGAAATCGCAACTTTCCATTCAAAGCCTGAAAAACGTGATTTTGTTGTGCATAATTTGACGTCATGTCGATTGCGATAGCAAATTTTGTCATGCAAATGATTAACTTTTTTTTTACTCTCGGAAATAAAATAGAACTGTAAATAGCAAAAAATCGCTAAAAAAAATGAGGGAACGGTTGGATTTTCTGATTTTTAAAGTAGCACAGATTGTTTTCTATATTTTTATGCATAATTGTGAAAATTTTCAAGCGGATCGTACAAACGGTGTAGATGTTATTGGGCTTTTTCAGCTTAACTTTTAAATCATTTTAGGGCGGTAAAAGTTTTATATGGGAGCAGGTTGCCCGCAATTGCCCGCTCTATTCATCATTTTTCAGCGTTCGTCTTACAAGTAACTAAACTATAATCTTAAACGTTGCGTTAGTGCATACCGTGATAGTTTCAACAAAAGAAACTAACTAAATTGTTTTTTGTTTTGTTTTGTTTTGTCTCAGGTAGTTATTTTAGGGAAGTATTCTTTTCTTAGTGTGCGAAGAAAGGGCACGCAGCTAATAAGTTATATTTTTAACTGGTAGTCGATTTCGGTGTTTCATCTAATGTTCTACAAAATAAAAGCTCATTAGTTAAGGTACAATGAAAAATATCAGCATTTTTCAAACAATTAAGAGTGCGTTCGTGGTTCACAGATTTAATTTACCATTTAAGACCTCCTGGAGTGAGAACGTTTACCACGAACTAAGTTACTTGCTTATTGAAGGCAACAACTGATTTCGAACAGGTTCAGAAGAATAAAAGGCCGTTCATTGAAATACACCTTGTTTTTTTATACTTGTATAGAAAGCATGGTTGATAAACGTGCATTTAACAGAAAAATACCCGCTGCTTTCTATTTTGCATGCTATTAGCATCAGCTCAGTAGCACATTTAATGGGGCTCAAGTCATAGCTAAATTTAAAGATTAATTTCTATTGGAAATCGAGACCAGTTTGGCGATAGTCATATTAAACATGTGTTTAAGATTTTATCATATGTTCGCTAAATTTGCATTAAATTGAAAACGGCACGATTATTTTTTTAGTACTAAATATCAATTATAAAATTAAAATACAGTTAAATTCTATTGTGACCTCGTTATAGTGAAGATTCGCTTATAAGGTTTAAATATTCTGCATCGTTCAATTCGAATGCTTACGCAAGTCAATGTTACAGAAATCGCTTAATACGTCACACAATCATGGTTGTCATGAAAGATAAGGTTCTTTCATTGACATTAAAAACGAGTTTCATTATTGATACAAAACAATACGCTTGATTATCCCCCTGGAGGAGTTCAACAATGTAGCGTTTGAGATAGAGAAGCTCCGTACTTGTTGCGATTAAAAAATATTATTAGGCATATCTGCAAAAGGTATTTTACCACACAAATGCTCGACTTGGGAAGTCAGAGGCGTTATATGAAACAGTATAATAATGAATGTGCTTGTACATTCATTATTATACTGTTGGGATCTGGATCAACATTGCAGATTATGGCGAAGTTCAGAAAATGTACTTTACAACTACCCATGCAAATAGAAGCATAGTTCTACAAGTTAGATAAGTGGTATTGACCATTTCACCACATCATTGATAAGGGTTTGAACCTACCCAGTACTTTGTCAATGTTTAATCAATAGTATAAGTATTCTAATGAATAATGGGGAAGAATATGGGGGATAACGTTCTTCTGTTTAACAACTATTCAATGCTACGTTTAAAGGCAACTCATACTGATTTTGCTCGTTAGACGTTAAGTAAAGTAATTCATTTTTAATGCTAGTGTGGGCACATTTACTACTGTAGTACTGTAGCGCGTACTAAAAAAAAACTTGAAAACGTAGATTTTGAAGTCGACTGAGTGGGTAATTTTTCAAGTATACATTCGGAGTGTTGCATTATTATTAGCTGTATCGGTATATATAATGCCATTTTATGACATTAAATTTACCAAAACAAAAAAAAAATTAAAAATAGTTATTTTAAAACATTTATATTAATTCTAGCAACAATACGATTTAAAATACCAGATCGCCCATCCCGCCGAAGAGAAAACCAGAATATGCTACTGCTTTAGAGCAATTATTTCATAGATATAGTTGTTTTTCGCTTTCAAGGAAGATATCATTCGTTTGGAAACAAACCGTCAGAACTTAAAAATATGAAGTTTTGAGAAAACATCTTTGAATAATTTCATGAACTTTAAAATAGGAACTTAAGTATTTGAACAGGAACTCAAAACTTTAAATATATATATATATATATATATATATTACATATGTTACAAGTCTGCAGAATAAAAATAAATCACTTTTGTGAGGTTGTTAAAGAAAAAAAACAAGTGAAACAGGGCTTTTGAGTTAGGACAGTTTTCTTCCAAATGAGCGATATGGAGAAAATTGGGATGGTGGCCACACCCACCTCCTTGGACGGCAAATTTCAAATCACCCGAAATTGATTTTTAGGCATTCGTCTGTATTACGCTTTACAGCAAGAATTTTATGGATCTCTTTCTTTTTTTTTAAACTTACAGAGAGAGATGTGTAAAAAGAACATTTTGCCCCCCAAGACCCCATAAGTTACGAACTTTGGAAAATCCTCTCCTATTCAGCACCTGTGCTTCGAACCTCATATGCATCGCAAGATTCGTCTTATCAACTTCAGTATTTTCGGTTAAGCGAAGCACTGGCTAACGAAAAAGCGCCATTACTTTTACCAACCTTCCCTAGTATTTATGGTCTGTTTTATTTTATGAACCTCTTTTTTGCAAAAGGAAGTACGGTACAATAAGTATGCATGCACACACAGACAGGTAGATATTTATGTGGTAGTGGTTCTTTCCCTCCTCAAAAACCTACAAAGCTTCACGCGTGTGAACAGGGACTGATATTTATTTCATTTGACTATTGTGTAGCTGTTCAGAAACGCAACCCTACAGACACAGAAAAAGATTTCGGATCATTCGTACTCATCAGTACATTGTCGAACAGGTATAAATTCTGAATGCCAGTTATTCAAACAGGCATTACATTCGCATGACCAACCCAAGCAGACGCATCAGTGCGCACAGAAGAAAATAGTTTCCAGCGGTCTGTGCTTTTCTCAGTTGCTGTCACTTTATGGCATTGCTATCCACTATTTTGTATCTTCAACTGTCCATTGTGAACGAACCTATTAACGGAGGAAACACAATGCAGAAAATATCCGAAAAGGCATCTCCCTTTCGACCTTGCTCATTCTTCTCATTTTTTTTTTTTTTTTTTTTTTTTTTTAATATCAAACACCGGCAGAACAGAATAAAAGCGCATGCGCCTTCACTCTTTCAGAGGTATAATGTCTATTGTTATGCCAATGATACAAAACAGCCGGCCTTTTGATTTAGGTAGGAATCGTGTACCTGGCATGCGAATATATCGAATAAAATGGGCAAACACGATAAGATTTGGAAAAGGGGACCAAGGATTTTGAGTTCCAAAATTGTTCCTAATTGGAAGAAACTAACGTCCTTCAAGAGATTCGCAGATGGCAGTACTTTTATTTCTTTATCCGATTCTGATTTCTTTTTGACTTTGACTTGCAGCTTAATATCAGATTTTCAAAATCAAGTAATAAAAAAATTCCTTAAAAAACAATATAAAACAAAAGATTTCAATGATAATACTAAATATGCTAGTGTGAGTAGACACATTTTCAGCCAGACACATATAGTAACCTCGTTGAAACTCATTCACAAAATTAAGTTCGAACTAAAAAGATACTCCCGCTAAAAACTACAATTTCATATGAGTGGCCTCATTTTACTAATGCAACTTGTGTACCAGAAATCAGAAAATGTCCCTGTTAAAGGTAGGTGTTCGCTTCTAGCCTCCTAAGGTTTTGCTGTATTTGTATCTGCTAAAAATGGTAGAAATAGTGGTAAGAGACTGGTTAGAAGTATTGTCTTTGACGTTTATGTATCTCGAGTTTCGAGTATTTTTTCGGATGTAAAATGATTAAGAAATAGCATTTTCCAAAATATTAACCCTCTCGTCACTGAATTATGAAAAATCAGAGAAAACAAATCTGTCTAGCATTTAATGCATCTGAAATACTATTATAAATCATGCAAAAATATTTTTTTCTAATGTCGATTAATATTTGTCGATTAATGTCGATAATAATAATTTTTCTAATAATAATTTCTGCATTTTCGAAGCATTTTGTTATGCTAAAATTAATTTAAAAGGATGCACATATTAGGTAAAGGTTGAGGAATAAGAAAAAAACTATACTTACCTTAAAAAGAAAAAAAAAACGGTAAAAAAGCAGCGTAAATATTTTCTTAATTTTTCTCCTGAAACAATGAAGCGAAAACTGTAAAAAATGATCTAAATTGACTAGTACTGCAATCTAGGCACGATATATGCATCTAGTTAAGAGCCTCATATACTTTCTACATGAATTAATGATATTGATATCACTGAAAGAAAAAAATACTAAATTCAACTGTTTTCTCTCTAAATATTGCTATTTGAAATAGGAGCCTCATATGAGGTTCAGGGTGACGAGAGGGTTAAGGTCAAACTAACACTACCTCACCGTAACGTGCGCGGGGGGGGGGAGGGACTGTTCTAGGGGAGAGGGAGGACACACACGTATTTATACATGGTTAGAGTAACGAAGTTTTTTGGTGGGCTCTGACACTAAAATATCGAATCAAAGAACCACCAGCAAAATAAATAAATAAAGTTGGAGAATAACATAATGACTTGTTCTTTATAGCATCACATTGAGCTGATTTCTTGCGCAAATCTTGCGACACTCTTAGTGAATTTCACAGTCCGCTACAATAATGTACCCTTTCATCTCAATTTATAAGTCTATAAGGATTTCATTTTTGGATTGGAATTTGAATTTCAGAGCAAATTAAACGTTTTGCATGATTTGCGAAATATTAACGCAAGAAAAACGCATTTTAAACGATAAAGTGTATTTCTAATTAAGACTATTTCTCTCTCTATCTCAAAGTTTAAAAACAGTGAGAAGAGATCCATAAAATTCTTATGTAAAACGTAATACAGATGAATGCCTAAAAATCAATTTCAGGAGATTTTGAAATTCGCCGTCCATGGAGGAGGGCGTGGACACTATCCCATTTCCCCCCCATATCGCTCATTTGGAAGTATGTTTTAATATGGCTTAAGAAACATCAGTCTAAAGAAAAGCTCGACAAATGTAAATATGAAAATATATGTACATACCTTAACAAAAGATACATTTTTAGGATATAAAGGCATTAATATTGGTAAAGTACATGTTTTGAAGTTATTTTAATAATCATATCCATATATATATATTTATTTTTACTTTGCAACATAAAAATTTGATTTTATTTCACTTTATGAAATTTCGATTTAAAATTTTCCGCTTTCATGCACAATGCCTTCGTTTTCTTTTATTGCCTCAAACTGAGAACTGATGAGCATTTTTCTGGCTCTTCGAGTTTCTAAATTAAATTCTGTACATTTCTATTCTCCCTCTTTTATGCTTTGAGTGTCAACCTTAGTTGCAGCTTCTACAGCATGCTGCCCAACTTGCGTTTGCATTTTCCTTTTTATCTCAACAAATAAATGTCATACAGAAAAATGGTTGGTATCAATCTTTTTAGAATAAAGTAAGCTATTTAATGAGATAAAAATCTCAAAATCGATTTTTTGGGCATTTTAAAAGTAGGCTGTCCCCTTAAAAAGAAAAAAAAAAGGTAAAAAAGCAGCGTAAATATTTTCTTAATTTTTCTCCTGAAACAATGAAGCGAAAACTGTAAAAAATGATCTAAATTGACTAGTACTGCAATCTAGGCACGATTTATGCATCTAGTTAAGAGCCTCATATACTTTCTACATGAATTAATGATATTGATATCACTGAAAGAAAAAAATACTAAATTCAACTGTTTTCTCTCTAAATATTGCTATTTGAAATAGGAGCCTCATATGAGGTTCAGGGTGACGAGAGGGTTAAGGTCAAACTAACACTACCTCACCGTAACGTGCGCGGGGGGGGGGGAGGGACTGTTCTAGGGGAGAGGGAGGACACACACGTATTTATACATGGTTAGAGTAACGAAGTTTTTTGGTGGGCTCTGACACTAAAATATCGAATCAAAGAACCACCAGCAAAATAAATAAATAAAGTTGGAGAATAACATAATGACTTGTTCTTTATAGCATCACATTGAGCTGATTTCTTGCGCAAATCTTGCGACACTCTTAGTGAATTTCACAGTCCGCTACAACAATGTACCCTTTCGTTTCAATTTATAAGTCTATAAGGATTTCATTTTTGGATTGGAATTTGAATTTCAGAACAAATTAAACGTTTTGCATGATTTGCGAAATATTAACGCAAGAAAAACGCATTTTAAACGATAAAGAGTATTTCTAACTAAGACTATTTCTCTCTCTATCTCAAAGTTTAAAAAAAAGTGAGAGAGATCCATAAAATTCTTATGTAAAACGTAATACAGATGAATGCCTAAAAATCAATTTCAGGAGATTTTGAAATTCGCCGTCCATGGAGGAGAGCGTGGTCACTATCCCATTCCCCCCCCCATATCGCTCATTTGGAAGTATTGTTTCGTGATTATTCAATTTAAAAGCAATAAATAAATAAATTATTCAAAACTCCAGCTACACAACATAAAAATAATAGCCGCCATAACTTTTAGTTTTTAAATGCCGGATTTTATTTGCCAATGAAAATGACATGCCATTTCACACAGGCTAAGTAAGTTATTACTTCCTTTGAAATCTAATGATGAGAAAATAATTAAAACAACCTTTCATCCCAGATAGTGTTGATTTTCTGAAAGAAATTGTATTATAACATTTTTTTTTAATGCAACTTCAAGAAGCGTGTCTCCTCTGACAGATTGAGAACGGAAAACGTAACGAAGCTTTTATTCTAGTTACAGTAGTGCTTTTTTTTTCTAAATATGAAAAAAAAAGAAGAAAAAAACATTTATGCAAATGAAAGTTATACAAAGAAACGAATTTCATTTGAGTGCCATTCATTTGCGGACGGTTCAGGATTTTTATTTCTTTATGTCGCGTTCAATGCATAGTATGAGAATATTCTGTCACCATTAATACTCTCTAAGTCAACAATTTCAATTTCAAAAATCCTCATTCTTCAGATAATTCTGAGGATATAAATTATTGATGGCCATCACTACCAATTTTTACTTCCTTGTACGAAGTATAAGGCGGTATCGACAATCTCTAAATTTACTTTTAAGCATTTTTGTGATGCATCTCATCGTACGCATGCATGCACGATCATGTAAATGCACGTACAACCCTTTTTGACCAACCGCAAGTCCATTTTGACCAGTTTTTCCTGACGTCTGTACGCACATTGAAGAGCCAAAAAAAAAAAAACCTGGTACACCTGCCTAATATCGCGTAGGGGCCCCACGAGCACGCAGAAGTGTCGCAACACGACGTGGCATGGCTTCGATTAATATCTGAAGTAGTGCTGGAGGTAGTTCACACCATGAATCCTGCAGAGCTCTCCATAAATCAGTAGGAGTAAGAAGGGGTGGAGATCTCTTCTGAACAGCACGTTGCAAGGCATCCCAGATATGTTCAATAATGTTCATGTCTGGAGATTTTGGTGGCCAGCGGAAGTGTCTAAATTCAGAAGAGTGCTCTTGGAGCCACTCTGTAGCAATTCTGGACGTGTTGGGTGTCTCATTATCCTGCTGAAATTCTCCAAGTCCATCGGAATGCACAATGGGCATGAATGGATGCAGGTGATCAGCCAGATGCTTACGTACCTGTCACCTGTCAGAGTCGTATATAGACGTATCAGGGGCCCCATATCACGCTAACTGCACGCATCCCATACCATCACAGAGCCTCCACCAGCTTGAACTGTCTCCTGTTGACATGTAAGGTCCATGGATTCATGAGTTTGTCCCCATACCCATACACGTGCATCAGCTCGATTCATTTGGAACCGAGACTCATAAGACCAGGCAACGTGTTTCCAGTCATCAACAGTCCAATGTCGGTGTTGACGGGCCCAGGCGAGGCGTAAAGCTTTGTGCCATGCAGTCAACAAGGGTACAAGAGTGGGCCTTCGGCTCCGAAAGCCCATATCGATGATGTTTCGTTGAATGGTTCGCTTGTTGATGGTCCAGCATTAACATCTGCAGCAATTTACGGAAGGGTTGCACGTCTGTCACACTTAATGATTCTCATCAGTCGTCGTTGCGTGATCTTTTTCTGGCCGCAGCGATTGATGTTTTATCGGATATTCACGGTACACTCGTGAAATGATCGTACGTGAAAATCCAAATTGCATCGTTACCTTGGTGATGCTATGTCCCATCTCTCGTGCGCCGACTATAGCACCATGTTCAAACTCGCTTAAATCTTGATAATCTGCCATGTAGCAGCAGTAACCAATCTAATGATTGTGCCAGACACTCATTGTCTTATATAGGCGTTGCCGACCACAGCGCCGAACTCTGATTGGTTCCACAGCTCTTTATTTGCATATGCATGCCTGTACCAGTTTTTTGGCTCTTCACTGTACATACGTATGTATGTAACTAGCATATCTTATAAACTATTGGTCAGAGAATGTTGAAACTTTATATTTAGGATTGTTGTAACATCTAGTCGTGTACCTCACCTTTTGGTCTCAATTAAATATATAACTTATCTACAGATCCGCCCACAAGATTTTAAATGCATTCCGCTCTATGGGCGGAAATTCATTGAAGTGTCTTTTAGAGGTATTAGGCTATTTCAAACGACTCAGAAGTGATATATGATGTTAAGGGTTACAAAATGAATTTCTCCATCGAAAATAGTGTCTTTATCATTAATAGTTCTGCTACAGGAACACTCAAGAGATTTCCAATACATTACGGTCAATGGCAGTTTGAAGGACATTCATCCATTTAAAGCACAATATCGTTGTTAGGTAATGGTCCGACCACGGTCACGTGCCTCTCTCATGAATTATGCCAAAAGTCGCCAAGCTTGGCGACTTTTGGTGTACGTGTGTATGTACTAAACTCTCTAACCTCAAAAACCATTAGTCGTATAATGATGAAATTTCATATATAAGATTGTTGTAACATCTAGTTGTGCATCTCGATTTTTGGTTCCAATCTACTGGAGAGTTTATTTACAGGACAACTCAAAAGAATTTCAATATATTAATGTCCACGGACATCTTCAATATATTACGTCTGAAGTCAGGCATTGTTTGGTCCATGATCAAAATCTCGCCATTTATCATCGACCTTAGCGAGTT
Source organism: Cheiracanthium punctorium (assembly GCA_038373885.1). Lineage (NCBI taxonomy): Eukaryota > Metazoa > Arthropoda > Arachnida > Araneae > Cheiracanthiidae > Cheiracanthium > Cheiracanthium punctorium. Next base: position 2,942,195 of record JAWZYV010014761.1, read on the forward strand.
TTGCCAAATATCGCCAATTTTGGCGCCAAAAATAATTTTGTATATCGCATAACTCTAAACTTTTAACCGTAGAATGTTGAAATTTTGTATTTAGAAGTATTGTAACCTCTAACTGTGCATCTCTTTTTTGATTGCAATCGACTGGGTAATTTATGTACAGGGTCACCGAAAATACTTTAAATACATCACGGTGTATGGATATATTAAGTTCATTGAAAGTCTGTCGTGAATTACTGGTCGAGGTTCTGATGAAGAAAACAGCCTTCTTCGGTGGCCACCTCGCTCTATTGGCCTAACTCCATGCGATATTTTTTATGGGGTAACATAAAAGATCTGTGTTCGTGCCCCCTGTGCCACGCGATTTACAAGATTTACGCCAAAGGATCACAACCGCATTTGCTACCACTGATCTTGACATGTTAAAGCGAGTGTGGGGAGGGAAGAACTTGATTTTAGACTTGATATCTACCGCATCACGAAAGGTTCACATATTGAACATTTGTGAAACCAAACTTGTTATATTTTTTTATCCAATAAAGTAAACTTCGTTGCTGTATTGATAATATATATATATATATATATATATATATTTATAAGCCTTCCAAACCCGGGAGAGAATTGTGACACACCCTGTATGAGGAAGAAATGTTTTAACAGAAACCTTAATGGTAACTGATTATCATTGTGCGCATGGATAAATGGCAAATATCCAATCTGTTCTGTTCTTTTATAACTAATTTTTTTTAAATGTCTAATTGTGATATTGGGTATAATAGAACTTATGTATGCAATTATACTGAAGCACATCAAAGTCGAATAATATCCCGCCAGATATGTAGCTAAAGTAACCTATCTTCATTTTATATCTAGCATTTGTGCTCCAAAAATCAACTTTGAAATTTGATAAATACTATAAATATTTTTACTGCTTTTGAATAATATAAATGTTTTTACTGCAAAGTCATGATTAGATTTCCTTTAATAATTTTCTTTTATGAAAAAATGAATTCGAAGTCCAGTGCGCTTCAACTATGTTTTAAAAACCTCTTATACATGATTTTAAATAGATGTATATGTTTATTTAAAAGAATTTCAGTGTCATATAAACTACGATTGACTATTAGTTACAGATTATCTTCATAACTCAGAAAAAAAAAGTCGATAGAAAATATTAATTTATTGCGATAAAAACGTAATTATGCATGTAGTGCAAAATAGAAATAGCAAACGATGCAACATTAAAAGGGTTAAAATAATACTGAAAAGTCCTTTGGTCTAAAAAAACGGGCATTCAAATACCGCCAGGAACATCTTCGTTCAAAGTACGTTGCCTTTTGAACAACCACCTGGAAACAAAAACACAGCAGTATAGCAGTAGAACCTAAACGAATCTGATCACATCATATATCTTTCAACAATACTGGTAGACCACATTTAACAGGAGCATAAAGGTTACATTAAAAATAAATATATGACTTTTTTCTACAAATATAGAATATGATGAATGAAATTAAAACGCCTATTTTGAATATTGTGACCAAAATTAGTTCAATATTTGGTATTGTAATGTCATATGTCCTCTAAGTGAAATGTTGTTGTCAGTCGAATCCTGTACGCATTTTATGTGACGAAATTCCTTAATTGTTATAACTATTCACAACGTATATGATTTAGTATTCCCTTAATTTATAATTGAGTCTGTTTTTCAGATGTCATTAGAATAAATACATGACTAAAGAAAATATTTTCAATCCGTGTGGGGGGAAAAGAACATGATTTAAATTTAAAAAATGAAAGTAATCAGAATTTTTTATTTAAATCATGATTAAAATAACTAATTAAAAAATCAAATTAATCGGATTTTTTAGAATTTAAATCATGATTAAAATCATCACTGATTTAAATCAGTTTATTTAAATTGTTGACACTCCGTTTTTAATCACATTCGGAATTTTCAGGGCAAATAAGTAGATGACCACCACGTGATTTGCCTTAAATCTCTTTCCCTCTCTCTTATACCGGGTGACTCAGGAACAGAGGGACAAACTTTTTGGAGGGATAGGTTACAACAAGGTTCATAATCAGAACAAGGTGCAGAATCACAAATCGGTGTGGGGCTGGAAACGTTGTCATCATGCACCTGTTAATAATCACTTTAGAAGTTTTCAAGTAATAGTGAAATTTCCGACCACTGTGATGCATCTCTCACAAATTGCATTTTATAAAAGTTGTTATTTTAGAATTCTTTTTTCCATTATATTGATAAAACTGTCGGAAGAGAACCTCCGTTTATGAAAGCCGATAACCTATTGTTTATGAGACTTGGTTAAGAAATTAGACACACACTTCAATACTTCTTCAGAAGTGATTATTAACAGACACATTAAAACGACGTTTCCGACCCCATATTGCTATGCGATTCTGAACCGTCGTGGTGTATCGTACCCCCTCCTAAAAGTTTGTTCCTCTAATTTTGAATCAAACTACAGATATATGTACAGAGTGGTCCTAAACTATATTTCAAAAATGTAAAGAGTGGTAGAAGGGACCAGTACTGTCCAGAACGAACGGGTCGAAAACGTTGTCTTCATGTACGTGTTAATAATCACTTTGGAAGAACTGTTGTTCATAAGCTAATCACATGGTTTAAAAAAAAGGTGCATTTATTGGCTATTAAAATGCCTTGATCTCAAAGTCCCTTGAATTTCTTGAGAGCTGAGGCGACTGTGAGACGGAAGAACAAGGAAAGATATATCAAATCCTTTTTTATTAAATTTGGATCCCGAGACAAATCCTTTGTTTGAAAACGGAAGTTGTAACAGCCCTATAGAATTCAAAAAGGATTAGAAAATTTGAATTGAAAGGGATGTTTATTTCATCAGCAATAGTTGGGCGTTCGTATGGAAAAGTTATACTATATTTAAAAAGCACAACAAACATTTCTTCAAGGAAATTCACAAACGTCCATTAGCTGGGTATCACTAAATAGTTCGTCCGTATATTTGACTGACTGAATATTGTGGAGTTTCATTAAAATTAGGATTAACTAATTAATCTGACTTCTTGACTTGAATTTAACAAATGAAATTAACTCTTAATTTCTTGAAATGTAACACAATTTGGGATAAATTGTGATTACGTACATTAATTTTATCATATTTTTTAAAGAAATTAATAATTGTACAGTTTTATTGAGTATTTTACATAATTTAATGTAAGATGAAACAATGAAAAGGAAACTGAAGCTTGAAAATTGAGTAACTTACGTGAACGTTGCTAAGGGCAGAAGTAAGAATATCGTAGCGGCAAAATAGCAAGTACCAGGGAATACTTTAATAGTAGCGTTAAATATCTTCAAAATTATGGAGCTGCCCAATAAAGGAACAATAGCCTCACATGTTGCTAAAAATGAAAATACCTTCCCTAAAATACAAAAAGGAGTCTTACAGAATAGCAAGAATTTAAAATGAATTGTCAACGATGACAAATAAAACATTCAAAAAAGAACTTATTTCTGTTAAGAGTTCAGTTAGAAGTTTATAAAGTAATTGTAACTATTTTGGTAGATGTTGGTGCATTTTAAAAACATGTTTGAGCACACATTTTTCATTGAAAATTTAGGCACAAATGCATTTAGGAAGTTCGAGGCAAATTGTGTAGTGCTCAGGTAAACCTGTAAGAGGGGTATCTGCCAAAGGCGGAGTGGTCTTTAGGACTTTTCAAAGGGTTCAAAAGCAAATCCCCATTACATCTGGAGAAAACAGACCAAAACTCCAGATCGAGAGCGGCGCGGTAGGCGAGAACCCTGGATCTTCACACTTTCAGTGACCTACCATGTTTAGTGTTTCATCCACTCGGCAATGGTGGGGCCGTACTTCGTGAAAAATTGAACAAGAAAAAATTATTTTGATGATTACTCTTTGTACCATAAAAATCTTGAAATGATTAGCGAAATGTTTACAAAATATTTTATTAACTGAAAATTATATTTATATAAAGTTCTTTTTTAATGATTTCATACTCACGAAAAAAAGGTAAAACTTTTTAAAAATTAAAAGTCAAAGCTCTTTTAAAAGATCGTTTTGCATTATGTATGTATAAAAGCTTACATTTAAAATTTTAAGAACTTTGATAGCTGTACCCCACGACCTCATACCTCTACGTGTTACTCCATGTAGTTAGAAAATTCATTATATACAGATTTTTTATTTCCGTAGAACGCACTTTTTAAAGGTTTTGTTTTTAATATACTTGGTATACCAACTTTATTTTACTTTCATTCATTCATTTATTTATTGTATACATATCCCCCCTTCACACCAAACTATTATATTTATATGATAAATAAAAGGGTTTTATTTAAATTTTTATTTGAACAGATCTAGTTTTCAAAATAATGAATTATTTATTTTTTATCATCATATGTTATGACAGAATTCAGTTATTTATTTATCAGGTCAAAAGACTGCTTTGCTTTTCCTACTTCGATTTTATCTTTTTTTTTCTTTTTTGAGTTAATATTTATTGGCTTTCATATACTCGTTTGTCTTTCTCCAACAAATCAGGCTTTCACTGTGCTTTCCCTATCCATGAACTCTCAGGATAATCTAATTTCACAGAAACAGGATTTGTTGCAGTAGTTACCTTACTTATAAAGAAGTTTTACAAGAATTAATCAGGCATAAGATATGACATACAATATTTTAGCCATCCATTATCTTCAAGTCAACAATAAAAGCACATCAACTAAAGATGTCTTCATTTAATTAAATCCAAACAAATCAGCAAGCATAAGTTAATTTAGTTTAAATATGTCGTATTGCATTTAATACAATAAAAGAATATCATTAATGTTATGAACAATAGAACTTTTATGATTAATTTTTGCTCCTTGACAGCTAATTTGTCACAGAAAGTAATGGAATTAATTTTGAGCCGAAATCTGTTAAAAGAAACGTTCATTTAAATATTAATTGCATAAATCGTCACGACGGACGTCACTGAAAAGCATGCGAGTGATTCAGATCAATATTAAAGAAAAATGCAGACCTAATTCGTCTTCCGGAACAAGCTTTGACATAAGGGACCGCACTGCTAAATTTCCTAGGCCATTGAGGGATCCAAAAAAGTTGCCTGGAAATAAAGAAAAAATACAGAAGGTAAATCATGTCAAGTATATCGATTATGAAAAATGTTTCATCACCAGTTTTGTTTTTAACTTCAAAGCTAAAATGCAGTTAACTTACTTAACATTTTATTTTATTTCTAATGGCAGGGTCAGTGGCCTTCTGGAGGCTTGACAGCTACGAGGGCTGCAGATGTTGGTCATTTCATTATGGGGGGGATTGGCCTATTAGGCAGACCAACGTTGGACCCTATGAATGATCTCCTAATTTTTAACCACTTCCAGATGAGCGACATAGCACTTGAAATCGGCAACCCCCAGAGGTATAGTTTGAACTAACTTAGCATTCATTGAACATTATTTACGAAAAGTTTCGGATGGGCTCCAACAAAAGAGTTAAAAATACAACACAGCAGAGTTTAAAATTATAATTCTATTTGCTAAATTACCAGATTTATGAAATAAAATAGTTTTCTTTCGTATTTTGTGTTCAAGTTTAAAACTTCGTTCTGCTTGGTCTAATGGCATCAGAGATATTTTTGTTAAGTTGATGGGATCAAAAATTGTGAAAAATCGTTCAAAATGGTAGAACTTGTTAATTTTCAGTTTTTAAGTGACTCTTACCCTGTACGAATTGTCCCAGGGACTCGAAATTCCTTATAAGCTATAAGGAATAAGCGATAATTCTTTATAAGTTATAGTACCTTCCGTAATAAATAAAACAGTTGTGCCTTTTATAAAACTTTCAGAAAAAAAATGTTTAACATGGAATTGCACAGCAAGACTTTTCGAAAATTCACAGATTCTACGAAATTTTCGATTTTTTAAAAAAATTCCTGAAAGTTTATCAACTGATACGAGCTTATCGCTTATTGCAGTGTATAACAACAGCTTGAAAAGAGGCATTCTAAAAAATTTGAAGTGCATAGTTTATTTGTATTTATTTACCAAAAGCACATGGTTTTTTGCGAATTACACCGTTAAGGGAAAATCTCTCCTGAACCTAAACGGGCCGGCAGGAGGAGGTGTTTTGGAAATAATGGGGGGCGTACCGATTTGAAATGTCTAGGACACCGGGGAGGTTAAAAATGGCCCTGCACTCACACACACACACATGCATCTCTTAAAAATAACATAAATGGATCTACAAACCTCAAAACATGTAAATACAACAAAATCTCGAAGTTGAATTATTTCACAATTACAATACTTACCTTACATGGTACATGTTCGGAAAGTAATAAAAATATTTTATGGAATTTTTAACTTCGATGGTAAATAAAAGAGGACAAAAATCAACCAAGACACTTTTTTTCTCCAAACCTATCATCAAAATGATTCACTTAGATCCCCATGACTGTGAAAAATGATGATCTGAAGCAGAAAAGAAGGGAAGATTTTTCCCCCCTCACTTACTCATATAATACAGCCATAGTTGGTAGGCGACTGCTAGAAATATGTTCTTCAATATGATTGATACGCTGCCAAGGATTCCGATTAGAGCGTCGCTGAACTTGAATACTCGAATAAAAGTCGGCGTCAGCACCACCACGACAATCATTTCGACGAAGCTGAATATGGTCCACATCTCCGAGTAAGTGGTCGGATCCCAGTCATACATGTGATGAGCGTACACGTAAGCGATATCCGTGTAAACTGAAAGAATTCGAAGGGTTAGTGTAAAGAAAAGAACTGGTTCAACAATTTTAGTTCATTTTTATTAAGTCAAAACAGTAGCGTGTAGACAGGATTTTATTTCGGGGGGGGGGGGGCTGGGAATCAAATTGTGAGCTAAAGTTTAACTGTAAGCTAACTGTCAACTGAAAGCTAAGTAATGGGTCCCATTTCTGGCAACGCCCCTGAGTCAAAAAGATTTAGCTAAAAGTCAAAAATGGAGGATAGGCGGGAGGATGGGAAGCACTTCAATACGAATTGTTTGTTAATTTCTATGTTGTAGATAGAACTACATCGCATAGCACAGTAAATGCAGTATTTTGTGATACATGTTGCATGATGTTGTTCTCAAGACTTCTTATAGTAAAATTTTATTGGCGAAAGTTATGTGCTGTAAATGTTAAGATAATGAATGAGCTAATTTTCCTTCGCCACAATTATATGACTAGAATAGGTATGGTTCCGCGGGGGAAGCGTACTTTAAAAGCAGATTTAAAATAAGTTCGCGTCTCGTAAATAATAAGTGACCATTTTGTAAAGTGGAGAAAGTCATGAAATTTGCTAAAATCCTCAGGTGGCTGAATCATTCACTATTATAAACGATGCAGTCACCTGATAAAATCACTTGGATGTAAGGAGGCCCCAAGATATCTACAGTAGACATTTTAATAATTTTATAGACTAAACAATCAAATGAAAGATGTAAATAGTGACAAAAACTTATAACTAAGACTGAAACGTAATAGATCTCAAATGACAATGATACGACAATAAATTTGTTATGATCACGACGAATAATTTTTCTTTTTCACGATGAGCAAAGACTGACGATCTCTTTGAATTTTGCTTATTTACCATAACATATGAGCACCTGGAGCAAGATACAAATATTGTCAAAATTATCTAGGTTATTTAGGTAATACACTTAAACTAAACCTCAAAGCCCAATAATATTGATGAAACTACTGTATTGACACATTTCACCAAAACGAAAGTTCACGTACAAGGCTTAAAACGATATTTAGTTTAACCCATTTGTGCCTGGATATTTTTGCGACTTTCTTCGATTTTTACCGATATCAGAAATAATAGATATATTTCTGATGTCAACTTCTTGAACAAGGGATGATTTCTTTTAAAATCATTAAGCATAAAAATCGAAATATCAACATCCTACTTAGTCATGTTAAAATATTTTGTAGAGTTGAGGCTCAATACTCATGAATAAAGGCTAGAAAAATAAATAACGTTTTCGACTAATAGCGAAAATGCCGTCCCAAAAAAGGGACACTAGGCATAAATGGGTTAATATGTGATGATGATGACGGTATACGTATTCGGCTGAATAATTATCGATAAAAGTACTGTTTTTGCTTATATTTAAAAGAGATTAACTAAGAAAAATATAAATACCTTCATATGTTATGGCGATGGTACAGCTTGACAACAGAAGTAGCCACAGTCGAAGTCTACCTTTATTCTCACGTGGACGGAGACAAGTTTTAAACCCATCAACGAAATTTTTGGAAGAGAAGAGATCCCGGACTTTGGTTTTGCAACTGACATTTTCATCCAGTCCTTGTGTTTCAGGAACTAGAAAAACAACCCACAGGATGGCCAATAAATGTCCGCAAGCGACTGTGGCATAAAGAGTCAAATAACCATAAAAACGATATATTTGCCCGCCGGATAACGCTCCAAGAGTTACAGCAAGCCCAAATGATATCTGCAGATATGTGTACTTGAGTGATCTAGATTCACTGGACGAGGACTCAGAAGAGTGGCTGTAGATTATTGTCATCACACAGATGAAACCTCCGCTAAGCTGAGTTGGTAAATTTGACAAGATAATGAATCCCAAACCGGAATCGAAGTAAATTGTACAGAGAATGATCCCGATGTCATTGAGGAAGAATCCAAAAAGAGCTACTGTCAATGGTATTTTGCGACTGTATTTGTCACTCCAAGGGGCGATGAAAATGACAATGATAGCCCCAATGGGTGCCATCAAATTTAAGTAGAGATTGTAATTATTTGCAAGTATCTCTACATTATTCTTTTCTTCTTTGTGATCGAAAATGTGATCGCATACGTTTTTTGAGTAGTTGTAATAGAACCGGCATCCTTTGTCCATCATCATGTTAGTTAAACAAGTTGCATTTAAAATGAAAGAGAACATAAACAAGAACATCACAGGTTCTATCCTTAACGATTGTAAAACATTGCAGCATTTCTGTAACGGAGGATTTTCTTTTTCTTTATCTGTTGGTAAAATACAATTGGCAGTTCCATACTGTTCGTAAGCAGGCTGGGTTAATATATTCTTCTCATCATCTTCCAAAGTAGGATCATAAGTATCTCCTTCCATTTTTTTATCTGGAGCACTCTCGGCAGAACTGTTATCTTCCCTAAAGGAAAAAAAAAAAATCATTTGAATATTTTAAATCAACAGAAGGGCAGCTCACAACTGAAATATATTTTGCCCTATTCAGAAGATGTATGAGTGAGTGTATGTGTTAGTATGGGAATGGGAAATTGCTCCCATTTGCATATATCGGATGAGTTAAAAACTAGAAAGATCGACAAATGATGCAAGGCAACTTGTCACAAACGTCACCTTTTGTTTATTAAAGAGAGTGACAATACTGTTCATCTGACGAAAATAAAACCTAGAAATATCACATAGGAAGAGCGTTCGTTATTACTGAGACACGAGTGATGCTCTCATGTGAATATTTAAACAAATTTACGCAACTTTTCATATAAATCATTTAAATATTACTTAACTTACAAACATCCATTTTTAAGCCCTTTTTCCGTAAAATCTCTAATTCACTGGGTTTTTTTTTTTTTTTTTTTTTTTTTTTTTTTTGTGTTCCTTGTACTCTTTTTGGTAATTAAGAAACGTTAGTTCCTTTAAATCTAAAGATTAATAAGTTTATAAGCATACCTTTTAAGGGGTTATATACCTAATAAGGGATTATATTAGCAGATATTTAACGTACACCTTTCTAGGGAAGGCCGTTAGATTGCAACTAACTCTTAAGCAGAATTTCCTTTAATAGAAGAAACACAATTTTAAGTAAACATGAACCAAGAAATAAAGAAATTTTGAATCGCATCGTAATCGAATCAGCCAAATAAAAATAATACCTCGAAACAAACGGATTTGATCTAATGTCCAATTAATTGATTAAATGACACAGCTCTAATTATTACTATAAAACTACATAAACCTTCCCTTGAATTGCAAACAAAAATAAAAATTGAGTATTTTTAATATTGTAACCACCTTTTCATTCTGACTAATTTCACTTTAGTTCTGAAGGAAATAATTTATAAATATTAATTGAGTTATATTATCAAAATTCTTAGTGACTTTTTTCCCTTGTTATTTCTTTCAAATTACATTTCTGAGCACTTAGCGATTTAACCAAGCTTTTTATGGTACTTGATCTGGGTAATTCCATTGAGGTAGGATGAGATGGGGTAGGAGCAGAAATGGAGTAAAAACATACGCGGGCTCTAAGTCACTTATTCTTTCCACCACGGCAAAGGGATTTGCACCAAAAGCTTCATTTTTTTATCATACTTTATGTATATTATAAAATTGTACTTTAATAGACTTATTCCATTTTGTGACATATATTTTTTAAAAATCGTGCCATTTAACTTCTGAGCGAGAATTCGCGAGGGTTTTTTAAACATTTATTTAAAAAAGTTAATTGATATATTTTTTGTTTTTATTAACCCTTCTTTTACATTTTAAGTGTACTTTTTAGTCATATTTTTATTATGTCTACATCTTCTATTGTTTAAAAAATAGGGGCTTTGTTCACTTACCCCCTGTTTTCGTTGGTACGGGGCAGTTGCATACACAAAATGTGCACTAAATACTTAGGGAGAACAGTCTATTAAAATCATTTGTTACCACCACCTGGAGTTAAATTTAACCTAATTTGGTAATTAAAGTCAAAATAATCTTTCTAAGCATTTTAACGATATAATTTTCTCTCCACATATTAAAGTTCGTATCTCAAAAACTATGACAGATAATTCAGTTCTGAAAAAAAAAGTTAGAAAACTCTCGAATAGTTTTAGATGCTCAGGCAATATTCCTACCGCACCTATTCTAGGCGACAGAGGCAGAAAATGCGCTTACCCCACTAGATATGGAAAGTGCATAGATTCGGTAGAGAAAACTTTTTCCAGCATGAAAAATTTATTGTAATTTAGAAAATACATTCTGGGTCAGTGAAGAACATTCTTGAAATTGCAGGATAAAAATATTAAGTTTTTACTAGTAAAAATGATGTGCTCAAACTTGTTTAAACCCCACCTCACCCTATCGCATTAAGTACGGAATTTTTACAAAACTACAGAAACATATAACTGTATAAGAAACATTAACATACGTTTCGAAATTATGTGCTAACTGAAAAATTCGTATACCGTATCATTGGTTGGTCTAGATGGGAGAGGAGAAGTACGGAGGCACGTGCCTCCTTTAGTTTAACAAAAATGAAGAAAAAAAGTTTATTATAAGTTTATAAAATTTTATTTTGGAGGTAGTACAACTCAAAAGCTGCAAACTCTAAACTACATGCTTGAGGGGGCGTTTTCGGTTAAGCCTTTCCGACCGCGAGTAAACATTTGAGCACACAAAAATCATCTACACTATCGTACAAGATCGATGTTCTAATTTGTGCAATAAAAACCAATTTTCCTCGAAAATTAAATACTCAGGTTTAATTATATTACTTTTTGTTAAATACAACAAAATTTAACCTCCATTATCAAAAAAAAAAAAAAAAAATTCTGTAATTCAAAGATAAACTATTTAATCAAACCTGAAAGGGTTAAGACTAAACTACACGAGATTTATCTTCTGCCAAAGATAAAGTAACCAGACGTCCTGCTTTTGGCGGGACAGTCCCGATTTTTACCTATATGTCCTGCTGTCCCCACAGAACCCTAAAATGTCCCGCCAAAGTCCTGCTTTATTAAAAATAAATAAATAAATGTAAAATAAACTGGGAATAAATTCACATGAAAAAGATGGTGTTATTTACAAAGTTTTTTGTTACTTGTATTTAACACTGGTTTTCTTTTATTGATGAAAATGATTGTTTTATAATATGTATTAGTACATGCCTACATATATATATAATCAATGGATGGTGATTCTATAGTTATTGTTAGAAAGCAAACTATTTTGGAAATTTATCTAAAAATTAACAATAAAATTATTTAAAACCTAAGTTTATATAATAGGCCTATTTTATTTGTATATTCGCTATATTTTTTTCAACTCATTTTTCTCATAAAAGTAGAAAATGAAATTATGTGTAGAAAAAAAAATTTGGGGAGGGGGAGTTCGGGATTAAATTTTACCCCTCCCGACTCTGCAGTTTAGAAACGTCCTGATTTTCGGTTCAGAAAAAATGGCCACTTTAGCCAAAGAAGTGGGATCTTGGGCGGATGATTTTTTTAAGAGGTTTTATTGACTATTCACGTTACATCTGGAAAAAATCTCCCCAAATTCCAGACCGTTAGATCGACAGACGTGCGAGAGCAGGCCCGGACTGGGAGGTAGGGGCCCGCCCGTCTCAAGAGAAGGGGGGGCCCGGGTGTTATTGTGCAACCGATAAATAATAGGATGTGTTAACTTTCGGGGTATGGGGGAGGTATGGTGTTATTATTAATTAATTATGATTGATAATTAATGCATTAATAAAATATTGATCTATTAATTAATATGCGTCATTCATATTAATTAATCCCTTGTTCATTCAGGAACCCTCACTGAAAGAATTTTGAGAACTACATTTAAAATGAAGTGTTTTGAAGCCTTCTGGGGCGCAATTGCAGCTGCAGAACATTTTTTATGTGTCAAACTACATTCAAGTGTATAGCACTTTTTTTTCTGTTTGGGGGCCCACCCGTCTGCAGACAGTCGGACACCCTGGCCAGTCCGGGCCTGTGCGTGAGGTCAAAACACTGGACCTGTACACCACCTTTAAGCCACCACCAAATGTGTCTTATATACTTGGTTATTGGTCGGCCCACATCTTTACGGAGGTGCGGGGCGTGTTAATGCGTTTTCGGTTGATCGCAGGATTACGATCTAGGTGAGTTACTTTGTGAATCCTTGGTAAAAAGTTATAAATGCTACGTCTATCGATTTTGAAGGAAAGTATGCTATCATCAATATTAATATGAGTTTTGGTTTATCAGTAAAATTCGAATAGACATTTTAAGTCAAAATACATGTATGTTTATACTAAATTATATTTATAATATTGTTTATACTACATTATGTTTATACTAAAAATAAGAAGTAAAAGTAAGAACAAAGATGATTTTTTAAAACATGCGTTATCACTTGCACTTTGCTTGTCCCCCACGAGGGACGCGCCTCACCGGTTGGGAGCCACTGCTTTAAAGATGACTATCCTTAGATTTTAATGAGTCTGATATTTTTTACTATATTACTTCAAAAGAATCATTAATATACTGCATAGAAAATTTTTAACAAGGAGTATAGTATAGTACATTATATCCCCCTTCCTCATGGGCTTAACTGGTTAAAGTCCGGGGATAATTATTGGTGGAAGCCGAAATTTATTTCGGAGTGGCTAATTTTTGAAAATAGCTTTTTTGACCTAAGCTTATTGAACCTAAACAAAGTGTATAAAAATCCATAATGATACATTTAAGAAATGCCTTTTTTCTTAGGGTGTTAATGGGGAGAGGGTTAGTATCTTCCCTTAGATCCAATACTGGGGATAACTCTTCCCTAGAAATATTTTTTAGCCTTCTGCTTCGTAGGAAAATTAAAACTTCCATCACAAGAATAACAATATTCTGACTTTTCATTTTCGAAAAATATGTCTCTTTAAGCTATATATATGTATAAAATCATAGAAAAATTACGAATCTAGAATAAATATTAATAAAATATTTTTTTTTCAATAACTGTTAGTATGGCTTGTTTTGTAACCTATTTAGTGTGCCCCTGTAAAAAGAGGGATAAATGACTTTCCAATGGAAAGTATTTTATCACAAACTTTAACAATACCATCATCATTCTTTGTAAATTAGAATTATTTTATGCGCTCTCGTAAAACTATATGTGCTACACATATATTATTTTTAATAGAGTATATGAGATAAAGTACACATCGACAACAAATATGAATTTCGTGTCAATCGGGGTATACATTAATGGTAGTTATTTGATACATATATGTATTACTCATAAAATCAGGAATTATGATCGCAAGTTCAAGACCACATAAAAGCTCTCTATTATAACAAATGTTTTCTGTAGACTTTTAATTCTTCGTAACCCGAATTATGCATAAGAGTTAGAAATAGAAAAAATATTGAATTACTATCGTGAACAAACCAAAATGTTTTAAGATTACAACCTTCATTCTTACATGAATTTCCCATAAAGAGCTCCACATAATCAAATTAATGTATAATCATTTTCAAAATTTGTACCATAACAACAAACCCATAATTTGTTAAGAAGGAGTTGTGTATCGGCGGCCATCATTTAAAAAATATTTCTTACAAGTGCAATGTTTTTATGAGTCAAACGTTTAAACAAGTTGTAAATTACAAAATATTAGATTAAATGTATCAATTTTGCATGTAAAATACAAGAGACGAATAAGACATTTCGTAACTATTTCCGTAAAAACATTCAGCCAATTTTAAAAATACAAATAAATTTTTATCTAGTTTTACACCTTTGTTAAATTACAATCTAAATATTATAAAAACTTTACTTACTTTACTTTCATCTCCATATGAACCACTTTTTCTTGAAGCATTGGAGATTTAGCATCAAATCCCGACTAGAATAAATTTTCGAATCGAAGAATCCGATATAAAATAAAGTGTTGGCCACTCACAACGATTGAACTATTGATCCGAAACTAAAACTTTGTTGAAAAGTAAGGGAAATCCCCTTTAAAATTCTTTCTATATACGCATGCGCTGATATGCTACCAAACAGAAGTGTACTATTGATTTATGAGTTCATTAAACAGGTGATCATTGCAAGACATGAAATGATTTTCAAAATTATACGCACTAAGTCTACAAGCATTTAAGTAGATCATCTGTTAATCTATACAGAATGTTCAAAAGTGGAATACAGCTTAAAATTATCCATTCTTTTATTTCCATCACATGTCACACTTTTAATATTTTTGTGCAGTGCGGGTCTTATATTATAAGTGCGACGGTTATTTATCTAAAATCTTCATCTGTTATAAAACAGAGGTGCAAGCTGTGATGCGTTTATTATTCTTATCATAAATGTAAATTTAGATGTTTTTTTGTCTACAAGATTATAAATAATCAAAGCGTACATTTTTACTATCCCATTTGTAAATTTTCCGCCTCTCCACAAGTACCACTGTCATCAATGCAGGTTAAACTCTGTAAAATCATCTAAAAAAGGTTTTTTTTTTCTAATAAGTTAAAAGAGGTTTGCAATCTGTCATCATATAATAGGAAGCTATATCAGCCTATAGTATATCTGTTCTTCGCGCAAGCAGGAAGACGCTATTTTCCTAGACAATCTGCGATTTTTATGACTTTTGAAAAGAGGGAGGGAGAAAATGTAATCTTTCTAGAAAGGCGCTAAAAATGTTCTAGGGAGATTACGTATATGAATATACTATAGTGCAAAAAGTACCCTGACTATCTTTTGGAAACTTTTTTAACTGAGAAGTGTTTCGGTTTGTCTGACTGTCTGTCTGTCAAAATTCTAATCTGCCATAAATGCTCATCAATAACTACGGAATGTATCTGTGTTATTTCGATGTGCTGTACCATTTATCCCGTTGAAAATGGTGCATATAGCATTTATAGTTGTTCTAGACGACCACACGAAAAAAAAAAGACCAATACATTACGCTCATCTATGGGCAGGGATTGTTTAAAGCATAATTTGTAGATATTCGTGTATTTCAAACAAGACAAGATTGATATGTTATTAACCCTTTAACGCGCAGTGTTCCCGCTCTGGGAACGCCCAACTCAGACGTTTTGACTGTTGCCAGTCACGAAGAATAGATTTGATTTCTATAAAAATAGTTGCGGTTGACATAGCTCCATTAGAATCCTTTACTTTTTAGCACGTCCTTTCCCGTCAAAAAATGGTCACGATTATTTTCAACAGCACTGATATCTGCTGAAAAATGGAAGAATGCGAGAACAGCTAGATAGACTGCCCAATGCTGAAAAAAGGGCAACCGTTGCCATCGCTCGACTTAACTACCAGCAAGATGGCGGACGATCGAAACGTTCATCGCGTGCCACAGATCTAGAGACCCTTTTTTGACGCAGCTGGCTGTGCCACCGCACAGCCAGCTGCTGTGCTGCCATCGTTTTAAAAGGGTCTCTAGATCTGTGGCACGCGATGAACGTTTCCGATCGTCCGCCATCTTGCTGGTAGTTAAGTCGAGCGATGGCAACGGCTGCCCTTTTTTCAGCATTGGGAAAGGGTTGTGCCTCAAAGGGTTGAGGAATAGAAAATAATGCTCTCCATTTGCAAATGGTGTATGTAGCATGTATAGTTCTTTTAAAAGAATTCCAACATATTAGGTCTGTGGCAGACATTAATTCATTTCAAACATAGTACAATGAGTATATAAATGTTTATAAAACTTACTCTTCATTAAAAGAATAAAAATAGCGTTTAAATTTCTTTTACAGGAACTCCTGTTAATAGAGATGAAGAGCTTTTTTGAAGTTATCGCGAAACTCTAGATGTATTTGGTGACGAGATATCGTCAGATATATTGTTGTGTTGGAGAGTGCTTTATAATCGATGCGTTTGATATTATTTATCTTTCTTGTTAATTTAAGATTTAGTTTTACATTGTTATTTGGAACCGACAGAAACTCAAGGGGTATTTTTAAAAATGAAAATTTGGCTTTATAAAATGATATTTTAAATATTTGTATTTTATGATATGGCAAGTCTAAAGGAAGGGCATCTGCCTACAGGAAAGTGTGCCTTGAGTGCAGGACTTTTCAAGGCGTTCTAACTCGTATTCACGTTGCACCTAGAAGAAACCGCCCAAAACAGTATTTTTTTTTTAATTCAACCCTGTAAGGCTACTTTTTAGAGATTTTTTATGCGCACAAATTTACCTGATTGCGTATTGTTGCGATATGACCACGTCTGTCTCCACAGCTGAAATGTTGCGGGCGGTACCCAGAATGGATGTCCAGTCCTTTAAGCCAAACCTTTTATGCACATTGATTTTACGATGCACACGCCTTCAGTTATTATAGTACAGCATTACCGATTTTCAGAAGATTAAATATGTGCCACGCTACAAAGTGTGTTGGTCGGATGCGTCATGAATTGGAATATGTCGTGAGAGACACTAAATCGCGTGAATGCTTGAAGATTTTCAATTAGCACTTGATAGAGAACTCTTATAATTTATATCGATCGTTTCCAGATCGGAAAAAAGAATGAGAAAAATTTCCGCTAAACACAAAAATTGTCAGACTTCCTTTTCCTTTTACTGAAAGAATATCAGAGGATGTTTTAGGTGGGGAGGGAGGGGGGCGCATTTTCTTGAATGTGGAAATAATGGAAAAATGGCAAAAAGAATGGCAGTCAATCACAAACGTATGGTGTATACACATTTAAAAGAAAGAAAATAACTGTTCAATTAGATTACCCGTCGAAAAATGTGTGTTTGGGTCATTATTTATGTCTGGGAGATTGGGTACTCCCCACATGTTTAAAAAAGATTGATAAAATGTACGACGATCCTTGCCTTTGTTGTAAAACTAGATGCATTACATACTGTAAAAGTACTTATTTTCGCGAGCCTTGATTTTCGCGAAAATGGAGATATCGGCGATTTCACGAGCTAATAATTTCGCGGATTTTATATGAATCGAACCGAAAGTACCTAAATATAGAACCCCTTTTGCATAAGGCATTTTAAGAAACTTCCTTTTATCCGAAAAGTTCGCCTCCCCCTCTTTCCCTCCCTATTTTGAATGGCTTCAAAGAAGCTGGTATAAATATTATAAGTGAAATGAGCTGTGTTCTATTAGTTGTATTATTGTTTTATATTTCAAGAAATAGTTTTATAATATTCAAGAAATTCAGAAGAATCTCCCTACAACGAATTTCTCCGTATAACAAATTTTAAGTCGGAACGTAACTTTAAGGCTTAAATGACATTAAAACTACTCTCCATATAACGAAGAGCTTGTCTCGCTATAACGAATTTTTTTAGATTTATCTTTGAGGTTTTTTTTTTTTTTTAAATCGGTTCTGAAGAAAATTTCTAATTTTTGGACAGGCCACTTAATGGAAGAGCAACAGATGACCTTTCCGATCTTTTAGAAGTGCATGCAGAGCTCTTAACTGCTTCATATATATTACAGAAGAAGACATTTTGGACAGTGTAATAGAAATAGAGAAAAATGAAGGCGAGGAAAGGCAAACTGGTTCAAAAAATGAAGACGTTTCACAGTCAAAACCACACCATACCGAAATGCTTTAGTAAACGTAAGTGCACTTATTTTATTCTCTAAATTCTTGAATTGTCTTTACTTTTGAACATAAGAAAATTGAATTGTCTTTACTTTTGAACATAAAGAAAACATAAATTTAAAACAAATTTATAATACATACTAATTTATTTTTAATTTAAGTCATAATTAAATACTTTTAAACATCGAATTACTAAAAGTTTGTAATATTTGTTGAAATAACAGCAAAAATCTCTAATCTCTCTCACAATGAAATTTTCTTTATAGCGAGTTTTTTAACTGGAACCAAGCGAGTTCGTTATAGGGAGATTCTACTGTAGTTGTCAGAAAGTAAAGTTTAAAAAAAGTGTTTGTAACTATGCAATAAATTATTAAACTTTGGTTGTGAAAAATTTCTCATTTTTTATTGTTATTTGAAGCGAAAAAAGAATGTATTTTGGCGAGGATTTAATGTTTGCAACTACGACGGGCTCGCGCAAACTAAAGCCTAGCGATAATAAGTGCTTTTACAGTATATGGAAACTGTCCCATAGTACTTTATCTTTTCCGTAGAAGTAAAATATGGAAATAAATGTGCAGTTCATAATGCGATGGCGTAATGCTTAGATTTTTTAAAAAAAGTGCAATAAAATAATAAGATTCGGCGAAATATACACCTGAATTTCATAAATGCAGATGGGAATAATTATTTTGTACTTAGAATTTGAAAAATACTGTAAATGTAGGGGCTAGGTTCAGGGCGCCGTGGAAGGATTATTTGCGCGGCATGAGCGGATCGACAACAAAACGTCACGGATCACGTGAACAACGTTTTTTCCACGGCAAGGGCAAGCTGGGAAATGCGAATGTGTTTCGATGAACTCTGTGAATGTGTGAGGATTTTGTTTTTCTGGTAGAATCATCAGGTGGTCTCATCAGGTGGGAAAGGAAAAGGCGGGTTGATTGATGTATAAGTTGGGAAGAGGGACCAAATAATTGATGGTCCACGTGTATTAGCAGCATGAGGCTTAGCGCTCTTATCACTTGTGTGTTTTAAATAATAAGATATCTAAATAGATTTTAATGTTTAGCAATTTGATCCGGAATTATATATATATGTAAAGAATGGGCCTTACGCCATCCCTTGTTGAAATGACTGACATAAATCCATTGGGGTTCTAGGTTAAATAGTTTATTTCAAAGTTCGGGCAGAGGGCAGGAGTCAGGCCGGCGACCTCATTGCTCCGGGGCTATCTCCGTACATCGCAGTCTAACAGCTAAAGCTGGAAGCTCCTGCAAAAGCTTCACGTTCCAAACTCCTACAAGCTAAGTTAAAACTCTAAAGCTCCCAAAATTTCCACGCTCTTGTTTAAATACTCCTTCGTTACCACACCTGCTGGCAGGGAGTAGCACGATCGCGAAGGCGTTACTCTCAAACGTAATTAGTTAACTGGCTTGTCAATCAAGACATGAGAAACACCTGCTTACACAGGAGTTCTAAAAGAACATAGTAGCAAAGCCACAGAAAACTGAAACTACTGCTGAATCAACAATTTTACTTCTTATGGAACTTCAAAAAACGTCTCTGAGTGTAATATTTGTGTGGCCGAGAAACAGACTTTACAGTGAGAGTAACCGAGATTAAAGAAGGCTTTTCAAATATCATTAAATTAAATTAGGTTAAATTAGCAAAGTTTATTTTATTATTACATATATATATATATATATATATATATATATATTGAGAAAATACAGTTTTTTAAAAATAAATTGGTTTTCGTACAGTTTTTATTTTTAAAAAAAGGGAAGAAATATTTGTTCTGAATACATATTTTCCTTTTAAATACTTTTAAAATGCAATAATACTCTTGAACCGTTTATTTAGTTTTTCTTTCATTATTTGCTTTTTATTATAAATAAATTGTTCAAATAATTTATTAATATATTATATATATCCTTATAAGTTAAATAAAAAGTAATTTTCTGTTGTAAAGATATTCATATTAATTCCATTAAAAAATTGTAATTACAAACAGTAACAAGTTGAATACTTTTTTCTTCTAAAAACTTTTAAAATGATTTATAATTCGAACAACTTATTTTCACCCCCAGTTATTTACTTTATTAATAATAATAATAAATGCTATAGTTTTATATATATATATATATATATATATAAAGTCTTCGGTACTGCAGTTTGTGGGTTCAAATCATGGTAGATGGCTGAAGTGCGAAGGTCCAGGGTTCTGGCCTATCGCGCTGCTGTCAATCTAACGGTGTGGAATTTTGGCACGGTTTCCTCCTGATATTACAGGGTTTTTAACCTGTGGTTCATGGACCCCTTGGGGGTCCATGGGTCATATTTTGGGGGTCCGCCGACTGATCCTAATTTTTAAAATGTTTCCATCAATATTTAGCCAGCAGTGGTAACTCGGACCTACTTCATCATTGAAAAATGAAATCTGTGAACACCTGGAAGTACTTCAAGTTTCATTTGACAAATATTTCAATTCGGATGGAATAAATATAAAAGATGAGTTGTGGATTCGTAATCCTTTTCTTTGTGATATTGACTATATCGATGACATGAACCTTGTCAAAGATGAGCTAATTGATTTGAAAACAAAGTCCTTGTTAAAAATGAATTTCGATTCAAAAACTCTTGGAGAGTTTTGGTCTTCTTTAAGAGAAGCCAATCCATTGCTTGTAAAACGAGCTATGGCAGCCATTATTCCGTTTGCTACAGTATATCTTTGCGAAGCGGGATTTTCCACACTTGTCACAATAAAAACAAAACATCGACATCGACTGAATGTCGAACATGATATGCGCGTTGCTTTGTCGAAAACCATCCCTCAATTGAATCTGTTAATCAAGGAAAAGCAGCAACAGTCTTCACATTAAAAATTTTAATTTTTCAAATTTTTTATACTATTGAAATAAAAATATTAAAATACTTAAATAATAAAACAGAGTATATTTTGTAATAAATGATGTTTAAGCAATTTTTTTTTTCCACAGAGGGGTCCGTGATATATTTAGAATTTTTAAAGTGGTCCGTTGTGCCAAAAAGGTTAAGAAACACTGTGATATTACGTGAATATTTCAGGTTAGAACTTGAAAAGTCTCCCGCCCAAGGCACTCCCCCTCCTTGGCATATAGCCCTCGTATAGATTTGCCTTAACAGAACACAGCAGAACCCTCTTCGGACTCCAACTGTAGTAGACAGCTGAAGTGTAAGGTTCCGGGTTCGGGCCTTTCGTACAGTTGTCAGTCTAGCTGACTTTTTTTTGGACGATTTGGAGTTTTGGACAATTTTCTCCAAATGTAACTTGAATTCACTCTCGAACGACTTTAAGTCCTCCGCTTGACTGATTAATGAATTTTAAAAAATGAATAAGCTAGTTATAAATTAGATTAAAATTTTTAAAATATATGCGTATTTATACATTAAAACATTAACTTAAAGTGTTAACTTAAGTTAACTTAAAGTATTAACTATTCCTGTTTATCTAGATAGGAAAAATATACCATTACAAAGAGATATTGGAAGTTATTAGTCATTATTACAGACGACATAATTGATTTTTATGGAGAACAACAGTATATTTTAAGTATGAAGCTGACTTAAGAAATTTCACTTATCCACGAATATTTTTTGAGAGGGTGTATAGTAATTGGTATTAAATTAATTAATTATAAAGTAAATTGCTAAATAAATTAAATATGAATGCGTGTTGCATACTGAATATTATAAAAATTTTGTAGTATACTGTAATATCAAAACCAACGAAGATTTTATATACATACTAGCTGAAGTACCCGTTCTTCGCACGGGAATGAATGGACTTTTTGATATTACGATTTGTGGGGATTACTATTTATTGTAATACAGAGATATAGCAAAATGGATATCGCTTTATATTGTGTTCAATAACTATGCATACCGAATTTCAAGGCAATCGTTTGTACGGTGCAGAAGGCCATGCGGCGTAGCGCAATCTAGTGGAGAGTTTTAGCAAAACGGATACGGTGGAAATATTCTTCGCATTCAGATATCGATGAATACGAAATTTCAGGACGATCGGCTGGACAGCCCTGACGACGCGACATCTAGTGGCAAATTATATAGGAAAATGGATATCGCCAAACTCTTCTCTGTGTTCAAATATCTATGTATACCTATTTTCATAGCGATCAGTTGCACAGTCAAGAAGTGATACACTGCAGCGCGATCTCGTGGTTAATTAAAGTAATGATTTGCTACAGTGCCGTCAAGTGGCGAGTTATAGCAAAATGGATAACGCCAAAATATTCTCATTGTTCAAATAGCTATGTATACTGATTTTCATAGCGACCGTTTGAATGGTCAAGAATTTGGCCTGCTGCAGCGTCATCTAGTGGCGAGTTAAAATAATAATGCATTGCAGTGCCATCTAGTGGTAAGTAACATCAAAAGGAACACAGTTAGAATATATTCTTCGTGCTGAAATGTGTAAGTATAAGAAATTTTATGCCGATCGGTCGAACGGTATAGAAGTTGATGTGTTGCAGCGCCATTTAGCGGCAAGTTACAGCAAAATGGATACTGAAAAATACTCTCCGTGTTCTAATGTCCGCGTGTACCAAATTTCATCGAAATCGGTTGGACGATATTCGCATAGTAAACGGCTAAACGGAATAGAATTCGACGTTCTGCTGCGCCACCTAGTGGCAAGTTAGAGGAAAACGGATAGCATAAAAAGCTTCTCAATGATAAAAGACTTAGGTGAACCAAATTTCATAGTGCAACGGTGCTGGAGTTTTTCAACCTCATACACACATACCAACATTCATTTTTATCTATAACCAGTATCATTATATATCCCAGTCTCAAATAAAATCCAGTTTCAAATCTAGCCTCGCCAAAGTGCCAACATACGCCATTTTGCAAGAGTTTTTTCAGGAAATCATTCGAAGCATTGACTTAGCAGCAATCAATATGGGAAATGGTTCGGCCGCCAAAAAGTAAAGCACACATTTATTTGAAAAGGGGAATCCCTTAATACAACCGAATTTTTTTAAATTATCAACTATAACGTGTTTTATTCATCGTTACTCCGATGTACTAAATGAGAAGATTTCAATTTTCTGAAATTTGGCGGAATTCCCCCAACTTAAATCAATGTACTCAATTGGCGAGAATTCTGAAGATAGATCGCTTGAAATCCCTTAATAACTGCATTATTTCTTCACGGATCATTAAAATTTAACGCTGTATTCTAATAAAACCTTTGCACTTGCTTTCAAAAATCTATTTCCTTAAGCTCTCAATAAATTGCGCCAAGCCGAAAACTGTGCAAACCGCTAGAACTCACTTTCTCGAAATCAGCATTTGAGCCATTTTATTTTTTCGCCAAACTAAAAAAAAATTACATATTAGCCTCGGAAATCTTCAATTCTTATTGTTTTGCGTATAAAACATTTCATTCCTGCTCTGATTTCCCATGCACACGATATTATAATAAAAAATTAATAATCTTACAAATATAAACTAACAAAAAAAATCATTATTATACTTTTATTTTTACTTTGAGAATTTAAAACATCTTATTCGGCAAAATCGCCACACATGGCAACCACGATCCTTATTTCACACTTTTTTCACTACAGGGGTTACAATTACGGAATTGTTTTTGCATGGAGAACATAAAAAATCTCTTAAATTCCGGGAACGGGTGGACTTTCAAAGTTGTAAAGTGGACTATGATTTATTCTATATTATTTTACATATCTGTGCAAAATTTCAGGCTGATAGGTCCATTTTTGTGGATTTGTATACAACTCAAATCCACAAACAAACAAACAGAATTTCATTTTTATTTATAAGATATATTATTTGTACTGTATGCATAAAAAACTAACTATCAATAAATGTTAAACAAAGACTTGTTAAATAATCTGAAATATTTCTTGTGACATACATATGAATTAGGAATTCAAAAGTCATTATGCTAACTGACTTGAAAAAAAATCAACTAAATTGCTTTTTTGGGGGAGGGGGGTGATATTTTTCAAAGAATACACTGTATCCTAAAAATGATTGTTTTTGTATGATTACGGCAACGGTACGCTCGGGCGATCTGCCAAGGATGGGGGTTACCTTGGTAGGAAAACTTTCTAAGGGCTTTTAACGCGTATTCACGTTACATCTGGAGAAAACCTACCAAAACTCCAGACCGTTAGATCGACAGTTGCGCGATGGGACACGAACCCGGGACCTTCACAATTCGCCCGTCTACCTTTTTCTGTGACATAACCACTCCTAAAAATGATATATATATTTAAAATTTTCAATGGATACTTTTTCAGTTTTCATAAAGTGGAGCGGAGAATATACTACCTATTAAAAATACATTCATTGTTGAGAAGCATTGTAAAATCAAATCAACGTATTTGCGGACTCCTTCCCAGCCAGAATCCTTAGTAAACCACGAATGTTAAAGGTTTTCCTTTTCGTGTTTGAGGATTTGAGTTAATTAAACAGTATTAACAGAAATAGTTTAATGTTTTAAATTAGATTATACCTTTCTACAAGAAACATTGCACCGAGTTCTGGTTCTATTTGATTTTGTGAAACTGATAAGCAAACTTTTACTTACTGTCAAATAAAAAATAATAGATCTAACTTGAGCAAAATATCCCTTGTAACAACTTAAGCTCTCATCTAAATATTCAATTGTTTATGAAAAAAATATTTAATAGGTATTAAATGATAATAAAATAAAAATAATTATTAAATTAGAAACGATTTTTACACCTTCTTATTTGCATTTGTGAAAAGCATTGAGAGGTTGCAGGAAATATTTAAAAAAAATCCTTTCGTTAGTTTTAAATAATTTTACACAAAGTCACACTGAAACAGTAAAAGACTATGTTTCTATCTATAAATTTTGAGCATACTTTGCAAATTTTATAAGTATGTACCCAATTTTCAGTGCAATTCGTGCATTCCTATCACATGATACCGAAGGATATACATTTTTAGAATATTCCCTAGATAAAAATACAAACCGAGAAAAGAAATTACAAGTGATTACGTAGGAGAAACACAATGAAATTGATAACTTCACCTCAGCAAATATCAGTTTCAAATAATAATTTAATTTGAAGTCATAACATATTTTCAAGGAAGCATATTTGAGCTAGGTAATTCAAATGTATTTCCTCCATCATATAAAATTACCTATTCTGTAGTTCATATACGCACATTAATTCGAGTCGAATTCAAAAATCTCATCCATAATTCATTTTCCTGCGTTTCAAGTTCTACATCATTTGAATTTATTCCACTGAAACTACGTTGATAATATCTCAACAAGTAAGGCACAGTGATATCTCACTTACGCGCGGGCGCAGGAGACTGCAAGAAAAACCTGCACCTAAGTGGGAGACGTGCATAAACGAAAAACCACAAAACAGAGCCCAAAAGCAAAATACCAGTACATTGAACTGCATCATATTGCTAATTAATACAACGTATACACTGAAAAATGTAAATTACTACTATCTCACAAAATAATTTAAAAGAGAAAAAGGATAAAATGGGTAAAATTCTCGCACTAAGGTGACACTCGTCTAGTCGAATAAATCTACTTTTTGAACTGAGTACCTTTCTTGATCATGGTTTTGCAATGTCCCCGGCTCTGGACTGCGGAAAAATCGCGCATAAACCAGAGCGCGTGTAAAGAGATATGCTGAAATATTCGGAGAAATAGCTTTTATTATCTTTTCAAAATTAGTTGTGTTTTAAGTTGTTTTTTATGATTTATTTCTTAGTTTTGGCATATATAAAGGAATGAGAGATTCGGTAATTTTTTAATACAGACGGTGTCCCAGAGAGGTGGCAACGGGTTTTCTAATTCTTATTTTTTAATTATATCGCAGAGATATCGTTGAAGAAAGATGATTTTGAATATTAACGTTTATTGCTTCAGTGGAAAAAAAATATTTTCTTTCGTAATTTCCGTACGACCCCTGAAATGCAATCATTCGTCGTGATTTTCCCCCCTCGAAAGCCACGGAAAAGTGGTTTAAGTCAGCGTTATATGTATCTTCATATCTCTGACACCTTTTAAGGTATAATTCTCAAATTTTGTATGTCACCTCATGAGTGTGGGGCACATTTTACTTACTAGGAATTGTTTTGTAAGGTCGGAGTCTTATTTCGCCTTATTTTGAACATTTTTTTTTCAAATTACACTGCCCACTTATCTCTAATAGATAAAGAATTAAAGACCGTTATCATCTTTCTGGGACACACTGTGTACATACATACATACATACATACATATATATACCCAGTCAGCACAGTAAACTTGCAGCAAGCTTGATTTATCAAGTCAATAAGCTTAAATTAAGCTTGAAAATTTCAAGCGTGTAAGCTTAATGCAAGCTTGAATCAAGTGTTCTAGTTTACACTTGCCCAGCTTGCATTAAGCTTAACATTTCAAACTTGAATCAAGCTTGACATAGCAAGCTTAATTTCAAGCTTAAAAAATTTTCCTAAAAAAAAATTGCCTAAATACACGGGGCGCCGGTCGGCGAACTCGCCCCACATATCTTACTTTGCCACGCATTTTCCCCTCCACGCTGAAATTTCAATTTAATTTAATCTGTTTCCATCAAGTGTCCGTGGCTAAAATAGAACCCGGGACCTTTCGGTTGGGAGGCGAGCGCGCTATCCGTTCCGCCACTAAGCCTTGCGCAGCTATGACTAAAGTTTGAAGTGACTTATCACGCCGTTTTCTGGCCAGATTGATAAGTGGGCGATATGTTATTTTTTTTTTTTCATGCGATGCATCAAATTTAAAATAATGTTATGTGTTATTTAGAGACTCTACTAATACTGAAATAAACATAATGTAAACTTAAGAGCAGCACACGTTTTAAAGCTTTCAATATCGCAACACTCATGAGCAATACTGCTGGCCAAAATCGAGACAAACGACTGATTTTGAAATCAATTTTATTTTATTTTGAATTGTATTACTATAATTGTATTTTATTTTGAAGAATTTCCATATTTGGAAATATAGAATCCTTTTTTTTTTTAATTCTATGGTGAACCACACATAAAGTGAAGTATATTAACTAACTAAATTGTGTTAATTATATTAAAATTTATTTTTAGGGCTAATTAATTAGTTAATGGAATTACTAATGTTAATTAGATGTAAATAAAACTAAAACTCCCCTCGTGATACACTTCACAGGGGCTTATCCCATTCATTCCTTCCCCTTGCGTGTTCTAATGTCCAGGTTTTGTGCGTAGTAAAATAAAACACATCTTTTACGAACTTTCAGCAAATTTGAGAAACACTAGACAATTAATGTCCATTCTCTTTCACAGATGGCGCCATCACTGCACACTTTCGAAAGCTAAAATCAAGCTAAAGTCAAGCTTGTATTAATACGTCAAATTCAAGGAAATGTCAAGCTTGATTTAAGCTTATGTGCTGTCTGGGATATATATAACATATCCACGTATAAGTTGACCGACCTTTATCTTCGCAACTGTTTGTTCTAGATGCATATTTCCAGTTACAAAAATTATTGGAACTAGATCCAAAGTTAATATATTAAAAGTTAGAGGGAAAAAAATACACAATTTAAATTTGTATACGCCCCCCCAGGTCCTTATAGTCATATTTAGAGAAATCTTGCCCATGCAAAGCATTGCGTGGTCGTTACATATATTCTACATCATTCAGACATATACAGACATATATCATCATTACATTTTATATACAAAACAAGAAAGACAAACATGGCACACTCATTCATTATGATGCTCATTCCAAACAGCATTTATAAAGGTGAAGTATTGATGGAATATGCTTGGCGATGATTGTAAAACAGTTTTAGTAGACGATTTTAATGTAGATTTCGATTCCAAAGCAATTTACGAAGAAAAATAAGGCACTCTCAGGAGTAATTTATTTCCAACTTAAAGAATTAGGAAGAAAAAGGGGCCGAAGCAAGGATTATGATACACTTTTAATGAATAGAGCTTGTCAGTATGCAAAATATGAACGTATGTTATATTAAAAAAAATACAATTTTCCGTTAATAAAATCTTTTATTATGACTACTGAACTTTAATAAATTCATAGAGAAGTTGAATTATTTCCCGATATTATGTGACATGTATAAGATTTTTATCTGTAATTCCAGCTGATTTTAAATGTCACAAAAATATGTCCTTGATGGATCCTCAGTATTTAAAACATTATGTGTGATAGTTAATTAGTTCTAGTAATAATAATAAATTATACAAACGAATGTTTCAAAAAAATGTTTTCTGTTGAAAACCTTCATAATGTCCACTCCAAGGATTGCACCCACGATATTTATACACAAAGCAATATTGTTTCTGTCTTACAAATCATGGGTTGTAAGACAGAAACAGTATCTAATACATTATCATTATGAAACTTACAAGGAAAGTTTTTAAAAATGTTGACAATTGGTTAATTTATAAAATATGTCTCTATAAAATTCCTCCATTACGATCATATTTCTTTAATCTAATTTTTGGTAAAATTAAATAGAAAACATTAATATTAATTTCATTTAGTGTATATATATATATATACATACATATATATTGTTACGAATTTTCGGGGCAACCCGCTGCTCTGGGGCTTAAAATGGTTTAAAATTCATATTCTACGCTTCAAATAGATAAATTTTGCTTTTTGTTGCATCAAAATCGGCCAATTAGAACCGGAGATACGGAGGTTTCGCTTTCCCATATGTTTTTCTATGGGCTTCTAGAAATCTCGAGAAATATTAGTCCTAGAGCTTAGATCTCTTCACTTTTGAGGACTTATTTTTGGCGCCAAATTTGGCGATATTTCGCCAAAAGTCGCCAAGCTTGGCGAGTTTTTGGTCATTTGGCGCGATTTTCCCAATGGGGCCTGGAAGTTGTTTTTCCTGCATTAAAAACGCATAATAACCTAACATTTCTCTTCTATGACGTAATCAATATTCACGCGTTATGTAGAACCCTCGAGAAATTGACTTTTCTGGAAACCTCTTGTACCTCCTGCGTCGGCTATTTATAGAAGCGTGTGTCGCCCCGACGATTCATTGTTGATCAAGCTTTGGGAGAGTGAATACGCTTGCTTTGTGAAGGAAGCTGTGTTTCGCGCTGTTTGTGAAGCTTTGAATTTAAGTGCTGTGTGTAAATTCTTCATTGCTGAGTCTTGAGAGACTGTTAGTGTTATTTCTCGTATATTTTCGCTGAATTCTTGTCAGTGAAAGTGTTCTATTTTGTGTGAGAAATACAGCATTCGTGAGAGTTTCTGATCTAATCGAACTGTTAAAAGCACTTTACTGCTAGATTGTGCTTGTGAATTGTGTGCAGCTGATTGTTCTACGAAGTTCTAGAAGCAATAAAGTTTGTGTTCCATCCTGACAAGTGACTTTTTACTTGAACTTTTTACACCAACTGGACTTTAGAACGACGAACCCCAGGAGTAGCAGAGTAATTCCGCAACATTTGGTGTCAGAATCGGGATTCTAAAAAAAGACTTTAATTTTCCAGTTTATGGTTTTGACTAGACAAAAAATGGAAGAACAACTTCAAAAGCTCATGAATATGATGCAAGAAATGAAAGCCGAGATGAAAGCCGGACAAGACGAGATGAAAGCCGCACAAGAACAGATGAAAGCCGGACAAGACGAGATGAAAGCCGGACAAGACGAGATGAAAGCCGGACAAGACGAGATGAAAGCCGCACAAGAGCAGATGAAGGCGGATTTAGAGAAGAAAATTGAAGCCGGATTGGTCGGACTAGAGAAGAAAGTGGAAGATGGACAAAGAAAAATAGAAACCGGATTAGATGAGTTAAAAACCGCTCACGAAGAGATGAAAACCGGGTTAGAGGAAGTAGAGAAAAGAGTGTCACTCCTGGAAGAAAGTCAAGCGAGATGCGAGGAAAGGATTGAGGAAAAGATCGATCACAAGCTAGAAGAAAAACTGGACAGTTTAGTAAAGCTGGGAAAGGTACCAGAAAACATCAGGTTGTCGTCACGCCACCCAGCAGTGAAACTAACGCCTTATGACGGAAAGACTCCCTGGGAGGCTTACAAGACACAATTTTCAATCGTCGCCAGAGCCAATGGTTGGAGCGAGTCCGAGAAAGCTAATCAACTGGCCGCTTCCCTTAGCGGAGATGCAATTAATGTATTGCAAACTATCGGAGCGACGAAGATAGGAGATTTTGACGCCCTTCCCAGTGCCTTGGAGATGAAATTCGGAGAGAAGTGCCAGAAAGAATATAGTAGAATCCAACTTAAGTCAAGGATGCAGAGATCTGGCGAGACCCTTCAAGAGCTGGCTTCGGACATAGATAGGCTTTGTCATCTAGCTTACATGGACCACCTTGATAATGTCCGAGAAGAAATGGCGGTGCGTCATTTTATTGAAGCCATCCGTGATCCAGAAACCCAAAAGTCACTTATGTTGGAAGATTATCAGGATTTGAAATCTGCTCTCGTCTTCGCAATGAAGCTAGAAGCAGCTCAGCGGGCCGTCAGGAAAGATCGGCATGCTGTTAGAGCTGTCACGGTCCAAGAGGGAGCTGACAAAGACACGGAGAGCGTCGAGAACAGGTTGAAGAGAATTGAAGATTTCATAGAACGAAAATTAAGATCCGATAGAACGAGAGATGGCCCAAAGAAAGTGAAATGCTGGAAGTGTGGCGTCGAAGGCCATGTACAAAAGCATTGTGGTCGAAAGTCTCATGACCAGCAAGAGAACACTAAGATCATGAAAGAGGGAAACTAGGAGGTGGCCATCTCGCGGGGCGGAGGTTGCCAGATAGTCAAGAGCCCCACCTAAAAGTCTTGCAGATTTCATCAGTGAATGGCGGCAGTAATGGACTCTTCGTACTGGGGTATGTTAATGGTTCCCCATGCCACATGGTGATTGATACTGGAGCGAACGTAACCATCATAAGGACGGATCTGGCCAAGAAATTAAATTTGAAGATTATCTGGACTCCGCCCTCGCTGACCCTCCAGACTGTGACAGGTGACAAGATCGAAGTGGGCGGAAAAGCGCAAGTAGAAATCATGTTTGGGAATGCCAGATACGACCATGTGGTATATGTCGCCAATATTACAGACTCTTTTATTCTCGGACTGGACTTTTTAAAATCACACAAATTTAATTTGGACTTTAAGAATAATGAGCTTTGTTCAGATTCAGAAGAAATAGCTGCGTTCGATATTAGAAATGAAACTGTTTTGCCTGTTCAGCAAATAATAGCCCAGACTGATATCACTCTACCTCCCAGAACTGATTCAATAATTTCTGGAACAGTAAAAGAAAGCAATAAATTCCGTTTTGGATTAATCGAACACCCAAGCAATAGTGATTCCATCAGAGGAGTACTTGTGGGAGCAACACTGGTGGACTTGTCGAGAACAGAAATTCCAGTTAGAGTAGTAAATGTGACGGACAAGTCGAAGGTGATAAAGAAAAATGAAGTGTTGGCGACATGCACTCCTGTTACCTGCATTAATAAGAACATCAACCAAACGACAGATAAATCTTCCGAGTGCCTGACGAAGGAATTATTACAAGACGTGGAGTTAACGGCAGAACAGAGAAGCGCTGCAGAGAAAGTAATAGCTGAATTTGAAGACCTCTTCTCTCGTACTTCCGGTGACTTTGGCCGTACGAGGTTAACGCAACATAGAATAGACACAAGCAGCCATTCTCCCGTCAAGCAACATCCTAGGCGGCTGCCGTTTGCTAAGCAAGAAGAGGTGAGCAGACTTTTAGAGGAGATGCAGCGTGATGACGTCATCGAGCCATCGACTAGTCCCTGGGCCTCGCCAATTGTTTTGGTCCGAAAGAAGGATGGTTCCACCCGGTTCTGTGTTGACTACAGACGTCTGAATGACATTACCAAGAAAGACAGCTACCCTCTTCCAAGGATAGACGACACATTGGACACTTTATCGGGAAACGAATGGTTCTCCACTCTGGATCTCAAGAGTGGTTACTGGCAAGTGGAAATTCATCCCGACGACCGTGAAAAGACTGCGTTCACCACGGGACAAGGATTATGGCAGTTCAAGGTTATGCCTTTTGGACTCTGCAACGCACCTGCTACATTCGAGCGACTAATGGAGACAGTGTTGAGAGGACTTTCCTACGAAGCATGTCTCGTTTATTTGGACGATATCATCATCGTCGGAAGGACTTTCGAAGAGCATCTAGAGAACATCCGAAAGGTGCTGCAGAAATTAAAGGAGGCGAACTTGAAACTGAGTCCATCGAAGTGCAATTTGTTTCGTCGGGAAGTACGTTACCTCGGGCACATAATATCCGCCCACGGAGTCCGAACCGATCCCGAAAAGACGTCCGCAGTCCAGAACTGGAGTCGTCCCGAGAATATCCACGACTTAAGAAGTTTTCTCGGGCTGTGTACTTACTATCGAAAATTCGTGAAGGGCTTTTCTCAAATTGCAAGACCTCTTCACAAATTGACCGAGACTGGACAGAAATTTCTATGGACTGAGGAATGTGAGGACGCATTCAACGAACTGAAGACGGCTTTAACATCTTCGCCGATCTTGTCGTATCCTCACCCTGACAAGCCATTTATCCTGGACACAGACGCAAGTAAGGAGAGTGTCGGAGCAGTTTTGTCCCAGGAGATAGATGGTCAAGAACACGTCATTGCTTACTGGAGCAAATGCCTTTCAAAGGCAGAACGCAACTATTGTGTTACGAGAAAGGAACTTCTTGCTATCATTAAAGCCGTGGAGCACTTCCATCATTACCTGTACGGCCGAAAGTTCCTGCTCCGAACGGACCATGCCTCTTTAACCTGGCTTCTAAATTTCAAGAATCCAGAGGGCCAAATAGCCAGGTGGATACAGCGATTACAAGAATATGACATCGAGATACGTCATCGGAAAGGGGCATCTCATGGAAATGCAGATGCTTTGTCAAGAAGGCCCTGTATAGACAGCTGTCGCTATTGCTCCAGGGCAGAGAAAAATTACCATCTGAAACATCCCGTTGTCCGCCAAGTTACATCATCGACACCATCCCAAGATCCCTGGAGTGACGAAAATGTTCGGGCGGACCAATTAACGGACAGCGACATCAAACCTATTGTGGAATTTATGGAAAAATCCAGCGCTAAGCCCAGTTGGCAAGAAATATCATCTTACGGTCCGGCAACAAAACAGTACTGGGCTTTATGGGATTCGCTTCGCCTGAGGAATGGAGTCCTGTATCGTAAATGGGAGTCGGACGACGGCAAGATGCTCCGATGGCAGTTAGTACTCCCTCGTTCGAGGATTCCGAAGGTTCTAGAAGAACTTCATAATGGCTACACTGGAGGCCATTTTGGCGTGATGAAGACCCTGCAGAAAGTTCGAGAGCGCTTCTACTGGGTTAGGGCTCGAGGCGACGTTGAAAAGTGGTGTCAAGCTTGTGACGCCTGTGCCGCCCGTAAAGGCCCGAAGAAACGAAGCCGTGGAAGACTACATCGTTATAATGTAGGAGCGCCTTTTGAGAGGATTGCCCTCGACATCCTGGGACCTCTTCCGCGAACTTCGGATGGCAACAAATACATCCTAGTTGTCATTGACTACTTCTCTAAATGGCCCGAAGCGTTTCCTATTCCCGATCAAGAAGCTACGACCGTAGCAGAGGTACTGGTGCAAGAATGGATTTCCAGATATGGAACCCCTCTGCAACTTCATTCCGACCAAGGAACGAACTTTACCTCTGCAGTCTTTAAAGGACTATGCCAACTTCTCGGAATGGACAAAACCCAGACTACGCCTTTACACCCACAATCCGACGGCATGGTGGAGAGGTTCAATCGCACAATTTTAAACAACCTCTCGCTTCTGGTATCTAGGAATCAAGAGGACTGGGACAAGAAACTCCCCCTCTTCCTGCTGGCCTATAGGAGCGCCGTCCATGAGACTACCGGCTTCACACCTTCCCAGATGTTGTTCGGCAGAGATCTTCGTCTTCCCGCCGATCTCGTGTTCGGCCGCCCTCCAGACACGCCTTCATCGCCAGAAGAGTACGTGGAAAACCTTCGGGCACGGTTTGAAGATGTGCATCATTTTGCTCGGGAGCGGATCAACCTGAACACGGAAAAGATGAAGACTCGCTACGACACGAAGGCTACGGGACACGAGTTCAACGCAGGTGACAAAGTTTGGCTATGGAATCCTACTCGACGGAAAGGCCTGTCTCCGAAGCTGCAATCGCCGTGGGACGGTCCTTACACAGTCCTAAACCGGCTGAATGACGTCATCGTACGGATTCGTAAGTCACCAAACTCGAAGCCAAGAGTTGTACATTACGATCGGCTAGCCATCTACCGCGGTTGTAATTAGCTCAGACTATGGTCACTATGGCGTAATTCCTCTTTTCTTTCATCTCTCATTCCTTTCCTGTCTTTCTCTTCTCTTCCTCTTTCTTCAACTCTCTTTCTCTCACTACTTACGCCATGTTTAGTGTACATATTTGTAATATATTGGTTTTTACTAATGTGTATTTGTTTATTACATTGATTACTTATTAGTGTAATTGTTTATTATGTATTTTATTTATTTATTAGAGTGCATTTGCTTACTGTGTTTATTGATTATTTGCTTGAATTATGTTGTTAAGATCCTGACAATGGTTATATACTGCAAATATTTGTGAGACCTCCTAACTGGGGATTGTACTGCCCGGGACGTGCAGTCCTTGGGAAGGGGGCAATGTTACGAATTTTCGGGGCAACCCGCTGCTCTGGGGCTTAAAATGGTTTAAAATTCATATTCTACGCTTCAAATAGATAAATTTTGCTTTTTGTTGCATCAAAATCGGCCAATTAGAACCGGAGATACGGAGGTTTCGCTTTCCCATATGTTTTTCTATGGGCTTCTAGAAATCTCGAGAAATATTAGTCCTAGAGCTTAGATCTCTTCACTTTTGAGGACTTATTTTTGGCGCCAAATTTGGCGATATTTCGCCAAAAGTCGCCAAGCTTGGCGAGTTTTTGGTCATTTGGCGCGATTTTCCCAATGGGGCCTGGAAGTTGTTTTTCCTGCATTAAAAACGCATAATAACCTAACATTTCTCTTCTATGACGTAATCAATATTCACGCGTTATGTAGAACCCTCGAGAAATTGACTTTTCTGGAAACCTCTTGTACCTCCTGCGTCGGCTATTTATAGAAGCGTGTGTCGCCCCGACGATTCATTGTTGATCAAGCTTTGGGAGAGTGAATACGCTTGCTTTGTGAAGGAAGCTGTGTTTCGCGCTGTTTGTGAAGCTTTGAATTTAAGTGCTGTGTGTAAATTCTTCATTGCTGAGTCTTGAGAGACTGTTAGTGTTATTTCTCGTATATTTTCGCTGAATTCTTGTCAGTGAAAGTGTTCTATTTTGTGTGAGAAATACAGCATTCGTGAGAGTTTCTGATCTAATCGAACTGTTAAAAGCACTTTACTGCTAGATTGTGCTTGTGAATTGTGTGCAGCTGATTGTTCTACGAAGTTCTAGAAGCAATAAAGTTTGTGTTCCATCCTGACAAGTGACTTTTTACTTGAACTTTTTACACCAACTGGACTTTAGAACGACGAACCCCAGGAGTAGCAGAGTAATTCCGCAACAATATATATATTCGAATGGAAAATATACGAATAAAGGCTGTCTTTATTTTTATATATTTGTAAAAAATTCGTTTCTGCATTCCTTTATTTAATGTTCGTGGTCCAAATTTGCGTCATAGTTATTTAATCATAATTAATTCTAATAACAAGAGAATTAGTATTTCTAAAAATGAGAATAAGAATTGGATATCCTTTGATCACAGTGCGTATAGTACTTTAAATAGAGTCAAGCCCGCTTAATAGAACAACCAATTTGTAATAAAAAATTATTTTAGTAAACGGGACATTCCATTATCCGGGACCAAAGTGACAATTTGCGACTGTTGGGTACACCGAAAAGTTATTAGATTAAGCGGAGTATTCTTTTAACCGATATTTCATTCAGCGGGATAGACTGCATACTCATTTTATATGATATGATAAAAATATATCTAATAACATAATTTTTATAGTCATTAACATAACACTGGAATCGGAATTTCTGATTATTTGTAAAATACTCTAATTTCTGATCAAATATTTTGTATGTGAAATGCCATGCCAGTCCCACGCATCATTTTCATAATTATGAATGACTTTGTGTGCATTTACCAATTGTGAGAAATGCACAATCTGCCTGCATTTGATCTTTAACAATTTTAAACACTTTGATGGTTTTGATTGAACACGAGACACCAAAGACGTTCTTGATTTATGTTATAGCTTTGATTATGATAAATCTGTGAAGCCAGATGAGATACGCTGAATGATTCTGAACTACTCATTATACAGTTCGTAATGGTAGTTGCAAATTACGTAAACAGTTTCGCATGATATTATAATAGTGTGACTGTGTAAGTAAGTGATATTGTAATATGCTGAATGCGTGGATTTGTGCTTATAATACTTGTACAGGGACTTAGCAGCGGTAAATGTGATGTGATAAGTTTAAATATAAATAATATTTCAATGCATAGGAAATTAAAGTACACTCCATAAAATAAAATGTTCACTTGCAATAAAATTTTCACTAGCAATAAAATTTAACAAAGAAAAACAAGTAATTTTAGACGATTAAAAAGAGAGAAAATCCATCTGTTTTTGTAATTTATTGAACTTATATGTTTCTTAAGATTTGGTTTGGTTTGATTTTGGGAATACAGCTGATTATCTACAGGAGGGTCTAGGCTGAGAGGATTACTTTCCGTGGGGTCTTTCTAAGGGGTCCTAACCCATATTTACGAGAAGTTTCGGAGAAAACCAAGGAAAACTCCGGACAGCTACGTGGATGGACGTGACCTGGATTTGAAACAGGCACCTTTCGTCCCCCAATTGAGAGAGTTACTCGCTCGGCCACAGGTCAGGCTATATTTTTTAAGGATTTATATAAATTTACAAATAAGATCGGATTAAAACTGTACCTCGGTTTGTTGTTGGATTAAACTCTTTTTACGCCTAATTAGAAATTCTAGTAAAGCAAGGTTATAGAGGAAATTATCAACGTAATCAGATTTTTGTTTATTCACGTTTGCCCCAAATAATATAGTTCAAATTATTTTAAATCACATGCCAGTAATAATATTATACTGACACAAAATACCCAATGCTTGTAACATCTTGAAAGAATAACCAGAAAAATCTATTGACAGTCAACATGGAGCTGTCGACATTTTGAAAATATTGCCCGAATTTGTCCAAATAGATACCAATAAATAAATAAAAATAAAATTTAAAAACAAAACAAATTTAATGCTCAATATTGTACAATACAGGGTGTGCTGAAATTCCCCTCCCGGGTTTGGAAGACTTATAAAAAATTATATTATCAATACAGCAACAAAGCTAACTTTAATGGATAAAGAAATGTTACAAGTATTGCTTTATAAATGTTCAACCTGTGAACCTGTCGTAATGCGGTAGATATCAAGTCTAAACTCAAATTCTTCCCTCTGCACACTCGTTTTAGCATGTCACGATCAATAGTAGCAAATGCGGTTGTGATCCTTTGGTATAAATCTTGTAAATCACGTGGCATAGGGGGCACGAACACACAATCCTTTATGTAACCCCATAGAAAAAATCGCATGGAG
Organism: Cheiracanthium punctorium; assembly: GCA_038373885.1. Classification (NCBI taxonomy): domain Eukaryota; kingdom Metazoa; phylum Arthropoda; class Arachnida; order Araneae; family Cheiracanthiidae; genus Cheiracanthium; species Cheiracanthium punctorium. The sequence continues at coordinate 2,980,284 of JAWZYV010014761.1, forward strand.
TTTGGTCCGGAGAGCGAGGTGGCCATGGAAGAAGGCGATTGTCGTCGTCAGAAAAACAACCAATCCAACGACGCGGAAGCTCTTTATTTGTGAAGCAAAACTTGTAATATTCCTTTCTCCAGTAAAGTCACCTTTGTTGCTATATTGATAATATATTATTGTTTAAAAGACTTCCAAACCCAGGAGGGAAATTGGCACACTCTGCATATATATTTATAAAGGAAGCTCGTTATTTGTGAAACAAAATTTGTAATGTTTCTTTCTCCAGTAAAGTCAACTTTGCTGCCGTATTTGTAATATATTATTTTTTATATGACTTCCAAACCCGGGAGGGAATTGTGACGCACCCTTTACAGTTTTTTAAATTATAAATACCTATCTTTTCTTAGTATTGGGTACATATTAAAAATATTACTTAATCCAATTTCAATATTATACAGTCTTGAAACTGCAAATATTTCCAGTAATTCACTAGTAAAGTGATTAGTTGATTATTTGCTCTAACATTTGCATTTTATGATAAAACAAGGAATAAGCAGG